>OX456985.1:55707199-58250100 GCA_949752695.1 Melanostoma scalare
ACTCGTGCCGTTATAAAAAGGAAACAAAGAAAATATGTATTAAATTTTAAGTTAAGTTTTGAAGACATTATACTGTGTTTTGTTTGTTGGATTTGAAAACTTATAGAAAGTCAAATTCCTTCCTTAAAGGCATCCTAATTATAAGTAGAGTTGAGCGTTGTAAGTGATTCTGCATTTTTCCGTACTCACAACTGCATTCTGTTGTCATTTGTTATTTGTTGAAGTGAAACTTCTTATGCGACGTCCAACAACGTTGCGTTAAACGTTTAACGCGGATTATCGATTGCATACTTTCGGCACTGCTCGCAATTTGTTGATATAACAGTTGTGTCAATTCCGCGTCATTCACCCAGACGATTTAATTGTAGTGAAATGTGTTCTTCGGCGGAAGTTTCACTTCATCCGCACGAAGGGACTACACATACACACACTATTAAATGTACTTTCTATCTCGTTGATATGTCAACTTGTGGTGTATCAGCCAAATGGTCTATGTCACCGGTGCTACAATCCCAGTAGATTGTAGATAACTTATATCAAAGCACGCTTGTGCATAAAATTTAAATTTGTTTTAAATTCAGTAGCTTGTGTTTTGTAAACGGAAAAAAAAAAAATTGTAAATGGAAAGATGCTTTTTACTATTGCATCATCGGCAACTAAACCGAGATTTCAGTGTCATTCAAATCGTTAAGTCTCTTCGTTTAAGCTAAAGATGTCTCCGCACCAGTAAAGGATCTAAAGCTTCATAACAATAAACTAAAATATTGAAAATTATACTTTGTCTTTTAATTTCTGCTCTCCGCTAGAGAACAGACAAAATATATTCTTTTGATAACTTAGTGATATTAAAGTATATTTGCAGTGAAGATTTAAATGTAAATACAAAAGTCGCATAAAACGTTTGCAACTTATTGTTCACATTAGTGAACATTAGAAAACAATGAAGCATTAGAGAATCAGAGCTCATATCTATGCACTTATCTACGCTCTTCATTAATGCAAGTGTTAGCGGTAGTAAAAGAAGCCAACATAAGCACAAAAGAACATAGAACATATACAAACAAGGACAATAATGAAATAAATCGATAAAACAAAATTAAACTATGAGAAACCCATATAGAAAAATTAAAGTAAAATAAATTTAAAATTAACTAAAAATGAAAAAAAAAAAAAAATTTATGAGATGCAATAGTTTAGTTTTAAACTACTTTTGCTAAGGTTACAATCCTCACTAATATTATAAGTGTAACAGTAACTCTGCCTGTCCGTCTTTCTATTTTACCATCTGCCACCCAAACTACTGAACCGATTAAAATGAAATTTTGTGCACATAGTCTTGCTTCAGGCAAGGCGACAAACTGTCATGCGATTTCTTCAACATCATACTTGAAAAGATTGTAAGAAACTCAAACGTCAACACCAGAGGACCAATCTTTCAAAAGTCTGTACAATTACTCGCCTATGCAGACGATATTGACTCAATGGGAAGAAAACAGCTTGATGTCATAGGTGCTTTTGCGAGTAGTGAAACAGAAGCGGCAAAATGCTTCTTTGGGTTAAGAAGGATATTGAGAACGAAACCTTTTCTAGAAAAACCAAAGCAACCATTTATAAGACCTTAATCATGCTAGTCCTGCTTAGGACCTTATCGAAAGCGGATGAGGAAACCCTTGGTCGTTTTTCAATGTGACAATGTGTTTAGAGAAAGATACAACAACGAGCTGTATGAGCAGCTGTACTGCGCCATTGGCATTAGCTAGAACACTATGATGGCTAGGACATGTAGAGCCGATGGACATCGACGCTACAGCTCGACGGGTTCTCGAAAGCACATTGCAGTGGCGTCAGAGAATCGCGCTACAACGCGCGGTTGCCAAAAAATAAGGCATTGATTACTTGACCTTATTCCGGCTATAATCTGAGGAACACAATGTGATAGAGCAATTCTGTGACTGAATTTGAATTCAACACATCTTTAACCTTCAAAAATATTTTTTCTGACAACAGTTTATTTTCGAGACTGCTCTTAGGCCTCAAAATAATGCATGACTGTGTATTGCTACTATTGCAGCCAAATATCTCAAAAATTTGATGTGATACAGCCATTTTCAGACCATATATATGTATTCAGCGGATAGCAAATCATCGGAGACACAATGGTTTGTTTTTGGGTTAACATTTTTTTCATGTTAAAACAGAGGATGACAGATAACAAAAACTGTATTTTTTCGATCTTGAATGCTTAATATCTCGAAAACGCGAGCTATTAGATTCAATGAAGCGGAAACCTTTAAAATAATATAGTTTGCTTTTGAAAACAATCAAAAAGTTCAATTTTGTAGACCAGTGTTATTTTTCTAACTGCAAGTCTGCAAGTTGTGTGATTATTTTAACTTTGCATTTCAATGACAAAATTATAAAATTCGCCCAAATTCTGGCAACACCATGAGATTTTCAACTCAGGCAAGTACATGAAATAATGTAGGTAATACCGTTTTTCATTGAAATTCGTCAGATTTACTCTCAAATCGAGAATTACTCCTTTCAATGAAACATGTTTTTAAGTTTTTTCCTAGTATTGGAGGTTGAATTGATGTTCACATATAGGAATTCATATTTTCACATTTTGTAATTTGGTTTTTTTCCAGCAAATTACTGATTTATAACTTACTAGCTGTGCCCGCGACTTCGTCCGCGTGGAATAGTGACTTTCGGCAGCATTTTTAATTTTTTAGGCTACTTATTTTGCAAATAAGACACATTCATGCGTTTAAATAAACTATTTATATTTTTTTTTATTTCAGTACATTTTTGCACACGACGTTCTTACTTTTTCTATCTTTTGTCAAATAAAAAGGTTTTGCGAGTTTGATACATTCTTTTAAACCAAAATGATAAATCAGTGGGAATTTAAGAAATACGGAATGCCCGAACTCATCTACGATCAAGTGTGCAAACTGCAACGGCATTCACAAATCCACTGATCTCGCATGTGCTTACAGAACCAAGTACATGGAGATGAAAAAAAATCCATCAGGCCGAAAAAATTTTACACCTGCAAGCAGGGTTGCCACCTTTAGGGGGAAAAAAATCGGGACGATCGGGCATGCATCAGAGACGTTTGGAGTTTGGTCCAATCAAAATATGACCCATGTGACATGTGAGATGTGAGACAGTCTAAGGAAAATGAAACTTTTTTTAAAGAAATTTTATTGCACAAAATTTAGTACAATGGGAGAACTTCAGTTTGTGTTTTTATTTGTATTTAATTTAATAATTTATATAATTAATTGATATTATATAATAAACTGAACAAGACATTTATATGTTCAAAGAAATTAGCAATTCTGCTCTTATCAAATTTACCGAGCAACGATTTCTGACATTAGACTATTTCATAGTCATTAGTGAAAATACGCGCTCAACATACGCATTTGAAGGAGTTATGTTCAAAGCACGAGATACGACACTAAATAATGCGTTTAACTTATGCTCCTTTGCGACTTTAAATTCTTGCACCCATTTTTTATGAACGCTTTGCTTTTGCTCGATCTGTGGTAGTATATTCTTCACCACACTGTAGTCTTCAAATAACTCGTCCGTAGAAAATCCTTCTTCGGAATCGAATACCATAATTGAAGCAGCCTCACAAAGTTCTGTAAAATTTAAATTCCCATCAAGCGACAATGGTTCCAATTTTTTCAGGGGATTCGATTCATGGAAATCAAAGCGGGTTTGAAGATAATCCAGTGCATTTTGGTAAAATTCCTTGAAATCTGATAAATATTGTTCATAAACTGTTTTTTCTGCACGGTGTCGGGCAATATACAAATTGGATTCATAAAATTTTTCTTTCAATCTTGTCTTTAGGCTTCCTGCTACATCTGCCAAAATTTTGTATAGTTGGGTCGAACAAGTTGACATATTTTGCAACACCAAACTTGCCTTGTCAAAAATCGGGACAAAATCGATAGGCCGTCGGGACGAGGGACAATGTCTTCGAAATCGGGACAGTCCCGGCAAAATCGGGACGGGTGGCAACGCTGCCTGCAAGTCATGTGCAAGTGCAAGTGCATAGTTCTTCCAATAACCATGCAATGCAACAACAGCAACCGGTCTGCTTTAATTCTATGGCTGACTTTCCTTCGCTTCCACATCGTAAACAAAGTGTGAAGCAGAACACAAGTAATGCTTGGGCAAAATCTGCTGCACTGCAAGACAACAATACTGGCTGCCAAAGCAATGATGACTCACTTTTCTCTGTTGATGAACTTAACTCTCTTTGCATGGAGATGATTACAAACTTATCCAAATGTAGAAATAAACTAGATCAATTTAATGTCATCGCACATTTAGCGACTAAGTTTTTGTATTCAAAAAATGTTAAGTAATATGATGGACGACAAATACATAAGATTAATTACTTGGAATGCAAAAGGCATTCGTAAAAAATATTTAGAATTTATAAATTTTCTGAATGTAAATAAAATAGATGTTGCTTTGGTCACGGAAACTTGGCTTAAATCAAATATAAAATTGCCCTCTTCTGATTACATTTGCTATCGAATGGATAGAAATGAAGATAGAGGTGGCGGTGTTGCTCTGCTAGTTAAGAAATCAATTCAACATTCGCTCCAACCGGTCTTTCAAACGCGTTGTGTGGAAAACATCGGTATTGAAGTAAATTTAAGAAATCAAAAGAAAATAAAAATATTTTGTGTATATTTTCCTGGGGGTTCGTCAAACGAACTGAAAAGAAAATTATTAAAATCCGACTTAACAAAATTTTTCGTGTTAAAGGAAGATTTTTTAATTGGGGGTGACCTTAACTGTCGTCAAAGGGATTGGGGTTGTATGAAAACAAACTATTGGGGCAATATTCTGTCTAACCTATCCCTTACGCTTCCTATGTCAATTTTGTTTCCTCCCAGTCCAACTTATTTCCCAGCAGGTTCTCGTGGTATTCCTTCAGTCCTTGATATATTTGTTACTAACATATCCAGTCAAATAACATCTCCAATTTCTGTTAATGCACTAAGCTCTGACCATAATCCTGTTTTTTGTCGTCTTCTTTGGTCGGGTGTAAAAAAAGTGCAATACATACAAAACCTTAAAAATACTAATTGGGGCAGTTTTAAGTCAAAAATTAATACGAAGCTTGGTAATATTTCCACTAACGTCGAAAGTATTTCAAGTGCAACGGAAGTTGACTCCGCTGTTCACAAATTTACTGAGACTGTGAATATTTCTATTGAAGAAAGTGTTCCCAAAACAATAAAAAAAGATGTTTTTAATAAATTGCCTGATCATGTTCTAGAACTTATTAAGTTGAGGAACATCCACAGAAGGAATTGGCAAAGGTATCGACAACCTTTTTCACGCAACATGGTTAGATATTTTAACAACAGAATTACTGCCTCGATAGAAAAACATAGGCATGAAGAATGGAACAAAAAACTTAACGTTCTCGATAAAAATGCCAAGCCTTTTTGGAACATTGTAAGGATAATTAAAAATAAAAATAGAAGCATACCATCTTTGAAAACTCCTCTTCGAGCATTATTCACTGATAATGAGAAGGCTACAGAGTTGGCTCACGTCTTTTCTAAAAATCATGAAGTTTCGAAAGATTTAGGTGATAGCAGTACAAATAGTATGGTAAATGATGTTATCGATGTCTTCAACGCGCGTTATGAAAATACTCCCTTGAATGTTTTCGTAAATAATGGAGATATAAGAAGTTTAATAAAAACTTTAAAGCCTAACAAAAAAGGTGGATTAGATAAACTGAAAAATATCTATCTCAAACACTTACCTAGCACTGGAGTAGCGTTTTTGACTTTTATTATGAATGCTTGTCTTAAGATGCAATATTTCCCGAGTGTGTGGAAACAAGCAGAAGTCATTCCTATTCTTAAGGCTGGAAAACCTCCAGATAGTCCTGATAGCTACAGGCCAATAAGCTTACTAAGCACCTTGAGCAAAATGTACAAAAGAATCTTGCAGGAAAAAATTTCACATTTTGCTGTTGAAAAAAAATTACTTCCAAATGAGCAGTTTGGCTTTAGAAAACAACATAGCACCTCGCACCAGGTCAAAAGAATCTGCAATCACGTTAAAATTAATCGTGAAGAAGGCAGATTAACCGGAATGGTTTTATTAGACATCGAGAAAGCTTTCGATTCCGTTTGGCACAATGGACTTATTTATAAAATCATAAAATTTAATTTTCCTATGTATCTTTGTAAAATAATCCAAAGTTTTTTGTCTCATAGGTGTTTTAAGGTCAAAGTCTTTAGTGGTGTTTCTAGTTTAATCCGTTTTGAATTTGGTGTCCCCCAAGGTTCAGTCCTTGGTCCATCCTTGTTTAATTTGTACACGTCTGATATTCCTTGTGCAACAAATTGTGATATAGCTGTGTTTGCCGATGACACTGCAATATTTACATCGCATAAATTCGCTCTTGATATCGAGAGGAATCTTCAAATTGCGATAAATTCATTGGAACAGTACTACAAGAAATGGAAAATTAAGCTTAATGCAAGAAAAACGCAAGCAATCTTTTTTTCAAGAAAAAGAAAAGCTTGTTACATTCCAAGCACAGAGCTTGAAGTACTTGACACAAAAATTCCTTGGGAACGTACAGTTAAGTATCTCGGTATACACCTTGATTCAAAACTTACATTCAGTGACCACGTACTTAAAACATTGAATAAGGTAAACATTGCCATTAGATTACTTTACCCTTTTATTAATAGAAACTCGAAGTTATCTATCGAAAATAAAATTACTATACAAAAAGTTATCTTCCAAGCGTTGTTACTGTATGGGTGTCCGGTTTGGGGACATTGTGCTAAATGTCACATAAAAAAACTTCAAATATCTCAAAATAAAATACTCAAAATGATGTTTAATCTTCCGTGGCATTATTCCACCCTAGATCTTCACAGAAGAGCTAATGTTGAATTGATTTCTGACCGAATAGAAAAGCTAAAAATTAAATTCAGGAACAGTTGTGATTGTGTTGATAATCCGTTGATTAATCAACTATATTCTAATCTGTGATAAGCGTACACATCTTTTTATGTTTCTGGCTTTTATGCAAATAATATGTGAAATTCTGTGATATACAAATGTTTGTTAAAACTAATTATTAAATCAAATATAAGACTGTTTAGGTATTTATTCAATTATAATTATTTGTTTATTTATTACTGATTATTTTATATACTTATTTATTTATTTATTTATTATTAATTCACTTTTCCTATTTTGTTTACTTATTTATTTATGTTTATGTTTACATATTTGTTTATATTGTTTATTATTTATTTACTTATTTATTTATTTACTTATTTATTTATTTAATTTACCTACTTATTTATTTATTAATTTGTTAATTATGTATTAATTTATTATTGATTTATATATTTTTTTTATTTATTTATTTATTTATTTATTTATTTATTTATTTATTTATTCATTTATTTAATTATTGCATACTCAATGCAAATAAAAATAAAAATTATATACATGGCTTACTATTGCCATAACGTGCGTATACGTAACGCTATATGCTTTTTTTTGTCAGATAGGGGGTTTTACTCGTCTTTCCTCCTAAATTAAAATAATGTATAAAATAAAAATTCTTAAAAAAAATTAGATAATGTTATAGCTGAAAGGTATATTATACCAAATCTCTGAAAATGTAAAATGTGCGATGACAAACTATTATGAAAATATTTGACGAAATAAAAATAACTATAACTATAATAGTTTTCTCCTTTCGCTGTTCCAGTCATTATTAAAACTTTTATAATGCCGCATCCCAGATGTGTAATTTGTAGCTGTGTACAGTTCTAGATTACTCATTATTGGCACTGGAACACCAACTTGCAGCCACTCCTGATAATTCTATGGAATTTAAGAAACTCTATAGGGTATGATGTGATTTGCTCAGTGTCCATAATATTGTCTACTGATAGATATTCGACAACATCCCCCAATATGTCAAACATAATTTATTAGTGGATATCGTTAACTATCTCATTAGTCGGGACCGAAATCGACTTTTCACACAATTTTTATTTGAAGATCAAGATAGACATTTCTTCTCAGGTCAACTGTGTTATCGACAATTTGACAGAAATCACCTCACGGTGAAAGAACTTTTGAAATCGGTCCAGTAGCTTCAAGGTTCCCGTTTACGTTGCCGTTCCCGCAGGAATATTGGGATAACAAATACAGCTCATGTCCTTCTTCAGGCTCAGGCTCAAGACTATCTCTGCACCAAAATTCATACAAATAGGTTCAATAATTTGGGCGATAGATGGTAACAAAGAAAAACAGACAGACGGAGTTGATTTCGGATCTATAAAGTTAATATGTACTTCCGTTCCCATGGGAGTATGAGGATAAATTAAAGTTAATGTTACTCTGAGATAGTGTAGCATTCAAACGGGGAAATAATTCTTGAAATCAGTTCAGTAGTTTCTAGGTTCCCGTTTACGTGTGCGTTCTTGTGGGAATACAGTGATAACATATATAGCCTGTGTCCATCTTCTGGTTCAAGACTATATCTCAGTACCTACCAAAATTCATATAAATAGGTTTAATAGCTTGGGTGGTTTTTGATAGCAAATAAAAATAGACAGACAGATTTCATTTCAGACTTATGATATAAGTAAAGACTCCCATTCCCGTGGGAATATGGTGACCGTTCCCGTAGGAATACGGGGATGACTTACAGTTTATGTTACTCAGGGAGAGTTAAGCATTCTAACGGTATAAGAATTTTTGAAATCGGTGCTATAATGTCAATGTTCCCGTATGTGTTCTCATTCCCGTGAGAATATAGGGATAAAATATATAGCCTATGTCCTTTCTTAAATTTTAGACTATCTCAGTACAAAATTTCGATTAAATCTGTTCATCTGGGCGGGAGATGGTTACATAGAAAGGCGAACAGATAGAGCTACTTTCGCACTTATTATATTAGTAAGGACTCCCGTTCTTGTTGGAATATTGGGATGAATTAAAGTTTATGTTACTTGGGAATAGTGTAGCATTCTAACGGTGGAAGAACTTTCGAAATCGGTACTGTAGCTTCTAAGTTCCCGTGGGAACTTAGGGATAAAATAATTAGCCTATGTCCTTCCTCAGGTTCTAGACTATCTCTGTACAAAATTTCATATCAATCAGTTCAGTAATTTGGGCGGGAGACTGTAACATAGAAAGTCGGACAGACAGAGTGACTTTAGCCCAGTTCACACTGTACAATTAGTTGGACAGACTTCGTTTGATGAAAGTTGGATGGTCTAATGTAGTTTTCGTTCACACCTATCAAGCTTGTCGTCCAAATTTATGTCACATACCCTTCCACTCCGTCCAACTTCTAGATTTTCAAAAAATTTTGAAAACCATCCAACAAATTGGACAAGCGGTCGTATGAAGAGTTCACACTATCAAGCATTGGTTTGTCAAACCTAAGTTTGTCCAACTAATTGTACAGTGTGAACGGGGCTTTTCACATTTATAATATTAGTTAGAACTAGTTAGGATTTAATCATTTGTTCATAATTTTCTACAATTTTTTGAACCTAACGCTGACACAACAAATTTCAAATTATCAAATTATTTTCCATTTAACGTTTGACAGAACAAATGTTTTTGCATGTGTACGTGAATTCAGAGTAGATCTCCCAACCAAATGGGAGTAGATCTGTGGCGTTTAGAGTTACTCCGGATTTACTCAATTTTTCAATGAAACATGAAAAATAAAAAAAAAGTAAATCTTTTCACAAAAGGAGTAACTCCTTTCGTCAATGAAAAACGATATATGATTCACTAAAAGAAAATTCTTTTTTATCAGAAATGACTAAGTTGTTTCGTTTTACAAGGACTAAAGGACTATTCACATGAGCACGACCAACGAACGACGAATAAATTAAGAAACGAGATTTTAAGTACCTTACTAGCATAAATTCCTTACGAATTTTTTGGAAACGATGGAAACATAGTTCATACTTATTTTTAGGTGGATAAACTTTTATTTTTGTGCCTAAAATTGGAAAAATTGAGAAAAAATGCAAAAACATTTTTGTTTTGCATGTAAATTGTGTTCCTTATTCGTGACGAATGTAAAACACTCATGTGAATGAAATGTCAAAACTAACGAATTTTCGTTCATTCGTCGTTCGTTGGTCGTTTTCATGTGAACAATACTTAACAAGAGTCACACGTTGTGTGTTTCCCCCCTCTAAAAGGTCGCGAGTAACACAACCTAACCCATACCAGGGGTGGGTGAATATAGACATTTTCTTTTCAAATATCTAATAAAATATTTCTTAAACTTTTGATTTTACAAATCTTCTAACATTTTCTTCTCGTGAGTTTTTACTCATTCCTCACAAGTCGAGGTTGAAAAGAAATGCGTTAGGCACTTCCTGATCTTGTTATGCCCGCTTATTTTTTTTTTTTTATTTAAGTTAAATAAAAATTTATGTATGACTTTTTGTTTGAAGCCGCAACCTTTATTATTTTCCTTTCTATGAGAAAAGTAAACAAAAGGTGCCATTTCTTCCGATTTAGCCCTAAACATCTGTTATTAAAAAAGTGTCTTGTTTGATTTGTAAAGCGAAATTTCCTCGTAAAATCAAAATTCAAACTCAGAAAACAAAAAGAAATAATGACTATGCTTGCGTGAATAATAAAGTATACTAATCAAAATGATTGTCACGCATTTTCAAAAGTCACCCTCTTCCATTGAAGTAAACATTTTCACTGCAAACAAAGTTTGGAAGTAATAAATTAATTAAATCAATTTTCTTTGCCCTACACGTTATTAAGCTATTAAATCAAGGAAGGCTTAACTCGCGTCCACATGGGTGGCTTTTTTTTATTTTTTATTCTTTTCTTTTTTCATATCATGTGCGGGTATGTTTAATTTGTTGTTTTTTGATAAAATTATGAAAAACATTTCATTTCGGTGGGAAGCGTCGTCATTTGGATAAACAGCCATTAATTGGCCTTTAATGGAGTCCTTAAAAAATGTCGTGTTCAAAGTAGTTACATACTTTTCTGTGGAGGACAAAAGTCCACAACACATAATAATATTTGTACTTATGTATTTCGCTTTAGGAATTATAGAATTCATCATTGAAGTATGGAAGTTCACCTTGTTTGCAACAAACTGCTTGAAGCCGCATGTGATGCTTGCTTAGCCTCTCGGAGCAAAAAGAATCCGATTTTACGGCTTCACAAAAATAACGGTTGATTAATTTAAGGATCCACTGCAATGATCTTGATCTTTGTCTGTCAATGCTCCTTACATCGGTTTTTGTTTCCACAACTCAAAATCTGGCTTAATGAGCAGTTAAATCGTGCACAAAACAGAGCGGCCAAAAAATTGCGTTCCGATTGCTTTAAAAATTAATCATGAGTAGCTTTATAGACTGGTATACATCTACACAGGCCACGGTGCATACAAATTAGGATGCGTGCCATAGATCGCAATCACAAGCCGCGTTGGTTCTTTGGAAGGCTTTTTAGTTATCATTAAACAGCTGTCGTTGAGCTCATATTGTTTTCGAGGTTTTCAACCTGGCAATCCTTTTTTTGGAGTTGTTGTTCTTTACAGCTGTCCGTTGATTTCATTCATCGTAGCCGCACGACCGCTGTGCACTGATTACGTTTGGTAAATTGTTTTGATGTAAAATCGCTGTTGACGACCAACGATTTTTACATAATTTCAATTTCTTCTTGGAGGTAGATCGGGCGATTTGACACCGCTGGATTTTTTTTTGTAGGGATTTGTAAAGTCACTTGTCTACACAGATAAGCACGACACGATTGACTACTAGGAAGGTAATATTCGGCGCTTTATTCCTGACAGATGGCCGCAAATGCTTCGAAAAGTATTCGAAAATTGGCCCATTTGCTCGAAATCATTTTTAAAACCCTTGTTTAAAGCAAAATTCTCGGCCATATGCGTTTTATTTCCTTTTGAAAACCACACATCTAAAGACAACACACTGTAGCATCGGTATTTATATCGAAAATTAAAAAAAAGTCGGTATTTTGGTGCAAAAATTTTAATTCCCTTGTAACTTTTTTCAACCACAGCGAAGAACGGTCATTGAATTAAGAACGTGGAATGAAAAAGTTGTTTGGAATGTTTTACTAATAGCTCAGTGCTTTATTATTTGCTAATATTGTTGCGTATTACTCCCTCAAGTGGGCGGTACAGTTCGGGATGTACCTAGGCTTCCAGACCTCTAAACGAGTGAAGGTCTACTTCCACGGAACCTAACAATAAGTCTTTCCCTTCCTTGATTTCCTTGCATTCGAAAACCTTTCGACATGGAAGGTCGATATTCATCCTCTCTACATATCTCAGCCATCGTAACCTCACGATGTGTAGTGTAACCATGTCGCTGTACGTCTATAGTTCGTTGTTGAATTTTCTTCATACATCGTCTTCTCGAACGGACAAAAAAACCTTTTTGTGTGTACGATTAAATAATTGAATGAATAAAGAAAACAACTAAGAGTTGGTGGGTTAAATTAGGACACAATATGAAAGCAAGATAAAATCGCAAAGACACCGACACGTACAAAAACGACTCTTTTTGTCTTCTTCCGAGAAAAGACCTAATGGTAACAATTGAAAAGGTAGCGAGTTCCGCTGTCTCGGAAAAAGAACGCGAACGAAAGAACACCAAAATTAAAACTACCACAACACGGCTTTTACAAACGACGTGAATTGACACACAACTAGGAAACTATTATTAATCTTTTCCTGATGGCGTATCCTCCTTTCTTTTTGAAATCTCTAAATCCTCAATTCTTTGTATCTCCACAGTTCGGAATTCTCCTCTGCAACTAACATAACGAATTTGCACAACTCTGCAAAAATTTGTAATCGAAACTCTCGATTTCTTCAATCTCATCTCAATTATTATTCGTATTCCTTACGATCTTTTAGACCTTTCGTCTCTAGACTTTTCAAGGTCGCCAAGAAGTGTCCATCTTTTAGTTTGTCTTACTCTCTCTCGTTATTCAGCCGCTTATTCAACTTCAACTTACAGCCGAGAACATACGATCACAGAATTCAAGCAGCTTATAGTTCATAAGCTATAGAAGTAGTGCATCCGTTGTCATATTTAAGCAACGCACTTAACTTCCTCAAAATTTGTTGAGTACCACGTCCTGATATCTCACAACTCAGCGGCTAAATGAACAACTTCAGACACTTTTCACTCATAAAGTCGTGAAAACAAAAATCCTGTGCAACAATTTAGCTATCATAAATGTCGCGATCAAAACCACCGATTAAGTTGAAAGGAGATTTCTGGCCGGACAGTATCGTCACATTGATAACGAAGTTAAAAAAATGTATAGATTATAATACGTCACGACGCTGTTTCGATGCCAGATACCTGCTTTTGATATTGGCTCAGAGTTTTGTAACTATCAACGTTGTTTAGAGCAAAAAACGGGACAAAAAGGTTTGGACAAAAGAGGACAGACAGGGTTTGGAAAGGAACAGAGATATTTTCGAAACTAACCGGATGAATTTTGATGCTGTAATTTTTACACTTTTTTCGACGGAATGGCATTAGTCCTTCAGAATCATTGTGCAAAGTTGTATCGATATTAGACTCCCAGATCCGCAGTAGTGTGAAAATTTTGTCGATTGCGGACTTTTCTGGTCTAAAACCACATCGATGAAGATACATCGGGATTCAGACGTTCACATATTACAATAGACAAGATTTTAAACGAGGCTTTTGTGAGGCTTATTCCTTTATAATTGGCGCTATTGTGAGGGTGTCCCTTTTTTAAGGATCGAACATACGACACTTATGTCGCTTTTCATTGGACGAAAAGAACCGTCCAGGGTCGTCCAGGAGCATCCTCAATCTGTTCCATTGGTGCAAAAAGATCGGTTCTCATGATTCTGAGAAGTGACAGCCACTTCTCGATTTAAAGTGAGAATCCCTCAAGAAGCACTAATACATGTTATCCAAATGTTCAACAGAAAAGTTTCTTTAGGGAATATTTCTAATGTGCTATTGGTGTTTCACTCACACAAAGACAATACGTTAAATTGAGCAGAAATATTTTTTGGCGTTCCATTGGTTTTCAAAATGAGAGCTTCACCGAGTGAAACCAATGGAAAGCGACATGAGGTTCAACTATTAGGGCATGCTTTTGTCCCACCATATCTTGTAGATCAGCTGGTGCATAGGTTAGGTTAGGTGGAAGTGGCTGTTAGCCAATGAGTACATTGCCTGACACACTTAGGCCGCAAGGGCCCATTGTGATACCACAGAGATCAGCAAGTTAATCACCTACTGATCTCAGAAACCCAATGTAAGATTAACGAGTTGATGGCACATTAATCTTCCATTACCGGACTAGCCGGTTAATCACCTGCTAGTCGAACCACGCGGAACTTTTAATGTATTTCGAAAGACTTTTAGGGACTATGTAAGCTAAGTCGCTAGTGTCGTCGAAGAAGAATTCACCGAGATGAGTTTTCCATCTATGAAGTAATGCAAGGCATGAGCAAAGAAGGTGTTGAACGGTTTCTTCCTCCTCCTCGTCCATGCAGCTTCTGCAGAAATCATTGGAAAACACACCAAGTCTTTTGGCGTGTCTCCCTATTAGACAGTGTCCCGTAAGAACACCTATGGTAGAACCTAGATACAGACGGTTCAGGGCCAACAAACTCTTCGAGCGTTTTGAGTCAACACACGGCCAAACTTTTTTAGTTGCAAGGCAGTTGTTACTCTCAGTCCATCTAGTGTTTGTTATCCTCAAGGCGTCTTGTCTAAGTAGGAGTTTACATGTAGCGATAGGTACACCTATGTTGTTCCATTCTGAGCGTAGGGAAGTGGTCGTGCCCTTTTTGGCTAGTTCGTATGCCATACAGTTGCCTGGTATGTCCCTGTGTCCTGGCACCCATGAAAGGTGAATGTTAAACTGATTTGACATCTCCCTCAGAGACATCTGACAATTTTGGACTGTGATGGCTTTTGGAGAGACAGAGGCAAGAGATTAAAGTGCAGCTTGGCTGTCTGAGAAGTTTCGAATATCTGTGGAGGATATGACGTTTTCTTTGAGCCAAGACAGCACCTCCTTAATCGCCAGAATTTCCGCTTGGAACACACTACAATGATCGGATAGGCGGAAGAAAAGACTTAGATTCAGTTTTTCTGAGTAGATTCCACTTCCCACACCTTCGCTGGTTTTTGAACCATCGGTGTATTGCCTCATTTTCCAAAAGAGTGCCTTTTTCCCAAGCTTCTCTTGAAGGTATGGTTACTTGGAAATTGTTATCAAACACCAACTTGGGGGTGGTGTAGTCGTATAGATTCGGTAAGAATCTAGAGTTATCTAGAATGGTAGTGTGGCCGATTTGATTATTGGTCCACTGTGATGTAGCTCTGAGTCGAGTAGCTGAGCTAGCTGCGACTTGTTTGCTGAAGATATCTAGGGGTTTGAGATCTAGTAGTACATTGAGGGCGTCCGATGGGGTTGTCCTCAGTGCGCCACTAATACACAGACTAGCCGTTCTTTGAACTTTGGCCAGCTTGTTGTAGTTGATCATCTTGTCTAGTGCTGTCCACCAGACTATCTCTATGTGAGTATCGGTCTAATTACCGAGGTAAACAGCCAATGGGTGATTTGGGGGGGAAACCCTATTTCCCACCAAAGGCTTTTTTACAGGAGAAGAGTGTCACGTTGACTTTATTTACTCTTTCCTCAATCAGCTGGTGCATGCGCCTTTCCTACTAATCATTGTCCGCCTTGAATAGGAGTCGTCCACCAACACCTGTAGTTTTATTTGATTTGAGTTTGCATATGGCAGGCTTAGCTTCTTGTAGGTCGGGAAGAAGTCATTATTGAACATAGTTCAGCATGCCTGGAGTGTTCTGCCTTTAAGTGGAATAAGTGTCTTCATCGCCGCTAAACAGTCTGCAGAAGTGGTCTTACCAGATCCTTAGTAGCGCCTGCGTCTCTATTACTATGTTTCCCTGCTGGTCTTTACAGGCTTGAGTTTGGGCTTTGCTGACCCGGTAAGATGTTATTACCTTTTGGTAGAACTTCCGAACCTCATTCCTGTCATCGTCATGGTATTCTCAATTTCCTCAAAAACAGGTAAAGCATTCCACATTCGGGTGGTGCGACTGAAACACGAATCTCTATACTTGACTGTACGCCCGAAGTTGGGCCCAAGGTAAAATTGATGAGCTGCTGCTTTTTTTTGTTTTTGAGAATTCGTTATTCTTCTCTTCTTTTTTCTTTGTAGATCTACTTGTGCGGTGCCCGTGGCGTAATGGTTAGCATGTCGGCCTGTTATGAGAGAGGTGCGTTGATCGTGGTTCGAATTGTAATAGAAGCCAAAAATGTTTTTCCACGGATACCACCTTCCGGCGACAGGGATTAGCAAGTCGTCCGATAGTAGATTCATTGCCATGAAAAGCGCTTTCTCGATTATTCGTCTGGAATCGGCAGAAAGTTGTAGGTCCTTCCATTTCCTTAAAGGCATGGTTTTGAGAAATGCGCTAGGCCCCTAGGCTCCCCGCTCTGTTTCGCCACCTTATATATGCATGTGGATCTCCTTGCATACTTATTGTTTGCCTACAACCGTCGAAGATTTATCCATATGATCCTTATGTAATCAAACACTGTGTACTGAGTCTGAAATAATTTCCTCTTTTCTTTTTTCTTGTTAAAATCAGTTCGAGGTCATGGACACACATGCCATCTTCACTTTTATTTAGTAAACATCAAGCGAAGTGACAAGAGAAGGTTGACACTGGCTTAAGCTGAATCAGAGAGTCAACATCCATTGACGATGGTTGACTTTAAATCATTATGACGCCATCAAATTAACTATCAATCCTCCTCAACATCGCAATCATCACCAGTCAATTTTATTTTCGTTCTTGAAATTTACAATCTTTCGAATCTACTTCCATACCACTACGCCAATTACCCACGCCAAGAACCTAATTAGAATTTTATAAATAAATCTACTCTACCCAAAATGGCTGCCTAAAGCTGTGAGATTCAGGCCTCCTCAAATGTCATGTGTATGAGTCAACAGTCAACACTTACGAATTATCCATGGAGATAATGACATCGATAAGGGGAGTAACTTGTAAATTGAATGGGCTTTTATCGCTATACGACGCTGCTGATACCTTGATATTGGGTTTATTTGCATGTTAATCTGTTGGGGGTGCAGAGCAAATATGAAAAACGATTGCTGAAGTGCTTTAAAAATTTGTCAACGACACTCCTCCTAGTTGAATACTGAAAGAGTTAATGAGGCCAAATTATGATTAACTTTGTTTTCGAAGACAGCAACTCGTAGTGACTCAAAAAATAAAAAAACACATCGTTGTAAGTAGGAGAAGTGAAGGGTTTGCTTTGAAATACTTTCGGCTCGTTAGTCCTCTACCAGAAGCAACCCACCTACTTATTTCTCTGTGGTCTTATTACTCACTCGACTCGTCCTTTCTTTCATAAGCAAAATTCTTTCTTTGAGGCCAATTTATTAAATTAAACTGAAACATTTTGCGAGTTTATAGAAATAGTTTTTCGGTTTTATTTCCTGAGTAACAATACTCCTGCTTATGTCAGCCAAAATAAAATTTATGTTTGAAAAAGTAAGCAACTCCTGGAAAGAGCACGATTTTGTTTAGCAGTATTAAGTTTAACATTTATCCGACATATGTGTGTGACAACCAAGGGGACAACGTTATTATTTATTGGCGAAAGATAAAATTTGCTTTATTTGTTTGTGTATACAAAGTAGGTACTTGTATCCGAATGAAATATGAACATGTTGTTGAAATTATTTCCAATTTCCCAGATTCGGAGTTAAGTTTTGCTGAAAAGGAATAAAAATATCAAACTCCTACACACACACACACACACACACCTAAACATAAAAGGCTCCATTCCATGCTTTTGAATAAAATCATGAGCGTGTGTAATGTGCTTTTGCAAAGGGTTGATTTTATTGCACGACAACTAGGTAGGTACTGTTGAATGATTTTCCACGCCGAAGGGCTGCGAGTTGAACATAATTTAAAGCATTGCCATTAATAAAATGTCTTGCTTGCTTGCACTCGCTCACAATCTCACAGAAATGAAGTTCCCATGTTTTCCGATTGAAGTTTTATGTGAGAATAAAATTTACAGAAATTACCTCCGGAGTTGAAACGCAGATTGGCAAGAGTGCATTTAATTTCTTAATGCACACTGGTACCTTCTCTGTTCTTTTACTTGTTTTTTAAGTGCATACTTCATCAATTACTGAAGTTGTTGTTCCCCCCCTTGTCTTTTTTTAATCTGAAGAAGCATATGGAGGAATTGATTTCATGTCCCGGAAATTACCCAGTTCCGAATAGGTGAACCCAGTTTTGTATGCTTCCGGATAAAGACATTAAAAAATTTAAGGGGAAAAACTACACGCAGAGGTGTGGATGAGAAAAAAAAAGTCACGAGCATGGACTAGAGGGTAAAAGTTGAATAAAAAATTTGATTTCTGATGGAACCTTTTAAAATTTAAGCTGGATTAGTTTAAGCTTGTGCGACACTGCTTTTTTCACGGTGAAGACATTAAAAATCCTTCGGTATATGAGTATACTGGCGTAACACAGACGCACTTGCTTGTTTTCATTTTTCGTAGTTCATATCCTTGAGTTCATATAAATAAATTTCTACTTGAATCATAAACGTAAGAGTCACGACGTGGTGTGCATCAGCACCAGAGCTTGAAAACGTGCTGCATCACAACCGCTCACATTTAGTGTGAGCTTTTAGTTCCTTCTTTAAAGTTGTGCGAATATTCCGAACAACAACAAGCTATTCCTCCGTGTATAGGTAGATAAAGATCCAGTAGAGGGTACCAGATTAAAAACAAAGAAAGTTTTTGAGGAGCATGGTGAATGGAAGGGGAAAGTGTTGTCAAAAGGGTGAAGAGTTAAAAAATTTATCATCAAAGCACCTACCTAATAATAAAGAAAAATAAAAGAGAAAACATTTTTGAAGCGAGACTTTGCAGTTGCGGTAGCAAAAAATTTAGTATATGACAGTGGGTCTATCACCGTCCGTTTAGGACTAAAAATTGCAAATCTAGAGAGAGGAAACCCAGGGGCTATGGTCAAGCGCATTTCTCACTACCATGCCTTGTGAGGGAATGGTTAGGACCTACAATTTTCCGCTGATTCCGAACGGTTAATCGAGAATGTACCACCTTCTCTGTTCATGCCCCGACTTAGCTCATAAATAGAGGATACACCTATAGGTTCGTGTTTCTTTAAAGACCCAAAAGGTTTTACTCAAATCGACGCCCTGCTTCTCTCCCGCTTCATTGTTAGCTTCCATTAGTATCATCCCCAAAGAGAATTCGTGGTTTGATTTAAGCTGTAAAGAGGCGATTAGGGATCGAGAAAGTAGTTTTCGAAAATTTAAAGACAACCCTACTGCAGAAAACCGAAATTTGTACAAACGGGCCAGAAATATCTGTAACGCTCAAATACAAAAGGCTAAGTTTTTGCATGACCAAAAAGTAAGGCAAAAAATACTGTTGTGTCTAAAAGGAAGCAAAAACTTTTGGTCTTTTGTGAAGAACATTAAGAACTAGACCACGTCAAGGATCCAAACGCGCATTTTCAATGACTCTCCGTATGTCAGCTCCATCGATAAAGCTAATTTGCTGCTAACTCGACACTTCCTAATAGCATATTGGCACTACCTGAGCTTGAGTCTGCAAAATCCTGTGATGGAACAGATGTTTTTTCGAACTCGCTCGGTTGCGAGAGTCCTCAATATACACAAATCCGCTGGTCCAGATGGTATCCCCGCCGTTATTCTGAAGAGGTGTTCTTCTACGCTGGCAAAACCACTGCGTAAACTTTTCCACTTTCCTATTCTGCTGGGATTTTTAAGAGCACTCAAACTGCATTTGTCCAGCCGGTCCCTAAAAAAGGCGAATCTTCCTTTCCTTACCGTCCAATTGCACTAACGTCCCTTCTTTCCAAGGCCATGGAAACGTTGATAAACCGTCAACTTATGAAATATCTTGAAGAACGAAAGCTTCTTAATGACCGACAGTACGGCTTTCGTAGCAAACGGTCCACTGGTGATTTGATGGCATATCTCACCGAAAAGTGGAAATAATCTTTACATTGTTTTGGAGAAAGTAAGATTATTGCACTTGATATTTCAAAAGCATTGGATAGAGCTTGGCATCAGGCTCTTTTATCGAAAATGCGTGCTTTTGGTATCGATGAGTCTCTTCTTCGTTGGATTAGAAATTACCTTTCCGACCGTTCAATACAAGTTATGTTGAATGGCTTCAAGTCTGATACCCACTTCATAAATGCTGGTGTGTTCCAGGGCTCCATTTTGTCTCCGACTCTCTTCCTCATTTTCATTAATGATCTCTTTTCTGAGACTTCTAATCCGCTTAACTGTTTTGCTGACGACTCGACCCTCAGCTTTTCATATTCGTTTCCAAATTCACGTCCCTGCTCTTCGGATGTGGAACTGGAACGGTTGCGTATGATAAGCTCATTGAATTCTGACCTTGACAGCATTGTTACATGGGGTCATAAAAACCGAGTAGAATTCAATGCTTCGAAAACTCAATGTTGTCTCTTGTCGTTGAAGCTTAACATTCCCCCATTGCCAATATCCATGAATGGTACCTGCATCCAAGAAACCGGAAAGCTGTCAGTACTTGGTATGTGATAGATAGATAGATAGATAGATAGATTCGATTTATTATTTCAGAAAAGTGTGTATAACATTGTTTACAAGCAAATATTGTAATTGCATTAAATCGTTTGAGCTTGGCTTTGCCGTCTGCCCGATTGACATCAATTTTCAAAAATAGTGAACTACATATTATATATAATTGAGGTTTATTTTCCTTCTTTCTTTTTCTTTCTTTTTAAAAAAGCAAGTATTAATATTAAGAATTGTAAAGATATAAATTTTTCTTTAAAAAGCTTCGTTTATAATTTGGTTGCGATATGACATCGCTGTTCGAAAATAGTTGAAGAGTTGGTTAATGTTTCCTTCGCAGTTGAGGAGGGCGATTACTTCGTCTTCTGATTTAAAATTGCTGCCTAATGAATTTCTCCGTATTTCACACAAAATTGGACACTTCCCTATGAAATGGATGACGTCTTCTCTTTCCCTCAAGTTACACATGCTGCAGTAAATAGGCAGATCCTCTCGATGCGGTATGTAGTGAAGACTAATCAGCTCCCCTCTCATTTTGAATATCGCGGAGATAAGCTCCTGTTTGTTTTCATTGTTGAAGTAATTAAGCTCGCATAAATTGTGATTAAGATGGCTGTATATAGATCTATGCACCGAAGATTCAGCCTTCATTATAGAGTCCATTCTAAGTTGATCATCTACTTTGGAAACAAGATCTAATAGGTCATTTTTGCAGTATCTTCCGTTGTCTTCCAGGAGTCGCAAGTTGGTTCGACAGTACGTAGCTTGTTCTTCTAGTTTTCTATACCAATGATTTTTCTTTCTGATTGTTTGCAGCGCTACAATTTTAGGAAGCCTTTCGTTATGCATGTTCAGTACTTTTATGATATACTCCGCATGACACTTGAGTGTTTTAACATAAAGTGGTGACAGTCCTGTCTCGGTTATGATCATGTAATTCGGGGTGTTTTTTGGTAAACTAAAGCATTTTTTAATGAAGAACCGCTGAAGTTTTTCGACTGTTTCATACATTTCTCCTCCCCAAACCTGTGCTGCGTACATCATGATAGATTCTGCCACCGCTACAAAGACTTTATACTTCACACTGTGTGTTACTAATTTGTTTGAGAAGCATCTTTTCCATGTTGCAGATATTGCACTTTTGGCTTTGACCAGTTTATCTTTGAGGTGGGTTTCCATATTCAGGTTACTGGTTACGGTTACTCCTAGGTATTTATATGCTTTAATATTTATAAAAACAATAAATATGTTAAAAAATTTAAAGGGTCTTACAATGATAATAATCTACTGAGAAGAAAATGATAAATTTGCGTTGACCACTATATCTCTGAACTAGATCCTCCGAAATTAAAAAACCAAACAGTTTTCGTTAAAATAATGATAAATCAATTTATTGAAAATTGAGAAGAAAAAAAAATACAACAAAATGATAGATTTTTTCTAAATTACAGCTTTAGGATTCATATATTAACAATAGTTTTCGATAGATATTAAATCAGCAGTGAATAACCAGTCTTTTACGTTTTTTAAAATGTGCTTATATTTAGAGTTGTTCTGATAGGCAGAGGCAGTTTGTTAAATATTTTCGGCGCTGCGGCGGAGTAAAAGTTAGAGAAATGAGCTTTGTGAACTGAGGGTACATTGACAAGTTGCATACTATTTATTCTTAAGTTGTATAATTGAGAGGTTTTACTAGGAATATTGCCACTTTGCTTGAAAAACTCTTTTAATAGTTTAAAAATATATATGTAATTGTCTCATAGGTAGAACTCGTATAATTCCTTGTATAAAGGCCAACTCTGCGTATATCGACTTTTGTTGGAAATAATTCGAATAAGATGTTTTTGAGCAGTTAGTAGAGGTCTAAAAGTATTTGCATAGGAACCACCCCAGCTAGATAAACCATATTGCAGTTTTGAGTGCGCAAGCCCATAATATATTGAGGTTAAGATCTTTTCGGAACAGAATGGTTTCAAAAGGTACATTTTTCTTTTAACTGCCATCAAATAATTTTTATTATTGTTGCTATGGTCTTTCCAATTAAGGTTTGAATCAATTGTAACACCGAGATACTTATAGCTCATCACAGAATCTATTTTAAAACAGGAACTGGAACAACGACCGTTGTGTTCGAAATTTGGTTTACAACAATCATGAACTGGAAAGCTGAATTGTTTACAGCTGGAAGCATGGAAAAGCAAATTGTAATTAGAAGAACAATGACCAGATGATTTAAAGGTCAAAAATTTAGTTTTTTCACTAAAGACTAACTTAAGGTTTGAGAACCAAGTTCTTAAAAGTTCGAGGTCTTCTTCTATTAGAAGAACACAATTAAGGTCAGAATTTGACTGGTAAGTAAATGATATATCATCTGCAAAAGCAGTTGACATACCGTTCAAACGTAGTTTAAAAATCGAGTTTATATATACCAGGAAATATAAGGGACCGAGAACTGATCCCTGTGGTACCCCAATTTTTAAAAAACGAGTGCCAACTGTGTGTACCATTTATATTAACTCTTTGCACTCTTGCCTTTAAATATGTTTTCAACCATTGAAAAATAACTCCTCTAAAACTTAAATTATACATTTTCGTTAGTAATACATCATGATCAACCATGTCACAAGCTTTGTTCATATCAATGAAAAGAGACATAGTCGATTTATTATTATTTAAGCTGCCATAGAGCTGACTACAAAGCCGGAGAATTGCATCTTCGGTTGACTTCCCAGAGCGGAAACCGAATTGGTTTTCGCTAAAAAATCCGTTTTCCGTAAGGAAGGAGTTAATTCTTTTGATCATGATTTTTTCAAAAACCTTTGAAAAAGTGGGTAGAATAGAAATTGGCTTGTAATTAGTAATGTTTTGCTTATCTCCCTTTTTGAAAATTGGGATTACTTCGGCACATTTGAATTGCTCAGGAAAACACCCTTTTTCGACACTTAAGTTAAAT
Organism: Melanostoma scalare; assembly: GCA_949752695.1. Taxonomy (NCBI): domain Eukaryota; kingdom Metazoa; phylum Arthropoda; class Insecta; order Diptera; family Syrphidae; genus Melanostoma; species Melanostoma scalare. The sequence goes on from OX456985.1 coordinate 55,730,928, forward strand.
ATATAACACAGAATATCAGATACATAAAATGCGTTTTTACTTTTGAGCCATAGTATTATTTTATAAGTTTCGAACGAAGTGATGGGATTAAAGACAAAGCTGTTAGATTTTATAGTTTCCGCTTACTGAAATTTTTCATTAAAGCAATTGCAATCACCGAAGGGATTCGTAGATGGTTTCAAAATTTCCGATATTTCAGTAAAGTATTCATTGAACTTGTTCGATATAAAATTTAAATCGGTTAGGGGAACATCATTTACTACGATAGTTTCAATCATGTTAGCCTTTTTTGTTTTCCCTAGAATGCAGTCAACTGCTTTCCATTCTTCTTTAATATTACCCCTCGATTTTTCTACCAAGTCAGAAAGAATGTTGGCAATGGCTTTGTAATTCCATAACACAGCAATTAAATCAAATTGGGAGCCGCGCCATTATGTACGACGGTCGTACATACGTCCAACCATATTAGACAGTCATTTTTGTTCTTTCAGTCTAATAAGGAATGTCGACATTTTCTTGCCATATTTTTATTAAATTTATTTGTACCTTATTCTCATGCTAAAGTACTTCTTAGAGACTTTTAAAATGACCTATTGAATTGAGTTTAATATTCATTTCAACAATTCTTAACTTTTTTCCGAAAGCTTGAAACTCCAAACCCTTCAATTTTTCTGTAACCAATCTTTAACCTTAGGTCAAGGAAAGATATTTACTTTTCAAAACTATTGGTAGTCGTCTATGCCGATGTTTATTCTCATTTTTTTTAAGTGTAAAAAAGTGTCCTAAATTCTTAATTTTCTTAATTTTTATGTGTTCGTCAATCAGTGTTTCCGGAACAGGAAAAAATTTAATCGCCTTTTTCTTGAAGAGATGTTTACTTTCAAAATGTTGTAAGATCGATTTCAAGAGCTTCAAACTTATGTCTTCAAGTTTATAAACTCGAATGAAACTACCTACGTTGAATAATAAAAAAAAAGGAAAACTCAATTGTTCTGTGGGTTTACTTTGTTGTTGTTAGGGGTTTTCTTGTATCCCCCAAACAAAAACAAAATATGACATTGTCTTGCGTTGATTGATTTCTGTCAATAAAACTTTGCATATAAATTGAGAGGGATCCTCAAAGTAAACAGCAAACCAACCCTAAAGAAGACCCTAAGTTTAAGTACTTTCTTAATTTATTTTCGTATTTCCCTAAACTGAGAGATTTTTTCCCTACATAAACAACAGGACGAAATACCAAAGTAATACCTGAAACTATACCAAGAAAAAATAACATTCCGAATCCTCAAGAAAGTTACGAGAAGTTGTTGATAAAGGAGGGCGAAACAAGCAAATTTACACTCTTCAACAATAACAACAGCAAAAACAACAACAATAACACCAACAGCAACAGAAACAGCCAGCAAAAGTTTTGTTGAAGTGCAATCTACATTTTACCTGTCACTCAGTGGCTAAAGCTAAATAGAATGAATCACTGTTGCCTATTGTCTTTGTTGACTTCGTGACAACTAATCACACAGTCAGAAACAATAGTTGAACAGGATCCCTGAGTTGGTTGTGCCGCATTCGTAGGCATGTCTATTTCATCAATGTAAATAGGAGAGGTTAATTTTTTGTTTTTTCTTGACTAGGAATTGAACATGTTTAAGTAGAGACATGTGTTTGTACATGAACAGCGTTCCACTCACTGAATTCCTGAGATATTTAAGAAAATGTCAATGATTTCTTTTATCTTTTCTATTATCCTGATATGGAAGTACATGGATCCCAAAGAGATATTTATTTAGAAATTTGATTGAAATTTGCTTTGAAGTCTCATTTTGAAAAGCCGATTCTGTTATGTCCAGCTTCGCAGAAAAAGTAATTTAGCAAATAGCGTAATTTAAGCATACCTATACGTATGTAAAAAAGAAAAATTTTAAAAATAGAACTCACTTACAACCAAAATTTGCTTTTTTAATAAAAATTATTTTTATACTTTGCTGTCACTGTAATTTTAGTACGACTTGGTTTAGTTATTCAATGACAGGCCCTCACTTTTCAAAGTTTGCTTCTACAGTGGGTTGCCTCATAAGAAAAAAATTTCATAAAATTTTATTCGTTTGATTTTAGTTGTGAGCGCACGAGATGGGTTTTATTTCACTGCCTTTTTGTTTGACGACTGTTCTAACGTGTAGGCAGATTTTCATAAATAGAAAAAGAAAAATAGTAAAAAAAAAATTGTTTTTTTAAGGGGAGTGTGTGAACTTTTATCCCGACGAACCGAATCCAAACGAATCAAAATGAATTCACAAATTGGATTTTTTTTTTTTTTTAGTTTTTAAATGATTTTTATTTCATGAAATTTACAATAGTTTTGTTTAACTTTCATTATATGACATGGCCTACGCCGTCTGTCAGTCGGCAAATAATACTTAAATAAATGTGTTATTACAATGTTTTTTTTTTTTTTTTCTTTCCCATTTTATATATGTATATATTTTGTGTATTGTATTAGAAAAGTTCAGTGAGGATTCGCGTTCTGTAACTCAATGCTATTTTCGAGTATTTACAAATTGTCCCATTCAGCTCCTCCATTTAATATATCAATAATTTCAGCCTCATTAAGGTAGTTCTTTTTGAATAAGCTTCGCCTAGTTTCTGCAAGCATAGGACATCTGCCCACGAAATGAAATACGTTCTCTACTTCCCTGAGATTGCACATGCCGCAGATTTCTTGTAAATCGCTCCTGTGAGGTATATGATTCAGGGGGAGTAACTCTCCCCGTGTTTTTAAAACAAGTGACATGAGGTCGGTTGAAAACTCCGCCCTGAAGTAGTTTTTAGCTCCTAAGTTGAAGTCAAGCTGCGCATAAATATTTCTGTGAAATGAGCTTCTGGCTTTCCAAATGAGATCTTCACGTTTTTTCTCATCTACTAAGCTAATTAAATTGTAAAGTTGGCTTTTCCACGTGTTAATCGAGTCATGTTCAAGATCGAGTGAGAGTCCACAGTACTGAGCTAAATTATTCCAGGACTCAAACCAAGAAATTCTCTTCCTGATCACTAGCCTTGTTATCTGCTTAGGCAATCGTCTATCATCCATTTCAGTAGTCTTTAGTATATAGTCAACCTGCATTTTGAGTGTTGAGATAAACATCGGAAAAAGGCCTGTTTCCAGCAAAAGGATGTGGTTAGCTGTAGTGCTAGGTAGTTTCAATGTGCGCTTCAAAAAGTATCTAAGAATTTGCTCCACTTCTTCGAATTCTTTGTGTCCCCAAACTTGTGCAGCGTAGAACATTATAGCTTTGGCCGTTGTTTTGAAGATTTGGTATTTTGCTTCATGCTGAACATCTCTGCTGTGCATCACACTTCTCCAGGTCGCATTTAGCGCAGTTTTCGCCTTAGATAATTTATCTGTCATGTGGTTCTTAAGGTTAAGATTTCTAGAAATCCGCATACCAAGATAGTTATACTCACTCACGATTTCAATGTTGTGCTCTCCAAACTTCCATTTTTCGCTGCGACAATTTCGCCCTAATCCGTTTCGAAAAATCATAACTTTTGATTTTTCAAGGTTCACCTGGAGTCTCCATTGGTTACAATAAGTGACTAATCGATTTATCATGAGTTGGAGACTTTCAGTTGACTCAGCAAGCATAACGATATCATCTGCGAACATTAGCACTTTTATTAGAAGGTCTGGTGAGACTCGAGCTCCTCCTTGTAGAATTTCTTCAATGTCGTCTATAAATAAAGCGAAAAGTAAGGGGCTTAGGCAGCAGCCTTGTCTTAGCCCTATGTCTACTGGGAACTGATCAGATACTTTGCTTCCAAGGGTTACTGCAGAAGTTGTTGAGTCGTATAATCGCTCTAAAATGTTTCCAAACTTTGTCGAAATTCCTTTATTATATAGCTTCAACATCAGTGCTTTTCTGTCTATGGTATCGAATGCGGCTTTGAAGTCGATAAAGAAAGCATAAAGTTTCTTTTTCGATCCCTTAAATATCTCAGCTACATTGGTAAGAGAGTAAATTTGGTCAATTGCAGAGTAATTTTCGCGAAAACCAGCTTGCGCTTCACTCAACAGGTTGTTTTCCTCTACCCAGTTATATAGACGTTTGTAGAGCAGTTTTGCTAGGACCTTCATCGCTGAATTCAGCAACGATATACCTCTGTAGTTGGCGGAGACTCTATTGTCCCCTTTTTTGAAAATAGGACAGATGATAGCTTCTTTGAAACAGCTTGGTATACTAGCACTCTCATATGCTTGGTTCAAGGCTCTTGTTAGGTGTTCTACGAAGAGAGATGTGCTAAATTTGTAGTACTCTTGAGGGATTCCATTTGATCCTGGTGACTTATTGTTTTGTAGCTCATTCAACACAGTTTGAACTTCTGAACAAGAAAAAGACGAATCAAGCCCATCGTTCTGCTGGTAAGGGATGGCATACTGAAAAGATGAGGGAAAATTATCTTCCGTCAGCTTTCGAAAATGTTCCACTAAGCTATCAATATCAACTGGTGGTGCGATTTGTTTGTTTGATTTTTTATTCATTTCGCGAACAATCTTCCAGAATTCACCTGTATTTCTACATACTGCAAGGTCTCGAGCGATTTTTCTAGAGTAATTTTGTTTTTTCATCTTAAGTAACTCTTTGTAGGTTTTATTAGCAGTAAGATATTGTTGTTTGGAATAGATGTTGTGGGGGAATCTTCTAAACAACCTTAACCAGGCATACGATCTCTTACGTGCATCTAGACAGTTTATATTGGATTATATTATACTAATATTTTAATTAATCGTACTTGATGATTTTCAGACGAATGTTTAACCAAACATGCTCATCGATGTGCCGCGGCGATGTTGATAGAATTTTATATTTTATGATGAACTGTCAAATAACAGCTGGGTGGATTTCGGTGAGAAAAGAATGCAACAGGTAGCAATATAATATGCTGCCAATGCTAGCTGCTCAGCAAGGGGTGGTCCGTAGGTAATTTTTTTTAATGGTACGTAGATGTAAATGATTTAATAAAAGCAAGGAATTAATGAAAAGAATACGAATCAATCAAAACACACAACTGGGTGTTTCGTACAATAAAGGGCGCCAGGAAATTTTTGTTTGGAATTTCCAAACCAACTTCAACACTGAAAATGGTCTTCAAACAGAATTAAAACGCGATTATTTTCCAAAAGGAATAAGATTATATTTTGTCCACGAAACCTTTACAAATATAGGTATAAAACCGGAAATCTTTTCGTAAACAATTGTGTGTACAAAGTATGTATAGAGTCTGGCAGAGGGCCAGTAAACAATTTAAATGGTATGAAATTTAAGTTCGAAGATGGGTTTTTACCCAGGTTAAAATTCAAAACAACAACTTGTGTGCACAATTCACCCGCAAACAAACGACTCTTTGGGAATTTTCCCGAACAGACAACAAGGTCAAAGAGAGGTCGCGCGTCCTGCAATCTCAGGATTAATTACGGAAGGCGAAGGGTAACCGATAAGCAATATGACTCAATAGTCAAAACAAAACAAACACACTTCACACTTTTTCTTATAAGTAGAAAATACTTAGCTTTTTCTGTTGAGGAATCCTGTCTGACTTTTCTTGCCCGTACTGGCACTAACTCTCCTGAATTCCTGCCTGCGTGGAGCTTTCCTGCACAGAATTAAGACACTGTTTAGTTTGGCCTTCCTGCCAATCAAACACTATAACAATTAATTTAAACTTGCACTACTTGCAAAGATTAAACACTCGATTATAAATTCTCCGAACACTTTTTCTATCTTCTAAAACTTTCTGGCACTATGTCCTTTTTCAGAGGTAAACCAAGAAGTGCCATCTTCTTGGCGGTCTCTTCGTTCATCGGCGCATTCAGCTAATTCCTCTCACTTCGACCAATCAGATTCGTGGAGGTTCGTCACGGGGTATCTGCAGTGCTCTCAGCAAATTCGCTGGGGTCTGCGCCGTAGGCGAAACACATCCATCGCTCTTTTCTAAACAACCTTGTTGCTGAATATCTCGGGAAAGGGGGTAATCCTATAAAGAGTCATTTCCTTGCTAAGGTAAAGCACTTTAGGTTGGGCACTCGGCCTTTACGGTGGGCACTCAGCCATTACGTTGGGCTCTTGGCCGTTTATATTGAAAAGGCTTCAAATACCAAATTCTGATGATGATGAAAGTTATAGTGAACGTTGACTGATATCTAATCAGTGTGTTAGAGATGGGTAGCCCTATCTCTACCTTATGTATAAATAAAGGGTGATCCAACTAGAGGTACTTTTTTCATCAGCCTTTTTTTGACAGATCACGCGTGAGTCGTGTCAAGCTGTCATATTATTTTTGTTCAGTATTGTTTGGCATTTCATCATGGAAAGACTTACGCCTGAACAACGTTTACAAATTGTTCAACTCTATTACGAAAATTCACGTTCTGTAAAGTATGTGTTTCGCGTTCGCGTAGATATGCGGGAAAAACTGGTGTCTAAAACCTAAAATTATGAACGACCTATATACGCTGGTAGTCAGACCAACAATAACCTATGCAGCTGTTGTATGGTGGACAAAAACAAAAAAAATAACGGCAATCCAAAAACTTGAAAAGATTCAAATATTGGCATCAACATGCATTACGGGATGCATGCGTACAACACCAACATACGCTCTAAACGTCATTGTAGGAATACCTCCAATTCACCTCTTCATAAAAATGGAATCAAGACTGGCGACACACCGTCTTTTCCATCAAGGACACACAAAATCCTATCCATACCCGAAAGGACATCTGTCGATAATGGAAAGCTTAGATAAACTTAATACCTTTAGTATGAGCTTGGATGCTACTATTCCCATGTACAACTTCAAACTAAACTTCTCCATTGTCATCCCCCCTAGGGAAGACTGGGAGAACATAAAACCTCATCCTTCAAGGCAAGATATGGTCTGGTATACGGACGGCTCAAAAATGGAAACTGGTACAGGTTCCGGCATTTTCAGCGAATGTCCCAGAACGAACTTCTCATTAAGTATGGGCAGTCACTCGTCCATTTTCCAAGCTGAAGTCTTTGCCATTAACGAATGTTCCAGAATAATATGTTCATCGAACACGAAAAACAAAACAATATTCATTTTTTCAGACAACCCAGCAGACACTAAAGGCGTTAAGCTCACCTGTCATAACATCCTAACTAGTTCAAGAGACAGTCATGTCACTCTCTGAACTAGCAAGGAAAAACACTGTAATCCTCCACTGGATCCCAGCACACGAAGGCTACGATGGTAACGAGAAGGCAGACATCTTAGCTAAAGACGGCGCTTCTAAACCATTCGTCGGACCTGAACCATTCCACGGTGTGAATAAAAGCACCTTCAAACACACTGCCAAGACCATCCTACTGGAGGAATAATAATAAAGCATGGAGTAACTCATCTGGCCAAATCTGTTCAAAACTCTTTTTGCCAGAATATACTGAGAAAACATCAAAGTTCCAACTGAACCTCAATAGGAAAACCCTAAAAATTTGCACAGGACTACTAACCGGTCACTGTTCTTTAAAGAAACATTTTCACCGAATGAGGCTGGTAGCGGACCCCATCTATGCCTCGAAAATGAAGAAACATCTCTGCACATTATTACAGATTGTCCAGCACTTTTCCGCCTTAGAAAGCATAAATACTTGACTATGAGATCATCCCCCTAGATAAACTCAAACTCATTCACCCACACAAGATTGCTAACTTCTGGTTCAATTCAGGAGCAGGAGAACTGCCCTGAAACCTCAAATGGGCTGGCACAATAGGTTTCATTCAGACACCACAGTGCCCAAAGCTGAGCAAGCTCTACCCGTCCCCTAAATCTATCAATCTATCTATCTACATCAAAGGATGGAAGTAATGTTGAAGGTCTCTCGGTTTTCAAATTTGATTTTTTTTAGGTAAAGACCAAGATACTTTTAAAGTTTATAAAATCTGTTTATACTCGCACTTATCACTTTATCCCATTAAAGAATGTTTAACTTTGTTTATTATATTTATTTCTAAAAAAAAACCACAAAGTTCACAAGAAAATTTGAAGTATGTATGACCTTTGAGGTGGCAGTGGTAAATGTCCAACGAAATCTACTCTAGTATTTCGCCGGTGTGAATTGCTCTGTTCGATTCTTTACAGAGCCCTCGAAGATATTACCCGGATTTTTTTAATGCTGTTGGTTCCAATCAAGTGCGATTCCAATTGCCTTGCCAAACTTTTTGAGCAGCAATGATATTCGTAACTTAATTTTTTTTTTCAAGATCCTGGAAGTTTTCCCAAACCAAGTCGATTTTGCAGTTACTGCAGCGTCAAAACCGCTATTGGCAGGATTTGTGTCATCGTGACAACTGCAAATGATAGATGAGATTGTCTCTCGGGTAACTGGTTTAAAATAAATAGGGTGGCGCAACAGAGTGAGGGGCCCTAGGGTCGAGCGCATTTCTCACAACCATTGCCTTGTAAGGGAATGGAAGGGACCTACAATTTTTTACCGATTCCGAACGGTAAATCGAAAAATCGCTTTTCATGGCAATGCATTTACTAACGGAGTCCTTGCCAGTTCCTCGCTAAAAATATTTTTGCCTCTGTTGGGAGGCAACTGGTTTGGGTATGAATTTTAGAGTTACAGTAACACACAAGTGAACTGATCAGTGAAATGCTGTCTTTTGTATTGCCGTAATTGAATGAAAGTTTGTTTCGGAAAATTGAAACAGAAGCGGCAAAATGGTTTTACTAGTTATTAAGTGTAAAAGGAATTTTATGCCAGCCTGTTTACAGAAACGTCACATGTTAAGCTAAGTTAATTTACATCGATTTTCAATACAATTTTTAAAATTAAAGCTTCATCTAAAGTCATATTGGGTTTGGCCTAAGGCCGTCTACCAGGCTGACAAAATATAAAATCTCCTTTTAATATTCGCTTTCTGTAACGAAGTGCTGCCACTAAGTAATTAGACAAGGTGTCCCCTAATTTGTGTTACATACTTTGGAATGTGATTCTAGGTCATATTCTAAGAAAAAAATTGTTATACAGTAAGTTCACTTCTCAACTTTCACATCACTTTTCGACGATTTAAAAAACAACTAACTTTGGTTTAACCCAATCTATGTTCACTTATTACCGATTTTTTTCTTTTATTGTGCATTCTTGTTTTGTGCATCAGAAAAAAATAAACAAACTTCATTTAAATCCTGCATTTTATAAAAAAAAAAATGACCTCAAAGTCAAAATTTCGCTGGTGAAAGAAAATTCGAACACCATTTAAAATTTATAGTCTGGCAACCCTAAAACAATATGAGCCCAATTTAATACAGTTTTACAGATTAGATTAGATTAGATTTAGGGGACGGGTAGAGCTTGCTCAGCTTTGGACACTGCGGTGTCTGAATGAAACCTATTGTGCCAGCCCATTTGAGGTTTCAGGGCAGTTCTCCTGCTCCTGAATTGAACCAGAAGTTAGCAATCTTGTGTGGGTGAATGAGTTTGAGTTTATCTAGGGAGATGATCTCATAGTCAAGTATTTATGCTTTCTAAGGCGGAAAAGTGCTGGACATTCTGTAATAAGGTGCAGAGAAGTTTCTTCATTTTCGAGGCATAGTCTACAGATGGGGTCCGCTACCAGCTTCATTCGGTGAAAATGTTTCAAATTTTTAGGGTTTTCCTATTGAAGTTCAGTAGGAATTGTGATGTTTTTTTAGTATATTCTGGCAAAAAGAGTTTTGAACAGATTTGGCCAGATGAGTTACTCCAAGCTTTATTTGATTCCTCCAGTAGGATGTTCTTGGCAGTGTGTTTGAAGGTGCTTTTATTTACACCGCAGAAGGGTACAGGTCCGACGAATGGTTTAGAATGCGCCGTCTTTAGCTAAGATGTCTGTCTTCTCGTTACCATCATAGCCTTTGTGTGCTGGGATCCAGTGGAGGATTACAGTGTTTTTCCTTGCTAGTTCAGAGAGCGACATGACTGTCTCTTGGACTAGTTTGGATGTTATGACAGGTGAGCTTAACGTCTTTAGTGCAGCTTGGCTGTCTGAAAAATGAATATTGTTTTGTTTTTCGTGTGATATTCTGGAACATTCGTCAATGGCAAAGACTACAGCTTGGAAAATGGACGATCCTTTGATGTAAGTAGTGCTGGAGTCGGTCTTATCCAAGCAGCTCCCGGTAGGACACAGAAGAGATTGTTTTTCTATAACATATATCTACATAATTTTCATTTAGGTTCTAAAAATGAGTCCTCAAATATGCCATTGCCTTAGATAGCCCCTGGTATGAATTTCTTTTCTTTGGTGGCTCTGTAGCTGGAAAACGAGGGTAAGACGGCTTGAAGGAAGTTGTTCGTAAAAGCTTGACGCAACAAAAAACTTCTTCGAATTCCTCATCTACTTCGTCCTCAACTGCACCTGAGATAACGTGCAAGAAAATCCATAAGTTCCTGTCAATGCGATATCGCGAGTAATTGGCAGGGCGGGTAGCAACATCAATGCTATCTGAGCAGTAAACGGAGCTCTCAAAGACTCAGACGTTGACATTTTACAAATGCTGCCAAGATTTAATCCAAATATTAAACCAGTGCCACTGGTAGTGAATTCGTGTGGGACAAGAACACTCCACTTATGAAGTCACCATTGATTAGTACATCTCAAGTAGCTCTTCATCTTCAGTCACAAGTCATAACGTCTACCTCTACACGACGCGTCGTTCGGCACAAAACTAAGTTCTTTATCAACAAAGACGACATCGTCGTCATCACAAGCAAGTTCCAATCTAGCAAATCATCTAAATAATGAACCACAAAACTTACCTCATAAACAATTTTCCAAAGTTATACTTTCTGACACTACGACACGTCAGCATCTAAAGTCTGGAAATCCGAAAAAAATTTACAGTAAAATATGTAAAAATTTGTATGGAGATTTCGTTTTTTTACTACTTTTTCGCTCGAAATCTAAATCGATTTCATTTTCATAATTAATGTGTTTTTGGCAGCCCTGTGCCACCTAAAACTATTAAGAGCGAATACCAAAACCTTTTACCTAGCCTTAAGATTATAGGTTTGTTCGTTGAAGCCTTAGAGTCGCCCTGGGGTCGCCACAAAGCGTTTTTCGAGAAACGTAAAGTCACCCTGAGTGTCAAATTGAGTGTTTTTTGAGCCCTAGGGTTGACCTAGGTTTTCCATAAACTCGCCCTAGCTTTTTGCTGTGGCGAGTTGAGGGCTGTCAAATGGCATGTATTTTTTTTTTTAATGACATGGATGTGTGGTGACTGGTGGTTTAGCGTTTTTTGAACACTGGAAAACCCAGGTTTTTTTTGACAACTCATAGGGTTGTCAAGAAAACCTGGGTCAACCCTGAGAAAAGTTCAACGAACAGACCTTATGATATCGTATTTCTATTTATCACAAAACCACAAGCTCGTGCGACCCAGTTGTTCCCATTTTTTATGTGACATCCCTCACTTTCCCCAGATATAAACAATTCTCTGCATTTTACGCTCCAAAATTTTAAGCACACAAAACTTTGGATGGCAAGCAGTTTACATGCAGGAAAGATGAAATTTCTAGGAAATCAAATTGTTGGCAATTATAAGTAAACCGTTTGAAGTTTAAAAAAAATGCAATAAACTGAAATGTATGAGTACCGAAATTCCACACTAGTTGATTGAAATTGGAGTTTAATTCAATGTCTGGCCACTCAAAATATTTCAACAAAAGTCATAAAATGTATATGAGGTTTTTCAACAATTTGGACCAGTTCCCATGCTGTTGCTAGAGCCAAATATAATGAAGAGGATCCTCAATTTCAGTGCTTGTCCTTTCCCCTTTAACCACGTTCTTTACTACACCCTCATTTTGGAGATGTTGTACCCATAAAATTCCATCAGAATACAGAGCTATGGCACATCCAACTTCATCAAAAACTTCACAACCCACACAAAGCTACATTTGTATAAAGTCTTTTGTATCTATTGTATGCAATTTCAAACCACACATGCCAAACGTTCACCTAAGCTATATATGTTTGCGTCTGGTTGGTATTCAGTCGGTTTTGGTTGACTCGTCATGGCTGGTTGATGAGCGGCAACGACAAGAATTTTCCTCTTTGTGGAATCAGGATTGTAAGTGAATCAGTTGAAATTGTGGAGCAACCATCATTTTCCTGTGGGGTGGGCATTACATGTACGTCTACTTCAAAAGGGTGGCAGCAGTCACCTGTTGCAAATGAAATCAACTGACAATTTAAACCTCGACACATTGTCTTAGAATCGTAGTGTTAGCCAGAAGGTCGATGGTGGTGCTTTAGTGTTCCCTCGTTTGATGTTAAAGCTGGGCTATGAAAACGCATATACAATACATACATACCAACAGGATAACAAGACACGTAGGAGAAGAAGACAGAGAGAGTGTAAAAGAAAGAGAAATGTTTGTGTGAAGATGGGTAAAGTGATTGTTTTGCTTAAGTCTTCCATATTGAAATCCTATTTTAGGATTCTCAGGGCAAGGAGCTTTTGCTTCAAAACCGGAAAGTTAATATGGCTTTTTGTATTGCGTTAGGGTTTTAGTGAACGACTTATAAACAGCTCTATAATCTACTTCGGCGGGCACCGTCTGTGTACATTCTTGCCTGTTGAATGGGAGTTCTTGAAGTGATGTGTTTGGGCATCAACGAATATGGAATTTCCGCAAATATTGACACACACAGGATATTGTTGGTCATTCGTGAAAGCCGAGAATGATTTCAATTACAACTCGGATGCAGATGAGGATAGACATGCCAGAAAGTAATTTTACTTAAAATTAAAAGAAGCTGTGACTTATTGAAATAGTTTCTTTGATGAAGCCAAATTCATTCTACTGAATGATTTGCATTAGATACATCAAACCTCAACAACGAGGATGTATTGCTCTCAGTGACATGAAGAATTTTGTTCCTCACAGGCTCACAGAACTTAAGGCATTATCCCCAGAGATAATTCGTGGTTTGACTTAAGCTGTAAGGATGTGACCGAGAAAGAGAAGAATGTTTTTGTAAGTACAAAAACCACCTTTTAGTATAGAAAACCGAAATATGTTCAAACGGGACAGGAATATCTGTAATGCTCACATAAATAAGACAAATTTTTACATGAAAAAAGAGCAAGACTAAAAATCAAATTGTTAGTCTTTTGTAAAGAAATTCAAGATCACTACCACGTCATCGGTTCCAACGTTCGTTTTCCATTAAACTGTCTTCTGTTCTATTGACAAGGAATTTTACTGGCAGCCAAGTTTACTCTAACTCAAAACTTTCATATACATTAAAATAGCCCGCCAATACCTTGTTTCAAGCAGATTCTGCATTGAAACAAATTTTTTTTCGTACTCGTTCGGTTGCGAGAGTCTTCTTACTTACTTACTTAGGTGGGCATTACAGTTCGGGGTGAACCTGAGCCTCAACCAACATCTTGCGCCAACACTTTCGATTTCGGGCGAGCTCTCTCGAGGTTTTCCCCTTCCGCGATTTCCCTGCAATGTGCTTTCGAAAACCCGTCGAGCCGAAGCGTTTGGGTCCATCCGCTCTACATGGCTCAACCATCGTAGCCTCGCGATGCGTACTCTTCTCTGGCTATGCCCATGTCGCAGTACAGCTCATACAGCTCGTTGTTGTATCTTCTTCTCCACACATTGTCTTCGCATACGGGACCAAAGATCATTCGGAGAATTTTTCTTTCAAAACGACCAAGAGTTTCTTCATCCGCTTTCGATAAGGTCCATGCTTCCGCGCCGTAAAGCAGGTTTCGATGATCAGGGTCTGATATAAGGTTACCTTTGTTTTCCTGGAGAGGGTTTTTAATTACCTTCTTAACCCAAAGAAGCAGCAAGAGCTATTCTCCGTTGTTATCCGGGTCACCAGCGGATCCTAGGTAGACGAAGTCCTGTACTACCTCGAAGTTATGTCTGTCTATTCTGGCGTTTTGTCCAATTTTTCGATGTTCGGTGTCCTTGTTTGATGACAACATATACTTCGTTTTACCCTCTTTAACTATCAAACCCATTTTTTCCGCTTCTATGTCAATACTCGCAAAAGCACCTATGACATCACGCTTCGTTCTTGCCATTACGTCAATATCGTCTGCGTAAGTGAGTAATTGTGCAGACTTTTGAAGGACTATTCCTGTTGTGTTGACGTTTGAGTTTCTTACAATCATTTCAAGTATGATGTTGAAGAAATCGCATGACAGCTTGTCGCCTTGCCTAAAACCTTTTTTGACATCAAAGGTCTCGGTGAGTTCTTTACCGACCTTGACGGAGCAGCGTGAATTCTCCAAAGTCATCCTGCATAGTCGTACGAGTTTTGCAGGGATGCCTGGGAAACTAGATATGGCTCTGTACAGCTCGTCTCTGTAAATGCTGTCATACGCGGCCTTAAAATCGATAAAGAGGTGGTGAATATCGATATTACGTTCTCGGGTTTTTTCCAAGATCTGCCGTAATGTGAAAATTTGGTCTATTGTGGACTTCTCTGGTCTAAAACCACAATGATAAGGACCTATCAAGTTGTTGACGTGGGGTTTCAGACGTTCACATATTACAGCAGACAAGATCTTATAAGCGACGTTAAGGAGGCTTATCGCTTTGTAATTGGCGCAATTGTGAGGGTCTCCCTTCTTTAGGATCGGGCATACGATACTGAGGTTCCATTCATCGGGCATGCTTTCTTCCGACCATATCGTCCAGACCAGCTGGTGCATGCTCCTTTCCAACTGGTGTCCAGCTGCCTTGAAAAGTTCGGCATCAAGGCCATCTGCACCTGCAGTCTTATTTGATTTAAGTTTGCATATGGCAAGCTTAATTTCCTCTAGGTCGGGAGGACGGCATTCTTGATTATCGTCCAAGCTGACTGAGGCAATCTGCCTGACAGCAGGATTTGTGTCCTCATCGCCGTTAAGCAGTCTGCAGAAGTGATCTTTCCAGATCCTCAGTAGCGACTGTGACTCCATTACTATGTTTCGCTGCTGGTCTTTACAGACTAGAGTTTGGGGCTTGCCACCTTAGCAGGATCTTTTTACCTTTTGGTAAGACTTCCGAATCTCGTTCCTATCATGACACCTCTCAATTTCCTCAAACGAGCGTTTCTCATGCTGCTTCTTTTTCTTTTTGAGAATTCGGTGTTCTTACCTTCTTTTCTCCATGTAGATCTCGTTATACTGATCGTAAGCAGCCCTTGTTCGTTTTTGCATCAGCATTTGTCGTGCTTTTTGTTTGATTGCATTTGCCTGCCTGCATTCTTCATCGAACCATGGGTTTCGTTTTGGGGGCCGAGTGAAACCCAGAACCTCAGAGGCAGCGGTTCTGATGGCTTCTTGGCATTGCCGCCACTGGTCTTGAGTTGATTGATCTGGGGATCGCCATGTACCTTTTTGAATTTTGAGATGCCGGAAGCGTGTTTTACTTACAGCAAGATTAAGCTTCGCAGCAAAATCGATTGGCCTTAGTCCGTTTTCGGAGGTTTTGTCGTGGAGGCTATGCTTACCGATTGTATTTCCAAAGATGTCCTCCTTCCCTAGTTTTTCGTTAAAATCGCCAAGAACGATTTTCACGTCGTCGTGTCTAGGGCACTGCTCATATGCTTCTTCGATTAGCTCGTAGCCATTAATCCTGTCAAGCAAAACTCCCCTTTGCAGGGATCAATTAAGTTATTTTTACGTTTCAAAAATGCAAATTCTAGTTGAACCCCTTCAAAATTTTTTATTTTAATAATAATAGCCAAAAATTCGGGCGAATTTTTGGCTATTATTATTAAAATAAAAAAATTTTGAAGGGGTTGAGCGCCACATGTTTGCACTTTGAAGTTGTTCGGAAGCACCCTCCAACACCACCACGTTTCTCCCTTCCCCAAACAAATCTTGTGGGGGGGTATAACTTTTTCGAAGGGGGTGGGTAAATGCGACGTGTTTGTACTATGAGGATGTTGTGTGGGACATCCTCTACCCTCACCAACTTTTCCCCATGCCGAAGGAACTCCTGTAAATTTTACAAAATTCATCAAATACATCAA
The DNA here is from genome assembly GCA_949752695.1 of Melanostoma scalare. NCBI lineage: Eukaryota > Metazoa > Arthropoda > Insecta > Diptera > Syrphidae > Melanostoma > Melanostoma scalare. Next base: position 55,746,981 of record OX456985.1, read on the forward strand.
ATTTCATGAAATTGGGATGGGGTGTAACTTTTTTTTTTGGGGGCGTGACCGCCACCTGTTTGCACTTGGAGGTTGTTGTGGGGGGCACTCCCTACAACCCCCGACTTTACCCCACCCCCTCCGGGTGGGGTGTCATTCTCTACACCTTTACCAAATTTTTTTGTGTACATTCTTTTTCACATGGGTTTTACAAAACTATCTGCCTTCACGTACGTCCACACATGCGAAGAAATACACTTGTTATAAAATGCACGCCTTTGATTCAGATTTCTAGTAGCTATCCCTACCATAAACATGCACTTAATTAAATAAGTCAGGTGGGCATGATAATTATCAACAAATCTTGATTTCAAACGGGGAAACACTTCGCGTTGTGTATGCTCAACATACCCTTTCATGCTTTCATGTTTCATTATGCTTGTTAAAGTGTTGGTTACTCTAAAGCAATATCAGCTATTTCCTCAGTCTTTAAATAAGGGACAATTGGAAACTACAAAATACCAAACTCGAAGCACCAATTCAACTAATTCAATTCACACACACTCGAATATCCAGTATGTCAGCTTGCATCTGACTAAAATGTCAATAACATAATCAGCCATGTTTATTTGAAGCCATGAGGAAGGCTATAGGAACGTATTTACGTGTATCGTGTACATATATGTACATTCATACGAAAAACGTTTTAGCTTTAAATGTCAAGCATGTGTATTTGTGTATGTAGGAGCATTGTCCTTTGAAAGACATACAAAATTATGGAAGAGAATGAATAGGATTCGGTTCAGGTAAATTGAACATTCACATTGATGAGAGGAGTAGCATAAGATTTGCTATCACATATTACGTCATTTCGTTAATTCAGTTCTTTTGTGCATTGCATTTAGTGCAATTAAGCATGCGGCTTGGATCAATGGATCCGAGGCAGGGAGGTTAAATTAATTTGTTGTGGAAATGATTTTTGCCTAAAGAAGAAAGGATCACAAAGCAAACGCGTCATAACAAATAGTTTATTCAATTCAATTCAATTCATTCTTTATTTTTACAAATGATACAATGCCATATTATGGTAAGGAAATTATCACAAAGCATGGCAATATACCGTATGCGGTATACCGTATGCAATTTAAAAACTCAATTAAAAAGTTTTATTTAACAAAGTTTGCTTAAAAAATAACAAACAAACTGCAACTTTTAGTTTAGCAAAAAAGAAAATAGTTTGCTATTTCCTTATAAAACTCAAAAAGTAGTAGGTATTGACTTATTGCTTCAAAACGTCTTCAAATATTCATGTCGATAATTTTTTGCGTGGGAAACATATCCTATAAGAGAATTCCAATCACGGTCACCATTCAAGATATCAATACATTCTTCTAACGAAAAGAAATATGTAGTTGGGAAAATAGAATCTACGAATTTTCTGTAAGATAGGAAAAAATACTATAAAATGTAAGACGTTCTCGTTCTGACCGAGATTAAAAAAAAAGTGATCTGGTAAAATATTAGTGAGATTTATATAAAACTTGTGCTAAAGCATCGGTAATTTACCGTCTTCAATCAGAGTTCAAAAAGCCTTTGCTTAAGACCATAAAAATGGCATCGGTCTCTTGAGAAAATCGAATGTTACTGCGAAACCCTGAGCCTGCTTTTGGCTACTCATTTTCCTGACGGTGAACTTACCACACGAACTAACGCTGTGAAAAGATATGACGTCGGAAAGCTACAATCGCAGGAGATTGCCAATGCCTTCTCCAATTGAGTGTCCCTTCAATTTATCCTTGAATCCTATGCCGTCAGCATTAAGCATTGAAGACCAGTGGCAGCAATGCCAAGAAGCCATCAGAACCGCTGCCTCTGAGGTTCTGGGTTTCACTCGGCCCCCAAAACGAAACCCATGGTTCGATGAAGAATGCAGGCAGGCAAATGCAATCAAACAAAAAGCACGACAAATGCTGATGCAAAAACGAACAAGGGCTGCTTACGATCAGTATAACGAGATTTACAAGGAGAGAAGAAGGTAAGAACACCGACTCCTCAAAAAGAAAAAGAAGCAACATGAGAAGGTGCCATGACAGGAACGAGATTCGGAAGTCTTACCAAAAGGTAAAAAGATCCTGCCAGGGTGGCAAACCCCGAACTCAAGCCTGTAAAGACCGGCAGGGAAACATAGTTGTAGAGTCACAGTCGCTACTGAGGATCTGGAAAGATCATTTCTGCAGACTGCTTAACGGCGATGAGGACACAAATTCCGCTGTCAGGCAGATTGCCCCATTCAGTTTGGCCGATGATCAAGAATGTCGTCCTCCCTTATCTAGCAAGTACCTTGCAAGTATGTGAAAAAATTTCTCTAGACCTAAAGAAAATCTTTCACAGGGCGCTAGTTTTATATGGACTGACATGGCATTGAGTGTGAAGCTGTACATTGGTCGTGGCCATGTAATGAGATATACAGATTCTCTAAATAAGAAGCTTTATTAATGGACGTTCTTACACCACTAGGCCTTCCTCAAATGTATGTAGAACCAAAGATTGGAGTCGAGTGTTTGCAACTGCATGTACTTGAAATAAAGCTTAAGCTTTGCTGCGTAGCATAATAGAAAAGGGTGACCAAATACAAATTCCTTTTTAAAAATGCAGTAAAATGAACAAAATAAAAGATTGTTCTTGTGCCATGGCTTTATGAGCACTCTCTCCTCTTTCCAAGACCTGCGGTTGGTCTCAAGCACTATAGGCCATTATTATCCAAGCAATCCATGAACCACAACCCGAAATCATCGCAGGTTTTGAAAATACGGAATGATAAAATTAGCTACTGGCAGTCCAAACGAGAAGACATTTCAGCGACGTGGTGTTTTATAATTAGTGCCAATAAAAAGATCTCGAGTTTTATTGATTCGAATGAAGGCACTTTGCGCGTGCCGACTCTAGCTGAGTGTCTTGAAGATACTCCAAAGTACTTTTGTATGAAACTTGCTCTTACACTGTTAACAAAAAACTGATTATTTCTTCCAAAATATCACAACGCCTCCAATATCTACATTCCAGCCAAGCTATGCTGTCCCTTCACATTAAGGCACTAGCAGAATGATGTTATTATCCATCCCTTTCACAGGATCTTACCTACTCTTTCCATGTCAAACGTCTGTCTGACCTGAGATGTTTAACGATAAATGAGTTCACAATACTACTGACTTAAAACTCATCTCCATTTTTGCTTCCCTTCCTTTTCCCCTGACCGATTTCCACTTGATTAACAGAATCCAAATATGTAGTATGACACTCTAAACCATTTCTAGCTTAGATTTTTTGGTCCTCAGCTCACACCCCCCTTATTTACACAAATAAACAATGCTCACCTAATTGTAAGCGTTACTGAAGAATACGGTCACGCATAGAAGGATATTTGAGATCGTAACGTTAGACCAATTGCATGCACGATTTCTTAACATATAGGTTCTGTTCTCCAATTTGCACTTATATTCTGAGTATTGTGCCGTGTTGAGACACACAAGCCACCCATGATGATTGCCTCTTGCAATTCTAGAATCGTGCAGACGAACAAAAAAGAAGAATGCGAATTAATGTGAAGGAATAGTAAATAAACACAATTAAATTTGTCTGCCTCTTACACGTATGGCGTATGGGGTAGACAAAATGATGTGTTCTTAGCAGTAGTAAAGGTAAAGGATGTCACTGTTATTCGTATTCGTTTTTATTCCAATCCTTGATTGGTTTGGCTATACATATAAGCTTTAATCTGGTCAAAGGCCCTAGCTATAGTTGACTGGCTGTCAAGAAAACTGGCATTTGAGGACCAAAACTTACAATCTTTGATAGCATAGGTAGAGCCAACATAGCACACCAGTCGCACTTATCGTCGCCTGGATAAAATATTGTCGTATGTTACATTCGACTACTTTTGGAAAAACGCAATCAAAGTTTTTAACTTTTTTTGCCGAGAACCCTACGGTAGATTTTCTTAAAAATTACATCATGTGTGCAGATAACATTTCTCAATTCAGCCATGTTAAAATCATTTCAATATTTAGATCTAGAAACAAAAAATGGTCAATTTTATCCAATATGCCGTTGTCGTATGTAGCGTTTTCACCAAAATTGTTTGTTAGTCAAACACATCCGACAAAATTATGACACATACGACAAAAAATATACAAGTTTAACATGAAAAAATTGTACTGCATACGACATCCTGAAATCAAAACGAATGCAAAAAACACAAAGAGTAAACATTTTTTAAACTAAATTTATTGATAATTTTCAAAAAAAAAAAAAAAAGGAACTTTTATTTCATAGAATTAAAAAATACTTATTGTCTAATTTCATAAGAATATGCGTTTTTCGGTGTAAAAAAAAAACTTACGAGTAACTCAAGATCACGTTTAATTCACAGCGATAACCACTTTCTGGTCTTAATAATACTAAATAAAAAATAATATATTATTATTACAGTGATATTTTTAAGTAATTATTATAATTCAGGTCTCGATATATAAAAATATTATATTAATTAATTAGAAAACGAATATTAAAGTTGAATTTACATTTAATTAAGTTTTAAAACAGCACGATAAAAACTTCTGTCTTCATTGTCCAGATAAGGAATCATGGTCTTTATATCGTTTTTCTTATTGATATCGATGTTCTTAGCTGGAGCTAGGCGAAGCTCGTCCTTCCAAATGCATAGATTTGTTAAGTTCTTTGAATAGCGTCCTCTATTTTGCCTGGACAACTCGTAATAGGTGAAAGATAAATCTTTGAATGAAGTTTTTATGCCAATCCTATGTATATCATTTTTATTGTATATTAGAGATTTGCTTTTAAAATATTGTATTTGTTTGAAAACTAGGTTTTCTGATTTCAACGCATAGTTTTTAAAGTCTTTTTGGTTCATTTGTAATATTTTTAAGGTCACGTTTGGGAAATTCATTTTTTTTAAAAGCCGAATTAAAGTTACTTGGCTTGGTATTTCGATATTTCTTAAGTATTTTTCAATGACACTATGTACACAGTCAACTTCCTGCAAACAAGAATGCCCCGGCTCACAAAATTTTTGTGTAACTTCTTCAACTGAATTCTGATGGTCGTAAATAAATTGGAGGATGGCAGTTGATGTGATTCTATTCCTGTTTTGTGGAACACAAGAATCACTCCACAAAATAAAATTTATTATATTTGGGTGATCATCAAGAACTTTGATCAAAATTTTTATGAGTGCACTTGCGGTATCATTTCCAGAACGTCCACTCACAGTCTCATTCCATATAGCACAGTACGTTACTTTATTGAAGCCAGGTAGTATAATCGTTCCAGTTAGATTATATACAGACAGTTTTCTCTTATAGTAAAAGTTGGAAGTATACATTTTTGGTAAAGTAAAAACGTTTTCCAAATCGTAAAATAAAATGGCAGTATTCTTATCAATGTTATTTAAATCCTTTTCTCGTTCTGCCTTAGTATACCTTTTTTCCTCCAAATGCTTTTCATAAAGTTTAGTTTCAGCTTCTGTGCAACTTTCTTTATTGGCTTTATAAAGAGAGCATTTATCACATAAGTCCTTTTTTGGAGCATGGAAAGAAATATTGAAACATTGTGTTGAATATGTTACGGTAAACGTCAATAGAAACTGGATTATCAACTTTAGTTTTGTATAAATCGTACATCCTTTGTAAATTCAAGTGAGCTTCCAAATACTTTCTTGATGTCGTGGAACGGCAATAATGGGAGTCCACAACTGCGAAGCTTGAAATGTGATCCTTAACGGCAGCTATGCGGCTCTCTTCTGTGGGCTTTCTCCCGCGTTTAGAAGTCTGAGGCTTTGATTGTTCATTTGAGCCATAATTTTTTTCGAAAAAATAATAAACTGTTCTCTCAGATATGCTCAATGTATTTAAAAAATACTTTTTGCAAACTTGTATGGTACGATCTCTTATTTTAAAATAAAAATGAAAACTTGCCTTCTTTTTTGGATGGTCTTCATGTTTGTTTGCCTTTCGCCTACGTTTCACTTCGTCTTTTTTGATAAAATTTCCATAAAAAATCTTCTTTTCTTCGGAAGTAAGTCTCCAAAAATACGTATGAATATCTTTTCTCTCGCTTTCAGTAATACTACGCGTGCAACCATAAAAACAAGATTGTATGCAAGCTTCACCAATTGTTCTACCAGCCCTTAAAACACCATTTCTTGCTTCAAATGGAAGACCCTGCTCCCGAAGATTTTTTCTTATATTTTGCTTCCACAACGAAGGGTTTCTTTTTCTTTTCCTAGTGATTGTTGGTGTTGTACTACAACCTTTTAAAGCAAAATTAATAAAAAAAACAGAAACTTAAAAATCAAATAACTTACTGGAACTACTGTAATCGGATGGTAAATTACGCTCCATGGGTTCATTAGTGGATGTGGATGGAGTGGACATTACAATTTCATGAGCAGCTTCATAAAACATTCGAAGTTTCGAGTTTTTATTTTCGTTCGCCAAACAGTAGGTGGGATCATTATCTTCATCATCTACTGAAAAGTCGTTGTCACTCAATTCCAAACTCGCATTTGGGCTACCTAATGGATCAGAATCAAGTAATTCATCACCCAATAACTCGTGGCTCATGCTAAAAGTATTAAATAAAATCATATAAATACTATTACGCTTTTCATACGCAATATCATTACGCATTAGGTTCCTGCGATATGCTTGGCGCAGGGGACTCATCCGACCTGCACGACATCTTAACTGCGACTGAAACTACAGTAGTCTGTGTATTTCCTTATGGGACATCCGACAAATGATTACCGAAATTTCGGTAAAATATTGTTGTATGTGCAGTAAAAAAATAACATACGACAATTGTTTCCCGAACGAAGGCAGGGACAGATTTTGTATGAAAAAAATGTGGTATGTGTTTATTTTGTCGTATGTGCAGGTTTTTGTTGCACATAAGACAAAAAACTACTGAAAAGTTAGTTAACATACACATACGACAAAATGCAAGGTAATTATCTTGGAAGCGAAGACAGATATCGATAAACGGATTTCACTGATTTGAAGAGAAAAAATCAAATAAAAAAACTGCATTTAAATCTCAAAACCGTCATTTTGCACATACGACAATATTTTATCCAGGCGACGTTATCGATTGGAAAGGAGTAGTAGGTAATGCTTTAAAATACACTACTCATACTAAAACGATAAATATTTTCTTCCTGATACACAATGAGATATTAGCTAATAAACCTAAAACAACTCTTTCTATTTTCAGCATGTTAGGCGGAGTTGCTGGTCGACATATGTCGAATAGACGTAGAGGCTCGTCGCCAATGGTACGCATAAGTGGCGGAATTTTGACGAGCTTAGAAGAGGGGGGAAACCCACAAATGGGGCCGCGAATACCACCTCGAAGGAGACGCGCGGTAACCACAAGTGACCATAAAAGCTGTGCCCTTATACAAACGAGACTGAAACTAGGAGATATAATGTGAGTGCAATCCTTTAAATTTTACCTTGTTTATGTATGTGCCCACAAAATCTTTTTAAAAATTGTATTCAAAGTATGAATTTCCATTAAAATAAGTATTTACATTAAAAGGAAAGCTTCATAACATTATCGAAGGAGGAAAATAGAGTTGAACTTGTCAAATTTGTGTGTTTACAAAACGGTAATCATGATTAGCCTCGCGACTATTGCACCACAGTTAGACGACAAATCAATCCAGATTGGCTTGTATCATGCAAAATAAAAGTACTCAGCGAAGTTGTATTGCCTTTTCAATACACTTGAGGTTGTGTTTTCAAAATTACTCATAAATCAAGTGTCAATGTTGAATGAGTATGAAAAGCAGCAAAAGACCATAAAAACTTTCCTATAAAACCACACTAATCACATATTCACACCCAGCGAAAGAAAACTTTGTTTTCTAATCCTTGTTAAAGCTTTCAGATTCGAAGTTGAAAAGCCTTCAAAGCTTATGAAAGCTCTATACTGTAAGGTTTTAGAAGTAAAAAATAAGCTGCAGATAATGTAGACATACCCATACCTATATGCTGCAAGCTTTATGGCAGCTTTATTGAAATAAACTGAGGCCCGTTTCTTGAATACCTTAATTTCAGTAATTGCTTGGAGAAATACTCAAGTACCGAGGATTTTGATCGTAGTCAGTATTTTGAAGCCGAAGACTGTGATTTTGGTGCACATAATTTGTTTTTGTTAAAATTTCAATAATCACCCCTGTCACGAGCTACGTGGTAAACGAAAAACGACAACGAATTCCGAAAAACCAACTACCTACAAGTTCCTTAGTGAATATGTTTATTAAAAACACAAAATACATATACTTAAAAGAATATAACAAAAACAAAAAATTATTTCCTAAATTAAAAATAAATAAAACAAAAATTAAATTCCAAAAGCTATTTGACCTTTTCACTCATTCGAAAATTCATATAACACCAGTTTATCAGCTAACTTTACTCCAAGTTCCTGCGTCCTTTGATGGAGGTCCAAGTAGATTCAACTCTGTTTTCAATTCCTCCCAGAGGTCATATCATCTTCCTCTTTTGTACGTTTAGTGTATCCTTTTGCTAAGTCTGGATTATAGGATAGCATTTCATATAGCCTGTTGTACTGTTGTTTTCACCCATTAAAAACATCGGTTATCTAAACACGTATCAATTAAAAAAATTATTATCCAAAGAAATTACATTTTTTCAAATGACTGTCTTTGTTATGCCGGTTTCCAGAAGAACGAATTTTAAGCGAAATTAATAGAATGGGGGTGGTAAAATTGTAGTCGTAAAATTTAATAGATTACTTTTCTTATCTGTTTATACTTAAAACAAAACTTGAATTTTATCAGTGAAAAAACACTAGAGCTTCAAAAATTATTTTATGGTTTGTTAATTGAATGAATTAGACAGATTGGAAAGTACTCAGGGACCACGTAAAAAAATCCTCTTTTGGGGATGAAGAAAGTATTTGATTATATTCGAGAGTCAAATTGTATATTTCATATATATTTGCGATGTGATTTGATCAATGACACAGATCTATCACAACTTATTTTGATCAAAAAAATTGAAAAAAAAAGAGTTTTTACCAGAAAATATAAATCGGTAAAAAATGGGATTGCTAAAAATTAAGGGATTTTTTTTAGTTTAGGGATTTTTGTTTCTGTTATTTTAACTACTTATTTTGACATAAGACAGCTGACTTCGAAAATGGACGCTAGATTTGTCAATCAGGCAATACTTTTTTAGAATCCCTTCAGATCTTGTGATTGCTTTTTTCGGGATTCGTATCGTAATTTTTCATTCGGCGATTGCTCCGAACAGATATCGTGATAGGAGTGAATGACTTAGCCCTTTGTTTTTATTTTCTAAATAATGAACAATCGATGAAAGCTGGCCCGCAATTTTTTCATCCGTTTTTCAGTAAAAAGGTGTTATAATTGAAATTACACTTCTTGTAACTGAAAAATGAAATAATTGCCAAACGCCCATTTATACTAACCTACCAACCATGGCGTTTTGGTAGCCAGAAAAAACTTATTTCACTGTCCGTATTTCAACTATGAGTTTTTCATTTGAACTGACAGTGAAACCCTAAACTTATAAATCGCAAAATTCGGAAACAATCGTAATATTTTTATGACATGAATGAAAACATGAAAGGCATCTTGTTTTTGGTTTAAAGTAAAATAATGATCTTTTTATAATAAAAAAAAATTATTAATATGATGCACAGTTTGCATTTTAAAATTCTGTTGTATTCTGTAGTATGGTTGTAAATAAAATTCATTTTATATCAAGTATGCGGTGGTGACTGCGATTTATCGCAATCTCACCAACGTATACTTGGCAGCGCTATAACACGACTTTTTTTTTGTATACTATTTGGAAAGTATTTGAAAAAATTTGGAAAACAACGTTGACAATCTAGAAAAGTCCACAAAAAAAGTTATTAATAATTTAAAATTTGGCTTAGCCCTTGGCAGCGCAAAATTTGTGTGTCAATCGATCGGGGCTCATTTGGAAAACATTTGTCCGAATTTGGAAAACGATAGTTTTGCTAAAAAAAATTTTATAAACATAATACGAGTAAGCCGCTGTACCTTTGATAAGCAACAAATGAAAACTTCAAAGGGATTGTGGCTTATATGGATAACGTAACGTTACGCAGCTATCTAGGACGCGTTCAACATGTGTGCTCCTTTCAAATTTCAAACAAATCCACGATGTTTAGGTACTCAGAGTTGAAAAGAATTATTACATCCTCTGTGTTCAGGTGTTCATTCTTTTCTTTCTTTCAGCGAACAAACATATACCAGTAATTGTTAGTACGCTCGTGGATATATAAATAGCCTTCTGCATCCGCTGCAGTTCAATTCAATTTTCAAAAATAACTTTTTTTCTCATTTCTCACAACCATGTCTTACGAGGGAATGCAGGGGACCTACAATTTTTTGCCGATTCCGAACGTGCATTCGAGAACTCGCCTTTCATGGCAATGCCGATTTTGTGCGAATGGTTAAACCTAGTACGCTGCTTAAACGAAAAGCTAAATCGTAAACGGAAAATTTCGCTGTTCTTTTCGTTGTGCAGTACGCTGCTGCTTTGCGAAACGGGTTCTATGGGTTGATAGTTGTACTAGATTTTTTAGATTTCTACAATTCTCTACACTTTTCCGTCCATCATTTATTTCCCGGTACAATAAATGCTTGTGAAATTTTGACAGTTCGATTGTTTTGTTTTTTATTTTATTACAACAATAACAGTTGATAAATGTAAGCTATTACAAAAAATTAATAGTTGATATCTGCTTTTCCTAAGTATTCAAATTCCATCAGAGCAGAGTAAACACAGTGCCGAATTCAGCCAGCGTGGGGCCTGTAGCAAATTCTGTCAAGGGGCCCTTGGTTTGCTGTTGATTCTTAAGTTTAGGGTATTACATAAAACAAAATTGTTACAAATGAATTTTTCTGGACTTAATATGGGCAAGTTTATAGATAACTAACGGTTTCAATGTCGAATTCTTAGCAAATCATGCTCTATATTCAACAAAGTGAGATGATTAAGACGTTCTGTGCCCTTCGTGTTCCTTAATTCACTTTTAATACGTTTTAACGATGAAAAATAACGTTTCCCAAAGCAATTTCTAAGTTAGGGAAACAAGATTCTAAGGAGTTATTTAATGAAAGTTTATAATATTTCTGGCTCTTTTCGAGACTATACGTAATCTTCAAAATAATGTGTGATGCGACTTTTGAAACTGAATATCTCAGTAATTTGATGAAATAGAGCCATTTTGAGAGACCAGATTTGGATTCAGCGGATAGCAAATCATCGTAAAAGCAATGGTTTGTTTTTAGGTTATTATTTTTTCATGTTAAAACATAAGCTCAAAACTAGTAAAAACTGGATTTTTTTCTATCTTCAATGCCGATTATCTCGAAAACATGATATGACAGAGCAATTCTTAGGCCTGGTTTGGATTCAGCGAGTCAAAAACCTTTAAAAAAATGTAGCTTGCTTCTGGCGGCAAAATTATTGTGGACCAGTGTAATGATTCATAAAGAGCGTATCCCGTATTAAGGTCTTCATCAGACGATTGCAGCGATTCACTAGTCGCTTGCAAAAGTTCAAGGATTCTGTTTCACGAAATTTTCATTGTTCCCTTTTCTAACTAATTCATCGTTTGAACTAGTCCATAAGCTTTATTAGGCTTTCCGCTTTTTTATCCACATTATTGAAAATGCCTTCAAAAAAATGCCTTCCAAAACTTACTTAATAGTGGTATGGTAAATCCACATAAAAGTGCTTTCTTGGCATCAGCTCGGGCTGACCACATAGTATCCGATGACCGTTTCTTTGAAGTAGAATCCTTAAGTACGTTCGTAAGACAACTCCATCGATAGGTAGAAACGGAAAAAAATTTAAAAGAGTTTTCAATGAAATCAAAGAATAGTAATGCTCCTGTGCAGCAGTCTGTAACCAAAGTTAATGAATGTGCAAACAGGGAATATATTCGGCGTGCTTATTCATTTCCTTAATTCGGGCTTGTAACCCGATGTATTTCCCACTAATGTTGCTCATTATCGTAGGTTTGCCCACGACAGCCTTTGATATCAATGCTACTCTCAGTTAAGAAATCAGGTAAACTTTGAGCGAGTTATTTAGCAGTATGACCTTCTATGTCTAAGAACTCAGCAAAGCTTTCCACTGGCTCAGATTGCAGAACATAGCGCACTATCCGAGGCGAGGCAGTTGGTCTACATGAGATATATCTGGAGTAGAATTCAATGAAATTGAGTAGTATTTGCGTCTCTTAATTTCGCAAATGATTTGATCTAGTATGATAAATATGACGTTTATCCCTTTCCTTTATTAGCATTACTTTGTTGAGCTATAAAAGCGTCAAATTGGGCTATTAATAAGCTTCGCATTTATAGGCGTTGAAGCACGGGCCCCTAAGTCTCGGGGCCCTTAGCATTTTCTACTCCTGCTTCGCAGCTAACCCGGCACTGCATAAATAATAATTGATTAAATTTTAATCTCGATTCGGATAATAAATGCGAAAAAAGTGATGCTTTCATCACCATGAAACCATTTTATCAAAATGGCGAGTTGGATTTTCTAAATCCAAAGTCACACCCCCAAAGTACAGCACTAAACTCACTTAATATTTTCAATATTAACGCGGCATATCTCAAACATCTTTACATGTCTGAAAGCAACCGCCAAAGCCTTAAAAGTTCTTTTACCCCACTATTCGTTCAACGGCACGGAATGTTTACATTCAAATTGTTTCATAGAAATCAATTTTTATATTCAAAATAATTTAGCAAAGTCAGACAGACACTACACTGTTCATTGGCTGAATTACTTTATTAAATAGGGGTTACCACGAGTATCTCCCACTCAATGTACTGGTTACTGGATTGCTGTACGAATTCGTAATTCAGCTCCAGTGCTATAGGTGATCACTTTGTGCTCAGTTTCTGTTTAGTGCATGCTTTGACTGTGGGAGAGTAATCTTTGTCGCGGCATCCAACCCGGTAGTGTGAATATAATATCGTTTTCTATTACTTTAATTGGATTATTAAATTTTTGGTCACACGAAAGTGTTTTGTATTGATAAACAAACCGATCAAGAGCACTTTAAGTGACTTCGTTGAATTAATCATATTTATCAGCTAAACCATTAAGAGGTGCAATGGAAGGTGTTCAAAGGTTAATTTGTTTGAATTTTGTGTTAGCTGCATACACTGCTTTAATTGCTTTAGCTTTGCTATCAGGTTTGGCAGTTTTCTTAAAAGTCACTTCAGTGCATCAGAAGGTAAACGAAAAATGAAGAGAAAGACATTGAGGGACTGGGAGTTCTCATATACTAAAGAACATCGCCAATATAGGCACTGGTGAGTTTATTAAAAAATCATTTTCAATTCAATCAAGGTTACTTGATTTATTTTGAACTCGATATCGAACTCGATCTGGAGTTTCCAAAAAAATCCAATGATGTTTTTCCACGGGTATCGCCTTGTGAGAAATGCGCTAGGCTCCGGGGCTCCTCGCTCTGTTCCTCCACCAAATTTATTTACATATAGACGTTCAGTTTTATATTTTAGTTTTATTAAATAAAATAAAATATACTTACTAGTTCGTTCCCCTTTAGAGAGCGCAACCACCACTTATGAATTTAAACGAAAGTTTACTTTTAAATCAATTATTTTGAAGATCCGATCGCTCTCCTTTTGTTCGGGGGAAATCTTCAGCACAACAATGAGAACTGACTGAGGGTGCCAAGAACCACTTATGTACACTTATTTTGTTAAGTCAGCTGACGATCTTATTGCTAGGTCGGTAAATCGATTGCATCGCTTGCCGGTCAGATGTAAAAAGATTCTTCACATAAACAAATGAAGACTTTACGTGCTTGTTTGGATTAGATCTTCATCAAGTGGACTATGATACAATGTAAATGGACTATAATACGATTTGAGGGTTTTGTGGGAATGTAACCGTTCGCTACGGTGATATAAAATAGTCTGGGAGGCTAATTTTCTAAAAGGTGCTTTTGAATATGAACAGCTGTTATGCTTTAGGTTTGCTGGAACACTTATTTAACTTCTTGAGGGAGTAAGATAATTTTACGATTATAAGTTGGCTGGGCACTCGACCATGAATGCGGTGGACTCTGATTAATGTGTGATGCAAATTCTTTTGGCACGAATCGATCCAGTTATAGCTTGTCTGGTGTATGTATGCATTGAAAATTGGAAAAACTAAGACAGAATTTTACACCGGAGGATATTTGAGTTTGTGAGTGTTTGTTTAGACATAGCTATTCTTCAAGATGAAAAGTTGGTATTGAGAAAGAAGCCGCATTTGATTCAAGGAAACTTTGGCAGTCTTTCTAATCGTTTTTTGATAGTAGAGACCCTTCTTATGTATTTTGATTTCGGTTTATATATAACTTTTTTGTTAAAGAACCTTAGCAATATGTTGAAGCTAGTTTTGTTGAGCTTAGTTAAAAAAAACATGAACAGGGTGTTTTGCATGAGATGCAACAAAAGCTGAGGGCGAATAGGTTGCGTCAAAACAGAAGGATCGTATCAAAGGTGGTGTACTAAAAGTCAACAAATTACCCTATACCGATTCTGAGCATATTTTCAGAGAGTCTTTTTTGTGGTATTTTCCCTGATTGGACATTATTCGTTGATTGAATTCTCCCTATTCTAGAAAAATATCAGATAAACTGGCACATAATGAAAAAAATTTAGTAGGAGTAGTTAAATGTTACCCCTTTTTATTGGATCACCAGTTTTATTTAATAAAATTGACCTTTTTACTTACCAATTGAAGTCAATAAGAAAGGTTTGTAATCAGGGGATTACACCTGATGCTGGAAGGCTCTTTACCTTGTTTGTGTATAGCAAATCGAATTTCCTTTCACTGTTATGTCTCACTCAAGAGCTTGCTCGTGAAGACGTGTGGAAACAAAAATAGGAAGTTTTCGTTCACGACCAGTGAACCTCATTCACGACACTCATGTACTTGAACTCGTGCATTTACTAGGCGAATCTCAAATATTTCGGTTATGAAATAAAAAAATTCTAGATAACTATACATAAAAAAAATATTTTGCGTCTTAAACGTCAAACGTTAACAACGTATTCACAAGTGAGTACCGACAGGAAATCTCAAAAACTAAATTTTCATTTTAGAAATGCAAAAAACAAAATTCATTCCTTTTTTTTTCATGTCAGGCGATTCAAATTTTTCGGCGAATCTTTGTTGGGCTTTCTGGCCACCAAAAATTCAGGAATACACCGATTGACTAAAACGTTTTTGTAAATTTTAGACATCCCTTCGGGGCTCGGGCTTTGTCCCAGACTAGAAGCTGTTTGTTTTAATGACCAATACAATGTCGGTTAAATCTCTTTTTCTACCGATTATTTTGATGCTTTCTTTCAGTTGACGGAATTATTTTTGTATAGGGGGGGAATTTTCAAAAAACACTGAGTAATGATGGGTACCGAGTAGTGTGGGATTCTTACCCATTGAAACCATATTTGAAATCAACAGAAGTTTATAGAAATACTTTCCTATAGCTGTAAGGCCATCAGTTATAAGAGCCTTAACCTCCGAACATTGTTTAGTATACTTTTCCATATCGGAGTTGGTATGATTTAACCGCCACTGATTGTGACTTCTGTAACCATCTTTATTCAAAATTTCATTCAATTATTTTACCAACAACTTCACTTTAGAACTTCTTCTTTGATCAGCCTTTAGTTAGATGACATATGCCCAAACGGGCATCAAAACTTGTTTATACAGTATATTTTGCTTACGATGCCAGAAAAGCTCAGGTTAGATAGGTTGGGTCAAGACATCAACAACCTTTTAAGAAAATTTACTTAATTTTGTAAAAAAGATCATTTAAAATTAGCTAAGCCTCATACTATTACATGCTTTAGTGTTTTTGTAAGTTAATACTTTGTTTTTAGTTTAACACTTTATTTCAAGTTGATCAAAGTCAAATTAAAAACAAATTTAGCTCTTTACTTCAAGTAAGTTTTCTACAAAATTTTTGCTAAAGGTAATAATAGAAACTTGGTTACTTAAAATTTATTCACTAATTAATTTGAACTTAAATGTTAAGGAACAAAGCATTAACTTTCGAAAACATCCTAATTATGGTAGTAAGTGGCTTCGTTGGCTTTGAATGATTTTTTAGAAAAATTAGTACACATGAATTATGTAAATTGAATAAAATCGCAGTTTTCTTTCAAAAACCGGTTTTTTCTCTTTCACTTAAAAAAAAAAAAAAAATATTTTTTTAAATAGTGCAAGATTTAAGACCTTTCCAGAAGATGTTTCGACGAACAATTTGAAAAAAAGTCAAAGACATAGTTTTGAAAATATTCCAAATAATAATGCTAAAAATATCAAAAATTACAATTTTTCAAATGCTGATCGCAATAATTTTTAAACCACCAAGGACTTCCTTAATATAAAATTTTGTTTGAATCGTGTTAGCCATTAAGGAGAAAGTCGGTTTTTAAAAAACGTACCGTTCATAAAGAAGACCTTTAAGAAATAATCCTTCACATACAATTTTATCGAAATTTTTATATTATTTATAAAATTATTACTGTATTTATTATTGTCTGCACATTTTACAATAACCAAAGTTTATATTACTGAAAGGGAGTTCTCGATACTGTAAAAGATTTAAATCTTAATGTGTCACTGTTAAATGAACGCTTCTTTGAAATTAATAAATAAATGTTAACTGGGATATCCCTTTTATATGTATAACAGGAACAGGGATAACCTTCGTACTCTTCCTTGTGGTACTGCAGCTACAGTTTTCTTAAGTTAGGAGTTCGTTTGACGTTCTCTTAATTTAACTTTGTTTGATTATTTTTTCAAAGCTTAAAAGACAGTTATTTTTAATAAATTACTATGTGTAATCTTAATTTATGAACAAAACATACATTTCTTATATTCTAATAAAAATTTAGATAAGTATCAACTTTTCGGGATCTAGAAAGTTTTTATATGCACCGGTCACACACGCCAGGTTGCCAGCAGCGAGTTGAGTAACCACTTCTGCCAGCCGCTAATCAGCTTTTTTTGACCACTGATCACGAAATTCCCTACACTTGCTGCCAGCAGGCGAGTATTTAGTAGCGGCTGCTAAATCAAAAATACACTGCTACACGTAGTAGTCAGTAAATTTCTCTTTCAAAAATTGTTCCAAATATTTTTAATAGTTCAAAAGCCAGTTTTTTACTATTTTCTTTAGCCGGGCTGGCAGCCGTTCCCTGCATCTGCTGCTGCCATCCACTGGCTTGTGAGAAGCGGCTGCCCAGCAGCCCTGTTTGACCCGTGCCTTAGTTCGTTTTACACGACCTCAATCGAGTCAAAAGTGGGGGAAAAACAAGTCGCTTGACGCGTGTTAGTTCATGTGAAAGGAGATTACTCAGTAATTTTCGATGAAATTGATCTGTGTGAACATTCGCCATTCTATGAGCTCATTGCAGTCGTTTGAATTCAAAACCTCATGGTGCTGCCAGAATTTGCCCGAACTTTAAGACATTAGGTGCGTTTTATTGACAATCTTATATAGCTGGTGAGGTAACGAAACTCAATGAAACGCTGTATTTTCTAATGCAACTATAAACCATTTACCATTACTATCTATCTTCCTTCAGGGGCAATAGAAGCTGTTTTCTAATTTCCATAACAACTCTAAAAAATCTTATGGAAACCTGTTTGGCGAACTTTTGGAAAGCTATTTTCTTCTATTGTATTGTATTGTAAATTGGTTTTATTTTAAATCAAATCTTAAATATATTAGTACATATAGATTTTCATTTCATTAAATATTTTAACCTACGACAATGACATTAAAAGTCGTCTGTCGGGTAGATGAGTAGATAATTTTAATTTGAAATACTGTTTGTAAATAGAACTTTAACATGAAATTAATCCACAATTTATAAAGATTTGACAAAACTACATACTATAATCAAAGTTTTACATTTGGATTTTAAAACGCAATCAAAAATTTGAAACAATATATAACAGATAGATAAATGAAACATCAATTTATTTATTTAATTGTATTCTTCGACCAGCAGTTTTCTGTAGGCTATGGACGCCGTTAAATACTTGACCAATTTGTCCCAATCTGATTCATCTTCACCATTAAGCAGACATATAATTTCGTTTTCATCCATTGCAGGTTTTCCGAAGCATCTGGTTCTAAATTCTCGCAGTATTGGGCATCTGCCCAAAAAGTGTTGAATGTTTTCTTCTTCCCTCATATTGCAAAGGGTACATAAGGACGATTCACTGCCGCTATAACTGCTTCCATTCAGAGAGATTAGATCACACCTCGCTTTGAAGATCCAGCTTATTTTAAAGACATCGGAACGTGCCGTGATATAGATAGGTCCCTTTGTATAATCTAAAAACTTGTAGATACGTGCGCTACTTGCAGATGCTCTTCTTTTATTTTCTTGATTAGACTTAAACTTGAGGGAGTCCAATAGTAAAAGGCTTTTGTCGATCCATTCTTCCTTTGACACTAAACTTTCATCCCAATATACTCCGAACTCAGATCCAAGGTAATTGAGCTCTTTTACCCAAAATTGATTTTTCCGCAAAAGTATTTTCGAAAGTCGATGTGGAAGTCTATTTTCATTTAAGTTAAACAAGGTTTTTTGGACATACCGCAGGTGGAGCTCCAAAGTATAAAAGTGTCCTTCTTCGGCGCTTGTTTCAAGTGACAGTGCATAATTAGGTGTACTCACAGGTAGTTTTAATATTCGTTTTATGAAATATCGTTGCAGCTTATCTACTTCTTCGAATGCACCAAATCCCCAGACTTGCGCTCCATAGGTTTGAATAGCCCTACATACTGCTTGAAAGAGTTTCCATTTCGAACTAATACAGACATTTTTCCTTGCCAAAAAGTTTTTCCAAGTGGCGTTGATGCTATTTTTTGCTGAGTTATTTCTGACCTCCACGTGCTTGCTGAATAACATTTTCGGAGTAAGAAGAACACCCAGGTATAAATAATTGGAAGTGATTCTTATTTCTTCTCCATTGAATAACCACTTTTCCTGATGAGAAAGTCTACCTCCATTTCGAAATACCATTATTTCTGACTTTGCCATGTTAACTTCTAGACACCAATTGTTGCAGTATTCTTCCATTCGCTCGATCATATTTTGCATAACTCGGATGTCATCAGCTAGGATGACCATATCGTCTGCATACAAGAGTAGTCTCACATTAATATTCTCGATATGAAGACCTCCTCCTAAGCATTCATGTAAATCGTTAATGTAGAGTGCAAACAGTAGGGGTGAAAGGAGACATCCTTGTTTGACTCCATTTAGGGTTTCAAAATACTCCGACATTTCCTTCCCAGTCCACACGGCAGATAATGTTTTGGCATATATCGCTTGTATCTATTTTCTTCTATAAGACATTTCCTCACAGGCCTTATGAAAGCAGTAAGTTCTTATTGACTGTATGTTTAAGGACTTAAGAAACCTAATAAAGGAAACAATAGCTTCCCATGTAGGGCTATTAGCTTCTTTAAAAAAGCTGCGTTCTCTTTACTTCCACAAGGACTTTGCTTATTAGCCATATGAATACAATAAATTATCATTATCAATATGCATAAGACATCAAAGCAGTTACATAAACGAAGTAATGGCTTACTACTAAAAGCTACTAGCTTCGCTAAAATGTTGCGAAACTGGTTTCTATAAGATGTTATTTTAAGGTCTTACAGAAACTATTTCTGAAGCCTAAACGAAGTGGAAAAAATTGAAATAAATTTATTTATATATTTTTTTGCTTTCTTCACACTGTTATTAGATTTATTTATTTGTGCATTTGATTTGAATGCGTTCGAGAGTTTCACCAATGGGCTATCTGAAAATTACATATAATTTTATTATAATTAACTAATTTAAAACTTGTATCGGGTTTTTCAATAAGAGCGCTATAAAAGTTTTTTTTTTAAATAAAACGAAAACGGTTTTAGATATCAATGAAATTCTTTATTCCTGTGAAAGTACCTACGTTTGATACCTTTATGTATGGAATTCGATTCCTTTTGCATGACCACCACGGTTTTCAAGCATAAATCGGCCGATACTACTGCAATTTCACATTCGATATTTGTACGAAGTTCATCAATCGTAGCTGGCTTGTTGGCATAGAGCATAGACCATAGACTTGACGTAGCCTCACAGGAAATAGTCTAACCCAAAGACCTGATTGGCAGCCATCGCGCGACCGAACAACGAGCGACGGGCGCTGCATCGGACGGTAAAAACATCAAACAACAATAACCCTATTGTGTTTCTTTATTAACACTGGAAAGCGGTCGCGTGATGGATGATCAACCAGTTTGATTTCTGTCGCGTTGCTCTCTCGAAGATAGTCGCACGATGGCATTTATGTAGCCTAGGTTATGTCCTAACTGGAGTTGCATTGCGAGACCAAACGATGAACTTCGGTCGGTCACGTTGCTTGTTGGTAATGCTACCACAGCGCGTGTCCTATTACTAGTCACCAGATTCTGAAAAGATCGCGCGATCCCCATTCACAGTAACGTGCCGGTCTTGATCATCACAGAAGAAGTACGGCCCAATGACGTCGCCGGCCCATTAACCACACCAAAGCCATTCAGTCAGAAATGAGCATCATCGCTGAAGATGATTTTTCGATGAAAATCCGAATCATTTTCAAGTTGTTGCTTAGCCCAATTCACGAACATACGATGCTTCTGGTGGCAAAGCGGCTTCAGTTCTTGAGTCAATTTAATCTTGTAAGGCTGTAGGCCAAAATCTTTTCGCAAAATTCGCCACAACGACGTCACAGAGATGCCCAACGCTTGAGACCGACGTGTGAGAGACACATTTGGGCTTTCTGCAACTGAAGCCTCAGTGGCAGCAATATTCTCGACACTATGGGCACTTCTTGACCTCACTGGCAAGGGAACATTTTTTACTGTGCCTGTGGATTCAAATTTTTCCACTAGACGCTCAATTGTTGAACTGCTAGAATGATTATGACGTCCATAAATTAGACATAGCGCTCTTAACGTTGAGGCTACTGACTCCGAATTTCGGTAATAAATTTTAATAATTTCGACTCGTTGTTGGCTCGTATATCTTTCCATCATGAAATGGCAAACCTTTACCTTACTGAAGAGAAATGTCAAAAGAACGGCAAGAAATATGGAGTCATTTGCTGTCTCTGTTTACTTACTTGACTCGGCTGGGAATCGAACTTGAGACCCTCCGCTCCACAGTCCAATACGCATCCACTATGCTGATTTGATTAATGTGAAGAGAGTGTTAAATTTCAAACAGTTTTCCACTACATTCTCATCTTAGAGGAATAAAGAACAAGAGGGAAAACCTTTACTTCTCTTGCCTTGCAACTTCCATTTCTAGCTTTTGTAACACGAGATCTATCTGTGATTCACGTACTCAGCTGAATATAAAGTTGTGTCAGTGAAATTACTAACAACATTTTACTATATTATTTCAATTTGGGCATTAAAAAAGTTAAACAACCATAAATAAGCCTTATGGCAGCAATATGGAAGCTATAGCCTGTCAGATTTAGGAAATTTGACCTCATACAAGTTGAATTGTTAGTTGGGACGTCCACTAATTTACTTGAAACCGGGGTAGAAAAGCTAAAGCTAATCAGTAATCACTTTATACAACTCATCTCTTTTTCTTGCAACCATATAATGAAACACAACTTTAACAATTAACTACTTCATTCTCTTGGTTTTTTAACTTTTAACTTCTTTATATTTTAACTTCATCACAACAGAAAAAATACTTTCAAACGTCAATAGCGCCAAAATCTTCATTTAGCGGCATATTTCGCAAACAAATTCATTTATTCTTTTCTCTTAAAATGAAACCCCCAAACTTAAAGTGCACAACACATGTACTTTCTCTTTTCAAACAATCCACTTCATACTCACACTCAAAAGCCCGACACACAAGAACAATACCATCAGCGCGAGCAGCGAAACAAAACCCAATTCACACCCCCCTACCCCCACAATACATTGGGTTCATCAAAAAATATCATCAGATATTAAATAACATCCAGTGAAGTCACCCCCACGCGCTATCTAACCAATCTGTGTCATATCTGTGTGAACTTCATAATTGTACTTGCGTCAAATACCGGGAAAGTCCCCTCACACGAAAGCCAAAGCGAAAAAGAAAAAAAAAAGTAAAATAAATAAATAAATGAAGAACAAAATTGGAAATCTATGGAAAATTCACTACCTCCCCTACACTGACTGAGTTCTCTCTTTAAGCGATTATGCCATACACAGAATGCTTTTTAAAGTAACCAGTAAGGTTCGTTGAATTTCTCCCCCCTAAATGGTTAGACGAACTCGATTGGTAGCTCTGTGGAAAATTTTAATAAAAAGTGGTAAAACCAATGAAAAAGTTATTAAAAATAGTGAAAATCATTAATTTAATACCGTGCCATCTCAAATAAGTAAAAATTTCCCCAAAATATATAAAGTTTAACCCTAAAATGTGTGATTGAAAATTTTGGGCTACAAGAAAATTCTAACCCCCAAGGAAAAAATCCCATCGATGAAGAAAAAAAGGAATAGAAAATTTTGCATAAATTTATCATTTTCATCACAATTCAATGGAGTTTAAGTGAAATTGGATTTTCATTTAAAGCAGTGAAACAAATATGGAGGAATTTTGAAGAAGAAAACAGATTTTCAGGAAGAAAAAAAAAAGTTGCAAAATTTTCTTAAAGAAAAATCAGTTCAATTTTTTTTTTCTTTTCGGTTCTCGTTCGATGGATTGAAGAAAACCATGAGAATTTCGGTCAAAGTGTTTTAGAGTGTGTTTGTGACTGGAATGAGTGCAAAATGTCCTCCCCATCCTTTTGGGACTTTCCCAAAACATCGTTAAGTTTCTCCGACATTCGATAGTATATTTTTTTTTTCTTCTTCTCGTCTTCTCTTCCTCTTCTTAGCCGCGAGTACTTATAGTTTTTGTATGAGAGAATTCGAAACTTGTCGTGATTTATTATTACTTTTTAATTTATTTTTGAAAGCTGTTGGGGTAGTTTTTTTTTTTTTCTTTGGTCGAGAAATTAAAAAGGATTTTTGACAATTTGTGCCGGCTAACGAATGGAGGGTGACTTTATTGAAATTCCTTCGCAATGGGTTTTGCGTGTACACCTGTTTTTTTTTCATTTCTTTTTTTTTAGAAATCAAGTTGCTTAACTGTGTTATTGGAGCAAAGTTTTCCCAGCTATACCTGCACTACATAAACCAGAACAGACACAGACTCATTTTTCAAATGTATTTGTTTACAAAATTGCCTGTGTGTGTGGTGCTCGTACGTATAGTGTATAGTCTTGGGGAAAAATTAAACTTGATGAGAGAAAATTTTTCAGTTTTCATCATTAGAAAATCGGGAAATCGGTTAGGAAAGAACTAACGAAAATACTGCGTGAAATTTTTTATCTTTTCTCTGTCATCCACTCAAAGTGCTGGCTATTTTTGTATTTAAACGTTTTTTCACATCACAGCTTTTGATTAAAATTGAAATTATCTTTTGAAAAAAAAAAAGTTAAATAAAATTTTCCAATACTCCGTGCCTTTAATTGCAGTTATGTGTTAGAGAGAGAAAATTAAAATGGAAAAAGAATCCAGATCAGTGAATAATAAAAGTGGAGGAATTCAATGCTGCAAAAATATCTGCTAATTGTATAAAAATCAAACTGTAAATATTTATATAAAAAAACTAAAGTGTGTATAAATTACATCAAAAAGAAAATCTGTAGCCAATGTCTGATTTTTTTTTTCTAAATAAATTGAATGCATATTTATAATTGAAAAATCTATAAAAAATATTATAAGCAATGTTGTTGATCCTCGTTCTGACATATAAAAATTTCATTTGTATTTCTACTACTTAAAAAAATATATATACATATATATATTCCTTCACAAATGCCGATAGTTATATCATAGAAAAAGTACACAAAAAATCATGCGGATTTGTAAATAAATAAATAAATTCATAGTGGAAAAGGAAATTAGTCTAATTTATCTGTGATTTTTGTGATTTTTTGTGCAAAAACTGTCTCCGAGTAAACAAAAATTTCTTACATAAATTAAAACTACCAAAACTAATAGAACTTCAGTGGCATTAAGTTAATCAGTTAATCGTCGTCGTCGTCGTCGTTGTCGTCGTATCATCATCGTCGTCTCACTGAAAATACACACACACACAAATACATTTAAACATATATAGTATATGGAAATTAATTAATTAGATGTTACACTTAAAATAATAATAATAAGAAGAAGAAGCAAATTATTCTGCATCAAAGAAGAAAAATAAAAAGTTTTAATTGAAATTCCATCAAAAGAATCTAATGCTGAATGAAATGAGGATTATTAGCCAACCAAGACGAATGAGTGCTGCAGTAGTTAACGTGGTTTAACCCAATATGGCCGAGCGGTCGTCTGTTACACATAAAAAATTGGAAATATTGACGGTATGTGTTTTTATTTTATCGCATTTATCTCTCTCTATACCTCAAAACTAGGCCGACATTCGGTCGACCGACAGATAATCTGTCATGGCAAAGAAAAATAGAAGACGTTCCTGTCAATTTAGTGAAAACAAGAATCCTCTTGAGTTGGACGAACGTACCAACCAACCAACCAGGCAACCCATATCCATAGCTGGTTGTAGTTTATTAATTTAATTGATAGTTAGACATTTGCACTTAAAAGAATGACAAATAAGGACACACAAAGGGCCCGCAATTGAATTGTCCTTTTAAATATATCTATACATACCTTCTCCTACATACATATACTTTTTTAATTAATTAAAACGAAACCTGGACACATTCGTATATAGAGAGATGCATATTTTTATACCTACCACCACTATACACCGCACTATCTAGCTAGCAGCTCTCTGTTAGCAATTCTTTATTATTTATTCTTTCTTTTTGTTTTTCATTTTTTACTTTTACTAACGTCCTGTGTGAAAAAATATTTATTCCATGCATATGAGTGTGTATCCTCCATTTTTTTTTTTTTTTTGTCCATCTACAACGCGTATACTATTTTTATACACAAAATGTGACTGGGAGGACGACGAAATTGAAAACCTTTATTTTAAAGCTTTTCTGTAGCTCCAGGAGTGTGCTGTGCTGTGCTGTGGTGCTCTGTTGTACTGTGCTGTGCTTATCTCGAGAAAAACACACAGTCACGAATTTCATACAAAACACAGACACACACTGTCGAACAATTTCGTGTGATTGTATGGAGTAGTCTGCCGTGTGTTCGTTTTAGTAAGCCAACAAGGGAACCGAAGGGAGAGTGCAGATGCACTCGAAAAAATCAGAACAAGATGGGTCAGTAGCATTATCGGAACAGTAGCACAACAATGTAAACACACACACAAACATAAGCGTACTAGATACAGCCAGAGATGAAGCGATTCTTTTGCTCGTTTTCGCTTTGTGACAAATAATCGTGTAATCGTTAAAAAAGAGAAGAGCAAAAACAACAACAACAACAACAACAACAACTAGAGAATGAAACACCAAAAAAAAAAAAAGGTTTCAAGTAGAATCATTGAATAGATTTGCAAAAAAATGTTGAAAATATGAATGAGAGGAATATAACCAATTGGGTTTGGGATGGGATTTTACTTTCATAAAAGAATAAGGACTCATGATTGTCAATGTTGCTACTGCCGCTACATCGTGTTGTGCGCGGTGACGAGCAGAATTCGAAAGTGCTTTCAAACCGCACGGTTGGTGTTGGTTGCGAATTGCGATTGCAAATCTGCATTTTATTTACTATTTTCCTCCTTTTTGTTGTTGCTGTTTTCTTCAATTGTCTTGTGAAGAATAGAATGGATATCTAGAACAAATAGATTCAAGTTTAGATGTGCTAAAATGCTTGGGATTTATTTTGAATTCAAAACTGCGTTGGATAGGATTTTTTTTATTCGTAAAAAAAGACAAGTATACGCTAGAGTGAACGTGTGATTTGGAAACATTTTATTTGCTGACTGTTCACATTCTATATGGAAATTCAGAAAAGATTTGAAATCAGCAGCGTGTTCCAAAATCTGGATAAGCTTTCATTTTTAAATTGGGTGGGTAACCTATACACAGGACCAGTTTTGGGCTCATAAAAATGCTATCGAGATATAAATGAATGAATAAAAATGAAATGTCGATGATAGAAAAATGGAGAAAAGGAACTGTAATTGAAATTCTGTACTTTGTCCTTTGAGGTGATTTTTTCGAACATAAAACAGCCAGTATTTCTCAATAGCTTCGACAAAATATTTTTTACTTGCGATTAAAGGTAGCATAAGGCAAGTTTGGCAATCGTGCAGAAAAACAAATTTGGGATAACAAAAGAAATATACTTACTTGCTTAGGTGGGCATTACAGTTCGGGCTGAACCTGGGCCGTCAACCAACATCCTTCTATATAACGACTCCGATATCGGGCGAGCTCTCTCCAGTTTCGCACTCTAAGTCGGTTGAGGTCTTCATCCACTTGATTGCGCCACCTAAGACGAGGTCTTACCCTTCCGAAATTTCCCTGCAATGTGCTTTCGAAAAGCCGTCGAGCTGGATCGATTGGGTCCATTCGCTCTACATGACCCAACCATCGTACGCTCGCGATGCGTACTATTCTGGCTATGCCAAAGCCCATGTCGCGTTACAGCTCATACAGCTGTGATATCTTCTTCTCCACACATTGTCTTCGCATACGGGACCAAAGATCATTCGGAGAATTTTTCTTTCGAAACGACCAAGGGTTTCCCCATCCGCTTTCGATATGGTCAATGGTTCCTCGCTGTTAAGCAGGACTGGGATGATCAAGGTCTTATACAAGGTCAGCTTGGTTTTTTTAAAGAGGGTTTTGTTTCTCAATTGCCTTCTTAACCCAAAGAAGCAACGGTTGGCAAGAGTTATTCTCCGTTTGATCTCCGCACTGATGTTGTTGTCCGTGTCTACAGCGGATCCTAGGTAGACGAAGTCCTGTACTACCTCGAAGTTATATCTGTCTATTGTGACGTTTTGTCCAATTCGTCGATGTTCTGTGTCCTTATTTGATGATAACATATATTTCGTTTTGCCCTCATTAACCATCAAACCCATTTTTGCCGCTTCTGTTTCAATACTCGCAAAAGCACCTACGACATCACGCTTTTTTCTTCCCATTACGTCGATATCGTCTGCGTTAGCGAGTAATTGTACAGACTTTTGAAAGATTGTACCTCTGGTGTTGACGTTTGAGTTTCTTACAATCTTTCCAAGTATGATGTTGAAAAAATCGCATGACAGTTTGTAGCCTTGCCTAAAACCATTTTCGACATCAAAGGTCTCGGTGAGTTCTCTACCGACCATGACGGACCAGCGTGAATTCTCCAAAGTCATCCTGCATAGTCGTACGAATTTTGCAGGGATGCCGAAACTAGACATGGCTCTGTACAGCTCATCTCTGCAAATACTGTCATACACAGCCTTGAAATCGATAAAGAGATGGTGAATATCGATATTACGTTCTCGGGTTTTTTCCAAGATCTGCCGTAATGTGAAAATTTGGTCTATTGTGGACTTCTTCGGTCTAAAACCACATTGATAAGGACCTATCAAGTTGTTGACGTGGGGTTTCAGACGTTCACATATTACTGCAGACAAGATCTTATAAGCGACGTTAAGGAGGCTTATCCCTCTGTAATTGGCGCAATTGTGAAGGTGTCCCTTCTTTAGGATCGGGCATACGATACTGAGGTTCAATTCATCGGGCATGCTTTCTTCCGACCATATCATGCAGATTAGCTGGTGCATGTTCCTTTCCAACTGGTCTCCAGCTACCTTGAAGAGTTCAGCATCAAGGCCATCTGCACCTGCAGTCTTATTTGATTTAAGTTTGCATATAGCAAACTTAACTTCTTCTAGGTCGGGAGGACGGCATTCTTGATCATCGTCCAAACTGAATGGGGCAATCTGCCTGACAGCGAAATTTGTGTCCTCATCGCCGCTAAGCAGTCTGTAAAAGTGATCTTTCCAGATCCTCAGTAGTGACTGTGACTTCATTACAATGTTTCCCTGCTGGCCTTTACAGGCTTGAGTTCGGGGCTTGCCACCCTGGCAGGATCTTTTAACCTTTTGGTAAAACTTTCGAATCTCGTTCCTGTCATGTCACCTCTCTATTTCTCAAACGAGCGCTTCTCATGCTGCTCCTTTTTCTTTTTGAGAAGTCGGTGTTCTTCCCTTCTTTTCTCCTTGTAGATCTCGTTATACTGATCGCAAGCAGCCCTTATTTTTTTTGGGCATCAGCATTTGATGTGCTTTTTGTTTGGCTGCATTGGCTCATCGAACAAGAGGAGAAAATACGCAGAAAGTGGGTCCCGCAATTTTGTATGTCTGTCTGTTTATCTTTCCTTTTTCAAATAACCCGCACATCAAGGTGTTACGACTTACAAGTTGTAAAACACAGTGCGAACATTTGAGGAAATAGGAGAGGATGAACTGGAAGATACCGATGCAAAGTGATTTTAAACCTTTGTGAGTCGTATTGTAGGCAGAAAATAGAGTCGGGTAGAGCATTTAACATTCGGATGGTGCGACTAAAACATTAATCTCTATACTTAACTGTACGACCGATGTTGGGCTCAAGGTAAAACTGATGAGCATTCCTGGCGAGGCGGGTGTTGCGGCTAAATTGTTTCAGGGGAGGTATGCAACTGGTTTCTTTACCAGAGTACCGTTTGTGAAAAAAACCATAAAAGAGAGAGAGAGATAGGTGACTTTTCAACGATGTTCACGAGAATTGATCAATCTTTTTATTGAACTATCACGTATTAGTTTTAAGACTCTGTTTTGTACCCTATCAAGTAGGTGCAAGGGTTTTTAGGGACTCTAGCTTCGGACGGATGTAGGCCTTATGGACTGTTGCCCGATCAAAAGGGGTGAAAAATCGTCTCAAAAAACGTAAGCATCATCGTTTACACATACCAAATACTGACAGCTTTTCGGATTCTTGGATGCAGGTACCATTCATAGATAATGGCAATGGTAGAATGTTAAGCTTCAACGACAACAGACAGTATTGAGTTTTCGAAGCATTGAATTCTACTCGGTTTTTATGACCCCATGTAACAATGCTGTCAAGGTTAGAATTCAATGAGCTTATCATACACAACCGTTCCAGTTCCACATTCGAAGAGCAGGGACGTGAATTTGGAAACGAATATGAAAAGCTGAGGGTCGAGTCGGCAAAACAGTTAAGTGGATTAGAAGTTTCAGACAAGAGATCATTAATGAAAATGAGGAAGAGAGTCATAGACAAAACGGAGCCCTGGGGCACACCAGCATTTATGGAGTGGCTATTAGGCTTGAAGCCATCCAATACAACTTGTGTTGAACGGTCGGAAAGGTAGTTTCTAATCCAACGAAGAAGAGACTCATCAATACCAAGAGCACGGATTTTAGATAAAAGAGCCTTATGCCAAACTCTATCAAACGCTTTAGAAATATCAAGCGCAATAATCTTACTTTCTCCAAAACAATGTAAAGATTGGTTCCACTTTTCGGTGAGATAAGCCATCAAATCACCAGTGGACCTTTTGCTAAGGAAACCATATTTTCGGTCATAAAAAAACTTTCGTTTTTTAAGATGTTTCATGAGTTGACGTTATATCAACGGTTCCATGACTTTGGAAAGAAGGAACGCAGCTAATTGAGCAGCTATCTAATTGGCTTTGTCGATGGAACTGACATACGGAGAGTCAAAGAAAACCAGCATTGGAGGAACCGTGGTCGTGTTCTGAATGTTCTTAGCAAAAGCCCAAAAGTTTGTGCTTCCTGTCGGACACAACAGTATTTTTTGCCTTACTTTGTGGTCATGCAATAACTTGGCCTTTTGTATGCGAGCATTACAGATATTTCTGGCCCTTTTGAACAAATTTCGGTTTTCTACTGTTGGGTTGTCTTTAAATTTTCGAGAACTACTTTCTCTAACCTAAATCGCCTCTTTGCAGCTAGAATCAAACCACGAATTCTCTTTGGGGATGATACATTTTGTTAAGTGAGGCACAAAGTTTCTCATGCCCTTGATTATTACGTTTGATATCATATCAGCTGATGCATCAACGTTTCCGTCGAGAAACCACAATGACCAATAAAAATTTCGAAAGAAATAATTATTCAGACTGTCAAAATTGGCTTTCTCAGACTGCCACATAATTCTTTAAGGGATTTTATCTTTTATTACCGTGACGGAAAACGAAAAATCTACCGATATGACACAATGGTCCGATTTGCCTGGAGGAGATGATACTATAACCCTGTATTTTCGGGATGAGAAGCCAGAATTAGGTCAAGAGTGTTGGCCGCATGGCCTTCAATATCTGGAACCCGAGTGGGTTCATCAAAAAGTTCAGTTGAATGATTGAACTAAGAATAACTCAACATACCTGCCTTCGGGTGTTGTCTGGCCAGAATGTCGAAGCCAACCAAAATTGTTTACATTAAAATCACTCGCAATCGCGACTTCATTGTGAGGATATTGGGAGACAGTTACTGAGATGGAGTCAGGTCAGGTATTTTAAAGCGTTTCCAAGGAGGTTTTGGACTACCTTGACAATATGTCTGTTTTGTCGTCGATGTACTCTAAGTCCTCGTTTGATGATAGTATATGCTTCGTTATGCCTTCATCAACCATTTAATGGAGTTTTACCACTTCAGTTTTAATGTTTTTAAATGCACCTATCATTCCACGTTTCCTTATTTCTTTTACGTAAAAATCATCTGCCTACAGACTTCAAAAAGATTGTGCCTCTGTTTTTGTTTAATTAATCTAAAAAAATCATACAATTCCCTGCGAATAGCGATGCAGGTGAAAAACTACTTTCGTTCTTTCATGTTTCTGAGATCTGATCTGAACCACGCACCTCGCATTTGACAGGTAGAC
The DNA here is from genome assembly GCA_949752695.1 of Melanostoma scalare. Lineage (NCBI taxonomy): Eukaryota > Metazoa > Arthropoda > Insecta > Diptera > Syrphidae > Melanostoma > Melanostoma scalare. The sequence continues at coordinate 55,778,060 of OX456985.1, forward strand.
ATGCTAATCACTACGCCACAGGCACGACAAAAAGTGGCATGTGAAGCCTTGAAAAAGACAAAAAGAGGTGGTGCATATCGTTTTTTCCAAGTTCTAAAATGTGAGGATTCGTTTGATTCAAGACTGTTCTAAGGTCAAAAACCGTATAGATAAAGATCTACCGAATTGTTGACTTAGTGCTTTAGATTTTCCCATTTTACAAGCGTAATGATGAGCATGTCTACTTGTCACGCGGGAGGTTCGTGGTTCGAATCCCAACAGAAACTAAAAATGTTTTTCTACGGGTATCATCTTTAGCGAGGAATTGGCAAGTCCTCCGATAGTAAATTCATTACCATTGAAAAAGTAGCTTTTTCGATTAGCTTTTCGGAAACGGGAGAAAATTTTAGGTCCTTTCCATTCCCTCGAGCTGAATGAGCTATAACGCGACATGAGCATAGCCAGAAGAAGTTACGATGGGTGTGCCATGTAGAGCCGATGGACCCAAACGCTCCGACTTTCCGAGTTTTCGAAAGCAGATTGCGGAAGGGAAAGACCTCGTCTTAGGTGTCGCAATCAAGTGGAAGTAGACCTCAACCGACTTAGAGTTAAAAACTGGAGTGAGCCCGCCCGAAATCGAAATTGTTGGCGTAAGATGTTGGTTGAGGCTCAAAATTTGATGCCCTCCTAAGTAGGTCAGTAGGTTTCCATTCCCTCACAAGGCATGGTTGTGAGAAATACGCCAGGCCCCGGGGCTCCCCGTTCTGTTGCGCCGCTTTATGTATTTTTGTGTGTATTTTACAAGCGATAAAATCTTTTGTTCGATACTGTGGACATTTTCTATTTTTTGCCAAATTCTGACGGTCTCCCTTTTAAGGATTGCGCAAATGATACTGTAGTCCCTTTCATAAGGCTCGCTTTGTTCTGACCTTTCCTATTCCGGATAATGGCATTCTTAATCATCATCCAAGTGGAGTTCTATTAAATAATAGTTTGCTTGTGTTTGATAGTAACTTCACTTTTTTTTGTAATGGGAGACAAGGGTTTATGATTAACTAAGCTCCATAGTTCAATTTTGGAGTGATGACGATGAGCATTAACAACTTTATGACGCTTATGACTTTACTCAGCCGGTGTTAACAGAGTTGGTGTTTTGAATTACGAGTATCCTAAATGACGATACCTTATTCGTTTTCGTGTGGTGATCTCCTTAATACTAAAAAGCTTTATCGTGTCCTTTGACTTCCTTACTATAGCCAATCGCGAGCAAGTGCCAAGTCCTCCGAGAGTATGGAAACACTGTCACTTAACACGTATTCTCACGTATCCGTTCAGATTCAGCAAAAATGTGTAGGTCTCATTTATTCCCCAACAAGGTATGGTTGAGAGAAATGCACTAGCCCAAGGTGTTCACCGATCTCTATTTTGTTAACCCTTTATTTAAATATGTAAATAGACAACAGATAATTTTTTGATAAATAGAAGAAAAAGTAGACGTAGACTTTAAGGATATTTCTTCAATTTTCACAAACAAAAATGTTTGCCAGAAAAGCACACCTCTCCACTAACCTTTTTTATTTACTTTCTTTGCTTCTAAATCAATTTGCGAAACTATGGACTCAATCAAGGAAGTTGGTTCATCCTTCACATAAATTCTATTGATATGTATCTCAAAAACTTTAGAAAAGAGAAATATTAAATCATTTATATTACATCATCGCATATTTACGCATGCACATGTAAATGTCAAGGCAATAAATTGTGGTTGAAGACCTACACAAACTTTGACATCCATTATTTTTATTCAGAAATATGAAAAAAGTAATTTGAAAGCCCACTACTAAACAAGTAAAAAGAGGACCTGTCTTGTCTAGTTTCTTATTTGAGGGGTAAATGTTTTCCACAATGATGATCTAAATCAATCATTCAAATTATATTTATGTGTTCATAAGTTTGCTAATAAAATCTGAAGAAAATTTGCCAGCCATTTAGGTTAAGATGGCAAGCATTAGTTGCTTAGTGCCGGGCCATCTAAGTCGTAACTTTTTCTGGTGAACTTTTTTTTGCAATTAATTTTTCATATGTAAGTAGTTTGACGTTGTAATTTTTAAATCAAAGAATTTTCTCACCTCGAAAATCAATCTAATGGAGCCTTCAAAAGCAATACTTACATTTGTCGCTAATGAAGAGAAGTAATTAAAAGGATCTTAAAAATTTTGTGATGTGATACTGATTTCCTGTGCCAGTGAACATATTGATGATAAAAAATACAGTTTATAGGACTATTTTCAAACATTGTGTTATTTTGAAAAATTGGCAATTCTATTGAATGCAAGTCGTCATAATTTTCCGGTTCAATCCGACTGCCGATGAATAAACTCGATTTCGCATGTCGGACTTATGCTGGCTATTTGTTATTTTCGTCCTATAAACTGCAAGGCTCTCCAATCTGCTTTAGGCTTTACAGCTTGGTAAAAGTAATTTCTTTGTTTTGTGTTGCCATCTGTCGTACTCATTGTATCTTTGAATATCTGATTCGATGTGGACCTAAGGGAGAAGTCAAAGCATATGCTAATGTTTGCATGAGAAAAGAACTTGGTGTCCATTATATTTACAAATTACCCACAAAGTGATTAGCCATTCCCTGTTATTATGCCATGACTTATTCAATTTTATGACAGCTTTTCATATCTCTATTTGCTGCAGTAACAGAGTGTCCTTTATAAAGGACAATCAACTACAGTTACCATTGCACTGATTCACATTCTCTTGCGTGCTTGCTCTTCAACCCAGTTTCAAACCGGTACCGGTAGTTATCGTTTTCATTTTTACTGCCGATTATTTAAATGCAAATTGCACAGTTGAAGTTTTTCACATAAATTCAAACGGTAATCAACCCTTGCCAATGAGAATATTTAAGGGATACAAGAGCTGGTAAGATATTTTTTCCAACCGAAATTTTTCATAGTTGTGATTCACCTCACCTGAAAATCAACTCAGAGTAATTTTGTCGATTGTGTTTCAAAATCGAATATTGTGTGTAAATTAAATACTGGGTTTTATTTGGCAGATAAAACCTCGTTTTCAATAATTCGCATTTTTTCTCAGATGTAAAAAGTTTGTTTGGTTTTTATGTTTGGACTTGAAAACAGGCAACTAAATTTTCTTTTATAATTAAAGGGTTACATGGGATTTATAGTAGAAAAAAAGATCAATTGTCAACAATTTTTTTTTATATATTAAGTAAAATATTTTACTGAAACTTATATTTACCTTAAGGATACACATTTGTGAAACAATTTGTGAAGTTATCAAAGAGAAATATTCAGAACCCCGCCATTGTGACGGCATTTGTGCGTTGACAGTAGAACTCATGACAGGATTATCTAAAATGAAAAAAAAATCGTGATTTGGAAAGAGAAAAAATGTGAAAATTGGTTTTTTAGCAGACTTTTTTACAAAAAATGAAAATTTGTTTTTTGTTTTTGAATATGTAGCTGTAATTAAAAAAAAAATCCTTGGTCCAAGTCCTTACAAATTGATATAGTACTTAAGTAGTTCTCGAGAACTCTTGACAACCGACTTTGAAAACACAGTTTCGATATGAAGGGGTTTAAAGTTTTGAGGACTAAAAGTGGGAAAAAATCGTCAATTCCTGGGCCAAAAAGTAAAGTACCTGCAGCAGCTGCAATATCCAGGACATCCTTTTGCTCTTGTCTATGATGAATCCTGGGCCCAGATTCCGCAACTTTTCCGACGATTTATCGTTCAATCGTCTATCGTAGATTGCGTCGTTAAAAGATTGTTTCATATAAAAAAAAGCTATTTCAGACGATAGTCGTCTAGCGCTACTGAGTCGAGCTGTCTTGAGAGTTTAATATAATCTTCTCGAGATGTTGAAGAAATTAATAAAAAAAATATAAGCTTTGAAACCCATGTAACCCCTTAAGCTGTGCATGTGTACATCTACGATCACATCACTTATGAACGATACTAGCGGTGAGCGTACAGAAAAAATTAAAAATTGATTGATGTAAGTAATTTAAGAGTGCGCACTCTGTCTATCAGCCCAGGAAAAAGAGCTTCATGATAGTGCAAAATCTTTTTAATGTATAGGGCGAATCGCATAAAATGTACCGATAGGATTAGGATGGAGATTGTGGATTGGATTGGTACACCAAAAAAAATGTATTTGAGGAGCTTGTTTTCCAATTTTTGAGTAAAAGTTGCGGAATCGACTTAATATTGAAATAAAAATTATTCAAAATCAACTAAAACACGTTAGAATTTTGTAGCTAATTTCAAAACTTAAACTTTATTCTTTGACTGTGTTGTGGGAAATGTTTATCTTTGAGGATCGTGTTAGGTTTCGTAAGACGGCAGTAATTGAATCATTCGTGAGTATCGTGTTGGCGCGTTTAAAGTGAAATCACTAAATTTTTACAGGTGAAAAAGGTTTCATTGCGGTTGCTTAAGATGAAAATCATGTTGACAGAATTTTCACCAGTTTTGAGCTGGGTGTTTTTTTAAAAGTGGGTTTTTTGAATAGGTATAAAACTGACATCTTGTGGTCAAATTCGCCTACTCTATTGTCATTTTTGTTCAGTTTGGTTTGCCATTTCATTATAAAGAGGTTAACAAAAGAACAACGCTTACAAATCTTTCAACTTTATTTCGAAAATGTTTCAGTTCGCGAAGAAACGTTAAGGGGGCTTTGAACCCAACAGTCGTGGCGTTATTGCCCACATACGGCGTCAAATGCTCGAAAAAGTGGTGGAAAATTGTACCTCTAGACTTGGCTGCCGCGGCAGCCACATGCTCAAAAACATATTTAAATATTAATGGTATAAAATTAACCTTCTAATAAAGCTAAATTGATAGACATTAAAACGATTTTCTTTTTTTTTTATCCCAATTCAAAGTTTTATACCTATAAAAAACACCCTTTAGTTTCGCATTGAAATGAAAAATTTAAATGATTATTTTCTAAAGACAAAACATGCAGTTTGAAAAATAATGACTTAAGAGTAAAAATTGAAGCAAATTCTAGTAACACTAAGAGATTTTCACCTCAAACGAATGCAGTTAGCACGTTTTGAATTGATCACTTGGAAATGCAATCACATTTTTCATCGGAAATGGCTGAGTGATTTCGTTTGAAACGAATCGACACCAATTTTTTTGGTTTGAAATAACTCAAAAAGATCGTATTAAACGAACGAACACGAACTACAGCATCCTTTTTACCCCTCAAACAACTCGAAAAATCTTCCGTCATTTTTGTTTTGTTGGGATAATGGCAATTTTTTTTTCTAAATCTTGTTTCATTAAGTGCTATAGGTACAAACTTCTATCTAATTTTGTTTGGTCTTATAAACTCTTTGCGAATTTTTAATTTTTGAGAATTGAAAGCAGCCGAAGGCCATTTTTTCGAAAGCAGTTAAATTCTGTTCATGCAGACTTTTATAAGCTTGTTAAATAGGAAATAAATAAAATGATAATTCACCCTAACTTTAATAGAATACCCGAAAAATAAAACAAATATGAGCTTCGGTTCTTTTTTATTTCTGTAGAAATAATAATTGATGTCGTAAAAGGGGCGAGACCCAAGAGTCAATTTTATAATTTAGAGCTCCGCAGCTGGAACGCGCTATTTAAAAAAAAAAGAATAAAAAATACGCCACAAAACTCTTGCCTAACGCGTTTCTGGGTCTTACAATTCTAATTTCTCATAAAATACTATGCCCGTTAAAAAAAAAAAATTATATTTGTGATGGGGTTTGAATGCCGAGCCCCTCAAGTAACAAGCAGACCATTACGTGACGGCACAATGGTTTCTTAAATTTCCGCTCCAAGTTACTAATTTCAGTTGGATTCATTGGAGTTTTGAAGTCCTAAAGACCTGTTCGGATTATTCTATGCTGTTGTTTGGATGTGTATAGATAATATTTATCGTGCGACATCTTAAGAGCTTATCAATCCATTGAATTGAGCAGGAAATACATTCAAAAGGGTTTATTGAAACTAAGATTTTCGAGATGATCGTTTGAATATTTATTGATATTCACGAACTCAAGGAATAATCAAGCAATCTTCAGTGCGATATATTTATTTTTCAGAAATAAACCGATTTGGATCAAATTTGCGGCATGCGAATGGACTTCTTAAAGGATGTGTCTACATGCACCTATAACACATAATACAAATTCATCGTGTAACCCGTGTTGGTTCGTTTGAATCGAAACCAATTAGCTAATTGTGATAAAATAGTAAACCGCGTTTCCTACTGGTTAAGTTTTAACTTAACTTATTGCAGTCAATTGAATTGAAAACTACACGGTGTGACTTGTGTTCGTTCGTTTAAAACGAGAACACTTAGTCATTTTTGAATAAAATGTTTATTATTAGTCAATTAAAAACGAGCTCACTGCAGTTGTTGGAGTTGAAAATCTCATGTTAATTTGAAGATGTTCTAACTTTTCTAACTGCAAGTTGTGTAATAAGAAAATGTAGTTTTTTTTAGCTTCGCATTTCAATGACAAAACAGCTTTAAATTGGGTTGGTGACGTTTGCCCCAAACCAAAAGCCCCAAACGTAAATCCCCAAACACAAAATCCCCAAATTAAAATCCCCAGCTCTGAAATCCCCAAAGAAAAAATCTACAGCGCGCGCGATTTTGTCGCATGATTCACTACTTGAACATATTTGTTTTGGGGATGTTTGCAGGAAAATGTAATACAACGAGTTAACATAAGATTCTTTATAAAATCGTTATGTTTATTGAAATGAAAATACATTTTTAGAATTTGTAAGTTAATAAAAAATATTCAAAAAAGTAATATGTTTGAATAATGCGATCAAAATAAGGTCCATTTCAAAGTGTTAAATGAAACGAAAAAAAAAAATTCAAAAAAAAGTTTCTCTTCATTCTCAATGTTAATAATGAAGAAAAAATTTAGTTTCTTTTAACTAAGACAGAACACTGCGCACCATGAATACGTAAGTCAGACTAAAAAGTGGATGCAGTCATGCAATCATAGTTGTTGTTAAGAAACTGTTAATCATTATCACTTATTAATTAGTATCACAATGAGATAATTTCATGAGATTTTTCTGAAAACTATATATGCACATAATTTAGATATATCCGGACACTGGGGATTTGGAGATTTCGTGGGGATTTTGGCAAAAAAGATTATTTAGGTGCGGATTTCATCCATGTGCATTATGTCTGTGGGGATATTAGCAAGTTGTATTTTAATTTTTGGGCATTTTAACCGATGGTGATTTTTTTTTTGGGGATTCCGTACCACTCCCCTTTAAATTAGCGCGAATTTAGTTAAGTTCATGAGATTTTTACTCATTTGACCACATTGAGCTCATTTAAGACTGACCAATACGGAACCTTTTTCATGAGAAATGACTGAGTCGTTTCGTTTTAAACGAACCGACACGAGCTGCGACTATCCGTGCCGTGATACGTGTTAGGCTTAAGTTATACCACACTCTGTGAATCTTGTGGAGAAGATGAGGACACCGCAGAGCACTTCCTCTGAATGTCCTGCTTTTTCTCGCATGAGGTTACAGTTACTCGGCGCAGACATGGTGAGAGCTGGTAACTTAGGCTCCTTATTATGGCAGCGTCTTTTGGCTATTCTCCGAACATCTGGAAAGCTATAACAAAAAGAAGGTTGCTAACTAGTAGTACAATGGACCGGTATTTACTTAAATCTGAGTGCTCCAGCTGGTATTTTAAAAACCTCCAACAGAAAAAATAATCTGTGACATTATGGTTAGCATGCCTGGTTTTTAACCCAGAGATTTGTGGTTTAAATCCCTACAGAGGCAAAAGTGTTAATCTGCGGGTATCGAGGAATTGGCAAGTCGTCCGTTAGTAAATTCATTAACATGAAAAGCGCTTTCTCGATTACCTAGCCGTTCGGAACCGTAGTTCGGAAAATTGTAGCTCCCCTCCATTCCCTCACAAGGCCTGGTTGTGAAAAATGCGGTAGGCTCTGGGGCTGCTCGCTCTGTTGCGCCACCCTATATATTTCCATATTTGACACGAGTTACACGATCTGTTAGTTCTCTCTACGAGCTCGTGTAACCCACACCGGAATGGGTGCATGTAGACACTTCTTTTCTTAAAACTTAAACCTGAGTTAAATCGTCCAGAAAGTTCACAAGTTGACAGCTCACAACAGGACAATAACCTTCCATTTTTTATCGCTTTCAACCAACTATACCCCAGAAAGTACAACAAAGGAAAAAATTTGTGAAATTGAAATAGAGTATGTGGCTTCGATTGTTGTTAGTTAAATATTTGATTAATCTTTTCAATCTTTTCTTCGTCTAATCTTCTCGAAGTCAATAGCTTAGGTTCATATTTTTTTATCTGTCTGCTTATAACGAACAGTGGTGTGATGCTCGTAGTCTAATGGTTAGCTTGTCTGCCTGATACATGGGTATAACCTTTCGAGGAGAATTGGCAAGTCCTCCTAATCTAGCCATTCAGAATCGCCATAAAATTGAAGGTACTGGAAATGCGTTAAGTTTTGGGGGTTTTATAGTTCATTTGCCCCACCCTACTTTTTTTTCAGTTAATAACGAAGTTGACGCGATGTGCACGTGGGTCTGACTGTTCTCATCAATCAACTGACCAGATCATTGCCTAGACAGACGAATCATAACAAAAACCGCTCAGATATAACACGTCAATCCGTTTTTCTTGGAGCAATGCCAAATTTACTCTCATTCTTGAAAATGTACACAAGAAACCGCTATCTCAATAAATCCCATTCGTGATTTTCTATTAACAGGTTGAACTTGCATCTCGACACTTACAAGTCAAGGCTTGGCATACTTGAAATACAAAATAGAAAATACATCAAATCAAAACATTTTTAAGGCTTACATCATTCAAAACTAATGAAGCGCACCACGTTTAGCTCATTTGTAAAGTAATTCATGTAAAAAAAATGGCATCCTTCAATTCATTTAATAACTGAACTTCAATTTAAAACATGGCGAAGCGACACAACGAAGTTAGTTTCGTTTGAATTCATTCAGTAGGCGGAAGAAACTACGCCACGCCATAGTTCTGGCTATGGCGTAGTTCCACACAAACCAAATCACTTCCCCTGCAAACAATTTAGCTATGTGAAGCAATGTATATATATAAAACACACTTCATCCCACGTATTTCCATCTTTGAATTCCATGTAATAACATTCGCCATAACAAAAATATGACTCACGGTCGGGGTCACCAAAAAAACCTAAAAACCCACACCCTTCGTAGTCAATATTGGAGATGAATCATTAGGATTCTCTGCTCGTGTCAGCGAAGGCGACAAACTCGAGTCGAGTCACAATATAATCAATTAACATCTTGGCAAAGCATAATCGTGAATGAATGAAAATAACATCGTCGGTCGTCGAGCCACCTTTTCCATTTTGCATCACTTGTTTTAAAATCAATTGCGACCCATTTGTTTTAATTAAATATAAACTTCAGGTCGCTGCCAAAATTGGATAACGGTTTTAATTTTTTGTTGACACTTCTTTCTATTTTTTATTGGCTGACAATTTTGCTCTCTAGGTACTTTTGATATAGTTGAGAGCTTACTCTTGTATGGTCATTAAATCGCGGTAGTAGGACAACATTTTTTGGCAAACAAAGAGTTATCCATGCCGTAGGGCATAATCTTGTGCCGAGAAGCCTTAGATTACGGGTTTAGTAAAAAAAAAAATGAGAACCGAGAAACGAAGTTTTCCTCTTGGCCTGGCCGAATATTGTGTTGTCGGGTGTCCTGACCTCGTTTTTCATTGACCATTAAGGGCAATGTTTCCTGCAAAGGAGGCAATGAAGCAGGGAGAGTCATCTCAACCGTTGTCGTCGCGGTCGTTTCAACTATGGTAGTTGTATGTATGATTGTAAGTCGATGCAAGTTCTAGAAAGGGACCGTACCTCCCTATGCCATTGCTACCGCGTCGAGCTGCAATTCACGTTGCGACAATTATAAAGTTTCTTGCTTTTTGTGCTGTTTTTTTTTTTTTTTGTTAGGAAACCAGAGGCTCTGAATCGTAGCTGCTTGCTCCACTTCCAGCAGGGAGCAATGTGTGTTTTGATAGTTTTCGAGTGCTCTTGCTTAAAACAGGTATAGTCACCAAGTTTTCCACTCTATCTCTTCGTTAAATGCGGATGAAAAGGGTGTATATGTATGTAGTCGAGCTAAAAACAAACGAAAAAAAGGAATGAAAAGTATATATGAAAATAGAGGAACTATGGAGAGCTTTTCAGCTTTAATAAGTATTATCTGCACTTTCGAACTTCGCATGGTTTCCCCCATCCCATTTAGTTTTTTTCTTTCTTTCTTTCTCTCCCAATATTTGAATTAAGCGAGCTGTGTCCTTATCTGCTCTCAAAGAAAAATCCACGACAGATTTGAAATGAAAAAGAATTTAGTTTTTTAGATTGTTCTGTTGTGAGTGGATAGTTCGGAACCAGCTTAGTCTTAGGAAATATTATTGTTGCCCTTTAGCAATAAAGGGATTGTTCTGACAAGTATTTTGACATTTTCTTTTAAAGTTGATGATTAATTTTGAAAATGTTTTAATGCTTTCTCACAATATATCTTCCAAGAGCCAAAAGAAATGCATGAAATGTATCCCTTTGCTCATACCGCTTAGTAGCAAAGACAGGTTGAACATTGAGACGTGCTTTTTGCTTTCCAGCCTAGGTTTTGCTCGTCGGATTAGCCAGGGTCTATCTGAAGAAAACACGAAACTTCAGGATAAGGTCTTCGCCTCAAATGTACCAACTCTTTATTACAAACAAAACTAATTGTTCTTAATTATCACAGTATAAATTATAAACTTAAAGCTAACTACGGTGCCGTACAGTCCGTACGGATGGTCCTCGGTCGTAAGGGCTTACGGTTAAATGCCTATTTGTAAATAACGCCTTGACCTGAAACAAATAGAAAAAATCAGGTATATTTACGACCCCTTAGTGGCACGGAGAAAAAGCAGGCAATAGCTCTGGTGGATCGGCAGGTTTATTTACGGCCCTTGGTGGCACGGCAAAACAGCAGGCAATAGCTCTGGTGGATCGACAGGTTCATGTACTGCCCCTGGTGGCACGGAAAAACAGCAGGCAATAGCTCTGGTGGATCGGCAGGTTTATGTACGGCCCCTGGTGGCACGGAGCACGTTAAGTAGCTTACGGAAATCCTATAGTACGCAATGGTCGGAGGGTTTTCAGTCGGCAAAAATATAATGTAATTGAAATAGTTTCTTACCTATGGCTGCTTACTATACGTTGACGGCGGCTGGTTCATGTCATTTTCACGAAATTCAGGTTGCCTATATAAATATTTCGGAAGGTACCTTGTGTGAGTTATACTCTGCAAGTGAACACTCCAATGTCTCATGCATTCATATGTCTGTTGTATGGGTGGTGTGGCGGTGATACGCTGTACTTTCGTGAATCAGTGCTGTCGACTCTGGTTGTACTATAGTATCAAAAGTACTAGCCAGCAGAGAGGTATCAAAAGTAAAAGGTAGCATGAACGCTTCGTTACAACATCCTTAGTTAAAAATGAGCGCAGGGCTCACTTAAGTCCAATTTCTCTAAACCTATATTTTACCTACTCATATACACTATAATAAAGTAAAAAAGGTGAAAAGCTAATTTTCTTAACATCAAACTAGATATACACTTATGGCCATACAATTAAGTCATTTTTATAAATGACTTATGAAACACACCCAAACCATTATAGAATCGCCGCCATGCCTTAAGGTCTTTTTGGTGTATTTTGGGTCTCTTCTAACATACGGTTTTGCCATCATTTCCATGAATGTTGGCCTTCACCTCACACAACATTTGTTGATGAGAAATGGTGAGCTGAGCCCAAAACACACCGAAAAGACCTCAAGACATGGCGGCGATTCTATAATGGTTTGGGGGTGTTTCATAAGCCATGGTGTCGATGTCGGTCCGCTGTGTCAAACAAACGACAAAATGACAGGTATTGACTACCGGGATATACTGGACACAAATCTTCTCGGCGACTGCGACTGCCGGATCCCAATGATGGATCTTTCAGGACGACAATGACCCCAAACACACGTAAAGAGCTGTGAAATCTTTCCTTGAATAGCTTTAAGTGAATGTTTTGGGGTGGCCAGCAAAGTCACCGGACTTAAACCCTATTGGGAATTTGGGGACATTCTAAAAAAAAAACGTTGCTGATAAAAAACCAACTCTCTGGAGTATTTTGCACAAAGAGTGGAAAAATATTAGCGTAGAGCAATGCAAAGGTTTGGTGGACTCTATGCCAAGGAGAATATCCGCCGTATCAAAACAGAAAGGCTTTTCTACGGAATATCAACGGTGCAGGTAAGAAAACTATGTTTCTTATCATATTTTGCTTATTTTTTTTCAGGTGACTTAATTATATGGCCACACTTATTTTATATACTAGCTGAGCCGCCCGGCCTTGCTCGGGTCTGTAGTTTTAAGGTTCCCGTTCTCGTTTTCCCTCTTCCGTGGGAATTAGTGGATGAAATATAATCTTTCTTACTGTGGGTCTATGTGGCATCCTAATGCTGAAAGATTTTTTGAAATCTGTCCAGTAGTTCCTAAGTTTCCGTTCCCAACCCATTCCTGCTGGAATCTCCCGTTCCAGTGGAAATATGCGAATGAAATGTTAGTCTATGTTACTGAGGGATAATGTGACATCCTAGAGTTGAAAGAATTTTCGAGATCGGTTAAGTAACTTTAATGTTCCCGTTCTCGTTCCTGTTTCTGATCCTGTCGGATTATAGGGATGAAAAATATAGCCTAAGTTACTGACAAAGGGTAAGGGGGATAATGTAGCACCCCTAACTTTGAAAACACCACTGACGAAATGAACAGATTAAAGCACTCCTTAAAAACTCACGAAATTTGTCTAAATGTTAGAGACGCTCTTATGTTTCGCTTGCCCAATGAAAATCGATAATCGAATCCAAATAACATTAGGTGTACATCAGGGAAGTGTCTTGAGTCCACTGCTCTTTATTGCTGTTCTGGATTATTTGCTCCAAGGAAAAGTAACGGACAATAAAGTACAACAATTATTCTTTGCTGACGATGGAGCCATCATAAGCGAGGATTCTACGTCCCTGCAACGAGCACTTGACGTTTGGATTGATGTTCTGGAAGGAAATGGGTACCGTATTAGCGCTAAAAAGACTGAATACCTGTGCTGCCCTTTTTCTGATCCAGACAAGCCTATTCCAGACATTTATTTGAATGGAAATGTGCTTCTTAAGTGTGAAAAGCTTAAATATCTGGGATCTATGATCAATAGTGAAGCAACTTGTGATGACGACATCAATCATCGAGTAAGCGTAGGGTGGATGAATGCCCCCTAAGCTGAAGGAGGACTGAAGGACTCTACACAGCAGTTGTCCGTCCAGCTCTGACATACGGTTCACAATGTTGGATAATGTACAAAAAGTATGAGAGCAAATTGACGGCATGGCAGCCGAAATGAAGATGCTTCGGATGACAGCAGGAGTGACAAAGCTTGATCGAATTAGAAGTACTAAGATCCGTGGAAGCCTTCATGTCAAAAGTACCATCTTGGACAAAATTCAGCACGACCGGCTCAGTTGGTATTGTCATGTTCAAAGGAGAGATCCGCAGAACCCTGTCCAAAAGGCAATATCGTACAACGTTTCAACAAATTCGCGACGAAAAAGAAAAGGCAGGCCAAAAGACTCCTGGTACAAACAAATGCAAAAACAGCAGCATTTGGTTGGCCTCAGACATGGAACTCTCCAAAACCGGGAGGCTTGCCGACGCTTTCTGAGGGGTGTAGCACCCCCCCACGATTTTCCCGAGTCGGCAAATCGAGGAAGAAAAACATAGAAGATTTGTCGAGTTAAGTCAACTCAACCAAAAAGACACGAATGGAAGTGTTTGCAATAGTCGATTTGTTGCCCAAAAATATAACAAATCGGCAAATTAAGGTAGAAAAACAAAGTAGATTTGCCAACTGCCGAGTCAAGTCATCTCAACCAAAAAGACACAAATGGAAGCGTTTTTGTCCAATTCAGCAATTCTATAATCTGGGGCCTGTTTCACAGTTAATACAATATACAACACTACATTTCATACAACATACAACAATTTTAAAATCATACATCACATACAATTTTACACACATCATTCTGATTATTCTTTTTTGGAATACATTCCTTACAAAGATGCTGCATTTCGCTTTGTTTGCATTTTATTCTCTGAAGGAATTCAAAGACAATTTGCTTGTCCGGAATGGGTATCGGTGGGTAATCGTCATTGGCATAAAATGAAGAGTCGGGGTACATAATCGTCGCTGGCCTGTTGGCATAGAGCATAAGCTTGACGTAGTCTAACGGCGTCAAATCGCACGACCGAGGTGGCCCAGCGACTGGACCATTTCGTGAGATAACACGTTCTCCAAACTTGGTTTCCAATAAATTGATCGTAAACCACACCAAACTGTATTTTTTTCGGGATGCAATGGTGACTCATAGAGTACGTGTGGATTGCTGCATGACCAATGCCGCATATTATGTTTATTGACGAGACCATTCAGCCAGAAATGAGCTTCATCGTAAATTAGACGTAGCGCTCTTAACGTTGAGACCACTGACTCCGAATTTCGGTAGTAAATTTTAATAATTTCGACTCGTTGTTGTCTCATATATCTTTTCATCATAAAATGACAAACCTTACTAAAGGGAAATGTCAAAAGAGCGGCAAAGAAATATGGCGTCGTTTGCTGTACCTGTCGCTCTACTTTTGTAGCGTCCCTGTTGAAAAACCCTTACCTCCTATTTTATATATGTATATAGATTCATTTTTTGATGCAGTCGGCAAATTCTTAAGACTAGTCGGCATTTCATAAAAATTCACCCCCCCATGGCTTAGACCCTCGCTACGCCCCTGGAGGCTGGGCTTGAGGTAAAGCTGATGAGCATTCCAAGCGAGGCGGGTGTTGCGGCTAAATTATTTCAGAGGAGGAATGCAACTGGCTATTTCATTAGAGCACTGTTTGTAGAAAAAGCGATAAAAGAGACTGACACAGGTAACGTTTCGACGATGGTCAAGAGAAACAATCGATTCTTCGATTGAACTTTTGCCTATCAGTCTCAACTCAACGATTTGTTTTGTATAAACCTGATGGGCAAAAATATGTTGTTGACCAGATACATATGAAAATTGTATTCTAGTTCTGGGCGCATATAGGCCTTATAAATTGTAGCCATATCAGAAGGGGTGAAGATCTTCCTGCTGCATCGTCTTAAGAAACCTAAGTATTTAACAGCATTTTTAACGACCTCAAATAAGTGTTCATTCCAACGAAGATCATCGTTCACACACATACCAAATACTGACAACTTTTCGGTTTCTTGGATGCAGGTACCGTTCATGGATAATGGCAATGGGGGAATGTTAAGCTTCAACGACAAGAGACTGCATTGAGATTTCGAAGCATTGAATTCTACTCGGTTTTTATGACCCCATGTAATAATGCTGTGAAGGTCAGAATTCAATGAGCTTATCATACGCAACCGTTCCAGTTCCACATCCGAAGAGCAGGGACATGAATTTGGAAACGAATATGAAAGCTGAGGGTCTAGTCGTCAGCAAAACAGTTAAGCCGAAGTCGGTCGTGTGGTAAAATGTTTTCGTGAGTAATGTGTAGTCGCTATTTGCATACCTGTGTACTTAATTAGAGGCCAGATTGCAGATAGAAGATACCGGGATAATCGATGAACGGAGATGCGGTGATCCTGTAGATTAAAATACCTTTGTCATTAGTGAGGTCAATGGAGAGTTCCCAGGAAAAACTTTATTGCTGGGCTTGGTTAATCAAAGTACCAGCAGGTAAAAACGAAGTGAGTGTATAAAAGCGGAGTAATTTGTATTTTGCAGCAACAGTATTATTTGAACTTTCTTTGCCACTTCAGCACGTAGATAGCATTTATATCAATCTCAAAAGGTGCACTTGTCATAAACTCATTTTAAAATTAAATCAAATAAAACCAACAAACATGACATGTCAGAGCAACTGTTCAACAACCATCAAATATCTTTGCAAAGAAATTTTCGATATAAAGAAAGAATTTATCGGCTTGAAGGAACTTTGCTTTGATATCATTAACACCAATAACGTTCAACAACAAAGAAACAAAAGCGAGACCATGGGGGACAATGTTGTTCTCAACAATATCAATGTAAGGAATAAAGGGACCGATTATAACTTAATGGAAAACTACTCAAAAGCAAAAACAGCTGCCGCAACAGTTGAAGAACCATTAGAGGCAAAGAATACAAACTCCAATTTTGACTGGAAGCCCACAGACGAGAATTTAAGGCACGAAGACAAACTTGAGAACGTTCTTTTCTTGCAGAAAAACCGTGAAAATCAGTTGGCGATGCAAAAGGAGATTGAAGATATTAAAACTGATCTGAAGAAGCAAGAAGAAACATCCAATAAATTGCAGGAGGATACTCAGCGTTTTCTGCAGAGTGCAGGGACCCTGCAAGAAATTGAAACTATTAAAGTCAATCTTAGGAAACTTGAGGCAACAGGTGACGATAGAGAGGAAGATTCGCAGTCGTTTCGAAGGAGTATAGCGACTCTGAATGGGATGGAAAATATCAAAGCTGACCTAAAGAAACTAAATGAAACGTGCGATAAGAGGCAGGAGGATACTCAGCACTTTCAAAAGACTGCAGCGACCCTGGAAGAAAAAATTGAAAGTATTGGAGCTGATCTAAAGAAACTTGTGGAGGCATGTGACACCAGACAGAAATTTACTGACACCCAAGTAAAAGCGATTGATCAAAAAATAACTGGAATATCGGCAAAAACACAAACTGCTTCAAATGATGGCAACGAAAAACCGAAAGCCTACACTGGCAAAAAAGACTTTCGAAAGATATTTTCTAGTGTAAGTATTAGATTCATTGAATCAATTTTAAAAATCTACCCTGAAAGGTTTTTCCTTTTTCATCCGAACTTCTTAAACTTTGACTATGAATTTTCCAAAATGCTGTGCTTGAACCCTTGGCTACATAGTGTAAAAGACCTTAATATCCCTAAAATCTATAACGATTCAATTTATTTAAATTTCTTAGTACTTAATTTTGGCAAAATAATGGCCTATTACGAAGAAAACTTTGGAAGCCTCGAAAAATACTTGATTATAAATAGTTGCTAAAATGAACCGGGGACAGATAGAGAACAGGTAGTAGTAGTAGCGTGTGATTTTATTTAACAAAATTAAAGGTTTTTTTTTTGTTATTTTACAATTTCACAATTATGGCATGGCTTTTGCCGTCAGCCAGAAAAAAAAGATTATAAACAAAAATAAATAAATAAATCAATAGTATTACATAATGTAGATATTTAAAATTTTCAAGCTATGTTTAAGTTTAATTAATAAATAAGCTAATAATTCGTTGATTCGTTTTTTATATTAAGGAGATGTTTTGATTGGTTGCAGAAAGGTATGATTAAAATGCTTCATTCAGGATTTGGTAACGGTATCTCAGCGCTGGTTTTACATAACATAATGTTCCAAACCGGTCCATTTAGGATTTCCTTGGTCTCATCTACAGTTAATAGGTTTTTTCCCCAGTGTTGTCTTCTGATTGCAGCAAGAATTGGGCACATTCCTAGGAAGTGGAACACATCTTCTCTAACTCGATGGTTACAGAGAGTACAGTCGTGTTTCCCTCTGAGCTATACGGTCGATAATTAAGGTGCAGTAACTCTCCTCTCGTTTTGAATACAGTTGAAATAGTTTCTAGGTTGTAGCAATCATCAAAATAATTGTTTGATCCAAGATTGTGTTGTAGGCACTTGTACATACTTCGAGTCTCGCTTCGGTTCGCCAATACCGTAAATTTAGAGAAGCTGTCCTGTTCAATCTTAGCAAGCAGCACTTCAAAGCTACGTTTCCAAGTCTCCGTCCCGGTTTCCAATAACTGCACATTGTGAGTCCGCTCCCAAGTTGACCACTCAGTAAAGAACTGAGCTTTTTGGTTGAGTAGATGCCTTGCAATGGTTCCAGGAAGGCGATGAGGGGGAAGCTCAGTAACTTTTAAAATATAATTGAGTCGTGTTTTCCGGGAGTCAGAACATTTTTTTTATAAAGTACCTCAACAACTTTTCTACTTCTTCATGTTGGAGGAACCCCCAAACCAGGCAAGCATAACACATTATCGACCTCATTACGGCTTCGAAAAGTTTATATTTGGCACTCGGAGCTACATAATTTTTACCAAGTACACCCTTCCAACTGCAATTTATGGCTTTTTTTGATTCTATCAGCTTAGCGCTCAGGTGTTTTTTAAAAGACAGCTGTGGTGTTATGATAACTCCAAGGTACTTGTACTCTTTTACAACCTCCAGGTCCACATGTTCCCACCTCCTCTTCTCATTTACTGCGTATCTGCCTGTTCCATTTCGGAAAATCATAACTTTTGATTTGTTGGTATTCAGCGTTAGGCTCCACAGGTGACAGTAAGATTGAAGCTTGTTGATCATCATTTGTAACATTTCTGCAGATTCTGATAATATGACGATATCGTCTGCATACATCAAAGCCTTCACGTTGGTGCCAGCAATGTTGATACCACCTGGTAGAACTGATGTCAAATCATCAAGGAACAGGGAAAACAAAAGCGGACTTAATAGTCAGCCTTGCCTAACTCCAGACGTTGTTTGAAACCAGGTAGACACTTCGTTCCCGTCCCATACCGCCGTCTTGTTGTTTTTGTAGAGGCAATTTATTGCTTTTAGCATTTTGGAGAATATTCATAGGCAACTGAGCTTGTAGAAAAGTGCTTCCCTGTTGATTGAGTCGAAAGCCGCTTTGAAGTCGACGAAAAAGGAATATAATTTCTTTCTATTATCCAAATATGATTTACCGATGCATGTTAGTGAGAAAATATTGTCAACAGTCGAGTATCCTTTCCTAAAACCCGCTTGGAACTCGCTCAGTAAATCATTATTTTCTACCCAGTTTGTGAGCCTGTGCAGGAGTACACCAGTGAATATTTTCAAAACAGAGTTCAAAAACGAAATTCCTCGGTAGTTGTTTGGGTCTTCGGCATCGCCCTTTTTGTAGATTGGAAGGATAATATTTTTTTGAAAGCTTTCTGGTACTTCTCCTTTATCAAATATGTAGTTGAAAGCATCTGTAATTTTTCTGACAAAGTTCACCGTGGCATATTTGAAAATTCATACGGCACACGGTCTTCGCGTGGAGCTCTGTTGAGATTGCATCGGTCTATTGAGTCCATGACTTCTTGAGCGGTGAAAGTGTGATCGAGATTTTCGATTTCCAGATGCGGTGAGGCAAAGAGCATTACCTGATTAGAGTTTATCGGTGTGTATAGTAAATTTTTGAAATGCTCTGCTAAGATGTTTGTATCGATTTTTATGTTTTGAACAAAGGGTATGCCATTGAGAGAGCGAGCTAATTTCCAGAAGGTACTGCTGTCATTTACTTGAGATAATTTGAGCATTAAGTCAAGTGAGTACCTGTTTTGTTTTCGAGGCAAATAATTTTGAAGGCCTTCTTAGCGTCTTGGTACATGTTTTTTGCTAGGTTAGAATTTGTTGCTCTAAGCAGTCTTAGAAATCCAAAAGATCTGTTCCTTGATGTTTCGCAGTCTCTATCAAGCCATGGTTCTCAGAGAACAGGTCTACAGATGATTCTATTCAGGGCCGGATTAACCCTCAACGGGGCCATAGGCAACCATTAATTTGGGGGCCCTTTTCACGTCTGTTCCCTTCTTTTTCGATTAACATAAAAACTTATAGCTTTCATAAAAATTTTACTGTCAAAACGTTATATTATCACTTAAATTATCATCTATATACAATTATACATTTTAAACTTGTCGTTTTCTACATTTGTTTTCGGCAAATTCATCAATTATACGATCAATATCTATTTTTCTCAATAAATCTGACTCAATGCAAAGTATACCTAACATGTCTAGTCGCTCTTGTCCCGTTGTAGCTCTTTTAGCATCTTTGATTTTTTTTTAATTGCGAGAAGGATCGTTCGGCAGAACAATTTGTGATCATCAATGTTAAAAATATCCGAAGAGCTATTTCTGTGTTAGGAAATACATCGGCTAATTGATCTTCCATTAGAATCTTGTACAAATGACTATGAGTTGTTTGTGCATCAGTGTATCTGGAGTTCACGTAACTTTGGAATGGTTTCATTTTAATGAAAAATTCTTCCAAATCTCTGGAATAAAAACGAACTCCATCACCAGAGAAAAGTTGATGAGAAATGCAAATCTCTCTAAGACTTTCATATACACTTTCGCACGTCGCGTCGTTTGATTTCACTTTGAAGATTGTCGATGATTTCGAGGAAGCTTAAAATCATCGCGAGTCAAAAATTCTACTTCTGGAGCATTTCCGTCATTAGGTTGTTTTTATCTTCTTCCCAAGTGTGAAAAGTTTAAATATCTGGGATATATGATCAATAGTGAAGCAACTTGTGATGACGACATCAATCATCCCCCCTAAGCTGAAGGGAAGACTCTACACAGCAGTTGTCTGTCCAGCTCTGAGATACGGTTCACAATGTTGGACAATGTACAAAAAGTATGAGAGCAAATTGATTGCAAAAGATGCTTCGGATGACAGCAGGAGTAACAAAGCTTGGTCGAATTAGAAGTGCTAAGATCCGTGGAAGCCTTCATGTCAAAAGTACCATCTTGGACAAAATTCAGCACGACCGGCTAAGTTGCTATTGTCATGTTCAAGGGAGAGATCCGCAGAACCCCGTCCAAAAGGCAATATCGTACAACGTTTCAACGAATTCGCAACGAAAAATAAAAGGCAGGCCAAAACACTCCTGGTACAAGCAAATGCAAAAACAGCAGCATTTGGTTGGCCTCAGACATGGAACAATCCAAAACCGAGAAGCTTGCCGAGGTGCTTTCTGAGGTCAACTCGGCGTAACCCACAGGCGGATCACTAGTGTGAAGCAGAAAAGTGGGAGAGTTGTGATCGCTTCAAGATCACTACTCGTATCGCCGGAAATGAAAAGAAGAAGGTTGTTTTTATCTACGACGAGTACGTTTTACGTTTTCTGTATAACCTACACCAGGTAATAATTGTTTTGCTTTTCCTCGAAATTGAACCTTTCACGGAATGAAACTAAGCTCTCTTCTAACAATTCGTACAAAAAAGCACACTTTTGCAAATCTGCTTTTTCACTTTGCAATGACTTTTTTTTTTTTTTTTTTTTTTTTTTTTAAATTTGTAGGATGAAGGTGAAAAATTACCTTTACAAGCACGTCGACCTGAAAGATCTTTTGTGCTGTTCCCTTAGGTTTAATTACACGTAGTGTATAGGTTTGTTCATTCGAAGCTGAGGTCATGTAAGAACCTAAGAATCTTCGAGGAAGAGGTGTTTCTGATATCAAGGGGACAGGGGAACCCTTTATTGAATATTTTAAGCCTGGATCTAGCTAAGGCAGGGCATTCGCATAAGATGTGTTCAGCTGTTTCTATGTCTTCAAGACAGAGACGACAGGTGTCGTCTTGGCTGATGCCCATGTTTTTAAGATGATACTTGAGAGAGCAGTGTCCAGTGAAGAAGTCCGTAAGTAACTTTGCGTCACGTTTGCTCATGTCAAGAATTTCTTTCATACGTTTGTGGGATAAGTCAATGAATAGTTTTGACTGACGATGGCCATTTGAGTTGTTCCAGGTGCTGATCATGTTCTGTCGTTCCCAGGTAGCTAATTCGTTTTTTAGGCTACTTATTGGGAGACCACAGTAGGGTTCAGGGCCTTTGAATTGAGACTGAGAGCCAAGTCTAGCAAGTCGGTCAGCCTCTTCGTTACCCGGTACGCCTTCATGACCAGGCACCCATGAAAGAGTTATTTTATTGTGAGTAGCTAATTGAAGTAAACAAGTCAGGCAGTTCCAAACTAGTTTGGATTCGATTTTGTTCGAGGACAGCGCCTTTAGTGCTGCCTGACTGTCAGAGCAGATTAGGATGCTTGATCTTCGGAGGTTTCTTCTAATGCATTCTCTAATACAGAATTCTATAGCCATTACCTCTGCCTGAAAGATAGTAGTTGTGTTACCAAGGGATGTAGATGATTTAAAGTTGGGACCGTAAATCCCTGCACCTACACCGTTGTTTGTTTTTGAACCGTCAGTATACCAGATGTATTGGAAGTTATTTGTAAGAATTACAGGGTTCTTCCATGCTGAGCGGTTTGGAAAGATTACTTCAAAGGGGTGGTGTAACATTATGCGTTTAGGCATAAAGTCCGAGGAGTGTGCTGCAGGCGATTTCAGTATTGGGAGCACCTGCAGAATACTCATATGGCCTTGTAAGTTTTCCTTTCTTGAGTAGTTAGTGATATGAAGCTTTAGTCCGCTCAGTGCAGCAGTCTTCTTTACTCTTAGATGTAGCGGAGGAAAATTTAATAAACTTTCTAACGCTAAAGTTGGGCAGGTGCGCATTGCACCTGTGATACCTACACAGGTTAGTCTTTGTAACTTTTGCAATGATTTGCGGGCATAAACTTGTTCTGTTTTTTGCCACCAGTCCAGCGAAGCATAGGTTATGATGGGTGTGATAATAGTGAGGTAAGTCCAGTAAATCATTTTTGGCCTAAGCCCCCACTTTTTACCAAAAAGTCTAGAACAGGCCCAGAAAGCATTTGTTGCTTTTGCTATGGTTTTGTCTAGATGTGGTTTCCAATTGAGTTTATTATCCAGGGTTACTCCTAGATATTTGACCTCTTTGGAAAAATTAATTTGAACACTATTTAGGGATAGTGTTTGGAGATCGATTTTTCGTCTCCTGGTGAATGGGATGATGACTGTTTTGGTGGGGTTGACCTTAAGCCCTTCTTTGTTGCACCAGTCATTAACTTTGTTCAGGGCCCTTTGCATACGGTTTGTGACCTGTGCTTCTTGATTGCCTTGAATAGAGATGACTAAGTCATCAGCGTAGCCTTGTGTATCAAGGCCCAGCTTATTGAGGTCATCCAAGAGCTGATCTATTACTATTGACCAGAGCAGGGGAGATAAAACACCCCCTTGGGGACAGCCTTTAACAGCATTAACTGTTATTGATGTTTGACCTAGTGTGGTGGAGATGATTCTGCCACTTAACATAGAGTCAATCCATTTAATGGTTGGTGTGTCAATTCCTTTGACAGTTGCAGCGGTTTGAATTGACAAATACGTAGTATTGTCAAAGGCGCCAGAAATATCAAGAAACGAGCAGAGTATGATGTCTTTCTTAGCAAACGCAGTCTCAATTTTGCTTACAAGCTGATGGAGAGCTGTAACAGTAGATTTACCCGTTTGGTAAGCGAATTGGTTAGCATTGAGAGGATTTGCTATTAAGGCCGTACTGCGAATGTGTAAATCAATCACTTTTTCCATGACCTTTAGAAAGAAAGATGTGAGACTGATTGGTCTGAAGGATTTTGGGTCTGAGTTTGATCTATTGCCAGCTTTTGGTATGAATACAACTCTCACCTTTCTCCAAGTTTGAGGGATGTAGCTTAATTCAAAACTGGACCTATAGATAAGTATAAGTGAGCAGATTATGGTATCAATTCCATACTGCAAGAGAGCAGGAAAGATACCATCTTCCCCGGGCGCCTTGAAAGGCTGTTGGGAGGATATTGCCCATTTAATGGAGTCTTCGTTAAAAATTTTTCTAGCTAGACTTCTTGTTGTGCTGTTAGGTGTAGTGTAACTCACATTTGTGGTTAGTGATTGATCAGTGGTATGTATACAGTCAGGAAAATGAGTGGCCAAAAGTAGGCTCAGAGTTTCACTGTAACTTTGGGTAAAACTACCATCCGATTTTTTTAAGAGACCAATACCATTGTTATGATCTTTAGCTAAGGCTTTTTGAACTCTAATTGAAGAAGGCAAGTTATCGATACTTTCACAGAAGTTTTTCCATGTAAGTCGTTTTTGCCTTCTTATCATCGAATTGTAAGTCGTTAGAGTTGTTCGATATTCGCTCCACGAATTGGTTCGTTTAGCTTTGTTGAACAACTTTCGAAGCTTTCTTTTTAACTTCTCCAACTCACTGTTCCACCAGGGAACATCGCGATTTGAGTTTATCTGTCTAATGTGACAGCTGGACTCGTATGCGCTTGTGATTTGTGAGCTTAAGCGTGTTGCTTCCCTTTCAAGTTGACAAGGAGAGTCAATGTTTGGATAGGATGGTTCAAATTCACAACGGAGTGTTTCTGTGTAGAGATTCCAGTCCGTGTGTCTTGGTACCCTATTGTTTTCTATATTGTTGGGATTCGGCCTTGACAGATCAAATCTGATGTGCCGGTGGTCCGAGAATGATATCTCTTTCGAGACATGCCAATTGAGAATGTTGTTGGCTATGGCAAAACTTGCCACTGTCATATCCAACACTTCTTTCCTAGTGGAGGTGACAAAAGTAGGTTCATTTCCCTTATTTAGAATATCTAAGTTTGAGTGCATAAGAAAATCTAAGAGTGACTCACCTCTTTTGTTGATGTCTGTGCTACCCCATATGGTGTGATGGGAGTTGGCATCACAACCAAGTAGTAGTTGTCTTCCCCTTGCGTTGCAGTATCTAACGAGTTTTCTTGCCTCTTCAGGTGGTGCGGAGGTAGTATCCCCCGGGTAGTAGGCTGAGGCTATTACAATATTTTGTAAGCCTCTTGCCGTGGGGATCTCAGCTAGTACCGCAACGAGATCATTAGTGATGAATTCTGGAATGGGAAGAAAGTTAGTTCTTTTATGGATAAGAAGCAATGACTTACTCACTGAACGCATAGCAGTCAAAATAGAGTTCCATAAAATCAACATGAAAACGAATTCGAATTTTCGCATTTTATTCGCGATACACGTCGCCTTATAACGAATATCAGTATTTTGTGAGTGATTCATCATCAGCAATGATTTCTAGAGCCTCTAATATGATATCAAATGAAACGTAAACTGCATTCGTCGCGTTCGAATCTGCTTCCCAGCGTGTAGTTGACAATGTCTTCAAAGTTTTCTCATAGTTTATTTTATTTTTTAATACGCCCCAACGATAGGTGGAGGCGGAAAAAAAATTATATAATGGCGAAAAAATCTTCTGCATAAAAACAGCACCTCACAGCATGCTCTCCTACCAAATTAAGAGAATGCGCGGGACAGGGAACATAGATCGCATTCTCATTCAAACTCAATATTCTTGCTGGCACACCTTTATACTTTCCGGACATGTTTAATGCGTTGTCATATGATTGTCCTCTACAATTTTGAATATCTAAACCATAGTCTTCAGTTAGAAACTTTAAAGTTTCATTCTGATAGTGATAGACTTTCACCAGCATGACCTTCCAACTGAAGAAAAGTTATAAACATTTCGACTGTTTGAAAATCGTTCGGAGAAACATATCTTAAAGTCGAATCAATAGATAAGCTTAAATACTTAGCCGAAGTAACCTCTTTTAAAATGTATGATCTGACTTTGTTATTTTTAATATGTTTTCCTTTGATCTAAATTCGAAAAAGTTAGATTTCGAATCAATGAAGTGAACTATTCAATTCAAAAGCCAAAATTACTTATCTGCTTTCGCAAAAGCACTTTGTATTTGAAACAAACTACTTTCAATTCAATTTAAATGCGTTGCTTTAAAAACGCCAACAACTGCAATTTTAATGCTTTCCCACTTAAATATCGGACACAGTTTTTCCCTCAGTGTTTTATTCTCGAACATTCACGAAATGGTATTTTTTAAGTGATACATTCATTTATTTGTCATCCATCATTAACCATTTACTCATTCATCATAATAGTTGAAATTTCCGCTTACACCCTCTTTGTCTTCTTTTCATTTCCGGCGTTATGAGTAGTGCCCTTGAAGCGATCACAACTCTCCCACTTTTCTGCTTCACACTAGTGATCCACCTGTGGGGTACACCGCGCTAACCTCAGAAAGCGTCGACAAGCCTCCCGGTTTTGAATTGTTCCATGTCTGAGGCCAACCAAATGCTGCTGTTTTTGCATTTGCTTGTACCAGGAGTGTTTTGGCCTGCCTTTTATTTTTCGTCGCAAATTTGTTGAAACGTTGTACGATATTGCCTTTTGGACGGGGTTCTGCGGATCTCTCCTTTGAACATGACAATACCAACTGAGCCGGTCGTGCTGAATTTTGTCCAAGATGATACTTTTGACATGAAGGCTTCCACGGATCTTAGTACTTCTAATTCGATCAAACTTTGTTACTCCTGCTGTCATCCGAAGCATCTTCATTTCGGCTGCCGTCAATTTGCTCTCATACTTTTTGTACATTGTCCAACATTGTGAACCGTATGTCAGAGCTGGACAGACAACTGCTGTGTAGAGTCTTCCCTTCAGCTTAGGGGGCATTTTTCGTTCACAGAAGATAGCGGAGTTTTCTCGCCACTTCATCCACCCTACGCTTACTCGATGATTGATGTCGTCATCACAAGTTGCTTCACTATTGATCATAGATTCCAGATATTTAAACTTTTCACACTTGGGAAGCACATTTCCATTCAAATAAATGTCTGGAATAGGCTTGTCTGCATCAGAAAAGGGCAGCACAGGTATTCAGTCTTTTTAGCGCTAAAAAGCACCCATTTCCTTCCAGAACATCAATCCAAACGTCAAGTGCTCGTTGCAGGGATGTAGGATCCACGCTTATGATGGCTCCAATGGCTTGCACCCTCTGTTCCAAAAATAATCGAAATTTTTCAAAATAAAAACAACCAGTTTACATTATATTTATTTTATTTCATTTTAAGATAATTTTTTTGTATTATTCAATGTACCTACTCTCCTTTCACTTCGATACACTTCTTTGTACACTCATACAATTTGTCGTTGCCTTTTGAAAGCGGTCAATTGAGTTTTATTTATTTGAGTAAAATTTAATTTCAGTTCTTATTATTAATGTTAAGTTTGTAAGAAAATTTCAGAAGTCTTTTTCATTTTGCGGGGGCCCTCTAACATCGGGGGCCCTAGGCAACTGCCTATTCTGCCTAACCGTTAATCCAGGACTGATTCTATTAATCTATCCAGTAGTTTCTAAGTTTCCGTTCCCAACCCGGTTCCTTTGGGAATCTTCTGTTCTCATGGAAATAAGTGAATGAAATATAAGTCTATGTCACTGAATGATGATGTAACATCCCAGAGTTGAAAGAATTTTTGATTCGGTCAAGTAATTTTAAGGTTCTCGTTCCTGTTTCTGTTCCCGTGGGATTATAGGGATGAAATCTACGCTTAGTTACTGAGGGATAACGTGACATACCAGTGCTGAAAGAATATTTGAAATCTGTGGAGTGGTTTCTAATTTTCCATTCCCAACCCCGTTCCTGTGGGTATATGGGGATCAAACCTTGACAGGAACCATCTCTTGACTAAACTATGCCTACCCTGAAAATTTCATAAAAATCCGTTGGGTGGTTTAGGAGTTTACCCCGGACATACATAAATACATCCTATTTTATATATGTACTAGCTGACCCGCCCGGCGGGGCGGCGGCGGCGCCGGCGGCGCGGCGAAGCTCAGGCCCTACTTTTATCAAATTGAAAGTTAAGTAAAGCAGTCTCCAAGCTTTCATTCTAGTGGCAGAGTGGGGATGAAATATAGTCTATGCTGCTCAGTTGCAATTAAGCACTCTAACGATGACAGAATTTCTGGAATAGGCCACCCGGCGTTGCTCGGGTCTGAAGTTTTAACCCTAAGGGATGAAATATATGCTAAGTTACTGAAGGACTGTATGGATGGCATCCCAGTGCCGAAAGAATTTTTGAAATCTGTCCAGTAGTTTCTAAGTTTCCATTTCCAACTCCTTTCCTGAGGGAATCTTCGGTTCACGTGCAAATATGTTAATGAAATATAAGTCTATGTCACTGAGGGATAAGTTCAATGAATTTGAATTAAACGAAAAATGAAGGAACACGAACACCTTATTGTTTTCACAAATTAAAATTGTTTTTGATTGTAATTTAAATTACATTAAATTTGAATTTGAATTGATAAAATCACAGACGAAATGAATTCAGCAACAATCAGCAACTAAAATTTTTCTCATTGAACTCTTAAATATAAAATGTATTGAAAGTAGCTACAATTTGTTATCAGAATAAAATTTAAAAAAAAAAGAAATAGTACGTATACGCCAGAGTCAATAGTATACACTTAAGAAAATGTATCAAAAATGTGTTTTTTGTGTGTCTGATAAATAAAAGACCTATACTTTTGTCTAAATTAATTTCAAAACAAACAAAACAAATCCGTATTTAATAAAAAAAAGCATTTTTTAATGAAGATTGAAATATTATTACTATTTTCGGCACATCATGTTGCTTACTTACAAAACAGAGTTCTCCTGAAATAGTGGCTATTTATAAGGTTTAAATTTGATATTGACAGACACACACTGTTATTTAAGCTCTCTCGTAAACTATACATTTGACGGTTTTCCGACGCGCGAACATGCGACGTATAATTGTCCATGCGCGAAGCAGGAAAACTCCAAGTTGATTGCGAAACAGGAAAACTCCAAGTTGATTCCGCAAACTTCTAACGACTGTCCTTGTGATTTATTTATGATCATCGCAAAGGCCAGACGTACTGGAAATTGTAACCGTTTAAAATCAAATGGTAAATCCGTTGGAATCATCTGTATTCGCGGGATCAAGACATCCTCTCCTTTGTATTTTCCTTTTATGATTGTTGCTTCAATGACGTTATTCATCAGCTTTTTCACAGCCAGTCTTGTTCCATTGCACAGTCGAGGTTGATTAATGTTACGCAGCATGATGATAACTGATCCTACTTTTAACTGCAAATTGTTGCCTGGACTACCAGACAATTCGAGTGAATTTAAAAATTCCGTGGGATCGTCCTGGTTCATAACCGTGTCGACTGATTTGAAGGAAACCAACTGTCCTGGAAGAAAATTCTGAATGGCCGCATTGAGATCCTCGACATCTTTATTTTTCGCTGCCAATATTGCTCGTTCACTCAGCCAATTATGGTTATTGAACTTTTGCGCTATATCCGGGAAAACACGCTGAATAAGCTCCTCTTTTGATTGTGTGATGTGACAGAAATCTGTGGGTTATGTGATGAATCCGGTCGAGGTGTCCACTGCAACTTTATTATTTCCAATGTCTAACAACTGCTTCGCAAACACATTTGCAGTTTCATTATGTTGGAAAAATACTCGCATGTAATTGGAGTGTCTTTACGTAACGCCACAAATTCGATGATTTTAGGCATGCATTTAGTTCATCAGCTACAGTTGATCGGGGAATAACTGGAAAAGAGTCTGACGAAAATCACCTGACAACAGAATCATGGCCCCACCAAAAATATTTTGATTGTCACGAAGATCTTTCAACGTTCTGCCCAGTGCCTCCAATGACCTCTTGTGGGCCATTGTGCATTCATCCCAAACAATCATTGCGCTATTTTTGGCGATGTTGCAAAAAGGTTTTTCGGTGATTTGCATGTTTAGTGGCAATTTTAAGGCAGAATGCGCAGTTCTCCCGCCTTCAAGCAGATTCGCAGCTATTCCAGGTGAGGCCGACGCTAGAGCAATATCCTTTCACGATCTGATCCTCACCAATAGCAACGAAATTAAGAATGTTTTTCCGGTTCCTACGGGAGCATCGAGGAAATAAATTCCACCAGAATCACTGCTCACAGCTTCTATCAAAGTGTCGTACGCAATTCTTTGTTGTTCATTTAATTGTGGAACACTTGATCGAACTGTTTCGGCCAATACTTCAATGTCGTATAGTTGCTCTCTTTGCAGCTCGTGGTTTAATGCATCGTGCATATGACGATTGTGTGCTGTCATTCCCAAACACGACAATATTTTATTTGCTATCAACAGACAAATATATTCTATCAAGATCAATGTCTCATTATAAATTTCTTCAGTCATTTGTAGTGTAGGATTCAAAGTTTGAAGCACACGAAGCAAAATATCTTCAGACATGTCATCTCTATACTTAACCCACAAGTTTTTTGGATTCGAGGGGAAACATGTCGATATGATAATCGCAAACAATGTCGGAATTTGATGCGGCGATGAAGATATTACGGAGTCCTTGAGTGTATCATCCCAGTGTGAATTGTTCTCAAGTAAATGTAATAGTTGGCATGCCTCACGGTAAGACGCACACAGCTGTGCATTAACTGTTCTCAGTTGTTTAAACGATGTCGGACCACGAACATTCACCAAGAACAATCGAAAATAATAACATTCGTCGTTATTTGGATGTGCTATGTAGATGCGACCCAGAGCGTCTGAAGCAAATACATTTGGATTCCCTTCAACTGATGTTCCTTGTTTTCGACGCTGAAACGATTTCGATGATGCATTCCATGTAGAATAGCGTGGCATGTCAGCATACAGTAAAGTGCGAGCAAAATCATCACTTTGACAGACTGTGAAGAAGCTTGTCAATGTTGTCGACGATGGACATGC
This sequence comes from Melanostoma scalare, assembly GCA_949752695.1. NCBI lineage: Eukaryota > Metazoa > Arthropoda > Insecta > Diptera > Syrphidae > Melanostoma > Melanostoma scalare. The sequence continues at coordinate 55,808,613 of OX456985.1, forward strand.
CGCTCTGTCTGCCGCGTTTGATTCATTGAAATAATATCGTTGACCATTTTCTGAATGGACTGCCAAATGAACTACTGTAGGGTGTCTTTCATGGATCGCAAATGAAAAGATACGCCAAATTGCTTCGTTGCTACTTACATAGCGACGACGATCTGGTACTGTGATATTTCATCATTTGCATTGGTTACAGCGAAGACAGCCATATCGCTACCTTTGTTAGCATATTTACATATGTACTTTATCGACTTCACAGAGTTACAATATTCCAAATTGATATGAGTCTCTAAAGCTTTGGACAATATTGGCGAGTATGGCACAATCCAACGATTGTCTACATCAACATTTTGTCCTCTTGCCTTGACAATTAACTATCGTCCATTGTCCGCAACTTATCGCTGACGATATAATGGGTATCCATCATTTCCCGTTATGGTTTCAGCAAGCAGGTATCTTTGGTATCGCTTGGAACACTTGCCGTCGACCCCAATTCAAAGGCCCAGTACCGCGGTCTCTCAATCAGTAGCATTAGACGCAAACTGGTTACTTTGGAACGGCAGAACATGATCCACACCTGGATAAACTCTAATTGCCAGCGCCAGTCAAAACTATCAATCGACTTATCTCAAAGACGTATGAAAGAAATTCTTGACGCAAAGTTACTTACGGACATCCTCAATGAACACTGCTCTCTCAGATATCATCTCAAAAACATAGACATCAACCAGGATGACACCTGCCGTCTCCACCTCGAAGACACAAAAACGGCTGAACACATTTTATGTGAATATCCTGCCATAGGCTAAAAATATTCAATAAAAAATTCACTAATCCCCTTGATATGAGAAACACCCTTTCTCGAATATTCTTAGGTTTTTACCTCTACTTCTAATGAACAACTCTACACTTTAAGTGTTTAAACCTATGAAAATAGCACAAAAGATCTTTCAGGTTGACGTGCTAGTAAAGGTGTTTTACCTTCGCCCTATTTAATAAAAAGAAATTATGTTTGGTATTGGATATTCAGAAAAACAATTTTTATCATTACACGTGTAGTTAAAAACTGCACGAATACACGTTTAAGTAGTTCTTTGACACAAATATGTGAACGTTTAAAGAGTACACGTTATTAAATACACCCATTGATCTTAGAACTCTAAAACAAACCGTTTTCCTTTTAGCTTAAAATCAAGTGACTATTCAATCTAATTTAAAACAACAGTGCGTTTGGTAAAAAATAAAACATTTTGAAACCATATTGATTTTATTGAGTAATAGTTTGTTTAAAGTATGAAAGTAGTCTCCTTAGTGTCAATCCTGCAACATCAATTTAAAATGAAATGTTAAAGTCCTAAACTGATGCTTTGGTGTCCGCTCAAGCCAGTCTTATTTTTTACCAGATATGAACACAATTTAAGGAATTATCATAATTCCATAAGTCTACTAAATTTGACAGATTCACGTTGATTATGAGCCTCCAGATGTTTCAACGATTCACTAGTTATTTTACTTACTTACTTAAGGTTGCGCTACAGTCCGGGTCGGACTAGGGCCTCAACCACCATGCCTCTCCAGCCAGCTCGGTCCCTAGCTAGCTGCCTCCAGTTTTGCACGCCAAGTTGGTTGAGGTCCTCTCCTACTTGCGTGCGCCACCTGAGTCGCGGTCTTCCTCTACTGCGCCGACCCTCGGGATTGGATTCGAAGACTTTCCGGGCCGGAGCGTTGGTATCCATTCGCTCTACATGACCCAGACATCTAAGCCGCTGGACCTTGACTCGTTTGACCAGATCAGTGTCGCTGTACAGCCCGTACAGTTCGTCGTTAAATCTTCTTCTCCACTCTCCATCTATGCAGAGTGGACCAAAAATCACCCGAAGGTTTTTTCTCTCGAAGCATCCTAAAGCGTTTTCGTCTGCCTTTGACAAGGTCCATGCCTCTGCGCCATATATAAGAACCGGGATGATAATTGTCTTATACAGGGACACTTTAGTTGCTCGAGAGAGGACTTTACTACTCAATTGCCTTCTTAGTCCGAAGAAACAGCGATTGGTAATACTTATTCTTCGTTTCATTTCAGCGCTGGTGTCGTTGTCTGAATTAATAGCGGCGCCTAGATAGACAAAGTCCTTAACTAACTCAAAGTTATAACTGTCTATTTTGACGTCTAGGACGTCGGTGTTGGGTGTCCTTTCTTGATGACAGCATATACTTGGTCTTGCCCTCATTTACCACTAAACCCATCTTCTTCGCTTCCGTCTCAGTGCTCATAAACGCGCCATTGACATCACGCTGCGTTCTTCCAATTATGTCAATATCGTCAGCATATCAGAGCAATTGGACGGATCTTTGAAAGATTGTGCCTCTTGTGTTGACGTGGAAGTTTTGCACTATTCTTTCAAGAAAGATCTTGAAGAAGTCGCATGACAGTGCATCACCTTGAATAAAACCTTTTTTGACATCGAATGTATCGGTGAGATCTTTTCCGACCCTGATGGAGCAGCGTGTGTTCTCCATCGTCATCCTACACAATCGGACAAGTTTGGTAGGGATGCCAAAACTAGACATGGCTCTATATAACTCCTTTTTTTAGATGCTGTCATACGCGGCCTTAAAATCGATAAAAAGGTGGTGGGTATCGATTTGAAGCTCCTGGGTTTTTTCCAAGATCTTCCGTAGTGTGAAGATTTGGTCTATGGTGGACTTTCCTGGTCTAAGGCCACACTGATAAGGAAGGACCTATTAGGTTGTTGACGAATGGCTTCAGACGCTCACACAATACGGCAGATAGGATCTTGTACGCGATGTTAAGAAAACTGATACCTTTGTAGTTGGCGCAGTTCAGAGTGTCTCCTTTCTTGAGGACCGGGGAAACAATACTGAGGTTCCATTCATCGGGCATGCTTTCTTCCGACCATATTTTGCAAATGAGCTGGTGCATACTTCTAACCAGGTAACCGCCTACCGCTTTAAACAATTCGGCAGTGAGGCCATCAGCTCCAGCAGCTTTGTTGGACTTCAGCTTGGATACTGCTGTCTTCACTTCGTTCAGGTCGGGTTGGAGGAATTCTTGGTCTACGTCACCTAAATCGAATGGTTCTATCTTTTTAACAGCGGAATGGGGTTCATCATCGCCGTTATAGAGCTTGAAGAAGTGGTCTTTCCATATCTTCAGCATTGATTGCGGTTCCACCACGATGTTCCCTTGATCGTCTTTGCAGGCTTCAGCTCGGGGCTTATAGCCCGAGGCTGTTGTTTTTACCTTTTGGTAAAACTTCCGAACCTCATTCCTGCTGTGGCACCCTTCTATCTCCTCGATCGCGCGCTTCTAATGCTCTCTCTTTTTCCGTCTGAGCAGCCGGTGTTCGTCTCTCCTCTTCTGCTTGTAGAGCTCGTAAGCAGTTCTAGTCCTTTTGTGCAGCGCCGCTTTGTATGCTTCCTGTTTAGCTGCATGTGCTTGCCGGCATTCGTCGTCAAACCAGGGGTTTCGTTGTGGTGGCCGTGTGAAACCCAGCACTTCAGAGGCGGCATCTCTGATGGCTGATTGGCAGTGCTGCCACTGGTTCTCTACACTTGATGCTGGTGGCATATAGGACTCCTTAAGAGGTTGTAAGAGACTCGATCGGAAAAGGACTTGGCGATCTCTTGCGATTGTAGTCGCCCAACGTCGAATTTTCTCACAGTATTTCCTTGTGTTGGCTTGGATCGGGATATCCGCAGTCGTACAAGTGATTTTAACCGATCAAAATAATGGAGCTACATATAGGCGTAAAATTTAGTACGTGGTGGCAGATGAAAAAATAAACTGACTGTAGTCAGTTAATCTCATAGTCATAGTCTCAACAGCAGTAGTTTTAATGTGACAAAGGAAACTATTTTTTACTCATCGGTGAATTCCTCCTTCATTATTGTGACAGATGGAGCAGAAAAGCACTTATAAAATACAAGTGTTCTACATTACAAAGCCGCGATGCGTCCTTTAGTCTCACGGGGCAAAGTGCAAGAACAACAACTCACAAAAGAGTTCACCCTTGTTTGCATTTCTTATTAACGTTGCCCCATGTTCGTTTCCTATATGAAACTTGAAGCTTGTTTCTTTATAAAATAAATTTTATTAACATTAATTATAAACTTAAATTAGGCTAAATACATACAAGAAAGCTTTCCGGTTTTGTTTTTGTTTTGCTGTCTTCCTTCTGAAGAAAACAAGTGTCCCATTGCCTAGTTGAGTTTCTCCTTTTCAATTTTACCGTCAATGTATGGTCGTGTGCTGGTGTGTGCGTGTGTTGGACTATTTTACCCTTAAGACAAAAGCTACTCGTAAAAAAAGTTCAATAAATAAAATGAAGAAAAATATGTCTTTGAAAACGCATGCGCTTTTTCAAAAGCTTTGTTTTTTGTGTATGAACGTAAACAGTCCTCTGGAACCCTGAATTACGTAGACGATGACGTGTAAGGAATACCATTACTTAAACGAACACAAAAACTGGGCGAACACGGAAAATACTGGGAAAATTATGAAAATACTTAAAATTAGACCGAGAAAAAGTGTATTACGGCACAAAAAAAAAAGTGCTTTTGAATATTCTAATTGACTGGCATAGACATATTGCCGGTCCGTTATTAAATCATTTCAATTACAGAAAAAGAAACGTGTGCTTTCGAGGAAAAATAATGTTTATGTCATATGCAGGTTTACCTAACCTACAAGCCACTATGACTGATGCTTTGAATGTAACTTATTAGCGACCATTTTAAGTAGGAAGGTATTAGATTTTTATGAAGCCAATAAAAAGAAAAGGCTTTCTATATTTTACCAGGTATTATCCTCAATTTGAATAAACATTTGTTTCCAAAAATTTTAAATTTGCATTTATGAAAATGAATAATGAACAAAATTTTGACTCATTTAAGGCTTTTTTAAACAAAATATTAGTTTTGAGTCAGACACAGAAAACCAAATGAGTTTTCGTTTTTATGAAGCTAACAAAAAAAAATTTCAAATTGTCCAATTTTTTTATTAATTTGGACTATGAGACTTGGTTAATTACTCTAAGGTGGGCAATACAGTTCGGAGTGAACCTGAGCCTCAACCAACATCTTACGCCAACAATTTCGATTTCGGGCGAGCTCTTTCCAGTTTTGCACTCTAAGTCGGTTGAGGTCTTCTTCCATTCAATTGCGCCACCTAAGTCGAAGTTTTCCCCTTCCGCGATTTCTGTGCTTTCGAAAACCCTTCGAGCCGGAGCGTTTGGGTCTTCCGCTCTACATGGCCAAGCAATCGTAGCCTCGCGATGCGTACTTTTATATCTATGCCCATTTCGCTCATACAGCTCGTTGTTGTATCTTCTTCTCCACACATTGTCTTCACATACGGGACCAAAGACCATTCGGAGAATTTTTCTTTCGAAACGACCAAGGGTTTCCTCATTCGCTTTCGATAAGGTCCATGATTCCGCGCCGTAAAGCAGGACTGGGATGATCAAGGTCTTATACAAGGTTACCTTGGTTTTTCTGGAGAGGGTTTTGTTCCTCAATTGCCTTCTTGTGCAAGAGTTATTCTCCGTTTGATCTCCGCACTGATGTTGTTTTCCGTGTCTACAGCGGATCCTAGGTAGAAGAAGTCCTGTACTACCTCGAAGTTATGTCTGTCTATTGTGACGTATTGTCCAATTCGTCGATGTTCTGTGTCCTTGTTTAATGACAGCATATACTTCGTTTGGCCCTCATTAACCATCAAACCCATTTTAGCCTCTTCAGTTTCAATACTCGGGAAAGCACCTATGATAACACGCTTCGTTCTTCCCATTACGTCAATATCGTCTGCAAAGGCGAGCAATTGTACAGGCTTTTGAAAGATTGTTCCTCTGATGTTGACGTTTGAGTTTCTTACAATCTTTTCATGTATGATGTTGAAGAAATCGCATGACAGCTTGTCGCCTTGCCTAAAGCCTTTTTCGACATCGAAGGTCTCGGTGAGTTCTCTACCGAGCTTAATGGAGCAGCGTGAGTTCTCCAAAGTCGTCCTGCACAGTCGTACGAGTTTTGCATTGATGCCAAAACTAGATATGGATCTGTACAGCTTGTCTCTGGAAATACTGTCACACGCGGCCTTGAAATCTATAAAGAGATGGTGAATATTGAAATAAAACTCTCGGGTATATCGATATTATACTCGCAGGTTCTCCAAGATCTACCGTAATGTGAAATCTGGTATTATGTGAGCTTCTCTGGTCTGAAACCACATTGATTAGGACCTATCAAGTTGTTGACGTTAGACTTCAGACGTTCACATATTACAGCAGACAGGATCTTATGAGCGACGCGACGTTAAGGAGTCTTATTTCTCTATAATTGGTGCTATTGTAACGATGTCCCTTTTTTAGGATCGGGCATACAATACTGAGGTTTCATTCTTCGTCCATACTTTCTTCCGACCATATCATGCGCATGGTCCTTTCTATTTCAACTAATCTAATCCTGCCTTTTTTAAATAAAAAAAAAACTATGTTTCACTGCTGGTCTTCACAGGATTGAGTTCGGGCTTTACCGTCCAGGCAAGATCTTTTTACATTTTGGTAAGATTTATGGAGAGAGAGATATGCTCCCCCTCCCACATGAATTATGTCTTGTAATATGACCAAGAACTATATGCCAAAGTTTGGCACACGAAATACGGGACACCCTGTTAAATAAACATTTAAATTGAAAAAAAAAATACAAATAATTATTTCCCTTATTGAAATGTTTCTGATTTTTATCACTATAAAAAAACAAAAAAATTAAAGAACAAAACTTATCAAAATCGGCTTTGTTGACTCTACTAATGCACTTGGCAGTACTAAGAAGTTTTAAGCACTCAGAGATATACATATACATATTATGTACTTTGTTAAAACTTCCGTACAGGGTTATTTTGTTTTCTCTTAATGATTGAAAAGTCGCACTCTTTCTCATTTATTTTTATTAAAGATTATCTTTATTGCTTATCGCGTTTGTTGAAAGCTCAAAGAAGTAATCAGTCAGATCATCAATCTAGCCACCGAATTTTGTTCACACAAATACTCGTTTCATCGTACCCCTAAATAGGTAAATAATAATGTGGCATCACAGGGGGGCGGATAACACCGGGGTTAGCACAGTGCAACTTAATAAATATATCTTGTGAGGTCAATTACGCAAAATGCTCTGTACTGTTCGCTAAACTTTGCAAAATTTTATTTAAAGAAAAAAATTTTAATGCTTTCCAAATTTTGACTTTTAGACTTGATTTTATAGCCCCCCCCCCCCCCCCCCCCCTCCCCCTTTCAAACATCAACACAAAATACTTTTTTTATGAAAACAATGACTATTAAGAAAATATTCAGCTCAAATCAACTCAACTCAAAACCAAATTGAAGTTAGAATTCTTCCATTCAAAGAATGTACAGCAAAAACAACAATTTAAAGTCGTCCAACTATAAAAACACTATTTCATTCTATAGCAAATTGAATTGAATTCATTTTTGAAACAGGGGAATTGTTAATAACAGTTAAATATTTTTAGTATAAATTTAGTACTTGACTGAATCAAATTAATTACAACAATATTTTAATTTCAATTTTTCACAACCATTGCATATGTGAAGGAATGGAGGGGACCTACAATTTTCTGCCGATTCCGAACTGCTAATCAAGAAAGCGCTGCCACTGAATTTACTATCTGAGGAATTGCCAATTCCTCGCAATAGGAGTTACCCGTTTAAAACCTTTTTGCTTCTGTTGGTATCCAAACTACAAACCGCCCGGTTAACAGGCTGAAATGTTAACCATCACACCGAAAGGGTTAGACTCTCTGAAAACCGAAATTTTAAAGAATGCGTCCATTGTGAATTGGACCAGATGTTAACTACTCTCCATTGGTTCAAAGCTTAAGTTTACTTAAGTTCGATAGTCAAGCTTGTAGTTAACTACGTGAGTACTTGAGTATCTACTGCACTTGCTAAGATGAAGAATCTGTCAGGATGTTCAGAGATGTTTATTCACAATCGGGGCAAAGCCTGTGTTCAATAGGAATTTTTATTTTTCTAGTGCATTTTGACATGAAAAATGTTGAACAGGTTTGAGCGAACAATGGCGAATGTTTTCCACAACATAACAAAAAGTCCATAAAAGTTCCAGAAACTGTGTCGGTTTCCATTTTTGAGCCATCAGTATACCAGACTGTGGCGTAGTATGGCTAGCATGTCTGTCTGTTACGTGGGAGGTTGCGAGGAATCAGCAACTCCTCCGAGAACTGACTACCAGTGATGCGTTTTAGTTGTGGAGTTCATGGCAGTCTAGGATGATCCCAAGGTATTTTGGTTCTTTAGATTTTGAGAAATGTACCGTTTCAACATAGAACATAAGGTGACATTAGGCCATTTGATTTTCTTCTAAAACGAAAAATTGTTTGGACAAACTCTAGCTGTACATGAAGGAAGTGCCTATACCTACAACAACCACGGTGTAAACCATGTTAGTTCGTATAACTTTTTAACTAATTTACTTACTTACTTAGGTGGGCATTACAGTTCGGGGTGAACCTGGGCCTCAACCAACATTCTTCTATAACGATTTCGATCTCGGGCGAGCTCTCTCCAGTTTCGCACTCCAAGTCGGTTGAGGTCTTCATCCACTTGATTGCGCCACCTAAGACGAGGTCTTCCCCTTCCGCGATTTCCCTGCAATGTGCTTTCGAAAACCCGACGAGCCGGAGCGTTTGGGTCCATCCGCTCTACATGGCCCAACCATCGTAGCCTCGCGATGCGAATTCTTCTGGCTATGCCCACGTCGCGGTACAGCTCATACAGCTCGTTGTTGTATCTTCTTCTCCACACATTGTCTTCGCATACGGGACCAAAGATCATTCGGAGAATTTTTCTTTCGAAACGACCAAGAGTTTCCTCATCCGCTTTCGATAAGGTCCATGCTTCCGCGCCGTACAGCAGGACTGGGATGATTAAGGTCTTATACAAGGTCACCTAGGTTTTTCTAGAGAGGGTTTTGTTTCTCAATTGCCTTCTTAACCCAAAGAAGCAACGGTTGGCAAGAGTTATTCTCCGTTTGATCTCCGCACTGATGTTGTTTTCCGTGTCTATAGCGGATCCTAGGTAGACGAAGTCCTGTACTACCTCGAAGTTATGTCTGTCTATTGTGACGTTTTGTCCAATTCGTCGATGTTCTGTGTCCTTGTTTGATGACAGCATATACTTCGTTTTGCCCTCATTAACCATCAAACCCATTTTTGCCGCTTCTGTTTCAATACTCGCAAAAGCACCTATGACATCACGCTTTTTTCTTCCCATTACGTCAATATCGTCTGCATAGGCGAGTAATTGTACAGACTTTTGAAAGATTGTTCCTCTGGTGTTGACGTTTGAGTTTCTTACAATCTGTTCAAGTATGATGTTGAAGAAATCGCATGACAGTTTGTCGCCTTGCCTAAAGCCTTTTTCGACATCAAAGGTCTCGGTGAGTTCTTTTCCGACCTTGACGGAGCAGCGTGAATTCTCCAAAGTCATCCTGCATAGCCGTACGAGCTTTGCAGGGATGCCGAAACTAGACATTGCTCTGTACAGCTCGTCTCTGTAAATACTGTCATACGCGGCCTTAAAATCGATAAAGAGGTGGTGAATATCGATATTATGTTCTCGGGTTTTTTCCAAGATCTGCCGTAATGTGAAAATTTGGTCTATTGTGGACTTCTCTGGTCTAAAACCACATTGATAAGGACCTATCAAGTTGTTGACGTGGGGTTTCAGACGTTCACATATTACAGCAGACAAGATCTTATAAGCGACGTTAAGGAGGCTTATCCCTCTGTAATTGGCGCAATTGTGAGGGTCTCCTTTCTTTAGGATCGGGCATACGATACTGAGGTTCCATTCATCGGGCATGCTTTCTTCCGACCATATCATGCAGATCAGCTGGTGCATGCTCCTTTCCAACTGGTCTCCAGCTGCCTTGAAAAGTTCGGCATCAAGGCCATCTGCACCTGCAGTCTTATTTGATTTAAGTTTGTATATGGCAAGCTTAACCTCTTCTAGGTCGAGAGGACGGCATTCTTGATCATCGTCCAAGCTGAATGGGGCAATCTGCCTGACAGCGGAATTTGTGTCTTCATCGCCGTTAAGCAGTCTGCAGAAATGATCTTTCCAAATCCTCAGTAGCGACTGTGACTCTACAATTATGTTTCCCTGCTGGTCTTTACAGGCTTGAGTTCGGGGTTTGCCACCCTGGCAGGATCTTTTTACCTTTTGGTAAAACTTCCGAATCTCGTTCCTGTCATGGCACCTCTCTATTTCCTCAAACGAGCGCTTCTCATGCTGCTTCTTTTTCTTCTTGAGAAGTCGGTGTTCTTCCCTTCTTCTCTCCTTGTAAATCTCGTTATACTGATCGTAAGCAGCCCTCGTTCGTTGTTGCATCAGCATTTGTCGTGCTCTTTGTTTGGCTGCATTTGCCTGCCTGCATTCTTCATCGAACCATGGGTTTCGTTTTGGTGGCCGAGTGAAACCCAGAACCTCAGAGGCAGCGGTTCTGATGGCTTCTTGGCATTGCTGCCACTGGTCTTCAATGTTTAATGCTGGCGGCATGGGATTCAAGGATAATTGAAGGGACACTCGATTGGAAAAGGCATTGACAATCTCTTGCGATTGTAGCTTTCCGACGTCATATCTCTTCACAGCGTTAGTTCGCGCTGGTCGTGAACAAGATATCCTCATTCGTACCTTGGCTACAACAAGGTAGTGGTCCGAGTCAAAGTTGGCCCCTCGGAAAGTTCGGACATCTAGAACACTGGAAGAGTGCCTTGCGTCGATCGCAACATGGTCAATTTGGTTGACGGTTAATTGATCTGGGGATCGCCATGTACCTTTATGAATTTTGAGATGCGGGAAGCGCGTACTACTTACAACAAGATTCAGCCCCGCAGCAAAATCGATTAGCCTCAGTCCGTTTTCGGAGGTTTTGTCATGGAGGCTATGCTTACCGATTGTGTTTCCAAAGATGTCCTCCTTCCCTAGCTTTGCGTTAAAATCGCCAAGAACGATTTTCACGTCGTGTCTAGGGCACTGCTCATACGTTTCTTCCAGGAGCTCGTAGAAACAGTCTTTGGAATCGTCGTCTTTCTCTTCTGTGGGGGCGTGGGCGCATATAAGGCTAATGTTGGCGAATTTAGCCCTGATGCGGATGGTCATTATACGCTCATTGACTGGATTTTGGCTAATCACCTTATCCCTGAGTCTTCCTCTAACGACAAATCCGCACCCAAATAAGCGTTGTTTCTTTTGTCTGTAGCAGTCGCCATAATAGATGTCACAGTTTCTCATCTTCTTTATGCCCGGTCCACTCCATCGCACTTCTTGGATGACGGTTATGTCTGCTTTGCAGCAGTCCAGGGCGTCCGCTAATTCTCCAGCTGCACCTAGTCCGTAAAGAGACCTTACGTTCCACGTGCAGATCCGGAGGTCATTGTCCTTTTTTCGTTTGCTTGGGTCGTCAACTTTGAAATCATTATCGTTATCCGAGGCTGTTAGTTGTTTCGGAAGTTTAACTAATTTGAGTGGGAGAAATATCGCGTAGCTCGTGTTGTTTCGTTTAACACGCCTTATTGCAGTCGTTTAAGTTGAAAAGCTTAACAGAATTTGTGCGACCCTTGGGTGTTATAAGCGAATAAAGTGAATTTATAATATCGTGTTTTTCAATAAAAGCGCTACAAAAGTTTTTTAAATAAAGCAAAGACAATTTTAGATATCAATAGAATTCTTTATTCCTGTGAAACTACGTTCGATGCCATTATGTATAGAACTCGATTTCTTTTGCATGGCCACTACGGGCATACTTGCAAAAGTCCAGACGCTTAACCCAATTTTCAAAGGTTTTCAAGCACAAATCAGCCGATACTGCTGCTTTCACGTTCGTTATTCGTACGAAGTTCATCAATCGTCGCTGGCTTGTTGGCATAGTCCAAGTCCATATCATCCAATTGTTGCCAAAAATATTCGGTTATCATTGAATGGTAGCGATCCCCATTCACAATAACGTGTCGGTCTTAATCATAACGGAAGGAGTACAGCCCAATGACGCCGCCGGCGCGCGCCGGCCCATAAACCACACAAAACCAAAAAAAAATGATGACTCATGGAGTACGTGTGGATTGTTCATGTGGATTCAAATTTTTCCACTAGACGCTCAATTGTTGATCTGCTAGGACGATTATGGCGACCATAAATTGGACGTAGCGCTCTTAACGTTGAGGCTACTGATTCTGAATTTCGGTAATAAGTTTTATTAATTTTGACTAGTTGTTGGCTTGTATATTATGAAATGGAAAATCTTACTGAAGAGAAATGTCAAAAGAGCGACAAGAAATATGGTTTCGTTTGCTGTTCCTGTCGCTCTACTTTTGTGGCGTCTCTGTTGAAAAACCATTTTAAAAAAAATTATTTTAACTTTGCATTTCAATGACAAAACTAAAAATGTTTTCAAATTCGCACAATCTCTGGCAACACCAGTAGGTTTTCAACTCAAACGACTCCAATGAGCTAATTTTAGATTGACCAGTAGGAAACCTGTTCTTATCAGAAATGACTGAGTTGTTTCGTTTTAAACGAGCCAACACGAATCAATGTGGTACCCGTGATGTGATGGATAACATGTCCGCCTGTTAATCCAGAGGTTCGTGATTCGAATCCCAACAGAGGCAAAAATGTTTTTTCCACGGGTATCGCCTTTCGAAAGGAATTGGCAAGTCCTCCGTTAGTATTCATTGCCATGAAAAGCGCTTTCTCGATTAGCCGTTTGGATCCGGCAGAAAATTGTAGGTCCCCTCCATTCCCTCACAAGGCTTGGTTGTGAAAAATTGCGCTAGGCCCTGGGGTTCCTGGCTCTGTTGCGCCACCCTATTTATTTATTCAACACGAATCACACGAACTTTTTTTCCACTCAAATTACTCAAAATGTGCTAAACAAACCAACACGACCCTTACGATACTTACGTACAAAAAGTATCCGTAAATTAACTTAAGAATTCTGATTTTTATTTGATGTGAATAAGATAATTATGACAATGTTTAAAATTTATGTTTTTCTACTTTTTCAAAAACTGAGACCCTTTTTCGTTCCATTATTTAGGATTATGATTCTGGTTTGGTCTACAAAATTGCACTTTTAAAATGCCTTCAAAGGCAATCTATATTTTTTTAAAGCTTTTTTGGCTTGCTCAATATAAATCCGAGCTTAAAATTTACTCATTAGTTTACGCTTTCGAAGATCAAAAAATCCATTTGTTCTATCTTTGAACCCTATGTTTTAAAATGAAAGAAAGAAAGACGTCTTAACCTAAAAAAAGTGATATGCGCTGAACCCAAATTGAATCGATTTCACCAAATTATTGAGATATGAGATCTCTAACTTCAAAAGTTACAAGGCTTTATTTCTCGTAGCAAAAAGATTGTTGAAAGCTTTAAACGTGTTCGGCTTAAGGGATACCACACTCTGTGAATTCTGATTCTGATTCTGAGATTCTGGCTTTTGATTGAACGTCTGGAAAATTGTAATAAAGGAAGGTTGCTGTGTATCTGGTAGTACAATTGACCGGTATCTATATATCTATATATGGGTAGGTATGAGTGCTCCAGTTACAATTTTAAAAAGCTCCGACAGAAATAAAGTTTACTTTAGTGGAAAAATCATTTAAGCTGAACACCTAGCATCTCGGAGACCATTAATCCATCATCGTTTGATAATGCAATGCACGATGGCAGTTGCAATACACAAATAATTTGCGCATAAAAGGCAAAGGCTCTTAAGTCGACTTAAGTGTAGCTTTTTTTTTAAATACCTACGTTTTGTCTTACCCACAATGATTAATCTTTACAAACAAGAAATATATCACCATGTAAAATAGCTTAAGTTGAAGTTTTTAATTATAGAGATTAAATGTTAAGAATTAAGTTTCTGATAAACTTTGAAAATGGACTTAAGAGCTTTTGCAGAATTTTCAAAAAAAAAATAGTTCCTATTGTGAAACTGCAACAGTAAAGAGAATACGTATTCTGTTTGTTGCGGTTGCTTTCGAGGTAAAATTGGACCTCATCGAACTCCAACCGCGGCAATCTCACCAACTTTTCGATGAATTTTAATAATTTCAGTGCGTTTTTGAAGCGGGTGTTTCAGTTCTTTATAATCAGAGCTGTAAAAGAATGCGCATGCATTTGGTAATACAGTACAAAAGTGCCATTCATTTAACTGAATATTCGGAACATTCACATTCGTTTGCGCAGTACTTCAACTTGCAAGAATAAGTCCCAGCTAATTTTGATGTCTTTAGTAAACCAATCGTCTAGAGCAGTCAAAAGACTTGAAGTCAAAAGAATGCAATACTTTTTAACTTTTTGCAATCTTGGAAGTCTTTTAAAAGTCATCTACATTCCTTTGCAGTCAGTTTGATTGCATTGAAAGTAATGTAAAGCAGTTATTTGGCTGCGTGGGAGTCTTTTGACTCCTTGAAGTCTTTTTTACTGCTTGATTGCTTGAATCCTTTTTTTTACTGCTTGGAATGATTACAACTGAGCCACAACTGCTGCCTCTAGCAAATAAATGGGAAGAGATAAGCTCAGCAGTAGTAATTAAATACTTGTACTAAAGATCCTTGCAAAAGAAAAATGTTTTTTCTGTGAAGTCACGGCTGGCTTACTAATTTCAAACCAGATGAATTCTTAACTTGCGAAAGAAAGGAAAACTCTTCAAAAAAGCATGTAAAATACTCCTCATCAATTGAATATTTTGTTTATACTTCGGTTGTTTCTCAAATATCCTACGAAAAATTTAGTTGCATGACTTTGGATCTTGAACACATCGAAAAGTACAATAAAAGTCAGTAAAAGTAATATTCTTGCAAACAATAAAATGCCCACTTTAACTCTGCGACACAAGATCCAATTAGCTCATTTTCTTAACTTTTACAGTTCTTTTGTTAGACGGAAAGTTAGTGCCCTTTCAAAAGGATAAACTGAATTTCAACTCCTTAAATGCAACCTCCACCCAACCTTACAATTATGAAAATACTTAGTTTTGTATAATAATGAGTTTCAAACTTCATATTCATTATTCGGTTTCATCGTAACACGGAAGTGAAGGTACTCACTGTACAAGAACGTCTTAAGCAAAAATCCTTTACTTTGTCCCCATTGTCCCACTCTTCCTCAAAATTACTTAGTTTAAAGACGTGATACTACATATACCAAGAACAGAAGCATAGCACACGCTCCAAAAGTAGTTCCTAATCACTAAAATTACATGCAGTGCGTATACTTGTCAGCCAGGCATCTTCTGGTGACATCCTTTGATACACGTTTTCATATACCTATGTATGCATATAAATCATATAAAACTTACGGTAGATACGTATCCTGTGAATACTGGGTTTCTGTACCTCTAAAAAAAACAAAAATTTCGTTGACAGGACATAGTGGTATAATGGGTTCACTCATACGTTTATAAATTCCAGACCTGGTCCTTCGTTATAGTGTTTGTTTTGTAGGACACAACACAAATACAAACATCAAGCTATATAACACATTGTTGAACTTTGAGGAGCTTTTGCGAGGCGCCTCGTTTCAATAAACACAAAGCGGTATCTTCAATTTTTGCCCTTGTGTTTGTGGGAGACTTTCTATGTATATGCATAGGTACCAGCTACCGATACTATGGTCGTTTATATTCACACAGATGTTTGTGTGTTGGTGTGCTAAGCACAATCACCCGGCTTTGTAATGCAGTGGCAGCAGCTTTTTAAGATAGATAATTGTACTTTGTTTGCAAATAATCACACACTATGGTATCCTTCCATTGTATCCTTTTGTGTTATTTTCGTTTTTCTGTGTTTTGTTGTTTGGAAACTGATTGCATCGGCTCATGGGGGCTAGTGGAACGATGTGTAGTGAAGTGTTTAACTAGTGCAGAGATTTGATCCAACAAGAAAAACGAAAGCTATTTTGGTTGATGTTGAGGCAAAAGTATAGAAAAGAGCGAAAGAGAGCGGACTTTTTTTCTTTATTGAAAATATGATAAAAGTCTACCCCTGAGTGTGTGCTGTTGCTGTGTGTATGTTGAATGCAAATCATATGTTTCGTTTTTGCTCTAAGCTATTCAATAGTTTTTTGTTCTTAAAATTCTGAGGACAACAAGGATATGATTTGAATGACACACATACGTGGCTTTCAATTGAAAACTTAATCAAAAATATATTTACAAAGTGAATGTGGCACACAATTTAAAAGAATATTTTAGCTTTGAAGCCTCTTTGAGAGCTGTGAGAATACAACCGAGATATGAGGATAGCTCTTCAAGCTTAGGCTCTTGCTTGTCTTTTTTCAAATTCTTTGACTGACTGCGAGAAAGTTGTAATATGATGAGTTAGGTAAGTACGTATTTACAGAGGTGTACTTTTATTGAACTATAAATACGGAAATTTCTTTCAACAAGTTGGAGACAGATTTTCTTTAAATATATAAATTTACATGTGCCTCAACTACTATACGAGACCAGAACGTTAAAGCCAATGCTTTAATTTGCAAGCAAGTCATTTAACGAAAACCAATTGCTTCAAAAGACATAATTATGTTTAAGAATGGGACGTGTCTATATGCACCCAACACGAGCTTTCACGAGCCGATGGAGAGGTGTAAAAGTCTCGTTTAAGAACCTCTTTTTGAGTAATTCAATAGTTAGGGAACAATTCGTGTAGCCCGTGTTGGTTCGTTTAAAACGAAACCACTCAGTCATTTCAGATAAGAAAAGTTTCCTCATGGTCAATTTAAATAAGCTCACTGTAGTCTTTTGAATTGAAAACCTTCTGGATGTGCAAGGCGTCGTTCAAGTTTGAAGATATTACTAGTTTTGTCAGTGAAATGCAAAGTATAAACTATTTTATTTTGAAATAAATTTATTTTATTCCGGCGAGAGCGAGTTCGAAGCCATTGTTTTTCTAGCTACAATTTCTGAGATTAAAAAAAATTTTTTAAAACTCTCATTTCAATCACAGAACTTGCTATTAAAAGAACAAAACTTTTTTAACAGACCGAGGAGCCCCAGGGCCTTATATATTTCTCACAGCCATGCCTTGTGAGGCAATGGAGGGGGCCTACAATATTCTGCCGGTTCCGAACAGCAAATCAAGAAAGCGCTTTTCATGGCAATGAATTTACTTACGGAGGACTTGCCAATTCCTCGCGAAAGGCGATAACCGTGGAAAAACATTTCGCCTCTGTTGTGATTCGAACCACGAACCCCTGGGTTAACAACAGACGTGCTAACCATCGCCATCATGCTTGTTGCTTGCTTTGGCGTACGCTGACCCATGTTGCGTTGAATACTTTGATGGTAGAGACCTCATTTCAGATTTTATTATAAGTTAAAATACTAGTCTTTAAATTGTTACTCTTAGGTTGTGCTGATATGGTTTTAGAGCTGCCAGATTTTCAATTTTAAATGGTGTTCAAATGATCTTCCCGAGCGAGGTTTTCTTTTTTTTTCAAAAATGCCTTAATATCATTAAGTTTAATTTTAAATTTTTCTGATGAGCGATATAATAGTAAAAAAAAAATTATCATTAAGTGGACTCAAAAACACATACATTTTATGATATTTGAAAAAATCTAAAGCAAATAAAATTTAAAAGAAGTATTTTTTGCCCTTTTGCTGATGGAGAGATCGATTTCAACAGCTGTCAGTATTATTTCATTGGCCGAAACTCTTATTGCCGTTTCAGCTACCGGTTAAGGTCTTACAGTTAATTTAATACTGATTCAGTTCCTCGAAGCCTTAGAAAGGTATTTCCGGGACAATTTCGAGAATGAAGTCGCTTGCTAGGATACAGTTCCTGGTATTTTCGTTGTTCTCCTCTTTCATTGCGCAGCAGATAAACGAATAAAATGTCTTTGGTTGACAAAATAAAACTATAAATGTTTTTCATCGGCTCTTTTGGTCGTGATGGTATAATGAACAGAAAATACTCTATTTCATTCTTTTCCCAACGTTTCGATGGTAGTGGGCTGCCATCTTCTTCAGAGGAGTCTTTATTAACAAAAAGAAAGTATTAGTATACACACAGGTTGTACAAATAGGACTTAATGTTTGACTTACATTTGATTTAACAAATACAAAAATTTAAACTCAAGTTGACATTCGTTAAAACACAATATGAAAGATTTTAAGAATATTTTTTTTTTTTTTTATGAAAAAAAGAGGAGACTAATCTGGAGAACTCAGACCTAATATCCGGTCCATTGTACTACCAGAGTAGCAGCCTTCCCTTCTTTTTTGTGTTGCAGTAGTTGGAAATAAGTTGTTATTAATTTCACATATATAACCTCAAGGGCGGCGTCCATATGAAACTGGGAGGCTGAAAGAAAAGTAGATGCCCAGAGCGGGATTCGAACCCACGCGTCCGGCCTATCTACTAAACACTCTACCACTGCACCACTTCCTGAGAGGTTTTGTCATTCGAAAGTTTAGTGTCAACTGTTCCTCTGGGTTTTGTTATTGGAAACCAGTGAGCAATACACTGCTGAAATGATCTGTGTGTCCTGTTTTCGGTTCATGTTGTTTTTGTTGTTGATGATATGTAGCGTCTCGAGAATGTAACGTTTACATGCATGTCTCTCCGTTTCAAGAATTTCCACTCTTTTAAAATCTGGAACATGTCCTGTTCTTCTCCGAATTTTTTGATTTAATATCAGATTTATGGTTCGAAATGCGTTGTCGAAGAAGTTGTTTTGTTGTTCCAACATAGCAAAGATCGCAACTTTCATTGGTTTTTCCATTACATTTTACTTTGTAAACGACATCTGTAAACAGATAAAGATCGGAGAACAAAGTCCTCAAAACCTCAAAGTCAAAATTTCACTTGGTGAAGGAAATTTGAATATGTATTATTGAAATTTGAAAATCTGGAATAAAACTTACAAGATTATAATTATTTCTGCTAAAAATAAAGTCTAGAATGAGATCTCTACCATCAGTACTAACAGAAAAATCGATCGTAAAATGGATCACTGTACACCAAAGTAAATTTTTTATTTTAAATTGTCAAAGTTGGAAAGCAGACTTTACTGTAGAACAAATTTTTCATCGAAACATGACTAAGAAGCACACTCCTAAGTATGGCACATGAATTACGGTACACACTGTAGAGTGTAGAGTATATGCAAGTGTTTCGCATAAGATGAGACAAAAGTTCAGGACGGATAGGTTAGGTGTAGACAAGAAAAAAGTCGTAAGAAAGGGGGTAAATGTAATACCGTTTAGACGGGAGTGGCAGTTTAATAAAAAAATTGGCTTAATTTTCTTAAAAAAAAACTACTAAAAATCAACTATACCACATACTATAATATTTTCGAGCTAATACTTTGTTCATAAATTAAAATTTTAGTTCAAGTGATTTAGTAAATTTTGAGTAATCAAGCTACAAAGTCATATTTTAAAAGAAGAACAATTCTTTTTCCCTTATAATTATTTTCTCAGTAACAAGAAAATCTTTCTCAATTTTTGAGAGCTTGAAATAAAATGTAATGACAAAGTACCTTTCGTTTTTTTTTAAATTTCTCAAAAACTGAAAAAAAAATTTTCTGATTTTATTATTATTCAAGAAGCTAGATTTAAAAAAAAAATTCATTTGAAACTTAGGGCCAGTTGCTCAATCGAATCATAAATTTAAGTTCTACATAAAGTTCTACTTTAGTATGGGGATTTTATGTAGAACTTAAGAATTCCGAAACGTCTCATACAAAAATGAAAACTTTATGTAGAACTTAAATTTATAATTCGATTGAGCAACTGGCCCTTAACTACTCAAAAACTCATTCATTATATCAACTTGAACTAAGACGTCAATTTAAGAGCGAAGCATTAGCTTCCAAAAACACATTGGTATGTGGTTCAGTTGTTTTTTTTCTTATAAATTTGCCCCTCCCGTCCAAACGGAGGGACTGGAGCGGCACAGGTTCGCGATTTGGCAAAAAGTGTAACTAAATGAGTAGCATAAAGGTAAATCTATTGTTTTCAAAAACCGGCTCTGTAGAATATACTAGACTACTAGACTGGGTCGCACGATCTTGCAATTGCAATAAATACGATATAAAAATTTTGAGGCTGAGTACAATATGTAAGTATTAGCTCTTCATAATACTATATTTGGTACTACTACCAACTACACATAAATTATGGAAATTGAATTAAATCATACAAAGTATTGAATAAAATCAAATTAAACAATACAAAAGTTTCCAGCGAGAATCTAAGAGCTCAATTCTTTTACAGTTGCTAGTACATAATAACGCTGAAAATTTAATCAAAATCATTGGACCAGTTTATTTTTCTTTTTATTTTTCACTCTTTTCTTAAAAGTCAAGTATGCAAAGTTTAAGGTCTTGCCAAAAGTTATTTTGAAAAAAAAAAATCAAAGATACGGTCTTATTATTATTTGAAAAAATTAAAACAATTTTGAAAAATCAATAAAAATTTCAAAAACTAATATTTTTCAAATGTTGATACGCAATATTTCTTAAACAACTTAGGAACTCTGAAAAACCAAATTTCGTCAATATCGTGCAAACCATTAATGAGAAAGTCGGTTTTGAAAAAAAGCCGATACTAGAGGAGTTATCGTTTTTAGACTTTTCCATAAATTTTCTTAGCATCATAAGAAAGACAATCTAATATTAATATTTTACAAAAAAAAATCGAAATCGTTGGAGCCGTTTTCGAGAAAAATGCGTATCATGTCGGTTGTATGGCAGGTACCGTTATTTCAAGACCTAGAGATTCAATTCCAAAAATTCCTCTGTACGGACAGACAGATAGATAGTCAAAGTTGCAGAACCCTCTTTTTTCGTATTCTCTATCATCGTCATAGACTCTATAGGGGGAGGGGTAGCTATTTTTATAAAAAAAAAAGAGTTCAATAGTAAGGTCGTAAGTGTAACCGAAAGGAGTAACGGCTTACAATATCTTTTCATTGAAGTTGCATGTGCTGGATAGAAATGCCTGGTTGGTGTGATATACAAGCCACCTAAAGTTACTGATCCAAATAGTGTTTTAGAGATTCCGGAAGAAATATCACCTAACTACAATCACGTTTTTATTGCAGGAGGCCTTTTAGATGCTGAAAATAGTAGAGTTAAACACTTTATTGATAGCCTACTCTCTCTTAACCTTTTCCCCGTAAATAGTGATAACCCAACACATTTTTCATTATCTACATCTACATTATTAGACGTTTTTTTGGATAGCAAAATTGACCATATAAACTTTTTCGGGAAGCTTGATGTTCCCGGTTTCTCAAAACATGACCTTATAAATGCTTTTTACAACCTGAATCCAAATCCATCCCCCTCAAATAGTACAATTTCGTTTAGAGACTTTAAATCCTTAAATATGCAGTCAATTATCTTCAGTATCTATAGTTCCGACCTGGATAGCATATATAATTTACCAGAAGTTGATGAGCAGGTCGCTTTCTTCACTGAAACAATAAACCACATTTTTTTGAAAATAACGTTCATATGAAAACAGTTCGAAACAAAAATAGCGAACAATATCGATAAGCTATATGATAAGCGAAATACTGCTTTTAAGAGATGGAAATGTTTCAAAACTCCTTTTTTGCTAAGTCAATATAAAACTTTAAGAAACGCACTAAATGTTGAAATTAAAAACTCTTAACGTAGATACTATTCTACTAAATTCAGTAACTTGAATTCAAAGGCGTTGTGGAAAAACATTAAATCCCTTGGTATTTCGAAGCAACAACAAAAACCCGATGTAGAGTGCAATGCAAATGATCTCAACAAACAATTCATATGTTCAAATTATAACAAAAACGAAGAAACTGAGATTAATAGTGTTTTACTTTTATTTTATGTAAATCAAATTGAAATTATAATTAAGTTCAAATTCTTAACAGAGTTTAAAATTTACGTGTCTATACACGAGTCGATTGAGGAGCCAAAAAGGGTATGTTGTTTCGCTTATCAGTAATAGTGTTAGTTAGTAATTTGAGGGAAAAATCAAATCTTGTGATTCATATTGGTTCATTTAAAACGAAACCATTCAGTCATTTCTCATGAAAAAAGTATTTGCATTTCCAATTTGTCACTGACAAGCTTATTGCTGTCGTTTTTTGTTATGTTGGTTTTGGTTCTTGCGAATGTAAATTACTCAGTCATTTCTGCTAAAAAAGCTTTTATTTTGCACTCGTGTGTTGAAAATCTCATGGTGTTAACTGAATTCATGTGAATTTTAAGTCACTGTTGGTTTTTTAATTGTTGTGCAAGACTTAAACTGACCAATAGGAAACCTCTTTCATCAGAAATGGCGGAATGATTTCGTTCTATGATAAGTTCTCGAGGAATAAATACCCTTCCATGAAAAGCGCTTTCTAACTAAGCCGTTCAGTCTATGAAATTCGTTAATCTCCGAATCTCTCCAAGCTTTGGTTATATCTACTTTACATTTTTTCCAGACTTTTTTCTGAAATCCAAATTCAAAAACTGCATTGAATTTGTGAATTCAATTCAAGTAAATATTAAATGAACCTTGATAATTTCCGAGTATTCACAATCAATACCTCCAAACTTAGCACTTAGTTTTATTCAATGAACCAATGCTATTGCAATCGTTGGAACAGTCATCAGAAGAGTGTTGGTAGGTTGAAGCAAAAAGGTTTCAAAATATTGCGAGAACTATTTTGTAAAATTCTTCAGGAGAAATGCATTACAGATGTTTTTCATTAAAAGCCGATAGCATATCATCCTCTGATTGCAAGTTTAAAACTACTTCAAAAACTTTTTCGTAATCTATGTTTGAGTTGGTTCAGATTTCTATTAAAAACTTAGAAAGCAATAATTAGTTCGTTTTTTTGTCGCATCTCAGCAATTCCTAAACCAGTACATCATAAATGCATTTACCACAAAAGCCTGGGGTCGAATTACCGCATTAGTGATCGACTGAGTGAGTAGTGTTTTTCTTTAAAAATTCGTTCTATATTACACAACGTCAGTCTGCTGTTCATTTATCGACTTCAATTCGTTCAAATACTAATGAAAGAATGTCAAATTGTGGTTCTAAAGTGGCCGAAGTAATTCCAAAAAGACATAATTCAGTGACGTATTACTCGATCACGTGTGCGGTTATTCGGCCCCTGAACATCAAGACAAATCAGTACTGAGCATATTTAACTTCGTAATTATTGACCTCAGCAAGCTGCTGAGATAAGGGTGAAAGCATCCTCAAAATGTGGTGTGGTGTCGTTTGCATGACTGCCATTTACGTAAGAGGCTCGTGGTCCAAATTCCAGTGTCAACTATTGCGAGGCATTGACAAGTCCTCCGACAGTGGTTAAACACCACCATGAAGATAATGATGGTTACCATACTTGGGAAGTTCGTAGTTTCAATCCCACCAGAAGCGCTTTCATTGCCATGAAAAGCGCTTTCTCGAATAACCGTTCGGAATCGGCAGAAAAACTGTAGGTCCTCCATTCCCCCACAAAGCATGGTTGTGAGAAATTTGCTGGGACCCGGAGCATTACATTTATAATATAAATACAGTAGCATCACGGAGGGGAAAGCACTGGTGTCACGCCCGCCGTCTTCTTCTTCTTCTTCTTCTTTTCATTTCCGGCGTTACGAGTAGTGATCTTGAAGCGATCACAACTCTCCCACTTTTCTGCTTCACACTAGTGATCCGCCTGTGGGGTACGCCGCGTTGACCTCAGAAAGCATCGGCAAGCCTCCCGGTTTTGGATAGTTCCATGTCTGAGGCCAACCAAATGCTGCTGTTTTTGCATTTGCTTGTACCAGGAGTGTTTTGGCCTGCCTTTTCTTTTTCGTCGCGAATTTGTTGAAACGTTGTACGATGTTGCCTTTTGGACGGGGTTCTGCGGATCTCTCCTTTGAACATGACAATACCAACTGAGCCGGTCGTGCTGAATTTTGTCCAAGATGGTACTTTTGACATGAAGGCTTCCACGGATCTTAGTACTTCTAATTCGATCAAGCTTTGTTACTCCTGCTGTCATCCGAAGCATCTTCATTTCGGCTGCCGTCAATTTGCTCTCATACCTTTTGTACATTGTCCAACATTGTGAAGTGAACCGTATGTCAGAGCTGGACGGACAACTGCTGTGTAGAGTCTTCCCTTCAGCTTAGGGGGCATTTTTCGATCACAGAAGATAGCGGAATTTTCTCGCCACTTCATCCACCCTAGGCTTACTCGATGATTGATGTCGTCATCACAAGTTGCTTCACTATTGATCATAGATCCCAGATATTTAAACTTTTCACACTTGGGAAGCAAATTTCCATTCAAATAAATGTCTGGAATAGGATTGTATAGGTATTCAGTTTTTTTAGCGCTAATACGGTACCCATTTCCTTGCAGAACATCAATCCTAACGTCAAGTGCTCGTTGCAGGGATGTAGGATCCTCGCTTAAATAAAAACAACCTAATGACGGAAATGCTCCAGAAGTTGAATTTTTGCCTCGCGATGATTTAAGGTTTCCTCGAAATCATCGACAATCTTCAAAGTGAAATCAAACGACGCGACGTGCGAAAGTTTATATGAAAATCTCAGAGAGATTTGCATTTCTCATCAACTTTTCTCTAAGTGATCCAGGAGACCTCCACGAAGCTATAAACAACATAGTTCGTTTTTATTCCAGAGATTTGGAAGAATTTTTCATTAAAATGAAACCATTCCAAAGTTACGTGAACTCCAGATACACTGATGCACAAACAACTCATAGTCATTTGTACAAGATTCTAATGGAAGATCAATTAGCCGATGTATTTCCTAACACAGAAATAGCTCTTCGGATATTTTTAACATTGATGATCACAAATTGTTCTGCCGAACGATCCTTTTCGCAATTAAAAAAAATCAAAGATACTAAAAGAGCTACAACGGGACAAGAGCGACTAGACATGTTAGGTATACTTTGCATTGAGTCAGATTTATTGAGAAAAATTGATATTAGTAGAAAACGACAAGTTTAAAATGTATAATTGTATATAGATGGTAATTTAAGTGATATTATAACGTTTTGACAGTAAAATTTTTATGAAAGCTGTAAGTTTTTATTTTAATCGAAAAAGAAGGGAACAGACGTGAAAAGGGCCCCCAAATTGATGGTTGCCTAGGGCCCCGTTGAGGGTTAATCCGGTCCTGAATAGAATCATCTGTAGACCTGTTCTCTATCTGTCCCCGGTGCATTTTAGCAACTAGGTATTTATAATCAAGTATTTTTCGAAGCTTCCAAAGTTTTCTTCGTAATAGGCCATTATTTTACCAAAATTATGTAATAAGAAATTTAAATAAGTTGAATAGTTTTCGATTTTAGGGATATTAAGGTCTTTTACTCTATGTAGCCAAGGTTTCACGAACACCATTTTGGAAAATTCAAAGTCAAAGTTTAAGCAGTTCGGATGAAAAAGGAAAAACCTTTCCGGGTAGACTTTTAAAACTGATTCAATCAATCTAATTCTTACACTACTAGTCATCTTTCGAAAGTCTTCTTTGCCAGTGTAGGCTTTCGGTTTTTCGTTGCCATCATTTGAAGCAGTTTGTGTTTTTGCCAATATTTCAGTTATTTTTTGATCAATTGTTTTTACTTGGGTGTCAGTAAATTTCTGTCTGGTGTCACATGCCTCCACAAGTTTCTTTAGATCAGCTCCAATACTTTCAATTTTTTTTTCCAGGGTCGCTGCAGTCTTTTGAAAGTGCTGAGTATCCTCTTGCCTCTTATCGCACGTTTCATTTAGTTTCTCTAGGTCAGCTTTGATATTTTCCATCCCATTCAGAGTCGCTATACTCCTTCGAAACGACTGCGAATCTTCCTCTCTATCGTCACCTGTTGCCTCAAGTTTCCTAAGATTGACTTTAATAGTTTCAATTTCTTGCAGGGTCCCTGCACTCTGCAGAAAACGCTGAGTATCCTCCTGCAATTTATTGGATGTTTCTTCTTGCTTCTTCAGATCAGTTTTAATATCTTCAATCTCCTTTTGCATCGCCAACTGATTTTCACGGTTTTTCTGCAAGAAAAGAACGTTCTCAGGTTTGTCTTCGTGCCTTAAATTCTTGTCTGTGGGCTTCCAGTTTGTATTCTTTGCTTCTAATGGTTCTTCAACTGTTGCGGCAGCTGTTTTTGCTTTTGAGTAGTTTTCCATTAAGTTATAATCCGACCCTTTATTCCTTACATTGATATTGTTAAGAACAACATTGTCCTCCATGGTCTCGCTTTTGTTTCTTTGTTGTTGAACGTTGTTGGTGTTAATGATATCGAAGCAAAGTTCCTTCAAGCCGATAAATTCTTTCTTTATATCGAAAATTTCTTTGCAAAGATATTTGATGGTTGTTGAACAGTTGCTCTGACATGTCATGTTTGTTGATTTTATTTAATTTAATTTTAAAATGAGTTTATGACAACTGCACCTTTTGAGATTGATATAAATGCTATCTACGTGCTGAAGTGGCAAAGAAAGTTCAAATAATACTGTTGCTGCAAAATACAAATTACTCCGCTTTTATACACTCACTTCGTTTTTACCTGCTGGTACTTTGATTAACCAAGCCCAGCAATAAAGTTTTTCCTGGGAACTCTCCATTGACCTCACTAATGACCAAGGTATTTTAATCTACAGGATCACCGCATCTCCGTTCATCGATTATCCCGGTATCTTCTATCTGCAATCTGGCCTCTAATTAAGTACACAGGTATGCAAATTGCGACTACACATTACTCACGAAAACATTTTAACATACGACCGACTCCGACCCTCAACTTTTCATATTCGTTTCCAAATTCACTTCACGGTACATCAACTTGATCGAACGATAGTTGTCACAGCTTCTGGTATCTCCCTTTCCCTTGTACATTGGAAGAAGAAAACTTTCCCTCCATTGATTAGGCAAACTGTCACGCCCGCCGTCTATACTCTCAATTTGTCCTTTTAGCGGTTTAGACAATTTTCGTTGGGTTGTTGACTTATTATTGCTCCCTTCTTAAAATATCAAAATATTATGCGTTCCAAAGGTTCTACAATTCGCTTTTTCCGATTTCAGAAGGTGGAAAGTTAAATGGAGAGCATAGACGGCGATAGAATCGATTTCCCCTCTGTGATACTAATTTAGTTTAAAAATACAATGCCCCGGAGCACGCCGCTCTGTTCCGCCACCCTATTTATTTATATTTACTTGTTCGAAATCGGCAAAAAATTGTAGGTTCTTGAAATGCGTTACGCCCCCATTGTACCACAGCTTTGTTGGGCCACTAGTTTTCATTTATATTAAATGTAGGTGACACTCAACCACACTGTAAATAAGTTTTTGGTATTAGTTAAAATAATTATGCTAAGAGTTAATAATTAAAAAACCTTTTATTTTGCTACTCATCTTTATTTTTCTTTAATTTATATCCTGCTTGACTGCCTGAAGTCTTTAGAATCAAAGGAATAAATGCGTTTCATTTTGTGCACTTAAAATTCTTCAGGAACATCTTTCAAAATCACTAACTTCTTGACGACTTTGTAAGTTCATTCAATTAGTTGCTGATGGTTGCACTCCCCAAACGTCGCGTCGTAATTGACTCACCCAAGATCTCAAAAATAATATTTTCATACCAAATAAATTTTTGTGTCGCCAATTAAAACAAATCAAACTATTAATTCTGCTAATGTCTATTGGATTAAATCTTCTTTGAAATTCAATGGAACCATAAAAGCAGACACAAAAGCCATGGTTTAATCCTCTTCATACTCCAGCTTCATTGTGAAAAACAAAAACTTTATATGGAAACTATACGTTTTACGTCATCACACAACTTCCTACACAAAATGGTTTATTTTGTATTAATGACGTAATCCTTACTTCTTTACAATGTAAAGATTTAAGATTATTAGTAGCCTTTGCCTGCCAGTGTGGCATATAGTCCTACACCAGCCTACCTAAATCTTAAGATAAACATTCTTTTTCTTTTCTTTGTTGTATACCAGAAAGGAGAAGTAGGCTAGGTACCTAATTCTGGCCTTAGCCAGCATCAATTTCCTTTCTAAATTTCGAAATTGGAGCCTTATTGTCTGGAAGACAATCGTTTCAATAGCTGATCAAGGCCAAGGAAATGATTGTTTGTACGCATATTTATATAGGCGGTGGCGGCTATGCCAAACAATAGAGCCGTAGCCATGTACGTTGTAAATTAAACAGATTTTACATTTGAAGTTGAGACAGAGAAAGAAATGGAGGAATCATCATTTCATAAAAGATATAAACACGCAAATAACCTTTATATTTGTGTGAGTATGTCATTCAGGGTTTTTTGATACTACAAAGTCTAAAATAATTCTCACAATATTCTTTAATGTTTTTGGTTTACAATTCTTTTTTGATGTCTGATGAGTTGATTTACTGTTGGAACTACACTTTACATTTTGAACAGTAAAAAAGTTAAGCAGATTTATTGCAAGATTATAATGATACTAAAAACTTAAGAATAATTGGATAGGTCCTAGGTTTTAGTTTACCCGTCATCACACCACTCTCTTCATTAATCAAGGACATAGATAAGACAAAAAATTAAATAAAGTGCAAGTAGTATTTTTTCCGACTCACGTCTAATGGATATTCCGATGGTAACAAAAATATACGTTCAAGTTTCTTTCGGTTCAGGAGTCGTCGTCCACTCTAGAATCTGAACCCGAAAAGGATTGTTTGAATCTTCACAGATGGTTCCAAATCCGATTATGGAGCTGGGGCTAGTGCCTTTGTTGAGTTTCAAAGTTTCAAAGTCATATGACTGCACGCCTCATTAGCCACATACTTGCCCATTTTCCAAGCGGAGACGTATGCTAATCAAATGGGTACAAGGTACGTTACGAAGAATAGCTGGATTTGGAAAAGCATTTGTGACTGCAGCGACAGCCAAAGGCTCTTAAGCGATTTAGGAAAAGGAAACCTCTCTAAATGCGGTCGGAAGACTGAATTGAATCATAGTTGGTATCCATTTCCATATTTAAAAAACTCATCCCGTTCCTGCTTTAAGACGAAGAAGCGTGGATCTTATCTAAAACGGAAGGGAAAACCTTTTTCTTTCCAATTCAGAGGAATTTTAATTGCCTGCCGATTTCGAATGGCTTATCAAGAAAGCTCTTTTCATGGCAATGAATTTACAATCGGAGGACTTGTTAATTCCTTGTGAAAGGCGTATCGCCTTTCACAAAGAATTAACAAGTTGAATTAACAAGTTGAAAAACATTTTTGTTTTGTGTTGGGATTCGAACCAGGAACCTCCCGCATAACGCCACGGGCACCACAATATTGGCATGTCAAAAAGAGTACGCACCGCTAGCCTAAGCAGTGACATGTAGAACGGATGGAAACCAACGTTCTTGCTCGACGGATTTTCGAAAGTACATTGCAGGAAATCACGGAATTAGCAGTGGTGTAATCAAAAAGAAGAAGACTTCAACCGACTCAGATCTCAGAGTGCAAAACTATAAAGAGCTGACCCGAAATCGAAATAGTTTTGGCGGAAGTTGTTGGATTGAGGCTGAGGTTCACCACCTGAAGCTATAGTGCTTCCTCTAAAAAAAATTACATGCAAGAATCAAGATCTACAGCAAACTCATTTCTAGTCCATTCCGCTTATGCTCGCCGGAGCCTGATTTCCATGCGGATTCAACTCTTGTATTAGTTGAGCTTTGTACACGAACAAATCAAGTAAACGGCAATAATTTAAAAAAAAGTATTTTTTTTATATTTTAAGAACGTCATATTTGGTTTTTTTTTAAGTTCTCTGTCAAAACTTCTTTTTGCAAAATTCTAAGACTTTCATACTTGAATCAAAAATAGAAACTTGGTCTTAAAAAATCTGAAAATAAATAAACCGATTTTTAACAAAAACTGGTCCAGCAATTTTTTAAAATTTTCGAGGTTATATGTACATATTAGCAACTATAAAATTGGCAGTTCTTCAGTTAAGCAAAAAGCCTTTGGAATGTTTTACATTAAACATTTCATCTGATTTTATTACATTTTTCATAATTAATGTACAGTTGGCAACTCTGTATCAGAAAATAAATTATGAAGAGCGAACACTTAAATATTTTTGATTTATTCAAAAGCTTAAAAAAAAGAGTTATACTAGGGCGGTTTGATAAGCCCGTGACTTTTTGAATAAAACAAACTTTTTGCGGCAAATAAACATTTTATATTTCTGCATAATCACCTTTTAGCTCGATACATTTAGTCCAGCGTTTTTCTAACTTTTTTATTCCCTCCAAATCAAAGGTTTTCTCAAGGCTCTCAAAATACGCATTTGTTTCGGTAATGACTTCTTCATTCGACTCAAATCTTTAACCACCCAGCCATTTCTTTAGGTTTGGAAACAGATAATAGTCGCAGGGGGCTAAATCTGGAGAATATATGATGGATGGGGTAGCAGTTCATATCTCAATTCGTGGATTTTGGCCATTTATTTTTTTTTTGATTGCGCTTATGGCCGAGTGTGAGCAATCGCGGCACCCATCTCGCGGAGAGTTTTCTCATGTCCAAATATTCGTGTAAAATATGATGTACCCGTTCAGTTGAGTTACCTACAGCATGAGCCAACTCACGCACTTTCATTCTCCGATCATCCAATATCATTTCATGGATTTTATCGACGATTTCCGGCGTGATCACTTCTTTTGGGCGACCTGAACGTTCGGCGTCACTAGTGCTGGTACGACCACAAGGGAACTCTGTAAACCAATTCTTTACCATTGAAATTGATGGTGCCGAGTCCCCGTAGTATTTATCAAGCCTTTCCTTAGTTTCAGTGATGGACTTTTTACGTAAAAAGTAATGTTTAATGAGCACACGAAGCTCTCTTTTTTCCATTTTCGTAGAAATTCACGAGGTTGTCTGCTCTGAATGGCTATCAAACACCAACTGCATGACGTAGCTTGCTCAAAATTTGACAGTTGCCTACTAATAGATTGCAGTTGACGGCAGCACTGTTGCATTTGTAGTAAATTCAAAAAGTCACTGACTTATCAAACCACCCTCGAAGTAAGCAATTTGTAATTATCATAAAATTGTACTTAAAAAATAAAGGCAAAAGCTAAGGCTATGTCCTAATTAGGGTTGCATCGCGTGATTGAACGATGAACTTCGTTCGGTCGCTACTATATAATGAGTGTCCTAATAACCAGTTGCTAGATGCTCATTAGATCGCGCGACCAGGCTGCATAATTGACATCGCGACACTATCTTCTCAATTATAAAAAAAAGAAAAACGTCTAATAAAATATATAAAAGCCGGTTGAGATTTGGCAAGTTCCACCACTTGTACCCAGAGCTGCGAAGCCAACAAGATATTTTTACAAATACACATTAGATACATAAAATGGGATTCAAATAAATTTCACTAGTCAAATTGTCTTCGAAATCCATTTTCCCTTGCTATTTGCTAAGAGCAACGCGACGAAAATCAAATTGGTTGATTTGAAGCAACCAGACTACTTTTCGTAGCGTCGTCGGCGTCGCGTCGCGTCGGTCGCACGAGTATGCAATGCAGTTTGATTATGAAAAGCTTTAAGGAAACAGCTTGAACGATCATGAAGCAAACATTTGCGACCGTGCTACCCCATCGCGCTATCGCTTTCCTGTGTTCATTAAGGACACACATTAGGGTTATTGTTGTTTGATATTTTGATCGTCCGATGCAGCGCCCCTCGCTCGTTCGTTCGGTCGCGCGATGGCTGCCAATTAGGACATTGGGTAAGACTTCGATGTCTTATACAGTATACTAAGCACACAATCGCAAGTTCGAGCGAGCCAGCGATGCTCATTTTTTATGAAGCAAAATAACAAAAAAAACTTCTGTCTCGAAAATGTCCATTCCCGAAGTAACAACACGCTGAGTACACTACAGGAAATATTTATATCTTCAACAAGAAACAAAAAAAAAATGGCAGATCAAAAATTGCTTAAAGTTACGAACAAAAATATATGTGGTTATAAATCTGTCGGTGGTAGGCATAACTAGAGACTGATTACACATTTCAAGTTCTTTTCCCCACAGCTTAACTCTGTTCAATATGCACCAAAATCAATAATTATAATACCTTCTTAGTGGCAACACACATTTTGCATCTGTTCCCATTGAACTTCACTATTTAATGTCTTTCAATGAGTACCATGGTTTTTCTATTCAAAGTTTTTCGCCATGTGTGGGCTTGTAATTATAACGTCTTAGGCCCCAAGTCATCATCATCATATAAGATTAAAACTTTGTGCAGAAACGTTGGAATAAGACGCGAAGCTTCGATGGTATTGCTTTTCTATTATTTGCAACGACTTTGTTTTTAAGAAGATTTTCAAATTCTCATACTCTGTGTGTAAGAACTGGCGGTAGTGGTAGAGGTGGGTTATTTAGACGGGAAGGCCAGTGAGTATACCTTGAAGGGAATTGATTTCTTTTTTGTTTTTGTTGAAAATTCATTGACGTTTCACATTTTTTACCTTAAGAGTTTCCAACACTTGACTTTTGCAGTGTATTACGAGTGGCTGTTCAATATGAACAATGAACAGACAAACAAGCCAATTGTCTGTGCCTTACTTACACCACCACCTACCTACCTACCTACCTCCCGGAGGGTTAACTATTAAAGGGACTCGAAATAGAGAAAAAATAATAGGAAAGAAAAGAAAAATCACATTTGACGCCATTCATACACTTTTTTGATTCATTCAAACTGAGTTCAATGTAAGCCCGGCAGACATCAGACGTCTTTAGCGTTCGATGACATAACTTAGAATTTCAACTTTGATTGAGTGAGAGCTTTCAAAAAAGTTTGATTGTTGTATTGATATTGAATAGAAGAACTGTTTTGAAGAGACGATACAGAGAAAGACTACAGATGTTGGAAACAAATTAGGTAGCATGGAATAGGAGGCGCAGGGACATAAGTCCCCGGGACATAAGTCCCAACTTTTATTTTTGGGACTTATGTCCCATCTAAGTGAGACATAAGTCCCAACTTCGATTTGGGAGTTATGTCCCACGCCATCGGGACATAAGTGCCAACTTTTTTCCGTTGAAGATGGGACATAAGTCCCAACTTTTCAGGAATAGAGCTTAGTAAATCGTTGTACATTTCGACTAGGCAACCAAACAATTTTTGCTTGCCATAAAGTTGTTGGTCCTTGACACCTTTCTCTCAAGTGGTTTTAGGTAATGGAACCAATGACCTCTAGATTTTTTCAGAATCGTTATATACTCTTTGAATACCGATTCGAAGGCTCTGTTCGAAATATTATATTCCATCCAGCGGGCGATGGAAAATGTTTACTTTAATTATAGCTGAGGTATTTGCACATATAGTTCCTCCGACTTTCTATTCATTAGAAAGTAGAGATATGGTTTTCCGGAATTAGGAGATAATATTTTACTTGTAGAAGTTAGTAAAAATTTTTTAATTTAAAAAAGAAACTTAAAAAATTAGAATTTTTGAGTATTTGAGAAAATAAAATTAAAAAATCGCGCGATTTTTTAATTTTATTTTCTCAAATACTCAAAAATTCTAATTTTTTAAGTTTCTTTTTTAAATTAAAAAATTTTTACTAACTTCTACAAGTAAAATATTATCTCCTAATTCCGGAAAACCATATCTCTACTTTCTAATGAATAGAAAGTCGGAGGAACTATATGTGCAAATACCTCAGCTATAATTAAAGTAAACATTTTCCATCGCCCGCTGCCCTTACAACATATTTCAAACAGAGCCTTCGAAACGGAAATCAAAATTTTTTAAGTTTCTTTTTTAAACAAAAATTTTTTTACTAAATTCTAAAAGTAAAATAACATCTCCTAATTCCGGAAAACCATATCTCTACTTTCTAATGAGTAGTAAGTTTGCATTTTGAAAAAAGAAGCTTCAATAATTTGAGAAAAACACAGACAATTTTTCAGAAGGGCTTCTGAAAAAAATGTCTTAGCTTGTAAAAAGTATATTCGGAGGGACAAAAGTCCCAACTTTTATTTTTGGCACTTATGTCCCGATGGCGTGGGACATAACTCCCAAATCGAAGTTGGGACTTATGTCTCACTTAGATGGGACATAAGTCCCAAAAATATAATTTGGGACTTATGTCCCGGGGACTTATGTCCCTGCGCCGGAATAGGATTATGCGGTTATGGTAAAGCCAACTTTAACATGTTTTTGTAAAGGAATCAACTTCTATCTGGTTTTTTTCGTACCATGCTCACTTCCGGTGTGGTTACCTTAAAAAGAAGAGCACACCACAGTACCACAAGTGGGTGCAATGTGATTATATCTCTGGTCTGCGTTACCTATAAAGTCTGAATCACAATGCGCTTTAGCTTATGTTTCGCATGACGATTTTGATTTCAATCCAATGAAATCATTTGGTTCGTTGATACCCTGGGGTCGCCCTGTAGTCGCCACAAATGTCAAATCGAGTGTTTTTTGAGTCCTGGGGCTGCCCTGGGTGACTCCAACTTAAAGCCAAAAGTTCGGTTTTGTGAAACTTTTGCTCGTTTTGACATATGTGAGGAAGCTTTTTATCAAAGGCTGAGGTAGGCTCAGCGGATCCAAGGTCTTCTAAAGAAGCAGCAAAACTTTATTTTAATGAAGTTAGTTTTATTTCCGATATACAAAATGATAACTTTCTTATAAAAGTTGGTACAATGGTTTTAAAATTTCATACAATGTTTTTATAACTTTAATTTAGGTTTCTATTTCAACGTCTCTATTGACATGGGTAGATTCCAAGTGCGCCTCTTCGGGTGAGGGGAGTTTCACTTGGGGTTCGGCTGGGTGTGGTCTAGTCCGGAATTCACGACCAGGTTCGGATCTTCGGGCCAATCGGATGAAAGTCTCCTATCCTGGATTACGTGTTGATTGGTCTTCGGGACACTCGGAGTAAGGTTTCCTGCCCTGAGCTTCCAGTTCCTGAGCTTGAATTTGGGATAATGCTGGGTTCTTGGTATCTCCCTCTTGGTAGGGTAGATTCTGTAATGATACTAGGAAGAGGGAGTTAATGGTTGCTCTGAGATAGCAGGAGCCACTAAATTCACAACGAGATAGCGTTGGACACTAAATTCACACCGAGAAAGCTGTGGACACTATTATGCTCACCTGAACCTTTCCTAGCTCACTTGCCACGGTCGGCGCAGACTGACTTTTCACTTAACGATTTAACGAATTTTATTGGACAAAAGGATATTTACAATTGATATTTAATTAAACGTTACTTAATTATATAATGGTAAATTTTTGCTGTGTTGGCACATAAGGGGCCTAACGATATACATTGTCAGATATTTGGATTATGAATAAAACTTAAGTTAATGATTATTATAGAATAGAATAGATTGTTAGTATTTGATAACTGTTGTCCTTGGAGTTAGTTGCGGTTAAAGATGGCGGAGGACGGTGGTGTAGGAAGGGGAGTGGAGGAGGGGGGGGGGGCGGGGGGGTGATGTGATGGTGATGGAGTAGCTAGCCACGGTGGTGGGTTGACGCTGCCTCAGCGTAGAAGGCCATTGCTTCATCGTTGTTGAATGTGTCGTCTTCCTTTAGTGTCATCGCATCGATGTATCTCGGGTCTGGGTGTCGGTCTTCTTCTGCTATACTTCTTACTAAGGGGTTCGGATGGTTTGCCAGGTTTTCCAGTAGGCATATTCCATATTGCACCATGTATTTCTCTATGGGGATGACCCTTGCTTCTTCAAAGAGATATCTATTGCTGACTTTTTTCCTGCGTATCGGATCGTAGCCAAGCCCTTTGCATATGCGCAGAACCTTCCTCTCGAATACAGCCAGTTTTTTGCATTCTAGTCTTGGATATTTTAAACCAGACGGGAAAGCAGTTTAGGTGATCACGGGTCGTATTAGCTGCTTGTACAGCAACAATTTTGTGTTTTGGCTGAGTCCACTTCTTTTGCGAATCAGCGGATAGACGCGATGGAAAGCAAAGTTAGATTCTTTGACGACTGCAGTGGCGTGCGGGTTGAAACGCATCAGTTCGTTAAAGTGAATTCCTAGATACTTGACCTGCTTTTTCGGTCTGAGCTGTGTACCGTCGCCGTCGGGAAGGTTTACGCAGATGTTGTGGCAGTTTGTGGCTGATTTCGAACGTCTCCGTCCTTGTGTGGGTCTTCTAATGCAAATTAGCTCGGATTTCACTGAATTAATTCTGATTCCCCATAGTTTGTAGTATGTACTTGAAGAGCTTCTTTATGTGGTCTTCAACTCTACGAGCAGCGATCACAGGTGATAGTGAGTGCGCGTAGGTCAATGAGTCATCCGCAAAGAGAAGGTTGGTGGTGTTTTCTGGTTGGGGTTGAAGACATTTCAGCAAATGTGCGAATCGGTGATAGAAAATAACATGGAAAAAATTGTTCCTGTAAGCTAACGCTGGTCACGGTGGCCATTTGGCACTATCCATATATGCTGATTTTACTTTTTTCAATGATAGCAGCAATAAGAGCGATTTCTGCGATTTCTCATCAAACCAAAGCTTGTTTCTTGCTGTAGCAATGAGCTAAGAGTTCTTGGCACACAGCATAACGTTAGACTCTGCTGGGTTTTCGGTAATAGTGGCATACCGGGAAACTTCACCCTGTGCAAACAAACAGATCATTGGTTTGGTTACACAATAATACCAAAATCCAATGAAAGATGGGAATGCTTAGATTCCTTTGTCACTTCTAGGAAACTATTGGGAAAATACGATAGGAACAGATCTGAAAGACTACTTTCCCGGATTAGGCCTTCATTACGATCTCTTATCAGTATTCTAACAGGACAAAACCTACACTACAAAAAGAAGATGGGTCTTTGCACCGATGACTTATGTTGAGGATTCAGTGAGTAAGACGAACATGAGGATACCTCTCACTTCCTTCGTCACGGCCCAGCAGTCTGCCACAGCAGGAAAAATTTCTGAGCAGTTACTTCTTCAACGAGGTAGACGAATTTTATCAGACTTTCCAGGCAAAAACCAGTGAAACTTCATTAAGGCCACAAAATGGTTAAAAACTCACCAACCATAGATTCATAGGTTTTGCACTATAGGCCGTTATAACACTCCAGGGTACCACAATGGATTTACTTAGATAAGCCGTAAGCTCAATCTACCTTACCTAACCTAGATATTAAAAGGAAACCAGTTATTACAAAACTCTGTATTTTGAGCGCAAATCCCACGTGAACAGAACGAAAGCCAAAACTATACTTTCGACCGACGTAATGTGTCTTATTTTTTTAAGAAGGAGACTATAAATATACTAGGAGGATGTTCAAGTCTAACACAACGTAGTTTTTAAAGTTTTTAGACCAGTTTGGTTCTGGTACGGTTCGTGGTTCGAATCCCAGCAGAATCAAGAATGTTTTTTTCACGGGTATAGCCTTTCGCGAGGAATTGGCAAGTCCTCCGTTAGTAAATTCATTGCCATTGAAAACGATTAGCTGTTCGGAACCGGTGGAGAATGGTAGGCCCCCTTTATTCTCTCACAAGGCATCATTGTGAGAAATGCGCTAGGCCCTGGAGCTCTTCGCTCTGTTGCGAAACCCTATTTATTTATTTTTGTTTAAACCAGTTGGTTTGATATTAATTTGAAAAAGTTAGCGTGTTTTCGATATTTTTGAGATTGTTTAAAGCTTCATTCAAACTACCGTAGTTAACACTACTTAGGTATAACTGTTCAACTATTCTGATTGTTTACTATGATAAAGTTCAAAGATTGAAGTATTATTTAAAAAAATATTTGCTTCCCTTTTAGCACTAGAAAAAAATTTAGGAGTGTCTAAAGCTTAAGTGGTCCTTCTTGCCCCACTCTCCCCTACCATCAAACTACACCAAAAAAAGATAAATAATATCTAAATAATAAATACTGATACTCAATCATTTGTGGTCAGATAAAGTCGTTAATTCATATTCATATGCGAGTCTATCCTTGATTTCACTTCAGAAAAAACTTTAGGTTGTTTTAGGCAAGTGGTGTCGGGTTGACCCTTATTTACTCTATGCTTAATTTTACTGGCGTTTTATTATAACGCCTATTGTACTAAGGGTGAGTAATTTTTCACTACGTTCTCGCACAAATCTCCCGAATTCACTGGTGGGATCACTTCAAAACCATTACTAAGTTTTTTGATTGAAGCCCTGAAATTGCCTTATATGGTCGCCACGAAGCGTTTTTAGAAAAAACCACCAACTCGTCTAAAATGTCTAATTATGAGTGTTTTCTGTGTCAAGTCCTAGGGCAAAGAATACTCTGCCTGTCCTACAATAGCACTGAGTTTGTGCTGGGGCTAGTTGAGTTGAGGAGTACAGGACTGTCAAATGGCATGTGGTTTTGTGAACTGAAACTCTAGATTTTTTTTTAACAACTCATTGGGTTGTCAAGGAAACCTATGTCAACCCTGGGTAAAGTTCAACGAACGAACCAGTTATTTCTCAATTGATTTTTTGAACGAATGTTATGCTTTGAAGTACGTACGTAGCACTCTAATTTTTTTACTTCCCTACCCACAAGTTACACCATAAAAAAAAATAACAATGTGGTCAAGCGGAAACAAAAAGCAAAGAGGCTTCATCAAGTCGCGTCCTTTGACCTTTTCCATATTTACACATTAAGCTCAATCAAACCTGTTGAATCATATACGAACCGAACATCAACAACGATTACTTTGCCCTATACAACAAATTTTATAACATAAACATTTCCTTTTTACAGTTTGTATTCATATCCTGCATTTTTGTTTTATTTTTTCATTTTTCCAGGTTGGCAGCGGCTCAGGAAGCGGCGCTAGCAGGACAGCAACAGGGCTCCACAAGCGGGGGGCACTTGGGTCGAAGGGGAGCCCATCGCTTAGCTGATAGAATGGGTGGCCCGAGTAGTCAGGGCCAATCACCACCCGGTGGTGGGCCCACATCACTTTTTATCCTCACCGAGGATAATCCAATTAGGAAGTATACACGATTTATAATAGAATGGCCGCCCTTCGAGTACGCTGTGTTATTGACAATCATTGCCAACTGTGTAGTGTTGGCATTAGAAGAACATTTGCCTGAGGGTGATAAAACAGTATTGGCTCAAAAACTGGTATCCTTCCAATGCAATAAAACAATACAAACAAATTACTTATAATTGAAAATTGTTCTTTTTTTTAATTTTCAGGAAAAAACCGAAGCCTATTTTTTATGCATTTTCTGTGTAGAAGCATCGCTCAAGATCCTTGCCTTAGGGCTAGTTCTGCATAAACACTCCTACCTCAGGAATATATGGAACATAATGGATTTTTTCGTTGTAGTAACGGGGTAATTATTTTTCTTTAAAAACAAATTCACACAATCTTTGTTAACGTTTGCTAAAATATTCTTGGACAGGTTTTTTGAAAATATTTCTTTTATTTTTTTGTTATTTTTTTTATATTTTATTTCTTTTGATTATTGTTTGTTTATTTGTTTTTTTTTTTTTTTCCTTAACTTTTCATTATTCACGCTTTAAAATAACACACTGTAATTATTTTCTGAAATAATTACTTCAGCGCTATGACGATCTTCGCAGAAGCCAATATCGATGTCGACCTGCGAATGTTGCGGTCATTTCGTGTCTTAAGGCCGCTTAAGCTCGTTTCGAGAATACCAAGTAAGACGTCCGAGTGCTCAGCAAGGAGTGCCATTAAGTAGGAATTGTTCGCTGAACTTCGTTTAAGAATTTTACGTTATTCTATATTATAAATACATATACATACTTTTAGATATATGTGTTCAGTTCATCAGTGTTTTAGAGAAGACAAAAATTAATTCTAGACTAGATGGTCTTTAGAAAGCAATTTCATCGTTCGTTCAATATAGTGTGTGTGATCTCGACGGCTTTTAGTGTTTGTACGTCAAATTGACAGATACTGACTTAAACTAAAATGTAATTCGCCATTGTGTATATTAAATTTTAAAATTTTTTTTTTTTCAATTCTTTCAATTAGTGTCTAGACAATTGTAATGCGATTCATTTAGGAGCGCATTTCAAATAGTGTCTTAGGAAATATCTTTTAGTGTGTGTGCTAGAGACCATAGCATTGTCTATATAACTTTCCATTTTATTTTCCTATTATAGAAAAAAAACATAGGTACATAAATAGAGCTCGTGTAGATTTTAAGGGTCAAGTATGAATATGACTTTGAGACATCAAGAGATCAAAACGAAACACTCAATGTAGTCGACAGATAGGAACACTTGTTTTTGTATGGTACAAGATCGATCCGCCGCTATAGATAACTTTCATTGTAATGCTACTTTTTTCCTTTACCATTTTTACTAGTTCTTTAGCTACTTAGAAAGGAGTTTCTCCCAACGAGGATTTGCAAAATCGTTCAAAACATCATTTTTAACTCCTACGAAAGAGAAAAGGAATTTTTTTAAATTTCCATTTTCCAAAATTTTTTTCAAAATCATTTTGTTAGCTGCTAAACAACAACAAACAAAAAAAAATACACCAAATGGGAATTTTGAAAGGCAGAAGCACATTGTTGGCCTAAAGGCATAGCCAGATGGCAGAGTACGATCGATAGACGACAGGCTACAGACGACAGACGACAGACGACAAACGACAGACGATAGACGATAGACGGACGACAGACGACAGACGACAGACGACAGACGACAGACGACAGACGATAGACGATAGACGATAGACGATAGACGATAGACGATAGACGATAGACGATAGACGATAGACGATAGACGATAGACGATAGACGATAGACGATAGACGATAGACGATAGACGATAGACGATAGACGATAGACGATAGACGATAGACGATAGACGATAGACGATAGACGATAGACGATAGACGATAGACGATAGACGATAGACGATAGACGATAGACGATAGACGATAGACGATAGACGATAGACGATAGACGATAGACGATAGACGATAGACGATAGACGATAGACGATAGACGATAGACGATAGACGATAGACGATAGACGATAGACGATAGACGATAGACGATAGACGATAGACGATAGACGATAGACGATAGACGATAGACGATAGACGATAGACGATAGACGATAGACGATAGACGATAGACGATAGACGATAGACGATAGACGATAGACGATAGACGATAGACGATAGACGATAGACGATAGACGATAGACGATAGACGATAGACGATAGACGATAGACGATAGACGATAGACGATAGACGATAGACGATAGACGATAGACGATAGACGATAGACGACAGACGATAGACGATAGACGATAGACGATAGACGATAGACGATAGACGATAGACGATAGGCGATAGACGATAAACGATAGACGATGGACGACATACGACAGAAAACAGAAGGCAGGCGAAAGACGACAGTGATCGACTAACTTGGCAAAATATCAATTTAGAAGCGCTGTTCTGAATTTAGTCCTTTCACTGTAAAATGGCTAAACGTGCTAACCGCAAATAAAACAAATATACCGCCAGTTGTTGTCAAATTGACAAACTCTAGAAACAGTGTTGCCAATTTTAATACCCAAGTTTTTCAACTCTTGGAAGAACAAAAAAGCA
The DNA here is from genome assembly GCA_949752695.1 of Melanostoma scalare. NCBI lineage: Eukaryota > Metazoa > Arthropoda > Insecta > Diptera > Syrphidae > Melanostoma > Melanostoma scalare. Next base: position 55,850,282 of record OX456985.1, read on the forward strand.
TACTGCAGGCCGTTTTCCACCAACAAATGATATAATGCAATATTCAAAGTATTACACAACGACCGACGCGACGTTTTATTAGAACTAAAATAGTGGTTTTTAAAAGAGTGCGACCGATGCATTTTTTTATCGTATATTTTTCTTTTTTTTTTGTTTAATAAATCTTCCTAATTTAAGCGAAATTTGCAATTGTAGAATGTAAATTAAAATTCCACTAGCGAATGTTTTGATGACCTATAACTGAAAGCAGAATTGCAGAATACAACATAATATATAAATTATACTCGTAATTCGTACTGTAGTAAAATTGTCGAAGTAAAAAGTGATGTTTTATCAACAGAGCTGTCTTCACCACATAACCATCCTTGAGCTCAAATCTTTTATCTCAAAATATTTATCACATGGTAAAGGGTAGAGCTTTTAACATTAGATAAAAGGAAGTTACAATTTTAAATGTAGTTAAAAGAACTGATTTATGAAAACATGAGGCTTATTATGTCACTCGATGTCGATTCTACAATAAATGTGTTCAAATGCCCAAAACTACTCTTCCTTGATTCCTAAGGACGTATGAGCAAATGAAAGTCTTGAATGGAACTCAAAAATTTTTTAGAAAGCTGTTAAAATAATTCAAATTCAATTCCACTTTCATTCCAACTGGCGTTTAAGAATCAAATCAAATTAAAAATTACTTTTTCGAAAGTAGAATAGGCCCAAGGTACTAATCTGTCCATATGCAATTTTCCAATTTTCTTATTTTTTTTAGCTTTTAGAGCAAACTTTTTTCAATTGTAAATACATACAAAATGTGTAAATCAGTTTGTAACATAAGTTTTGTGTGTAGTGTCAAAATTTGTAAATAACTTTTTTTATAAAACATATGAACAAGCATTTCAAACCCTCATTGAAGATTTAGAGTTGATTAATTACTCCACTTCTATGTCATCACAGCAAAATTTTTGTTTACAATTTGAAAACTTAACTTTACCTTTCACGGGATTCAACTTTCCTCTTCAAAATTAACTTTTATTTGAAGAATTTTCAAAAGCTGTGTTACCAAATCTGTTCATGTTACAAAACCGTTCATGTTTTCAAGACTCAACTGTTTTTGGTGATAAGATGGTAGCTTTAACAAATTAATTTCGCCTTTGAGAGCAGAAGTGTCGAAACTCCAAATTCTTAGAACGGAGATATATGCGGTTAAAGGTCTTAAAGGAAAAGAAAGGCATACTACCTTAAAAAGATAAAAAAAAACTTATGTACCTACGTCAAAAATAGCTCAATGTTTTATATTCAAGTATTGAAATAGCACGAAAGCATTAAATAAAGGATGTCTTGTGGATTGCACCGGTGCAGTGCAATAAGACCCGTGGGTCTTATTTCCTCTTGGTTTTGGAAGTAAGGCCCACGGGGGTTATTTTCATAACGAAATGGCAGTAAGAGCCGCAAACCATAAGGCCCCGACCCATACAATCCGTTGCGTGTGTTCGCTGTCAGATTCAACTGACAGTTCGATTGAATACACAAATTTTTGAGAGGTGAGCCATAAGCATCGGTTGCAACGGACGCAACGGAAAAACTTGACCAACTTTTAACTTTCTTCGTCCGGCTGAACTGATGATCTTCTGTTAGTGATGGAATGGGCCAATCAACACCGACAAATTGGTGTAACAAAGAAGGAGAACAAGAAATCGCTCTATTCGCACGTATTTTCAATAAATCAACCAATTCATCGATGTTTTCCTATTGGGACTCATCCACAGCGACACGTGGCTATTCGAAGAAGCTCATTGAGAACTTTCAAACATTTACGTTTTGCATTTGTTTGATGAAAAATATTCTAGCTCTTTCCATTTCTATTTCTCTGTGGAAGCTGTGTTGAAAAGCCAAGCAATTAATTAATTGGTTTCTTATTGAAAAAAGTGAACTAATTGAAAGTGGCCATTTTCGAAAAACTTGTCTCAATCAAAATTTTGAAATGCTACATTCTTGCGATCATTATACTGAGCTCAGAAAGCCTGCACTCAATTGGTCAAACACAATTATTTACAAATCGCCAATAGATTCAGTTTTGTCTTTTTCCTAAAGTGAAAACTGAATCTGTTCGCCTGTCCGGCTAAACTCACAGCTGTCAGTTGAATCCTGCAGCGAACGGATTCTATGAGACGGAGCCTTTAGTTGTTTTTTCTGGGAGCTCAATTATCATTCCGCAATGGAAAGAAGTCTCACTATTTACGCTTAGACATAAATTCGCAATGTGAAAACTGCCACAAGGAGTAGACATACATAAGTCCATCCTCTGCTTGTGGATTATCGATACGTAAATTTCGCAAATAAAAAATCGTGATTTCGCATTTAAAAAAACCCAAAATAGAAAATTTCGCATTTATTTCGCAAAAAAAAAAAATACAGTGTTAAAAACTCAATCAAAGGCTAGCATTGTTGTAATTTCTACATTTTCATCTTTCATTGTTTGCCTGCGATCAGTTACGACCATGTTGTAGACACTAAAGTACCTCAACACTATTGACAGGGCAATTGAGTAATTGAATAGCTGTTTTTGCAAATCCAGGATACCAAGATTTTGATACCACTAAAACTTGCATTACATCCACAAAAGCTTCTTGGCCGACGAATTGAAGTAATTGTCTGTGAAAATGAAATTATCCGTCAATTAGTTCTTCTTGTGGTACACTTTTGAAAAACAGAATTTTTGCCAAGCTTTCCGATCATAGAAATTGAATTGACTGAAAAGGAGGGCGTATTTGCTGCTTCCCATGGACAAAATAATCTGCTTGTAGGACTCATTTGTTGGATTTGGCCCCAAGTGTACCAACAACTTATCCAAGCTCTTTAGAGCCGCTGTCTTCCACATCTTGCTTTGATCGATATAGTATTCTGGTGATAAAATATTTATTGTTTTTTCGCCAAAAGAACCATAATAAACGGAGTTGCAATAAAATAAAAACAGTTAGCGCGTCTGATCAACATTTGAAAGCGCGTAACGTAACAAGTGCTTACTTACTTACTTGGGTGGGCATTACAGTTCGGGGTGAACCTGGGCCTCAACCAACATCCTTCTATAACGATTTCGATTTCGGGCGAGCTCTCTCCAGTTTCGCACTCCAAGTCGGTTGAGGTCTTCATCCACTTAATTGCGCCACCTAAGACGAGGTCTTCCCCTTCCGCGATTTCCCTGCAATGTGCTTTCGAACAGCCGATGTGAGCCGCAGCGTTTGGGTCCATCCGCTCTACATGGCCCAACCATTCGCGATGCGTACTCTTCTGACTATGCCCATGTCGCGGTACAGCTCATACAGCTCGTTGTTGTATCTTCTTCTCCGCACATTGTCTTCGCAAACGGGACCGAAGATCATTCGGAGAATTTTTCTTACGAAACGACCAAGGGTTTCCCCATCCGCTTTCGATAAGGTCCATACTTCCGCGCCGTAAAGCAGAACTGGGATGATCAATGTCTTATACAAGGTTACCTTGGTTTTTCTGGAGAGGGTTTTGTTTCTCAATTGCCTTCTTAACCCAAAGAAGCAACGGTTGGCAAGAGTTATTCCCCGTTTGATCTCCGCACTGATGTTGTTGTCCGTGTCAACAGCGGATCCTAGGTAGACGATGACCTGTACTACCTCGAAGTTATGTCTATCTATTGTGAAGTTTTGTCCAATTTGTCGATGTTCTGTGTCCCTGTTTGATGACAGCATATACTTCGTTTTGCCCTCATTAACCATCAAACCCATTTTTGCCGCTTCTGTTTCAATACTCGCAAGAGCACCTATCGTCAATATCGTCTGCATAGGCAAGTAATTGCACAGACTTTTGAAAGATTGTTCCTCTGGTGTTGACGTTTGAGTTTCCTACAATCTTTTCAAGTATGATGTTGAAGAAATCGCATGACAGTTTGTCGCCTTGCCTAAAGCCTTTTTCGACATCAAAGGTCTCGGTGAGTTCTTTACCGACCTTGACGGAGCAGCGTGAATTCTCCAAAGTCATCCTGCATAGTCGTACGAGTTTTGCAGGGATGCCGAAACTAGACATGGCTCTGTACAGCTCGTCTCTGTAGATACTGTCATACGCGGCCTTGAAATCGATAACGAGATGGTGAATATCGATATTATGTTCTCGGGTTTTTTCCAAGATCTGCCGTAATGTGAAAATTTGGTCTATTGTGGACTTCTCTGGTCTAAAACCACATTGATAAGGACCTATCAAGTTGTTGACGTGGGGTTTCAGACGTTCACATATTACAGCAGACAATATCTTAGAAGCGACGTTAAGGAGGCTTATTTGGCGCAATTCTGAGGGTCTCCCTTCTTTATGATCGGGCATACGATACTGAGGTTCCATTCATCGGGCATGCTTTCTTCCGACCATATCATGCAGATCAGCTGGTGCATGCTCCTTTCCAACTGGTCTCCAGCTGCCTTGAAGAGTTCGGCATGAAGGCCATCTGCACCTGCTGCAGTTTTATTTGATTTAAGTTTGCATATTGCAAGCTTAACTTCCTCTAGGTCGAGAGGACGGCATTCTTGATCATCGTCCAAACTGAATGGGGCAATCTGCCTGACAGCGGAATTTGTGTCCTCATCGCCGTTAAGCAGTCTGCAGAAATGATCTTTCCAGATCCTCAGTAGCGACTGTGACTCTACAACTATGTTTCCCTGCTGGTCTTTACAGGCTTGAATTCGGGGTTTGCCACCCTGGCAGGATCTTTTTACCTTTTCGTAAAACTTCCGAATCTCGTTCCTGTCATGGCACCTCTCTATTTCCTCAAACGAGCGCTTCTCATGTTGCTTCTTTTTCTTTTTGAGAAGTCGGTGTTCTTCCCTTCTTTCCTCTCCTTGTGTTAAAAAGTGCTAAAGTATTTAATTTTCAAATTTCGCTTTTATCGCAAATAAAATGGATATTTCGCTTTTATTGCATCTATTTCGTAAAAACGAAATTTACGTACCCCTAACTTACGTATGCCATAGCTTATGGCATACCAAAGAGGAACACACGTTCATAAGAAATATCTATGGAATTATGTTACATACTCGTATAATATTTTTTGTAGCGAGGCCTATACGCGGGAATGTTTTTATTTTTAACCCCAAACCCGTACTACTCGGAAGCAAATTTCGTTCGCTTCGCTTTGCTTTTTACTTGCGAATAAAACTGAAGCTTAAAGCGAAGCGGATAAAATTTTCCCTGGGACGAGTGGTGTAAATATTCATTACTATTTTTACACGTCACATTCAGAGAATAGTAGCTAACAGATTTTTACAGCGAAGTAAGTCCTACATAGAACCTTGTGGTTTACTACGGGTATAACGTAATGTTTTTTGAGTTATGTTTGTATACAAAGTAGGTTCATATAAACAATGATTTGTAGGATTTTCAATAATTTATTAGATCTAGCTTTTATTTTCTTGGTTATTTTTTATTCTAGATTTATTATTTTTATGTTTATTGTTTATATACAAAATAGCCCTTAGTTTTTCTTTTTTAATTTATCATTTTATATTTTACTTCATTTTTTTTAATTTAATTTTTGATGTCCTAGCTCTATGGTGTTTCAATTTGTTTTTAGTGTAAAAACAAACAAAATTTAACTTAAGAAAAATAAAATTTCTTTGAATAATTTAAAAATTCTTTTTTTCTTTTTGTAATTTCCTTAAAAACAAAAACTAACGCTTGTTTGATTTGAAATAAAAACAAAAACAAAAAATGAAAAAAAAAAAAAACTAAACATCAGGTTCATCACAATGTTCCCACAAAAAGGGCCCGAAGTAGATCTAAGAACATTAAGGGCTATTCGTGTGCTAAGGCCCTTAAAATTAGTTTCTGGAATTCCTAGTGAGTAGTTAAATTATATAGTTCGCTAGTGTTGATTTCTTATCGTAGATTTTATTATTGTTTATGTTTTATTACAATTAAATTAGAAATATGGTTTGGAAGTATGACTACGCTTTTTGTTAGAGTGGCCCATCATACTTCCATTCCATGAGTCTCATAGTTTCTTCATTCTCTTTTCAAATACTTAGTGTTGCATGCTTATAATTAATATATATTATATCCGATTTATGTTGACAGTTAACATTTTTCAAAATATTTCTTTTTCTTAAAAAAAAAATACAATTTCAGAGCAAATAACGTAAACTAATATAATTTTTGTGTGTTTGAAAACGTTGAAAAATCTTCCAGGTTTACAAGTAGTTTTAAAATCAATTATCAAAGCAATGGCACCGTTACTTCAAATCGGACTTTTGGTCCTGTTTGCGATCGTTATATTTGCAATCATCGGACTCGAGTTCTATTCGGGCGCACTGCATAAGACTTGTTATAGTTTAGAGGATCCAAGTAAAGAAACATTTTTTTAAAACACTAATTTCTTATACACACACAACTAACTGAGATTTTTGTGTTTTTTTTTTTTTTTTTTATTTAAATTCATTTTGTGTTAATAGCTAAAATTGTTAAGGAGGGCGAGATGGAAACACCGTGTAACTCGGACAACAGCTCTGCTGCGTCGGGTGGTGCATACGTTTGTAATTTTAACACAAGTATGTGCCTAGAAAAATGGGATGGACCAAATTCTGGAATAACTAGTTTTGACAATATCGGTTTTGCCATGTTGACCGTATTCCAGTGCATCACAATGGAAGGCTGGACAGCAATACTGTATTGGGTAAATTGCTGAACTTAAAAAAAAATCAAACAAAAAAAAACAAAGAAATTTGTCTTTTCATACTCTATGTGTGTGCAAACTGTATTTTTTGTAATACCAATGCATTCTTATGGTATTACCGAGAATATGGTATTTTCTTCTTTGTATACAAAATGTATGTGTAAATCTTCTTTTACATGTATGTCATTTGTCCTAAAAACTGAATACATATTTATTTTTGAATTATATTTTTACTATTTTCGGTTTGTTTCTTGTGTATAAATGTCCTCAGCTGTGCTGCACTGTCATTATAAATTTACCTAATACAGAATTGCCTATCGATTACGATAGATGTTAATTTTTTTGTCTGGTGAAAAGAAATATGCCTGCTTTAAGTGTGCCAAAGTTAAACAAAATAAATTTAAGTTCATTTTTTTTGGAAATGCACACAGAACAATTTATTTCTTTGAAATTCTCTGTTTTTTGGTGCAAATTATTAAACCCATGAATTTTCGATTGAAAAACGATAGAGGGACTTATGGTAGTGTTTCTGAACAAGAGTTGCTGTTAAATCTTTGTGAATTTCGCTTCCTTAAATTTTTTTTTGGTGATCCTGTAGGAATGCTGACATCGTAAAAAAGAATCGAAGCATAAACACCATAACCTTAATATTGAGTTAGGGATATCCAGACAGAAACGTTGAGCAGTGCGGTTTTTTTTGTGAATTTTTAATTTAATTTTTAATTTAATTTAATTTAATTTTGGTGGGGGCAAAACCCCCATTTATTAGGCTTTATACAAGCTATTAACTTACAAACTAAGAAACTTAATAGCTAAGACTTACTAACTAGTTGAAGGGCTTAGGAGAAAAAGTTTTAGGCAGGGTGTACTCATATTGAAGTCAAAACAAGAGGATTGGGAGTTGACATTCCTCAGCATTCGGGAGATGGGTTCATTGGAGCCGTAAGAGGTTCGATGGGTGGGAAGATAGAAGAGACGGGGATTCTGGGTGTTACGAGGGTTATTATTTAGGAAAATGGATTCGTTTGGACAGTCAATGGTACCTGTTAAGATTTGGTGAATGAAGATAACGTCAAATATTTCTCTTCGATCTTTCAGCGTATTGAGGTTGAGGAGTTTGATTCGGTCTTGATAAGGAGGTAATATCAGGGGATTACTCCAATTAAGACCTCGAAGAGCAAATCGGAGGAAACGGTGTTGTATGCCCTCAATTCTGGCAATGTGCACTTGTTGGAAAGGCGACCAGACCTGACAAGCGTATTCAAGGAGCGGACGGACAAATGAATTGTAAAGGAATTGGGTTACGTAGGGGTCAGCAAATTCTTTGGACCATCGTTTCACGAGCCAAGTGCTGAATTTGACTTCAGGATTATATCGTCGATATGCTTGAGGATATTCAGCTCACGGTCGCAAATAATCCCAAGGTCCCGGATCACCTCAACGGTGGAAATGATTTGACCGTTTAGAAGATAGAGACGGGGAGGAGATTTGATGCGTTTACGTGAGAAGGTTATTCATTGGCACTTATAAACATTTAGCTCCAGGCAGTTTTTGGAGCACCATATTGAAAAATTGTTGAGATTATGTTGGAGGTGGGAAGAGTCTTCAGAAGAAGAAATGATCAGGTAAAACTTAGTATCATCCGCATAGAGAGAGATAGAGGAGTGTTTGATGATCATTTCAATGTCAATAATACTGAGAATGAAGAGCAGAGGGCCTAAATGGCTGCCTTGGGGAACACCGGATGTAGCTAAAAAGCGACTGGATAAGGGGGATCTGAAACGAACTCTGTAAAAACGGTTTTCTAAATAAGAAGAGATCCATCTCAACAGAATGGGTTCAAAGCCGAGGGCGGAAAGTTTAAAAAGAATAAGTTTGTGAGAGATTTTATCGAAAGCTTTACTAAAGTCAGTTGAAATTACATCGACCTCCTTTCCATTCTCCAAGGCTGAGAGGGAAAATGAGACAAAGTCAACGAGGTTTGTTGTTGTTGACCTGCCTTTGAGGAACCCGTGTTGTCTTGGGGAAATGAGAGATTTGCAACGAAAACTTAAGTTTTCATTCAAAATGCTTTCGAAAATTTTGGGTATATGCGATAGTTTAGCGATGGGACGATAATTTTTTACGTCGCATTTAGGACCTTTTTCGTGTATAGGGGTTATAAACGCCGTTTTCCAAGCTTGGGGGAAAACTCAAAGGGATATGGATAAGTTAAAGATTTTTGAGAGGGGATGGGAAAGAATTGAGGAGCACTTCTTAAGAAATATGGCAGGTTGATGATTTAACTTTTCTTCAATTAGATGGGAGTCAAAGAAACGTGGAAGGAATGGGTCAAAAGAAAAATTTGGTAAAAACGAGAAATAAGCTGAGTCAGGAGCAAAAGAATCACCCGTGAAAGACTGTTTGAAGTAACTTGCGAAATAGTTTGCTACGGCGAGTGCATCGGATGAGGTTTCGTTATTGAAGGAAAGGGAGGAAGGGTAGGTACCCGTCAGATTTTCTTTTGTGGTTGACAAATTTATAAAAAGACTTAGGGTCATTAATAATGTTAGATTTCATTTCAGATTCATTTCAGAAAAATTTGGGAAGATTTTTGTTTTAAAAGTCCAATTGGGATTTGAATTTTTTTTTTTGGGGATATAAGGTTTTGGAGCCTGGTTGGGGTTTGGTGTTATTTTCGGGATAAAGGGTTTAGGTTGGTGATTAAAATTATTAAAAACTGATTTTATCTGTGATTCTTTAGTTGAAGAGTCTTTGAAAGGTGAAAGCAGCATATCATCCAATTGGATCCCATTTCCGGAACATTCAAACATCCAAGAGTATTTAGTTGGAATACAAATTTTTAACCGCCTTGCCGTCATTGAGAAGCTGTAAAGAAAGTAATGGGTGAGAATTCTAGTCTGATTCTTGAGTCAAATATTAGTCTGGCTGGATGAGGAATGTTTTCTAGGAAGGAAGTGTTAGCAGTTTCTTGTTGAGAACAAAAATTATTAATGGTGACATTAATGTCCACGCCTACATTTAGGATATACATCACACTACGAATTTTATGGTGTCCAATAGCTGTGCACTCCAAGGAAATGGCTCTGATAAAGGTACTGTTATACCAGGGAAAACCACAGAGTAGAAGCAGAGAAGCAATCATTTTGGATTTCGTTGTCTACCGCACCTGAGAGTTAAACTTGTTTAACTCAAAACAATTCCAAACCAACATGATAACCAAGTGGTTTGCCATACAAAATGAAACCTTTTTAGTCTTTGGGTTTAGTGATAACCTACTCGAAACCAAGTACGCTGAATGCACTATTTCCAATATTCCAGTGAATTTGACGTTTAAGAGAGTAGAAGTGCGCGGAGAGAGAATGAATTCTCTCATACGTCGTTGACGTTCTGTTCATACTTTATGTCTGTCTCTTTTTAACTTAAGACAAAAAGATAAACTCAAAACTTATTTTCATATGCGGACACTACTTGGTTAACTCAAACCATCCTGGAATAAAACCCAGTTTAACTTCAGGTGCGGACATAGCATAATGCTATGTCCTCACTTGATTTTAAACTAGGTTTTATCCCAAGATGGTTTAAGTTAACCTAGTTATGGTCCCTATTGAAATAAAGTTTAGAGTTTGATGGTTTTTATCTTGAGTTAAAAAGATACAGACTTAAAATGTGAACAGAAAGTCAACGTACAGGGTTCGAACCTCAGTCATAAAATTTCGGAGCAAATTGAAAAAAGGTGGAGTTAATCCAAAAATTCCGTTGTATAAATAATTGAAACAAAAATAAAACCTTTACTTTTTCTTTAAAAAAAAGTATGTTTTAGTAAAGGGTGGGCCTTCTAATGGTTTCTTTTTAATTTATAGCTCATTTTGACACTGACAGGTGACAGCTGGTTCCTATTCGAACTTTTGAAAAAAGTCAATAAGTTACCTCCGCGGAACGAAAAAAAGTTGGTCTACACGTTAACAGAGTTGGGAAACAATGTGAACCCAAACTGTTTTTTTTTTATAGAATTTTTGGCTGAAATGAAGCACGCATCGCGTCCCTGTAAGCAAGTTCGTTCAAAAGGTAGTGCTAGTGGATAACTCCCAACGCATCTGTTGGTCGTACACCCAACGCATCTGTTGGTCGTACACCCAACGCATCTGTTGGTCGTACACAGACAGAATGTGGCGGCTGTGACCGAGAGTGTGCGACTCAATCGAAGAACACGTTTCTATAGGCTTCGGTTGGTTATCAGTGGGCGTTACTGATAACAACCAACTTTTTCAATGAAGCTGATTACATTGACTACCAACCTCTGGTTCGTGCAGAATGGTGGTCCATGCCGCACAGCCTATGCCGCAATCAATTTTTTGCACTTTAAACTGTCAAATCGTGTTATCTATCAGCCACCATGTCAGTATCAAGAGCTGCAATTTTTTGTGGGGAGTGTGAAGGTCCGATATTATTTCAACAATTTGGAAACCATTAAAGCACGTATCGCCTTTTACGAGGAACTGGCAAGTCCAAGAAAACCACATTGCCATGTAAAGGACCAACTCATTTAAGCGTTCGAATTTGGCATAGTAGGTCCTTGAAATGCACTAGGCCCCGAGGCTCCCCGCACGCTTTGGTGCGTTCCCTGTTGCCTTTTTTAATTCATTTATTTGTAATTTCGGTATTACCCGTGGCGTGACGGTTAGCATGTCCACCTGCTAACCCAGAGGTTCGAGGTTCGAATCACAGCTGAGGCAAAAATGTTTGGTAAATCAACTGCCATGAAAAGCGCTTTCTCAATTAGCAGTTCGGAACTGGCAGAAAATTGTAGGTATCCTCCATTCCCTCACTAGGCATGGTTGTGAGAAATGCGCTAGTCCCAGGGGCTCCTCGCTCTGTTGCGCCACTCTAATTATTTCTTTTTTTTTATTTGTAATTTCAAACATTTCAATCCACGGTTGTCTGGACTCTGGAGCTTAGGTATCCAAAGTTTTCTATGTCGAAAAAGTGAAGTAAATCCCAACGAAAGCGGAGTGTCGGAGCAGATTTTGTTTTCTCTCCGAAAGTGGATCAAATTTGCACCGATCGGAGCAAGGTTTGAACGGTTGGTTACTGAGGTACGAGAGATTCCATTCTCTCTCTACTCACTTCCACTCTCTTAAACGTAAAATTCACTGGAATATTGGAAATAGTGCATTCAGCGCACTTGGTTTCGAGTAGGTTATCACGAAACCCAGTGACTAAAAAGATTTAATTTTGTATGGCAAACCACTTGGTTATCATGTTGGTTTGGGATAGTTTTGAGTTAAATAAGTTTAAATGTCAGGTGTGGACATAGAATAGTTTCGAGTTGAACAAGTTTAAGTACCAGGTGGGGACATAGCATTAAGTAGGTTCAGATGAAACCCAGTAAATGAAAAGGTTTCATTTTGTATGCAAAACCACATGAAAACTCATGTAGGTTTGGGATAGTTTTGAGTTTAACAAGCTTAAGTACCAGGTGGGGACAAAGCATTAAAACACATGTTTTCAAGTCGTTCATAATAAAACCTATAGTAAGACGAATCGCAATATAGAAGCTTTTTGAGTCCTAAATTCGTTAACCCAAAAAGCTTCAATAAGAAGTAATGTTACTATATTGATAAAAGTGAAGGTTCTCAAAAAAAGAGTGTAAAATTGGTCAAGTTGTCAAACAAAAACCAGTAAGCTTTCGGTCTGAATGGCTAAACATTTTTACTTAAACGTATCTCGTTTTTGAGGAACTGGGAATAGCACATTATTAGAATGTCGAAAAAATCCGATTATTATTATATCCAGTGAAATTTTCTTCCTTCTGTACTGTGATAATTGTAAGAGAGGTAGAAAATATCGACTTTAATGCAACCAAAAAGAAAAACGTTCCCTTTTTTGAACCTCAAGTGATCTTTTCACAAATCGCCCTATGGTGCTCCCCTGTTTGGGTGCTTCCGGAATAAATAGCATTTTAGGCAAAGTAGCTAGACTCTCTGTATTACCTCCTCTTTGTAAAAATACCTCCGCGATCGTTTCTGAACTTTGTATGGTGTTATCTTTTTGACGTAGTTCTCTGGATCTCATCTCTCCTTTGAGCATGACAGTACCACCTTAGCCGATCGTGCTCTTTTTTTCCAAGATGATTATTGGCTTCAACTGCTGCCATACGGGACATCTTCATCTCAGTTGCTGTCAACTTAATCTCATTCTTTTAGTACATTCTCCAACATAGTGGATCGTATGTGAGGGCTGGAGGTGCAGCCGCGGTGTAGAGTCTTCCTTCAGTTTGCGGCATTTTTCTATCACAAAAGATGTCGTAGTTTTCCACCACTTAAGATCATTGATACATGTTATTTATGCTTTTCACTCTTGGGAAGCTCATCTGCAATGTTCGTTCATTGATATAAATTGGTTTTTTTTTTTTTTCTAATATAGTACGCACTATCATTGAAAGCTTTTACTCGTACATTTAGTGCTTCTTGCAGTAATCTAGAATCCTCACGAGGGCTCCATAGTCAACAGAGAATAGAACAGCTGCTTTGGTCTTATGTTTTATCTTACTTACAGAAGGTAATCGAGGACTGTAAGATTGTGACTTGGGCTGCTTCGGCGACTTGGGCATCTAACCATCGTCCCCGATCCATGCATACAAATCACCATGCTGCAAAAGCCTTTGGAATTCTTCGTTGCTTGATTAGGGCACCCATATAAGATGGCGTTGTTATCCATCGAATGAATTTTTCGAGGTCAACCAGCACAATATACATAATCTCTTTATCCAACATCACTATTTTGCTTTGTTGGTAGCTTTACCTTTAGCTTTAATATTGGGATATCAGCTTGGTGGAACTGCAGTTATCGTAACTTCGTGAATGTTAATTTTCCAATTTTCTAAGAGAGACCTCCCTTTAGATTGGAAAACAGTTGTTTTCTGACGTCTCTCATTTTTTTTTTAACTCTTAGGTATTTTGCCTGCCTCTGAACCACTTCCTTTTTTGAAGTTCTTAACTCAACTGCTTCACTAAAGAGCCCGACCCATAGAATCCGTTGCATCCGTTCGCTGTCGGATTCAACTGACAGCTCGATTAAATACACACGATCTTATGAGAGGTGACCCATATGCATCGGATGCAACGGACGCAACGCAAAAAGTGGCCCAACTTTTTACTTTTGCGTTCGGCAGAACTGATGACATGCGCAGTCAAAACCAATTTGAAATTTTCTCTTCACACCGCAACGGATTCTATGGGTCACCCCAATCCGTTCTGTCCGGTAAAACTCACTGCTGTCAGTTGAATCCGGCAGCAAACGGACGCAACAGATTCTATGGGTCGGGCTCTTAACGTAATTTAGGTACAGCTGTTTATTCAAAAGGTCATCACAATATTGTCGCCCATTTGTGCAGAATTTTGTCGTCATTCACAATAAGCTGTTCTTGCGCTTTTCTCCTTTTTGAGCGGGCTGCTCCCTTATATAAGTTGTTTTGCCGTATTTTTTAATAGCCAGATTTACATCAGCAGCTGGACAGAAATTTATTGCAGCACCTGATACATGCCCTCTATGAAGCAAAATAGAAATACCGCCTACAGTATATATCTTTGTATATAAAATGCCGCAATCCACGAAGCTATGTTGAAAAACTCTTGATATAGCGGCTTCGCACTCAATCTCTCAAAAATGTTTTTATTATGATAATGAATTTTGGTAGTGTGATATTTTGAGATTTGTCCAACCGATTTTCGGTTTTTAACATTCAAAAGGGTTTATCTTATCATGATTAGGATTTGTAAGATTTAAGTCTTGGCCGGTTGAATGGTTTCAAAGATACTCAAACAATAAGCCAAACATTTTGTTTAGTGATATCTCTTAAAGCTATTTACTGATTTAGATAAAATTTTGATGTTTAAAGGGATTTTTTAATACTCAAATCTGATTAAAAATTGTATCTTAAAACGTAGTTCAAAAATCAAATGTGCGTATGGCGCCTTGAAGTCAAATTATGGAGTTTCTATTACTTTAGATTTCATGTGCAAAGGTCTGGTCTAAGTCATTAAGTTTAGTTAATATAACCAAAATATCTTCTTCCTGATATTTATCGTTGAGTCCAAATTTTTAAATAACTTTACTTTGAGTTAGATTTGTAAGACTCTGTTCTAATGCTCACTCAAAACCTCCTTTAAAAAAACACCTTTTTTCAATTTTACTAGTCTAGCCCTGTATAAAGTTCCGAGAAGAGATTCATCTGCAGATTAAGAATTCAAAATTCGAATCCCAGAAACTTCTTACTGTTTTTCTACTATAGTATCGTCCTTTGCGTCTGATTGGCAATTTCTACGAGATCAATTACACAGCAATGAATAGCGCTTTCTCGCTTAGCAGTCAAAAGGTATTTTCATGTTTATTTATTTGTTGCATTGGTCTCCTTCCCAAATAGCAGAGTAGCTACTGAAAACATTGACATCCCACGGGAACGGCATCTGGAATGCGAACTATTGTACTGTTTTCAAAAACTTTAAGGTAATCTTCAGCTTAGCCCAGTGGGTGTTTCCGAAAGGTTTTTTTTTTATCGAATAAAGAAAAACGTGAACAACGCTTTCAATATGTTAGAATCTAGAAACGCTCTGTGGATTAGCTATTTTTGTTTATATTTAGCTTACCTTGCCTATTGAAAAGCTTTATTCAAAGCTTTCATAAGCGGGTAAACGTTGCCACATATAAGGCTAATTTCGGTACAGTCCAGAAGTGAACCGCCACTTCTGACTTTGAAAAGGCTTTTCTGTTAAAACCGTATTGACAATCTTTTTTCAACAGAATTAAGAAATGCCAGCAATCACCTAGCTTCGCTTAGTGCTTGAGAGTTACAAGCATTTTTGTAACATTTTAAATTTAAAAAAAATGCATATATTCATCTGATTTACAGGACCCCGCGTAGGAAGCATTCAGTTTTAGGATTAAGTAAGCCACAGTCAAGTTGTCTATCTTATGCCAACTACCATTTACGTAAGAGTAATAAGAAAAAAGGATTTAAAAGCAAAGAACTTGTTCAGAAATGTCCTTTGAAACCGATAAAAATAGCAAATGAATAAAAGAAAAATATGTTCATGGTTATTAATGTTTTGCACCAGCATTGAATTTCATATCGTGTGCATGCGTACTTTTAATTATGTATACTAACTAACATACGCTTAGAAATAAAATACAAAAAACTATCTTCTAATGTACAAATACTTCCTCTCTATTTTGTGTATAAATAAATGGAATATTGAAATTTCAATTGGAACGTTAAAAAAGCAAAATAACACTTCAACACACACACACTTTAACGATCAGCCATTTATACACTCTACATGCTTCACTTTAAACATTCTGTCTTTTCTTTTCTGTTCTTAGTCAAATTATGAATTAGCAAATGATTTTGTTTTGATGTGTCTTTTGTGATTCCATTTATTTAATTATTATTATTAAACAATACTATACTATTGATATAAATGTTTACGTGTAAATCTTCTTAATGTAAAAATGTGAATACAATAATGGCGTGTTCTTACTTATTACTATGTACAACATTTTAACTCTATAACATCAATTTTACGTGTACTATACTATAGACTGTCTTCATCTTGTATGTGATATGTTCTTCTTACTGTGATAGATTTTAATTAGTCATAAAACAATACGCTTTATTTATATATAAACATAATTAACAATTATTTCAGACCAACGACGCATTAGGTTCAACATTTAATTGGATATATTTTGTGCCTCTAATAGTTATAGGCTCATTTTTTATGCTCAACTTAGTTCTTGGTGTTCTTAGCGGGTAAGTTCCCTAAAAACTTTGATTCTAAACAAATTATTTTTCTAATTCTCTTATTCTTGGTTTTGTTTTTAATTTTTTCTTACTTCTTACTAAATATTAATTTTTTCTATTTTTTGTTTTATACTTAACACTGCACAATACTAATTTTAATATACAAATCCTTATTTGTAACATTATTATACCTGTATGTCATTTGAAGAGAATTTTCTAACGAACGTAATCGTGTCGAACGACGAATGGAATTTCAAAAATGCCGGACTAGAACATTATTTCAAAATGCCATGACATCATATCTTGATTGGATAACGCAAGCAGGTTCATACAAAATAATTCTTATTTAAAAATTAACTGAAAAGTATCCACAATATGCGACACAATAACAATAACCCAAAATTATAACACAAAAAATAGTTTGCCAAGTTTGATATGTAATAATGTGTGTGTCCAATATAATTACTAATTTATTTTAGAATTTTTCAAAAAAATGTACTTATTAATCCATAGGTGAACACAATCATCTCTTAGCTATATCCAAGATGTGTGATGAATTATGCTAGTTTTCATATAGTGAAGTTATTGCCACACCCACAAACAGTGATGATATTCATTATATAAAATATTTATTCTCAAGTTTACGTAATTGCGTAGAAAAAAAAAATTTGAAAAAACTGTTTTGAAAAACCAATTAGATGGCTCGAATGTTAATGACACCGTTTCCCAGTTGACTGTCCGTCCAATAATTGTTCTGAAAGTTTCATTTCCCTTTTGTTTGACTCATTTTCACATAAATTATCACTTCATGTTGATCTGTTCTAAATGTGACACCCAACTCATTGTCCTTTTTGGTCATCGTTTCATTATGTGTTTTTTGTAATGATATGGGGTCTGTTTCAAATAAGTGACCATCATACATTTGGCGAAAGCTGATGAAGGAAGTACGCAACTTCGATGAGAGACAGCAGTTATAGTCAAAAGACATCGAAGCGTTTCTTTTCAATCTGTCGTTAGCACAATACTCAAGTTTAGTCATCATACAATTGTTAGAATCTGTCCAGAAGTTTACTTTGCCTAGGGTGACCAGATTATTCCTCAATGAAAGATTATATCAAGAGGAATATCACCATAAAGTTTAAAAGTTTTAAGGTTTGACTCTTGAAAAGGTGAATAATCTAAGAAAAAAGACAAATTGGCCCATTTTGAAAACAGATACCTGACACCAAGCTCATAGGCAAAAAAAGAAAGATTTGTGCTCTTTAAACAGGTCATCTGGTCACCTGAACTATGCCAATTCAATTCGTATTTTCGTCGACCCAAACATCTCCTAATGATTGTAAAAACACAATTAACACAACTTTAGGTCACAGATTAGCTCTTTATTTAGTTTAGGCTCAAGAACTAGCTCTTCACCTAGTAAAGACTTTCCATATTTTTATTTTTCTTGCCATCGCACACACGAAGGACAACTTTGTCGGACAAATTAATTTCTAAAATTTTATTTTGGAAGTTGTAAGTTTCTTCGGATTTGATAAGATAAGGGTTGAACCCAGTGGCGGATTTACCGGCAGGCTAGGTAGGCATGAGCCTAGGGCGGCATATTTTAGGGGCGGCCAATTTGAAAACCGATTTTTTTAGATTTCTGTAAGACGATTTTCTGATGAATAGATATCTCTCTAGAAGTCATTGGACATTGTCTGATAGGAAGACACGCCATAAGACTCGGTGTTCCCCCTCTAATGACTTCTGGAGAAGTTGTTTAGATGAGGAGGAGGAGGAGACAATCCCACACCTCCTCTGCCCATGTCCTGCACTCTCCTTTAAAAGAAAACGGCATCTAGGAAAATATTTCCTTGATGATTTAAACGATCTGGCGAACACAGATATCCTCCATCTTCTTCGCTTTAGTCAAAAGCTCCAAATGGTTTTGTTAAGTGAGGCACTCCCATGCATAATTTTTATGGTATCACAATGGACCTCATATTGGTCTAAGCGTGTCAGTTGTTTTCCTGACAGCCATTTTAACCTAACCTAACCTCTCTAGAAGTCCACAAGACACTTTTACAATGGCTTTTCCCTGGCACGTGACTTCAAGTTTTGCGCTTGCAAAAAATATTAGGCCGTGATTTGAGAAGCTCTATGTTATGTAAGTGAAGTAAAATTTACGAAGCAAAAGCATCTTTGTATTCGAATTTCACATACTAATATTTCGAGTAGGAGCTCTGAGATAGCCCAATTGGCGACATGTAGCCCAATCTGGCACCAGTGTAAATCTACAATAAGGGCAAACGGGCAAGTCCCATACTTCAATTCACAAAACTTCAATTGATAGCTTCCAACAATAATTACATAACGAACTCACATTTCTTTCTGGTTGTGCGCTGTGATTTTTCAAAGTGTTTCGACATGGGAAAAAGACAACCGAAAAAAAAAAATTAAATGTGATGAATCGCTCAGTGAAAAAATTAAAAATGAAATGACCGCGAGTGATAATTTCAGAGTTAACACATTTCTCGTCATCATTGATAGACTCATATCTGAATTCGAAAAAAGACAGAAGGCCTACAATAAGTTCAAAGAAAAGTTTTTATTTCTGACAAAAATGAGAGAATTGTCATCATTGTCAAAAAGCTCTCGCCTTGGAAGAAATATGCAAAGATAATTTAGGAACTTACAATTCACAATTGTAGTAGTACGGGCGGCAAAAATTCAACGGCCTTTTTTTGGGAAATGTGTAAATTCGCCATTGCTTCATCCCACATGAAATTGTTTACTTCCACACTTTATAAAGCGTCAATATACAACTTTTCGCATCACGAATTTTTTTTTAATGAATCTATACAATATACCGATAGTTGAAACCTTGGTAGTGCCCGTGGTGTAATGGTTGCCATGTTTGCCGAATACGCGGGAAGTTCGTGGCTCGAATCCCAACAGAAACTAAGAAATGTTTTCCACGGGTATCACTTTTCGCGAGGAATTGGCAAGTTCTTCGATAGTAAATTCATTCTCATGAAAAGCACTTTCTCGATTAGCCGTTCGGAACTGGCAGAAAATCGTAGAGCTCCTCCATTCCCTCACAGGGCATCTTCTTCTTCTTCTTTCCATTTCCGGCGTTACGAGTAGTGATCTTGAAGCGATCACAACTCTCCCACTTTTCTGCTTCACACTAGTGATCCGCCTGTGGGGTACGCCGCGTTGACCTCAGAAAGCGTCGGCAAGCCTCCCGGTTTTGGATTGTTCCATGTCTGAGGCCAACCAAATGCTGCTGTTTTTGCATTTGCTTGTACCAGGAGTGTTTTGGCCTGCCTTTTCTTTTTCGTCGAGAATTTGTTGAAACGTTGTACGATATTGCCTTTTGGACGGGGTTCTGCGGATCTCTCCTTTGAACATGACAAAACCAACTGAGCCGGTCGTGCTGAATTCTGTCCAAGATGGTACTTTTGACATGAAGGTTTCCACGGATCTTAGTACTTCTAATTCGATCAAGCTTTGTTATTTCGATAGTAAATTCATTCCCATGAAAAAAAGCGCTTCCTCGTTTAGCCGTTTTGAACCGGCAGAAAATTGAAGGGCCCTTTTATTTCCTCACAGGGAATTTTTATGACAAATGCGCTAGGCCCCGAGGCTTCCCGCTCTGTATGTATGTATGTAATAGTTGAAGCCTCAATTAAAGAGTGTTTTTTTTAGACATTTGTGGTTTTCAATCTAGCAATACTTTTTTCGGAGATAGTTTTTTTTGACAGCTGTTTGATTGATATTCAATTTCGTTTGCCATTTCATCGTCGAAGAGTTGAATCCGCACTATGCGACGACGTACATGTGTTCGGTAAATTCTCTAGAAACAAAATCGCTGTTATCGCCGATTTTCACATAATTTAGAGTCCAAGATCGAGTGATTTAACACCGTCTGACTATTTTTGGTGGGGTTATGTAAGTCTCTTGTCTATGCAGATTAGCCTGAGACGATTGATGCTTTGGAAGCGAATATTCGGCGCGTTATTGCTAACATACGAATGCTGCGAAAAATAGGACACTCGCTCAGAAAGTTATTCGAGCTAGGCGCGACGGTCACTTGCCAAAAATCATTTTTAAAACAAAATGTCAAGTCCTTGTCTTTGTAATTAGGCTAAATTATTGACCATAACATCTTATTTGTTTCATTGAATTTTAAAAAAGACACATAGAAAGAAACGCCCTTTACAATATACAAACTACCGATCGGGAATCGATAGAAGCCGCCTGCAACTGACCAATCAACAACAGAACAGCAACGACTAGCAATACATTTTAAGAGGAGAAGAGTCAGTGTCGAATTGAGGAATCCGAGACTTCAACATCAAAATAAAACTTATTCACCTACCCCCGTATTAAGAAACGCGGAATAGCTGGGTTATTATTATTCCATGGATTAAGTTACCATTATACCATTTTCCACTTAATTAAAGCTACCTTTATACCATTTTGCACTTAATCCATGGAATAAGGCTTAACCCAGCTATTCCGCGTTTATTAATACGGCGGCTAATCCCTAGTTTTAATGAAATTATCTTAAAGCTTTTATGATAATCTTCCGTGGATGAATCAGTTGTCTTGTGGCTGAAGTCATGACCTCGACGTAGAGGCTGCAGTATTGCCAGAGCTGTCCGCTACACAAATTATTTCGATTTTCCTATTTAGCCCGCTTATTATTATCGACAAAGTACCCCAAAATGCATCGTATTCATCTATTTTATGTTGAAAGATTGAGATATTACAAAAATAGATCGATTTCCGTATTGGTTTTTTGGCAAAAGAGAAATAGGAGGCATTATGGCCATAAATGGTACCATGTGGTGTTTTGTGTTGCGTTGTACGTGTATGCACATATTCTTTAGAATGTTGAAATCTCTTTATTTGCACATCAAATTGCACTACAGACACACAACACAAATATTTACAACCGTATGTAATTCCAGCTGAAAACTTCAGAAGTCGTTCTGCAACTAATCCTTTCTAAATCAGGTTTTGTGGGTATATTTTTATGCAAAAGTCTTAACAAAATCAATCCTTGTACCGAGCAAATATTCCTTTTGATCAACAGTTTAGTGTACGGAAGTATTTTCCCACTGTATTACTTTTGCCAAATATAACATAGTGCGGACTCCGACTTATAAGCTTTCTCCATAGTTTATCAACGTTAAGACTTCCAGTTACAAACATCCGAAGACAACTAACGAAATGATAACTCTCGACAAGTTTGATTGCACATTGGCTAAAGCTCCTACAAGCTCGCCTCTCCATGACGACTTTATTTAATTCAAATTAGTTGTTTTGTAACTTTTCTACTGTGGTAAAGTTTCTAAAAAGATTGCAATTTTCATATTTGTAATCTTTTCTGTAAATTTCTGAAAGTTTTCACATAAATTATAGCTTCGATGATGCGTGAAATTGATTTCCAGTCCTACTTTCTTTCGAATTCTTCATTGAAGAGATAATCGGCATCAAATATGCAGCGAAGCCTTAAATACATCGAAATCAGATGTTGGAAAAGTCAAAATAGTTTACCAGCTCGACAAAAAATCATCAAAAAATTCCTTCGTTAAACTTCAAAAGAAGTATGAATAGAATCAGGGAGAAATAAATTTCAAAATAAGTGTCCAAATCACAAACCAACGTAGTTTTGCAAAACCCTTTGGATTTACAACTTTTGGATCAAGAAATTCGACAAACAATTTTTGAACTTCTTTGTTCTCCTCATGAATATTGCTCAGCCGAATCATACAACTTTTTCCTCCTTTCGTCTTCTTTTATTTCTTTTCCTTTTCTTTCACTTTCTATACTTAATTGTTCGTTTTTTCACGGCTGTCAAAATATTGATTATACGGAAATTCTATGATACGAAGATAGTGCAAAGTACGATATTCCAGCACATGTTGGACATTTTTTAACTGCTTCGTTGTATGTAAGGAAGGATTGCCGCTGAATGTTTTGACTCAAAACTAAATCTGTCGTCGTTACAATTCGCAGTTTGCTTATTCTTTCAGAATTATTTTCCTCAGAGCCAGCTAAGCTATACTTGCGCCTTCTGAGAGATTTACAGAAAGCGCCCTTTTCCTGGTATAGTGCTACTTTTAGGTTTATTGGGATTTTTTAATTTTGCGTTGTTTTGAGGTAGATTCCATTTGAATTTGCAATATTGCAAGTGATGTGAGTTGATGTGCAAATAACAATTCAGCTCAAGTTTGATGGATGTTGTTTTGGAGTTACTTGAACAATATTTTTGTTTAAAATGCAAATGGCAGTATTTCTTCGCATAAGACGAAACAAATTTTTCCTTAGGCTGATAATAAAGCCAGCTACATCTTAATACTCCCACAAGTTTACTTAAAACTATTGGTCTGCCCGTGGTGAATGCCCTTGGAGTATTCTTTTATGTCAGAACCTTTTAGGAATCGATATTTTAGGTATCGGGGGGCTAATATCTCTGAACAATTGGCGTCTTTTGTAAAAAGAAAAATGTGATGCAACCGTTTTTTCATTCCCTTTTTGATTTATAACATCAGACCTCGATTTGAACAGAGTGTTTTGCATAAGATGCGACAAAAGTGCAGAATGCATAGATTGGAAAGAACATTGCAACTTCGATTTTCGTCGAACTCTCCAGTCTTGTACTCTGAATTTTTCTAGGTTTTCTTCTAATTGATTACACCACCTAAGACTGTTTCTTCCTCTGCCGCGACTTCCGTTTCGAAAACCCATTCAGTAGGTGCGTTGGTATGTCCATTCGCACTATTTTTCAGCAATTGTAGTCTAACGATTCGAAATCTTCGCATTATAGCTCATACAGTTCATTTCTGAATTTTCTTTTTCGAAACTACCAAGGGTTTTACTATCCGCTTTAGATAAGATTCATGCTTATGCGCCGTATAGAAGGACTGGGATGCTCAGCTTCTCACAAATGGTTATTTGGGTTTTTCGAAAGAAGTTTATATTTTCTCCCACTGAATTCAAAGAGGCAGCGATTGCCAAAAAATAATTTTCCCTTAGGCACATGCCCTGATGGGTTGGCTCATTTCCCGATACCAAAAAAGAGAGTTTAGTATCGCCAAACCCAAAGCTTTTCCCAACCTGTAGACATTTTGGGAACACATCGCGAAAGCAATTCCTGTATTATTCCAAAAAGTCATCAAAGTTTATAGCGTAAACTTCAAAAATAGTGTTAAGCCCCATCAAGTATAAAAACATAATCACTTTGTAAATACAAACATTAAATAGGTAAGCCCACTTCATCCTTTCTACCCACATTAATCTCAACTTATTGTTTTATGATTTTTTTTTTCCTTTAGACTTGTTTTTTATGTTATTTTTATTGTTTTATTTTTATTCTTTTTCAACTATAAACTCATATAAACTGTTTGAATTTTCCTGGTTTTCCTTCGTTAAATATTTAAAAAAAAAACAAAAAAATTGCATTGTTTTTTACCCAACAACAAACAACAAAAATCCACCAAATGTTTTGTCTTTCGTAGTGAATTCGCAAAAGAACGAGAAAAAGTAGAAAATAGGCAAGAATTTCTTAAGCTTAGAAGACAACAGCAACTAGAAAGAGAGTTGAACGGCTATGTTGAATGGATTTGTAAAGCTGGTAGAGTATTTATTTAAAAAAAAAAACGAAAGTAAAAGAATAAAATTTAGTTGAATGCTAATTAACAAAAAAATTAAAACTAAGAACACAGTTAGTTCCCTTTTGTTTAATGTTTCCTGCATCAATCCCTAATATACAACACCCAATCCTGATTTAGAAATTCATAAGAAAAAAAAAAACATCGTGACTGTACTCGACATAATTTTGATTCACTTTCACACAAATGCAAAATAAACAATCAATCGGGTTTCAATTTTACATAATTATTAACAGAATCATGTTTTTATTAAAAAAAAAAAATATTCCAGAGGAAGTGATACTAGCCGAAGAAAGAACGACAGAAGAGGAGAAGATGCACATAATGGAGGGTAAAATTGAATATTTATTTTATTTTACTTAAATACAAAAAATTTAATATAAAAACATTTTAGCGAGAAGAAGAAATGCCGCCAAACGGAAAAAGCTGAAAAGCTTAGGCAAATCGAAGTCAACAGATACAGAAGAGGAAGAAGGCGAAGAAGATTATGGTGATGATGGTATGAGATTATTGTCATATTTGTTTGTGTATGCGCATAAGGATTTTGTGACTTAAAATACAGAATTTAAATTAACCACAAACATATGGAACCTTAAATTCTCGAGTTTGAGTCATAACCATTTTTTTATTTTTATTTTCCATTTGCTTTTGCATCTAAAATTGTCCAGAAAAATGTTTGCAAGAATTTTCTTGATGAAAATTATAATTTTTTATATTGTCAATAACCTTTGGTATGTCCCCATAATTATCCTTCAACCAAATTTACTTTCAGTTGAGACTGATAACGAAAAAGAAGGTACGGAATAAAAATAAGTTAAAATTATAAAGTAATGAAACTGCTAGTGTTCCTTGAGCTGTGTTCCACAATCCTAACTGCTTTTGTATAGAATGCATATTTAAATAAAAATATTAATAATACTTTCTAATGCTGCAACAATACAATTAGTTAAATTAAAGGCTGTTCATCAATCACATAAAAAAAGGATTATTTTTTAGAGATTAAGGCACAACTCGTTAAGATGCTAATTCCTCCAAATTGAGTGTCAGCTGTCAGCTTTGTTGTGCATTTTCACTTAAGATTGTCGAATTGTTATTTCACTTTCACATTGATGTTCTGTGTTTCACAACTATTGTTGGTATTTTAATTTTAACGTATTTACACACTTGAGCAATTTAAGAATCTAGAATTGGATTTAATTTGTATTCGTATGCTTCTAGTGTGGTGCTAGTTAATTGAAGACTTAACTACTACTGCTGTTCTTATTTGAGATTATCAAAAAACTACGAGTAGTTCTCAACCTCTTGAGCTACTTACTGCCATTGACTGAGTCTTCCTGTTAGTTTTTCTATTGTTTGAAAAAAAAAATGTACTGTGCACCTTTGATTGCTTACACTCGTTGAATTAAGAAAAGAATGTGATCACTGTCTCTGTTGCACTTGTCTAAAAAATTTATAAAAATTAAAGCTGTTGTTGAAGTGAGAGTTGAGTTGTAAAAGAAATGCATCTTGATAAGAAGCTCTGGTTGACTTATAAATTTTTCGCGTTTCAGTCTTTTGGGGAAAAGGATACCTACACCGTGTAATTCGTGTTGGGTCGTTCAAAACGAAATTAGTCTGTTATTTTCTGATGAAAAAAATTTTTTATTGACTAATCTGAAAGGAGTCTATAGCAATCCCATGCAACACCATCAGATTTGCAACTGAAACGACAGCAATAAACTCATTTTAGATTGACGAATAGGAAACATTTTTTACCAGAAATTACCGTGTGATTTATTTTTAAACGAACCAACACGAATTACGTGTCTTTTCCTTCGAATGACTCAATTGGGGTCGTGTTACACAACATCACACAGATCACACCGTGGGTGCATGTAAACACTTGGTTATGGAATATCTCATGAAAAAGTAATGGCGTAAACGAGGCCGATATTTTTCATTAGTATTTGAAGAATAGGGGTTTCTTTTCAACGAGATAAAAATTAGATTGTTTCCCTTTAAAAAAATATCGGTTTTTTATTTGTATATTAAAATGAAACCTTTTATTGGAAGACCTTGTAAAATATTGAATTTGACAGAACTGAATTTGTAAGTGCTTGTCCACACTTCGAATTTTCGTTGAAATTCGTTATTTTGGACGGCTATAAATCTGAAACCCACAAAATAAATGCTGGTGTGCCCCAGGCCTCGGTTTTGTCTCCGACACTTTTTCTAATTTTCATTAACGATCTTTTGTCTGAAACTACTAATCCACTAAATTGTTTTGAAAACTCAATGCTGTCTTTTGTCGTTGAAGCGAAACTTTCCACCCTTGCCACTATCCATGAGTGGCTCTTGCATTGTTGAAACAGAACAGCTTTCAATCCTCGGTATGTACATTACCAACCACCTCCTGTGGAATAA
This sequence comes from Melanostoma scalare, assembly GCA_949752695.1. NCBI lineage: Eukaryota > Metazoa > Arthropoda > Insecta > Diptera > Syrphidae > Melanostoma > Melanostoma scalare. The sequence goes on from OX456985.1 coordinate 55,876,836, forward strand.
CCATATACTTGACATCGCCAAAAACGCTGCAAAGTGCTTAGGTCTCAAAATTTTCTCACCCAATGACCTGGCAGACATCTACAAAACGTATATTCGTCCTAAGATGGAGTATAACTCCCATATTTGGGCTGGTGCTCCTTCAACTCACCTCAATCTTTTGGACAGTGTTCAGAAACGAGCCTTTAAAATGATTGGAGATACGAACACCATTGAAACTTTCACGACACTCGATCATCTTCGTACTGTTTCTTGTCTCTCCTTATTTTATCGTTTTTTTTTACAGACAGTGCTCTTATGAGATTGCCAGCTGCATTCCTCCCCTTAAACAATTCAACCACGAATGTGGAATATATTGCCTAGCTCTATTTTTCCCTCTTATTACAATCTTCAGAAATTTAAAACTAATGTGCATCGGTATCTCCTTTCTAACTCTCTCCCTTTTTCCTAACGCTCGTACTGTGTTACTTAACATGTTAAGGGTAGTCACAACCCCTTGTGACCTTGTGAGTGCGCGCAAATTATAAAAAAAAAAAAAAATCATTCTGTCGTCGTAAAATGCAATGATTCTTATCAATAATATTACTGCGCATTCACTTCTACACAGTAAATTACGTTTTTCTCATGAGGATCATCATGAGCATAAAACCACCACCACAACAGTCCCTGAAAAATCATATCAATTCATGAGAACTCGGAAACAGGAGAGCTCGTTCCAAATAATCGAACATTTCTCATTTTGGTATTTCTTTCTTTTCATAGAAAAAGATTGTAGCAGTGTTTAAAGGGTTAGACTTAACGGCTTCAAGTACCAATCTTATTTTATAAGCAATCAATTGAACGATGAACACATCTGAGTGTTTCCGGGAATGTTGAAACAACTATCATCTCAATTGTTAGGTCAGCGAGCAAGAGAGTGTTGATTTGTAATGGACATAAAGATGTTACCGTTGATAAGATTGCAGTAAACTATTGAAAAATGTATACAAAAATTGCCTATCTTCCCTTGATTTTTGAACTTGGTTAACTTCTTTCGTTTGATAAGTTGAAACTCTCAATGTCGTTATTGTTTCATTCGATAGATTAAAACGCTCTTCTTTTTCTTGTTACACGTCGTAATTTCTTTATTCGGACAACTGTGGCCGAATTACCGCACACGTGATCGAGTAATACGTGACTGAATTATGTATTTTTGGTATTACTTCTCGCGTTATCGAGTATTTTAGTATCACAATTTGACATTCTTTCATCAGTATTTGAACAAATTGAATTTGATAAATGAACAGCAGACTGATGTTGTGTACTATATAGTACTCACTCACTCGATCACTGTAGAAGTAATTTGACCCCACAACGATCACAACGAAATCTTTTCAACAACTGCCAACTGGGTTGTACATTGTTTTTCACTTAAAAGGCAAACAAGGTGTGTTTCTACACTGAAAATTCGCACGAAATGCACCGAAATTCGGCGAAAGTCAGTCTAATACCGTTCCAGCACAGCGATTTTTCGTAGCAGTGCACAAAAGAGAGTGCTCACGAGAGAGTAAAAAATTTCCCCACCCTGTGAATTTCTGCCACCTAAATTTCTGTGGACAGAAATCGTGCACAGCCAAAACAAATACAACAACTGTCAAACTGACATTTTTCCAAGCGTTGGTGCGAATGTTTTGTTCAAGGCGTTTCTTTACTTTTGGGACAATTACGCTCTTTCAGAGAGTTTCTGAGAAATTTTACTTCCACTCCTTATAATATGACAGATTGTGAATTTCTGTCCACAAAGTAAAGAAACAGACCTATACTCAACAGTTGTGTCTGCAGCGGAAATATGTGCTGTGTGCTGGTACGCACACCGAATTTTCTGTATCAACACACAGCGAGTATAAGTCAAGAGTTTTTGATTTTTGGTGTTGGGGCTTCGGTCAGTGTGATGTGCGTGGGATGTAGCCAAACTTTTCCTATTAGCTATTTAGTTCCATACGAATCGTTGTGCAGTAACGGAATGGCGGAATGCCACATGTGCCAGACGCACCGGTTTAAAAACACAAGTGTTGTATCTTTGGGCTCTATTTTGTGTCAGCTACTACAGATAGCAGGTAGTTTTAAAAAAAAAAAAAAAAAAAAAAAAAAAAAAAAAAAAAAAAACCATCACACTATAAAAGCTGAATCAGAAAACACACTCTTGTCAGTCTAAAGAGAATATAAATGCAACGAGCCAATAGCCATCTCAAATTCGGGGAATCCTAACTAATTTTATTAGTGTAAAAGTATTTCTGTCTTCCCGTCAGTCTTTCCAATGTAACCGTTTCCCGCCCAAACTGATTTAAATGATATTTTGTGTAGAGATAGTCTAGAACCGAAGGAAGGACATAGGCTACATATTTTGTCCCTATATTTCCACGGGAATGGGAACGTAAACGGGAACTTAGAAACTACTGGACCTATTACAAAAATGCTTTCAGCGGTAGAATGCTACACTACCAACGAGTAACATAAACTTTATCTCATTCCCATATTCCCACAGGAACAGGAATCCTTACCGATATTATAAACGTGAAAATAGCTATGTCTAACTGTTTTTCTATGTTACCATCTATTGCTCAAACAACTGATCCGGAAATTTAGTACAGAGATGGTCTAAGACCTGAGGCAGGACATAGGCTATATTTAACTCCTATAGTCTCGCGTTACTCGTTGACTAAAACAACACAGATACTACTAGACCGATGTCAAAACCTATTTCACAATGAGGTGATTTATGTCAAACTGTCGATATCACAGATGACCTAAAAAGAAATGTCAATCACGATTTTCAAATAGATAAGGGCAATCGGGAATGGCTGTGAGAAAAGAAAATTTTAGGGCTGACTTATGAGACAGTTAACGATATAAACTAACAAATTATGCTGTCAGACAAATTTTGTTATTTGTACACGGCTACAAATTACACATCTGAAACGCAGCACTATAAAAGCTTCGATCATGACTGGAATTGCAAAAGGAGAAATCGTTTTGATTAGCCGCATTCCTGTCATTCCGACTGGATTCCCATTTTTGGTTAAAAGAGTACTTTTTCCTCTAAAACCAGTATTTGATATTGGTAAAGGACAGGAGGTGCTTAAAGTTGGAGGTGTTCATTTAGAAAAAAAACCATGGCACCTCATGCTCACGTGTATCAACCCCGCAAAACCTTTATGTATGGCAAAAGATGAAAAAAGTAAGGTATGCAAATGTATTTAAATAAAATAATATTATTATAGGTTACTGTAATGCATGTTTCAATGTATGTGTTTTATTTGCAAAATAATTGATCCAAGTTAAAAATACTGCCGATAGTCACTTTTCCATGCCGACGAAGTCTTGGACATTGATTTTGATAGTTCTAATCAATATTTCATTTAAATGAGCAAGGTTAAATTGTTTTGCCAGGGTTCCACTCTAAAGATTTAGTCAAATCGCTATATGAAACCGTTACAAAGCAAGCTGCTACTGAGACACCGTCCAACGTCCACACCTGTATCTGCTGACCCAGCAGAAAGTTCTCCATGCAGCATCCCAGTTGGGAATTTCCAAAAATGCACTCCTGAAGCCGTACGTTCTTCCTCAAGGAAAAGAAGCAGAAGTTTCGTAAGAAATCCTATGCTTTTTTATTGCATCTCAGAAGCTAAGTCGCTCTTAATCACAAATGCAAGTGTTAGAAGTTATTGAGGTTTCATTCATCGGGCATAATTTTTTACGACGATATCGTGCAGATCAACTGATACATTCTGCTTTCGAAATGATCCGTCAGCTGCCTTAAGAAAGCCTTGCATCAAGGTTATCTGCATCTGCTTAGGTTTAATTATGACTCATCTTATTTTACGTTGCACAAATGGCTCTAGAGATCCATAGTGGCGATTGCGAAATTGCGATTTTTATCTCTAGTACTGCTTCAGATCGTTCTTATTTAATTTTTTCTTAGGTATTTGTCAATCGTCATTTTAAAAATGCTGCAAAATAAATTATTGAAAGTATTGTCCCAGTAACAGAAACGAAGTCTAGACGAATTTACTCAACTAATAAAAATATACCACGAGCTGTTGTTTCTGATAAAAAATTTAACGAAAATTACTAAGGACTAGCTGACTCGACTGGTGTAGCTCGGGCCCTACGGTGATCGAATTAAGTAAAAAATAGCTTCCAAGTTTCCCTTTCCAGTGGGAAATGGGGATGAAATATAGTCTATGTTACTCAGGACTAATTAAGCACACCAAAGTAGACTACACATTATCATTTCTTCAATGGCATTCCATAACTGTCATTTGAGAACATTTGATTTGATGCTACAAACTGTCATTTGAATCAAGTCATTTTTTCTATCATACACCGATATGTTCCTTCCACACTGTCATTTTATTCCATCATTCCAGTCATACCAGATTATTTTGATCTTCATCATTTCCCTCATCATTTACTCATCAATTATTATCATCATTTACATCTGCACACTATAATTTTCTCCATCATTCATTAGTATAAAAATGATGTAAGAAATGATAGCGTGTAGCCAACTTAACGGTGGCAGAAGTTTTTAATTCGGTTCAGTATATTCCAAGTTCCCGGTTATGTTTCCGTTTCCGAGGGAATATGGAAAGGAAATAGAAGAAGAATGGAAAAGAATCTTCTCAGTCAACGCGGTAGTCTGATATTAACGGCTGTCAAAAACAAACTAAATGCTGCAGCTCAATTTTTGACAAGAGTCAACTGACAGATGACAGTGTTGTCATTTCAATTAAGAGGCGGGAAATTCAAAAAGTCACGGACTCAATGTCGCAGCTTATTCAATTTTTGACAAGAGTCAAGTGACAGATGACTGTTGAGAGGAGCAGTGTTTCCATTTCAACTAAAATCGGGAAATTCAAAAAGTCACGGACTTATTGACCCGCCCTAGTATTGATCTTTCTCTAACTGTACTGTGCCTGTGTATTAAAATTTTTCCACTAGACGCTTAATTGTTGATCTGCTAGGACGATTATGATGACCATAAATTGGACGTAGCGCCACTGACTCTGAATTTCGGTAGTAAATTTTAATAACTTCGACTCGATGTTGGCTCGTATATTATTCCAAAATGGCAAACCCTTTTGAAGAGAAATGTCAAAAAACGGTAAGAAATATGGCGTCGTTTGCTGTCCCTGTCGCTCTACTTCTGTAGCGTCCTTGTTGAAAAACCCTTTATAAAAACAAAAACCACATCAAAATCCGCTGTGTAGTTTTAAAGATCTAAGCGAACAGACAGCTAAAGCGACTTTGTCTTATACTAAGTCAGGATTCACTAGCTAGCTCATTGCCTAGTGCGTATTTTATAGAAAAACGTCTAGTAAAATTAAAGCTTGTTTAAAGAATCAGTAGCTTAGCACAAATATAATCCTCAATATCAATAAATGCTATTTATTCAACAAAATACAATACATATAACCAAATCAGAAAAATTGATTGAAATTTTTAGTTGAAATATTAATCTGGTTTGAATTGAATTGAAAAAAGCCTTCGAAAAGCCCATACCTTTCTTAGGTACGAGTTTATCCGACAGCGCATGTGATTTCTGATAGAAAAGCAATAAATTTGGTTATTTTTGCTCTCATCGAAGTATAGTTAAATGCTTGTGCTTAATGACAAATTCTCTAAGCTAGTCTAGCTTTTCGGTCTTAACTATATTCAAATCCATTACGCTTCTTTCATTCTGCTGAGTGTGCTGTAACATAACTACTCAAAGAGTTGCTACATCCGAAAGTTTCTGCTGTGGAATTACGTCTATTTTTGATTACATTTTCTATATCTAAAAATGTTAGTTTAAAATTTATATAGCTACTATAATTTCATATACATGTATGTGTAATCCTATACCCATAAGTTAAAAATAATTGTGCCTCCACTGAGTAGCTTCTCGTTTATGTAATAATGTGAATGTATAAAGCTAAATCAAGTCAACATAAAAAGAAACCCATGCTTAACCAAATGCTTAATATTTGCAGGATACCTCAAATCGCGAACGAAAACACAAGGCACATGCAAGGGTTTCTGGCATGCCGAGAAGCGATTTCGATTTTGGATCCGGCACACCGTTAAAACGCAATGGTTCTATTGGTTCGTCATAGTGTTGGTGTTTCTAAACACCGTTTGTGTAGCTGTAGAGCATTACGGCCAACCGAGATGGCTAACGGATTTTCTGTGTAAGTACATCATAGACATCTATCCGGGCAGGAGGCACCTGCTAATGAATAAGTGTGTACCATGGTTGTCCACGAATTTGTGTATTAAGAGTTCAATAAGACTTGATATTTATTTTTCGTTCTTTTCTTTTTTTTTTCTCTCTCTTCTCAATTCTCTTTACAGATTATGCAGAGTTTGCATTTCTGGGTCTTTTCATGACAGAAATGTGGGTCAAGATGTACGCTTTGGGTCCACGGATATATTTTGAATCATCATTCAATCGTTTCGATTGTGTCGTCATTAGTGGTTCGATATTCGAAGTGGTGTGGTCCGAGGTGAAAGGCGGCTCATTCGGTTTGTCCGTTCTACGTGCCCTCCGTTTACTTCGTATATTCAAAGTGACCAAATATTGGTCATCGCTGCGGAATCTTGTGATTTCGCTGTTGAACTCGATGAGATCCATCATTTCATTGTTGTTCCTGCTCTTCTTGTTCATTCTGATATTTGCATTGCTTGGCATGCAATTGTTCGGTGGACAATTCAATCTGCCGGGCGGTACGCCCGAAACAAATTTCAACACATTCCCGATTGCACTATTAACTGTATTTCAAATATTGACCGGTGAGGATTGGAACGAGGTCATGTATCAGGGTATAATATCACAGGGTGGAGCCAAAAGAGGAATGATTTATTCGCTGTAAGTTTTTTTGTTACCGTTTGACTTAGAAAGAACTTAAAAAAAACTACTACTACTACTACTACTACTACTAATTTCCATTAAACTACTACTATTTTATGGCTCTTCATTCATAAATACTGACAAACGAGTACTATGACTGTTTAAAGTAATTTTTTGACAATCATTGTCGCTAAGTAAAGTCTAAATGTATTTCATTCCAAATATCAAATCACATTTAACTGTGTTTAAAACCAACATTTGTATCAGTAGGGTAGTCAAGTAATGTAGACTCCATACGTTTTGTAGATCGTATATCGTAAAACATCGTGGCTAGTTATCGTGTTAAAAGATTAACTTGTATTCTGTCGTAATGAGATCAGAAACGTTGAACGTTGAACCATTAATGTGCGCAATCATCATCGTAAAAAGGCTCTTCAAGGCTGCAGATTTGATTTAAGAGAATTTCAATTGAATTGCACTTTAAAAAGCTTATAGTTTTTTGGAAAAGAAGGACCATTTGAACACATCTATTGATAAACACACACATTCAACACTAGTAGATTTTATTTTCAAAATTAGTTAGAAGGGACTTCTTTCCAACAAAAAAAAAAAACAAAATTCTCTTTATGAAATCTGTATACTCAAAATCTAACAGGTGAATAGGACGTTGTTCAAAAGCATGCAGTTATGATAAATTAAAAGGAATTTAATTTCACACATTTCACAGCATGAGTTAGAAATTGCTTTAGTTTCCATGTAAATGGCTTCGGTATTAATTTTGAATTGAAAAGTTATTATTTTATTATACAGAAATATAGCAACGCAAACCTTTTCTTGAGAGTTAGTTTGATTTTTATTGTAGCATTTTCAAAGTTGTAAGGGGAACAGGGGCCGAATCACGGCACACGCTATCGAATTACTCGAATTTGGTATTACTGCTCACGTTATCGAGTAATCTAGTACAACAATTTGGCATTCTGTCATCAGTAATCGAACGGAATTTCATTCGACGCATGAGGTGCTCATTCTTGAAATGAAAGTATGAGAAACATTGTGAACGTTTTTCCTTGTTTTTTATTACGAAGGCAGGTTACGTTATCAATAAGAAAGTGCCTAATCAATATAAATGAGTAACCAGCCATATCGAAAAGAAGTATCTTTCCGTTCAAAGCGATCACTTTCGTTGCCCATGTACATATGTACCGGAAGACTATCACAACCGTTTAAGTAGCCATTAACAAGAATTCTTTTAACTACACCACTCGAGTGCATTCAATATTTTTGTTTTCTGAAATTCTCACTGAAACTTGTCTTTTTTTACAAAGTATGAATTTCACTAACAAAAAAAAAATTTGTCTACAGAGACGTCAGCGACATCTGTGAGTTAATAGAAACTCGAAATATACCTTTGAATTTTTGGTGTAACTAGTACAATTTTAAATAGCTATTCGATACGTGAGATCCCGTATGCTGTGATCCAAAAATGGTCACTTACTCACTCGATCACTGAAGCCACTCACTCACTCGATAACGTGAGCTGTAATTCGGCCTCAGACTTTGAAGAACGTGAAGAAGAAAGCTAACTATTAGTGAGACTCTCAAAAGGGCCTTAACAAAATAAGACAAAGCTCTGAGAGCCTAACGCATTTCAGAAACAAAATAAAATGCTGCTCATAAACTGCGTGACTCGAATTTGATGGTTTTAAGACTACTTTACTCCAGGAGCTACTATGTGCTGCATTATGACATCACAATACAACCATTATGCCAAATAATTTGTTTTATAAACTTCAAATATATGACTGTACCCGGTTGATGGTTGGTAGTACATTATGTATCTTAGAAATTTTGATATCTTACTTACTTACTTAGGTGGGCATTACAGTTCGGGGTGAACCTGGGCCTCAACCAACATTCTTCTGTAACGACTTCGATTTCGGGCGCACTCCAAGTCGGTTGAGGTCTTCATGCACTTGATTGCGCCACCTAAGACGAGGTTTTCCCCTTCCCCGATTTCCCTGCAATGTGCTTGCGAACACCCGACGAGCCGGAGCGTTTGGGTCCATCCGCTGTACATGGCCCAACCATTCGCGATGCGTACTCTTCTGGCTATGCCCATGTCGCGGTACAGCTCATACAGCTCGTTGTTGTATCTTCTTCTCCACACATTGTCTTCGCAAACGGGACCAAAGATCATTCGGAGAAATTTTCTTACGAAACGACCAAGGGTTTCCTCATCCGCTTTCGATAAGGTCCTTGCTTCCGCGCCGTAAAGCAGAACTGGGATGATCAATGTCTTATACAAGGTTACCTTGGTTTTTCTGGAGAGGGTTTTGTTTCTCAATTGCCTTCTTAACCCAAAGAAGCAACGGTTGTGCAAGAGTTATTCTCCGTTTGATCTCCGCGCTGATGTTGTTTTCCGTGTCTATAACGGATCCTAGGTAGACGAAGTCCTGTACTACCTCGAAATTATGTCTGTCTATTGTGACGTTTTGTCCAATTCGTCGATGTTCTGTGTCCTTGTTTGATGACAACATATATTTCGTTTTGCCCTCATTAACCATCAAACCCATTTTTGCCGCTTCTGTTTCAATACTCGCAAAAGCACCTATGAGATCACGCTTTTTTCTTCCCATTGAGTCAATATCGTCTGCATAGGCGAGTAATTGTACAGACTTTTGAAAGATTGTTCCTCTGGTGTTGACGTTTGAGTTTCTTGCAAGCTTTTCAAGTATGATGTTGAAGAAATCGCATGACAGTTTGTCGCCTTGCTTAAAGCCTTTTTCGACATCAAAGGTCTCGATGAGTTCTTTACTGACCTTGACGGAGAAGCGTGACCAAAGTCATCCTGCAAAGTCGTACAAGTTTTGCAGGGATGCTCAGACTAGACTCTGTACAGCTCATCTCTGTAAATACTGTCATACGCGGCCTTGAAATCGATAAAGAGATGGTGAATATCGATATTATAATCTCGGGTTTTTTCTAAAATCTGCCGTAATGTGAAAATTTGGTCTATTGTGGACTTCTCTGGTCTAAAACCACATTGATAAGGACCTATCAGGTTGATGACGTCGGGTTTCAGACGTTCACATATTATAGCAGACAAGATCTTATAAGCGACGAACGTTAAGGAGGCTTATCCCTCTATAATTGGAGCAATTGTGAGGGTCTCCTTTCTTTAGGATCGGGCATACGATACTGAGGTTCCATTCATCGGGCATGCTTTCTTCCGACCATATCATGCAGATCAGCTGGTGCATGCTCCTTTCCAACTGGTCTCCAGCTGCCTTGAAGAGTTCGGCATCAAGGCCATCTGCACCTGCAGTCTTATTTGATTTAAGTTTGCAAATGGCAAGCTTAACTTCCTCTAGGTCAGGAGGACGGCATTCTTGATCATCGTCCAAGCTGAATGGGGCAATCTGCCTGACAGCGGAATTTGAGTCCTCATCGCCGTTATGCAGTCTGCAGAAGTCATCTTTCCAGATCCTCAGTAGCGACTGTGACTCCACAACTATGTTTCCCTGCTGGTCTTTACAGACTAGAGTTTGGGGCTTGCCACCTTAGCAGGATTTTTTTACCTTTTGGTAAGACTTCCGAATCTCGTTCTTGTCATGGCCCTTCTCAATTTCCTCAAACGAGCGCTTCTCATGCTGCTTCTTTTCCTTTTTGAGAATTCGGTGTTCCTCTCTTCTTTTCTCCTTGTTAATCTCGTTATACTGATCGTAAGCAGCCCTCGTTCGTTTTTGCATCAGCATTTGACGTGCTTTTTGTTTTTTTGATATCTAACAGTCCTTTAAAACGAGGAATGGAAGGATACCTATAATTGTCTGCCATCTCGGAACTGCTAACCGAGAAAGCGGTTTCAGGGTAACAAAGTCACTACTAGCCATATATCCGAACTGTTCTTATAACATTGTAAGATTATATTGGCATTAGCATTCTATATGCTCCTCTTCCAGTTCTAGCATTGTGGCCAATCAATAGAAAAAATGGCTAAAATGGAGCTGTATTTGAAGTGTACTGTTGATAAACAAAAGATAAAAGATAGGACCTAAGGGACTTCCTTGTGGTACCCCAGCCGCTATTTATTTAAAAGTTGAATATTCAATTCTTTTATTTTTATTCACATAATTTTTTTTGTTCAGTGTGAATTTTTAAACGTTTGTAGCACAAGGTGTTTTCCTTAAACATTTAAGGAACAATCCGATGCACTTCGTTAAACACAAAGTTGTCGCCGGTTTTATAAAGCTGTTGATGGCTGACCCTTATCCATTTTAAGAACCAATAAATTAATGCCTATTCCCAAAGGCTGTGTCTACTATCGGATGACTTGTCCTTGTCCTTGTCCTCGCGAACGGTGATATCAGTGAAAAACTATTTTTTGATATTTCTGGGACTCGAACCACGAACGTTTCACGCAACAGGTAGACTTGCTAAACATCATGCCTTATAGCTTCTGGGAAAAAGCAATCAATCACTATTTCTCTGGTGAAGTTCCCAACTTTTTGTTTTAGAAAAATATGCCTACAATTTAATTAAAAAAATGGAAATGGCTGTAGTGACGTTCAACATTATGTAGGTACATCTATTTAAGTTATTTCTCCTTTATCCTGTTCTTTATTTACGCTGCTATGGGCATAGTGAGCTTGTAGCTATCAAAACTCTCCCATTTCCGCCAAAGTAGTATGTAATTATGTAATAATGTGTTTTTTATTTAACTTGAATTTCGATTTGCTTTAGAATAATTCACAATAGAAAGCATTGGCTTATGCCGTCAGCCCAGAAAAAAAAGAGTTAGTCAGTCATTTAACATTTAGTTAGTTTAGTCATTTAACATTTTAAGTAAAGGCTCATTTAAAATTCGTGATCTATGTACTCAATAAATTTTTGATGAGTTTGATATTGCATTATGTAGTTTAAAAAGCTTCATTTATTATTTGGTTTCGGTATCTTATTGCAGTTCTTACGAAGCTATACAGGGTGGTCCGTACTTCGTGTATTATCCTTTGGGGTGTGATTCTTGGTCATATTCTAAGAAAAAAAAATGTTCTACAGTAAATCTCAATTCTCAACTTTGACATCACTTTTTGATAGTTTAAGAAAAGGCTAACTTTGGTGTACTATGACCTATTTTAAATTCGATATCTCTGTCAATACTAATGGTAGAGACCTAATTATAGTCTTAATTAAGTATTAAGCACTTGTTATAACTGTATTTGTATAAAACACATAAAAAAAACTACTAAAAGTGCCCATATTATTGTTTTATTCAAACAAACCTCAAATTTAAAAATCTTTTTTTTTTTTTAATTTTACCCATTTTGTATTTTTTCAAATATCATAAAATCTATGGGTTTTTGAGTGCACTTAATACTGAGTTTTTTTTTTTATTTTTGTTTAGTTCATCTGTAAAAAATAAATAAACTCCATGTTTACCAGGCATTTTCTGCAAAAAACTGACTTTAACTTAACTTAACTTTGTTTCGGGAAGAAAATTTGAACAGCACTTAAAATTGAAAATCTGGCAACCCTTAACCTGTGAAAGCTAAACTTAAATACAGTCTTAAAGGTTGTTATTTCTACAAAAAATTAAGACTATGATTAGGTCTCTACCACTAGTATTGACAGAGATATAGAATTTAACACAGGTCAGGGTACACCAAAGTTAGCCTTTTATCAAATTGTCAAAAAGTGGTGTCAAAGTTGAGAATTGAGCTTTACTGTAAAACTTTTTTTTTCTTAGAATATGACCAAGAATCACACCCCAAAGGATAATACACGAAGTACGGAACACCCTGTATAACACGTTCCAATTCTTCCCGTTTAATACTTCAATATCTTCGTTAAGGGGAAGTACGTCCCCAGTGCGCTCGCCGAATTGACGCAAGGATAGGGCACGTTCCTAAGAAATGAATTACATTTTCCGTCTCTCTGAGGTTACAAAGGGAGCACTCCAGATTTTCTTCTGCACCATAGAGTCGGTAGTTTAAGTGAAGTAGCTCTCCTCTCGTTTTGAAAATAGTAGAGATTGTATCCATACTGTACCGATCGTCAAAGTAGTTGTTAACGCCAAGATTGTGTTGGAGACGCTTGTAGGTGTTTCGAGTTTCACTTTGTTGGGCCCGCTCCATAAAACTTGAGAAACTTGTCTGTTCAATCTTTGTCAGCAATTCTCGAAAGCTTTCTTCCCAAGTTTCCTAACCTCTCTCTACCAATTGAACGTTGTGTAACAGCTCCAGTCGTGACCATTCAGTAAAAAACTGTGATTTTTGTGGAAGTAGTTGCCTCGCAATAATGTTGGGCAGCCGGTGATTTTCAAAAGACATAACTTTTTTGATGTAGCTGAGATGCAGTTTGAGTGAAAATGTATAGAGTGGAGCAACGCCAGTCTTTAAATGCAGTATGTATGTATAGGGGTATTTTCGGGGAGCCGGAACATTTTTTTTACAAAGTATCTTAGCAGTTTTTCTACCTCCTCATACTGCAAAAAAACCCATACTTGCCCAGCATAGCACATGATCGATCTTATCAGCCCCGTTCACACTGTACAATTAGTTGGACAAACTTAGGTTTGACAAACCAATGCTTGATAGTGTGAACTCTTCATACGACCGCTTGTCCAATTTGTTGGATGGTTTTCAAAATTTTTTGAAAATCTAGAAGTTGGACGGAGTCGAAGGGTATGTGACATAAAGTTGGACGACAAGCTTGATAGGTGTGAACGAAAACTACATCAGACCATCCAACTTCCATCAAACGAAGTCTGTCCAACTAATTGTACAGTGTGAACTGGGCTATCACCGCTTCGAATAGTTTATATTTGGCACTTGGGGCGACATGTTGTCTACTAAGAACTCCTCTCCAATTACAGTTAATGGCTTTTTTGGAGTCTGCCAATTTTTCCTGAAGATGCTTTTTGAAAGTTAGCTTGGGTGTAATCAAAACTCCAAGGTACTTGTACTACTTTACTAGCTCCAAGTCCCTATTTTCAAACGTCCATTTCTCCTCTCTGGCGTATCTGCCTGTTACATTTCGGAAGATCATTATTTTCGATTAAGCAGTATTAACCGTAAGATTCCAAAGTCGAAAGTAATTCTGGAGTCTGTTGATCATTATCTGCATCATATGTGGAGTTTCCGCAAGTATGACGATATCGTCCGCATACATCAGTGTTTTGATACTTACACCAGCGAAACGAATACCTCCAGGAAGGTCCGTTGCAATGTCCTCCAAAAAAAGTGAAAACAGAAGAGGGCTTAATAAACAACCTTGTTTGACGCCAGACGTCGATTGAAACCAGGAAGAAGCTTCATTTCCGTCCCATACTGCGGTCATATTGTTTTCGTATAGACACTTTACAATATTAAGCTTTTTTGTCGACATTCCTAGACAACTCAGTTTATAGAAAAGAGCTTTTCGGTCAATCGAGTCGAACGCAGCTTTAAAGTCCACAAAAAAAGCGTATAACTTTATTCCTTTTTCGAGATATGACCTAGCAATGCATGTCAATGAAAAAATGTTATCTACCGTTGAATAATCCTTCCTAAAACCGGCCTGATACTCGCTGAGCAATTTATTTTCATGTACCCAGGTTGTAAGTCTGTCGTGTATTATTCCAGTAAAGATTTTCACCACTGAGTTCATGAAGGATATACCGCGGTAGTTAGTCGGGTCGTATTCATCACCCTTTTTGAACAGGGGGAAAATGATATTCCTACGGAAACTTTCTGGTACTTCCGCCATATTGAAACTATGGTTATATGCCGTAGTTAGCTTTTCTATGAGATTTTCAGTGGCGTTTATGAAGAATTCGTATGATACTCGGTCATCTCCTGGTGCCTTGTTAAGCTTGCATCGGTGAATAACATTCATGACTTCCTCAACTGACAAATCTCTATCAAGATTTTCATTTTCAATATATGGACAGACGTACATAATTTGGTTCTGAAATAGTCATGTGCTAGTTAGGTCTTTAAAATGTTCGTTTAATAAACTTATATCAATTTTGATTCTTTTTGCGAAGGGGATACCGCCAAAGGAGTACGTTGCTTTAAGCTCAGCAAACGTCGCGTCGGCTTTCTGATGTCGAAGTTCAACTAAATGTTGGCATTGCTTTTATGTGAGCGCTTATGTTCAAACTATAAAACGACATTTTTTTTACTTCTGCGGAAATGCTTAACGCATCGTAAGGAAGTATTCATACTTCCCCGTGTGCCGGACTGTCCAAAGTGTATTAACCTTGACATACCGGCTAAAACTTCAAAAGTTTCTCGCTGATCTCCCTATCGGGACCACTTGCGCAGTTCTTTGAGGGGGGGGGGGGGGATCCGTGTCTAGGTGTTGGGGTCTATTTCCTCAACTAACTCTTCTTATTTCTTTGTTTTCAGAGTCTGCGTCAGATACATGCTAATGCGCCTCCAACTCTCCTCGTCTCTCAGCATCTCCTGGATGACATTATTTGGGCTGAGCTCTCCGATAACTCTAACTGATTATTTTCTGACGGATAAATTCCCATCTACTGCACTCGAACACTGTATGATAAGCGTTGTCTCTCAGCGAATCTTTGTATTGGCACGAAGAGCTTCTTCTTTTTTTAATTTTGTGCAGGAAAGCGGTAATAGTTCACTTCACCGTGTTTCCAGTTACTACATTCGCTTAGGTCTCCGATCAGCCTAGCAGGACAGCACCCTTTGTTTTCCGACTCCCAGCGCTCTACCAACTTCTGCTGTTTGATCGCTTTAGCTTGCGTGTTCGTCGCTTCCACACCGATTTCCGCTTTCTTTTCATGTATGTATCTTCTTTGTGATGCGAGAAGTTCAATTGGTACAACACCTGCAACTACAAGAAATGGTGGCTCAGACAATGTGAGGAACGCGATCGCTATTCGCAAGTCAACGCGCCTCTGTATCGATGCTAGTTGTTTCCGGTACTTTTCCTGTTTTAGAACTTCAGCTCGCATCCCCTATTGAATGTGTTGTTGCCAGAAGAAGTCTCCGTTTGGTCCCGGATAGTGGTGGCTTGTAACTTGAGTTTCGGGTCGAGCTTTTTTCTTAGGTATTTTACCACGTTTTTGCTTTTCATAAGTTTGGTTTCGATGTGGAAGTCGATAGCTGTGGGAAATCGTTTTTTGTTAGAAGTACTACTTCAGTCTTCTCAGTAGCCAGTGGCAGCCCATGTTCCTCCATTCAGGAATTTATCCTTCGCATCACTTGGTTAAATCTTCTCTGTGCGCTTTCAGTGTCCCTTGCAGTTATCACCGCAGCAACGTCATCATCGTTTCAAACTAGAAAGCAGTCTTCGGGCATTTCCATACAGAAAATGTCATCGTAGGAGATGTTCCACAGGCCTGGTCCAATGATAGATTCCTGTGCTGTTCCAAATGTGATATCTTTTCGTATCATTTCTTCAATGGTTCAGTAGATAAGTTCTCGTTCTTTGAGATAATCTTTTATCATCCGTACGAGATACTCTGGAATTTGGAATCTCCTTTAAATTGCATCAATCATATTTGAACATCGGGATGAATTTAAAGCGTTTTGGACATCAAGTGTTAACAGCAGCACGATTTTCTTGGTGTTTTGGTTCTTTTGTTGAGCATTTTCGACAGCACTTACTACTTTTTTCAATTGCTCCTATTCTAGAGCGCCCCTTCCTGAAGTCATATTGTTTTTCAGACAAGCCTCCCATTCTCTGAATCGCGGCTATAACTTGTGGTTGCAATAGCTTTTCTATGAGCTTGCCTGCTGTGTCCAGCATGCAAAGAGGCCTTTTACCAATGGAGTGTCCGGGTTTCCCTTATTTTTGCTGATTAGTACGAGCCGTTACTTTTTTCAATACTATACAAAATATTCCTTCAGTTAGACAGCTGCTGTACATTTTTAAAAGTAATTAGGGAGAGCATTGTGCGATTTGTTTCAATGTTTCCACTGGCCTGAGAACTTTTATGTTTTTCGAACCGTTAGATGCAATTTTGAGCTCTACTTCGCTGAACGGTGGTATTTCTTGTTGCTGCAGCCTAGGGTGTCGGGTTGCCTGATGGAATGTGTTGGGGACAGTGTGTCCTTAACTTAATTCATCTTTTCCGAGCTAAAATCTCCTACGGCCTTCTGAATTACACACTTTTGCATAACGATCTTGTAGCCTAGTCCCAAGGGATCGCTGTTGAATGTTAATATCTTGTCGCAGCTCTTCCCATTTTCGTTTCTTGCTCAGCTTGATGGCTCTCTTCAATTCGTGGCGTGCTGTCCTGAATTCTTCAACGTCACTTTCACTGTTTTCATTTTTGCTTTTTCTGCCTTTTGTCACTTTCCGTCTAAGGCGTAGATATTTTCTGCGGAGTCCGGCTAGCTCTTCCGACAACCAGTGGACAGGCTTCTTTCTTCTTTCTGGGCATGGAATGCCACAAACAACCGCACCTGGACCATTAATTTTTCCATTTGATATAAGTGGGTATAAAGGAGAGGAAAGGAGAGGATGGGAATTTGGATGGCAAATGGGAAAGGAAACGGAAAATAGGAACAGGATATGACAGGTAGGATGAGGGTAAGGTTAGGAAACAGAACCAACACAGGAAACAGGAAGGTAGGTATTTAGGAAGGGAAAGGAAAATGAAGGAAGGGAAGGATGAGAAGGGAAGGAATGCATCTACTTGGAGGCCTGGCACGTTAGCGAGGCACGGCTTAGCTCGCCGGATATGGGGGGGTCTTGCCTCCTCGTAGAGCTGAACCTTTTATCAAAAAAACATATATCGTGCCAACAACAATTTACACCACCACCACAAAAATAAAACCTCACCCCACTCTAGGCACTACCGCTGTCATGTAGTGCGGCCTTTTCCCTCCCCTCCTGGGATCCCGTCGGCCATCGATGGTAGGATCCCCCTTTTACGAATGGCTGTTGGCATTTCAAAGTTTAACATCTCAGAAAAGTAGTAGTTGCTATATGTTTCTTATTTAGTACGAAAGAAAAATCAAACAAATTAATAAAATTTAACACAGACATTTTATTTAACAAAATATTTTTAACAAAAACAATGCATGTTTTGTTTTTTAGTCTTAAGGTTGTTTGTTTTTTCCCGACAACGCAATACAAAAATTTTTATTTACTATTCGGAAAAGAACTAAGTGCTAACTTTTCAAAATATGAAATATTCAAAATGAAGTTGTTCAAAAATTTCAAAGTCTCTTGTTATTTTAAAATTAACTTCAAAAAGTTGGTCTTATTTTATTTTCTATGTTTAGTAATTAAAAACCAAAAACAGGATTAAAAAAAAAAGCTTACTTCCAAGACAAATAGTTAATTTTAACTGATTGCACTTTATTCAGTTTTAAATATTTTAAGGCTTAACAAAAACCAAAAATTGCACAACACACAGCATTTTGCTGTTTTTAAATTCAAAATTGGCAATCGCTTTTATGCTTCAAATAGTGAATGACGCACAATTAACTTAAAATATTTATATTATCAAAAAAGGGTTTAAACTCAAAACTTAAAAGATTGATAAGAAGAAGGGAAAACAAAACTACAATACTTCAACAGTCAGAAAACTGTTGGAATAAATTTCCAAAGTGCAAATATAATTTCATATGAAATGAAATTAGGTGATGGATTTTCTCGAGTTCTCAGGAAAGTGCAAAACAACAGTCTTTCTACGCAATCAAAAAAATAGAACAAAAATATATTTTCGGGAGAAAATGGCAGCCTAACGTAATCGAACAAAAGAGAGTGTACTAAAACTTTTAGAAGTTTGAAGTTAAAAAAAAATTCAATGCGATTGCTAGCCCCCTGACTACGATCGAATTGAGATTTTTTTTTTAATTTCAAAAGCTATAGATATTATTGTCTTTGTGGCAGTGTATTACACATTTTAATTATTCTTTTTTGTAACACACAAGTTATAAAAAAAAACACGAACATACTTTACAATATCTACTAACCCCCAAGACACACTACACTATTAACATTTTTAGTACTCGTTTAACAATCTAGTCACAAGAACATTTTATTACTCTTAATTAAAATGAAAAAAAAAAAAAGTATTCCCAATTTTGTTGTAGACACACAATTTATTTATTTAATTTATAAAATTATAAAATTTATTGGACGTGAATATGTTTATTTTGATTTTTTGTATTTATTTTTTTGTGCAACCAAAACCACTATTCAACAATATGCAGATACTTTATCGTTTTGGTGCTATTCGGTAACTATACACTGCTAAACGTGTTCTTGGCTATCGCCGTCGATAATTTGGCAAATGCCCAAGAACTGACAGCAGCTGAAGAGGAGCAAGTTGAAGAGGACAAAGAAAAACAATTGCAGGAACTGGAGAAAGAAATGGAAGCCCTTCAGGGTGATGGTGTCCACGTTGAAGGGGCCACAACAACACCCGCTGCTAGTGGCAAGAGTAAAAAGAAAGATGAGGAGAAGAAAGACGAAGATGAAGTCACCGAGGGCCCCAAGCCAATGTTGCCATACTCATCCATGTTTATTTTATCGCCGACAAACCCGTAAATATTTTTTTTCTTGAATTTTTTTTCTTATTTTATTCTTTGATATGCAAAATAATTCCTAAATTTTTCGGTTTATTTTATTTTGAATTTTATTTAACATAAAACTTAACAAAACGATGTACAATTTTATTTTTCTCTTTCCCAAATGCTTATCTCTCTTGATGATGGCTCTTTGTCACAAATTATCAAAAACAAAAAAAAAAAACACTGTCAAATCGCACAGAGTTCGCCGTGGAGCCCATTGGGTGGTCAATTTGCCATATTTCGATTTTTTCATTATGGTCGTCATCTCATTGTCATCGATAGCGTTGGCCGCCGAAGATCCCGTCTTAGAAAATTCGACGCGAAATCAAATTTTAAATTATTTCGATTATGCATTTACGGGCGTATTCACAATAGAAATGTTACTAAAAATTGTAGATTTAGGTATAATATTACATCCTGGCAGCTATTTAAGAGAATTCTGGAATATTATGGATGCTGTGGTCGTTATATGCGCTGCAGTAAGCTTCGGTTTCGATATGTCCGGTAGCAGTGCTGGACAAAATCTATCAACGATTAAGTCGTTGCGAGTATTACGTGTCCTGCGTCCACTGAAGACAATTAAACGTGTACCGAAACTGAAAGCGGTATTCGATTGTGTGGTGAACTCGCTTAAAAATGTTGTTAATATTTTAATCGTGTATATATTGTTTCAATTTATTTTTTCTGTAATTGGTGTACAATTGTTCAATGGGAAATTTTTTTATTGTACGGATGATAGTAAACATACTGCCAAAGAGTGCCAGTAAGTAAAAATTTCAAAATTTAACAATTTAACAATTTTTAAAAAAAACTTTCTATCATTTTGATTTTTTAGTTTGATTTCATTTTTCAACTGTGTGTGTGTTGTGCTTAGATGTTTGACTAAACTTACTCTAAAAAAAAAAAAACAAAATCAAATTGGCTTATCTATTTTATGTCTTGTTTCTTTATTTTCTATTTTTTCCTTTGGTTTGGTAGTTTGTTGAAAAAGCAAAAAAAAAAAAAACAAAAGGAAACAGATCTGTCTTATCGGTGTATGCTAGAATATGTGTTGCATTATTATTTTGTTTTTATTTTATTTTTATTTTAATTTTTTCTTTCTAAAAAAAGCAGCCCTGTAGATATACTTTCGCGTGTGTAAAATATATGTGTAATTTTATCCCCATCTACTTACAAAAAGAAATGTGTTTTGTTTGTGAAAACCCAAATGGAGCAGTGCGTGACTATTTTTCTTAAGCGAATTACCGTAATAGTTACTTTTGAACCAAAAACACAAAAGAGTTGAAAAGTAACCCAATTGTACCCGTTTTTGACACGAAGAATAAGAACTTTTGGGTGTTTTCAACACTTTGTATGTATAAAGAGCACGCAACTTGCCCATCATAGTCTTGTGTGAAGCGAATTAGTTAAATAGTTTTTCATTTTGGTTTTTATTTTTCAAACCTTTAGTTAATCTGACATAGCTATTTCCTTGAAACAAGAGCAATACTTCAACTATGCTGCTGTCTCCATAGTCTTACTTAAACGAAACTATCTTGTTCTCACTCTTCTAAAACCCTTTTCTTATGAAAATCCATTATACTTAACGAATAGATGTAGCAAAATTGTTTTTTCATCTGTCTCTATTGTAGATACGATTTCATTTTCATAGTATGTACCTTATTTCAATACGAAGCAGTTATATATTTTTGTTTTGATGACAATTTAGTGGAAGGTTAAACTTTCGAAAATTCGTTGTTTTGCAATGACGAACTTTCGACAGAAATAGGAAAACTATGAAAGACTTGCAACATTTGCAATTCTTTCGATTCAATGTATTTTTTTTATCCTACTCCAATGGCACACTCTCATTGGAAGATTGGATAGACATTGATTGTGCTATTTTCTTGCAGTATCTATGTTTTGTTTTTTTCCAAAACTTATGTGGAATATTATTAATTAGGATGCTTAATAAATATAATATTTAGTTATAATAAATAATCAACTATTTATACGTTTTTGGTAGTAGTTAGATGAATTTTTTTCAAAACTTAATTCAAAACAGTATACAAAATTATAATCATATTGAATCGGCTTTCCAAAATTCTTTGGAGTTTTTAGTTTTGTATATTTCAAAAAGTTTATATTTCAAAACTATTACAAATATTCGAACTTAGATAAAACTTGTATCAAAAACAAAATGACGATGAATACTAAACTCATACAGTACGATGAAAGAAACGAGGTTCTATTTGCAACTCATTTTTTACTCATAGTAAATTAAACCAGAAATGATCTTTCTATCAACGAATTAGCTAAAGCAATTGTTTATTTAAGCAAAATCTAACTAAGACTGCAGGCCTCTTCAGGCTCATACGCATCCGTCTTCCAAGCGGAAGCGATTGCTATCCAAATGGCTATAAACTACGTTACGAACAATGGCTGGATGAGGAGAAGTATCTGTGTGTGTAGCGACAGCCAAGCTGTGCTTAAGGCCCCTCTCAACCTTTCTCAACCCTTCGAAAGTGACCCAGGAATGCAAGAGCTGCCTGAATGTGGTCGGAAGACTAAATCCTTTCAGTCTCGTTCGGAACCCATGCCATCACGGCATAACTTTTTTTTTCAGGAGGAAATCTTCAAAAGACCCTTGGCAGTATTCGACACCAAGTAGTGTGGGATTCTTACCTCACTAAAAACTCCTCGTAATCAGAACCAATCTATGAACGATCGACAACAGATTTTTCTTTCTCAATAATATAATCGCTTTAGGGGAAGCTTAAGCTTTTAATGCTTCCCATGACTTTTAGACCATAAGCTCGTGTGCCTTGGTTCTTCTTAATCTCCAAACATTGCCTCTTGTATTCAATACAGACTCCATGTTTTCTTACAACTTCTGTAACCATTTCTATTTGTAGCTCACGATGTAAATCGCTATTTCTTACATACCATGATGCATTTACTATTCCACGAAGGACTTTGTTTTGGAACTTTTGGATGATTTCAGTATTTGTTTTCTTTGTACAGCCCCATAATTGGATTCCATAGGTCCAAACAGGTCTAAGTACTTGTTTATGAAGCATTATTTTATTTTCGACAGATAAGTCAGATTTTCTACCGAGTAACCAGTACATTTTTCTATACTTCAAGTTGAGCTCTTCGCTTTTCTTTTTGATATGCTCTTTAGCTTTGTATCCAAATTCATCCCAAGGTATTTGGCCGTATTGGCGTAAGGTAAGGCTTAACTGAAAATGAAATTGCCGATGAACTTGCGAGGCAAGGATCTCAGACAGCTTTTTCAGGGCATAAACCGTCGCTAGGTCTGCCAAAGTCGTCAGTGTCGGGCTTCAATCAACGATTGAATCTGTCAAGAGCACAACCTTAGATGGTATGCCTCCATTGGATGCAGACAGACCAAACGTACGCTCCCCAACATTGATAAGAAGACTGCAACATTTTTGCTATCCCGTAGCAGAAAAGAATGTAGAGAACTTATTGGCGTTGCAACGGGGCACTCCTCTTTTGCCAAACACTTAAACGTGTAAGGCTTAAATGATACCACACTCTGTGAATATAAGGACACTGCAAAGCACTTCCTCTGTGAATGTCCTGCTTTTTGTCGCACGAAGTTACAGATACTCAGCGCAGACATGGTGAGAGACGGTAACTTCGGCTCCTTATCATGGCACCGTCTTTTGGCTTTTTACGAACATCTGGAAAGCTATAACAAAAAGAAGGTTGCTATGTGGTAGTATAATGGACCGGTATTTACGTCTGAGTGCCCCAGCTGGTATTTTAAAAACCTTCAACAGAAAAAAGGAAGAAATACATTTGTTAAGAAATAAACAAACAACAGGCCAGCAGGCTTGCTTAGGGCCGAAGCTCAACACTTTTCTCTTAACTACCAGTATAACTTGTAAGAATTTAAAACGATCTACAAATAATATAAAATTGGTAAATGAGCTGGCATTTTATTTTAGTAACTTGGTATGAATTACCAAATTACAAAAAATAATTCCTTAATTTAACGACATTGATAATGCCTTACCTCTGGTAGGGGAAATTCAAGAACCAAAAATAACTGGCATTTACTATAAACCCTTGATTTAAGACTAACTACATTTGTTTTGGCATAGGCTAACTTAAAACTTACTCCTTCGTTAGTTTGTCATAAATCAAAAGATACCATTCAAATTTCTCTTCTACCACATTCCATTCATGAAAGCTCTTTGCTGAAATTCGATCAGGGAAAAATGTGTCAGTCTTCAATTAAGTTTGTCTGTCGTTATGCTTCCTCTGAGATTTGAGTTAACGTCAATTCTGTTTTTTCCGTTTCTATTTATTGAAATAGTTGTTCCAAAAAGGTGCGATCTTAGCTTAATATTATATTCTTCAATGTTATAATTGGGCAGTTTAAAGTAAGGTCATTAAAGAGAGCTAAAAGTCTATACAGCTCATACAGTTCGTTGTTGAATCATCTTGTCTACACATTGTCTTCACCATATGACCGAATATTATTCGGAGTACTGTTTTTTCTATTTTATTCGGAGTACTGTTTTTTCTTTCAAAACGACAAAAGGCTTCCTCATCCACTTTCGAAAAGACCAAAGGCTTCCTCATCCTTTTTCGATAAGGCTTCCGTGCTGTATGTCATTGCTGGGAAGACCAAGGTTTTATAAAAGGATACCACGGTTTTTCTAGAGAGGTTTTTATTTCAAAACTACCTTCTTCTATTGTTTCAATGCTTGCTTGCAAAAGCATCTACGACACCACGCTTGTTTTACGTCATTACGTCAATATTGTCTGCGTTTGCGACAGACTTTTGAAAGATTATGGACCTGATGTTGATATTTTGAGTTATGTACTTTTTTTTGAAGTATGGTGTTAAAGAAATCACATTTTTTAGTCTTTTCGAAAGCGTTTTTCGACGTCAAAAGTCTTGGAGAGTTCTTTTCCGACCTTGATAGAGCATCGTAAATTGTCCAAAGTCGTCCTGCGTATTCGTACGTATTACCGTATATTAAAATAAGTAACTTGTACTTCATCTAGTACTCCTTAAGCCGCAATAGGGCTGAGGTGATAGAAAATTTGACAAATGGGCGCTAGCATTATACGCACACATGTTGGACGTAACAAGCAAATACTCATCCACTGTTTCAGTCACGCAGGTAATTCAATTTGCTTCATGAAGCATTTCTACGCTTGGTCGGTGCAGCAGTGTGGTATACTCACCGCGATGGTGCTACGGGATACAAAGACTATTGTATCGTAATCAATTTAAGCATTATGCAACTGATCTAGTTAACGTAACAAGTCGAGGTTCGAGGATGCGACGAGTGATAAAATGTCCCCCAAACTAATTTTTTTCGAGTTAGACTTAGCTTTTCATGCAAACCGATTAAAAAGTTCAGGGACCAGATTACCGCATCAGTGATCGAGTGCCATTTTTCTTTCAAAATTCGCTTTAAATTACGCAATATCAGTCTGCTGTCCATTTATTGATATGTTAGTGGTTTTCGACTTGCAGCCAAATAAATTATTGTAAAATGAATCAACAGTCACGATGACTGCAGGACTTCAAATAAAACCAACTGCAGTCAGATGTTGGTCGGACTGTGGATTGATTTCTTCAACATTAACACTGCATGGCCTCGTAATTTGATATGTTTATGAATTTCTTCGTCAAGAAGAGCATCGGCATCCGCAAGCGACGTTATTTGAGGTACCTCAGATGAATTTCAACAACTCTAACTAGTGAGCTGGTAGCCAAGGTTGTTTACTTCTTCTGAAACTGATCTTCTGAAGAAAGATGCTTGAACTTTCATTGAAATGCTTGTGCATGTTTGTAGGATTTTCCAATCTGAATTTCAGAAAATTATTTCTTAAGTACAGAGAATCAAATCGGTAGACGTTATATAATGGGTACTTTCAATAATCGTATCCGGATAGCTTTTTGTTTTTGTTTACGTGTTAAACGGTTAGCAGGGACTCAAACCATTTGCTGTAAAAAGCTATCAGAACGTGTCCAAGAATATTTAGTATACCTTTCTATCCAAGTGTTCAGCTGAAAGAAAATTTACTTCTGCTTCTTTTCATGTTGGTTTTTTATTTTCCTTCGACGAAAAATCCAGTGTCAGACTTAGTTTGATTGCAAGGAAAACGGAATATAATAAATTTCAATCAATTAGCGAACATATTTTGAATGTCCTTTTAAAAGTTGAATTTTTATATTCCACAGCTGTTGTCGGCAGCAATCTGTGAAAAGATTAGATTTGGGTTATGATTGAGGACATTTGATTCTCTATTTCCAAATGAATCCTGAGAAATAAAAACAAACCCTTTCCAACTAAGATGTAATGTGCTTTTTAAATGCACTTCGAAGCCAATCATATGACATATCAACTCGGCTTTCAAGATGGATATGGCTGTGACAGTTGGTCGCTGAGCGTGTGTACCCTTTGCTGTTTTCGCCCGTTATCCTGTTAGTCTTCTACGAACTTGTTTGGATTTTTTAGAGTTAATAATGATTTCCCATTAGGCTAGGAACTTTCGAGGGCCGCTAAAGGTTTTCTTCCAATGAGAAGCATTGATGAAATTTTTCTAGAGTAAGTGATGGGTTCATCCGCCCATATGGGCTTCCGTTGATGAGTAAATTTGAACAGCAAAAAAGAAGTAGGGCCAGTAAAACAAATTCATTAAGTGTATGTGCACTACTTTTTTAAATTTGTGTTTTATTACCGAAATTTTGTACATCGCTCAAGACTCCAAAATAGTTAAAGGCCAGTTGATGAGTACCCCTCCAGAGAAAATTATTTAAAATTTTAACGCATTCAGATCGAAGTGAACCTGGGCCTCAACCAACATCCTTCTATAACGACTTCGATTTCGGGCGAGCTCTCTCCAGTTTCGCACTCTAAGTCGGTTGAGGTCTTCATCCACTTGATTGCGCCACCTAAGACGAGGTCTTCCCCTTCCGCGATTTTCCTGCAATGTGCTTTCGAAAACCCGTCGAGCCGGAGCGTTTGGGTCCATCCGCATATCGCGGTACAGCTCATACAGCTCGTTGTTGTATCTTCTTCTCCACACATTGTCTTCGCATACGGGACCAAAGATCATTCGGAGAATTTTTCTTTCGAAAACGACCAAGGGTTTCCTCATCCGCTTTCGATAAGGTCCATGCTTCCGCGCCGTAAAGCAGGACTGGGATGATCAAGGTCTTATACAAGGTTACCTTGGATTTTCTGGAGTCTGTTTGATCTTCGCACTGAAGTTATTTTCAGCATTCAGTATACTGCGTTCCAATAACTTCCAAATCCATTGTAATAACTGACTGCCAAATATTTCTTAGATTGAAAAAATGCAATGCATTCATTTTCTTCAGTTTGTAAACACATCCTGTTAGCAACCACATTTACTGCTGCATGAGAATACAGACCCTGTTTTCCAATATGGGAATCATTGATTGACTGATTTATGTCCTCACAAATAAGTCTAACCAAGAAAGTGGATAGCAGTCAACCCTTCAAATATACAAATGAATTAGCTTCAGTGCTGTTCTCTCTCCTATCAAAAATTGGCATCGAAGAACAGATTTAGAACACTCTCTTTCTCGTACTCTATGCACATTTGAAAATAAAATACCCCGTCCACTATTTGATACAAGTTAAAGTAGGCTACAGAAAACTTTTTCTATAAAATTAGACTTTCAAATTTTCAAATTTCCTATTGGCCGACTTAGTAATTGTTCTTTACTCTTTATTTCCTGTTGAGTTTTCTTCAAAACTCCTGTAGTTAATTTGTTGCAAAATAAAAGATATACTATATATTTTTTATTAAATAATAAAATAATGTTGTGTTGTTAACTATAAAAAAAATATATATATAAAAAATATACCTACTATTTACCATTTCAGATAAATAATTTTGTGTTTGTTAATAAAAAAAAAAAAAAAACATATCTTGTACCTAATCGCATTCCAAAATCGAAAAAAATGAAACATGTTTTTTCTGATGCGAAAGAGATACAAAGACAGGATCGAGTAAAGTTTCGCTTTTTCAATACGCGCTTGTTTCGTCGAGAAATATGAAACTCGACACAAAAATTATTTACATAAAAAACACATTAAAACAGGCTTCTTAATCATTTTTATTTGCAATTTTATCAAATTATATAGTTTTTATAGATCAAAATATTTATTGTAAGCAAATGTAGGTTATTTCAATCTCCACCGCAACATAGAATAGGATTTTTTTGTTTTTACTTTATGTCTGCTAAAGTGATACTTAGGTTTATATTTCGCTTTAAGGCATACTATTTAGATTTTGTTTTGAAACATGTAACATTGATGAGGCAGTGATAAAAATTATCTACGTGTCCAAAAATGAGAAAAACGAAATTGATTAGTTCCAAAGTCAAGCAAGAGCTTTGAGTTGGCCTTCGATATAGGATATCTCACATTTTCTTATAAAACAAAACAGGAACCAAAAAAAACCAAGGACTAGCTTTTTAAATTGGAATCATACATGTCAGAAATAGCTTAGGAGCTTTACGCACTTGCCCCGAATTCTATTTTCCATAAAAAAAATCACTACTCTATTCAGGCATTGCCCCATGTCCATATTGACAAGAAAAACTTCACGCAAATCAAATATAGTTACGCACTAGCTTCCCCAAAAAATGAACTAACAAAAGGAATTGTGTTATTGCTTGTATCAGATGTCAAGTACCTAAGCTTTTATAAAAGTAACACAAGTATACCATACCAACCATACTACTGCCAGAAGATTTCTTAATAAGCTAAAATCATCATTCACAAGGCTACAGCAATCAATTTTCTCTAAGTTGAAAATATATATAAAAAATTTAAGGACACGCTACAATCTTTTTACACTTTTACTAAAAACACACTCAATATTTTTTGCAACAAAGGAACTTCAACAAAAACAAACAAAAACAACACAAAAAAAAAAAGAATTATGCTTTCAAAATTATTTAAATTGTTTTTTATTTATATAATTTTTTCGGAGCTTATTGTCATCTAAAATAAAATAGAAATAAAAAGCAAAAGATTTCCTTCGGCTTGAGATTCCTGTTTGTGATTTTGTTTTTGTTTTCTTTTAATTTTTAGTTGTGTTTTTGTCCGCAATAAATATGTGTGCTCCCTCCCACACTTTAAAAAAAAAAAAAAAAAACCACACACCCTTCTCCTTCCAGACAGCTTAATTCCTATAAATAATATTTGTGTGCTAGTTCTAATAAATTAAGGCTATTTATTGATAAGTCTAGAATGTGTAAAATAAATTAAAAAAAAAAAAAGAAGAAAAATCCATGCCAGTTGCCAATGTTATGTCCAACACTCTTCTATCCACAAGCTATCGTAAAACTACATACAGAACTGTATTTTGAGCTTTTCCAATGAAGAACGTTATGTGTATTTGGTTTATATATATGTATATGTTCTGTAATCGATTTTGTAACATTTCCTATTTTTTTTACGCCTAATTGCAACCATCAAACGATTATGTTTTGTTTTGTAAAGAAAAAAAAAAAAAATATACAACACAAGCAGACAGTTTTTTACACGAAATTTGATATTTACCAGGGGTTCCTTCTTCAAATATGAAGAAGATGAACTATTACCAAAAGAGGAACGGCGGATTTGGAAAACGCGAAACTTTCACTACGATAATGTAGCAACTGCCATGTTAACATTATTCGCTGTACAGACCGGTGAAGGATGGCCTCAGTAAGATACAATTTTATTTTTGTAAAATATTGAAAAAAAGAATTTATCAAATTAATTACGTTTTTGTTGATATTTGAATATTCAAATTGTTCATTTTTAATAAAATTAAATTTATGCGTTACCTTAACATAGAGTCCTTCAACATTCGATGGCAGCCACATATGAAGACAGGGGTCCAATTCAAAATTTCCGGATTGAAATGTCCTTATTTTATATTGTATATTTCATAGTATTTCCATTCTTCTTCGTTAACATTTTCGTGGCCTTGATTATCATAACATTTCAAGAGCAAGGCGAAGCTGAGTTGCAAGATGGCGAAATCGATAAAAATCAGGTGAGTGTTATTTATTTTGTATTATTTTGTTATTCCAATCCAAAGCCTTGATAATTGACAAAGTACAATACAACACTTCGAGTAACTTCGCTCAATTTTCGAAAATCTTTTATGAAAAAATGTTTCTTTAAAAATCAAAGGGTTTTCGATGTTAAACTAGAATATTTTTTGAACTTTGAGAATATGTACAAAAAGTTTTTTTTTAAACGATTCCGAAGCTCATTTACTCTTACGGCCGATTTCTTCACATTAGTAGGTACTAAGGCGGTCTAGTAGTACCCGATCTAGCTAGACCAGGTACAAGCTCTAATACCTCGTCCTACATAAAACTAAGTACTTCTCCATTTCTTCACATCATAGATACGAGATCTAAATTCATACTGCAGTACTAGTGACCTGATAAGTCTAAAACTGGTCGAATCCTTTTTACGACACTTGTTTAACAGTTAAAATTATAAATTTGAGTTGAACTTCAAATTTCTCAGTTTTTTTTTTTTGAAATTTTGTCGTTACACATGCAGTTGGTTTGATTTTTTGAATTGGTTCTTGAGTTGATTAGATATGTATGCTCTGTAAATACCGTCGTATTTATGTATGTAGTTTTTTTTTACAAGGAATAGAATGTATAATTGTATATACATACATAAAGTTTATTTTAAATATACCTACATACACATAGCGCCCTGGGATGGAACAAAGGATTAAAAATCCCACAAGAAAACAAGTCAAGTAACGAATTGGTAGAAACTACCTTAAACCATGCGACCATGCCCAACTACGTCGTTGGATCCTCTTTTTTAATTTTGGTTAGGCACTTTTATATAACTAGTATTTTTTTTTAAATAAAACAACTAAAAAATTTGAGTTTAAGTTTAATTATTGCAATTGTAGGATGATACATTCTCTGGCAGCACAATTTCTGTTGCTTAGATTTATTCCGATAGAGGCGGAATTGGTTTCAATTGATCTACTTAAAATAGCTCGACGTAAACGATCTTCATGTTGAGTTGACTCTTCAGGTGGCTGCGGGTCATTAGCATTGATTCATATATTATGCAATATTGCACAGGAAACTTGCGTTTCCATACACCATACTGCCTCTCAACAACATTTCTGGAACGAATGATTCGCCTCTGGTTATTTTGCATTTGTTGGTGTTGACGCATATCCGGTTCCGGATTGTTAATGGTGTATGGTGTTGCCAAATAATTCGTTTTTACATAACTAGAGTCACCAATCAATATATTTGTAGTTTTCAAATTTATCTGCTTCAAATTTGGCTCGCACTTCCGAATGTCGAAAAATGGTTTGATCATGCATAGATTCAGACTAACGAGCAACAACATTCAATATCTTTAAATCGGCCGACGATATTGTTTGCACATTTATGTAAAATATTTACTAAACTATTTAAATGTTGTGTTTATTTGAAAAGTAAATTAAGTAATCCAAAATATTTATCACAATCTTGATTTCAAAAGCAAACATAAATTAGGTTTTAGAATTAAGGCAAAGTACTTGTAAGCAAAGTGGAACTCAATAACTTAGCTGAAGATCCACAACATCACTACCATACTTTTACATTTAAGGAAAACCAACATTTGCGAAACTGCGAAACCCTTCACTCTGTTTGAAATAGCTCGGCCGTTTTATTACTACTGGGTTCTGGAGAAGCATTTAGAGCGCTTCCAACGAGAAAGTGACCAGGAGTTAGTATGATCGTTTCGCTAACATCATTTTCTATTGCAGTTAACGGCCGAGAATTTAAGCAGGCTTCTACTTGGGCTAGCACAGTGGCCAATTCTTCAAAAGTGAGGGTTGTATCTCCAATGACACGTTTAAGATGATATTTCGTGGACTTAACACAAGCTTCCCATAATCCTCCGAAATGAGGTGCAGCTGGTGGTATAAAGTGCCAATGTGTGCCATCTTTCATAAGTTTGATTGATGCATCCCTTTCTGCTTGTTTGATGGAAGCTCTTAGTTGTTGTTGGACTTCTTTGTTAGCTCCAACGAACGTGGTGCCGTTGTCACTGTAAAAGTGTGAGCACATTCCTCTCCTTGCAGTAAATCTTTTAAGTGCAGCTAGAAACGCTGCTGAGCTAAGGTCACTAACCAGCTCAATATGTGCTGCTTTGGTCGCAAAACAAACGAAGATTGCTATGTAGCCCTTTGTTGATCGGTTTCCTCTTCCCTTGGA
Source organism: Melanostoma scalare (assembly GCA_949752695.1). Lineage (NCBI taxonomy): Eukaryota > Metazoa > Arthropoda > Insecta > Diptera > Syrphidae > Melanostoma > Melanostoma scalare. The sequence goes on from OX456985.1 coordinate 55,908,496, forward strand.
GATGAGTACTTGAACAGGTCCAGCGTAATCAATTCCCGTATGAGTAAACGGTCTCGATGGTGTCACTCTGGCCGCTGGTAGTGTTCCCATTTTTTGGACACTAGGTTGTGCACTAAAACGATAGCATCTAATGCACTTGCGTATGACTTCACGGATCACGCGTTTAGCTTGTAGTATCCAATACTGTTGTCTAAGTTTTGCCAGCGTTAGTCGAACTCCACCGTGCAGTGTGCTGGTATGAGCATCTTCAATCAACAGCTTTGTAAATTTCTCATTGTGTGGTAAAATGTATGGATGTTTTTCTGATTGCATCAATTGTGAATTCTTCAATCGACCTCCTACTACCAGTATGTTGTCGCCATTTAAGTATGGGTTCAATGACAATATTTTACTCTTTTTATTCAACTCATTACCATTCTTGATACATTTTATTTCTTCTGCAAAGACCCTTTCCTGAACTGTCCGTATGATTGCGTTTCTTGCGTTATTGATCTCGTTTACAGATAAAATATCTGCTTTCTTTATTGCATTTTGAACAGCGGTTCGGGAATTTTTCAGTATTTTGTATTGTTCTTTTTGATGAGTAGTTTCTTTGTGGTCTTTGCATTTAGCGATGAATCTCCTGCAATATGCAGCTATTCTGACCAATTTGTAGTAACAAGAAAATCGTTCGAGTATGTCTTCAGATGGTCGCACTTCTACCGCCAATACCTTCCTTGTTTCAGGAACATATGTGGGAGAATGGTCAAGTTGAATTTGTGATGGCCATTCAACAATGTCCTGTTTTAGCCAGTCTGGACCATTCCACCATAGTTGATTCTCTGCTATATGTTCTGGCAAGCAGCCTCTGGATGCACAGTCAGCAGGGTTATCTGATGATCGCACATGTCTCCAAAGATCAGGCTTTATTTCTGCTTGTATCTCTGATACCCTGTTGGCCACGAACGTCTTCCAGGTCGATGGACACTTCTGGATCCAGGCCAAGGTTATTGTTGAATCAGTCCAGGCGAAGACATCTCCAACTTGTGAGCCGAATGTCCTTAATATGTCTGACATCAATTTAGACAAAAGATGAGCACCACACAGCTCCAACTTTGGAAGTTGAAGTTTCATGCGCATTGGTGCAACCTTGGTTTTTGCACCAAGGATATTAGTACGAAAAAGTACATTCGGCAAAGCTACTCTGGAGTAAACTACGGCTGCGTAAGCTGCTTCAGAGGCGTCGCAAAATCCATGAAGTTGAATTGTTTGGTTTTTTGTCGTTTCTATCCATCTAGGGATCCTTATCTCTTCAACGGCTGCAATGTTTTGTTTTAACTTGTGCCATTGATTTTGTAAATTCAAATGGAGTATTTCATCCCAATCGACTTCTGATTTCCAAATTCTCTGCATCAATATTTTTGCGCCTACAGTCACTGGAGCCAACCAGCCAAGAGGGTCATACAGTTTAGCAATTTCGGATAATGTTTTCCGTTTTGTTAGCACCAGCTCCCTTGAATTTATGTCGTTCATGTGTACCTTAAACTGGAATGTGTCACTTATAGGGCTCCAATGAATTCCTAATGTTTTGATGGTGTCATCAGTGTCAATATTTATAGTATTTTTGCTCCGCGACTCGATTGGAATACCTTCCATTATGCTTGCGTCATTTGCCGCCCACTTCCGAAGATGAAAACCAGCTTCTCTCAACATCTCCATGAGTTGCTTTTTAGCTTCTCGGCACTCTAAGATTGTGTCCTGTCCGGACATTACGTCATCAACGTAAAAATCATGCTTTGCTATTTCTGAGGATATTGGATAGTTGAACTGTTCGTCCTCGGCTAGCTGCTGTAACGTTTTAACAGCCAAATATGGTGCTGAGGCGGTACCGTACGTCACTGTAGTAAGTTTGTACTCCTTGATGGGTCTGTCAGGTGAAGTTCTCCATAAAACTCTTTGATAGTTTTGATGGTCATGATGCAACCCAATTTGGCGGTACATTTTTTCCACGTCTGCGTTAAAAACATATTTATGTTTTCTCCAGCGCATCAATATATTCGAAATGTCGTCTTGTAGCCTTGGGCCAACCAGCATCAATTCGTTTAGGCTTACGTCAGTCGATGTTTTGGCTGACGCGTCGAATACTACACGTAGTCTGGTAGTAGTGCTGTCAGGTTTTATAACAGCATGATGAGGCATGTAGTATGTATCGCCTGTTCTTAATTGGTTCGGTTTTACTTCCACCATATGTCCAAGATTCAGAAAGTCGTTGATGACATCTGTGTGCTCTTGCTTTAGTTTCGGATTTTTGTTAAGCTGAGCTTCTAGTTGGAGAAATCTTGCGATTGCTCTTTTTTTGGACTCACCCAGCTTGGATGTTTGATTTCTGTCTTTGAAGGGTATTTTGACCACATATCTTCCGTTTTGCTTCCGAAAATGTGTATTTTTGTAGAAAATTTCACATTCTTTCTCCAATTCTGTTTGTAGCCTTGGATGTGAAACTTCCTCCAGCTCCCAGAATTTTTCCAGCTGCTCGTCAACTTCTTTTTGTACTATTAGCCCAGTGACACTGTTATTGTCACTGCACCTTTCATGCATAGTTCTTCCTGATATCAGCCATCCTAAGTGTGATCTTTGGGCTATGAGCAGATTTTCAGCATCCCTTATAAGACCATCCAGAATGACATTTCCAAATGTGTCAGCGCCGATGATCATGTCAATTGATCCAGGATTATTATATGTTGGATCGGCAAGCTCTAGTTTCTGCAAATTTCCTAGATTTTTGTGTTTGAATTTCTTTGATGGTAGCTGGTTTGAATTTTGATGGGAACCATGAAGTAATCATTACTTCCACCTTGTGGTGTGAAGTGCCAGCTTTCGTTGCGCCTAGGCCACACACTTCAACATTCACCTTCGTTTTCTTAAGGCCCAATAGTTCAACTTTTGATTCAGTAATTAATGTAGCTTGAGAGCCTGGGTCGATCAATGCTCGTAACTTGACACTGTTACCATTACTGCTACTTGCGTTGACCATTGCTGTCGAAAGAACAATGCTTTGATCTTGGAAGCAGTGATTCACTTGTTTTTTCTGCCAGTCAATGTGCAACATTGTATGGTGCTTTTTGTTGCAATGTTTGCATAGACGTTTGCTAAGACATGTACTTTGTTTGGGGTGTAGCAAACAGTTATAACATAGTCCTGCCTGCTTGATTTTTTGACACCGTTCACTTGGTGTGTAGTTGCTGAATTGTGGGCATGAATATATCACATGGTCACCCTTGCAAATGGAGCACTGAGTGTTTTTTGAACCAACGTGAAATATTCTTAATGGTTTTGATTCATCCATTTGTTTTGATGCCCTTTTTACGGGAGTTAGTACTTCCAAGGCTTGGTATCGTCTTCCCAGAAAATCCAGCAAGGTTTTTACTGTTGGCATCTTGTTCGGCTCTAACAGGCTCTGCTCGAACAGATTTCGTGATTCTGGGTCAAGCGTTTTTGTTGTCAGGTGTACAATAATTGGGCCCCATGTTGAAGTATCGAAGCCCAAATTGTTAATAGCTGCTAACCCTTCCTTGATTGCATCCAGCATTGTCTTAATATTGTTCGCTGATGGTGAATTTCCTTGTTGCCCAGCGGTGATCATTTTGTCAATATGGAGTGATACAATTTTTCTCTCATTATTGTATCTATTTTTCAGTGTTTCCCACGCGCTGTTGTAATTTTCACTGGTCAACGTAAAGTGTTGGATCAAATGAAGCGGTTCTCCTTCCAAATGAGTTCTTAAATACTCCATTTTTTCTGCAGTGCTCAGACGACTTTTGTTGTGGATAATATTCATGAACAGATCATAAAAGGATTGCCATTCTAAGTAATTTCCTTTAAAAACTGGTAATTTTATTAAAGGTAACCTCGATGCGCATGGTTTTGTTTCTTCTCCGTTGGTTTGGTTTGTTGCTGCAATCCTGGATGCCATCTGATGCAGGAAGCGGCTAATGTCTCGTTTAACATTATAGTAATCACTGTCTGTGACATACTTTGTTTGAAGATCAGAAATTGTAGCATTCGCTATAAAATCCTCATGCAATTCAGTGAGATTTTTTAACTGATCCAATAACATTTTTTGTTGGTAGTCGTGTATTTCTTTGGAATAGTGCTCCAAAGTCTCTTCGAACTCTTGAATGTTACTTATTACGGCTTCAACCTTGAGTTCAAGTTTTCTTAATGTTTGTGTTTGTATTTGGTTGGCGTTTGTCGCCTTGTCCGTAGAGCCTGATGAATGAGAAGGAGTAGGAGTTATGACCTCCTTTAGAGCCTGGGTCGAATGAGAGGGAGTAGGAGTTATGGCCTCCAAGCTCCGCTTCAGTTCTTCATACATCTCCTTCACTCTCTCATAAGTTTTTCTGTCCATGTAAGGAGTGTCATGTTTCGCAACTCCTTTTATTTTTTCGTGATTTTCTTGGAATTGATCCCAGATTTCACCGATTTTGCGAAGTCTGTCCTCTTTGTATTGTTGGGTTTTTCGTGACGCACTGTCCTTGCTGAAGTTGATCTTAAGTTTTTCTAGCTCTTCCGCTAGTTTCTTTTGTTTGCCCCCAATGATGAAGATTTCTGTTTCGTCTTCCATCGTAAAAATTTATTATTATTTTTTTTTTTTTTTTTTTCTGTTTGTTTTCACTTCACTTTTTTATCAGTGTCGTAAGCCCTGATAAACGCTTATACTACAAAAAAAAAAAAAATAACCACTATTCTTTTTTTTGCTTAATTTTCCAGTGTTAATAGCCCTGGTAACGCTTTCTGTGTTCGTTATTTTTTTTCTCGAAGGACCAAATGTTAACACCTCTTACCACTGGCGGGGGAAAGTATTAACAAGAAACCCAGAGCACTAAAATGAATAGAACTGACACTAACTGTTTTAAACTGCGAATGTGTATGCTTTATTTCTTACAAGACTATTTATACATAAAACTAGCTTACATTGCAAATAATTCGTCAACATTTTTTGGTGCCAGACAGGCATACTACTTCTATTGTAATTTAATATATTGCTGATTAATGAAAATATGACTGTGAGACAATGAACAGTATTTTTTGAGTTAAGTGAAATATGAATATGATATGGGGCACTCGCGAGGTGCGCTCTGTTTGTGCTTAGGACAGCATAATGTGTTGTGGTTGTTGTCTCAACAACTACTAATTAATTATCCGCCAGGTGATTGCAATTCAACATGGGTGCAGTCAATAGCCCTAATTGTTCGTGGGAGCTCGGCAATCCTGCAAAATTCAGTTGAAGCTCTCTGTTGTTCTGTGAATGTTATGGGCATTTTCACAAACTCGTTTATATTTGATACTCATTTGAGTACTAATGACTGGTATAATATTATATTTTTTGTTGTTTTTGAAGAGCTGGCTAATACCGGGTCTTAAGTTATACTCGGTTTCATACTGAACGAACTTATTTAATTTTTGATGTGAAGAAATGATTTGATACCGATTTGAATGTTATTTTTAGGACTAGTACAAGATCTATCGTTAGTTCTGTGTGAAGAAATTGGCCGTTACTCAACTTTTCCTTTGGAATGTTTGAATTGATTTTAAATTGAATTAAATTAGCTACTTCAAAACTGATTTCAGTGATAAGGCTTGATGTGTATGTGTATGTTCCTTAAGGGCCGCTAAGCCGTTGAACTGGTAAAATGTTAATGGATTTTCAATCAAAATATAGCACTTTCTGAAGAGAGGTCCAACGAAGTTTGGTGATTTTCAGACCTAAAAAATGCATTTCGTTTTACAAAATTGTGCTTGACCTTAAGACTCACCTACTTCCGTGCTGATGAACCTTAAAGTAAATAGCTCACTGGTTGACCTAAGAAGTCATAATGTTAAAAATTTAGAGAATGAACTCAACCTCAAATGACCGGCACATAAAATCATTGCAAACGTCACGTTCACGGTAACTGGAGGACCGCCGTGGACCGGTGTTTTGACTTTTGAGTTTTGACCCAATGAATCCGAGACGGTTGGGGCGTTCATGACAGCGGAAGTACCGTTATATCGAAAAACTTAACTTAAAATTCTGTCACTTTTCTTGGTTCTGATTGGCCAAAAGTTCAAGATATTCAGATGACAATTCAGATGACAGTAGCCGAGTTCACACTGTACAATTAGTTGGACAGACTTCGTTTGATGGAAGTTGGATGGTCGGATGTATGTGATGATGTTTGCGTTCACACTTTTCATGCTTGTCGTCTAACTTTATGTAACATACTTTTCCACACCGTCCAACTTCTAAATTTTCAAAAATATTTGAAAACCAACCAACAAGTTGGTCAAGCGGTCGTGTGAGGGTTCACATTATCAAGCATTGGTCGTTCAAGCCAAAATCTGTCCAACTATTTGTACAGTGAGAACTCGGCTATTTAGATTTTCAGTTTCACAAAATATCTGTGTGTTTTACAAATAACTTAACTACTAACTATGAAGAATCGAGAGGTGAATCACAGTAACACTCTAAGACATAAAAAAAAGTTAATATAGTCGTTCATGGACTGACCGAAGTCTCTTCGAATTTTCTAAATTGCTTTGAACCCGGCCGGTGTTTTGATCATTTTGAATTTTGAAATATTCAACACAGACATCAAACGAACTAGAGATGAGTCGATGATTTACTTACTAGAGATGGGTGAGGGTTTCACTAACATGTGGATTGTATTTTCGTGAATGTTTCAAATAACCCGTTTCCAGTTGATCTTGAATCAAATATAAGATTGAATTGTGTCAATTTATTCATTTTTGGTGATACTTTTTATGGTAGGTTAAACACAAAACAACAAACTTTTTAACATTAGCGACCAAGGTGCATAATTACATTTATTTCTTACCCGCTCTTATGTCATTGTATTTATGTATTGTATGTATATACAGGGTGTTCCGTACTTCGTGTATTATCCTTTGGGGTGTGATTCTTGGTCATATTCTAAGAAAAAAAATTGTTCTACAGTAAAACTCGTTTCTCAACTTTGACACCACTTTTTGACAATTTGATAAAAGGCTAACTTTGGTGTACCCTGACCTGTGTTAAATTCGATATCTCTGTCAATACTGATGATAGAGACCTAATCTTAGACTCAATTTTTTGTAGAAATAACAACCTTTAAGACTGTATTTAAATTAGGCTTCCATAGGTTAAGGGTTGCCAGATTTTGACTTTGAGGTCATTTTTTTGGAGAAAAGGCCTGATAAACATAGAGTTTCTTTATTTTTTACAGATGAACAAAACAATAATAAAAAAAAAACTTTGTAATAAGTGCACTCGAAAACCCATACATTTTATGATACTTGAAAAAATACAAAACGGGTAAAATTTGAAAAAAAATTAAAAAAATTTTTAGCTTTGAGGTGTCTTTAAATACAATACTGACGATGGAAGCATTGCTTCTGAAATGTACATCTGAGGAAATAAAATAAGTGTTTTAACTGTTAAAAACTTTACTAATCTTTTCATTTATTTAAATACAACAATAATATGGACACTTTTAGTAGTTTTTTATGTATTTTACACAAATACAATCATAACAAGTGTTCAAAGTGCCCTCTTTCTTTTTGAATGCATGCCAGAGCCCGTTTTTGGATTTCATCGCAATTTTGAGAATACTCTCAAAGAGGACCAAATACTTTTTGGTAGCCTTGCATCGCATTTTGAGTAATATGAGTAAAAAAAAGGAATTGGTTCGTTTACCGCCTTATTGCAGTCCATCAAAATCTCATGGAGTTGCCAAAATTCCGGCAAGTTTAAGGCGTTATTAGTTTTTTCATTGAAATGAAAAGTTAAAAGAATTAAATTTTTTAATGACAGTACTTGATGTTAGAAAAGTGATCATGTTTGTTTTGAAATTCTGTTTCGATAGAAAGTTAGTCGAATTCGAAATAAGTGTATTTTTAAATTCGAACCTTCGAAAATTTCTTCTTTGAGGTTCTGAACCGGTTGTGTACCATTGGCATTAGCCTCATCTTTCACGTAATTAAAAAAGAGACTATATAGCAAGTCTTCAGCAGTGAACAATTTAAATCACCGCTTCCAGATGCGACTAGCCCTAATTACAAATACAGTGAAACCCGCTTAGAGAAAAGGCGAATTGTCACATTTTTTCTTTCACTAAAGCGGGTTTTTCACTTAACCGAACCCCGGTTAAGTGAAAAAAATTTAAGTTATTTAAGTTTAGTTAATTTAATTTATGCATTTAAGGGGATTTAAGAGTTCCATTAAGCGGAGGTTTAATGCTTCATATACACAACAAACAATTTGATGTATTTATCTTTGGAAACCAAAAAAATAATTTATTGAATAACAAAAATAACATATGTACTCGTATGTATACATTGGAATTTATAGGTATTCAGTAGTACATAAATATATTACATAAATCAAATTAAATCACATTTGAGTTTTTGCAAAACAAAAAGAGTCCACTCCCAAATTTGGCTTCAGATTTCAAATATGTACATATTCATATTTTTGAATATAATTAGGTACGTTTTATGAAGACCAAAATAATCTTACTTTTTTTCAAAAAGTCATCAATTTTCGTTTATGACAAAGTCTGAAAATGGCAATTCATCATTTTATATTCAATTTCATCTAAGATTAGATCTAGTTCATTATCCCCATCAGAAAACTGCTTAAGAACATTGAGAGATTGAAAAGCTTCTTTGATTGTTGCTTTCTGGATTCCCAAAATTTCCACATCTAAGTCATTTTCAGATACAGATCTGCTAGCATCAAACTTTTCGAATTGTAGTGCTGGTTCATTAATTGACAGGAATTGTGCTTTTTTAAAGCAACTCGGATTATGAGATCTACCTATGTACATATTTAGAAGAAAAATTATTAGCAAAAGAAAAACAAAATGTGTTTAATCTTAGTCTACACATCAATACAAAACATCATTTTGTCTGTTCCAATCGAATTAAAAATGAAAAGGACAGTGATACGGTCCTTTGGTAGCTTCATTCCTGAAGGTTTTCACATCTACACTGTCCGACAAAATAAAGTGCAAATGCACTTGACTCATTTTAAAAATGCAGAGAATAAACAATAAGGAAGATTCATCACTCTATTGAATGTTACTACGTTATATTTTATCATTTTTCATCAAACCTTTATAAATACTCAGTTATTTTTGCTCTCTTTTAAACATGAACTGCATTAATTTTCAATCAAATGTCATTGAGCTCGGACAAAATAAAGTGCAATTTTTTAAATACCTGTGCAAAGTATAGCTTATAATAGTTCAAAACAAAAATATAAGCCAAAATGATCAGAAGGTGAGGTTATAGTATAACCGTTTGCAAAAATTTTGTTTCAAGTTGAATTTTATTTTCATAAGCTTTGATATGGAACAACTCTCACCCGAATTGAAAGAAGTTTTAGTTTCGGACCGTTGACGTGGGTTGACCTTTCGTAAATTAAGTGAAAAATATGGTCTGTCAATTTCTGGAGCCAAGAAGGTATATTTGAACTTCATTAAACGGTGATCTGCTGCCAGTTTTAGAAGTCAAAGTGGAAGAAAGAGGAAAACAACACTGCAGAATCACAATAGAGGCCAGAAAAAAACCATTATCCACAGCTAGAAACACTAAAGAAGACCTACAATTAGACGTTAGACCAAGGACAGTCCAAAGGTGACTTAATGAAAGTGGGCTACGAAACTATTTGGCAAAGAGAAAACTTTTGCTACGCTAAATAATTATAAAAAAAAAGACTTGCCTTTGCAAAAAAGTATTTAACAAAACCACAATCGTTTTGGGAAAGCTTAATTAGGCTTCATGAGTCTAAATTTGAGTTAACAAATTCCAAATCAAGGAAAAGAGTTTGGTGCAAGCCCAAGGAAAGACTCGACCAAAGATGCATTAAAAAATCGTCAAACATGGTGTTGGGTCTATTATGGTTTGGGGATGTTTTTCCTTTGGTGGCGTTGGGAATATTGTCAAAATTGACACCAAAATAAGGGGTCTCATTACGTCAACATTAATAGAGAAAACTTAGCTTGTTCGGCATCAAAAATATCGCTGGACAACTACATTTTCCAGCAAAATAATGATCCGAAGCATACTTGCAAAGTGGCAAAGCAGATTTTTTTATCAAAACAATGTGGAAGTATTGGAACAGCCACCTCAATCCCCAGATCTCAATGCGATAGACCATCTTTGGTCCATATTAGATGACAGAATTCCGTTAGTTGGTCGGCGAAATATACCATCTTTTTGGGAAAGCCTCCAATTTGAATGTGAGAGGATTCCATCTGAAATTTTAAGAAATCTGTTTCGCAGCATACCAAAGGGACTTGCAGCTGATATTCAAAATAAAGGGGGAGTCACAAGTTACTGATTTCCTATGAAAATATATGTTTTTTTGTTGATATTTCCAATTTGCACTTTATTTTGTCTTCTCTTTTTTCATGATTTGTTGCAACACATATTTTTTGTTATTTTAATTTTGGTTATATTTTGTTTATGAATACTGATATGTTTGTAAAAGAACTTAAATAAATTAAATAAAATGACTTTTTGAAGTAAAGCTCATGAAAACAATACAAAATAAAGTGAGTTAGTATCTTAATTCCGGTTTGCACTTTATTTTGTCTGACAGTGTATTTACCAATGAAGCCGTCGCGTCGGTAGAGCCTTAAACATTATCCCGGATTCATCAGCATTATGCACGTCATCTGGGTAGTAACTTAGACGACTGTTTGGCCAAACATTTTGCAGCCAATGCTGTGTCAGCAGAATTATTTTCACCACAAATCTTCTTAAAATGAATATTTTCACGTTTTTTTTACTGATTTCACTAACCATTTGTTGGCCCAAATTGTTCTGTTCGATAAAAATTTTTTTCACTTAAGAGAGTTTTTTTCAATGAAAAATATGAAATTTAACTGAAAATATGTTTCAGGTATCCGGGTTTTTCACTTAAGCGAGTTTCACATAAGCGGAGTGTTTAATAGGTAATTGGTCTACAAATACTCGGGGATGAAAAAATTCTTTCAGATAAGCGGGTTTTTCTCTTAAGCGGGTTTCTCTTAAGCGGGTTTTACTGTATTTCATTTGTTAAAGTAACCTCCGAAGTGAAAATGGACCTGATGACGATTTTTCAATAAAACTCACGATCATTTTGATGAATTTGATGAAAAATACGGCGTTGTTTATTGCTATACCTATACTTGTTGTATTCACTGAACTTTTAAAGTCTTTAGATCTAAGATCTGAATACTTATGCGACATTCGGAATGCCCAACTTCAAACACACTTCGTTTTTCTCAAAACTATGGGTTACCACAGAAGAACTCTCAGCTGTTCTTGAGTGAAGTGCATGAGTTCGATTCTTCACATCACTAACTTCTCCCAACAACTCATATTTTTCCATCAGTTCCACATAAGCTAGGTGCTTCACAACCGACAACCTACCAAGAAATGCTTTAGTTTTGAGAACTGTGACCGATACATTTTTGTAATGAATTTCATTGATTCAGTGCGTTGTTGAAGCGTATTGTATCGTTTCATATATTAATTGGTTCGTTGGTTGAACTTTACCCAGGGTTGACCCAGGTTTTCTTGACAACCCTATGAGTTGTCAAAAAAAATCCTGGGTTTTCCAGCTCTCAAAAAACTCTTAGCCACATATTCCTGTCATTTAAATAAAAACACATGCCATTTGACAGCCCTCAAATCGCCACAGCAAAAACCTAGGGTGAGTTGAGGGAAAAACCTATTCAACCCTAGGGCTCAAAAAACACTCAGTTTGACATTCGTTTTACATTTACTACTTGCGTGGCAAGGTATTCAAAATGGAACCTCTTATTAGAAAACTGTTTTCATGGGAGACACATTTCGAGGCTTAAAATACTAAGCAACTTAAGCTGCAATCGTCTGATAAGACCTGTGCCCCTGTTCTGTAACTATCGCCTCGATAAAAGTAGGCGATAAACGGTGGAAAATGGGACGAAATCCTACTAAATTCATAGAATTTCGTTCCATTTTCCACCGTTTATCGCCGAGGCAATAGTTACAGAACAGGGGCACAGGTTACAAAAAAAAACGTAAATTACAAAACCAATCAGCTAATGGGCTTATTTGCACTTTGTGGAGCCCTTCCAACTTCAAGAGAAAAGTCCGAAGCTACTATTGATGTATTCACTACTCGATAATAAATCTATTTGGCAATTTATATTATCCAAAAATGTTATTCCCAACCCCTTTAAAAAAATGGTTGCCGTATAAACGACGTAGTAAATGAGCTATAATGGTGGCGCCACTGGCGTAAGGCTGTGTCCGCACTATGCTGACGGATCCATTTAATACATTTCGAATTCAGGTCAGCTTTCTGTAAGTAGAAAGTCCGGTTTAGTAATACTAATAACCGGCTTTTTCCGATCGGAATAATTTGGTATTGCCGGTTGGTGTCGTTCGGAATTGTGTAAACACTCCTTAATGAAATGGTTCCGACTGCATACCGCTTGGCATAGTGTGGACGCACCTTTACGTAATAGTTTAAGCTTAAGGTTCGAATCGAAGAAACATTTGCAAGTCTTCGGATAGTAAGTACACTCCGTGTAAGGAGCTCTCGTTTTAAGCCGTCCGTTTTTGGCAAACAATTTGTTGGCCCTCTCCATTCACCACAGAATACGGCTGAGACACTTGCGTTATGTTCTCTTAAAACTCTCGTGCCACTCTGCTGATATATTTTTTATTCATTATGCTTTTTTTTATCGCTGGTACAGTTTAGTAAACTCCTCAATTTGTTTCTTTTCTTTTTTTTTTTTGTTATAGAAATCTTGCATAGACTTCACGATTGGTGCTCGACCTCTGGAACGGTACATGCCGAAAAATCGAAACACTTTCAAGTACAAAGTGTGGCGGATCGTTGTTTCAACACCGTTCGAGTATTTTATAATGATGCTTATTGTGTTCAATACGCTTTTACTTATGATGAAGGTATGTATCATTTAAGAAACATAAATAATGTAAAGAATTTCTTAAAAAACATTTGCATACTTACTTTTCTACGTATCAACTTGCTTTTCAACAACACATTATGTTGTTGTACAAAATAAACAATGACAATTTATTATATAAATTATTTCTTTTTAATGGGAGTCAAATGACTCTTTTTGAGTTGGCGTTCTGGGTAAAAAACAAAATAATAAAACACACTTAAAAAATTAACATTTTTATACAACATATTTAAATTCCAAACACAACACAAAGACAAATTCTTCTTTGAAACAAGACATGATACATGATATTCTAAATTGCTAAGTTGTTGTTTGTGTATGTAAAAATCAAGAAGCTTTGAGCCAGTTAATATTAATCACTGTAATAAGTTTACATAAAATTATGCTACAAATTTAAACTTTCTCTTTATATTTATATTTAAAATTCTCATTTGCATCAGCACCAAAAGCTTGTTTTTAAAAAAAAAAACTCTTATACGTTAAGTATTTACTAATGTTTTTAATCTAACGTGCATGGTATAAAATGGTAATGACTTATAATCGCAAGTAGGTACGAATAAATTAATTTCTAAAGCATTAGAATATAAAAATATATGAAAAAAAAAAAATAAAAATAAATAAGTTCATTTAGGTATTATTTTTCTTTTTCATTGAATATTTTGTGTATCCCAAAATATGGTATACTAAGTAGGAATGTAGATACTATGCTAACACACTATCCTAATGAGAAAAAAGTAAAGTTTACTGCGCAGCTGTGATGCAGTTTTTGTATAATTAGTAGGTACACGAGACAAGATTTTGTGTTAACAAAAAATGGGTTGAGTTGATCTTGAGATATTGTGTACCCGTTGGTTAGGCAACGAAGAGTTTTAAAATAATTTTTCTTATCATTCTGCTGTAGTTGCATCCAAAGAAGGTTTTATTAATACGACTGATTTCGTGATCCACAGAGCGGTTCTCCTATAAGCTGGGAACTTAGTACCAGTGCAGTCGGCAAAACTTAGTACTTTAGAAGTGTTCCTTTTTTAATAAAAAATTTAAACTGGAAAAGAGAAACTCAAAGGAACCACAAAGTGTTTGGAGTAATTTAAGTTTAATAGTCTGTAGCTAAAAATATGAAAAATTATTCGAAATACTCGTATGATTTTTTCTACGGTAGGCGCTGTTTGAATCATTTTGTTGCCAACAAAAATTTTGCGAGCATTTTGTATGTTCAACCACAAGCTCGTACTATTCGGAGTCAAATTTAGTTCGTTTACGGTCTTTCGGTTCCACAAAAATCTCGAAATTGCTCGAAATTTTTTGTCAAAAGTCTTTTTGAGACTCTTGACAAAAAAGTCCTTTATAATTCACTATCTAGGACTCTTATGCGAAAAATACTCACCATTTCTAATGCCATATTTGATATGCAGAAAGTTGGTCTTGTTTTGCAAAATGATGAAGTGATTTTGCTCCAAAACTAGTTTGAAATCCGAAAATAAAGTGGTGTTTGTAAATTCACTGACACAACTTTATATTCAGTTGAATACGTGTATCACAGCTAGATCTCGTGTTGCAAATGCAACAAAAGAAACAAATGGAAGTTGCGGGGCAAGAGAAGTAATGGTTTTCCCTCTTGTTCTTTATTCCTCTAAGTATTATGTTTAGTGTTTTTTTATCTGGGAAAAGAAAACGTCATTAGACAATGATAGCATCATGAAGCATTAGAAAGATTCATTAGACCATGTGCTCGAATATGGCCTAAGGCGCATGGCCTTAGGTCAGGGCACTGTTTCAAAGATTTATTATCCAAAATTAAGAATAGTGCAGCATAAACTGGGATTGTGACCTAACTACTTGAAGCAATGAGCGTGTTTCTTTGGCAAACATGTTTTATACATAACAAGGCTTTAGGTGCACACTAAAATAACATCGCCGAAATCTGATGAAAGCATGATTAGAATCCTGTTTGGGATACATTTTTGACGTTTGCTCGAGTACCTAACGATGCAATGAAGCTCAATGGTACATTGAAGAACATTCCGGACTGTAAATACAGAACATGTGAGTAAATGATGTGCCCTTATTTTTCCAAAGCGATAGAATGAAATTCCTGCCTTTTTATTGAAGGATACATACTTCTTTAAGGGAAGTGCTCATGGGAGCAAACATAAGGTTTTGCTGCAAAGTCCTAAAACACTTTGATAGAACAGGAAAAATCTGTTAATTTTTTTTCAAATACTATTCCTTACTAAAATTTTGATCTCCATAATTTTACTAGCATTAGGGGCTGCAATAGAGACTCGTTCCCCATTCTCGCTAAGAATGCTCATCATTTTAACCTCGAACCCAGCTTCGGACGTACAGTAAAGAATAGAGATTCATATTTTAGTCACACCACCCGAATGATGAGTGCTTTGCTTGACTCTGTTTTTCACCCAAATTACGACTCACAATAGTTCAAAAACAAAGTGCATCGGTGTCTCCTACTAAGTCCTCTCCTATTTTTCTAACTGCTCGCACTGTGTTTAACATCACAGCAGTGGCGTAGATAGGGGGGATCAGGGGGGTATATCCCCCCTCCCCCTTGGGATCGATAAATTGTTCAACATAACCGGTCATGAACCAAAAAAGTTTAAGAAAAATACTGTGAAACTTAGTACCTACTTCCCACGTGAATTAAGTCTTTTTAGTACTCACAGGATTGTACATTCTATACTTTCATTATACGGGGAAAATACAAAGTCAACTTCATCTGAAAGAAATTTTCAGAAAATCACCTAATCTTTTGAATTCCTTTCTTTTACGATTTTCACGACAGGTATGAATAAAATCTTTTCTCTTAAAATCTCTAATACAGCAGTTCACCAAACATTACTGTATTAACAATGCAGGTTATGCTCTTGCAAAGCTAACAGTAGAAAATCTTCGAAATTGTGATCTGGACATTTCTTTTTTGATCGACCAAGGGTACGACGGAGCAAGCAATCTGGTCGATACAATGGTGTTTTGGCAATTATTCGCCAACAATTTGCTTCGCTTGCTGTGTACGTCCTTGTCAAACCTTGCTTTATCTGTTTCCAGCAAAATACCAGCCACAAGAGTCCGTCTAACCACAATTGAAGCAGTTGACAATTATTTCAATACACCGAAAAGAAAAGATGTGTTATAAAGAACAATAAGCTAAAGCGAAGAGACTCCACAAAAAAAGACATTAATAAGGCTGAATCTTAGGCGATGGATCTCAAAATATCAAGCAGTTGAAGATTTTGAGGAACTGTTTCCGTTTGTGTTCGAAACTCTTGACCAAATAAGAACATTGGAAAGTGACGCAAGGAACTATGGATTTCGAGTTTTTGATTAGCTTAAATGTTACAACTTATAAGTATGGTTTACAAACTCTTGTTGTCATTAAGTCGTGAGTTTCAAAGAGTGAATTTAGACTTGGTCCTAGCTATAGATCTCGCCAGAGATTTAAGGGATCAACTAAAAATTAAACGAGCAGAAGATGACTCATTTTCGAAAGTGTTTGAAGATGCGAAAAAAAATTTGCTGAAGTCCTTGGTATTGACGTTAAACGTGAACCGACAAAAGAATAGTTCGAAACCTTTGGTTCCAAGTACAAAAAAATATTTTCGTGTTACCTACTGTCTTCAGTCCTTTTCTCGATTTCTATGTAATGAACCTTGGAGAAAAATTTACAAACCATGAAAGCATACTAGAAGGGTTTGCGGTACTTTTCAAGGATTCTTCGTCAAAAATAGATAAAGCTGCTAAAAAATTTAATGAAACTGTTGAGTTTTACAAAACATATTTGGCTGCCGAACCATTTTCTTTTCTTGAAGAATTAAAAACTTGGAAGAGATATTTGATCCGAAGGAATAATACTTCCTCTAAGAATTCATTAGAAGCGCTCGATAGCTGCCCCAAAGAAAACTTTCCTAAAAGATATATTTTATTCAGGATATTAGCTTCATTGCCCGTTTTAACGTCAACTCCCTAAAGAACTTTCTCCTATTTAAAGAGAGTAAAAGCAACACAAAGAAGCATCGCGAAATACTTATAGCAGCAGACGAGGTTATAAGTGTTTTATCTAAAAAGGACAAAAATTAAAAGGATTTTATTCTATGATTTATTTTTTAAATTTATATTATTCAGCTATTACATAAATATATATTCTAGCTCATATTCAAATTAATGCGCATAATATATTATGTTTAAAAAATATAATTTTTTATGGCATACATAATGAATTCAATTCGCGACGAAAAAGAAAAGGCAGGCCAAAACACTCCTGGTACAAGCAAATGCAAAAACAGCAGCATTTGGTTGGCCTCAGACATGGAACAATCCAAAACCGGGAGGTTTGCCGACGCTTTCTGAGGTCAACGCAGCGTACCCCACAGGCGGATCACTAGTGTGAAGCAGAAAAGTGGGAGAGTTGTGATCGCTTCAAGATCACTACTCGTAACGCCGGAAATGAAAAGAAGAAGAAGAAGATACATAATGAATTCAATGAAGTCTTGTAATTTGTTTTTTTTTTTTAACTATTAAAACTTAAAAAAAAAGAGCGAACAAGGTCTGTAGCCCTAGGTCTGTAACACAAATTTATTTTCTTTGCCAATTATAAACAAATTTAACAACACAATTTACAGTTAAGAAATCTTACATTAATTTAATAAAAAAAACATTAAAAACTATTTGTGATCCTCATTTGAAATAACTGAAATTACTTAAAGACTTTTCAATATTCTTAAATTTGAATTACAAATTTTTTTTCTTTTAAATTTCAAAGATATCTATTTTACTGTTACTTTATTTGGCATATCTTTCAAGACTAAAACGTGCATGTTTCATTTTATTTTTTTCGATTATGTGTTTATTTAAAAAAAACCAAGCAAATTTGGAACGATTTATAATCTTATTTTATTGAATGTCTTATCACGTTTATTTATTTCTGCATGTTTCATGTTCAAACTTAATTTTTTTCTTTGTAACTTTATGAAACTCTAATGCCAACATTAGAAGGAAAGTATCTATGAAAAATAAATAATTCATCTAACCTAAGCATCTATGTTACTACTCCTTTGAAAATTTTAGTAGAAAAAAAGGAAGAACGATTAAAAACATACACACACAACTAATTTAAACTGAATAATTACGTCTACATCTAATTTATTAACTTTATCATTTAACATTTAACTCAAGAACAAATAAGTCGCAGGGTACCTTTCAGTATGTACCTACACAAAATTACCTCATTAATGGTCGTTAATTCTCTACAGTATCATAACCAAGGCGATATGTATGAAAAATCCTTAAAATATATCAACATGGGGTTCACTGGAATGTTTAGTGTTGAAACGGTACTGAAAATTATCGGATTTGGTGTTAAGGTGGGTAGCAAAAGATTTTATTTATTTCTGAGAGTACTCAAAGCTGAAATTTACAATTTTACACTAACGAGGAGCCATTTAAAAAAAAATTATAATTTCCTTCCTTTATGATACGGCTCAAGAGTTTAGGGAATATTATTTTGAATTTAAAAAATTTTATTATTATTGTATTGATGAATGAAATAAAAATGACCGCACATCGGCGAGAAATGAATGGTTTGCCCTCAAAATATTAAAATTTGAGCCAACTTGAGCAAGTGAGTATTTTATTTATTTCAAATCCACAAAAAATATCAAATTGCATGCCATCCCTGAGCCTATAACTAATTGCACCAATGTCACGCAAAGTATTTGTCTTACTTAATTTTATTTTATTTTTTTCATTTTGAATGTTCCGGATGAAGCAAAGTGAGGACACCGTGTTTGTAAATTTATTGCATGTTAAACGTCACAATACTTTCTTTTTTTCCTAAAAAAATTGTTCTTTTTCTATCTCCATCTCTATTTTCAAACACACATAATAAATTATCAACAACACCAAACACAAGAAACAGATAGAAAAATAGTTTCAATAGAGTTCTTTTCTACACTGAAGACAAATATTAAGTTAAACTGCAAATTAAAACAAAAACAGTTTTTTAAAAGCTAATGTTTTTTTTTATAAAAAAAAAAGGTGTCTTCGCTGCATGTAGCTAACATAAAATTAGAATAAACGATATCCCGATTATATTTCATAACTAACCATCTTCATACATCCTGTTGAAATTTTCAATTTGCGTTTGATACAATGAAACATTTTTATCTTCTCATAGACTTTAGTTTTTTAAATCATTTCTTAGAAGCAAAATTTAATCTTATTTATGTTGGCTGCAGACAGACAAGTCCTGAATTACTACGTCAGCAAAACAAAAAAAAAAAAAAAACGATTGAATGGATAAATTCAGAGGGTAATCAAATTCGTATCCGAATTGTTGTACTTTATTTTTTTAGTTTCACGATGCACCGCCTACTCAAATCGACATCTTGACATACATGAATTTGGTGTTTACATTGTTCTTCTTTTTGGAAACCATCTTAAAAATAATTGCTTTTGGATGTAAGGTTGGTAAAAAAAAAATGCAGCTGTGGTTAAGTGCTTAAAATTTATTTATTATAATCGCTTTTTTTAGCTCATCTAAAAGACTTTTTATCTCAAAATTTATAAATGTATTAAATAATTGCAATATTGATTTATATTATTTTAAAAGTATTTCACTTTTTTCTGCAAGAATCTATGGTACAAGAAAAAATAAGAAATATTTATTAATTATTTTTCATTTTGAGCTTATATACATAAATATTATTGGGGTGAATTCAAAGTTGTTTTAGGAATCGAAATTTGTGATGGTCGTTCTTTTATTTTTATCCAAAATTTCATTGTGTACTAAGAAATAAAACAAAATATTATGCAGGGTGTCCGGTATTTCGTGTTACATGCTTTGGGTGTGATTCTTGGTCATATTCTAAGAAAAAAAATATTCAGTAAAGCTCTATTCTCAACTTTGACATCACTTTTTGACAATTTAAAAAAAGCTTTTTTTAACTAACTTTGGTGTACCCTAACCTGTGTTAAATTCGATATCTCTGTCAATACTGATAATAGAGGCCTAATCTTAGACTTATTTTTTTGTAGAAACAACAACCTTTGAGACTGTATTTAAGTTCAGCTTCCATAGGGTTAGGGTTGCCAGATTTTAAATTTTTAAATTCAGATTTTTTTTGCTCAAGTTTTCTTCCTAAAACAAAATTTTGACTTTGAGGTAATTTTTTTCAGAAAATGCCTGATAAACATAGAGTTTCTTTATTTTTTACAGATGAACAAAACAATAATAAAAAAACTCATTGATAAGTGCACTCAAAAAATCATACATTTTATGATACTTGAAAACTAAAACAGGAAAAAAATCTAATTTTGGGTTTTTTACGGTTTTTTATTGCAACAACTTGCAAAGGGAGTAGTTTTCCAAGAATTGATTGTTTTAAGACAATTTTTATGACTTTGCACTGATGAAAAGGGTTGAAAGTGTATTTAACCTGCTACCAAAATCCTAATTGGCTTACCTCTACTCAGGGAAATTTTTGGGGCATGAATGTGCAATGGGTCGTATAAAAGAATAAGAAAACAAATTTGTTCATCAGTTTATCAAAATAAGTCACGATTGCAGTTTGATCTGAGAGCTTTTTGAAATGCCTTCATTTAGGAAAGAAGAATACGCAGACATTTTTTTCTTACATGAGTTTCGCAATGGAAGTTCAAGAAAAGCACAACGAAGATACCAGGAACTTTATCCTAACTGAAAATCTGGCAACCCTGAGCCTATAGGAGTCCAATTTAAGTAAAGTTTCAAAGATTATAAGACTACAAGTAAGACAAGAGTTATTGAGAGCAAACATCCACATATTGCAGTCAATGAAGCATTTTAGGTCCGAATTTTTTTACTGTGAACCGATTTCCATGAAATTTTGGAATTAGGCTCATCTTACCCTTAACTTCAAAAGTGAAAATGATTTGAACACCGCCACCACCCTGGAGGTGGTTGCCACCCCTTTTCCATGGCGAATTTCTTGTTCATTGTTTTACCTGCTACAATTTTGTTCTTTATAAAATTTTCAATAAAACGTATTGGAGATATTTGCAATAAATAGATGAAAAATGTGAAAAAATTGCGAATTTTCAATTGCCAATAACTCGAAAAGCATTAGACTTAATGAAAAACTTTATATTTGATTTTTTGCTTAAAATTAGGACTTTTATCGATATCCGAGGTTATTTTGAAAAAAAAAATTCGCCACCGAAAAGGGGTGGCAACCACCTCCAGGGTGGTGGCGGTGTTCAAATCATTTTCACTTTTGAAGTTAAGGGTAAGATGAGCCTAATTCCAAAATTTCATGCAAATCGGTTCACAGCAAAAAAATTCGGAGGTAAGGCCCTATTTTTCGCTTCATTGACTTCAAAACGGGCTCTGGAATGCATTCAAAACGAAGGAGGGCACTTTGAGCACTTGTTATAATTGTATTGTATGAAATACATAAAAAACTACTAAATGTGCCCATATTATTGTTTTATTCAAACAAACCTCAAAGCTAAAAATTTTTTATTATATTATTCTCATATTAGATAGATATTTTTTCAAATATCATAAAATGTATTGGTTTTTTTTATTATTGTTTTGTTCATCTGTAAAAAATAAAGAAACTCCATGTTTACCAGGCATTTTCTGCAAAAAAATTACCTCAAAGTCAAAACTTTGTTTCGTGAAGAAAATTTAAACACCACTTCAAATTGAAATTCTGGCAACCCTAAACCTATGGAAGCTGAACTTAAATACAGTCTTAAAGGTTGTTATTTGTAGAAAATATCTAAGATTAGGTCTCTATCATCAGTATTGACAGAGAAATCGAATTTGACACAGGTTAGGGTACACCAAAGTTAGCCTTTTTTTTAAATTGTCAAAAAGTGATGTCAAAGTTGAGAAACACCGTGTATAAATATGAGTTTATTTCTAATATGATTTATTAATGTCGCTTTCCATTGGACAAAAAGAACCGTCCAGAGGCGTTCAGGGGCATCCTTAATGGGTTCTATTGGTGCAAAAAGATCGCTTCTCATGATTCTGAGAAGTGACAGCCACTTCTCGATTGGCGGTGAGAATTCACTCAAGAAGCACTAATACATGTTACCCCAATGTCAAAAGGAAAAGTTTCCTGAGGGAATATTTTTTATGTGCTATAGGTGTTACACTCAAACAAAGACAACACGTTAAATTGAGCAGAAACAATTTAAGGTGTTAAATTGGTTTTCAAAATGAGTGCTCCCCCGAGTGAAACCAATGTAAAGCTACATTAGGGTGTTCCATTGAGTTTAAAATTGAGTGATTTCCATGAGTGAAACCAAATGATAGTGACATTGCTCGATTTTTTGAAACTTCGTGCTACAGTTCTCCTTCTCTGTTACACCAATCGAGTTGCGGTCGGTTCAACAAATTTTTGTAACAGAGGAGGAGAGCAAGAAAATAGCCATTTTATCCGCACGAAGTTTAACAAATTGATCAACTTCGTCATTGAACTGGCTTGGGAACCCGAAAAATGCAACCAAAATGAACCATCCTAATGTACAGATAATATATATCAGATGTGTTCTATTAAGTATAAAATAGCAATGAAATTTTTAGTAAAAAGAAGTGGGAGGGGGTTAATTCGTCCAAAAAAGGTACCTTTTGTATATTTAAAATATAATATTTAAAGAATACTGTTTGAAAATTAAAAAAAAAAATACGACAGTGGCAGAAATAATTGTGAAACGTCTCAAAAATAAATAGCCTTGCGCTGCGATCATTAGAAAACAAAAAATCATCGTTATTCCGTCAGGTTTCAGGTTTCCATTTTTTTGGTTTTGAAAGTGTTTTTGTCTGTTGAAAATTTCAAAATAATCGTTACAGTAGTTTTGAAATTACGAGGGGCACCGACTTTGAAAACGTGAATTGTGGGAAAAACACTTCAAAGCTGCCAGGTTGCAATAGCGCGCTCAGGTCGAGCAAATATAAAATTATTCAAAACGTTGTCAAGATGCACCAAAAATATGTAAACCAAAAAATGTTAGAATTTTGATAATAGGCGATTTATACGCTGTCACGGTGTCAGCTTCAAAAGCTTCAATTTTGAAGCTGACACCGTTTAATTTTTGTTGATGGTGTAGCTTTGTCTTGTCATTTATCAAGTAGTGACTAAATAAAATAAATAAATAAATACAGTGGCGCAACAGAGCGAGAAGTTCGGGAGCCTAGCGAATTATTCACAAACATTGCCTTTGTGAGGGAATGGAGGGGACCTCAAATTTTCTACCGGTTCTGAACGGACAGCAATTGGGAAAAGGATATCTCAACCGTTCAAGAAAGTATCTAAGAAATGTGTGTCCGGGAAAGCATATGCAGAAGGTTGTTGAACGTGCCCATTTTTGTGTAAATTTTGTTCTATTTTTAATATTCCTTAGAAAAAATATATCTCGAAATAGTCGGGCATAATTATTTAGTTGATTTAATTACAATACAGGCCGTATTAGAGAAAGTTAGTTTCATTGCAAAGATAATTTTTACTACGAAGAAACTATTTTTGAATTGATAAGTGTAATTATTTGCACAGTAAGCAAGTGAGGATATTGCGGTGTTCACTACGAGATGGCCAAAATCCGTTTAAAAATACCACTGGGGAGCACTCCATTCAACTCTATCGTTTCCCGAAACATTATTTAAGTTTAAAGTTAGAGTTGATAGACCAATTGAAGACACATATGACTTTAACAAGCCTTAAAAGTGCGCTTCCATCCTATTGGAAAGTGGTTAGTACTTTCAGATTTTCCAACACTGGCATTGAACAGAAAAGTTGGAGCCTTTTGCCTTGGTTTTTTTTTTTAACTCCGTTTTCAAATTTCAAATTTACTGCACAATTTGTTTGAGATACATATTTACATAATTTTTCAGTTGACGAGGTTTGACGTTTGATTTCATTTTTCGCAGAACGAGCATCGAATTTGTCGTGAAGCTGTGATATTTAACTTTACTTCACAGCTTAACGGTAACAGACTCGACACCCTAATTAGAAGTATGAAAAATACTTCGAGAATGAAGTAGGTAATTGGAAAATGGAAAATCACTCTCGAATATGATTGGCTTTTGTAACGAAGTACAGAGTAAGGCCCCCGGATTTGACTGATCCAACCTGGTTTTATCAGCTAATATACACTGCCAACCACTAGGATGAGGCCACAAATTTAGCAAACGATTTTCGCTTTTTATAACTGGTGGAAGTTTTGTACCCGGAAAAGTTTATTGCCAGTTAATAAGTACGTATTTTCCCATAACAAATTCATAAAATTAAAGGGTTAATTCGAAACGACCGCTGGAATTTCCCAAGATCAATTAATGAACTACTGAAAATAGGTTTAAAAAGGTGCTCCATATGCAAAATTTTAGAAAAAAACAAAAAAATGAGTGAAATGTTTACAGTTTATGGTTTAATAATATTTATTAATAATGTTTTTTTACATTAATAATGATTATGTCCGCCATTTTCGGATATAACCTCTATTAGACGGTTTGGAATAGAATCATACAATTTTTTTTAAATAATCATATGAAATTTGGGCACGGGCACTATGAATAGCATCAATTAAGGTGTCCTTGTCTTCAAATTGTCTGCCAGCTTCATAAGCTTTACGAGATAGCCATGACCAAACGTTTTCAATAATGTTTAAGTCCGGTGAATATGGCGGCCATGACAAAAGTTTCACGTCTTCTGATTGAATGCAGCTTCTGACAACCCTGCTAGTGTGTGTTTTCGTTTTTGGAAATGACCGTTCCAGCAAACATTTGTAGCTATTTTCGATCATTGTTGTGGACAAAAACTCCAACTCCAATTCTACTATTCGTGCCATAGTAGGTAATAGCTCCCCACACCATTACATCTGATGTACGGCAATGATGTCTTGCCAAAATAAGCTCATCCTTTCTAGTATCATGGAAATAAAAGTTGTAACCATCAGGACCGTCAAGGTTAAACTTTTTTTCACCCGAAAAGACAACGCGTTTCCATTCACTGCCCCAATCAACATGCTGTCTTGCAAAGTCCATACGATGCTCCTTGTGTACTGGCTTCAAAACCGGTTTCTTTTTTAGTTTCCTCCTTTGAATAGTATCACATTTATGTATTATTCTTCGAACCGTTGTTATGCTGGCTGAAAATCCGCTTTTGGCCCTTATCATGGTGGCTGGTAGAGAGAGTTTGAGGCAAGTCGTAGAATCAACCGATTTTCTCTTGGTGTTGTGGCTTTTCCCGTGCGTCCTTTTTGATTTTTGCCATAGTTTTGTGGATTAGCAAGATAATTGTTTACAACTGTCTTGCTCCTTGCTATTTCACTTCCTGAGAGTCATATTTCCTTGAAAGCATCTATTTTTGCTCTTTCTGTCGCTTTCAAAATCTTTCCGGAACCCATGTGTGCTTCAAACTAAATATTCAGTTATTTTTAACACTCTCTTAGATATTTTATACAAGAATTCGCACATGCGCACTCCTGATATTCGCACTGGCCTCATCCTAGTGGAGCACCTTTTTATACCTATTTTCAGTAGTTCATTAATTGATCTTGGGAAATTCCAACGGTCGTTTCGAATTAACCCTTAAATTTTATGAATTTGTTTTGGGAAAATACGTATCTATTAACTGGTAATAAACTTTTCCGGGTACAGAACTTCCACTAGGTATAAAAAGCGAAAATCGATCGCAAAATTTGAGGCCTCATCCTAGTGGTTGGCAGTGTAGCTGCAAAGGTACTTTTTCATGGGTGACTGGTCATGAAGGTGTACCGGGTAACGAAAAGGCTGACCGCCTTGCTAGACTTGGCTCTCAATCCCAATTCGAAGGCCCTGAACCCTACTGTGGTCTCCCAATCAGTAGCCTTAAAAACGAATTAACTACCTGGGAACGACAGAACATGATCAGCACCTGGAACAACTCAAATGGCCATCGTCAGTCAAAACTATTCATTGACTTATCCCACAAACGTATGATAGAAATTCTTGACATGAGCAAACGTGACGCAAAGTTACTTACGGACTTCTTCACTGGACACTGCTCTCTCAAGTATCATCTTAAAAACATGGGCATCAGCCAAGATGACACCTGTCGTCTCTGTCTTGAAGACATAGAAACAGCTGAACACATCTTATGCGAATGCCCTGCCTTAGCTAGATCCAGGCTTAAAATATTCAATAAAGGGTTCCCCAGTCCCCTTGATATCAGAAACACCTCTTCCTCGAAGATTCTTAGGTTCTTAAATGACCTCAGCTTCGAATGAACAAACCTATACACTACGTGTTTTTAAACCTAAGGGAACAGCACAAAAGATCTTTCAGGTCGACGTGCTTGTAAAGGTAATTTTCACCTTCACCCTATATAATTTAAAAAAAAAAAAAGCTGCAAAGGTGTCCTTTGTTTAAGAAATGTTCGGGCTGAATAAAAGAAATGAAAAAATGGACCTTGAACGCTTGAACACTTCTTTGAATTTACTTAAACGGAATTCTAAGGCATATATAATAAACAAACAAATAAATAGGGTGGCGCAACAGAACGAGGAGCCTCAGGGCCTTTTCTCACAACCATGCCTTGTGAGGGTATGGAGGGGACTCATAATTTTCATGACTATAAATTTACTAGGATTTGCCAATTCCTTGAGAATGGTGGTACCTGTGGAAACACATTTTTGCTTCTGTTGGGATTCGAACCACGAACCTCCCGCGTAATATGGAAACATGCTAACCGTTACGCAACGTGTACCTTATATCATCTACATATCTTGTATTTATTTCAGAAATATTCGTTACGTATAATTTTAATTTGAACTGGGAAATATGATTCAACTCATAAATTTTTCTCCTTAAACATTATTTATAAGTCAACTGTTTTTACAGGACTATGAAGTCTTCTTTTATGTAACTACTTATTTATGTGTAAGAAACGTGTCTATTTAAACCAATATTTAAATCAAATACTTTTTTATCAAATAAAATATTGTGGCATTTGTAAATTTCAGCAATGTGTACAAGCTTTATTTTTCTATAGATTTCAAA
The DNA here is from genome assembly GCA_949752695.1 of Melanostoma scalare. NCBI lineage: Eukaryota > Metazoa > Arthropoda > Insecta > Diptera > Syrphidae > Melanostoma > Melanostoma scalare. The sequence goes on from OX456985.1 coordinate 55,935,517, forward strand.
GTGAAATTCGAACAGTTTACTAACATTTTCTTTTTCAATTTTTACCAAAAAAAAAAAATCAACAGAATTTCTTCAAGGATCCATGGAACATCTTCGATTTGATAACTGTCGTTGGCAGTATCATTGATGCATTGTGGATGGAATTCGGGGTAATTGATTTTCAATTAATTTTTTATAAACGTTTTCCCAACAGAATACCTACTACTTATACACGTATTTTGGTTTATGATACATAAACATATATTTACCAGATTCTCTATAGCATACTTTATATATTATTAATTTAGAAATAAGAATTACTATTACTATACTATCGTTAATGTTTTCTGTGAAATATTTAATAGACGAACAGAAAATTTTAAATCGAGTTGCAGTTAAATAAATAAATGATTTTTTTCTTATTTTCAAGTTGCATTTAACTTTATAAGTAACATTTATATATTTATAAACATTAATTTTTACATAAAATAGATTTTCATCATAAGATGAAGAGATAGAACCATCAAGCCATTTATTCTCTCTCTCTCTCTTACTCTCTCTTTACCCAACAAAAAACTAGTTGTATACTTTAATCAATCTTGTTCAGGTGCAATCTAGGTATTCATAAAAACATAATTTTTCTGCCCACATTTTCAAAAAAAAAAAATGTGCTGATATTTTCGACAGTATTTTCAGTACACACATAAATCAAAAACTACACACTATTCTACACCAAAATTCATCAAAAAAAAAAAAAAATCAATCAACACACACAAAAATCTATACCTTTTAATATAATATTCATTTTAAATCATTAATTTTAATATTAATCAAAATATATTTTCTCTTAATTTTCCTTTTTTCACAATTGATTTGATTTGATCGATCGAAAACGAAATGGGGTCGAATAAAAAAAAATTAAACACAAATCACACAAAAATACAACAAATAAAACACCATTTTGCAATACCAAAATACCATGCATATGATTTCCAAAAAAAAAAAAAAAAAACAAAAACCAAAATATAATTGAAATGAATATTGTGAACAAATTCTTTTTGTTTTGAATTGACAAAAACAAAAATATGCAAAATTCCTGATTAAAATATACACACAAACAATATTATCGCTGAACAACAACAACTACAACAACAATCAAAAACAACAGCACGATGTAAGTACAACACCTCACACACACATAATATTATACATATAAAATTTCATTGATCATTAGCTTGTTAGAATGTTCATATTAGTCAACTTATTATGAATGTATTATTTTATGCGAAAAATATTTGTATCAAATATCTACTAACTCCTTTTCTACTTTAAATCTACTTGCAACCTCCGAAAAGTTTCTTCTTTTTATTTTTTTATTTTAATCTCGTCTGAATGCTGTTTTTATTTTTTTTTTTGCGTAGTTTTAAAAAAAATTCTATTTTCTTTAAATTTTATTGCTTATTACTTAACGATTAAATCTGTGCTATGACAGAAATAACTTCATATCAGAAACTTTTCTTACCATAAAGCTTTCTCTGAGGCGGATGTCCCTTTCAAATTCAACGGAGTTGCACAGCATTAGAAGAAGTAGCGAAATTGCAAAAAGTTTTTTTTCCAGTTATAATTTATAAAGCCTACATATGTACGTCGCAAGATAGAGTATAACGCCAATGTTTGGGCTGGTGCTGCTCAAACATCATTGTACATGTGATAGACACTGTCCAAAATAGAGCATTAATATTGATAGGTGACAGTTCAATTGATTCTCTGGAACATCGTCCTAACGTTTCATGTCTCTCTCTTTGTTATCCTTATTTTTGCCGACAGTGCTCTAGTGAAATAGCCAATTGCATTCTTCTCCTTTCAGCCCAATTTTGGTCGCACATTTGAGAACAGGGATTCATATTTTAGTCGCTCAACCCGAATGTGGAATGCTTTACCCAAACTGCACTCCACTCTCTGGTTTGCACCATTGAAAAATCCCTGCACTACAAAGAATACTCTCTCGTCGCATTCCTAGACATAGAGGGTGCATTTAACAATGTTAACAATACAGCAATCACTAATGCTCTTGATGGGCTGCTCATAGAAGAACACATCAAGAACATGATAACAACAATGCTCAGCAGCAGAATCATTAGTTCCGAATTGAGGAACTACAAAACAGGCAGAATTGCCGATAGAGGAATCCCGCAGGGAGGAGTTCTATCTCCCCTACTGTGGAACCTGGTCGTTAACAAATTGTTAATCGACCTAGAGGAAGATGGTTTCAAAACCAGGCAAGCACCCACAAACCCTAGCTGAGCTGCTACAAACAGAACTTTACAAGCTTAATAATTGGGCTGTAGATTGTGGTCTGAACATCAATCCACTAGACAACTAAACAAGATGATCAACTACAACAAGCTGGCCAAAGTTCAAAGAACGGCTAGTCTGTGTATTGGTGGCGCACTGAGGACAACCCCATCGGACGCCCTCAATGTACTACTAGATCTCACACCCCTAGACATCTTCAGCAAACAAGTCGCAGCTAGCTCAGCTACTCGACTCAGAGCTACATCACAGTGTACCAATAATCATATCGGCCACACTACCATTCTAGATAGCTTTAGATTCCTACCGAATCGATCCGACTACACCACCCCCAAGTTGGTGTTTGATAATAATTTCCAAGTCACCAAACTTTCACGAGAAGCTTAGGAAAATGGCACAATGGAATATGAAGCAATACAAAAAGTTCAAAAACCTGCGAAGGTGTAGGAAGTGGAATCTACTCAGAAAAACTGAATCTCAGTCTTTTCTTCCGCCTATCCGATCATTGTAGTGTGTTCCAAGCGGAAATTCTGGCGATTAAGGAGGTGCTGTCTTGGCTCAAAGAAAACGTCATATCCTCCACGGATATTCGAATCTTCTCGGATAGCCAAGCTGCCCTTGAATCTCTTGCCTCTGTCTCTACAAAATCCATCACGGTCCAAAATTGTCAGATGTCTCTGAGGGAGATGTCAAATCAGTTTAACATTCACCTTTCATGGGTGCCAGGGCACAGGGACATACCAGGCAACTGTATGGCAGACGAACTAGCCAAAAAGGGCACGATCATTTTCCTACGTTCAGAATGGAACAACATAGGTGCACCTATCGCTACATGTAAACTCCTACTTAGACACGACGCTTCGAGGATAACAAACACTAGATGGACTGAGAGTAACAACTGCCTTGCAACCAAAAAAGTTTGGCCGTGTGTTGACTCAAAACGCTCAAAGAGTTTGTTAGCCCTGAACCGCCTGTATCCAGGTTCTCCCATAGGTGTTCTTACGGAACACTGTCTAATAGGAAGACACGCCAAAAGACTTGGTGTGTTTTCCAATGATTTCTGCAGAAGCTGCATGGACGAGGAGGAGGAAGAAACCGTTCAACACCTTCTTTGCTCATGCCCTGCACTACTTCATACTTCATAGGAGGAAAACTCATCTCGGTGAATTCTTCTTCGATGATACTAGCGACTTAGCTTACATGGTCCCTAAAAGTCTTTCGAAATACATTAAAAGTTCCACGTGGTTCGACTAGCAGGTGACTAACCGGCTAGTCCCGTAATGGAAGATAAATGGGTGATCAACTCGTTAATCTTACATCGGGTTCTGAGATCAGTAGGTGATTAACTTGCTGGTCTCTGGGGTATCACAATGGGCCCTTGCGGCCTAAGTGTGTCAGGCAATGTACTCATTGGCTGACAGCCACTTCCACCCAACCTAACCTACCCAACTCAACTTTTCACGCGCATCAAAATGCACAGAAATTCAAGAACAATGTGCTTCGGAATCTCCTTCCTTATCCTTGCACTGTGTTTTCCAACATTATAAGAGCAGACACAACCCCTTGAACTGCGCTTGAATCAACAGCTTTTCTCTTGATTGAACTAAAACTCGGGCTTTGCTTAGTATGATTAGAAATGAGCTATCCGTCAACCCTTATAAAACCGAGGTTGTTCTCCTAAAGAAATGCAGAAAACTGGCGGATATCACACATTTCGGACTTTAAAGCGTTCATTATTTCCTTTTCAAATACGAAGTCAAACTTATTTTAGCAATCAGAGAGCAGTAACTTTTTCGAACGAAATTGTTTTGGTAGGGCAAAGGAGCTTTTGGTATGAAATGGGGCAAAAAAGGTTCATCTTTATCTATATGCCCCTATGATAAGACCAATCAATCCCTCTGTGCATCAGTCAATTAATGGAATCAGCTCTCACGTAAAATCGATTTCGCTCCATGAATGAATGAATGAATGAATAATTGGGGTTTTGTATTGCACCTCGACCTTTTTAGATCTATTGTACCCCCTACTTCTTAAGTGATATTCCTTAATTTAATATACTTCATCCAGATTAGTTCCTCTGATGAAACTTAGTATCTGGGTTACGCTTAGGAGTTTAAGCTCCTTCTCCTCTACGTAGTAGGATCCTAGGTACTTCTTCCTTTGGTGTATTAGAGCTTCGCAGTCACCTAAGAGGTGGTAAGGAGACTCTTCCTGTTCGTTGCAGTATCTGCATTGGTCGTCGCTCTCTATGCCTAGTACTTTTATGTGTTTTCCTAGTCTGCAGTGTCCGGTTAAGAACCCGGCTAGCATTCTTATTCATTTCTACTTAGTTTTATTGCGTCTTTGTAACGTTTTGTGTTAAAAGTGCCAAGTAAAAGTTTGGCTTGGCGCATTTTGGGGAGGTCATTCCAGTGTTTAGCTCTGTTGTCTTCCTCCGACTTTTTGATTTCTTTCTTGATGTGGCTTTCTGTTACTCCAAATAAAGGTTCCGGTCCTATGACGAGTGGTGATCCGGCTCCTGCCTTTGCCAGTTCGTCTGCCTGTTCGTTGCCTATGATTCCTACATGTCCTGGTACCCAGTAGATTGTAACCTTGTTGTTGCATCCCAGTTTGTTCAATTTGTCAATGCATTTGCTGACAAGATTTGAGGAGATTGTGTAGGATCTTAAGGTCTCAATTGCAGCTTGACTGTCCGTCATTATTGCAATATGTTTATTTATTTCCTGTCAATGTTTACTTCCGCGCATTTGCGTATTGCATAGACTTCTGCTTGGAATATGCTTGACATTCTTCCCATAGGTACTGAAATTTTTGTTCTTGGCCCAAAAATTCCTGCTCCAGTTCCCCGATGTTTTTGAGCCATCTGTATACCTATTTATTGTATGGGTCTTAATTGAGTATGTCTCTTTTCACTTTGCCATGCCTCTTTGTTACTTAGCTCAACGTTTAAGAGCTTATCGAATTTGAATTCGTTGGTCTTGCTATCCCGAGGGAAGTCAATGAGTGGTAACTCGTTCGATATTATACTCTTTTCGCTAGATTTCAGGACACACTCAGTCTCTTTGGCAAATCTAGCTAACGTTGCATTTGAGATGCTTCTTATTACCAGGTGCAAAGGTGTCAGGTTTAGCAATACTTCTAAAGCCGCAGTTGGACGCAGCTTCTCATTGCTCCTGATATGCATATGCACGCAAGTCTTTGTACTTTTTCTAATGCTTTCCTAGTGGTAACCTGGTCAGTTCTCGCTCCTTCCTTTGATGTGTCTACCTACACTCTACACAAGCAAACCAGTTGCTGCTGATTCGATTTAAGATGTACTCTCAAAATTGTTTTTGGCTTAAAACGAAGTGGTCTCTCGAACAATTTGTTTTTGAGCTTTGACGATCTTGAAAGCGGCATATGGTATGACTTTTGACGTCCAATGGACCGTACAATCTCTTTAAGTATGGTTCGGCTCAAGTCATCACAGCATAAATGGAATTAATATTGCTGATAAAGGAAAAGGATCTTTGACAGCTTTTTTAATACTACATCTTGGTCGGCCAGCGTCTTTAATAAGCATAACTATAAACGATTGGCAGCTATTTTATTCTCAGAGGACTTGCCAATTCTTCCCAAATGGCAATTCCCGTAAAAAACACAATTTTTGAAGTGAAACTTCTTATGCGACTTCCAACAAGGTTGCGTTAAACGTTTAACGCGGATTATCGATTGCAAACTTTTCGGCACTGCTCGCAATTTGTTGATATAACAGTTGTATCAATTCCGCGTCATTCAGCTTAAAAGATGCGATCAGTTGTGAATTGTAAGCAATCTTAAAAATATTTGTCTTAAAGAAACAATATGAGTTCACTAAAAATCAATTTCTACCCCTTCCTATTTTCATTTCCACATTAGGAAGTTTCCCTTCTTCCACGCGGAGGGACTCCATGCACTATTTTTTTGTTTAGTTTTGGGACTCGAACCTCGAACTTCCAACGTTCCAGGCAAACATGCTAACCATTATGACATGGGCACCACATTTTTACTATCCAGCACTAGAAAACTGTATAGAAGACCATTTGGCGTTGCCACGGGGCACTTATTTTTAAACAAAAATAAACAGAGTGACACAACAGGGCTCGGCAAGCCTTGGGGATAAACAAGTTTCTTTCAATCATACACTGGTGAGAAAAGAAACGGACTTACAAATTTTTGCCGATTCTGAACAACTAAGTAACTACGCTGTGCAGTTAAACTAGGAGGACGTGCCAATTAACTGCGATCTCAATGGAAGAACAATTTTATGTTTCTAGGATCTAGCTTCGAACTCTAAATTAACAGAAAGACTGGCCAAATCTTACACCTCGGCCGTTTGTCTTTCTTTTAAACGTGCTTAAGAGTAAGTAGTACTTCACTCTGTGAATCCTTTGCGGTAGGTGATGACGTCTGGGAACACTACCTCTGCGAACGTCCTGCAATTTCTGAAATTAGATAACAAACACTCGACGCAGGCATTTATACATGTACATGATATTGCAGGCAAGGTCTTATATGCGACTTTAAGAAGTCTAAATCAAATTTAGAGATCAAACTAATGATTAGTCACATTTACATCGAACGAAATCATAGATCAGGTCCTTTTTTTTATTTTGAACCGGCAGCCTTTTTGAACCTTATCATCTGAGGATCAGATAGTTAAGCTTCTTTTAAATCAAAAGGCGATACTTCCAACTACCGCTTTGGTTTTTATGCAGAATTTATGATCTGGGTTCTATTTATCAAGCCAAAAATTAGAGTACCATTCTCATATCTGGTCAGGTGCTGCTCAAACATCTTTGCTCTTAATTGAAAGAGTACACAACACAGCCTAAAGACTGATAGGTGATAGTTCAATTGTAGGATCGATTGATTCTTTTGAACATCGTCGAAACGTTACATGTATCTCTCTCTCTCTCTCTCTCTATCTCTCTCTATCTCTCTATCTCTCTCTCTCTCTCTCTCTCTCTCTCTCTCTCTCTCTCTCTCTCTCTCTCTCTCTCTCTCTCTCTCTCTCTCTCTCTCTCTCTCTCTCTCTCTCTCTCTCTCTTTTCGCTTTTTTGACTTTTGGCGCTCTAGACCCGTATTTCTCGCCTGCTACAATTTAGCCGCAATACCCGTCTCGAAAGGAATGCTCATCAGTTCTCCCTTCAGCCCAATTTCGGTCGTACAGTTAAGTACAGAGATTCATATTTTAGTCGCACTACCCGTATGTTGAATACTCTACCTGACTCTGTATTTCCCCTGCATTACGATTCACAAAAATTTAAAATAAGCAACGGCATCGGTGCCTTCTATTAAATCCTCTCCTATCTTCCTAAATTCTCGCACTTTGTTCAAAAACATTATAAGGGTATTCATAACCCCTTGATGTGTGCGTTAGTTAAGGGGTGTACGGTGTAAATATCATTATCATAATTAAGCAGTCAGGTGAAGTGGTCCATGGATTCTCAGCGGTGAATGCGGTTCTATTTACTTTGTACCATGGATTTTCTCAATGTAGGTACTCAACTATTTTTGTTGTTTAACTTCTGTTTAAGATGAAAATATTATGATCTCCTTTCCTGCAGAGTACTGAAAGCTCCCACTAGAGAGACCCACCAGACCCTCAACTGACCTTTAAACAGTCACCAAATTTCGTGTAAAAATATGTATAAACTTTGATTTGCCATTTTTTTATTTAATTTTTAATGTTCCTTAAATCAAATAATAATTAAAAGTTAAAGTATAGTTTTTCTTTAACATTTTCCCTAGTTCCAGCTTGGTTATTTTTTTTTTACATTTCGAAGTCCCTTTTTCTTTCTTCAAACGAATTTCAATTTTGATACAAATATCTTCGTTTTATTCTTTATTATGTAAACTGTAGAAAATTCATTTCCAATCATTGCGTAACTCTTTAACGCTTCTTGACTTTTACTTAAAAAATAAAGGACCTATTTGTGAATGCGATAGGTCTGAGTATGCTATTCTTAAGTTATCGTATGTTATTATGAGTATGAGAAACTTGTTTGACTCGTTCAAATGTTCTAATATTAAAAACGCAAGTTAATTAAATTTAAGTTTAAAAAAAAGCTTTGTTCGAAAATATAAACTATTTGTGTGTGAACCCATCTACAAATGCGAATTAATTTTAACCAACCATAAATAAACAAAATATTATTTGCTTTCATAAAAATATATTTTTATATCTCTCAGAATATCTACTTTATATTTTATATTTTTTTATTTTTAATTTTCAACATTTTGCACACACCGGATGCAAATCCTTGCTAACAATATCCAACAAACAACACACGAACAACTTTTATTGAGATACAAATACAACCATCATTTATAATTTATATACAATTATAAACAAAAAAAAAAACTACACTTTTTATGCAATAAAACAACCATCATTCATCGCCACATTAACCTTTCATTACTCAGGCAACTGTTTCATCTGTAAGTAAGCAAAGCCAGCCAACGATATTTTTTGTGTTTGTCTGTCCGTAATTGTGTCACTGTAAATAAAAACAAGAATAGACTTTAATCCAAACTAGGATTAGTTAGATGAAAAAGGAAAAATTTTGTATAGTTTGTCCTAATTTAGTTTTTAGTTGTAAATAAAATTGAAAATTTGAGGCGTAAAAAAAAACAAGCTGATTAGCGAAGGGATAAGACTTTTACTTCGTCACAATGTGCAAATATTTAAGAAAGGTAAATCCAATATTTGCTTAAGAAGAAAAAAATTAAAAATTGAGTCACACAGTATGAAATAAGCTGTCTGTTGCTGCGCTCCAAAAAGCTCATATGTAAAAGTACCTTTTCGGCAAAAAAAAGTTAGATCGCACACATTCCCTTGCCTTAAAAAGTCTCTTTTGCATCAGATTTATGTGATACTTTTTTTAAAGGCTTAAAGCTCTCTTGCTTGGTAGTCCATATTGCGGTTTGGAAAGTTTCAATTCAGACTTGGGTAAATACTCCAAAAAAATAGCAGGCGTCTATGTATCAACAGAAATGACTGAGTGATTTTGCGAAATTACACGAGGTGCACTATGACACTATGAGCTTTTCAACTCAAACGACTGCGATGACCTCGTTTCAGATTGAGCAACAGGAATTGCTTCTAACCTTTTCATCACTGATTAGTTTCGTACTAAACGAACGCATACGAAAAACACGCTCCTCAAATTATTCGAAAATTTCCTGTTAGACAAACGAACAAAAACTTCACGATTTTTTTTAATCCTCAAATGTCTCGTGTAAGCTCTTGTTGGGTTCATATAGACAAATCCTAGAAATAATTGTTTCACTTCGACAAAAATCAAACTAAGGTGCGTTTTGATTCAAAATCATCCTTTAGGTACCGGAAGTAAAGGGTGTTTTTTTTTAAGTTATAGAACTTCGAATTGAAATTAAACACAAGAAAATCGTTCATTAATTTTGCTTTATTGGAGGGATTTATGCCATTAATGTATAAATATGATTTCGGGTATGTGGCCGTCGCGTCTAGTTCGAAATCAGCAACCACTTTTCGAGCATTTGAGGCCGCATGTCGGCAATAACGCTACCAATGTTGTCTTCCAAGCCCCCTAACGTTTCTGGTTTGTTGACTTAGACGAGTGACTTCACATATCCCCAAAGAAAATAATACAATGGTGTCAAATCACACGATCTTGGTGGTCAATTGAGAGGTCCATTCCGCGAAATTATGCCCTCATCGAATGTTTCCTTCAGTAAATTGATTTTGAAGTGCGCTGTGTGGAATGAAGCGCCACGCCGTTTTGTTGGATTCACATTCATGCCATCCAATTCGGGGACAAAATAGTCGGTTATCATGGCTCAATACCGATCCCCATAGACGGTAACTGGCCCGCCAGCATCATTTCGGAAGAAGTATGGCCCAACGACTCCACCAGCCCATAGAGCACACCAAACAGTCAGTTTTTGTGGATGTAATGGCTTCTCAAGGTGCTCATGTGGATTTTCTTCACACCAAAAATGAGCCTCATCTCACTGGACACAATTTTGTGATGAAATTCAGCATCGATATCAATCTCATTTTCGACCCATACATCAAAATCTCGCACTACATGGCCTCTCGGTCTTTAATTCTTGCACAAGCTGGATCTTGTACGGTCGTAAGCCAAGATCTATGCGCAAACTCTTCCATAAAGTCGATGGCGAAAGCTCCAATTGCTGTGCACGGTGGCGAATCGATTCATTCGGGTCCTCTTCAACACTTTGTTCTAGAGTGGCAATTGTTTCTTCGGTGCGCACTGTTTGACGTCTCTGCGGATGCGCATTATCACATAAAGTAAGCGTAGTGCGAGAACGATCCATGGTTAACCGAATTGATTGCTCTGATGGACGATTATGTCAGCCATAAAATGGGCGGAGCTTGTAGTAAACTTCGCGAGCTGTCAACCTGTTCTTGATAAAATGTCAAACCAATCGGAACATAAATGACATTAGAGTTGGCCATCGGGATCATAATATGCAATAACAATATTCCACACTTTTCATTGCATCACCAATTCACGAGACATCAAACGGTTACTAGACCTCGAATCGAAATGGTCAACACACTGCCAAGTTTCTAATCAGCAAGAATTTTACCAATTCCACTTTTACTTTATTCCGTTCTTTGCAAGCGGCCTGTTTCCCGTATTTCACCATTAAGTTTCTGGGACATACAAGTGTCCTACTGGCCTTCTTCTCATCACCTCATCCAACTCGTAACTTCGACCAGTCATACTTCCAGCGTTCCAACTCATGATTCTTATGTCGATTTCAATTGGTCGTTCGGAAGCCTTCTGAACGCTTCTCAAACCATTTCATTGGCATCAAATGACAGTTCCTCTCCTCGAAAGAAGCGAAATTTGATTCTGGATTTGAAGAAGGAAGCGAAGCCAGAAGCACTCACACACTGAAACTGCGCACTGAAAATACCGCTTGACGTTTCACACCGATACACAAAACAAGCAACGAAACTTCAAAACAAATAAAAAAGTGTTACTTTGGGATCCCGGATCGGAGAGATTTTCTGGATTACCAAGGGAAATCGGCATTAAACTTCGTCAAATCCGTCGCACTGTTTCACCAGCAACTGTATGGTAAAACCAGAGATTCAGCGGCAAGGTAGTTCCCTTTTTCCACAAGCAAAATTACACCAGTAACCCTCGTCGCCATTTCAGCCAAATAGGGTAAGAGCTGAAGCTCTGCATTATCCACTCTATGGTTTCAGTCAAAGGGGGTACGAGTTGGTTCTCTGTATTACTTACTCTGTGCTAGCCCCCAAATTTTACATCCAAAAAAGCTGGCCTGTTTCCTATTTTCGCACTTCGAGGAGGTGAGATGTAGACTCACCTCCTTCTCATGACTTCTTCCAATTTGAAACTTGGACCAGCCCCTACGTGCAACGTTCCTACTTACTAAGCCTTAATCTTCATTCCATTGCATTGCTTTGCTAGCCCTCGTGTAGCTTTAAACAGTGAATTTTTTCAAAGCAACAGCTGTCGAGCTTGAACAAGGACACAGTCCTTGTTTTCTGTCCAATGAACTTATCATCAACCAAATTTTCTCAATTCTAATTTTCGAACTGCTTTTTTCGTCATCGTAAAGTATCTATTTTTTCTTAAAAAAAAATTTTTAAACAAACACAATAATGAACTATGCTGAGGATTTACTTACATATTGTAATGTACCCCCAACATTTAATACTAATTTCCTAAACGAAAACGTTCAACCGAAAACACAAGGCGGCAACACTATAAAGTACTCCTAATAGAAAGTGTTGCTTGTGAGTGAGTGTGTTTGTACAGAAAAATACCAGGAGGAGAATGTGTCTAGCCATAATGGTTTATAGCAAACTACTCAAAAACTCTCGATGTTATAAATTGCTGGAAAGTTCTCGATGTTTCACAATGCTATATTTTTAGTTAGTGATATTTTTGGATTAAGAAAATAGAAATTTATAACAATTAAGTTTAGCTTACCAGTCTTTAAAAAAAGTTTGTTTGCAGTTAAGTACCACTGCTGATGTTTTTTCTTTCAAAACACAAAACCCTTTTTGACAGGAACTTACATACTTTGTTTTTGAATTTCTTTAACAACATTTTCGCACCAAATCAGTTATCTGACTGATTTTCATTGTTAATCGTCCTTTGAACATAAAGTCTAAAAGAATCTTATTCTAACCTGGCATGGCCCATACTCGTAGAGTAAACATCAACCATATCATCACATAACTCATCAGTCATGTTTTTCTTTAGTTGCTTTTCTAGTCGAAAACAATTGACACAACAATGTGATGGGTTGTCACACTTTTGTTGATTGAAAAAATGTAGAAGTTAATAAGTAGATTATCAAAACGTAAAATTGCTTTTAACCTTTAGATTATTAGTCAAAAAATAGAATTAGTAAAACCCCGCGGTCTTAAAACTCCAACACTATACAAAAAAAAATCTCCCCTTCTTTTTCAAAAGCTTCCAGACTCCAGTTTGTTGTGTTTAGAGTAGAGTTTAGTTGACAGATAATGCGGTAGAGTTTATTTGGATGTTGTCGTTGATAAGTATCTGTTACCAATTCTGATATGTCTTTCAAGATATCGATTCTTAAAATATCTGATTAATGCATTTATTTCTTCTTCTTTATTTTGCAAAAAAAAAAAAAATATATATTCAAAACAAAAAAAAAACTAAAATGTTCTATTGAATGAATGCAATTAACCAAATTACTTAAATTGATGATGCCCGTGACTGTAAACAACTTCTTCTGTATGTGTTAACTGAAATAATTTAATCACCGAAAAAATATATGTACGTTAACAAAAAAAAAAAAAAAAAATACGTATAAATATCGAATGTGAATGCTAAATTGCTTGCGATGTTCTCAAACACACAAAACTGCTCTAATCTGTCCAATCTCATCATCAAAAAAATATATATATATAAAAATACCACACACAACATCACCACAAAATATCGATTTTAATTCGATCTACCGAATAAAAAATCACATCCAAATCAAAAAACATATCAACTGAATTCGAAAATACAAACAATAACCAATTTCAACCAACATCAGGACGTAAGTAAAATAGAAAAATTTTAAAAAAGAAAAGTAATTTTAAAAAAAAAAAAAAACAAAAACAAAATTCCTTTTAAGCTCAGTAATGATAAATTGACTGTACCTATATTTGTATTTTAAAACGTAAAACTTAATTTTAATTACAACGAATTTTGCTATATTAGATGAAAACCTTAGACGCAATTACTTTTACTAAAACTGTTTTGCAAACAAAACTTAAAAAAAAAATCCTCATATTATTATTATTATGCTTTAAGTAGAGAAAGTCTAGCTTCGCTACCAATTGATAAATCCATAAAAAAAAAGAACGTATCTACTAGCTATCTTCTATATTTTTGTGTAAGATATAATTAATTATCACATTACTTTTAGATTCACCTCAATGTGTTTTTCTATCGGTTTACCCTTTAGATGTTACCTACCTACTTTTTTCAAGCTTTTGAATTCCACAATTTTCTATCTAGAAGTTCTTCAACAATATTCTCAATACCTCCTACATCGACGTTGTTTTGAGAAAAAAAAAAAAAAAACTAAAATTAAAACATGTTGCCCCTCTTACTGTAGTAGTTTTTAATAGTCATCAATTAGACGATTGTGAGAGTTTCGAAATAGTTCAAGAGATATTGATGTCCCGTACGAAAAAGGATGTGTTCGTATATCTCTCTGTACTTGATTTTTGAATTTTGACTATTTGTTAAAACATTCTGAACTATCTGTAAGGTCGTTTTGAAATTTAAATAAATTAATAACCAAGCAAGGCTTGCCGACGCTTTCTGAGGTCAACGCGGCGTACCCCACAGGCGGATCACTAGTGTGAAGCAGAAAAGTGGGAGAGTTGTGATCGCTTCAAGATCACTACTCGTAACGCCGGAAATGAAGAAGAAGAATAACCAAGCAAAATGAGTTTGTTAAAAGCAAAAAACGTGAATCAATTTAAAAAAAAAATATCGAAAATAGTTAAGATTAGGGTTCGAACCGCAGTCTGAAAATTTCGGAGATAATTTGAAAAATGCGGACTGAATGAAAAATTGCAACAATATTTGAAAGAAAGCTTATTTTAGTTAAAGGTGGGCCATCTATTGGTTTCTTTTAAAACTGTAGGTTATTTTGACACTGACAGCTGCTTCTCGTTGGAACTTCTGACAGAAAGTCAGTATCATACATCAGCACAATGAAAATGAATCAGTCAACCATTGAACAGTCGAAGAATGTTAAGACCATATTTCCAAAGTTAGTGCTTTTAGTCCATACAGTTCGTTTTTTAAAGTAAGTTTTGGCCAAAAGGAAGCCCGAGCGCGTAGCTGTTATCAAGTTTTAGTAAAAAGTGATGCTATCGGACATCTCCCAAGGTCCCGGTCGTAGGGTCTGCACAGGCTGCAATGTGGCTGCTGTAGCCAAAAGTGTGAGTCTCAATCCACGATCACGTTTCTATGCTTCGGTTATCGCTGGGCATGACAGATGTTAAGCTACAATTTTTTAATGGAGTTGATGACATGGGCTTTGAAGACCTCTGGTTCATGAAGGATAGGGTGCCATGCCACTCAGTGCATAAAAATAAAAATAAATAGGGTGGCGCAACAGAGCGAGGAACCCCTGGGCAAGCGCATTTCTCACAACCAAGCCTTGTGAGGGTATGAAGGGTACCTACAATTTCCTGCCGGTTTCAAACTTCTAATCGAGAAAGCGCTTTTCATGGCAAAGAATTTACTAGCAGAGGAATTGCCACTTCCTTTGCGAAAGGCGATACGGGACGAGCCTCTGGGTTAACAGGGAGACGAGCTAACCATCACGCCACGAGTACCACATCTCCGTACCTATATGCCACTGCCACATCAGCCAGGCGATGTCAATTGGTCGTCTCGGAGATGCAATTTAATTTAATGTTATACTGTCAGCATTTTAAGAACTATTCAAACACTTATCGCTTTTCGTGAGGAACTGGCTAGTCAAGAGAATAACACTGCCAAGAAAAGCACAATCTCAGTCGTTCAAATTCGGCATAAAATTGTAGGTTCTTGAAATCTGCAAGGATTCCGAAATTTTGTTGCACATTCCAGTCCACGGAATGCCCAGAGTCTAGGTATCTAAAATTTTGTATGAGGAAAAAGCAAATTTTGAAAATATGGGAGCCTTGGAGAAGATTTTATTTTTTCTACAAAAAAGGAGCAAATTTGCTCCGATCAGAGCAAGGTTTGAACGCTACCTTAGATACCCTTGAACCGTTAAGCTTATTATACGTGAAATGGGGAACTCTTTCCCCCTCCCAACCCACTTCTTTCGGCGCTACGATTATCGTGATCAGGAAGGGATTACAGATCTCTTATTTAACTTCCTCACAATAGAGATTGGCTCGTAGAGTACGCCCGCCCGTCCCATGGAGACCTGGATGGAGTGATCCATTATAAAATTTGGACTTGGCCATGAAGTGTGAAGATAACAGATCATTTAAATGCCCTAGGGAAGATTCGCGTCATGTGATTCTTTTGATGTCTTGATCTAAAAGAGAAAAGATAGATATAACGAAATAAGAACTGAAGCTAAATCAAGAAACAAAAAGGAACAAGAGATCACGTGACCTCAACCCCAAGAAGTACTTTTTGCTCAGGTACAACAATGGGCTAACCTGTTAGATATTGCAGTACCCTTCTAAGATTAAAGTACTAACCGCGAGTTGATCACCCATTAATCTTTCATTTCGGAACCAGCCGGTTAATCACTAGTCACCTAGTCGAACCACGCGGAACTTTTAATGTACTTTGAAAGACTTTTAGGGTCTATGTAAGTTAAGTCGCTAGTATCGTCGAAGAGGAATTCACGGAGATGAGTTTTCCTCCTATGAAGTAGTGCAGGACATGAGCAAAGAGGGTGTTGAACGGCTTCTTCCTCTTCTTCGTCCATGCAGCTTTTGCAGAAATCATTGGAATACACACCAAGTCTTTTGGCGTGTCTTCCTATTAGACAGTGTCCGTAAGAACACCTATGGTAGAACCTATATACAGGCGGTTCAAGGCTAACAAACTCTTCGAACGTTTTCAGTCTACACACGGTCAAAGTCAAGAAGTACTTTGCACAGATATTGACTCTTTTTTGAACGGGCCACCACAGCTTAGGAAATGACAACGCCATCATTTTTCTATTCAATGATTTAGTCATAATTCGACAATTGTTTATAATGATTGTTGCTTACGAGAACAACACCTATTTGAGTCAGCTTAAAAGTATTTTCTGCTCAAATTATTTTTCTTTTCGTACCACTTCAACAATTGGAACCAATCCGGGAGGAAACCCCCTTCGTCACATTCTGGCTGTTATTTACTTCCTTAGGTGGGCATTACATTTCAGGATGAACATTGACCTCAACCAACATCTTTCGATAAAATCTTCGACTTCGGTCGATTTCTTTCCAGTTTCGCACTCGAACTTGGTTGAGGTCTTCTTCCACTTGATTGCGCCACCTAAGACGAAGTCTTCCCCTTCCGCGGTTTCCCTATAATGTGCTGTCGAAAACTAGAGTCGTAGCACAGGTTGTTGTTGCTATAGATTAGTTCTGCAATTATACTT
Organism: Melanostoma scalare; assembly: GCA_949752695.1. NCBI lineage: Eukaryota > Metazoa > Arthropoda > Insecta > Diptera > Syrphidae > Melanostoma > Melanostoma scalare. The sequence goes on from OX456985.1 coordinate 55,952,461, forward strand.
AGTTATATCACCCCAGTGAGCTTAAACAATAGCGCCTTCATTTCCAGATTTAACTTCATGTCCCTCGTTTGTTAGAATTAAGACCGAAATAAGATCTGTGAGTAAATTTCAGTGTAGCGTTTGATGATCTATAAAAGACTTTCATAACGTCACAAATGCTACGTGCAACTTCTATAGAAATTCAATTGAGAGTCCTGGCCCTTTGCTCAGACCTCGCTCATTATACAAAATATGTGCAATTTGTAGTTGAAGGATGATTTGCCGCGAAAAAAAATGTCAGTATTATTCGCAGATAGCTTGGGTTTCTTTCTAACTCGAGAGTCGAGACTACTAAAGTTGTTTCAATCAAAAATTCAAGGCATAAACCCCAAGCGATCTGCATCAGAAGATCACGGATAGGATCTAGTGGTTTCCTTTTAAATCGTAGGATATTTTGAAACTGAGCTTTGCTGATCAAAATCTGGGTCGAAGGTCAATATCATTACGCTGCCGACGAAATGAGTAGCTTTACGCTTGAAAAAATAACAAAGCTATATAAACCTTGTGGCATAAGTTGGAAAGTGTTTTTCATGTCAGCATAATGTAGTTGCTTCGCGATTCTTAGCGAAAGGCGATATCCGTGAAAAACTTCTTTTTCTGATGTTTCTGGGATTCCACGTAACAGGCGAACGTGCTAACCATAACGCCACGGGTACCACGCTGGAGCAACGTTGGAAAATACTTATTTCCAAGGCGAGTGCTGTGTGGCCCAAACACCCCCTTTTTTCAAGAGCAGTTTATATCGAATTGAAGCACAGCGACTGGCCTCGAGTTGTGATTTGATCTCTTTGAACTTGTTTTGTGAGTATCCGTGAAAGACCGATGTTATGCCAACAATCCGCAAAAGAATCAAGATCAAGCACTTACAGCCCACATCATCCCAGCAATCCGTGAGCTTAAACACGTAACTGCAAGGTCTGGAACAAATGGAGTGACAGAATGAGATAGATACTGCAATTCAACCAAGGCACTCACTTCAATGACGTTGTATATTCCTTACTTATAAGGAATTCTTTTTTACTTACTAAGCCATACTATATCCCCAAAGAGTTTAATGTCTAGGGGTAACTCTGAATATCAAACTCTAATGGAAACCACATCTAGACAAAACCATATCAAAAGCAAGTAATGCTTTTTGGGGCTTTTTCTAGATTCTATGGTAAGAAATGGGGTTTTAGGCCATAAATGACTTGCTGGACTTACCTCACTATTATCACACTCATAACCTATGCTTCGCTAGTGTGGTGGCAAAAAAAAGACCAAGTTTATGCCCGCAAAGCTTTGCAAGAGATACAAAAACTTGCCTGTGTAGGTATCACAGGTGCAATGCGCTTCTGCCCAACCTTAGCGCTAGAAAGTTTATTAAAACATTCCTCCACTACACCAACGATTAAAGAAGACCGCTGCGCCGCACTAAGCGGACTAAAGCTTCATCTCATACGCAACTTCAATGAAGAAAACTTGCAATGACATATGAGGATTCAGCAGGTGCTCCAAATACTGGTATCGCCTGCAGCTAACTCTTCGGACTTTATGCCTAGACGTATAATGTTACACCATCCCTTCGAAGTAATCTTTCCTTACCGATCAGCAGGGTTCTTCAGCAATGTAATTCTTACTAACTTACGTAACTCTACGTAACTTGCAATACATTTGGTACACTGACGGCTCAAAAACTAATAACGGTGTAGTTGCAGGGATTTTCGGTCCCAACTTCACATCATCTGTATCCCTTGGTAGCACAACAACTATCTTTCAAGTAGAGGAAAGAGCTATTGAATTCTGTGTTAGGGAATGCATTAAAAAAAGGTTCCGAAGATCACGCATTCTAATATGCTCTGACAGTCAGGCAGCCTTAAAGGCCCTGTCCTCAATCAAAATCGAATCCAAACTACTTTGGAACTGCCTGACATGTCTATCTCAATTAACTACCCACAGTAAAATGCCACTTTCGTTAGTGCCTGGACATGAAGGTGTACAGGATAATGAAGAGGCTGACTGCCGAGCTAAACTTGGCTCTTAATGCCAGTTCGAAGGCCTGGAATCCTACTGTGGTCTCCCAATCAGTAGCAATTAACATGAACTGGTTCCCTGGGAACGGCAGAACATGCTCCACACCTGGAACTACTCTTCTGGCCACCACCAGTCAAAACTATTCATCGACTTATCTCAAAGACGTGTGAAAGAAATTCCTAACATGAGCAAACGTGAGGCAAAATTACTTGCGGAGCAGTGACCACCTCAAATATCACCTTAAAGATCAAAGAGCAACGTGCATCGGTGTCTCCTATTTTTCTAAATACTCGCACTGTGTTATAAAGGGTCCGCCAAATGACCTTTTTTTTGAAAATGCTATAAAAAAAACTACTGAATATTTTCTCAAATCAAATGGAAAATAATTTCATTCAAATGGCTGCCTCGGTTGGCCATGCAGTAGCCTACACGATCGGTCCAATTTTTAAGCACATTATCGATTGTGTGCAGCTGTATTTCACCAATGGCTTCACGAATATTAGCCTTTAAAATCGTCAGTTGTCTCTGGCTTGTCGGCGCGGCGTAACACTTATCTTTTACGGCACCCCACAAATAATAGTTCAACGGTGTCAAATCGCAGCTCCGAGGTGGTCAAACGACATCAGCTCTGCGGCTGATAATGCGATCATCAAAAACAGGCGCAAAACATCGAGTGTAGCTTCGGCTGTGTGGCACGTAGTGCCGTCCTGTTGAAACCAAATGTTGCCAATATCCTCCTCTTCAATTTTTGTGAACCAGAAGTTGTTCAACATTGCCCGATAACGATCTCTATTGACTGTAACGGCCACTCCTTGCTCATTTTCGAAGAAAAATGGCCGAATTATGCCTCTGGACCAAAATCGGCTCCAAACAGTGACTCTGTCAAATCAAACATGAGCTATGGTAACACTTACCATTCACGATATAAGCACTAGTTGAAAAAAAGTTAGATGCCGGACCCTTTATAACATTACAAGGGTATTCATATCCCCTTGGTGTGCGCTTTAATTATAAAAAAAAACACGGGCATCAGCCAAGATGACACCTGCCGTCTCTGTCTCGAAAGCACAGAAACAGCTGAACACATTTTATGTGAATGCCCTGCCATAGCCAGATGCAGACTAAAACGTTTCCAAAAAGGATTCACTAGTCCCCTTGAAATCAGAAGCACCTTTCCTCCGAATATTCTAAGGTTCTTACACGACCTCCACTTTGAAAGAACAACTTTACACTTTACGCGTTTAAACCTAAGGGAACATCCCAAAACATCTTTCAGGACGATGTGCTAGTAAAGGTGGTCTACCTTCTACCACCTGCCTATCTAGTTTAAAAAAAGAAACATTATTTGAGAAACTTGTAATTGGCCCACCCTTTACATGAAATTTATTGCAGAGAACTTGAAAATACATTTTTTAAAATGGGTCATGTACTGGTTGAAACCCTACCATTGGTGGGGGCAGTAGACAAAAATGGAAAATGATAAAATTCAGTTGGTTGAAACAAAATTAATTTAATTTTAATGTTATAAATATTATCTTAAGTGCATTTTGCTTACACAAACCTGCAGGCTGAACTTAACTCCCCATGTATGTAAAGAACAACTATTTTTGCCACTTAAAAGCTCTCTATAAAGAACTTACAGTAATGAAGAATTCAATAATCAAAATAAAAGCTTCAAAAATAGTAAAAATCTATGAAGCCCAAAACTAACAAATACCTTCAGATGGTTCAGATTGTTCATAGGTAAAAGTATAGTTTTAACATTATTTAACCATAAACCACTAGAATCTTAGTACTTTAGACCTTAAGAAACTATCTAAATCAACTACCAACAAAAAAAAACCATAGCTTAGAACGTAATTCCTTTATGAGTAGTTGTTACTTGAGTATAACAACATTTAGTATACATTACAGATTAGTTTTTAAATTAAATTTCACACTTATTCCCCATCCGTTTTAAACAAAAAAAAAATTGCGCTCTAACTTTCCTTGCCTGCGAGAGACAAAAAAAAACATTTTAAAGCAATTCTCCCAAACACAAACGGCCAGGAAAGTAAGATCAAAATTTTATTTTCATTCCAAAAAAATTTATACAGTTCCTTTTAAAGACATCACATTTTATTTGTTAATAAAACAATACATTTTCTTTAATATACAAAATCCCTAGTTGTTAGCTTTTGTGTTTTTGTTTTGTTCAATCGGTTGACATTGTCTTAATTTTTTTCTTTTTTTTAATTATTTAATTTTGGATAACAACACTTTCCAAGCAGAGTAAAACATAAAGACATCTACTTTAACTTACACTCTTTTAGAATAAACTTTTTGTTTTAAATAAAAGTGTATTATACAAAATAAGTTGAACTCTCTCAAGACTTCTTTATCTGTAATAAAAAATATTTGCAAAATCTTTCCAAACCTCGGCATAAACCTTTATGAAAAGTGAATGTTCTTAGGAAATAACTACTTTTTTTTAAATTCTAACTCTTGTGACATAATATTGCTTGCTATTGAGAAGCATACTAACTAACTACTGCAAATTGCATTTTCTTCAACTATAGTAGCAAATAACTTTTTTTCGATGCATTGACTTGGAAGTGTTGTATGCCAAAAATTAATAAATCTATCCTACTATCTTACTTTATTATTCTAAATTTCAAAATTAACATTAATTAAAATTTATTTATAATAAACTAAATGTGTACATATTTAAAAAAGCAAAAAAACAATATGTATGTAATTGTAATGATCTATAAATAGACTAAATCTACTGTCTTTTTTCGTTATAACTTTTACTAATTATGTATTGTATAATAATTACAGTCGAGTTCGATAAACGTTGGCTTCCTGCGATTATTTCGTGCCGCTCGTCTCATAAAGCTCCTGCGGCAAGGATACACGATACGAATTTTACTGTGGACGTTCGTGCAGTCGTTCAAAGCACTTCCTTATGTCTGCTTGCTTATTGCAATGCTTTTTTTTATTTATGCCATTATCGGCATGCAGGTAAGAATCAATGATTTAACATTAAACAGACATTTTAATTTGATTTATTTACTTTGTGCTTTTATTGAGTTTATTTTTAAAAAAAAATAATGTTTTTCGATTTTTGTTTCTTTGGTTTTGGTTTTTTTGTTCATAATGAAAGTGAATAATTTATTTTCAATAATCTAAAATCTAAAAGGGTCAACAGATTTATATTAAATTCACATACTGTACAACCAACACAACAATAACGATTCAAATTATTGGTAGCGAGATTAAATGAAAAAATACCTTAGATTAAATTACCTTACACTTGCCTAGGTTTGCCACAAATTCCATATTTTAACCGATAGGGATCTGTTCTTGGTGATTATTGTTTGTTTCTCTAGAAACTTAGATACTTCTTTAAAAACTTAGATCGTGAAGCCATTAATTTTCTTAGATTTAAAATAGATTTAAAATATAAATAAAATATTATTAGATGCGAAATTAAAATTAATGGCTTAGAAAAAAATAATTATCAACTTAGCATATCTCTATATTAACACACAGTTATACATAGTTTAGTGATACTCTCTCTCTCTATCTCTCTATCTCTCTATCTCTCTCTAAACCAAATCATTTTTTTTTTTTAATAAAACAGATATAATATATAAAAATATATATAATTTATGATTTAAATGTTTTCCTTTTATTTTTATTTTAATGATATGTAATTAAAACAATACAAAACAAAAAATATTATACATAAATGTGTATACGAAAATAAAGGTTTTTGGAAATATAAAATATGATCCGGATACTCAGCTCAACAGGCATAATAATTTTCAATCGTTCTTTGGAGGAATCATGCTGCTTTTTCGGTAAAAAATGTTGATTAAAACAAGTATTGAAAGAAAAAGTAATTATTTAAAGTATTATTAACTGTAATTACCAAAGTTTATTTATTAAATAAGTTACATACATATTTATGAATTTTATATAATATTATATGAAGTACAACAGTTTTTTCATTTGCGAATTATATTTTGCCTTAAATTTTTGTTTTTATTTTATTTTTACTTTCATTTGTCTTTTCTGTTGTTTTTATTTATGTAGTATGTCTTAGTTTTAGTGATAAATTTTAGTTGTTTTGTATCAGATTGTAGTTGGAAAGTTAATTTCACAGTTCAAGCTTGAGGTTGACTCAGAAACATTATGTTATTTTTAGAAAGGATGAGATAGCAGTTTGAATTGAAACAAACCACAAAGCCAGCAAAAGAGTGCAACCAAACTTATTCACAATGTTCTGTCTTAGATAAACATAAATCATCAAATTAGTTACCAAGGCGAAGCACCGTTTTATGTGTGATAAGTTTTATTTATTTCAAAATGGCAATGCAAATCACCTTTCACTACCTTTAGGTATCACTTTCTTTTCTTTTGAATTTTTAAAAATATATTTTCTATTAAAAAAACATAAAGGTATCTGATGAGTTCGCCAGTGCTATCAGAGTTTCATTATTTACAGGAAAAGTCATCTCAGCTGTAGCGGCGGTGGGTTAGCGATAATTTTCTTGTGTTTGTCTATTGTGTTTATGCAGGAAAATAACACTTCAATTCGTTGGACAAACTATTTAAAAACTAGACGAAAAACGCCTATAGCGATAAGAATTAGTGATTTTCTTTTCACCTAGAAATCAAATAAGAGTCCATTTGGTCTATAAAGGTATGGAATCTGTTAAAAGATTTTCTGTCGCAACAGAGCGGAGAGCACTCCCGGGGCCTAGCGCTTTTTTTCATAACCATGCCTTGTGAGGGAATGAAGGGGACTTACAACCTTCCGCCGATTCCAAAAGGCTAATCGAGAAAGCGCTTTTCATGGCAACGAATTTACAATCGGAGGACTTGCCAATTCCTGTCAAAGGGCGATGCCCGTGGAAAAACTTTTTTTACTTTCGAACCGCGAACCGCGCGCATCACTAAAAAATCTTTTACATTTCCATTTATCGAATCATAAGAATGTCTAATCGACAAAATAAATAAATATTATAGATTTCCATCACAACTCCTATCTTCTTATCTCATTACTTTGTTAGTTTTGGGTCGGTTTCATATTGCTTCTCAAATAATCAACTCAAGGAGTTTATTTGGAAGTTTTTAACTTTTTGGTATAAAATCGTTTCTACTAAAGCTCGTTTTGCTTTAGAGCAATTTTCTGTATTTAAGCTAAGCACTTGAAGTACTGTGAACTGTGCTTATATTTCACAGCTGTTGTGGGCAGCAATATGGAAAAAGATATTATCTCAACCGTTCAAGAAAGTATCTAAGATACGGCTATCTGGAATAGCATATCCAATAGGTTCTTGAACGTGCCCATTTTTGTGTAAATTTTGTGCTATTTTTAATATTCATAAGAAAAACAAATATCTCGAAACATGTCGGGCATTATTCAGCTGATTTATTAACAGTAGAGGTCGTATTGAAGAAAGTTAGTTTCATTACAAAATCATTTTTTATTACGAAGAAACTGTTTTTGAATTGATAAGTGTAATTTTTTGCCCAGGAAGAAAATGAGGATATTGCGGCGTTCATTCCGAGATGGCCAAAGTTCATTTGAAAGTACAACTGATGAGCTCTTCATCCAACTCTATAGTTTCCCGAAACATTTATGTTTGAAGTTGATAGACCAATTGAAGACACATATGACTTTAACAAACCGTAAAAGTGATATTCCACATATTTGAAAGAGTTGAGTGCTTTGAAATTTCTCGACACTGGCACCTTCCAACCTTGTGTTGGCCAATATGGCCTATTTTCACTTTCTCAGACATCAGTGAATCTCTGTGTTTCAGAGATTGTCATAGCATTGAATCCTTTTGCCTCCTTTTTTTGATTTCCCGTTTTCAAATTCAAAATTCACAGACAAATTTGTTTGCGGTAGTAAGAACTAGAATAGAATTCGTCTGTTCTGTGATATTTAGCTTCACTTAAAAACTTCGCAGTTACAAAAACCACCCCCTGATCTTATTTTAACGTCAAAACTTTTGAAGCATTTTGACCAATAAAAGTTATCGACTTAAAAAAAAAAGTCCGGTTCACACTGTAAAACACTGTCTGATGGATGTTGGATGGACTGTGGCAGGGCGTTCACATAATCAGGCTTTTCGTCAGACTTTATTTTTCAATCTGTGTATTTAAAAAACAACAAAATATCCCTTTTTTTTTGTCAGTTTATATTTGTAACTTTTCAATATAAAAGTAGATAAACAGTCTCCAGAGCTGTCGCCAGGAAAGTAGCTTCAGTAGAATCTTGATTCTATTCATAATTTTTCGTTCCTCGATTGGCCAAAAAATAAATAAACTGAGCTCAATGAGAGTGTAAAAGCTCATAATATTACGAATATTACTTCCAACAATTTTATTTCGTAAAGCTACTAGGTTGAATCATATTTACAAATCAAGTTAAGTTTGAGCAGAAAATAAAAAGCATGTCCACTGCTACTGGCCACTGACAGAAAAAAAAGTAATGTCGCTTTCCATTGGACGAAAAGAACTGTCCAGGAGCATTCTCAAACCATTCCATTTTAGTGCAAAAATATCGCTTCTCATGATTCTGAGAAGTGACAGCAACTTTCCATTTGAAGTGAGAATCCACTCAAGAAGCACTAACACATACTACTCAATTGTCAAAAAGACCATTTTCTTCAAGGAATATTTGTGGCTCTTACCACAGGTGTTTTACTCTCACAGAGGAAATCACGTTAAACTGAATGGAAACAAATTTGAATGTTCCATTGGTTTTTATAATGAGCGCTTCCCCAAGTGAAGCCAATGGAAACCGACATAAGTGAACCACAGGAACTGGACGGACGTTGACTGTCCGCTGTCAGCTCAGCTTTCATGGTAAGGGTGCGTTCCTGAAGACGGCTGTTGTAGCGCGTTCATGTTGATGTCGCTACAAGCGGTAACCTTTTCATGTACGTCTCCTTTTTTCGTCAATCTTGCGTCGGTATCGACATAATTTGTATGAATTTTTTTTTCAACCAACTCAGTCGGTGTGTGTGACTATAAGGAGCCTATAGGTTTTTAAGGCAGATAGTCGAACAACAGGTGTTGTTTCCATTAGTTGATCAAAGTCATATTGCTTGTTGGAAAAACACCTTAGCAGTTTCTATTTTAGGAACTACACAGTTGGTAGGACCTTTGGCGCACATTGGAGTTATAAAAGAAGAATTTTTACAATACGACAGTTCAGGGTGAATCTGAGCTTCAACCAACATCTTTCGATAGTGACTTCGATTTCGGGGAAGTTCTCTCCAGTTTTGCACTCTAAGTCCGTTGAGGTCTTCTTCCATTTGATTGCACCACCTTCCGCAATTGCTCTGCAATAAGCTTTCGAAAACCCGTTCTGCATGGCCCACCCATCGTAGCCTCATACTCTTTTAGCTGTGCCAATGTCGCGGTACAGCTTAAACAACTCGTTGTTGTATCTTCTTCTCCACACATTATCTTCGCATGCGGGACCAAAGATCATTCGAAGTATTTTTATTTCGAAACGACCAAGGCTTTTTTTATCCGCTTTCGATACTTGTTTGCAGCGACAGCCAAGCTGTGCTTGAGGCCCTTCTCAACCCTCTAACCAATTTGAAAGTGATCCAGGAATGCAAGAGCCCTCTGAATGCGATCGGAAGATTAAATTCTTTGAGTCTCATTTGGATGAACTTGATAGGCAGGAATCTCAGACAGCTTTCTCAGGACCTGAACCGTCGCGTCGCTAGGTCTGTCAGCGTTCTCAGTGAGGGTTTCAATCAACGAATGGATCTATTAAGAGCACAACCGTATAGATGGCATGCCTCCATTGGAAGCAGACAGACCAAACGTATGCTCCCCAACGTAAATAAGAAGACTGCAACATTTTTGTTATCCCGTAGCAGAAAAGACTGTAGAAAGCATATTGGCGTTGCCAGCGGGCACTTCTCTTTTGCCAACCACTTATACGTGTTGGCTTAAGTGACACCAAGCTCTGTGAATCTTGTGGAGAAGATAAGGACACCGCAGAGCACTTCCTCTGTAAATGTCCTGCTTTTTCTCGCATGAGGTTACAGACACTCGGCGCAGACATCGTGAGAGCTGGTAACTTAGGCAGCGTCTTTTGGCTTTTCTCCGAACATCTGGAAAGCTATAACAAATAGAAGGTTGCTTACTGGTAGTAAAATGGACCGGTATTTAAATCTGAGTGCTCCAGGTGGTATTTTTTTGCACCGTGAAGCTAGACTGGGATCATTAAGGTCTTATTAAGGGTTACCTTAATATTTCTAGAGAGGATTTTGTTTCGCATTTGCTTTTTTACTTATCCCAAAGAAGCAGATGTTGGGAAGAGTTATACCCTTTTTGATCTCTGATCTGATGTTGTTTTTCCTTTTCTAAAGCGGATCCTTGGTAGACGAAGTCCTGTACTACCTCGAAGTTAAAATAAATAAATAGGGTAGCGCAACAGAGCGAGGAGCCCCAAGGCCTAGCTCATTTCTCACAACCATGCCTTGTGAGCGAATGGAGCAGACCAACATTTTTCTACCGGTTCCAAACGGCTAATCGAGAAAGCGCTTTTCATGGCAATGAATTTACTAATGGAAGACCTGCCGATTCCTCGCGAAAGGCGATACCCGTGGAAAAGATTCTTGCCTCTGTTGGGGTTCGAACCACGAACCTCCCGGTAAACAGGCAGACATGCTAACCATCACGCCACGGGTTCCAACTACCTCGAAGTTATGTCTGTTATGTTCGGTGTCCTTGTTTGATGACAACATATACTTCGTTTTGCCTTTATTAATCATCAAACTTATTTTTACTGCTTCTGTTTCAATGCTCGCAAAAGCACTAAAGACATCACGCATGCCCTTTCAAGATCGTCTGCGTAGGTGAGTAATTGTACAGTACAGACTTTCCTCTGGTGTTGACATGTGAGATTTTTACAGTCGTATGATGTTAAAGAAATCGCATAACATTTTATCGCCTTGTCTAGAGCTTATCGAAATCAAAGGTCTCGGTGAGTTCTTTACCGACCTTGACGAAGTAACGTTAATTCTCCAAAGTCATCCTGAATAGTCGTACGAGTTTTTTCAGCGAGGTCAAACTCTACAGGGGTTTGTACAGCTCGCGATTATCCTCGCACTGAAATTGCATTTTAGTCGATTAAAATGTAATCAATTCTAATTAGCTTCAAAATTCTGGCCAAAAACACTCGAAGCTGAGTATGTTGAAATTTTCGCTTTGTTAAATACTTTAATTTAGCTTATTGATGAGTCTACTCGGGTATAAAATATCGAAAGCCTTACGACCAAAACTATTGACCCATTCCTAACTTCTTATCCTGATAATATGAGATAGAATAACATTTTTTTATAAAAATTGGACCAATTGGAAAATATCGGTACATTTTACATACACACAGACCACAGAAAAAAATAAAAAGTACCTAAGAGTACGTTTTATGTGGCACTGTCGTTTTTGCAGCTTCTGTATTTCACTGCGCAGGGTGCTTTTTCCAAAATATGGGAGCCATTTTCATCTAACTTATCACAAATTGGGCTTCATCATTCTCCCACCTGATTTTTGACTCTATGGTGTTTGATGTAGTGCCATTTTGAAACGCTCCAGACACTGGTTTTGCTTTCTCTTCCTAAGTAATTTCGTCACACATATTTCCTGCAGATTAAATCCCAGGAGCGCCTCTGGCTCGGACTTGTTTTCACCGCACCAATAAACATTTTAGGTGACAGTAACAGTTTCTTCACTCAACAGCAGCCAACAGCCCGTCCCTCAAAAAAAAAGAGATTCGATAAAAATGGCAATCAATGTGGGATCTAGTGTTGGTCTTATTAAACGAATAACACTATTCAACCGACCTTATGACTCCTGTAAGGATAATTCCAATAGTCGCACACATATGAAAACATTCTGAATATTTATTCGTCAGCAAACAAAGATTCATCCTTTGCGTTATTCTTATGAATGTTGCCAAAATTTTTGGTTCTAAGGCCTGCCACAACATTTGCATTTTAAAAGACATCAACGGTTACTTAGACATAAAACCCTTTTAATTCTCTTTTTCAAGTGCTTGTTAATAGGTTTTCGTATTGTTGGATAGGTGAAACCCTTTTACTTCTTTTGTGTCTGGTGCATATGTTTGAGTGATGTATTGTTGGGCAGGTATTGCGGCCTGGAAGTGCACAACATAGTTTTTAAGTATATTTATTGCGTATAAGGCAAGTTGTTGCTAACAAGACAGTAAGTAATGACGTTTTTTGTCGTGTCTTTTAAATGTTTATTCAAAAAGACCAGAATTGTTTGAAAGAAATTTTTACAGTTTCAACATCAAAGCAGAACTACGTTTCTATTTGCATTAAATACTGCAGTTTCTGTGGTTACTGGAAGAAGTGGAGGTCTATTAACTAACTTGGGCCCGTATTACCGCATCAGTGATCGAGTGAGTGAGTATTATTTTTCTTTCAAAATTCGTTCTTTATTACACCACATCAATCTGCTGTTCATTTATTGACTTCAACTCATTCAAATTATAATGAAAGAATGTCAAATTTTGGTAATAAAGTGGTAATAACAGGAGAAGAAATGCCGAAAGCACGTAATTCAGTCACGTATTACTCGATCACTTGTGTGGTAATTCGACCCCTGTTGAATATCCGGAAATCGTTCTTTGCATTGCCCTTCCATTCTGATTAATCCTCTGCTAGGGTTCTAATAGAAGCAAAACAAAGACCCTATCAAAGCAGATAGTGCCTTTTGAGCTCTTACTGAGTTCATTCAAAATTCAATGAGTCAGCAGAAACCTCTACAAGCCTGATTTGAGTTCAAATTTAGTTTAAAATAAGAACTAAAGTAGCCCAAGAACAGAGTAGCGGAAGTTTTTCTTGATAATGAATTGATTAGTTTCAGGTTGATTATCATTTAAATTTAGTTTATTTTATTAAAACATTAAACAGCAACCCTTTACTTTGAACTTATTTAGTTAAAGTTTCTTAAAGCATTTTGCATTTGTTTATTAATTTAAATTTAATTTTGAAGTAATTTTTAAATATAAAGACTTTTACAATTTGATTTATTGAAGAACAAATATAACCCAAAGTAAAGTCCCAGTGTTAAAGATCCGAAACAGTATATAATTGTTAACACTTTATCTGCATGCTTGTTATTTTGAAAAGTCAATATAATTTCAAATATTGTTTTTTATTTCATTTATGGAATGGTTGTGATTTACCCAATGTTGAAAAAGTTTAATGAACAACAATTTGTTGTAAAAAAAAAAAATTATACCAAGTTCCAGCCCCATTCTGTAGCCAGTCACTCTTCATCTAGCTTAAGGTAGTCCCCACTCCTACTAAAAAAAAAAGTATTTATAGCAAAATTGTTGTTCTGCTGTAATTCCCCTCTATTGTAGGTTTCATTAAGAACCCCTCGCATCTGGTAAAAAAAAAGTAAATAATTAAAAAACAACCTTCTATTTCGCGTACCATCAACAGTAACACTAACTTCTTAAAGTTAAACATAATTAATTATTTTAAAGTTTGCTCATTTAATCTTTTGTTTATAAGTAAATATATAACATTGACCCTTTTATAATTCTGTAAGTACAGTAAAAAAGTAATCGATTTTTTTATTCAAATAATTGTTCTACAAATCATCATTTAGTATATCTGAGATTCGCTGACAACACAAACACAAATATACTAAAAAAAAAAATGAATTTTATTATTTTTTGCTTAACTCTTTTAATTTTACTTTTCACAAAAAAAAAAAAGAAATGAAACAAAACATTTAACAAAATACGAAACGAAATTCGACGAAACGAAATTTATTCTTTGACTGAACAGATTTTTACTTTGATTTTGTTTGGTTCTGTTTGATTTTTGAAATTCTTTTTTATGTAAAAAAAAAAACATTATTACATTGCAAATAGGTATTCGGAAATATCAAACTAAGTACACCGGAATTATCAATAACTAGACACAACAACTTCCAATCGTTTGTGCAAGGAGTCATGTTGCTGTTCAGGTATGTAATTTTGTCCAATTCAACAATTCAAACAAAAATCAACGAAAACAATCGCGCTGAAAAAACTTACAAAAAAAATACAAAAAATTAACAAACTTAGAGTTTTTTTTTAGAAACAAATTACTACTCAACTAGCTCTAGAAAAGTGTCAGTTACCGCAATAGGCAGTCAGAAAGATTCTACTCCTTTAGATATTTCTTCAGAGACATATTCTACACCTAGCCTACTTATATGGACGACGAAAATAGATAAACTAGTTTTTAAAGGAACTTATTTCCAAATAATCTTAGAGGTTCAAATTGTTTTTCGTTTTCTCTGTTTCATATGTTAATTTTTTTTTGTTTTATTTTCAATTAAAAAACTTTAATTTTAAATTATAGAAACAAAACGCACTATACTAACTAAGTCATTTTATTGTTGTCTGATGAAATAACTTGAATTAAAAACAACACATTTACTTAAAAACTTACACATCCATTTCCATAAAAATTATTAGTTTAAACTGTGAACAAAACACACGTTGCTTACCTATACATTGTAGAATCAGTAGACACAATCACGAAATTAACATCATACCTAGCAAATTAAAAAAAAAAAAAAAGAAGAAAAATATTGTGGGTAGCCTTAATTGTTTCCAATATTGTACTCAATAACTTTGTGCAACCAAGCTTTTTGCAGTTGCTTCCTTCCTTATCACGTAGCCCCACCCCACCTCACCCACGATGCCATAAATTTCCTTCATTGAGTGCCAACCGCTCCCCAAGCACTAATTTATAGCCAATTATTTTTGATTATATTTTTATTATTGTTTTAAATATTTGTTTTTTTTTTTCTTTTGGAATGAGCAAGTCTTTAAAAGTTGAATTGAAATTGCATACCGATACCCTTTGTGTTGGGATTTTGTAGATAACTTAAAATGTTAAAACATCCTTTTCGTTTTGTTATCCCGAAAAAAGTAGTTTTGCTATCCTTGGAACGAGAAGCTAGATCGCAGTGCATTTAAAAAAACAGTCTTACCGAGTTTCATTTGCATTTCAGAGTTCTGTGCTGAAATGGGAAAGCTTTGCTTGCACAACAACCACGAATAGATTTATACAAACAGCTTTTAAAAAAAATGGTAAGCACAACAGAGGCCTGAAGTTCAGAAAGAAGGGGACCTGCAAATGTTTGCCGACTCCAAATGTAAAAGTGAGAAAGCGCATCTCAGCGAAAGACTTGGTTATTCCTCGCGAAATTCGGGATTTGAACATCAAAGCTTCATTTAATAGTCAGACATGCTGATCCAGAAAAAATATCTGCAAAAAATATTTACTTTTTTGACAGAAGACGGAATACGAACAGAGAACGTGGGATAAATCAGTGTCGGTTATAGCGCCGATTTCGCTGAGTTTAATTAGTTTTATGTTGTCAGCCCTGACTCTCCCTCTTAAACAAAGAATGTGGTCTGCTCAACACGAAAATTGCTTGAGTCAAAACTAGCGGTTTCCAGCTGAGCATTTCAAACTGGTCGAAATGGGTTTCCACTGCTAGGAAGAAAGCAATCTAATATAGAATCTTTCAATCGACCTGTGAAATTTACAATTTTAATTCTGGTGAATATGAGCAATTTTCAATATGGCCGCCACGGTTCTGCCCATTAAAGCTTCAAAAATTGGTTTCGCTCGTTGAATTTAACCCGGGTCGGGCAAAGTTACATTGACAACCCTATGAGTTGTCAAAAAAACCTGGGCTTTCCAGTCCTCAAAAAACGCAAAACAAAATCACAAAATCACCCATATCCCAGTCATTTGAACAAAAATACATGCATTTGACAGCCCTGCTCATTATACCTAAACGTGTTGCTGCTAAAACCTAGCGCGAGTTGAGGACAAACCCAGAGAAAAACCCAGGGATCAAAAAACACTCAGTTTGACATTCAGGACGAGTTAAGGTTCTTGAAAAACCCTTCGTGGTGACCACAGGACGACTCTAAGGCTTCAAAGAACGAACCTAATGTGTAAGAAATATCCGTTCTGCGGTAGTAATGTCCTCACATAGAAGATACTCTTTCTTTATATGAAGAAAATAAATGTCTCTTCTCAATTTGATATGGAACCGTAACAGCTTGCTGTGACTGACGCAGACATGCTAACCTTTACGCCAAAGGCATCATAATAAAGTATGACGGGAAGATCTACACCTTCATCATAACCATGAAAACACCGATCGTTTTCACAGGAATACACGTTTTGAAACTTGTTTTTCAATAAGAGCGCTAAAAAATTTTTTTTTTTAATAAAACAAAAACGGTTTTGGATATCAATGAAGTTCTTTATTCCTGTGGAAGTACGTTCGATGCCATTATGTATGAAACTCGATTTCTTTTGCATGAGCACCACGGGCATGCTTGCAGAAGTCCAGACGCTGAACCCAATTTTCGACGGTTTTCAAGAATAAATCGGCCGATATTGCTGCAATTTCACGTTCGATATTCGTACGAAGTTCATCAATCGTCGCTGGCTTTTTGGCATAGACCGTAGACTTGACGTAGTCTTACAGGAAATAGTCTAACGGCGTCAAATCGCACAACCGAGGCGGCCAAGCGACTGGACCATTTCGTGAGATAACCCGTTCTCCAAACTTGGTTTCCAATAAATTGATTGTGATTTGTGACATTCGCTGTGTGGCTTGTGGCGCCGTCCTTTTGGAACCACATGTCCTCCAAGTCCATATCATTCAAATGGGGCCAAAAATATTCGGTTATCATTGAACAGTAGCGATCCCCATTCACAGTAACGTGTCGGTCTTTATCATCACGGAAGAAGTACGGCCCATAAACCACCCCAAATGGTAATTTTTTCGGGATGCAATGATGACTCATTGAGTATGTGTGGATTGCTGCCTGACCAATACCGCATATTTTGTTTATTGACGAAGTTATTCAGCCAGAAATGAGCCTCATCGCTGAAGATGATTTTTCGATGAAAATCCGAATCATTTTCAAGTTGTTGCTCAGCCCAATTCACGAAAATACGACGCTACTGGTGGTCTAGCGGCTTCGGTTCTTGTGTCAATTTAATCTTGTAAGGATGTAGGCCAAGATCGAAAACCACGCCTTGTGAGAAAATCGAGGGACCTTCAATTTTTTTCGGCTTGCGATCGGCTAATAAAGAAAGCCCTTTTCATGCCAATGAGTTTTGCTATCGGGGAACTTGCCAATTCCTTGCGAAAGGTGATGGTTTGGTAAGGTTAGGTAGAATGGGCTGACAGTTTGTTTTATTTTCGCCATACTTAGATCAATATAGATCCATTGTGATCCCTGGAGTATTGTAACGTCCTAAAAACCTATGAGTTTATGGTTGGTCAATTTTTAACCATTTTGTGACCTTAATGAAGTTCAATAAGCTGTTTCTTGAAGTGCCTGATAATTCTTCTAGTTCGTTGAAGAAGTAATTGCCTAGAATGTTTTTCCTGATGTGGCAGATGTGCAGTGACAATGGAAGTGAGTGTTATCCTCATTTTCGTCTTCGTCATTGCACCCATTTTCTGTTTGTGGTAGCCTATTAGGTTGTGTCCTGTTATAATACTGATAAGCGATCGTAATGACGGCCTATTCAGGGATAGTAGCCTTTTAGATTCGTTCTTAACGTTCTTTGGCCATAGTTTCCTGGAAGTGACACAGGAATACAGGCATTCCCAGTTTTCATTGGATTATTTTGATACCAATGATCACCAAGTTGGTGTTTGACAACAATTTCCAAGTAACCATACCTTCAAGAAAAGCTTGGGAAAATGGCACTCTTTTGGAAAATGCAGCAATACACTTCTACACCGATGGTTCAAAAACCAGCGAAGGTGTGGGAAGTGGAATCTACTCAGAAAAACTGAATCTCAGTCTTTTCTTCCGCATTGTAGTGTGTTCCAAGCGGAAATTCTGGCGATTAAGGAAGTTCTGTCTTGGCTCAAAGAAAACGTCATATCCTCCACGGATATTCGAATCTTCTCAGACAACCAAGCTGCCCTTAAATCTCTTGCCTCTGTCTCTACAAAATCCATCACGGTCCAAAATCGTCAGATGTCTCTGAGGGAGATGTCAAATCCGTTCAACATTCACCTTTCATGGTTGCCGGAGCACAGGGACATACCAGACAACTGTATGGCAGAAGAACTAGCCAAAAAGGGCACGACCACTTCCCTAAGCTCAGAATGGAACAATATAGGTGTACCTATCGCTAGATGTAAACTCCTACTTAGACAAGACGCTTCGAGGATAACAAACACTAGATGGACTGAGAATAACTGGCTGTGTGTAGATTCAAAACGCTCGAAAAGTTTGTTAGCCCTGAACCGTCAGTATCTAGGTTCTACCATAGGTGTTCTTACGGGACACTGTCTAATAGGAAGACACGCCAAAAGACTTGGTGTGTTTTCCAATGATTTCTGCAGAAGCTGCATGGACGAAGAAGAGGAAGAAACCGTTCAACACCTTCTTTGCTCATGCCCTGCACTACTTCATAAGAGGAAAACTCATCTCGGTGAATTCTTCTTCGATGATACTAGTGACTTAGCGTACATAGACCCTAAAAGTCTTTCGAAATACATTAAAAGTTCCGCGTGGTTCGACTAGCGAGTTATTAACCGGCTAGTCCCGCAGTGGAAGATAAATGCGGGTGATCAACTCGTTAATCTTACATCGGGTTTCTGAGATCAGTAGGTGATTAACTTGCTGATCTCTGTGGTATCACAATTGGCCCTTGCGGCCTAAGTGTGTCAGGCAATGTACTCATTGGCTGACAGCCACTTCCACCTAACCTAACCTACTGCTAAAATTGGTTTTTTCTAGACGTTTAGAATCTGAGAATCTTGAAGCTTTTGTGAGCAGGTTTCTCTACATATAGCAATAGAACGTTGAAGGCATAAAAATGAACAGCCCTGTTCTGATCTGATCTGCCTGACTTCTCTGATACTTGGCTGTCAGACCACACCTCTCCACCTTAAAAAGACTTTCAAGCTTACCTTGGTGAGGAATGGTGGGGACCTGAAAACTACTACCGATGGGCAGTGTAATTATTCTCCGTAGGACTTGCCAGTTCCTCACGAAAATCGATACTTGTGGAAAATGATTAAACGTTTCTGGGGCTCGAACCTCGAACTTCCACGTAAAATAGGCAGACATGCAAACCATTACGCTAAGGCCTCAAAAATATCGGCAACACCTAAACTAACGTCCTTCCCCACTGTCGTAGCTCTTGAAGCCGTGCAAACAATGAAGTACACTTTATCCTAATTTTTAACAATTCCAAATCAAAGTCTTTGAAAAGCTTTGCAAGTCATTCTCATATGAGAATAGTTACAATCAAGAATATCCACAGGGTTCGGCGTTGCCTTAACTCGTACTAACTTTTCTAAGATAAATCAGAACCCTAAATCCGTTTCGTCCTTTCCTCTTCGCCTATGGTGCGTCATCGACAGCGGGATTACAGCTCTCTCTCTCTAATTGATCTGCCAAACACATTTGATCCTTCTGTGGGGCTATCAGGGGAAAATCATATTTTTTTAGATAAATCGAAAAAAACAATATTTAGAAAGAATGAGGAAATTATTTGCTGCGATTTCATGCTGCACAGAGTAACCGACCCATGGTGGGACGCAGATAGTTTCTTTGGCCTTTCATCCCTCTGGACAAAGCCAATTAGTCTTTCGTTTTTCAATACCAAAAAGCCCAAAGATTTGTATTTTATGTTTTTCCATACACTGTAAGAAGCTCTTGTTTCAAGGAAACATCAACTACTTACTAAAAACTAAAACTTAAATCATTACAAAAATTTTCAATTGCATTTTGCACAAAGTAAAAAGCTAAAATATTTATTTCCATTGAGTTACAAATGTCCCGTAGAATTACAAAAAGTTTTTTGTTTTGTTTAGTTTGTTGGTAGATTTTAAATGGACTTCCTTAGAAGTTGGTTGCATAGTTTTTTTTTTTTTTTTGTTTTTACTTTCCTAGTTAAAAAATTGAATTAATAAAATTCAAAATACCAACTTGAATTTACATCATACCAAGTCACAAGTATAATGTGCTATTTTAGACGTTTTGAAAACTTCTGTAAATAAAAAAAAAATGTACCTTAACATTACTGTAATCTTAGTAAAAAAAAAAATAATAATTAAAAGTTCTTAACAATCAATATATTTTAGTTAGAATTGTAATTAAAATACAAGAATATAGTTTGGTGTTTTATAGCTCACAAAAAAAAAAAAAAAAAAAATTATATAAAAAAAAATAAAATAATTAAAATAAAAAATAAAATACAACAAATGCTTCAACAGTTACTAAAGCTATTTCTATTTATAGATGTGCAACGGGCGAGGCGTGGCCGAACATTATGCTGGCGTGCCTTAAAGGGAAGCCATGTGATGATCGTGCGGGTAAAGGGTCTGAGACATGTGGTTCCACATTGGCATATGCATATTTCGTGTCGTTCATATTTTTTTGTTCATTTCTGATGTTGAACTTGTTTGTCGCCGTCATCATGGATAACTTTGATTATCTAACACGTGATTCCAGTATCTTGGGTGCCCATCATTTGGACGAATTCGTTCGGATATGGGCTGAATATGATCCAAATGCGACGTAATTATCAAATTTAATAATTCTTTGTTACAATTTTCCTTTGATAAGGTTTTCATTTGTTTTAAATATGTGTCAAAATTGATTTGATGTTAAAGACTTGATCGAATCCTTGCTGATTTAGCTTTAGCTAAGGAAAAAATGGTATTGCTAAGTTTAAGGATGTCTTCTTTTCACACGTTGCAAACATTTTTGCTTTTAGCTAGCGCAGCTTTGAAACACAGAGCTAAGCCTTTCACAATGCTCGCACATAAGATACAATCATGGATTCGATCAAATGTTTGTTTTTTTTATTTTTGTTTTATTTCAAACAAATTCGAGTAGAAGTATTTTTGATTTGAATTTTGTTTTTAAGTTTCGTTGAATCGTTGTGTTTGACTTAATATTAATGCAAACCCATCTACGGGTTGACACAACGTTCTAGTAAATCAATTAAATTGATTATTATTTGATCGTATTTGTTTCATATTAAAAGTTCCCTTAATGCATATGCAAAATAAAAACACTTACTTCGTTTCTATTTGCAAAACAAAAACTCTAAACTCCAACATTTCTAACCAAACAATAAACACCTCTTTTTAAATAAAGTTCTCACTAAACCACTCTTTTTTACTGAAACAAATTAATACACCTTTTTAAATAATAAAAATAACCACTAAATAAATACTAAGTATTTCGACATTTTCTTAAATGTTATTTATGCATTCATCGTTAATGTAATTGTACATTTGTTGTGTGTGTGTTACTGTATATCGTTGTTGTTTTGAATAATTTTATTTTATACAACTGGTCAAATTTAATGGCCAGAAGAAAAACAAAATTAAAATGGATTACTACATTTTACAAAAAAAACAAAAACAATCCTATTGATAAATCTTCTAGGGGTAGAATTCACTACACAGAAATGTATGATATGTTAAAAAACATGGATCCTCCGCTGGGGTTCGGTAACAAATGTCCCAATCGCCTCGCCTACAAAAAATTAATTCGAATGAACATGCCACTTGATGACGAACTGAGAGTGAATTTTACAACTACCTTATTTGCGCTGATACGAGAAAATCTCAGTATAAAAATGCGATCCGGTAAGTAAAAGTATTGATTTGTAAACCTTTATGTATGTTTGTGTTGTCAGGTTGCTTATTCTTAAGTGGGAAGAGGTGGTCACGTTCATCTGAAGAGTTTTTATTTTTTCTTCCCCTTTCACCTTAAAAGTAAAAATAAAACGGGATTGAAAGGTCGTTACAGCCCGATTCTGCCGATAACCACTTATATCCCAGAAGTCAAAACGAAAATTGTAATGTTTTGTTAGCAGATCTATTGTTATGTACGTTATGGAAGGAAAAACAATATATATCTTGAATCTTGAACGTTTTAATTGAGAATAATAAATTATTATAAACAAAAGTCTATGTAAACTTAGAATACAAACTAAGTGAATAAAGCTAAAGTGAATTAAATATTTACAACACTCCACCTGAATTCAAAATCAAATAATAATAATAGATAATATTATACAGGGTGTCCCGTAATTCGTTTTACATACTTTGGGATATGATTCTTGGTCATATTCTAAGAAAAAAATTGTTCTACAGTAAAGTCCGTTTCTCAAGTTTGACATCACTTTTGACAATTTAAAAAAAGACTAACTTTGGTGTACCCTGACCTGTGTTAGATTCGATATCTCTGTCAATACTGATGATATAGACCTAATCTTAGACTCAATTTTTTGTAGAAATAACAACCTTTAAGACTGTATTTAAATTAGGCTTCCATAGGTTTAGGGTTGCCAGATTTTCAATTTTAAGTGGTGTTCAAATTTTCTTCCCAAAACAAAGTTTTGACTTTGTAGTCATTTTTTTGGAGAAAGGGCCTGATAAACATAGAGTTTCTTTATTTTTTACAGATGAACAAAACAATAATAAAGAAAAAACTCAGCATTAAGTTAGCTCAAAAACCCATACATTTTATGATACTAAGAAAAATACGAAATGGGAAAAATTTAAAAAAAATAAAAAAAAAGTTCTTGCTTTGAGGTTTGTTTGAATAAAACAATAATATGATCACTTTTAGTAGTTTTTTTATGTATTTAATACAAATACAATTATAACAAGTGCTCAAAGCCCCATCCTTCGTTTTGAATCCATGCCAGAGCCCGTTTTTGGATTTCATTGTGGGTGTTTGCTGTCGATAACTCTTGTCTTACTTGTAGTCTTGTAATCTTTGAAACTGTATTTAAATTTGACTCCTATAGGCTAAGGGTTGCCAGATTTTCAGTTAGTATAAAGTTCCTGGTATCCTTTGTTGTGCTTTTCTTCAATTTCCATTAAAAAACAAATATAAGAAAAAAAAATGTCTGCGTATTCTTCTCTCGTAAATGAAAACATTTCAAAAAACTCTCTGATCAAACTGCAATCGTGACTTAATTTGACAAACTAATGAAGAAATTTGTTTTCTTATTCTTTTATACGACTTATTTACCTATTGAACATTCATACCCCAAATTTAAAGCAAACATCCACAATGAAATCCAAGAACGGGCTCTGGCATGGATTCAAAACGAAGGAGGGCGCTTTGAGCACTTGTTATAATTGTATTTGTATTAAATACATAAAAAAAACTACTAAAAGTGATCATATTATTGTTTTATTCAAACAAACCTCAAAGCAAGAACTTTTTTTTATTTTTTTTTTTTAATTTTTCCCATTTCGTATTTTTCCAAGTATCATAAAATGTATGGGTTTTTGATCTAACTTAATGCTGAGTTTTTTCTTTATTATTGTTTTGTTCATCTGTAAAAAATAAAGAAACTTTAAAGAAAATATTAGTTTTTCAAGCCCATGTTTCTTAAACAAAAAACTTGTTTCTGATCAGTAACTCCTTTTGTTAAACTATCAGCAACCATATTTTCAGTGTTGACATCTTTGATTATAATTGAACTATCTGCTACTTTTTCTTTTATAAAATACCAAATAATCTTTCCAGTTTTATCAGTCATTATTTTGAATATCCATTTTGAGTTTACTGGTTTTCTATCATCAGGTAAATCTACCAATTTCCAAGTTTTGTTATTTATTAATGATTGAAATTCTTCATCCATTGCTATCTTCCTTTCTTTACTGTTCAAACTTGAAACGGCTTCACTTAAAGACGTTGGTTCATTTATATTGTCTTTTGTAAAATATTGAACATAATCTGGTCTGTTGATTGGTTTCATCGCTCGATTTGACCTTCTTAAAATTGTAGCTTCAGTGTCATCTGCTTCAATAATCTCCATTGAAATTGAGTTTGGATTTTTTTTTTTGGCTTTTACATTCCTTTACAACTATTATCTTGTTCCAATTATCCTAGAAAGAGTCCTTAACAATATTTCATCTTTGAACGATGATTACTCTGCTGGCCCTGATGGCATCCCTCCAACAATTTTAAAAAAGTGTAAGTCCCAAATTGCATTTCCCCTTAATTATTTGTTCTCATTATCGTTAGATTCTGGTCGATTCCCTTTAGTGTAGAAAAGATCTTTTATTACACCTGTATTTAAAAAAGGTATTAAATCAGATATCCTTAACTATAGACCCATATCTAAGCTTTCGTGTATCCCCAAATTATTTGAACAGCTTGTTTGTGAAAGCTTAACTTTCGATATTAAAATATAATTTGCAAACAGCAGCATGGTTTTGTACAGAAAAGATCAACAGTAACAAACCTTGTATATTTCCTTCATAAATGTTCAAACGCGCTTGAAAGCGGGCAAGAGTTAGATTGTATATATACTGGCTTTTCAAAAGCTTTCGATAAACTATCTCACGATATTATATTGTTTAAACTAAATGCATATGGATTCCCTTCGACCTTCGTTGATTGGATCAGATCGTACCTTACTGATAGATCATATGTAGTAAAATTTAGAAGCATTCTTTCAGACTCCTTTAAGGCGAACTCAGGAGTACCACAAGGTAGTCACCTTGGTCCTATCCTCTTTATACTAGCCATTAATGATGTTACTTTTAGCTTGTCATCGAGCGAAATTTTGATCTTCGCGGATGATATGAAAATTTTCAAGAAAATAGACTGCGCAGCAGATCGTTTTATTTTACAATCTGATGTTGAAAATTTTGCCACATGGTGCGATAAAAATGGATTGATTCTCAATCCAAGCAAATGTCAAAGTATAACTTTTTCGAAGAAACGTACACCGGCTTTGCATAATTACTCGATTTCTCATCAAATATTATGCAAGGTGTCCAGTATTAAGGACCTCGGCGTTTACTTTAGCTCCAATTTAGAATTTACATCTCATATCAATTACATTGTTAGTAAAGGAAATTCAATGCTTGGCTTTATTAAAAGATGGGCTAAGGAGTTTACGGACCCCTACGTCACTCTTTCGCTGTATAACTGTCATGTTCGACCCCATCTAGAATATGCTTCTCAAGTATGGTCTCCTTATTATGCAGTCCACAATTCAAGAATAGAAAGTATACAGCGAAGATTTATTAGATTTGCTCTTAAGGGACTTCCTTGGACGGATCCTTATGACCTTCCACCGTATGAGCATCGTATTCAACTTTTGCAGATGCAACTGCTTTCGCATCGCCGAATAAATAATGATTTAGTCTTTATTCACCAGCTCATAACAGGACAAATTGATGCTCCTGACTTGCTCGCATGCATAGGTTTTAACTACCGGGGAGGCTCATACCAACTGCGCAACTTGGAGTTACTTCACTGTCCTTATCATAGAACTAATTATGGATTGAATGAGCCTATTACTCGTATGATAAAAATTTTGAACCTAAACTCAAATCTAGTAGATTTTCATATTAGTAAAACTACGTTAAAGTCCTTAATTCGAACCAGAGCTCCACGCTCTTGACTATGTTTCTTTTTATGTTTCTTATATCTTTATAATTGTCATATTTAATAATTAATTTTACGTTTATATGTAGCTATCTAATTTGTTTTTGTATATGTTTATCAATAATTTTGTAATATTTCTTAGTTCTGTTGTCTTTAGTGTGTTAGACTTAATTTTTGCTTACTAACAACTAACACCTCGCTAAATGATGACAGTGATACATATTTCTATAAGTACTTAAGGGTGAAAAAACTCTTGAAGAAAAGATACATTGTTTCACAAGCTTGAAATAAGCTGTTCTGATAGTGTAAAAAAAAAAAATGACAATGTTTCTTCAGCACTACAATTTTCATTAGCCAAATCATCAGAAAAAACTTGATCAAATGATGGTGTTTCTTCATCAAGTAAATCATCAGAAAAAATTTCTCCAAATAGTGGTGTATCTTTATCATCTTTGTTTGAAACTTGCATAACCCGGTTATCGGTTTTTTCAGATTCTAAGAAAATAACATCTCGGCTCTCTACCACCTTATTTGTTGTAGGATTTATCAATCGATATCCTTTGTTACCTAAACAATATCCAACAAATATAGTTCAACAGATTTTACCTCAAATTTCTTTCGCTTCTCACAGGGAACATGTACCATGGCAGATGAACGAAATATTCTGAAGTGAGACAAATTTGGTTTCATTCCTGACCAAACTTCAATCGGTGATTTGTTTCTAACACCCCTTGAAGACGAATGATTTTTTATGTATGTTGCAGTTGCAATTGCTTCAGCCTGTTTCTTGCCTGTTTGGTTTTCGATATAGGCTTTAAAATCACAAAATCTGTCGAAAGCTTCATCTCTGGATTTTAAAAAATAAGTAAAATTCATTCTTGAAAAATCATCAACCAAAACAAAATAGTATCGACTTCCACCAATTGAAGGATTTATTATTGGTCCTGCTGGGTTTGCATGAATAAGTTCCAAAACATTATTTGCTCTTGTCGTTGTGTGCTTAAAAAGAGATCTTGCTTGTTTACCTTGCAAACAGGTAACACATACCTCAGTAAACTTTTCTTCATTGAAATTAACACCGTCAACACTCCCTTTCTTCATTATTAACGAATCATTAAAATTGATATGTCCCAATCTTCGATGCCATGTCTCAATGTTGTCTCTTCTTGCTACTGCAAGAAGAGACGTAAGAGAGAAGTAAGTTGCTTGCACTTGCAAGCAACTTACCATTTTTGTCTTTTATTGTACAACCATTTCTATCAAAATTTACATATTTTTGGTTTTTCGTCAGTTGACTTACTAACAAAAGATTGGCAATTAAATTTGGAACACATAAAACATCTCGCACTTCTATTGAATTCGGTATTCCATTGACATCAGTATACAACTTGACAGTTCCACAGGATTTAACGTTCATCTTTGTATCGGTAGCAGCTAAAATTTCTGATATTGGAGATTTCTTTTTATTAAAAATCCAATCATTGTTCATTGTTAGATGCTATGTTGCTCCAGAATCTATGTACCAATCACTTTTGTTGAACTTTCCAGTCAAGAAACCCAAGCTGAACTCAGGTCTTACATTATAAGTTGAATTAAACTTCACCTTGGAATGCTTGTTCAGTTTATTCTTGTCTGGACAATCTGGTGACTTGTGGCCTTTCTTGTTACAGGTATAACAACGAATACCACTCTTTTTAGATTTTTGCTTGGAACTGTTTAAAAAAAGCAATATTTTTATTCTGTGAAGGCATTTCTTGCAATAACTTGGTCTTAACAGTGTCACTTGTAAGTTTAACTTCGACATTGTCTAATGCCATAACCATCGGTGAAAAATTTTCAGATAAACCACCCAATAAGAAACACGCCATCCACTCGTCATCGACCTTGAATCCAATACTATTCAAACGATGTGCAGCGGTAACAATTGTGTTAACGTAGACTTGCATTGACTCGCATTCTTCCAATTTGGTCTGGGTTAATTATTTAATCAAACCTATACGACGAACTAATTTCTCCCAAACTTCTTTTGCATTTTGAGCATCTTCAATGTGAACAAAATTAGCAGAATCAATTGATAAAATTAAAAATGTTCTAGCTTTTGAAATCTTTGAAGCATCGGTTCCGGTACCCTGAACTGATTCCCAGAGCCCTACATACTCTAAATAAGTTTGTATAACAAATTTTCAAGGAGCATAATTTTATCGTCCTTTTAATTTTTCAATGGTGGCCAGAAAATTACTCGACATAGCTTATGGATGTTCTTACTTGCGATCCTTCACAATATTAAGAAATAAAATTAATTATTTAAATGGTAAAAAACTACTTATATATGTACAAAACAAATATCCGGAGTAATTCTTCTTTTACTCAAAATATCTATTTTCCTTGGCGTTGTTCTGGGCCCATAACCTATTGTTATGTACGTTGTGGAAGGAAAAACAATACAGTCGATGGCAAAATTATTTGCACAATGTGTTTTTCATACTGTATCTCCTCAACAAAGTGGTATTACTTTAAAATAAAGTAGTTTTTAGATAATTGGGTTATTAATTTATTAACTCCAACATCTTCTTGATGTGGTAAAAAAAAAATAAAGAATGAAGTTTCATAAGTAGCGGTTAAAATCACAAAAAAGAAAATGGCAAAATTATTGTGACATGAAAAAAAGGTGGCGAAATTATTTGCACAAGGGCATTTTTCTTCCAGTAACGCTTCTGAAAGCAAAATAAAAGAAAATTTCTAGTAAAATCGCAATAGTTTCATTGCCACACTTTTACCTAATAGCTTGTTTTTTTCTCCTTTTGCTGCAATAACCTTTGCAAGGCGTCTTGGAACGGAATCTATTAAGTGTTGAATATGCTCTGCAGGAATGGTACTCCAAGCTGTAATAAAATCTTTCCACGTTTAATCTGCAGATCTTCCTATGTTTTGTGGAATTTTGGATTTCACAAGATGCCAAACATTTTCGATTACATTTAAGTCGGGACTTTGGGGAGGCCATTTCAAAGTTTCTTGACCTACTTCCGATAGATACTTTTTGATGTTCCAGGCGGTGTGGTCCCGATGAATGTAGAACCTGACACCAGTGCAACATCATTTAGTATCTTTAAATAATGTGACTGTGTCATATGATCGGAGCACCTTACAAGTGGTCCCATACCACCATATCATAACTTTCCATCCATTGGAATGTCTAGCGGGCTGCGTGATGGGTTTTTTAGCTTTTGTTCTTGGATCGGAATAAATAAAACTCTCGCCCATAAGTACCACATCCAAAGAACAAGCAGTTTCGTCAGTCCAAAGTACACTCCTCCAAAAATCCGATGGCTTACTAATATGCTCCCTTGCGAACTGCAGTCTTGCGCTCTTGTTCCTTGGTGTAATATAGGGCTTTTTCTGGCTAACGTAGGCTTTAATTTTGTTTTCCTTTAACCTTCTACGTAATGTTCTTTCGCTGAAATTGTTCTCACATTTCTTACCTTTTCGCAAGGGTTACATTTAAAACAACGAATAATTCGAGTGTCTTCCCTATTCGAAGTAACTCTTTTCCTGCCTCTCCCGACTCGGATTTTTTAGACTTCCACACGTTTTATCTTTCTCAATTTGATAATAAACTGTTCTTCGACAGCAATGGTACTTAGCAGAAAGTTTTCCAACCGAAACTCCGATTTTGTACTCTGCAACAATCATTGCCCCCGTCTCTATTGAAATTTCTTTGGATCTAGCCATTCCAATAAAGTTATTTGAATGAAAGGTGACACTTAACTAATCATAATAATAACCTGCATAATTTGGGATTGATCAGTCAGCACGCTTATCTACCGATTCATTTCCGAAACAGTTAAGTACAGTTGTGTAAATAATTTTGCCAGCTTTTTTCAATGTAACAATAATTTTGCCGTTTTCTTTTTTGTGATTTTTACCGCTACTTATGAAACCTGATTCTTTTCTTTGGGTTCACCATTTGAAGAAGATGTTGGAGTTGATAAATCAATAACCCAATTATCTAAAAACTACTTTACTTTAAAGTAATACCACTTTGTTGAGGAGATACAGTATGAAAAATACATTGTGCAAATAATTTTGCCATCGACTGTATATATATCTTGAATCTTGAACGTTTTAATTGAGAATAATAAATTATTATAAACAAAAGTCTATGTAAGGTTAGGTTAGGTTAGGTGGAAGTGGCTGTCAGTCAATGAGTACATTGCCTGACACACTTAGGCCGCAAGGGCCCATTGTGATACCACAGAGATCAGCAAGTTAATCACCTACTGATCTCAGAAACCCGATGTAAGATTAACGAGTTGATCACTTATTAATCTTCCATTACGGGACTAGCCGGTTTATCACCAGCTAGTCGAACCACGTGGAACTTTTAATGTATTTCGAAAGACTTTTAGGGTCTATGTACGCTAAGTCGCTAGTATCATCGAAGAAGAATTCACCGAGATGAGTTTTCCTCCTATGAAGTAGTGCAGGGCATGAGCAAAGAAGGTGTTGAACGGTTTCTTCCTCCTCCTCGTCCATGCAGCTTCTGCAGAAATCATTGGAAAACACACCAAGTCTTTTGGCGTGTCTCCCTATTAAACAGTGTCCCGTAAGAACACCTATGGTAGAACCTAGATACAGACGGTTCAGGGCCAACAAACTCTTCGAGCGTTTTGAGTCAACACACGGCCAAACTTTTTTGGTTGCAAGGCAGTTGTTACTCTCAGTCCATCTAGTGTTTGTTATCCTTGAAGCGTCTTGTCTAAGTAGGAGTTTACATGTAGCGATAGGTACACCTATGTTGTTCCATTGTCTATGTAAACTTAGAATACAAACTAAGTGAATAAAGCTAAAGTGAATTAAATATTTACAACAAAAACACAACGTTGCAACTTCGGGATGTAAATCTGCTTACTATGATAATAATTTATTCATAGAATACATCGGGTGTTTTTGTAGAGATTGGTTTTTTTGAATAGGAATAAAACTGACATTTTGTGGTCAAATTGCCCAAATCTAATGTCATTTATGTTCCGTTTGGTTTGCCATTTTATGATGAACAAGTTGACAAAAGAACAGCGCTTGCAAAGTGTGCAAATTTATTTCGAAAATAATGGTTCAGTTCGCGAAGTTTACACAAGCTCCGTCCATTTTATCGTCGATATAATCGTCCATCGGAACAATTAATTCGGCTAAACATGGATCGTTTTCGCAATACGTTTGCTTTGTGTGAAAATACACATAAGCATTTCCAATTCCGTCCTCATCTACAAGAAGTTGTCCTTGTTCTAACTCTTTTGTCCTATTTCTCAAATGGAAGTGCCTTTATGAACCCACGGTGTGGTTTGTGTTGGTTGAATAAAATCAAAGCTCTTTTCAGATTGACCAAAAGGAAACGCAATTATCTTTTGGATAATATCGTTTGAAACGAACCAGTACTACTCATACTATTTCTTTTTCCATTTTAATTACTCAAATGGGTTGTATTAAACGAACGAACAAAGACTACACGACCCTTTTTCATCCCTAATATGACTAGTGGAAGCTCGTGTTAAGTGCGTATAACCACGTCTTTCTTAAAAAGCTTGGTTTGTATCAGCAGCCACTTTATTTTCTGTTTTCTGTCTGTATACAAAAAAAATTTCAATGTGTGTATATGTGGTCTCTAGATTTTCGATAACTTTCGCTATAACACACAAATGGTACTCCGCCGAAAAACCATCCGTCCCTACACTACAAATCGGTTTTGAAGTGACCAGTTGTTGGTGTTTTCGTTACTTAGACAGCTGTTTTGTTTTTCAATTTTTTCGCTCAATTTTCTCTCAAAAATGAAATACAAAAAAGAAACTCCAATTTTCGAAAAACCTTATATACGAATCACCGAAGAAGAAAAAATGGAAAATCTTGTTGAAAAAGTAAAACTCAGTTTCGTTGAGTGATGTCACCTGCGATTATAGAAGCAACCTATTCACAATACGTTGAAAGACCAAACTTTATAAACCAAGGGCTTAAAGACCATAAATGTCGAAGCATTTCGCTTGAATTATTTGTATTCCGTGACTGATTGAAATTCTCTTGTCGGTTCTACTTTGCAGATTAAAGTTTAGTTCAATTTAAAATAATTTAATTAAGAGTGTGTTTTAAATTTTTACATATTTAATAGTAACATTAGAAAATTTAATCTTTAACACTTTTTTTTATAAATTATAAACTCTTGTTTAGCTGAAGAAATGGATCAAGCCGATAAGGAACTCAGGGAAACCATAACGCATATATGGCCGTTACAGGCCAAAAAGGTCCTTGATTTGTTGGTGCCGAAAAGCGATCAACTGAATAAAGGGAAGCTTTCAGTTGGAAAAATCTACGGTGGATTTCTAATTTTAGAATCTTGGCGTACGACACGTTTTGGGCAGATAGATTCTGGCATGCCGGTAAGTTTTATTTTTTCTAAATTTGTTTTGTGTACTTTTACAGAATTTAGTTAAGACCGCGTCTAAAATACATTTACTGTACATACACAAAAATATCTATTGGTAACCCGATTATATGTATATTTACTTATGTATTGATAAATCCTGCTTGACGAATTTACTATCCAATAAAAAAAAAAGAAAAAAAGGTCTCGGAAGTTCAGTAAAACACAATATCGAAAAATAGGATACTAGAGTCATTTTGTATAAAGAAATCTTATCGTTCAAAATATAAATTTAGTCCACTTAAAGCTGGGTTCAAAGGGATTTGGATATAAAAGCAAATTAAAAAATCAGTCGCGCCTCTAGCTCATAATTTTAATGAATTGTAAAAGTAGTTAATATCAGGACACATTTCATTTATAAGCAATAATCAACCCAAATTTTGTTTAAAATATGTGAGCTAGAGATTTGTTCGATCCCTACCTATGGAGGGGAGGCCTTAAAGTTACGAAAACAAAAGATTACGACTCAGAACTTTCTAAAGCGACTAATTCTTTTTTAGTCTATTATCAATCATTTATATTAAGTTTCTGACTAGAGATTAAAATATAACAAAAAAAAAACTTAGGTCTTGCTTCTGGTTACAAACACTTTAATTGTTTTTTGTTGAATTTATTTCACGTGTGATAAAAAATGCAGAATTGGAAAGAGGTATATGAAACCGCACTCTTTTGTTTTTGTGTGTTCTGTTAAATATTTTTTATTCATTTTATTTTAAATAGTTGGATTTTAAATTAAATTTAATAAAAACAAATGAAATATTCTTGTTTTTTTCTAAAGTAAAGTTTAATTTAGTAACAATTGATGAAAAGAAAAATTATTAAATGTGTAGCGTTCAATTACAAGTATTTAGAAAAACGTTTAAAAAAAGAAAAAAAAAAATTCAAACTTTTGTAAGTAACGAGTTTAATGACCATAGCAGAGTTAAATATTTGCACAAATATTTACGAGTAAATTAAAAACTGTTTCTTACATTTATTTTACGTAGTTATACAATTGAAACAAATAATTTCTTTAACAAACATATTATACGTATCTATATCTATATGAAAACTTTAATAATAAATACACACTCTAATTTCAATTTACTTTCTTTTATATTTTTTTTCTCATTTACCTTATATACTCACATCATTACGACTTGCAATTTCAAATAAAAATGTTGTTCAATACAAAATAAAGGCCAAGAAAGATGACGATATCAAAAAAAGTCCTACCGCTGCCGATCAGCCGGTACTTGCCACTGCAATTTTTTCTTTTCAAAACAATAATTTTAAATATATATATATATCATATAAATCACTTTTATATTTAGTCTTGCTATATGTAAACAAAAAAAAAAATCATTTACCGCATTGCTTCATTCCTTGGCATAATATAAAAAATATATTCGAATGATTTTATGCTAATACGAGTATGGTAATGTTGCAATCCTCCTTTTTTTTAAATTAAATTCCCTGTCAAAAAAATAAATAAACACTCCACTGTGAAGTTTTTCATGTGATATGAATAGCTTAACTGTTTTTGAACTCGAGTCCCGGTTTTTTTGAATTTTCTGTCAATGTTAATACATATAGCTTTTGGTCCTTTTCGCCTTTTCGGAAAAGAAAAATTATACAATTGAACAACAGGACGTTCCATGTAATCAAAATTTCGCTTGCTTCTGCCAGTCTGATCCATTTATTTAAACAAAACGTATGCATACACAATACTAAATTAACTGTATAGTTATTACTACTTTTTCTTTTCTTTTTTATTTTACTTACTCTTCTATCTTTATTTTTGGCCGATTCACAATCATAGGTTAGCTCTTGCACCATTTTGATTTGTATTAAATGTTTCATTTTGTTTCTTATTATTTGAATGAGACATGTTATTCAGTAATAGTTGAAGTGTTATACTCAACTTGGGGTACGTAGAACGTAGTACGAACTGAAATTTTGTGTTCCTTGTCGAAGTATGACCTTTCTTTGTTCGTATTGAGTCATGAGCAGTATTTAATGTCCAAATCATGGAAGTTGAGCCTTTTTGCCCAGTTTTTGTTAATACTTGAGTGGTTTGTTTTGACTTATATCGCTTTCCATTGGTTTCACTGGGGGAAGCACTCTTTTTTTGACAGATTCTCTTGATTGTCTTGAGTGAGTGAAAAACTTATAGCTCATAAAAATATTCCTAAATTGAAAATTCCCCTTTGACATTTCAGTTTCATTGTATCAGTGCTTCTTGAGTGAGTTTCACTTCAATCGTAACAATTTTTTTTGAGGACAAATTGAAATCTATTATGACGCTCCGGTTTCTTCGACATTCACTTCGCTTTTTCCCCATAGAAAATTTTGGATAGGTACCTAAATTCCAAACAACTGTGGATTGGAATTCTGAACTGGAACTATAAATAAGCAAATTAAAAAAGCCATAGTAGCCGAGCGCATTTCAAGGAACTAAAATTTTATGCTGAATTCTAAAGTCTTTTTAAGGCAGTGTTATTGTCTTAACTTACCAGTTTCTCGTGAAACTCGACACGTGCTTTAATGATTTCCAAATTGTTGACAAGGCATCGGACCTTCACAGTCTCCACAAAAAATTGCAGCTTTAGGATTTTAGAGTGCAAAAGATTAATTGTGGTATAGGCTGTGTGGCATTTTATGTCATGCTGCATGATCCAAAGGTCGCCAAGGTCCATCAATAGCATTGAAAAAATGGCTTAATGACGAGTAGAAACGCATGTTTGTGGATCGGGTCTCACTCTCTCGGATTCAGCAGCCACATATTAGCCTGGGCAAAGGGGGCTTTGGGAGTTGTCCACTAGCTTTGCTTTTTTGCCAAAATTTGCTGTGCGCTAGGTGCTTCATTTTCATCAAAACTTTGGAAACGATTTCTCCAAACTTTGATCAAGTGTAAGCGACTTTCTTTGTTCCGCTGAAGTACGATACTGACTGTCTGTTTAAAGTTCCAACGGGAACCAGCTGCCAGTGTCAAAATACTCTATAATTCTTAAAGAAACGTTAGTCAAAGAAATGGTTTTTTGTTGTTTCAAATCTTCTCCGAAAATTTTGCATTTGCACCATATTTCTCTCAAAAGTTGCTCCAAAATGTAATGACTGAGGTGCGAACCCTGTTAGCGATCTTTTTGCACTACTAGAACGGTTTGAGAATGGTCCTGGACGCTCCTGGGCGGTTTTTTCGTTCAATGGAAAGCAATATTGATATTTTATCCTCGGTGACATAGAATTTGATGATCTCGGACTATCAGCAGGGCCGGCACCAACTATACCAGCGCCCTATGCAAGACTCACAAAAAGCGCCATTTTCCAGTTCATTTCTTTTTCTATGTCAAGTTAGATTTTTCGTTTTACCGTATTTTGTGGTCATTATGTGCACATTATGGTTGGATTAGAAACTAGATAGTCAGTCAGCCTATACTTTAATAATAGTGGTTCCAATAAGTTTTTGACCTAATCGTAAATGTTAGTTGGAAGTACTCTACACTCAAGGTTAGGAAAAATTTGCATAAGTTTCACCAAAATTTTTGAAGGTTAAACAAAAACGATCGTAAGATGTTTTGATTAAGTTGTGTGTTTTTTTTTTTAAGTGGAAGGAAAACTACTGATGAACTTGATCACCTAACGCCACTAACTACCTTCTTCTTCTTCCTTTACTCGTTAAGATCATCAAGATTTTGAAGGAATCAAAGCTCTGCAACTATACTGTTCCATGAGTTGGCCAGAGAAAGAGTCGGCAAATTTCAAGGTTTTGGATTTTTTCATGTCAGAGATATTCCAAAAGCTGATGTCGTTGCATTAGTATGTCTGCACCATGAGTGGTTTGGTCTGCCTTTCATTTGAGTTTTAGCGATCGTGTCTTAATTTTGTATATTATCGCTTTCTTGACGAAGTTTTTCAACATCGGAAACATGTATAGGTGTTGAACGCACAACCATGGTGTAGAGCCTTCCCTTCAGCTTTTGGGAGCATTTGTGTATCACAGAAGATTCCAGACTTCTCTCTGCACTCCATCGATCCTAAGCTTACTCGGTGATTAATGTCGTCTTCACAAATAGCTTTACTATTAATCATTGATCCGAGATTGTTAGACTTTTATTCTTGGGGCACATTTGCATTGAAATAAATGTCTGGAATAAGGCGTGGGTGATCTAGAAAATAGGGAAAAAATGAGCTCAGCCATTTTTAGACTAATACGGTATCTACTTCACATCAAAACGTCTACCAATACGTCCAGTGCTCGTTGCAGGGATGTAAGATCTTCGTTTGTGGTGGCTCCATCTTCAGCAAAGAAAGGTTAATGTACTTTGGTGTTCATCCAGCAGGTAGTCAACGACTGTTATAAAGAGCAGATGACTCAATTCGCTTCCTCGATGTTCATCTACTGTGACTTGGAATGCTTTAGTGATTCCAAATGGACATCTTACCACCGCTTCTTCATACGTATCCTCAATCATCCGTATGCATAAGCCAGTGTTACTTTTCTTTATCTGACGAGTGACGACTGAAGACCATATTAGATTTCGCGGTCGTTGATCGAATGCTTTTTCAAAGTCACCCAGCACAAAATGCAAACACTCTCAGGAATTACGCTGTTCTCCCATTAGGATCCTTATTATTTGAATGGCATCTGTTGTTGACTCGACCCACTCAACGACCTTCAAAGTGTGGGTCATCAGCTTTACCCAGCGGTTGTTATCGCAATTTCGTTTATCTCCTATTTCTTTGTAGATTGGTAGAAGATATCGAAGATAAATTATCTCCACTGCTCAGGCAGACCATCGCTTCCTATAAGCTTGGAGATGAGAATCATGAGCCATCTAACCCCGATGTATCTCATCTCTCATCCATAGCTCACGTGCTGTCTTGTCTGGCCCAGGGCCCAGCACCGTTGACATTTTCGGAGTTCTTAATTGTCCTACTATCTTCTTCTGCTGTGATGTCGTGCAATTTAGTTTAGATGGGTTCAACCCCCGTTAAGTACTCTCAAGAAACCTGTTCGTTCAGTAGGCCATCACAATACTGTCGTCAGTATCGTTCAGAATTTTGCCGTCATCCACAAGAAGCTCTTTTTGAACATCCTTTATGAACTTTGGCGGATGAACCTCCTGAATTTTTCTTTTTTTTAAGTGACTATTTTAAAAATGGTTGCTACTTTTTTCAAGTTGTCTTATCTCATTTCTTGAATAACCTGGTTTGCATCACCATCCAGGGAAGAAATTTCTTCCAGATGGGTCCATTACATACCCTCTGGCTTTTTGCATGGAGATGGGTGCATTTCATTTTCGCTTCTTTCATGCAGCTGTATTTTTTTTTTTTTTTGTTTAAAAGACACTGCCACCTATTCTTTGAAATCCGCTTCCTTGGAAGTCTTCTGTACGTTCAAATGTCACCGGACAATTAAAGTATCTGGGGCCGAATTACCGCACACGTGATCGAGTAATACGTGACTGAATTATGTGTTTTTGGAATTACTTCTCGCGTTATCGCGCACTCTTGTACCACAATTTGACATTCTTCCATCAGTATTGAACGAATTGAAGTTGATAAATGAACAGCAGACTGACGTTATGTAATATAGAATGAATTTGGAAAAAATTGAGAACGACGTGTGAGAGACACATTTGGGCTTTCTGCAACTGAAGCCTCAGCGGCAGCAATATTCTCGACACTTCGGGCTTTTCTTTGTCTCACTGGCACGGGAACATTTTGTACTGTGCCTGTGGATTCAAATTTTTCCACTAAACAATCAATTGTTGATCTGCTAGGACGATTATGACGACCATAAATTGGACGTAGCGCTCTTAACGTTAAGGCCACGGACTCCTAATTTCGGTAGTAAATTTTAATATTTTCGTTGTTGGCTCGTATACCTTTTCAATCCATCATAAAATGACAAACCTTACTAAAGAAAAATGTTAAAAGTATGGCAAGAAACATGGCGTCATTTGCTGTCCCTGTTGTTCTACTTTTGTAGCGTCTCTGTTGAAAAACCCTTTAGAGTGAATCTTGAAAAAAATAGAACTCACTCACTCGATCACTGATGCAGTAATTCGACATCTTCTTTTGGCATGTCCTCAAGTAGGTGGTGAAAGCCTCACCAAAATGCATATTTTTCTAAATTTTTTTTTATATTATTATTGGTGCTTTACAGTGGCATTGCCAAATGGAGTAGTGCAATTAACATTCGCAAGTATTTCCATAGAGCTCGAAATTTGACAAAAATTTTTTTTTACCTTTTTTTACTCGAGCAGTTCAGACTCTAGTTCTTTTTATCTCTCTCTGTCTTCTCTTATCATATCCAGTCGTATGAACCCGAACCCGCGTACATATTTGTGGGAAAGCTTTTTTTTTGACTAGTTTTAGGTGTGTTTTTGTCCCAGCACAGTAATTGAATAAATCAGCTCCTCAATGCGCAATGCGCAATGCTCAACCTTATGGGGAATTCCTTGTGAAATATTTGTCACAAAAAATTTTTCCCTTCCCGGGAACAAGTTCATACTATCGGGAGTTCCCCACGGATTTTTTTTCCCATGGGTTTAAGTCTTTGCAAGGAAAAACACAATATTTCCCATAGTAAATGAGTTCCCGATAGGTATTTTTCCCTAGGAAATTTTATTTCCAATTTTGAAAAGAAGTTCCCGATACCAATTTTTCGAATGTGTGAAAAAAAGTTCCCGATAACCCTAACTGAGTTTAAAGCACTCAGTTTGATTTTTTTTTTTTTTTTTGTTAAGGCTTTTGCTGAACTGATTATAGGATTCCTGAGTTGCGACAAAACCACACATTCTGATGTTAATTATTTTGATTTTATTTCTTGTTTATTCATTTCTTACGACAAGCCGTGAGGCAGGATGCACTATAATGATATTCTAAGGCGTCACTGCTGGTCTGTTGAGTCTATTAGTTTTCCACAGATCCGATTTTTGTTATGTATCAAATCAGCAATAAAAAACTATTACGACAATAACTTGGTCTTCATTTTAATTTAATTTTTTTTTTAATTTAGTACTTCAGTTCATTACTAAGCACCACTTGGAATGAGTACTTTACAAAAAACTAAATACCTACATATAATATACATAATATACGTAGATAGAAATTGACTTGCTCGTTAAAGATATGATATAAAAACCAACTGCCTTTTATTGTTAATTAGAGTTTACGCTATGGTCTTAGTATTAGAAATCACATTTCACATAATAAAAACATATATTTAAACATAACCGTATATTAGTCATAAGTCTATCAGGGATAGAGTGTTAAATTAGACAAAGAATAAAATTCATCAAGAATAAAAACATAAAAATTCATCTAGAATAGAAAGTTTTAAAAAATAAAATATCTAGAAAAATAATATTGTCCTATATTTAGCCATAGTAATTTATTTGATTTTGGTTTTTACCAATTATTTTTAATTTAAATATAATAATTTTTTGTTTTTTTTACTTTCTCACCTTAAAGTGCATGCATTTTAGTTGATTTAGTTTTGAATTTTCGAGCGCATGGTCTAGTACTGCGTTCCTTGAAACAATTTTTTATTTTTCTTATTCTTATTAAGTAAATTAAAAACATAGTTTTTCTTCATACCTTTAGTGATATTCAACAACTAAACTCATTTTAACTTTTATTTTCTTTATAACGATTGAATCTCAGATTTCCCTCTTCTTTCAAAATTGTACTGTCCGCTTTCACGAAAATAGCACTGCATAGCAAATATTTTTAAATAAAATATTTTTTTCCTTTTAAATAAGCAAGTTTTTCCTAAGATTGTTAACTTTGTGGGTCCATGATTCCTCATATTGATTGAAATAAATACTACACACCTTTCCTAAGTAACACTGTACACTTTCTACTTAAATCAGACACACCCTAACAGTTTTTGCATGACATAGACGTATGTTATATAAAAAATAAAAACAAAATTGAATACAAGAACTAAATACATCTAAACAAAAAAAAAAAACAGTAAATAGGTCATTCATACATAAAGTAAACCCCTCTCTTTAAGTAAAATTCAGATAAATCTTGAAAACTTAAATAAATAATTTTTTTAAACTTTTTTTAACATCTCTCTGTACCTATACCTACTTAGTAAAACCTTTTGCTAATTTTTTCTCTAACAATTAACTTTTAAAAAACATTTACGCATTTTTATTAAACAAAAAATATTTCTTGCTTGATTTTTTCAAATCTTTCTCGCTCTTGCTCACTGCAATCATATTTGCTAAAATACAAAATTAAAAAAAAAAATACACACAAAAATAAATAATCATAAAAAAAACAACCAACACGGAACATCAAACCGGAATTTGGGATGATAATAAATATTAAATATAACTCATATTAAATTGACACACTGCTCGTAAAAACTAAAAAAAAAAAATCCAATATGCTAAACAAAATCATTGTCATAAAAAAAAACAAAACACACAGAAACAATCATTCTTCAATTGCTTGCTTGATATGGCCGCGCTAGACAAGGATGAATCCCGTGCAGGTTCCATTAGTTTAGAGCCAAATAACGAAGGTGCTAATTCGCAAACACATCTACTGGCCAATAATAATCATCAACCAATTAGCAATGGTGATGCCGATCATAATAATTTGTCATCATTAGCACGTCGGAGTACGATACGAAAGCGATCAATTAGGTAAAAAATCAAAATCTTGTTAATTTTATTACGTTTTGGTTTAGTTTTTTATTTTTTTATTTAAAATTCGCAATTAACTTTAAGAGGATCGCTTAAAAAACAATTATTGGAGTTTCATAAATTAAAAATGCAAATTCTAAAACAAAAAATTATTCTTTTAAAGTTAATTTTATTTAAAATGCTTTTTATTTTGTTTTTATTTTCTTTTTATTTGCTTCAACTTAAGCCTTCAACGGTGAAAAACTAAATCCTCTTCCAACTTTTTTTTTAAATTTCAGAAACAAAAAGGTGATAATTAATTGAAGTGGTAACACAAAATTCAAAAAAATATCTGTTATTTTATCCCAGATGTGATAAAAATAATCAAATTAGCATAAACCTATTTGTATGTTTTTGAATAGTCGTATTTATTTACAGAAAAACAAAGTATCTAGACTTTATAGTCCCTAAAAAAAAAGTAATTCGGTGTTATCGTTGTTTCTGTTGTAAACGCCTTTAACAAGCAAAATTTATTTATTTTTAGGAAAAATTAGCTTAGGACTACTTCATTGATATTTACTCCTTTTTACTAAAAAGGATAAGCGAAAAAAGAAATAAAAGGTTTTTTTCTATTTTAATTTCAATTCATTTTTTTCAATTGCTTGCAAAATATGTTTGAACAATTTTTTACGTTTCTTAATTATTTTTTTAAATTATTTCCTGTTTTTTCAAAAAATACGGCGAGTGGTTTAATAACACACAATGTTCTTAAGTGATTTGGAAATTCAGAAACTCTTCAGAATTTTGATATTGGCGTCATCAATAAGTTCAAATGTTATAAGAACATTTCTTTAATGTGTGCAAAAAAATCTTTCAGCCTCATATCGTAAAATTTTGTTCAAAAATGCGATCTCGGTTATATATTCAATGTGCTTTTTTCGCTTAGTCCAAATTTTAATTTAAAAGTTGTTGATGTTTAAGTATTTCAAAAAAATAGCAAATAGACCACAATTATAGTGGTTCTTCTTAAAAAAATAGAATTCACATTCAAGAAGGGTTCTCTATAAAAGTAGAAAAATTAAAAAAGAGACCAAAAATTAGTACTAAAAATATTTTAATTAAAGAGTTCTCCACTTAAATGAATAGTGTTTAGAAAAGGAATGATTTATTTAGTAATCATTTTGAAAACGTCTGCCTCAAAATTTTGTATTGGAATCAATTCAAACCTAAACTACTCGTTTTCGATTTGAGAAATGGACATGCTGTAAAACACGCTATAGATATTTTAAAACCCTTAAATCCACTGTCTAAAAATTGGCAGGTCGGGTTTTACTTGTCACTTGTATAGGGGTAGTAATTTTCATTACTTCTAGCTATGAACCAACAGAACTTAGCGCTCTGTGCATTTGCACATCTTGTAAAGGGTGTTTTTTTTAGAGGTATAGAACTTCAAATTGAAATAAAACATTAGAAAATCTTTTTAATGTCCATCAATTTGGCTATATCGGAAACACAATTTTTGGCCATTAATGTTTGAATATGATTTTGACTATGTGGCCACCGCTGCTGGCTCGAAAAAAGCCAAGTCTAGAGGTCCAATTTTCAACCACTTTTTCGATCATTTGATGCCGTATGTTGGCTTCCAAGTCCCTTTACGTTACTGGTTTGTTGACGTAGAGGAACGACTTCACATATCCCCAAAGAAAATAATCCAGTGGTGTCAAATCACACGATCTTGGTGGTCAATTGACAGGTCCATTCCGCGAAATTATGCGCTCATCGAATGTTTACTTCAATAAATCGATTGTGATGTGTGTTGTGTGGCATTTAGCGCCGTCTTGTTGGAACCACATCTCATCCACATTCATGCCATCCAATTCGGGGACAAAATAGTCGGTTATAATTGCTCTATTTCGGTCTCCATTAACGGTAACTGGCCCGCCAGAATCATTTCGGAAGAAGCATGGCCCAATGACTCAACCAGCCCATAGAGCACACCAAACAATCAGTTTTTGTGGATGTAATGACATCTCAAGGTGCTAATGTGGATTTTCTTAACACTAAAAATGACCATCATCGCTGGACAAAATTTTGCGATGAAATTCAGCATCATACACCAAAATCACGACGCATTGCATGGTCTCGCAGCTTTAATTCTTGCACAAGCTGGATCTTGTAAGCCGTAAGTCGTAAGCCAAGATCTTTGCGCAAAATCTTCTATAAAGTTGATTGACAAAGCTTCGATTGCTGTGCACGGTGGCGAATCGATTCATGCGGGTCCTCTTCAAGACGTTGCTCTACAGTGGCAATTTTTTCTTTCGTGCGCCATGTTTGACGTCTCTGCGGATGCGTATTATCACATAAAGTAAACGTAGTGCGAGAACGATCCATGGTTAACCGAATTAATTGCTCTGATGGACCATTATTTCGACGATAAAATGGACGTAGCTTGCGGTACCATTATTTTCGAAATAAATTTGAACAATTTGCAAGCTTTTGTGAACCAGTTTATCATAAAATGGCAAACCAAACGAAACATAAATGACATAACAGTTACACCGAAAGAAAAAACCTTGGTTGATTCAAACATGTTTCAGTGTTAATCAACAATTCATCTAAAGTTGTGAAATTAACCAAGTTTCGTGATGAATACAAATAAGAACGCAT
This sequence comes from Melanostoma scalare, assembly GCA_949752695.1. Classification (NCBI taxonomy): domain Eukaryota; kingdom Metazoa; phylum Arthropoda; class Insecta; order Diptera; family Syrphidae; genus Melanostoma; species Melanostoma scalare. The sequence goes on from OX456985.1 coordinate 55,995,779, forward strand.
TTTCAAATCAAGTATGCTGCCGTGATCAATTTTTTTTCAGGTAAGTATCATAAAAATGTTTAAGTTAAGTATGTTCGTAGTTGATTTGAATATTTTCTAATTTTTAACCAACAACGTGATTGTTGATTTCATACTTGATCAACAACAAACATACTTAACTAACAATTAAGGCTGAAATTACAAAAAATTATCACGTTTGTGATTGAAATACCAAATACACTGTTGAACTATCACCAATATGTTTGATCAACAATATTCATACTTCTTTAATCAATAAAGAATAGTTAAAGTATCAGTAACATTTTGAATTCCAATATTTTTCATACTTAAGCCCACAGAAAACGTGAAGTCGCATAACGGAACTTCAATTCATTATGGTCAATTAGTCTTCTTCCGAGTATCAGTAAGGTATTCGAGAAAGTTCTCAATAGAACACTGTCCACATGGGCTGAGGACAAAAATATTATTCCAGAAAATCAGTTCGGTTTTAAGGCGGGCCATGATACCATACATGCCGCGTCTAAACTAGTAATCAAGTATGTTCGTATGTTCGTGAGAATTCAGCCACGTTTTTGTTTGCTCAACAGTTTTAATGTAAAATTTTTATGATAAATGCTTGAATTGAAGTTTGACCTATCAAATGTATAGGTCAAACTTCAATTCAGGCATTTATCATAGAAATTTTACATTAAAACTGTTGAGCAAATAAAAACGTGGCTGAATTCTCACGAACATACTTGATCAACAATGTTCATATTTTACCAACAATTCAGAGTTGTTGACGAAACACAAACGTTGTTAAAGTATCATGGACATGTATGTTTCTATAGTATCACAACCGTTGTTGGTTAACAATGAAATTGAAAATTACGTTCTTGATTTGAGCAATGAAAATTGTAGCATTTAAATAAATAAAATGAAAATGCCAGCTTGTTCAATTTAAGTATGTTCGTGCTTGACGCAAAAACAAACAAGCTTCATGTTTGATTTTACCAAGGTTTTTCTTTCAGTGTAGCCGATTTGACCACAATTTTATCCCTAGTCAAAAAACCAATCTCTAAAAAAAACACCCGATACTTTTAATCAGGAAGTAAATACTTTTTTCCCTTGAGAAAGTCGAACATTTGTATCTGTACGGTTAGCTTCTCGGATTCTATCTTTAAGATCTTGATTCGATTGTGAACCATTGGCATAAACCTCATCTTTTACTTAATTCCAAAAGAAGAAAGTCTGACGGCCGGCGTTGAGTTTCAAAATCTAAATAAAATAAATAAATAAATGGAATGGCGCAACAGAGCGAGGAGCCCCAGTGCCTAGTGCTTTTCTCACAACCATCACTTGTGAGGGAATGGGGACACCTACAACTTTCTAACGGTTCCGAACGGCTAATCGAGAAAGCAAGGAATTTACTATAGGAGGACTTGCCAACCCCGTGGAAAAATATTTTAGCCTCTGTTGGGATTTGATTCAAGATCTCATAGTGACGAATAATGAACGCCACTTTGAGAAATCACACTTTCAGGAATGTTTTGACAAGAGAGCATCGTTGCTAGTGTAACGTAACGTAGGGCACCCCATCATCCCAACCATCCTTCACATAAGTATCTTCCGATTTCGGGCATGTGCGAAGTCATTAATCATTGTTCTGTATCTGAAGCGCGAACCATTCACCGTAACAGTTGTTCTACCCTCACTTTCCAAAAAGTAAAAGTAGTCCAAAAACCCGCGCCATAACGAAACCGCACCATACAGTAACAATTTCTGGGCAATTACTTTTTCAATGAACTAGAAGAATTATCAGACACTTCAAGAAGCAGCCTGTTAAACTTCATTAAGGGCACAAAATGGTTAAAAACTGACCAAACATAAAACTCATAGGTTTCTAGGACGTTATACAATACTCCAGGGTATCACAATGGGTCTACATTGATCTAAGTGTGACGGTAATAAGATCAACCGTCAGCCCATTCTACCTAACCTAACCATACAGTAACACGACAAGGATGAGGAGCTTTTGAACAAATAACTATTGAGTTCTCCAAGTGGCGAATGGCACAAATCTGATTGTTAATGTAGCCTCCAAGGTCAAAATGCCCTTCATAACTTAAGATAATTTTTCGATGAAATTTGGGATCATTTTGATGAATTTGAGCGAATCATTAAGACACGACGTTGATGACGGGTTTCATTCCCTATCTCAACTTTAAAAGCCGTCAGCCTTAAATCTTTGCCCAAAAATCGGTGAAATGTTGTTTGTGGAATGCCAAAATTCTAAAGATCGACCAGAAATCGACATGCCTCAACACAATAGGTTACAACAGCAGTACCTTCTCCCAGTTATTTTTCAACTGAAATGCATGTGTTCTATTCTTCATATCGCTAACTTTTCCCAAGAGATCGAATTTTGTATTAGTTTCCCAATTGCTACCTGAAAAGGTGCGGCAGGACGATCTAAACTGAGAACTGTGATCGAGAAATCTTCACCACTACTCTTGTACTAAATTTCAATAATTTCAATGCGTTCCTGAATCATGTGTATATTGTTCTATTTTAATCAATGGCGTAGTGTTTACTTGTCATTTGTGGAGTAGTGACAGCTTGAATCATGAAAATAGTTCAAAAAAGAGGGCTATTCAAAATGAAAACTGTATTTTAACGTCCTCTTTATATCACCTTCTATATTCTCTTTAAAATGACAGACAAAGACTCTAGATTTACTTATACAATTTATTATGTAACTCGATTACTTTTTATAAGTACAATAATATAATACACACTCAGAGGTCTTATTCAATTGACGCTTACTTATCTTCTGTCTGAATATCATTCGACCGTGGATTTAGCCGGCTTCCTGGAATAGTATTGGAAGTCTGGAATGATGACAGATGGAATGGAAGTTTAGCCGGTGGGTTGTGCAAGAGGGTCACCAGGGTCGTTACAGTTTTGTTTTTGATTTTCACCTCCATTTGAACAACGTGCGAATACGACCATTTGCCAATGTGACACAGGACACACATTTAGAGAGCGAATTAATCAGGCTATACTTAAGTAATACCAGCCTATGACGGTATCTATAGACTAGGGTTTTTTGTGTGGTATATGTAGTCATAGTCATCTCTGTAGCAAAAATGGTACCATTCCGTCCCAGTGAGGAGCTATTCGATGTCCTACAGCTAATACCTGGGACCTTTACTAAAAGCGTTTCATAGGCATTAAGCCCTTTGAGTTCAAATAGAAAGTCTCAGTCATTGCAATAAGTCCACACAGAATGGTATATAGATTTCTCCCACTCCCTAAGGTGGACAAAAATTAGTTTCAAAACTAGTTGTTGAGAAAAGTTAAGCTTTATTCTGATATAGTTTCAGAAATATGTAGCTGTCTTGCAATAAGTCCACACAAAATGTTATTTAGATTTCTCTCACTCTCTTAAGTGGACAAACATTAGTCTCAAAAGCTAGTTGTTGAGAAAAGTTAAGCTTTATTCTGATATAGTTTCAGAAATATGTAGCTGTCTTGCAATAAGTCCACACAGAATGTTATTTAGATTTCTCCCACTCTCTTAAGTGGACAAACATTAGTCTCAAAAGCTAGTTGTTGAGAAAAGTTAAGCTTTATTCTGATATAGTTTCAGAAATATGTAGCTGTCTTGCAATAAGCTCACACAAAATGTTATTTAGATTTCTCCCACTCTCTTAAGTGGACAAACATTAGTCTCAAAAGCTAGTTGTTGAGAAAAGTTAAGCTTTATTCTGATATAGTTTCAGAAATATGTAGCTGTCTTGCAATAAGTCCACACAGAATGTTATTTAGATTTCTCCCACTCTCTTAAGTGGACAAACATTGGTCTCAAAAACTAGTTGTTGAGAAAAGTTAAGCTTTATTATGATAAAGATTCAGAAAAATTTAGCTATCTTGCAATAAGTCCACACAGAATGTTATTTAGATTTCTCCCACTCTCTTAAGTGGACAAACATTAGTCTCAAAAGCTAGTTGTTGAGAAAAGTTAAGCTTTATTCTGATATAGTTTCAGAAATATGTAGCTGTCTTGCAATAAGCTCACACAAAATGTTATTTAGATTTCTCCCACTCTCTTAAGTGGACAAACATTAGTCTCAAAAGCTAGTTGTTGAGAAAAGTTAAGCTTTATTCTGATATAGTTTCAGAAATATGTAGCTGTCTTGCAATAAGTCCACACAGAATGTTATTTAGATTTCTCCCACTCTCTTAAGTGGACAAACATTAGTCTCAAAAACTAGTTGTTGAGAAAAGTTAAGCTTTATTATGATAAAGATTCAGAAAAATTTAGCTATCTTGCAATAAGTCCACACAGAATGTTATTTAGATTTCTCCCACTCTCTTAAGTGGACAAACATTAGTCTCAAAAACTAGTTGTTGAGAAAAGTTAAGCTTTATTATGATAAAGATTCAGAAAAATTTAGCTATCTTGCAATAAGTCCACACAGAATGTTATTTAGATTTCTCCCACTCTCTTAAGTGGACAAACATTAGTCTCAAAAGCTAGTTGTTGAGAAAAGTTAAGCTTTATTCTGATATAGTTTCAGAAATATGTAGCTGTCTTGCAATAAGTCCACACAGAATGTTATTTAGATTTCTCCCACTCTCTTAAGTGGACAAACATTAGTCTCAAAAGCTAGTTGTTGAGAAAAGTTAAGCTTTATTCTGATATAGTTTCAGAAATATGTAGCTGTCTTGCAATAAGCTCACACAAAATGTTATTTAGATTTCTCCCACTCTCTTAAGTGGACAAACATTAGTCTCAAAAGCTAGTTGTTGAGAAAAGTTAAGCTTTATTCTGATATAGTTTCAGAAATATGTAGCTGTCTTGCAATAAGTCCACACAGAATGTTATTTAGATTTCTCCCACTCTCTTAAGTGGACAAACATTGGTCTCAAAAACTAGTTGTTGAGAAAAGTTAAGCTTTATTATGATAAAGATTCAGAAAAATTTAGCTATCTTGCAATAAGTCCACACAGAATGTTATTTAGATTTCTCCCACTCTCTTAAGTGGACAAACATTAGTCTCAAAAGCTAGTTGTTGAGAAAAGTTAAGCTTTATTCTGATATAGTTTCAGAAATATGTAGCTGTCTTGCAATAAGCTCACACAAAATGTTATTTAGATTTCTCCCACTCTCTTAAGTGGACAAACATTAGTCTCAAAAGCTAGTTGTTGAGAAAAGTTAAGCTTTATTCTGATATAGTTTCAGAAATATGTAGCTGTCTTGCAATAAGTCCACACAGAATGTTATTTAGATTTCTCCCACTCTCTTAAGTGGACAAACATTAGTCTCAAAAACTAGTTGTTGAGAAAAGTTAAGCTTTATTATGATAAAGATTCAGAAAAATTTAGCTATCTTGCAATAAGTCCACACAGAATGTTATTTAGATTTCTCCCACTCTCTTAAGTGGACAAACATTAGTCTCAAAAACTAGTTGTTGAGAAAAGTTAAGCTTTATTATGATAAAGATTCAGAAAAATTTAGCTATCTTGCAATAAGTCCACACAGAATGTTATTTAGATTTCTCCCACTCTCTTAAGTGGACAAACATTAGTCTCAAAAACTAGTTGTTAGTCTTTGTTCTGTTTCAGTTTCAGAAATATGTAGCTCCACTTTTTAGAAGTTAAACAGAAATTAATTATGATAATTATAAATAATTTAAAAACACATAGCTTCAAAGCAATATACCTTTTAGAATTTATTTCAATGTTATCCCCACTTTAATTGTTTAGTTTTGATTAATTTTGATTTATTAAAACGCTAGTTTGTAACTGTGTGTTCTTCGAAAATGGAAGCATATTAATATTAAGTGTTCGTAGGTATAAATAAATGTTTGACCACAGAAAAAAAAAAATCGGGTAAGTACTAAAAAACCCCTCATAACTACAAAACATCATAAACTTAATATACTGCTGTTATCCTAAGCACTTTGCATGACTATATATGACTTTATTCCTAGAAGTAGAAGATGCCCCTAAACATAGCAAACTGCATGTCTGCATTACATGTTTTCATGTTTAGTTATAATTAATTTTTTTAAGTTTCTATTCTTTTTATATAAATATATTTATTAAAAATAAATATAGGACAAAACGTATAGAAAAAAAAAAGCTTAAAAACTAAAAATTTATAATCATTATAATAAGAGTACAAAGTAACTCAAGCTTAGAATATTATTGGTCATCAAAATTATGTCAGTGAAGCTAATCTAAATGTAAACTTTTAAATTTCCCTTATTAATTTCTGTTACTAACACAAAAAAACAATATTTTCTAAAATTTTATATCCAAACAAAAAAAAAAATGAAATGTAGATGTTGGAGCTACAAGATGTTCCATCGCGGCACCCTTCTCAGGAATCGTTAACTGGGGGCGATGCTGGCCATTTGCATCCTGGTCACGCGTACACAAATGGCCATCGAAGGTCACCTAGTCTAAGGTAAAATTCGAATTAAAAACACACAACATACATAAAGAATTATTTGTATAATAATAAAATTTTACCTTGTGAATATCATTTGTAGGCATAACGGATCTCCTTTGGCCAGATCTCCAAGTCCTAGACGGCGAGGTCATCAATATATACATCATGATATTGGGTTCTCCGATACCGTATCTAATGTTGTAGAGATGGTCAAGGAGACCCGTCATCCTAGGCATAGTTATGGTCACCCTACTCGATATCCAAGAGGTAATTTTATAGAAGCCCATTCGGTGCTTCAACTAAATTCAAATAAACATTTTAATTTTCTTTCTATTTTCTATATATTTAAAAAAAAAAAATTAAAATAATCAAAAAAAAGTCTTCTTCTGTTTACTTTTATTTTGCAAAAAAAAACAAAATTAAAATAAAGTCAACTTAAGTTTTCTTTTAATGTAAATTAGTTAATTTTTTAGTTTTTGGTGTTTTTTTGTAGTTAAATTGCCTAGTCGTTTAGCTTTCTAAAAGCATGGTAAAAAAAACATTAGTCAGGGTTATTTTTGGTATTTCTTATTTGCGTGTTTTTGTATTTAAGTTCAATTAAAACAAAAAACTGTAAATAAATTTGCCTCAGGCCTATTTTACACGAGCAAACAAAACACGAGCAAAAACCTCTAGATGTAATTTTGTTAGTTAGTTACTTATAGTTGTTTGGTTTTAAATGCCCAAGCAACGCGGGTTCAATGTTATTGTCCATGTGGGCAAATGGAGCTAAATATTTATAATCAACGTCACTTTAAATGTAGTTGGATGTCTAGCAAACCTTTGTAAATAAATTCAAACATGCCTTTCTTATATAAATATCTAGATGTAGTCTTTTATGTCAATCAATTAAAATGCAACTTATACGAGTACAAAATACAAGAAATATTCGTCAGTGTAGTTGATTTTCTACGACGCCATTTACAGAATGAGTTTTTGCATACCTAAGTCTACACTCCCTGGTTCGTACTATAGAATATTCCCTCCATCACAAAGAATACACTCTGGCCGCTTTCCTCGACATAGGTGCCTTCAATAACGTCAGCAACTCTGCAATTACAAAGGCACTGACGAAGCTCAAAGTAGACAGCTCCTTAGTGGAATTGATAAATCTCATGCTAAAAACCAGAAGAATCAACTCTACTCTAGGAAACCTCTCTGCAAAGAGATCTGTCAGTAGAGGAACACCGCAAGGCGGAGTCCTATCCCCTCTTCTATGGAATCTAGTCGTCAATGAACTTCTAGTTGACTTAGAAGCTGAGGGATTCAAAATGATGGCATATTTAGATGACTACTCCATTGCGGTATCTGGAAAACACGCTCACGTCCTTACGGATCTGATGCAAACCGCTCTAAACAAACTAGTAAAATGGGCGGGAAAAAGTGATCTAGGGGTCAACCCTCAGAAGACCGAACTCGTTCACAAGGAAATACAAAATTCCTCAACTAACAACTCAATAAATGGAATCCCACTACAACTTTCCAACGAAGCTAAATATCTAGGTATTATGCTAGACGAGAAGCTAAACTGGAAAGCCAATATACAGGAAAGAATCAGGAAATTCACCGTAGCCCTATTTTCCTGCAAAAAAGCCATTGGCACTAAATGGGGTTTCTCCCTCCGAATCGCCCACTGGCCCTACACCGCGGTCATCAGACCAATACTCACATACGGAGTAGTGGTATGGTGGACCGCTCTTGATAAAAGGTCCTACTGCGATAATCTAAGCAAGGTCCAACGAACAGTTTGTTTATGTATAAGCGGAGCACTGGGATCAACACCCTCAGCTGCTCTTAACAAACTCCTTAATCTCACACCACTAGATATCTTCAGCAAACAAATGGCCGCCAGTGCAGCCATTCGTATGAGAGCTATCTCCCAATTTACCGTAAATAACATCGGTCACGCTACAATCCTGAATTCATTCGGACCAATCCCTTGCCACTCCGACTACACCATCCCCCAATTGGTTTTTGATAATAAGTTCCAAGTCTCAATCCCACCGAGAACGACATATGAAGACGAAGAATTTTTGAGAGATGATTCAATTCAGATAGGTCAAAAACCGAAGAAGCGGTAGGCTGCGTGGTGTACTCAAACCGACTTAACGTAAGTTTCTCTCTCCGCCTTCCAAACCATTGTAGCGTGTTCCAAGCGGAAATTCTGGTGATCAAAGAGGTTTTTCTCAGATAGTCAAGCAGCCCTCAAATCACTCGGCGCCGTTTCCACGAACTCAGTCACCGCCCTTAACTGTCGCCTATCTCTTAGGGAGATGGCTGAACAGTTCAATATTCACCTGATTTGGGTGCCGGGGCACAGAGATATCGTGGGTAACTGCAAACCCGGTGAACTCGCCAGAGAAGGAACCGTTCTACCGATCTCAACCAGCAGGTTGAATATCGGTATACCAATCGCTACATGCAAACATATGCTAAAGCAAGAGGCAATAGATAGAACAAATTATAGGTGGAACAATATCACCACGTGTGTGGCAACAAAACGTATATGACCAGGACTAGATCCATAACGCACAAGACATTTGTTATCCATAACCAGATTGCACGTTAGCTCCGTAATCGATGTCATCACCGGACATTGTCTGATAGGAAGACACGCCATAAGACTCGACGTTCCCTCTAATGACTTCTGCAGAAGTTGCTTAGATGAGGAGGAGGAGGAGACTATTCCACAACTCTTCTGCTCATGTTCTGCACTATCCTTTAAAAGAAAACGGCATCTAGGAAAATATTTCCTTGATGATCTAAACGATCTGGCGAACACAGATATCCTGCAACTCTTTCGCTTTATCAAAAGCTCCAAATGGTTTGGTTCTTCCTCGCTTAGTTCTTATGGTATCACAATGGACGTAATACTGGTCTAAGTGTGTCAGTTGTTTTCCTGACAGCCATTTTAACCTTACCTAACCTAAGTCTACACTCGATTACCACGACCACACAATCAAACCCAAAATGTGTTTGGTGATTTTTAAATGAAGCATTAAAATGTTTTCATTTTTCTTTATAAAACTTAAATGTTCTCAATTATAACGGGTGATAGGAGTTTTTTTTTATAATAGGCCATCAAGTTCGTGGTGAACCTGCACCTCAACCAATATCTTTCGACAACAATTTTTATTTCGAGCGACCTTTCCAGTTTTGCACTTCAACTCGGTCGATGTCTTCTTTCGCTTAATTGCGCTACCTTGGGTTCTCTCGTCCGCAACTTCCCTGCAGTGTGCTCTCAAAAAACCGTCGATCCTGATTGATGGTGTCCATTCGCTTTATAAGTCTTCAAAATCCCCATTACGTCAATAAATTTTATTTAAGTGGGTTACGGATTTCAAAAAGAGTATGCCAAAAACCGTATGTGACCTTTTTGAAAGCCCTTATCGACATCGGAGGTCTTAGTGCCGGTGCACATAAGTGTCATTCTAACTAGCGGTGATGCAATCGTTTCAATGCCCAAATGCAGTTTTTTCTCCCAGGAATCAATCAAAAGTTCGTGTTCAGGTTGAAGCAAAGGAGGTGAATAAGAAAAAACGAGTAATTTTCGCTTACTTTGTAGATGAAAACTGTGATCCTAAAAGGAAACGACGTTTTTAGGTTTCTACCGGTTTGAAAAATGGTAGTACCTACTCGTATAACAAATTTATTTGTATTAGCAAATGCGCAAAAATGACGTTTTTATATTTTAATTAAAACCAATTGTATTATAAAATTTAATTTTTTTTTAATATCTTACGTCATTCTCTTTAATATTCGTAATAAATGTGTAGCTGGTAACCCTGCACCACCAAATATATTATGAAGAACAGATACTAAAACTTTGTTGTTGCAGAAGATACTCCACCGTTGTAATTTCCCTCGGATTGCTATTCCAAGCCCAGTGCTCTTCCGTGGCTTTCGAGAGTTTCGGTTTGACCAAAGCCGTGATGATCACATCCCAAGAATCTACCGGCACGTCCATCACTTTGAGAAGCCAATAGGCCCTTCGAACTGTATCCACAATTCGTAACAGTGCCGCCTCAGTTTCTTCCGCTTCAGGCTTCATGTTGATTATCCGGTTGGAGTGGGCCTCGTCGAGCTTTCGCGAGCTGTCAAACCGCGTCTTCAACTCTGACCAGAGTTGATTGTGTCCGCTACCATACACACTGCCAACCAAGCCCGCAGTTTGGCAGACGACTGCCGCTCGCAGCTTTTGAAACTTGTACGCCTCTGATACACTAGCCATGTGTATCAGAGACTCGAATGCATCTCGGAACGCCAGCCAATTCTCTAATTTGCCGTCAAACGTGGGGATTTCGTGTTTCATTGTCACGAGCACTACGGTAGAGCACTAAATTGCACAATATGTGACCAAGAACATTAAACTGTCACTTCATTCAATTACTTTCAGTCTTCACAGGAGGCACCAAAATGTTCGAGAATTGTTATCACTTCCGATACCGTTAGGGTGTGGCTGAAAAGTGTCTTCAAGATTTCAAAGGGCACAATGCCAAACTACAAGAATTTACTGGTTTAGTACTTTATTTTGACCACGTCAGATATTATAGCTAATCAAGCAGATCACGTCACGCTGAAGATAGGAAAAGACTGACTCCCAGATACCAAGCCAACCACCCTTGTAGTCCAGTAAGTATCCCAGCCAGAAGAATGTGCAGCGTTACCATAACGCCCACACGTGAAGGGAGTCGAGTAATTGATACTAGTGCCAGGCCTTTCCCAGCCACTGGCACACCAAGAGAAATGTGCTGACTCCAGCAATCCAAGCACCGATTGTAAGAGGCGAAATTGCTTGTATATACAATCTTTGATTATACTTAAAACTTAACCCATGCCCATGGATGCGACAGTATTTATACAACATAAACTTTGCTATCGTATGACATCCGCGCCCGTAAGTTTCTGATATCCACAGCCAAGTAGTGGATATAATAGGTCGATCCTCGATCGTCTCCTATGCTGCTATCGTAGCAAGTCATTGGCAGATACTTTTCTGTCGCGTAGCTCTACGTAGTGTGCAGTATGGATAGCTACGATCGGTTTTGTTTGTTGATATCTGAGGCAAATATGCCGACAATATGTTGTACCTATCTAGTGGGTGGCTGGTGTCGTTTGTTTTGATAGTTGATTGAAGAACAAATGGTGCGTCGTCAGCACTATGTAATGATGCCTTCGGCTGGGCTTCGGTAACTTCGGTTGTTGACCGAACAGTAGATACTCATGGCACACTATTGCAAGTTTGCCATTTTTTTTTTTTTAAATTACATACTTACAATTTTACTCGAAATCAAACAAAATAAGCGTCAAAATCTCGCATGTGTGATCGCGTTTGTGGAGATACAGCGGTTTCGCAAAGTGTTTTTTCTCGCAAGTATGACCAAATGCCACAGCGACACCGCGGGTGTATACACCACTAAATTCTTTTGTTGCGCTAATGTGCGCATACAGACATTGTGAGAGCAATTATATCTATATCTATGCTCCGATATAATTAGGACTTGAACCTAAGCAGGTGTCCTGGAACCAGGACTAAAGCCTGCGTTCTATTGTCTAATAGAGTAGGGATAGATGGAAAAGTTTGCGGAGTGTTTTCTTCTGCGTCGTAGAACAGCCTTTACAAAAAAAAGTGCAGGAGTAGGTATTATCCAGAACCGCGGAATTTCGCATCCCTAAAAAGTTTTACCACTGCACGAGTGCGAGGGATGATTGGTCCAATGGATTCATTAACGCTATCAACTTCCGAAGAAATTATGACACTATCGAAGAACTATAGTGATCTTTTTCTTCTTCTTTTTCATTTCCGGCGTTACGAGTAGTGATCTTGAAGCGATCACAACTCTCCCACTTTTCTGCTTCACACTAGTGATCCGCGTTGACCTCAGAAAGCGTCGGCAAGCCTCCCGGTTTTGGATTGTTCCATGTCTGAGGCCAACCAAATGCTGCTGTTTTTGCATTTGCTTGTACCAGGAGTGTTTTGGCCTGCCTTTTCTTTTTCGTCGAGAATTTGTTGAAACGTTGTACGATATTGCCTTTTGGACGGGGTTCTGAGAATCTCTCCTTTGAACATGACAATACCAACTGAGCCGGTCGTGCTGAATTTTGTCCAAGATGGTACTTTTGACATGAAGGCTTCCACGGATCTTAGTACTTCTAATTCGATCAAGCTTTGTTACTCCTGCTGTCATCCGAAGCATCTTCATTTCGGCTGCCGTCAATTTGCTCTCATACTTTTTGTACATTGTCCAACATTGTGAACCGTATGTCAGAGCTGAACGGACAACTGCTGTGTAGAGTCTTCCCTTCAGCTTAGGGGGCATTTTTCGATCACAGAAGATAGCGGAGTTTTCTCGCCACTTCATCCACCCTACGCTTACTCGATGATTGATGTCGTCATCACAAGTTGCTTCACTATTGATCATAGATCCCAGATATTTAAACTTTTCACACTTGGGAAGCACATTTCCATTCAAATAAATGTCTGGAATAGGCTTGTCTGCATCAGAAAAGGGCAGCACAGGTATTCAGTCTTTTTAGCGCTAATACTGTACCCATTTCCTTCCAGAACATCAATCCAAACGTCAAGTGCTCGTTGCAGGGATGTAGATCCTCGCTTATGATGGCTGCATCGTCAGCAAAGAATAATTGCTGTACTTTATTGTCCGTTACTTTTCCTTCGAGCAAATAATCCAGAACAGCAATAAAGAGCAGTGAACTCAAGACACTTCCCTGAATTCTTCGGTGACTCCAGCTGGGCATCTCACTTTTGTAACTGCTCCCTCGTACATGTCCATAATTATTCGAACTATAGTGATCACTAGTTAAAAAATCTTAAAAAGACTATTGAGACCGTCCGAGATCCATTTTGTATTCTTTTTGAGATTTACTCTTTAACGTGAAAACTTAGATCTGTGTTACATTCGTGCAAAAAAAGTTATTTGGCGAAAGGGAATGGATGATTTTTCAAAGGAAGGAATGGGATGGAAAAACATGGCGAAAGATGAAAAAATTAAGTTTCGTTTTCTTCCTCATTTTCAGATATAAGTTTTGTGCTAACATGAAATCTCCACAGCAGCTGATAAAGTCGAGGATCTCAAAAGTTAGCACGTCAAATTTTTTTTAGCAAAATGTTAACTTAAACCAATGCCCCCACTCGGCTACTGTTGGAACTAAAAAAAGATGGCGACTGCGTAAAGAAAAAAATCTATTTTTGTACAATTTTTCAAGAGCTTTCCGATTTTTTTTTTAAATAGTAAAATTTGATGAATTTGGGGATGAGGATAGTTCTTACGAAAAGTCTAAAAAGAACTCTTTCACCATATTTGAGGTAAATCGGTTTAGTAGATTGTAAGAATCGGTTAAGGAAACACAGTTTTTAGCAAAGCGCGTTTAGAAAGTTTCTCTTAAAGTTTCTCGCCGACTAAGTCACGAAGTGATAGGGTAAAGTCGGGGGATATTGTACCCGTTTTCTTTTTCGCTATTACTATTTTTTTTACTATTACTATTTTTCGTTCATGCGGCCAACACTCTTGACATATTTCTCACTTCTCATCCCGAAAAATATAGGGTTGTAGCATCATCTCCTCTAAGCAAATCGGACCATTCATTGTGTCATATCGGTAGATTTTTCGCTTTCCGTCACGGTAAAAAAAGATAAAGTCCCTAAAAGAACTGTGTGGCAATATGAGAAAGCCAATTGGGACGGTCTGAATAATTTCTTTCGAAATTTTAATTTACATGATATCTAACGCTATTCTCAACGGCATGAGAAGAACAAAAAATATCATCCCCAAAGAGAATTCGTGGTTTGATTCAAGCTGTAAGGAGGCGATTAGAGATCGAGAAAGTAGTTTTCGAAGATTTAAAGATAACCCTACTGTAGAAAATCGAAATTTGTTCAAACGGGCCAGAAATATCTGTGATGCTCAAATACAAATGGCTAAGTTTTTACATGATCAAAAAGTAAGGCAAAAAATAGTATTGTGTCCAAAAGGAAGTAAAAACTTTTGGTCTTTTGTCAAGAACATTAAGAACTCGACCACGTCATCGGTCCCAACGCTCGTCTTCAATGACTCTCCGTATGTCAGCTCCATCGACAAAGCCAATTTGCTGGCAGCTCAATTTGCTGCCAACTCGACACTTCCTCATAGCATAATGGCTCCACCTGAGCTTGAGACAGTAAACTCTGCTATGAAGCAGATTTTTTTCGAACTCGCTTGGTAGCGAGAGTCCTCAAAGATCTCAATATACATAAGTCCGCCGCTATTCTGAAGAGGTGTTCTTCTACGCTGGCAAAACCACTGCGTAAACTTTTTCATCTTTCCTATTCTGCTGGGATTTTCCCGAGCAGATGGAAAACTGCTTTTGTCCAGCCGGTCCCTTAAAAAGGCGAATCTTCCTCTCCTTCCAATTACCGTCCGATTGCACTATCGTTCCTTCTTTCCACGGTCATGAAAACGTTGATAAACCGTCAACTTATGAAATTTCTTGAAGAACGAAAGCTTCTTAATGACCGTCAGTACGGCTTTCGTGGAAAACGTCCCACTGGTGATTTGATGGCATATCTCACCGAAAAATGGAACTAATCCTTACATTGTTTTGGAGAAAGTAAAATTATTGCGCTTGATATTTCTAAAGCATTTGATAGAGTTTGGCATCAGGCTCTTTTATCGAAAATGCTTGCTTTTGGTATCGATGAGTCTCTTCTTCGTTGGATTAGAAATTACCTTTCCGACCGTTCAATACAAGTTGTGTTGGATGGCTTCAAGTCTGATACCCACTTCATAAATGCTGGTGTGCTCCAGGGCTCCGTTTTGTCTCCGACTCTCTTCCTCATTATCTGAAACTTCTAATCCACTTAACTGTTTTGCTGACGACTGAATTCACGTCGCTGCTCTTCGGATGTGGAACTGGAACTGTTGTGTATGATAAGCTCATTCAATTCTGACCTTGACAGCATTGTTAAATGGGGTAATAAGTACCCCCATTGCCACTATCCATGAATGGTATACCTGCATCCAAGAAACCGAAAAGCTGTCAGTATTTGGTATGTGTGTAAACGATGATCTTCTTTGGATTGACCACATATTTGAAGTCGCCAAAAACGCTGCTAAATACTTAGGCTTCTTGAGACGATGCAGGAAGTTCTTCACCCCTTCTGATCTGGCTTTAATTTATAGGGCCTTCATCCGCCAAAAACTGGAGTATAACTCCCATATCTAATTAGGTGCTCCTCAAACATCTTTGCGCCTACTTGAGTTAAAATTGATAGGTGACAGTTCAATCGTAGAATCAATGGATTCTCTTGAACATCGTCGAAAAGTCACCTGTCTCTCTCTCTTTTATCGCTTTTTTCACAAACAGTGCTCTAGTGAAATAGCCAGGGTAAATTGGCACCCTATTTCTTTTTGATATTTTATTTATTTTTTACCGCATTTGTTGCATCCGTTGTTGAAGGACGCACACGAGACTAAAAGTGTAATATAATGGTTTTGATCCATTCACCTGGTTTCGTTGTTTGATCATGATCCACACCAAAGCTCACACAAGTGTTTTCACAGAAGTCTTTGGTTCCATCGGATTCATCATGCAATGTTATGGCTATGGATGGCGATAAATAGTCGGAATGATCCACTCTGTTTCAGTTATATACCGCTTTTTTCAACTAATCCAAAAGTCATATGACAAACTCTCTTCCGGAACGATCCCGTTTACCTGAAACTTTTTTATATGGAATACGATTTTTTCTTTACTCTCCTTTTTATTGGATATTTTAGGGTGTGGTTCAATGAGAAGCTTTCAAAATGTAGTAAAAGGAACCACTAAATACTTTGCTGAAACTATTTTTTGACATTTCACTGTCACGCACAGCTTCAATGGCTAAAGCGAGTTGGGCTTGAGCTCATTTGGCCTGTTTTGATGAAGCTTTTTTCTATACTGTAGGCATTTCTTAAAGAAAATCCTAAGAATAATTGCCAGTTAAAACACCAGTGCCATATATCCCGAGGTATGTGTCATATCCCCATTTTTTTCTTTAATAACACGAATAGACACATTTTTTCAGTTACTGCCATAAGCTAACACAACGGTTACGGTTCTTTTTGTGTTAAAATGAACAGCTGGAGTCAAATACTTTTACAACCACACGCACATCACTTATACACAAATGTACTCACTTTTTTGTCCGTTTTTAAATTTTATGTCTTGTCTCAATGGTCATTACGAATCCGAATGCATCACCTGAAAGCTTAGGTCTGACTGAATTATTTTTTGCACTTATTGGGTTAAAAAGAAGTTGCTACGTGGGAGATATTGAAAGGGTTCCATATCACCCAACTTTACCCTATGGTAGACTTACATTTACTCAATTTGCCATTTGTGCTGCATACATTGAACCTTCCTCGACTTCGAAATATGAAAAAGCAATACATTCAAATTTCGAGGCCACTATACCTCCTTAAAATAAAATCGAAGTCAGAAATGCCCAACATCGACACAAAACATGAAATGGGTCGCCTCTATCGGGACAATTCATATTAAGTCGACATAAAACATGAATCATGCCCAGAGGAGACAGGTTGTTAAAGTCACAATTCAGAAGGAGAATGTACAAAGAAAATTCAACATAATCAAATTTCTCAAAAAGCTATAGGAACAGGTGGTAACTCAATCATTAGCTCAAAAACAGATTGAAACATCAAACATCTAAATAAAGACGAAATTCCACCATGCTGCAGCTTAGATTTGAGGTCATATTTTAATCGCCGACAATGGAAAAAAGTCACTTGGAAAAAGACTTTAGTTTAGTTAATTCCATTCCAAATCTCATAAAACAACTGTGTGAGTTGTTCAGTTGCAGTCTCTGAATTTATTCTCAGTTCTCAATAAATTTTGAGAAACCCACAAAGGTATCAGCTCGAGAGAATTTTCTGCTCAAATCATCGAAATTACTGATGAAAGTAACTAATATACGTGCACTACATTAAAGTCAATCATTTTTTCTAATTTAGGAATTTAGTTTTATTTGTTTGGTATATGATTTCACAAGCTTTTTTATATCTTTTATACTTTCATACAATAAATATGAACAACGCTTATAAAGTAGACTAGCTGTATTGATTAGGATAAAACGTTACACTCAAGAGAACAAAATTAAACCAATTGAAATAGTTTTCTCATACACAACTTAATTCAACACAATTTGCTTAGTGTTTAGTTGACATTTTACTATATTTTCATATTATTTTACCATCTCCATATTTAATTACTTGAACAATAATAATATTGCAATTCGATTGTGGACACTACAAAAATACACTGAAATTCAATAGTTC
The DNA here is from genome assembly GCA_949752695.1 of Melanostoma scalare. Lineage (NCBI taxonomy): Eukaryota > Metazoa > Arthropoda > Insecta > Diptera > Syrphidae > Melanostoma > Melanostoma scalare. The sequence goes on from OX456985.1 coordinate 56,013,593, forward strand.
GATAGTCTGGAAACGATAGAATTAGATGTACATACATTTTAAGTAGGTAAAAACAAGTGAACTAGTTCATTTGCTTGGAGTATGTGTTGGTTTTAGTTTAAGTAATGTTTGGACAAACAATTGGAATAGATAGCCTAGAAATTGCATATTAGGTATTTTAACGAATATTAACACTAAATTTTCTTTCGTGGTTGGTACACATGTACACCCCTTAAAATCAATTCTTGGAACGAAGTTTTGAAAACATTAGAAGTCTATGTATTTGATGTCTGTATAGACAAAACTAAAAACCCAAAATAATCCTACGAACGACAAAAAAGATATTTCGTTCATAAATTTTCCGACAAAGAAATTGTACACAGCTGAACAACAACAAACCAAGAAAAGAACACCGAATAGAGATTCATTATGGTTGAAACACAATAGTTTCGTTCGTTGAACTCTCCCCAGGGTTGACCCAGGCTTTCTTGACAACCCTATGAGTTGTCAAAAAAACCTGGATATTCCAGTCCTCAAAAAACGCTAACGCACAAATCACAACACATCCCTGTCATTGAAAACATAATACTTACATCCCATTTGACAGCCCTCAACTCGCCACAGCAAAAACCTAGGGCGAGTTGAGGGAAACCTAGGTCAACCCTAGGGCTAAAAAAAACACTAATGTCACTTTCCATTGGACGAAAGGAACCGTCCAGGAGCGTCCAGAAGCATTTTCAAACCGTTCCATTGGAGCAAAATGATCGCTTCTCATGATTCTGAGGAGTGACAGCCACTTCTCGATTTAAAGCGAGAATCGACTCAAAAAGCACTAACACATGTAACTCAAATGTCAAAAAGAAAAGTTTCTTCAAGGAATATTTTTTAAGAGCCATAGGTGTTTCACTTACACAAAGAAAATTACGTTAAACTGAATAGAAACAATTTTGGGTGTTCCATTGGTTTTTAAAATTAGTGCTTCCCCGAGTGAAACCAATGGAAAGCGAGATAAGTTTGACATTCAGGGCGACTTTAGGTTTCTCAAAAAAAAACTTTGTGGGGACCCCAGGGCGACCACAGAGCTTCAACGAACAAACCTAATGTGGGCTTAACGCAGTAGCTAGCAGTGTGAAGGCAGATGACAGATGAAAGATGACAGATTATAGGTGACAGATGACAGATGACGCGTGACAGGTACCAATCTGAGCCCTCAAATGACCGCTTGCATAACTTGTTGGAAGGTTTTCAAATATTTTTCATAATTTAATTTGAACGCAAAATACATCCGACCATCCAGGTTAGGTTAGATTAAAGTGAATGTTAGCTCGGCTAAAACACTAAGGGTCGTTGGGCCTATTGTGATACCACAAAGGATCTAATGTATCCTTATCTTAATGGAACCATTTCGAGCTTACAATGAAGCGGAAGAGCCACATGGCGTATCCTACGTTTGTGAGCTAAAGCTGGGCATGAACAGAGAAGGTGGGGAACAGTTTCCTCCTCATCATCATCAATACAGCTTCTGCAAAAATTGTTTGAGACGACTCCTAGCCTTGCGACATGTCTTCCAGTGTCCTGTGATGACACCTATCGTTGCGCTAATTTGTTTTCTTTTGAGATAGATCAAGCCGACCATCCAATTTTCGTCAGAACAGCTTTGTCCTACTAGTCTTTGAAGGTGGAATTTGGTTAGAAATCAGGAAGAAGTTGCTAACAACACAGTTCTTTGGATCTTTATATCGGGGTTTTCAATAAGAGCGCTACAAAAGTTTTTTTTAAATAAAACAAAAACGGTTTTGGATATCTATGAAATTCTTTACTTCTGTGAAAGTACGTTTGATGCCGTTATGTATGAAACTCGATTTCTTTTGCCTGGCCACCACGGACACGCTTGTAGAAGTCCAGACGCTGAACCCAATTTTCGACGGTTTTCAATCATAAATCGGCCGATACTGCTGCAATTTCACGTTCATATTCGTACGAAGTTCATCAATCGTCGCTGGCTTGTTGGGATAGACCATAAACTTGACTTAGCACCACAAGAAATAGTCTAACGGCATCCCGAGGCGACCAAGCGACTGGACCATTTCTTGAGATAACACGTTTTCCAAACCTGGTTTCAAATGTGGCTTGTGACGCCGTCCTGTTCGAACCACATATCCTCCAAGTCCATACCATGCAAAAAATATTCGGTTATCATTGAACGGTAGCGATCCCCATTCACAGTAACGTGCCGGTCTATAACCATCTACCTCTCCAATCCTCCCATTTCCTAATCCTCTGATTTCCCGGGGAGCACAATGGATCCTTGAGATCCAAGTGAGGTGTTGCCACTTGTGGCTGCACCCCCCATTCAACCTAACCTAACCTAACGTGCCGGTCTTGATCATCACGGAAGAAGTACGGCCCAATGACGTCGCCCGCGCCGCCACCGGCCCTTAAACCACACCAAACCGTTATTTTTTCGGGATGCAATGATGACTCATGGAGTACGTGTGGATTGCTGCCTGACCAATACCGCATATTTTGTTTATTGACGAAGCCATTCAGTCAGAAATAAGCCCCATCGTTGAAGATGATTTTTCGATGAAAATCCGAGTCATCTTCAAGTTGTTGCTCAGCCCAATACAAGAACATACGACGCTTCTGGTGGTCAAGCGGCTTCAGTTCTTGAGTTAATTTAATCTTTTAAGGATGTAGGCCAAGATCTTTTCGCAAAATTCGTCACAACGACATCACAGAGATGCCCAACGCTTGAGAACGACGTGTGAGAGGGACACACAGTTGGGCTTTCTGCAACTGAAGCCTCAGCGGCAGCATTATTCTCGTCACTACGGGCACTTCTTTGTCTCACTGGCACGGGAACATTTTGTACTGTGCCTGTGGATTCAAATTTTTCCACTAGACGCTCAATTGTTGACCTGCTAGGACGATTATGACGATCATAAATGGACGTAGCGCTCTTAACGTTGAGGCCACTGACTCCGAATTTCGGTAGTAAATTTTAATAATTTCGACTTGTTGTTGGCTCGTATGTCTTTCCATCATAAAATGGCAAAATTTACTAAAGAGAAATGTCAAAAGAACGGCAAGAAATATGGCATTGTTTGCTGCCCCAGTCGCTCTACTTTTGTAGCGTCCTTATTAAAAACCCCTTTATATTCATATAAAGGCTGAGAAGCTGGAATGATATATTCCTTAAGGCTGAGTAGACAGGCCAAATATCTATTTCCAAGAAATGAATGAAATTTCTGCTCCAGCTTAGGAGAACTCAGCTCTTTCCATTGATTGACATTTTCACCGTTCAAAAATTATTGCGTATACTCACACGATGGGAATGGGTATTAGCATATCCGACTTATGTAGAGGATGCCAAGACGAAAAGGATAAGAAGAATCATTCAACCTCCTCTGTGAGTGCCCAGGCTTCGTCATACTAGGAAAAAGCCCTCGGACAGTACCTACTGTGGCACCAAGGCGTGATGGTAAGCATTTCTGCCTGTTAACCCAGAGGTTCGTGGTTGAAATCCCAGAGATATCGTTTAGGGCTACCTTCAGGAATAAAACAAAAAGCAGGGATAAATAAGAAACTGTGACAAACTAACGCGACATTTTCGCATTTCAGCTACCAAAGTTACCACTGGGAGTCATTTAAGTCAAAAGGGACTCATTTTTTTTTCAATTGGGCTCATTTTTTTTTTTTTTCATATTGTAAATAAGAATTCTACACAAAATGCTTATATTATATATGTTTCCACACGACACTTAGTCTAAATTAAAACAAAACATAATCAAATCTGATTGATATGTCTTACAAAATGAGACCTCACTTTGTATGTGTGTGTACACTTTGATACATTTTAAACAAATTTTTATGTGGAACTCATTTATTTTCAAAATGGCTCATTTTTTCAGTGACGGGGACTCATATAAAATTTAACCTGTGGTAACACTACTAGTAGTAGGGGAGCCCAAGAGGGGATTTCACTCGTTACTCGAGCGCGTCAGAAAATCATATGGGGAGAAACCTTTCACCCTGTAATGTACTCCTACCATATACATATAGGAACCCTTAATGTTGGTACGTTAAGGGCGATCCCTCAGATTCAAGTAAAAATTCAGAAAAGTGTATATTTCAATAATCTGACAATTTGAGCGTGGCCTAAGTAAGTAGGCGAGTCACAAAGGTGTAAAAAAAAATCGATATTTTGAAATACTCGAGCGCGATTAATTTTTTTTTTTATTTTGAAAGTAATCCTATCACGATAACGGAATATATATTAGGTAAAATCGTCAATAAAAGGTATAATATATGATGGTTTAAATCTCGCTTAATATTGATATAAGCAATATGGTCCAAATGACCATGAAACTCCAGATTGTAGTAGATTTCAAAAAAACTGAGAATTAAACGCCGTCAGCCAAAATAATTTTATATTTAGTAAGATTTTATCCTACAATATATCAGGATTGAATAATAAACTGTTATTTGTAGATTTTTTTAAATATGTTACAAACTTTGATATATTTTTCTTATTTGAAACCCATGTTACTAAAGATAAAATTATTAAATTTAAAAATTATTTTATAAACTTTAAGCTTATATGGGTAGATGCAATTAAAATTTCTGCTAAAGGTCGCGCAAGTGGAGGTCATTTGTATGGAATAAAAACATCACTCACAGATATGTACGATTTCGAAGAAGTAGAAGGAACGATAGTTGTAAAACTCTTAAACCAAAACAATATGTACATTTTACCTTGCTACATTAATTGTAACAAGTGGGAGCAAGATTTTGAAAAGTTACATAACACCATGCAATTCTTTTCGAGTAAAAGCGTTCTATTAATCGGTGATTGGAATGCAAGAATCAGTAACGCACAAATTACTACATGCCAAACCATTTATAATTCGGCGATCACTCATGTAAATAGGAAATCAAAAGACAACGTACGTAACAAAAATGGCTCTGATATGTTAGAGTTACTTCAAATGTATGACCTAATAGTTTTAAATGGATGTACTAACGGAGATGAAGAGGGTAATTTCACCTTCATAGGAGGACAAGGACAATCAGTCATTGACTACTGTACAGCGAATAACGAATGGATTGAGCGGATTAAAAAATTTGAGGTGCAGAGCAAAACCTTTTCGGACCATATGCCTGTTGCAGTGGAAATTGCAAGTGAATCATCCAACCGACACACAAATCTGAAACTTCTCCCGCGACTAAAATGGAAGATTGAGGAATCAGTCACTTATCAGTTAACTTTGAACAACTTAATTGAAACAAACTTATTGTCTACTGAATCTTCCGATATAATGTCTAGTCAATTAACAGAGTTTATACGAAATTCGACATCAAACAAAGTTTCAAATACAAGCTCACTTTTTAAACAACAATGGTTTGACAGAGACTGTTTGAAGGCACGCAAAAAATCCTTTGCATTGCTGAGAGCCATGCGGACTTCACATAGTCCCGATGTAAGGAAGTGGTATATTGATTCCAATATTTATTATAAAGAATTGTGTCAACGTAAAAAAGTAGAATTTGAAAACAACCAAGCACTCTCTCTTGGTCAAGTAAAAAATTCGAAAGAATTTTGGAAAATCGCCAGAACTATAAACGGAACAAGCTACAAAATAGGCACTGGATTATCAGCTGATGTTCTCGCCTCCCACTTCAAACACCTTCTCTGCACCGACTCGAACCTTGAGTTTTCCTACGCTGAACCATCAATCTTTGACGAATCATTAGATTCGGCTATAACAATGGAAGAAATAGCTACAGTAATGAAGAAAGCGAAAAATGGAAAGGCACCAGGAGAAGATGGGATTCCCTACGAGTTTTATTCCAACGCAACTCCTTCATTCTTCAACCACCTGCTAACGTTTTATAATAAGGTCTTCTCGAATGCTGACATCCCCACCTCTTTCACAAAATCAGTCATCTTCCCTATCCATAAAAAAGGTGCCTTCGAAATTGCTGACAATTATCGTGGCATATCATTTATGAACACAATAGCCAAAATTTTCTGCGGTATACTTGTGGAGAGACTTGAGAAATGGGTGGAGAGGAAAAATATTCTTTCAAATTTACAAGCCGGCTTTAGAAAGCACTATTCTACAACAGACCATATATTTACACTATCTTCGATCGTCAAAGCCTTCCAAGCACGGAAAAAGAAAGTCTACACATTCTTTGTGGACTTCAAAACTGCCTTCGATCGTGTTAATCGTAACGCACTTCTATATAAGCTTTCACAGCTAGGTATCTCTTCAAAATTCCTACATGTAATTAAGAAAATGTATAGAGGAACAAAAGCAGCGGTATGGGATGGCTCAACTTTTTCTGATTGGTTTGAGACGAATACTGGAGTTAAGCAAGGTTGTCTTCTCAGCGCCCTACTGTTCTCTCTATTTATCAATGATATAGTTGAAGATCTACCTGGAGGAATAAGGATAGCCAATACGGTAATAAATGTTTTATTATACGCCGATGACCTCGTAATACTGTCAGAATCGCCCGAAAACCTACAGTTGATGATTAATCGATTAGCGACTTACTGCGACAGATGGGGATTAACGATCAATACAGAGAAGTCTAAGGTGATGGTATTCTCATCTCAAGGCCAAAACGTTAAAAGGTGGTACTACAATGGGAACCTTCTAGAAGTCACCAACGACATAAAATATCTAGGCGTTAAACTGAATTCCACTTTGAGCTTCAACAACCATCTAAAGGAAAAGGCCAATACATCACAAAGCTTGTTGAATTCGTCATGGCGAAACGTGTTCTCAAATAGTAGGATAGTTCTTTCTGTCAAGTTCAAGATATATGAAGCAGTCGTTAGGTCAACTCTCTGTTATGCTTCGCAAATCTGGGGTGCAGATGAATATGATCAAATTGAACAATTCCAGAGAAATTTCCTGAAAAAACTCTTCAACTTCCCTCGAAATACCCCAAGTTATGCTATCTACCTGGAAACAGGAATTCCTAAACTATTTACAAGTACACTTAAAGCACAGGCTGATTTTATTATCAAAACATTATCTTATGAGGACTCACGAATAACAAAGAAAATGCTCTTATACGAGTTAAGGAACAAAGACTGGTTGACTGCTAAGTGGGAAAGCCTTGGCATTGCTTGTGGTGAAACACTAGTTTTTAACGCAACAAACCCTAATAACATAAAAGAGCAGCTGTACCGTATAATACAAAAAAATGAAGACTCGATGCGAGAAGGCTTTATCGTAAGTGCACGTGAATCCAACAGTAGATTATTATACTCACAACTTAATTACAACCTGAATAAGAGAAACTACTTCCACGATTCGCTAACCTACCGAGAAATTTCTATTATTTTTAAAGCAAGATGTGAACTACTCAGCTTAAACGGATGTCCTTATAACGGGAGCTTCAATCAGTTTTGTACAATTTGCAACCTTAAGGCAAAGGAGGATTGCTTCCATTTTATTAGTATTTGCCCAATATTTAAGCCACACAGACTTTTCTTCTTTGGGAAACATAGTCTATCAATGCAAGATACCCTTAAAATACTCAACGAGTGCGACTGGAAAACACTAAGCAAATTTTTAGAAGTAATCTCCAAGTATAGAATGTTACTGGTAACCGAATACGTTTAATTGCAAGTTTATTTATTCTATTATATTATTTACAATTGAACAGTAATTGTACCTTTATAAAAATTATGTTTGCTAACCAGGCTGACGGCTAAGCCATAGCTAAAAAAATTCATGTATTATGTTAACTAGATGAAATAATGGATAAATAAATGAATTTGTTACATTTGTTTGTTGTTGTTGTTGGTCCAAATGACCTTTATTGTAGGAAAATATATTCTCTACAAGTTTGTTTATTTATAATTTTTCCGTAGCTCTTGTTATTTACGAGATAACTGCGAAAAAAAGTGATTTGCGGAAAAATCTGGTTTATTGGCCCGTACTACCTCGCCGATGTAAGTTACGACTTTGCCGCAATGGGCACATTTGTAGAGCGTTCAATTTGAAAAAATTGATCCCATGAAATACAGCTGAGCTATAAAAACTTATAAATAAAAAAATCAGAGTTTCCGTGCATTTTCAATGGGAAATCTTCACACCTCTTGATCGAGCACTTAAAATCAATATAAAAGGCTCAAACTTTCAGGCATTTCTTTTCAGTATTTTCAACAAAATTTCAAATCAAAATTTGTATATATGTACATACATATGTGTATTGTGTACATATTTTTTTTATTACATCCAGTAATAAAAAATAGAAAAAACAAATAAAATAGAAAAAAACAATTGTTACTTTAAAGTTGTCAGACAAACAGTACCCCTCCATATAATTGTCAGATTTATCATCCTGGAGGACGAAAACATCAAGTTGATCCCCCTGTATAAAATGACGCACTCGAGTATTTCAAAGTCACGTTTTTTTACATTTTTAAAAATCAGTCATGACTTATGGTCACATTTAAATCGTCAGATTATTGAAAAATACACTTTTTGGGGTACACTTTAAATTCACCTTAAAAATCTGAAACGCTCGAACAATTTTTTTTTCAACCTCTCTATACGCTCACCTCCGTCAGATTAATATTTATCGGTTATAGTATTGATTATGTCGTAAAAAAGGGCATATAAAGGAACTCTATATTGAATGGACTTTTATTGTAGGAATCGATTAATGGGTTAATTTTAGAGAAAAAACCGAAAGTGCTATTAAATTAGAGGGTGCGATTCGGAGATATGTGCCCCTGTTCTGTAACTATCGCCTTGGCGATAAACGGTGGAAAATGGAACGAAATTCTATGAATTTAGTAGGATTTCGTTCCATTTTCCATCGTTTATCGCCTGCTTTTATCGAGGCGATAGTTACAGAACAGGGGCAATGGGTTCTAAACCATCTTCATTCGTTTTTTCAATATATCTCGGGAACGAAGGAAAATTGTTGATGCAATTCCAAGGACGTTTTTTGTAGAAATCAAATTTTCCCATCGAAATGTATCGTTAAAAAAATTACAAGAAAATATTTTTTATCCAAAATAATAAAATTCCCGACAAAAAAAGGCAATATTTTCCAATTTCTGAGTTTTGTCAGTTTTTTTAATGGCGTTTCTTTCTGGTTGCAGATAGGTAGGTATAGGCAATGCTTCATAAAATTTCCTATAAAATGCTATATCAGAAAACTTTCTTTATATGTAGTTTCCAATATTTTTGCAAATTATCAAAAAGCACAAATTTTTCGCTGGCACAAATACCACCAACAGGCGATGCGTGAACTTTTTCCGGGCTAGGGTAAAAATACTCTATGGTTCATAATACTGTGTCTCAAAATACTGTATTTCTAAACACTGTTTGTACAAAATACTTTATGATCAAAGTACTGTAAGTCAAAGTACTGTATCTCAAAATTCTGTATTTCAAAATGCTGTATGCGCACTTTTTTACATTCTCAAAATAATTTCAGCCTACCTATCAGCATTTTGAAATACAGAATTTTGAGATACAGTATTTTGACTTACAGTACAAGGAATTTTGTGATTTTGCTGTGTGTGTTTTTTGGCATCTTTCGTTAGTCTGTTTTTGTTGATAAATTTCTACTCATTATACTTTAATTATTTATCTATGACTTATTAATGCATTCTGGTTGTATATTTGTTCAGATTTTCAATAAAAGAAAAACACATTAATCGAGTTCTGCTTTATGTTTAATGAAAGTTTAAGAACGGAGTTATGCATAGATACAGTATTTTTACAAACAGACTTTTGAGAAACAGTGTTTAGCTCGTAAAACATTTTGAGATGAAGAATTTTGGAATACAGAATTTTGACCTACAGTATTTTGATCATACAGTATTTTGTACATACAGTGTTTTGAAATACAGTATTTTGAAATACAGAATATTAACCATACAGCATTATGAGCATGCAGTATCATACAGTATACATAATACAGTATTTTGACCTTACCGTATTTTAAAATACAGCATTTCGAACCGCTTCCTTTTTTCCAAAACCAACAGTGGCATGAAAACAACTTATGTGAATCCTTTGAGGTTGTGGATTGATTCCGATTCGCCCAATTGCACCAAGCTTAAAAAAAGGCTGTGGTTGCACTACAGGTTGCCATGGAAGCTTTGGTTGCAGAAAACTACAAATTGCTTGCTCAATATTTTGTAAGGAATGTATGGGAGCTCATTGCGATAGTGTGCAAGTAGCCGATATTGCAGAAGAGGACATTTTTGAACATGTAGATGATGTTGGATGCGGTGAAGGAAGTCAAACAAACAAAGGCTCCTAGGAGAATCAAGTGGTACAATCTGGAGAAAACCAAAGGACAGCACTTCATTTCGTATATGCAAAGTCAGCTGTGTAATACCATCGACGCCGTTTCAAATCCAATCACGGTACAAAATATGTGGGATCGCCTACAACGAACCTGCTTAGAGAGAGCCAAATCACTGTTAGGACTTAGGAGTATCAAAAGGACACCACCAACAAGCTAAAGAAACCTGGTGGTGGGATGATGAAGCTAAAGCAGCGATTAGAAAGAAGAAAGCAGCTTTCCAAGTTTGGTCGAAGTGCCCCTCAAGAAATACAAATGAAAAAGCGCGTTTCAAAATGGAATACAAGAGCTGCAGAAAAGAAGCGAAGAAAAAGTGCGCCCAACTTCAAGCAAAAAGCACGGAGGGCCTATATCGAGAGCTGGAAGAGATTTCTTCCCCAGCTGCTGAAGCAAATCAGGCAATCCAAGAGCTAAGACAAAGCAACTTGAATAAGGGAGCAACCATTTTCAAAATAGCCGCTCAGAGAAGGAGAAATGCGCAGGAGATTCGTTCGCCGAAGTTCATAAATGATGCTTAAGGACTGCTACTTGTGGATGACGACAAAATTCTTCACAGGTGGCGACAGTATTGTGATGATCTTTTGAATGAACAGTTTCCTCGGCGCCACTTTCCAACAGCTGCACCTAACTTTACGGAAGTATCCGACGTCACAGTCGAAGAAGTTAGGGAGGCAGTTAAGAACTCCAAAAAAGGCAAAGCGATTGGGCCAGACGAAGTACCATATGAGTTTTGGAAAAATATGGGAGACATCGGGTTGAGATGGCTCACGATTCTCATCTCCAAACTTATAAGAGGTGACAGTTTGCCTAATCAATGGAGGGAAAGTTTTCTTCTTCCAATGTACAAGGGAAAGGGAGATACCAGAAGCTGTGACAACTATCGCTCGATCAAGTTGATGTCCCACACTATGAAGATCGTTGAGCGGGTTTTGGATAGCCGACTGCGGAAAATAATAAGGCTGTCTGATGACCAATGCGGGTTTGTCGCGGGTAAGTCAACTACAGACGCAATCCAAAGTATAAGGATCATTATGGAAAAACACCGAGATGCCTTAGAGGATTTGCATATCGTGTTGGTTGACTTCGAAAAAGCATTCGATCGACAACCACGAGATCTCATATGGGTGGCCCTCAGACACCGAGGAGTACCTGAAGCCTATGTGCGAATAATTATGGACATGTACTATGGAGCAGTTACAAAAGTGAGATGCCCAGCTGGAGTCACCGAAGAATTCCAAATAACAGTATCTGTACATCAGGGAAGTGTCTTGAGTCCACTGCTCTTTATTGCTGTTCTGGATTATTTGCTCGAAGGAAAAGTAACGGACAATAAAGTACAACAATTATTCTTTGCTGACGATGGAGCCATCATAAGCGAGGATCCTACATCCCTGCAACGAGCACTTGACGTTTTGATTGATGTTCTGGAAGGAAATGGGTACCGACAAGCCTATTCCAGACATTTATTTGAATGGAAATGTGCTTCCCAAGTGTAAAAAGTTTAAATATCTGGGATCTATGATCAATAGTGAAGCAACTTGTGATGACGACATCAATCATCGAGTAAGCGTAGGGTGGATGAAGTGGCGAGAAAACTCCGCTATCTTCTGTGATCGAAAAATGCCCCCTAAGCTGAAGGGAAGACTCTACACAGCAGTTGTCCGTTCAGCTCTGACATACGGTTCACAATGTTGGACAATGTACAAAAAGTATGAGAGCAAATTGACGGCAGCCGAAATGAAGATGCTTCGGATGACAGCAGGAGTAACAAAGCTTGATCGAATTAGAAGTACTAAGATCCGTGGAAGCCTTCATGTCAAAAGTACCATCTTGGACAAAATTCAGCACGACCGGCTCAGTTGGTATTGTCATGTTCAAAGGAGAGATCCGCAGAACCCCGTCCAAAAGGCAATATCGTACAACGTTTCAACAAATTCTCGACGAAAAAGAAAAGGCAGGCTAAAACACTCCTGGTACAAGCAAATGCAAAAACAGCAGCATTTGGTTGGCCTCAGACATGGAATAATCCAAAACCGGGAGGCTTGCCGACGCTTTCTGAGGTCAACGCGGATCACTAGTGTGAAGCAGAAAAGTGGGAAAGTTGTGATCGCTTCAAGATCACTACTCGTAACGCCGGAAATGAAAAGAAGAAGAAGATGATGTTGATGTCGATATAGACCTTCAAAATGTTATTGAAGAATTATAATATGTATTACCAGAATTATACACTTATATTGTTAAGTAAAAAAAAAACTCCAAAAATAAGTACATAAAACAATTTGTTTGTATAACAAATAGTAAAAACTTTTTTTTTCAACAAAATAAAAATAAATGCAATCAGTATAAAAATGATGAAAAACAACGATAAATGTCTATGTTCAAGTGGCAATATTTCGTTGAATTTCAATAATAGAAAGTTTTCTGATATAACGTTTTATAGGAAATTTTATGAAGCATTCATTGACTATACCTATCTACAACCAGAAAGAAATGCCATTAAAAAAAATTACAAAACTCAGAAATTGGAAAATATTGCCTTTTTTTGTCGGGAATTTTACTATGTTGGATAAAAAATATTTTTTTATAATGTTTTAAAAGATACATTTCGATGGGAAAATTTGATTTCTACAAAAAACGTCCTTGGAATAGCATCAAAATTTTTCCTTCGTTCTCGAGATATATTGAAAAAACGAATGAAGATGGTTTAGAACACAAATATCTCCGAATCGCACCCTCTAATATAATAGCACTTTTTTTTCTCTAAAATTAACAAATTAATCGATTCATGCAATAAAAGCCCATTCAATGTCGAGTTCCTTAAGAAATGACATAATCAATAGACTATTATCAGAAAGACAAAGCGCGTATACTCTACGAATGTCTGACGCCCTCGAGTATTTTACTGTTTTTTTTTTTTACATTTTTGAAAATTCATACACGCTCTCCGCCCCACTAAAATGGAAAACTTGACATAAACTTTTTTTGTTTTAAAACGCAAACTTCACAATCCAATAAGTCCCCATGACGCTTTAGTAACTGCAAATTTAGCATTTATTTAGGGCTCCCCTACTATAGCTGTTGACTTGAAAGAAGCACGAATTGCATTTAGAAAAAGAGCCGTGTATGAACGTGTATGAAAAAATTACAGTGCTTAAAGCCAATACGGTTCCAATAATGTTTTGTTGTGAATACTCAAGATAGTATCCAAAGGAACTTCTAACAGAAAAAATAGGTATTGTTGTTGAAATAAATCTGCTTAAGCCTACTTAATAAATGTCAACGTTTTCAAACGATATTTTAAGTTTTCTAACAACAGAATGGGGCGCTCACGAGAATTTTCGTCACTGTATAGGGTTTTGCACTGAGCACTGACACGACCAGTAGACAGTTTTTCGATTTTCTACTCTTCTCTACTATATTTCTCACAGTGTACAATTTCTGACAAAGACAAGTCTTACTCATTATCATCATGCCTAGTAGATTCATAAAAAAACAACAAAAAATGAAATCCATATAGAAGTTTGATAAGGCAAAGTTTAAATTGCTATCTGTTCGTTTCATATTCATATCTATAGAACTGTTGTTTAGTTAAACATTTTTAGAAACAAAAAAAACAAAATTTACTTATGTTAACCCTGAACTATACACACTACTATGTTTAATGAGTTCAATAGTTAAAACCCCCAAGTCCGCGTTGAGTTATTAAGTGAAAGTGAAAGTTAAAAATGTTTACAGTTAGTTTCCTCAAGAATAAAATAATTGTGAGTTTTCTTTTTCATTTCGATCTGCTTTGTTTAGTTAAAAAACTAAAAAAAAAAAAATGTTATGTCTTATGCTAGAAAAGTTCAAATGTCCAGTTCTATTTTTAAATAAATGTTTTATTTATTTCTTTTCTTAAGTTTTAATCTTTTGTTTTAATCTGTTTTTGAGAAATAATAACAATGCTTTTCAAATTCTGTTTAAAACAATTTACTTATTTTTTTATTTATTTATTTTTCAAACAATGTATCCAATCTATTTTTAAAGTGAAAAAAAAAAAATTAATTAAAACACTTTCCTAAACACTTTCTTGCGGCTAGTCAATTAAAAACAAAACAAAAAAAAAATAAGAAAATAAATTCAGAAACTTAAAATTTAGCTATACATAATATCTTTCCCCAATGTAGGTTCATGGTCAGCATCGACAAGTCCGGCCCGTTCGCCTTCACCTTCTCGTTTCGGTGGCCATTTATCTCGAAGTAGGCGTAATCACCTGCCTTATCCCACATATGGGACTACAAGTCTATGTCAAAGATCACGATCGCCAAGTCCCGCTCGACTTCAGGAGATGCGTGAAAGAGATAGACTTGGTATTGGGATTGATGAAATGGGTACTTTTGCAAATGACTTAAGAAATCAAAAACCAAAAAAAAAAAAAAAATATTAATCAAAATAATTGGACAAAATTTTTCAAAACAAAAAAATATTAAAAAAAAAAAAAAAAAACCAAACACTAACATACAATCAATTTAAAAATAAAATCACCAATTCATTTGTGTTAAACTACATTTCATTACTCTCAACTTTTAATTTTCTTTGTGTTGTGTATGTGTTTTGTTCTTCTGTTTCCGTATATTACTGAAAAACTCTATATCTATATACACATCTATTTCATTGTATGGAATATATTTTCTAGAGTGAGGTATCCTTTTTTGCAATAAGTGCGCATGGCGATACTAAAAACAAAACATAACAACGAGCGTGTATAAAAATATCTTGAGTGTATATCTTAACTATAAAAAACAGGCGCAGTAATTGCAACACAGACTAACTCATTTATCACAATCAGCATTGCATTACAAGTCCATATTACAAAAAAAAAAAAAAAATACTCATTTTGGCCATCTTATGATCAGCATGCCCTTCCGCACTCTCATTTTGTAAAATTTAAGATATTTTTTAATGACAATTCTTTTTTATTAATGTACATTTTTGAGTATCTCAGTGTATTGTTTTTGGATTCCTTCCTTTCATTCATTATCGCTGAATTTTATTTGTTATCTGTTTTTTTTTATATTTTTGGTTTGAAGAATTGTTATTTTCCTTTGTATGTCCACTCTCATTCATAGCTATAGATTTCGCTCTTTCTACTATTTTTTTTTTTGTTTCTTTTTTTTTTGGTTAACATTATTCGTTGCTGCAACTACATAATAAGACTTTGCTTCTTTGTTCTTTTTCAAAGGAGGTACACATGTTCAGCATAGCTACCCAGTTCTGGCGGCCAGACGTGGTGGAGCTGGAAGACGTCTGCCGCCAACACCGTGTAAACCATCAACGTTGCAGTTGAAGCCAACAAATATAAATTTTCCAAAACTGAATGCAAGTCCAACGCATGTACGATTTACATGATTTTATTTATTTAAAAAAAAAAATGAATTTAATTTTAAATGAGACTTACAAAAATAATTGTTTCTTTTTTTTTAAACATAGACACATCACTCGACGCCTCATAGTGTTCACTCATTGCCACACCACCGCGATTTGCTGCGGGATCCAAGAGACATGTACTATAGTAGTAGAGAACGTGATAGAGATCGTGAACGGTATAGGGATAGGATGAGGGACTACGACCTGCGATACGAGTATCGGGATCGGGAACGAGAGCTTTACGAAAGAGAACGAGATCGGGAACGAGAGCTGGAAAGAGAAAGGTATGATGAGGTCGATTGAATGATTGCCATTGAGTTAAGTTGGTCAGCAAAAATATTTCCCATTTCGCAGATATTCTTTTATAATTGTCTAAATTATTTTCCGTTCTTAAGAAACCAACTTGACGCAGAGGCCGAACAAATTAAATACAAAAAAAAAACACCCACACACACCCACTGAAACACATTTTCATGCTTTTGTGGACTTCTACTTGAGGACTTTCATAGACAATTTCTTTAATTTTTCAATTACTTTGCAGGAGGTCCTCACTGCTTTGAAAACTTTTCATTTTTAAGAAAAAATCTTTACATACTTTTTTTTATTTTGCTTCATCTTATTAGCTGGGTCGGTATTACAAATAACGAATAACGATACTAAAAATAACTCCTCGTTATCGTTACGTTGCAATTACGTTTCACGATAACCGTTCGGTTATCGTTCTGACAATTTCGTGGATCCATTCTGGTTATTTCATATGCCCCTATGTAGACTTATGTCGCAGTCGGATTAGCCACGTAGCAAGAGTAGCAAATGCTACGGACCCAGCGGATTGGGGGCCCCGCGCTACAAGGCATATCTGACCGTAATCCAGAAAAATATTAATATCGATAGGAGGCCAAAATATCTTGCATGCCCTAAATTTGAAGCACTTAGGCTATAGTCCACTTCCATCTAAAAATCAAAAACAAAAGGCTTGTAAGAATTAATAGCCCAATTTGACGCTTTAGTGGCTCAACATACTCAAAGTTGTGCTAATAAAGGAAAGCGATATACGTCATATTTATAAAAACAGCTTGTGCGGAATTTATTCATTTAATTGCATCAAGCATGTGACGGCCAACTTCTAGGGATTGTGATTAAGAATATCTTCAACGTAAATGAACGAATGAATGAGAATAAATTTTATTTCCTATGAAATATACATTTATAATTAAGTTATATATAAAGTAGGATAAGAATACTCACACTTTGTCTTTCCCTGTTGCCGTCACGTACCCGTGGTGTGATGGATAGCATGTCCGCCTGTTAATCCAGAGGTTCGAGTTCGAATCCCAACAGAGGCAAAAATAGTTCTTCCACATGTATCGCCTTGAAAAAAACATAGAAAATGACATATGGACGCATTCGAGGGCATACAACAGGGAAGGCATTCAAGTGCTTAGAATTTAAGGCGGAAACTGAATATGATTGTTAGTAACAAGTAACAAGTTAGCTGCGGCAACAAAGCATACTGGATCAAAATATTTGCGAAATTAAGAGATGCAAATACTACTTAGTTTCATTAGATTCTACTCAAGATGTATCGCTTTGTATTTTGTAGACCAACTGACTCTGATAGTGCGCTATGTTCTGCCATCTGGCCCAGTAGAAAGATTTGTTAAGTTCTTGGAAATAAAAGGTCATACAGCTGAACAACTGGCTCAAAGTTCACTAGATTTCTTAAGTGAGAGTGGATGGCATAGATATCAAAGATTATCGTGGCCAAAGCTACGATAATGCTATAGCAACTTTTTCATCTTTCCTATTCTGCTGGGATTCTTCCAAGCAGATGGAAAACTGCTTTTGTCCAGCCGGTCTATAAAAAAGGCGAATCTTCCTCCCCTTCCAATTACCGTCCAAGATCATGGAAACGTTGATAAACAGTCAACTTATGAAATATCTTGAAGAACGAAAGCTTCTTAATGACGGTCCACTGGTGATTTGATGGCTTATCTCACCGAAAAGTGGAACCAATCTTTCCATTGTTTTGGAGAAAGTAAGATTATTGCGCTTCATATTTCTAAAGCATTTGATAGAGTTTGGCATCAGGCTCTTTTATCGAAAATGCGTGCTTTTGGTATCGATGAGTCTCTTCTTTGTTGGATTAGAAACTATACCTTTCCGACCGTTCAATACAAGTTTTATTGGATGGCTTCAAGTCTGATACCCACTTCATAAATGTTGGTGTGCCCCAGGGCTCCGTTTTGTCTCCGACCGACTCTCTTCCTCATTTTCATAAATGATCTTTTGTCTGAAACTTCTAATCCGCTTAACTGTATTGCTGACGTCTCGACCCTCAGCTTTTCATATTCGTTTCCAAATTCACGTCCCTGCTCTTCGGATGTGGAACTGGAACGGTTGCGTATGATAAGCTCATTGAATTCTGACCTTGACAGCATTGTAGCATGGGGTTATAAGAACCGAGTAGAATTCAATGCTTCGAAAACTCAATGCTGTCTCTTGTCGTTGAAGCTTAACCCCATTGCCATTGTTCATGAATGGTACCTGCATCCAAGAAACCGAAAAGCTGTCAGTGCTTGGTATGTGTGTAAACGATGATATTCGTTGGAATGGCCCCATATTCGAGGTCGCCAAAGACGCTGCTAAATGCTTAGGCTTCTTGAGACGATGCAGGAAGTTCTTCACCCCTTCTGATCTGGCTACAATTTATAAGGCCTTCATCCGCCCAAAACTGGAGTATAACTCCCATATCTGGTCAGGTGCTCCTCAAACATCTTTGCGCCTACTTGATAGGGAACAGGTAGGGATAGGTATTAATTGATAAGTGACAGTTCAATCGCAGAATCGATTGATTCTCTTGAACATCGTCGAAAAGTCACCTGTCTCTCTCTCTCTATCTTTTATCGCTTTTTTCACAAACAGTGTTCTAGTAAAATAGCCAGCTACATTCCTCCCCTGAAACAATTTAGCCGCAACACTCGCCTCGCTAGGAATGCTCATCAGTTCTAACTTGAGCCCAACTTCAGGTGTACAGTCAAGTATAGAGATTCTTACTTTAGTCGCACCACCCGAATGTGGAATGCTTTACCTGGCTCTGCATTTCCCCTGCATTACGATTCGCAAAGGTTCAAAAGCAATGTACATCGGTGTCTCCTATTAAATCCTCTCCTATTTTCCTAAATGCTCGCGCTGTGTTCTATAACATTATAAGGGTATTCATAACCCCTTGATATGCGCTCTAATTATAAAAAAAAAAAAAA
Source organism: Melanostoma scalare (assembly GCA_949752695.1). Classification (NCBI taxonomy): domain Eukaryota; kingdom Metazoa; phylum Arthropoda; class Insecta; order Diptera; family Syrphidae; genus Melanostoma; species Melanostoma scalare. The sequence continues at coordinate 56,032,597 of OX456985.1, forward strand.
CATGAGTGGGAAATACATCGATTTCTTCGATTTCATTGAAAACCTCTATACATTTTTTCCGCTTCTACCTATCGAAGAAGTCGTCTTACGTACGCACTGAAAGATTCTTTTTCAAAACTTCCTATTTTGAAACGGTTATTGGACACTAGGTGGTTAGGCCGATCTGATGCTACGAAGGCTTTTATGTGGATTTATCACTATTAAGCAAGTTTTGGAAGACATTTTCAATAACGTGGATCAAAAATCAGAGTGTCGCAATGAAGCTTGAGGATAGAGCCAAAGATATGACTAACTGTGAAGAATACCAGCAACAGACATCAAGACAGACGAATCAAGCTAAATACAAAGTACGACCATTTCGTACTTTGAAGTATTCGACAGCTAAAATCTCCTACAACATTAAAACGTATTAAAAATGAATTGAGGAACACGGTGGGCCAAGAACATCTAAATCATCTCACTTTGTTGAATATATAGCATTATTTGCTTCAAGAAGTCGATATTGAAGGTGTTATCTCTAAATTTGCAAATATTAAATCCAGAAAAGTTTATTTGTAGCAATCTTGTTTTATTCAATACCCTTAATTTAAGAATCTAAAGCAAACCAAAGGCCCTTTGGCAGAATTTGCTACGGGCCCCACGCTGGCTTAATCCGGCACTGCTTCTGTATCTCCATTTTTCGTACCGTCACACCTTAAGTGTTTGGAAGCAGCCGTTAGATGTATTCTTCCTTTGGTTCTTTTAAAACCAAGAATCCTTCCATCTTCACATGAAGCTTGAATTTTCATTGAATCTATGTTTTATGCCTCCAATTAGGATGCTCCTGAGATGGAATCAATGAGACATGACGTTGTTGTTGGTCGATAGGCTTGAGTTCTTGCTTTATTTCAACTTTAAAATCCTTCGAACTCAGTCTTTGTGCAACATTTTATGGAATTTCGTTAGTGCAATCCCAAAATTCAACAGATCGGCCAGAAATTGATAACCCTCAACAATATAGGCTACAACAGCAATATTCTGGCTTAATCTTGAGCCAAATTCAATTGATCGATTTTTCACATCACTAACTTACCCCAAGAGATCAAGTTTTCTCATCAGCTTCGCAATTGCTAGACGAAGAGATGCTTCACGACGCGACGACCTATAATACTTTAGTTTTGTGATCACGAAATGATAACCATTCTGAAAGCTTGAGTCATGGAAACTGTTAAGAGAGAGGCCCAAATAATCATTTAGACAACTAAACAATTAGAGTAGAAATTACTTTTAAGGGGGTGTTTATTGGTGTTCTCGATTTTCAATTAGGAATGATGACAAAAACAACAAACCAGCATTAAATACAGGGAACAAATGAAGAGGAAGTAAAAAAAAGCGCCATCTATCTGTTTCTCCTTTCTATTTTTACCCCCTTTCCTCGTTCTGGGGTTGTCGTTAAAAGCACGAAGGAAAATCAAGGAATCGTTTTAGAGCAAATCTAACTGCAAGTTGTGTGCTTAAAAATGAAATTGTTTTCATCTTGCACTTCAATGCGTGCTTTTGGTAACAATGAGTCTCTTCTTCGTTGGATTATAAATAACCTTTCCGACCGTTCAATACAAGTTGTTTTGGGCGGTTCCAAGTACTTTATAAATGCTGGTGTGCCCCAGGGCTCCGTTTTTTGTCCAACTCTCTTCCTTATTTTCATAAACGATTTCTTGTCTGAAACTCTTAATCCTCTTAAGTGTTTAGCTGACGACTCAACCCTCAGCTTTTCATATTCGATTCCAAATTCACATCCCTGCTCCTCGCATGTGGATTTGGAACGGTTGCGTATGATTAGCTCATTGAATTCAGACGCTGTTACATGGGGTTGTAAACCCCCTCCCTTCATTGCCAATGTCCATGAATGGTACTTGCATCCAAGAAACCGAAAAGTGATGTGTAAACGATGATTTTCGTTGGAATGAATACAAATTTGAAGTCGGCAAAAACACTGCTAAATGCTTAGGTTCTTAAGACGATGCAGAAAATTTGATCACCCCTTCTGATCTGGCTTCAATTTATAAAGCCCTTATCCTCCAAAAATTAGAGTATAATTCTCATACCTGGTCAGGTATACAAAATTAAGCGTTGAGATTGATAGGCGTACAATCAATCGATTCTGTTGAACATCGTGGAAACGTTACTTGCCTAAACCTATGTTACCGCTTTTTTTTACAAAAAGTTCTTTTGTGAAATAGCCAGTTGCATTCCTCCCTTGAAAAAGCGGCAACACCCGCCTCGCTAAGAATGCTCATCAGTTCTACCTTGAGCTCAACTTCGGACGTACAGAAGGGTACATTTAGAGATTCATATTAGCACCACTCGAATGTGAAATGCTTTGTCAAACTCTGTTTTCCTCGGTATTAAGATTCACAAAAATTCAAAAGTAATGTGCATCGCTGTCTCCCATTAAATCCTCTCCTTCTTTTCCAAATGTTGGATCTGGGTTCTATAATTATAAGCCCTTGATGTGCACGTTGACTAAAAAAAAAAAAAAAAGGTAAAGCAAATAACATCTTAATTAAAGCTAACTTTAGCCACGTTTTATTATTGATCTGATCCGGATCAGATCATGGGTTTATTAGCTTTACAACAACAAAGCGAAATCCTGCTTTTTAGTTGGATCTTATATTTCACACAAGAGGAGACTTTCCATTGAAAACGTTGGTGTCATTTCCAATATTTCCAACAACAACAGTATTGCCACATGAACATTTTATCTGTGTGAAATGAAATACATTTTAGATAGATAGCGAGAAACTTCACATTTATTCATTTTTGTATAATACATGACATAATAAAAAAGTTTAACAAAACAAAACATATATTCGTGAAATTAATAAGAATTAGTGCAAAAAAATATATATTTGACAAAGTGAATGAATATCATTTTTCCCTAAAAAAAAGAACAAAAAATTAACCATTGAAAAAAAGTTCGTAGGGCAACTCTGCAACTCTTTTGAAATGTCAGTTGAAAGAGCGAATCTCTCACAGCTTCCAACTGGAAATATGATGATCTAAAGCTGTTTTATTATCAAGATCTGATCCGGATTGGATCATTGTGATAATAAAACGCGGCTTTTGGCAACATCATGATCTTTTCAACTCAATCCACTACAATAAGCTCATTTTAGGCCAATCCATTGCAAACCTTTTTCATCAGAACGACTGAGTGATTTTATTTTACGAGCTACATTAATTTTATGGCTTCCAACAAAGTTACTGCTATAACCTACTTTTGGATTGACCAATTTTAAAGGCAATTGTGGTACCAGTGACGTGGTTTGTGGTTTGAATCCCAACAGAAACCAATTGCGAGGAATCATCAAGATCTCCGATAGTAAATTCATTGTCATGAAAAGCGCTTTCTCAGTTATCAATTCGAAATCGGCAGAAAATTGTAGGCCCTCTCCGTTCCCCCACAAGGCATGGTTCTGAGAAATGCGCTAGGCCCCGGCGCATATCGCTCTGTTTTGCGCCACCTTATTTATTTTATTGTAATAGGAAACGCCTTTTGCACCACAAATTACTGAGCGCTTGTTTTTTAAAAGAACCTTGTTTTTCCTTCCTTTTTTTTTCAAACAAAAATGTTTTGTTAAGCGAGCGACTCAAGTTTTTTTTCTACCTTTTTTCTCCTAAAATGACTAGTGTAAGCTCTTGTTGGGTCTAGACTATTCACACTATTGTAGCTGTGCTAATGTCGCGGTACAACTAGCACGGTTCGTTCTTGTTCACACATAGCCTTTGCAAATGGGATCAAAAATTCTTGAGTGTTTTTTTTCTGAAAAGACAATGGGTTTCCTCATCCGATTTAAATAACTTCCATGCGCCGTATGGACTTTATAAAAAGCTGAATTGCTTTTTCGATAGAATGTGTAAGAACAACAAATGATTAAAACATTGCCTAGATTAATTTACTTAGATTGCTCTTACTTCACATAACGTTGTCTTTCCTCAGGGTACGACAAAGCAGGCCAACCTGCTAGATCTTGTTTTTATTTTTTTCTCACACACATGTAACAACATTCTCTCCTTACAGACTGGAATATATTGCACCTCTGTCCTTTGAACAGGCTCTTGCCATGGGACGAACGGGACGAGTTCTGCCTTCGCCAGTTTTAAATGGTTACAAGCCAAAAGGTGGCCTACATACACGACACTCGGATTCAGACGAAGAGGACTGGTGCTAGCAAAGGCTTTGATTGAGGCGTGACTGCAGGGAACAGATCTGGGTTTAGCAACAAAAATTCAATATCCAACAAAGAAAACACACAACAACACATCAATGACATGCGAATCAACAAAAACAACAACAACAACAACAAAAACAAAACATTTAATAGTCTTTATCTTTCTCTACAATCTGCTACAATAAGTTCGACATTTTATACGCTAAAATTTATGAAAATCAAAACCAAAAAAACAAAAAAAAAATACATAAACTTTTGAATTATCATAATCAACGGAAATATTTCAAAGATCGTACAAAATGTGTAAAGAAACTGATTAAACAAAATAACTAAGTATCTCAAAAATAAAAATACATTACATGAAAAAACGCATAGAAAACACAAATAAAAGTTTTATATCTCATAACATATATATTGCCGCAGCTTTAAAACATAGCTAATAATTTTCCGTTTTTAATACCCCGTTTAAAAAAAAAATATACATAGATTAATATAAAAAGTTATGTACCGAATATTAAATGAAACGAGTGCGAATAGTTACAAGTAAAATAATAGAAGAAAGTTTTTTTTTTTCATTTTTACCTAAACCTAAATTTTTTATCTGAAAAATATAACAGACATTCTTTGATATATAAAAAAACAAAACACTTAAGAGTTTATTAAAAAAAAATGCAATATGGTCAGAACTAACTGAGTTTTGAAAACGAAGTTGTCGTTTATTTTCCTCCATTTTGTTATGCCTACTTATATATGAGAAATAAATTTACTAAATTATTCTATTTGAATTTTTATGTTGACTGACAATGTTACAAAAAATGAAAGAGGTTATTTACGAAAAACTTGAAAGCTATATCGTGTATGGATTGTTACAAAAATAATAAAAAAAAAAAATGATATCATATTTAGCCAATTGTTGATCTTGACTTTTAAATAATTTTTTTATTTCTTAAAAAAAAAGAAACATACTTATCTAGAACAATTTTAACCTAAATGAAAGCTTAAACCAAAGAGAAATAAATTAACATAAAGAAAAAATAAAAAATAAAACAAATCACTTTTTGAACGATCGCCAAAGAAATTACAAAATAAAAATTTATTTTTGTTGAAAATATATTAAACTTACATATTTTTAATTTTTGTTATTTTTTTAAATATACATATTGTAACGTTTATGATACAAATACATTTTTGCTTTACATACTCACTCATTAGATAGGTAAATTGAAAATACATAAAAGAAAAAAAAATTAATAACACATTAACGACAGATGCTGATCTGTTGCTTTATAAACATTCAAAAATGTACAGAATAACCAGTTCGAGTTAAACTCAATAAATTGTCACAAGGAAATAAATTACATATAACAGAATTTAAAAAAAAAATAGGTAAACCAACAACAGCAAACGCACAATGTTACGATGCGATACGAAACGATTAATGAATACTTCATTTATTTTACTTATTAGTCCATTTATCTTTTGAATATCCGCATCATCTAACAAACAAACAAACACTGTACAAAACTTTAGAACTTCCGCTGTACATTTTTAAGCTTCTAAATTGTACCACACGTCAGTAAAGAAACAAAAAAAAATAAAATAAATAAAATGCAAAGTAAAAAAGTCAAGTAAAGAGAAAACTTTAAAGTTATTCATAATAATTTCACGCTCCTTAGGAATCATATCATATCATCTGTAACTGAACATGCTTTAAAAATAGGTACACGTTTTTATATGGCTCATTTTGCGTTTCATCGAACATCTCATTCGTCAAACGATATTTGTGCTCGAATCAGATGCCCAGCTAACATGTTATCTTATTTAAAAAACGTTTTCTTAAACTGGTTCTAGTGATTCAAGTTGAAGTTTATATAACCCAAGTTCTTTTTTTCGAAGGAAAAGTTTTTTATGTCTACTTCTTTAGTTTAAATTCTGTGATGAGTGAAAATACGTAAATACACTTCGGCTCACACTCTAAACAAGTTCAAATATTGGCAACATGCGAAGGTATTGCAGACATGATTGGGGGCGTTCAACGCACTAAGTTTTTCAAATTATCTAATTTCTGACCAATCAGAGCCCGGAAAAATAGTTTATTGAACTGTACACACTTGAGGCAAAACCATTGCAATCAAATTTTAAATCTTTCATTGATAAACGAGCAACAAGTTCTTGTCTTACGCCTAACTTCGCGATGGCACAACTGAATGAGGGACTACTTTCTCACAGAAGTACGAAGTTGATTTTGATTTTGGTTAGACGTGTGGAAAAATGAATCACTTTCGTCGATAAATACAGAAAATAAATTCTGTTGAATTTTCTCTGTGCATCGCTATTCTAGTTTCTCGAATTCATCACATCTGTTTAACATAATAAGAGGATGGTCACACTGGCTGGAAATAAAGTTCATTGACTAAAGGGAACTGATGATGTTTCAAAAGAAGGATAGGGGATAGAATACAATGTCAAGTTTCTCCACTTTCCTGATGTTCAGATATGAGTTTTGAGTGAAAGGCCACAACTCTACTTAACATGGCATCGTTTTCTACGAGTGTTACCAGGCTCTTAGAAATAGGACAAAGAAAAGCATTAATGCATTTCGTCTCGGATACTTGAAACAAAAAAATCCTGAACACTGGCACACTGTCAAAGAAACTACAAAAAAGACCACGAAAAAGAAAATGCAAATTTTGTTTTAATAACGAAGCAATGTAAGAAAAGAGAAAGAAAAATTGGATGAGACAGCTGCTAACGCATGAATAAGCATGTTTGGTCTCATTTAAGGATTTGTATCGGAGACCAAAAGTTCAATCAATTCTGTACAATTTGCTTTAGGTTCAAATCACGTTATGTTATCTTGTACATGAACCAACGTAATGAAGAAGCAAAAGCGACAGTACGATACGATTTATGGATTTCCCAAAGTTGAACTTGCAAGCGTCAGGCAAAATTGAAGCGTAATTTTGTTTTAAGCAGAAGATACTACTTCACGAAAAGAAGAGTCCCGTGCCCCGGTTCTGTAACTATCGCCTCGATAAAAGCCAGTGAAAAACAGTGGCAATTGGAACGAAATTCTATGAATTCAGTAGGATTTCATTCCGGTTCTCATTGTTTCTCGATAGATGTTGTCGATGCGATAGTTACAGAATAGGGGCACAGGTGCTTTCAGGGCATTCTCATAAATAGTACCATTGGTGTACATAGAAGATTGCTCCGTACGGTTCTGAGAATGTCGCTTTTTGTTTCAAAGTGAGAATCCACTCAAGAAGCACTAATACATGTAACTAAAATATCATAGAGAAAATAATTTCGCTTAAGGAATATTTGGCATGAGCCATAAGATTTCATTTGAGCAAATATCGGTATCCATTGAACGAAAAGAAGAATCCAAAAGCGTCCGAGAGCGTTCGGGAGCAACGTTCCATATTGGTGCAGAAAGTTCACTGCTCATATTTCTGAGAAGACAGAATTAACTCAAGGAACACTAACACATGTAATTCTATTAGCTTTCAAAATGAGCTTTTTCCGATTGAATCTAATGGAAAACGAAGTTATCCAATTTGCAATATTGTTTTGATGTTTCATAGTTCAACTCGTGAGATGTAATCTGCAAGGATTCGTCAGGAAATAGGCGTTTTCACGATCTCCATTCACCAAAAAACGGAAGAAGAAATTTAAAAAATTTCGAAAACAAATACTTAATATGCATCGTGCAGAAGACTTCGCGCCCAAAGATTGTGTCAAAAAAAAACACGAAATGGGGGATTTCGATTGCCCTTGAAACTGGAGTAGCAAGTTACCCGAGAAACGACGAAAGCTTTTGGTAGCTGTTTACGTGTTTAGCATGATGAGACACAAACCCGTTTTATAATCGTTTAGAATGTTTTCCTGTTTTCAAAAGTTTAATTTTTATATTTCCCACCTGTTTAGAATTCAAGTCGATAGCAATATGGAAAAATTTCTCTGAATCCTTCAAAAAGTATCCAACATACGGGTATCCGGGATAGCATATTCCCCTAAGTTTTTGAACGCACCCAATAAAAGCGTAACGAAGTTACGAGTCAAATAAAAAGTTGATACGTCTAGAATTCAAGCTCTGCATCATCCGCACACAAACTTTTACACAGTCAGTGATCAAAGTTACACAGTCAGTGGTCAAAGTCAGTACCTATATTCAAAGGGGCTCAAATTGTGATAATTTGGAAGATTTAAGACGAATTCTGCATGGTACCTCTGGCGTCATAGTAAGCATGTCTGCATTTAACGTGCGGGAGGTTCGTAGTTCAATTCCATAAACATCAAAGAAAAGAAGAAAGTTTTTCCACGGGTATCGCCTTTCGTGAAGAATTGGCAAATCCTACGATAGTAAATTCATTGGAATGAAAAGCGCCTTCCCAATTAGCCGCTCGGAATCGGCATAAAATTGTAGATCCTGGAATAGCATTAGAACCCTAGTTTCCCCAGCATATTTTATTCAGTTAAAAAAATTTACGAAAGTCACTTCCATTCGTTATTCTCAATATGATCTAGAAAAGGAAGAAGTAGGTGTACAGACGTGCAAAAAAGAGTTTGTTTAAGGTGATCATTTCTTTTTAGATTATTAAGTAAAGGTCGACCTAATTCTCTTGCACTCAAAAAAATTAAAAAATTTTGGGTGAAATTCAGCGAACAATTTTGAATTTATCTGAGCTAAGGTAAAAGTTCCAGCCCCAGTAATATCCAAAATATTCTTTCACGTACATTGCAGTGAAAAGTCTTTTGGTTTTAGTTTTCATTTTGAATTATCCGAAAATAGTAGGCCACGAGCCACGTTCGTTACTCACAGGAATGGTTGAGAAAAAGTTCTCAATCTCGTTATGTTCCGCTCTCACTTGGAACAAAGAAATGTGAACTTATGAATTAGAAAAGTAGTTGAGTTGGTTCTTTAAAAAAGTGTGTCAGAGAATGCAATATCTTTGATGTTTCAAATTCGAAAAGTTCATTCGTGAAATTCATAGTTTTAACAGTGTTTGGAATTTTTGGATACTCAAACTTCAGGCAACCATGGATTTGAAATTTGTTTTGTAAATAAGTAAATAAAAAGGGGGTCAAACAAATTTTGGAATCTCGGGACTTAGCGCATTCCAAGGATCTACAATTTTATGCAAAATTCGAACATTTAAGTAAGATGGTGCTTTTCATGGCAATTTAATTCTCTTGACTTGCCAGTTCCTCACAAAAGCTGATACGTGCTTGAATGTTTTCTGAATTCTCGACATAGCATCGGTCCTTCACAGTCCCCACAAAATATAGTAGAAAGAGATCAAATCGCAGCTCCGGGCAGCCAATTGAAAGTGGTCCATGTCAGCATCAAACCGGAGACGTGGTCGTGGATTGAGTCTCACACTCTCGGCTACAGCAGCCACATTCCAGTCTGTACGACAGGACGGATTTTGTTTTTGTTCCAAGTCAACTCCACTTTTTTTTAAATTTGTTTCGAAATTTCATGATTTAGATTCGAACCCTGTTCATAGTTATAGTCTGCTCCTCTTCACATGGTTTGGTTGAGCACATTTCGCCGAAGAAAATTATGTACGTGTGAATACATCAGTAGATGTTGTTCCGGTCTGACTAGCAATTTTTTTACAGCCAAAAATAATACTTTTTTTACCTTTTCACATTTTAAGAGATTCTCTGTTAGCGTTTTTTTTTTTCGACACACAAAAGTTAAAAGTAACAAATGTAGGTTGAGCATAAGCTTCGTTCCCATTATGCGTTAAATTTTTTTATAGATAAGTTTGATCTTTATTTGTTGTTTTTATGGTCGTAAAAATCAAAAGCAGCAAAAACCTATGCCAATCTCAAAATCCTTTGGAAGAGTTCGAGTTCCAGCAGTGTTCTATTCACATTTACCAAAAGTAACGAAAGGTGTTTACTTCCTATTTCTAATTTTCTTCTGAATGGAGCTTATGAAAAATATTGGAACCGATTTACCTTGATGAAAATTAATAAGGTCAGACAACAAAGGTCGGGTAAGTCCCTAACGTAAGTCAGGGACCTTCATTTTGCTGCCGATTCGGATCGGCTAACAAAGCGCATTTCATGGCAGTGCAATTGCTTTTGGAAGATTTGTCAATTTCGTAGAAAAACAATCGAATGCTTCTGAGACTCAGACCTCAATTTCTCGTTAAATTCAATAATCGTAGAAAAACAGTCGAAAGTTTCTGGTAATCGAACCTCGAATTCCAAAGTAACAGGCATATAAATCAACTCTTAAAATGCTTAGGTACTTAGTGCAAACTTGAGAACGAAGAAAAGACATTTCTAACAGTTTCCAGCAAAACAAATAAAACCAAAAATTAGAAAAATGATATGTTTTTTTGAGAAGATTTAAGATCTTAAATCTAGGGCCGCACACGTGATCGAGTAATACGTGACTGAATAATGTGTTTTTGGCATAACTTTTCGCGTTATCGAGCATTTTAGTACCACAATATGACATTTCTTCATCAGTACTTTAACGAATTGAAGTCGAAAAATGAACAGCAGAATGGTGTTGTGTAACATAGAGCGGATTTTGAAAGAAAAATATTACTCACTCACTCGATCACTGATGCGGTAATTCGACCCCTGTTAATCATGTTGCAAATGCCTAAAATAGCAACTACTGGCGCCAATTTTTCATCCCCGTATATCTATACTATTTTATTCTTTTAATTCATAAGAGAAGTTACTTTATTTGAGCTGAATACAAATGTTATGCTGTCGCGAACATCCAAACTGGAACAGTAACTTAACTATTGTGTGGCAAACTGGGCTGATGCACATGAAGCGAGAATCCATATAGTAAGTACCTAATGTCCACTTCTAATCACTCTACTTTTAGTAAGCTTTACTCACATAACATACCCGCTTAAGAAAAGACTCACACGTGACTTGTTTCCAAAACACATAATAAGGTTTGGTTTTCAAAAAGTTTGAAAAGCAATGTGTAAATATAAATAAGTTCATACATTGTAAAATAACTTCTTTAATTTTAATCTTAAAAAGAAAAAAACCAAATATCCCGGAATCAACATTTTATACTTAAAAAACAAAAGAAACAAAAAATAATAATTAATACAGAATTGCTTGGTCTGTTCCTCTCTGTACGGCAGTATGTAAAATATATAAATATAAATATAAATAGGGTATTTTAATAAGATTATTAATTTTATTATAATTAATTAAAAAACTTAGATATTCAAATAACAAAATGAACAGATGCAATTTTATTCAATGATAAAAAAAAATTCCTGAAACACCAAAACCCCAAAAGCATCTCAAGAAAAAATTGCAAACAGAATACCATTCGCCATCGGTGTCGTGTTTCGGGAATAATTGTTCGTGAAAATAAAACGTTTTAAAAGAATAGAAAAACAAAAACCAACAAAAAAGTAAATAAATAAAAATAAACAAATTCTTAGGTAAATTTATTTAAAAAAAAAATGAAAAAAACTCGAAAAAAATGTTTAAAAAAAAAAATTTCATACCTAACTTTTTAATAATAAACATAAGATAAAGAAAATTAGATATCGTATTCAAATTATGTAAGTTAATAAGCAAAGTAAATAAACTATTTGAAATAAGAGTAAAATAAAAAACAAAAAAGAATATATATAAATAAAGTTTAAAAAATGCCTTCAATAAAATATATATATATTTAACTATATATTATTAAAGTATGTGTAAATTCAAACCATTTAAATCACAAACCAAAACCAATCACTATAAAGATACATTGAATTAATATAAACAATATAATAATTATAAAACCAAATATAAATACTTAAACAAAAATAATATAAAAAATATTTAAAAAAAAAGGAAAACATTTATTTAATTTTAATTATATTACATATTTTAGGTAATACAAATTCACATAAACGCTTCATACTAAACGATAATTACATTCATCTTTATTGTAAATAATATTGTTGAAACAAACTATACCCACAGTTATAGCTTTCCCTTGTCCCCTTTTTCCCCAGAAAAAAAAACAAACCAATCAAAAAAAAAAGAAAGAAAAAAAGTTAAATAAAGTACATTTTTGTATAAGAAAAAAGTAATTTTATAGATTTAACTTTTTCGTTGTAAAACAATTTAGATTTCATTTGTTAATTTTTCATTTAGGTTTTTGAAATCGACAAAGAAACAGCGCTCTTAGGTATTTTCAAATAATTGTAGCTATTGTACGTAACTTTGTTTCTTGACTTAATTTGGTTCAAAATGAAATAGAAAGTAAAATATTTTAAAAAAAAAACTATAAATATAAAAACAAAGTTGACTCTTTTGTTTCGACTTTAGAAAAAAAACTGCCAAATTCTTAAAACTAAGCACAAACGGGTTCAACAATGAAATTTTGTTTTATTTTTTTTTTTTCTTGATACATTTATTCATTTTTGACAGACGTGTGCAGTGTTACATGAACGCGAAGTTGGCTTACTGAAGTGACATTAAGAAAATATTTTTCCATTCAGAAATACTTGGTTTTGACTGGCAAACGATGGACGTCAGTGACTTTCTGTTTTTTTTTTTTTTTTTACTGACTAAGTTTTTGGTTGGAAGAGTGTAATGATTGTAAGGTAAATGACCAACACAGCAATAAATTGTAGTTGAAGGGCCAGCGGCGTTATGAGTATTTTGTTTTCGAATGCATCACTAGTGTCACACCTTGTTTACTCCACACTACTGTAGTAGTAGGCTTCACCCTATTGCCATCAGAAAGCGTCGTTGCAAACCACCCAGTTCCACACAGTTCAATATTTGTTAGCCATTCAATTGCTGATGTCCTTTCATTCAATCTGCAAAAAAAGTGTTAACAATCTTTTCCACCCAACATTCAACTCGGTTATTACCTTTTTCAAAACACTTGCAACAGGAGAAATTGTCTCTGAGAGTGAAATTTTGAAAGGCAATGACGACGACAAAGTGTCTTATAAAAACGTTTCACTTATCGTCATAACCCACAATTTAGTATGAGTTTTTTGTTGTATGACTACGAGCTAAAACGACAGCTTGAAGCATTAAAACAAGTGCTTGTGACGTTGAAATATCATTACGAGAAATTTGGTGTCACGACACTAAAAGATCTCATAACTTATCCATGGAAATGTCTCGAATGCTTGTTGCAAACAATGCATTAAACAAGTGCTTGTTACGTTGAAATTTCATTACGCTAAAGTTGGTGTCACGACACTAAAAGGTCTCATAAGTGCTTATTGCAAACGATGAATCCAATAATTTTTTTCCACTGTCATGGAATTGGGCAATTAGATGGTGTTACAGCAAAATATGGCAACATTTTCTCATAGTGTTGGGTTGATATTAAATTTGACATTAGACTTCAAGGATTTTAGATTTTTCTAGTGTCGGCTATTGAATATTTTAACCACATTTGGGTCTGTAACGTTTGATATTTCAATTTCACGAGACTCGGAGCATTCGATTAGAAACTGTGAGACTCAACAAATTGGTGACCTTATGCATGTCAGAGGCCTACACTTTTTTCTGATTTCACATGGTTAAGTGAAAAAGCCCTTTTCATGGCTACTCTCGGATGACTTCCAAAATTAAGGTTCCCCCAAAACATAGCATTTTGTAGCGACACAAACGCTATTGTCATCATTTTTGCCGTGGCGACAAGAATAATGCATGCAAACGCTTCGTTTTTTGGCACTTCGGTGACGCTGAATAACTTAATTTTTACAAATGCAATTGCCTTTGCAAAAACACTTTGGTTTTTGAGGTTCATAACCCCTGGTCTCAACATGCTTTAAATCTATCGCAGCTACTACACCAGCCTTTGAATATCGCAAGTGGAGACCATTATAGCAGCTTTATTTTCATAGCCTGCGATAGATAGCATACTTTTATCGCAGCTATTAAAGCAGAGGGAACTGTCATCTGCATAGGTTTTTCCACCATTTTGTTACTTCGTTGTTGTGTTTGGTATAAAAAGTATGCTTCAAAATGCCCACAGCACAAAATTTGGCAGTTGCTTTGCTTTCTTGTGTCTGTCATATTCTGCTATGAATTTAAAGCAAGTGGAGAGCCACAGCGTAATAGCGAAAGGCGATACTTGGATTAAAAAACACGTTTCTATGAATAAAACCTCAAAATCCTATAAAGGCAGACTTTCTACCCATTATGTCACAGGCATCGCAGTGAAGTCTTCTCGAAAAGTTGCAAGGCTTAAAGCCCTAATCACAATGCAACTTTAGCTTCGGTTCCGTCTGGCGTTTGTGAGTTCAGTCATAGGAAATGACTACATCCCATCACAATGTCGCTTCGACATGGATGTTACGTTGGTTCGTGTACAAGACAACGTAACGTGACTCCAACTTCAAGCAAAAAATTTGGTTTGGTTGAACTTTTTCTCGCTTTGACATTAAAAAATAGCAACAAAATCATAACGACAATTCGAAGCGAACACAAATCACAAAGACCTCGTAACGGAGTCAATGACAAAGCTGAAGCGTGGTTTGTGACTCAGGCATGACTTCGATGTTACGTTGGCTTACGTAGCAATAATCTTAATGTCAAAGCGATAAATGATAAAAAAAAACATTGGGCGAAATCTTCCTTGCGTTTGAAGGACTTTTTTCGCTGCTTTGTTCGGATGAAACGATTTCTATTTCAAAGCAACAAAGATTCAAAACATATGAATATTGCTATGGCATTCAAAGATGTTGCAATCATTCGAGCGATTTCATGTCTATGAAGACTATTTTAGTCTTCAAAGAGAGAAGAGTGGGTCTTTAGTTCATATTCACCAACACAAACATGCGATCAACACAATTTAGTGCAAAAAGTCACTCACCACTTCCTGAAATGATCAATTGAGATCAACTCGCAGTATTTTAGCTGGACGATTTCCACTCTCAATCATTAGAAAGGCCTACACTTCACTACTTGTCGGACATATTTCGCCTACACAATAAATTGTTTAGTGTGAAGTACCTACCCCAAATAGATAAGCAAATACACGCTATGGCTCATATTTTGATTCGAATATCACTACACTTGAAAGCTACAATAATCTAAACGTTAAGAATCTTTTCGAGCAAAGACAATTAGAACAAGAGAAACTTAACCTTCTACCGAAAAGGGCTTTCAAAGCGTCACGTCTCATATTTTCGTAAGATTTGGCAAGAGTCTCTTCCTTGTATCAATATCAAAGTTATCGTTACAAACTATACCGTAACTAACAAAGAGAACTAAACAAATTTAATTTCTACAAAAATATATATGTAATCATGTTACACTATCATACAACCAATTTTTTTACTTCTTAAAACGATTACAATTATTGTATATACGAATATTTGTATATAGTAAAATATTTAAACAACAAAAAAAAAACTTTTGCTACATAAAACGTCGACCAGAAGCAATTATTTGTTTGACATTTTTTTCCCCCCTTTTCTAAAGTAGTTACACATTCGCTAAACTACATCGTACTGCGCCTACTTTTCAACGCTCATTTGAATTTTTTAATTTAATATACATTTATAAATTTCAATATTAATGCTTAAACAAAGTAAACATTCAATAAGAAACCATAAATAAGAGAACAAAAATATATTCCAAACTAAATATACCAAATATTTGATTTTATAAATAGGAAATTTTCTTATAAGACCCATCGATTAGTTCTTTGACTACAAAATGATACAACTCTCTTAAGTTAATTTTTTTAATTTATAGTTTTATTTATAATAACACGAAATGAAAAACAAAAATAAAATAAACCACTTAATTTTTGATATAAAAAATAATATCCATTTGCAAACTATTTTTTAGTGATTTTAACAATAAAACAAACACTCCGATAAACAACAACAACAACAACAACAAGTTACACAACAAAATTATTTCAAAGAAATCAGTTCAACTTGAAAAAATAAAAACATTTACTGTCTTTAAGAAAAGAAACAAAAAATAGATAAAAAATATTAACAAAGCAAAAAATGGTCCAATCCTATGAATATGCTCATAATATTTGAGAGCAAAGTTTAAAAAAAAAAAACTCAACAGTAATTAATTCAAAACTGAAAATATAAAAAAAAAATAACAAAAACCAAACGGAATAAGGCATCATAAATTTCATATAGATTTTTGTTACTTCTAATAGAACTTAAAAAAAAAACCAATGAAATATATCCATTAAATTATAATACATTCAAAACAACAAAAGTAAAACAGAGTTCATTTCTCAATACCAACGTGAACACAGATTTTGATTGAAAGAATACGATAGATACAATTGCGAATAAAGTATATAAACTGCAAAATTTAAGAGTTTGACAATTGACAAAAACAGAAAACACAATGGGTAAATATAATTTATTTAAAAATAATTGTACATTATTATTATTAAAATTGTAATTCTTATTATTGTTATTATTATGATTATTATTATCTATTCAAAGAAGAGAAAAACAAAACAAGAAAAATAAAATAAAAATTATTTGTAATTATTATTACATAGAGCAAAACTAAAAATCCTTAATAATTTTAAGCTTTTTTGTTAAAGCATGTTGTCGATACCAAGCCGAATCTTATATTTTAAATGTGTTACTGTTATTTTAAAAAGGAAAAATTCAAATGAAATGAAAAATCAAATATTATAATAATATTTAAAATGAAGAAAAAAAAAAACAGGAAAATAGGAAAATCTAAAAAAAAATAAAAATAAAACATTTTACTAACGAAAAATTCAAATTAGTCGTGTTTTTATTTATTTTTTGTTTTTATACTTTTTGATTTATCGATTGAGGCGGTAAGCTGTTTGCTACCCTTGCTGAGTGAACAGTAAAAAAAAACAATTATGAAACAATGGAAACGGCGGGCGGCGCGGCGTGAGACTCAGGAATAAGGATGCTCTGGTATGTCTTAGCTTCATCCATTTAGCTGGAGAGATGTTAAGGGAGAGGGGAGAGGGTTTGAGTTTTCACATTGAAAAAATTTAAAATGAGTGTAATAATGCCAAACGTCAAAATTTGGCTTAATTTCACTTTTAGAAAGCGAAATAAGGCCAAATCCTTCAATTTTGCACTGGAAAATGGAAGCTTCAGTCAGCTTGCTCCACAGCTTGAGTATGGCATGGTTGCCTTAAAAAGATCAGTTGGCCTTCTCCACCCGATTGTGCGATGTTCTCTATTTCCTCTGTTGTGAACTTCTTCAGAATCGGTGGTTCAGTTACTCTCGTCTGCCAGTCAATTATGTCGATGTAATCGGATGCATTGAAGTTTACCATTGCCACTTCAAAGTGCCTTAGAGTTGATGTTTCAGACACACTGCGAATCTTCAGCATCCGTCGAGTTGCCAGTTCACGAACATTTTCAGCCATGCGCAAAGTAATTATTTCGCTGAATTACTGGATCAGATATTCTGAGAGATACCTAGAGACTGCCTTGCAATCATACTGTAGAGATGTCGCATATACCATCTTTGCACGACGATGGAGCTGACGATGGAATCTCTGTGGCTACATAGGTACAGACGAAGTAATCGTTTGCCACGTATTAGCCAACGAGCATGAGACATTCTGCCCTATCAGAGATTCCATCATAATCCAAAAAAGTCTAAGTTTCCCGATGAAACTATCACATAATCCATTCGGAGTATAACGAATTTTTGGTATCACCAAATCCGAGTGGAATGTAAATTCGTCGTCTTAATATACGAAAGAAGTTGTATTTGCAGAAAAATATGAATGATCTTGCACATTTGGCGTAAGACAGCTGATTTCGAAAACCAGCATGGCGGTATTTAGTATTAGTATTACTGGAAATGCTTTCTTCGATTCTATTCGGATTTTGTAAACACAAACTTTCGTAGTTCGTAACTTAGCTTTCCGTGTGGAAGTTTTCTACGATGTGATGGATCTGATTTTTTCGGGGAACTTATTTCCCAGATCTACTGGAAAATCTCCTGAGAGTACTGCTGAAGCAATATCCTATGAAGTGTTTTTCACAAAGGTCCATCAAGGTAGAGAAAAAGTGTCTCAATGTCAATTCATTCATGTGGAGTGAACAAATTATCCACTGAAGTGGTTTCTGCAGCCTCTTTTCAAGGGTGTCGGCATCACCTAAGGAGAGTTGAGGGAAAATGCGGCGTTTTAATGCACCAAGTGAAAAAGGGAACTTAGCTTAGCAATGACCTGGCGGAGGCAGTTACTCTCAGTCGATTCATATCATATTTTAACTAAGTAAATATGAGCCTAATAGACACAAAATTTTTGCTATTACATGTCCGTTAAGTGAAAAAAAAATTACGCTCCACCCTAGTATACATTCTTTAGATATTAAATACCTCTCCACAACGTTTAGTTAAAATTATTTTACATTAGCGGTGTTTTCTACCCACAAAATGGCAGAATTTTTGGTGGAAAATAATAACCGTTTACACTTAAGATGGCCACCAACAGTTTAAAGTTAAAGAGAGATTTAAAAGATTTGATAGTAGTTTAACTAATTTTAATGGTTTTTCATTTCCGATAATTTCCGGCCACTTTACAGCGAACAGCTCAAAAATGGGTTTTCGCAAGGCGTTCTTGAGGAAACTCTCTTACCGACTTATGTCTTAATGTTTCTGCATGATAAAATTGTACAACATAAAAGTATGCTCAGTATTGTACAAAAGGTATGAATAAATCCATATTTAAAAAAATTAAAAAAGTTAATTTTCACACTGTAACCCTAACACCCCCTCCCCTCCCCCTTTAAAGTCGTCTTTATCTAGAAAGCTGGTATAACCCTATATCTATAAAGCGGGAAATAAGGAAATGATAAGGAAGGAGATAAAATATGAATCTCTGTACTTAACTGTACGACCGAAGTTGTGCTCAAGGGAGAACTGAAGCACATTCTTTGCGAGGCTGGTATTGCGGTTAAATAGTTTCAGGAGAAGAATGGAACTAGCTATTTCACTAAAGCAGTATAAAATAGAGATAAGAAAGAAGGAGACATCAAACAATACGACGATGTTCCAGAGACTCAATTTAACCTATAGTTGGATTGTAACCAATTCAATTTTAATGCTCTGTTTCGAACCGTGTAAAGCAGGCGCATTGATGTTTAAGGAGCACCTGTCCACCGTCACCGTATGTAGGCAAATTTTCCAGCACCGTTTTAACAAACAAGCATCTTTTTTGGCGACATTTTTAAATATGTTACACACATCCAAAGTACTAATAACAGCTTTTTCGTTTCTTCTTCATGTACAATTCATGGATAATGGCAAACGGGGATGGTTGAGCCTTAAAGACAAAGGAGCGCATTGGGTTTTCGATGTATTGAATTCTACTCGGTTTTTAAAACCCCATGCCATCATACGCAACTGTTCCAGTTCCACCTTCCACATACGAAGAGCAGGGACGTGAAGTTGGAAACGAATATAAAAAACTGAGCGTCTGCAAAACAATTTAGTGTATTGTATGTTTCAGATAAAAGATCATTTATGAAGAAAAGTAAGAGTGTCGGTGAAAAAACGGAGCCCTGGGGCTCACCAGCATTTATAAAGTAAGTATGAGACTTAAAACCGTCCAATTCAACTTGTATTTAACGGTCTGAAAGGTAATTCCTATTCCAACGAACAAGAGACTCGAAATATCAAGCGCAACAATCTTATTTTCTCCAAAAAAATTTGAAGATCGGTTCAAATTTTCGGTGAGATAAGCCATCAAATAACCAAAGGACCTTTTAATGGGAGCGGGTCGAAATGCTGTATTTTAAAATACTGTATGGTCAAAATACGGTATGATCAAAATACTGTAGTTCAAAATTCTGTATGCCAAATTGCTCTATGAGCAAAACACTCTCAAAAATCTGTCTGTAAAAAAACTGTGTTTTTGCATAATTCCGTTCTTAAACTTCCATTCCTTTATTTGTTTTCACTATCGATATATTCATTTTGAAGCAAAATAACATTTTACACTTAAATTTGCACAAACCTTTAAACTACTGAACGCATGAACGCGTGCTAGTTTTGACAGATTAATTTGTCTGTTGCAATTGCTCATGCAGTTGTTGATTATGATCAAAACAATTCACTTTAACATGTGAGAGAGATACTTACATATAATCAAGAAGGAGAAAATGAAATAGAGAAAAAAGGCGAAGATATAATTTGTTATGTTCTTGTTTTAATTAATTCAAAGACTAATGAATTGTCATAGGTACATGTAATTGTTCAAGGAAATATATTGGATTATTATGGTAAAGAAAAATTGTTGTTGTTTTCAAAATTCTGTATTTGAAATTGCTGTAAAAAAAAAGTGCCGGCACTTTTTTACATTCTCAAAACAATTTTTATTTTTCAGCCTAATTACAGCAATTTCAAATACAGTATTTTGAGATACAGTATTTTGAGATACAGTAATTTGACTTACAGTACTTTGACCATAAAGTATTTTGTACATACAGTATTTTTAAATACAGTATTTTAAGGTACAGTATTTTAAATACAGTATTATGACCCACCACGGGTACCATGTGGTACCCGTGGTGTGATGGATAGCATGTCCGCCTGTTAATCCAGAGGTTCGAGTTCGAATCCCACCAGAGGCAAAAATGTTTTTTCTACGGGTATCGCCTTTCGCGAGGAATTGGCAAATCCTCCGTTAGTATTCATTGCCATGAAAAGCGCATTCTCGATTAGCCGTTCGGAACCGGCAGAAAATTGTAGGTCCCTTCCATTCCCTCACAAGGCATGGTTGTGAGAAATGCGCTAGTCCCAGGGGCTCTTCGCCCTGTAGCGCCACCCTATTTATTTTTTTTTTTTATTATGACCCATACAGTATTTTGACCCTAACCCCCTTTTAATACGTAAGCCGTACTGTTGGTCATTAAGAAGCTTTCATTTTCTAGATATTTCAGAAGTTGAGGGTTTATCAACGCTTCCATGACATTGGAAAGAAGGGACGAACTGCAAATGGACGGTAATTGGAAGGGGAGGAAGATACGCCTTTTTTAGGGACATGATGTTTTCCATCTAACGGAAAGAGCCTAAAAGAATAGGATGAATAGAAAAATTTACGCAGTGGTTTTCCCAGCGTAGAAGAACATCTCTTCCGAATAAAAGCAGGAATGCCTTCTGGACTAGCGAATTATACTATAATATTAAGAAAGGGAAAGGGAAAGGGAAAGGAAAAACACCGAATTCGCAAAGAGAATAACAAGCAGCATGAGAAGCGCTGGTTTGAGAAAATTCTCGCTTTCAGGGAAAATGCCCAATTCCATTTAGGTGATGATAAAGAATGCCGTGGCATTCCCGACCTAGAAGAAATTAGATATTTCCATATGCAAACTTAAATCAAATAAGACTGTCAGTATAAAAAGGATGAAAAAAAACGAAAAGTGTCTATAATTAAATGGTAATATTTCGGTAAATTTCAAACGCAGAAAGTTTTCTGATAAAGCATTAAAAAGAAAATTTTATTTACTTTCTTTTTTTATCAAGCAATGCCCATCCCTATCTGCAACCAGAAAGAAATGCCATTAAAAAAAATGACAAAACTAAAAAATTTGAAAATTCTGACTTTTCCGTCGGTAATCTAATTACTGAAAACGTTTTGGACAAAAAACGTCCTTGGAAATGTATCAAAATTCTGCTTCGTTTTCGAGTTGTATTGAAAAAACGAGTGAAGATGGTTTAAAATCCATATCTCCAATTTGCACCCTCTAATTTAATTGCACTTTCGGTTTTTACTTATTAACTAGCCCATTAATCGATTAATGCAATAAAAATCCACCCTTTTTCGATTTTCTGTATATACCCTTTTTTACGACATAATCAATAGACAATAACACGTGAACGTCTGAAACCCCACGTCAACAACTTGATAGGTCCTTATTAATGTGGTTCACATGGTTAGGTTGTGGTTGGCAGATCTTGGATTTCAGGGCCGCGTATGACAGTATTTACAGAGACGAGCTGTACAGACATTTTAAGTTTCGGCATCCCTGTAAAACTAGCACGACTATGCAGGTTGATTTTAAAGACTTTACGCTGCTCTGTCAAGGTCGGCAAAGAAACAAACATCATACATGAAAAGGTTGCTCAGATCTACATAAAACTTTAACATCAGAGGAATAATCGTTCATAAGTCTACAATTACTCTCGTACGCAGGCGATATTGATGTGCGATAAGTATGTGCTTCTATCTAACAAGCACAGAAAACATCGACGAATTGGACAAAACTTCATAGCTGATAGACATAACTACGAAGTTTTTTGGCGACAATCCCAAAAATTATTTCTTACTTACTTACTTAAGGTGGCGCTACAGTCCGGGCCGGACTAGGGCCTCAACCAACATGCTTCTCCAGCCAGCTCGGTCCCTACCTAGCTGCCTCCAGTTTTGCACGCCAAGTTGGTTAAGGTCCTTTCCTACTTGCGTGCGCCACCTGAGTCGCGGTTTTCCTCTACTGCGCCGACAATCGGGATTGGATTCGAAGACTTTCCGGGCCGGAGCGTTGGTATCCATTCGCTCTACATGACCCAGACATCTAAGCCGCTGGACCTTGACTCGTTTGACCAGATCAGTGTCGCTGTACAGCCCGTACAGTTCGTCGTTAAATCTTCTTCTCCACTCTCCATCTATGCAGAGTGGACCAAAAATCACCCGAAGATTTTTTCTCTCGAAGCATCCTAAAGCGTTTTCGTCTGCCTTTGACAAGGTCCATGCCTCTGCGCCATATATAAGAACCGGGATGATAAGTGTCTTATAAAGGGACACTTTAGTTGCTCGAGAGAGGACTTTACTACTCAATTGCCTTCTTAGTCCGAAGAAACAGCGATTGGCAAGAGTTATTCTTCGTTTGATTTCAGCGCGGGTGTCGTTGTTTGAATTAATAGCGGCGCCTAGATAGACAAAGTCCTTAACTAACTCAAAGTTATAGCTGTCTATTTTGACGTTCTGTCCAAGACGTCGGTGTTGGGTGTCCTTTCTTGATGACAGCATATACTTGGTCTTGCCCTCATTTACCACTAAACCCATCTTCTTCGCTTCCGTCTCAGTGCTCATAAACGCGCCATTGACATCACGCTGCGTTCTTCCAATTATGTCAATATCGTCGGCATATCCGAGCAATTGAACGGATCTTTGAAAGATTGTGCCTCTTATGTTGACGTGGGAGTTTTGCACTATTCTTTCAAGAACGATGTTGAAGAAGTCGCATGACAGTGCATCGCCTTGCCTAAAACCTTTTTTGACATCGAATGTATCGGTGAGATCTTTTCCGACCCTAATGGAGCAGCGTGCGTTCTCCATCGTCATCCTACACAATCGGACAAGTTTGGTAGGGATGCCAAAACTAGACATGGCTTTATATAACTCCTCTCTATAGATGCTGTCATATGCGGCCTTAAAATCGATAAAAAGGTGGTAGGTATCGATTTGAAGCTCCTGGGTTTTTTCCAAGATCTTCCGTAGTGTGAAGATTTGGTCTATGGTGGACTATCCTGGTCCAAAGCCGCACTGATAAGGACCTATCAGGTTGTTGACGAATGGCTTCAGACGCTCACACAATACGGCAGAGAGGATCTTATATGCGATGTTAAGAAGACTGAAACCTCTGTAGTTGGCGCAGTTCAGAGGGTCTCCTTTCTTGAGGACCGGGGAAACAATACTGAGGTTCCATTCATCGGGCATGCTTTCTTCCGACCATATTTTGCAAATTAGCTGGTGCATACTCCTGATTAGGTCATCGCCTGCCGCTTTAAACAATTCGGCAGTGAGGCCATCAGCTCCAGCAGCTTTGTTGGACTTCAGCTTGGATACTGCTGTCTTCACTTCGTTCAGGTCGGGTTGGCGGAATTCTTGGTCTACGTCGCCTAAATCGAATGGTTCTATCTCTCTAACAGCGGAATTGGGTTCATCATCGCCGTTATAGAGCTTAGAGAAGTGGTCTTTCCATATCCTCAGCATTGACTGCGGTTCCTCACCACGATGTTCCCTTGATCGTCTTTGCAGGCTTCGGCTCGGGGCTTGTAGCCCGAGGCTGTTATTTTTACCTTCTGGTAAAACTTCCGAACCTCATTCCTGCTATGGCACCCTTCTATCTCCTCGATCGCGCGCTTCTCATACTCTCTCTTTTTGCGTCTGAGAAGCCGGTGTTCGTCTCTCCTCTTCTGCTTTAGAGCTCATAAGCAGTTCTAGTCTTTTTGTGCAGCGCCGCTTTGTATGCTTCCTGTTTAGCTGCATGTGCTTGCCGGCAGTCGTCGTCAAGCCAGGGGTTTCGTTGTGGTGGCCGTGTGAAACCCAGCACTTCAGAGGCGGCATCTCTGATGACTGATTGGCAGTGCTGCCATTGGTTCTCTATACTTGATGCTGGCGGCATAGGACTCCTTAAGAGGTTGTAAGAGACTCGATCGGAAAAGGACTTGGCGATCTCTTGCGATTGTAGTCGTCCAACGTCGAATTGTCTCACAGTATTTCCTTGTTTTGGCTTGGATCGGGATATCCGCAGTCGTACCTTGGCTACAACAAGGTAGTGGTCCGAGTCAATGTTGGCCCCTCGGAATGTTCGGACATCCTCTATACTGGAGAAGTGTCGTGCGTCGATCGCAATGTGGTCAATCTGGTTGACGGTTGATTGATCAGGAGGTTTCCATGTCCCTTTGTGGATATTGAGGTGCTGGAACCGCGTACTAGCTACCAGAACATCTCGCCCCGCAGCGAAATCGATCAGCCTGAATCCGTTATCGGAATTTATTTATTATATTTTAATTTTATAAATTATTTCTGGGCAGTTGCATTTGTTTGAGTGAAAAACCTTTGACTCATAAAAAGTATTCCTTAAGGCAAATTTTGTGATTCTTGAGTAGATTCTCCTTCAAAGAGAAGAGAAATGGCTGTCACTGGGGCCGTATCCGGATAGTTTTTGTTTGTTGTTTACGTGCTAAGCATTTAGCAGAGACACAACTCCTGATAGAAAACTAATTTTTGTTTCTTTTCACGTTGGTTTTTATTATTTTGGTGCGCAGAACTAAAGTCACTTAAGATGCATGAGAGTTCAAAAAAAGCCAATTCCCAACGCCTAGCAACAGTATCTTGAATGTTTTTCTGTTTTTAAAAGTTGGATTTTAATATTTCACAGCTGCTGTCGTCAGCAATTTGGGAAAAGATATCTGAATCGTTCAAGAAGGTATCTAAGATATGGGTATCCGGGTTAGCCTATCCGATAGGTTCTTTAACGTGCCCAATTTTAGGAATCTTGTGTGACATCAATCTCTGGTTTGCCGACATCCTTGCAGCTCAACCGAGTAAAGTTGGTGCTTGGTGGTGGAGGGAAATGAGTAATGACTTTCATTCCATATCAGCGCAACGGTTACCGGCTCTCAGTCGAGTTCGCAAACTTCTAACGAATTTGAAATATATTCTTTCAAAAGCAAATATACTCGTATCTAGTAATGAAACAGACAAGTAAGCTGTGCTAAATTTATATATGCGGTGCGGCGTAAGAGGCGTTCGAATGATAATTTTAACAATTTTTGTATCTGTACTGTTGAAACAATGATAACAAAAACAGATTTTTTGGCGCCCTTATTGAACGTACTTAATCCGCACATTTCACTATAATAAACTATGATCCATTTATTCATTCACCACACGTTCACTCAAACAGTATCATCAATTCCTCCCCACAAATCGTGTGTTTATCTTTTAAGTTCCAATTTTATCAAAGAAAAAAACAGTACTTAACTTCTACACTCGTCTCTGTTCACATTTAGAAAAGAAAACAACGAATTCATCGCACTGGCTATGCATTTTATTTACAAACTGAAAACAGCTGTTGCCTTAAATTGAGTACTCTTGCGCCGAAATCGATTTTTCTAACAAATACCAAACAATCCACTCACTTGTTCATTGAAAAACTCATCAGAAACCTACTTACTGTCGCACTAGCAAGGCATCGCTATTACGTACGACCATCCAAATGGTTTCGTCAATTTAGTGTTTCCTTTAAACTACAACAGTTTTTCCTCACTTAGATACAAGTAGTGTTCTTTTTTGTTTTAAATAAATATGTGCCTGTGCTAAAAACCGAAGACTCTTTTTGTATCATAAAGGAAAACAACAGACGGTGTAATGAATTGAAACCATTTAAACAAAAATATCAAATCTCCTCTCCCACGCCCTTTGATTTTGTGAAAATTTTTCGGTATATGTACACGTCAGTAGGTTGAAACGGGCGCGATTAAAAATGGACTTGGTCAGCCTTTCACTGTTTTGTTTTATTTCACTTGTGATTGGAGCTGTTCTTATGCTGATTATTCAGTACTACATATACGTGCGCTTTTGTGATATGCCGAAAGCCAGCAGCGAACAAAAGGACTTCAATGAAAAGTATGCACTGCCCGAGGTATGTAGCTACACTTAATTGCGTATCCTTTTTTCTTCTTTTTTTTTTTTTGCTAATGTAAAACACGAACGTTGAACAAGTTCACTTAAATTTGCTTCTTTATTATTAAACACCTCGCCCACTACCAATGCAATTCAATCACTCGTGTGTCGTGTCGACTTATGTATATTTTTCAAAGGACATACACGAGAATGCAACGAAATTCGATCCAGAGAGTAAGTCCCCCCTGATGGCTCTCAACCTGATAATGCAATTCCTGTTCCATGAACTGAAGCACACCAGCAGAGTCCGTAAGTGGTTCTACCGGAAACTCTCCTTGGAACTGGATGAATTGGTTACGAAGACCACTACTGGGAAATTATTCGATAAGTTGACGGTAAGTGCAACAAGAGATAAGATTGGATAAGTTCTAAGTCATATTAAGGACACTCGGTCGGCTCTTTTACATTTGCATCTATTCATTTGTTAATGTGTCTTAAAGTTTTCATTTCTTTTTTTCGTATCTTAATATAAGTTGAATGAAAAATTAAAAGAAATGCAGATAGATTTGAATAAAATATTTAGCCCTTGTTAATCACTCTGCCTCTGAGCTGATTTCTTTGAGAGCTCAGATAGGACTTTTATAGTCAAAGTGTTGCTCATTTCATAGAACACACACTTGAAACTTGAAAGATTGTAAAGCAAGAGGAAGTGAACCCTAGTTGCATTGCATTATTGATGATTTTCTGCATGAGTTAATTTAATGGCCTTGTGCCTTTTCACCTATGATGTTGTGTGCTCTTGGTTGGTGTTTTAGTTTTTATTTTTACTCCTTCATCAGTCATCACAGTAAAAGGGACTCTGCTTCTTACTTGCTCCTCCTCCCCACCTCTCCCTCCTACAGAGAGAACAGTGCTTCCGGGATGTGGGCATGTGAAAATACAAAACTAATTGTGTTTCTTAATTAGTGTATGGAGTAAAATTTTGCTAAAGGAACACCAAGGATAAAATAAAATGTTATGTCGACTGGTGACATTTAGAAAATATTTTTTCGGTGAACAGGAAACTGAGCTATTTTTTGTTGTATAAAAGAACTAGCTGAGCCACCCGGCGTTGCTCGAGTCTGTAGTTGTAAGGTTCTCGTTCTCGTTCCTGTTTCTGTTTCTATAGAATTATAGGGATGAAATCTTTGCTATGTTACTGAGGAATTATGTGGCATCCCAGTGCTGAAAGAGCTTTTGAAATCAGTCTAGTAGTTTCTAAGTTTCCGTTCCCAACCTCGTTCCTGTGGGAATTTTCCGTTCCCATGGGAATATGTGAATGAATTATAAGTCTATGTCACTGAGAGATAATGTTACATTACATCCTAGTGTCGAAAGAATTTTTGAAATCGGTCAAGTAACTTTAAGATTCCCATTTTCGTCCCTGTTTCTGTTCCCGTGGGACTATAGGGATGAAGTCTACACTTAGTTACTAAGGGATTATGTGGCATCCCAGTAGTAAAAAATTTTTTGAAATCTGTCCAGTAACTTCTATGTTTCCGTTCCCAACCCCCTTCCTGTGGGATCTTCCGTTCCCATGGAAATATGTGAATGAAATGTAAGTCTATGTCTATGTATGATAATGTAACATCCTAGAGCTCCTGTTTCTGTCTCTGTGGGATTATAGGGATGAGATTTACGCTAAGTTAGTGAGGTATTAAGTGGCATCCCATTGCTGAGAGAATTTTTTAAAGCCGTCCAGTAGTTTCTAAATTTCCGTTTCCAACCCCGTTCCTATAAGTCTATGTCACTGAGGGATAATGAAACATACAGTTGAAAGAATATTTGAAATTGGTCAAGTAAGTTTAATGTTCCCGTTCTCGTTCCTGTTTCTGTTCCCGTGGAAATATAGGGATAAAATATAGTCTAAGTTACTGATGGAGGGGGGTGCTACACACTCCTAATGCTGAAAGAATTTTTGAAATCAATCCAGTAGTTTCTAAGTTTCCGTTCATAACCCCGTTCCTGTGGGAATATGGGGATTAAACCCTGACAGAAATTATCTCTGGGCTAAACTATTTCAACCCTGGAAATTTCATAAAAATCCGTTGGGTGGCTTAGGAGTCTATACCGGACATACATACAAACACACATACATCCTATTTTTTATTTATACATAGATAGATAGATAGATAGATAGATAGATTTATTTATTTGCATGTGTTGCACTTTTCACTGAAGCACCGTGTGAAAGACGATATTTTTCGTCTTACTATCAGGCACGAGAACAATTAACGCAGATGATCTTCCGACTCGTGAGCATGCCACATATAATTCACCATGGGAAAAACATTCAACGATTGACTTTGTGATTTATTTATGGTCATAGCGAATGCAAGACGGATCGGAAACGACAACGGTAACCTTAAAACTCTTTGACCAATTTCAAAAGTTCTTTTGAGTTTTAGATGAAACATTTCGGAGAGATACGTAACACGTACTATATTTTATCCGCATATTCCCACGGGAATAGAAGGACGGGAACTCCCTCCCCACCAGTTTTCAGCCAAATCGGTTCAGCTGTTCTTGAGTTATAAAATTCGAAAGAACTTTTGAAATTGGTCAAAAATTTTTATAAGGTTTGCGTTCCCAATCACGTTCGCGTATCATCCTAAATTCATAAGACTCGGCGTTTCCTCTAATGGCTTCTGCAGAAGTTGCTTAGATGAGGAGGGGAGGAGACAATCCCACACCTCCTCTACTCATGTCCTGCACTCTCCTTTAAAAGAAAACGGCATCTAGGAAAATATTTTCTTGATGATCCAAGCGGTCTGGTGAACACAGATCCCCTACATCTCCTCCGCTTTATTAAAAGCTCCAAATGGTTTTGTTAAGTGAGGTACTCCCTCGCATAATTTTTATGGTATCACAATGGACCTAATATTGGTCTAAGTGTGTCAGTTGTATTCCTGACAGCCATTTTAACCTTACCTAACCTATCATCCTAAATTCGAAAGAATTTGTGAAATCTGTCCAGTTGTATCTAGGTTTCCGTTCTTAATCCCGTTCCCAGATAAAAAAAAATATAGCTGAGCCTACTGGCTCTGCCCGGGTCCCTAGGGAATATGAGGATGAAATAATTTATGTTAATGAGGGATAATGTAGCATCTTACAGCTGAAAGAATTTTTGAAATCTATCCAGTAGTTTCTAAGTTTGCTTTCCCAATCCCGTTCCCGTGGGAATATGGGGATGAATAAAAGTTTCTAACGGTAAAATAATTTTTTAAATCGGTTAAGTAGTTTCTACGTCCCCGTTTACGTTCCAGTTCCCATAGGAATATAGGGATTAAAAGTATCCTATGTCCGTCCTCTGGTCCTAAGCTACCTCCCCACCAATTTTCAGAAAAATCCGTTCAGCCGTTTTTGAGTAATGAATAGTGTAACTAACACGACTTTCTTTTATATATATAGATTTGTGAACAAATTTTGAGATTTTTTAAAGGCTTCCCATATTTTAAAATACTACAACTACTGTGTTGAAACTGTTCAACATTTCACCCGGATAGAACAAAGCACTGGTAACCAAACACAGTAATTGATATGAAAAAAACAACACACAGCTTGAAAAAAAAAATTCTCCAGAAAGCTTGCCGTTTTACGGTAGTTCTCTTTGCTTCCGTAAAACCAATAAAAGCTATTTCGTGCACCATTTGGTCATAGTTGAGTTACTTTGTTTATCTCCTGCCACCTGAAATAGTTTTTATTAGTCAGTAAATGTTGGGTCTTATGATTTAAGAGGTCTTGGTTCTCTGCATTCACCAGCAATTTTGAAAACGATAAAAGGTCTTTTCATCATTGCTCAAGTGTTAGATATACCAATTTTAAACATATCAAGAACTGTATCTAAGCATTATGAAAAAACTATAAATATTTAGCTGTGAAAAAATTAAGGAGTCTAGAAATTTCTGGCGATTTTGACTGGATTTGAAAACTCCTTGCAAAAGGCATTGTCATAAGAAAAGCAATTGGATGTTTCATGGATTCGAACCTCAAACTCTGAAACAACATTCAGGGGTCGATTTACCGCATCAGTGATCGAATGAGTTAGTAGTCTGCTGTTCATTTATTGACTTCAATTCGTTCAAATTCTCATAAAAGAATGTCAAATCGTGTTACTATAGTGCTCGGAAACGCGAGAAGTAATGCCAAAAGCACATAATGTAGTCACGTATTACTCGATCACGTGTCCGGCAATTCGGCTCCAGACTTGCTACACACATTGCCCAACAGTCATGCATATTATTTTGCTGTTTAACTGTTGTCCTTATAATTCCTAGTAGGTAAACTACAATTCTGACGTTGCGTCAATTAACGTTTAACTTACGATAAGTAACGTTTTCGTTTTGCTAAGTAACGTTTTAGTTGTTCTATGTAACGTTTACGTTACGCTAAGTAACGTTTACATTACTTTTAGTAACAAAACTTTATATAAAGGGTCCACCATCTAAGGTTTTTTTCAACTAGTACTTATTTCGTGAATGGTAACACTTAGCTAATGTCTGATTTGACAGATAATTAGTTTTATCCTTCCGCTAAACGAATATGGTTGTGTATACTCTTGAATAACGCTGGGAAATGTTGCGACATTACCGACTTTGCCAAAAAAAATAAAATCATCTTGATGAAGCTCATTTTGATCTTGGGGGGTATGTAAACAAGCAAAATTGTCGCAATTGGGTCACAGAAAACCCACACGCATGCATTGAAAAGCCGATACACCCAAAACCAGTCACTGTTTGCTGCGGATTTTGGTCCAGAGGCATAATTGGGCCATTTTTCTTCGAAAATGAACAAGTGGCCGTTACAGTCAATGGCGATCGTTATCGGGCCATGTTGAACGAATTTTTGTTCACAAAAATTGAAGAGGAGGATATTGGCAACATTTCGTTTCAACAGGACGGCGCTACGTGCCACACAGGACACAGCCAAAGCTACACTCGATGTTTTGCGCCCTGTTTTTGAAGATCGCATTATCAGTTGCAGAGCTGATGTCGTTTGGCCACCTCGGAGCTGCGATTTGACACCGTTGGACTATTATTTGTGAGGTGCCGTAAAAGATAAGTGTTACACCGCGCTGACAAGCCAGAGACAATTGACTCTTTAAAGGACAATATTCGTGAAGCCATTGGTGAAATATAGCACACAATCGATAATGAGCTTAAAAATTTAACCGATCGTGTAGGCTACTGCATGGCCAGCCGAGGCAGTCATTTGAATGAAATTATTTTCCATTACTAACCGGAAGGATTGTACTTTCAAATATAAAAAGAAATTTGAGAAAATATTCAGCAGTTTTTTTTATAGCATTTTCAAAAAAAAAAGTTATTTGGCGGACCCTTTATATGTATTTCTTTAAGCTCCAACAAGAACTGTGCCGTTAAAAGCTAAAATACGTCAGCACAACACTTTTCATGCGCACTTATAACGCAGCTTTAATAGGTCTGTTCGTTGAACTTTCCCTAGGGTTGACCCAGGTTTTCTTGACAACCCTATGAGTTGTCAAAAAAACCTGGGTTTTCCAGTCCTCAAAAAACGCTAAACCACAAATCACCACACATCCCTGTCATTTGAATAAAAACATATGCCATTTGACAGCCCTAAAATCGACACAGCAAAAAGCTAGTGCTAGTTTGGGGAAAACCTATGGCAAACCTATGGCTGAAAAAACACTCAATTTCATTCAGGGCGAATTTAGGTTTCTCAAAAAACGCTTTGTGGCGACCCTAGGGCAACCCCAGGGCTTCAACGAACAAACCTAATGTTTTGCTTGAATTTGACTTTGCAATAATACTTTGAGTTTTCGAACACATTTCTAGGCTCTTCCAAATTCAGCTGCTAAATTATGTTTACATAGCGATATGTGAGAGTATCCGTACCAATTCTGACGTCTGTTTGTCGCGGCAAAAAATTGCTGTCAACAGTGTTTCTGTCACTGTCGGCATTTTAAAATCTCACTGGTTTGAGAAGAGCTTTTATGCAACACTCTGAGTGTAAAAATAAAAGCAATCGAATGAAATAAAATTCAAAAAATAAAAACGTTGGTTGAATTGTTGCGTTTTCTCATCATCGGGCATATACAGCTATGGACAAAGAAATAGCACATTATTAAGAAAAATCATAAATTCAAAATTTTCGTTATGTGAAATGGTTGCGATGTTCTTTTTCTTTGGGTATGTAGATTTGATAAACAAATGCAGTCTATCAAGCCTAAAAAGTACCGCAATTTTTGCATCATCCTAAGTGCGAAGCGGCGTACAATCCTAAGTATACTTTAAAGAAAGTGAAACATGGAGTGGGAAATTTATTGGTCTGGGTGCGTTTTCCTGGCACGGGGTGGGACCATTGGTGAGGATTGATGTCAAAATGGATAAATTCGCTTATCTTGCTATACTGAAGAATACAATGGAACCATATTCTTTTGAGTTCATGCCAATTAAGTGGATATTCATGCATGACAATGACCCCAAACACGCATCAAATATAAGGCGTGTTTTTTCACAAGACTGTTATATACATAACATCATTTTACATGCAAAGCAAAAACAACATCCCCGACAACCAATGTTATGGATAAAAGGATGGTTAAGATTTGGTCGGGGATAGATTTTTGACGTTTAGTCGAGTATCGAATGAGTTTTTCGACTTTTCAGTTTTTAATGTTGGTGCGTCTAGAGACTTTCATGTATCTCGAACAAAAGCAAAATGGGTGGCAAAGGGTCTGTTCACAAATGTGTAACTGAATAAAATCATATGCCCACTCTTACACTCCGCAATTTAGTTGCAGAAAATTTTAGATATTTAGAATTTCATTGATTTCAAGAGTTAGATTTGTAAATGTATATTAAGATACATAAAACAACGTAATAGCAATTAAAAAGGGTCTGTTTAGTGACTGAAAGCACATTTTGCATATATCTTTTCACATTTTTGTGTGAATGTTAACATTTTTTCCAAAGCTAATTGTTAAGTATGCCATAAAAATGGTTGTACTTTCTTATTATTAATAGTTTATTTCGTTTGAAACAAGTAACAAAATATTTTTTCCAACTCACATCTAAATCACAATCTCATATAAACTCAACCCCAGCATGTAAACAGAGTCAAGAGAAATTCTTTGTTACCTTTGTGAACGGACCTATTTTTGACGTTTCTAAACTAACAAAAAACTACACTACGGAACATTCTTATTTTCCACTCTATACAATTGCTTTAGGTTTTTAACAAACAGTTTTTGCGTTTTTGTGCGAATTTGGCAAAAAAAAAAATCATTTGTTGCCTTTTATTAGTTTGACAACTGATCGAGAACACCAACCCACAAATAAAAAAAAAACGAAGCGTTTTTTTTGGATATCATGTTATGTACATAACATCCTTGTGAAAAAAACACGCCTATAGTAAAAGCTTGGCTCGTGGATGAACAAATGTCCTAACCTGGCCAGCTCAAAGTCCCGATCTTAATCCCATAGAACACTTATGGAATGATGTTAAAGTCAAAATTGGGCAGACAAAATTTAAAAATTCAAACGATCTTTTGGCCGGAATCAAAGAAGCTTGGTACTCTATCCCGCAAAGTAGATGCCAGGCGTTAGTTGAAAGCATACCAAGGAAGTGCAAAGCAACTTTAAAACATCGTGGTCAACCAACTAAGAATTAACTTGGTAATACCTAAAATTATGAAAAAATAAATATTTTCACTAAAAATAATTTTTTTTTTACGATTATAGGTAAGTGTGCTATTTTCTTGTCCACCAGAAATTTGATAATCACTGCAAAACATATTTTTAAAAATTGAATTGTAAAGAAATAATTCCCTATTTCTAATTATTATTAATCCTTAGAAGTCACTTCATGTCATAAAATAGGAAAAAAAAATATTTAAGCTCAAAAGGAAAAAATAAATGCAGTTTTCATAAGAAAATGAATGAGTGTGCTATTTCTTTGTCCATAGCTGTATCTGAAATAAAGATGCATAAATGTGCATATGATATAGGTATATTTTGGAACTCAGTCTGTGCTCGCTTTCTTTATTAAATTTTAGCTTATCTTTTTGGTGGCTGGTTCTTGAAGGTATTGATACACTTTACCCACGTTTTTGCCTTTGATAGATGCAATCATACTGAGCTCTCTTGTAATATGTTACAGGTTTAGTCTTATTCTTTCAAATGTCTTCCCACTGACAATAGTAAGAGTGGGTAACTTCAAAAGACTGCAAGGATCGCATTCATTTCTGTCAATTAATTACGGTGAAAAAAAAAAATTTACAGCTTATTGAAAGGTTTTTGCCGTTACAATTTGTTGTATTTAGATCAGCATAACCCTTTTTATTAGATATATTGATAGTTAAGTAGTTATGTGAAACATTTGAACAAGTTCTCGATGACGAAGGAACTATTCACGGTCCAGAATCACATGAACGTAAAAATTATGCCACTATGCGCTTAATGAGTTCGACAAAAAGAAAGAAAGAGAGATCTTTACTTAAATATGCATGGTCTTGCAGCTATAATGTGCTATTTTCTCTAGTGCTGGGGCATGCTCGTTGGATCCAAGGTCAAAGAAAGAAAATATGTAGAGCTTTTGATACTTGTAAGACCAATACTTTTATTGGTCTTACAAGTAGTACAATCGCTGGCAAATCAACAGTCAAAGACTGACCGGTACCTTTTCGATGTCTCATGATATTATATTGTTTAAACTGTAGCATATGATTCCCATTGACTTTCGCCGATTATATCAGATCGTACCTCACTGTGGTGAAATTTCGAAACAAACTTTCAGATTTTACTAAGGCAGTCACCTTGGCCCTATTCTTTTAGTTCTTGCCATTAATGAGGTTACTTTAAGCATGTCGTCAAGTAAAATTTTGATCTTCGCTGATGATATGAAAATTTTCAAGATAATAGACTGCACAGCCGATCGCCATATCTTACATTCTGATGTTGAAAATTTTGCTACCCAGCAAATGTCAAAGTGTAATTTTTTCAAAGAAACGTACACCTGCTTTGAGAAATTACTCGATTTCCCAGCAAATACTATGCAACGTGTATTAAGAAGTTTAATTTAGTTCTAATTTAGACTTTTCGCCACATGTCAACCAAGTTGTTAGTAAAGGAAATTCAATGCTATAGACCAGTGATTCCCAAAGTGGTCGATATCGACCCCTTGGGGTCGATATCGTGTTCTCAGGGGTCGACAAAAACGAAATCTGAATTTGGGGGTCGACAAGTTTTTCAATCGACCCCCTTAACACATTTTCTTATTTTAAACTATAAAGATAGTGTTGCGTTACTTTTGCCATTCTAAAAATGAAAAGTTTAATGAAACATTGTGATAATTATGATATTATAAGTAGTAGTCTTAAACACTTTTTGCTTAAAATTGGCGGTGTGATGGCAGACACGAAAAAAATGTATACAGTTTGGACTACTTAAAGTTTGGATTTATTTCATCTCCATCAAATCAACACTTGCCGATGTGTCTCATATGTGAAAAAGTATTTAGTAACGATGCCATGAAGCCTTCAAAAATTTAGGACCACTTATCACGAGTTCATGCTGACAAAAAAAGTAAACCATTATCATTTTTCCAAGCACTTAAGGAAAAACTAGAGAAAAGGCCGTCCATAACATCGATGTTTGCATCATCTTTTATGCAAGACGTTAATGGCTTGCGAGCGTCCTACAATATATCTCTGCTAATAACTAGTCTCTAGTCTCTAAAATGGTAGTCGTGGAAGCCTCACACAATTGCAGAGTAGCTTATTTTACCAGCCATTGCAGAAGTCCTCAACAATGTATGGCATAAGCCCGCTCAAGATATTATAAAAAGAATACCCTTGAGCAATAACACCGTTCAGAGATGAATAGACGAGATGGGTCGCGACGTGGAAAACATTCTATGCAATTTATTGCAGACCAAGAGATTCTCTCTCCAGTTAGATGAGTCTACATTACCCGGCAATGAAACTCTGTTAGGATACGTTCGATATATCATAGATGAAAATATGTGTCGAGAACTGCTTTTTACCATATATCTGGAAACTGATACCAGAAAAGAATATATTTTTCTGGCAGTGGAACGTTTTTTTTACAACCGACAAAGCTATTCCATGGAGAAACATTATTTCTGTTGCGACTGCTGGAACACCATCTATGGTTGGTCGTCATCGTGATATTATAGCTCACTTAAAGTGACAATTGCCTGATGTACTGGTGATTCACTGCGTGATTCACAGACAACATAATAGTAGCAAAAAATCTGAGTCCTAGATTGCACCAGTCTTTGTAATACGTTATAAATGCTGTCAACAAGATTCGAAGCAATTCATTGAACTCTCGGTTATTTGCTCAGCTTTGTGAGGATAACAACGAAGTCTTTACTAAGTTACCTTTGCACACTGCAGTTCGCTGGCTTTCAAGAGGTGCTTGCTTAGCAAGATTTTCAGCTATTTTTGGGTCTGTGTTGGAGTTTCTTAATGAAAAAGATCCGAATTTGGAAGAAAGTCTGGAAAATTCTATGACGGATATTTATTACATGACCGATCTCAACTTGATCAAAATAAAATCAATTATAGCGGCGTTTGTGGGAAAACTTATTCTTTATAAACAAAATTTAAGCAGAAAAGAATACTTTCAGTTTCCGCATTTGTCGAAATGAACAGAAATCTTTCAAGACGATATTATTTTATCATATGTCACTCACTTGGACGCGCTTCACAAAGATCACCAAAAGGTTTCAGGATCTTTTGAACTTACAAATTCCTGAGTGGATAATAAATTCGTACAGTATAACAGCCATGGAAGAAACCAATGCAATGTGATAACGCAAGAAGAGTTGACCACCATCCAAACTGACGAAAAGCTTAAGGTAAAGTTCAACGAAGGCTATCAGAAGTTCTGGTTGCAGCGCAGCATAAACTCAATATACTGCATTGTGGAACATAATATCTCATCGCTTTTCTATCATCATATTTAGTTGAAAAAGGCTTCAGTGTGGTTGCAAACATTTTAACGAAAAAAAGAAACCGTTTAAAAGTCAACGAACGCGGGGACTTAAGGCTGCAACTTACCAATATTAAACCAGATCTAGTTAGATTGGTAGAAAGTTACCAAATTCATCCATCGCATTTATTTTTCAAATCATGAATTTATTATTTGTTCTCAATAATTAAGAGCACGATTTTTAAAAACCTGCATTAATAAATTATGAATTACACTTCATGTTTATTGAATTTCATACCTGCAATCATTGTAATGTCATGTTTTATTGTTATCTCAAAAAAATTTCTTTCTGCACTACTGCAAAACTTACTAAGGTACTAGGTACCTATTATAAGTAATTTGGTTTTGGGGGTCTACGGTATCAGTTCATTTTGGAAAAGGGGTCTGTTGCTCAAAATAGTTTGGGAAACCCTGCTATAGACCTTATTGAAAGATGGGTTTTAAGGAGTTCACGGACATCTACGTCACTCTTTCGCTGTATAACCGTCATGTTGGATCCCATCTTGAATAAGCTTCTCAAATATGATCTCCATATCCTGCAGTTCAGAATTCAAGGACAGAAAGTATAAGGCGAAGATTTATTGGATTTGCTCTCAAGGGACTCCCTTGGATTGATTCTTATGACCTTCCACCGTATAAGCATTGTATTCAACATTTGCAGATGCAAGTACTTTCGCATCGGCGATTAAACAATGATTTATTTTTTCTTCACTAGCTTAAAACAATTCAAATTGATGCTCCTCATTTTCTCTCATGCGTAGATTTTAACTACCAGGGTTACCTACCTAGGAGTAACTTCACTATCCTTATCATATAGAACTAATTATGGCTTGAATAAGCCTCTACCTCGTATGATGAGAGCCTTAAACTTAAACTCAAATTTAATAGATTGTCATGTTTGTAAAGCAAATTCAAAGTCCTTGATTCGAACCAGAGCTCCACTCTCTTGACTATGTTTTTGTTTTAATGTTGGTTCTTTGTTTATAATGGTCATTTTTAATATTTGATTTCTTGTAGCTATCTTATTAAATTTGTGTAAAAAATTTAAAATTGTGGTACCCGTGGTGTGATGGATAGCATGTCCACCTGCTTTTTTTTTTTTTTTTTTGTATAATTAACGCGCACATCAAGGGGTTATGAATACCCTTATAATGTTGTAAAACACAGTGCGAGTATTTAGGAAAATAGGAGAGGATTTAAAAGGAGACACCGATGCACGTTGCTTTTAAACCTTTGAGAATCGTAATGCAGGGGAAAAACACAGTCGGGTAGAGCATTCCACATTCGGGTGGTGCGACTGAAATACGAATCTCTATACTTGACTGTACGCCCGAAGTTGGGCTCAAGGTAAAACTGATGAGCATTCCTAGCGAGGAGGGTGTTGCGGCTAAATTTTTTCAGGGGAGGAATGCAACTGGCTATTTCACTAGAGCACTGTTTGTGAAAAAAGCGATAGAAGAGAGTGAGGCAGTTGACGTTTCGACAATGTTCAAGAGAATCAATCGATTCTACGATTAAACTATCACCTATCAATTTTAACGCTCTATTTTGTACCCTATCAAGCAGGTGCAAAGATGTTTGAGCAGCACCTGACCAGATATGGGAGTTATACTCCAGTTTTGGGCGGATGAAGGCCTTATAAATTGTAGCCAGATCAGAAGGGGTGAAGAACTTCCTGCATCGTCTCAAGAAACCTAAGCATTTAGCAGCGTTTTTGGCGACTTCAAATATGTGGTCATTCCAATGAAGATCATCGTTTACACACATACCAAGTACTGACAGCTTTTCGGTTTCTTCGATGCAGGTACCATTCATGGATAATGGCAATGGGGGAATGTTAAGCTTCAACGACAAGAGACAGCATTGAGTTTTCGAAGCATTGAATTCTACTCGGTTCATAAGACCCCATGAAACAATGCTGTCAAGGTCAGAATTCAATGAGCTTATCATAATTTTGTTAATCCAGAGGTTCGAGTTCGAATCCCAACAGAGGCAAATATGTTTTTGGCAAGTCCTCCGTTAGTATTCATTGCCATGAAAAGCGCTTTCTCGATTAGCCGTTCGGAACCGGCAGAAAATTGTAGGTCCCCTCCATTCCCTCACAAGGGATGGTTGTGAGAAATGCGCTAGGCCCAGGGGCTCCTCGCTGTAGCGCCACCCTATTTATTTTTTTTTTTTTCTATTATCTTATTAAATTTTGTATAAGTTTGTCAATAATTTTGATATATTTTTGTGTTCTGTTGTTTAGAGAGACTTGTAGTTTTTCCATACTAACAATTGAAACCTCGTTAAATGATGACAGTGACACATATTTCTGAGTACTTAAGGGTAAAGAAACTCTTGAAGAAAGGTAAACTTTTCACAAGCTTGAAATTAGTCGTTCCGATAGCGGAAAAAAATGTCACGGGCTGACTCCTACCTTTTCTCGTTTTTAATATGTCTAAAAGCGCTTAGTGTATGTGATTATATTTCAGGGAATGAAAACTATCGTGTGACATCAGCATATGTATTCGATGGCGTCCTCGAATCATTGTTGATGTGGTTTGTTGTTGCTTGACTGGTACCTACCTTGGGTATGATCGTTCATATTGAATACGACTACCAGCAATGTTAATTTAACAGAGAACGTACAACTCGAACACAGTACTCTCTACAAAAATGAACTTCCTTACATTCTACTTTTTCTGTAAATTTTCACCAACAACCCTATTGCTCCCATCAAGTGAAAAGAGAATACCTAAAGCCTTTAATCTGTACGGTGCACGTGGGTGGAGTTTTTCAACAACTTTCAATTCTATTCTTTTTTTTATAAACTTAAGACC
The DNA here is from genome assembly GCA_949752695.1 of Melanostoma scalare. NCBI lineage: Eukaryota > Metazoa > Arthropoda > Insecta > Diptera > Syrphidae > Melanostoma > Melanostoma scalare. Next base: position 56,073,041 of record OX456985.1, read on the forward strand.
TCATTTATTATTTTATAACTTTTTATTATAGTCCCAAAAGTACCTACTTTCTAAGTTAAAGGTTTTCATTTCAAAGACTCTAAGAACAATCGAAGATGGTAAGCCTGGTGTTAGTGCAACGCTTGAACTGATTTTACTTGTCTGCGTTTTTTATACCAACAAATGAGGAAAGATGCAGCATGCTAGTTGGATAAAGAATTTTTAAAAAAATTAGAAAACTTCCGTTAGCTCTTCATTGGAATGTGAAGAATCAAATTCCCTGCAATTCCAAAAAAATTTATCGAAATCATATTAAAGAATGGTTCATAAAAGACTTTTCCGTACTTATGCTTTTGAAGAGTAAAGTTGATATATTTTTAATGTTTTTTTTTCTCTCTAATAGGTCAAGGACCTTGACTTGGGCGATCAGTTTCCAGAAATAAAAATACTCAGTGTCCATGGTGTGGATATCCATGAGACGGAGGGTCGAATCGAAAATCTAGATTTGCTCCTGGAATTGAAATACACCGGAAACTTCAGACTCGCCGTTGATGCTATCATGGTGTTGGGAAAGAAGGCATCACTCACACTTAAAGGTTTTGATTTAATTTTTAGAAATACAATTACTGCTTCAAAATATTGATAAATTTTTAATATTTCAGTGAAACGACTTTCAGGCCTGGCTAGGCTGCAATTTACAAGAAAACCTTACACACATTGGTCACTGAGTTTCCTGGGTGACCCTGACCTTGATTTAGGCATCGAATCCAAGTTCCAAGGCCGTCAAATGCAGTCAAATATCACCAGTCTTATTTCGAACCAAATAAGAAGAGCAGTACGCCGCAAGCATACCCTTCCCAAATACAAACTGAGATACAAACCATTTTTCCAAGAAAATGAAGAAGAATTCGATGTGGATGTACAACCGAATGGGGTGATGGAAGTAAAAATATCAGAACTTTCACGTCTGCTCATTCCTAGCTCAGATATAACCGACATTTATTGCACTTTGACAATGGCCTCGATGGCTTGGGTGGAAGCTAAGCAAAAGGACGATAGAAATGTTGTGGTTTCAATAGACGTAGAGATTCATAAGGCTAAGAATCAACAAATTGGAATTTTATTCAAACAGGGTGAGGTGTATGTTGAAATTGAAGCGGTTCTCCCCAATACGCCAGCAATCAAGTCACAGCTTCGATCAGGTGATACTCTAATATCAATTGAAGGCATGAGAGTCAACTCTATTCAACAAGTTGCGAAAATTGTCAAGAACCTCAACAAGTCAGTATTTTCCTTGAGAATTGAACGTCTTATACCAGGGATTATACGCAATGATGCCATTTTAGAGGATTTAGATGTTTATGAAGACCTTGGAGAGCCAAAACCACCCACCACGCCTAAGACTGTACCACCTCACAGTGAACAACTACTGCAGTCACCTTCAACGGGGATTGGGAACTCATCACCGCGTCAGATTCGCAGTAATTCATCAAGTGAATCGAGTATTTCTAGTACACCAACTAATTCACCGAAAAAATCAAAGCTTATTGCGAAGGCCTTGAAAAAGACTCTGACTAGAGAAACCAGCGATACAACTGTTGTTTCTACAGAAGACTCTAAACCTTCTGTTAAATGTAAAGTCAAAGAAGAAGCCAACAATTCGACAATTTCTGTAAGAAGTGAGCCCATGGATGTTGAACACTACCAGCAACACTCAACAATTGACTGTTCGATTGATCAACTTATTCACATGGACGACATTTGTCGCTTCAAACTTAACCCCGACTGTAGATATTTAAACCTTTGTGTCTATGGTAAATGTACTGGCGACAGTGTGCTGCTTGGATTCTTAAACATTCCAATCAAGAGTATTATTGGGGAGTGTTCCGAGACAAGCTTGATTGAGATGATGAAGACTTTTCACCTCAAACCACCTGTACTACAGGATTTGTAAGTATTGTAGTAAAATTCAAACATGGTAATAATTTTTTCAGGAGCTAGTGTTAAATTATTTTTTCGAAATTCAGCTTTTCTTAATTCTTTAGTTTGATATTCTCAACTTTTCAATTATACTCAATTGAACTGAAAAAATAGAATAATTAAATAGGGTAGCGCAACGGAGAGAGGAGCCCCGCGGCCTAGCGAATTTCTATCCATTGCCTTGTGAGGGAATAGAAAAGACCTACAATTTTCTGCTAATCAAGAAAGCGCTTTTCATGGCCATAAGTTTACTGTCGGTTGTCGGAGGACTTGCCAATTCCTCGCGAAAGGGGATACCCGTGGAGAAACATTTTTGCCTCAGTTGGGATTCGAACCTAGAACCTCCCGGTTAACAGGCAGTCATGCTAAACCTTCAAGCCACGGGTACAACTGAATTAAAAAACAATTGAAAAATTCATTTCGAAGAACAAGTTCAATAAAAGACCAAATATCTTAAACAAGAAAGTAATCCTTACTTAAAAAGCAGCTTAAGTTCACATGAGATTAAAGGAATCTTTTTTCCTATTCCAATAATATGTCGAAAAGATCTAAATAAGCGCAAATAAGCAAAGTTATTTGATTCCCTTAAGATTTATTCTTACTAAAACAGTTATGTCTGAATCGTTTGCGATCGGTTTGTTTTTGCTTTGAATTAAAAATAGGTTCGTTCGTTGAACCTTACCCAGGGTTGACCCAGGTGTTCTTGACAACCCTCTAAGTTATCCAGTCTTCAAAAAAAGCTTAACCTAAAAATCACCGCACATCCCTGTCCTTTGAACATAAATCCATGCCATTTGACTATCCTGTTCATTACGGAAACTCGCCCCAGCAAAAACCTAGGGCGAGTTGAGGGCAAACCTAGGGATCAAAAAACACTCAGTTTGACATTCAGGATGAGTTAAGTTTTTCAAAAAACGCTTTGTGGCGCCCAACGAACGAACATAATATTTTCGTTATCGTTTCGTACTGTCAAAGCGAGCTTAAGTCTGAGCAAACTTTGAGTTGGGTCACGTTACGTTGTCATCGAAGTCAAAGCGATGTTGTGATAGTATGTACTGACGTCCTTTGATTGAATTTATTATCGTCAGCCGAAACCTCGTCAAAAAAGGCATTGATATTCAATAAATACCTTATTTTTTGATGCAACGACAATTAATACGAAAGGCCTTACTGAAATTTAAACGAAGCTGAGAACGGCTTTGTGCTTATATTGCATGAGGTAATATGTATCCTCCTTCGACATGTCCCACACTAGACCTTATCGATTAACATAAATTATTGACTAAAAGTTTATAAGTTGAAAAATGAATCAATAATTAGGCGGCCACAAAAGCTGGGGGAAGGCCAAGGCATTTCGTAACTTGCCTCAATGGAAGGAGCCTACAAGTGTTCAGCCGATTCTTCTTTGTCAGAAAACGCTTTTCATGTCAATGAAATTCGTTTCAGAGAATTAGCTCGTTCCTCGCAAAAAATGATGCCCGTGCAAAAAACAATTGTCCTTTTACCTTTTGATAAAAATAGGCTTTCGAACCTCCAAGGTGTATTGCTATCTCCCTCAGACGTGATCTTCTCACGCTGCTTCTTTTTATTTTTGAAAACACGATGTTTTTCCTTTCTTTTCTTTTTATAGATCTCTATAGTCCTCATTTGCAACAACATTTGCGGTGTTTTTTTTCGCTTCATTTACCTGAAACCATGGGTTCCGTTTTGAGGGCTAAATGAAACCCAGAACTTGACATACTGGTACAGCACCAGAGTTGGCCTTTTGTTGTAATGTGGTTGAGCATACTTAGCCCCACGCAATACAAAATCTCCAACCAGGATGTTTTTTATTTAAATCTGTTATGTGTTATCCCAGGGAGTACAAAGGATCCTTGAGATCCTTGAGCGGTTGCACCCCCATCCAACCTCACCGAACCTAAATAAATATTTCAGTTAAATTTAATGGTGCTCAGTAGGTCGTAGTGAATGGTGATGACGTTTGGGGTGATGGACTACACACTCTGGCAAATGTAACTATGATTTTTTTTTTCTTACAGAAAGTCACACTACCTATCGTCTTTATCTGGTTTCAACCCTGATTTGTGTTTCGGTGACATTCTTATGGCATTTTCTTGGGATGGAAATCCAATACAAAGCGATCCTGTTAGAAAAATGTCAAAAGCAAGGTATGTATGCACATATTGATATACGAACGGTAATATCTAAATAAATTTTGTGTACTTTCAGAAACTCTTACGAAAAAGTCGAAGATAGTGAAAAGTCTGAAACATCCACTGCTACTACACCAAAAACACACAACTTCGTCCGTACGCATTTTCATCGTGCAACTCAGTGCGATTTCTGTGGAAAAAAAATATGGCTTAAAGATGCCGTCCAATGTCGTGATTGTTCTATGACATGTCATAAAAAGTGCATAACAAAATGCCAAAACTCAACAGTTTGTGGTCCTGTGGATTGTTCAGGAGTTTTGACTACAATTGCAGCTCATCAACCAGAGTTTACATTAACAGAAGCACCTTCTTCGACAGCCAGCATTGATGAACCATCCGAAGAGGAACACAAATCGAATGACTCAAAGTCAGGTGCAGATGCAGGACATCGGCAGAGTTTGACAGGTCTAATTGCACAAGGCTTAAAACGAGTCAATTCGGCAAATAATCTATCAATACCTGGTATGTCGTCTTCGCTCAGCCAGAATAGTAAGAGCCTCCCACCAAGTCCGCAGCATAGTCCAAGGTAAGAATGTTCTGCCAACAAGCTTCTACACATGCAAGTAGAAATCGTTTTCATTTGTTTTTTGTAAGTCTATAGAATTTTAGGAGGAATAAAATCTAGAGAGCTTTACAATAGTAGAACAAGATGTTTTAGATGTTTAAATGACCTTTCTAAAAGTTAAAAAAATTTCGTAGTTTAATTTATAGCGATGCGCTGGTTTTCTCTGCAAGAAACTTTATGTAAGTGTTAAAATAAAATAAATAGGGTGGCGCAACAGAACAGGGAAACCCGGGGTTTAGGGTATTTCTCTCACTCATACCTTGTGAAGGAATGGAAGCTACCTAAACATCCCATAATTTATATCTTTTTTTTCATCTACTGTAACGGAAGTCCGAGGTTTGTATGATTTTAACGCTCCAGGAACTGCATTGTTTAGAATATTTAATCTATTTTCAATGTTATATGTGATTTTATTCAATTTCCATAATAAATGTGTAGTTGGCCACCCTGTACCACCAAGTATATTAAGAGCGAATACTAAAACCTTTTACTCAGCCTTAAGATTCTAGTATTGTACTTAGCACACAATCGCAAGTTCGTGCGTCCCCTTTTTTACTTTAATGTTTTTGGTATTTGAACCTAATTTAAACAAAATTAATTAATTTGTCAAAAAAATCTCACTGATGTTTGAAAAAACACGTCGGTTATCTCGACTATTAAATTCAATAAAGTAGATAATCAAAATTCAAATTAACATAATTAAATTAAAAAGAAAAACTTTTTGTTTATATTCAAAGAAAACAATCTCTTGTTCACCAAGGAGTAAGTCCATTCATAGACGTCACACAAATACTTGAATCCATTCCCAATGATCTTGAACAACTATCAATCGAGCAGATCAACGACATAACAGAACCAATCATAAACATCGGTCGTGATGAAGATGTCATGACTCTAGCCAAAGACGCTAGTAAGGAGCTGTTTGGGGAGTTAAGTGCTACTGAAAGAGTTATAAAAATCAATGAACTCGTAAGTATTTTCAAAGTTTTATGAAGTCAATTTAATTGCATTCTTCATTACAGCTTACAAAGCTTCGTTTAGCCTTAGACAGTGAAACTTCTAATCACTCAAAGCTTCTGGAAGTAAATCCAAACGAAAGTTCAATTATCAAGTCATCTTCAATTGAAAGCACTCGATCACAGAGTATCGACAGGTCTAATGATACCGATCCATTGATACCATCAAACAACAAAGAAGCACTAGCACGGAAAGCATTTGATTTGGGAAAGTCTGAAGAAAGAGTTCAAGCTCTAAGTGTTATTATGCTTTACTTGTGTACGGGGTTGCAGCATGCCCAGGGAGTAGCATTCCAATAATAAGTTTATACAGGTATCCAACTGTGAACGATAGAAAGAAATTCAACTAATTTATGATACTAATAGCCAAGCATCTGAGAAACAAGATTAACTTTTCATTTATTAGCATTTCACAAAGTAATTACTAGAAAGTCAAAGCATTATCATAAAGTAAAAAATAGTAATTCTTAGGCATGGCATAGAAAAGTTAGTAAAATGTGAAATATTTACGAGTATATCAATTATTTAAATATGTAGAGGTTTTCACGCTGATTAGAATTTAAGTAAAAAAAAAATAATAAAGTGTAGGAACTCCGGTGTAAGTAAATACTTAAAATATTTAACTTTACTCGAATTACGTCAATCCTCAATTTTGATTGAAACTAAATATGTTGTCTGTACTATGTATTGCTATTGTAAGATAATTTCTTTTTCTTTTTATTTTTTGACCCAATGAAATATTTGTTTTAGCAAAATAAATGGGAAAACAATATAAAATAAAATAATATTTGTTGGTCTCTTTTAAAATATACCCACACGAGTGGCGTAGACAGGGGGGGGGGGATCAGGGGGTTATATCCCATGAATCAAACAAGTTAAGGAAACACACTGAAATTTAGTGTGTACCTATACCTACCAGAGATTAAAATGAACTAAGTCTGCTTGTGAACAATGAGTATTTACTTGAAAAAAACGAGTTTGAACAAACTGAGTCAACCCAAAAGCAAGTAAATTTGAACAATCTTATTTGCGAACCAAGCAACTCTGAACAACTCCTATTTTCAAACGAACCAAACAAGTAGACGCTTGCAAGTCAAAATGAGTTTGAATAACATTGAGTTAAACTGCTTGTGAACATTTTGCGTGTTCATCAGTATTTGAATATATTTAAGTCAAGTAAGTTCAAACAAGTCAATCTGCTTGCAAGTCATTTGCTTGTGAGTGCAATACAGAAAAAATTACTTGTAAGCATCCTTAATGATTTAGTTTGTTCAGAAGCATTTTTGCTTGTGAGTAAATATGCTTGCGAGCTATTTGCTTGTGAATAGGGGTAGAAAATGATCAAGTCTGAGCGATCGTTGAGAAATTTTGGATGTGTTTGAACTGATTTGAACATACTCATTTTGATCTCTGGTATCTACTTCCTACGTGAAGTCTTATAAGTACTCACAGGATTGTACATTCTATACAAACATTCTTCGGGGAAATAACAAAGTCAACTTCGTCTGAAAGAAATTATTATTTCGGCAAATCACCTAATCTTTTGAATTTCTTTTTTAAATCGATTTTCCACGACACATATGAATAAAATCTTTTGTCTTAAAATCTCTAATACAGCAGTTTACCAAGCATTACTGTTTACAATCCAGGTGATGTTCTTGCAAAGCTTATAGTGGAAAATCTTCAAAATTGTGATCTGGCCATTTCTTTTTTGATCGGCCAAGGGTACGACGGAGCAAGCAGTATGTCTAGTCAATAAAATGGTGTGCAGGCAATTATTCGCTCCGCATGATCTGTACGTGCATTGTGCAGCACATTCTTTGAACCTTGCTATATCTGTTTCCAGCAAAATACCAGCCATAAGAGACTGCCTAACCACAATTGAAGCAGTTTAAAATTATTTCAATACACCCGACACCGAAAAGAAAAGATATGCTGCAAAAAACAATAAGCGAAAGCGAACAGACTTCACAAAAAAAGACATTAAAAAGGCTGAATCCGGATCTCAAAATATCAAATAGTTGAAGATTTTGAGGAGTAATTTCCGTTTGTGTTCGAGACTCTTGACCAAATAAGAACATTGGAAAGTGACCCAAAGTACTTAAAAACGCTATGGATTTCGAGTTTTTGATTAGCTTAAAGGTTATAAGTATGGTTTACCAACTCTCATTGCCGTTAAGTCGTGAGTTTCAAAGAGTGAATTTAGACTTGATCCGGTGTTCCGTAATTCTTGTATTATCCTTTGTAAAGTTCGTTTCTCAACTTTGACATCACTTTTTGACAATTTAAAAAAGGCTAACTTTGGTGTACCCTGACCTGTGTTAAATTCGATATCTCTGTCAATACTGATTATTAAATTTGAAATAACAACCTTTAAGTATATCTCGCCAAAGATTTAAAGGATCAACTAAAAATGAAACGAGCAGAAGATGACTCATTTTCGAAAGTGTTTGAAATTGCAAAAAAAAAAAATAGCTGAAGTCCTTGACATTGACGTTAAACATAAGAGAGTAGTGAACATACAAAATGATCGTTCGAACCTTTCGGTTCAAAGTGCAGAAGAATATTTTCGTGTTACTGTTCTCAATCCTTTTCTCGATTTCTATGTAACGGACCTTGGAGAAAAATTTACAAACCATGGAAACATACTAGAAGGGGTTTCGGTTCTTTTCAAGGATTCTTTGTCAGAAATAGACAAATCAGCAAAAAAAAATTAATGAAACTGTTGAGTTTTACCGAACATATTTGGCTGCCTGACCATCTTCTGTTTTTGAAGAATTAAAAACTTGGCATTTGATCCGAAGGAATAATACTTCCTCTAAGAATTCATTGGAAGCGTTCGATAGCTGTCCCGAAGAAAGCTATCCTAATATATATTTTATTAAAGATATTAGCCGACTTAAACGTCAACTCTTGAAAGAACTTTCTCCAGTTTAGGATAAAAACAATACAAAAGCATGACCAACGAAGTGAGATTCTTAAAAATATATCAATTTTAATGACAGCGTGAAAAGCTTTGGATGTTTACTTTTTTCAGGATCGTTTGAATAATGGTTTGACTGCTCCAGCTATATTCATCGCGAAATACCTATAACAGCAGACGAGGTTAAAAGTGTTTTATCTAAAAAGAACAGAAAAATGGATTTTATTTTGTGACTTATTTTTTGAATAAATATTATTTTAATTTATTACATCAATATTTATTCATATATTTATTCTGAAGGTATCCGAGAATTTTCGTTAAGCGATTAGCTGATAGAAAATTAATTTTGTTTTTTTTCAATGTTTTTCTAGTTTTATTTTGTGCGTTTATTTCAGAATTAAAGTCACTTAAGTTACATGAGATTTCGAAAAATAAAACAGAAAAAAATGGCGATGAGGGTTTTCTGCCGAGCACAAAGGACATACAATAAGAGGGCAAACCACACACAGATAAATAAATTAAATTAAATAGATCTCGTGTTACAAAAGCAACAATGCACAAATGGAAGTTGCGGGGCAAGAGAAGTAACGGTTTTCCCTCTTGTTCTTTATTTCTCTAAGCAGCCGAGGATTGTCCGGTTGAGTTCAGCTTCAGTTTGTGGGCAAAGTGGCACTTTCTTTCCGCAGTTGACTATCCTGAATCTAGTCCACATAGAAGAACCAAAGAGTCAACTGCGGTAAGATAATGCCATTTTGTCTAGAAGCTAAACTAGACGGTGCGGCCGTGGTGCATCTACTACTTATCTTTTAGCCTCCCAGTTTCATCTGGACGCCGCCCTTGAGGTTATATGTGAAATTACTAACCTACAATGTAGTACAATGCATCGGAAATTAGGTCTGAGCGCTCCAGATTAGCAAAAGTCTCCTCTTTAAAAAAAAAAAAAAAAAAAAAAAAAAAAAAAAAAAAAAAAAAAAAAAAAAAAAAATTGTTTCTTTTTGTTGGAGGTTTTTAAAATACCAGCTGGAGCACTCACACCTAAATACCGGTCCATTGTACTACCAGAAGCCAAAAGACGCTGCCATGATAAGGAGCCTAAGTTACCAGCTCTCACCATGTCTGCGCCGAGTATCTGTAATCTCATGCAAGAAAAAGCAGGAAGTGCTCTGCGGTGTCCTCGTCTTCTCCACAAGATTCACAGAGTGTGGTATCACTTAAGCCTAACACGTTTAAATGCTTGGCAAAAGAGAAGTGCCCGCTGGCAACGCCAATAAGCTTTGTACAGTCTTTTCTGCTACGAGCTAGCAAAAATGTTGCAGTCTTCTTACTAACGTTGGGGAGTATACGCTTGAACCAATAGAGGCATGCCATCTACGGTTTTGCTCTTCACAGATCCAATCGTTGATTGAAGCCCTCACTGAGGACGCTGGCAAACCTAGCGACGGTTCAGGTCCTGACAAAGCTGTCTGAGATCCCTGCCTAGCGAGTTCATCGGCGATCTCATTTCCTGTTATGCCGTGATGGCCCGGAACCCAAATGAGACTCAAGGAATTTAATCTTCCGATCGCATTCAGAGAGCTCTTGCATTCCTGGATCACTTTCGAAGTGGTTAGAGGGTTGAGAAGGGCCTTAAGCACAGCTTGGCTGTCGCTGCAAACAAAGATACTTCTCCCCGTCCATCCATTGTTCGTTACGTGGCTCAAGGCCATTAGGATAGCATAAGCCTCCGCTTGGAAAACCGATGCGTATGATCCCAAAGATGAGTGCAGTCGTATGTCGTCGTTCTCAACAAAGGCCCCAGCACCAGAACCCTCGTCGGTTTTGGAGCCATCTGTGAAGATACGATAACAGTTCTGGAGCGAACCAGTCCTGAACCGAAGGAAAGCTGACTGAGTAATTTTGACGCAGTTTGAGCCTTGGGATCATCGTGTCAGACGGCATATCCATTAGACGTGAGTTAAAAGATATGCTGCTTGCGAGTTCCTCAAAGCTCCAATACGAATTGTGCCAGAGACCACATCTCTTTAAACGAGAAATGGTCTTGAGAGTACACCCCATGATGTAGGTATCAAGGGGAGGAAGATTCAACAGTGCGTCGAGAGCAGCTCCCGGTGTGCTGGGGAAGGCCCCCGTAACACCCAGACAAATTGTTCTTTGAAGTTTGGCAAACGAGGCAATAACGTATTTACGCGAGAGCTTATTCCACCAAACAACTGACGCATAGGAGATGATAACTGTTGATTTCCAGCACAGGAAGAATTTAACAAAAAAAAAAAAAAGAAGAAACAATGAAACTTAATTGCAGCCACCGCGCAGAACAAACTGTTCAAACAAGACGCAAAATTTGATTTCTTACTGCATTTCCAGCCCTGTGCAGTAGCCGCAAGGTAATCAAACGAAAAATGTGCTAAGATATGAAAAATTGTGTTAAAATCGCAAAGTCAAAGGTAAATTACTTACCACAAGGCTAATTAGACCGGGAACTAAAGTCGCCATTTCTTTGTCGCCATTTGTTGTACAAAATTAAACGTATTTTCGCTATTTTTGGGTTTCGAACAGTTGAAAATATTAAAAGCTTCATTCAAAACTTCCGCAATAAATATTATTTGACATCGAAGTGAAAACTACAAAAAAAAATAATGAAATTCAGTTGCAGTCGGGTTTAGCCGTTACTTCACATAAGACGCTATTTTTTAATCCCAAAATATATTTAAACAAAAAATGGTAACGTGGCATCCTGATCGAGTGTTCGAAAAGACTACTACTTTGCCGCAGTTGACTTTTACCTCTTTAAGCGGCATAATTGGTTTTGGAAACTTCTTGTCGTTTATTTAGTGAAAAAAAATTTATTGCAAAAAATATATTTTAACTTAAGTCTAATCTTAAACTATTAGAGGGTCTTCACCCACTTGCATTTTATATCTTCTTCAACCACTGCGTCCATTAAACTAGAACCTATCGTACATTTGCCTATCACGTCTATTTTATCAAAGTTTGTCAACGCACAAGATCGATCTTCTAATAATCGCTCTATTCCATTCCAAGCAATCATTGCACCATTGTCAGAGCAAAACTTTTTTGATGGCCGATACGTTTCAGCGTCATATTTCTTGCCCAGGTTAGAGATATTTTCAAAAATGTAATCGTTGTTTGCAACACCTCCGGAAACAACGATTGCCGGTTTGTGATCAACGAAGAGCTTTTTTCTTATACAAAATTCTAATGCTCTTTGAGTTCGATTACAAAGATGTCTGGTGGAAGCTTTTAAGAGGCCTGCACAAAAATCCTTGTAATGTGTTATCACATCGTCTGGCCGAGTTTCTATAATAAAAAAACAATTTTTTTTAATGAGACAACATACCTTCAACGAGCAGCTTACTTTCTTCTAATTCCACGGCTTTTATGGTACGTATCGAATTATTTTTCAAACCAGCAAAACTAAAGTTGCAGTCTTTATAACGTGAAAGTGGCAATGGGAACTCGTATCTATCAATGTGAGTAGCCTCTTTTGCGGCACTCTCAACTGCTTGTCCACCATTCATGTTGGCATACTTGGGAATCATATTCAAACGAAGTCGTCGAGATATTTTATCAAAAGCTTCCCCAGGTGCATCATCAAGAGTTTCACCAAGAAGATAGAATTCGTCAACTTTTTTAACAAATACAAGTTGACTGTGCCCGCCACTAATTAAAAGACACAAAAAAGGAAATTCTACCTTCTGCTCCATCCTTACTGCTAAGGCATGTGCTTCCATATGGTGGACGGGTATGATGGGTTTTGAGTATTTACGTCCGATATGTTTTGCAAATCGAAGGCCAATCATAAGACTCATAGTCAAACCTTTAATGGAAAGAAAAGAAAGTTTTCTCCAACTGATGAATAAAAAATAATATATTTCTGTACAAAAGCTCGGAATGGACCAGGGCCAATACATTACTTTTGAACATTTCTAGTAGAAATGGAGTAGATTTCTGGAATAGCAAGATTACCTGGTCGAGTGGTGACAGCGATAGCGTCCAATGCGGACGGATCTATACCGGCAGTTTCGATGCATTTTTGGTATGTTTCTTCAATATTAGATCGGTGTAATTCCTGGGCTCTAGGAGGTATGATGCCACCATACCTAGCAGTTCATAGTAAATTGTTTAGTCACTAAATACAAAGCTATACCAAATGAAAATCTATACCTCAAGTGAATACTTTGCTGGGAGTTGATAACATTTCCAAGAACTTGTCCGTCTGATTTTATCACAGCTATGCCAGTATCATCACAAGATGTTTCTATTCCCAGCACGGATATGCTGCAATTTTGTTGGTTTAGGCGAGGAATAACACTGGTTTTCACTGAGGTATAACTTTTTCTCAACAAGTTCATTGCGGTGTTTTTACAAAATCAAAACATTTGAAATTTTGGCTTTTGACAGTTGACGTTTGACGTGTTTGTCTTTTAAGGTGGTTCCAGAAGATAGCTGCTGGACCGGGTGGTTTGTACCTTTTTTAAGGTGGACTTACATGCATCTGCAAGTGCAGATGAAAATCGGAAAAAGACACAAGATGTAAAATTCATACTTGTCTGATAGAGAGGGAACGCTCCATCTGCACTTCCTTAGTTATGGCTGCAGACGAAAAATTCTGGCTGCAGATGAATATGTTCATCTACAACCATAATTTTTCATCTGCAACCATAACTAGAAAGTTCGTTCCCTCTCTAATCAGACAAGTATGATTTTTACATCTTGTGTCTTTTTCCGATTTTCATCTGCACTTGCAGATGCATGTAAATCCACCATTATGCTGGGTTTACATGCATCTGCAACTGCGGAAGTGCAGAAAAGTAAAGCGAGACGGATGAAGATTACAAAGCACAAAAGTTAAAAAGAGAGACGAATAGGATTATGGTTGCAGATGAAAAATTATGGGTGCAGATGAACATGTTCATCTGCACCCATAATTTTTCATCCGCAACCATAACTAAGGAAGTGCAGATGGTGCGTTCCCTCTCTATCAGACAAGTATGAATTTTATATCTTGTGTCTTTCTCCGATTTTCATCTGCACTTGCAGATGCATGTAAATCCACCATTATCGTTCATAGATTGTATCAACAAAAGATAGTTTGCTTTCGCGATAACGTAGCTCTTTTGCTGTGGCGAGTTTAGGGCTGTCAAATGGCATGTATTTTTTTATGACATGGATGTGAGGTGATTTGTGGTTTAGCGTTTTTTGAGGACTCAAAAACCCTGGTTTTTTTGACAACTCATAGAGTTGTCAACAAAACCTGGGTCAACCCTGGGGAAAGTTCAACGAACGGACCCTATGGAGGCGGACGGTATGCAAATAACGAAAAGTGGAAATACAAACGAGAAAATGTCGAAATAGTTTGTGAATATAATTATTTAGTTGTAGTAGTCACTTCAAATCTAAACATGTTGAGAAAATATTTAGAGCTAAAACTAGCGGAAGCTAAAAGAGCAATTTCTTCAGTGTGGGTTTGCTGTACAGGAAATAAGTACATCGAACATAGTACAAATCTTAAAATTTTCCATTCGACCTCCGCTTATATTCTGCTTTAAGCCTTGCCCAAACCAATGCGGTGAGTGCGTGCGATGCGATTGCGTTAAGTCAAATCCCTATGTAATCTTATGGACGTTTGACTTAATGCATAGGGATTTGACAATCGCATCGCACGCACTCACCGCATTGGTTTGGGCAAGGCTTTATGGTACCCAAATCTTTTGAAGAAGTACAGAAGTTGAGGTACTTTTTAAAACGTATTTTTCTGTTACCATTTTTGGGGTGCCTCAAACTACCCCAAACTAAATGCTTCGCTTGGAAACCATTGTTCCTTAGGACTCTGAGACTGCATTTCAAGTACATATTTAAAGTGATGGAGATGGGTCATGGGTGAGCAAAGGCTACCGAAACAAGTTCTTCAGGAGGTGATATTATCCAGGGGAAACTTGATAGAAGAGCAGGAGGAGCTAGAGCTTCGTGTGTAGGAGAAAATTATAGATTTTCCCCTGATACGAACCCAGTGAACATAAGTCAAAAATTCAGCACAATTTTAGAGAAATTGAATCACTGCATGCATGTAAATTTTAAAGAAGAAGCACAACATTTTTGCCTCTACTGGGATTCGAACCTCGAACCTCGAATCTCGCAGGTGGACATGCTAACCATCACACCACGGGTACCAACCGTACCGTCGGGTAATGAACCGACATCACATTAGGTTTGTTCGTTGAAGCCCTGGGGTTGCCCTAGGGTCGCCACAAAGCGTTTTTTGAGAAACCTAAATTCGCCATGAATGTCAATTTGAGTGTTTTTTGAGCCATAGGTTTGCCATAGGTTTTCCCCAAACTCGCCCTAGCTTTTTGCTGTGGCGATTTGAGGGCTGTCAAATGGCATGTATATTTTTTTTTTTAATGACAGGGATGTGTGGTGATTTGTGGTGTAGTGTTTTTTGAGAGCTGGAAAACCCAGGTTTTTTTGACAACTCATAGGGTTGTCAAGAAAACCTGGGTCAACCCTGGGTAAAGTTCAACGAACAGACCTATTAATATATTGTAATGAACACCCAACATTTATACCAATTTCCTAATCGAAAACGTTTAACCGAAAACACAACTGGCAACACTATAATGGAATGGTATAAAATGACAGGCATTGTTTGTAAGCCAGTGTGTGTGAGTGTAGAGATGCTTGACAGCAAATGTGGAAACCATGGAGAAGAAACTGGAACGCTCTAGATAAGTATTGTTCTATATAAATAGGCCGCTGACGCAACGAGCAGTCAGTTTTGATTATAGAGTGATAAAGTTAAGAGTGAAGTGTTGTTAACCAGTGATAGTCCAATAGTCGAGTTGAGTTCGAATAAAGTATAAATACTGAATAAAGTGGTAGAAATAAATAAATAAAAGTGAAGTTTTATTTTTGCGAACTAAGCGCACGTTACATTGGTGTCAGAAGTGTAAATAAAACTTATTTGACTAATAAAGTGTAAAAAAAAAAAAAAAAAGTAAAAGTAAAAAGAAAAATAATAATTATATACAGTGAAAATGGGTAAGTTGTTAGAAGAGCTCAACTGCATTGAGCTTAAAAGTGAGTTAGGTAAGCGAAATCTTTCTAGAGCGGGATCGAAAAATGAGCTCGTCCTGCGTTTGCGTAACTATTTGGAACAGCAAGGGGAAGACGTAAACACTTTTGTTTTTGAAATAGAAGTGGAAGAAGAGGAAGTAAGTGAAAGTGTAGATTTTTCTAGTATGATGAAACTTTTGTTAGAACAGCGAAACGAGCAAAAGAAGGAACAGCAGAATGTTCTCGAACGACTCGAAGTACAACAAAAGAAGCTGATTGAAGAGCAACAGCAGAATATTCTCGGACGTCTGGAAGAGCAGAGAAACGATCAAAAGAAGGAACAGCAGAATGTTCTCGAACAACTGGAAGCACAACGAAACGAGCAAAAGAAGGAACAGCAGAATGTTCTCGAACAACTTGAAACACAAAGAAACGAACAAAAGAAGCTGATTGAAGAACAACGAAACGAGCAAAAGGTGGAACAACAGAATATTCTCGAAAGACTTGAGGCGCAACAGAATGTTTTGGAAGGTCAGAAAAACATTCTAGAAGGCAAATTGGGTAACATTGAGAAAAATGTATGTGCCCTAGACGAACGCGTTGAAGGTGTGGAAAAACAGCTTTCTGTTGTAGAGAATCGTTTGGAAAGCCGATGCGATAAACAGTTCTCTGTTCTGACCAAGGAATTGGACCAGATTCGAAAAATAAAAATTCGAGAGTCTGCTGGGGAGTTTACAAAGAAAAAGGAGATGAAACCCCCAACATTTGATGGACAGTCTTCTTGGCCAGTCTACAAGAGACAATTTGAGGCAGCCGCGACAACAAATGGCTGGGATGACGAAGACAAGTACATTGCACTGACTCTTGCTCTTAGAGGACCAGCAGCTGAATTACTTCAAACAGTTCCAGCTGGTAAGAGCAGCGATTTCAGTTCTCTCGTGGCAGCTATAGATAAACGCTTTGGAGATAGCCACTTGAAAGAAGTCTTCCGAGTCCAACTCAATAACAGAGTCCAGAAAAGGGGTGAAAGTCTACAGCAGCTCCAAGCAGACGTCGAAAGACTGGTTCACCTGGCATACCCGGATGCTGGAGAAGAAATCATCAACCAGCTTGCTGTTGAGTCCTTCGTTCGTGCCATTTCCGATATACATCTTCAGAGGTCTGTGCGAACTGCTAGAACACGTACTCTTTCCGAAACTTTAGCATTCGCATTGACAATTGAAGCAGCAGAACAGGCTTCTCAGGGAGTACATCGACTTAGAGAAGCCATAGTCGAAGAGTGCTCGTGCCATAGAGCTGAAATACAAAAGAACCAGCGGAGCGGACTAGCAAGATGTTGGAACTGCAACAAGACCGGGCACTTACAGCGTCAATGCCGACTACCACCAAATAAAGCCGGTTGTCAACATTGTGGAAGCAAGAGATTCAACCCAGAACAAGGTAACAACAACACCAGCGTTACGTATCAGCCCGTTTCCCATCAGGGAAACGAGTAAGAACCAACTTCGAGGGGCAGAGGCTGGTTTCTTGTATCGATGGCCCCAGAACCACCATCCAGGTCTCTCAGACCAAACGAGACAACAAAAGTCTGACTGTGGAAACTACTATTAACGGGAACAAACATGTGGCTACCATCGACACCGGTGCCACAGCCTCCATAGTACGTCGAGACCTGGTAAAGACGACGTGGCTTCATAACACCAATAGCTACCGTCTAAGAACCGCAACGGGAGAAGCAGCAAGAGTATATGGAGAAGTGTGTCTTAAGATCCGACTGGCCGATCTAATGTTTACTCATCAATTCCTGGTGGCAGATATATGTGACGAGTGCATCATTGGAATCGACTTTATGAAACAGCACGGAGTTATTTTGGACATCGGTAACCAGGTTTTGAAGTACCAAAATAAGGAACTTCCAATGACCTATTCGAACGAAAGTACGTCGACACTGAGGACTGTCATCACGGAAGATCTGATTCTGCCTCCTTCTTCTGAAGTGTTCGTTTGGACAAAACTGGAAGGTGAGTTTGGAAGCCTTCAATACCTAATGGTGGAACCAGACCCAGAGTGTTCCTCCCAAAGCGTCTTCATTGGGAAAACACTAGTAGCACCGAAAAACAAAATGGTCCCCGTACGATTACTAAACACCAGACCGTACGATGTAAGGTTGAAGAAAGGAGAAGTCGTTGGACGTTGCGAATCGGTTGCAGCAATTACGAAGATCACAGACGAAGCCCCGAGAAAAACTATAACTCCGGAGGAGCTCAAAACCATCAGAGCTAAAATACTGTATTCATCCAACCTTGATCACCAACAAACAAGGATGGCTGAAAATCTCCTACAAGAGTACACTGACATCTTCGCATCGCAAAAGGGACAATATGGTAGGACACAGTTGGTGCAGCATCGCATCAACACAGGAGATGCAAGACCGATTCGTCAACCCGCAAGACGCCTTCCACTGGCCAAACAAGGCGAGGTTGAGGAAATGATAACAGCAATGAAGAAGGACGGTCTTATTGAAAATTCCAAAAGTCCTTGGGCTTCACCAGTGGTGCTAGTGAAAAAGAAAGACGGAAGCACTCGTTTTTGTGTGGACTACCGAAGGCTGAATGATGTGACTAAGAAGGACAGCTATCCCCTGCCGAGAATCAGTGATACCCTGGATGCTATGGAGGGAGCCCAGTGGTTTTCGACGCTGGACTTGAAGAGTGGATATTGGCAAGTTGACATCCACCCTGATGATCGGGAAAAGACGGCGTTTTCTACAGGTAATGGGCTCTGGCAGTTTAAAGTTATGCCGTTTGGGCTATGCAACGCTCCGGCGACATTCGAGCGTTTGATGGAGTGCGTTCTTCAAGGACTGACGTGGAAAGCGTGCCTTGTCTACTTGGACGATGTCATTGTTTACGGGAAAACATTTGACCAACATTGCAAGAATCTAAAAGCCGTGTTTCAGAGACTTCGAGAGGCTAACCTTAAACTGAATCCAGAAAAATGTGCACTTTTCAAAACCGAAGTTAAGTATTTGGGACACATCATCTCTTCCCAAGGAGTGAAGACTGATCCTGAAAAAGTTGACTCCGTCAAAAATTGGCCAACACCACAGGACAAACATCAACTCCGAAGCTTTCTTGGTCTTGCCACATATTACCGACGATTTGTTAAGAACTTTGCTGGAGTTGCAAAGAGTTTGCATCAGCTCACCGAGAAAGGGAAGCAGTTTAAATGGTCAGGTGAGTGTGAGAAATCTTTTCAGGAACTCAAATACCGCCTCTGTAACGCCCCAGTGCTGGCACATCCAACACCTGGGAGAACATTCATCATCGATGCTGATGCAAGCAACGTTGGAATCGGGGCGGTACTATCCCAAGTGCATGATGGCGAAGAGAAAGTGGTGGCATATTACAGCAAGGTCCTCTCGAAGCCCGAAAGAAACTACTGCGTGACCAGAAGGGAACTTCTAGCTCTTATCTTGGCAACAAAGCACTTCCATAAGTACATCTATGGACAGAAATTCCTTCTGCGGACAGACCATGGTGCTCTGAACTGGCTGTTGAACTTCAAAAATCCAGAAGGTCAAGTCGCAAGGTGGATAGAAAGACTGCAGACTTATGATTACCAGATTCAACACCGCAGAGGAAAGCTGCACTCAAACGCCGACGCATTGTCCCGAAGACCTTGCAAAGAGGATTGCAAGCATTGTAGGCGACAAGAAAACAAAGAAAATATTACCGCTCAGCGACTAAGAGCTGACCCCATATGCGGATGGAGCAATGAGGAAGTGAGGACCGCTCAACAGGAGGATCCAGATATCGAACCCATTCTCGCATGGAAAGAAAATGAAGAGAAACCTGAATGGGGAGACATTTCTGACAGGAGTCCAGTTCTCAAAGCCTATTGGGCACAGTGGGACTCACTATATGTGCAAGAAGGTGTCCTCAGGCGAAGATGGGAGTCCGCTGACGGTAAATCATATGTGATGCAGCTGATCGTACCGCAATCGAAAGTCAGTGAAGTTCTTCGGGAGATGCACGACGGGCCTTCTGGAGGTCACCTGGGAGTTAACAAAACACTGGAGAAGGTGCGACATCGGTTCTACTGGTTACATGCTAGAGATGACGTGGAGAAGTGGTGCCGAACTTGTGACAAGTGTGCTGCAACCAAAGGACCTGGTAGGAAGATTCAAGGTAAGATGCATCAGTACAACGTTGGATCGCCTTTTGAGAGGATTGCAGTAGATGTGGCTGGGCCTTTTCCAGAGACCAATGCTGGAAACAAGTACATTCTGGTTGTAATGGACTATTTTAGCAAATGGCCTGAGGCGTATGCCATCCCAAATCAAGAAGCCAAAACGGTGGTCGACCAGATTGTGTTTAACTGGGTAAGTAGGTTTGGCGTGCCTATGGAACTTCATTCCGACCAAGGGAGGAACTTCGAGTCAAACATCTTCCAAGGAGTGTGCGGACTACTTGGCATCAAGAAGACCAGAACCACACCGCTTCATCCACAATCTGATGGGATGGTTGAAAGATTCAACCGGACCTTAAAAGAACACCTCACCAAGGTCGTAGGCGACTACCAAAGAGACTGGGATAGGCACGTACCGCTATTCCTGATGGCCTATAGAAGTGCAGTACATAGCTCGACAGGACAAACACCATCTGACATCCTGTTCGGGAAAACCATGCGGCTGCCCAGCGAACTTAAATTTGGATGCCCCACAGAGGAGCCACAGGACACGAACGAGTATGTGGATGACCTCAAGGAGAGACTCGCTGACATCCATAAAAGAACAAGGGAACGGATGAAAACCTACAGCGACCGGATGAAGACACGGTACGACACAAAAGCGACAACGGCAGGATTCCAAGCAGGAGATCGTGTGTGGCTTTATAATCCTCATCGTCAAAAGGGATTGTCACCGAAACTTCAGCAGAACTGGGAAGGTCCTTATACTGTTGTCACGAGGATTAACGACGTGGTTTACCGCATCCAAAGAGGATTAAGAGGCAAGTTAAAAGTAGTTCATTGTGACCGGCTGCATCGATATAGTGGCGAGGCTGCAGATGGAATTATTCGGGACGAACAATCTTAAGGAGGGGGCAGTGTAATGAACACCCAACATTTATACCAATTTCTTAATCGAAAACGTTTAACCGAAAACACAACTGGCAACACTATAATGGAATGGTATAAAATGACAGGCATTGTTTGTAAGCCAGTGTGTGTGAGTGTAGAGATGCTTGACAGCAAATGTGGAAACCATGGAGAAGAAACTGGAACGCTCTAGATAAGTATTGTTCTATATAAATAGGCCGCTGACGCAACGAGCAGTCAGTTTTGATTATAGAGTGATAAAGTTAAGAGTGAAGTGTTGTTAACCAGTGATAGTCCAATAGTCGAGTTGAGTTCGAATAAAGTATAAATACTGAATAAAGTGGTAGAAATAAATAAATAAAAGTGAAGTTTTATTTTTGCGAACTAAGCGCACGTTACAATATGATAAATGTAGTATTCAAACTCCGATGTGAACTAATAAAACTAGATTACATTCCACACCGACGACCGACCCGATCTGCCGTAACGATCTCTGTAACCTCAAGGAGAGAGAAGATGTTCACCATTTCATCGCCAGATGTCCCATTTTGAAGGATTTTCACTTGAGGTACTTTGGAATTTAGCAATACGTTAGGCCTTTGTATATATATCGTATAGTACTATCACCTTTGTATATAGAAACTATAGTAATATCACTTTCCAATATTTTTTATTAACATTGTTCGTCACTAGGGTGCGCCAACACCAGCGGAGCAGCTGTTATGCTCATGGTGGAATGTATCAATTTAGGTGAGCATTTCCTATGGGTTAGAAAGTAATGCATATATGATGAAATTTAAACGTTGTTATTTCCTTCCTACTCTTACCTCCTGCTCTTGAAAAATAGGCTTGTGGACCACATTGGAAATTTTGTGGACCACTTTCGACTTCCAAGTTCCAAAAAAAATATTGGAAAGTGATAGTACTATACGATATATATACAAAGCTATCACTTTCCAATATTTTTTTTGGAACTTGGAAGTCGAAAGTGGTCCACAAAATTTCCAATGTGGTCCACAAGCCTATTTTTCAAGAGCAGGAGGTAAGAGTAGGAAGGAAATAACAACGTTTAAATTTCATCATATATGCATTACTTTCTAACCCATAGGAAATGCTCACCTAAATTGATACATTCCACCATGAGCATAACAGCTGCTCCGCTGGTGTTGGCGCACCCTAGTGACGAACAATGTTAATAAAAAATATTGGAAAGTGATATTACTATAGTTTCTATATACAAAGGTTAGGCGTCCTAAATGGAAAACTAGGGCAACGTATCTTCGAAGGAAGCTTTTGCAATAAACAAATAATTATTATGTACATTAAAGTTTAATCATAATGTCAATCTGGTAGACGGCTATTGGCCAAACCATACTAAACTTAAGATGATCAAAATTTTAAATTTTCTTAAGCGAGTTTCTTAAATAAAATTTTCAACTAACTAACTACTACAAACTCTGTGCTTATCTAACCTCACCGAAGAGGCAATAGAATTCGAATAGAATGGAAGTGATGTAGTAGCATTGTATAGTTATAGAAACTGTAGTATTATTATTTAAAATTTTGGACTGGTGGCAAACCTATTCTCTCTGTTCCAACTTAGCAGTTTCCGTTCCAAGCTATTGGTATTATTATTGTGTGTACAAAAGTGATTACTGCGCTACCAATATAATCACTCCGGTCCATAAGATTGTTAAATGGCCCTTTGAACTTACTATAGCTTCTATATACCAAAAATTTTGTGTAAGTTGAGTGTAAGCTTTGCTTTTTTAAATCAACACAAACTTTCACATCCGAATCGGATAAGGTAATCCTAATGACACACTTGTTTTTTTTTTTTAATTTCACTAACATAATTTTTATTTAGCTTTTTACATAGGTGATGTTAGTTCAAAAGCAGCTAGGTATGTAAACAAAATAAAAATGCGCGACAAGGAAAACTAAGGTTTGCCCTTTTGAGTATTGCTTTTTAGGCTTTGAGATGCTTGTGGTCTGAAACTTCAGACAGAATTGAAATTGCGAGCAAACACAAACATCGCTGTTGAGGAGGAGTAAAACATTGATTGATTCAATTATTGTGCATGCAATCAGCCATATCAAACACATTTTATTGTTTGAAAAAATTCTGTCTCAAATATTGCACTACAAATAAAATGACAATTTGAACACAATATTAACATTTATCTTGCACTTTCTTGTTGGTTTACAACACATAAACATAATCCTTTCAAGTTACCATCTTTCAGAAGAAAAACAATACAAAAAAAAATATATCAACATTTAAAAATAGAGCTTAACGCTCATAGTATACTCTGTAGTAAAGCATCTTTGAACGCCAAATACTGAAAGTGTTATCAAACTTCAGCAAATAGACTCCATCGCCAGGATAAGTATGGGAGCCAACGTAGACCTCATTAAAACACTCACGACGGTATACGGGAACAATTATTGAAATAGGAGCTTTGTATGAAGATGATGGACTTCTTTCATTCGAAACAGGACCACATTCTAAGTCCTCAGGTGCCATGAAGTCGTCGTCGTCGTTAAACTCTTCGTCATCACTTTCGCTTACATGCACTGTAACGTCATTTGTCAGTGGCTTGCTCCATTCGAAGTAGACACCAAATCCAATGTCATAGTTGTCCGTTGCAAATTCCCAAAAAATACATTTGCCATTTGAGTTGGTCGGAACACGAACCTGTGGAAAAAGATCATTAGTTTTAAGAAAATAGTTTTATGTTCTTTTTGATTTTCACTTACAGTGACAGTGTCCCCATGTCCAACATTTATGACGCCATCTCCACGGCCAGCAGCTACTTCCTTTTTGAATTCTTTTATGTCTGGTCGAGTCCACATTTTAGCTGGACTAATCGTCACATAGTCTTCGTTGTCGGAATCGTTTTTCTCGTAGAAACTCTGTTCAGATGCTAGCGATTGTTTGGAATCCAATGATTCTGGTTCTTCTGCTCCAACATTCTGCAAAAGGTTTGGCGATTTGGAATTAGAATGCAAGTGCAGTTGCTGCATGTACTGGTGGTAGTGCTCCTTTTGTAATTGACATATTAGTACCGCTTGTTGCTCAGGACTGCCTGGAAACTGTTTTACAGCGTAGCTCTAACCAAAAGAAATAAGCTAATTAACTAAGAGTTGGTATCTATGAGGACAGTTTGGGATCTTTGAGAAGAGTTGGGATATTTGAGTAAGTTGAGAGCTATGAGGATATTCAAGATTTATGAGGAGAGATGGGTTCAGGGGAGAGCTGAGAGCTATGAGGAGAGTTCATATCTTTGAAGAGAGTTGGAATTCATAAGAAAAGTTTAGATCTATGAGGAAAGTTGCGATAAATCAGTAGTGTTGGAATCTATTAGGAGAGTTGGGATCTACGAGGAGAGTTGGGATCTATGAGAGGAGTATTGGGAACTTTAGGGAGAGTTACGATCTATGAAGTGGGTTGAGATCTATGAGGAGAGTTGGGATATGAGAGGAGTCTAAATCAATGAAGAGAGATGAAATTCATGGGAAAAATTTAGATCTATAGAGAAAATAAGGATTTGTGAGTGTAGAAAACTAAAGCAATCGCTTTAATATAACTTATCAAATAAATTTTTTATTTGATTATTCTGTTTCTAAACTTTGTAAGATAAGTATCTACAAATAAATTCTTGATTATTATTTCCATTTCGAAGCCAAGCTTGTAAGATCTCAATAGGTTATGGGCGACATAAAAGATTTTGTGCAAGGCATCCCACAATTTAACGGTTGTGGATATGACGATTGGCAATTTCGAATGAGAATTCAATTGGAATCAAAGAGTTTGTGGGACGTTCTAACCGACGAACCCCCAGAAGATGAAAGTCTAAGAAGCGCATTCATGAAGAGAGACAAAATAGCCAAAAATTACTTGGTTAATTTTATCCATTCGGACTATCTCAGTTATGTAAGGGATCAAGATACGGCAAGAAAGATGTGGCTCAACCTAGAGTCTGCATTTGCAAAAACATCGATGGTTAATCAACTTTTACTACGAAAGCAGTTGATGAAACTTCGTATGCGAAATGATGATTCAGTGGCATCACATTTGGTTACCTTCGAAAACTTGGTTCGTCAACTGAAAACGGCAGGGGCAAAAATGGAGGATAATGACATTCTGGCCCAATTATTTTTAACATTACCAGAAAAGTTCGATGCGTTGGTTACGGCACTTCAGAATTTAGATGAAAGTAAGATTTCATTAAGTACGGTGAAAGAGAGGTTAAAAGCTGAAGAACTTAAATTGAATGAACGACAAGGTGAAGATTTTCATGAAACAACGGCGTTTTCGAGTAAGAAGAAAAATTACAAGAAGAAGAAATTTAATGGAAAATGTTTTAAGTGCAACAAATTTGGACACCAAGCTAAAGATTGTTATTCAAAAGAAGCTCAAGTTGTAAAAAGTAAAGGTTTTTGCTTCATGGCAGACAGAAATGACTCAAAAGACAACAAAAGCAAGAAGATTATTTTCAAACTCGATTCTGGAGCAAGCGATCACCTGGCAAAAGAAAAATGGTATTTTTCAGAGATGTCGGAATTAATTTCCAATCGAAATAAATGTAGCGAAAGATGAACAGTCCTTGATAGCAAATAAAATCGGAAAAATAAAGGGATTGAGCAATACAAAAACTGAGCTCACAATTGGAAATGTTTTGTATATACCCGAATTAAGAGACAATTTACTTTCAGTCAGTAAATCAACAAATGCTGGAGCTGAAGTCAAGTTTTGCGGAAATAAGGCTCTAATCTTAAGAGGTAGAGAACTTATTGCTACAGCGTTTTTACGATCAAACTTATATGAACTTGAAGTTGAAGTAAACAAATCAGAGATATCTCGTGATGTAAGCTTTGATGAATCCAATTTCCCATTTAAAAATTTTGGAGAGCAAACTGAAACAAAGAATGAGACAAAATTTATCCTTTGGAGCCACGAGCAAGAGGGGCAAGATGAACATGAAAATGATGCTGTGGCTAATATGTCAGACAAAGAATATACCCAAAATGAAAACGAAATAACTGAAACGAATCAGCTATTTGATGAAGATGTTCTGGAAACTAATGAAGCTGATGCGCTCCCATCACAAACAAATAACAATCACCAAATGGAGATTGTGAGGCGCAGTGTTAGGGAGCGCCAGTTACCAAGTAAGTTCCAAGATTATATCATGACTTCAAAAGCAAATTCTGCTGCTGGTATTTTTCCTACAGATCTACCTGAATGTTATAAGAGTTATGTTGAGGCCGAACTCGAATCTATGAAGAAAAACGAAGTTGGGGAAATTGTCGATGCTCCTTTGAATAAGAAACTCTTACGAACAAAATGGGTTTTTACTATTAATGAAGATCTTTACATGGTCGTACCAGAGGGCTTACCAACCAGAGAGGGAAAAGCATGCAAGCTTTTAAAGTCGATATATGGTTTGAAACAGTCGCCACTTTGTTGGAATCAAAAACTTAACGAAAATTTATTATTCATTGGATTCAAGCGGTCAAATCACGATTACTGCTTATATACAAAATTGGACCAAGATGATGATTTATTCTTGCTTATATACGCAATTTTTATATATATAAAAAGAATAGTACGCTATTTAAAAGGTACTAAAAACTTGAAGCTCGAGCTTAAATATAGTGAAGATAAACCAGTTATTGGATTCGCTGATGCTGATTGGGCATCTGACATTGTAGATAGGAAGTCAGTCAGTGGATACGTATTTAAAGTATATGGAAGCACAGTGTCATGGTGCAGCACGAAACAAGCCACTGTTGCAACTTCTTCAAGCGAAGCGGAATATATTGCCTTAAGTTCAGCTACAGCAGAAGGTGTATGGTTGAGAGGTTTATTGCAAGACTTATGTGAGATTGAGGAAGAACCAACTTGTATTTTTGAAGACAATAGAGTATGTATTGGGATGGCTCATAATTTGGAAAGCAAGCGAGCCAAACATATTGATATAAAACATCATTTTGTGAGAGACAGTATAGGAAAAGGATTAATTAAAGTTTTGTCAATTGGAATGAAGGAACACAAACCGATATCTTCACCAAAGCATTGGATCCTGTAAACTTCTTACTTACGTACAAAACTTAATTTGATAAAGTAATAGTTTGCGATTGAGAGAGGGTGTAGAAAACTAAAGCAATCGCTTTAATATAACTTATCAAATAAATTTTTTATTTAATTATTCACAAATAATAATAATAAGATAACGCAACGTAACTAACTTCCCTTCTACGATATACTCTGGAAGTAGTGTTTGCTCGGATACATCTGATATATGTGAACTTTTTGCTTCTTTTTTTGAATCTGTGTATTCAAATCCAATCACTTTTGACAGCAATGATTTTAATTACATTACGGATCACAATGTTAGCCGAAGCCCTGTTTCAATCACTATGGACGACCTTATCCGTAATCTTAGAACCATCGATGTTAACAAAGGTAGTGGTCCCGATGGCATTCCTCCTTTGTTTTTAAAAAACACAGCTGAAACTATTTCCAAGCCTTTGCTTGAACTTTTCAACCAATCCCTGTCTAATGGGATATTTCCTAGTACTTGGCGTAACTCATTTCTAACGCCAATATTTAAAAACGGTGACAGATCCAACATCAAAAATTATCGAGGTATTGCAATCCTGTCAGCTATTCCCAAATTATTTGAGAAACTGGTAACTGACAAGCTGAACGTGGAGCTGATTTCAGTTTTAAGCGAGCATCAACATGGCTTTCTTAAAGGTAGATCTACAACTACCAATTTAGCAGATTATACCTCATTCATTCTCTTAGAAATGGAAAAAGGGAACCAGGTTGATGCTATCTATACTGACTTCAGCAAAGCTTTCGACAAGGTTGATCACAATCTGCTTATTTTTAAATTAAAAAAATATGGCATTCATGACACCTTATTACTGTGGATCCAATCGTATTTGTCGCAAAGGACGCAGTGTGTCAAGTTTTGTGATATTTTGTCACGTCAAATTAATGTAACTTCTGGTGTACCCCAAGGTAGCCATCTTGGCCCACTTTTATTTCTCCTTTTTATAAATGACTTGCCCTTACTGTTTGAAGGTTGTAGATTTTCGATGTATGCCGACGACCTAAAGTTGTTTCATACAGTTAAAAACATTGCCGACACGCAATTATTGCAGCAATGTTTAATCAGCTTAGTTAAGTGGTGTAAAGCTAACGAAATGATGTTAAATGTGGAGAAGTGCAATATAATTTCTTTTTTAAGAAAAACTTGTGCAATAAATTTTGACTACTCCATAGACGGACAAAAGTTAGTTAGAATTGACGTAGTAAAAGACTTAGGAGTTTTAATTGACAAAAAACTAACTTTTAAACATCATATTGATAAAGTTCATTCCAAGAGTATGGCTATGGTTGGTTTCGTTAAGCGAAGATCCAAGGAATTTAGTGATCCCTACATCACTAAAGCTATATATTGTTCATTGGTCCGATCACTGTTAGAGTACTGTAGTGTAATATGGTCTCCGTTGTATGCTGTTGATATTAAGAAACTTGAATCTGTCCAAAAGCAATTTTTGTTGTTCGCCTTGAGAGGTCTTGGATGGAGTCCCGACAGTTTTGTCCTACCTCGTTACGCACATCGACTAAATCTTATTAATATGTGCAGTCTTGCAAATCGTAGAGAGTTGTCCGAAGCTTTATTTGCGTTCGATCTTTTAAATAGAAATATTAACTCATCATTTTTGTGTTCCAAAATATCTGTAAATCCTAACGTTCGTACTTTAAGACATACCAAATTTTTAAAGGAGAGCAACTCAAGGACTAATTATATGCTTCTCATGAATGTTTCAATAGATGTTCAAAAACATTTAATAAATATTTTGACTTGTTCAATGTAAATATGAATAGAGAAAACTTCCGGAGAATCATCCTAAATAGAATGATGTTTGAAGACTCTTCTTGACTTTCTTTTGTTTATCAAATCTCTAACATAGCAAATCCGATTTATTAATGAAAAAAAAAAAATTGTTTCCATATAATAGGTACGTAGTACAACAAATGTATTTTACTTTATTTTCTATGTAATGTAATCTTTGTTTTTTATAATTAATGTTGTCTTACTTTGGCAAAATAAACTAAACTAAACTATTCTGTTTCTAAACTTTGTAAGATAAGCATCTACAAATAAATTCTTGATTATTATTTCCATTTCGAAGCCAAGCTTGTAAGATCTCAATAGTGAGGAAAGCTGAGATCAATCAGGTGAGTTGGGATCTTTGAGGAGAACTGTTTACGTATTATTTTATATATGGAGCGTTGGAATCTAACAGGAAAGGTTGGATCTGTGCGAATTTATATTCAACTTACCTTAAACTGTTGATATGTTTGCTGGTTGAGAGCGTCTTTCAACTGACGGCGTTGTACTTCTTCCTTATTGCGCTCTTCCTCAAGTAACTGCTGTTTTTCTTGAAGTTCTTTCTCTTTTTCCAGTTGTTTTAGGGCCTCCTGTTTCTTTTGCAATTCCAATTTCAGTTTTGTTTCATTGTCCTGCTTAACAGCTTCTATATATGGTTTGAATGAAGAGCACATTCTGTCGAGGAGATTGATAAAACCTTCCATTGCTTGTGCTTTGCTGATATCGCCAAGCTGTTGCCAATGCAATCGCCGATCCTTGCCAATAACATCAAATATTCCCAACTCAGGAGAGCATTTTTCGTCGAAGGGTCCATTGTTTGCTTGGTTAGTGAATGCAACTAGCTTCAAATTGTCCTCATATGACAAGTGAATAGCCTTGCCGGAATTTTCTAAAAAAAAAAAAAATTATGAAAAATGCCACATACATACGAACAAATTATTGTGTTGAATCTAAATTGATGTGAAAATATGAGTGGGCTTGCAGATGTTGTGCTTACGTTTGTAAAATGATAGCGCCAGTCGATACAGCTCCCTCAGTGGCATTCCCCATTTTTCTTCGTGCTCCAGCGGGTCGTTTTCCATATATTTTGCCATAGTTTATCAAATTTAATTTACTATCTAATCTAGGGTGCTTTTTTCATAACAATGGGGTTGTTAATGTGAATTTTCTGCAACTTTTATATGATATACTAAAAATAATTTAAAGACCACAACTTCTGTCGCGAAATTTCTTGAAAAAACCTATGTGACAAGTGACAGTTTGAATTGACCTGTTCGTTCTACATTTATTTTGTCACTATAGAATTGTCAAATGTACTAGGGTTTGCGTTTGTAAGCTAGCGCTTGCTTGCGCACTTACCCTGCGGCTACACGACAAATGGCAAGCCATCGGTTCACACAAATAATCTTTCAAATTCCTGACCTTGTTTTGGTTGTGACGTTGGCGACTTTTAATTTGCCAGACAACTGGCTTTCAATCGATATATTTTCAAACTGGCACCAACAAGAAATTTTAATTTCAAAATTTTTTTTAGGCACTCTTTTCTCTTTTTGAGGGTATATGACGAAGCTGTCAATTTCATGGCTGCTGAAACTGCTTCTCGGGTGGCTTTCAATATTCCATACCAGTTGGGTTTCTATTTCGAAAAGTTTGGTTGTGTATGTAAAAAAGTTTAACAGCCGTATTTATTAGATTTCCTTAAATAGCTCTGAATAGATGAATAGTTATGTAGTGAATAGCACTCTATTATATGTTGCATAAATTCTTATTTATAAACCTATCATAGTTATGATGTGTATATCCTACCTATTGAACAGCTGGTGCGCAAGAAAACCACCAAAAAGGGAAATCTATAACATTGAGCTGTTATACCCAGGTATACTTCACTATCGAAAACAGACTGGTCCCTGAAAGCCACCTATGTATCCGCTGGCGTTAAGTGAGGTACTCCCTCGCATAATTTCTATGGTATCACAATGGACCTAGTATTGGTCTAAGTGTGTCGGGTGTATTCCTGACAGCCATTGTAACCTAACCTAACCTATCCGCTGGCGTACTAACAATCCCCTGTCATTTCAAAATAGCGATTACAAAAACCTATTCAGTCCATATTCTACCTCCATCCGCGTTCAGCATATTCCACCTCTATGTTACGTCCAAAAAATTTTATAAATAAGATTTTCCTGTTCAGAGATATTAGGTGCGTTTTTTTGCACGCGGATATACGCTTGCTCAAATTTCTGCATGTTAAAAACAACAACAAAATAAGCGAATAGCGAGGATAAACATCTACGTTTATTTCTGAAGCGAATATAAACTACAAGTGCTACCAAAATTGTGTAGATGAATTTTCGGAAATGTCAAAAAATTCATTCAAAATTCATCCGTTTGACAAAGCAAATAAAAACAAATTCCGGTTTTTTTTTCATTTGTCAATGCCAGTTCTGGGCAAAATATCTGATCTTTTCAAGTACAAGTCTTTTCAAGTGAAGTCTACATTTTATTAACGAATCAATGAATTAAACCTGATTCGAGGTAATCGTCGGAGCGGAGTTTTCTCCGCAACGCATCCTTTTTCGGAGATTTTTGCTTCGAAGTATTGTCATCGTAACAACTTTTTCACAAATGCAACGCATTGCATTCCCAAAACTGTTAGGCCTGGCTTGACATCTGGATTTGCTGTTCCTACATAAACCAAACGAAGAACACAACGACAAAGCATGTGAATGCATAGTACTAGTTAACAAGAATCATCACAATCAGTTTTGTCAAAGCCTAGAAATACAACACATCGCATCAGACGGAACTCAATCAATTTTCCGCTTATTATATTCACTCCCAACAAAAATGCCCATCTATTGCAATACCCCGAGTACCAGTTCTTCGTTTTTGAATGAATAGGTGCAATTGGTTCTTCGTCTCCTTCAATGTCGACTCCATCAAGACCAGATATAGATTTGCTTGTACTGTTCGTTAAACCATTGCGGAAAATAACTTCATCGGTGCTGCTGCCGGAGCTGTGATTTGCGCTACTGCCTAAATCTACTTGATTTGTATTGTTTCTATCAGTCTCATTGTTTGTTGATGTTGTTGTTGCAGTTGTACCTAAAAGGCACATGATGCGATGAATTTTGTTGCGATGCCGAACGACTCTACAAAACAATTAATTTTCTTGTCAAATAACAATGGAAGTGACAAAGGTTCATAAACTTACTTGCAAGTTCTTATGACGGACCCGATCGGGGAACATAAGATCATCCCAGGACCCAGGACAGCACCATAGTGGCGTGTTTCATACGATGGACTAGATGCCTGAATACGGAATCTCTCCTCACGTTGCTCTTGAATGTCAGGTTTGCGCCAGAGCAAAGTATGAGTAGTCAATGCAAGCATAGGTCATTAGGAAAGGATAATTAATATCACCGACTATAATGAATGTGATCTTAATACCAGCAACGACAGCCATCGAGTAAAGTGGAACTTCATTGGGACCACGCTACAAAAATGGGAAATCGTTACAAATTGTGCATCAAAAATTGTTATTTACTTACCCCTTGGCCAAGAACATCGATTCCTGGAATGACATTCTCATTTGCTTTGAAGAACTCTAGGTGTTCCATACATAGCCCCCAGACACGAACAGGAACAGCGCAAATAATCTTTTACTAGAACTCTTTTTGACAATTGAATTTCTGACTTACGAAGTACCAAAAGCGGCTAGAGTACCATTGGGAATATCGGTTGAAGGAGCCCGCAGATCGCCACTCATATTTATACCGGACAGTATTCCAGTTACAGTGGGGAAGAAAACACCAAACACACGGAACCAAGAGTAGCCGTCATCGTACTTTTGCCATAGATTATCAACAAAATTACTGCTCACCCATCCATCAAATCCATTAGCTGAAAATAACATTAAAGATCTGCACATTTCACAGGCAACTTTGTTATTACACACCTTTGTCTTCTCCGGTAAAACTTCCGACCATAAAATTTTAATTTTCTAGTCAAGTACAAACAGCTGTTAAATAAAAATTTGTCATGTCAAATTACAGTGCTGCCAAACATTTGAATAACTTAGGGAAGACGTTTTTTTGGGCGAAGCTTATATCCGCGTCCAAAAAAACACACCTATTATAAGAGGAACATAGCGCTATTCACTCAGTATTATTGGTTTATAAATAAGGCTGTAAAAGTATTGTAAATGCCTTACCATATCTTGATCGTGTAGCCCCGGGGTTAAAAGTCTGGTGCGGACAATTTTATTTGAATTAGCTGTCAGTCGAGCCTATGAACGCTGCCTTTTGTTTTCCAACATTTCACATGAATCGAACAGAACAATTGGTGAAAAATAAGTCTTCTGTCAAAAATTTTCTTGTGAAAAAGCAAGAAGTCAGAGGTCAGAGATCCAAATCAGGTTGATTAAAGTTTTGAAAAGTGTTTTTGTGCGAATAAAAGTTATTTGTAAGTTTAGTATTTGTGTAATATTAATATCTAAAGAAAAATCTATATAAGTTTTATTTCCTCCAAAATAAGGAAAATAAATTTTTTTCATCTAAAACTTTACGTATGCACATATTTTCTAGACAAATCGAAAATACACGAAACGCCCCTGTGGCAGATAATTTAAATGGATGATAATATTAAATATGTATTATTATTTTCGAATAAATCTAAGAAAAATGGTTCATTGTATCATTAGCTTAACAATTAAAAAATCTCAACAGCATTCATTCATCCCACTGTCTATTACATATTCTATGCTGGGTTATTCCCAAAATGCAACTTGTTCTTAAATGGAGACCGGGTTACATCGTCATATTGAACTGATTTTAAATTTTTTGATGTTGACATATTGTAGCAGTAGACATCGTTTTTCTTATTTCTAGAATCAATATTTGTAGGTAATTTGTTTATTGATTCAGACATGCCTGTTTCAGACATTTATTTGAATGGAAATATGCTTCCCAATTGTGAAAAGTTTAAATACCTGAGATCTATGATCAATGGAAAAGAATTTGTGTAACAAAGACATCAACCACTGACTAAGCGTGGGGTGAGTGTGTGAGAAAAATACCCCTAAGCTGAACGTAAAACTCTAAACAACGCCAAAACCAGGGGTTGTACGTTCAGACCCAACATAGGGCTTACAATGTTGGACAATGTATGAGAACTATGAGAGGAAGTAGTTGACGGCAGTCGTTGAAGATGATCGTATGACATATGGCGTGACAAAGCTTGGTCGCATTAAATGTTCCAAGATTCGTGAAAGCCTGCAACTCAAAAATGCCATTTTGTCAAAATAGACCATGGCCGGCACAGTTGACATTGTGATGTTCAAAAGAGAGATCCAGAGAAAAAAGTATACAACCTTCAAACAGATTCGCAAAGAAACAAAAACGCTTCTGTTCCTGCATTTGGATTTGGTGGTTTTGCCTTAAATGGTAAAATACAATGCAATGATGCATATTCCTCCGCTCCGTTCAACTTCAAAATTCTCAAAAATATTTGAAAACCATCCAACAAGTTGGACAAGCGATTGTCTGAGGGTTCACATTATCCAACATTGTCCGATCAAACCCAAGTCTGTCCAACTAATTGTACAATGTGTAGAATCACGTTGCTTTACGAAAACTATCGAACTTTTCGCAACTTAGTTGTTTCCCGAATAAGAGCTGCAAAGAGCCAGTACTACGAGCACATCTTGAATCCTGAAACACAGCCTGGGAAAACTCTTTAACAAAAGCTGCGTAAACTTTGAAATTATTAACAGTGATTAGCTGTACCTCCTGATGTCGACTATAATGTTTTAAATTCTAAATTTGCATCAGTGTCAGTTACGCCAGGTATAAGGCACGACTCAATACAGTTTACGAATCTGCCAAGTGAAGATGATGCCATTACGACGAAATTCTATTTTACTCGCTTGACGGATGAAGATGTTGTCGAAGATCTACTATCGATTAACTCGGACGCAATAGGTTTGGATCAAATAAATCCTAAATTCTTAAAGCTTCTTCTCCCATTCATCCTCAAGCATGTCACTCATATTTACAATCATATTTTAACCACTTAAAAATAATTCCTATACCCAAGCCACAAAACCAGGCTAACACTAAATACAGATCAATCGCGATTTTTCCCTTCTTGTCAAAAGAATTTGAAAAATCAATGCTTAAGCAGATGCAAGCGGACATAAACAACCATACACTGTTGAGTTATGCTCAGTCTGGTTTTCGTGCGAAATGTAGTTGCAGAACCGCACTCTTCCTTGTTGTATAAGAGATTCGCCAAGTCATGGACGCCATCTTTGCTACTTTCTTACCTTTGCTGGATTTCTCAAAAGCTTTCCACACGGTGGATCACCTTCTCCTCTGTAAAAAAACTTTTGCATAGCTTCGGATATTCTTCTCTTGCGGTCAAACTACTTTATTCATATCCACGCGACAGTCAGCAATGTGTGGCAGTGGGGAATCAAAGCTCATCACTTCTGAAAGTACCAGCAGGTGTTCCGCAAGGCTCTATTCTCGGGCCAATTTTATTTTTAATGTCAACGAGGTCCAACAATTTGTAAATCATTGTTCTGTCCACATGTTTACTAGTGACATTCAACTTTTTTTGCGCTGTCCGTTGGATACGATAAATAGTACCATCGATTTAGTTAACCGAGACCTAGAAGTGATTCAGCAGTGGGCATTTAAACACAATCTTTCACTTAACCCAGCGAAGTGTAAGACACTATGCATCTATAAGCATTCTCTGGAAACATCAACTTTTCCTTTGAAAAACTAGGACAGTCATCCGTAGAATACGTGACCAAAGCAC
This sequence comes from Melanostoma scalare, assembly GCA_949752695.1. Classification (NCBI taxonomy): domain Eukaryota; kingdom Metazoa; phylum Arthropoda; class Insecta; order Diptera; family Syrphidae; genus Melanostoma; species Melanostoma scalare. Next base: position 56,108,632 of record OX456985.1, read on the forward strand.
GTAACTTAGGAATCATCTTCAATGATTACTTTACTTGGACAGATCATGTTGTATCGCCATTGTAAAAATTCCAATGCCTTTGGATTGCTGTGGTCTATTCAAAATTCGTTGCCTGTTATTACTAAGATGTTACTAGTTAAAACTCTCTTACTACCGGTCCTACTTCATGTATGGTTACGAAGTTTTCTGCTTTGTCGATTACAACACCAGACGCAAGTTAAACGTCGTTTACAACAGTTTAGCAAGATACATCTTTAAAAAAAACGTTATTTTTACCACATTTCTAGCTACTCTCTGCAGATTATGGGTCTTACCTTCGATAACCTTATTAAGTTTAGAACATTGTTACTCTTGTTCGATATTATGCATACCCATCATCCAGAGTATTTGTACATCAGACTAAAATTTGCTACCTCACGAAGAACTGCTATTCGGCCCTATCGATGTAAATGTCGGAGCGGAGTTTTCTCCGCAACGCATCTTTTTTCGGAGACTCAATTTTGCTTCGAAGTAGTTGTCGTCGTAAGAAATTTTTCACAAATGCGGCAATGCATTGCATTCCCAAAACTCCAAAATCTCCGCAACAAAAACTTGTCGCAGAACGTCGGATCGTCCGATCGGAGAACTACCACGAAGCAAAATGTCTCCGATCGGAGAGAATTCCGCTCCGACGGTAACATAGGGCCGATTATATTGCAGCCTAGATTCTATTGTTTGCAGTCCGAACGCTTATACCTTGTCCATGCTGCTCAATTATGGAACTCATTACCCATTACATTCAGGAGAGCCACAACCAAAAGCACCTTTAAAACAAATTTTTTTAAACACTTGGCCAGTGATACATAAATAATACTTAAGATATCCTATGTAAAGAAATTTTATATAAAGATATTTTATTCTTTCCATGATCTCGGATAGATTCCGATATATTTTCTTTTTCTTTGTTTTCCACGGAGGAATTGGCCCCATAGTAGTTCCATTGCTACTTCGTTAGGAATCGGCAAAAATTGTAAGTGCCATTCACTCCTTACAGGTTTTGTTGTGAGAAATGAAAATGAAATGAATTAATATTGGGATCAAAATTTGCCAGGAACCATTTAGAAGTTTATGTAACTGAGGGATATTGTAACATCCTTAAGTTGAAAGAATTTTTGAAATCGGTGAAGTCACTTTAAGGTTCCCGTTCTCGTTCTCGTTTCTGTTCCCGTGGGATTATAGGAATGAAATATAGTCTAAGTTATTGATGAAGGGGGATAATGTAGCACCCCTAATGCTGAAAGAATTTTTGAAATGTGTCCAGTAGTTTCTAAGTTTTCGTTCCCAACCCCGTTCCTTTAGGAGTATGGGGATCAAACCTTGACAGAAACCATCTCTGGACTAAACTTTGTCTACCCTGAAAGTTTCATAAAAATCCGTTAGGTGGCTTAGGAGTCTATACCGGACATACGTACACACACACATACAAACATACAAACATACATAAAGGGTTTTCCATTTCCAATAGGTATGATATGATTTTGCAGTGGCGTTTCGGCAATTTGCAGTATGTCATGATCTCTCATTTGTTTTTTATTGCATTCAGAAGTGTTTACATTTACCATTGGACCACCGTAAACGTCGTGAACTTTCTGATTTTGCCTTGGAACAACTTGAAATCGATAACGATTTGTTTAAGAAAATCATCTTTTCCGAAGAGGCTTATTTTTATTTGACTAGTGCGTTAAATAAACAAAACTGGCGATGAAAATCCACAAAATATTCATGAAAAACCATTACATTCACCTAAGGTCCCTATTATGAGTAGCGAATCGAACGTTCGACTGGAAGCGAATGTTTTAGAGAAACTCATTTATTGGATTATTATCATTAAACTTCGTCCATTCTCTTATCTGACATACCTTAGACGTTGAAAAAAAAGTTTTCTACAAAGTTTTTGTTTCTACAACCTATAATACTGCTATAAAAGAAGCTCGCAAAAACATTCGCTTCCAATCGAACGTTCGATTCGCTACTCATAATAGAGACCTAAATTGACAGTTTGGTGTGGTTTTTGGGCTGGTGGAATCGTCGGTCCGTACTTATTTCAAAATGAAGCTGGTAACACCAGTACTGTCAATGGAGAGCGGTATAGATCGATGATAACCAACTCTTTCTGATCGAAATTGGAAGAAATTGATTTTGACAACATATGTTTTCAACAAGACGGGGCTACCTGTCACACAGCAAATGCAACAATTGAATTGCGAGAAAAGTTTAGAGATTCGATTATTTCAAGAAATGGTGATATTGAATGGCCTCCAAGAAGTTGTGATTTAACACCATTAGACTATTTGGGTTATATGAAGTCATTAGTTTTTCAAAATAAACCAGATTTTCTTCAAGCTTTACAAAGTCAATATCGAATCTGCCATTCGTGATATACGACTTGATTTAGTAGAAAAAGTGCTCGAAAATTGGGTTCATCGAATTTGTTGCTGCAGAAGAAAACGTGATTTCCATTTTAATGACGTTTTCTTAATTGTATTGATTGAACTGCACATTAAATAAAAAATATTTGAATTTCCTTAACAAAAAGTGTGTTTTTTCAAAAAAGAAATCATATCACGCTTATTGGCAACCCTTTATTTTACTTGTATATATGACTTTGATAGTGAAATCAACGATGTAATCGCAAAATGTCGGTATGTCTAGAAAGAAGTTTCGAAAGTTATTTTACTTTGAAGCCAATTATGGCACTGAGAATTGACATGATGAAAATGACATTTTACTGAAATGCCTTCTATACTAAGGCTAAATATGTCGCGTAATTGACTTTAGGAATATTTTTAATTGATTTTAGGAATAGAAAAACGTATATAACGATTTATTTTTACTAACCAGCATTCATACACAACAATAAAATCTACTATTCATGATTTTGTTTTAAGTTTAATTAACCTTACTTAAAAAATGTTGTAGTTTATAATTTTTTGTTTTTCAGAAAATGACTGACTCCAAGTACTTTACCACCACTAAAAAAGGTGAAATCTTTGAATTGAAATCCGAACTGAATAATGACAAAAAAGAAAAGAAAAAGGAGGCTGTAAAGAAGGTATACCTTAGACCAAAAATACAATTAAAATTTGTGTTTTAATGTTTCTTTTATTTATTCAATATCAGGTCATTGCCAGTATGACAGTTGGAAAAGATGTCTCGGCTCTATTCCCAGATGTTGTTAATTGCATGCAGACGGATAATCTAGAATTGAAAAAGCTTGTTTATCTCTATTTGATGAACTATGCCAAATCACAACCAGATATGGCTATAATGGCTGTCAATACATTTGTTAAAGTGAGTAATACATTAAAGTTTCTAATTAATTTTATTTCAATTCAATTTTTTATAATAATTTCAAATGTTTGTAGCTCAAAGCAGGCTAATATATTTTCTATTTTTAACACTCTGTATTCTCTTACTCTTTTCTTAAAATTAAATAACTCAGAGGAAAAATATTTATTTCTAAGTTGTGGTTTGTGGAGCGAGATTTGTGTTATTAAATTTTTGTATATTTTTCAATAAACTATTTTTCGAAGAGAAGAGGGCTTCCTGTGGGTCTTGAGAAAATAAGTTTCTTGGGTACTTTGCTCGCGCTATCAATTTGTTATTATGTTTAAATTTCATGCTTAAGGAATTTTGGGTTGATTAGAGAGTCAGTCATTAGAGATTTGTCATTACTTGCTATACAATTTTTTCTAACAGTAACTTCCATATACATAGCTGTTTCTTACATCAACTGGAATGTAAAGTTTTTGAGTTTTTCCGAAAGGACGGAAAAGAGTCATAAAATTTTTCATTTATTTTATTTCGGTTAAAGAGTTTTTTTTTTTAACGAAGATGGAAGCAGCTAACAACATACACACCAAGAGAGTGTTGGTTGATAGCACCTGTTGAGTATGTAGTTGGCAATAAAAAGCATTCGTTGTGACTTCAGAGCAGGAAAATAATAGCAACCTAGAGTCATCTTCTTTTTCTTTTTCGGCGTTACGAGCATAGTGATCTCGAAGGCTTCACAGCTCTCTTACTTCTTTGTCTTATACTAGCGATCTGTCAATGGGAAACGCCTTGTTTACCTCAGAAAGTTTCGATTAGTTACCCGGTTTACAAGAAGTCTAACAATGGACCAACAACAATATTGGTCATGCTGACATTCTGAACAAATTCGGAGTCCCCAAACTAAAAACAGATTACACCACACTCAAACTCGAATTTGATACAAATTTCCGGGCGACCATTTCGTCCAGAACAGCCTGGGAGGATCAATCATTCTTGAAAAACATATGCGTCTATTTTTACACGAACGGTTCAAAAACAAATGAAGGAGTAGGTTGTGGTGTCTATTAAGACGAAATGAAATTAAAACCTCGCTTCGTCTTCCAGATCATTGTAGCTTGTTCCAAGTGATCGTCTTGGCTCAGAGAAAACATGATATACAAAAAGGATATGTGCATCTTCTCAGACAGTCAGGCAACCATCAAATCCCTGGCGTCAAATTCCTTCAACTCTTTTCTTGCCCTTAACTGCTGATTATCTCTCAGGGAGATGTCAGAGTAGTTAAACATTCACCTGTGCTGGGTGCCGGGCTATAGAGACATTCCAGGAAAGTGCAAACCAGATGAATTCGCCAGAAACAGAACACTTCTGTCCTTCTCACCGATGACGGGGAGTATAGGCATACCAATCATTACATTACAACTCTAGCACAAGCAGGACGCTTACAGGAAAATTAATCTGGTCAAGATGGTCAAGCAATCTAACGTGTAACGCATCGAAACAAATCTGGCCCAAGCTAGATCTGAAGCGGTCGAACGGCTTGATGTCTCTCAACGGAAAACACATTACTACGACGATAGGTGTCATCACTGGATACTGTCTTATTGGGAGACATGGCGCAAGGCTATGAGTCGTCTCTTACGATTTTAGCAGAAGCGGTATGGATGAGGAGGGCAGGAAACTAATTCCCACCGTGTCTGTTCACGCCCAGCTTTAGCTCAAAAACGTAGGATACACCTGGGTTCCTATTTCTTTGATGGCCCTAGTACTCACATCGACGCCCTGCTTCTCACTCGCTTCATTGTAAGCTCGAAATGGTTCCATTAGGATACCCAACGGGTCTAAGTGTGTTAGCCGAGCTAACAGCCACTTTAAACTAACCTAACCTACCCGGTTTTGGATTGTTTCATTTATGGGGCCGACCAAACGCTAATGTCGTCACATTTGTTTTAACTATACATTTTTCGGACACATACAGACATTTTTTTCTTAAATTTTTGAATATTCTACGTTGTTCCCTCCAGTCCTTGGGGTATTTTTCTATCATCGAAGATAGTGGATTTTCTCGCCACTTTATTCACCCTACGCTTACCTTACGATTATTATCCTCGTCATAATTTGCTTTACTATTGATCATAGATCCCAGGTATTAAAATTTTTCACACTTTGAAAACATATTTCCATTTGAACAAATGTCTGGAACAGGCATTTCTGAATCAGAAAACGGGCAACACAAGTATTCGGTATTTTTGAAATAATTCTGTACCCACTATCTTCTAAACCTTTCACTTATACGTTAAGTGATTCTTGTCCAGATGTAAAACCATCGCCTATGATGGCTTCATCGGCAGCAAAGAATAGTTGATGTGTTCGGTATTTTACCTGAGAGAAGTAGTCAAGAACTGTAATAAGGTGCAAATGAGTTAAGACCTTTCCTTGGTATACACTTACTGTGGCTTGAAATGCTTCAGTTGCTTCAGCTGAACATCTTAAATTCGTCACTGCTCCATCATACTTATGCTTGATCATCCGTATAAAGGGTATTCAACTTTATTCATGTATATCTCCTTCCTTTGTTTTCTTGTTTGAAGGTAACTTTCCCTCCATTGGTTAGGCAGATTATCACCTTTTATCTTATCACCTCTATCTCTTTTTTCCGCAACAAGAAACGAAGACCTAACAACAAATGAGTGGGCCTCATTCTAAAACACTATATACGTCTTCTCAAACAGCTCGTTTAAAATATATTTTCACAATGCAAGTGGTCTCCGAATGAAATTTAACAATCTTTTTGTAAACTCCAGTTATCTATACTATGATGTCATCATCATAGTTGTAACTTGGCTTTACAGTGGAATTCTTTCACTGAACTGTTTGACTGTCGTTATTTTAACACATACCGATTTGATTATATTGTAAATCTTTCGATCAACGTGGAGGTGGAATTATAGTTGCTGATGCTGTCCGGTCTTTTATAAGCTGCAATGAAGTCGTCCTACCATCTTTCTATTCTGCTGAGATTTTTCCGAGCAGATGGAAAACTTTTGACCAGCCGGTCCCTAAAAAAGGCGAATCTTCCTCCCCTTCCAATTACCGTCCAATTGCACTTACGTCCCTTCTTTCCAAGGTCATGGAAACGTTGATAAACCGTCAACTTATGAAATATCTTGAAGAACGAAAGCTTCTTAATGACCGTCAGTACGGCTTTCGTGGCAAACGGTCCACTGGTGATTTGATGGTTTATCTCACCGAAAAGTGGAACCAATCCTTACATTGTTTTGGAGAAAGTAAAATTATTGCGCTTGATATTTCTAAAGCATTTGATAGAGTTTGGCAGGCTCTTTTGCCGAAAATGCGTGATTTTGGTATCGATGAGTCTCTTCTTCGTTGGATTAGAAACTACCTTTCCGACCGTTCAATACAAGTTGTTGAAGTTGATGGCTTCAAGTCTGATACCCATTTCATAAATGCTGGTGTGCCCCAGGGCTCCGTTTTGTCTCCGACTCTCTTCCTCATTTTCATTAATGATCTCTTGTCTGAAACTTCTAATCCGCTTAACTGTTTTGCTGACGACTCGACCCTCAGCTTTTCATATTCGTGTCCAAATTCACGTCCCTGCTCTTCGGATGTGGAACTGGAACGGTTGCGTATGATAAGCTCATTGAATTCTGACCTTGACAGCATTGTTACATGGGGTCATAAAAACCGAGTAGAATTCAATGCTTCGAAAACTCAATGCTGTCTCTTGTCGTTGAAGCTTAACATTCCCCCATTGCCATTATCCATGAATGGTGCCTGCATCCAAAAAACCGAAATGCTGTCAGTAATCGGTATGTGTGTAAACGATGATCTTCGTTGGAATGACCACATGTTTGAAGTCGCCAAAAACGCTGCTAAATGCTTAGGCTTCTTGAGACGATGCAGGAAATTCTTCATCCCTTCTGATCTGGCTACAATTTATAATGCTTTCATCCGCCCAAAACTGGAGTATAACTCCCATATCTGGTCAGGTGCTCCTCAAACATCCTTACGCCAACAAAATAGAGCGTTTAAATTGATAGGTAATCGGTTGATTCTCCTGAACATCGTCGAAACGTTACCTGTCTCTCACTTTTTTATCGCTTTTTTTCACAAACAGTGCTCTAGTGAAGTAGCCAGCTGCATTCCTCCCCTGAAATAATTTAGCCGCAACACTCGCCTCGGGCGTACAGTCAAGAAAGTGTGGAATTCATTAACGAATCAAAAAATGCAATATAAAAAAGCTGCTTTCAATAGCATGGTATATCGGTTATGTTCTATTCCTATGAATATGCAAAACTACATGGAAGAATTAAATTATATAAAATATGCGGCCGAACTAAACGGATATGACGATACAATGATAACGAAAATGGTACAAAAACAATCTAAGCTAATAAAAAGACAAAGTTTAACAACACTAAAATGTCTTAATGGGACAGAAAAAGAAAAAAGAAGGTTAAAAATTCAATTTGCACCTGCAATAACAAATAAACTTATTAGAGTATTTGAAAAACAAAATATCCAATTAGTTTATTCATCCGACGGAAAACTAAAATCAAAGTTAGGATCTACCAAAGACAAAACAGAAAACAACAAAAAACCAGGTATATACGAAATTGCATGCAATGAATGTGAACAAAAATATTATGGACAAACCAAAAGAAACATCGAAACAAGGTTTAATGAACATCTTGCAGACAAAAAGTTAAATAAACCTTATAAATCAGCGGTGGCCCTACACATGATTGAGAATGGACACAATGTGACGAAAGAAAACCTAAAGCTCATCAAGCATGTAAGCGACGACAGATTTTTAGACGCCTATGAGAGCCTGTACATGCACAAAAACAACAACATCTTGATGAACACAATGGATGCACCGATCAAGTCATCTCTTTTTAGCATTATAAGAAGACAAAATCAAAGAAATGTTTTGTGTTAGTTTGCATTATGCAGTTATTGTTCTCACTCTTGTATATTTGTTATTGGAAAGCTTTATTAATAATTATGTGTTTAGTATTTAGTCAATAAAAAGACGTGCTGAAGATGGCATTGTAAAGTGCCGAAATGCATTCAAAAATTTGACGTTTGTTTTTGTTTCTTATCTATGAGAAAAGAATAAAGAAGAAGCGGGCAAAATAAAATAAAGTGAAGTCCATAAGGCGGTTGTATTTTTTGATTCGTTAATGAATGTAACTAGACTTCACGGTGTTGTTTAAAAAGAACATAGATTTTATTTTTAATCAATGTTTAATATTTAACTAAAGTGTGGAATGCTTTACCTGGCTCTGTATTTCCCCTGCGTTACGATTCGCAAAGGTTCAAAAGCAATGTGCATCGGTGTCTTCTATTAAATCCTCTCCTATTTTCCTAAATGCTCGCACTGTGTTCCATAACATTATAAAGGTATTCAAAACCCCTTGATGTACGCGCTAATTATAAAAAAAAAAAATGCACAGATATTGAACTGATATGTATATCTGTCAAACTTAACTTAAAATCATGATCAAATTATATCAAATACATATAAGTAATATTGATTTTATTAACAACATGACTGATAACATTGGTCTACACTCTACAAAATTGATCTTTTTGATGCCAATTTCCTTTCGAGACTGCACCTAGGCCTCAAAATGTATGTTGATCAGTTTGGTAGCACTTTTTCGAATGAATTCATGTGCTCATGGGGTGTTCCAGAAGGTAGCCATTTAGGTCCCCTTTTATTTTTATTATTTGGATGATATTACTCCTGTTTTTAAATATTGTAAATGTCTTCTATATGCTGATGTTGTTTTTAAAAATTAGTAATTTCAATGATTGTCTGTTAGTTCAGTCTGACCTCAATTCTTTGTCAAAGTGGTTTTCTAATAATACCCTTAATTTAAATAATAGTAATTGCAATTTAAATTTTTTTTTTTTTAATAATTGTCATTCGTTTGATTACCATGCTTATGTAGATTCAAAAACAATTAGTAGAGTCACTAATATTAAAAAAAAATTCATTTTGATTGTTTGGTTACCAAAACCAACGTGATGGTTGGGTTCATCAAACGCAATGCCAATGATTTTAGAGACATCTTCGACGTCCTTTTGGCTTTGTACAATTCTCTTGTGAGATCGATTTTGGAGTATGCTGATGTTATCTGGAGTCCTGCTTTTATTACACATTCTGATCGATTAGAAAGGATTCAAAGACGATTTACAAAATTTATATTTTTCCAAATGCGTTGGTACCCGCCAACCTGATTGTAAGGCAAGATGTCAGTTCTAGGCCAGTGATACTCAACCTGCGGTCCTCGCGCCGCATGGTGCCGGCAGGTCCATTTTGGTTGGCTCACCAAAAGGTTGATTGAAAAAGTTGAGTACGGCTGGTCTAGGCGAACTATTCATGGTGTAACATTAATAAGAGACTTATCCACTATGCAACCATATAAAATGTCCTACGCTACTTGCTGTGGTACTTACTTATGTTCCAGAAAGATCTTTGAGGTCCATACCTATATGGAAGCAATGAAACTACATTTAGATCTATTAAGGATTTCAATGAAGCTTGTTTAAATATATTTTGCGCAATTTGGTCGTTATCCGCAAGCTATCCATTAATGATTTTCGGCGATCGAATCTTCTGAGGGACTATTTTGAGGCAGACATTTCTTCCAGCTCCCGATACATGCCCTCCTTGCTCTTTGTTTTGAGTTGGGTGTACTTCTTCCTGCTTGTTGGTAGCGTCCCTTTGAAGCCTTACATTGTTCCTTGAGTTTTGGACTGTGCTGATGGTGTTACACAGACGTTTTTGCATATTCAAAATAAAATGGTCGTCTATTACGCAGACGTTTTTGCATATTCAAAATAAAATGGTCGCCTTTATCTTTGCACAAGTTATACCATTTGATATCAGTAGCTCTTGTTTGTTTGATTTGCTTCACCACCTCCATAAGAAATTCTAACAGCAGAAGATGGTGTTGCTTGGCGACAACTTCAAGTGGTAGTTAATTTGGATTTCATTTTCATTCCACTCACTCCAGAGTCACGCTCTGTCTCAGATGCAACATGCTCATTAAAGCGGAAAATCTTGTGAGACCGCACTTCGAAGTCCTTTTAGCAGGATTGAATGAATGACCGGTGTTTGAGTCCGAGTGCCCCAGTAAGTATTTCAAAAACCTCCCTTAGAAAAAAATATATGCAGTCGAATGATCCCAGTATTCGAGTGATCATTCATCGAGTACTTATAGTTTTTCTAGGATGTTGATGAAATGAAAACAACAGGTTTGTTTTGATTAAAAACTCGCAAAAAACTTTTATTGATAAGACAATTACATGCATAGTTGGCTAAATCAATTCTAGCAACTTCTGGTCATAGTTGAATTGATTTCCAATGAAGCCAATTTTTCCATTTTATTATTGGACAACAGTGAGACCATTTCTACATTTGTACTTATAATCGAGTTTGGCACATATAGATACCTCAAGATACGTGATTTAGGTGATACGTGCACGTTCCTCATTACATACGTTCCCTCTGGCATTGGACATGTCATTGACAAATTGCCTTTATCAGGCCCCAATAATGATGCAGTTGTATCGCTCACTATTTTTACCGATTGGAAAAACTTAACAATTTCACAAATTTTAATCTTACCACTGTAGATTACTTTTTTATAATCTTCTTTCGATTGTGTGACTTGGAAATTTAATATGAGAGTTGGTACTGCCTTTAGGGCTCTAAAGTTCATAAATGCAGTATTGTTGCTGCAAATTGTTGCGTTGTGCTTAAAGTTTTTGCTGTCGGTCGGTCGTTCTGGCCGTCAGAAGATGAAAATTATAGCAATTCTTTTAAAGATATGAATGAAAAGTTTTGTTTAAGTTGGTTATAAAAAAAAAACTTACTTCCTTTGAGCGATCAATGATAGTAACAAATAACAGAATGTATAACAAGACTCTAAAAATGGACGTTGGCATGATGTCAATTGTTTCGATCCGATGTTTTTACTACACCATTGAATCATGTGTCAAGTCATTAAAAACGCATAGGAAAATGTAGTTGGAATTGACATCAGTTTTTTTTTTTTGTTTCAATGCCTAAATGGATATTGAATAATTCTCTTTTGGAAAGAGATTTCTATCTTAATTGATGATTAGCCTTGATAAACCAAAACAAAAAGAACGAAGCAATTACGGCATATGGGGTTAAGATATTATGAGCAATTACCTTTTTGTATTTTTTTTTTTTTTCCTGGAAGTTAACAAAATGACTATTTGAAAATGACAATACCCATCACTGAGTCAGTCGTTCTCTGTTTTTCTAAGATAGTATTTAATACGATCAAGCTTTGTTACTCCTGCTGTCATACGGAGCATTTTCATCTCAGGCCGTCAGTTTACTGTCATACTTTTCGTACATTGTATTCCAACATTAGGTTTGTTCGTTGAAGCCCTAGGGTCGCCACAAAGCGTTTTTTGAGAAACCTAAAGTCGCACTGAATGTAAAATTGAGTGTTTTTTGAGCCCTAGGGTTGACCTAGGGTTTCCATAAACTCGCCCTAGCTTTTTGCTGTGGCGAGTTGAGGGCTGTCAAATGGCATGTATTTTTTTTTAATGACATGGATGTGTGGTGATTTGTGGTTTAGCGTTTTTTGAGGACTAGAAAACCCAGGGGAAAGTTCAACAAACGTACCTATTGTGAGTGCTGAACGACCTACAACTGCGTTATAGAGTCTTCCTTTCAGCATAGGATGAATTTTTCTGTCACAGAAGATTTCAGCGTTTTCACGGCACTTTATCATATTTCACATTTGGAAATAACATTTCCGTTTGAATAAATGTCTTGAACAGGGATTTCTGGCTCAGAAAACGGGCAACACAAGTATTCGGTCTTTTTGGCCCACACTTTTATGTGCTTCTTGCATATGGATATAGTTTCCTGGATTACTATAGTATTTATTATTATTATAAATTTTTATTTATTTATATTTTACTTTCGAGCAGGTAGTGAAGAACTGCAACAAAGAGCAAAAGGCTCATGAGTCATGACGTTTGGTATACAACTCCTACTGTAATTTTGAATATTTTAGTGACTCCAGGTGGACATCTTACATTCGTCACTGCTCCTAAATGTACACTGCCAACCAATAGGATGAGGCCACAAATTTTGCAATCGATTTTCGCTTTTTATGACTGGTGGATCTTTTGCACCCGGAAAAGTTTATTACCAGTTAATAAGTACGTATTTTCCCATAACAAATTCATAAAATTGAAGGGTTAATTCGAAACGACCGTTGGAATCTCCCAAGATCAATTAATGAACTACTGAAAATAGGTATAAGAAGGTGCTCCACTAAGATGAGGCCACATGCAAAATTTTATTTTAGAAAAAACAAAAAAATGAGTGAAAAGTTTACATTTTATGGTTTAATATTATTTATTAATAACGTTTTTTTACATTAATAATGAGTATGTTCGCCATTTTTGGATATAACCTCTATTAGACAGTTTGGAATAGATTTATACAGTTTTTTTTTAAATAATCATATGAAATTTGGGCCCGGGCACTACGAATAGCATCAATTAAGGTGTCCTTGTCTTCAATTTGTCTGCCACCTTCATAAACTTGACGAGATAGCCATGACCAAACGTTTTCAATAATGTTTAAGTCCGGTGAATATGGCGGCAATGAAAAAAGTTCCATTTCTTCTGATTGAATCCAGCTTCTGACAACCCTGCTAGTGTGGATTGGGGGGGCATTGTCTAGCTAAAAAATCCAAGTCAGAGGTCCAAAAATGTTGTTCATTTTTGGAAATGACCGTTCTAGCAAACATTTGTAGCTATTTTCGTTCATTGTTGTGGATAAAAACTCCAATTCCAATTCTACTATTCGTGCCATAGTAGGTAATAGCTCCCCACACCATTACATCTGATGTACGGCAATGATGTCTTGCCAAAATAAGCTCATCCTTTCTAATATCCTTTAAAATAAAAGTTGTAACCATCAGGACCGTCAAGGTTAAACTTTTTTCATCCGAAAAGACAACGCGTTTCCATTTACTGTTTGAATCAACATGCTGTCTTGCACGATGCTCCTTGTGTATTGGCTTCAAAACAGGTTTATTTCTTAGTTTCCTCCTTTGAATAGTATCACTTTTTTGTATTATTCCGTTGTTATGTTTGCTGAAACTCCGCTTTTGGCCCTTATCATAGTCGCTGATAGAGTGCAATTTGAGGCAAGTCGTAGAACCAACCGATTTTCTCTTGGTTTTGTGGCTTTTCCCGTGCGTCCTTTTTGAGTTTTGCCATAGTTTTGTGGATCAGCAAGATAATTGTTTACAACTGTTTTGCTCCTGTTAAGTCTCCTTGCTATTTTACGGCATGAGAGTCCTATTTCCTTGAAAGCATCTATTTTTGCTCTTTCTGTCGCTGTCAAAGTCTTTCCGGAACCCATGTGTGATTTCTTGTATAAAATATCTAAGAGATTTTTAAAAATAGCCGTTTTATTTAGTTTGAAGCACTAAATAAAACGGTTATTTTTAACACTCTCTTAGATATTTTATACAAGAAATCGCAAATGCGAACTCCTTCACAGAAATATTAACAATGGCCTCATCCTAGTGGAACACCTTTTAATACCTATTTTCAGTAGTTCATTAATTGATCTTGGGAAATTCCAACGGTCGTTTCGAATTAACCCTTAAATTTTATGAATTTGTTTTGGGAGAATACGTATCTATTAACTGGTAATAAACTTTTCCGGGTACAAAAGATCCACCAGTCATAAAAAGCTAAAATCGATTGCAAAAGCTGTGGCCTCATCCTAGTGGTTGGCAGTGTATGTCCTTGATTTGAAATAAATATGAAAATATAAAGTTTTTAAAATCTTTTATTTTATTTAAATAAATAAATAAATAAATAAATAACAAATTCTACTTAGCGTTGGCAACTTTTTTTTTTTTTAGGATGCGACGCGTTTCGGAATCAAGTTCCATCGTCTGGCGTTTTTAACTCTTATCTATGACCATCTGCACATAGGCAAACCTATGAAACACCTCGTTGTTTTAGGCCCAACCATATTAGATCTCGAAGTTGTCGATCGAATTGTTTTTTCGAAGTCACCCAGCACAACATCCAAATCCTTTAAGAAGTCAGAATATGCAGAATTTATTCGTCATCCTCAAAAAGTTGTCCTTGAGCATTGTTTGGGAATATCAGTGGATGAAGTTCCTGAGCATTTCTCTATCTTTGTGCGGATATTTCGAGGATGGTCAAGTGTTGTCGTTTTTCTTGGCCAACATTTCTTCGAGCACCAAATCAAATAGAGAATTTACTCTTGTCTATAGCAGTTATTTTGGGGTAAGATAAAGGTAATTGAGAAAGAAACCCCTCCCGAAAAACCAAGGCAATCTTTCATAAGACCATGATTGTCCTAGTTATATTATATACATGAATTTTATCCAAAGTGGATGAGGAAGCCCTTGGTCGTTTCGAAAGAAAAGTACTCCGACTCAACGAAGAACTGTGCCTATGGGTTCCGTAAATTTTTAGATGATTATCGTCTAATCGTTTATCATCGGTTGTATCTTCAGCGGTTCAGGGTGGCGCATCAAAGCTATGGAAACGTCGGAGCCTTATGCATAAAATTTTTTGTCGATTCCAAACGGCCAAGGTAGAAAGCGTTTTTCATAGCAGTGCCTTACAATGGGGATACCCGTGAAAAACATTTTTTTCTTTGATGTTTTTACGATTCGAAATAATGCTAACCATTACGCCACGGGCAACCAAGCTATCTAAACGTTTAAGCCTGAAGAAAAAAGAAAAGTTTGAATTGTCCTACTGTGTAAGAGAAACTTTTTTGTTAAATAATCTACAACCATAAGTTCAGTTCCAACTCCAGTGAAAGTGATAATATTCATGTTTTTTTTTTTCACGTATAAAATGATGTCGAACATAAATATGTTTGTATTTTGATAAGTACTTGCTTGTCGATGTCAGATGAATTGCACTTTTGCTGTCGTGTCATGGCCGAGTTATTAAAATGTTGATTCAGTTCATTTTCGAGGCCACGAATCCACATTGCTTCTTGAGTTGAGGCCGAAAGAGCCATGTATTCTCCTTCTGTTGAGGATAAAGCAACAGTTGGCTGATGCTTTGTTGCCCAAGACACGGCGCGGCGCCTCCTTGTAAGATACAAGCGTAGCCTGTGACAGATCTTCTTTCATCGCAATCACTTGCCCCATCTGAATCAGAATAAATTTTGAACGCAGAAAAGCGATCTCTTGAAAATTTTAATTTGGCTGCTTTTGTTCCCTTGAGATATCTGAATACTCTCTTCACAGCAGCCCAATGTTCTTTACCAGGACAGTTATTAAATTTGCTCAATTTGTTTACTGCTAAGCATATGTCCGGTCGCGTACACTGTGCTGTAAACAATAAACTTCCGATTGCTTGCTGGTAAGGAGTTTTAGCCATTTCTTTTTCTTTTTTCTGGAGTTTTGGGTGACATCTCTTTTGTTAGTCTTATCTTGATATCCATAGGCGTTGCTACAGGATTTGATTCATTCATGTTAAATTTTATTAGCATCTCAGATATGTAATTTTCTTGATTTAGATAAATTGCGTCTTTGTCACGAGAAATCTGAATACCTAAACAATTCTTCGCAGTTCCCAAGAACTTCATTTTGAACTCCTTCATCAAGTTCAGCTTCAAATTTTCACAAAATGTCGTTTCGTTAGTGAAGATAAGGATGTTGTCAACGTAAACTGCTAAAAATGTCATGCTTCTGTTCTTTCGATGAAAGTTGATACAAGGATCCACTTGTGAACGCTTCATTCCAAACTTTTGAAGAACTCGATCCAACTTGGTGTTCCAAACTAAACTTGACTGCTTAAGACCATAAACAGCTTTATTGAGTTTCATCACTTGGCCTTCTCTTCCTATCGAAAGTACCTTCGGTTTCTCAACATAAAAAAAGGAAAAATCCACGCGTTTAAAAACCCTAACCAAAGTTCAAAGATCTGCCTGTATTTGCGTAACTGGTGCAATGAGGACTACACCGACCGCGAGTTTGGAAGTAATCCTCAATCTCACACCTCTTGATCTCTACGTTCAAGAAGTGGCAGCAAATAGTGCACTTAGACAACCAATGTTATGTCTGGAAAACCAGCCAAATAGGACACGCACAGATTTTATCAAGATACGCAGATAACAATATCTGCACGGATTACATAACTCCATACTTGGACTTTAAAAAATCCTTCACAACTAGCTTCCCCGATAGACAAGATTGGGAGAATGAAACACCTTACGAAACGTCTATAGCAATCTATAGCGACGGTTGGATAAGGGGCAGGTTTCTTTTCAGAAAGCCTAAACCTAGCAAGTTCATTCAGACTTCCAAATCACAGCAGCGTCTTCCAAGCCGAGATCTTGGCAGTCTCACACGCTGCAAAACAGGTGTCCATGATGGCGCTATCACATGCTGATATCACTTTTTTCATTGATAGCCAAGCAGCAATAAAAGCGATTTCTGCCACTCTTATCAAATCAAAGCTTGTTTCTTGCTGTCGCGAAGAGCTAAAGGTTCTTGGCACGCAGCATAACGTTAGACTCTGCTGGGTTCCTGGTCATAGTGGTATACCGGGAAACGAAAAAGCGGACGAACTAGCGAGAAAAGGATCAACACTTGACCCTTCTCTCATTGATCAATCAGTCAGGATTCCACCCTGTGAAATAAAACAGATAATTGGTAACAAAATAACGCAAAAATCCAATGAAAGATGGGTATGCCTAGATTCCTGTGTTACTTCCAGGAAAATATGGCCGAAATATAATAAGAAAGAATCTGAAAAGCTGCTATCATTGAATAGACCTTCATTGCGAATGCTTATCAGTATCATAACTGGACATAACCTACTAGGTTATCACAAAAAGAAAATGGGTCTTTGCACCGATGACCTATGCAGAGGATGCAATGACGAAGATGAACATGAGGATACAACTCACTTCCTTTGTCAATGCCCAGCACTCTGCCATATTAGGAAAAAATTTCTAGGCAATTACTTTTTAAATGAACTAGAAGAATTATCAGACGCTTCAAAAAGCAGTCTGTTAAACTTCACTAAGGCCACAAAATGGCTAAATACCGACCAGACATAAATTCATAGGTTTCAAGGACGTTACAATACGTCAGGGTATCACAATGGATCTACATTTATCTAAGTGTGACGGAATTAAGATCAACCGTCAGCCCATTCTACCTAACCTAACCTTCTCAACATAGATGTCTTCACTTAACTCACCTTGGAGAAACGCAGTAATAGCATCCATTTGTTGAATTTGAAGATTGTACTTCGCTGACAATCTGAAATGTCCAACGCCATCACAGTTAAAGCAACGAGATTTGGCTTTTTTGTTATGCTTGGGTTTCATTTTCTTATGAAAATTCAAAAAATTTCCTCTATTTGACATAAGCGCACTGTTAGATGATGTCGGATTAAATTTAACATCTTGCAGCAATTTCATTTTGATGGAATCTGCTGTTATTTGCTTTCCACTGCAACCGATGCTCATGATCATGGGCTTATATTCGTCAGGAAGACCCTTCAGCAATAAACTTCCAATCCATTCATCGTTTACTGCAAATCCAATTTCGTTCAACTTCTGGGCTGTTGAAATGATTTGAACTACATAATCTTCTACTGAGGAACATTCTGCCAGGACCACAGAGCATAATTTTTGAAGCAAACCAATACGCCGGTCCAAGCCTGAGTCCTGAAAAAGATTTTGCAATGATGTCCAAACATCTTTGGAAGTTGTTGCGTTCCTAACATGAACGTATAGACTCTTGTCGATAGCTAAGATCATCTTACAACGAGCAATCTTGTCCTTAGCATCATCCAACTCTTCGCCTGGAACATTCTCGATACATTTCCAAGTATCTTCAAGCAAAAGGCATTTTTTCTTTTAAAACAATTTCTGTAATTATATTTACAATTCGTTATTGGTCTGGGCCCATAACCTTTTAGCAAAGTAAAATGAAACGTCTGGATTCGAATAGAATAAACAAAAGAATAATAATTTATTGAAACATATTTTCTTTAGACAATAATATCGAAACTAGATTACTTCGCAATTTTGGTCGCAAGTATAAACTTAACAAGTGTTTCAACAATAATAATAATCTGTGACTTGGCAGCAGTCGTTGAGATGGCTTGCAAAAGTAGATACCACAACTCTTAATTTTTTGAGCTTATAACTTCTCAAAGGAATATTTAAATGAGCTAAGCTCATACCTAGGGGTAAAACTTAGGAAATGTCTATATGCACTCACAGTGTCAGTTGTGTTAGGCTGTGTAACATCGAAATTATTTGATAACAATGAAAAAGGTTTCCCATTGTTCAACATAAAATAAGCTTATTGCAGGCGTTTGATTTGAAGATCATGGTATTGCCATAATTTGTACGAGTTTTAAGCTGTGATTGAAATGCAAGGTCTTATTTTTAATCGCAAATCTTGCAGTTAGAACAATAAAAGCTGAATAAAATAAATTTACTATAAAATAAAATTATTTTAACTTAACATTTCAATGACAAAACTATTAAAGTCTTAAAATTTGGGCGAGCTCTGGCAACACCAGGAGATTTTAAACTCAAACGATTGGAATGAGCTCATTCAAGATTACCCAAAAGGAAACCTCTTGTTTAGAACTGACAATCGTTTCGCACTAAACGAACCAACACCAATCACAAAACTTTTTTCTCCTCCCTTTAATTACTTGAAAAGGTGTTAAACGAATCTTTTTTACCCCTCAAATCGTTCACGTAAGCTCGTGTTGGGTTCATATAGACTCGTCCATATTCTTATCCAATATGACCTTTACAATACTGTCTTAAAAACGTAAAACGTCCAGTTAAAAATCTATTTTCAAATAATACCCACAAGCCGTTCTAATTCTATTAACATACAAACATGCCCTCCACTGCTAAAAAAAAAAAAATTCAATTAATTAATGCTCCTTTCATTTGTAATTAAATTTCCATTAATCATGTGACACCGTAGGAGTATATTAATTATTAAAATGAATGAGTTTTTATGTTTTCCTTTAATTCATGCTAAAAATATATTTAAGGATTTGCCCTCTTCTCGACTACTTCAGGTAAAGTTTGTTTGAATTATGTTTTCCATATTTTTTTTTTTTTTTTTAACTAGTTTTTGTTTGTTGCAATTTTGAAATGTTATGCGTTTGTTTTTTATGCGAACATGTGTTATCAGACACAGAGATTCATAACATTACATTTTTTTTGATTTTTCAATCAATAAGCTATTACTTGAAGAGAGGGAGGGTAAGGTTAGGACTAGGAGTGATATTTTAAACATGTCTAAAAAAATTATCGATCTTTAGTTTTTTTAAGGTACTATGAGCTTTGAATGTTTGGAATTAAGCTATAGGGTGCAAAACAGAGCTGTTAATCTAACTTTTAGAATGTACATATGTAGGTGGACCAAATGAAAAGTCGCTGAATCATTGTATAGGTATATAAACAATAGAACTATAGTTGGATTGTGTAGAATTTTGGACTTGTGGCGAACCAACTGACTCCGGCACAACCCAGCAGTCTCCGTTCCATGCTATTGGGACTCACCAAATTGAGATTTGATCTCTCTGCCAGGGTAATTTGGAACTCTATATAAGAATATAGGGAAATGGCTGTTTTTACAGCCCATACAATTTGTATTGGAGGTTGATAAATTCGTATTTCCTTCAAAAAATGTTTAAAAATAGAAAACTTATCAAATGTTAAAAAGCAATGCATGCAACACCATTACAAAATGTTTTAGATTGAATAAAACAATTAATATGGGTGTTTTATAACTGATACTTTGCTTCAATTTTCATTTCATTAAAAATTTAGACAAACCACCACAGCTTCATCAGTTGTAATATCAATTTGCCATTTCTTATATTCGTAGTGACGAAACGAAACAGATCTGGCCCAAGCTAGATCTTAAGCGGTCGAACGGCTTGATCTCTCTAAATCACAGGACACCGTTTTATTGGAAGACATGTCGCAAGGCTTGCGTCGTCTTAAACGATTTTATCAGAAGCTGTATGGATGAGGAGAAGAAGGATATTATTCTTCAGCTTTTCTGTTCATGCCCAGGTTTAGCTCACAAACGTAGGATACACCTAGGTTCGTTCTTTGATGACCTTAGTGATCTTACTCACATCGACGCCCTGCGTCTCTTCCGCTTCATTGTTAGCTTGAAATGGTTCTAGGATAAGGATACATTAGATCCATTGTGGTATCGGTTGTTAGCTAACAGCCACTTTAACATAACCTAACCTATATTCGTAGTGAGCTTCTTCGAATCGCCACGTGTTACTGTGAGTGAGTGTCAATTGGCTTCACCATTATATATTTAAAAGCGATTGCTGCGACACTGGTGTCTTCCGGTTAATAAGACTGTTAAATCACCTTTTTGAATAAGTATAGTTCATATAAATATAATGGCTGAATCGCTATACTTAACTGTTTCAAAGCAACTACTCACGATTGTGGCCGATAACAAAACAGAGTGCTAAAATAGCTGGGTTCGCTTACTGCCCAAAACTACACACAATTATATTTTGCAGCCAAATATCACATTTCGTGTAGTTTTGTTTTTTTATGGGCAGGTAAGCGAACACAGTTATTATATAAACTATACCAGAGAACTAGATCTAGACTTGAACAGATAAAGTATCGTATATAGTTTATCCCAACACTATTAACGACTTTCGTATTGACGTTTAAGCGAATTAGCGAGAAGGCGTTGATTTTAAGAATTCTTAGCGCAAACCTGTAGTCAAATCTTTTTTTAAGAGATAGCGCCGGCTCTATAATCTGTTCAACAAAGATGTGCAGTACTGACCTTGAATAACCTATCTAAAAAAAATGCTTGAAAACCACTGTATTCAATTCAATCTATTTTGTAAACCTAACACACATTTTGTACATTAAGATTAATACATTTTTTAGTACTAATAGATAAGCAGGTAGAATTATGAATTTTTCTATTTGTGTATCAATATCAAGTAAATCAGAACTTAATTCTAAATAAATTTAATTTACAAATCAAAAAGAGAAAAGATTGTATACTTATGCTAATCATATCAAAGTAAGAGAAAAAAATGGGCACGAACTTGCGATTGTTCGGTACAATACCTAATTCTTAAGCCTGAGCAAAAGGTTTTAGTATTCGCACATAATATATTTGGTGTTACAGGGTTGCCAACTACACGTGAAAATTGAATTAAGTCACGCAAAATATTAAAATACTCCAAAGAAAATCTAATATACATACGTAAAATATAACACATATGTATGTATATACGCTGAAAATTTAAGAGGTAATATCCACCAATTTTTATCCATTTATTTTTATTGGCTTAATCATGCTAAAACTATCCTAAAAGCTAAAATTAAAATCTGCAACGCCCAAGTACTGATCTTAACTCAAAAATATTAAATATTATTGTGATTAAGATTAATAGCATTTTGAAACTTTAAACGCGTTTTTCTCAAAAGCATGTTTTCAAAATCAGCGAGCAGCAGAACTGATAACTTTTACATCTGGACTTGAAATTTTAACTGTAGCTTCTTCATTAGATTATAAAGTGAAGTACATGCGATTTTAGCGATTGATTAACAGAAAAAATGTATAAACAATTAAAATCGATTTTTTTTGTGGAAAAAATATAATCATGTGTACTTCACTAGCGACACTCATGTAGATAATGAAATTTTTTTGCTACAGGTGGAGTTTGGACGACTTCTTTCTACTGCTCACCGCCGAAGAATTTATAAAAAAAGCTGTTTACGGCAATCTCTGCCTAGTCACCATTTTGTAAAAAAAATAACAATATTCATTCCATTCCCTCACAAGGCATGGTTGTGAGAAATGAGCTAGGCCCAGGAGCTCCCCTCGCTCTGTTGCGCCACCGGCCACCCTATTTAATTTATTTTTATGGTGGATATTACCTCTAAATCAAAATCGTTGGACCAGTTTAAGAAAAATTATTTTTTATTTCTGGCCCACAAACCCTGATTGCAAATTTGCAAGAAAATAGGTCAAGCGGTTCAGGCTGTGGCTCGATTGAGTTGCACATTTTGCACGTGTAACCGAATATATCCTTGAACTACTTTACTCTTTGACTGAGGTCGAACCGTGTTAAATCTCGCAGTTGTCGATCGAAAGTTTATTTTTCGAAGTCACACAGCACAATAGCTTTGTTTGTAAATATCAGTGAAAAAATTCCTGAGCGTATATTTTGAAGATGGTCTCTCAAATATTAAAGTGTTGTCGTGTTTCTTGAATTGCTTTGCTTGCGTCAGCAGCTGTGGCAGACATTTCTTCGAGCTCTCAATATAGGCCCTTAGTGCTTAATACTTGGTATTGGGCGCACTTTTTTATGCTTCCTTCTTGCATCTTCTGTATTTTCTTTCGATGCGCGTCTTTTCATTTCTATTATTTCATTTGATTAGGTTTTGATCATGTTGTAAAAGCCGCTTTTTTATTTGTCACGGCTTTTTAATCACAATCCCATCACCTTGTCTCTTTGGCTTGTCGGTGATGTCTTTTTGAAGCCCCTAGCAATATTTTGGCTCTTTAGGTAAGTCCAGTTTGAAAGCGAGGGCGAGTTAAGGTTTTTCTTTTTTGCTCCAATTTGTTTGTAATAATTTTAAGCTTAATACTTCAATTAGCGGTAAAGGGTCCAAAAGTACCCCTCAAGCTTTTCCCTGAATATAATACTCAATACGCAACTTTTGCGTTTGACGTCTTTTTTTGACGACACACTTCCGCTTAATGCACTCACGGTCATGTCAATATTGAGCACTAAAAACTTGAAACTCCAATGTGGCATCTGGAGTTCTCTTATTTTACTTTGGTTTTTAGTAAAATGACTACCGCAATGCACATACAATCCGGTGTTTCCGCCACAAAGAATCAGTTTATATTGAGCCCGAGTTTCTGGTACTCGAACTATAAACTACTACCACGTTAAAGGCAGATGTGCTAAGCATTACGACACGTGCACCATCATATAAAGTGTATTGCTTAAAGTCCTAAGAACTTGACATAAATCGTTGTCCATGATTTTATACGCGACTTAAGCAGGAATATGCCTCCATTGTTCTTGCAAGACACAGGATTATTTTTGTAGGATGGTTATATGGAGCCGTACGTAGTAGACCTAGAAAGCATACCAAACATAAACTCTATATGAACGTTTGCAAGGTAGGCTGCCCTAGTAAAAATCCATTAATGTCTATAATATTAAGTTGTTCTGCTGAAAACTGGACATCAGATTCTTAATTTAAAAATCTGTTACATGCATAGTTTTATATCCGCACACTAAAAGCTTATCATGACAGTAAAGACTACAACTATACGAACTTAGTCACGCAATGAGAACCACAACCAACTCTTTACTTGTTTGAAATGTACATTCATTAATTTAAATGTTAGTTGTTCCCTCGTAACTTTTATAAACTTATTTTCTTATTTCACAATCACAGACATAATGTACAAACTCAAATTTCATTAGAAACATAATATATGTACATGAATGACATGATTATATCGTTATATTCCTACAAAACTAGACCCCGTTTCCATTCTGTTACATAACATCAAAGCAAACCCAACATTTTTATTAAAAATATTTTCTTTAATCTCTTTTTTACTTTTAGTGCGTTGATGTTACATTATTACATACATATATAAATATATTCTGTTTGTTTCGGCTTCACTCTTTAAATACAAAAGAAAAAAGAATGCTAGAACTTGACTTTGGGTCATACGTATAATAAAAGTTTTCAATCATTTTAGGACTGCGAGGATTCCAACCCGTTGATTCGGGCTCTTGCCGTTAGAACAATGGGATGTATTCGTGTGGATAAAATCACCGAGTACTTATGCGAGCCGTTGAGAAAATGCCTTAAAGATGAAGATCCATATGTGAGAAAGACTGCTGCCGTGTGTGTGGCCAAGTTGTATGATATTTCCTCATCAATGGTACGTTTGTTGGTAGTTTTTTATAAGTTTTTAAATAACGTACATATTCCTAGGTTGAAGATCAAGGATTTTTGGATCAACTGAAGGATCTGTTATCTGACTCGAATCCGATGGTAGTGGCCAATGCAGTAGCAGCTTTGAGTGAAATAAATGAATCCAGTCAATCTGGACAGCCACTAGTTGAGATGAATTCGGTTACTATCAATAAACTGCTTACGGCACTCAACGAATGCACCGAATGGGGGCAGGTGTTTATTCTAGACTCTTTGGCTAACTACAGTCCAAAAGATGAGCGTGAAGCCCAATCGATTTGCGAAAGAATTACTCCTCGTTTGGCTCACGCCAATGCTGCCGTTGTCTTGAGTGCAGTTAAAGTTCTTATGAAGTTATTGGAAATGCTTTCGAGTGATAGTGATTTCTGTTCGACTTTGACAAAGAAACTAGCACCACCACTGGTGACTCTATTGTCTTCGGAACCCGAGGTTCAATATGTTGCTTTGCGTAACATCAATTTAATCGTTCAGAAGAGGCCAGACATTCTCAAGCACGAAATGAAGGTATTCTTTGTCAAATACAACGACCCAATCTATGTGAAATTGGAGAAACTGGACATCATGATACGTTTAGCCAATCAGAGCAACATTGCCCAGGTACTAAGCGAGTTGAAAGAATACGCCACCGAAGTTGATGTTGATTTTGTGCGAAAAGCGGTCAGAGCTATTGGACGGTGTGCCATCAAGGTAAGTCATCAAGTAGGCGAACATATTCTATTTAATTAAATTTTTCTTTCAGGTTGAACCATCGGCTGAAAGATGTGTATCGACTTTATTGGATTTGATTCAAACCAAAGTGAATTACGTCGTCCAAGAAGCCATTGTAGTGATCAAAGATATCTTTAGGAAGTATCCCAACAAATACGAGAGTATTATCAGTACTCTGTGTGAGAACCTGGACACTCTCGACGAACCAGAAGCTCGTGCATCGATGGTTTGGATTATTGGAGAATATGCAGAGCGTATTGACAATGCCGATGAGTTGCTTGACAGTTTCCTTGAAGGTTTCCCAGATGAAAATGCCCAAGTGCAATTACAACTGTTGACAGCTGTGGTCAAGCTTTTCCTCAAGAGACCCTCGGACACACAAGAGTTGGTTCAGCATGTACTTTCATTGGCCACTCAAGACTCTGACAATCCAGACTTACGTGATCGTGGTTTTATATATTGGCGTTTACTTTCCACCGATCCGGCTGCTGCCAAGGAGGTTGTTTTAGCCGACAAGCCCCTCATTTCAGAAGAAACTGATCTATTGGAACCAACACTCTTAGATGAACTGATATGCCACATCAGCTCTTTGGCAAGTGTCTATCATAAGCCTCCTACCGCTTTCGTCGAGGGCCGTGGAGCTGGTGTTCGCAAGTCGCTTCCTAATCGTACAGCTGGAACTGAAGCTGCACCTGAAGTTGCTTCTGAGGCAACCGTCATTCCCAACCAAGAATCACTTATTGGCGATTTGCTTTCTATGGACATCAACACACCTGCTGCCCCAGCTGCAGTGCCTGCAGCCAATAATATTGACCTGTTGGGAGGTGGCTTAGATATTTTAGTAAGTTTTTTCCTTTAAAAACAAAAAAACTATGGGTGTACATAAATTTTTTGCATTTTTTATTAGCTCGGTACCGGACCAACCGAACCTGTGGCTGGTGGAACTTCTGGGCTTCTTGGTGACATATTTGGCTTGGGTTCTAGTGGAATGTCACCGATGGTGCAGATTCCAAAAATTACATGGCTACCGGCAGAGAAAGGTAAAGGATTGGAAATTCAAGGAACCTTTTCTCGACGCAACGGTCAAATTTCAATGGACCTCACCTTTACCAATCGTGCGATGCAAGCAATGAGTGGATTTGCCATACAGTTAAACAAAAACAGCTTTGGCCTAGTTCCCGCATCACCCCTGCAAGTTGCACCCTTAGCTCCGACACAAACCTGCGAAGCTAGCCTACCAATGGGCACCACTGGACCAGTACAACGCATGGAACCACTCAACAATTTGCAAGTTGCTGTAAAGAATAATGTTGATATATTTTACTTTGCCTGCCTGGTGCACGGCAATGTTCTGTTTGCCGAAGACGGACAATTGGACAAGCGTGTGTTCCTCACAACATGGAAAGAGATCCCAGCTGCTAATGAAGTGCAGTACAGTTTATCTGGTGTGAATGGGAACACAGATGCCATTGCTACTAAAATGACAGCCAACAATATATTTACCATTGCCAAGCGTAATGTTGAAGGACAAGACATGCTTTATCAATCGTTGAAGTTGACAAACAGTATCTGGGTTCTACTTGAATTGAAATTACAGCCTGGTAATCCAGATGCCACTCTCAGCTTAAAGTCAAGGTCAGTGGAAGTTGCTGCAATGATATTTGCTGCCTATGAAGCCATAATTCGTTCTGCATAAGGATAAACCTCACGCCCACATCTACTATCGTTGTATTCGAATAATCAAGCATATAAACAATCTTTAGTTTCAAAGTAAAAGTTAAACTAAAAATTAAAGTATTTTATTCTAGGAGATTTGTTAAAATGAAGTAAATTATAAAATTAAAACCTATTTCCTTACGAGGATCGTGTTCTTCTTGAGTACATCGATGTCGTACAAGTAGGCTCATATCTTTTAGAGGTGTTGTATCACCTCATAATATAGGATGTTTTCTTTTTGTATTCAAATTTTTGTTGTTCTTGTGCACTATAGAAGTTCTATGTTGTGTTTATATTAGGCTTTATAAAAGTTATGCAAACAAAATATAAGGAAGCATTCCATCTACACCGCTGTTTCATTTTATTTTTGGGAACAGGTATAAACAACGGATTTCTATTTTTTTTTTCTAGTGTTTCTCTTTCTAAGGTTATGTATAATTGCATTGGTTGTTCTTCGAGGTAGTACAAGACTTCGTACACCTAGGATCCGCTATAGACACGGAAAACGACATCAGTGCGGAGATCAAACGGAGAATAGCTTTTGCCAACCGTTGCTTCTTTGGGTTAAGAAGGCAATTAAGAAACAGAACCCCTTATAGAAAAACCAAAGTAACACTTTACAAGACGTTGATCATTTCAGTACTGCGTCGCGGCTATAGGAAATGAACCTTATCCATGAGGGAACCCCTGGCCCCCTGGGTGGTTTAGAAGATAAATGTTCCGAATGATCTTTGGTCTCGTATGTGAAGACACTGTTTGGAAAGGAAGATTCAACAACGAACAGTATGAGATGTACCGCGACATGGTCGCATCGCCATACTACGATGGCTGGGACATTTGGTAAGACATGGGGTCTATCACCGAAAAGTGTTTTTTGTATCTACACTAATGTTCATGTGCATTCAGCTTAAGCAATAAATCCCGAATTGTACTAGATTTAAGTTACATATATTTTATGTAAGAGGTCGCCTTGATGGGGGAAGCTCCTCCATTTATAGGTTCGCCTCTGATAGTGTTGAAATAAAACCTGCTTCTTTTACTAACCTCCAAGGTGATCGGATCTTTTTCTTTAGTCGCTCGGTTCTTTAACAAAAGGTGTGTGAGTATCCACACAAGATTCGCAAAGTCTATAAGGAAAAGGGGACTATTCAAAAGCGCCCTAACATTTGGTCCAAACGAACCGGATAGTTTTATTTAAAAAGTGGAACCCTCGGCACATTTATTTGAAAAATTTCCAAGATCCATATAACTAGAAGCCATCACGTGGTAAAACTCATCAATTGAAGATCCCTATATCTCCATTTGAGCTAATCAACGCATTGATCGACTATCATCACCTACACTAGCAGAATCCCTACATTTTGCTTAATATATTTACTTTCAATTAAGTATACTCAATCTCAGTTTAAAAATATTCTTAAATAATTTTCTCCTAGCCTAAAACCCGATCGACGATCGCCAAAGCAGGATCCCTATATCCTATCAGCCGCAGACAGTCCAACTATATAGCTTGATCCAACATAAAGATCCCTACAGTGGCGTAGCGTAGGGGGGGGATAACACCCCCCCCCCCCCTTTTTCATATTTAAAATTTAAGTTCGAGCTTTTCACAAATCAGTATCTAAATACATGTATGTTTGTGTTTTGCCTACATTGAGCTATAGAAAACAGTTGAAATGCGTTAGTAGGGCTCCTATTTATTAAAATCATTGACTTATTAAACATGGACTGCTAGGACCCAACTTCAAGATGGTTCCACGCGAGCATCATTTCAGCGGAAAACTAGTGAAACATTTTTGACACTGCTAAATAATCACGCTAGCTAAATCACAGCAGATGTCGTTAGTGTTTTAGTTAAGAGTAAGATATTGGCTAGTGTAACCAAAAATAAGTGAAATCATTATTATCCAACTTTTGTATAGAGAATTAATGCAACTAGCAGTCCATGTATCATAAGTCAATACAATGCTTCAATCACATTGATATATTACGCCAGTTCCACAAAGAAAAATCTCACTGAGCGCTCAATGTCACTTTGACGGAGCGCAAACAGTTTTGTGGAACATAATTCTCAGCTCAACTGTGTCTTTGTTTTCAAACTTTTACTCATCATCATCAGAATGTAAAACGAAAATTCGCTGATGCTGAAAAAATAGCCGAGTCTATAGGAGAAAAAATTGAAGTTTCCAGGATTGTGCATCGTCAAAAACACCGACAAAATTACCAAAGCAGCTCAGCAGAAGATTATTACCGTATATCAATATTCATAGTTTTCCTGGATCACTTCATATCATCCATATCTGACAGATTTGCGAAACACAAAAAAATTTTGTCAATAATCGGAAATACCATCCCTGAAAAATTGGTCAGGAAAGACGTTGAGAATATTGATGAAACCGTGGAAGTAATAATGAATCAATGGCCAGCAGCGACTGAGGCAGCTGCTTCAACCGTAATAAATGAAGTGTAACGTTGGGTTGGGCCAGAAACTCAACCAAAGACATTTATAGAATCATTAAATCTTTGTAACGATGCACTTTTTCCAAACATTTTCAAGTTTCTGAAAATAGGTGCAACATTGGCTGCGACCATTGCTAGCAGCGAGCGTAGTTTTTCCACGTTGAGGCGTCTAAAATATTGGATTAGGAATTCTACAGGCGAAGATAGGCTGAATGGGCTTGCTCTTAAGAGCATTAACAGGCACATTGACATTAAGGTGAAAGAAGTTATCGAATGATTCGCGCAAAGCAGAGAAGAACTGATTTATAATTTCGTGTATTTTCATATCTTCTTATTTTCTGCACTTTATTATTGTATATCAATAAATTGTGCTGCTTAGGCAGATAAATCAGATTTCATTTTGCGCATCGAGTCCCTTTCTTCCTCACCCCTTTTGCCCAGAAACGACCAATATAACGTTATGGACATAACACGTATGGACAGGGACAATGATTGTCTCTCTGTATTAAACTCGTATGAAATAGATACTTCTTCTTGGGATTCATTTCTTATGTTCCTTTGCTCGAATCGTCTTCTTGAAAAAACCCTATTAATGTGGGAACAATCCCTTAAAAGACCGCGTGATATTCCAAAGTGGTTAGAAATGGATTCCTTTTTGACAAATCAGTATCAAATCCTGGAAACTGTTTCAGACATTAAAGGTATAAGCATTAAAGACCGTATTCCTAAGAATGGCAATGCTATTAAACAAAACCAGCCACAACGTTCATTTCATACTCAATCATCAAACTTTTCTTGTTCTTTGTGTAAAAGATCTCATCCTATTCGGCTTTGTTCAAAGTTTCTTTCACTTTCAATCTCTGACAGAGTGTCGAAAGTGAATCTTTTCAAACTATGCAACAATTGCTTATCGCCTACACATTTGGCTAAGGATTGTCCAAGTGCTCATACCTGTACATATTGCGGACGAATGAAAATGTGAGAAGGCTTCGCAGTAAAATTGCTAATCTCTATAACAACTCCCAAGCATTCTCTCATGACATTTTTGCTCTGACTGAAACTTGGCTTAACTCTGCCATTTTAGATACTGAATTGTTTGACCACCAGTACTTAGTGTATAGAAAAGATCGTACCTACAATAAACCCTCGGAAGTTGGAGGTGGCGTACTTACTGCTGTTCGTAGCAAATATATGTCTTCTCTTATAACCTTTCCATTTGATTTAACTGTAAATGTATTATGTGTCAAAGTCACAATCAAATCAAAAATTGTTTATATCATAAATACATATATTCCACCAAAGAGCTCTGCTTCATCTTATAAAGAATTAACGTTAGTTTTAGATTATATTAATGAATTGCTGTGCGTTGAAAATTATGTATTGTTCTTAGGTGACTTTAATTTACCTTATATTCAATGGTTACCATCTTCAGATGAAACCTATTTTAAACCATCTTTGACTTCACCTCAACAGGAATTAATGTTGTTGTATAATTTAACATCAACCGACTTACGGCAAGTAAGCTGTATCAAAAACTCTAAAAATCGAATTCTCGATTTGGTCTTCTCTTCAGACTCTGTTAGTACCGTTGTTATTGAATCTAGTTTCGGTATTACTGATCCTAGCCTTGATGAAACTAACATAGATGACTACCACCCACCTCTGAATATTTTTCTTGACTTGAGTGGTGAAATCCACACTAATAGTAGCTCTCATGATTGTTCCTATGTTTTTGACTACCGCAAAGCTGATTTCGATTTGCTCTGTGGTGAATTAATTATGTCTGGTATCGAAAACATATCAGTTTTTACCAATATTGACGAAGCTGTTAGCAGCTTTTATTTGATTCTCTATAGATGTATAGAAAAATCAATTCCTAAAAAAATTTTTAAAAACTCTGACTCCAACCATCCATGGTATACTAAAGAGTTGAAAATCTTAAGAAATAAAAGAAATAAAGCTTGGAACACTTATATTAAAACTCATTCCGTTTCCGACTATGAGTTTTACGTTTTTCTTTTTGAAGAATTTAAAACACTTTCTAAAAATCTTTATTCAAATTATATTGACCGAATGGGATACTCTTTTAAAAAGGATCCAAAAACGTTCTGGCAGTTTGTTAACTCAAAGAAAAAATCAGATGGTTATCCAGCTAGTTTTGTTTATGAGAACTGTTCTTATGAGAACATCTCTGATATTTGTAATGCATTTGCTGACCAGTTTCGCAGCTCATTTTGCGATACTACTCTTGACATTGATGCTGATTTCTTCAGTTATCTTCGCAACTGTAATCAAGTATGCTTTAATAACATTGTTATTGAAATTGATAAACTTTTTTGGAGTCTTGAAACCTTAAATGACGATTTTTCTTCCGGGCCGGATGGCATTCCTCCCATTGTACTAAAAAAATGTAGGTCATGCTTAGCATACCCGTTACAATATTTGTTCTTACTTTCTTTGAAATCTAGTAAATTCCCTCTACTTTGGAAAAGATCATTTATCACTCCAGTTTTTAAGAAAGGGGACAAATGTGATATAAAAAACTATAGACCCATTACCAAACTTTCTAGCATTCCTAAACTATTTGAAAAACTAGTATGTGAACAGCTGGCTTTCAGTGTAAAAAACGTTATTTGCACACAGCAACACGGTTTCGTCAAAAATAGATCGACTGTCACAAACCTGCTATGCTTTCTTCAAAAATGTTCTTTAGCACTAGAAAATGGTAATGAGCTCGATTGCATCTACACGGATTTTTCTAAAGCTTTCGATCAACTTTCACACAATATTATTCTGTTCAAACTAAAGGCAATGGGCTTCCCACCTGTGTTCACTGATTGGGTACTTTCTTATCTATCTATGAGATCATACCAAGTAAAGTTCCATAATATCCTTTCCCACCTTTTTAATGCTGGCTCAGGTGTACCTCAGGGAAGTCATTTAGGACCTCTTCTATTTATTTTAGCTATCAATGATGTTGCGTCTTGCATTTCCTTCAGTGAAATATTAATTTTTGCTGATGATATGAAAATTTTTAAAAAGATAACTGGTTCGCTTGATCGCTCTCATCTCCAATCCGATGTTAATCATTTTGCAGTTTGGTGTTTTAAAAACGGGCTCAACCTAAACCCCAATAAATGCCAAAGCATGACTTTCTCTAAAAAGAAGGAACCTAGCAACCCAAGTTATTCTATTTCCAATAATATTTTGAGTCAAGTGAAATGTTTTAAGGATCTTGGCGTGTATTTTAGTTTCAATATGGACTTTACTCAACATGTCAACTACATCGTTAGTAAGGCCAATAGTATGCTTGGTTTTATGAAAAGATGGTCAAAAGAGTTTCAAGACCCATATGTTACCCTTGCTCTATACAATGGTTTAGTACGACCTCATCTAGAGTATGCTTCTCAAGTGTGGTCCCCTTTTTATGAAATACACAACTCAAGAATTGAATCAGTACAACATAAATTCATAAGATTCGCTCTTAAAGGGCTTCCGTGGGTAAACCCTTATGATTTACCACCATATGAGCACAGAATCCAATTATTACATATGCAACTTCTTTCTCAAAGGCGTACCATTAATGATCTGGTGTTTTTTCATCAACTTATTACCGGACATATCGATGCACCTGAGTTACTTTCTTGTGTTCAATTCAACTTTCGAGGCGGATCTTACCACCTGCGCAACTTAGTTTTAATATACTGCCCTTACCATAGACGTTTTAATCTTAACTCATGTTTAATTGATTTCAACTTAAGTAAATCTAGTCTAAAAAATTTGTTAAAAACCAGTGCTCCACTTTCTTAAGTTTAGTTTGCATGTTTGCATGTTTCAATTAATTTTAGTTTATATATCACATTTTGTATGTTTTTGTTTATTATATCACATTTTGTATGTCTTGTTTATTTTATAGTGTACTTTATTGAAGACAATTTTGTAGTATTTATTTGAAAGTTCTTGTTATAATGTCTTTTTTTTTTGTTTTTACTATTCTTACGTTCTCTATGTGCTGGTGTTGGTGTTATACTAACACTTGCATTCATGATGAAGAGCGTATATAAGTATGTACATAATGAGCTTGTTCTAAGCTCAGTACTACTTAGTCTCTGAAATGCAAAAAAAAAAAAAGAAGGCATCACACATTACTTCATTTTCCTTCAAAACAACTATCAAATCAATCTTCTGCATTGCAAACTTCTGGTACAAGCAGTTCATTTCAAAATCAAATACAGTCCACTTCACAACAAACCCCTCCTGTTCAATCATATTTTACGCAAGGAATAAAGCGCATTCTTCTTGCTATTGCTTTAGTTGAGATAAGTCATCTCGGTTCCAAGTTTACAGTACGTGCACTACAGATCCAGGATCAGAAGCAAGTTTCATTTCGGAAAATGTTCAGAAGCGGCTAGGGCTTCCAGTTAAACCTATACAATCTGACATTTCCGGCATAAGTGCAGTTGTTACTACCTCGTCTTCTAAATTGTGTTCTTTTACTATGGGCTCTAAATATATGGATTCATTTTGCATGCCCATAAAAGCGCTTGTACTCAAGCGACTCACCGGTTATTTGCCTTCACCTTAGCCCCTGAAGAGTTTTCAGGCGACATCAATTTACACTTAGTGGTAGGTGCCGACTTGTATCCTTCAATCATTTTAAAAGGTTTGAGACATCAAGTGTATAGTTCCCTAGTTGCACAGAAAACAGTGTTTGGGTGGGTTCTATCAGGTCCCATTCAAACAAGTAAGGTTCAGTCTTTTTCGACATTTTTATCATTCTATACTGAAGCCTCGATAGACGATCAAATATCTAAGTTTTGGGAATTAGAAGAGCTTCCTGAGCCAAAACTTCTATCACTTGAAGATGAATATTGTGAAAAACTTTATTCTGATACCACAACTCGAGATAACACAGGCCGATACATTGTTCGCCTGCCCTTTAAGGATCCTGCGATTGCACTCGGTGCTTCAAGAGACAGTGCACTAAAGCAATTTCTACGAATGGAAAAAAACCTTTCGAAAAACCCGGAGTTCCATTCCAAGTATAATGAAATAATCCAAGAGTATGCTACCCTAGGGCACATGAATTTAGTGGTTCTCAAACAAATATCTGAAACTGATTTAAGAGCTTCGTATTATTTACCACATCATGCTGTAGTCAAGCCGGGCAGTACTACAACCAAAGTGAGAGTAGTCTTCAACGCTTCCTGCCCCTCCAGCAACGGCTTTAGTTTAAATTTAATATTACACACAGGCCCTGTTTTACAAACTGATTTAATGACCCTCGTCTTTCGTTGGCGATTTTATCGGTATGTTTTCTGTGCGGACATTGAAAAAATTTATCGTCAGATCTTGGTGCATCCAGACCAAACCTCATTTCAAAGGCTTTTATTTAGAAACTCAACCTCCGAAGAGATCAAAGACTATGAATTAAATACAGTAACGTTTGGTGTCAACTGTGCACCATATCTTGCTTTACGTACTATAAAGCAACATATCTTTTTGTAATAAATTGCGATCTGACGAATATTCTATCGATTTGAAAATCTTCATGTCGTCAGCAAAAATTAGAATGTCGCTGTATGATATACAAGAAATGACGTCATTTATTGCAATAATGAAAAGCAAAGGACCAAGGTGACTCCCTTGTGGCACACCAGACAGACCATTGAAAGAATTTGACAAGACGTTACGAAATTTGACTTGATAAGATCTATTTTTTAAGTATGAACTTATCCAAACAATAAATACTGGTGGAAATCCAAATGCTTTTAGTTTATATAATATAATATTATGAGAAAGTTGGTCGAAGGCCTTAGAGAAATCAGTATAAATGCAGTCTAACTCATAACCTTTTTCGAGTGTATTAGAGCATTTATGGTAAAACGAGAGAAGATTAGTAGCAGTTGATCTTCTTTGCATAAATCCGTGTTGTTGATTACAGATTATATTCCTTGCAAAGAATGATAAACTTTCGCAGACTACTTGTTCAAACAGCTTAGGAATGCATGAAAGCTTTGCAATTGGCCTGTAGTTTTTTATATCTATTTTTTCACCCTTCTTGAAAACAGGGGTAATAAAAGACATTTTCCACAAACTAGGAAATTTTCCGGACTTTAAATAAAGCTTGAAAAGGTATTCGAGAGGGAAGGCTAAGCGTAAAGAACACTTTTTTAAAACTATAGGTGGTATCATATCTGGGCCAGATGAAACGTCATCATTTAGAGAAGAAAGGTAATGAATAATTCTATCACTGTAAATGGGGATACTATTAAAACTTACTTGAGAACAGTGAGTTAAATACTCAAAATAATTTTCATCAATTTTGAGAGGTGTACTACAAAAAGAGCCACAAAAATGATTTGCAAAGGCATTGCATATGTCAGGAGTATCCTTCAAAATATTGCTATTATAAATAAAATTTGCTGGATAGCCGTCTGATTTCTTTTTGGAGTTAACAAAGGACCAAAAGCTTTTTGGATCATTTTTAAGAGAGCAACTCATTTGAGTTACATAGCTGGAATAAAGATTTTGAGAAAGCGTTCTGAAGTCTTCAAAAAGACTTATGAACACTTGGTGGTCAGTTAGAGAAAGAGTGGTCAAATAAGTTTTCCAGGCCTTGTTTCTTTTATTCCGCAGAACTTTCAGTTCTTTGGTAAACCACGGCTGGCAATAATTTTCTTTTTTTATCAATTTTAGCGGAATTGTTTTATTCATGCAATCTTTTAAAATAGAGTAGAAACAGCTGACTGCTTCGTCAAGATTTGCTAGAGTTGATATTTTTTCAATACCAGCCCTGCTTAATTCATCCGAAAGCAAATCGAAGTTCGCTTTTCGAAAGTCAAAGGTATATGAACAGTCATATGGACTACTTCTTTCGTCAATCACATTGCTAAGTTCAATAAAGATATCTAAAGGTGGGTGTAAGTCATCTATTCTTGTGATACCAGAATTTGATTGCATTACAACAGTCTTAATAGCGTCCGAAGAAAATACTAATAGGGCCCCTACACTACGCAAACACGTTTGCACAAACGTGTGTTTGTGCAAACATAGTTTTGCCACACACTACTCAAACATGTTTGAGAGATATTAGTTGCCTGACGTTTTTCATATCAATAAGACCTACGGAGCAATGAGAGATTTCGCATGTGCTGCTTTAATTAATTACCCGATTACAATAATCTTTGCTTTTAACGCACCACAACACCGGTAAACATTTTTATAATTCGATAAATTCCGTCCAAAAAATTAGTTCCACTTGTTTATTCATCTTTACTCCTTGAAAATTGACACGTGTTTGAGCAAAATTCACCACACACGACTCAAACATGTTTGTGCAAACACGGAAAATTCAAAATTTTTTGAATTTGTTCAAACGGTTTGCGCAAACACTCAACATCGCTACACACTACTCAAACAGTTTGCACAAACATTTTTACAAAAACAAAATACATATGTTTGCGCAAACGGTTTGAGTAGTGTAGGGGCCCTATAAATCTAACATACGACTTTGATAGTTTCTAATACAGCTTACTTGCCGTAAGTCAGAAGAAATTATGTTGTCGAAACAGGAAAGCTCCCGTTGTGGTGAAGTCAAGGAAGCTTTTTGAAAGGAAGGTATTGGGTGGAACGCAAAATTAGACTCCATTTGTTTTTTCTCAAAATTTGAAGAGCGTGATTATCTCACAACGAAGCGTGCTGTTCTTTCTGTCATCGCACGACTTTATGACCCAGCAGGCTGGTTGGCACCTGTTGTAGTCACTGCTAAGATAATCATGCAGCAAATCTGGCAGGATGGAACGTCTTGGGACACACCGCTCCTGACGTTGACATGCCATCGCTGGAAAACTTTCTTTGACCTTTTACCTGACATTCAAAATATTCGAGTTCCTCGATGGGTAAACTACTCACCTGATTGTACTATACAAATACATGGCTTTTGCGATGCGTCTGAGAAAGCATACGCAGCCACGTTGTATCTTCGAATACAATACAGCTCCAGCAGTTGGTGCTCGCATTTGCTCTGTGCTAAAAGCAAGGTAGCACCGCTTAAGCAAATTGCCTTACCAAGACTTGAACTTTGCGCCGCAGTTCTACTTTCAAAACTAACTTATCATGTCTTACCTGAATTGAATATATCAAACTATGAAACAATACTTTGGACTGACAGCTCAATTGTTTTGGCATGGCTTCAAAAGCCCCCTATTAGTTGGAAAACGTTTGTTGCAAATAGAGTTTCCAAAATACAAACTTTGACTCAAAACTGTAAATGGTGTCATGTCCGTTTAGCGGACAATCCTGCCGACCTTGCTACGAGAGGTATGGTACCCGCTGATCTTCAAACGAGTACTCTATGGTGGAATGGTCCTCATTGGCTTTGTCAATCTGAGTCAACCTGGCCACATGCCTTTCTACCGCCAGAAATCGATTTGGAGCTGAAACCAATCAATGCACACAGTACTGTGTTATCTCCAAATATTGAAACTTTAATCGAAAGATTTAGTTCCTGGCCAAAGACTTTGCATGTCATCGCTTATGTATTACGCTTTGTGCATAGAACCCATCCTCGCTATAAGGAACATATGCGCCAAAACTCCAATACTTTGACTCATGATGAAATTAATAAAGCCAAAAAATTATTGATACAACTGACTCAAATGGTACATTACCCAAAAGAATACATCGCTCTAGCTCGATCACAGCAAATTCCAAGCAAAAGCTCACTTATGTGTTTCAATCCTATGATTGATTCCGATCAAATTCTTCGTTCAAACGGAAGATTAGCATGTTCTACTCTATCTTTCAATGAGAGGTTTCCTATACTTCTACCTTATGAATCAGTAATCTCTCCGCTTCTCATAAAGTTCTATCACAAGTTAACATTACATGGCGGAATCCAGTTAGTTATGCGCTTAGTAAGATGTGAATTCTGGATCCCTAAAGTCAAAAATCTTATCAAAAGGTGTAACCGAGAATGTTTCGATTGTGTAAAACAGGCTGGTAATCGCCGAAAACAAATTATGGGAGCTCTGCCCCCTGAAAGATCAAATTTTTCTTTGCCATTTACACACACTGGCCTGGACTATGCTGGCCCTTTCATAATAAGAAGCTTTTCCGGTAGGAATTGTAAGCTTTCTAAAGGATATGTTTGTGTATTCGTATGCTTTGCAACCAAAGCAATTCATTTGGAAGCCACGAGCCCTTAATCGTTTCATTGCCAGACGTGGTTTACCACAGGTTCTCTACTCTGACAACGGAACGAACTTTGTCGGTGCTAGTAGAGCCATCGCAAAAGATTTCAAGGAATTTTTGAAATCATTTTCAATAAGTGTTAGCAGTCATTACAAAAACCAATATGTTAAGTGGAAGTTCATTCCACCCGGAGCTCCTCATATGGGTGGTTTATGGGAAGCTGCCGTTAAGAGCTTTAAAAAACACTTTTATAGAATGACAAACGATCATAAATTCACCTTTGAAGAATTCTCCACTATACTTGCTCGAATAGAGTCTTGTCTGAACTCTAGACCGATTTCGACGATGTTGGAAAATTCAAACGATTTACCTCCACTAACCCCTGGCCACTTTCTTCGCGGTGGTCCTCTGCTAGCCCTTCCAGAACCTGACCTTCTCCATCATTCACTTAGCTATGCAAAGCCATGGGAAAAACTCAAAATTTTGCATCACCAGTTTTGTGACCGTTGGAAACATGAATACTTGAAAGGTTTTCAAAAGCGTTATAAGTGGAAATACCCTGAACGAAATGTTTCAGTAGAAGATATTGTTGTCATATATGATGAAAGGCTTGCTCCTAACGAATGGCGTCTTGGTCGCGTTATAAAGGTTTATGTAGGTTCAGACGGATTTGTACGCGTTGCCGATGTTAAAACACAACTTGGTGTTCTTAAGAGACCAGTTGTTAAGCTCTGCGTTTTGACTCCTGAGTAAAATAATTCATAGGTAGACATTAACTTGGTGTCCAAAGCCTTTGGACAAGTGCATATGAATTTTATCTATCTATATTTTTGAATTACGCTACTCGCTTAATCGGTTTTTTATTTTGAATACTCCGTAATAAATACCACTGTATGCTGATTGAAACTATGAGGTTCATGTATTTTTCATATTAATAACTTACTTAAAATGACTATTGTCCTAAACCATATTTTTTCATAGATATACGAATATGTAAATTAGCTATAAGTTCATATTAAATCTTTCCTATACTAACATTCCGTCCCAAACGGAGTGAGTGAATCCCCTCCGTTAACAAAAGGCTTCTCATTAATTTACAAATTTGATTATGTTATCTTTGGTTGCTGCAAGGCGGGCGGTAATGTTCATGTGCATTCAGCTTAAGCAATAAATCCCGAATTGTACTAGATTTAAGTTACGTATATTTTATGTAAGAGGTCGCCTTGATGGGGGAAGTCCCTCCATTTATAGGTTCGCCTCTGATAGTGTTGAAATAAAACCTGCTTCTTTTACTAACCTCCAAGGTGATCGGATCTTTTTCTTTAGTCGCTCGGTTCTTTAACAAAAGGTGTGTGAGTATCCACACAAGATTCGCAAAGTCTTTAAGGAAAAGGGGACTATTCAAAAGCGCCCTTAGAACGAATGTGATGAGACCAATCATCTTCTATGCGTCCGTGGTGTGGTGGGACCAGCTCTCCTTTGGTTTGTTCGTTGGAGCCCTAGGGTCGCCCTGGGGTCGCCACAAAGTGTTTTTTGAGAAACCTAAAGTCGCACTGAATGTCAAATTGAGTGTTTTTTGAGCCCTAGGGTTGACCTAGGTTTTCCATCAACTCGCCCTAGCTTTTTGCTGTGGCGAGTTGAGGGCTGTCAAATGGCATGTATTTTTTTTTAAATAACAGGGATGTGTGGTGATTTATGGCTTAGCGTTTTTTGAGGACTGGAAAAACCAGGTTTTTTTTTGACAACTCATAGGGGTGTCAAGAAAACCTGTGTCAACCCTGGGGAAAGTTCAACGAATGGACCTATTATTGCCTCGTTCACTAATGTCGCTTTCCATTGTTTTCACTCGGGGGAAGCACTCATTTTAAAAACCAATGGAACACCCAAAATTGTTTCTATTCAGTTTAACGTAATTTTCTTTGTGTGAGTGAAACACCTATGGCTCTTAAAAAATATTCCCTGAAGAAAACTTTGTTTTTGCTTCTTGAGTCGATTTCCACTTCAAATCGAGAAGCGGCTGTCACTCCTCAGAATCATGAGAAGCGATCTTTTTTGCACCAATGGAACGGTTTGAGAATGCTTCTGGACGCTCCTGGACGGTTCTTTTCGTCCAATGGAAAGTGACATAAATTTCAAAGAACAATACGTTTTGACTATACTGGGGACTTCCACAGCACTTCGGGTGCTGCTCTCGACGCACTGGTGAATCTTCTTC
Source organism: Melanostoma scalare (assembly GCA_949752695.1). NCBI lineage: Eukaryota > Metazoa > Arthropoda > Insecta > Diptera > Syrphidae > Melanostoma > Melanostoma scalare. Next base: position 56,149,359 of record OX456985.1, read on the forward strand.
CTCTTGACACCTACATCATGGGGTGTAGGTACTTTTAAGACCATTTCTCGTTTGAAGAGATGTGGTCTCTGGCACAAATCGCACTGGAGCTTTGAGGAACTAACAAGCAGCATATCTTTTGACTCACGTCTAATGGATATTCTGTCCGATTCCGATCTTCCCAAGGCTAAAGCTGGGCCAAAAAAAGACAGTCAACTTTCCCCGGGTTCAGTACTGGTTCACTATAGAATCTGAAATAGGAAAGGATTGCTATCGTATCTTCACGGTTTGTTAAAAACCAATGGTGCCTTTGTGGAGAGCGATGACATACGACTGCACGCCTCATTAGGCACATATGCATCCGTCTTTCAAGCCGAGACGTACGGTATCCAAATGACTTTAAGTTACGTTGCGAAGAATAGCTGGATGATAGGGTGAAATATTTGTGTCTGCAGCTACATCAAAACTGCGCTAAAAGCTGTACTCGAGCATCTAACTACTTTCAAAAGTGATATGCTCGTGTTTTTTGCCTTTTTACCGAACATCTGAAAAGCTAGAGCAAAAGAAGGCTGCTATCTTGTAGTACAATGAACCGGTATTCAGGTCTGAGTACTCCAGTTCATTCCTAGTCTTTATTTTACAGATATACGGCCCTATCGTGGTAACCGTCGGAGCGGATTTTTCTCCGCAACGCATCCTTTTTCGAAAATTGAATTTTGCTTCGAAGTAGTTGTCGTCGTAAGAAATTTTTCACAAATGCGGCAATGCATTGCATTCCCAAAACTAAAATATCCGCAACAAAAACTTATCGGAGAACATCGGATCGTCCGATCGGAGAAATACCACGAAGCAAAATGTCTCCGATCGGAGAGAATTCCGCTCCGACGGTTACAACAATAGGGCCGATAAGTTTCTATCTCAACTGCTCCAACAAAATATTTTATTTATTTATCTCCTAGTTATTGACCAATCTTCAAGTAATAACTTGACACACGCACCCAAGTGGCTTAAATGAAAATGTTTGCACATTTGTCACAAATGACAAAAATTTTACAATTTCCTCAAACGAGCCAAGTGAGCGTCGCTGATGCTGCAACTCGTACAAACGTTCACTTTCACTGGTGATATGATAGCTTATCTCACCGAAAAGTTAAACCTTTGTACATATACTGGGTGCGACAAAAGTATGGAAACCCCTGGAAATATGGCAGAATATGCGTTAAAAAAATCAAAGACCCTATATCCGACGTATTTTTCGACGAGGAATCCGATGGTGACCTTGAATTTGACCTTGGACGTAACCTTGAAGCCCCAGCGACCCAAAAATCAAAAAAAAAAATTTTCCAAATGGAAACCCCCATTTTTTATTGCAGATTTGGAAAGAGCGCAAAATTTTACGAAGAAACATGTATTTTATTTTTTTAATAATATTATTAGAGGTGCAGCCTATTATAGCAGATATTATAGAGATGAAAACATTGGTCTGAAACCCTTGGAAATATCGCAGAAGGGTGCCTATTGATTCGCACATTTTATTACGCATTCTATTATTTTGTTTTTGACACAATTATTTTTGTTTACTTCGCATTGCCTGTTTTGTTTTTCTGTTACTTGGATTTTCAATCATTTCGCTGCACACTTACTTTGCATTTCTTATCTCGCTTACCATTTTTTCGCATTTCCATTGAACTTACAAATGATTATTTAGACTTTATTTATCTCGATAACCGTTTTTTCGCATTTTGTCTCTACGGTAATCTATTGTTTTGGCATTCAATTAATTCGCTCATTATCAGATTATTATTGCTTGTGAAATCGCGCGGTTCGGTTTTTCAGAAATTTAATAAATATTTCGAAATTTGATATTATTTCTGACTAATTGGTTCTGGAAATGCTTCTAAAATATGATATATCTTTGAAGGTTCTAATCAATTTTCAATAAAGTTTGATAAGCAAACTGTTAAAATTCAAAAAACAACCGGTATACAGTTCAATTTTGGATTGTTTCGCCATCGTTTGATTGGTATTTTGATTTTTGTGGATGAAAAAAGAGGCTAGAGGTGTAAAAATTCGCGCGAATTTTTACACCTCTAGCCTCTTTTTTCATCCACAAAAATCAAAATACCAATCAAACGATGGCGAAATAATCAAAATCTATATATAAACAAAAGCGAACTGATCGAAAAACGAAAAAATAGAAAGCGAAACGAGCCAAATATAAAGTAATAAAAAGCTAAATAATCTTTAAACGAAACGAATGCAAAGCGAAGCGAGAAATATCGAAATATAGATAAACGAAACAAACGAAAAATTTAACAACAAAATGCGAGACAACTAAATGCGATACAACTTGGGCGAAACAACAATAAACGAGATAAAAATGACGAAACGTACCATACCCATCGCAGAATATTCGTTAAAAAAAATCAAAGACCTCATATCCGACATATTTTTCGACGAGGAATCCGATGGTAACCTTGAATTTGACCTTGGACCCTGCCATATTTCCAGGGGTTTCCATACTTTTGTCGCACCCTGTATGTTTATTGTTTTGGACAAAGTAAGATTATTGCGATATTTTAAGTTATTGGATAGAGTTTGGCAACAGGCCCTCATATTGAAAATGCGTCTAATTGGTATCGATCAGTCTTTTCTTTGTCACAATTTATAGGTATCTTCCGTATCTTCATGAATGATCTTTTGTCTGGAACCTCTAATCCACTGAATTGGGATATTATAAGCCGAGTTGTATTCAATGCTTCGAAAACCCAATGTTGTCTTTTGTCGTTGAAGCTTAACATTCTCCCATTGGCCATTGCCATTATCCGTAAATGGTTCCTGCACCAACGAAACCGAAAAGCTGCCAGTACTTGGTAATTTCATTAACGATGACCATCGTTGGAATGAAATCGTACTTGAAGTCACAAAAAATGCTGCAAAATTCTTTGGTTTCTTAAAAAGATGCAGACAAAGTTTTCACCTCCTCTGTTTTTTGTACAATTTACAAACCTACATGCGTCTCAAACTAGAGTATAATTTCCATGTTTGGATAGGTCCTTATCAAACATCATTCTATCTGATTCACAGATCACAGGGTTCTAAATAGAGCATTAAAATTGGTAGGTGGCACTTCAACTGTAGGTTCAATTAATTCTCTGCGACATCGTCGTAACGTTTCATGCCTCTCTTTCTTTTTTACAGATGATAGTAAATAAAAACAAATAGAGTGGCACAACAGAGCGAGGAGCTCCAGGGCCTATAGCACATTTCTAACCACCATCATGCCTTGTAAGAGAATGGAGAGGACCTACAATTTTCTGCCGGTTTCGAACGGCTAATCGAGAAAGCACTGTTCATGGCAATGAATTTACTTACAGAAGACTTGACAATTCCTTGCGAAAGGCGATACCGGTGGAAAAACATTTTTGCCTCTGTTGGGACCACGAACCTCTGGGTTAACCGCAGACATTCTAACCATCACGCCCACAGAGTAGATAATACAGAGTATCCACTTCCACCCCTTCAACCCGAAACACCCGCAAAAAATTTTTCAACACGAATTCAATATGGCGTCCTATTTCTGAGTTTGAGGCTCTGTGTTCACTAGTATGAACTGTAAAAACTTAACAAAACGCCTGCATCGGTATGAAATTTTTTACTAATTTTTGTCTTTTTCAGTGAAATACTGGTCAAAATGGAAAAAAAAATTAATTCCTGCAACTTAAATTCATTTTTCTAAGTTCTAGGCTGTATGAAAATTAAAAATTATCGATTTTTTTTCATCCAAAAAAAATTTTTTTACATTTCAAACTCAACTGACGACCGCACACAATGGCGGCTGTGGTAAGTGAAGGCCAGTGAGGGCATCCGGGTGCGGGCATCCGGTCTAGTTTAGCTTGTAGGCAAAACGCACTACCTTGCTGAAGTGGACTCTCTGGTTATACTCTGTGATCACGCCACGAGTACCATAGATAGAGCTCTAGTGAAATAGCCAGTTGCATTCCTACCCTGTAAAAATTTAGCTGCAACACCCACCTCGCAAGGAATGCGCATCAGTTGTCCCTTCAGCCCAACTTGGGACGTACAGTTAATCGTTCAGAGATTCATATTTTAGCCATTTTAGCCGCTCAACCCGGATATGGAATGCTTTACCCAACCCAATTTTCTCCACGCACTACAATGCACAGAAATTAAAAAATAATGTGCATCGGCATCTCACATCTTATCGTTTCGTTTCCTTTTTGCTGCACTATGTTTTCGAACGTTGTAAGGGTAGTCACAAACCCCTTGAAATGTGAGTGAATCGTAAAATAGGAGCACTGCGAAACGAATGAAAGTTAATGAACCAAATGATTGAAGTACCAGTGGCCTGAACATCTACTAACATCTAACAGCTTGAAAAAAGAATGCGTTGAACTATTTTGTGCATTTAAATTGTTCTCTCCTAACTTCGTCTTGATTTAAAAACACTTCAATTCAAACCAAGTGGAAGCATTCAATTAAAAACTTATCATTCCCCAGCATTCACCAGACATGACGCCAACACCACAAATCATCGTTATACATAATTCAATCGTGCTTGCCTCCTTTATCACAAGCTGCACTTGAATTTACGAGAACATTTTTCAAGCATCTAATCAAAACCATCGTTTACGTTTCCTTCCCACAAAGTGACCTTTGAAAAAAGTTCGTCCTTGGCTTATTTCAACAAAGCTTTTGGGGAACACACATAAAAAAAAAAAAACAAAGAAAAAACTTCTTAAAATTCAGCGTGGAAGCCCTTATAATGTGTTCTCGATGCAAAGTGGAAAAGCAATTATGTTTGGGATGTTTTAGATGATGAGATGCGGATAAAACCATGAATATATACATATACCTACACATTACATTACTGTTTGAATTTTTAGACTTGAACTAGGTATGAGCATTGCTTAATTGGGCGCAAAAATAATACTTAGGTCCGTAGCAATGTGAAAGAAGAAAGAAATTCTAGACCATTAACGACCCCTTCGATGACATCGACTAATCTCGATTAAAATACAATATTCATATTACAGTTAAAAGAATTAAAATAAAAAGCGTTGGTTTTTTCTTTAGTGGTTATCCTTAAACTTGACATACGAAATGATAATTGATGGCACAGGACGCGCACGTATAATTTATTAATAAATATTTCCCTTTGCTGTTGTCTTATTCAAAAAAGCCCGCCCTCTTAGCTCAATCCTATCGCCTGGCCTTCAAAAAAGAAGGACCAAAAAAGAGAAAAAAAAACAAAAAAATAAAAAACACTCTACTAAAAGCCATTAAAGGATACCTACACATACCTGAATTATCTACTTTTAATATTTAAAGCCCAACTTAATACTCTTTTAAGCCCCAAAAACATCTCCATGATAATTGACTTGATAAACTATTCAGTGGATAAAACTACACAATACACAAATGTATGCACAGAGATGTTATTGTTGCTCGATGATGGTTTTTAAAAGGTCATTGTATAGGAAGGAAACTTGCCTGCCTGACTGCCTAGCTATTGTGTGCGAGCCTTTTGTACGCGCAACATATTGAGTGTGGGAGCTTTACACCCAAATAGCACACCCCATCGTTGTAGGTACTGTGACATTTTTTACCCACTACTGACAGAAAGTTGAATGAATATAAAAAAGGAGCTTTCATATCCAACAACAACAAGGACATTCTCGCCAGATACAGATAGTAAAAATAACACCACTCGCTCCCCTGCAGCCACCCCGCCCTCGTCCTTGCTCATGCCAACACGCACACACAAAAAAGTGTGTGTGCAGTGCGCCAACTCGGTAGATACCAGAGAAGCGTTTGAAGTTTTCATTCAAGGAAGGATAGTTCAGAGCTCCTGATTAAAGGGAAAATGGCGCTGCAACAAAAGTGAAAATCTTCCTTCTTCGAACTGAAATAATTTAATTGAATCAATAAAAAAAATTTAAACAATTGAAATATCCCTCCTTGCTTAAGTTTTGTGTGTGCGTGTGTGTATTGTTTAACCATTAAATAAACGTATTCTATTCTCCACAACAGGATACAATCATTTCCAGAATAAATCATGTACATATTTTATGTCCTAAGAGACTGACTGTATAGAAAGAAGAAAAAAGTGCTTTTGTTCATTTAGCTTCTACAAGCTACGTGTTGATTGAAAAATTAGTTTTTTTTTTTACACTAAAAAAGGATTTAAAAAAAAAAATATATATAATTAAGTTCGTGCTCTCTCCTCTCAAGGATAACAAACTGCTCATACATTTCAGATGCAATTGTGATTGTTGTACTTGTTAAAAAAGAAAAATGATGGATCTGTGAAGTATACACATGAAAAAATTTACCACTCATAAGCGATTAACGAACGATCCGAGACGACGAAGACGACGCGACGACGGAAGGAGCACTCCATTAAGCTAAAGCAGTACCATTAAACACTATTAAAGGTAATAAATAAATGGCTAGCATTAATTATTATTATATATGCGGTTGGTCGTTTGGTCGGTAACGCAGGCAATACACAGCTTAATTAAATTTCGCTCATAAATCTTGTAATGTCCTTGATGTCCTCCCTATATTCGTATGTGTCTGTATAACGACTGGCTGGTCGATGGCCGTTTGACGTAGGTCTTTTGATGTCTCCTAGACCTGTTGATAAACGCTTTCATTCTTTTATCAACCTTTTGTTGGCTTCAACACTTAACTATTGATCACTTTTTATTGGTCGAAATTTATCTGGTGTAATTACAACAAGACAATCCTCTAGTTAGTGATAGTGTCCTATGTCCAGAGATCAGGACATGTATGAGTGCATTACATAACTAAGTAATGGGCATAAAGCAGACATCAAGGTTGATTGCTTTGAGAGTAGGTAGAGCAGCAGTACATTTGCCTTGGACAATTTTTGAATATCAAATTCTATTCCCCGACATTCCAATTAGGTTGATTGGAAAGAAAACCACCGAGCAATGAATGACAAACAAAAAAAAAAAAAAAAAAAAAGAGATAGAAGAAGACGCCAAGCATGTGTTTGACTTCATGGAAATTTCACAAAAAGAAACCAGAATACGACTTCTGGAGCCTTCTTGTTCTCATTTAAAATTTAAAAGTCAAGGCATGGGTTTGGAATTTTACTTAAATTAAATCGACACACCAATGTGTTCAGTGCTCTGGCATTGGCACTGGGGCAACACCAACAACAAACAGAAAGGATATAGAAGCAACAGCACATAGCGAACCTACATGCTGTGTTCGCTCGTACATTGTGTTTGAAGGTTTTTTTCTTTTCTTCATTTTTTTATTTTTAACCTGTCGTTGATAAATCATCAACAGTTTTGTGTAACTTTAGATGTGCGATTTGTCGATGATTGGCAGGCGATATCAATTACAGAAAAATTACTTGATTAAAAGCAAAGTTATTGGATTTCGCTATAAATTCAATATAAATAATGATAGGTTTGGTTTTTGGTGTGAGTTGTGAGTGTTTGTTTGAGTTCTAAAATCGATTTGTCGTGTTCGGTATTCGGTTTCATTAAAATCTTCAATGCAATCAATTACAGTTGTGAAAAGGGTTTTTCAACATCATCACTACACATAAACTCGTATAATAGAGTCAAGGATTTAATTTTGAGAATTTTCTTATTCCACGTAATGACGAACGGAGAATTGGATTCAAAGGTTAGTACTTGAAGATTTATGAAGTTCGAAAACCTTTTAAAGGAGTTCTTACGTTGAATGGAAGTGACTTACGAAACACTCTGATGCGTTTGTGCATTACTTTGTGTAAGCTTAAAATTTAAACCCCCCCTAAAATACACTCTCTGCCTAAGATTCCAAAGCCAGAAGGCTTTCAGAGCTCGAACATGAAAGAACTCTCCGTTTATGCACAATTAGTAGAAGGAAAAACTAATAAGTTAAGCCTCATAACCTGACTAAGCTCTTAAATGCGGATTAGCCTAACCCCACTTAAAGTCTTAAAAATGTGCTGCCGTATTTATAAATAGTAAATTTTAGAGGCCGCGAACCATTCAACCACCCTTACTCATTGTTTGAGTCAAATATCGGTATTCATAGTAATTTTGCGATTGTAGTTTTTAAAAATGAAGGTCATTTATTTTGAGTTATTTTTATGTGCGTATTTTGGAAAGGAAGTTTTAGAAAATGAATAATGTAATCGGACTGCATTTCTTTCATTCTGAATTTGTTTGAGTTAGATTTAAGCAAAGGAAGTAGGGAGCACCAAGTTTTGAAAAAACTTGACGAAAAATCTGTCATACAAAAGTATAGATTTTCGAAACTCAATACGGTGAAAAGAAAAAGCTTTGTGCGATCAGAAAAGATAAGTTTTTTCTGTACAAAAAGATCGTTGCTAATTGGTTATACAATGGAGGGGTCTTAGGTCTGAGTGCTCCAGATAGTCTTTTAAAAACCTCCAACAGAAAAAAAAATGTTCTTTATGTACTCGCATTTTGGAGCCAACTCGATTTCGAAACTTGGTTTTTACCCGTTTCTAGCTTTTGAATTTTTGTTTTCACTAGAAAAAAAACTACCCCAACAATTAGCTCTCGCATTTTTTACTTTCTTTAGGTTCGTTCGTTCAAGCTTTGGAGTTGCTCTGTAGTTGCCACCATGTTTTTTTTAACCCTAACTTACCCCGAATGTCAAAATTACCGTTTTTTGAACCCTGGATTTTGCTCTCAAATAGCCCTAAAGCAAAACTAGTTTCTGCTGAGGATAATTCAGGTAAGAAATAAGGATGTCAAATGACATGATCCTACTTTTCTCCAAATGACGGGTATATGTGATGGTCTCGTTACATAGTGCTTTTTGAAAACCAAAAACCCTGGTTTTTTGGTAACTCATAGGGTCGCCACGGAAACCTGGATCAGCCCTTGGTAAGGTTTAAGGAACAAATTTTTTATTAAATCAGCTTTTAGCTTAATTGTACTTGGCACAAGTCATCACTCATCACCTCAGCAATCAGACAAAGAAATACACGTATTGAAATTATATGTTGAGAAGACTAACGAGAATTATGTAGACTGCCACGAGGCATGGGAACAAAATCACAAAATATTCTTCTGCATATCTTCTACTGTTTTTTGTATATAAGCCCATAACCATATAATAAGCTTTAATTTTGTTTGAAAAAAATATTTTAAAATGACTCCTTATATCGATATCTTGAAAAAATCAGTGATGGCATATTCTTTATTGTATATCATTTTAATCCTTATTTTATGAACTTTAAATAAACATATGTATAAATCCATTGTTTTTTCTCAAATAAATTCCATCTTCGTAACGAAACTCTTCTTAAAAAGATTTTTTTTTTGTACTACGGAGTATTATAACCAAATACACTGTTTTTCCAACAGTCTACTTTTTATAAATTGATATAAAACTATTTTATTTAATTTTTGTATTTTTTGAAAATAGAGACACATAATGTATTTTCATGTCTCTTCATCGCATGCATCAATAAGGATATATACTATGTCCAAAAACATTCTGATGCAAACATAACGAAGAGCCTTTTTAGAGAAGAAAATGGAATAGTGCGACAAATTTGCACACAGAACGATGTTTTCATCTTGAATAGAAGCTTCGTGATGCAATTTCCCGCCTACAATCATATGGATACAAATGTCATATGACGGAATCGGTTTTAAAAGGTCAATCGGAACTGATGAATGAAAAAGCCAATAAGTTGAGATGTATTACAGTTTTGAGATGGGTCCTGGAAGTTGTTAACAATTAGTTAGTTCGGTTAGGTGGGCGTTATAGTTCGGGGTGAACCTGAGCCTCAACCAACGTCTTACGCCAACAATTTCGATTTCAGGCGAGGTCTCTCCAGTGTTGCACTCTAAGTCGGTTGAGGTACTCTTACACTTGATTGCGCCACCTAAGACAAGGTCTTCCCCTTCCACGATTTCTCAGCAATGTGCTCTCGATAACCCGTCGGCGTCCGTCGGGCCGCAGGGTTTCCTAATCCGTTTTCGATAAGGTCCACGCTTCCTTAAAGCATGACTGGCATGATTAAGGTCTAATAAAGGGTTACCTTGGTTTTTCTAGACAGGGTTTTGTTTCTCAATTGCGTTCTTAACCCAAAGAAGCAAAGCAACGATTGGCAAGAGTTATTCTCCGTTTGATATCCGCACTGATGTTGTTTTCTGTGTCTATAGCGGATGGTGGTACCCGTGGCGTGATGGTTAGCATGTCCACCTGCTAATCCAGAGGTTCGAATCCCAGCTAAGGCAAAAATGTTTTTCCACGGGTATCGCCTTTCGCGAGGAATTGGCAAGTCCTTCGTTAGTAATTCCATTGCCATAAAAAGCGCGTTCTCAAAAAGCCGTTCAGAACCGGCAGAAAATTATAGGTCCCCTCCATTCCTTCACAAGACATGGTTGTGAGAAATGCGCTAGGCCCAGGGGCTCCTCGCTCTGTTGCGCCACACTATTTATTTTATTTATTTATAGCGGATCCTAGGTATACGAAGTCTTGTACTACCTCGAACTTATATCTGTCAATTGTGATGTTATGTTCAATTCGTCGATGTTCACTGTCCTTGTTTGACGACAACATATACTTCATTTTACCCTCATTAACCATAAAATTAATTTCTGCCGCTTCTGTTTCAATGCTCACAAAAGCACCTATGACATCTTCTTCTCCCCATTACTTCAATATCGTCTGCGTAAACGAGTAATTCTACAGATTTTTGAAAGATTGTTCCTCTGGTGTTAACGTTTGAGTTTTGTACAATTTTTCAAGAAAGTTGTTAAGAAAATCCAATGACGGTTTGTCGCTTTCCCGAAAGCCTTTTCGACATCAAAGGTCTCGGTGAGTTCTCTACCGACCTTGTGGAACAGCGTGAATTCTACAAAATCATCCTGCAGTGTCGTTCGAGTTTTGAAGGGTTCGAAACTAAACATGGATCTGTACGGCTTGTCACACTACAGCAGACATCTTATATGCGACGATTAGGAGGCTTTTTCCTCTATATTTGGCGTAATTGTGAGGGTATCGAATTTTAAGCTCGCACACACGATACTGAAATTTTATTCATCGGTAAAGATCTGGCAAGATCTTTTTAACTTTTAGTAAAACTTCCGAACATCAATTCTATCATGGCATATCTCAATTACCTCAAACGAGCGCTTCTCATGCTGTTTCTTTTTTTGTGGAGAATTCGGTGTTCTTCCCTTTTTTTCCTTGTAAATCTCGTTATGCTGGTCAAAAGCGGCCCTTGTTCTCCTTTGCATCAACATTCGTCGAAACAAAGTGTGAGTTTTTAGTTCAATTTATTATTTGCTAAACTGATGTATAAATGCGTTTCAGTTTAGTTGCCAGTTAAGCCGTCATCTCAATCGCAGTTGGTGGTGATTCAACATTTTTAAGCTCCTGTTTTTTTTTTTTTTTTTTTTGAAATATGTACATATATGTTGAAACAGAGTGATATAAGGATGGTTGAATTGAAATTTACCATCTGGAGTTCCTTGTTTGTTTGTAGTTTAAGAAACTAGAGCGTCAACAGATTTATATGAAGACTCAACCGTTGCACAATTTGTGATGAGAAGCCCCAAGTATACATTTTCACTCATATCCAAATAATTGAACCAGTCACCATGTTCAAACCTCAGTTCCTTCATTGAATTTACATGCGACAGGGTTCGGCTGTTTACATAAGTACCAATCTTTGCTCTATTTCTTTCTTCGTCTTCTCGATTTATTAAGCGACAAAACTAAAGCTATTGCAATAAGGTTTTAACTGCCCTTTATGCAATGTATTTCTTCAGATTTTCGGCTGCTCACAAGTCAAATGAAAGCTCAACTGACAACGGACTGGCGTCTAAATACACTCTCTTTTTTAACTGACAACTGACAACTGAACTGGTAAATGAGCTGACATCTGATCATCCAAAAGGGCCTTAAAGCTACTTCTTTCACTCTAACCACACTAATAATTTATCAATGGCAAACCAAAATTACATTTGCTTAAACCAAAGCTCATTACATTTTCCTTTTGTAATTGTTTTAGATGAAGTTCCCATTTCCATTGCCAGCTGGAGCTTCGTCAGGAGTTGCGCTATTTTCCAAATTAGTTCGTACAAAAGATTTAAGAAACGTTCCCAATGATAGCGCTCGAAATACAAAGCCAAAACTAACAGTAAGATATAAGATTTGAAAATTATCAATCCGATCTTCCGAACAACCCTTTTTTTTTAATTAAAGAAATGCTTAACGACATTGGATTTAACTTCACTGGGGGTGGGATCATGTTGTGGAACTGGAATGTACCTAGTAGCAGGAATGGTAGCAAAAAATATAGCTGGACCAGGTGTTATATTGAGTTTCATCATAGCAGCAGTGGCAAGCATATTTTCAGGTAAGACTCCTTAGCAAGTTGCAACTGTTTTAAATTATGTCCTAGGGAAGACAAGGGAATCGAAACTATATAAAAATTTCATTCTGGCTTTGTTATTGTCACTACCAGGTGCTTGCTATGCTGAGTTCGGAGTTCGAGTGCCAAATACTTCAGGATCTGCATACATGTATTCCTATGTTGCTGTTGGGGAATTTGTTGCATTTGTTATTGGTTGGAATATGATACTAGAGTATTTAATTGGTAAGATCATATGAACCTCTCTTCGGAGCTCAACTAACTACAGATTTCAATAAAGGTACGAGTGCCTGTGCATGTGCATTAAGTTCAAGTTTTGATTCGTTGACGGGTGGCCTAATAGGACAAAGTATTGCTGAATATGTTGGCACAATTTTCGGTAAGTTTTCATATGACAAAAAGCTGAAACTTCTTGGGATTTTTAATTAAAATTCATTTTCAGGAAAACCACCCGACTTCATTGCGTTTGGCATTACTGTGTTGATGACATGCGTCCTAGCGACGGGTGCCAGTAAATCGGTTATTTTCAATAACACATTGAATCTTGTTAATTTGGCTTGCTGGGTGTTTATTATAACAGCTGGCCTTTTCTATGTAGATTCAAGCACTTGGACGGAGCATCAAGGATTCTTACCCTTTGGTTGGAGTGGTGTAAGTTGAAATATTTGAGCTTTGAAATCAAAAAGGACTCCTCATATGAACTGTTGTCTATTTTTTTTTTAAAGGTTTTTTCGGGAGCTGCAACATGTTTCTATGCATTTATAGGATTCGATATTATAGCCACCACAGGAGAAGAAGCACATAGTCCACAAAAAAGCATTCCAAAAGCAATAGTTGTATCGTTGTTAATTGTATTGTTCGCATATGTCACCACTAGCCTGATATTAACTTTAGTTGGTAAGTTAAAATCTGTATTCTTATCCGTTTCTATGCATTTTGGTTGGTGTTTGTAAAAAATTCACGTGTTTTTGGAACGTAGTTTTGAAATGAAGTTCTCGCGTATTTTCGAAAGACTAAAAAGGTCAGATAGTAAGTGACCTATAGCAGATGTCAGATGACCCACTACCGTGATGACAGGTGACAGGGAACAGATTGCAGATGACAGATGACTGATGACATTAGATGATAGACGACAGATAATACAGTACAAATGACAGATGACAGATGATACATGCCAGATGTCATGGGAGATGACCGACTATAGATGGCAGATGACAAATGGCAATTGGCAAATTACAAATGGCGGATGGCAGATGGCAAGTGACAAACGGCAAAGCATAGATGACCGATGACAGACGACAAATAGGAGATGAACGACTATGTATTGCAGATGGCAAATTACAAATGGTGGATGACAGAAGACAAATAGCACATGGAAGACGACAGATGACAAAGGGCAAACAGCAAATGAAAGATAAGAAATAACAGATAATAGAAAACTTTGGAAGTCGACAAAATTTGAACGTGAGAGTATACACTCGCTTAGTAAGAAGATTCGTTCTCATTTTACAAAGCAAATAACGAGAAGCATCTCAAAACATTTCAGTTATAACATAAATAATGATTGATTCATGTTCAATTTCAGTACCTTATGATCAAATAAATACGGGAGCAGCAATTGTACAAATGTGGTCGTACGTTGATGCTCCGAAATGTAGAGCCATTGTTGCAGTCGGTGCAACTGGTGGCCTCTTGGTAGCCATGTTCGGTTCAATGTTTCCCATGCCAAGAGTAATCTATGCTATGGCATCTGATGGTCTTATCTTCAAGTAAGTGCTCTCTTCTCAATCAACAGAAAAATCAAGAAAAAAAAGAGAAAACAGCAATACATCTCTGAAACACTTTCACAGGCAATTATCACAACTGTGGGAACGTACAAACGTTCCGGGTCTTGCAACATTTGGAAGTGGCATTGCTGCAGCCTTGGTAGCCTTAACGATTCGTCTGGAAATTTTGGTCGAGATGATGTCGATTGGAACTTTACTGGCGTACACACTTGTTTCAACGTGTGTACTTGTCCTCAGATATCAGCCGTACAGTACGTCCTTGGTGGAATTACTTCCTGCTCAATTGAGAACTCCGATGCCACCAAGTACCCCAGATCCGACGGCAGAGAAGACAACAAATAATTTGACTATAAAACGTATAACTAGAGGATCTCCCGATTCAGATGATTCATTTATTGATGACAGTCCTGATGGTTACATGGGAAGAGATGATCAGTTTCTCGTATCAGATCGTTCTGAGAACAAGTTCTATGGTAGTGTTCATGGTGCTCCGACTGGTCCTACTGGCAATGCAACAGCATTCGATACAATCGGAGTTGGTTTGTTGGGAAGAAAACTTCAAGAGTTTTCTTATATGTGCCCGGGTTTGTGTCCTTGGGTTAATCCTGGACCAGCAACTCTGGAGAGTGGTAAGAATATGGTGCTACGAAAGCCCTAGCTACTGACATACAAAAGCTAACGATTATTTTCTTCAACAGGAATGTTCGTTACTAAACTGGTAGGAGTGATGTTTATATTAATATTCTTCTTGGATCTGTTTGCTGCGATTGGATGGTCGGGAAAGATTGCCGGGTTCATTTACTCGATACTAACTATAGGCATTTTTGTGATATTACTTACCATATCCAGGCAACCTCAAAATAGGTTCGTTTGTCAGCTCAAGTAGCAGTGTAGGTTACAACACTTATCATCGTCTCCTTCTTTTTAGGTATGCCCTCGCATTTCTGACACCTGGACTTCCGTACATACCTGCAATTGCTATCACAGTGAACATATACTTGATATTCAAATTAAGTATCCTCACTCTAGTTAGATTTACTATATGGATGTCCTTAGGATTGGTTGTATATTTTTACTACGGCATCACACATAGCACATTGGAAAACGCTGCCGAGGAAATTGAACTGCGAGTTGACGAAGCTTACGTGAGTAGAACTAATTAAAAAAAGTTTGTGATTGGGCGCCAAATAGGAGTTTTCTTGCTTTGGGGTTCTATGTTTTTGCTGTTATGCTCCTTGGTAATAATAGTTTCCCACTGCATAGAAAAAAAAAAAATACGTTTGAAATGCCCTAGTTTTTGTGTCCCGAGATAAGAGTAAAAGAGAAGAATATACTTCGTTTAATTTTAAATATCAAGCAATTCGAAAAAAAACTGTTTTATATTTAACTATGCCACTGTTTTTGAAAATTGGGGATTGTTAAACAGCCAATTTATTTGCAGGAAGAGCCTTACTATGTCCGTTTCTTTAAACTTTGAACATTTTCTTTTGGGGCACTAGATTTTTTTTTTCAGATAAGATTTATTGTTTCGTAAATTTTAAATACATAAATACATAATCAGTTTAAAAGCTTGGCTTCGAGCCGTCTGCCTGGTTGACAAAGCATAATTGTTACTATGAAATTAGAAGAAAAAAAGAAAATCTTCATTAATTTAAATTGATTGATTTTACTATTAAATAGATATGTGTACTATATAAGCAGTAATTATGAATTCAGAAACTTTCAGTCATAATCTTGTGTCTATAATTTAAAGCAAGTTTGCAGTAGAAGTATAATTTTGGTACTTCAACTTCATTAAGCATTCTTATAACTTCATTTTCCGTTATGAAATCGCTTCCAAAAGTGTTACGTCTGATCTCTTTCAGGACAGGACATTTTCCCATGAAATAAAAAGTATCTTCTCTTTCGTTTAAATTGCACAGCGAGCAGATGATAGGTAAATCTGGTCTATGTGGCATGAAGTTTAACTGCAATAGTTCCCCTCGTAACCTGGCCATCATAGCAGTTTCGTTGACTCCATTTACGTCCCGAAAATATCAGTTTAAATTGTGGTTGAGTCTACAATAAAGTTCTCTATGCAGCGATCCTGTTGCGTTATTCAGAAAACTTTCTCTACACTTGAGGTCCACTGAAGAAATAAGCTGATAAAGCGTTTTTTCCAATTAATGAAATCATAATTATCAAGATTCAGGTGAACCTCACAGCCTCTGGCTAAGTGCATCCATTCAGCATACCAACTTGTCTTAGAGTATATGACTTGAAGAGCAGTTTTTTTTAGGAAGTCGATGATTTTCCATCTTCAAATTTTTTAAAACATAGTCTACTTGCATTTTTAGCGTTTCTTCGAAAAGCGGCGATAAACCTGTTTCCAACATAGCCATGTAGTTGGGCATGTTTGATGGCAGTCCAAAGATTCGTCAAATATAATAACGCAGAAGCTTCTCCACAGTTTCATATTGTTAAGCTCCCCAGATTTGTGCTGCATAAAACAATATTGATTTTGAAACCGCTTGAAACACTTTGAATTTGCTACTATGGGCAATATTTTTGTTATAAAAGCATTTCTTAAACGAAGCGCTGATCGGACATTTGGCCTTCGCCAGCTTCTCCTTCAAGTGCTTCTCCATATTTAAGTTCTTTGTGAGGTAAAGTCCAAGATATTTGTATTCTGTAACAATTTCAATGGCTGAGTCATTGTAATACCATTTTTCACTGGCACAATTTCTACCCCCTCCATTCTTAAAAATCATAATTTTTGACTTTTCTAAATTTACTATCAAGTTCCAAAGTCTGCAATACTGCGGAAGCCGATTTATCATGAGCTGCATAGATAAAGGTGAAGAGGCCAAGATAACAATGTCATCAGCGAAAAGAAGAGCCTTAATCGTTTGACCTGCATATTCGATTCCACTGGGCAAGCTTGTAACTAAGTCTTCTATAAACAGTGCTAAAAGGCTTGGGCTTAATGTACACCCCTGTCTTACTCCTGATTCCGTCCTAAACCATTCAGACATCTCTTCCCCATTCCATACTGAAGCCATTGTGTTCTCATACAAGTTCTCAATAACTCTCCCAAACTTTCTCAATAACTCTCCCAAACTTCCTCCTGGGGCAGTATGAAACATGGGAGGTTCGAGGTTTAAATCTTATTAAAAACATGATTTTTTTTCATGGGTATCGTCTTTTGCAAGAAAATAATTATTCCTCCGAGGTTTAGTGCTGTGATTGCCATGAAAAAACCTATCTCAATTTAGCTGTTCAAAATCAGCAAAAAATTGAAGGTCCTTGAAATGCGTTCGGTCCGAGAGTTCTAAGACTTTCTTGTGCCAACCTATTTACTTGTATATTTAAATTTTGAACTATGGCTGATGCATTATCTATATGACAGTGAACTGATATCCATGTAATCATGTTTATGAATTGTTGTCGAAAAGGGGAATGTCATCGAAGGTTTGAGGGAGGAATAAATCGCTCATGAAATCAATCATCGTGGAAGCGTGGGACAGCGGAAAACCTCATTGTTAACGGAATACCTTGGAGAACGGAGAAGCAGCGTTGGTTTTTCAAAGCCATCCTACATAGTCGTACGTTTTTTACCTAGACATGGCCTTGCACAGCTCGTCACTGTAAATACTGTCCTACGTGGCCTTGAAATCGATAAAAAGATGGTGTATGTCGATACTGTAATCCCGGTTTTTTTCCAAGATCTGATGTAGTGGCGAAGTTTGGCCGATTGTGGACTTTTCTGGTCTAAAACCACATTGATAAGGATTGTTGACGTGGAGTTTCAGAAGTTCACATATTAAAGCAGACAAGATCATTACGCGACATTAAGGAGGCTCATTCTATAATTGGTGCAAGGTTTCTCTCTTCTAGGATCGGGCACACGATACTGAGATTCCTTTCATCGGGCATACATACTATCTTTCAACCATATCATATAGGTGAGCTAATGGTGCTTGCTCCTTTCCAACTGGTCTCCAGCTGCTTTGAAAAGTTCGGCATCAAGGCCATCTGCACCTGCAGTCTTATCTGCTTTGAGTTTGCTTATAGCAAGCTTAACTTCGTCTAGGTCGGGAGCACGGCATGCATTTTTGATTATCTGCCTGACAGCAGATTTTGTGTCTTCATCACCGTTATGGAGGCTGCAGAAGTGGTCTTTCCCGAACCTCATCAGCAACAGCGATTTTATCTGATGCTATTTGCCTGATAGTCTTTACAAGCTTAAGTTCGAAGTTTACTACCCTGACATGACTTTTTAATCTCATTTCTTTCATGGCAAATCTCAATATCTTCTCATGTTGCTTCTTTTTTTGAGAACTCGGTTTTCTTCCCTTCTTTTCTCCTTGTAGATCTCGTTATACTGATCGTAAGCAGACCTTGTTCTTTTTTGCATCAACATTTGTCGTGCTTTTTGTTGGGCTGCATTTGCATGCTTGAATTCTTCATTGAACCACATGAGCTTCGTTTTGGAGGCTGAGAGAAACCAATAATATTAGTGGCCGTGGTTGTGATGGCTTTTTGGCATTGCTGCCAGTGGTCTTTAATACTTATTTATAGGATTCAAGGACAGTTGGAGGAATAATCGATTGGAGAACTCACTGGCTGACATCTCTTGCGATTGTTTAATTCTGACGTGATATCGTTTCACAGCGTTAGATCGCGTGGGTCGTGAACAGGATATTCGTACCTTGGCTAAAACAAGGTAATGGCCCGATTCAAAGTTGGCTCCTCGAATAGTTCGGATGTCCACAATAGTGGAGGAATATTTTGCGTCGATCAGGAAGAGATTTAGCCCGAGTGATTTTTCGGAGGTTTAGCTACGGACTGCGTTTCCAAAGATATCCTCCTTCCCTGGTTTTGCGTTAGAATCGCCAAGGTGGACTTTCACGTCATGTCTAGGGCCTTAGTCATACGTTTTTTGTAGGGCATTAGCCAATGTTGACGCATTTAACCCTTATACGTTCATTAACTGGATTTTGGCTGATCATCTTATCCTTTGGACACAAAGGGTCGGATAATCCGGTATCAGTATCCTGCTGCAGGATTTCTCCATTTTTGCAGTTATCGCAACCACGAAAATCCTGCCAACAGTCGCGGCACCTGCAAAATCAGTTTGGCTTGGGATATCCTTAAATCGATAGATTCTTGGGTTCCTTCTTTTCCAAAGTCTTTCATAATTAATGTTGTGTTTTCAATATTTTCTTACAGGATAACAAAGACAACAACTCTGATGAGAAAGCTGTTTGGGATCAACAGACCTGCGAGCAAAACTACAGTTCACCGGATGTTATATGGAACTATGGCAACAATGATCGTAACACATCCTGGAACAGCACACCTCAAAGGACAACCAACGCAACCAATAATGTCAGTTCCCTTCGGGTGAAAAAGCCACCCCCTCCGAAGCCCCCAGCACCGCCAGCGAAAAGCACGTCTTCTGACCAAACCAAAAACAAACAAACAACAACAAAAACATCAGCTGACAAGCCAGGATTCAGTATGTTTGTTGAAGAAACGCAATTCCCCACATGGGACGATTGAAATAGTTTCGCATCCGATCGTTCCTCTAATTGCATTGTTACATGTAAAATTTTAAAGTTATTTATATATACAATTCTATTGTTTTCATCAAGTGTACATTTTAATAAAATAAAATTAATATTTATGACTCATTCTAATTATAAACATTTAATAAATTCAGTTTACAAATTTATGATATATACAAAAAAAGATATACATACATATATATATATATATTATATATACATACATTAACATTTTAAAGTATTTGCCCTTCCGTTTTTATATGTAAATATTTACTTCTATACGGAAGCTATTCTATAAGAAAGAATGAAACCAAAATATCAAGTAAAGTTATTGTTAAACTTGTAAACTAAACAAACTACTTACAGCAAAATACATACAACAAATATCTCCAGATTTTTAATGTAAAATTCAAGGGAATCAACCCCAGAGCCATATCTTTTACTCAAACAACACACTGATTTTCCAGGATGAAAGACAGAAGTTTACAAATAAGTTTTTCGATTCCGTTTTTTGCGTAACACCACACAAATTAAGTCTTAAGTTTCCATTTAATTTTTTTTTTTAATTATATTACGAGTACATATACATATATATATAATATGAGGTAGATAGAAAATAAAAAGAAACAGAACAAAAAAAAAATTATAAAATATAAACATAAATTTAAACGAATAAATATATTTTAAGCAAAAAGAGATAAAGAAACAAAATCTTAAGCAATTTCAGCGCATGCACACCGCAGAATACGACTAAAACTAGTAAGCATGAGAAGCGCGCCGCATGCGCAAACTAAAATAATAATAAAACATTTTATTTATACTTATATTTAAATGTAAATGAAAAACTAATGAAAGCCCACTGAATTGCGTCTTACAATTTCAGCCCTATTATACACTTTTACAAATTATTCAATTCCTTTTTGTTTTTGTTAAAAGTTTTGCATTTTATAAATAAAAGTCTATTTCAACATATGTTTAATAAAAATTAATTATTGAAAAAAATCTATTCGAAAACTTTTCTCTTATTTGCATTCCAGTTCTTTTTTTTTACTAGTTTTCACTTATAAGGTTTGTGTAGACCAACTACATACTTCAAAAGACGTTTCCGAAACAAATTCACATTATTTGAATTATTTTTTGAACAGGACTTATCAGAAAACACTTCATTGATGTAACCACTAGAAGTGCTTTCAGTTCACGCGTCATTATTCATTAGCATGGTTGAATGCTTTTTTCCTGTTTATGAAAAAAAAACGCTTTTCCCAAAATTTGTTACTACTACATCCAAAGTATGCACTTCTATAGAATGAACCTCTTTTTTATATAATTAACTTTAAATAAAACTTTTAGAACATACCCGTTTGTCAACAGAATTTTTAAAGATATTTCGGAAAAATGCTGAACTCATCCCGAACGTTCGTGATCACCTTGAAACTTCTTCCATGGCTACGCAGGTTGTAACGATGCGCAGACGGTTTTAATTGGCGATTTTTTGCTATTATCTTTTTGCTAAAACTGGTTTTGACAGCTCACACTCGTTTCGTGTTTTCTGTCACTGTCAAATATCTTCAGTTTGGTCTATAATTCAATTTAATCATGCATACATAATGCATCGTATTACAAACGAACAGCGCTTGAAAATCAATGAGCTTTATTACAGAATCAACGGTGGACTTCAGCTGCCAAAAAAGCTACTCTGACATGTTTGGTTTAAAGGTCTTTCAGGGTCTTTCTGGGTCTTTCAGTACCAGATGGCAGATGAGCTCCTGTCGAGTTAACGGCAGCTCTCACACCTCTGCAGCAGGGAACTGATATCAGACTATCCAGTCCTTTATGTCCAAGAGGATCCCAAAAGGACCAAGCCCTCCAGGCTGGAGGTTGTGCGCGTCGGGTTAACTACCCAACCACGTAAAAACTATGCGATTCCGAAACACCCAATAGCCTCGGATAACAATTATGATTGCATAGTTGACAACCCAAGCAAACGAAAAAAGGACAAAGATCCCTTAACGGATTACGTGTAGCTGGAGAATTAACGGAGACCCTACTGCTACAAAGCAGACATAACCGCCATCCAAGAAGAAGCCGGGCATAAAAAAGATGAAAAATTGCGACATCTACTATGGCGACTGCTACAGACAGCAGAAAAACACTTGGTTGGGTGCGAATTTGTCCTTAGAGGTTGACTCAGGGATGAGGTTATCAGCCAAGATCCAATTAATGAGCGTATAATGATGATAATGATATTAACACCATACTAAGGAAGTAGGACATTTTGGAAAATACAATCGGTGACAAAACATCTGAAAACGGACTGAGGCTATTCGGTTTTGCTGAGAGGCTAAATCTTTTTGTTAGTAGTACGAGCTTCCCGCCTCATAAAGGTACATGGCGATCGCCAGATCAACCAAATTGACCATTTTGCCATCGACGCATGGCACTCTTCCAATGTGATAGATGTCCGAACTTTCCGAGTGGCCAACTTTGACTCGGATATCTTGTTTACGACTTGTGCGAACCAACACTGGATAGATAGATAGATAGATATATAATTTTATTTCAAAAAGATTTTACAAAACACAGTGTATGCTGGTATAAAAAATTAATTAAGACAATAACTTTAAGTTGCCTGTCAGGTTAAGAGGTAAATTAAAATTTAAGTTTAGTGAGTAGATTTAATTTTATTAACTACGAAAATTCGTTTAAAATTAGGTTAAGGTAGCAGGGGGTCAATTCCCGATCTGTGAAGCTGTGAAGTGAAAAAAAAAAATATCATTTCAGTTTTCATACAGTTTTTTTCATTTTATCACTTCACGAACCCACTCTAAGCGATTCCGGATCTAAAAAGTACTAAAACGTTCTAAATGATAAATTCTGACAGTTTTCTCTCATTTTCTCACTCATTTCAATTGGATTCCAATTGGATTTTTCATCGGTTGAGTTTTGCGGGCATTTTTCATAATTTAATTTTTCACCGACTCATACGGCAATGAAAAGAAATTTATCATATGAAAAAAAAATTGACATTTGAGGTTGGATTTTCACTAATCGAGAATCGAATTTTCGGTGAAGCTGTGATAAATGTTTTCACTTCACAGCTTCACAGATCGGGAACTGACCCCCAGTTGCCATTCAAAACGTTTAGAAGTTGAGAGCGGGAGAGCACGTCGCTGCCCAGAAATGCTCTTCTATAGCCTTTATAGATTGGACAGGTTCCGACGAAATGGAAAGTGTTTTCCGATGCATCCATGTTGCAAACTGTACATATACCATCAGTATCTTTCTGGAACGCTCTTCCATTGAGATTGAGAAGTCCACAACGAGCTTTAAAGATGATTGAAATCACATCACAGGAGTTCGAGTCATCAAAATAGTTTGGTACTTCGGAGTAAAGCAGGTTGTAATACTCATCATGAAATTGGGACTGTGTGGCGCTGGTGGTGAATTCAATCCAGTGTTTTTCTTTAAGCTTTGATAGTAGAATACTATGCATTCCATGCCAATCAAGCAAACTTATGTTGAAAGAAAAGTCAATCGACGCACTATGAAATAGATCCAACAACAACAACCACTACAACAGCAACCACAACAACTGCAACCACAACAACAGCAACCACAACAACAACAACAACACCAAAAACAGCAGCAAAAAGAACAACAACACCAGCACCAGCAACAACAACAACAACTGCTTATTCATCAGCAACAGCACCAGCAACAGCAACAACAACAGCAACAGCAACAGCAACAGCAACAGCAACAGCAACAGCAACAGCAACAGCAACAGCAACAGCAACAGCAACAGCAACAGCAACAGCAACAGCAACAGCAACAGCAACAGCAACAGCAACAGCAACAGCAACAGCAACAGCAACAGCAACAGCAACAGCAACAGCAACAGCAACAGCAACAGCAACAGCAACAGCAACAGCAACAGCAACAGCAACAGCAACAGCAACAGCAACAGCAACAGCAACAGCAACAGCAACAGCAACAGCAACAGCAACAGCAACAGCAACAGCAACAGCAACAGCAACAGCAACAGCAACAGCAACAGCAACAGCAACAGCAACAGCAACAGCAACAGCAACAGCAACAGCAACAGCAACAGCAACAGCAACAGCAACAGCAACAGCAACAGCAACAGCAACAGCAACAGCAACAGCAACAGCAACAGCAACAGCAACAGCAACAGCAACAGCAACAGCAACAGCAACAGCAACAGCAACAGCAACAGCAACAGCAACAGCAACAGCAACAGCAACAGCAACAGCAACAGCAACAGCAACAGCAACAGCAACAGTAACAGCAACAGCAACAACAACAACAACAACAACAGCAACCGCAACAGCAACAGCAACATCAACAGCAATATCAACAGCAACAACAACAGCAACAGCAACAGCAACTACAACAACAACAATATCAACACCAACATCAACACCAACTTCAACAACAAATGCAAAAACAACGTCAACGAAAACAGCAAACTACTTTTGAGCCCAGAGTACTAAGATCTGGAACGTCCAAAAACTCTGTAGATAAACGCATCGTAAGTGCCTCAACCCCAGTGTGTGATCTTTCCAGTGGATTAATTGCTAATGGACCACTAGATACCCCAACAGCTTCCATTGTGGATGAGGGGTTTTCTAACACATTAGCTATACCACCCTCTGATAATAATCCAGCGTTGAACGTATCTTACATGGAAGAACTCATTGCCTTGCCACCTGCCAAGAGCATTTTTATTTCTCGGCTTTCCCAAGCCACTTCAGTGGATCTGATAAAAAATTATATTTCAAAAAAACTTCCATCAACTGCAAATTTATCAAACATCAACATAAGGAAGTTTAATATGTCTCCTGATAAGGATTATTCTTCTTTCGAGATTAAAGTTGGAAGGGATCTCGATTTATATAATATGCTAAATGACAGCTCGCTTTGGCCCTTACATACGGTTGTCCACGATTTTTTTCGTAGCAAGAAACGAAAACCCCACCTTAACTGAAGGGGAATCATACGATGCTCTACATGCGGTTTCATTAAAACCGTCGTCTCCTCAAAATCTTCGTTTTTCATCATTAAAGATTTATTACCATAACGCTAGTGGTCTCAGAACTAAAGTATCTGATCTTTTTAAAAATACAAGCAATATCTTCATTGTCGAGTCCTGGCTGTACCATGGAATTGCTTCAACAGAACTCTTTGATTGTAGACTTTACAATACTTATCGTCGTGATCGTTGTCAATCAGCGAGTGATAGAGGAGGTGGGATAATTGTTGCTGTGCGCTTGCATTTGTGTTGTACAGAAGTAACCTTGCCATCTGTAGACATTGAACAGGTTTGCATCTCTCTCAAAGTAAATATGCCTCATAAGTCAAATCTGTTCTTTATTGTAAGTTATGTGCCTCCAAGTAGCTCTATAGAATTGTATGAAAAACATATATCCAATATTGATTTTATCAACAGTATTTGCATTGACTCAGACAATATTTGTGTCTTAGGTGACTTTAACTTATCTGAATTAAAGTGGAAATATTCAGAATCTGAGAAAATGCTACTGCCGTTTAACATGAAACAAAATTTTGAAATTATTTTTATAGATTATCTTTATTCTTTAAATTTGATGCAATTTAATCATATCCCCAATTCTTTAGGTAAGATATTGGACTTAGTGTTCATATGTTGTGAAGATCTTAGAGTTAAATTATATAATGTTCCCTTTTCCTTGCTGAATGATTCTATTCATCACACGGAATTGTTCTTTGAAATAGAGTTTTATACATATGTATCAAAAAATGTAAAGCAGGATTTAAAATCTTATAATTTCTCTAAAGCTAATTTTACCGGTCTAAATGACTATTTCTGCAATATCGATTGGCGAACTGAATTTGTATGTCTAGATCTACAAAATATGTATCATCGCTTCACTGAAATCATGTTTTTGGGTTTTGATAACTATATACCGGTTTTTGCAAAAAAGAAGTCCTTGAATTCACCTTGGATTAATAAACAACTCAGCGATTTAAAGAAACAAAAACGAAAAGCATACGTAAAATATAGTAAATCTAAAAGTCAACCTGATTACGAACACTTTAGTAAGTTACGCAAAGATTTTGTGGTTCTTAGCAAGTTTCTTTATAGAGCTTATATTCTAAACATTGAAAGCAATATCAAAAGCAATTCGAAATCGTTCTGGTCTTTTATAAATTCCAAAAGAAAATCAGTAGGGTTTCCAAGTACTATGCATTATAGTGGCGTCGAATCGTCGGACTTAGATTCCACAGTCGAATTATTTGCTAACTTCTTTGAATCGGTTTATTCCGTATCTAGATTTAATAAAAGTTCACTCACACAATTGAACAGTAGCATTAATATTGGATCCATTCAGTTTAGTTTCGAAGAAGTTAATACAGCACTTTTATCTCTCAAATCTAGTTCTAGCTCTGGTCCCGACGGCATTCCTGCCACAGGAATGTTGTGACTCTATTTGCACTCCTTTACTTATGTTATTTAACAAGTCTCTTCAAGAAGGAATCTTCATCGAAGAATGGAAACTTTCTTATTTAGTTCCGATCCATAAATCAGGCTCAAAAAGTGATATTCAAAATTATAGGGGTATTTGCAAACTCTCCGCTATTCCCAAATTGTTTGAAAGTATCCTGAAAAATAAACTAGATTTCTTCACAAGCGAATATTTATCGGAAGTACAGCATGGTTTTGTATCTGGTAGATCCACTATAACAAATCTGGCATATTTTACTTCTTTTGTAACCAATGCTATGGAAAGTGGTTTTCAAGTCGATGCGGTATACACGGACTTTAGTAAGGCGTTCGATTCTGTAAACCACCAAATACTCCTTGCTAAACTTGAGATGTTTGGATTTCATTCTCAACTCCTTCGTTGGATATCCTCGTACCTTTCCTGTAGAAAACAACAGGTTAAAATTGAAAATTCTTTTTCAAGAGAAATTCAGTGTACATCGGGTGTACCCCAAGGTAGCCACCTCGGTCCATTGTTTTTCATTATTTTTATCAATGACATTATATCTGCATTCAAATATTGTAGGTGTTTGTTATATGCGGATGATCTCAAGCTATTCTTGACAGTTAACAGCTTAGGTGATTGTCAATTGATTCAATCTGACCTTGATTCTCTTACACACTGGTGTCACGAAAATTTCTTGAAACTTAATATAAAAAAGTGTAACATTATTTCTTTTACTCGAAAATGTACCAGTTTTCGGTTCAATTACACAATTGAGTCTAATGTCTTAGATCGTGTCTCAAACATTAAGGACTTAGGTGTTATTCTTGATTCTTCACTAAATTTTAGGAACCACATTAATTACTTAGTACCAAAAGCTAACTCGTTAGTTGGATTCATAAAACGAAATGGCAAAGATTTTCGAGATCCTTATGTTTTATTAACTTTGTATACATCTCTTGTCAGATCGCTTTTGGAATACGCTGATGTAATCTGGAGTCCCGCGTTTAAAGTTAATTCTGACAGGGTAGAATCGGTTCAAAGAAGATTTACGAAATATGTTTTCAACAAAATGAGCTGGGGTTTCTGTCCTGATTACAAAGCTAGATGCCTATTGCTTGGAATAAAATCCTTAGAAACAAGAAGAAAATTTCATGGTGTAATGCTCATAAGAGACTTACTATGCTACCACATAAAGTGTCCAACACTCCTTGCTCTATTACCTATACATGTACCTGCCAGGTCCACGAGAACAAGGATTTTCCTATTTCAAAATATACATAGAACAGTTTATGGATGTAATGAAACGTTATCAAGATGTATTGCTGATTTCAATGAAGTGCCTTCAGAAATTGATTTTTCAATCCTTAGTAGAAGTAAATTTAAGACTGATTTATTGTACTTACTTATATTTTAATATTTTATTCTTGGAGCACTATATCTGTTAGCTGTAAAACTGCTTGTAGATAAATGAAATGAAATAAATAAATACGAGCCGAGATCCAACCATTCCTTAGCCCAGAAGGTTTTTTTCATAATAATGGCTTCTGATAAGATTTTGGGTAGTCTACCACTTGGAAGAGATAAGGTTCTTCTTATATATGAAAAATGAAGCTTAAGAGACGTAAGAAAAGCTTTAGGTAAACCAGTTTCGATGTGCAAAGCATAGTTCGGCGTGTTATCCGGTAGCAGGAAACATCTTTTCATAAAAAATCGTTGCAATTTTTCAACTTGGTTGTGTTCACGATATCCCCATACCTGAGCACAATACAGCATTATTGCTTGCACCATGTTGAATTGATGGAGTTCTTAGATGATCCCAATCTATTATTTAAATGCTCGTTCCAAGACATGTTGTATTTGAAAACTACACCTAGATATTTGTATTGGTTGGACACATTTATCTCGGCATTATTGAGGAACCATTTTTCACAAGCCGCTCTTCGCCCCCCATTTCGAGAAATTACTACTTCCGATTTGCCAGGATTAACTTCAAGGTTCCACTTTTTGCAGTATGTACTAAAGCTATCAATAAGTTGTTGTAGATAAGCAGGATTATCCGATAAGAGGACAATGTCGTCGGCATATAAGAGGGCGTTAATCTGAAGATCATCTAAAAACAGACCAATAGGTAGTTCATCATGTAGATCATTTAAAAAGAGGACAAAGAGAAGCGAACTCAGTACACAACCTTGTCGGACACCTTTGTTGGTGAAAAAGAAATCTGACAAGCTAGAGCCATCCCAAACAGCAGCAGCAGTGTCCACATAAAGAGATTTTATAATAGCAATCATCTTCGAAGAGATTCCCTGAGTAGATAATTTGTATAATAAAGCATTTCTATCAACATTGTCAAAAGCAGCCTTTAGATCGATGGAAAAAGCGTATAGTTTCTTCTTTTGACATATAGCTGAAGCTGTATAATACATGAAAGATTGTAAACTTGATCCACG
Source organism: Melanostoma scalare (assembly GCA_949752695.1). Lineage (NCBI taxonomy): Eukaryota > Metazoa > Arthropoda > Insecta > Diptera > Syrphidae > Melanostoma > Melanostoma scalare. Next base: position 56,178,030 of record OX456985.1, read on the forward strand.
GTAGAGTAGTTCTTTCTGTAAGCAGCTTGAAACTCGTTTATAATGTTGTTTACTTCCAGCCAAGACGTCAGTCTGTTTAAGAGAACAGTAGTGAATAACTTATAAAGCTTGTCCAGGAAAGACAGTCCTCAATAGTTAGACACCACATTAGCATCATCTCCTTTCTTAAATAGCGGGTATATTATTGATTTTTTAAACGACGATGGTATGGTATATTTAGGGTATGGTATATATAACACTGTGAAGAGATATGACGTCGGGAAGCTACAATCGCAAGAGATGTTAGATAGTGAACTATCCAATCGAGTGTCTGAACAACTGTATTCGAATCCGCTATGCAGCCAAAAAAAAAACACGATAAATGTTGATGCCATATAGAACAAGGGCTGCTTGTTGAAGGGAAGAGCATCAAAAAAGAAGTAGCACTCGTTTGAGGAAATTGAGAGATACCAAGACAATAATAAGATTTGTAAGTTTTACCGAAAGGTAAAAAGATCTTGACCGGGTGACAAGCTCCGAGCTCAAGCCTCTAAAGATCAAAATGGAAACATTGTGATAGAATATCAGACGACCTTGACGCCGAGGCAGCAGGAGATCAGTTGAGGGAAAAGCCTCCTTAACGTCGCATATAAGATCTTATCTGCTGTAATTAACGTTATGTTAACGCCTGAAACCCCTCCTCAACAATTTGATAAGTCCTTATCAATGTTGTTTAAGACCAGAAAAGTCCACAATACAGAAAAGTTCACATTGCAGCATGTGTTAGGTTAGGTTGGGTTGAATGGGGGGTGCAGCCACAAGTGGCAACACCTCACTCGGATCTCAAGGATCCATTGTGCTCCCCGGGAAATCAGAGGATGAGGAAATGGGAGGATTGGAAAGGTAAATGGTTATTGTGGTAGGGAACTCCCACTGAACCATTTGGAGCCCTGAGTAAATTCCAGGACGTTGCTCAGTGGGAGATTTGAGATGTCGCCCAGTTCGTCGAAAAAGTATTCTCCGAGGGTTTTTTCCGAGTGTGGGCCAAGCTAGGACACTCACAGAGGAAGTGGAATGATCCCTCCTCTGCCTGCAGCATGTGTTGGAAAATATGTGAGAATATAATATCGATATACACCATCTTTCTTTCAAAGACGAGATGTACAGGGTCATGTCTAGGTTAAACTCGAACGACCATGCAGGATGACTTTAGAAAACTAACGCTGCTCCTTCAAGGTCGGCAAATAACTCACCGAGACCTTTGATGTCGAAAAAGGTTTTCGGCGATGCGACTAACTTTCATGCAGTTTCTTAAGTAAAAATGGGTTCGATGGCTAATAAGAGCAAAAAGTAGTACCTATATATGCTATCATCAAGCAAGGGCAGAAAAAATGGACGAATTCGACTAAAGATCTCAATAGACATACATAAATTCGAGGTGGTGCAGGATTTCTTTTACCTAGGATCTACTATAGACACGGAAAACAACATCAGAAATTAAACTCTCCTGTTCGCTCTAAACGCTCATCAGGAAAAAATTCATGTTTCCATTTGTCTCAACTTTTGTTGACGGTTTTTCCTTATCGCTATGGTTGCCCTCTTTTCCGGCGTTACGAGCATCGAGATCTGAAGGGTATCAGAGCTTTCCAACTTAACTGCTTCACTGATCCCCTCGTTTTTTGCGATGGGATTACCTCAGAATGCGGGAAACCTCTTCGTTTTGGATTGTTCGAGGTCTGAGGCCATTCATTAGGTTAGAAACTACCTTTCCGACCGTTCAATACAAGTTGTATTGGATAGTATACCCACTTCATAAGTGCTGGTGTGCCCAAGGGCTCCGTTTTGTCTCCGACTCTCTTCCTCATTTTCATTAATGATCTCTTGTCTGAAACTTCTAATCCTCTCAATTGTTTTGCTGACGACTCAACACTCAGCTTTACTTATTCGTTTCCAAATTCACGTCCCTGATCTTCGGATGTGGAATTGGAACGGTTGCGTATGATTAGTTCATTGAATACTGACCATGACAGCATTATTGTTACATGGGGTCATAAAAACCGAGTAGAATTCAATGCTTCGAAAACTCAATGCTGTCTCTTGTCGTTGAAGCTTAACATTCCTCCACGGCCATTATTCATGCATGGTACGCATCCAAGAAACCGAAAAGCTGTCAGTACTTGGTATGTGTGTAAACGATGATCTTCGGTGGAATGACCACATATTTGAAGGCGCCAAAAACGCTGCTAAATGCTTAGGCTTCTTGAGACGATGCAGGAAGTTCTTCACCCCTTCTGATCTGGCTACAATTTATAAGGGTTTCATCCACCCAAAACTGGAGTATAACTCCGCCATGTCTGGTCTTGTGCTCCTCAAACATCTTTGCTACTACTTGATAAGGTACAAAACAGAGCGCTGAGATTGATAGGTGATAGTTCAATCGTAGAATCGATTGATTCTCTTAAACATCGTCGAAACATCAGTTGCCTTCCTCTCTTTTATCGCTTTTGGAATGCAACTGGCTATTTCACTAGAACACTGATTGTGAATCAGTGTTCTAGTGAAATAGCCAGTTGCATTCCTCTTCTGAAACAATTCAAATGCAACACTCGCCTCGCTAGGAATGCTCATCAGTTTTACCTCGAGCCCAACTTCGGTCGTACAGTCAAGTATAGAGATTCATTTTTTATTCGCACCACCCGAATGTGGAATGCTTTGCCAGACTCTGTCTTTCCCCTGCATTGCGATTCTCAAAAATTCAAAAGCAATGTGCATCGTTGTCTCCTATTCCTCTCATATATTTCTAAATACTCACACTGTGTTTTAAAACAATATAAGGGTAGTTATAACCCCTTGATGTGCGCGTTAATTATAAAAAAATAATAAAAATACCAAATGCAGGTTTCGTGACATTTGTCTCTACAAGGAGTGTTTTGTTTTGACTTTTTCTTGTAATCCTAAAACTTATATAAAATTGTCTTGAAATATTTCTTTTAATGAATCTACAAACAAAGAAAAAAAGCCCAAGATCAGTTTGGTGGAGTTGGACCATTATTTTTCTAAATGTTCTCGAATGTCGTTTAGCAACTGCAAACTATAAAAATTCGCAGATAGCGAAACATTTAACACGTTTGATTAACATCGATTGCCAATAAACATTCAACTACTTTGTTCGCTTCAGAATTAAGTAGGTACCTACAATAAATAGATACACTCATTGTTCTACATTGAAGAAGACAAAAATAAAATAATAATAACAAAAAACAAAAAGAAATTCTTAAATCTAACCCAAAAGCACAAAACTACAATTATTCGAACAAAGTATCTATACCTACCTACCTTTGCTTTCTACACAGCGAGTTAACGAATATCTCAACTTAGATGAAGTAGGTATGTATAAATAAAAATCTATTTTGGGCCGATATACCAGAGAGGAACAACACAAAACCGATCTTTACTACAACAACAAAAGCAAACTAACAAAAACAAAAAACCGTTCCTCAAAGATTAACCCACACAGTTGTTGTGCAATCGAATGCATTTCTTACATCTTCTCTGATATTTTGAGATGCACCATTCTCAGCATGTTGTAGAATCAACATGAGGAGTAAAGACAAGTAAACTCTGTTGATCCCACAAGAACAACCGACCCATCTCTACTGCCATTAATAACTTCATCCCTAAAGTATGAGCACATCCATTGCGCATTAAGTGCGTTTTCTTAAAATTGTAAATTTTATTCCCAATCCAACACAGCGACGCACGCCGCGACAATGTGTTTTGATGACATCGCCTAGTATATGAGTCTCCGCATACCTACCATATGGTTTTTAAAATCGTAGTATACATCTTCATCTGTTTTGGTTTTACGAGTAATGGCGCGATCTAGTCGAGTGATGGTTCTATAAATAGTCCACCCAACCCAACAAAAACTATAAATCCGAGGGTACCGACTACAGAGAGCTCTTCAGTTCACCCATGAGCCGTGATAGCCAACCCAGTTCAGTATATGATAGTAGCCTACAACAGGGGCCAAGTCCCAGCAACTTCTACCGCCATCGCCATCGCCACCGCCCTCACACGAGTAGCCTCTGCTTTTAAAAATAAAAGTAAAATCGAGAGCAAAATATTGAAATAAAAACAACTATGGTTATGGTATGCTAAAATGCGAGAAGGAACATTGCTCTTCTCCTCTTCGTCGATGGTGGGTTGACCGTAGTCATCGGACGCAGCAGTACGCAGTCGATCGTTTGGAGCAGAAGCAGAGAACAACAGCGATTACATGTGCACGGTAAAGTAATGTACTGCTACGATCGACCGACGATCGACCAACGATCTACGAGTAGTCCCGTTCGCTGTCTACTACTCATACTCACTCCTCACTCAACTCGCATGGTGCGCTCAATTTTACAAAAACAAAAAAAATACAAAATAAATAAACGATAAAACGAGAAACAACAACAAAAACTATAGCACCGACGACAACGCTCTGGAAAATTTCTCGTAGTAGTATTTATATTTATAAACAGAAACACCATTCACCATACCATACACCACTATTGAATTGTAGGGGGTTATTTTTGGGATACTTTGATGGTATGGGGATAGATATGAGCTAACGATCGTAACCGAGCAGGCCGCCACCGCCACAGTTCTGGCTGTGCTTGCTGCTTCTATCCGCTGCCGCTGCCTGCCACTGCCACTACACTACCGCTGTCTACTCTTTGTACAGCTACAGCGGCTTCGAAAATAAAATATTGTATTTGAGTAGTGTATAACTGGCATTCGTCCGAGTACTTAGTTGGGGTTGGTATACAGCGCAGAGCTACTACAGTTTTTCAAAAATCAAAAAAGCAAAACAACATACAAAAATTATTCATCAATATTTTCGAGAATATACCTCTAGTCATAAATTTTGCATTCGGCTTCGGGTTTTCTAGTAATTTTTTATTTTTCAAAAAACGTTGCCCCTCTTCGTTTCTCGGTTTCCTTGGACTTTTGTAAATTTTGTCTTTTTTTTTGGTTTTGGTTTGGTTTGGTTTGGTTTCATCTGCCATGATATAGAAGTGAAAAAAGAAAATAGTGTTACAGTTGCACATCATCGGTATCCGAAAATATCTACATCTCTGGCTGCTGGCCGTTGTCGCTTGTCGGTTGTTTGTTGCTCGTAGGGAATCAAATACTACTCTCGTATTTTATTTGCTTAGCAAGCGGTTGGATGTTGTTCTTGTTCGTAGAGAGTATCGTCGTCGATCATTGAATTTGCAGAAATAGTTTTCAATGAAATTTTACTCGTTTTCTGCCGGAGGAGGTTAAAGGTTGACTTAAAACAATATTAATAGCCTTAATTTTGGGTTGGCAGTGAGTGGAGCAGGAGGCACTTTGTACTTTGTTTCAATCAAAGTCAAAGTACATATCAACAAAAATGGTAAGAGTTTTTTTTTTTTTTTTTCAAATGTAAAATTTAACATATTTTTATTGTACCTACTTATTTACATGAACTAAAGGTTAAATTTGCATTATCGACTACCTATCGAGTGTTCGAGTGTGGAGCAGTCATTGTCCGACTTTTGAATAACTAACTGTGCGCATGGGGTTACATAGGTACCAATAATTTAAAGTGTTTTTTTTTTCTAAAGTTATTGGTTTGTGTGCCTTGCCGTTAGTGACTATACATACAGATTAACCGCGTATAACGAACGACTTGACACTAAAGTTGAACCTTTTGATATGAATAGATTTGTTTAGCATTTTAACTGTGGACGAACGCACATGGTGATAGCTTTTGTCGATGGGAATGTTGTGCTCCATGGTTCTGCTCGTATATAGCTACTGGTCGGTACATATTATCAAACAATGAATAACATCTATTAATTGATTTCAATAAAAGTGGTACAGAAGTTCAAGTCTGGACTGTGTGATTAGACGACTGTTAACTCTGGCTTGTGGATTGTGGGGCGTAAATGACAGTTAATTAATTTTGTTGTTTTTTTTTTCGATCTTCGTTGTTTTTATAAGAAAGAATGAGGAGTTAACCTAACCGTAAACTGACCTGATTTGTCAAGGCTCAAGTCAAAAACCTTTTCAGACACTATCTTTGTTTTGTAAGGTTGAACGACTTAATTAACTTCTCAGTGTGAAGTACTGAACAATAGTTAAGTCTCAGCGCATATACAAACAAACCGAGCAGATGTTTCAATTGCATAGTCGAATATGAACGAAAAGCGGCTCATAACTCATAAGTCACAACATCAGCAGATGTTGATCTCAGCTTCATTTTGAAAATATAAATAAAGACAATATCACTCCTATAACCGAAGCCGAAGGCTTTCAAATGTGTAATACCAACTTGAAGTCAACTCATAAAGATTGCATTGAATGGTAGCGCTCACTAAACTGAACGACATGATATCAAAGACAATTTGCTTCAATAAAATTGCTATAAGATAATTATAGCAGTAGGCCAGTTGTTTTTGAATTTTCTCATCGGTTGAATGAGCATACCAACAAAATAAAAAGGCACAACAGAGCCTAGCTCATTTTTTGCAACAATGCCTTGTGAAGGAATGGAAGGGAATATCAATTTTTGCTGAATTCAAACGGTTAATCGAGAAAGCGCTCTTCATGACATAAAATTACTGTCGTCAAAATTACCAATTCTTCACCAAAGACAATACCCGTGGAAAAACTTTTTTTTCTTTGATGCTTCTGGGACTCGATCTCCGAACTTCCTACGTACTTACTTACTTACTTAGGCGGGCATTACAGTTCGGGGTGAACCTGGGCCTCAACCAACATCCTTCTATAACGACTTCGATTTCGGGCGAGCTCTCTCCAGTTTCGCACTCTAAGTCGGTTGAGGTCTTCATCCACTTGATTGCGCCACCTAAGACGAGGTCTTCCCCTTCCGCGATTTCCCTGCAATGTGCTTTCGAAAACCCGTCGAGCCGGAGCGTTTGGATCCATCCGCTCTACATGGCCCAACCATCGTAGCCTCGCGATGCGTGCTCTTCTTGCTATGCCCATGTCGCGGTACAACTCATACAGCTCGTTATTGTATTTTCTTCTCCACACATTGTCTTCGCATACGGGACCAAAGATCATTCGGAGAATTTTTCTTTCGAAACGACCAAGAGTTTCCTCTTGGTCGCTCCGCTTTCCATAAGGTCCATGCTTCCGCACCGTAAATTAATTTATTTACACTTAGTACAAGCAAGCAATCTTAAATCTAAAGTATTTACAAACAAAACTTAAACCTAAAATAAAAAATTATATTCAAAAGCAAATTGAAATCAGGAGGGTTCGGTTCATTGTGAGTAGGAAGCAAGAGATTTACGGAGGGATGATTTTGAGGTATGGAAATCGAACAGATTATAGGAATCATTGACATTACGTAACATACGTGACATAGGGTTGTAGAAACTATAATTCGTACGGTGATAGGGAATACGGAATGGGGGAACAGTCCTAAGATTACGTGAATTTACATTAAAAGATATTAAACTCAATAGCGAAGGACAATCAATGTTTCCACTCAAAAGATCTTGAATAAATACGATATCTGAGATCTCGCGTCTCCTTTGAAGAGACTGAAGATCAATAAGCTGCAGACGATCAGCATATGGAGGCAAGCGATATCTATCTTCCCAGGGAAGTTTGCGTAGAGCGTAAAGGAGAAATCTACGTTGGACAGCTTCGAGGCGTTTAGCTTGTGTAATTTGATAAGGTGACCACACTTGGGAGGCATATTCAAGAATTGGCCTAACGAAAGTAACGTACAAGGATTTGAGAATATACGGATCGGAAAATTCTTTCGACCAACGTTTTATGAATCCGAGCATGCTGTTTGCTTTTTTTATAACATGTTCAATGTGGGAGTGAAAGTTGAGCTCTTTATCACAAATGACACCTAAGTCACGAGCAAAAGAGACAACGTGTATTGGTTCACCTTGTAGATAATAGCACCGAGGGGGCGGGGGTAGACGTTTGCGGGAAAAAGTTATAGCGTGGCATTTACTAACGTTAAGTTCTAAATTATTTTTGTGACACCAAACTGAGAAAATGTCTAGATTATCTTGTAAAATAGAAGAGTCAGCGGGTGATAAAATACTTCTAAATATTTTCATATCATCGGCGTATATCAAAACGTTGCAATCAAGGATTTTGACAACATCGTTAATCCCTAAAATAAAAAACAGTGGGCCAAGATGGCTGCCTTGAGGGACACCAGAAGGTGCTATGAAGGGGTTGGAGAGAGATGATCTGAAGCAGACTACATATTTTCTCTGAGTTAAATAGGTACAAACCCAAGAAATAAAGAGTGGGGGAAAGCCTAGGATTTTTAATTTGAAAAGTATGATTTTATGTGACATTTTGTCGAATGCTTTGCTAAAATCAGTAGCAATAACATCAACTTCATTTCCTTTCTCTAAGGTACACAACGTATGGGAAACAAAATCCACTAGATTGGTCGTGGTTGACCTACCAGCTAGGAAACCATGTTGTTCAGGAGCCAAAATAGATTTGCAGTGGAAAGACAGTGTATCATAAATAATGCTTTCGAACAGCTTTGGTATACAGGACAGTTTGGCTGTGGGACGATAGTTAGACACATCATTCTTTGGTCCTTTTTTATGGATAGGAATTATATAAGATGTTTTCCAGAATGTTGGAAACACACCTTGTGAAAGTGATAGCTTGAAAAGGGCTGTCAGAGATTGGACAAAAAAGCTCGAACAGTTTTTTAGGACTATAGCAGGAATTCCGTCAGGACCAGATGAGTAATTATCCTGAAGTTTATCAATTTTATTTTTGATTATGGATGGGAAAATATCCAATGTGTGAAATGAGGTTTGTGGAGAGTTATTTAGATATTGGAAATAATGAAAATCCACTTCTACCTCGCAATCACTAAATGACTGTTCAAAAAAGTTTGCGAAAAAATTTGCAATCGTTTCAGGGTCTGATGATGAGTTGTTGAGGTAAGAGAGGGAGGAAGGGTAGCCGTCAGATTTTCTTTTGATGTTTATAAACTCATAAAAACGTTTAGGATTTAACTTTATTGAAGATTGCATTTGAAGAACATATTCGCTATAGAGACGTGTACTAAGTTCAGAAAACTGTGTAAAAACGAACGAGAAAACTTGGTAGTCGTTTACTGATTTTGAAAGAAGATATTTTTTCCATAAGTTATTCCTCAGGTTGCGAAGTGACCGAAGATCTTTATTATACCAAGGTGGGGAAGAAGAGTAATTTTTACGAGGCATAAAAGGAACAGATTGTGCAAAACATTTAAAAATCTCTGAATAAAATACTGACAACGCATGATCGATCGAGTCTTGAGAAAAAGTGAAGTTAATATTGGCTAGAAGGGATTTTAATTTGGGAAAGTCAGCCTTTCTAAAGTTAAAGAAATAGTCAACAGCAATGTTAGGTTGAGGATTGTGATAAGAGAATGAAAGCGACAAAGGTGGGTGATATTCGTCCAGTTTGGAAAGAAGTTGGCCACTTGCTGTCACAATAGCGTTACCAGGATCAGAAACGAAAATAAGGTCTAGTTGCCTATTGAGGTTATTAACAATACCACTTATTTGGAAAAGGTTAGAGTCTTGTATGCAATCAGTGAAAAGTATTTCTTTTTCAGATGCAGTATTTGACGGATAATAGTAAGTACCGTCGTTATGAGGAGACCATTGAATAAACGGTAGGTTAAAATCACCCATACATATTATTTCGTCGTTGGTGTCAACAGCATCGAAAAGATGGTCAATTGCATCAACTATGAGCTGATATGATGTGGTTGGTTGAGAGGGGCGAATATAACAACACATAACGAAAATATATCGGGAGGGCATTTTGATTTTGACTGTTATAAATTCAAAATCTGTTGAGTGCGATGAATTAAAAGGACTGACATCAAGACGACAGTTCACCGCTAACAAAACACCACGGCCCAGTTCTTCACTGTTATTGATCAGGCCGTCCTGACGAAAAATTAAGTACTCAGATGTAAATAGTTCACTGTCAAGAATATTTGGAGTTAGATTAGTCTCGGTCAGAGCAAAAATGTCATGAGGAAATGATTGCGAATTGGTAAAAACTGAGGACGTTTTGGTTCGGAGCCCTCTAACATTCTGGTAGTATATAGTAAGAAAGGCCGAGGGATTAAGTGAGTGTGGAGGAAAGGCGGTGTTAAAGGCGAGCGTCATTTCTAGTACGATTTCGTCGGGTATAAAGATTATATTTTGATTTAATATAAGCCGCGTAAGCTTGTAAATCATCAGCGACCATTTGATTAGAAACATTGAAAGTTTCGTGAAAAGAGTTATAAATTTTTCTAAGCGCAGAAAGATTGGTCGGGAGACCTTCTTGCTGGATATGCAACATTACGTTAGTTTTAGTTTTGCCATCTATGCAAACTGACTCGGCGGTATTATACAGATAGGCCAAGTAAAGACGAACATTGTCATATATACGACGGTCTCGTAGCCTGGACATGGTGTAACGAGATTCGGTACTGTCAGAGTTCTGCATAGATACTTTTACAGCAGGAGGGATAAGAGGATCAAGGAAATGTGGATTATTACGAATGGGTTTGGGATTGGTATTGGTACTTAAGTCGGGATGATTAACTGATATAGGAACGACGTGTGAGGGAGTGAAATTAGGATAATGAACCTGAGAATTGGTTAGAGGCTTTACATTAATTTGGGAGTTAGAGAAATTTTTAGGTTCGTTACGTTTACTCTTAAAGCTAGTTCGATCTTTATGATTATAATTTAAAGTAAAATTAGAGTTGGATTGAGATAAGGATGATCTGACGTACTCGGGAACAATTTTCATCTTACTGTTTCTTAGCTTACGAAGAGGACCAGAAAACATCCATGAGTAATCGCTTTGTATAGTGATGATGAATTTTCCGGGTGCAATGCAATTACAATTTAATGGATTAAAAAAGTAGTTTTGGTTAAAAAATTGAAGAAGCCAGGATTCTGTAGTATGATGAGGTGCGTTTTTGACAATGAAACAAGAACTGTTTATTGGTTGATTATTAATGATTTTTTCCAACCGACGGTTCCAGTCGGTGATACTCCATGTTGTACCGAATTTAATGATGATCGGTTGTATTGTTGATGCAGACTCTGATGTTGTAACTATCGGTGATGTTGGAAAAGTAGCAACTGAGGAGGTGTTTGTTTGATGAGACGGACTTTCAAGATCCATAATTTCTGTATGTAGTGATTTATTGTTAGTAAGAAGTTCTCTTGGGTTGGAAGGACTTAAGTTATAGGAGTTTTTTAGCTCGTCATAAACTTCGGCTATGGCTAGACGTGTTGCTGTTGACTCATTTCTGACAGTTTCTGCAGTTAGCGTAGAATCGTTACAGACTTTATCAAACGAAGTTTTTACGTTTCTTGAGATTGATTTCGATTCAATCAACAGCAATTGTATTGAGTCGGTTATTTTTGACAAGTTATCCTGGAAAGAGCTCAGCAATTCACTCATAGTTTCTGTTCTATCAACAGACTTCGTTGTAGAACCGGTGTTAAGCAATACATCAAGTTTTGTATTTAGTTGGCTTGAGAGAGAGTTCAAGTTGTCACAGCATTCTGAAGTTCCGGCAAGAATCTTTTTTATAGAGACTTCAGATTTTGATGTTTGTGACTTTGAAATTTCAAAAAGGCTTTCAAGATTTTTTGTTGTTGATTCGTTGTTAACCTCCATTATTTCGCTGGCTTTTTTTTGGTTGCAACGAAACTCCGATTTAAGTTCCATAATGCAATCATAAAGTTGTTCAACACGTTCGTTATTGCATTTAAGTGCGAGCATTATGTGCGAGAGTGTTATCGATTTACATTCAGCACAGTAATAGTTAAAAAGTCTATTGAATTCTGTCAAATGAGCTTTAGCGCTTCTACTAAGGCCAGTGCAGACTGGGTGAAATACCTTGCCACATATACCATTACATGTAATCCATTCATTAGTAATGTCGGTGAGTTGACAATTACTTTTTCCACAGATAATTGCAGTATTCATTTTGGATTTATTTGTAATTCAACTCTATTTTTTTTTTTTTTTTTATTATGGAAATGAAAGAATTTCTGTTCTTAGTGTAGTTAATATTTAGTACACCAAAATGGTTGTGGTATCGGGCACAAATTTAGAGTAGGTTCTAGTATCAGCTAAATTATGTCTCCACGAAAACTCATTTAGGTTGAGGTGTAGGATAAAAACAAAACGTGGATTTGTGAGTATCAAAAAAAAGCTTATGAGGCAGAACAATGTACTAAATTTGTACTCACACGGACGCCAGAGAAAAAGAGCTATTCAAGCTGGATGTGGAGCGTGGAGGGTGGAGGTGATGAAGAAAATTCCAGTGCACTCACAGTAGTGCCGAGAGCTCCCGTTGTGAAGATTTGCAAGTGTGGAAGTTAGAAAATAAAAAAAATCCAATGAATATGCAGAAGAGTAGATCTGTTGGCAGAACATATACTGATGTAGAGACTCACCGGGAGAAGTAAGTTTAAAGCTGAGAGATGTTTTGGTTTTTCTTTTTTTTTTTTATATTATATTGAAATTATCACAAAGAAAGATAATTTATTAAATTTCAACAAAAGTGGAGAATATTTTAGCGACTTGACTTAAAAAAAAGTGTTGCCAATCACTAGTGGAATGGTTTTAAAATGTTTATTTGTTAAAATGTCTAATAAATTCGAGAGATTAGGGCGAAACTTTATTAGTAGGTAAATAACACTGCCAAATGCTCGGATAGCTATCACTGCACTGATATAGACACGGAAAACAACATCAGATCAGTTTTGTCCAATTCGTCGATGTTCTGTGTCCTTGTTTGATGACAACATATACATACTTCGTTTTGCCCTTATTAACCATCAAACGATCAAACCCATTTTCGCCGTCTCTGTTTCAATACTCACAAAAGCACCTCTCACATCACGCTTATTTCTTCCCATTACGTCAATATCGTCTGCATAGGCGAGTAATTGTACACACTTTTGAAAGATTGTTCCTCTGGTGTTGGACCCATCAAGTTGTTGACGTGGGGTTTCAGACATTCACATATTACAGCAGACAAGATCTTATAAGCGACGTTAAGAAGGCTTATCCCTCTATAATTGGCGCAATTGTGAGGGTCTCCCTTCTTTATGATCGGGCATACGATACTGAGGTTCCATTCATCGGGCATGCTTTCTTCCGACCATATCATGCAGATCAGCTATTTCATGCTCCTTTCCAATTGGTCTCCAGCTGCCCTGAAAAGTTCGGCATCAAAGCCATCTGCACCTGCAGTCTTATTTGATTTAAGTTTGCATATGGCAAGCTTAACTTCTTCTAGGTCGGAGGACGGCATTCTTGATCATCGTCCAAGCTGAGTGGGGCAATCTGCCTGACAGCGGAATTTGTGTCTTCATCGACGTTAAGCAGTCTGCAGAAATGATCTTTCCAGATCCTCAGTAGCGACTGTGACTCTACAACTATGTTTCCCTGCTGATCTTTACAGGCTTGAGTTCGGGGTTTGCCACCCTGGCAGGATCTTTTTACCTTTTGGTAAAACTTCCGAATCTCGTTCCTGTCATGGCACATCTCATTTTCCTTAAACGAGCGCTTCTCATGCTGCTTCTTTTTCTTTTTGAGAATTCGGTGTTCTTCCCTTCTTTTCTCCTTGTAAATCTCGTTATACTGATCGTAAGCAGCCCTTGTTCAGCATTTGTCGTGCTTTTTGTTTGGCTGCATTTGCCTTCCTGTATTCTTCATCGAACCATGGGTTTCGTTTTGGTGGCCGAGTGAAACCCAGAACCTCAGAGGCAGCGGTTCTGATGGCTTCTTGGCATTGTTGCCACTGTATATTTGGAAGCCGTTTAAATGCTTAAAGAGAGTTGCGAAGAAAAACTCAAAGAATTTAATGTAAATTAATTTAATAGCGATTGGAGGAAAGAGGAAAGAGGAAAGTCTAAGCTTAACAGTTGCCGAAAAGTACGATTTAATTAAGACTCTGAAGCCGAGGAAACAACTAAAAAATAAACTTATAAAATTGAAACTCTTCGTTCAGATGTCCGTTCAAGGCGAACTTAGAGCCCTTTTTCAGCCCAGAAAGGATGTACGCAAAATATCCCGTCAGCAACCCAAAACCCAGCAATAGAAATACCACCGTTCAGCGAAGATGAGCTGAATAGGGCATCAAACGCGGTGCAAAACAAAAATGGCCCCGGACCAGTCGGCATACCGATGGAAGCATTGAAACAAACCGCGCAATGTTGTCCCTAACTGCTTTTAAAAGCGTACAACAGCTGTCTAGCTGAAGGAATTGTGCTTATCAGCAAAAATAAGGGAAAACCAGACTCTCCATCCGCATACAGACCTCTTTGCATGCCGGAAACAGCAGGAAAGCTCCTAGAGAAGCTATTGCAACCACGACTAATAGCCGAAATTCACAGAATGAGAGACCTATCCGAAAGACAATATGGATTCAGGAAGGGGCACTGTACAATAGGAGCAATAGAAGAAGGGCTTGTCGAAAATGCTCACCAACGAAGCCAAAACACCAAAAAAATCGTGCTGCTGGTAACACTGGATGTTTGAAACGCTTTTAATTCAGCCCCATGGTCAAGTACGATTGATGCGTTTCCCAATTCCAGAGTATCTCTTACGGTTGATGAAAGGCTATCTAGAAGAACGGGAACTTATCTACCGAACCACACGAGAAATGAGACGAAAGGACATCACAGCAGCAGCACAGGGATGTATCATTACACCAGACCCCTGGAATATATTCTACGACTACATTCTCTGTATAGAGATTCCCGAAGACTGCTTTTTAGTTGGATATGCTAATGATGTTGCAGGGGTGATAACCGCAAGGGACACCGGAAGCTCACAGAGAAAACTAAACCAATGGATGCGAAAGTAACAATTTCTCGATGAAGGAACATGGGCTGTCTCTGGCTGCTGAGAAGACTGAAATAGTACTTCTAACAACAAAAAAAAAAAAAACCCAACTCCCACGGTTATCGACTTCAACATCGAAGCCGGAGCTATAATGAGCATTCATTTCTTTTACACATGAAAAACCGTGGGAAAATTCCTTGGAATAAAACTCGTCAGGAAATAAGCTTTTGAGATCAGATACCGACGGCCGCAGAACACGCATCTAAAGTCAAAAGCTTTCTATTCAGGCTTATGGGAAATGTAGGTGAACCATCCGCGAGCAAGTGGAGACTTCTTCTGGCAACAACACACTCAATTTTACTGTACAGAACCGAGATTTGGGCTGAAGCACTAAAACAGGAAAAGTACCGAAAACAAGTAGCATAGGTAAAGAGACGCGGTGCCTTGCGAATAGCGAGCGCGTCTGCGCCACCAGTTCATGTTGTTGCATGTTTCGTACCAATTGATCTCCTTGCAGTACAATAAGGAAAGACATACACGGAAAGAAAGCTGAAATAGGCATCGAAGCAGCGAATGCGGATGCGAAAGTGCTTTGACTGCAAAATTGGCAGGAACGATGGGGATAGGAAAGCAGAGGGCGCTGGACTGCTAGGCTGATTGGAGACCTAAGCGAACGGAGTAACCGGAAAGACGGTGAAGTGTACTACGTTACACAGTTCCTCACAGGACAAGGGTATTTCAACCTATTGAGGTTCAATTGGAATTTTGATTTTTTTCAGTACATTCTGACATAAAAAGTTTTGAACAGGTTTGACCAGATGAGTAACACCAAACTTTTTTTGGTTTTCTCCAGTAAGATGTTCTTGGCTGTGTGTTTGAAGATGTTTTTACCTACACCGCTGAAGAGTTCAAGACTGAAGAATGGTTAAGATGCGCCGTCTTTACTTAGGATATTTGCCTTCTCGTTACCATCACAAGTCTTTGTGTGCTGGGATCGAGTGGAGGATGATAGATTTCTTCCCTTCTAACTCGGAGAGTAACATGATTGTCTCTTGTACTTGTTTGGATCTTATGACAGATAAGCTTAATTCTTTAAGGTGCCTTGGTTGTCTAAGAAAATGAATATTGCTTTGATTTGCGCTGATGGTTATTGTTCTCAAACAGTGGTTAATGACAAAGACTTCAGCTTGTAAATGCGGACGAATGGCTATACCAAGACTTACTGAAAAGTTCGTTCTAGGAGAGTCGCTGTAAATGCTGTAACCTGTGCCAGTTTCCTATTTTTGAGCGGTCAGTGTACAAAACCAAATTATGCCTTGATGAGAAGGACTTTGTGTTCTCCTAGTCTTCCCTAGGGGGGGATGACAATGGAGAAGTCATGAGTTTTAAGTTATGCGGCTATAGTCGCATCCAAGCACATACTAAAAGTATTGAATTTTTCTAAACTGCTTGTTATCGAATGGCTTTCCTTCAGGTTTGAATTCGAAGTGATGTGCCCTTCTTAGAGGAGATGGTGGTTCGTCAGTTTTGCTTTCATTTTTATAAAAATGTGATTTGTTGAAAGTCCTACAATGACGTTTATAGTGTATGTAGAAGTTGTACGCAGGCATGTTGTTGCTAATAAATCTTTGAGGCTTTTTTAGCTTTCCGGTTGTCGTTATTTCTAATATTTCTGACCACCATACACAGCTGCATACCTAATTGTAGGTCTGACTACCAGCGTATCAGACCCCAGCTTTTCCCGCATATACTGCGGATAGTCTATAGGGACTAGGTTGCTCTGTTGGAGATACGTGTTAGTTGTGGGCTACATGACATTTTGCTGTCTAGGAGGATCCCAAGGTGTTTTGATTCTTTGCAGAATGGTTTTGTTTCCCCATAGAGAAGAGGGGGCAACAGAAAACCAAGTTTTCTTCTTTTTGTGAAAGGGACACTTATGGGGGTTGACGGTGAGGTCTTTATCTGAACACCGGCTTTGTACTGTGCTTAGAGCTTACTGAAGACTTCGAGATATAAGTCTTTCTTGCTAACTATAGCGAAACACTTCGGTTAGGAAATATAAGCACTTTTTTTTATAAAATAGAACTACAATTTGGGGAGCCTTTTTTAAAACATCGGTAACGCAGCAGCGCTTTCCTCTGCAAAGGAAAAAGCTGTAGTTAAATAGAGGGTTTGAAGTTCATATTTCATGTAAGTTGCGGTGTCAAATATTTAGCCAACATTTGGTTTCGTACTTAAACTTTACCCAGGGTTTACCCTGGTTTTTTGTCAGTAGTTGTCGAAAAACCTTTAATTTCGGTTCTTAAAAATCGCCAAACCACGAAGTTACTACACATTCCAATCATTTGAGAAAAATACATTCATTTGACAGCCCTGTTCGTTACTTAAAGGTTGAGGGCAGAACCAGGGCTGAAAAACACTCAAGTTGAGATTCCTTAGAAAACGCTTTGTGAAAACAACAGGGCAAACTCAGGGCTTAGACGAGTTAACCTAAGACCTACTCGATTTAGTTGTTCCAAAAGCTTCCTGTGGACCTTAAACACTTTTGTTTTGTTATACCGAAATACTTTCACTTCCAGAAATAATTTAGTGATCATTTTGATGAAAATGAACGTTAAACTGATATTAAAATTTTACTATAAACCATAAGATCCTCGCTTACTTTCAGGAAACCAAAACTCCCACAACACATACACATCAAAGAGCTCCGCGGACGCCCGAAAGTTACTTCAATGTACCCGAATCGATTGCTCTTCTGAATATAGTCAAATCAGAACGAATCCAAAGTGCCTTCCAGTCGAACAGAAAGAACCATGCCAGCGTTTGGGAAATGGTTGCCGAAATACTCAATAGATTTAGTACTCGCAAACGTTCTGCAAAACAGTGCTGCAATCGATACGAGAATCTTAAGAAAATTTATACCCAATTAAAGAAGAACCCAGAGAAACATGTTCGTCGAAACTGGCCCTATATGTACTTATTCAAAGAAATCGAAGACCAAAGAGGTGAGACCTGGGGAATTACTGGCAAACGATTACAAATGGGTGCAAAGGAAGAACTGTCCTACTATCATCGAAGAAGGGCGGCCGCATTGAATTTACTTATAGCCAAGGAAGCTGCTCATCAGAATAGCGGAGATGACCACACGAATGGCAAAGTAGAAAGGTACATGGCAAATAGTTTTGTTGAGGCTCAACTAAACGACTATGGCGATGGAGATAATAGAGACAACAACTTCAGAAGCGACTACATCCGGAATGGTCACATAAATCAGGATGTTCAAGATAAAAAAGCTTCTGTTGCCGATTCGACAGCAGTTAAGTAAGATTGAAAACTTTTTTGCGAAATAATTTATGTTTGTAAATATTAAGCTCTTTCAGACATGAACCAATATCAGACAATGATTTCAATCCAGATGACATAACACTGGTTCAATGTGACTACAATGGGTAGGTGATCGTTTTGAAAATTGGATTAATTTTGTGTGATCTAACTAATTCGAAAATCAAAAGATTTGGCAACGCATGTCGTCTAATATATAAGATATACATATGCATGCACCGTTGCGTGAAAACCTTAGTTCGAATTGCAATATGTTCGGTTTTGGGGAAACACATGTTATCAAAGGACGATACACTTTGGTGTTGTTTGAGATGATCCGTTCAATTTTAAGGTCTATTCTGTGAAACTATTGTTTTTAAAATTAATCTTAGACATATTTTAAGAAAAAATTCACGTGAGAAGGGTTATTTTACTCCTATTGTTGTGATTTGAGAATGGAAAAATTGGGTTGAATCGGAAACCAAAGTGCTTTTAGCAGATACTTAAAAGAAGTTACTGTAACAAACCACAGGAAAGAACCTCGGGCCGAATTACGCAAGAGTGAGTTTAAAAAGCTCACATTCATGGCCCTCTGAAAACTCGTGGCTTGAAATACCGTGGGTAAATTTGAAGCATGAAAACAACAGGGACATATCATACGAAAACGATTGGTAAATAAAAACCGTTACAATTTGAAAATTACGAATAGATTAGATTAGATTAGATTTAGGGGACGGGTAGAGCTTGCTCAGCTCTGGGCACTGCGGTGTCTGAATGAAACCTATTATGCCAGCTCATGTGAGGTTTCAGGGCAGTTCTTTTGCTCCTGAATTGAACCAGAAGTTAGCAATCTTCTGTGGGTGAATGAGTTTGAGTTTATCTAGGGGGATGATCTCATAGTCAAGTATTTGCTTTCTAAGGCGGAAAAGTGCTGGACATTCTGTAATAATGTGCAGAGAAGTTTCTTCATTTTCGAGGCATAGTCTACACTACTAGCCTCATTTGGTGAAGATGTTTCTTTAAAGAACAGTGACCGGTTAGTAGTCCTGTGCAAATTTTTAGGGTTTTCCTATTGAGGTTCAGTAGGAATTTTGATGTTTTTTCAGTATATTCTGGCAAAAAGAGTTTTGAACAGATTTGGCCAGATGAGTTACTCCAAGCTTTATTTGATTCCTCCAGTAGGATGTTCTTGGCAGTATGTTTGAAGGCGCTTTTATTTACACCGCAGAAGGGTTAAGGGCCGACGAATGGTTTAGATACGCCGTCTTTAGCTAAGATGTCTGCCTTCTCGTAACCATCATAGCCTTTGTGTGCTGGGATCCAGTGGAGGATTACAGTGTTTTTCCTTGCTAGTCCAGAGAGTGACATGACTGTCTCTAGGACTAGTTTGGATCTTATGACAGGTAAGCTTAACGCCTTTAGTGCAGCTTGGCTGTCTGAGAAGATGAATATTGTTTTGTTTTTCGTGTTCGATGAACATATTATTCTCGAACATTCGTTAATGGGAAAGACTTCAGCTTGGAAAATGGACGAGGTACTGCCCAGACTTACTGAGAAATTCGTTCTGGGACAGTCGCTGAAAATGCTGGAACCTGTACCAGTTTCCATTTTTGAGCCGTCCGTCTACCAGACCATATCTTACCTTGAAGGATGAGGGTTTGTGTTCTCCCAGTCTTCCCTAGGGGGGATGACAATGGAGAAGTTGAGTTTAAAGTTGTACATGGGAATAATAGCATCCAAGCACATACTAAAGGTATTAAGTTTTTCTAGACTTTCCATTATCGACAGATGTCCTTTCAGGTATGGATGTGATTTTATGTGTCCTTGGTGGAAAAGACGGTTTGTCGCCAGTCTTGCTTCCATTTTTATGAAGAGGTGAATTGGAGGTAGGCCTACAATGACGTTTAGAGCGTATGTTGGTGTTGTGCGCATGCATCCAGTAATGCATGTTGTTGCCAATCTTTGAATCTTTTCAAGTTTTTGGACTGCCGTTATTTCTTTTATTTTTGTCCACCATACAACAGCTGCGTACGTTATTGTTGGTCTGACTACCAGCGTATATAGGTCTTACATCATTTTAGGTTTTAGACCGCAGTTTTTCCCACATACGCTTCAACAAGTCCATAGGGACTTGGTTGCTCTGCTGGAAATGCGTTCTAGTTGAGGGTTTCATGACATTTTGCTGTCTAGGATGATCCCAAGGTATTTTGATTCCTTGGAAAATGGTATTGTTTCCCCATAGAGATTGGGGGGTATTAGAAGATTTAGTTTTCTTCTTTTTGTAAAAGGGACAATAACAGTCATACGGGGATTGACAGAGAGACTTTCATCTGAGCACCAGCTTTGTACTGTGTTAAAAAAAAATTACGAATACAAACAACTGAAAATTGGTTTGAAACTTAGGTGCTTTGAAACAGAAATTTAAAAACAAAATACCTTGGTCTGACAGCACCCAAAATGCGGCACCCAAAATGCGAAAATAGCTTGACAGTCAAAGAGTTGAAGAACCAAAATAAACTAATCGAAAAATCCTAGGCGAAAAACGACAAAACAAAATCGTAATTAAAAACTTTCGCTTTACTTTTCGTTTTCGTGGTACCCGTGGTGTGATGGATAGCATGTCCGCCTGTTAATCCAGAGGTTCGAGTTCGAATCCCACCAGAGGCAAAAATGTTTTTTCTACGGGTATCGCCTTTCGCGAGGAATTGGCAAGTCCTCCGTTAGTAAATTCATTGCCATGAAAAGCGCTTTCTCAATTAGCCGTTTCGGAACCGGCAGAAAATTTTAGGTCCCCTCCATTCCCTCACAAGGGATGGTTGTGAGAAATGCGCTAGGCCCAGGGGCTCCTCGCTCTGTTGCGCCACCCTATTTATTTTTATTTTTTTTACTTTTCGTTATTTAGTACGGTTCTGCTCTGTGGTATGGGTTTTATAAGTTTATAAATTTTTTTCTTATAGCTGACTAGCTGACCCGCCCGACGTTGCTTGGGTCTTCCTTAATCAAATACGTTATTCAAACAAAATTGCCAGAAAAAAAACCACGAACTGCCAGGAACACCTGCAGGGCTAATCTGAAGGTTGTTAGAAAGTTCAAAGTTTTCTATTCCAATTACTGTGAAAATATGGAATGAAATATGTCACTTAGAATCAAAGACAACGACGCGACGTCACGCTGCTGCTTCTGCAGAAACTTCGCTTTGGTTTGGGAGAATCTTAAAGATATTCAAACAAAATTTAATAAAGTCAATGTTGCCTTTAAAAATGTAGCATTTCAGCATTTTAAAGGTAAAAGAATTTTTGAAACTTGTCCAGTAGTTTCTAAGTTCGTGCGTATTTTCTCGTTCCCGTTCCCGTTCCCGTTCATGTGAAAATATGAAAATGGATTCATTGTCGTCCGCTATAATTAAAAAAGTGGCAAAAAATTGTTTGAGTACAATTGTTATGAATTCCCCACGGTACAGAGAAACTGCCATTATTTTCGGAAATTTCTTCGGTTGTTGATGTGCTGGGGCGTGCTTCATACTCAACGTTTTCACGGCCATCTTGGAAAGGGGCCGTCCATAAAATACGTTCGCATACAGGGGGGATGGAGGGGTCTCGCTGAGTGTGACAAGATGTGACAAGGTGGGAGGGGATTCTACGGCAACATGACGTTCGCCGTTCATCAAAAAATTTTGCTACGGTATTTCTCTCGACTAGTTTTTTATAAATCGTTGTCATGATAAAAGTCATTCATTTCGTATTAGTAAATATACAGACATTAAAATGCATATATTTTTTATACAATAAATTGTAACTCAATATATTTACTAATGCTTATTTTTTTTAAACATGAGCGCTAGCTCTTTGGCGCGGCTATAGCGTTTTGACTTGGATCTTGCGGTATTGGAATCCGTAAAATATATTTGTGAATTTATTATAAAAATTAAAAAAAAAGTTAAATTTATAACTGCACTATCAATTAAAAATTATCATGCGCAAGGGGGAGGGGTTAAGCTTTTGTGACGTAATATTCATAGTGGGCCATAGAAAGTGTGACACAGCGTGACACGGGAGGAGGGGGGGGGGGGGGGCAAAAAACCTATTTTTTGTGTGACGTATTTTATGGACGGCCCCAAAAGCTTATACCACTCGTGAACTCTTGTTTTACACTCATAACAGACTTACCATAAGCCTTATTTCCTTTTTTTTACGAAAAATTTGATACAAATTCTTTGATCCATTTATTTTAACAAACGAAAATAGCTGAGCTCATAAAAACTCGTCTAACTTTAGCGGCTGCCAGCTGCCACAGACAAAGTTAGCAGTTAATACAAAATTGGATGAAAATAGTGTAGCACTTGAAAGGCACGTATGCCAACATAGTAAAAAAAAAAGATTGAACTCTCCAAACTCACGAAATTTTAATATTCCAGTTATTTTCCAAACAAACATCTCACTTTTTTTAGAGACATGCTTGGTAAATGCTGTTCTCGATCTACTCGGAAAGAGCCCCAAAAAATATGATAAATAGAAAAGCTTACGCAGTAGTTTTGCCATATCACCTCTTCACAGCTTTATTCGAACCACGAATTTTCTTTGGAGAAGATGCTTTTTGGTCTATGCGGAACAAAGTTACTCTTGTCGTTGATAATTACGTTAGACGTCATAGCAGCTGATGCATCAACGTTCCCACCGAGAAAGCACAATGATCAATTAAAGTTTCGAATGAATCTACATATCTGAGCCGCCTCAATTGGCTTTCTTATAATGCCAAACATTTTTATTTTGGGAATTTTTATCTCTTTTCTGTGACAAAACTCGTGAAATCTACCGATATGTCACAGTGGTCCGACAACCGACATGCATAGAGGTGATGATGATGATAGCCCCTGGGCAAATCATTACTGAGCATTTAAAGTTTGCCTGAAAGCATTTTTTTTAAGGGACAGTTGTAAGCCGTTCAGATTCATCAGTTCAGTTTCAATATAGCTGTCATTTGAGACTTTTTCAGTCAACATTGTGCTACATTGGAAACGTTCTGAAACTGTTCCTTTTATTTTGATTATTTTTCAACCCGTTGGCAATTACAAAATAACTTTACTTGCACTTGAATAAACTTCTGAATTCACTCTGGCGTATACGTACTTTTTATACAAAATTTTATGAGTACCAGAAACGTCCATGTAATCTTTTCTTATGTATTTGTTAGTATTCCGAAGAAATTTTGAAGCTTTTAGCGCTATAGATGCAAAGTTATACTTAGCTATATTTTGACTAAAAGCCAAAGATCCAACGACAACGGCCAGAGATTCATTATTTTATAAAAACTGAAAGTTTCCCTGTGCGTGTGCATGTCCCCAAAACGGGTAAAAACAATTTGTAAGTATGAAGTTTGGATTGTAGTTCACTTGGCTAGGTATGAGGTAAAGTAGCACCATGGAGGGGAAAACACTGGTAACACCACCTATCGTCACCATTAATAGTACAACCTTCTCAATCGGGAAAAGTGAATTCTAGAACGCATAATTTTTGGTGTTGTTTGAAAGAAGAGAATTATTTCGTGAACGTGTAAACAGCATAAAAGTAAGAAAGAAAAATTATTGAACCCTATGTGCTTTGACTGTTAAATAAAATTGTTTGAAGCATTCAAGCATTCGTGAAAATACCATCCATATACTTAAGTGAACAACCAGAGAAAAATTTTCAAAACCGCTAATGCTTTTAATGGATACTGTATTTGGCGATACCAGCGTTTTCCCCTCCGTAATCAATGCTACTACAGTTTTTATATACAATGCTCACATCAGGCCCAGTAACAATTAAACTCCATACTCACAAATCGTTCTTACCAGTGGTGGGGACATGCACAGATAAACTTTCAGCTTTTATAAAATAACAAAGGTCTGGCCGTTGGGGGCTCTTTGTCTATAAAGGATATAAGGTACACATATAAAATGCGAATATTTAAATAAAGTTACTCACATTCCAACAATATACAGAATAGTTAAGATTCTCTCCTCATTTTTCTTTCCATTAAATAAGAATACCGTTGTTTTAATGCTTTTTCTCTATAATTTTTTTTTTTTGCAGGACCCACAATTTTTATCCTCACAACATTGACCCAACTTTGCTTCACCCAGATGTCATAGTTGACACCGACAATATCTCAGAGAGCTCAAGTAGATCTACAAAAAGCAAGCGGAAGACATCGACTTCGACAGACGGTGATAGCACCAACTATGAACTTATCGAGTACTTAAAGCGTCGAGAGCGCCGTGACGAGGAAATGTTCAAAAGAATGGAAGAAAGGGAGAAGAGACTATTAAATCTGTTGGAACGAACAGTAATTGCTATTGAATGTTTAGCTGGAACTAGAAATAGATTTGAGTGACTTGACTGATTTTAGAACATAAACCTACCTTTACTTATTATATGTAGAACTAACGTGCCAAAATAAGATGATTCTCGTACAATTCAAATCGAATAGTAAAGTAACGAAACTTTTTACCAAAAAACAAAAACATAAAACAAACCAAACTCAGTCAATAAATTAAGAATTTTTTTGTATTTAATATTGAATTTGTGTTTGTGTTCGAATTTAAAACATTCACCATAACTGTAAAAACATGTGAGTTTACTGAATACACTGGTAAGTAGCTACAGCAATAGTTAGCGGGTCTATCACATTTAAAAGTGCATAAATATTATACTGAATGTCAGTTTTCAGTAAGTATAATGGCAAATTGTTTCAGCCATATGGATCTTTTTCATTCGTAGTAGAGGTTTTTGAAATGATCGCTGATTTAATATTTCTTGAGAGCAACACGTAGCTTAATAGTCAAAGTATTAGGTTCGTTTGTTGCAGCCCCGGGGTGGTCACCACAAAGCGTTTTTTTGAAAAACCTAAACTGGCCCTAAATATCAAACTGAGTGATTTTTGAGCCCTGGGTTTTCTCTGGGTTTGCCCTCAACTCGAACTAGGTTTTTGCTGGGGCGAGTTTAGGTAACGAACAGAGCTGTCAAATGACAGGGATGTGGGGTGGTTGCTTTGTATCATGTAGGCATAAGCCGCTAACAGAGTTTCCCTCAGAACGCCATGAAAAAAAGCATTTTGCGGTGTTCACTGTAACTTGGCCGGAAATTACCGGAAATGAAAAACCTTATCGTTGAATAATTATGTATTTTGTTTTTATGTTTTGTAAAAAACGGAGTAGGTACTGCGAAAAATTAAATGAAAAAATGCATTTGCTGAGGAACATATTTTTTGTTAAATTTTTTTTAGGAATTGTGTATAATGTACGAGATATGCTTTATGTATGATAGCGTTTGTAATTTTATATCACTGGTTTTTTCGAGATATTGGCTAACAAACGTCAACGAAAATGTTGCTTTTCAAACAACTTTTAGGTCTGTCTTTTCGAAATATAAGGCATTTCAAAAAATGTTTTTTATATGAAATTAAAGATATTTTTATGATCTTTCATATGATACCTAAATCATAAATTGTAATCTGTGCTATACTTTTCGAGATGTACGTACATATTTGCAGAAATGTCAGATTTTTCCCATTTCCGGCGCTCAATCTCAAGTCTACATATGTAATTATCTCAAAATCACCAAAACCGAATTCAAAAATATTTGGCAGATAGATTGTGCTGAACGTAAGTTTTCATTTGGTACTAGTCTCATAGGTGTACGCCCTGGGCCCAAGTATGCACCACCTCCTTTATTTTCATTGAGAACTCTATGCTGCTGGTAAGGCCCTTTCATTTTATACCCATATTGAGGATGGAGTGAAAAAATATGTAATCCGACACTTTGTAGCGGCGGCCATCTTAAATTTACAATGATACCCAATATATTGAATTTTATTGTTATCAGATTTAAAAGTGCGTACCGAGTTTCAGACCAATCAGTTAACAAGAAGTTAACCAAATTTAAATCACTATAAATAAATAAATAAATAAGCAAGCTCAAACCATTAGTTCATTACAAAAAATTATTTAATCATTAAAATGTTGTTTTATATATTAATATTTATTAAACATCTTTTGGAATATCAACACTCAAATCAGCAATGATATATGCTGTGGATGCAAACAGAGCAACGCAACGATCCAAACTGTCGGGATCTTCAACAAGCATTGTATCACCTTGTGTGTGATGGAACCTAAAAAGACAAAAATATTGTAATAACTGCGACTTCTTAAGTACCTAAGTAAATAAAACTAAAGGTCGCATTTTATAAATTTTAAAATTGACTAGGTTTGCCTTTATAGAGCAGTTCACACTGTACAAATAGTTGAACAGATTTTGGTCTGAACGACCTATAAACCCTGAAACGATCCCTTGTCTAACTTGTTGGAAAGTTTTCAAATATTTTTAAAAGTTTTAAAGTTGGGCAAAACAATCTGATAAATGTAAACTAAAGTCTGTCCAACTTGAGGAAAATTTCATGTAAATACATATAGTAAAAACGTAGCAGTTTGTTTGTTTGTGCACGCTAATCTCAGAAACGGCTTATCCTATCTAGATGAGATTCTCAGTAATGTATTGTGAAAAGCTTTACTTAACATTTAGTTTTCATTTCATATCAATCGGTTGATAAATAAAAAAGTTATGCCAATTCTTGCGGACGAAGTCGCTGGTTAAAAATACAACATGATATTTTATGAGTAAAAATGTAAAATAAAATATAATTTAAATCAAATAAAATGTTAGTTGTAAGTATAATCATAATTTCTGCTACGATTACGTAAATCTTCTGTGAAAATTTATTGAAAAATAGCGTTGAACCACAAATTAGACGATCTGAACGCTGATTTTTCAATTAATTTTCACAGACGATTGATGTAATCGTAGCAGTAATTATTATTTTACTTACATCATTCTACTTATGTGCAATAAATAAAAATGGAAAACCTTGACTGCATGAAGTGTGGTTTCAACAAGACGTAGCCAAATGCCAAATAGCACACTTAACAATCTACAAATAAAGATGTGAGTTCGTTCAACAGTTTATTTCATGTTTACGGCCGATTAATTGGCTGCCTTGATCGTGTGATTTAACGCCTCTACACAATTTCTTGCGGGGCTATGTTAAGGCTCATGTCAATAGCTATAAGACCGCTTTAATTGACGAACTGAAAGTCAACATTGAAGCATTTATTCGTAAGATACCGGCGGAATGTAAGAAAGAGTATACCAAAATTGGACTAAGAGGATGGACCATTTGAGGCGCAGCTGCGGCCAACATTTAAATGAAATAAATCTTCAAACACTTTTCTGAATTTAATGTGTTTTAATTTTCTGATA
The DNA here is from genome assembly GCA_949752695.1 of Melanostoma scalare. Lineage (NCBI taxonomy): Eukaryota > Metazoa > Arthropoda > Insecta > Diptera > Syrphidae > Melanostoma > Melanostoma scalare. Next base: position 56,205,530 of record OX456985.1, read on the forward strand.
GCCCTTAAATTTTTTTATTGCAGACATCGGCTAATTAAGCATTCGTGGAGTGCTATTAAAGTAGAGGGTGCCAATCGGAGGTATGGACGAAAAGCCATCTTTATCGGTTTATTTTTTCTTCTAAATATGTCGCAAGGGAATTAAAATTTAAATGAAAGACAAAATTTCTTATCGAAATGTTTCTTTGAAATAATAACATAAACTATTTTTTAAATGCAAGACTTTAAAGCTCCCCACCAAAAAAAAAACAAAATTTTTCAATTTTCTGAGTATTTTTACTTTTTTCTGAAGATATTCCTTCAGATCACAGATAGGTTAATAAATTGAACCATGAAAATTCATGAAATAAAATCTTCTTTAAAACACTGTATCAAAAAACTCTCCACGTGAAAAATCAGCCAAAAAATAGCCGCTTGATAAGAAAAATCTTTCATTTAGAAATAAATCCCTGAGCACTTTATCACCCCTGTTCTGATTTTCGTTCGGATACCATATCCTCCCGTTTTAGAATTTTTGCGGTTCTCAATTCCGAATCCGTACGTTTTCAATTCGCTTATCATTTTGTTAGCGGAATTGAATCCGGTTAATGAATTCTGTAGAACATTATTTATTGCTAGAAATGAAAAATAATAAACTTATATTAGCACTAACATGTTCTAAAGCTGTAAACAGTTCCAATGAACACAAAAATTTAATTTCCAACACGTTTTTGTGACAAATGACCAGTAGTGAATCCGTTCGGAAATAAGAACACACTTTTTAAATCCGTACGGATTCAATTTCGGTTTTCGTTTTAAATCCGTACGAAAATCAGAACAGCCATGTATGTGTCGAATGAAATTCCATTCTGTTGCTGATGAGAAAATCCCAAATTATAATTCCACATTACTCTATAACGTGAGCTCTTTTACCAAACTAACACAATTACGTCACGAGTTACTCGAAAACGTGTGCTTGTGCTGTAGGTTAGGTTAGGTGGAAGTGGCTGTCAGTCAATGAGTAAATTGCCTGACACACTTAGACCGCAAGGGCCCATTGTGATACCACAGATATCAGCAAGTTAATCACCTACTGATCTCAGCAACCCGATGTAAGATTAACGAGTTGATCACCCGCATTTATCTTCCATTACGGGACTAGCCGGTTAATCACCCGCTAGTCGAACCACGCGGAACTTTTAATGTTTTTCGAAAGACTTTAAGGGTCTATGTAAGCTAAGTCGCTAGTATCATCGAAGAAGAATTCACCGAGATGAGTTTTCCTCCTATGAAGTAGTGCAGGGCATGAGCAAAGAAGGTGTTGAACGGTTTCCTCCTCCTCTTCGTCCATGCAGCTTCTGCAGAAATCATTGGAAAGCACACCAAGTCTTTTGGCGTGTCTTCCTATTAGACAGTGTCCCGTAAGAACACCTTTGGTAGAACCTAAATACAGGCGGTTCAGAGCTAACAAACTCTTCGAGCGTTTTGAGTCTACACACGACCAAACTTTTTTGGTTGCAAGGCAGTTGTTATACTCTCAGTCCATCTAGTGTTTATTATCCCCGAAGCGTCTTGTCTAAGTAGGGGTTTACATGTGGAGATAGGTATACCTATATTGTTCCATTCTGAGCGTATGGAAGTGGTCGTGCCCTTTTTGGCTAGTTCGTCTGCCATACAGTTGCCTGGTATGTCCATGTGCCCCGGCACCCATGAAAGGTGAATGTTGAACTGATTTGACATCTCCCTCAGAGACATTTTACAATTTTAAACCTTGATGGATTTTGTTGAGACGGAGGCAAGAGATTTAAGGTCAGATTGGTTGTCTGAGAAGATTCGAATATCCGTGGAGGATATGACGTTTTCCTTGAGCCAAGACAGCACCTCCTTAATCGCCAGAATTTCCGCTTGAAACACACTACAATGATCGGGTAGGCGGAAGAAAAGACTGAGATTCAGTTTTTCTGAGTAGATTCCACTTCCTACGCCTTCTCTGGTCAGTATCTTTCTAATTACCGAGGTAAACAGCCAATGGGTGATTTGGGGGAGAAATCCCTTTTCCCACCAATGGCTTTTTTACGGGTTGGGGTCAGAATTCTGCCGGGGTCATAATTCTTTTTTCAAAATTCTGCTTTTCAAAATTCTGTTTTTCAAAATTCTGCTTTCAAAATTCTGCTTTTCAAAATTCTGCTTTTCAAAATTCTGCTTATCAATATTCTGCCAATTATAAAGAAAATGAAAGTTTGGAAAATGTTAAAAAGCGCGCGCTTTTTAACATTTTCCAAACTTTCATTTTCTTTATAATTGGCAGAATATTGATAACAATTGTTCTTACTCTCTTCTAGTTATTTACTTTCTTAAACTCTTGCTTATTAAAGAATTAGAAAGTAGAGAAGTAGTTTTATGATTTCCTCAGTGTCACTCTCTTACTAAAAAAAAAAAAAAAATTACATAACTCATTTAGTGTCATTAGTGTTTTCGCTTCGAAAGTGTTAAGATTAAAATATAAAAATGAATGTGTCAATCGTTAAATCAAATAAAGGAAAAAATAAATTATGTGTGGATGGATATATGTTCTACTTTGAAAAGTTTAATAAGAGTGTAAGCATTATAATTGGGCATGTGCGAATCGTTTAAAAGATAAATGAGGATTGCGAAAAATATTGTTCTATTTGGTCTTGTATAGCTTTATGTTATGTTGTTTTTTTTTTGTTCATTCATGATAAAGTTTCTTTTTTATTGTTTTTTTTTTTTTTGTTTTTGTTCTGAAAATAAAAAATAAAAAAAAAATCAGCAGAATTTTTTCCTTTAAAATAGGCAGAATTTTGAAAAGCAGAATTTTGGAAAGCAGAATTTTGTCAGCCAGAACGAAAAAAAAGCAGAATTTTGAAAAGCAGAATTTTCATTTTAAAAGCAGAATTATGAAAAGCAGTATTTTGTAGCCAGAATTTTGACCCGCTCCCCTTTTTTACAAGAGAAGAGTTCCACGTTGGCTTTATTTACTCTTTCCTCAATATTGCTTTTCCAGGTCAGTTTTTTGTCAAAAATGAGACTTAGATATTAAGCCTGATTTGACAGTGTGAGAGTTACCCCCTTAATAGTTAGGGGCTGAAGTCCGGAATTTTGTATTTCCTCGTAAAGAGAACTAGTTCCGTTTTGTGTGGATTGATATTCAGACCACAATCTACAGCCCAATTGTTAAGCTTGTTAAGTGCTGTTTGTAGCAGCTCAGCTAGGGTTTGTGGGTGCTTGCCTGAAACGGCAATTGCTACATCATCGGCATAGGCTAAGGCCCTTATTGCGAGTCGATAAACAACGATTGTCGATAGTCGAACGTCGAAAATGAAATTCGGTATTGCGTATTATCTTATTTTTTTTTTTTTTTTTGCATCTCAGAGACTAAGTCGCACAGAGTTTAGAGCAAACTCATTTGTACGTACTTATCTGCGCTCTTCATCATAAATGCAAGTGTTAGAGATTAGTAAACACCAACACCAGCACAAAGAGAACGTATAGAAAATGTATTATATATATATAAAAAAAAAAATAAACAAATAATGACATACAATATAGAACACCTAACATGAATTACAATAATAATTAAATAAACTACTATAAATAAAATAAAACATAAGCTACATATACTTTCATGGACATAATAAACTAAGAAACATTGAACAAAAATCATGCATGTGGAGCACTGGTTTTAAATTTTTGTTTTAGACAATTTTTATTAACATTGAAATCTATAAGTAGGGAATTAGAATTGTATAGCCTACTCATGCGCGACAGCGGCTCATGCATGCCGTAGTTGGTTCTATGATGGTGGATATGAATCAACTCTAAATTACGCAAGTGGTGAGATCCTCCGCGGTAGTTAAAACTTATGGACGAGAGCAAGTAGGGAGCATCAATAAAGCCAGTCATAAGCTGATGGAAAAATATTAGGTCATTGTTGATACGTCTTTGACTAAGGGTTTGTAATTGCAAAAGTTGAATTCTATGTTCGTAAGGAGGTAGATTGAATGGATCTTCCCAAGGAAGACCCTTCAAAGCAAAACGTATAAATTTGTGTTGTACTGCCTCAATACGATGTTTATGAATTTCATATAGGGGAGACCAAACTTGTGAGGCGTACTCGAGATGAGGGCGAACGTAGCAGTTATACAAAGATAGTGTTACATAAGGATCATCAAATTCTTTTGACCACCTCTTTATGAAACCTAGCATAGAATTTGCTTTCCTAACAATTGAGTTTATGTGCTCACTAAATTCAAGGTTAATATTGAAGTAAACACCTAGGTCACGAAAACTTGAGACATTACACAATGAATGACCAGACATTAAATACATAGCTCTACTAGGTTCACGTTTTTTCGAGAAAGTCATAGTTTGGCACTTCGAGGGGTTGAGACTAAGACCATTCTTTTTACACCATGTTCCAAAGCTATCGATATCTTTTTGAAGGAGTGCGCGATCAGAAGTATTTTGAATGGATTTAAAAATTTTCATATCATCTGCGAAAATTAGAATTTCACTATACGAAATGCACGAGACAACGTCATTAATGGCAACAATGAAAAGCAAAGGCCCAAGGTGACTGCCTTGTGGTACACCCGACAGAGCATTGAAGGGATTCGAAAATCTGTTACGAAATTTTACTTGGTACGTTCTATTTTCGAGATAAGAGCATATCCATACAATAAATATTGTAGGAAATCCGAAAGCCTTAAGCTTATATAATATAACATCATGAGAGAGTTGATCAAATGCTTTGGAAAAATCAGTGTAAATACAGTCGAGCTCATACCCATTTTCAAGCGCATTGGAACATTTGTGAAGAAAAGAAAGAAGGTTTGTTACCGTTGATCTTTTCTGCATAAAGCCATGCTGCTGCCTGCAAATAATATTTTTTGTAAAGAATGAGAGGCTGTCACAAACAACTTGCTCAAAGAGTTTGGGGATGCAAGACAGTTTGGATATAGGCCTGTAGTTTTTTATTTCTATCTTATCACCCTTTTTAAAAACCGGAGTGATAAAGGACTTTTTCCAAAGACTTGGGAAAACGCCTGTTTTGGTTGAAAGCTTAAAAAGATATTGAAGTGGGACCACTATTATGGAACGGCATTTCTTTAAAAGAATTGGCGGGATTCCATCCGGACCGGACGAAAAGTCATCTTGCAGAAGTGATAAATATTTTAAAATTTTGTCACTATGAACAGGGATATTATAGGTTTGTTCGTTGAAGCCCTAGGGTCGCCATGGGGTCGCCACAAAGCGTTTTTTGAGAAACCTAAATTCGCACTGAATGTCAAATTGAGTGTTTTTTGAGCCATAGGTTTGCCACAGGTTTTCCCCAAACTCGCCCTAGCTTTTTGCTGTGGCGATTTGAGGGCTGTCAAATGGCATGTGTTTTTATTTAAATGACAGGGATGTGTGGCGATTTGTGGTGTAGCGTTTTTTGAGGACTGGAAAACCCAGTTTTTTTTGACAACTCATAGGGTTGTCAAGAAAACCTGGGTCAACCCTGGGGAAAGTTCAACGAACAGACCTTATTAAAGCTTACTTGAGAGCAGTTACGTAAATACGTAAAGTAGTTTTCATCGATTACTACGGGGGTATCACAGAAAGAGCTTCGAAAATGATTAGCGAAGGCATTACAAATATCGTTAGTATTCTCTAGAGGAGTATCACCAGAAATAAAGTTAACTGGGTACCCATCAGATTTTTTCTTTGAATTCACAAATCGCCAAAAACTTTTCGGGTCATCCCTTAAAGAGAAAGACATCTGTCTAAGGTAGTTGGAGTACAGAGTTTTAGAGAGCGTGTTAAAGTTTTCAAAAAAACTAATATAAACATTGTGGTCAGATGTAGAATGAGTCTTAATGTAGGCTTTCCAGGCTTTGTTCCTTTTGTTCCGCAGAATCTTTAGTTCTTTGGTATACCAAGGCTGATTAAAGCAGGAATTTTTAAGTATTTTTCGGGGAATAATTTTGTTCATACAATTTTCCAAAATCAAGTAAAAGCATTTGACTGCAACGTCGATATTGTCAGAAGCTGATATATTACATATACCGGCTCTGATGAGTTCTTCGGAAAGCAAATCGAAATTCGCTCTCCGAAAGTCAAAAGTATATGAACAGTCAAATGAGTTACTTCGAACATATAAATCAGAGCTCAGATCCAGAAAAATATCTAAAGGTGGGTGAAGATTATCTAAGTTAGTAATGCCATACTTAGATTTAAGAACAACAGTACTAACTGCGTCAGATGAAAAAACTAAATCGAGCATGCGATTCATAAAATTTCTAATACAGCTTATTTGCTGTAAGTCTGAGGAAATGATATTGTCAAGTAAACGAAGCTCTTGCTGAGACGAAGTCAAAGATGCAACTTGAAAGGATCCGTCTTTAGAAGGGACCCAATTCACTTCTGGCAAATTAAAATCGCCCAACAATAAAATATAGCTTTTCATACAACACAATTCCATTACATAATCTAAAACTAAAGAGAGCTCAGTATAAGCTGAGACAGGACTCTTTGGAGGAATATAGACGTTTACGACATATATACTATTTAACTGTACGGATACTTTGACACATAATACATCAATTGTAAAGGAAAAAGGAAAAGTGATTTGAGACGACATATAAATATTTCTTACAGAAATCAATGCACCACCTCCCACATCTTCTGGCTTATCGTAATGACGGTCTTTACGATAAACTGAGAAGTCCTGACTAAAGAGCTCAGTGTCCAAATGACTTGGATTGAGCCAGGTTTCAGTTAAGACAAATATGTCATGCGAGAAGACTTGAGAGTTAAGGTAAAGATCCGTAATTTTAGTACGAAGCCCTCTTACATTTTGGTAGAAGAGGGTAATTCTATTTAGTTTTTTGGTTCAGGTATCCGTTCAGTTCTAACTGCTTTTTTCTTGCGTAATGTAAACTCTTTAATGAGTGTACCATCAGGCCAAGAATCACTATTCAGTACAGAATTAGAGAGGGAGGGAGGAACAACTAACTTAAATGAAGAAACAAAGCTATTGTTTTTACTGATTTTATTACATTTAATTGACGTAACAGAGGGGATACTCTTTTTGTCAACCAAATGACGCAAAACATCATCTGACGTGATTTCTGGTCTAAGTCGTGAGACAAAAAGTGATCTAGGTTTGGGAACTGCTTCCATAAGGACATTTATTCCCAGAGAAACAGGTTCAATTACATCCTGCGTGTCCATAGAAAGCGAGTTTTCGATCATTGATGTGGTGGATTCTATTGCATCTAGGTTACTATTAGAGATGGGATTTTTACTAACTGACGCATTGGACTTAGGAAGAACGAGTAAACTGTTCAGTTGATCTTTGTTCGTATTGCTCCTCAGTGTTTTGCGCTTTGGAGGAGGACTAGAAACTTGATTAGCTACTGCACCATCGCGATTTTTTTTTGAGTTTTTGGATAATGCTATGGCCGAGCTGGTAGCTAAGGAATTCGATTGCGATTGAAGGTCTACTAACAATTGCGTTCGATACTTTCAATTTTGAATTCGGTCGTTATTGTCTGTATTTTTGCGTTCGACTACAACTGAAACTAGCACAAATGTCAAATTATAGAATTTATTCACAATGACTACTTTCATTATACACACTAACAGAAATCCTTGTCGATAGAGATACGTAATACCAAAAGGAAAATTTATCGAAGCTTTCGATCCTTGTCGCATCGAATGTTAGACGACACTCGCAATAAGGGCCAGGTTTTGAAACCTTCGTCCTCTAGGTGCTTGTGCTGTATATAATATAATATATAATATTCCGCCATAAGTTTAAAGTTACGATAGTTATAAGTTGAAGATGTCTGGTCCCACGTCGATATCATTTGTAGCCCTCCATATGCATAATTAAAAAGATAAACGACCTACAAAATCGGCCCAATTACAATAACTTCTGACAATAGGTCTGTTCGTTGAACTTTCCCCAGGGTTGACCCAGGTTTTCTTGACAACCCCATGAGCTGTCAAAAAAACCTGGGTTTTCCAGTCCTCAAAAAACGCTAAACCACAAATCGCCACACATCCCTGTCATTTAAATAAAAACACATGCCATTTGACAGCCCTCAAATCGCCACAGCAAAAAGCTAGGGCGAGTTTGGGGAAAACCTATGGCTCAAAAAACACTCAATTTGACATTCAGGGCGAATTTAGGTTTCTCAAAAAACGCTTTGTGGCGACCCTAGGGCAACCCCAGGGCTTCAACGAACAAACCTAAATGTGAAGTTAAAAGTAAATGCATAATGCAAGGTTAATACTGACAGACCTGTTACGGTTGTAAAATGTCAATAAGTTTTTTCGTTTATCAATCAAGTTGGTAAAGTAATATTACGGATATAAGGATTACAACCATCAACATACAACTTTTAATCAGTTGTGAATGAAATGTTTTTTTTTTATCTATTGCATGTGAATGTTGCCTAGATTTGAATAAACTTACTTAGCACAACAACGTAAATAGTAATGGAGTAGTTTTACTCACCAGAAATATTTTTCATTTTTATTCAGCAATGATGCACCAGGAAAACCACGATTTAGCCATACAGAAATATCAGGACCACCATCTGCAGGAGTGGCAAACTTTGTGGCATTATAAGGAGTCATCAAGCTGTTGGTAATAATCGATTCAAATATATTCCGATCTCAATATAGAATGTAAACATACCTTAGTACTTCCTTGAAAATGCATTCAGCTTCTTTGTTTCCAGTAAAATCTAATCCTACAGGATCAAATGTTCCAGTATCTGATTCCATGAAGAAATTAAACTCTTCCACTTCGTTTGCTTTATGAGTTCTTTCATATTCCTTAGCACCATAATAACCGTACTCTTCGGCTGTCCATAAAATTGAACGAATTGTTCGTTTGGGTCTGAGACCCATGTCTTTTAGAAACTTTACAGCTTTCCATGAGATAAATGCTCCTCCACCGTCATCCATAGCTCCGACACCAACATCCCAGCTGTCCAAGTGGCCAGATAAAACCACTACTGACCTATGAAATTCATAAATCTTTTTAAATGAATTGAAAATTAGGAGTTGGGAAAATCAGCTAACGTGTTTTTAGAAACAGTTCCTTGCAGCTCAGATATGGTATTTCGGGACATGACTGGTTCTAAGTTGTAGTCGTCCATTTCAAGCCGAATTTGAACAGTTTCACCTTAAAAAAAAATTTATTGAAAAGGGAAGCGGAAGAGCTTTTCTTAGAACGTGCGCGTACAAAAAAACAACTGGATACGCTATCTAGGATATCTTACGCTACGTTGAACTTTACCCAAAGTTGCTGCTAAGAAAACCTGGCTTATAGGCCCCCTACACTACACAAACCGTTTGCGCAAACATATGTATTTTGTTTTTGTAAAAATGTTTGTGCAAACTGTTTGAGTAGTGTGTAGCGATGTTGAGCGTTTGCGCAAACGGTTTGAAGAAATTCAAAAAATTTTGAATTTTCCTTGTTTGCACAAACATGTTTGAGTCGTGTGTGTTGAATTTTGCTCAAACAGATGTCAATTTTCAAGAAGTAACGATGAATAAACATGAATAACAAATTTTTTGTTTTTGTTTTTTCTCTTTTTTTTTCGTTGCCAAGGCAATAATTAAAGCAGCACATGCGAAATCGCTCATTGCTCAGTAGGTCTGTGATATCAAAAACGTCAGGCAACTAATATCTCTCAAACATGTTTGTGTAGTGTGTGGCGAAACTATGTTTGCACAAACGTGTTTGCGTAGTGTAGGGGCCCTATTATTCTCAAAAAACGATAGACTACAAAATCACCACACATCCCTCTGTCATTTGAACAAAAATACATGCCATTTGACAGCCCTGTTCATTACCTAAACTTGCCACAGCAAAAACCTATGAGGGAAAACCCATGGCAAATCCAGGGCTCAAAAAATACTAAAGTCGCCCTGAATGTCAAATTGAGTGTTTTTGAGCCCTAGGATTGACCTAGTTTTCCCTCAACTCGCCCTAGGTTTTTGCTGTGGCGAGTTGAGGGCTGTCAAATGGCATGTGTTTTTTTTTAATGACAAGGATGTGTGGTGATTTGTGGTTTAACGTTTTTTGAGGACTGAAAAACCTGGGTCAACCCTGGGGAAAGTTCAACGAACGGACCTAATATTTCCAAAATATGTTTACCTTCTTTATACAGCCTATAAATCATCTCAGCATCTTCAACTGTAATGCAAGCAGTGGGTATTTTTCGTACACCATTTTGATAATTTTGACTACCCGTGTGTGGTGATGCAATGGAGAATGGCGTCGCTGATCGTATGAGAGTAGCAATGCCTCCTTTCTTTGCAGCTTCAACTGCTCCTGAGCTCCTATATGCTACAGTCACACCATATCTCTGCCAAACGGGTGCGAAAACCACGATTTTTCCTTTAACCTGTAAATGTAACGTAAGGTAGTACTATCATTACTTGAAAAATAAAGGCGTTTAATTGATTTCGCACTTTTTCATCTGGTAACTGGTGTAATTCATCGAAGGTACGAACTGCAACAACTTCAGCAATTATTCCTCCTCTGGGTGTACCTATAGTTGTGCCTAGACCTAGGAGTTCAATTTTTGCTTTTCTCGGCTGAACTAGCTCAGCACTTTCATAGCCCCTATACAAAAAAAAAGTTAAATTACAAAATATAAGTCTATATTTTTAAAGAGTAAATAAAAACAGTCAGTTTAAAAATATTAAAGAAGAAGAATTAGCAAAATGTTCAAATTATAAATCGAAATAGAAATAAAATTCACGACCGCTCTTCGTTGAAAATGAAATCATAAATTCATAAAAGCAACCGTTACAAGCTTATTTCCTTCAAAATCTGTCCCAAAACCTATAAAGAAAGTTCTGCCGATGAAACGTAAAACATCACTAATATCAAATGGAAATTCCATCAATAGGTAAAAATGTAAAGACTTTATAGCCAGCCACTCAAGTCATAAAATGCTACTAAATCAATCTCATCACACGACAACTTTTGATTAAAATCTGAAAGAGGTAAGCACTGCCCATATCGAAACCGCGATAAGGCGGTCTAATAAAAAAGACAATATATTTAGTATACCACCAGTACAATAAATCGTTTTGCTCTTTGAAGTTTTGAACAAAGATTACCTTATCCAATGAGGAACCTTGGCTTGTTCGGTATGCACATTTTCAAGTCCCTCATTATTTAGTAGAGCTTCCATGTAGTCTATTGATTTTTCCAAAGAATCAGAGCCAGCCATTCTTGAACCAAACGTATCCGTAAATGTTTGCAAACTATGAATTACAAAAACTGTTGCTGGTCATTGATATTTAGAGAATATTCTGCCTTACCTCTTGTGTACTTCGCCTTTGAATTTTCCATTGAGGATACTATCAGCTATTTTGGCAACAACACTTTTATATCCTTGAATTTCATTTTTTAGTTCTGGAGACAAATTGCACTCGTTGTCGGTATATTCCTTATGTTTTTCAATAATCACGTTGCATGACGCGATTTCGAACAAAATTACTAAGCTTAACAGCGAAAACCGGAGCTTGTTCTTATTCATGGTGAAGTATGGGTATGTACTGAGCTGGAAAAGTGTTTCTTTTCGATATTTGAATGGGAATGTAGGTTTGTTGTTAGATTACTGATATCGCTGACGCTCCGCCTACTCAATCTATTATTCAACTTTTTACTTGTGTTTCGTTCGATGTTTTTATGAGTACACGCTGGAGTCGGCTGGACTGAATTGAATTGCTAAAATAAACAGATTAGGGGTATTAAAAGTAAGAACATTGAGTATTCTAGGCTTATCTCTATCTGGCATGAGAGTTTATACACATAACATTAGTACCTATATCATAGTTCAATGTTTGTAAATAAACTCATATTCATAATCGAGCTGCGTTTAAAAAAAATTAAATAAATTAGGTAAATGAGTTCCAATCAAAGGTGTAAGCCAATGCCGGTTTTGGCTAATTACTTAGCGTAATTAATGATGTCATTATTTTCATTATTAAATAAAACAATATTACATATATCCTAAAATTAAAAGTTGCGCTTAACAATTTAAATAACTATAACTTATTTATATAGGTATTGAGAAAATTATCAATCTTTAAAATAATTTCAATATTAGTTTAAACACTACATATGTATTGGAATGCCGAGCAAGTGTGGCTCTTTTTCCTTAAAATATACTGGTGGGTTAAGGTAGTGTGATTTAATCAATATCGGATGAAATTTGTTGCTCCTGCCGTGGATATGGTTGCTGGGAGAGATTGGGGTGTATGGGAGTTTGATAGAAACTTCATTATCAGATGATCATTTAACCCAGCGAATGTTTTCAAAATCATTGGGAGTATCAAAGATGTTAGCTCCAGTGACGGTTTATATATCACTGCAGCGCATCCCTTCTTGTCTAAAGAGCAGGCGACGAAGGAGTAATCCCATCTAGCGACACTCATAGCACCTTAAATTTTTGTCACAAGTGTGCATGCAGATCCCATGGTTTAAGTTAATAGGTCTGTTCGTTGAACTTTCCCCAGGGTTGACCCAGGTTTTCTTGACAACCCTATGAGTTGTGGTGTGTCTGGGTTTTCCAATTCTCAAAAAACGCTAAACCACAAATCACCACACATCCGTCATTAAAAAAAAAATACATGCCATTGGACAGTTCTCAACTCGCCACAGCAAAAAGCTAGGGCGAGTTTATGGAAAACCTAGGTCAACCCTAGGGCTCAAAAAACACTCAATTTGACAGTCAGGGCTACTTTGGGTTTCTCAAAAAACGCTTTATGGCGACCCCAGGGCGACCCTAGGGCTTCAACGAACAAAACTAATGTAGATTGCCGGTGTAGTAAAAGAGAGATCAAGCTCAAAACAAGGACAGTCGTATTTATAAAATTTGTCTAGAACACTCTTAGACAGGTGTCTAGCTAGGCGGCTTTTGAAAAAATAGACAAGACCACTTTTTGAGTCTGCTTAGTGGCGATGAAGACACTAATTCCGCTGCAGTCGGAATGCCCAATTCAACTTGGACGATGATCAAGAATGCTGACTTCCCGACCTAGAAAAAGTTAAGCTTGCCATATGCAAACTTAAATCAAATAAGACTGCAGGTGTAGATGGCCTTGATGCAGAATTTTTCAAGCTGATCTGCATGATATGGTCGGAAGAAAGCATACCCGATGAATGGAATTTCAGTATCTTATAACCGATCCTAAAAAGAGAGACCCTCAAAACAGTGCAGGGTCATTCAATGGAATGACGAGTGGGACATTTATACTCATTTTTTGCCTACACTTTACTTCATTTCTGTCAAACGGCAACGATTTACGTACTGAATATGACATTTTCACATACTTGAATAGTCATTCCATATTGTACCATCGAAAAAGGTGTGAAAATATAATTATTAGGTTTGTTCGTTGAAGCCCTAGGGTCGCCATGGGGTCGCCACAAAGCGTTTTTTGAGAAACCTAAATTCGCACTGAATGTCAAATTGAGTGTTTTTTGAGCCATAGGTTTGCCACAGGTTTTCCTCAAACTCGCCCTAGCTTTTTGCTGTGGCGATTTGAGGGCTGTCAAATGGCATGTATTTTTTATTTAATGACAGGGATGTGTGGTGATTTGTGGTGTAGTGTTTTTTGAGGACTGGGAGACCCAGGTTTTTTTGACAACTCATAGGGTTGTCAAGAAAACCTGGGTCAACCCTGGGGAAAGTTCAACGAACAGACCTAATATGAGAAATTGGTGGTATAAAAAGTGTGACGGGTGGGACATCAAATTACCTCTCCTTTGCGAGTTGACTTAAACGTTAAACCATTCGCAATAGGCAAGAAACTATCAGCCTTATTATGAGTTTCACGTAAACAGGTTTTCGCCCGGAACATTTTTGTTCGCCCGGAATTTTAAAAGCTATTATGAGTTTCACCTGAACAAAATTCCAGACTCACAATTTTTCCACTTTTGTTGTTCACTTGTTCGCTTCACAAAAATAAGTGAAATAAATTGGTCTCAACGTTTTCACATTTCACGGAGAAAAATAGCTCATAATAAGGGAAATTTTTCGAACATGGAAAATTTTTCCTCCGAAACTCATATAATAAGGGAAAAGTGAAGTGGGATCTTTTTCGAGGGGAATGATTTCACGTGAAACTCATAAAGGCTGTATGAAAATTTTGTTAAAGAACCTAATTGCTTCTCAATGCTTGTGACGGATGGGACGAGTAATATTTGGCCATACAAGTGTACAAAGTTTTTTCTTGAATTTACTTAAAAACTGCTTTTTAATGAATTATTTAAATGTTACTTAAGTCACTTCGTAATAATGTATAATGTTCTATTCTTTAGATTTGGATTTAATTATAAATTAAGTTATTTATTTTTTAAGAGTACGGTGTCGGTTTCGCTGGAATGAGCCAGCACTCACTATAGATTAATAAGTTAACTCCTTAAAGTCGCTTATACGTATAAGATCTTGCAATATGCGAACGTCTGAAACCCAACCTCAACAATTCGATAGGTCAATCACAAAAGTCTACAATCAACCAAATTTTCTGATTACAGCAGATCTTGGTAAGAACACGGGAATATAATAGGTTTGTTTTTTGAATAACTTAAACTCGCCCTGAATGCCAAGCTGAATGTTTTTTGAGCTCTGGGTTTAACCTCAACTCACCCTGAAGTTGCACTAGGTTTTTGATGGGGTGAGTTTAGGTTTTGAAAAGGGCTGTCAAATATCTTATGTATCTTTGTTCAAATGACAAGGATGTGTGGTGATTTTGTGGTTTAGCGTTTTCTGAAGTCTGGAAAACACAGGTTTTTGAACAACTTATAGGGCTCTGTCAAGGTATCCTGGGTCAGCCCTTGGTAAAGTTCAACGAACGTATCTATTAAGTTCGAGTTTAGGGCAAACTCAGGCCTTGACATTTAGTATGGGTTTTGGTTTTTCAAAAAACACTTTGTGGCGACCACAGGCCAATCCCAGTGCTTCGACGAACAAATCTAAATCATTCGATACACACACCATCTTTTGATCAATTTCAAGGCCGCGTATAGTATTTACATAAACGAGCCGTACAGAGCCATGTCTAGTTTAGGCATCTTTGCAAAACTTGTACGACTATGCAAGATGACTTTGGCGAACTCACACTGCTTCGTCAAGGTAGGCAAAGAGCTCCCTCAGTCGAAAAAGGCTTTCGACAATGCAACAAACTGCCATGAGATTTCTTTAGCAACATACTTAACAAGATTTTGCTTAGGAAAATATAGTGTTGAAGTTTTGAACATTAAAAAAAATAAATAAATAAATAAATAGTTTGGCGCAACAGAGCGAGGAGTCCCAGGGCCTAGCGCATATCTCACAACCATGCCTTGTGGGAGAACGGAGGAGACCTACAATTTCCTGCCGATTCCGAACTCCTGAATAGCCAATTTATTTACTAACGGAGGACTTGCCAATTCCTCGTGAAAGGTGATATCCGTTGAAAACATTTTTGCCTCTATCGGGATTCGAACCACGAACCTCTGGGTTAACAGGCAGACGTGCTAACCATCACGCCACGGGCACGACTAGATAGTATTATTTAAGCAATTAAAAATAAAAATAATAAGTTGATCCTAAAAATAATTAAGCTTAAGAATAATTACAGTCACGATCCTACATAATCTCCTCAAATCTTGTCAGCGAATGCATTGACAAACTGAACAAACTGGGCAGTAATAACAAGGTTACAATCTACTGGGTACCAGGACATGTAGCAATCATAGGCAATGAACAGGCAGACGAACTGGCAAAGACAGGAGCCGGATTACCACTCATTGGACCGGAACCTTTTTGTGGAATAACAGAAAGCCATATTAAGAAAGAAATCAAAAAGTCGGAGGAAGACAACAGAGCTAAACACCGAAATGACCTCCCCAAGATGCGCCAAGCCAAACTTCTACTTGGCACTTTTAACACAAAACGTTACAAAAACGTAATAAATCTTAATAGAAACAATGTAAGAATGCTAGCCTGGTTCTTAATTGGACACTGCAGACTAAGAAAACACCTAAAAGTACTAGGCATAGAGAGCGACGACCAATGCAGATACTGCAACGAACAGGAAGAGTCTCCTGACCACCTCTTAGGTGACTGCGAACTCTAGTACATCAAAGGAAGAAGTACCTAGGATCCTACTACGTAGAGGAGAGGGAGCTAAAACTCTTAAGCGTAACCCAGATACTAAGTTTCATCAGAGGAACTAATCTGGATGAAGTACTTTAAAATAAGGAATAGGCCCTACCACTTAAGAAGTAGGGGGTAAAATAGATCTAAACAGGTCGAGGTACAATACAAAACCCCAATTATTCATTCATTCAATTACAGTCATGCTTATTTTGAAATTCTTTTTCAATAAAAAGTGAGTCGGATTCGAAACAAGTGCATTTTGAGACTCGAATGATTTGAAAGTTAGCAACTTTCCAATCGTTAGAGTTTCAAAATAAGCATGAGTATTTAACGACTATCGACTTTAATAACTATTACGAAACATTGAAAAGAAATATGGAAATTAATTTTATGAACTGAAGACAGCTCGCCTGAAATCGAATTCGTTTTCGAAAGACGTTGGTTACGGCTGCAAAACTTGCTTTATAGTAGGTACCTATTAGACATCTGCAACGAGTGGCTTGAAACCAATTCTAAGCCATTCTATATTTTTTCAAATACACTACTCGCTGGTTTTGGTTATTTCAAAACAAAACAAATGACTCACTACCCCAAACCAAAACAATAGAATCGTGTATCCATTCCAAATGAATACACCATTTGGTTTTTTTCTCAAATGTATCGAATACACCGAGTTTATATCGAACACATCGAATACACCAAATAATGCACTATACACACCAAGCGAACTGAGAATTTTCAATTACTAAGAAATGAAAGAGTGAACAATCAACAAAGAGAGTCTTAGTACATTTTCTTTGAACATATTTCATTTTCAAGAAATAAGTACATATGTTAGAAAAATTTATAAACTATTATCGGTTTTGCTATTCAAAAATTTTACTAATGTTATAAATGCAAATGTAACTCGGTCTGTTCGCTTTTTTTTTTGTATCCATCTCCCGCCCAAACCACTGAACCGATTTAAATTAAATTTGGTACAGAGATAGTCTAGAACCTGAGGAAGATCATAGGCTAAATATGTTATCCCTATATTCCCACGGGAACGGAAACGCAAATGGGAAAAATTCTTTCACCGTTAGAATGCTACACCATCCACTAGTAAAAAACTCTAACTCATCCGCATATGCCCACGGGATCGGCAATGAGAAATTTAAATCTTTCAGGTTAAAGCTAGAAACAAACAAAGCGGAGCATCACATAATTCATTTGCATCAGTTCAAGCCACTCGCTGCACTCAGTGTGCTTGTAAATGTTCTATTTGTATTTTTTGAATTGTTGTATTCGGTGTGTTGATAACTGTTAGGCTTGTTCTGTTCTGTTTAAATCAAGCATTCAAGCCTAGGAGAGAAACCAAACAGTGTATTCGTTCTATTACGAAGAGATCGAATGGTGTGCAGTATTTGCTTTTTTAGAATATTGTATTCATTTTTAGTGTACACTAATTTCTAAGCATTCTACGAACAGAATACACTGAACTACTGTGCTTGAATCGAAAAGGTAAGTGAATGTATTCATGCAGACCTCTAGTACCTATAAGCGAAAGTGAAAATTAAAAAGAGCATAGTTAATCTAAAACACTTTTTGTGTTGAGTAAAAAAATGTATTCCAATAAATTTTTCGTGCAATACATTTTTTTTTTTTTTCAGTTCCCTAAAGCATAACATAATCAATGGCCTACAAAGAATGACTACTTTATTTTTCTATTATGTAGTTGTTGACTTCCCTTGGACAAACCTAGGGCAGTCACAATAGGTTGCCCTGGGATTCTAGACCCAGATCTATTACGAGACGAAACAAATATAGTTCGCTACTACTGACGACCTCAAACTCCAATATAAAACCCCCCGATGTATATTGATATCCACAAAAAATATTTAAAGTTTTATCTTTCAGCCCGTTCCTGCTTTAAAAAAGCTATCGATATTACTGCTAAAGATGGAAGCCCCCTCATTTTTGTTCGGCCCAGCGGAGTATTCTCCGCAACGCATCTTTTTTCGGAGATTCAATTTTGCTTCAAAGTAGTTGTCGTCGTAAGAAATTTTTCACAAATGCGACAATGCATTGCATTCCCAAAACTAAAATCTCCGCAACAAAAACTTATCGGAGAATGTCGGATCGTCCGATCGGAGAACTACCACGAAGCAAAATGTCTCCGATCGGAGAGAATTCCGCTCCGACGGTTACCTCGATAGGGCCGGTTAAGTCACAATAGACAGCAACGCACACAGGCAATGTAACAAGGAACGTAACGACACAAGTTTGGACGGTAGTGGAAGTTCTTAGTTGGATTACAAAAATTTACGATGTTCCAATTCTAAATTTTATCAGATACTTGTCCTTTTACCATTTCGTGGGAGTAAAAGTAAAACTTTTACAGCTCAAGCTATGTAAATGTTTATTTATATTAAGCTAAACTAAATCACTGCTGCATATTATAACAACTTATAAAAATATGCTAATGAAATAATTGAAATCTTATCGCTGTCTTCCACGAACAAATTTCTGCTTCGTTGTTCCCTTCAGTTGTTTTTTGGATTTGTTTATTTTTCGGTTGATGATGTTCTTTAGTTTGTTCTTAACTTCGTCATAGTTTTCAATCTTCTCAGACTTTTTGTTTATCCGGAAAAAGGTTTTTCCCTCTGAACAAAATTAAATAAATAAATATGAAACAAGAAAATGTAAAATAAACAAATACCCACCCTTTAATCTGGCGTCGTTTCTTGGAATGAAAAACGATTCAACAAACAATTTTCCCTGGGCGTTCTCCTTCGATTCTTTGTTTTTATTTTGCGCCTCTTTTTCATCTTGTTGCTTAGGTTTGCTTGGCTGTTCGTTTTCTGACTCTGAGGATGAATCATATGTAAAAGGGTTCAACGCTCCGGTTTGGTCGTTTTTGCTTATCAGAATTTTTTCTTTTGACTCAAGCTTTTCGTTCTCTTCGTTTTCATCTGTGGCTCTGCCAAACATACTCAACAGGCTGAAACCATCGCCTCTGGTTTTTAACGAATTCGAAAGATTCTCACTGACCATGTAGAAAACCTCTTTTGAGACTTTCTTTTTCTCAATTTCGGGAGTAACATTCTCATCGTCCTCTTCCATTGACTGAGCTGGTGGGCGCTTTACCAGAAAGTGTTCCTGGTTTTCTTTAGACGGATCGTAGCGCATCATATTCAGCTTGTTCTTTCCCAGACCCTTGGGCTGGGATGAATTGGATACTTTAGTGCCGACAACTTGCTCAAGAATGCCATATTGCCAGTCTCGCTCGTCGTTTTCATTAGTTTCGGGCTCTTCATCGTCAATCTTGTCAACGAACTTGCTGTCAATTTTGAAACGTGGATCTAGGTTCATTTTCGATTGAAGTTTCATCAGGGCAGCACCATGTGATCCTTCGTATTCAGCTTTGACAGCAAAATCGTTTGCAAATGAACTTTCTTCTTGGTCTGAATCATCTTGAAAGAGTTGTTTTGCTTTGGCCTGTGTGCTGTCATCATCTTCTTCACCGTCCTCTTTATCAAAAAAGATTTGCTTCCTTTTTGATGTATCCTTGGAAATAGTTGAAAATTAATATGGAATAGTAAATGAAAGTGAGGATTTCTTACCACAGACGACAGGGACTTCTGAATCAGTGATTTCTGCAGTTGATACTGATTCTTTTTCTTGTTGATGGATTCCTTACGCTTCTTATCAGAATCAAATGATTTCTCACTGAGTAGGGGTACATCTTTTTTCTTCCCAATGATATGAATGGGTGTGTTGTTAGTTGCCTCAATGACGATCTGAAATTGGAAATAAAGGCGTTTCGTAGAGAAGCCGTGTTATCAGTGAAAGAACAGTCTTCATAAACAAAAAGGCACATAGCGTTTCTCAACATACCTTTCCATTCCTCATTGAGTTTGCAGCTTTCTTTTTTGTGATAAGCACAGGTTCGTCATCTTCGTATGCATTTTCAGTTGCTGCAGCCTCTGGTGTGTCTTCCTCTTCGGTGTTGAAAAACTTCTTGGATTTGTTTGGTGGTTGAAAGTTTTCGTCTTTGTTTTCATAACCGCTATGTTTCGTTTTTGGTGAAGTTTTGGCGTTCTCTTCACGTTCTCGTTTGAGACGTTCCAAAAAACTCTCCTTGGCAACAGACACCCTTACATACTCTCCATTGATTTGCTTGGAATTCAGTTTTCCTAGGCCTTTAATTAAAGATCATTAGGATCAGTTTGAATATAAAATTCAATATTTATGTACGTACAGTAATCCACATTGTCGTTATAGAGGTTTAGCGTCACAAATGCAAGAATTTGAACACTTCCAGGATCAACCAGGTTCTCTTTTTGTTTCAGTTCGATATTTGTAACATCGCCAAAGTCTTTAAATGCTTTTTTGAGTTCATTTTCAGTTGTACCAGACTTTAAATTACCAATAAAAAATCTTTGGGACCGCATTGTCGTTTTATTATTTATTTTTCACACAGTACACGTGCGAAAAATAATTTCAAATGTCATAACAAATGGGTGAGTTTAGGGAGATAACAAAATTATCAGCGTCATCGAACAACACTTTTAGGTGTGTTTGATTGTGAAGTGTTTACACCACAGGGTAGATAATATACTCTGTGGTGTTTACATGGAACAAGATGCTTCATAATATGGCTGGACAACCTGCAATGTTGGACCAATATGTTAGCTGCGTTTTTATGCACTAGGATTGGTCAAATTCTTGCGTGCTAAAAACAACAAAAATATAAGTGGATAGCGCGGATAATCTTGCCCGCTTATCTCTTAAGTGAATATAAGCTGCAGGTGTTTCCAATGTTTGGTTTAATTTTTGGAAATGTCACTAATTAATTGAATTTTTTTCCGTTTGACAAAACAAATATAAAAACATTCAATTTCAAACACAATCAAAAAATGGTTAGCTTATTTTAAAAATGTTAAATATACGGCTGTTGGATGGAACTCAAAATTTTTTGAAAACCTATGTGGCTCGTTCAACCAGTAACTATTGTAAACAGATACTCGATATCATTTTTTTCTTTTACTTGATAGATTGTCTTGGAAGGAGTATGCGAATATTTTAGTTTCATTTTTATCTGCAAACGATTTTTGTTTCTTTAATTTTATTCGCTCTCCTACATCTTCAACTACTTTCTTCACTATCAATGCTGCTAAAAATTTTTATTTGCCATTTTTAATTACGAAAAACAAAGAAGAATTTGAAAGCTTTCAGCTAAATCTCTTCATTTTACAATAAATACATAGGTGTAATAGTACTACTAAAAGTGAAAGTTGGAACAATGTTCGACACGTCAAACAAAAACTAGTGGGAAAGATTCACGATGCTGTTTTCCTCCCGTGGGAATAGGTAAAAAATTTACACTAGCCCATTGTGGCCCTGAATGCGTACTCTTAAAGGTAGTGCCAATTTCGAATGAGCACTTTTTTAAAGTCCACACAATGTTTTCGTCAAGTCAGGCATCACTGTCGTCGTTAAAATTTATTGTGCGAACGAAGTGACGAATTAGTTTTTTCTTCTCCACTCCAATTTTATTTTTCTGCTTTGTGAAAGTTATTTGCTGAGATTTGAATTCCATAATAACTTTTCTAATTGTTAACACAATGGCAGAAGGAGGTGATAAACATAAAATTATTGTGACTGTGAAAACACCAAAGGATAAGCAAAATATTGAAGTCGATGAAGATGCCGAAATCAAAGATGTAAGTTCTCGCAGTTTCTGCTGCGTTCTTCTCTCTACCTACTTTACTACCACTTACCATAGCTATGTGGAAACGATATAAAAGAAAATTTTAATTTACCTCAAACTTGTGAAATATAATTGACTCATTCCTACTTTTTTTTTTTTTTTATTCATTGTGCAGTTCAAAATCTTGGTTGGCAAAAAATTCGAAGCCGATCCCGATCAGCTGGTACTGATTTTTGCTGGAAAAATCATGAAAGACACTGACACTCTAAAAACGCACAACATTAAAGATGGTTTAAGTGTGCATTTGGTGGTGAAAACCCCAACTCGATCGGGTGCTCCTGAGCCTCGTCCCCAAGCAGATGTTCGTCAGACACCATTCGGTTTGAATCAATTGGGTGGATTGGCTGGCATGAATGCTTTGGGTGCTGGATCTAACACTTTTATGGACTTGCAGGCTCGCATGCAAAGCGAACTATTGAATAACTCTGATTTGTTGAGTACAATGCTGGACAACCCATTGGTGCAGCAAATGATGAACAATCCGGAAACTATGCGTACTCTTTTGTCATCTAATCCACAGATGCAGGATTTAATGCAAAGAAACCCAGAGATCTCACACATGCTAAACAATTCTGAGCTCTTGCGTCAGACAATGGAGTTGGCACGTAACCCATCGATGTTGCAAGAACTAATGAGGTCCCATGACCGAGCAATGTCGAATTTGGAAAGTGTTCCTGGTGGTTACAATGCCTTGCAAAGGATCTATCGCGATATTCAGGAACCTATGTTGAATGCAGCTAGCGAATCCTTCACAAGGAATCCCTTCTCTGGTCTTGTGGAGAACTCTGCAGGTGAGTGTTTGTTGATGGGATATTTATTTACTAGGACGCTTGTAGTTGACTTCTTTGCTGTATCAATGAATACAAAACGGGTTTGCAAGCAGTCGGGTAAGCCTGGCATTCATATTCGAACATTAGAGGTCGAGGCCTTAAGGCCCCGACCCATAGAATCCGTTGCGTCCGTTGGATGCCGGATTCAACTGACAGCAGTGAGTTTTACCGGACACAACGGATTGGGGTGACCCATAGAATCCGTTGCGGTGTGAAGAGAAAACTTCAAATTGGTTTTGACTGCGCATGTCATCAGTTCTACCGGACGCAAAAGTTAAAACTTGGGCTACTTTTTCCGTTGCGTCCGTTGCATCCGATGCTTATGGGTCACCTCTCAAGATCGTGTGTATTTAATCGAGCTGTCAGTTGAATCCGGCAGCGAACGGACGCAACGGATTCTATGGGTCGGGGCCCTTAGTGTCGCACCATTAAACGATTCTAAAGGTTGTAGGAGTTCAAAGTTTTCAACACTTTGTTAGTTCATTTTGTGGCAGGCACATTTAGCGCTTGCTTAGGGGCCAGTTATAGCAATAAGGAAAACGAATCAGGAAAAATTTTCAAATGGAATAAATCTAGTTTTTCTTTGTTAGATCCATCGATTGCAAATCACCCAAAAAATTACGGCTGGAAAATGTATACATAATTGAACAAATATCTGCTGTCCAAATTGCATTTTTCTAGTTTCCTGATGCAGTTTCATTTTTCGTGTCAGCTGATTGAAATTTCAGCCAAAATGGAACAAATCGATCCAATTGTTTGGATTCTATTTTCCATGTATTCCACTGACAGACTCACAGCAGATTTTTTTTTTTCGTGTGCAGTATGCATAAGGAAAACCAGTTGCTGCTTGCTGGTGTTTCGTGTGTGGCTGCGATGAGTTGAGATCCTGGCAACTGACATATTTTTCCTCTTCGCTATAAACATCCATCAGGAAAAAATTCATGTTTGCTTTTGTTTCAACTTTTCTTGATGGGTTTTCCTTGTCGCTATAATTGGCCCCTTAGCGCTAAGATCTTTTTCTCTTTGTCTTTAAGGTGCATCCACACTGCCTGTCGGCAATTGGATCCATTACACTCGGTTTGAATTCAGTGCCCCTGTTCTGTAACTATCGCCTCGATAAAAGCAGGCGATAAACGGTGGAAAATGGAACGAAATCCTACTAAATTCATAGAATTTTGTTCCATTTTCAACCGTGTATCGCCAAGGCGATAGTTACAGAACAGGGGCACAGGTCGGCTTTCGGCAAAAGCAGAAAAACCGATAGGGACTGCTGTTTTTAAGCAATATGTTACTCTGTTTGAAACATCGATCTCGACGATAGTCGTTTCCAAATTTGTCTTTCAAGTTGAGAAGGGTTTCTTTTTTTTTTTATAAACACTAGCCACATAATAGGTGTGTTTCTTTACTTTGTGCACAAAAATTCATAATCTGTCACATTTTAAGGAGTGGGGTTAAAACTCTCTCACAAAATCTCTGAAAGAGCGTAATTGTCTCAAAAGTAAAGAAACGGTCTTGAACAAACATTCGCAGCAGCGTTGCCGAAGTGGCACAATTGTGCCATTTTGGCACCCTTCAGTCTCGATTGGCACCTTGGCACCTTTAGCTCTCATTTTGGCACCTTAAGAGCTTTATACATTTTAATGAGGAAAACTTAATAAAGTCATTCGAAAAAGACTGAAAAGGATTTTTTTTTCAAGTAGTGAAACATACATATGTTTGTGTGTGTGTGTACTAATTCATGCCCAAATAATCGTAATGATACTTAATGGGAAAGTATTTGTTTTTTGTGTTTTTAAATATCTATCTACCTTTGAAGAGCTGTTGGCACCCAGTTGGCACCTTTGGTTACCGAAAATGGCACCTTGAAAAATTTTACTGCGGCAACGCTGATTCGCAGCAACGCTTGGACTGCTATTATACGGTGAAATTTGTTGCACGAAACTACTTCGAATTCTTCTTTGTTCTGTCATCCCGTGTCGCAAGTGTTATTACATGATGAAATCCAGTTTCATGAAACTAGTTTCACATTTCTCTTTATCTTTCATTCGGTGTTTTTATTTTTGGGGAAAAATAGTTATCTAGCAGTGCCTGGTTGCTTCAAAACCTCTTTTATTGGCAATTGAAAAACAAAAAAGTCATTATTATTAGTATTATTACTTATTATTGAACCAAATGAAACAGAATAAACAGAAACACGAACAAAGACAAAGGGGGCGTTCGAGAATCGTATCCGGATAGCTTGTTGTTGTTGTTGTTATTTATTGTTTTTTTTTATTTTTATTGTTGTTATTTTTGGTATACCTTTCTATTCAAGTGATCAGCTGATAGAAAATTTATTTTTATTTCTTTCCATGTTGATTTTTTGTTTTGGTGTGCATTTATTTCAGCAAAAGAGTCTTTCAAAACGCATGGGAAATCGAAAAAAATAAGTTATAATCGTCTAGCAATGATATTTTGAATGTTTTATTGTTTTCAAAAGTCGAATTTTAATATTTCACAGCTGTTGTCTGCAGCAATCTGGAAAAAGATATCTGGATCGTTCAAAAAGGTATCCAAGATACAGCTATCCGAGATAGGCTATCCGATAGGTTCTCGAACCCACCCAAAGAGAAACGTCAAAGCTGTTTCACGAAACCATAACCCATGCGACACACGGTAGCACATTGTCCATCTCTGTTTTTCGAACTTTCGTTCTCTTTTGCACTTATGGTGTTCGAACAGTTTCGTGCAACAAATTGCACCGTATAATAGCAGTCTTAGAAAAAGGTCTGCTTGACAGTTGTTGTATTTGTTTTGGCTGTGCACGATTTCTGCCCACAAAAATTTAGGTGACAGAAATTCGCAGGGTGGGGAAATATTTTACTCTCTCGTGAGCACTCTCTTTTGTGCACTGCTACCAAAAATCGCTGTGCTGGAACGGCATTAGACTGACTTTCGCCGAATTTCAGTGCATTTCGTGCGAATTTTCAGTAAAGAAACACACCTAATGTCGTTTTCCAAAAGAAAAATACGGAGTGAATTGGAGAGTTGAAGTGACATACATATTTGACATTTCTAGTATAGCTTATCTGTCAAAAAAATCACTCCAACTCTCCAAATCACTCCGGATTTGAATTAGGAGTGAATTTTGGAAAACGACATAAGAATCATTCCTCGACGGCTGATTTCCACCAAAACTTCGAATATATGTAAAGTTCCAATTTTTTTTTTTTCTTGTGTTTTAATACTAGATTTGTTCGATGTGCGCACTGGATCGCCCTAGTGCGCACTGAAATCACACTAGTGTCGTTTTCCAAAATATCAAAATATCATTTCCAAATGAAATCGGGAGTGATTTGGAGAGTTGGAGTGATTTTTTGACAGATAAGCTATACTAGAAATGTCAAAGCTGACACTTCAACTCTCCAATTCGCTCCCGATTTGGTTTTTGGAAAACGACATAGGTCTGTTCGTTGAACTTTACCCAGGGTTGACCCAGGTTTTCTTGACAACCCTATGAGTTTTCAAAAAAACCTGAGTTTCCCAGTCCTCAAAAAACACTACACCACAAATCACCACACATCCCTGTCATTAAAAAAAAATACATACCATTTGACAGCCCTCAAATCGCCACAGCAAAAAGCTAGGGCGAGTTTTGGGGAAAACCTATGGCAAACCTATGGCTCAAAAAACACTCAATTTGACATTCAGGGCGAATTTAGGTTTCTCCACTGTATATAAATTCTATAGTACTATTACTTTGACCCTTTCCGGTGACAAAGTGGGAATTGAACGTACGCCACAAAAGTTGGAATGTATTCCACAAGACTGTATTTGAAGAGGAGGAAAATTATATGCGTATGAGCAGGAAACAAATATATATTTTTTTCTTTCTTACGCACGCTAAAAATAAACAATTCAATTTCAATTCAATTCAATTCAAAGATTCATTTATTGCAGATTTTTAATTACATGTACATATATGAGTATTAATGAATTTAAAGCGTTGGCTATGCCGTCAGCTCGACTGGTAACTTTAGAGTTTTGAACTAATAAAAATTGAACAAATGAATGTAGGTATAATAAAATACTTAGTAGTCTTGTAAATTAACTTATATTTAGTTATTTGGTATGATGTGTTAGGAATATTCTGACATAAGAAGCATTCTGTATCGGTAGCAAACTCTGACAAAATTGACAAGTCTCACCCAATCTGATCCGTTTAAGATTTCAATTGTCTCTTGCATTGAAAGTGTTGCTCTACCAAAATGTGACTCTCGTTGACTTCTAAAGATCGGACATACACTTAAGAAATGGAAACAATCTTCCTTGGCTTTTAAGTTGCACAAATTACAAAACTGGACGAAGCTTCCGTTAAATGGTGTTCCATTTAAATAGATGAGTTCGCATCTAACTTTAAAAATAAGCGAAATATCTTTGTAGCTGAAACAATCTTGAAAATAATTTTTGACACACAAGTTGAAATTTAGTTGGCTATATAGAATTCTGCTTTGTGAATTATTTGCTTTTTCGATCATCTGCTCTCGATCAGTGTCTTCGACTTTTTGTATTATTTCGTATAATTTTAGTTTGACCTCGTTGGTGTTACTATAATCCAACGGCATTTGTTCCCCACAGGAAGCAGCGATGTTATCCCATGCCCTCAACCACCAGTCCTTGTTTCGAGATTCGTAAAGTAACATTATTTTGCACAAACGATAGTTTCGAAGCCCAAGTACTTTTATTATATAGTCAGCTTGCAACTTTAAAGTTGAAGTAAATAGTTTTGGAAGTCCTGTTTCTAGATAAATTGCATAGTTTGGTGTGGTTAATGGGATGTTAAAGATTTTCTTAATGAAATTTCTCTGAAGCTTTTCAATGTCGTCGTATTCTTGCCTAAAAATAAACATTCCACATCAGCTGATTCGCACTTCCCCACGCGATGTTGCGCCACCTAACGATCAATGCAGGAGATGAAAAAAGGTGTCCAGTAAAATTACTATAGTTTAGATATACAATGGTTTCTCCAAAAACGCTTTGTGGCGACCCTAGGGCAACCCCAGGGCTTCAACGAACAAACCTAGTAGGTATACTGATGAGTTCGATGTGACATTTTCAGAAAAATAACACCTAACCTTGTGCTGAAAATAAAATTACTTATTCGTGACGATAATACGCTAAATTAAGTTGATAACAGAAAAAGAAAAATTGGTGGTTGTTTTTTTTTTCGTTTTTGTTGTTGCTTTTTTTGACAAGTTTGCTTGTTCTAACTTGCCTAACGTTTTTCACTGCTTCTGTGCTGTGCTGTGCTGTGCTGTTCTGATCTAAAAAAAAGCCATTGAACACATCTAGTGCGCACTTTCGTTTTCAGAGCTGTCAATTGGAAATCAGCTAAGTGCTAAAAAGATTATTTGCAAAGCAAAATATATTTTGTTGGCAATTGGGTTATAAACTGAATATTTGGGTTTCATTTTGATATTTTATATCTTTTCATACATCTATGAAAGAAATAAAACCATATTTATTGCCAAATGGAGGAAACTAATTTATGAAAGTCAAGTGCTACGTGAGTTTTAGCCCTTAAGTGTTCGATGGGAAATCAAATCCAGAGCAGGTATTCAGTGCATTGACAGATAATTTCAGTGCGTTGACATTCCCCAGTGCGCACTGGAGCACTGCACATCGAACAGACTAATGTCGTTTTCCAAAAACAAATTCACTCTTTCACTCCTTTTTCGTTTTATTTTGGAAATCGTTTTAACCGAAGTGACAGATTTGGAGTGATTGCATTGGTAGTGGTTAGCTTGCTAAATTTTATATTTCATGTTAAAGCAGAAAACAAGACTAAAAATCGTTCACTTTAATTTTAAAAATTATTTAATGGTCTTCTGAAGATAATTTATTAAACTATCGCGTGCTTTGTGAGCTGACAAAAAATAAATAGAAACTGCGGCTTGCTTTGACAAGCAGTCAGATGACAGTTTGTTTATGTGTTGGTGTTCACTCCCTTGCACCTAAACAGAAACGGGAGTGAAAAAATCACTCCAAAATGTGTCTCCAAACCGCATTTTGGAAAACGTTTGGGAGTGATTTGGAGACTTTATCTGTCAGATCTGACAGATAAAGTCTCCAAATCACTCCCGATTTGGTTTTTGGAAAACGACACTACTGTCGTGTTCATAGAACTGGATGAAGCAACTTAATTTAATCTGCTTTAAACGAGCATTTCTATGATTTGCGAAGACGTGATTAGTTGCTTGACTTTAAACAGAAGGACAGAAAAATTCATTTGTTTTCTTTTGTACCTAGTTCTCCTTTTTTGTTTGTATTTTGTGTTTCAATATTTTTCGGGTTTGCCTATAACAAACTGTTGATAATTTCATGTCAGCTAAATACACCAAATATTGTTGGAAAGTATTAAAAAAACTTCAATGAAATAATTTCCAGCAAGCTTAGTTTTATATGTCACATAACAGTTTACGATGTTAATTGAAGAAAATAATTGAATTCTCAATCTGTTGAAGGTAATTCACTCAAATTGGCTGTGTTTTTATTTCTGGAAAGAAATAGATTATAAAATATGTACATATATGTATTTCTTAAGAAAAATCCAATTCCATCAAATATCAAAGATAGAACAAGCTTCTTACAAAAGCATTTTTATCTTTCGATTTCCAGTTTTATCAGTTCGAAGTTAGTTTTCTTTCAATTACTGCGTTTTATTAAGGTTACAAATAAACTTACAATCAACTACCTGATTCATTAGTTATTGACGTTGTGTGCCACATTAGATTTTAGTGTTACTCACAAATTCACAATTTCAGCAGAATTTGTCGTTTCGAAAAAGTACAAAAATCTTAAACATGATGGGAATTCCCTATTTAACCCACAATGTTGAATAACTTTATTTAGTTGTTGTTTACTGGTTTTTTTTTTAGAAACACTTATTAAAAATGTAATAAAATAAACCTCATAGAAGTACATACATACATATGTACTTACAAGGGGTGAATCTTCACCACAACCTACTTTGGCTAACAATTTCCATTTCGGGTGAGCTCTCTTTTTAGCTTTGCACTCTAAGTCGGTTGAGGTTTTTTCCACTTGATTTCGCCATATAAGATGAGGTCTTCCTTTCCGCGATTTCCCTGCAATGTGCTTTCGACAACCCGTCAAACCGGAGCGTTGATATCTATCCGCTGTACATCGTAGTCTCGCGATGCGTACTCGTCTGGTTATGTCCATGTCGCGGTGCAGCTCATATAGCTCGTGGTTGTATCTTCTTCTCCACATATTGTATTCGCATATGGGACCAAAGAGCATCTGAGTATTTTTCTTTCGAAACGACCAAGGGTTTCCTCATCCGCTTTCGGTAAGGTCCTGGGATGATCAAGGTCTTATACAGGGTTACCTTGGGTTTTCTGAAGAGGGTTTTATTTCTCAATTGCCTTCTTAACCCAAAGAAGCATCAGTTGGCAAGAGTTATTCTCCGTTTGATCTCCGCACAGATGTTGTTTTCCGTGTCTACAGCAGATCCTAGGTGTTGCAGCGCCGAAATTCAATTTCAATATCTTGATCCGGAAAAATAAATATCGTATTCCAATTACCAATGAAACGTAGTGATTTTATTTTCTACAGAAAAACTTCTTTAAATTATGAGGCATTATTGAAACATTAGATAAAAAAAAATACGAAGTCTTGTACTACCTCGAAGTTATGTCTGTCTATTGTGACAGTTTGTCCAATTCGTCGATGTTCTCTGTACTTGTTTCATAACATTTCGTTTTACCCCCATTAACCATTAAACTAATTTTTTCCGTTTCTGTTTGAATGCTCGCGCACCTATGACAGCAGCTTCTTCCCATTACGTCCATATCGTCTGCTTATCACAAACGGCTGTTGGCAGCAGTGAGTCGAGTAGCCGCTACTCCAAGCCGAGGATCAGCTTTATGTGAACACGAAATTATCAAGACTCGCTGCCAGCCGGCGACTATTTACAAGCGGCTGGCATATTTGAACGTGTTTAACTTCTAACTGCTGGCAGCCTTGTGTGATTCGTGCTTAAGCGATATACATTTTTGAAAGGTTATTCCTAGTGTTGGGGTTTGAGTTTTGAACAATATTTTCAAGTATGATGTAAAAAAATTGCATGACGTATGACGTGTGTTGCCTTTTTCGACATCTAAGGTCTCCCAGAGGTTCGAGGTTCGAATCCCAGCAGAGGCAAAAATGTTTTTCCACGGGTATCGCCTTTCGCGAGGATTTGGCAAGTCCTCCGTTAGTAAATTCATTGCCATGAAAAGCTTTCTCAATTAGCCGTTCGGAACCGGCAGAAAATTGTAGGTCCCCTCCATTCCCTCACAAGGCATGGTTGTGAGAAATGCGCTAGGCCCAAGGGCTGCTAGCTCTGTTGCGCCACCCTATTGATTTATTTATTTATTTATTTAAGGTCTCCGTGAGGTCTTTACTGACCTTGACGCAACAGAATGAATTTTCCGAATTCATTTTTCATTTTGGTAACAAAAAAAATTGTGTATTTGGGATGTACTCCCGGGTGTTTTCCAAGATTTAATTTTGATGGGACTTACTACAAGCTTAAAAGTACTTAAACAATACTAAACTTAAACTAACTAAAACTAATTTAAAACTAAACTAAACTATAAGTAATGACAAACTGTTTAAAAGGAGTACTTTTAAACAGGAACTTGGAAGATTGAGGTAGAAAAGTAAAGGGACATAATTAATCTTACTCAGCATGCGGGGTAAAAGTTCGTTGAAACCATAAGATGTACAATGAGAAGGTAAAAAAGGCGGGATGATCTTACATTTCTGGGATTAGTGTTGAAACAGATAAGGTCTAAAAGTGGGGAGCACTCTGTGTTACCAGTAAAAAGGCGGCGAAAGAAGATAATGTCAAACACATCTCTTCGGACTTCTAGGGAGTGGAGATTAATAATTGAGAGAGGTTCGCGATAAGGAGGCAGGGTGAGAAAGTTTCTAGAGACCCCGAAGAGCAAAGTGCAAAAAACGACGTTGAAGGCTTTCGCTTTCGGATTTGATGACAAGGGTGTTGCGGAACTTTTTGGACCATCTTTTGATAATCCCAAGGGCGGAATTAGCTCTTAATATCACTACGTCAATTTGAGAGCGAAAATTTAATTCGCCGTCGCAGAGAACACCTAAATCACGAATAAGCTGCACATGGTTTATGGGAAGGTTCTGAAAATGATAGGATTTGGGAAGAGGTTTTTTTATTTTTTCGAAAAAAGTTATCGCCTCGCATTTGACAATGATTTCAAGTACTTACTACACCAAGTGACGAATGAATCGAGGTCATTTTGAACCTGGAGAAAAAAATGAAAAAGAGGGGTTCAAGATGGCAACCTTGAGGTACACCGAAGGTTGCCACAAAAGCAACTGAAAAAGTAGAACGGAAACGAACTCTATATTGGCGGTTGTCTAGATATGAAGAGATCCATTTGAGTAGGATAGGACTGAATGAAAGTTTAAAGAGGAATAAAGTGTGAGAGATTTTGTCGAAAGCTTTGCTGAAATCTGTGGTGATGACGTCAACATCGTTTCCTTTTTTATATCACAGAGTGAGAAGGAAAGAAACTCAACTAGATTAGTGGTTGTAAACCTTCCTTACAGAATCCGTGCTGCTTGGAGTATATTATTGATTTGCACTCGAAAAAAAGTATTTTATTTGGAATGCTTTCGAAAATCTTAGGGATATGAGAGAGTTTAGCTATGGGTCTATAGTTATAAATTTGGGTTTTGGGACCTTTCTTATGGGTAGGTGAAATAACGGATATTTTCGATGATACACGAAAAATCCCACTTTAACACTTTAATTGCCGTGTTAAACGTTTTCGTGTGGCACCTGATAGTTCCTCAGAAGCCGCGTCCCACATTTTCGTGCGACACCTAATCATTCAGTTCAGGCCATGTTGTAATTTTTTATGCAGAAGTATATTGGATTTTGTATGGGTTTTAGATTGTGTGGCTTCTGGTGAAGATTTTGGTTTTACTTACGTTGCCGTAGGATAACTTTACGTTTTCGTACAACGTGGCTTCAACAGATATTTTTTTTATTACAGGTTTACGTCGTACAAAAACGTGCGACACACAAATACCGTTAGAATTACACAGTTATGACGGAAAAAAAGTTGTGATTGGAAACTGCTTTTTAGACACTTACAGCCCTATTATGGTTGTCAACTATCAATCAATTGATACACGATAAGTTCTATCAATAAATTGATAAATCGGTATTATGCAAGTCAATTGATAAATTTTCTTCCATTGTGAACAGTGTGCTCGTACTAAGCGTTGACACACCCCACATCTAGGTACAAAGCGACCATTTTAATTTCCTGCATTCAATGAACACTAAACACATTTAACTTCAAAATTCAATTTGAAATGAATTTTTGCTATACGGCACAGAAAACACACTCGACGATATAGCCCTTATGCTAGTCAAGGACTTACCTGTGTATTAGCTACACAATTCCAGTAAAATAAACAAAAAAAATGTTCATCAACGACGAATTTGCGATTGACTGAAAAATTGATAGATATCAAAAATGTTGATAACCATAATACCGAACAAGCAACCACAGACGTTCACAATAGAAAGCATTTCATTCACAACTGATCAAAAGTTCCGGTGGTTGTTATCCGTAAACCACTTAACCAATTTCATTGATAGACGAGCAAATTTATCAAGTATCGTATTGATATTTGACAACCATAATAGAGCTGTTAGGTACAGAAAATTGGAAAAAAAAATACTTTGACCTGGCATAAACCAAAATGTTAAAGTGACTTGGCAGTCAAAGTGTTAAAGGGATAGTTTGAAAAGGTTAGTGTTGGGGAGGGCTAAACTGGAGCAACATTTTTAATCAAAATAGCAGGATTGCCATCTAGACCTGTATGGTACTCATCTTTGAGTTTGAGGATCCCATTAAGAACAATTGACTGATTAAATCGACGTTACTTTGAGACAAAAGATAGGAATAAAAAACCTAATGGCATAAAATGTAGTAATCATCAAACAACCATTCACAATGCTAAGGAATCATAATTGAAATTTATCTACGCAGTTATTTTGTAATTTAATTAGTTTTTATTTAATTTCAGGAGAAAATCCTCAACAGGGTACTGAAAACCGCGAGCCCTTACCAAATCCGTGGGGTGGTTCAGGAAACAACCAAAGCGGTGGACAAACCGGCGGTGGGGGTAATTCTGGTCTCCCACCAGCAGGGCTCCTCAATACCCCAGCTATGCAAAGTTTAATGCAACAAATGAGCGATAACCCGCAAATGATGCAAAGTCTACTCAATGCCCCATACACTCGGAACATGATGGAAGCTCTTTCCGCTGATCCTGATATGGCATCGCGAATTTTGAATACAAGTCCCATGCTAGCTAACAATCCGCAGTTGCAAGAGCAAATGCGAACCATGATGCCCCAATTTCTACAACAAATGCAAAATCCTGATGTTATGTCAATGATGTCTAATCCCCAAGCACTGAACGCAATTCTACAAATTCAACAAGGG
The DNA here is from genome assembly GCA_949752695.1 of Melanostoma scalare. Taxonomy (NCBI): domain Eukaryota; kingdom Metazoa; phylum Arthropoda; class Insecta; order Diptera; family Syrphidae; genus Melanostoma; species Melanostoma scalare. The sequence goes on from OX456985.1 coordinate 56,239,826, forward strand.
ATGGAACAGTTACGTGCAGCAGCACCAGGTGTGGTCGGGTCGTTGGGCATTCCACCGCCTCCACCAGGTACGACAACACCAAATACTACTTCAACTAATTCGTCGACAACACAACAAACTGGTGGAACTACTACAACAGCTCCAGCCGCTAATCCCCAATTGTTCAATGATTTTATGGCAAGAATGATGAATGGTATGTCCAGCGGTGCTAATACTAATCAACCGCCAGAGGAAAGGTACTCCTCGCAACTAGAACAACTAACATCAATGGGATTTGTTAACAGAGAAGCTAATTTACAAGGTGAGTTTTTTTTGGATTTTGAATAGAAAACTCATATAAATGAAAATCGTCGTTAGATCTCTGTATTGCCCTACTCTGTGAGGATTACTTACTCGTAAATTGATTCGAAAATTGTTTCTGATTCGTTTTTAACATGGCAAATGGAGTGTATGTTTGAAAAATTTGCTCAAATTGAACGAAAACATCTATCTAATCGTACGGCAGTATTTTGTTGAAGTGAAACAAAGTTTCAGAAACTGTTTTGGTCATCCTTGAGTAATTAATGTCTATAGAGATTGTGTAGCAATAATTTTTTTTTTTAATTTGTAAGAACTTAGATTAAAGTCTACAAAAAAATTCTTCTTCTTCTTCTTTCCATTTCCGGCGTTACGAGTAGTGATCTTGAAGCGATCACAACTCTCCCACTTTTCTGCTTCACACTAGTGATCCGCCTGTGGGGTACGCCGCGTTGACCTCAGAAAGCGTCGGCAAGCCTCCCGGTTTTGGATTGTTCCATGTCTGAGGCCAACCAAATGCTGCTGTTTTTGCATTTGCTTGTACCAGGAGTGTTTTGGCCTGCCTTTTCTTTTTCGTCGCGAATTTGTTGAAACGTTGTACGATATTGCCTTTTGGACGGGGTTCTGCGGATCTCTCCTTTGAACATGACAATACCAACTGAGCCGGTCGTGCTGAATTTTGTCCAAGATGGTAATTTTGACATGAAGGCTTCCACGGATCTTAGTACTTCTAATTCGATCAAGCTTTGTTACTCCTGCTGTCATCCGAAGCATCTTCATTTCGGCTGCCGTCAATTCGCTCTCATACTTTTTGTACATTGCCCAACATTGTGAACCGTATGTCAGAGCTGGTCGGACAACTGCTGTGTAGAGTCTTCCCTTCAGCTTAGGGGGCATTTTTCGATCACAGAAGATAGCGGAGTTTTCTCGCCACTTCATCCACCCTACGCTTACTCGATGATTGATGTCGTCATCACAAGTTGCTTCACTATTGATCATAGATCCCAGATATTTAAACTTTTCACACTTGGGAAGCACATTTCCATTCAAATAAATGTCTGGAATAGGCTTGTCTGGGTCAGAAAAAGGGCAGCACAGATATTCAGTCTTTTTAGCGCTAATACGGTACCCATTTCCTTCCAGAACATCAATCCAAACGTCAAGTGCTCGTTGCAAGGATGTAGGATCCTCGCTTATGATGGCTCCATCATAATCCTCGTTTGTCTTCCCGACATGTCCATTCAAATCTCCTCCAACAAACAAATACACTTTTTTTTTGGGATGTTCTTAAGTAGGTTATGAAAATCAAGCCAGAATGCATCTTTTTCCTCCTGCTCACACCCTATTTGGGGAGCATATGCACTGATTATATTCCAGACCTTTCCTTCCATCACCAATTTAAGAGACATCAAACGGTCACTGGACTTCAAAATGGTCAACACGCTGTTATATAAACTTTGGTCAAGGATGATACCGACTCCGTTCCTACCTTGTTCTGTTCCATAGTAGAACATCTTGTAAGCCTTGGTCTTTGCATCTAAGAAACGGGCTTTGTTTGCTGTGTTTCGCCATTTCGTTTCCTGAACACACAAGATGTCCACTCGCCTCCTTCTCATCATCTCTTCGAGTTCGAAACTTCTACCAGTCATACTTCCAACGTTCCAACTCGCGACTCTAAATTTTCATCCAACTCGTCGCATTACTTTGCTAGCCCCCGGAATCCGTATAGCTCTGACCCGAACATTGCTGCTCGGTCCAGGATCAGCTCCATGCATAGCAATGGAACTGTCTGGCGGGGTAGTGCTTCTTATGTTTGCAAGTACTTCCATAATGCTCAAAATTTTTCAAAAATTTTCCTTTCATCCTTTTCGACACATGCATGCTCCATTTAATGAGTTTGATTTCCCTTTTACTACACCGGTGATCTCCAGTCGTGTAAACCCCGGGATCTGCATGCATACTTGGGGAGAGTTTTTAGGTGGTATGTGTGTCGCTAGACTCACTTTGATGTTAGTCGTCTAGATATGATTGTTCCTTTAGTCGCCTTTTACGACAAGCGGGAAGGCGCTGCAGTGCTATTCTAACCCGACACTGCACGGGGAAAGTCTACAAAAAAATTATAAGTAATAAATTGTTTACATAGGAGAAAGTTCCATTATTCAAATAATTAAAGGCTGTTTCACCTTCACTTTGCAAAATTTTATAATTTCTGCTTTGCCGAAGTGCACATTAGTAACGACAGCAAATGAGGTGAACTTATATCAGCCTTCAAAAGTTTGAATATAAACGTAGCGTTAAGTGATGATCTCATATCCTCAATCATATTCAGACCAATCAGCGGAAGTCGCTAGCAATATGAAGGAAGGATGAAGATTATTTTCCCAGTTAAGAGGACGCAGAGCGAACGTGAGAAATTGATTTTGAACTGAGAATTCGGCTTAAATCCACACTTGGTATCTATATTCCAAGACCGAACAAATCAGGCCAATGAATAAGCTTTTTGAAACTTCTGGATCGCTGAACTCTTTGGATCAACGTTTAATCATTCCCAGGCGAATAGAAGCTTTTGCCGTTATGGAATCAATATCCATTCTGAAGTCTAATTTCTGATCAAATATGAGTCCCATCCACAATATAATTTACTCTTTTAAGTTTTGAGTTCTTTATAAAATAATCATTTTCGAAACCACTTTTAGTTCCTGTGAAACTAATTACTTTGCATTTCTTAGAGTTCAGTGTGAGATACTTGTTATTGCCGCATTGCACTAAATGATCGATATTAACCTGCATTTGAATGTAAACAGCACTATTTTTGTTTTAAAACAAGAATTTCGCATCTTCAGCATATAGATGTATATCACAGCTTTTTATTACAGAGGATAGATCATTTGTAAATATCAAATAATAGTGCTCCCAGGTGGTTTCCTTGAGGTACACCGGATTTAACTGCTACCAGGCAGGAAACTTGAACTTAACGTATTGCGTACAAGATAATAACTAACTTTTAGTCTTTTCAACAATTTTTCGAGGCCAACCAAAATTGGAAAGTTTTTCAACTAGCAGCTTATGACGTTGGTCAAAAGCTTAGTTAGACAGACTTCGTTTGATGGATGGTCGGATGTAGTTTTTTTATCAGACTTGTATTCCAACATTATGACACATATTCCTCCGCTCCGTCCAGCTTCAAAATTTTCAAAAGTATTTGAAAACCATCCAACAAGTTGGACAAGCGCTGCGCTGGTCGGATGGTTCATATTCCAAAATTGGTTGTACAAACCAAAGTCTGTTCTATTAGTTGTACAATATGACCAGTGTTTCCGTTTGAAAACCATTCGTAGATCCATTTGTGATGCAAGATGAAATTTTCAAAAGATTTGTAATTGTAGATCTGTCCTTGACGAATGTATGTCGGTCCGATATGTGCGATTTTGTTCCATGAATGAGGTCTTCGATTATTATGCAATCCATCGTCTTAGAAATAACGCTGATTTTTGCAATAACTCTATACTCATGCATATTGCATCGGCTTCCTTATTGTAAATAGTGTTAGTTATTTTAATTGTATAAATCAAAAAGTTTATTTTACAGAATTCATAGTTTTTTTTTTTTTTTTAAAGCCTCGTTTAAAATTTTATTTCGATAATTTAATGCAGATAACTAATTTTTTAACATTTTTAATTTTTTCCCCAATGCGCGTGGGGTGCATTCCGTGTTTCCGTCAGGTCCATATGGCTGGTAATTTAAACGTAGTAACTCTTCTCTGGTTTTGAAAAATAGAGATATCGTACTAAGAGAGTATCAGTCGTTGAAATAGTTACTTGCACCAAGGTTGTGTTGTGGAACCCTATACATATTACGCGTCTCGCTCCGCTGTGCTGCTTCCGTGAAATTGGAGAATATAGTGCCTTTAATTTTTCCCAAAAGTTCAGGTACAGCTTCGATGTTTCTTGCCATCAACTGGATGCCATGTTGTCGTTCCAATAGTGACCATTCCGCGAAGAATTGAGATTTTCATTGCAGCAGGTAGTTTCCAATAGCCTGTGGTTTGGTAGAGCCATCAAACTGTGTTTTTTTTCCAAGAACTCCTGCCCAGTTACAGTTGATGGCTTTTTTTGGTTCCACTAGTTTCTCCTGGAGATGTTTTTTGAAAGAGAGTTGTGGTGTAATGATGCCTCCAAGGTATTTATATTCTCTCACCAACTCGAGGTCTGCATTACCCCATGTCCATTTCTCTTCTCTTGCACATCGTCCTGTGCCTTTTCGAAACACCATTACTTTGGATTTACTTGTAAGACTCCAGAGACGGCAGTATTTTTGCAATTTATTTATCATAATCTGCATCATGTGTGGGGTCTCGGAAAATATGACGATGTCATCTCCATACATTAATGCTTTAATTGTTACACCAGCTAAAAGAATACCACCTGGTAGAGCTGCCGTAAGGTCATCTAAGAATAGTGAAAAGAGGAGTGGGCTCAGAAGACAGCCTTGCTTTACCCCACTTGTCGTCTGAAACCATTCTGAGGTCTCAACTCCATCCCAAACCATAGTCAGATTATTTTCATACATCATTTGCAGTGTATTGAGCATCTTGGATGATAAACCTAAGCACCTTAGCTTGTAGAAGAGAGCACTTCTGTCGATTGAGTCGAAGGCGGCTTTGAAATCTATAAAAAAAAAGCGTATAATTTATTTCCATTGTCCAGGAACGATCTAGCAATGCAAGTCAGAGAAAGATATTGTCAACAGTTGAATATCCCTTTCTAAAACCAGCTTGAAATTCGCTGAGGAGGTTTCTACACTATCATTTGAAGATCTTTGATTGAAATTCAAATGAGTTGGAAATTCCTTTTTTTTTTCCTTTTATTTCCAAAAAGACAACACATATGTTTGTTATGGAACTAATGAAGTCTCTATATTCAGCAGCAGGTTGTATTTCCCTTCTTAATCTTCTGAACTCTTGAGAGATGGGAACAGTAAATTAGAGTTGTAGGTGGTTAAAATACCCGGTTTTTTTTGTTTTTAAGCCTCTTAAAGAAAGATGTGAGCCAAAGATTGCAATTATCAACAATTTTGATGCGAAAAAATGTACTAATTCAAATTCAAATAATTCTTGGCGTTCACTTTTAATTGTTTGTTTTTTTTTTTTATTATTATTATTTATCTTTGGCAGTCCAAAGCAGCGTTTTTTGAAAATTCGATAAAACGAAAAAGCGACAAAAAAAACAAATGAAATAGTTTTAATGTCCATAATTTTATGCCATTAATGTTTAAATATGATTTTGGGCATGTAGCCGCCGCGGCTGGCTCGAATAAAGCCAAGTTTAGAGGTCCAATTTTCAACCACTTTTTCAAGCATTTGAGGCCGTATGTCGGCAATAACGCCATGAATGTTGGCTTTTAAGCCCCTAACGTTTCTTGTTTGTTGACGTAGACTAGCGGCTTTACATATCCCCCAAAGAAAATAATCCAATGGTGTCAAATCACACGTTGTTGGTGGCCAATTGACAGGTCCATTCCGGGAAATTATGCGCTCATCGAATGTTTCCTTCAATAAATCGATTGTGACGTGCGATGCATGTAGCGCCGTCTTGTTGGAACCACATCTCATCCAATTCTTGAACAAAATAGTCGGCTATTATGGCTCTATACCGATCTCCATTAACGGTAACTGACTCGCCAGCAGCATTTTGGAAGAATGACTCAATGACAATGACTCCACCAGCCCATAGAGCACATGAAAGACTCAGTTTTTGTGGATGTAATGGCGTCTCAAGATATTCATGTGGATTCTCTTCACTCCAAATGCGGTAATTTTGCTTGTTGACGCAACCATTCAACCATAAATGAACATCATCGCTGAACAAAATTCTGCGATGAAAATCAGCATCGAGATCAATCTCATTTTTGGCCCATACACCAAAATTAAGACGCATTGCGTGGTCTCACGGCTTTTATTCTTGCACAAGCTGGATCTTGTAAGGTCGTAAGCCAATATCTTTGCACAAATCTTCCATAAAGTTGATGGACAAAGCTTCGATTGCTGTGCACGGTGGAGAATCGATTCATTCAGGTCCTCTTCAACACTTTGCTATACAGCGGCAATTGTTTCTTCGGTGCGCACTGTTGACGTCTCTGCGGATGCGTATTATCACATAAAGTAAATGTAGTGCAAAAACGATCCATGGTTAACCGAATTAATAGCTCTGATGGAAGATTATGTCGAGAATAAAGTAGACGGAGCTTGCGGTAAAATTCGCCGAACTGAACCATTTTTTTCGAAATAAATTTGAACGATTTGCAAGCATTGTTCTTTTCTTAATGTCTTTATGATGAAATTGCAAACCAAACTGCAAACTTTTTATAAATGACATAAGAGTTGGCCGATTTGACCACAAGATGTCAGTTTTATCCCTATTTGAAAAACGTACCTCTAAAAAAACACCCGATGTTTCCTATAGCCTTCGTCTCCTTTTTGTTGAGGCTTTTGTAGTCGCCTTATCTGTGTGACAACACACAATTTCACTACTCGAATCGAAATTGAATGAATAAACATTAATAACTTTGTTTTCTTTCTTTTTTCAGCTTTGATTGCAACCTTCGGTGACATAAATGCTGCAGTTGAACGGCTTCTTGCGCTAAACCAATTATCCTTAAGTTAACGTCATTAATTGTAAGCTGTTTGAAGTTTATATAACGTTAAATTTTTATTTGACTTAACAATATGTTGCATTGGTCATATTTTATACAAATATTAAAGTATTTTGTTGCATCTACTTCTACATAAATATAATACATAATAACAAAAAATAAATGAAAATACCGCGATTATAAAAAAAGGTTATTATGAAAAAAAGAACAAAACAGTTTGACTTACTCTTTGCTTTCAAATTTCTGGTTGGCGATTGCAACAATCAAATTCAAAATAAAAACGAAAAGAAAAAAAAACTAAATGCGTTGCAATTTCTATTAAAGGGTTTTATTATTTAATATTATTTCTACTTCTATTTTTTTTTTCAACCAATTCTGGTTTGAAGAATAATAATTTTTATGGTACATATTATTTAAGTGAGGAAAACAAAGTGGAAAATTTGTTTTTTTTTGTTATTGTACACCCGCATTTGTATGATGCGCTACTTTGTAATTTGCAATACATTTTTGAAATAAGAGCTTATTTGAATACAGTTGTTGTTTATTTCCTTGTTGAAAACGAAAGCACAACTTAGTGTGAAATGAAAATAATTGCTCTGTGTTTTTCTGTTCTTTAATTGTATCTTTATTGTAAATGGAAGCGTTACGGTAAATCTTTTTCTCTATGTAATATATAAACCTTAAATTAAATGTCATTCCAGGAACAACAATGTAAGAAAAGCGATAGTTGTTTACACGCATCTACGAAATTGATAAAAGAACATTTCGTTTATTTTCAAATAAAATAAAGACATGAATAAAACAAATCAAGAATTTTTTTATTTATTTAAAGACATTACTGCAGTTTAATTCTATTTATGGTTTTTAAATGAAATTATATTTCACGTTTTGTGTAGGCGGTACGACATGATGAATTTGTAATCCGAATACAATATTCAGCTCTGTTATTATAACCGTTTGGAGAAATCTCGGATCAGAGAAAAGTTAAGTTACGGCCGGAAGGTAAGTTGTCTTCATGGTACCGAATCGGAGTACAAAAAAAGACCTGAGCTTATTTGCCATCTAATTTGTAAAAATATTTACCACTGGTTGTTAGTTTTTTTTTTTTTTTGAAGGAGCAAAACAGCAAAAAAAATATTAAACAAAAATAACGTAGTCATCGTCAATATTTTCAGCACTCACTTTTCAGTTTTCGAGTAATTTTCTTAACACAATAAAAAGCGAAAACTTAATCTGTTGGACATTTTTTAATAATTAAGCTACAGAGATTTATGAAGGAGGCTTTCTGAGCTCAGCATTACGTGGACAAGAATCCTGCATTTAAAGATTTTGATTGAGACAAGTTTTTCAAAAATTGTCTACATGGTTCAATGTATGCTTGTAGCATAAAAAATTTCTTGAAACTGACACCTATGTACATAAGTGCTTTCGACGAACAATTTTTTTTTTTTTTTTTTGAAATAACGCTTTATGAGCACAAAATACATATTTTAGTGATTAAATTTTTATTTCATTCAAAAACAACATATTCCAGTTTTTCTAGTTTTGAGATATTCAAAAATTTTCAATGGTTTCACTCGGGGAAGCACTCATTTTAAAAACCAATGGAACACCCAAAATTGTTTCTATTCAGTTTAACGTAATTGCCTTTGTGTGAGTGAAACACCTATGGCTCTTAAAAATATTCTTTGAAGTAAGTAAGTAAGTAATTTTATTGAGATTTTTGTTGATTTACATTGGTATCTTATTAATAAATATTATAGCAACTTAAGACTTAGATTGCCGACTTAGACTTGGCCTGGCCATACAATGTACACTAAAATATCTTTTCATTTCAGACTTAAGAGCTATTTACGAATATAAAAGTAAGAAAACTACAGTAACATAAATATGTGTCCACTCAAAAAAGACCATAACTAGAACTTAATGACTAAAGAAACGGGGTAACAAAGGGGATAGATAAATTAAACAAAACAAAAGGTGGATGCAAGAAAGAGGAAAAAAGAAAATAAAGATTTCATCTCCACCCCTTCCCCGCATTCATCTAGAGCTAGACACTATGTGTGTTCGCTTAGAGTGAAATGGCAAGATTAAATTGAGTCCATACAAAGCTACGAAAGTATTATCTCACATATCGAGAAAGGTATATTGTAATAGTAATGCATAACTGGTATTCTTATTTGTACTATTTCATTGATTTTCAATTTTCGTAAATTGGATACGGGAAAAACTTAAACTAGAGAAGCTTAATTAAGTGCAAATTTTAAGGCACATCAAGTTGTACTTCGTTATAAGATAGGCACTAGTTTTTAGTTCTTAAAATCGTCTTTGATTTTTATATCGACATTAAATTAAGTTCAAAACATGGTTGTTTTTTTTTGTTTTACAAAGATATTCTTTTTTAAATCTCTACTTATTTTCTTATTGCTGTGGGTAGAAATATTCTTTGAAGAAACTTTTCTTTTTGACATTTGAGTAACATGTGTTAGTGCTTCTGAGTCGATTCTCACTTCAAATCGAGAAGCGGTTGTCACTCCTCAGAATCATGAGGAGCGATCATTTTGCACCAATGGAACGGTTTGAGAATGCTTCTGAACGCTCCTGGACGGTTCTTTTCGTCCAATGGAATGTGACATTAGAGAATCTCGAAATCAAACTGTTTTAGTAGTTCTGCTTGAATTATTAAGTGGAATAAAGTTGATTTAATCACAGTTACAGATAGATTTTTAAAAAATGAAGCAAACTGCATAGTTAACTCGATCTTCTCGAAAAGTGGAATACGTTGTTTTTGAGTCTAGGAGACACATCAAATATAGGTATCTTGGCTAAAGGGGAGAGAGAAAACATATTTATGATCTAGGGCAAAATACTGACGATCTAGAATTGGTCGGGCGTATCTTTGGAAGTCTTATAGTTTCTACAGGGTATGGAAAGGTATAAGAATAGCCAATGGGGAATGCTTCATTTCCAGAACAACTATCTCGTATGTAGACCCCAACAACTCCACATTAAAGTCTGATGATAATAAGCCGAATGCATGAATAGAATTATTGTTTAAATTAGCAATTGAACTGCATTTGCATTAACTAGGTTTGTTCGTTGAAGCCATAGGGTCGCCCTGTGGTCGCCACAAAGCGTTTTTTTGAGACACCTAAAGTCACTCTGAATGTCAAAATGAGTGTTTTTTGAGTCCTAGGGTTGACCTTGGTTTTCCCTCAACTCGCTGTGGCGAATTGAGTGCTGTCAAATGGCATATACTTTTTTTTTTTAAATGGCGGGGATGTGTGGTGATTTGTGGTTTAGCGTTTTTTGAGGACAGGAAAACCCAGGTTTTTTTGAAAACTCATAGGGTTGTCAAGAAAACCAACCTGGGAAAGTTCAACGAATGAACCTAATTTGTCATTAATGAAAACCGGCTGCTACTTTTTCGATTGTTGACCTTACTGCTTAAACAAAAAAGAAGATATAAAAAGAGGTACATACATTATGATGTTGTTTCCGAAATAATTTTACTAGAAATACTTACATACAAGAAATAAAAATCAAAGATAATTGTCATTTTTTTTTTGTTTTTTATTTATTTAAGTTTGGAATTTCACCACGACTCCAGTTTTAATCAAAAAAATATGTCGCCATTTTGAATTTCTACCACAAAAAAATTTTTTGCGGGTGTTTTAGCAAAGGGGGTACGATTTGACCCTCTATATCTATATTATCTACTCTGTTGTAGATCTAAAGTGTTTATTGAAGAATTTTGAATTTAAATATTATTTGTGATAGTGCAATCACAAAAAATGTTGTTAGCACAAATGTTATATGCATTGTTCTTTGTCATATTCGTTTTTCTTAACAAAAAATTAGAAGGAATTGGCTAATGGCGTTAAGAAAACGTTCAACTTTTCTTTTGCTCCGCAGTGTTTTATTTCGGGCCAGATTACAAAAAAAGTAACGCTCAAAACGAAACCCATTGCATATCTTTTGGCAGTTCAAAGCCATGGATACATTTCAAATTTTGAACACAAGAAACGCAATCCGTGGCATTTTTTGGCAGTTCATTGCATGACATCGCAAATTCATTCATTAATTTTCAACACACCTTCAGTTTTTTTTTTATATACCTGAATGATTTAAACGTTGGGTTACAATCATAATGCGGCTCTTACACCACGCAATATTATTGTGCAAAATAATAATACACGACGCGATATTACTGCATAATATTATTTCCTTCCTGCAGATTATTCTGTATCGGTTCGTAGCTAAAGGAAGACATACTGTGTGAAAACGCAATATATTGAAGAAGTTCCAAAAAATTTTAACATTTCACAATATATTGGGCAAACTAAAATTATTGCACAATAAAACCTTTGCACGGTCAATATTATTGCGCAATATTGCGTGGTGTAAGGGCCGCATAAGACAATCGAATAATTCGTAGAAATCAGACCCATAGTACCGTTTTTTTTTGTTTTCAAAACTGATTTTTTCTTTAAACACCTGCACGGTTTTAACGAAATTACATATTTTAGAAGTCCTATGTTAGTTAAGAAACATTGCAAATCAACATTTGCAATTTTTTGAAATATTTTCAAAACCGTACCTTTGACTTTTTTCAAATTGTATTGTCAAAATAACTTCTAGCAAGACCTTAAAATTTGCATATTTGACTTCAAAATTTGTTTTAAAAAAGTGAAAAAGTTTCTGGAAGAGAGTACTTATCCTTTTTTAATTTCTCAAAAACTAAGAAAGATTTTTTCGAAATTCTTCAAAAATTGCGTTACGTACTACTTGAACGGCCATTATACATTACATTAGGTTTTTGAAGTGCTGAACTTAAAATTAGTCGCAGATTTGCTGTGTAACGTTGTGAACTCAGACTTAGATTCACCGCACAAATAATCTTTGGAAAAACATAGTTTGGTTTCGGGGTTAAAGTCATTCGGCACTAGCGATAGCGAGGTATCCGTTTGGAGCGGAAAATTGTCCGCAACGTCGGACGAAATCGGAAAAACTATTGCAATAAGCTATCAGAAATTTCACAAATAAAGCAATTGATCGGACTTCAACGCAGTTCGCCTTGTGTGTTGAAATGATATTGGAGAACAATTCCAAAAAGCTGTTCGGAAGAACACTTCAAAGCAAAAACCTCCGATTCGTACAAAATCGGAAACTTCGCTAGGGCAGATTGTTTTCTAGTTGAATGTAAGGAAAATACAAAGTTGAACACTGCCATGTGAAAACGATAGCTAAGAATGCACATTGCATGTGATTTCATATCCGAACGAACTGTCAACATGTCAATTTACATGACGTCAAATACTAGACTAAGACGTTGTTATGTTCCATCACTTTGTGACTGTTGTCGCTGTGGGTTTCCAATGTCAAAGTTTTTTTTTGTTTAAAACAAAGGATACCACCTACAATTATCTCGTTGACAACAAAGAATAATGAAAACCAAACAAACAAATGGAACGATTTGAAACAAAATTATTACTGCGCATTAATTTCTTCACAGGAAATTATTTTTGCTTCATGAGTAATTTAACTTTGGTCATCCAACCGAATTTGTCTGTGGTCGCTTGTGCATACCTAGATAGTACTCTTAGTTTTGGGGAATTATATTTGACACAAGTAATATGACTTGACCATTTCATCTCCATCAACCTCATTCTCGGAATAAATTTTGTTTATCAACACATTCCTAAAATACAGAAACTGCGAGCGTTGGGCGCCATTTAAAAAAATTTTTATTTTGCTATTTTTGACAGCTTTAAAATTTATCTGAATTCTTCCCAATAAATGCTTAGAGCTGCTTTGAAGCGAGTTTAGCAAAGACCAAGGCTTAAGAACACAGGTTTGTACTTTCAGGATGATTCAAACTATTCTAAAAACTCTTTGTTGCGATCACTGGTCAAACTTAGAAACCACCAAAGTAAAATATAATTACTAACTTTTAATTTATGCTTTTTTGTTTGGCAAAACCTAAACCCCTAACTCTTCTTAAATTCAGACCAGTCTTTGTGTGGGTTCTGCAAGAAAGCTAACACCAAAACTACATCGAGAGCAAAATCAAGGTCCCTCGAAAGTACTCTAACAGCCCGATCGCTACGCTGACACCTCACAAGTCACAACATTTCAGTCCAGTCACAACTTTTCTTTCACTCAATACTCAAATTTTGATGGTGCTCAGCAGGTAACAACTCACAACGTTGTGTCTTTTAACTTTAGGTCATAATCGGGCTCTAATTTTATAAAAAAAAAATACTTTTAACAAACACACATCAGATTTTGAATAGAATCTCTATCTTCTACAATTTGCCGATATACCGCTAAAACTTTTATCGTATTCATCGTATACGATATAAAAAAAATCATGAGCATGACTCGCACCTAAAACACAAGTACAACCGTCAAGTGAAGCCACATACCTCACTCCATCAATACAGGATTTTCTTGTTTGCGGCTTTCGCCGTCCATTCTTTTATAGTTGAGCCAAGATAGTGGATTCCAATTCCATTTCCAGTTCAGTCTTCAGTGTTCTGTTTGGTTTCGCGGTGGTGAATTGCGTCGGCATTTTGTCTGTTTGCTCAACCGAATAGAAATATACAAAATAAAAAAAGAAGATTAAAAAAAAAGTATCTGTTATGCGAACACATTGCAAACATTCTAATGAATGAATGGACTAACTAACTTGCCATCATATTGCTAATTAGTTTGTATACGCTCTACTATGGAAGATCTCAATATTGAGACCAAGTTCAGTGAAGAAAAGTGAAGAATCTTTTGAATCCCAAGTAAAAATCAAATCAAATTGAATCAATTCCCTCATCATGATGATGTATCGTATTACAAGAATCGTGCATTTTCTTGAAGAAAATTAATAAGCTGAGTCTGCGGTGTGCAAAATAATATTCCCACGAAATTCTGTGCGTGGCTGTGTACCAACTTCCAACCACCTCTCCAAGGTTCATATTTAAGAAAGAAAAAAAGGTGCGATAAACGTAAAGTGCTTCAAGAATTTATCTGCTTAGAAATTCTAAAGATTGAAAGCAGAGTTCATGTGAAAGAAGTTCAAAAGTTATGGAACTTATGCACGGTAAGTAAGTGAGAGATGCAGCCACTGCGATTTAACTTAATTTAGTCGGATAGTGGGTTTGCTGTGTGGTTCTCTAAAGTTTAGGAATGCCCATCAATTGAGATGCTTTTGACTGTAAAGCATAACCAGTTCTGGGAAAAAATTCCTCTTGGTAAGGGAGTCTGTGGCAGAGATTTTTTTTTTCATTTATTTCTTACCTTGTATCTGGCTTCTGCCTTCGCAGATCGGAGGAGAGTTGTATGAATGCCAATATGCGACTCCAAGAGTCTCCAATTTTACTTTTAGAGTTTTTTTTATTATTGGGATAAAATTAACTACAGAAAAAAAACTGGTGTGTACTTAAAAGCTAAGTGGCTCTTCTTGAATTTCCGAAGCAGGTGCTTGAAGGAAATGGCTCGCGCTCTTAAAAATAAAAGACAGGTGCTGACTGCTGACTGCTGGTTGGGTTTTGTGTGTGCATACAAATGCAATTAGAATGAAAAAAAAAAATAATAATAAGAACTATATTTGAAGAGGGGTGAGCCCCTCACACAAGAATGTAACGGAAATTGAGGAAATGAGAGTGAATCAAACGACAAACACGAAGAAGAAACTGGTTATGCCGATACTACTCGCATTTCGTAGTTTCGTTCGATGGATGAATATCGTGTTTTGAGGAACTAATTTAATACTAGTTTGGCGGTGGCGGTCGGTGTGTAGTCTTCTGTATAGTGTAGCATTATGCAAATTTGAAAATTGAAACTAAATATACAAAAGAATGGGAAGTTATGAAATTCAAATATAAACCGTCAAAGCAAACATTTGTTTAAATAGGTTGACATTGCTATGAAGTAAGGAACATTTAAAAGATCTCGAGGCCCACTTATGGGAAGCAAAATTTTTTGTTTATTTAAGAAGATCATTAGCGTACATTCAAATAATATTCCCGCACATTTTTGATTAAACTTAACGACAAGAAAAATTGCCTTTTTTGTTGTATGTATAGGTAATCCAGCCATGAAATTTGTTTGGAGTAATTAAGATCAGAGCATGTGAATATAAATTCGGCAGTCAAATCTAAAAATAAACTTGGGCTGGGTATCTAGATATACAGACATACATGGGTACATATCTTCTCAAACGTGGGCAAAGGAGAAAGAACGAAATGGAAATTAATTTGACAATTAGAATCAACATTAGGAAGGCGCTCAGCGCGCGTCCAAGTGGGTGATTTAAATTTATGGTGAGATTGAGATATCTATGTAGGTATGTCTTGCAAAACATGTAAGAATGTTTTGTCTCTCATCTTAATAGGCGATTGCTTTTTATAGCTTTTTGTTTTAACTTATTTGTAGTAGGTAGGCAGTAGGCATCCCAAATAAAATAAGTAGTAGTGATTTTTTATTTTTAAGGAAAACCAAAACAAATGTAAAGCCTCCATTTATGAGAAGCGATTTGAACTTTCAATTGGATGCGAACTTCTTTTATCTTCTTCTTATCCCTTTTCCGGGGTTTCGGACATCGTGATCTCGAAGGGATCACAGCTCCACAGAGTAGAACCTGAGAGTCAATACTGGCAAGGTAGTGTCATTTTATCCACAAACTAAATAAGACCGGGAACCCTCGTTCTATAAGATTATAAGATAAATAAGATGCTATCTTTGATTTCACAACAACAAAAAAAATAGAGAGTGTTTCAGGCAAAGGGGGTACGAGTTGAATCTCTGTATTTATTTACTCTGTGTACAGCTCTCTTTCTTATCTGGCTCTAACTAGTGAGTGGTGTTTTGCTCGTGAGGTACGGCGCGTTGACCTCAGAATGCGTCGGCAAACCTCCCCTTTTTTGATTGCTCCATGTCTGAAACTAACCAAGCACAGATATCGTTGTCTGTTCCAGGACTGCCTTTTTGGTTTCTTCAGGATCTGATTTATATGACAGGATTCCCTGAATCTTTCCTTTGAACTTGACAATATCAGCTGAACGTGATGTTCTCTATTTTCTGCAAAAGGGAAAAGGTTTCCACTGTTCTTGGACTTCTTATACAACCTCTGCTGCTGTCAGCTTTATCTCGTACCGTTTATACATTGTTCAATACTGTGAGCTGTATGTGAGTGCTGGACACACAAAAACGGTGTAGAATCTTCACTTCAGCTAAGGCGGTATTTTTCTATCACAGAAGATGGAGTTTTCTCTTTAATTCATCCACCTTACGCTTACTCTATGATTGATGTTGTCAAGTTGCTTTACTATTAATCATAGATCACAGATATTTAATCTTTTCACGCTCGTGAAGCACATTTCGATTTAAATAATTGTCTGGAGTAGGCATGTCTAAATCAGAAAACGGGAAACTCAAATGTGTGCTCATTTTTTTTTTTTTTTTTATATGTATATCTTTCGGAGACTTTTACATATACATTAAGTGGATCTTTCAGGGATTGGGGTTCACACTTATGATGGCTCCATCGTCATCAAAGAATAGTTGATGTACTTTGGTGTTCTGTACTTTACATTCCAGCAGGTATAGTCAAGGCCTGTAATAAAGAACAGAGGACTCAAGACGCTTCCTTGGTGTACACCCACCGTGACTTGGAATGCTTCAGTAACTCCAGCTGGGCATCTTACCTTCATCGCTGCTCCTTCATCGTTCATCCTTCGTACAAATGCGAACTTCTTTTATAACGTAGTTTTCTTAAGTTATTCATTTCCTAATACCAGTAATCATAATACATAAACAAGAGATACTACCTATTCTGTGAAGGCACTACAATCCAATTTGGAAGCGGTATCGTTCGTTGAACTTATTTCTTGTTCGGCCAAGGTTTCTTCGATATCTTTGTCAAAAAAAATTTCGGTTATTAAAAAGCACTTAACCACACGATATTCTTGTTACTTGACTAAAAATTATTTGCGATTTGATAGCCCTGTTCGTTGCGTAAACACGTCCCAACAAACTTTCTGTGCTTCTTTGAGCTAGCCCTAAACGACGGACGTGCTGACATGACCGTTTGACCGTTTGATTATCTCGAGTCTCGCTCTGGGCATCTACTTTTCATTCAGCCTCCCAGTTTCATATGGACGCGCGCCATCTACTGGACCATAAAAAAGGGAAGGTTGCTACCCTGGTAGTACAATGGAACGGCAATTAGGTCTGAGTCACAGAGGAGATGTAACAAGAGGGTAAGCCTCACACACAACGGCATCTATCTTCAAGCTGATTTTAAAAACACCACTTTATTTTCGGATATCAAGTTGAAAATTGCGAGGCAAGAGAAGTAGCAGCTTTCCCTATTGTTCTTTATTCCTCTTTGGTCTGAGTGCTCCAGATTAGCATAAGCCTCCTCTTTTTTTTTTTGAAAAAGGAGAAGATGCGACATAGAAGCGCAAAAACGGCAGCAACGAGTGGTTCGAGTCAAGGCACCGGCCCATAGAACGTGTGCGCGCGTGCGGCACCGCTTCCAACTGACAGCTCGATTAAATACACACGTTCTTATGAGAGGTGACCCATAAGCACCGCGAGCAACGCGCTGAACGCGCCGAGTAGCCCAACTCAGTCCTTACACGAGAAAATCATAATGAGCACGAGCAAGTTCGACGAACATGTTAGTCGTTAGGGCTAGCTTTAAGGCAAGTTGAAGGCAAACCCTAGGTTACAGAATACTCGTAGAACCATTAAAGCAACTTGAACCGTCTTTAAACGAAACGCCGTAAAAAATTGCTACTATTTCTTTCAAAAGCAGCGTTTTCTTAAGTCTAAGGCAACGAATGCACTGACTGCACTAAGTAGCAATTCAGCTTCGTTATTTCTACCTTATTTTTTGACATGGTGCCCGTATAGTAATGGTTAGCATGTCTGCCAGCTGTTACGAGGGAGGTTCAAACTTCAAAGTTCGAATTCCAACAGAAAACAAAAACAAATTTCCACGGATATCGCTTTCCTCGAGGAATTGGCAATTCCCCCCATAGTAAATTCATTGCCATGAAAACTCTCTCTCGATTAGCCGTTCGGATTCGTCAATTGTAGTCACACTAAGAATGGTTGTGAGAAATGCGTTATACCTTTTTTACAAACGACATTGATGCCATAGTGTTTCCACCTGGACGCCTTCGGGCAAAACTAGTTCTAAGGCAAAATAATACCACTCAAGGAAGTTAAATCCCTGTTCCGATCACGGTGTTCGTGTTTCGAATAGCACAGAGTTTGACTTTCAGAACGAGTTGAGGTTTATAAAAAAAAAGGTTTGTAGCGACCAAAGCGCAAAAAAAAACAAATCTTTTATGTAATCAAGTTGAATGGGAGGTGCTCACTCGGATCTCATAGGATCCATGCTCTCCGAGATAACAGAGAAAGAGGGGTTGTAAGATTGTAAAAAGGGAGAACGGGGTTGGTTTGGGTTCTTGAGCCATTTCGAACCTTGGACTTTAGGATACCGGATCAGTGAAAGGTTAGAGTTGTCACCCAGTTCGTCGAAGAATCATTCTCAGATGGATTTTTTCCTACGGTAGGCCAAGCTTGGGCCCTCATATAGCAAGTGGAATGATTCTTCCTCTGCGTCTTGGCATCCTACATAACTCGGATGAGCCCATTGTCATCATGTACTCGTTAATTGTGAACCGTGGAAATGCCACCCATTCACATACACAATCATGAAAAAATGGCAACTTTTATATTTTCAGAATTACCCAAAAAAGAATCGATTTTAGTAGTGACTGTAGTTTTTCAATAGATGATCTTTTTCCTTCAGTGCATCATTTTTATGTAGAAACTTTCAATAATTTAAAAAAAAAGAACAAACGGAGTCGAATGATCTCAATAATCGAGTGGTCATTTATCAAATTTTCATCTTCTTTTTCTAAGGAACAACAAGACGATACTGAAAACATATTCAGTTTATTAAAAACTCACAAAAACAATAATTTTATTGATAATAAAAATTGCACGCAAAATATATTCTAGCAACTCCTTGTCATAGTGCCATTGATATCAAACCAACCAAGTTTTTGCATTTTATTGTTGGGCAGCAAAGACAACACTTCTGCTTTTAAAGTTAATACCGAGTTTGGTACATAGAGAAACCTCAAGACACGTGAATCAGGTGATACGTGCATATTCCTCATTACATACGTTCCAGCTGGCATTGGACATTTCAGTGACAAGTTGCCTTTATCAGGTCCCAATATTGATGCAGTCGTATCTCTCAATATTTTTATCGAATTGACAATCTGAAGTAAATCACAAGCTTTCATTTTATTACTGTAGAGAACTTTTTTATAACTTTCTGTCGATTGTATTAGTTTGAGATTCCATATGGGAGTAGGCACTGCCTTAAGGAGTCTATAATATGTAGACACAGTATTGTTGCTGTGAATTGTTGCATTCCACATAAAGTTTTCAGTCCCGGTCATTCTAACCTTTCGAAGACGAATCTTATAGCAGTTCTTTCAAATAAATTAATCAAAAAAAGGTTCGTTTAAGTCGTAAATAGAAAAAAAACTCACTTGCTTTGCAAATTCAGCAATTTTAAAAAATAAAAGAATGTATAACAAGGTTTTGGCAAAGGACGTTGGCATGATGTCAATTGTTTCAATTCGATGTTTTTACGCTATTGACGAGTGTCATTAAGAACGCATTGAAATATGTCGTTAGAGTTGAACCAATTTTTACTTGCGATTTGTTTTTGCTTCAGTACCTAAATGGATATTGTAGTTTTTTTCTTTTGGAAAGAGATTGATATTTTAATTGAGGATTAACCATGATAAACCAAAAAAAAAAAGTAGGAAATAATTAGATCATTGGGGGTTAAAATTATATGCCTTTTTTTTTTTAGATATTTACTACGAGCTAATTAGCAAATCAAAACAAAATAATAAGTTGATGAGAATTTTTTTTCATATGGCGGAAAATATCCAAAGTTTATTATTTTGGTTGGGTTGAATTTTCGTTAGTTGGGCGAATTAATTTCCAATTGTTGGCATGAGTATGTCTTGTAGTTAGTTTTAGTTTAGTTTTCAAATGATTTTTATTTCATAAAAGTTACAATAATTTAGTATATCTTTCATTTTTTAACATGGCTCACGCCGTCTGTCAGTTGACTATTATTAATATTTTTTTGTTTAATTGTTTAATGTATAAATTGAAACTTTAAAAAAGTTCATCTAAGATTCGTTTCCTGTAGTTAAGTGCGAGCTTGATGAAATTGTAAAGGGCTTCCCAGTCCATGGCTCCATTTAGAACTCCTACGATTTCCTCTTCATTAAGGTAGTTTACACCAAGTGTACTCCTTCTTTTTCCACTAAAACAGGATACTTTCCCAAGAAATGGAACACGTTTTCACGTTCATTTAGATTACAGAGTCCACATGTTTCTTCCAAATCATTCCTGTGAGGGATATAGTTCAGGGGAAGTATCTCCCCTCGTGCTTTTAAAACCAGTGACATAAGGTCGGTAGGATACTCCGCCCTAAAATAATTGTCTGTTAGCAGATTATAATTGAGCCTTGCGTATATGCCCCTGTGTAATGAACTTCTTGCTTTTCGAATGAAGTTCTCTCTCTTTCTTTCATCGACTAACGTTTTTAGGCTATAGAGTTCGCTTTTCCACGTGTCCATTCTGTCGTTCCGGAGTAGAAGTGTATGTCCACAGTACTTGGCTAGCTCCCTCCAAGATTCGAACCAATGATATTTGTTTTTGAATCACAAGCATGTGATTTTCTTCGGTAGTCTCCTATCATTAGGGTGTCCATCTGAGGTCTGTCTAAAAAGAGAACATTTTGCTCTAGAATCAAAAAAAAGAGACATTCGAAAAATACTAAAGAGAACAAAAAGAGAACACCAAATAAAAAAAATATTTTTTGGTATATTTTTTATTAAAGTTAACAACATTAAAAACAATGCAGTTCAAAAACAAAAGTAGGTTTTAACATGTCAATGAATATATTAGTAAAAATAACTTAACAATTATTTTATAAGTCTTTTAGTTATAAATACGGATCACATTATTCATTAAGTTGCTTGCTACGAAGCTTCCTATTCAACATAATAAAGCCTTGCGCAAACCAACGCGGTGAGTGCGTGCGATGCGATTGCGTTAAGTCAAATCTCTATGTAATCTTATGGACGTTTGACTTAATGCATAGAGATTTGACTTAACGCAATCGCATCGCACGCACTTACCGCGTTGGTTTGCGTAAGGCTTAACTCTCTTCTTCATCGATATCTTCATATTTCTCTTTTTTTCGTTATTTTTGTAGTACTGTTTTTTTTATCAAAATATTTTTATAAAAATCTTGACTGCTGCTTTCTCTATTATTATAAACCAAGCAAAAAATAGAATTGATAGTCGAAATTTTGAGTCTATTTCTTTCTTTGGTCCATTGACCCTCAATTAGAGAAAATATTTTCTTAACATTAAGATTCTGCCCTGGGATTACAAAAATACGCACACATTTTAGAAAGTTCTGAAAAGTGCCCTGGATAATTCACACTATGAAAAAACTTTCGTCCATTTTGCACTTGACATTGACTGTGATTTATTAAAATTTAAATTCTTTGAATTTGTCTTAAGAAACTTATTCAATTCGCAAAATTCATCAAAACATTTACTGTCGTTAATAGTTATGTGCACTTTTGGAAAGTGAATATATAATAGTTTTTTCGACTTCTTCCCATTGTAAGTTTAAAAAATCCAAGAATGACATGAAAACTCTTCCAATTGAAGGCTCCGTTTTTTTAGGTAGACAATCAAATGATTTTTGATAACATATAATGCAATCACTTTTAAAAGCATTTTCTTCTTCTTCACGGCCTGTTCTCTCAGCCAATGTGTTTGATTTTGCAGCAAAAAATTCAATTCAAAAGAATATTTAAAGCTGGTTTATTATTAAATTATAACTTATTTTGAAAATATCGCCGCAGTTCGTACAACGCACGATTTAAGAGAAATAGAGACAGTGATCTTTTATATTTAACAACCACCACCGGCTTTCACTTTACATACCATGAGTATGTGTAGTATGTGGTAGCAATGGCCATTTTCTGCACATGTCTTTGTTGCTTCTTTCCTTGCTTACAGGAAGAGATAGTGGGATGAATTGATTTCGAAGTAGTAGTAAAACTGACGTCCTTGAAAAGCTGAATCTAAGGTTTTTTTAGTATGAAAAATTGTACCTCATCACGCCAATGTTTTAGAAAGAACTGCAATAATTCCTTACTTACATTTAATTGAGGTAAGAAATTAAAAATTATTATATATGAATTAATTCGAATAAAAAAAGTGATATACAAAGAAAAAAGAGAATAAAAAAAGATCCCAACGAAAAAAGATAGTGTAAAAAAAATCGGACCTAAAAAAGAGAACATGTTCTCTTTTAAAGAGATAAGATGGACACCCTACCTATCATCCATTGCAATAGTTCTTAAATGTAGTCCACCTGTGTTTTTAGAGTTGAGATGAATAAAGCTGGAAGACCTGTCTCTAACATTAGTATGTGATTTGCAGTATTATTTGGTAGCTTTAAACTTCTTTTTAAGAAATAACGCAGAAGCTGCTCCACTTCATCGAACTCCTTATGGCCCCAAACTTGAGCTGCATAGCACATTATTGCTTTAGCTTTGGTTTCAAAAATCCGATATTTGGATTCGTATTCAATGTCTTTACAATGAACCACAGTCCTCCATGTGGCGTTCAATGCGTATTTAGATTTTGCCAACTTATCAAGCATGTGGCTTTTCCAGTTCAAGTTCCTAGATATCCGCATACCAAGATAGTTGTATTCATTTACAACTTCAATGCTTTGGGTTCCAAATTTCCAGGTCTCAGTGCGGTAAGTTTCGGCCTCCACCTTTACGGAAAATCATAATTTTGGACTTGTCTAGATTTACCTTGAGCCTCCACTTGTTGCAGTACTCAAACAACCTATTGATCATTAGCTGGAGACTACCAGGCGACTCTGCTAGCACCACAATGTCGTCCGCAAACATAAGAACCTTAACTAAAAGATTTGCTGAAACCACGAAATCCACCTTTGAAAAATCTCTTCTAATTCATCAATAAATAGGGCAAATAATAGGGGACTCAAATTACA
This sequence comes from Melanostoma scalare, assembly GCA_949752695.1. NCBI lineage: Eukaryota > Metazoa > Arthropoda > Insecta > Diptera > Syrphidae > Melanostoma > Melanostoma scalare. The sequence goes on from OX456985.1 coordinate 56,262,933, forward strand.
TCTCTGCCTCAGACCTATTTCTACTTCGAATTGCTGGGATACTTTGCTTCCAAAAGCGACTGCAGAAGTTGTTGAGCTATAAAGATGCTCCAAAACATTTACAAACTTTGACGATACTCCTTTATTACACAGTTTCAACATAAGTGCATTCCTGTCTATAGTATCGAAGACCGACTTGAAATCAACGAAAAAACCGTAGAGTTTTCTTTTGGATCCAATGAAGATTTCAGCTATATTGGTAAGCGAATAGATTTGGTCGATTGTCGAGTAATTCTTTTGAAAACCGGCTTGTGACTCGCTCAGTAAGTTGTTGTTATGAACCCAATCATATAACCGTTTGGACAGAAGTTTTGTGAAAATTTTCATTAATGAATTCAATAGTGATATTCCTCTATAGTTTGCGGCCACTTCCTTGTCACCTTTTTTGAAAATTGGGCAAATGATGGCTTCTTTAAAGTAGTGTGGTAGATATGCTTAATATCATACGCTTGTTAGAGTTTAAGGCTTTTGTTAGAGTTTCAATGAAAATTGGGGTTAGTGTTTTATAGAATTCTTGAGGTATGCCATTTGTTCCTGGAGAATTGTTCCTTTGGAGTTCCTTTAATACAAGTTGAAAATCTTCACAGGAAAAACTTGAGTCCAATTCTTCGTTCTCATATAAAGGTTTGGCAAATTGGAAAGTTGAAGAAAGACTGCTAACAAAAGTTAGCGTTTCAAAGTGATTTGCAAGATCGTCGAATTCAATGGCTAGTTTGTTTTGTTTTTTACTAATTTTCCTAACAATTTTCCAAAACTCCGCAGCGTTTCTGCAATCAGTCTTTTATTGATTCAAATATACAGCAAACGGTTGGAAATTAAGAAAATAAAAAGAGTTTAAGGGCGTCGTCTAACTTCGCGGTTTCAAAATAATCAATTTTTTTTGTTTATTTCGAATCTAGACACTAGAAGGAACATGCCTTGTGAAGGATTTACTCAAAAACATGCTGGTTCAAGTACTACCGAACTCCTTACTCAGCCCTGCCGCCTGCCCATATGTTTTATATTAATCATTTAACGTTAAATGCGTTTTCACGAAAGTTGTCTTTTTTAAAATTGTTGGCACGATTTTAGCGGAACTATCAAATATACTGGAAATCTGTAAACTGTTTTGTATTCGGAAAACGTCTCACTATGATTAGACACAAGCTTTTTTTTTATATCTTACAGCTTTTTTAAGCTAGAAAACAGACAGACAATAGAATTTTTTCTTCAAATCGCTGCCATTTGGTCAAATATCAAAATTTTTCAAAAAACTTGTGTCTAATCAAAGTCGGACTAGTAAGAAGGATAAAGTTAAATATCATAGTTTTCATGTTTCAAGGTTTAAAGTTAAGAAATCATGCCACAAAGTCTACTATGTCGCAACGGCAGAGGTAGATTCAAGGACACGTCAATGCCAAGATAATGGAAAAAACAACAAATCTGTTTTTTTTTTTATTTTAATATTGTATTTATTAAATAAAAAAAATTTGTATCAATATCATGTTCAGTTTTTCGTAATCCAACTTCAAAAATACGCCCGTAATCAGGCACGAAGATAGACGACCCCCATAATTCTCAGTTAAGTTCTAAAGGGTGCTTAAATTTTAAGGGCCGATGTTGATTTTAAATAAAACACGATTTATTTAGGAAATTATTGTATTTCTTTTTATTATGATAATATTAAAATGGAACAAAATATCGACCAAATGGCCGCCGCGATCTCGGCGGCACACCTCCGATGGTCCAAATTTTCGATGACTCGGAGGCATAATTGAGGTTCTATGGCGTTGTTGTGCCGAATTATCTCATCCCTTAGCTCTTGAATTGTTGGTCGCTTATCGACGTACACCTTTTCTTTCAACCCCAAAGAAAATAGTGCAACGGTGTCAAATCACATGATCTTGGCGGCCAATTGACATCGCTACCACGTGAAATAACACAGCCATTGAGTTTGTTGGGCAAAAGAGCCATTGTTTCGTTAGCTGTGTGGCAAGTGGCGCCGCGCCGTCCTGTTGAAACCACATGTCGTCCACATCCATATCTATCTCCCGATTTGGGCCATAAAACTTACTTACTTAGGTGGGCATTACAGTTCGGGGTGAACCTGGGATTCAACCAAAATCCTTCTATAACGACTTCGATTTCGGGCGAGCTCTCTCCAGTTTCGCACTCCAGTCGGTTGAGGTCTTCATCCACTTGATTGCGCCACCTAAGACGAGGTCTTCCCCTTTCGCGATTTCCCTGCAATGTGCAATGTGTTTTCCCACCCGACGAGCCGGAGCGTTTGGGTCCATCCGCTCTACATGGCCCAACCATCGTAGCCTCGCGATGCGTACTCTTCTGGCTATGCCCATGTCGCGGTACAGCTCATACAGCTCGTTGTTGTATCTTCTTCTCCACACATTGTCTTCGCATATGGGACCAAAGATCATTCGGAGAATTTTTCTTTCGAAACGACCAAGGGTTTCCTTATCCGCTTTCGATAAAATTTGTTTCTCAATTGCCTTCTTAACCCAAAGAAGCAACGGTTGGCAAGAGTTATTCTCCGTTTGATCTCCGCACTGATGTTGTTGTCCGTGTCTACAGCGGATCCTAGGTAGACGAAGTCCTGTACTACCTCGAAGTTATGTCTGTCTATTGTGACGATTTGTCCAATTCGTCGATGTTCTGTGTCCCTGTTTGATGACAGCATATACTTCATTTTGCCCTCATTAACCATCAAACCCATTTTTGCCGCTTGTGTTTCAATACTCGCAAAAGCACCTATGACATCACGCTTTTTTCTTCCCATTACGTCAATATCGTCTGCATAGGCGAGTAATTGCAGAGACTTTGAAAGATTGTTCCTTTGGTGTTGACGTTTGAGTTTCTTACAATCTGTTCAAGTTTGATGTTGAAGAAATCGCATGACAGCTTGTCGCCTTGCCTAAAGCCTTTTTCGACATCAAAGGTCTCGGTGAGTTCTTTACCGACCTTGACGAGTTTTGCAGGGATGCCGAAACTAGACATGGCTCTGTACAACTCGTCTCTGTAAATGCTGTCATACGCGGCCTTGAAATCGATAAAAAGATGGTGAATATCGATATTACGTTCTCGGGTTTTTTCCAAGATCTGCCGTAAGGTGAAAATTTGGTCTATGGTCTCGGGCCATAAAAAGTTCGTTATAATCTTTCTGTCTGACCGTCCTCATTTCGGAAAAAATACGGCCCGATGATGCCGCCAGCCTAAAAACTGTTCCAAACGCTCACTCTTTGTGGGTGCATTAGTCTTTCCCCAATCACCCTTGGATTATCATTCGCCCAAATGCGGCAATTCTGCTTATAGACGAATCCACTGAGTTGAAAATGTGCCTCATCATTGAAGATGAATTTTTTCGAAAGCTGATCATCCACTGTTGCCATTTCTAGCCACCATTTGAACCATTGACGGTGCTTGAAATGGTCAAGAGACTTTAGTTCTTGAGTCAATTGCATCTTTAAAGCGTGTAAATGCAAGTCCTTATGCATAATGTTCATCAGTGTTAGAGGTGCAATTGTTGGGCACGACGACGCATATTGCTGCTGTCGCGAACAGCAGCAAAATTTTCTGCAGTACGAGTTGTACGAGCATGCACTTGTGTGTTCACATCTCCTACAGACCCGATCCCGGTCCCGGTTTGCCCAAATTTGTGCACGATTTTTCCGATTGTACGCACATTTGGACGGTTAAATTGACCGAAAAAATCACGAAACACGATGTGCATTTCGATTTGAATGTCCATTTTCATAAAGCCTGAATAACTTTGCTCGATTGTGTATCTTTTTATGGATGAAATTGATTTATGTCACTTTCCATTGGACGAAAAGAACCGACCAGAAGCATTCTCAAACCGTTCCATTGGTGCAATAAGATCGCTTCTCATGATACTGAGGAGTGACAGCCGCTTCTCGATTTGAAGTGAGAATCGACTCTGGAGCACTAACACAGGTTACTCAAATGTCAAAAAGAAAAGTTTCTCCAAAGAATATTTTTTAAGAGCCATAGGTGTTTCACTCACACAAAGGCAATTAAGTACCTACGTTAAACTGAATAGAAACAATTTTGGGTGTTCCATTGGTTTTTAAAATGAGTGCTTCCCCGAGTGAAATCAATGGAAAGCGACATTAGTCTGAAATAGAGAAATGTCAAACGAAATGCAGAAAAAAACTTGACGTTTAGGTGTGGTTCACATTCAACATCGGTCCTAAAAATTAAACCACCCTTTAGTTCACAAATAAGGTAATACAGAGTTAACTTTGTTAAATCCAATTATTTTGTCCATTAGCTTATGGCGGCAGGAAGCACCACAGTTATGGCGTCAAGTTATCAGATGAAATTCAAAAAGGTTAACTCTACCCACCATTAACCTCATAATGTGTCGGCAAACCTCCTTGTATTTAATTGTTCAATTGTTTAGGCCAATCAAATGCAGATGTCGTTGCAGTTGTATGTAGTGATCCTGTCTGAACGTTATTAAAGATATTGCTTTTTTGACGGTGTTCTCCGGATCTCTCCTTTGAATATGACAATACCAATTGAGCCAGTCATGGTCTATTTTTTGAAAGATGGTAATTTCGAAGTGAGGCCTTTCCTTCTGCTGTCATACGATGTATATTTATATCAGTCACCTACCCAATACCCGCTCAACGATCTTCAAACTGTTAACTGTAGGACATAAACTGGATCGAACGGTATTAGTCGTCACTTCGAGTATCTTCCTTCCTTTTGGACATTGGGAGAAAGTAACTTCCTTCCCTTGGAGATGAGCGTCGTGACTCGTGAGCCATTTAAACCTAAAACTCAGCCCAAAACTAAAACTTCTTTTGACTGTGGTGTCGGGTATTTCCGCTTCTGGAAAGTGCTCTCAAGAAAACTGTTCGTTCAAAAGTCTATCACAATACTGAACTTCGATTAACGAATATATTTCCTTGAGTGGAAATTTTGAAGATTGTAGCTTTCTTATTCAAGTAGTTTTGACGTATTTTTTTGAATAGTTTGGTTTGCATCAGCAGCCGGGGTAGAAACCTATTCCAGCTCGTGATATATACATTATATGCCCTCCGAACTCTTTTACTTGGAGTTGGGCGCACTTCTTCTTCGCTTCTTTCCTATAGCTTCTGTATTCCCTTTCGAAGTGAGCCTTCCCATCTTTATTTCGTGAGTGGAACTTTGACTAACTTAAGCGAGTTCCTTAAATTTTATAAAGAATAGTCGGCTTTCGGAAAAACTTAGAGACCGGAATATGTTCCTTTTCCCACATTTCCTGTTTTATTATTTTAACTTATTATAGTCATCATCTAAATGTAACATAATTTCAATGCAGATTTATTTCTACCAAGCATCTTCATCTCAATTGCCTCGACCTTACTCTCTTTTATTTTTTTGTTTTATGGTTGATACTTAAAAACTAACGTGCTTCATTTTCAGATGTCATGTAAACTAATCTTCCGAAAACAGCCAACATGAGTCACAGCCTGAGATACAATTTACGTTCATCAAACATAATGACATTACAAGTATTTATAAGAGAAAGAAGCAAGCCCAGGAAAGAAATCAAATAAACAAACAAATGTTGAAACATATGCCTCCAATACAACCACCAGGGCAACCTCGTCCACATGCCAGAGGCCTTCATACCAGGCCTCAACAGCCGTTAAATATATCAACGTTATCCTCGACAACGGCTCCACCAAAGGGCATAGCCAATGGAGGCCCCAGATTAACAAACCTGCTCAACATAGCCCCAACGACACCAACAAGTATTAGTAATAATCTCAATCTCTTGGCAACCAATGGCTGCAACAACCCTTACAGTAACTGCAACAATTTCAACTTGGGATATCATCCAAAACAGGGTCCTGGCGTTCGGGAGGCCCTGACTAGTTTAGGGCTGCTCTGTTTAGGTAAGGTGTCTCCATTTTATCTAATAAGCTTTGGGTCTTTATGATTTGTTTGTTTTTTCCTTTACAGTGTCTCTTCTTCTCGCATTGCTTTCGCTAATATTTTTGTTGAAAATTTCTCCTGGCGGAAGGGAGCTTCCGCCACAACCCCCAGGTCCGGCTACATCTGAAGACTATATAATAGTTTATGATGTTACACTGGCTCTTTGCGCCTTGTCACTGTCACTCAACTTGTGCTGTTTACTCGTATGTGCCATTCAGTTCCTTTTCGCAGTTAAGTTGATCAGAGGATCCGCAGCAAATGGAAGGTAGAGGTTTTTTTGTTTTAAATCAAATGTATTTTCGGAGATGTATAATAATTTTTTTCTTTTACAGATTCTGTTACAGAAGTAACAAGTACTTACAAAAGTCCAGTGTCAGTAGAGTTTGTGCTGTTGGAGGATTTTTTATTTCAATACCAATTTTTTTAACAGGTAAAATTTTATTTTGTACTTGACAGTTTTACAACAGAGCTATAACTCGATTGATAGCCTACTCAAAATTACCAGACCCAGACTTGTGTCTAAGGCCAACCGACCAATCAGTTACACCTTAATCCCAAACCACCTAAGATATAAAAAATGCAAGTGGTTCTCTGCAAACCAAAATAACTATTTTTTTTTTTTAATTAACTGAAATGAGAATGTTAAGGAAACTCGAATGCAAAAATTATATCCATCAAAGCTATATCCCCTCAGGAAAATATCTGTTGATAGTAGGTTCGTTCGTGGAACTTTACCCAGGGTTGACCCAGGTTTCCTAGACAGCCCTATGAGTTGTCAAAAAAACCTGGGTTTTCCAGTCCTCAAAAAACGGTAAACCGCAAAGACATACACATCCCTGTCATTTGATTAAAAATACATGCCATTTGACAGCCTTCAACTCGTCCCAGCAAAAACCTAGGGCGCATTGAGGGCAAACCCAAGTCAATCCCAGGGCTCAAAAAACACTCAGCTAGACATTCAGGTCGAGTTTAGGTTTTTCAAAAACGCTTTGTGGCGACCGCAGGGCGACCCCAGAGTTTCAACGAACTTATCTAGTGTTTGTCCAATCTAGCAAATTCTTTGTTGGGCCAATATGTTACATAAACTGGAAGATATGCGAACAATTCCTCAGGAGTAAAAAGATTTGGGTCAACATAAACATTTCTGTTGTAATCACAGAGTAAGATAAGAGACACAGAGTTGAATAAGAGACACAGTACAACCAGAGAATCAACTGCAGTAATGAAGCGCCATTTTGTCTACAAGCTAAGTCAAACCGGGTACACACGTCGCCATTTTTCTATATCAGTTGGTTTGAAATTCGTTTAAAAAAGTTAACGTCTTTTCTAAAAATAGAAATAACGAGCTGATTCTTTGTATTATCTACTCTGTGTTTTCAAGCAAAAGGGTAACAAGTGAACTCTTGTATATTTGATTGACCAGAGCCAATTGTGGCAACGTAGTATTATTTTGCCTGAGCTAAGTTCGACCACTAATCCTCGACGGGAAAACTTTAAAAAGTGGAACAAAAACTAAAGGAAACTTAGCAAGCAGTCTGATATTATGGATGTACAGTATTAAATGGAAGTGCAATATGTTGTACTATTTTGACCATTGATTCCAAAGATAAAACATTTCGAACGTTTTCGAACCTTTAAAATCTTTCGTTTTTAGACATAAAAACGAATAAGAAGCAAGCCACAACATCGATACACTGCATATTTGAAGGAGAAAAATTTAATACAAATGTTGAGCGCAAAACTCAGGTTAATTTTAGGTTAAGGACGAGTTGAGGTTTTTAAAAAATCGTTTTTTAACAAACATAGAGCTTCAACGAACGAACCAGATGTCAGACTGCTCAGTTTCATTCAGTTTTGTTTACTTTTGAGTACATGCGAAGACGGGTTTCGGACTAAAGAAGAAAGTTTTAATAATTCAAATTATGAGTAACTTCACCACTCCACGTATTTCAATCGAACTTCTTATTGACAAATGAAAATAGTATATTAGCGACCAAGTACAGACTTCCAGCAATTCCATTTATATAACTGCAGAGAAAAAGCAGGCAACCGTTGATGCAACGAACAAATTTTGAGATTTGTTAACGGAAGCTGATAAGAAAAGTGCGGAAAGAGTTTCTGTAACTGATAACTTTTCTAAAGCACCATGCCTGATCACCATTCTGATCTATCCCCAATGGATAGATCAGAAAATCTTACCTCAGAAAAAAAAAAACTATAGACAATTTAGTGGTGTCCGTGGCATAATGGTTAGCATGTCTGCCTGTTACGAGGAAGGTTCGAGGTTCAAATTCAAAAAGAAAAAAATTTTTTGTCCACGTATATCAACCTTTACGAGGTATTAACAAGTCCTCTGATAGTAAATTTATTGCCATGAACACCGCTTTCTTGATGAGCCGTTCGAAATTGGCGGAAAATTGTAGGCCCCCTTCATTCCCTCACTCACAAGACATGGTTGTGAGAAAAGCACTAGGCTAGGCTACCCGCTCTTTCGCGCCACCCTATTTATTTATCTCTTTTTAATTTAGTAAACACTGAGTGCTTGTACAGAACAATCATGGAACCCAATAGAAAGAAATAAAAAGGGTGGCGCAACAGAGCGAGGAGCCCCTGGGCCTAGCGCATTTCTCACAACCATGCCTTGTGAGCGAATGTAGGGGACCTACAATTTTCTGACGGTTCCGAACGGCTAATCTACCAATAGAATAGAAATACAATGGATAAAAAAAAGTGTCACATCAAAGACCATAGTCTGCCCTAGGGTTTATATAGTTTTGTACAGTTTGTATATCAAACAAACCAAATATTGGTTTGAAATGGTACCAAAACTAAGCTTATGAATTTTGATTCAAACATCAATTCAATTTTTTCAATGATTGAAATCGATATAATGAACAGTTGATCTTCGTTTCTATAATTTGGAACACAATCGTCAAACTTAAGGTTTCCTACTCTCCCTCTATAGCTCTCATTTTTGCATCCAATTACCAATTTTAACTTCAAACAACTAAATCTCTGCATAAGGTTCGGTCGTTGAACTTTAGCCAGCGCCAGCGTTGTCCCAGGTTTCTTTAATAAGCACAGAGTGGATCTATCTATCTCCTCTATACTTAACAACATTTTAGTCATTTAAAAAAATACGTGCCCTTTGAAAGTTCTCAGTTTCTTATCAACATAAATTCGACCCAATAAAAATCTTTTGCTTCTGCAGGGCGAGTTAAAAGCAAACCCAAAGCTAAGCTCAACATTAAGTTTATCATTCAAGGCAAGTTGTAGATTTTCAAAAAAACGCTTATTGGCAACCACAGGCATGGGCAAACGAACCTGGAGTCGAATTACCGCATCAGTGATCGAGTGACGAGTGAGTGTGTACTATTTTTCTTTCAAAATTCGCTCTATATTATACAACATCAGTCTAATGTTCATTTATCGGCTTCACTTCGTTCAAATACTGATGAAAGGATGTCAAATTATGGTACAAAAGTGCTCGATGACGTTAGATGTTATGCCAAAAACACACTATTCAGTCACGTATTCGGCCCCTGTATTGTGAAGTCTGAGTTTTTAAGAAATTACGTTTTAATCTATTTGTCATAATAGGTTCGTTCCTATTTATTGGTCTTGTAAACCAAAAATAAGAATTATTTCTTTTGTCCTCAACTTGCTCTTAAGTAAAGTTAGGTTAGTACCAGATACTGCGACTTGAAAAATGCAATGTTAATGCAGATTTGATTGAGGAAGCATTAGGCTACCGGACGACAAAAGAGTCTGCTGTATTTAAGTTTCATTCGTGAAATGAATAAATAAATAAATAAGGTGGCTCAACACACCTGGAAAGACCGGGGCCTACCGTATTTCGCTCAGCCATATCTTGTGAAGAACTATAAATATTGCCAGTTCTGAACGGCTTAGTAAATAGTCTCGAAGAAATTGCGAAAGGCGGTATTCTGTTAAAAAACAATTGAAAGTTCCAGGGTTTTGAACTTCAAGAAACAAACCTATTTGAATTATTTGGTGCGTTTTTGTAGTAACTCAGCAATGCTATAATCAGCTCAGCAATGGTATCCACCACTTAACACAAAGTCAAATCAAGTATTGATTTACTTTAATGTTCATTTTTAAAGTGATTTGCTAAGCTGATCACAGGATTGCTGAGTTGCGACGAAAACGCAGCTACTATCAACATCTTATATTCAAATATATTAAAAAAAAAAATTTACTTGTTTTCTATTTTCAGGCATAATACTCTACACTTTTACCCAGTTCCATTCCACTCCAGCGATAATTACAAGTGTTCTCATCGGCATTGGCATTGTCTTCTGTGGCGGTGCAATGGTACATAATGTTTTCGTTTGGCAAAAAGAAAAAACGATTTGTGTGCGAAATCATTCAATGAATATGTCAGCGCTAAGCGCCATCACACCTCCTGTGCAATTTCTTAACCATTCAAACTCAAATCACTTGAATCTCAATTCGACAAGTCATTCCAATGCCCAAGTGCATCCTACATCAGTGACCCCACTATCTCCGAATCATTCGCATGGCAGCTTCAATCATTCTTGTGCTGCTGGATTTTCCATACGACCATCGACTGCCACACCACCAACTCCAAAAGTCCTATCCAATGGATGTATTCCTATAGCTGGTCGCGAAGCAAGTGGATCTGTTAGCCCAGGACTACCACAAACTTTAGACATGAGTAATGTAACCAGTACATCACAACACGAACTGTCGACTTTAGTGTAAAAAAAGTGTTCTTCTCAATTTGTATACATGTATTTAAATTATTATTTTTTAATTTATCTTGCCCTAGTATGTTTCTGTTTTTTTTAGACTTTCCAATCTTTTATACTATGTACCTGATGTGTTGTCAATATAGTTTTATGCATAAAGGTATTCTTCAAAAGTTACGTTTCACTTTTTTTTCAATTGAAACCTGCCCAACGTCCTTATAATCGTTTATATTATTTTATTGTTTTTATTTTTGTAAATATTCAATCGCTATAAATTTATTTTCATTTAAGATCATTTTAACTGATGTATTTAATAGTTTATTAATAGATGATTAAGTAAATTAAGGTAAGGTAAGGTAACGATAACACATGGATTGTACCGTAAATTTTAGTCTAATGCAGTTGTTTTCTGTAACTGCTTTTTACAGCATTCATATCTGTATTCTACAATAAATGGAAATGCTTCAGTATTCTGAAAAATTGAATTTCTTACTTGTTCGGCAAAAATCTCAAAAAGGGTATAAACTATTCACTGTCAGCCTTATTATGAGTTTCACGTGAAATCATTCCCTTCGAAAAAGATCCCATTTCACTTTTCCCTTATTATGAGTTTCGGGGGAAAAATTTTCCATGTTCGAAAAATTTCCCTTATTATGAGCTATTTTTCCCCGTGAAATGTGAAAACGTTGAGAGCAAGTTATTTCACTTATTTTTGTGAGGCGAACAAGTGAACAACAGAAGCGGAAAAATTGTAATTCTAGAATTTTGTTCAGGTGAAACTCATAATAGCTTTTAAAATTCCGGGCGAACAAAAATATTCCGGGTGAAAAGCTGTTCAAGTGAAACTCATAATAAGGCTGTGTATGTATATTCACATATACACTGATGAAGTCGATTTTTGAAATTCGTATCCACTCTTCGCAGCATATCAATCGGTATGTTGGCAATGGCTCCGCGAATGTTGTTCTTGAGGTGTGCTATGATCCGTGGTCGATCGACATAAACCAGGGACTTCAAATAACCCCATAAAAAGAAATCGCATGGAGTCAAATCTGGAGAGCGTGCCGGCCATTGGAGATCGCCTCTGAGAGAGATGAGGCGGTCGGGGAAATGTTGTCGCAACAAATTCATTGAGTCTCGTGCTGTGTGTGCTGTGGCTCCATCTTGCTAAAACAACACGTTCCTAACGTTCGTTTCGAGTCTTTGAAGAAAAAATTCCTCGATCATGTTCCTGTAACGAGCTCCATTCACGAAAACTGCGCGTTCGTTTTCTTCAAAAAAATAAGGACCCATTACCGACATCGCACACCAGACAGTAACTCGCTCACAATTAAGCTTCTGGTGAAGCTCACGCGGATTTACACCACGCCAGGAACGAGTCTGTGAGGAGGAATTTCAAAGCGAGCGCGGAAGGTACGTTGCGTAGCAACAAGTGAGCGACCGTTAGAAAAGAAGCTCTCAACTGCGAAGGCCCGCTGCTCTCTAGACCAGAGCATGATGGCAACTGACTGGAGGGAGAAACAAACTTGGGAACTTCTCCCTCCAGATACGCCCCCTCTTGCCCCTCTACCCGCCCAACTCACCGCGCGGGAATTTTTACAAATAAGTAAGTTTTTCTGGCGCACCCTGTAGTTGTTATCGTAAGAATTTTTTCACAAATGCGACAACTCATTGCATTCTCAAAACTAAAACTTTCCGCAGCAAAAACTTATCGGAGGACGTCGGATCGTTCGATCGGATAACAAAAATGTCTCTGAATCGTAGGAAATCAGAGAGAATTCCGCTCAGACGGTTACCTTGATAGGGCCGAGTATTTCTTCTTATCCCTTTGTAGAGGAAAGACGAGTTATTTGCGTGGAGTTTTACAAAGCTTAAGTGAAGCAAGAGGTTTTTATTTTATATTGAGAACATTCGTGGTGAAATTGGAACTTTTTTTTTGAAACTATTGAAGCTATAATCAAGCTTCGCTTTAATCCTTCTTCTACTTCCTTTTCGGCTTTGCAAGCACCGTGAGCCAAAAAGGATCACAGCTTTCTCACTTAATTGCTTTACTGCCTGTACCTGTACTGTATCCCATACGCTGCATTGAACTCAGAAAGCGTCGTCAAGCCTCCCGACTTTATTTTGCTTTATGTCTGACACCAACCTGTTTTTTCCTTCGCGTCGTGTCTGAATGTTTTATGATTTTGCCTTTTTGACTTGCCTCTATGTATCTCTGCTTTTAACATGACAACACCAACTGAGCCGATTGTGATGTAGCTTCAAAAACTTCTACCCATACGTTAAGTGATTCTTGCAGGGATTTAATATTCTCACTTATGATGGCTCTATCGTCAGCAAAGAATAGTTGCCGGATTTTGGTGTGCTGTACTTTATCTTCTAGCAGTTACTTACTTACTTAAGGTGGCGCTACAGTCCAGGTCGGACTAGGGCCTCAACCAACATGCTTCTCCAGCCAGCTCGGTCCCTAGCTAGCTGCCTCCAGTTTTGCACGCCAAGTTGGTTGTGGTCCTCTCCTACTTGCGTGCGCCACCTGAGTCGCGGTCTTCCTCTACTGCGCCGTCCCTCGGGATTGGGTTCGAAGACTTTCCGGGCCGGAGCGTTGGTGTCCATTCGCTCTACATGACCCAGCCATCTGAGCCGCTGGACCTTGACTCGTTTGACCAGGTCAGTGTCGCTGTACAGCCCGTACAGTTCGTCGTTAAATCTTCTTCTCCACTCTCCATCTATACAGACGGGACCAAAAATCAAGCATCCTAAAGCGTTCTCATCTACCTTTGACATGGTCCATGCCTCTGCACCATATATAAGAACCGGGATGATAAGTGTCTTATACAGGGACACTTTAGTTGCTCGAGAGAGGACTTTACTATTGGCAAGAGTTATTATTCGTTTGATTTCAGCGCTGGTGTCGTTGTCTGAATTAATAGCAGCGCCTAGGTAGACAAAGTCCTTAACTACCTCAAAGTTATAGCTGTCAATTGTGACGTTCTGTCCAAGACGTCGGTGTTGGGTGTCCTTTCTTGATGACAGCATATACTTGGTCTTGCCCTTATTGACCACTAAACCCATCTTCTTCGCTTCCGTCTCAATGCTCATAAGCGCGCCATTGACATCAAGCTGCGTTCTTCCAATTATGTCAATATCAACGGCATATCCGAGCGATTGGACGGATCTTTGAAAGATTGTGCCTCTTGTGTTGACGTGGAAGTTTTGCACTATTCTTTCAAGAACGATGTTGAAGAAGTCGCATGACAGTGCAGTAAAGCCTTTTCAAGCATCGAATGTATCGGTGAGATCTTTTCCGACCCTGATGGAGCAGCGGGCGTACTCCATCGTCATCCTACACAATCGGACAAGTTTGGTAGGGATGCCAAAACTAGATATGGCTCTATATAACTCCTCTCTATAGATGCTGTCATACGCGGCCTTAAAATCGATAAAAAGGTGGTAGGTATCGATTTGAAGTTCCTGGGTTTTTCCAAGATCTGCCGTAGTGTAAAGATTTGGTCTATGGTGGACTTTCCTGGTCTAAAGCCGCACTGATAAGGACCTATCAGGTTGTTGACGAATGGCTTCAGACGCTCACACAATACGGCAGAGAGGATCTTGTACGCGATGTTAAGAAAACTGATACTTCTGTAGTTGGCGCAGTTCAGAGGGTCTCCTTTCTTGAGGACCGGGGAAACAATGCTGAGGCCTGAGGTTCCATTCATCGGGCATGCTTTCTTCCTACCATATTTTGCAAAAGAGCTGGTGCATACTCCTGACCAGGTTATCGCCTGCCGCTTCCAGCAGTTAGTCAATAATAAAGAGCAGAGGACTCAACACGCTTTTTCAATGTGCAAATATAACTATCACGATGTTTTTAAATAAGGATCCTTATACTCTGGATTGCATCTGCTGTTGATTTACCCGCGACAAGCCTGCATTGGTCATAGAACAGCTTCATTGTTCTATTTTTTATCTTGAAAGTGTGGGACATCTGCTAAATCGAACGGTAGTTTTCACAATTTCGTGTATGTCCCTTCCTTCTATTCATAGGTAGAAAGTGATTTTCTCTTCATTGTTAAGGCAGACTATTAGCTATATATATAAATTTGGAGATAAGACATGAGAATCATGATCCAAAACTAAGCCCGAGTGTCTCCCATCTTTTCCCAAAGCTCATATGATGGTGTCTAGTCTGGCCCAGCACCTTAGCCTTTTTTGGTGTTTTTAACTGCGTCACTAACTTCATCGAAAATATTTTAGAGGAATGTGTTTGTTCAAAAGTTCATCGCAATACTGTCGCCACCTGTTCAAATTTTGTCGTCATCCCCAAGAAGCTATCCTAGACGTCGTTAATGAACTTTAGCGAAAGAATCTGTTGAGAATTTCTCCTTCTTTGAGAAGATATTTTTAAAATTGTTGCACTCTTTTTCAATTTGTTCTAGAGTACAGTTTGGTTTGCATCAGCAGCCGGGGCAGACACCTCCTCCAGCTCCTGATAAATGCCCTCCATTCGAAATGAGCCTTTTGATCTTTATTATTTTTGGGGTACTTTGGCCATGCTTGGAAAGACGCTTTTTTCTTACTTATCACTGCTTTAGCTTCATCATTCCACCACCATGCTTCTTTGGGTTGTTGGTAGTGTTCCTTTGAATCTTCTAGCAATGATTTGGCTCTATCAAAGCCTGCATTTTGGATCATGTTTGATGCATATTGAAAATAACCTGCTTTTTCATTTGTCCAAATTATATTACTTGATTCTCTTTGTTGCTCTTGTTTGTTTGATTTTCATTCTCCATTTAAAATTCTTTCTGCAGAAGACATCGTTGCTCACACAACCTCTCAAAGTATTACTTTGCGGTCATTCAAACGAGGTTTCATAATATTGGCTACCAAATGGTAATCAATTTGGGTTCCATCTTCACGACTTCTGTTAGTGGCAAGGTGTCGGTCTTGGTTGATTAACATGCTATTAAATACGATAAAACCATGAGAGTTACACATAATTGGGATGTCTTCAACAGGAGGGTTCCTGGTACCATATCCCATACCTCCCTGGCAGTCCTCACAATAATCGTTTGTCTACCCAACATGTCCGTTCAAATCTCCGCCAGATAACCAGATTGTAAAAATCTAATCAAAATGCATCTTTTCGAGCATATGCACTGACAACATTCCACACTTTACCATGCATCAGCAAATTGAGGGACATTAAACGGTCACTATAGACTTCGAAAAAGTCAACATTCCGCTGCGCTGCCACGCAGCTATTAAACAAGAATGATACCGATTCACTTTTTACATTAATCCGTTTCATAGTAGAACATCTTTTAAGCGTAAGTAGTCCCAACAACATCTCAAGAAAAAAATCACAATTATCTAAACAATCTATTTATTTAACAAAATTTTTAAACACAATTCCAAAACTCCCTCGCATTGTTCAATAAAACGCCCGACACTCTCTTTCAAGTTTCAAAAGCTTGTCCAACTCTCTCATCAGCATTTTGCTTATCTTTATATTCAATTTCAAATTTTGTTCAGCATAGCTCAACTTCTTATCGTCATCTGCTTCATCACAATTATTTCCGAAACAATACAAACCCCAGCTGCCAAAGATTGGTGTATTGTTTTCCAATAGACGGTCATTTGAAGGCTTATGCTGTAAAGAAAATGTTTCGAGAATTTCCTTTCTTTCGCGCATTCGTGAAATTATGTTCCACATTTCTTGATGTTTGCTTTTTATTCTGTCCCTATTTTCAGATGATGAAATTCTGATTGAATTTGCAGGCAAATCTTCTGCAGTCGTACTGCAATTTTAAGATTTATAAATTTCATATAACGAGCTATGATCACACTTCGAACTCACCTAAAAAACAGACACGACGTCAAATTCAAAATTGTTATGGAATAAAGTATAGTCGACCGATTCACCATATTATTAGACGATCAACTTAAACTAAAGAAAACCAAAATAGAGCAACTTCTTGAACAGTTTTGAATACAAAACTAACTGAAGTTTAACAATATACATATGTAAATGACAGACAAGATACGTAAATTGCTGATGAAAAAATTTTGCTTGCCTTAGCTGAAATTCAATGTTACTATACCATTTCAATGCCAAGATCGTTACGCGCCGTTGTAAACAATTATAGCAGTGGCTAGCGCAATGAGTTGGTTATTGTTGGTTGAATAAAAACTCATGAAGATATGTACATAATAGGTTTGTTCGTTGAAGCCCTAGGGTCGCCACAAAGCGTTTTTTGAGAAACCTAAATTCACCCTGAATGTCAAATTGAGTGTTTTTTGAGCCATAGGTTTGCCATAGGTTTTCCCCAAACTCGCCCTAGCTTTTTGCTGTGGCGATTTGAGGGCTGTCAAATTGCATGTATTTTTTTTTTTTAATGACAGGGATGTGTGGTGATTTGTGGTGTAGTGTTTTTTGAGGACTGGAAAACCCAGGTTTTTTTGACAACTCATAGGGTTGTCAAGAAAACCTGGGTCAACCCTGGGGAAAGTTCAACGAACAGACCTATTATGAATGTATGAAAAATAACTGCAAGCATTTCTTATAAATGGCATACAAAAAAATTGGATGGGCCTACATTGTTATTTTTACCCACTTTCAGATAGTGATTTGTTATTTATATGTGGAGTCGCTTTTTTCGTTTGTATAGATCTAATATGAAACCTCTATTTTGTGATCCCTAAGCTAAAGGGAAAAACCTATAATGCGGCCATGCGTCCAGCTTTTACTTGCGATTCAAAATATTGTACAATTTAAGTATGAGAGATGAGAGTAAGTTGAAGGCAGCTGAGATAGAATAAGAAGTTTTACTAAAAGATAAAAAGATAATTCGAGGGTGGCAAACCCCGAACTCAAGCCTGTAAAAATGAACAGGGGAACGTAGTAATAGAATCGCAGTCGCTTTTGAGGATCTGAAAAGATCACTTCTGTTGATTGCTTAATGACGATGAAGACACCCATTCCGCTGTCAGGCAGAATGCCCCACTCAACTTAAACGATTATCAAGAATATCGGCCTCCCGACCTAGAAGAACTTAAGGTTGCCATATGCAAACTTAAAACAAATATAACTGCAGGTGGAATGTCAGTATCGTATGTCCGAGGGGAGACCCTCACAAATGTCCCAATGATAGAGACATAAGCTTCCTTAACGCCGCATATAAGATCTTATCTGCTGCAATATGTGAACATCTGAAACCCGACGTCAATAATTTGTTTGGTTTTAGACCCGAAATGTCCACAACAGGCGCGGATCCAGGGGGGGGGCAATGGGGGCAATCGCCCCCCCCCCCCCCCCCCCTCTCTCTGTCAATAAAAATGTTAAGTCTGAAGCAAACTGTACGTATTCGCTACAAAAAAGAAGTTTTTAATCAAATTTTGAGTAACGTTCGGGATTCACAATATTCACCCCTATCATGAAATCCATTCGGAGAAATCCCCGAGTGAAAAATCACGATACGAATCCCGACAAAAAGCAATCACAAATTCCGAACGAATTCGAAAAAAGCATTGCCTGATTGAAAAAATGAGTGTCCATTTTCGAAGTCAGCTGTCCTATATCAAAATAAATACTCGAAGCAATAGAAACAAAAATCCCTAAACTTAAAAAAAAAATCCCTTAACTTTTCCCAAACACATTTTTTACCGATTTTTGTTTTCTAGTAAAAATTGATTTATTTGCACTTTTTGTGCTTAGAATAAGGTATAATAGATCTGTATTATTGATCAAATCTTAAATGTTATATGAAATAAACAATTTTACTGTCGAATATAATCAAATATTTTCTTCATCAAGTTATAAATTCCCAAAAGAGGATTTTTGTTACGTGGTCCCTAAGTACTTTCCAATCTGTCAAACACAAATTCATTCACTTGTGCTTTTTAACAAACCATAAAATAATTTGTGAAATCCAAGTTTGTTTACAGATAAAATTCAAGTGTTATTTTGGCTATCAGATAAATTAATTTAACAATAATACGAGTACTATTTAAACACTCCAAATCTGTCAATTTCGCCGCTCAAATTTGGAAACGGGCATAACGAAGACAGTCTTTTGAAAAAATGTAATTTCTTTTGGAAATAATTCTATTCATTGATATGTGTTTCTGTTTATAATAACCGATGTTCTTAAAGGGTGAAAACAACAAACAAACAACAGGTTATATGAAATGTTATCCTGTAATCCAGACGGCAAAAGGATACGCTAAACGCCTAAAAGACGAAGTTAATGACCACTGGGAGGGAATAAAAACAGAGTTGGATGTAAGTTAATTTACGAGATAATTTTTGTTTTCATTGTTTTTTCTTATAGTAGAATTATATTTTGTAAAATTGTTCTATACAAATGTGTTTTTTATGTTTTAACAAATGGATTTTACCTATGGCTCTACGCTCTACGACAGAAGAAAGTTGTCGTAGAAAAGGACGTCATATTTCCGTTTCATTCGGAATTCGTGATACCAAATTACGAATTTCGAAATTCGTTCCACTCCGAATGGATTATGTGATAGCAACATCGGGAAACTTAGACTTTTTTCGATTACGATGGAATCTGTGATAGGGCTGATTATTCAATACTTTTTGATGAAACAACTGATACATCTCACCTCTCCCAACTGAGTATTATATTAAGCTACGTTCACAATGGTAGCATTCGTGAGGATTTTGTCTCTTTCGTGGATGCATTTGAGGAACTAGCTTATTCCAGAACTGATGAAGAATACGAATCTGATGAGGAAAGCTGGAGGGAAACTAGGAAAAAACTAGCTGTCGAAGAGAAATTGGATGGAAATTTTAAATCTAAGGAGTTATCTCTAACTTGTACCCGTGGTGTGATGGATAGCATGTCCGCCTGTTAATCCAGAGGTTCGAGTTCGAATCCCAACAGAGGCAAAAATGTTTTTTCCATGGGTATCGCCTTTCGCGAGGAATTGGCAAGTCCTCCGTTAGTATTCATTGCCATGAAAAGCGCTTTCTCGATTAGCCGTTCGGAACCGGCAGAAAATTGTAGGTCCCCTCCATTCCCTCACAAGGGATGGTTGTGAGAAATGCGCTAGGCCCAGGGGCTTCTCGCTCTGTTGCGCCACCCTATTTATTTATTTATTTATTTATTTTATCTCTAACTGAAGAAAAAGCTCAAACTTCCTCTTGCATGCTGTGTGGGAATAGTGACAGACGGATGTGATGTTATGCTTTCAGAAGTTCGAGGTGCTGTCAGGGAAATTCAGAGAGAAGCGAAAAATGCTGTTAGGACTCCATGCTACAGTCATAAGCTAAATAACTCCATTTCACAAAGTTCAAAAGTACCTGCCATTCGAGACGCTGTTGCAATAATGAAAGAGGTTATCTTCTTCTTCAAATCGCATCCGAAACGAAAAACTGTCCTCATGAACACCTTGGGGTGTGCCCTCACATCACTTTGCGAAACAAGGTGGTAGAACGAAATGAAGGTGTAGGTACTTCAATTTTCATTGGACCACATCAAAATTGTGGAAGCGTTGGAAACGATATCGCAGTGGCGTGACCCAAGCACCACGGCTGGCAAGGCTTCCTTACTTATAACATCTTTATGCAATTCACAGTTTATTGTATCAGTTTTGTGTTTGAGTGATGTGTTGTCTTTAACACAGTCCTTGAGCAAGTTACTACAATCTAAATCTCTTTGCCTGAATATCAGCGCAATGCTGGTGAAGAACACGACTTCCGTTCTTTAAAGTCGCCGGGAGAACATACATACCAGTTTCCACAACATCTGGCAGCATATAAGGAATTTATGTGATCAGTTGAATGTTGAGTTGAGAATTCCTCGTATTCCACGTCATGGTGGACGCCAAATTCACCGAGCAAATTTTGACACTAATTCAGCTGAGGTATACTACAGAATCTCGTTATATGCACCTCTAATTGACTTTGTCCTGACCGATTTGCATGAAAGATTTCGACCGGACACCTTAGATGTATTAAAACCTAAAATTTTCATTCCGGAAATGCAATTCGATATAATACTGATAAGTTGGATACCACCGTTAAGTCGCTAATAAATCGCTTTGGTCAACTCTTAGAGTAAAATACAGACACAGCCTGTTTTTTGCTCAAAGATGAGCTGGTGTTGTGGCCGGAAAAATGATTAACGGTAAAGGAGCAGAACAACCATCTTCCCGTTACTGCTCTTGAGTTGATAGATAAATGCAATAAGGATGTGTTTGGCATTATACACAGTTTTTTTTTAATCCTTGCAACGCTTCCGGCTACGAATTCTTCGGCAGAGTGGTCTTTTTCTTCATTGCGGCGCCTTAAAACCTATTTAAGGTCCACAATGAGTGAAAATCGCCTTTGCGGTCTGGGACTTAAGCACATCTACAGAAATCGATGTTGAAAAGCAATAACAAGGTTTTCAAAAACCGGCTCCAACAAAAAGTTAAGGCCCCGGCCCATAGAACGCGGTGCGTGCGTGCGGCACCGCTTTCAACTGACAGCTCGATTAAATACACACGTTCTTATGAGAGGTGACCCATAAGCACCGCGAGCAACGCGCCGCACGCGCCGAGTAGCCGAACTTCTATTTTGCCGCGGCTCTCACGCGGTGACAGAAGAGAGACATGCGCAGTCACAACCAATTTGAAGTTTTCTCTTATTTAGAAATAATGACAATGGGCGCGTTCAAGAACCTATCGGATAGCCTATCTTGGATAGCCGTGTCTAGATACCTTTTTGAACGATCGACAACAGACAACAGCTGTGAAATATTAAAATTCGACTTTTGAAAACAGAAAAACATTTAAAATATCATTGCTAGACGATTATAACTTATTTTTTTCGATTTCCCACACGTAAACAACAACAACAAGCTATCCGGATGCGATTCTTGAACGCCCCCATTTTGACTAAATTTATCTGTCAAAACACCGCAACGGATTCTATGGGTCACCCCTATCAGTTGCGCGCGGCAAAACCCACCGCATCAATTGCCGCGCCGCTTCTACCGCACGCACCGCGTTCTATGGGCCGGGGCCTTTAGATTTTAGCATTTAATTAATGTCACTTTCCATTGGACGAAAAGAACCGTCCAGGAGCGTCCAGAAGCATTCTCAAACCGTTCCATTGGTGCAAAAAGATCGCTTCTCATGATTCTGAGGAGTGACAGCCGCTTCTCGATTTGAAGTGAGAATCGACTCAGAAGCACTAACACATGCTACTCAAATGTCAAAAAGAAAAGTTTCTTCAAGGAATATTTTTTAAGAGCCATAGGTGTTTCACTCACACAAAGGAAATTACGTTAAACTGAATAGAAACAATTTTGGGTGTTCCATTGGTTTTTAAAATGAGTGCTTCCCCGAGTGAAACCAATGGAAAGCGCCATAACTGTTTTAAACTAATTTAACTTATTTTTTTTTTATTCTTTAAACAATTTTTCTAATTCTTTTAAATAAAAAATGTGTACTTATTACTTATACATATTTGATTGAGTTTATATTCAATAACTGCAAATCATAGAAAAGGAAGGAAAAAAGCACATTTCAAAGATATCGCAGAGGGGAAAACCTCAAGAGGAGAAGACTTCAACCGGCTTAGAGTGCAAAACTGCAGAGAGCTCACCCGAAATCGAAATGAGACCCAGGGTCACCCCGAACTGTAATGCCCATCTAAGTAATTAAGTCACTGACTACTAAAAATAAGAGCGCTTCACGTGAAGTTGGGTACTAGCAGTCCATAAATATTAAAGACACAAACAAAGAGTATAAAATGTAGCAAGAGTGGAAAAATGAGGCAGAGGAAGAAAAGAAAGAAGGGAGGAAACGGAGGAAACGAAAGAAGCACACAGCCGGTCCAATTAAAATTTGAGTTAAAACTTCAAATCTACCATTAGTTTAGTCTCGTAAATATGTATAAAGAAAAGTAAATTTTAAAGATTCTATGGATTAATAGATTATTTCGTATAATCACTGAATTAATTATTATTCAAGGAAAAGACTGTATGGTTGGTAAGGTTATGGTAAGGTAATGGTTAGAATCAGGGATAAAAATACCCAGCCAAAAAAATGAAGCAAAATGCTTAAAAATCGAAGTAAAATAAATGGACTTAGCTGCTAACTAAGATTTTACGATTTTTAAACTTTAACATGTTATTTTTATAAAAGATCCTAATCGCTGCTCTAAAAAACAATCTACAACCATATGAAGTTCTAGCTTTCTTGTTTTGTCAAGAAGTAATATTTTGTAGATTTCGAAAACCAGCAGAAGAGACTTATATCGTTTTTCATTGACGAAAAGAGTTACTCCTTTTGTGAAAAGATTTACTCCTTTCCCATTTTCCATGGTTCATTGGAAAAAAAGAGTAGATCCGAAATTACTCTAAATGGCAAAGATCTAGTCCCATTTGGTTGGGAGATCTACTCCGAATTCATGCACACATACACATACATACATTATTTGTTCTTTCAAACTTTAAATGGAAAATAAATCGCTTAAAATTGCTATAAATTATGAGGAAACAAGTAAGTAAGTTAAAATTCAGTAATTTGCTGAAGAGAACAAATTAGAAAATATAAAAATATGAAAAAAATATGAAATTTTATTCACGATAGGGCCCAATATGAGTGTGAGCTGTGAGATATCAATAGATGGAGAGAGAGATGGAGCGAGAGAGAGAGAGAGAGAGAGAGAGAGAGAGAGAGAGAGAGAGAGAGAGAGAGAGAGAGAGAGAGTGTATGCCAACTAACTTAAGAATATTAATAAATTAAAATCCAATCATATTGAGATTCCAACAGTTTAAAAACTTTAGACGTTCGATGAATTTTGCCTATGACTGTTGAGAAATTTCAAAATGTATTGACAATTGATCATAAATCGTTTAAAGCCATAAAAAAGCTTCCAAATTGTTCAAATTTATAATTCATAGACTACTTTAACCATTTTGCCGTCAACATAATAATCCGCTTATCGAGGAAGCAATTCGTGAAGTTATTAACCGCTTTCGCAGTAATTCTATTCTTTTCGATTCAAAACCATCAACGTTTGTTGTGTAAAGCTCTTGAAAAGACAAAAAAATTTATTTTTACTGCATTTCAATAACTGCAAAATTGTGCCGCGTAGAGCCATTCAAAGCACAAAAAATACAAAAAATGCCAAAAATTACGTTATTTCATCAACTTCTTTTGCGTTTATCTTAGCTTCTAGATCACCTAGAGGGCTAAAATAAATTTCTCTAAAATAGAGAACCTCCTTTTATTATGTACAATAAGCCCTGAAAATTTCAAATGAATCGGTCGCTCCTGAGCCGAGAAATGTAAAAACGAAGTCGGTCGGATACGTGCGTGCATCTTTCGCATGAAAAAAAAAAAAACTTTGAGCTCGATGCGTTAGCTGAAGGCATCGTTTGTCCACCCCAGGCTTCGGATTTCTTAATTTTATACTTAATAAAGACGGTTTTTTGCTATTACGAAGCGATCCGCGAAAAAAGTGGTTTTTTGATCCGCCCTATTAACCAGCCCCCTCATTCATACGACTTAACGCCTCCTGATAAATTTTTATGGTTTATATTAAACCATTACACCGACCAACCAACAACTTTTTAAGCATTGGAAGCCAATTATTTAAGTCTTCATTGGCCCCATACGACCCGATTTATTGAAAAAAAGTAACTAGTAGGAGCGGTGGAGATATGTATGACGGAAATCATATTTAAAAAACAAATCCCATAAAACCCTCCATCAGATTGTTATGAATAAATTCCAGCAACATAAAGTTCTCAAGCTGTCAAAAAAAAAACACATAGGTAGATATATGGTATTGCCTTGTGGTCTCTTTGCTAATATTCTTTCAATTTTTATTTTTAATTTCTATTAAAAACAGCTATAGTGAATTTAATTTTGAACAATAATAATCTACTTCTGTTTATTTCCTTTGACGAGTTGCTTTTTTACTTGTTTCGCTGGTTGAAACACTCTTTTCGGAACCTGAAATGAGAAAAGACTTATTAGTATTTATTTCTTACTCGAAAAAAGTGTTACTCACCTGAAGGTCCTTCCTCGGGTATAGCTTTTAACGCTGTCAATGGGGAAATAGGTTCTTTTGTTCGCTTCCTTTTCTTTCTGCTGCTTTCCGTTGAACTGGCAATGCTAATAAGATCGTCGGTTATGTTCTCCTAGAGCGAATCAATTAAGTTTCGTTTTATCTTCAAATTTAAAGTTAAAAAAAACTTACTCTCAAAGCTATGCTTCTTGTAATTCTTCTCGAAGTTGTCGACCCTGAGAGATGGCTGATTTTGGAAGAATTTGATTCATTGTCACTCCATTTCACATCGGGCGTAGGTGGGGATTGTTGAGTACTGGAAGGGCGGCGCCTATTTACGATTGGGGACATAGCTATTTGTTTCGCCAAGGCTGCAGACTTTTCCATGACAGCCATTTGGGTTCTTGTCAGCCTTCGAGACATTGTATAATCATCGTTGTGGGGAAGCTCTGGTTCAACCTCAGGACTCTCCGACGTGTCTTTTTTTGGCACTTTTGTCTTACTTTTCGCTGGAGTTTGTTTCTCTGGTGGTGAATCATCTGCTTTGGAAACTGACAATCTACGTGGTGTTCTTCGAGGTGTTGTACTATCTTCTGTAATTATACTTCTGGCACGGGTTGCTTTGGGTGTATCACTCAATTCTTTATCCATAGACATGCTACTTCGTCGTCGACTTATTGGAGTAAGTGGCTGCTCAACAGATGTTATACTTGAAATCGACGACAAGCGAGAACGTTTGACATTTGAAACTGATGGACTATCAGCCTCTCTATCGACTGAGTCTGCTCGTAACTTCGAGCGTGTTCGAGTTGATGGTGAATCAGGGGTCGCATGCTCATCCAAGGTTTCTAAGAGTAGAGAGCGCCTTCTTGTCACAATTTGATTGTCAGCTGGTGGCATAGAGCCGCTTCTAGAAAGTCTTCTTGTACGTGGAGACGCTACGACATCTGTTTCAGAAACAAGTGTTTTCGAAAACGATTGCGACCTTCTCTTTCTGAGGTTTGGGGTATGTTCCAGATCAGATGTTTGTTGTGGTTTCTCTTCATCGCGCACAGCATTGGAGGAATCCACCAAGACAGTTTCATCAAGGCTAGCTGTTGTTTCAGATTCTGTAGGTTTCATTTCTTCAACGATAGTGCTAGAAACAGTTGCTTCGATGATTTCTGTATCGCTACTTAGAGCTGTTAAATCTTTTTCTTCTTTTAGATCTTTGATAGGGATAGATGTTACTATTTGATTGCCTATTTGATTGCCTGATGAAGGTGGCATAGAGCCGCTTCTTGACAATCTTCTGGAACGTGGAGTGGCTACGATATCTGCTTCCGAAACGAGAGTATTTGAAAACGACGTTGATCTTCTGCTTCTGAGACTTCGAGTATCTTCCACTTCAGAACTTTTTGGTTTTGCTTCATTGGCGGAATCTTCTACGACAGCTTCAATAAGGCAAGTGGTGTTTTCAGACTCCACTGTTTTTGTTCCTTCCACATCTGTGCTAGAAACTGTTGCTTCGGCAACTTCAGTTTCACTGCGTTGGGCACTTACTTCTATTTCTTTTTCTACAACTGTGAATGTTTCTTCGTCAATTTTCTCATTTGAAACCATTGTTTCTTTATTTTGGTCAAATGACGCCGTAGTTTCTTCAGTTGGCTTTTCTTTTTCTTTAATGAGGGTTTCGTTTTCGGAAGGTTTTGCAGTACTCATACTTTGATCTTGTTTTGTTTCGCCTTCTTCGGGTATTAAAGTTTCTTCCGTTAGCATATCTACTACTTCCTCTTGAACAGATGCTGTTGGCTCTTTTCCTTTTTGTATGTCACTGATTTGATCTATTGCTTTTATATCTTCCTTCGCATATAACTCGTCTTTTTCACTTTGCTCAGTTGAAACCGGTGTTTCTTGGGTTTGATTGCACAAAGCCGCTTTGTTTTCATTTAGCTCTTCGCGGATTTCGGAAGGTTTTGCAATGTTTTTACTTTGATCTTCTGTTCTTTCTCCTTCAGCAATGTCCATATTTTCTTCCGCTTCCATATTTGATACTTCAACTTCAACAATGCATTCGTCCTGGTCGTTGTTCATTAGATTTGGCGTATCGTCTTGACTTTGATCTACAAGAGGCTCTTTGATTTCGAGGTTTTCTTCAATAACAATTTTGGATTTAAGCTCTGTATCATCTAAAGGACTAGGCTCTTTTAGCGTGACATTTGGTTTAAACTTTTTAGGGTCACTCTCCAACTTTTCTTCTTCCTCTTCTTTGTTAAAGACGGATTCCTTCTCATTGTTTTCAGTTTGCGTTTCATTGGTCTCTGTCATAGAATTAAAAACTAATTGAACATCAGTTTTAACAGTTGTATTGGATTCCGCATCGGGTTCTCTTTCTTTTACTAAATATAAATAAAATTAAAAAAAAACTCAGATTAAATTTGACTCAACCTACACCATTTAGCACTTAGCCAAACAAATAAAACCTTTTTCACACCAAAAAAAAGTAAAAATTAACTTTCTTCACAATTTCTAGGATATTTAGCATTTTGTCTTTAAGATCTGGGCATCCATGTCAGCGAAAAAGCAATTTAAAATTTAAAAAGATACATTCATCAAAAAATATTGGTGAAAATTCGACTTGAACGAATTTTTTACAGAAGCTCAGTCTGATGGATCAGTTTGATTGATAATACAATTTTTCATGTCTGTTTTATGAATTGTTTGAACATCACTACAGCGCTAACCTGTTTGTTGTATGAAGCGACTAAAGGAGGAATCAGGTCTTGCAAATCAACATCAAGTCAACCTATCGATAACCGTAGAACATATACATTTTTCGTACGTGAAAGTCGCGGGGCTTACACCACTGAATAAGATCGAACAAAAAAATTGGCCGTGTGTGAATTGCATAAAAAAGTAGGTTCAAATTTTTACCACGATTAAAATTTGACGTTTGGTTACTGTGTAAATTAAGTTAAAAAGGACATTTTAACCCACTTTCTAGCTTCAATTCCCTCATGATTTTAGAAATTCCTTTGAAACAAAATAATTTTTCCTTTCAAGATATTAGGTCTGTTCGTTGAAGCCCTGGGTTCGCCACAAAGCGTGTTTCGAGAAACCTAGAGTCGCCCTGAATGTCAAACTGAGTGTTTTTTAGCCCTAGGGTTGACCTAGGTTTTCCCTCAATTCGCCCGAGGTTTTTTCTGTGGCGATTTTAGAGCTGTCAAATTGCATGTGTTTTTATTCAAATGTGATTTTGTGGTATAGCGTTTTTTGAGGACTAGAAAACCCAGGTTTTTTGACATCTCATAGGGTTATCAAGAAAACCTGGGTCAACCCTGGCTAAAGTTCAACGAACGAACCTACATATTTTATTCTTTAGGCCGTGTGTAAAATAAATAAAGAGTGGCGCAACAGAGCGAGCAGCCCCAGGGTATAGCGCATTTCTCACAACCATTACCTTGTGAGGGAATGGAGCGGTCCTACATTTTTCTGCCGAGTCCGAACGGCTAATCGAGAAAGCGCTTTTTCATGGCAATGAATTTACTAACAAAAGACTTGCCAATTCCTCCTGAAATGTGATATCCGTGGAAAAACATTTTTGCCGTGTGTATTGGGTTAAAACTTCTACCACGATTAAAATTTGACGTATATTAATTCGTCAGTTCTATCAGTGCTTTCGCTCAATTACTCTGATTGGCCATTAGCAGCATCGGAGAGAGAACGAGAGCATTTATGGAGCTAATGATATTTTCCATCATACAGTCTTCAGAACGTAGCTTAAGTTTCGAATACCTTTCGATTAGCCAATTCATTTGCTTTTTTTTTTTTGTTCTCATTGTCATTTTTTTTCCCTTTTGACCAAATCTTTATTTTAGCCTCTAGTGCCAAGGTACTTGTTGTTTAAGGGTTGGTCTCTGATTATTAATGGGAAGTGCAGTATTAACAACGAATGTTATTATGGCTCTTCTTAAGGTACATCTCGAGTAAAATAGTAAAATTTTCCATGATAAAACCTAACGAAATAACTTATCTTTCTACAGACTCACCTGACGTTTGCACTTGAATTGTCTCCAATTGTTTACTCTCACTGTCTGTGCTTGATTCCCCATAATGTTCACCACTAATTGTCTTTTTCAGTAATCTGTCAAAATTTGATGAATCCTCATCAACGCCACTGCTTTGGATGGTTTCCACATTACTTGCCAAAGAGCAGCTCGTACTTGAGTGCTCAACTGTAAATAAAAATTTGCGATTTATTGATGTTTTTTTTATACATAGAATAACATACCTTCACGAAAAGAGTGACAACTGATATTCCCTGATGCATCGCTTTCCAAAATATCAATGCTTTCGTCCTTATAATCATTACTCTCCATTTCATCATCATCAACATATTCGTCATCCTCATCAAAATCGTCATCGATTGAAATATGTCTTTTTGTCTGTTCTTCATTTTGTCTACTCTCCGAACTTGACGTTTCTCGATTTCTAGAGCTACTTCGAGATGAAAGGACAATTATTGACGCCGAAGAGCCGTCATCATTGTCTTCATTTTCATTTTCAGATGTCTCCTCGTTTAATTCATTCGCATCTGTTTCTACGTCTTCTTCTTCTTCGTCTTTACTGTCTCCAGAACCGACAGCACTGTTCGAACTCTCATTAGATTGATTCTCAAAAGGATTTATGTCCAAGTTAATAGTGTCATACATAGACATGCCAACAGTGGTATCTAGCATTTGATCCTTTGGTTGTAACGTTACACTTATTGTTTCTGTAATATTTTGAGTTGCTTCTAAAGTGGGCATGTACGACAGTCCTCCAACAACAGTTGAACGTTCCGAAAATGTTACTTTTGAAGTGATCTTTTCGGATTGGAACTTTGAAATTGATTCAGATTCAGTACATTGAATGCTGAATTTTGATTCCGTTGCACAAACTTTCGAAGAAGACGTACGGGGCTGGAAGTCTATAGCTGTTTCGGTGGCGAAAATAGTTTTGGCACGATCAGGAAATGCACCTGCTTTGGTATCGTTGCGTTCTGGCCCTGTTGGAGTTTTATACTCAGCAGTTTCCTCTGAAGAACTATGTATCGACGCCCGCCCTCGCAGTGGTCCTTTATGTCTCTTTTTCGACTCATTTGAATACTCATCAGAACTTTCAGAAAACGCTCTTTTTGGTACTTGAAACTTTTTGCTAAAATCATTATCCGATTTTGTGGAATTTCCTTTATGATCATGCAGGAAAGAGATTTCTTGAACTTCCTGAAGTGGTTCTTTCGCTTTGTTAGTGTTTTCATCGTTAGAGAACCAGCTTGACGCTGTAGTACTTGGCGGAGCATTCGAAACAACTTCATTTTGTGTTTTTGCGTCAACAACTGTCATATTATTGGAGAATCGAACTGCATCATTCGAAATGGAGATAACCACTGAATCTTTTTGTGAGTCCTCTTTGAGGTCTTTCTTTGTCTCAGAAAAAACAGACGAATTCGTCACTTCGGTTTCCTCAATCAACATTTTTCTTTCCAAATTCGACTTATTCTTAGATTGCTCATATTTTACTTTGTCCAAAATTGATTGAAGTTCATTTTTACTGATCGAAATGGTAGATGCAGGATTGTAAGTTGTCGATGATCTCAATGATTTTCTTTTTGCCGGTCCGGAAAATACTCTCAAGGGTTCTTCAGTTTCATCGAAAGATTCCCTCTGAGCGTCTTCACTTCCCGTGGAAGCATCCTTCTCAACTATTTTCTCTAAAGACTCATCTACTGGTAAAACAAAACGAATACTTTTCTCCTCCTCGGCATCTTTCTTTTTCTCTGGCTCTTCTGAAATTGCCCTTACTCGGTCTGTTTCATCAATTGACGATTTTGGATTTGTGACTTTAAGTATTCCTGTTAATGAATTGCCAAATTTGTCTGAAGCGTTAGTGTTTGAGTTATCAACGGTTTGGTTTTTAACGAAAGGAGTTTCTAGGAAAAACGAATTGTCACGTGATGGAGTCTTTTGAGACTTTTTAGCAAGGCTATTCGCATCCGAAGCAAACGGTGTTGAGTTTTTGAAGTGTGTAAGCAAGTTATCTGAATTTGAATGCTCGAAATCATATCGACCGTAGACTCTCCGACGTTTTTTGGGGTTCTCAAAAGTTTTACCGCCTTTTTCAACTTCTACTAGGCTGCTATCTAGACGACGTTTTTGTGCAGCCTTATATGGCTCTGGGTATGAGACAGTGTCTTTTTTGACATAATCCGAAAAGGACATTGAAATTTGTGGACTTCTTAGAAAAGGTGCGTTGTTATACTGTTGCAAGGCGTTACCCTCTCGCTGATGTTGTTGCTCCCAATAATGGCTTGCAAAATGAGTGCTCAAAGCAGAGCTATGGTAAATGCCACCGAGAAGATCATTTGCATTCTGCTTAATAAGCTGACAACTAAGTGGAAAGGGTGATTCCTGTTCAGTTTCCTTATTTTTGATTTTGTTCTTTATCTTCAAGTACACATCTGATAGATTTTTTGTGACTGGGGTCATCGTTGTGTGATAAGCGGATAACACCAGTGTAGGAGTATCAACATCCACAGCAGCTTGATTGTTTCTTCTCTTTGAAATTTCGTCAACTGCCCGTTGGATGTCTCTTTCTTTAAAGAGCTCGTCTTGGTAGGAAACAGCTTCAATGTATTTGTATTGCTGGAGTAAATAAACGAAACTCAAATCTTCGGTATTTCTATTTTTGCTGTGCTTGAGAAGCGTCTGAACGAGTTTTCCTTCGTTTTCAGTGAGAGCTAGATCACGAATCACCCCGAATTTTTTCATCATTAGACACTGTGTAAAGAACAGTTTGAGTAGTTCTTCGTCTCTTTCTGAGCGTGCAAAATGAAAAGCTTCGGATATTAAATCGTTCGCCAAATACGTGTTCAGCTGAAGAATTGGTGATATAGGTAATGATTTTGCTTCAAGAACTCTTAAAGCAAGATTCGCTTCAACCTGATGAAGTAGGGACGCAATGAACAATTCAATTTGCCATTGAGGACAAACTTGGTCTTTGTTGAACGGTGAAATGAATTCATCCACAGCTGCCTGAAAGTCATAAAAGAAAATTTCTTAAATGGTTTTATAAATATTTTGTAATTTGTCAATTTCAGTTTCCACATTACTATCTTTCACACTTTCATTCTTTTTCTATATTGTTCATGGTGATGTGCTCTTTAGACTTCGGACGTGAAAATCCAATCGTTTTATCTGTCTTCAAACCTCGTACAAGTTTTAAGACAATTGGGCATTCCGATATAATATTTATTTGTTCTATATAATCTTATACTTATGACTACAACGCCGGCAACCAGCAACTCCAACGCTGGCAAGTCGCAAGTTGAGTACAGGGCATCAAATGATCAATCGCTAGCAACTCGCAGCTCAATCGCTGGTAAATCAACAGTTCAAACTCTGTCAAATCAACTGTCAAATACTTACATCCAGCTCTAGCTGGCAAATCAATAACTCAATTTCTAGCAAATTAATAGTAAAAAACTGACAAAAAAAATACTGGCATCTGGCAATCAACAGTCCATAACTGACAAGAAAATACCAAAAGGCTGGAAGAGAGTAGTAGGAGGAAATCTGCAATTATCGATGGTTCATTGTATGACTGACTTTCCAAGAGAGGGGAGGAGACCATCGGTTTTCTTTCTATAAAAAATGATTTAGGCTCCGAGATTAGATTTGTGCAGTCTTGGATGTATTGTGTATTATTGAAGTTGGAAAGTTTATAAAATACTACATAAAAGGAAGTCAGAGTAGTCAAAAACCGGGATTAAAGAAAATTGTTTCAAAGTTTTTTTCTTTTGTTTCGCAGCTCGCTTATTGGTTTATAATTGTACCAATGTACGAGTAGAATGAAATAGTGCTGCATTTTCTAGTAAAACAAACTGATTGTTTTATTCTTTGACAGATGTTTTAAGTTGAATGAGGTGTGATGGAGGTGTTCATTAATTTTTTGAAGTAAGTCTTGCGAAAGTTAAACGAATACTTACAAGGTCTAGGGAGAAGAAAAGGTAAGATTATGAAAAGCAGAGAATGGGAGACAGATGAAACTCAGCAATAGCAGATAATTGGGATGAGCTTTCTGAGACAGATGAGTTAATAGGGTCGGAAGTGACTATAAGATCGAGTTGACTACATTTTTATATAATTTTTAGTACTACTTGTTTGGGAAAGACCAGAGTCAGTAAGACCGTCGATGAAAACACATTCTATGATGGCAACGGGAATGGAGTGAAGGTAATTAGAACTTCCGAAATATTACATTGAAGATAGGGAAGATTGAAGTCTCTAAAAATTAAAACGTCATCTTGTGATTCAAAGATATTAAGCACTCTTCCAGTAGCATCTGTTGTAAAATCAAATGGGGGAGAGGGACCGATAAGGGAAGGTTAGCTTAATAGAAATGTAATTTAATAATTTGGAAGAGGTGGATGAAACGAAGAAAGAATCGAATTTGTTTTGGTCAACGACAAAGAAAGGAAACCTCTCCTTGGAGATTCACTATGACACTGTTCGACATTACGAAAGAGATTGAAGAATGAAGGAAGCAGCTATTGGCTTTTAAAGTCCTGAAAAAGATTGTTTCTGTAAGCGTAAAAACGTCAAGCGGAAGATTATGAGACTGCGAGTTAATAGCTACATAACTAATCAGACTCGGATCAGAGGTAAAAATGATTTCAGATTGAACGTAGCTAAGAAAAGCTGAGAAATATTTGGATTCATAAACTCGTGGTATTTATTATAGAGTTTCCTTAAGTGTTGTGAATCAGAAGGAAGTCCCTCCTTTGGGAGAGACGCTAAAACATAGGTTTTCATTTGGTCGTCTATACACATACCGGTCGGTTTATCGTGAAGATATGCTAACAGACGAATATTATCAGAGAAGCTTATGCACTAAATTCGTACTTATCCACCACGGGCTGACTCTCTGCTCAGGCTGCTTGACTAGTTCCTGGTGTAGATTAAGGATTGGTAACTTCGTTACAAGATAAGCTATCAATTAATTTTTTGATGAAAAGTCAAAATTCTAAGCGGATCGTGCTAATAAAGACTTCAAAAGTTGAATTTCTATCATAGAACTGAAACAGTCAGAATAGGGACTCAAAGTTCAATGCGTATGACGACTTTTACGACCAATGAGTCGAAGAATATTCTGGAGCACTAAGGAGAAAAATCAAAATCGTTCCACTAAGAAGAAATGAACACTACATGGTGTTCGCTCATTTCGAACGGAAACCGAAACAGCAAATTATATACATAAAAACGAAAATCCAGGTATTCCTGTTCGTTGTGCTATCCCAGTGGTTGTGCTGTGGGCGGTAACAGAATAAAATTTTTAAAAAACCGTCTTTGAATGCGAGTGGAAGGGACCTACAACTTTCTGCCGATTCCGAACAGCTAATCGATAAAGAGCTTTTCCTTGCAATGAATTTATTATCGGAGGACTTTCCAAATCCTCGTGAAAGGCGATCTACGTGAAAAACATTTTTGCTTCTGTTGGGATTTGAACCATGAACCTCCACGTTAGAGGCAGACTTGACTCGAACGTACAACTTTCTCCCTCCATTGGAGTCCATTTGTATTTTGCACGCTTTAACAACGATATAGCTGACTTGTCGGGTAAAGCAGATAGAAACCTTTCATTAGGTTGAAGCAAACAAAAGTGCCAATAAATAAATAATAAGTAGAGGGCAAACTTTACTAACAAAACCACGTCTTCTACACACATTTAAGTTCAAAACTATCTCAAATGGGAAACACACCAAGCCAAGCAGCAAACAACAAAATAATCACTTAAATTGGGAGACGCTAAAAAAAACGCTTTGAACGATGATCACTCATTGGGATCAAAAAATATTCAGAAACTTTCTTTGTTGTTTGTTCAAAAGGTCTCAGCACCCAATGTAGTCAAAAGAGTAGCACCCCGGCGGAGCGATTTTTTGTCTGTGACAGGAAAACAAACCATCACCTACCGAACCGAAGTACTGTAGATTACTTTTTGTCAAAAGGTTAAACAGGTCACCCAAATTGATCCACACAATGTATCTATTGTTACTGCTTAAACGCATAAACATTGAATAAGAAGACAAGGAGTTCCTTAACTGGTTAAAGAAGCTCCCTGCAAGTCGAAAATCTCGAATTCAAACCCAGCTGGCTAACGTGTTTATTGACACAGAGTAAATGAACAGAACTTTACGGCACTTATAGGTCCTTCATTTTTTTAAATAAAAACACATCCTACCATCCCAAAGTCTTGCACAATTTTGTTTGGTTAGTTTGCTGTGAAGATTGATTCTCAATTTCAATTTCAAATAAACTTTTTTCATTTACTAGCGAATTAAAACGAAATTCAAAAAACCAATGGTTCGACTCACCTGAAAATGACAATGATCCAGGTTCCAAAATGCTTGTATTTGTTTAATCAATGACGCCGAGAGTTTGAACACACTTGGGAATTTAATAAAATTCTGTACTATTGGCTCATATCGCTTGTCTTCAATAGCCATATTTAGATCGAGGAAAAAGTACAGAAACAGCGCACACTTGTTTTCAAATGACACATCTGGAATCAGCATAATTCTCAGCATGGCTTGAATGGATGCCGGTGGATAGAGCCCATCGCCACCACTTTCTTGCCAACTGTCCCTTAAGCTATTGCCTTCAAACGTATGTTCTAAGAATGAATCGATAAAAAGTAGATGAACCCTCTTGGCCTTGCGTTGCGAATAT
This sequence comes from Melanostoma scalare, assembly GCA_949752695.1. Lineage (NCBI taxonomy): Eukaryota > Metazoa > Arthropoda > Insecta > Diptera > Syrphidae > Melanostoma > Melanostoma scalare. Next base: position 56,298,422 of record OX456985.1, read on the forward strand.
CGCCTGAACTCCGTTCTCCGTTTTTCATAAAAGTTCTGCAACGATTCGTAGGGATATGGAACAAGGTTCAACTCGACTTCTCGATGCCTTATCGAACGAGACGCTTCGGGAAGTAATCCAATGTTCAGCAGCCACATTAGAATCTCCTGATAGTCAGAAGCCATGCGAATTGACTTGAATTGCGACTCCAGTGTGGTCAGAACTGAAATTGCAATTTTCTCAATGAAAATTGTTTTATAAAAATTTCTTTTTAAATTACCTTCTGATGGAATGTTTTCGCTAAACTTTGTTATTATTTCACTGGAAAGATCGGCTAAGGTTCGAAGCTGTTTAGATATGTAACCGAGCTCTTTCTTTTCTCTCAAATCGAGAGTGAAGCCTGAATGGTCGAACAGAACTTTGCATATTTTGTTGCAACGTTCCTTTATACTTGACGCTCGAACCCATAGCCAGTCGGTGAGTATGGACAACGATAAACCTTCACTTAGTGAATTCCCTTGATGACTACCGTCCGACCAGTTTTTGGCACACTCTTTCAGCAATCCACTGCAATTGTTTTCAATTGCCACTGAAAGTAAAGTTTCCCTTTTCGCTTTCTGAAAAGACATAATTTAAAAATTCTAACCATCTCTATGGGATGACAACTTAAATACCAAAGAGAATGCGGCTTTGTAATTGAGTCCAGTAAACTGTGGCAACAATCGGGCGTTGAGAATTTCCATAAAAACAGGGTTGGGATCTAATAGCGCCAGTGAACCTTGTGACCTCAGGACTTCTATTATTCGGTTCTGGACTCCTGGCCAGTTTAAATGCATGCAACTGTTATCCGCCAGGGCAATACAATCTAAAAGTCGATCATAAATTTATTTGAAACAAAAATTTTATTCGAATTGCTTTCTTACCAAAACTCAGCGATATTGGATAGAAGTGCTCCTCAGGCCTTTGAATAGAATTGAAAAGCGAAATCGTATTCGGATTAAAGTACATCTCTAGAGCACTTACACCTGGCAATACAAATGAAGCCAAGTAACTAGGATCATCTCTCCAATCGCCGATATATGGCATTTCTTCTTTGTACCATTGGTTTATATCAAACAGAAGTACCTCAGTTTGAAGTTCTTGCTCTTGCTTCCAAACTAAAGCACACAGAGATATAGTTTCTTCATTACCATGGGAGGGTGCTTTTGTTATGGCTTGACATGCTATTGGAACGCTCTTCGGGCAACTCAATGGAAGTTGTAGTCTCACACTTGATACTTGAAAGTTCTTATATACACAAAAAAAAAATGTTAGTTTTCTTGGAAGACAACTTATAAATAATAAATCTTACTTCAAAGTAACAAAATCCATCATCGGTGACTATTCGTTTGTCATACATCAAAGAGTGCATCACTGCCATTGAATTCTGATAGTTTTCGTGAAACGCCCAGACATAGAGACAAGAACGTGGATCATCCGGTGGTTCCATGAAACTCATTTTGACTAGCGGTGAAGATTGTTCTGGTGGCGGTGTGACATGAAAAACTTGCATATCTGTGAGGTCGTATAACACAAGACGACCGTCTGCTAAGCCAACCGCAAGGCCTAATATGAGGTCGATCGGCAGGAGTGACTGTATGAATTCTGCATTCTCAAGAACTGAAAATCGACATGGAATACCAAAAATTTAACATTATTCAAAATCACAAAAGGACCAAATTAAAGAAGGAAGTTGTTTTGTCAAAATGTAACGGTTTTCAATAGTGAAGGCCATAAAAAAATGACAAAACAAAGCTTATATAATATGTTCTTCTTTACTACTACTACTTTTAACGCAACTGTATCTTTACTAAGAGACAACTGAAAGTGTTTAGGTGTTCGTGATGGCAAGAAATTACTGTCACATTTTTGTTTTGTGCTTTAAAGCTACGTAAAAACCTTGATACCGTATGAACTGTAGGCTACCGTAGTTTTAAGTTTATTGATTATACCATTTAAGAGTTTTTTTTTGCGACTGAATAAAAACATTGTAGTTTTAAGGTAAGGACCTCCTCCCCTGAAATGTCGTCTTTTTCTTCAAAGAAAAACCCAGGCTAATCCGACGAGCGAAACCTCGACTGGAAAGCGAAAGTCTTTAGTTCAAGTTTTTTTGCTACTTTATATGCAGCGACGATCTCAGTTTTAGTGATAGATCTTTGGTTCAGCCTCGCAAGTGGAGCGTAGGTTATAACTACACTAAAAGTTGATAGTTCACTGATTTGGCATCTACAATTTATAAGGCCTTCATCCGCCCAATACTGGAGTATAACTCCCATATCTGGTCAGGTGCTTCTCAAATATCTTTGCGCCTACTTGATAGGGTTCAAAATAGAGCGTTTAAATTGATAGGTGATAGCTCAATCGAAGAAACCTATTGATTCTCTTGAACTTTCGCTTTTTTCACAAACAGTGCTCTAGTGAAATAGCCAGTTGCACTCCTCCCCTGAAACAATTTCGCCGCAACACACGCCTTGCTAGGAATGCCCATCAGTTTTTCCTTGAGCCCAATTTCGAGCGTACAGTCAGGCTAGGTTAGGTTAAAATGGCTGGCAGGAAAACAACTGACACACTTAGACCAATATTAGGTCCATTGTGATACCATAAAAATAATGCGAGGCAGTACCTCACTTAACAAAACCATTTGGAGCTTTTGATAAAGCGAAAGAGATACAGGGGATCTGTGATTGTCAGATCGCTTAGATCATCAAGGAAATATTTTCCTAGATGCCGTTTTCTTTTAAAGGAGAGTGCAGGACTTGAGCAGAGGAAGTATGGGATTGTCTCCTCCTCCTCCTCATCTAAGCAGTTTCTGCAGAAGTCATTAGAGGAAATGCCGAGTCTTATGGCGTGTCTTCTTATCATGTCCGGTGATGACATTGATTATGGAGTTAAAGAGCAATCTGGTTATGGATAACAAATAATGTCTTGTGCGTTTTGGATCTAGTTTTGGCCATATCTGTTTTGCTGCCACACACGTAGTGATAATGTTCCACCTATAATTTGTTCCATCCATTGCCTCTTGCTTTAGCAATATTCAACCTGCTGGTTGAGATCGGTAGAACGGTTCCTTTTCTGACGAGGTCATCGGCTTTGCAGTTACCCACGATATCTTCCCGGCACCCAAATAAAAGGTGAATATTGAACTGTTCAGCCATCTCCCTAAGAGATAGGCGACAGTTAAGGGCGGTAACTGAGTTAGTAGAAACAGCGCCGAGTGATTTGAGGGCCGCTTGACTGTCTGAGAAAATCCGGATATTCGTTTTCTTTTAGCCATGATAGGACCTCTTCGATCGCCAGAATTTCCGCTTGGAACACGCTACAATGGTTAGGAAGGCGGAATGACAGACTTATGTTAAGTCGGTTTGAGTACACCCCGCAGCCTACCCCTTCTTCGGTTTTTGACCCATCTGAATTGAATCATCTCTCAAAAATTCTTCGTCTTCACAGGTAGGTTTCGATGGGATCGAGACTTGGAACTTATTATCAAAAACCAATTGGGAGATGATTTAGTCGGAGTGACAAGGATTGTAGCGTGACCGATGTTGTTATCGGTCCATTGGGAGATAGCTCTGATACGAATGGCTGTACTTGCGGCCATTTGTTTGCTGAAGATATCTAGATATGAGATTAAGGAATGTATTTAGGGCAGCTGAGGTTGTTGATCTCAGTGCTCCGCTTATACATAAACAGGCTGTTCGTTGGACCATGCTTAGATTATCGCAGTAGGACCTTTTATCAAGAGCGGTCCACCATACCACTACTCTGTATGTATTCGTCTGATGACCGCGGTGTAGAGCCAGTGGGTGATTTGGGGGGAGAAACCCCATTTAGTGCCAATGGATTTTTTACAGCAAAATAGGGCTACGGTGGATTTCTTGATTCGTACAGTCAAGTATAGAGATTCTTAAAGCTACAATCGTGTACACACCAAATTAATTTGCAAAAAAATTTGTTCATCATTCATTTTGAAGACAAATTAATTTGCAGATGTGGCAATCGTGTGTACAAAAATTTTGTTCATTTTCAGACGTTTCTGCAAATGTCTGTTAATAAATAAATTTGCAGATCCAGTTTAAAGAACTTTTACAAAATTTATTCATTTGGCAGACAAGTTTGGCAAAGATTACAAGGCAAATTTTTGACGGATGCAATGTGACGAGCTGAAAATGAATTTGCAGATCTAAAATTTGAATTGGTCTACACGAAATGGTAGGTCTGACAATCATTGTCAGATCTGCAAACGTCTGACAATGTGTGAAATAGAGCTGAACAATGAGGTGAAAATTGAACTACACGGTTCGCAGAAATCTACAAATGTTTACAAATCTATTGCCAGCGATTTGGCCAAATTAGTTTGTCGACACTGTCAGCCAAATATTTGGCAACAGATTTGCAGACATTTGTTGATTTTTGCAAACCGTGTAGTTCAATTTTCACCTCATTGTTCAGCTCTATTTCACACATTGTCAGACGTTTGCAGATCTGACAATGATTGTCAGACCTACCATTCGTGTAGACGTAGTTTAACTATAGTTTCTGGTCTTCAGGTACTCTTTTATAAGAGTTTGTTGGTTCTTCCAAAAAAAAAACGTGTTGAAAATGTTTCTCTTAATGTTGTTCCTAAAAAACTAGTCAGAATATCCCTATTTTACCAGAATGTATGGGGCTTCGTAGTAAAACTACTGATTTTTTCATCAAGTCTCAAGCTTTTGCCGGTGATATTTTTGTTCTGACAGAAACCTTTCATCCAGGCATTCTGGATACAGAACTTTATAACTTTGAATTTTAAGTATTAATAAACGACTAGATACCATTCACACGTAGACGCGGATGTCGGTGGTGGCGTTCTCATAGCATATTGCAATAGTTTTTTGTTTGAGCGAAATCAGGGGACTTTGCACTCACCTCAAACATCTGGAATATGCGGGCAGCGCATGCTTACTTTAATTTTAGGATCATGGATCCCAATCAAATGACAACAAAATTGGACAGAGGGAAGCTGAAATCGTGTAGCTTAAGATCCATACGACAAAAACAAAAAGGATCAGCAATAGAGCCTCCTCTACCTTCCGAGCGAGATGGTATTATATTAAATATGTACCCGTGGTATGATGGTTAGCATGTCCACCTGCTAACCCAGAGGTTCGAGGTTCGAATCCTAGCAGAGGCAAAAATATTTTTCCACGGGTATCGCCTTTCGCGAGCAGGTCCTCCGTTAGTAAATTCATTGCCATGAAAAGCGCCTCGATTTCTCGATTAGCCGTTCGGAACCGGCAGAAATTGTAGGTCCCCTCCATTCCCTCACAAGGCATGGTTGTGAGAAATGCGATAGGCCCAGGGGCTCCTCGCTCTGTTGCGCCACCCTATTTATATATTAACAACTCTAAAAGCTTCTTAAAGACCACAAGTCTTTTCCGCTCCAAAGTTGAAACCGTGTTACTTTATAAGTACAGCACTTGGAAAGCAATATACCCTGTCACAAAAAGCTACAATTTTACATCAATAGATTACTGCGAAATATGTTGAGAGTTCTTTGTATAAGCAAACTCATGCAAAGACGTTCCAGCAACTAATTGCCTCTATAAAAAAAGACATTGAATTGACCATACGCTTTGAAAAGGTAACGATTGCAATTCGAGTCAAGCGGTTCATAGGATTTTCTCACAGAAAGGCAGACTGGAACGTTCGCAGCTTGGTAAGAGTGTTGAAATAAGCTGAGACCGTATCATGACCTTCAATTGAACTTTTTTGTGCTGCTTCTGAAAATCTTTCAAGCTGAAATCATATTCTTATTTCTTTCTTTGATTGCAAGACACCCACGTTAAAGTAATAAAAACAAGAACAATTATGTAACACAATGAAAAAAAAAATCGACAAAGAAATAATAAAAATCTATACTACCTTCAAGCTGTATGCCAAAGTGAACACCTTCCTGTTGGCAGTGTTGAAAATGACGATGCAGATGCAACAAACTCATGCTGTAATTAACGATGTGACACGGTATAACAGAAATTTCAGAGTTATTTGAAGTTGTTGAAGTTTGCAACTCGTCGCCCGTTAAATTAAGATCCAGAAGCAAAACGCTTCCTCCATCCGTTCCAACAACCAGGCAACCGTTCATGTTTTGTAGCATTGTATGCTGTGATACCGCATGACTTATAAACTTGCAACAAGTAACTTTGTGTTTTAAATCAATGCATCGGATAACAGTTGATTCTTCTATCGAATAAAGTACAACAAGGCCTCCAGGACTGTCTGCATATTGAATCCCAATGGCAATTATTGTATCCTTGATGTACGGCATCTCAATCTCCGAAACACAAGTAATAATGCAGACACCAAATCTTCAAATAGGATATTAAATATAGAGTAACAATTTAAAAAATTAATTTTCATTTTATATTTTACCCATTTGTTGTGTCGAAGTCATATTTCGAGATTAACTGCCCTGTTCGCAATGAGGTGATGCATAGGCGAGAGCCTTTGGTTAACCATCCCCAGTTGCCTGATTTTATTATTCCACCGAAGACATCACCTTTGTGGAAAAATACTCTTTGAGGTGGTAGTTCCTATTTATTGTGAATCTATATTTACCGAAATTCTCGCCGGGGCTACTTGCAGTTGCCACTGAGAGGCCTTCTGAAAAACGAATCTCTTTTTTAACAACCAAATGTGGTTCAAATTGATCCATGTTTAGTTCCTATATACACTAATATCGAATAAGAAAGAATTTTGATAATAACACAGCACTTCATACGAAAATTAATTCTTAACGCGCGAATTACAAATTTGTTAATTCCGGCATACACCGAAAATAGTTGAAATGTCATTTAAAAGTTACGTCTGATTTGTTCAGCTGTCAATCGTCGGTCGCATGGCATACAGTAGCGGTCGTATTAAAGGCTGTCCCAAACCATAGCCATTTTATGATTGGGACTTGAAAAGAACTCCGCGACAACTACAAATGTATTGAAAAAGGGTGCAATTCTTGTTGTACTGGCTCTGTACTCTCATTATAGTACGAACATTAATCAACATCTGAATTTGTGCCACACTTACTAATTTGGCAACAAAAATAATCAATTCTTTTACAGAAATCCTAAATTACAGATCAGCATTAAAAAATTCCTCAATCGCTGAAAGCGAAATAACAAGAAAGATTGTTTACGACATAATCGATGATAGAGGATTGAACAATTATCGTCTAAAAACATACCGAACCGTGGAGTTTGTTTATTGTAGTTCGTTTAAAGTTTTCCTTTTGTAACTTTTGTCTGAACAGAAATATGGCACTGGTGTTCTAATTTAGTAGCTATTGCACTAACTGCAAATGGTTGAAAATAAATCGACGCAAGTGTATTTTAAATGGCTTGCCATATTTACCTCGTGTTGCCCCGGTGTAAAGCACGGTACACACAGACGCTCTAACTAGCGGTTGGCAGAGGCAGGTGCGGCTGACAGCCTGCTACTGCTACTCGCCAGCTTCTCTCAGGAAACAGCTACAGAAAACCATACAAAAATTGTTTTTGAACTTTATTTCTAGTTTTTAAACCTATTTATGATATTTGGCAAAAATTTGAATGAAAAATTTATTAAATATAGCCCGCCGTATTAATAAACGCGGAATAACTGGGAAATACTTATTCCATGGATTAAGTTACCATTATACCATTTTCCATTTAATTAAAGCCACCATTATACCATTTTCCACTTAATCCATGGAATAAGGCTTAGCCCAGCTATTCCGCGTTTATTAATACGGCGGAGCATATTTTTATATTTTAGCAGCCAAAAGCTGAACGTGTTCAGCTTTGCCAGCCGCTGCTAGAAGTTACTCGCTGGCTGGCAGCGATAGTTACTCCTGAAAACGCAAACAGCAGAGTGGTGGTCAGTGGTCACACAAAGCTGCTCAGCGGCTTGCAGTAGCGGCTACTCGATTTCCCGCTGCCAAGCAGCCGTGTGTGACCCGTGCTTAAGGCCGGCCACTGACGACACAATAAAACTGCGCAAACTGGAGTTTGCGCAGTTATATTGTGTTGTGAATGGGGTTGTTTGTGCTGTTTGTGCAGTTAACTGTGTAAAAATCAAAACTATTTTGATTTTTGCTCAAGTCTGCAAACTTGTGCAGTTATTTTGTGCGGTGAATGGCAAAAACTGTACAAACTGCTCAGTTGTAGTGTTTTTACACAGAGTGTACATTGATATTTTGCGGAGTTTTTATAAATTATGTCTGAAGAACAAAGCTTTTGGAGTGAGTTTCTCGATGTTTATATGGAAAATCCGGCGCTATGAAAAATAAGTAGTCCGGATTATAGCAACCGCATAAAGAAAAACCAGGCGTACGAACGTCTCGTGGAAAAATTGAAAGAAAAGTTAATTAAAAGATTCAGCCAACTTTTTCCATTCGGTTTCACTTTCAGGTAGCTGCAAAACAATAACATACATAAAAACTTATCTAAGGTAGTGTTTCTTTTTCATACCTTGATGTGCTCCTTCAAAACATTAATTATGGCTTCACATGTTTCCATTACTATGTGTCCAATTCTTTGCTGAGAAATAGCTGTCAAGAATTTTAAATCCTCGTAGCTGTTTCCGCTGGCCAAAAAGCGTAATGTTAATGATAAGCGATGATAAGCGGGTATTGCTTCCCTCATCATAGTGTTTTTTTTCGATTAAAGGTGATACTTTAGAAGACAAAAGTTCCTCAAAAACATCCTTCTCCATGCGCACATTGTTTTTGAAGTCAACTTCAGAAGTAAATTCTAAAGCCTTGCGCAAACCAATGCGGTGAGCGCGTGCGATGCGATTGCGATAAGTCAAATCCCTATGTATTAAGTCAAACGTCCATAAGATTACATAGGGATTTGACTTAACGCAATCGCATCGCACGACTCACCGCGTTGGTTTGTGCAATGCTTAACTCTTTTAACAATGTTGTCTGTCCTAATTTTTGTCTCTTTAAAAAGATTCTTTTACACCACAGACGTTTTCTGTTTTAGATCATTTTTTCTTTTTTTTTCTTCAACGCAATAGCAAGTAATATATAGAGAGCGTGTTTTTTACACATGTTTACAGAGAGGAAACTTTTTTAGACTAAGAACTGTGCAGTTCACTTGTATCGTGTGTGGCGAAATTTGAATTGCGTAAAATGTCAGTTTGCGCAGTTATATTGTGTCGTCAGTGGCCGGCCTAAGCTAGCAAAAACTAAATGTTACTGGACGTGGCCATTTATAACGAAGAAATTTCGTTAAATCTTACGTCAGTTGAAAAATTGTTGAAAAAATTGCTTTCTTTCTCTGGCACACGCAGTTCCACTGATCACGGAAAAATTTGCCTTTGGTGTAAAATTTCGAATTTCATATAAAACGAAATTTATTTAACACGTGAAACTACCTTAAACGTGATCTAAATTGTGTTAACAACTAGCTGCCAATAAAAAAGGTTTGTGTTTAAATTCATTTACTATCGTTTTTCAAGTGTATCATACTTGCCCCAAAAAGGAAGCAAAAAAAAAGTTGCACAAAGAGAAAAAAAGTTCTACTGAAAAATCAATACGCTGTAACGTGGTTTAAAATAAGTTGTGCTTAAAATAAGTCTCGGTATAATTTGCAGAGAATCAGGTAACTTAGTTTTCGTAAAAGTGGATTTGAATTTATGAGTTTTGACCAAGTTAATAGAAGTTAGTCGTCGATCGAGCAAATTATTCGCCTCAAATCAACTGTTGTCGAGCACATGTGGATGATGGAGTGTTTTTTTTTTTTTGTCATTTTGCCTGCTGAACCACAGAGTAGAAACTTCTCTGTGTGTTAAACGATGCAGTTGACAATTTTCATCTCAAGTAATTTGCTTCGTTTCAACTTAAAAGCAATTTGAGTGTTGAGTTTTGTGTAGAGGAATTAAGTAACCAGCTGTCTTTCTATTAAAATCATTTATTGCCCAGGTACTAGGTATACCGACTGAGTGAATCACCACTGCTGCTGTTCAGTGTCTTTGCAATGCAGATACCTACCTACATAGCTACATTGCAAATTCGATTGATAATTGCTATGCAAGTGTAAGGTCAATGGATGTTCATATTCATACCTAGAACAGTATTTGCAAATTTAAAGAACAGTTTTCAATCAACCCTGGTTGTGGCTTTTCTGGTTGTTGGAAATGTACATTTTACGTATTTAGAGAAGCAGCATCGAACTTTGAGCAAAGAGCGTGTATGGTTTTTATTTTCTTTTGGTTTCACGTTCTTGGTGACGCGATCAGCATGACGGATGGGATGAGGTGTTTTATAAACTCAGAAGTCACAGTCACAACACAAGCACCAGTTTGTGTGTATGTGGCTAGTAGAGAAAATTGTAAACCGATTTGTATTTTGTTTCCATTGAGTGAATTATTCGCTTATCATGCGGCGAACTGAGGGTCTATACTTATAACTAGGTCTGCCAGTCTCAAGGTTGCCAAAAGCTCATATCGTTCGGAAGAAGATTGAACACGTTTTCTTTGATTTTTTTTGCAAAACTCCGTTGAAGCTAAATTGCGCACAAGACAAGGAAATCGAGTTGGTGAGCTTAGAGGATCAATGGCCTTAATTTTAGTTCGAATGTTACGTTAAGATGCTCTTTCTTTGTTGGCAAAAATCTTATTCTTTACATCACAAAACAGAAAGAGTTACAATGAGCACTCAAATTACGATGAACTGACTCTCATTAAACTCAAATAAACGATGAGCAGATTCTGGGGTCGAATGGCCGAATCTGTGATCGATTTTCATTTCAAAATTCGCTTTAAATTGCTGGTTATCATTCTGCTGTCCATTTATTGATTTTAATTCGTTGAAATGCTGATGAAAGAATGTCAAATTGTGGTACTAAAGTGCTCGATAACGTGGGAATTAAAATAATTCAGTCACGTATTACTCGATCACTTGTTTCGGCCCCTGCTGTTTGCGTTTTGAGGAGTGACTATCATTTTTCTAAATACGTGCAAACTTTCTTCCGAGTTTAAGTGGGAGCATGTGCAATATAAAAACAACAAAGCACCAAAAAATACTTTTAAATGTCATCAAGCCAATTGCCGATGGCCAATAGAGCGTGCAGCGGTTGATCTCCTCCGACATCGAAGTACTTTTATTTGAGGCTTACGACAAACGCTTTGCCGTATACAATGTGATGGAGAGTACGTATTTTCATAACTACATACCTCCCCTCTGATTGCAAAAAAAACTGATTTACTATAGATAGCTCGAAGAGTACTTACTTTGGTGGGCATTACAATCCGGGGTGAACCTGATCCTCAACCAACATCTTTCGACATAAAATTTCGATTTCGGACGAGTTTTCTTCGTTTGAGGTCTTCTTCCACTTAACCGCGCCTGCTAAGTGCACGACTACGTAGTGAAATTAGAACAAAATTGAAACCTGAGCGGCAGAGCGTTCTCTTTTCATTTTGCGGTTTTGTCGCTCAGTATAGCCGTGTCGTGTCCTCCGCCATTTCCCTGCAATGTACTTTGGAAAGCCCGTCGAGGCGGAGCTTTGATATCCATCGGCTTTACGTGTCCCAGCAATCGTAGTCTAGCGATGCGTAGATGCGTACTGTTCTAGCTATGCCCATGTCGCGGTACAATTGTTGTACCTTTCCACACATTGTGGAACCAAAGATCACACGGAGTAATTTTCTTCCGAAATGATCAAGGGATGTTGTCCCATATAATTTAGATAAGGTCCATCCATGCTTCCGCGTTGTATGGAAAGACTCGAAGGTTAATTGATAAGAAAAGAAAATGTAGAATAACAACAAAAAAAAATGCAGATTTAGGATTTATCTCACCAAAAAGTTAAACCAATCTTTACACTGTCTTGGAGAAAGTAAGATTGTTGCGCTTGATATTTCCAAGGCATTTGATAGAGTTTGGCATCAAGCTCTGTTATCGCAAATGCGTGCTTTTGGTATCGATGAGTCTCTTCTTCGTTGGATTAGAAACTACCTTTCCGACCGTTCAATACAAGTTGTATTGGATGGCTTCAAGTCTGATACTCACTTCATAAATGCTGGTGTGCCCCAGGGCTCCGTTTTGTCTCCGACTCTCTTCCTTATTTTCATAAATGATCTCTTGTCTGAAACCTTTAATCCTCTCAACTGTTTTGCTGACGACTCGACCCTCAGCTTTTCATATTCGTTTCCAAATTCACGTCCCTGCTCTTCGGATGTGGAACTGAAACAGTTGCGTATGATTAGCTCATTGAATTCTAACCTTGACAGCATTGTTACAATGAGGTCATAAAAACCGAGTAGAATTCAATGCTTCGAAAACTCAATGCTGTCTCTTTTGAAGCTTAACATTCCCCCATTGCCATTATCCATGAATGGTACCTGCATCCAAGAAACCGAAAAGCTGTCAGTACTTGGTATGTGTGTAAACGATGATCTTCGTTGGAATGACCACATATTTGAAGTCGCCAAAAACGCTGCTAAATGCTTAGGTTTCTTGAGACGATGCAGGAAGTTCTTCACACCTTCTGATCTGGCTACAATTTATATGGCCTTCATCCGCCCAAAACTGGAGTATAACCCCCATATCTGGTCAGGTGCTCCTGAAACATCTCTGCGCCTACTCGATAGGGTACAAGATAGAGCGTTGAATTGATAGGTGATAGTTCAATCGTAAAATCGATTAATTCTCTTGAACATCGTCGAAATGTTACCTGTCTCAGTTTCTTTTATCGCTTTTTTTTTTACAAACAGTGCTCTAGTGAAATAGCCAGTTGCATTCCTCCCCTGAAACAATTTAGCCGCAACACCCGCCTCGCTAGGAATGCTCATTAGTTTTACCTTGAGCCCAACTTCACACGTACAGTCAAGTATAGAGATTCTTATTTTAGTCGCACCACCCACTGTAAAATGCTCTATCCTGGCTCTGTATTTCCCCTGCATTCACAAAAGTTCAAGAGCAAATCCTCACCTGTTTACCTTAATGCCCGCACTGTGTCTTAAAACATTATAACGGCATTCATAACCCCTTGATTTACACATTAATTATAAAAAAAGAAGACACGACCACGTTTCAGCAAAGCAGAAGCGTCAAAATTAAAACAAAATTGAAAGTTAAGTCGTAGATCGATACCGCTCAGCTTCCACTGTTGTTCTAATTTCGCCGCTTTGCCGGTTTTTGCCAATCAGAACGTGGCAATGTCCTCAGAAGTTAGTGCATTGTCAGGTAATGGGCGCGTTCGTTGCAATTCAGATTTTAAGATTAACTGAAAAACTTATTCAGTTTTGCGTCGAACGGTTATCTAACAAGACATTACAGTTGCTACTATTTTGATGAGTTTATGTCAAAAAAATTCATTAACTTGTGGACTTTACTGGGAAAAACATTTCAGAAGCGTAAAAAACAATCAGTAATGGAGTTAGAATTAATTAATTGTATTTTTTCAATAAAAATCACGCACAACAAAATCACCATCACTTGGCGAGTATAATTTTTTGATGTCACTTATCGCATCTGACAGCTTAATAAACTGAATCTAGATTTTCAGCCTTCTTTTCCTGACTGAAAAACTGAATCGGTAAAAACTAACAGCTGATGAGTTGTCAACTGAAAAACTTAACGTCTGGCCAATCAGAGGCCGAGAATAGTTAGTTAATCTGAAAATCTAACTTGTGACGAACGCGCCCAATGCCTTTGTTTATTTTTTGTTTTCAGTTAGTTTTTAAGGTTACCTTCTACCTTGTTTAGTTTAAGATATAGGCCGTCCTGACCGAAGCTTATCATCAAAAAAGGATGTAATGATGAAATACTATATATTATAAACTTAGATATCATGTTTACTTAAACTTATTAATTTTTTTTTTTTTTTTTTATGTTTAAATGTCTATTTATAATTTTATTTTAAGCTTAAACTTTCTTGTAATCTCGATAAATGTCAATTTTCAGGAACACGGCAAATTTATTTCTTGCCATGCTAATGTTCTTATTTAAATTTTAAATGTATCTCGAGTTTCGGTCAAATAAGGATTTTGTAATAATAATAATTATAGCACCGTGAAGAATTTTTCGTCATTCACAAGAAGCTGTCCCTAAACATCGTTGATGAGCTTCGGCGAACGAATTCCTTTTTCTTTAGATGGCTCTTTTGAAGTTGGTTCCCCCTTATTCAAGTAGTTTTTCGTAGATGTACTCAATCTTCAATTCATAAAATCAACCCCAAATGAAGCCTTAAGAGCCAGAGCGGCCTAACTTAAAACTTTTTCAAAACATCTTTTATTTGAACAAACTTTAAAAAAAACTTTAAAGTGTCTTTGAAACTATACAAAAAATATTTTATAGTTGTAATGGCATCTTTGCCTATTGGACATTTATAAAGTTTGGTAGCGATAGTGTGGCCTATGTGAGTCAGGCCAGTTTTTTCGCTTTATGAAGTTAGGCCTCTCTGGCTCTCTTCGTCTCAAATATAAATGACGTCAGTTTGCCTCAAACTTTAATCTGTAGTGTATTTTTTATTTTATTTTTTTTCAATCAAAACTTTTCCGGTGTTGTAAAGTACACTAGATTAGATTAAATTTAGGGGACGGGTAGAGCTTGCTCAGCTCCGGGCACTGCGGTGTCTTAATGAAACCTATTGTGTCAGCCCATGTGAGGTTTCAGGACAGTTCTCCTGCTCCTGAATTGAACCAGAAGCTAGCAATCTTCTGTGGGTGAATGAGTTTGAGTTTATCTAGGCTCTAGGGGAACAATCTCATAGTCAAGTATTTGCTTTCTAAGGCGTAAAAGTGCTGGACATTCTGTAATAATGTGCAGAGAAGTTTCTTCATTTTGGAGGCATAGTCTACACATGGGGCCCGCTACCACCCTCATTTGGTGAAGATGTTTCTTTAAAGAACAGTGACCGGTTAGTAGTCCTGTGCAAATTTTTAGGGTTTTCCTATTGAGTTTCAGTAGGAATTTTGATGTTTTTTCAGTATATTCTGGCAAAAAGAGTTTTAAACAGATTTGACCAAATGAGATACTCCAAGCTTTATTTGATTCCTCCAGTAGGATGTTCTTGGCAGTATGTTTGAAGGTGCTTTTATTTACACGGCAGAAGGGTTCAGGTCCGACGAATGGTTTAGATGCGCCGTCTTTAGCTAAGATGTCTGCCTTCTCGTTACCATCATAGCATTTGTGTGCTGGGATCCAGTGGAGGATTACAATGTTTTTCCTTGCTAGTTCAGAGAGTGACATGACTGTCTCTTGGACTAGTTTGGATCTTATAAGAGATGAGCTTAACGCCTTTAGTGCAGCTTGGCTGTCTGAAAAAATGAATATTGTTTTGTTTTTCGTGTTCCATGAACATATTATTCTCGAATATTCGTTAATGGCAAAGACTTCAGCTTGGAAAATGGACGAGTGACTGCCCAGACTTACTGAGAAATTCGTTCTGGGTCGCCGAAAATGCCGGAACCTGTACCAGTTTCCATTTTTGAGCCGTCCGTGTACCAGACCATATCTTGCCTTGAAGGACGAGGTTTTGTGTTCTCCCAGTCTTCCCTAGGGGGGATGACAATGGAGAAGTTGAGCTTAATGAGCTTAATTTATTTATTCATTCATCAAGTAGAGCACATAGACTCTTATAGACTACTTAATAACAATAATTTGATAGTGATTATAATTAATACCTAGCCACCATTGTTCAATAAAAACAATAATTTTTTCTTAAAACAGTCTCTACTTAAGTACATGTTAAAATCAAGAACTCCACATACTGAATTTGCCTGTCTTAAACAGCGAGTTATAGGCTCATTATAGCCATAGTTTACTCTATGAAAGGACACTTGAAACATTCTAATTTGCACATGGTTCACGACCTGCGACAGAATCAAAAACCACAGCTTTTATTTAAGTTTAAAAAACCGCTAACTACAAATTGGCGGTTGTGGTTCAACATAAATAGAAAAGAAAAGCAAAGCCAAGATGGATGAGGAACGCCAAAATATATTTAAATTTTCCTTAAGCTTTTTAGGCGGTACTAAAATGGCAGGGTTGCTTCCCTGGTAGTGCAATAAGTACTCCAGTTTACTATAAGCCTTCTCTTTCTTTTATTAAATAAAAATTCTTTAACCAACAACATAATACAACATAACAAAATTTAAGTAAAGCAAAAATTTTAAAAATCCCTTTATTTCCCTTGTTTCTCCTTGAAGTGATCATTAAAAATGTCTTCTGCTAAGAAACGCGATGCTCAACGCAAAAAAGATGCTCGCAACAAGAAAATTGTGCAAACTTCGTCTTCGTCTTCATCAAAGGCAAATGGTACCACCAATGGAACTGTCGAACTCACCGAAGAGGAGAAGCTTTGTGCAAAACTAGAAGAAGAGGCAAGAATCAGTGCTGAAGCACGATCATGTACTGGCTCATTGGCTGTGCATCCAAGATCACGTGATGTTAAAATTGCCAATTTTTCCATTACTTTCTTTGGCTCGGAACTCTTGCAAGATACTATGCTCGAGTTGAATTGTGGACGACGTTACGGTCTTATTGGTTTAAATGGTTGCGGAAAATCATCACTTTTAGCTGTGTTGGGCAAACGCGAAGTTCCAATTCCAGATCACATAGATATCTTTCATTTAACACGTGAAATTCCAGCTAGTTCGAAAAGTGCTCTCCAATGCGTCATGGAAGTAGACGAGGAACGAATCAAGTTAGAAAAATTAGCCGAAGAGCTGGCCGCTAGTGAAGAAGACGACGCACAAGAGCAACTAATTGATATCTATGAGCGATTGGATGATATGTCAGCTGATCAGGCTGAGCCTAAAGCAGCGCGTATTCTTCATGGTTTAGGATTTACAAAAGAAATGCAAGCAAAACAGGCTAAAGATTTCTCTGGAGGATGGCGTATGCGAATTGCATTGGCCAGGGCATTGTTTGTGAAACCTCATTTGCTATTGTTGGATGAGCCGACAAATCATTTGGATTTGGATGCGTGTGTGTGGCTTGAGCAGGAACTCAAGGAGTACAAACGTATATTGGTATTGATATCACATTCACAAGATTTCCTCAATGGAGTCTGTACAAATATCATTCATTTGACGAAGAAACGTCTAAAGTATTATACTGGTAACTATGAAGCATTCTGTAGGACAAGAATGGAACTGTTGGAGAACCAAATGAAACAATACAACTGGGAACAGGATCAAATCTCGCACATGAAGAACTACATTGCGCGGTTCGGTCACGGTTCGGCTAAGCTGGCTCGTCAAGCACAATCTAAGGAAAAGACTCTGGCTAAGATGGTCGCACAAGGCTTAACCGAAAAGGTGACAGATGATAAGACTTTGAATTTCTACTTCCCTTCTTGTGGCACGGTGCCACCACCCGTCATTATGGTTCAGGTATGGTTTCAGATGAATATTTACGGAAAACTTTTTGTTAACATTTCTTTGGGTGTGTTTATGTTTTTTTTTTAGAATGTTTGCTTCAGGTACAACGACCATACACCATGGATCTATAAAAATTTAGAATTCGGTATTGATTTAGACACAAGATTAGCCCTGGTGGGTCCCAATGGTGCTGGTAAGAGTACACTATTGAAACTTCTGTATGGTGACTTGGTACCTTCATCGGGAATGATTCGTAAAAACTCCCATCTTCGCATTGCCCGCTACCATCAGCACTTGCACGAGCTGCTCGATTTGGATCTAAGTCCCTTAGAATACATGATGAAGGCCTTCCCCGCTGTAAAAGAAAAGGAAGAAATGAGAAAAATCATCGGTCGTTACGGATTGACCGGACGTCAGCAGGTCTGCCCTATTCGACAACTATCAGACGGTCAGCGATGCAGAGTTGTGTTTGCATGGCTGGCATGGCAAGTTCCTCATTTGCTATTACTCGACGAACCTACCAATCATTTGGACATGGAAACTATCGATGCGTTAGCGGATGCCATCAACGATTTCGATGGTGGAATGGTGCTAGTTAGTCACGATTTCCGTCTCATTAATCAGGTAAGACCCCAAAAAAAAGCAACAGTCATTGTCAATTAAAGAAATTAAATCAAATTTTTTGTAGGTTGCCGAAGAAATTTGGGTTTGCGAAAACGAAACCGTAACCAAATGGAATGGAGGCATCTTGGACTATAAGGATCACTTAAAAAATAAAATCAATAAAATCAAAGATGACGGCACATTGAAGAAGAAATAATTCGATTATACATATATTTAGCAATTATACATAAATATTTAAAAATTATATTTTTACAAACCATCAGTTGATAACAGAAATTGCTACTGATTGTGATTCTCAATTCAAATTACCTTACTACCACCACACACACACACAAACACAAACATATGCCCTAGAAACAATCGAACCGATAGGAGCAGTTATAAAGAAAACCTTCGTCTTAAACATAATTATTGTGCTTGATTCTGTTGCAACTAATGAATTAACAGAAAATGATTTTATTTATTATTTTGAAGTTGAATACAATAAATCTACCAATAGACAATTTACATTTATCACTGAATTTGTTTTTATATTTATCAAGCCATGTTCGACTAGTTCTATGGTGGAAAAGGAAAAATAACAAAGAATTACTCTTTGTTTCATTTGGAGTTGTTTAAATCGAAACAAAAATAAGGAGGAACGAGTGACTTAAATAAATGCTTCTTAACCGTAGACCTACGTTTGGGTCGTTTTCTACCCATTCGCTATGCTTTATCGAAAATAATATAATAACTGGTTTGTGGATTTTGCTGGTTTTTTATGACTTTGTTCCATGCACCCTTATGCATCGAATTCAAACTGTTTTACGATTTAAAACATAGTTGGGTATGATTTTTTCGATTTTGAGTTTTTTCTGTCAGATTGGGTCGATTTCGACCCATTATATGAAAAATCACTTTGTATTGATAAATTCGTTTGAGAATCGTTGTGTGTTGTTATTTCAATAAGTAATAACATATTGTTTTGATAAAATGTCAAGTTTTTCATCAAGTAACAATGATTTTTCCGCGGGCAGTGATGAAAATTATAGCCCTGAAGTTGGTAGCACCGACGAGTTTGATTCGGCTGAATCCGAGAATGAAGGTGAAGAATCACCCGTCGCTTCGGCGGGTTATGATTCTCAGTTTGTCTCTTAGAACGCCAAACAAACCGTTGGCCAATGTGCGTCTTTGTCAATATGATAGACATTTCAGCATTGAACGCCTATATTATTTATTTTATGAGAATTGCAAAAGTTGTAACCCAAAGTCAAATCAGCTGTTTTTTTTGGTCTAGTTCAAGCCCTCTGCGACACTCTTTCAAAACCTTTCAGTTGTTGTACTCGTATATCAAAACACAAACAATGGTACTCCACGGATACATCATGAACGCCACCATTTAGTTTTTCATTCAAAGTTGACAGTTTGAGGGGTTATTTAGACAACTGTTGTATTTATAAATACGAAGTTGGCTAAGGCTTGTCCAACTCTTTAGACAACGGCTAGCTGGACTGCTGTCTAAGGATGTTCTTAGAAAATTTTATAAATACGACTGTATATGTCGAACCAATCAAGAGCAACTAGAGCATCATCCTCACTTACCCTTCATGCGACACTAGTTGGCTCATCATCCCCCACACTAACTTGTAATCAAAGAGATTGCAGTCCTGCAGCTAAGCGGCTCAAGATCAATTTACCACAGCCAAAGAAACGAGGCAGATGTGCTTTATACACAGAAGCAAAAAACAAAATCCAAAGACAATAAAAGTGAGTTGGTCTGCGTCTTCTGCAATAAAAATGTTTGCAAGAATACATAACCGGAATATATGTGTAAAATGCATTGAACAATGTTTATACATGTGTTTTTTCTCTGTTGTTTCCAGGGCAATTGAATTAATAAATATAAACTATCAGTTTTTGTATAAAATATTCAGTTTTGTTAATATTTTCCTAAGAAAAATATGAGGGTAGAAAACGACCCACCAACGTAAGATTAGTCGTTTTTTTTAAACGTAGGTCTACGGTTAAAAGGGTACGACAGCATCTAACTGATGATTTCACTGTAGTACCTGGGTGAGACTCATATTTTTGGAGTTGAGGCCACTCAATCGTCCTTGTTTTTGTGTTGGTTCTATGGTCTCTGCATCTCCTATGCAATCGAAGATGCCGAGATCAAAGATGTAACAATAGGAAAGGAAACAAAATATAACAGTAGTCATGGATCGAACAAACAGATCCATTTTGTCAATTATACAAATTTCGTATAAATAAGAGGAAAAAACCGCTCATATCGTTTACGATTAGATGTCAGATTGGCTATGAATCCAAAATGAACGAGGAATTAACAAAAGCTAACTTCAATTAATGAAGAATTCCACGCAGAGCATTTTGTCCTTTAATTGGGCCAGTGTCTAGCCTGCGTTCATGCCTCCAGCGATTATGCCCTAAGGTGCAATGAAAACCCTGAAAACCCACAGCGAAGTTTTTCATGCAATCGCTAACCTTAAAACGATCTTAGGAGTGTGTGAACGATTCCTTTGAAGTTAAAATGAAAAGTGGTTGAAATTCATTGGTTATCGTACTTTTGGGAGAAAAAGAGCACATCAAACCCGTAGAAACTTTCACTTTCAATTGGTGAAATACCTCTCCAATGCCCCCATTACGCGTTCGGGAGCATTCTCATACTGTACTATTGGTGATTGCTCATGATCACAGAGTTAAAATAAATCTATTTTGTCCGTATTTTGGAGAAGTGACTGACAGTCACTTCTCAATTTGAAGTGAGAATCAACTTAAGTACCCGATCGCCAAAAATAAAAATAAAAATGACCAAACGTAGCTAAAATTACCAAAAACCAAACATAGTGGTAGAACCGCAGTCATATCTGAGGATCTGGAAAAGTTACTTTTGCAGACTCAACTTATACGATGATCAAGAATGCCGTACCTACTCTAGATCAGAAGAATTTAGGCTCCCAATTTAGCTCATGTTAGTTATGTATCAAATAAAAACTGTTCTTGAAATAGATTTAATCACGAAGTCACCACACACGCCGGTCATTTGAAGAAAAACACGTATCATTTGACATCAGTGTGTGCTACCTGAACTATCCCCAGTAAAATTTTAGTTCTACTTCAGGGCGAGTTGATGACAAACCCAGGACTCAAAAAACCCAGCTTGGTATTTTAATGGTAACCTGAGGTTTTTCAAAAGGACGCATTGTGGCTACCTCAGAAAAATCCTTGGACTTGAGCGAACGAACTTATTAATGCACATTCGATAAGAAAACTGCTTTATGTATACATTTCATTTTTTAGAACCTAAAGACTTAAGTGTTTTTCTTGTTTCATTTCGTTGAAAAAATGAACATATCACCAAGTACATGGCGAGCAACGAACTCAACGAACGTGACCCGCTGCTCGAGAACCAGCCCCCACCCGACGAAAATACGGAAAGCACGAGCATGTTCGTCATTTAGGGCTAGCATGAGCGAATATAAACTGGAAGTCTATCACAGATGAGAAATTAATTAATTAACTTCTCATCTGTGAAGTCTATGCAAGTCCTTTCGTCCTTTGAATTTTTGGAAATTTCACAAATTCATTCAAAGTTCATCCGTTTGACGAAACAAATGAAAAACATTCCAATAAGAAAAATAGATATTGCATTTTTAAACTAGGAATTGGTATTGCAAAAAAATCCGCGGCCAAAAAAATCAGCAAGAAAGTCGCTCCTTGGTGCAAAAACTGTTTTACGTCCGCCACTGAAAACATTTGAAAATGGAAAACAATTCTACATAACAACAACAGCTAGCTTGGCAGCATTGTAAAAGCTTTTCAAAAGCTGAGCGATCATCTTTTTACCTGTCAAAATTCTATCTCCCAGAATTTTTGTTTTTATTTACATACATGTTTCTTATCAATTTTTAGTTCTCCGCCTCCTGTTTTTTTTTTTTATTTATGTTTATATTTTTGTTATTTTCAACAATTAAATGGATTTGTACGGAGTAGATTCTCTGGTGGCAGCTGCATTTGGAGCCTTAGGTGTAATTTTCGTTGGAGCGTTTGTAGGCCTAATTGTAATTTGTCGCAAACAACATCAGAGGAAAAGATGGAGTCGCTTGGAAAACAGGTTAGTTCGTTTAATTGACCCAATTAATGGTCTCAAAATATTCTAATGTTATAAAGGTCAGCTAAGAAAAACAAAAACGAACACGAATTGGCTATGGCGCTCGGTGATATCGGCCTAAACAATGCGCTTGAGCAAATTATCAGCGATCAGCAGTGGGTTGATGATGCATCGGGTTTGATACCCCATTGTCTTGTAATTCTGCGGACGTGCCATGGGTTGACGGAGAGACTAGCTACATTGGCTATGGGACCGAGTGTTAAGCGATTTAGCAACCGTCTTACAGATGCTGCCAAACGAATTCCATCGCGCGTTGATGATGTGGGTATGTATGAAACTTATTGAATTGTAGGTAATTGAGTGTAGGAGTGTGATTTGAAAAGTTAAGTGGCAGAGTGTATTCTTACTGAGCATCTTTCATTGGAAACAATCAAACACACGCAAACTAATGCCGATAGAATTGTCAATTGTGGCCGTTAGATATAGGAAAACATTGATTCTAGAAAATTGTAAAGATCTCTCGTTTTATTATTTCTTGTAGCTTTTGGCATTGCTTCGTTATTGAACTCAAGTCTATTACCCATGTCATTTCTATTTTACTCCTGTTGAAAAGCGTTTGCTTCTTATTTGTCTTCCCAACATATATATTTATGTACCAATTTTACATTTTCAGTACAGGCCATGTATCCACCTCTTGATGCGCGTCTTTTAGAAGCAAGAGTTGCTGCTCTAGTACTTGCCGTTGGTCAGTTGGCACTCTTAACACAATCTGCAGTTGGATCACATGTCGAATGGATTGATCAGAATCTCGAAGAGATGGATAAGCATTTATTAGTAAGATTTTCTTCGAGAATCAACATCACAATAAAGTCAATTATTTGTGTCTTATTCTTTCAGCTATTAAGGAACGTCTCTCAAGAAAAGGAAAATTCTGGTAGAACCGAAATGAGCGCTTTTGTTTGAAAGTCTTTAAAAAGTTATTCGTGATATTGGGTTAGATAGTGGACAGAGACAATAATCGATATCGACTACAAAAGGCCACTTAAATTTAAGGAAAATATATATATGTATTTGTAAAGTATCGCATTCCATTTACTAAAAAAAAAAAAAAAAATAGAATCTCCCTCCTATAAATTTTAACTTTGTTTTTTGTTTAAAAGAATATACCTAAAAAAAACAAGATGGCGCAACACAGCGAGAAGCCTCGGGGCCTAGCATTCCTTACAGCCATTACCTTGTGAGGGAATGCTTCTTGAGTTGATTCTCATTTCAAATCGAGAAGCGGCTGTCACATCTCAGAATCATGAGAAGCGTTCTTTTTGCACCAATGGAATGGTTTGAGGATGCTCCTGGATACTCCTGGACGGTTCTTTTCGTCCAATGGAAAGCAACATAAGTTTACAATATGAAATTTGACGGTGACCAAAGTCCATCTGCCAGATTGAAATAATTATTTTGTTTTTTTTTAAAAATGATATTTTATCTTTAGAGAATAAAAATATTTTAAAATGTTTCCTTCCCGATCGATGTATACTTTTACCCACTCTATTCCACCCGTTATAGGATTTATTTCCCAAATTGAGCATCTTATTTCTTATTTATCTACAAATTCCAATTCAAAAAATTCAAAGACTTGGGCTTCATAGCATAGGATCGACTTTGAAGAAGACTAGAAAACTTTATACTTGGTGCGGTACTAGAGTGTTTGTCATGCAGTTTTTGTAGGCACAGTTAGTTCAACGCATTTTTGGCACTGGCTAGTTTTTCGGTGAGATGGTTATCAAATTTAGGTCCCTATTATGAGTAGCGAATCGAACGTTCGATTGGAATCGAATGTTTTTGCGAGCTTCTTTTATAGCGGTATTATAGGTTGTAGAAACAAAAACTTTGTAGAAAACTTTTTTTTTCGACGTTTAAGGTATGTCAGATAAGAGAATGGACGAAGTTTAATGATAATAATCCAATAAATGAGTTTCTCTAAAACATTCGCTTCCAGTCGAACGTTCGATTTGCTACTCATAATAGGGGCCTTACTTTTACTCAAAATAAAAATGCCCAAATTCTCCGTTGTTGAAAATTGTTCCTTCCTGGCTTATTTTCCGTTTCCTCTTTTTGGATCGGGTTTTTTTTATTCTATTAAGTACACATCGAATGATTTTTCCACAAATTTTTATTAAAAAATATTTAATAACTTTAGCAATATCAGCGATGCCGTAGCGCCTAAAAAAAAAGTTCCCCCTCCATGGTCGCATCAATAACTCCGAACAATTATTAACCGATGTTTTATTTTTTTTTTTGTTTTGTTCGTCTCAGTAGTGGTTAAGGTTAAGCGTAGCCGATTTAGAAAATTTTGTTTTTTAATATTTTTTAAACTATCTGAAAACCAAAAAAAAACGTCGAAAAAGACAAAATATTGTCAATCAGTCACCATTTTGTGAAAAAACAAAACAAAAAAAACGGCTACGTACAACGGTAACTACATTCATACAGATTACAAAAAAAATTTTTTTTTTTAAGAGTACCGGTTTTTGAATAATCGATGCGACCATGGAGGGGGAACTTTTTTTTAAGGCGATACGGCATCGCTAATATTGTTAAAGTTATTAAATATTTTTTAATAAAAATTTTTGGAAAAATCATTCGATGTGTACTTAATAAAATAAAAAAAAACCGGATCCAAAAATTCCTCAATTTACTCGAAAAAAAAATTTTTTTTTTTAATCACTAATTTTTCGGCCGTCACAGTGGCTATTCCAGTTAACTGCTAAGCGGTTAAACATTTTCTGTAGAGAATGGTAGCACTTTGTCATGATGCGACTGTGTCATCTCATCAGTCATCACAATACAAAATTATTATTAAATGCATCCCCGTAAACGAAGTTCCAGCTGGCAGAACGTCTCATGAGGCTCCGATGTGATCAGCAGTATCGAAAGTAGATTCAAATCTAAAAAAAAACAATTGTTAAAAGTTATCCTTCAAACGCTGAAAGCGAATTTACATGAAACGATCTTGAGCAGATACAAGGTTCGTTCGTGGAACTTTACCCAAGGCTTACCCATTTGGCAACCCTATGAGTTGTCAAAAAAAAAACCCCGGGTTTCCAGTCCTCAAAAAACGATAAGCCACAAAATCACCACACATCTTTGTCATTTGAATAAAAATACACGCCATTTGACAGCCCTCAACTCGCCCCTGCAAAAACAAAGGGCGAGATGAGGGCAAACCCATGTCAACCCCGGTGACCCTGTTCTGTAACTATCGCATCGATAACATCGACCGAGAAACAGTGAGAACCGGAACGAAATCCTACTTAGTTCTTAACCCTATGAGTTGTTGTCAAAAAAACCTGGGTTTTCCATTCCTCAAAAAACGCTAAACCACAAATCACCACATCCCTGTCATTAGAAAAAAAATACATGCCATTTGACAGCTCTCAACTCGCCACAGCAAAAAGCTAGCGCGAGTTTGTGGAAAACCTAGGTCAACCCTAGGGCTCAAAAAACACTCAATTTGACATTCAGGGCGAATTTGGGTTTCTCAAAAAACGCTTTATGGCGACCCTAGGGCGACCCTAGGGCTTCAACCTTCAACGAACAAACCTATAGATGTTACATTTCGCAACTCTTTTGCATTTAGGAACGACGAATGTCAACAGATGTTACATAGCCTAACATCGAAATCTTAGAGGAATAAAGAACAAGAGGGAAAACCATTACTTCTCTTGCCCCGCAACTTCCATTTGCTTACGTTGTTGCTTTTGTAACACGAGATCCATCTGTGATTCACGTATTCAGCTGAATATAAAGTTGTGTCAGTGAATTTGCCGAAAATAAAGTGGTGTTTGTAGAGTCAGTTTGTGGACGGATGCAGTTGTGTGTGTGAGGCTTGCCCTCTTGTTCCTTATTCTTCTATTACCACGTTTCCACTTAGAACTGAATCACACTTCAATTCGAATTAGTGCCAGTGTATACCTACATCAGAGATAAGAAATTAATTAGATGGCAATCCATTACTTCTCTTGCCC
The DNA here is from genome assembly GCA_949752695.1 of Melanostoma scalare. Lineage (NCBI taxonomy): Eukaryota > Metazoa > Arthropoda > Insecta > Diptera > Syrphidae > Melanostoma > Melanostoma scalare. The sequence goes on from OX456985.1 coordinate 56,324,546, forward strand.
CGCAACAACCATTTGTTTACATTGTTGTTTTTGTAATCTCATCCTCTGTCTGTGAATACGTGAAAGCTGTACTCAAAGTGGTAGTAGTGAGATTTGCTGTACTCAAAGTGGTAGTAGTTAGATTTTGTGTGTGGACTGGAAGCTGTACTCAAAGTAGTAGAGGTGATTTTCGGTAAATCAGCTTGTAGGCAGTTTCAATGTGTGTGTGAAGTTTGCCATCTAATTAATTTCTTATCTCTGACCTACATGACGAAGTTTACATTGGTCGATTTGTTGAAACTTCGTGCGAAGAAATGCGACTGTTTTCTTGTTCTCCTTCTCTGTTACACCATTTTGTCGGTATTGACTAGCGGTCGATTCGTTGAACAATGTAATCATTTTGGTCGATTTGTTGCTTCAAAAAATCGACCAGTATGAACATTGCCCATCGAATCGAAATAGGATTACCCGATCCGATACAGCTCTTGTAGCTGGATCGATTCAACAGAGTGTGTTTTATACCTAGATTACTCGATTCAGTGGATAAGTAGATACCTGCATCAAAATCTGAATCATAATCCGATTCGATTACCCGATTCTAAGTGGAAACGAGGTATATGATCGAAATCAAAAAGGAACGCATTATTCTAATCCACTGCCATCGCAAATCAATGAAAGTACCCCATTCCCGTCAACGTAACGTAACCATACATTTGCCACTGAATACTACCATCCTCTACAGCAGTTCTGAATTTGGCATCACTCAACTTCTTCCTCTTTCTGTCTATCAGTCCATCTCATTCTGTTGCACAACTTTATGATTTTCTCTGTGGTACTTGTGTAGTATATAGTATTCCATTTGGGGGCGGTGGCGGTAATTGCAGTGTCGAAACACCTTGACTAGAATTTATTTTTTCATTTACAATTTTTGATCCTGTACTCGGCCGTTCTTGTGAAAAAAAAACTTCCAAAAACCAACAAGAAATCAATTGAAAATCGAATAATCAAAAAAGAAAACTATCCACCCACATTATTAATACAAGTATACATAAATCATAAAGTAGAACATGCAAAAGAAAGGCAACTTCTATCGTCATTGTTCGAGATCTCAGTGCCTGTCGTAGTCCGTTTTGATGATGAGACCTGTGTATAGATGTGCGTGCACTTAAAATGGCTGAGTGTCTGCAACCGAAAATGTGCAGTCCTACAATTAAATTGTGGAACACAAATTGCTTGTGAAAATATATAAATAAAAGACTTTTTTTCCCAATTGTGAAAGAAAACAGGAACTACATATTTGTTTATGTCTCAACACACCTTGATAAAAGGAAAGATTAAACTACCAACCAAAAAAAAGCAAATGTGTCTCAACAGCAATAAAGTTTAATCATTTTTTTTTGTTCTCGTAATGGTTCCTTGAATATTGAATAGATGATCAAAATTTTTCATGGTGCAAGAAGCAAATAAGTGAAAAGAAAACGCATTCGCAGTTCTTTTGTCGATTAGGAGAACCTACTATGGATTGCAGCTTTACGGACTATGATTCGATTGCTAATTACCTCAACGAATCCGTAAGTAACCAACCACAAATACCACACAGCTAATTTGTAAATTTTCCAATATAAAATATCTTCTCATTTTTTCCTTTCATAAATAGGAAATTATGTACTTATTTTTCTTATTAATAAACAAAGTGTCAGGGGGAAGACCATCGAAATACGAAATACCTATGTACCATCGAAATGGTTCAGCAGATGTTTTTGCATTCTCTTTGCCCTTCTTTATTCGTCTTCTGCGTCTCCAACAGTCTCCATTTCCATGTACCTATAAATTTTTGTGATCGTTTTTCAACATTTTTACTTCTTGTTGTTGTTTTTCTTCATCTTTATGTCTTTTGAAGCGCTATTAATAGGATTACAGAGACACTACAGAGTTGAAGTTGATATTTTCTAGAAAGTGTGTAGTCAGGAAATGCATTAAGCAAGCATTTGGTTCGGATACGATTCGGGTGTCGCTGCCAATGTTTAACCAACGCTTGGGCTGTAAAGTGTAATGTAACACTCAGTAGAGATGTTTACTCCCCACTTCCACTTCCCACACTCCTCAATGCCAGTACACCACAATTGGGTTTTAATTTTCTTTTGATTTTGTTTTATTTTTTTTTGGTTTACCAGGCCAGAGATAGAGAAAGAGAATAAAGGAAACTCGTGTGAGTACAGCGATGTGCAAAATCTTTGTTACTATTTACTTTGAGCAGAAGTAACATTCCGAGACGACATCTCTTCCTCCGGAAGCCGTCTCACGTCTCAGATCAAACATCAAACACAAGACACAGTCCATGTGAATGGATTTTGAATAAACTTTTGTCATTTGTATTCTTTGGAGCACGTAGGTATATTTAGCTGCTTTGTGACTCTAGTGTCACTGCCGAGTAGCGATACAACAACAGAAACAACTGCAACACAGGAAGTTGATTTCAAAAATCGGACGTAGTTTTTGTTTTGATGTCAGGGTTGCCACATTGGGCATCTGAATCTTGAGTATATAACCCTGAAGTAGGTTTTAAGTAATTTAAATAAAGCTAAGCGATGTTTACATCAAATTAATTGCTATCAAGTTGATATTCAAGAACAGAAGTGATAACAGTTGTTGTTTCTTTCTGAGAGTCTATAGCTTTGTTTAAACGTTCCTATCACGTTTCGTATTGTGCTAAGGTATAGTTTGTTCTCTGGCATTTTTACAAAGCTGTCGTATTGGATTGTAAACAACGGCTTTTGAGGGAGGGTTCAAGTTGAAGTGATTATTCACTGGGATAAAACAGACTTGTGGGAAGGTTTTATGAGACTTGTTTAATGATTGTAGCTCGGAAATTGATTTCAACAACGGTACTTTTATATATTTCATAGAAACAAAATAAATGGCTTCTATAAAGAAAAGTAAAAACCATTATAGCTTCGAAGAGAATGTACAAACCTAGTACAACATGAAAACGTTGAAAAATGTAATTTTTTGTAAGTACTGAATGCCGATTCGTTATAAACAGAAAATATTCTGTAGACAAACTTGGCGAAATGGTCAAATTAATTTCGATCTTAAACGACCCACACTTGAGTAGGATTATACGGTTTAGAGCTAAACTGCGACATCTACTTTGGCGATGGCTAAAAACAATATTTTTGCTTATTTTGGTGCAGATTTGTCGTTAGAGGAGACTCAGGAATAAGGTTAACAGCCAAAATCCAGTTTAAAAAGCGTATAATGACTTCCCGCATCAGGGCTAAATTGGCCACCAATTAGCCTAATGTGCACTTACGCCCCCCGCAAAAGGGAAAATCGATGATTCCAAGGACTGTTTCTACGAGCACCTCGAAGAAACAAAGGTGGACTGCCCTAGAAATGACGTAAAAATCGTTCTTGGTGCTTTTAAAGCAAAACTAGACTAAGGATAATCGATTTTGCTGCTGGGCTAACTCTAATTGTTAGTAGTGCACGACTCGCGCATCTGAAAATCCATAATGGTTCATGGCGATCTCCAGATCAATCAATCGTCTACCAAATTGACAATGTTGTGATCGATGCAAGACACTCTTCCAATGTTCTCCGCACTTTCCCAGGAGCCAAATTTGTTTCATATCACTTCTTTGTTGTATCAACTACAGCCACAAGATGCCTTTTCTAATCGAATATCCCTTCAACTACCCTTGAATCCTATGTCAGCATTAAACTTTGTAGACCACAGACAGCAATCCCAACAAGCCATCAGAGACGCTGACTCTGAGGTTTTGTGTTTATCTCGCTTTCCAAAACGAAACCCATGGTTCGATAAAGAATGCATGGAAAGCAAATGCAGCCAAACAAAGGCACGACAAATGTTGATGCGAAAGAAAACAGTATAAGGGCCGCCTTTGACTAGAACAACGAAGTTTACAAGGAGAAAAGAAGGGAGGTACACCAAACTCTGAAAAAAAGAGTATGAAAAAGGCCCGTTTGAGGAAATTGGGAGATGTCGTGATAAATGAATGAGATTCGAAAGTTTTCCCAATAGGTAAAAAGAACATCGCAGGGTTAGAAACCCCAACTCTAGCCTGTAAAGACCAGCAGGGATACATAGTGATAGAATCACAGTCGTTACTGGGTATTTGAAAAGATTTGTTCTGCAGACTACTTAACGACAACGACGACACTGAATCCGCTGTCAGGTAGAATGCCAAATTCAAGTTGAGAATAAGTCTCCTTAATGTTGCATATATCATTAAGTTCAAGAAAGAACTCACCCGGACCTTTGACGTCGAAAAAGGTTTTCGGCACGGTATCAAGGTTAGGTTAAAATGGTTGTCAGGAAAACTACTGACACACTTAGACAAGTACTAGGTCCATTGTGATACCATAAGAATAAAGCGAGGAAGAACCCCACTTAACAAAACCATTTGGAGCTTTTGATGAAGCGAAAGAGATGCAGGATATCTGTGTTCGCCAGATCGTTTAGATCATCGAGGAAATATTTTCCTAGATGCCGTTTTCTTTTAAAGGAGAGTGCAGGATATGAGCAGAGGAGGTGTGGAATAGTTTCTTCCTCCTCCTCATCTAAGCAACTTCTGCAGAAGTCATTAGAGGGAACGCCAAGTCTTGTGGCGTGTCTACCTATCAGACAATGTCCGGTAATGACATTGATTACGGAGCTAAAGTGCAATCTGGTTATGGATAGCAAATGTCTTGTGCGTTTTGGATCTAGTCCTGGCCATAGCTGTTTTGTTGCCACACACGTGGTGATACTGTTCCACCAATAGTTTGTTCTATCCATTGCCTCTTGCTTTAGCATAAGTTTACATGTAGCGATTGGTATACCAATATTCAACCTGCTGGTTGAGATCGGTAGAACGGTTCCTTTTCTGGCGAGTTCATCGGCCTAACAGTTGCCCGCGATATCTCTGTATCAAACTGTCATGCGATTTCTTCGACACCAAATTTGAAAGATTATACAAAACTCAAACGTCAATTCTAGAGAAAAATAGTCTTTCAAAAGTCTTTAATATTACTCGCATACGCAGACGATTTTGAGTAACGGGAAGAAGCAGGCGTGATTTCATAGGTGCTTATGCAAACATTGAAGGATAATGAAGGTTAAGGCAAAATCAAGTATATGTTGTCATCAAACAAGGGCAGAGAATATATCGAAAAGCCCGACAAAACGTCACAATAGACAGACGTAACTTCGGGGTAGTACACGACTTCGTCTACCTAGGATCCACTAAAGACAGAGATAACAACATCAGTGAGATGATCAAACAGAAAATAACTCTTGCCAACCATTCTTCCTTCTTCTTTGGGTTAAGAAGGCAATTGAGAAACAAAAGGCTCCCTATAAAAAACAAGGTAGCTCTTCATAGGACCTTGATCATCCTAGTCCTGCTGGAGCGCCGTCCAGGCGTGAACCTTATCAAAAGTCAATGAGAATACCCTTGGTCGTTTCAAAAAAAAAAAAATATATATATTTACGAAAACAATGTAAGGAGAAGAAGATATGACAACGAGCTGTATGAATTGTTCTGCGACATTGGCATACCCAGAAGTGTATGCATTGCGAGACCACGATGGCTCGAAGAGTCTTCAAAAGCGCATTGTAGGGAAATTGCAGAGACTTCAGCTGACTTAGAGTACAAATCTGGAGAACTCGCCCAAAATTGAATTTCGATAGCAAATTGTTAGTTTGGGCCCAGGCTCACATCGAACTTTAATGCCTATTACTTACTCGGTTACCTTTTTTCCGATCATACCATTTAAATTAGCTGGTGCATTCCCCTCTCGATTTGATATCCATCTGATTTGAAAATCGGATTTAAGCACCTGCATCTGCAGCATTATCAGATGATAGCTTGCATATGGTATGAGGGCAGTCCTATAAGTACTTAGCCTCTCCGCCCAATAGCGCCACTATCACAAGAGAAACTTACTATAGTGTAGTACATTTTTTTAAAAGGCTTCTGTCGAAATTTCAGCCAAATCGGACACATAGTTTTGTTTTAACCGCGTGTGGAAGCAAAAGTGTCAGCGGATTTTAGAAAAATGGAGAAAGAGCAATATCGGTCAGTGATTCGATTCTTGTTTTTGGAAGGGAAATCACGCAGCGAAATCAAAGACCGGTTGGATGCTGTGTACGGTGACTCTTCTCCTTCGATGGCGACCGTCAAAAATTAGTTCAACGAGTTTCAACGTGGTCGCACGTCGGTTTTTGATGAGCAACGCCCAGGTGCCCCGAAAACGGCCACCTCAGAGGACAATGTGACAAAAATCCACGATCTCGTATTGGCAGACCGCCGATTGAAGGTGCGCGAGATAGCTGAGATAGTAGGCATCTTGAAAGACCGCATGGGTCATATCCTGCATGAAATTTTGGGCATGAGAAAGCTGTCGGCGCGATGGATGCCGCGTTTGCTCACTCCAGACAACAAACGCAACTGTGTGACCACTTCAGAGCCGCGGCTAAATTGGTCTAGTTGGGCTATGAACTATTGCCCCATCCACCGTATTCTCCAGATTTGGCCCCGTGCGACTTCTTTTTATTTCCAAAATTGAAAAAATCACTTGCCATGCAGAAATTTGTGTCGAAATTTGAGGTCATCACCGCCACGGAGGCCTACTTTGCAGAACTCGAGAAAACGTATATTTCAGATGGGTTAAAGAAGTTGGACCATCGCTGGGTTAAGTGTATCGAACTAAAAGAAGATTATATTGAAAAATAAATCAACACTTTTCCAAAATTTTGGTTTTTCTTTTGTAGGCTAAGTTCTTATTGGACTGCCCTCGTAAGCCTTGCTTCTTCTAGGTCGGAATTGCAGCATTCTTGATCATCGTCCAAGTTGAATTTGGTGGAATTTGTATCTTCATCTCAAAAGTGGTCTTTCAAGATCATCAGTAGCTACCGCGATTCTGTCACTATGTTTCAGTGCTGTTTTCGATTGGCTTCCTGTAAGAGATTTGACACCCTGGGATGATCTTTTTACCTTTTGGGAATATCAAACATATATATTTTTAAGATCACTTGGATCGTCGAAAAAGTGTTCTCCCAAATGTGTGTTACGTCTTTGAGAAAGGGCAGGGCATGTTCAAAGAAAGTGTGGGACGGTTTCCTCTTCTTCATGCAGCCTCTACAGAAATCTTTTGATGGGACGTTGAGCCTTACGGCATGTCTACCTATGAGGCAGTGTCCGGTTATAACCATGCAGGTGATGTCCATCTACTTATCGTTGTCTTTATAGCATATTGCTTTAGCATAAGTTTCCACGTAGCGATATACATGTCAATTTTTGTTTTGTTTGGTGATATTTGCATAGAGGTTCCGTTCCTGTCGGGTTCATCGGCTTTGCAGTTTCCCGGCATCCAAAAAAAAAAAAATGTACGTTAAACTGTTCTGTCATCTCCATAAAAGACGATCGACAGTCGCGGGCGGTTAAATAGTTTGTAGAAACATTACCAAGTATGGGTTTTTGAGTGCACTTCTCAATGATTTTTTTTACTATTGTTTTGTTATTAGAAAAAAATTAAGAAACTTTATGTTTATCAGACATTTTATGAAAAAAATCACCTCAAAGTCAAAATTTTGCTCGGGGGAGTTAAGGAACAGTTTTGAAGATTAGTATTTCTAATAAGCGGTGTTCACACTGTACAATTAGTTGAACAGAGTTTGGCTTGAACGACCAATGTTGGATAATGTTAACCCTCAGACGATCGCTTGAAAAACTTGTTGGATGGTTTTCTGAAAATTTAGAAGTTGGACGGAGTGGAGGAGTATATGACATAAGGTTGAACGACAAGTTTGATAAGTCTGAACGCAAACTACATCCGACCATCCAACATCTGTCAAACGAAGTCTTTCCAACTAATTGTATAGTGTGAACTCGGCTATACAAAATGGCTAAAAAAGTGTGAAGTTCATCAGTATCGACAAAAAAATCTAATTTAACATCGATCAGGTTACACCAAAGTTAGTCTTTATTTAAATTGTCGAAAACTGAGGTTCTATAGAACAATTTTTGTCTTAGAATACGACAAAGAATCCCATCCCGAAGTACGTAACACCAACTACAGGACACCCTGTAGATAAGATTATTTAAATTTATAACAAAAAATCATCTGGGTCCCAGGACACGTAGGAATCGCAGGAAACGAATTTGCGGACAAGATCGCTAAAGCAGCACTACAAGAACCACTACTTATATTCAACACCTTCGACAAAAAAGATGCAAAACCATCATTATTGAAAATGTCCACCAAATTGGAGGGGACGATGGGGTTCCGAACGGCTAGAAGCGCCTTTTCGTGGTAAAGAATTTATTAACGAAGGACTTTCCAATTGCTCGCGAAAGACTATACCCGTGGAAAAAACATTTTTGCCTCTGTCGGGATTCGAACCACGAACGTCTGGGTTAACAGGTGGACATGCTAACCACAAAATCGAGTGTTTAACAGATCCAAAAGCATTAGAGAAGTCAAGCAGGCATAGTATCGATACTTTGTCAGCATCCAATGCTACCCGAATGCCATCCTGCACTTTTACAACACAACTGTGTTACTTTCGAAAAGCCAATTGAAAAGGTGACAGGAGATTCTGATACTCAATGAAATCCGTAAGGTGACTGAACATCAATTTTTCCAAACCCTTAGAAAGTATACATAGGTAGAAAACAGAAAGCCCAATTCAAAAGACGGAACACTACTGCGGTCTCCATTTCAGTAGCATTAAACATGAACTGGTTACTTGGAACAACTCTACTGGCCACCGCCAGTCAAAATTATTCATTGACTTATCTTAAAGACGTATGAAAGAAATTCTTGTCATGAGCAGACGTGACGCAGTTACTTACGAACTTCTTCACTGGTCACTGCTCTCTCAAATGTCACCTTAAAAACATGGGCATCAGCCAAGATGACACTTTCTGTCTCTGCCTCGAAAACATAGAAACAGCAGAACACATTTTATGTGAATGCCCTGCCAAGGCCAATTCCAGGCCAAAAGAGATTCACTAGTCCCCTTGACATTGGAAACACCTCTTCTTCGAATATTAACTTCGAATGAATAACTTTACACTTCACGTGTTTAAACCTAAAGGAACAGCACAAAAGACGTGCTAGTTAAGGTGCTCTATATTCACCCTATCTAGTTAAAAAAAGAAAACAGATTTACTTGAGGGTCTGTGTTATCAGTATTCTTACTTACTTTGGTGGGCATTACAGTTCGGGATGAACCTCAACCATCATCCTTCTACTCTTACTTGCTATGCCCATGTCGCTCGTACAGCTCATACAGCTCGTTGTTGTATCTTCTTCTCCACACATTGTCTTCGCATATTGGACCAAAGGTTATTCGGAGTACCTTTCTTTCGAAACAGCAAAGGGTTTCCTCATCCGCTTTCGATAAAGTCAATGCTTCCGCCCCGTAAAGCAGGACTGACATCTTTAAGGTCTTATAAAGGGCTACCTTGGTTTTTCTAGAGACGGTTTTGTTTATGACATCACGTTTTTTTCTTCCCATTACGTCAATATCGTCTGCATAGGCGACTAATTGTACCGATTTTTGAAAGATTGTTCCTCTGGTGTTGAAGTTTTGAGTTTTGTATAATCTTTTCAAGTAGGTATGATGTTAAAGAAATCGCATGACAGTTTGTCTCCTTGCCTAAAGCCTTTTTCGACATCAAAGGTCTCGGTGAGTTATTTACCGCCTTTGACAACGTAGCGGGAGTTCCCCAAATTCATCCTGCATAGTCGTACGAGTTTTGCAGGATTTCCGAACCTAGACATTGCTCCGTACTCCGTCTCGTTCCCAGGGTTTATTCCAAGATCTGCTGTAATGTGAAAATTTGGTTTATTATGGACTTTTCTGGTCTAAAACCACATTGATAAGGACCTATCAAATTGTTGACGTGGGCTTTTCGTGGGATTCTGGCTGTCCTCAACATGAACTTTAGTTTCCTTACAAGTAACAAGTTCATAATAACACGCATTGCTTTGAATATTTTTATATTGGCTCTGTGACCAATATTCCTACCTTTTATCTGTGAGACAAGGAAACTTAATTGATGACGATAGCCCTTAAATAAGAGTGAGTTATCCTCAAATGCGAGAACCCCTTATCATCAGACTTTACTCAGTTAATCAGAGTTGATCACAGTGTGATGTGATATACTAAACTTAAATTTTAAAAGGATTTTCCTTTTATCTGTTGTATGTATCTGTTGCTTTGAAATAAAATCACCTCTCAATCCAAGAGTTAAAACTCTGTCTGTTTTGACTACGTCTTGATTAATTTCATTTTTAGCAATTCTTTCTTAAAATTACCATGTTCTAGCACCATTCGTAAGTTCTGCATGACGTCAACGGAAATAATGAGTCCTCCTACCTCTATCCGTTGTCCTTTTTTGAAAATAAGATTTCAAGGTTGTGCCCAAAGAAGAACTGAGATGGGTAGTTAAGAAGCCTCACATCAACGTCGGTCGCCTTGGCAACTAAAGAATTTTTATTCACGAACAAAGTCAGCTCACGCGAGAATTATTTTGTACAAATTTAAATAAAATTCACATTCATAAGAAAAATAACCTCTCAATCAATTTATTATCTAGCAGCAAACCATTACAGGAGAATCTAAATGTTGTTTGAGTGACAATTGGCCGTTAAACATTAAATAGAACAGCACCACAACAACATCAATCTAGGGTCGAAGCAATAAAAAAAAACGCCACCGCACACTTTAACTGCATTAGTAGAGTATCGAAATCGAGATCGACGTAGACATCGCTTGTACATCGGAAAAAAAGAATCAATTTAATTCATAAACTTTGGTCTTGTGTGCTTTGTCTTGTGTAGCGTAAGTGTTAATTCAATTGTTTCCAAAAACAACAACTCATCGGGCTCTAACGATTTGCATTCCTTCATTCATTCAATACCATTATGACTACATTGAAGCGCTTTTGGCACATGTGCTCATTCTAATCACCATCAATTTACTATTATTGTTTATTTGCAATCATCATTTTAATATGTCATTCCATTTTTATAGTTTTTCTTTTTCATTCTGTCACAAAGTTACCTACGCACACATGGTTACTTATATGGTTGGCAAATGGGTGTTTGCTAAATCGACAAGCGCCTCTGCATCAGCTTCAACTCTCACAAGTCACAACAGCAATTTATCGTTCAAAGACCTCATGCGTATCAAAGTAGTAGTCGAGCGTTAAACGACGTATGTACATACGTTGGTTGGTGCTATAGGAAGTAAAAATGCTTTAGCACACATTTAATGTTATTTGTTTATTGATTGATAAGCTTATTTGATTAACAACTGATTTGTGTTTTCCGTTTTCTTATAGGTTCTAGACCTACCCGAACCGTTATCAGTGTTGTCTTCGTTAAAGAGCAAAGAGGGCGAAACAACAAATTTATCACCAGCAGCAGCAACAGCAACAGCAGCATCAACATCACCTGCTGGACTTGTTAAACTAAGACGAAAGGCCGATAAGATCGTAGATCGCAGCAGCGCTTATAGATTTTCAATGGCAAATTTAGAAGAATCACACGAATCAGAACTGGATGCCATTTTGGGAGAATTGAGTCTCTTAGAACAATCTGGCAGTATTTGCAGCAGCAACGATGGACGAATTGGACGGACCCATAGTCGATCTAATTCAACAATTTCTGGTGCAACAAACTCATCGATCTCATACTCTTCAGAGAGCAACACCAGCTCGGATGGATTAAGTGGAAGGGAGACACGTACCGAGAGTCCAGACAATGATTCGGCTTTTAGTGATACTGTATCGTTGTTGTCAAGTGAATCGTCGGCATCGAGCAACATAAGCTCAGCCCTGAACCATCACAAGCAAATTCTTTTGGCTGAAAATGATCAAGATGTTCAGTTGCGAGATAAAAGTAAAGCAGCTAAAATCCAATTGGCGCTACATAAACTCGAACATGCTTCGATTAGGAGATTATTTGTGAAAGCATTTACAGCAGACGGGGCATCTAAATCATTGTTGGTTGATGAGCGTATGACATGTGGGCATGTAACACGTTTGCTGGCAGACAAAAATCATGTCAAAATGCAACCACATTGGGCTCTGGTCGAGAATTTGAGTGATCTACAAATGGGTAAGTGTTACGAAAAGAAGAACCAAAATAAAAGTTTTTCTTTTTATTTAATTCTCAGAAAGAGAGGAGAGGAGTAAAACTGCTGGAGGTCATTTGTCATAACTATTTGTACGTAGTATAACTTTCTTTATTCCTACCGACTAAGCAAACCCAAAAAAGGTTCAACGAATTCTATGCAGAACGAATTTAGTTTGGTATATTGATGTTGGGATTAAGGTATTTCGTAATTTATGTAGGAATTGTTTTTTCAAGAAACTAAAGACTGTGGATCATGTAAGTTGGTGATATATCAGAGATATTTGTGTAGCACATTTAACATGTTAACAAAACAGATCTGGCCAAAATTAAATATAAAACGTCACTTGCTATTCATAAACCGATTGCACATTGGCTGTGTAATCGGTATCATTGCCGGACATTGTTCATAAGCAGACACACCACAAGACGGCGTTCCATCAAACGACTTCTGTAGAAGCTGTTTAGAAGAGGAACAAGAAGAAAATCCCACACCTCCTCTGTTCGTGTCTTGCACTCTCCCTCAAACGCAAACTGCTTCTAAAAGAATATTTTCTCGATGTTTGAAGTGATCTCATGATCACAGTTACCCTTCACCTCTCTCGCTTTATTGAAAGCTTCAAACTGTGTTGTTAATTGAGGTACTCTCTCACACACTTCGTATGGTATCACAATGGATCTAATTATTGTCTAAGTGTGTCAGTTGATTTCCTGACAGCCATTTAAACATAACCTACCGAACTATCTGCATGTTGTCACAATCTGATCATTTTGCAAAAATTATGTACAAAAATAAAACAAACAAAACCTTCTGCTTTAAGCTGTATTTTTTGTAGCACTGGTGATACATTGGTTAAGTAGTACATAAGAGAAGACCTGTTTTCCCAAACTCAGTAACCGCCCTCAATTGTCGACTATCTCTCATTTAAATTGCTGAACTGTTCAATATTCACCTTTTAAGCACAGAGATATTCTAAGTAACTGCAAAGTCGATGAACTCGCCAGAAATGGAACCAAAATAACAATCAGAATCAGCTGGTTGAAAATTGGTACACCAATCGCTACATGCAATCTCATCCTAAGGTGAGAAGCGATGGATAAAACAAACAACAGGTGGGGTAACAACACTACTTACCTGGCTAAAATTATGTGCAAAACGTACAAGACACTATCCATAAGCCGATTGCACATTGGCTCCGTAGTCGGTGTCATTACCGGACATTGTCTCATAGTTAGACATGATATAAGACTGGGCGTTCCATCTAATGACTTCTACAGAAGCTTCTTAGACGAAGATACAATACCAAACTTTCTCTGTTCATGTCCTGCACTATCCCTCAAAAGAAAACTGCATCTAGAAGAATATTTCCTCGATGATCGAAGTGATCTGATGAACACAGTTAACTCTCTCGCTTTATTAAAAGCTCGAAATTGCGTTCTTACTTGTGGTACTGCCCCACACACTTATATGGTATTGCAATGGACCCAATTACGGTCTAAGTAAGTCAGTTGTTTTCCTGACAGCCGTTTAAACCTAACCTAACCTGGTCAACCTTGGATTATTTTTTTCATATCAACTACGTTAAAAGGTAGTTGGGTTTAGTGTTTCCTTGCGATTGTAAAGACGATTTTCTTCATAGCAATGGAGGTGTTTTTCGTTAAAATGTATCGTGTTTTTCAATAAGAGCGCTACAAAAGTTTTTTTTAAATTAAACAAAAATGGTTTTGGATATCAATGAAATTCTTTATTCCTGTGAAAGTACGTTTAATGCCATTTTGTATGGAACTCGATTTCTTTTGCATGGCCACCACGGGCACGCTTGCAGAGGTCCAGACGCTGAACCCAATTTTCGACGGTTTTCAAGCATAAATCGGCCGATACTGCCGCAATTTCACGTTCGATATTCGTACGAAGTTCATCAATTGTCGCTGGCTTGTTGGCATAGACCATAGACTTGACGTAGCCCCACAGGAAATATCATCAAATTGGGTCCAAAAATATTCGGTTATCATTGAACGGTAGCGATCCCCATTCCCAGTAACGTACCGGTCTTGATCATCACGGAAGAAGTACGACGCCGCCGGCGACGGCCTATAAACCACACCAAACCGTAATTTTTTCGGGATGCAATGATGACTCATGGAGTACGTGAGACGACTGGTTCTCTCTATCATGGGAAGACAAGCACATCCTGGTACCAAGAATTCGTATTCTATAGTCTAAATACTGTTATCAGATTCTTGCACAAGCTGCAAAAAAGAAATGGCGTTATAGTCATCGGATTATGTCCAGTAGTAGTAGTAGTATTATTTATTTTTCACTATTATCAGTTACAAGAAAAACATTGGCTTCATATACAGTAAGATTTCAAAAGATAACATTAAATTAGATAAAAGCTAGAAGTGTTGTTCATTCAAAATCAATAATAATGAAAAATAATTTTAGGTACATTCTTTAGTTAAAAACTAGTAGCGAATGCACCGGATTAGAGTATTTAATAAATTCAAAATATATTCCAAGAGAGTTTAAGTATGTTGGGTAAGTTTAGAATTGTCACGTCATTAAGATTCTACACAACCAATCTAAGAATGTTGTTAGCTTGATCAAAATCAAAATTAAACAGCCACTTTTTGATTTCTCGTAAAAAGTAAAAAGAATTTTGGATATTTCGAATATTTGAAGGTAACTTGTTAAAAAGCCTAGGTGCTACTGAAGTGAAGAAGTTTAGGAACTTGTGAGTATTGTAATTAGGAATAATAGCCAGACGTCTTTCATTACTACGAAGGCTGTAAATTGACGAGCCCTGATTCAACAGATTACCACTCCTAGAAAAAAATACTTTTAAAACTTTGAAAAAGTAAAGATGCTTTACGGGAAGTATATTTGAAGCGAAGAAAATTGGAAAACTATGCTCTCGTCTTCTCTTTTTATAGATAATTCGTAAGATATGTTTTTGGGACACAAGCAAAGGTTGAATGTTACAGTTAAATGTGCCACCCCAACAAACTATTCCATACTGCAGTTTGGATTGAACAAGACCATAATAAAATATATTTAAAAGGTTTTCAGTACAAAATTTTCTGAGATGGTAGAACATATAAGTAGATTTTAACATATAATTTTTAAGAATTTTCGTATGTGAATACCAATTCATTTTACTATCAATTAAAAGGCCAAGATATTTGAATTCATCGACAACTTGAATAACAAAGCATTTTGTGGAACAACTTGAATTTTCATTGAAAGACGTACTGCATAGTCTTGAATGGCATGTTAGTGAAGGGCCCGTATTATGAAACGTGAGGTAAAAAAAGAAAACCAAAACAACGGTAGCCACGATATAAACTGAATTTGAATAACGAAAATGGGTCCATGAAAATGTTAGAACCATAACAAAACGAACACCAAAAGCTGTCGTAAATTAAAGGGAGTATCGTAGAACGTAATCGCAATGTAACGGTTAAGAGAGGGTTTTAGTGAGTATTGTTATACGTAAAACGGACCCAGGCAACCCACTACATAGTAATGTGTTTTTCATCTTCGCGTGCGTTTTCTAATTCTTGATTAGATAAAAGGCAATATTCTGGAATGCTCTTCCACCATCAATCTCTTTACAGGCTCTACTTTTCAGGCTTTACTTTTCTCACTAAAGAAGTTCTTTGTCAGTCTTTAAATACTATTCGATTCCTCCTTCAATTTTAAAATGTACTTATTTGCGTATGTACAATGTACAAACCATTCCAACTATCTATTATGTTGTCGGAAGCATTAAGCATGTGTGATGTGATGATCAAAACTATTATGTTGTAGATAAATAAATGAGTAAAGGGCTTTCAAATAAGAGTTATATGATTTCTTTATGAAAAAAACACACTTTTTGTTGAGGAAATTCAAATAATTTTTATTGAATGTGCAGTTCAATCAATAAAATCAAGTTTTAAATAAAACGTCATTCAAATGACCACCACGACTTCTTCTGCAGCAACAAATTAGATGAACCCAATTTTCGAGCACTTTTTCCAGTAAATCAATCGTATATCATGAATGGCACGTTCAATATTGACTTGTAAAGCTTGAAGAGAATCCGGTTTATTTTGAAAGACCAATGACTCCAAATAACCCTACAAGAAATAGTCTAATGCTGTTTAATCATGACTTCTTGGAGGCCATTCAATATCACCATTTCTTGAAATAATCGAATCTCTAAATATTTCTCGCAATAATTCAATTGTTCAATTTGCTGTGTGACTCGTAGCCCCGTCTTGTTGAAAACAAGTGTTGTCAAGATGAACTTCTTCCAATTGCGGCCATAAAAAGTTGGTTATCATCGATCTATACCCCTCTCCATTGACAGTAATGGTTTTACCAGCTTCATTTTGAAAGAAGTACGGACCGACCGATCCACCAGCCCAAAAACCACACCAAACTGTCAATTTAGGTGAGTGTAATGGTTTTTATGAATATTTTGTGGATTTTCATCGCCAATTTTGTTTATTTAACGCACTAGTCAAATAAAAGTAAGCCTCTTCGGAAAAGATGATTTTCTTAAAAAAATCGTTATCGATTTCAAGTTGTTTCAAAATCAGAAAGTTTATGACGTTTACACTGGTCCAATGGTGAAATTGTAAACACTTCTGAATGCAATAAAAAACTAATGAGAGATCATGACATACTACAAATGACCGAAACGCCACTGCAAAATCATATCATACCTATTGGAAAACCCTTTACACACAGACCTTTTAAACCATCAATCGTTTTCTGGATATCGTGAGCCGACTTGTCACCTGGAAGAAATCTCGTTTGCCATGGCTAGCTTTTCATCTTCTCATGCCTTGAGGAGTTCTAAGATAATCTTCCTGCAATTAATTTTGTATATATGTACACAAATTTTTTTTTTTTTGCCTGTGCCTCAAGCTAGGCTTTCCAGTCTTTACTGTTAACTATGTGCTCCTCAAGAGTCAGCAGTATGAGTTTCATCTTTGAACTTTGTGGAGATAAACCCCTGAATAGGACTTTTGCAGTACTACAGCTGAAGCTTCAGAAATGGTTTTGTGTTATTTGTCATCTCTGGTTACCTATGAGCTAGCAGAATTTTCTCTTTATGCTCATTATGCTCAATTATTAAGCTGTTCTAACAGTCGGCAGTGCTTGGTTTTGCTATCGCTAAAGTATAAATCATTGTTTTTTCTGCACGGACAGGAAATTTACGAATAGAGTCTTACACATAAGAATGCTCTGCTTTTGTAAGTAAGCCTACTGCTATTATTGATTTCATTAATGAGCTTTAAGTTTGTTGGCTACCAACACTTTTGATTTGAATCCACTTTTTTCAGTGACCCAGATTGTTCAATTTAGTAGACTTGAGGAATTTCAAAAGTGCATTAACGTCCATTTGTTTGTTGTGTCTTGGGATGCCTTACTTATTTATTTAGGTGGGCATTACAGTTCGGGATAAACCTGGGCCTCAACCAACATCTTTCGATTACGACTGCGATTTCGGGCGAGCTCACTCCAGTTTTGCACTCTAACAGCATTATTATGGCTGTCAACTATCTATCAATCAGTTGATACACGATAAGTGCTATCAATCAATTGACAAATTGGTATTATGCATGTCAATTGATAAATTTTCTTCTATTGTGAATAGTGTGCTCGTACTAAGCGTTGACCAGAGATAACCATTTGTTTACATTGTTGTTTTTGTAATCACATCCTCTGTCTGTGAATACGTGGAAGCTGTACTCAAAGTGGTAGTAGTGAGATTTGCTGTACTCAAAGTAGTAGAGGTGATTTTCGGTAAATCAGCTTGTAGGCAGTTTCAATGTGTGTGTGAAGTTTGCCATCTAATTAATTTCTTATCTCTGGCGTTGACACACCCCACAGAGAGAGAGAGAGTCGTAAGAGATAGACGTGTTTAACAAAAGTTCCAAATAATTTAAAGAAAATCCAATTTAATTGATTAATTTAATTGTGTTTGGTTGCAGAAAAAGACTGCTAAGTGTTTGAATAGCAAATGTGGTTATTTCAAAGTAAGAAATGACAAACAATTGCAAAAAGTGTAAAAAAACAATTCGCGGAGAATCGGGCTTAAGATGTGCGGGCGTGTGTAATAAAATATTCCACAGTGCAGCCGGTTGCAGTGGGCTCGACTCAAATAGTGCCAATGTTTTGGATACGTGCAAGAACATTAGGTATATGTGCGACGATTGTGTTTTGTATATACACAACGTTGACCTTGTCTTAAAAGATATGTTGGAAGCAGTGAAGAAGAATAGTGATCACTTAAAAGAATATAAAAATGAGTTTGAAAGTGCGTTAGATGATAACAAGCGGGAAATTATGCATTTACTGCAAGCAATTGAAGAGGGGTATAAGAAGAGAATTGATGAAATGAAAAGTGCGCAAGAAATATGTGAAAAGAGTGTGGCTGAAATAAGTAAAGTGAGTGATTTAAGCAAAGCTTTTAAAGAGCAAGGAGAAAAAATATGTGATGATGTGAAAAAAATGGCAAGCAATAATAATACGGTCATGAAAAGTGTGAAAGAGATGAGAGTTGATATCGTTAAAGAGCTTAAGTCTAATGAGAAGAGCAAGTGTTCATATGCCGATCAAATAAAAAAATCGATTAGTGCTAACGCGCCGGTTATTTTGAAGCCGAGATCAAAACAAGAAAGTGAAAAAACAAGGTCAGATGTTAAAGAGAAAATTAAACCGTCGGAATTAAATGTAGTAGTGAGTGGTATTATGAATAGGCAAAATGGAGCGGTTGCTATTAGATGTGAAACTGATGAGGCGCGGTCAAAATTAGCTGGCGAAATAAAAGAGAAAATGAGTGAAACTTATGAGGTGCATTTGCCTAAAATGCGTTTACCTAAAATTTTGATTACTGGATTGAGTGAAAATACGGGAGAAAACAAAATAATTGAAGCAATAAAAAAACAAAACAATTTAGAAGGAAGTGAAATGAAGTGCGTTAAAATTTACAAGTCATTTAAAAATAATCGGGTTTCTAATGCGATAGTTGAGATAGACGGAAAAGGTTTCGAATACGTGATGGGATTAAAAAAATTGAACATTGAGTGGGATAGATGCCCAGTGTATGAAAGTCTGACGGTGTTAAGATGTTTTCAATGTTGGGGATTCAACCATAGATCAACAGTGTGTAAACAGAGCTGCCAGGTATGTGCTAAGTGTGGGGAAGAGGGTCATACTTTCAAAGAATGCAAAAGTGAAAATAAGAAGTGCATTAATTGTAAAAAGACAAAAGAGAGGCTAAGCCTGAGTGAAATTGACGTTAACCATGATTGCAGAGATAGTTGTTGCCCTACGCTGCAAAGAAAATTAAAGATGGAGAACGAAAGAATAATATATTAGCAATCAAATAAATTAATTGAGTGCTTATGTTTAAATATAGGGGGAATGCAAACGAACATTGCTCAATTAGAAGTGTTAATATCAGAAAATAATTTTGAATTTATTTGTGCCACGGAAACGCATGTTACATCGGACGTTCAAGACTCGGAAATAAAAATAAACAATTATAACGTTGTTAGATGCGATAGTATATCGAAGCATACGGGAGGAGTAGTTTTTTTCATAAAGCCCGAATGGCAAGTTCAAGAAATTGTTAATATAGCAATTGGTAAAATGATTTGGTGGTTAGTTATCAAAGTGTATTCAAAGAACAGAAATATCATTTTGGTTGGAGTCTATAGATCCCCAAACTCTCCTGAAAATGTTTTTTGTGATTTTTTTAGAGAGAAGATTGAAGATATTGTGAGTGCCGAATATACTGAAGTAATTATAATGGGTGATTTTAATATAGATTGGTTTTCACACGGGACATACAAAACATGTATTTATGAAAGTCTTTCGGATACTTCATTAAAACAAATAGTTACTGAGCCGACGCGTGTTACAGAGACCTCTTCTTCTTTGATAGACTATGTAATTACTAACGGTAAAAATGTAAGTGCGAAAGTAAACGCGGAATTTAAAATAAGTGATCACGAATCACTAGTAATCAACATCGAAACTAGTAGTGTTAAAGAGAATCGTAGTAAAAAGGTGATAAAATCATTGTTATTCAAAGAAGACCGTTTTCGTAGAGAGCTATTGAATGGTGGAGCCTCAAGTTTCAGAAGTAATGTTGCGGTGAATGATTTAGCAGTATCGATAAGTTGTATAGTAAAGTCTGCTTTAGAAAAAATGATGTTTCATAAAACAATTGTTGGAAGTGAGAATTTCTGTTGGTTCAATAATAACTTGCGTGGCATGAAGAAAAAGAAAGTTCAACTTCATCGGATAGCCGTGTGGTCAAATAATAGTAGTGACTGGAACAGGTATAAGATATACAGAAATAAATATGCGAATGAGCTTCAATGTGCTAAAAATAATTTCATTACAAAAAAAATAGACCAAGCTACCGATCAAAAATCAATGTGGAGGACGATTAAAACACTTGTGCTTAGAGAAGAGAAGAATGAAGTGGGAGAAATAATCTGTGATGGTGAATCAATTAAGTGTAAAAAGGAGATAGCTAATAAGCTTAACTATTTTTTCATTAAAAGTGTAGAGGAGATAAAGGATAAAATACCTTTCGTACAATATAAAAATCTGGTGAATCATAATGATGAATTATCCTTTAAGTTTAAATTAGTTAATATGAGCGAATTAAGTAGTATTCTTAAAAATATGAATAATAAAAGAGACTTAAACGGTTTGTCGTCTAAAATGATACTGTGTGCTTTGGACATTATTGGCCCTTCTTTCTTAAGAGTCATAAACGAATCTCTACGAAATGGTATTTTCCCTCATCATTGGAAACAATCATCGGTTGTGCCAATAGAAAAGGTCAAAAAGACATTAAATCCCGCGGAGTTTCGACCGGTCAATATGCTAATAACGGAAAGTAAAATTTTAGAAAAAGTTGTTCACGGGCAACTACAAGCTTATATGGAAACTAACCATATTTTGACGGACTACCAATCAGGATTTAGGCAGCAGCATAGTTGTGAATCACTTCTAAATCTAGTTGTGACGGAATGGAAAACAGAAATAAAGGACAAAAAAGTGGTTGTTGCTGTCTTTCTGGACTTGCAAAGGGCGTTCGAGACAATAGATCGGGATATACTTGTGCTAAAATTGGAGAAATACGGAATAAGAGGAGGAGAACTACAATGGTTCAAAAGTTATCTGTCAGATCGAACTCAAAGAACAAAGATATCTGATGACTTTTCGAGTGTCCTAGATGTAACGTTGGGTGTACCTCAAGGAGCAGTGTTGGGAACTCTTCTTTTCATCATTTACATAAACGATTTGGAGAAGGTGCTACAGCATGCTAAAACCAGGCTTTTTGCGGATGATACGTTGCTGTATGTTACTGGAAATTCAGCGGATGACTGCATCAATCAACTAAATGCTGATCTGGATAGAGTAGGGGTCTATTTAAAAATGAATAAATTGAAGCTGAACACAAACAAAACAAAGGCAATTATAATAAATGGTGTTTCAGATATAAATATTATAAGTAATGGAGAAATAATTGAGAAAGTTGATGAGATAAAATACTTAGGGGTGGTTTTAGATAAGAAATTAAATTTTGAAGCTCATTTAAATTATGTGTGCAGTAAAATTGCTAAAAAAATCGGGTTCTTCCAAAGGATCAGGCGCAAAATTTCATTAGTATGTGCAATAAGAATATATAATGTAATGATAAAACCACACTTCGAATATTGTTCAACGATACTTTTCTTAGGACCCAATCAAATGATTAATAGGTTACAAAAACTACAAAACAGAGGAATGAGATGTATTCTGATGTGTAACAGACTAACTCATATACAGTATATGTTAAATACTTTAAAATGGCTTTCAATTAATCAAAGAATGATAATGAATGTGTTATTTTTTATATTCAAAATCAAAAACAATATGTTACCAAGATATCTATCTAGTCAAATAGTTTACGTTGCCGATGTACAGCCATATAACCTTAGAAGTGGTGGAAATTTTAGATTACCATTTTGCACAACATCAAGATCTCAAAATGTATTATTGTATAAGGGTTTCAAGTTATATAATACCTTGCCAAGTGATTTAAAATCCGAAAATAATGTGATCGCTTTTAAAAGAAAACTAGTTACGCATGTGAAAGCCAATTATAGCTAATAAAATCATTAAAACTAGTAATTTTATGAATATAAATAAATTTTGTTAAACTTTTCATAAGATACCTATATAGATTATTAATAGTTACTATTGTAAATAATTAATAGCTGATGCTAAATAAATATATACATACATGCGTGTGTATGCTACTACTACTACTAATCTAGGTACAAAGCGACCATTTTAATTTCCTGCATCATTGTTTTCAATTTGCAATGAATTTTTGCTTTACGGCATAGAAAAAGCACTTCAAAATACTACCCTTACGCTTCTCAACCACGTACCTGTGTATTGATTGCACAATTCCAGTAAAATAAATCAAAAAAATTTTTATCAACGATGAATTTGCAATTGACTGAAAAATTGATAGATATCAAAAATGTTGGTAACCATAGTACCGAACAAGCAACCAGAGACATTCACAATAGATCGGGTAAAAGAATTTTATTCACAACTGATCAAAAGTTCTGATGGTTGGTTATCCGTAATACCACTTAACCAGTTTCATTGATAAACGAACAAATTTATCAAGATATTTGACAACCATAATAGGGCTGTAAGTCGGTAGAGCTGTTCTTCCACTTTATTAAGCCACCTAAGACGAGGTCTTCCCCTTTCCCTGCAACGTGCTTTCGAAAACCCGTCTCGCCGGATCGTTGATGTCCATCCGATCTACATGTCCCAGCCATCGTAGTCTTACGATGCGTATTCTTCTAGCTATGCCCATGTCCCGGTACAGCTCATACAGCTCGTTGTACCTTCTTCTCCACAATGCATAGGGGACAAAAGATCATTCGGAGTATTTTTCTTTCGAAACGGCCAAGGGCTTCCTCATTGACTTTCAATAATTACCTTCTTAACCCAAAGAAGAAACGATTAGCAAGAGTTGTTATCCGTTTCATCTCTGATGTTGTTTTCCGTGTCTATAGCGGATCATAGGTAGACAAAGTCCTATACTACCTCGAAGTTATGTCTGCCTATCGTGACGTTTTTGTCCCATTCGTTGAATTTCTCTGCCCTTGTTTGATGACAACATATACTTCGTTTTGCCCTCATTAACCATCAAATCCATTTTTGCCCCTTCTGTTTCAATGCTCGCAAAAGCACCTATGAAACTACACTTGCTTCTTCCCAGTTCAAGTCTTATGGCACACTGTTTCAAGAGTTTTAGCTGTAGTATTCGTATCCGGATGCAGATATGACTTGCAAAGGATGCATTATCTGAGACTTTTCAAATTGTCAGGAGCGGCTATTTGGTTTTCATTAACCCTCTATAGCATATTGTAGACCACAGGCAACATTCCGTTTAAGTCTTCATAATTCTCCTTCTATTAATTATTTTACCTTTTCACGCATTGTAGATTGTAGTCTACATTCCGTTCTTTCAACCAAGTGCAATCAAAGTAACCTAGCTGTCACTATTTTTTTTATGTGAACCGTTATAGTCAGAAGTGTGAAAGTTTACAAGTCGTCCGCGTGTGACAAAAAGAATAAAATTATAAAAAATAGAATCTAGCGTTGTTGGTGCTTGTTTTCTTGTGATTTTGTAAGGTGAGTGTTCTAGCTTTCTTATTTTACTAATATGTTGTGGAAATTTTGTGGGTAATTGACTATTTTGTGGTAGTTAGTGTTTGTGTCTTGTAGGCTACATTATATAAAAAGGGAATTATTTTGTATGAGCACTGCGAATTTTTACAATAGTTATTACTTTCTTTAGAATGGCTCACCGACGAGATAACAACGAAGCCGGCGCAATCCAAAATGATTCAGGGAGTGAAGATGGTCTTGATTTTGACGACGATAGCTTGGCAGATCCTGATTTTGACCCGGATTTTGAAGAATTTCTGGATGATTCTTTTGGAGACGAGCTGGATATTGAGACAATATTAGATAATTTGGATAGTGACATCTGCAATGATAATCCAGAGGTAGATCCGACCCCTTCTTGTTCAGGCATTCGAGAACAGTCAGGTCCCTCTTCAAAACGACGAAAGTTTGAAAAGCCAAAAATACTGTGGAAAAAAAAGAATCTTGAACTGAGTGCACAGCAGCTGGCTTTTACTGGCAATGAAGTATTGGGTACTGATATCCAGGATCTGGATACTCCTATTCAGTTCTTTCTGTACCTTTTTCCACCAGAACTTATAAGGAAAATATCGGATGAAACAAACCTATATTCGGTACAGAAAGATCCCAACAACAGCTTTCGCGTATCGGAGATTGAAATCCAACAGTTTATAGGTCTGGTGTATATAATGTCACTAATTCAGCTGCCCAGAGTCACCAACCATTGGAGTTCTGTCCTTGGAACACCTCTTATCCAACACACAATGCCCTCAAATAAGTTCGAAAAAATAAGACAACACCTACACTTCAACGACAATAGTAAATGTCTTCCCAGAAACAATCCCGACGCTGACAGGATTTTCAAAATTCGTCCAGTTGTTGCAGCCTTGAACGAAGCATATGCCAAAGTTCCGTTAGAGCCATGGCTATGTGTAGATGAGCAAATGTGCTCTACAAAAGCACGGAATATGCTCAAAAGGTATAACCCCAACAAACCTCATAAGTGGGGCTACAAGCTATACGTGTTGAGTGGTGTTTCCGGTTTCGGTTACACGACAGAAGTCGAAACTGGCAAGGAAAATGTTGTCAGAGCAGAAGAGAAAGATTTAGGAGCCTCATCCAACGTCGTTGTTAGATTATCACGTATGATTCCACGTCACCAAAATTATAGGATCTACTTCGATAATTATTTCACTTCATTGCCTCTTCTAGAGTATTTAGCCAAGGAAGGTATTCTTGGCCTAGGTACTATTCGACGAAATAGAATACCAGACTGCAAGCACTCGAGTGAAAAAGTAATAATGAAGAAGGATCGCGGTTATTCTGAGGAGTATGTGGCTAACATCAACGGCATCGACATCTCCACGGTTGTGTGGAAGGATAATAAATTAGTGACATTAGCCTCCACCTTTACTGGTCAAAATCCCGTGTCTGAAGTAAGGAGATACGATAAGAAGAACTCCATATACATCAACATCCCGCGACCTGATGTCATACGCGAATACAACCGACATATGGGTGGTGTTGACCTTATAGACAGCATAATGGGCATATATAAAATACGACTGCGAAGTAAACGATGGCAGATGCGTCTTTTTTATCATTATTTGGATCTTACAATGGCCAACTCATGGCTTCTCTACAAGAGGGTGTGCAAGACCAAAAATATTGCTCAAAAAACCGTCTTGGCATCAGCAGATTTTCGCCTGGAAGTCGCTGAAACTCTGTGTAAGATGGGCTCCAGATCCAGTTTTACCACACGCCGCTCTTTAGAAAATGAGATATTAGCTAAAAAACATAAGGGACCTGCCCAACATGTGCCACCACAAGCAGTCCGCCAAGACCAAGTCGGTCACTGGCCTCAATGGGCCGAAAAAAAAATCAGATGCAAGTTCCCAAAGTGTGCTGGATTTACTCATACGGTCTGCGAGAAGTGCGGCGTAGCTTTATGCTACACTAAAACCAAAAATTGTTTCAGAAACTTCCACCTATCGTAAATGATTTACGCTTTACGAAAAATAAAACTCGCACGTTTTCTTTGACGTTGTAATTCATTGTTGCCTATAAGCTACACTCCCTCTTTTTCAATATTATGCGTCATTAATAAATAATTTCAAAATTTTAAATAATACGTGTTTTGTTTTATTCGCAAACCTATCAGATTCCACAAAAAACAAATTATTTGAAGGTCTTGAGTTATAGAGGGTTAAAGTGGACTGTTGTAAGGTAACTCTTGAAAGTATTTCCTGATTGATTAATTGGTTTAATCTGGCTGTCGTTACCACTTAGCAACTTGTATTATTCGTTGGGTTCACTCTTTTCTCATCCTTTTTTCGATCAAAGTGGAACTTGTAGGAGTTATTTTCTCGGATCTGGCCGTCAGAAATCCAACACTTCTGATGCCAGTTTTCTTATCGCACGCTGACATCCCTGTCTTGGTCCTTCGAGTTTATAATAACAAATGTGAATTTTTTTTCAAGCTGAAGAAATATGGTGTCAGTTGCTTAGCATAGTTGATGTTTTTGGCACTTTCCCAGGCAAAATATAACTACTTTCCTTTTTGTCTTATTTGTTCCTTAGAAGTTGTTGCAGCTTCGAGTGTGCGAAAAGTAAATGTAGTTTACCTCTTTTTTTTTTATGGTGTGACAGCCTTAAACACTACCTCCTGCAGAATTACTTCCTTCAATTAATAATTTATAAATATGAAGATAACATAAAAAAAAACAATTGTATCTCTTCTAGAGCGATTATTTGAAGATCACGAGTTACTGGTGGACAACTTAATGACTTGGAATTCAGATTCAAAGAACAAAGTGATGTTTCTTCAACGACCTGATAAAATTGCCCTATTCAACATACCAGAGAAATTTTTGCCAGGCACTCAGATGGCGCCTGGCAGCGAGCACGACGACCAGACGCGAACAATGCTTTTGGAAGAATTTTTTGAATCTAGTGGTATACAAATTCAGCTAGACGGGCCATTGTACATGAAAAGTGATTCGAAGAAGGGATGGAAACGCTATCATTTTGTTCTACGCACATCAGGAATTTATTACTTTCCCAAGGAGAAGACTAAATCTGATTTGATATGTCTAACCCTGCTTACGGGCTACAATGTATACAGAGGTCTTGGATGGAAGAAAAAATTCAAATCACCAACAGAATATGCATTCGGTTTGAAATCGTCTATCGATTCATCTCCTGGCAAAACTTGTAGATCACTGAAAATGTTGTGTGCCGAAGACTCGGAAACAATGGAGAAATGGGTGACTGCCATAAGAATTGCCAAATATGGCAAGCAATTGTGGGAGAATCACAAAACTCTTCTAGACGAAATAAATAGAACTGATTTGAATAATTTTTCTTCGAGCAATCGAAGTGATTCTATTATAAGTATAGCATCGACAGTTCCTTCACAGTCGGGTAGCAATATCAGTGTTCCTTCGTCAATATCTAGTGGACGATTATCGAGAGCTTCAAGTTCCAGTTCCAGTGGCTGTTTGTCGGATGATAACAATGGTTTTGATTCTGAATTTACAACAGGCACGATTAAGCGAAAACCATCAATGAAGCCTAATCTTCCTCTCACTACTATGACTCGCCAGCTTAAGGAAGTCGGCGAGATAACTATTTGCGAATCGATTTGCTCCACATCACCCGAAAACAGTGGAACTCTGACGCGTCATCATGTGAGACGACGCAGCGAAGAGAGCAGCGGAAGTGGCACACTTAAGAGAAGGCAGCACAATTCGAAACGTTGTTCAATGGAGAGCATGAATTCTTCGAATAACTCGACTCCAACACCAACTCCTAGCGTCCCCAGTACACCAATATCAGTAAATGATATGAACTTTGTTCCTAGTATGAATTCGTCAGATCAAATGTTAGAGAAAATTGCTGATTGCGCGCTCACACTGCCTCCACCACCACCGCTGGACGCAGTCGACGCCCGAATGACATCCTCAACATTGTCGCTTGACTCATTGCCACCACCACCTCCTCCAAATGAACTAATGACTGATTTCTATGGATCGCAGGTATCTTTGGCTAACCTACCACCCCCACCACCTCCACAAGAGCTAAAGCCCGAATACATGTCAAACAAGAAGCAACACCAAGTAGAAAGCCCATACTCAATTCTTAAAGCAAACGATATTGGCATTTATTCTTCGCCAGCTGCCAGCAATGGGACGTATGTTAAATCAGTAAAGGCTGCTATTAAGGCGCCACCATATAAATCACCTCCGGCCTACAGTGGAGCTCAGCCGCCACCAACGAAGCAAAATACGAACACCATGCCCAAAACTGTTTCATTTGCGGACTCGCCTGTTTTGCTCAGACGCAAAGTATGTTTCGTAGAACCTCCACAAGTCGTGCAATTTCCTCCAGCACGTCCAAGCCAAGTTATACGTGAGGTGGGTGTGCCATTGCCTCCGCCTAGAGCCGAAGCAACACGTCTTTCCATGAATGCGGCAGCTTGTTCTCCTAAGCGATTGGTCGACTCTACTGCGAACCCGCCTAGGGACTTTCTCAAAGATTTGCAACGTGTCATGCGAAAGAAATGGCAAGTGGCTCAAAAATGCAAACTTGAGCCTTCTACCACACCCCACGAGGTGCTCGGCTTCCGGGACTTTCCCGAAGAATTTGGCGGGGGCAATTCTCATTTTTACCGTGAAACGGCTAACGTTAGCAACTGGGTTCAGGAGCACTATGGTTCTGGGGCTGATTATGCCCTTTACGAAAACGTTAATAGCGATAGTCATAATATGCCGGAACAGTTTCCGATCTCTTCACCATCCATATTAACTCCAATCAAGAAGCGACCCCCTCCGCCCCCGCCAAAGCGTAGCGAATCAACTCACTTAACTCATCGAATATAAAAGATGCATTCAAGGATCTTGCATCGCTAATATTTTACCGAATCTAACAACAACTGTGGGAGCGCACAACCATACTTGTTAATTGACCCCCGCTCGCAACAATATATCATAAAAAATAAACAAATAAATAAATAAGTAAAAAAGCGACTCGAAGCAGCTCTACTCGAATTTTCCTACTACAATCAATAAAAATAATTATTTAATCAATTACTAACGCTTTGTTCGAAGCCCAATAGATGTGTTTATTCACCTACTTTTTTCCTTATTCAAAACAATTCTATCCAAGGTACAGCGGGGAATGTGCAAATAGATTTTATTTCTTATTTTTTCAATTGTTTACTTTGAAATTATTAGGAGGGGTTGGTTGGTGGTTACTTCTAGGTACTCTTATCAAAAGAATACCAAATTATTAATAAATTATAAATGTATTATCATTTTTAAACTAAATACAAGAAACAAAATAAGATAAATAAGAAAATTAGTAATTTAATATATTAAAGTGCCATAGGCGACTTTCGATCAAAAGAAAATAAACAGATTCATATTTTTTTATATAATACAATTCATATTGCATTTGTACTAAAAACAAAAAAAAAAAAAAACAAATTGGCTTGCTCTAATATCATCATCCCAATGTGGCGCAAATACTGCTGCATTAGAAAGAAAAAAAAGGAAAACTTAATACATAATAGATTTTATATTAAAATACAAACATAAACATAAATGTGCATGTCTCGTTTTCAGAACATTTTTTTTTTTACAAATAATATACATGTGACAAAGTTAAGTTAAGCTTTTTATACGGAAATTTTTTTATCGCGTTATTCACAAAGAAACAATAGAATAAACTTATACTAAAGGTGAAAACAACTAAAAAAACACAAACAGCCAAAAAGGAAACAAAAAATAAAATATGCAATGTAAAATTATTACCATTGGATTATCAGAAAAAGAAAAGTGTATTAAATTTAAATTATTAAGTCTATTATATACGGGGCAGACCGTTCGATAAACAGAAGTAAAATTAGCTAATATACCTATTATTATTTATATTAAAAAGAAAACTGAATTCATTCACTAAATAAAAATGAAAAAAAAAAAAAAAAAACAGTTAAATGTATTCATATATATATTAAAGTAAAATAAAATCATTTTATTATATTATTGGTAAACAGTTTCGCAGCTTTGTTTGTTTATTACTTTTTTTAATATTCTCTTAAACCTAGTACTCACTCCCTCGTGAATTGAGTACCTGAGAAAGGGAATTTTTGACATTTTTCGGGGGTACACATTTGTGAATGCGCTGTGAACGTTTGTCGTTAAAGAAACAAAATAATTTTTTTCTATTTTTAGAGCAAGAAATTATTTGGCCCTATCGAGGTAACCGTCGGAGCGGAGTTTTCTCCGCAACGCATCTTTTTTCGGAGACTTTGCTTCGAAGTAGCTGTCGTCGTAAGAAATTTTTCACAAATGCGGCAATGCATTGCATTCCCAAAACTAAAACTTTCCGCAACAAAAACTTATCGGAGAACGTCGGATCGTCCGATCGGAGAACTACCATGAAGCAAAATGTCTCCGATCGGAGAGAACTCCGCTCCGACGGTTACATCGATAGAGACGATTACAAATAATAACCAAAAGCATTACACTAAACATAAACATGCTTAAGGGGTCATGCCGTGTGATGGGCTCAAAAAATATTGCTTCCTTAACAGCAATTACTAGAAGGAACTGTTCGGAGAATTGGCATTTGGAGTCTTTAAACGCGTTTTTCTCAAAATAGTGTTTTTCAAACTTTCCTCCGTCGCACACTGGCGCAGTTCGACCGTTTTGGTGGCAATAAATCAGCCCAAAGAGCTAGGAACCTGAAAATTTCTGGAAATGTTTATATAATCAAATAAAAATAAATAATAATAATCCTCGCAATAGAGCGCATTCTTCACAACCATACCCTGTGAGGGAATGGAGGGGACCTACAATTTCTGCCGTTTCCGAACGGCTAACCGAGAAAGCACTTTTCATAGCAATGAATTTACTATCAGAGGACTTCCCAACTTCTCGCGAAAGGCGACACCCGTGGAAAAACATTTTTGTCTCTGTTGGGATTCGAACCACGAACGAACCTCTGGGTTAACAGGCAAACATGCTAACCGTCACCCCACGGCTACCACAATCTGTTGATATTTCTAAGCCCAACATTGACCACGCCCACCAAAACGCTTACTTTTTATACTTTAAAAAATGTTGAAAAATTATATACCGACCTTTTTCATTGTATCAAAGTTTAGGGTTGTCAAATTGGCCATAAATACGCTTACCAACAATTATATCCTTTTTCCTTAAGGTCTTCTTAAAACTAAAATAAGTTAACATAATTTTAATTCAATTAAATAACACAATAAATTGATTTTCATAAATTTAAAACAAAATCATCGCTTTCTTCACCACTGCTAAATTCCTCAGCCTCAGAATAGTTATTATAAACAGGAGGAGTTTTAAGCAAACCCAATGCTTCAATAGCAGGTGTTGCTACTTTTTTCCGGTAGTTTCCTCATGCTTGTTATTATGGGATCAGAACTTAGTAAAAAACGGGTTAAAAATATCTCGGTTAGTATTTTCTCTGCCTGATTTCCGAGAATAATGTTCTCTATAATTTTTGAAGTCCTTGTTTCTTGACTCTTGGGCTTCCTCAGTCAGTTGACCAATTGGTAAAAGATCATCGGCAATGATTTGTGGTCCATGAAATAAATATTTATGAATTGTTGGTGCAGTGGCGCCCGGGGCATAAAATGATTTGCCGGCCCCCCCCTCCCCCCTTTTCGTTTTATATGATCCTCATACATACAAACTCCGTAGATCACGTCCTCTCATAATTTTCCAGATAATTTTTTACAATTTTGATGATCTATTCATTATTCACGCAAATTTGCGTACATATTCTTAGGTTACTGACCAATCGCTAATACTTGGTCGGATATATTTGGTATAAAAACGATCAATACTATAGATAGCTTTTAATGATCCGATATTTTCTCGTGGCCACAACATTGTGATACATTACGGTGTAATGAAAATATGAAGAGTGTTTTGCCGGTGATTTGAATTTGAAAACATGCGCGCGCTTCTGCAAATGATATCAATCGATGTGATCCTGAAGATGACAAGAGTCCAAACGCAAGTGTTGTGAATGCTACTTTTACACAAGATGTGTGAACTTGGCCTGTTAAGATCGATTCATCTTTTCGCGATTTTATGGTTGGGCAAGGCACGAGCAAACTTCAAAATATTAATGCGGAAATCCCACAGGATGATACTGGACGATCCTTAACCAAAACTTGGTTTGAGAAAACTTTGAAAAATGGCGAACGGATCGCTCGCACGTGGATGTGTTTTTCCCTGATCAAAAATGCTTTGTTTTGTTTTTGTTGCATCTTATTCCCACAAAAAAGTTGTCAGAGCAGTCAGAGTCACTTTTTCCAATGCTTTGGGGTTTTCATCGTGGCGTAAATTAAACCCACGTGTCCAAGATCATGAAAATAGTCCTGCTCACCGCTTAGCTTTCTTAGAATGGAAGGAATTAGAACGAACTCTGAATCAAGGTGGAGGTATCTATGATGATTTACAACGCCAAGTTGCTGAAGAGGAAAAATATTGGAGGAATATACTCGAAAGAATTATCGCAACTATTCAAACGCTTGCACAACAAGATTTGCCTCTGAGAGGACATCGCGTGTCAGTCGATAATCTAAATCCTAGAAATTTTTTGGGTCTGCTGAGATATTTGGCCAAATTTGATCCTGTCATGAAATTTCACTTCGAACACATTTCTTCACAACCAGGATGCTTATCGTATCTTTCTTTCCAGAATTCAAAACGAACTCATCACTATGATGGGGAACAAAGTGCGTAAGTTTCTCATTTCTCAGTGCAAAGTTGCGAAATATTACAGTCTAATGTTCGATTCAACTCCGGATTCCGCACATGAGGAACAGATGTCTCAAATTATCAGATTCGTCGAAGTTAAACCAAATTCAGTAAAAATCAGAGAAGTCTTCATTGATTTCATACCTCTGAAAGTCAAAACAGCAAAAGGAGTTACTGAAGCTATTACGAACAAACTGGACGAAGATGAATTAATCCTGAAAGATTGTAGAGGTCAATCGTACGACAATGCACCAACAATGACCGGTATCCATACAGGAGTCCAGCAGAGAATCAGCGACCTGAATGAACAAGCTGTTTTCGTTCCTTGTGATAATCATTCTCTCAATTTGGCAGGAGTACACGCAGCCCACGTCAATGTCCGAGCGGTAACATTTTTTTGAACAATACAGCGTCTCTTTACTTATTTCTCCTCCTCTACCCACAGATGGGACGTTCTCAAAAAATACGTGAGTATAACGGTCAAAAGGCATTGTGAAACTAGGTGGAGCTCAGAAGCTGAAGCTGTGAAACCAGTATCAACACAATTGGACGAAGTCACTTCAGCGCTGGAACACTTGCGAGATACGGTCACAGAAAATATTGATACCAGACAAGAGGCAGCGTTGGTTATCAATGCTATAGAATAATTTGATTTCTTCGCTCTTTTGTTTTTTTGGGCAGAAATTCTCGAATCATTTGATTGAGTTCAGAAACGGTTACAAGAAAAAGGAATCAGTTTCACTTATGTACTTGGGCAATTGCAAATGTTGACAGACAAACTGAATGATTGGAGAATCGACTTGTGCGACCGTGCCATTTGTAAAGCTACAGAAAAATGTAACGAGTTGGGTGTGAGCACCGCCAAAAGAATTCGAAAAAAGCGAAATATGCCAGGAGAAACATCTGAAGATTCTGAATTGAATTCGGAAGAAGAAATGCGACGATCTCTGATTGAAATTTTGGATAAACTTTCAATGGAAATATCTACACGTTTCACAAATTTGAAGAAGCTCGATGAACGTTTTGGTTTCCTTTGTAATTTTGAAAAAATAATACAACTTCCCACAGATTCTTACAAAGATAAGCTTCTCAAAATAGAAGGAAAATGCAAGAAACTTGCCGAGTTTTATTCAGATGACTTGGACAACGAAGGCTTGTTCAATGATATTCAAGACGTCCTACTTTTATTAAAAAGAGCGAAGAAAAACGAAGAGGAAATTGGATTTTCGCCTGAACAACTTCTGTTATACATTTCATCAATGGGACGAGAAGCTTACAAGACATTAGCCACAGCTTTGCAAATTTTACTAACCATACCTGTTTCAGTTGCTTCTTGTGAAAGATCATTCAGCAAACTTAAATTGGTCAAATCTTACTTGAGATCAACCATGAGTCAAAGTAGATTATCAAACCTTGCAATTCTTTCAATCGAAAGTGAAACTGCTGCAATGTTAGATTACGAGGATATAATACGTGAATTTGCAGCATTGAAATCGAGAAAAGTTAACTTTTGAGTTTTTTCATTGTTATGAAGAAAAAGTTTGAGGTTTCAATGTTTCGAGAGTATGAAAATAAGATCGAAGTTTAATTTTTCATCAAAAATTCATATAAAATGTAAAACTCAATTTGATTGTGATTAAAAAAATTTTGTATGAGAAAACTTTTTTGTGTATTACTTCTCAATTTTGAGGAACAACGGAGCTCATTTTGTCGCCCCCATATCGTTGCGCCCGGGGCGACCGCCCCCCTGCCCCCCCCCCCTAGGTACGCCACTGGCTTGGTGACATTACTTTTCCGCATAAAATCTTGCAGTAGCAATTGCGAAAGTTTTAAACTTTTCGACATTAATTTCATGGCCACTACCACTACCCACAACAATCATAATAGTGTGCATCTTTTTTATGAGTTGAACACCAATCTTTGTAATTTCTGTAGAAATTTCAGCATTTTGAAAGAAACGTCTGGCCGTATTGCCATCATTAGAATTCCTGAATCGGTTTGTCTATTTATTAATCCAGAACGGTCTTCAAACTCTTTTTGTATCATCTTTTTGTTTTCTTGAACAACTATCTTCTCATCCCCTCCAGCTTGCCATTGGGGGCGTTCAATAATCGTATCCGGCTAGATTTTTATTGTTGTTTACGTGTTAAACGTTTAGCAGAGTCACAAACCCATTTCTACTAAAAAGCTGTCTAAAAGTTGGTATACCTTTCTCTTCAAGTGATCAGCTGCTAGAAATTTTATTTTAGTTTTTTATCATGTTGATTTTTTTTTTTTGGTGTGCATTTACTTCAGCATTAGAGTCATTTAAAAGGCATGGGAAATCGAAAAAAAAAACAAATTATAATCGTCTAGCAAAGATGTTTTGAATGTTTTTCTGTTTTTAAAAGTCGAATATCAATATTTCCCAGCTGTTGTCTGCCGCAATCTGAAAAAGATATCTGAATCTTTCAAAAATCTTAAGAGACGGGTGTTCGAGATAGGTTCTTGAACATACCCATTTCTTAAGAGGCAATTTGTAGGATAAATGAAGTAAGTTTTCGAAAAATCGTACCGTGTAGAACGGATAAGCCCAACTCTAAGTTTTCTGTTTTTACTTCCTTTGTCAACATACTCAGCCTTATTATGAGTTTCACGTGAACAGCTTTTCGCCAGGAACATTTTTGTTCGTCCGGAATTTTAAAAGCTTATGAGCTTCCCCTCAACAAAATTCCTTTTTTCCGCTTTTGTTGTTCACTTGTTCGCCACACATAAATAAGTGAAATAAATTGCTGTCAACATTTTCACATTTCACGGGGAAAAATAGCTCATAATAGGTTTGTTCGTTGAAGCCCTGGGGTTGCCCTAGGGTCGCCACAAAGCGCTTTTTGAGGAACCTAAATTCGCCCTGAATGTCAAATTGAGTGTTTTTTGAGCCATAGGTTTGCCATAGGTTTTCCCCAAACTCGACCTAGCTTTTTGGTGTGGCAATTTGAGGGCTGTCAAATGGCATGTATTTTTTTTTTAATGACAGGGATGTGTGGTGATTTGTGGTGTAGTGTTTTTTGAGGACTGGAAAACCCAGGTTTTTTTGACAACTCATGGGGTTGTCAAGAAAATCTGGGTCAACCCTGGGGAAAGTTCAACGAACAGACCTAATAAAGGAATTTTTTCGAACATGGATAATTTTTCCCCCGAAACTCATAATAAGGGAAACGTGAAATGAGATCGCTGCAATTAAGGCCTTACGATCCTACACAATCTCCTCAAATCTTGACGAATTGAACAAACTGGGTGGCAATAACAAGGTTACAATCTACTGGGTACAATCTACAGGCAGACGAACTGGCAAAGACAGGAGCCGGATCACCACTCATAGGACCGGAACCTTTTTGTGGAATAACAGAAAGCCACATCTAGAAAGAAATCAAAAAGTCGGAGGAAGACAACAGAGCTAAACACTAGAATGACCTCCCCAAAATGCGCCAAGCCAAACATTTACTTGGAACTTATAACACAAAACGTTATAAAGACGCAATAAAACTAAGTAGAAACAATGTTAGAATGCTATCCGGGTTCTTAACCGGACACTGCAGACTAAGAAAATACCTAAAAGTACTAGGCATAGAGAGCGACGACCAATGCATGATACTGCAACGAACAGGAAGATTGTCCTGACCACCTCTAAGGTGACTGCGAAGCCCTTATGCACGAAAGGAAGAAGTACCTAGGATCCTACTACGTAGAGGAGAAGGAGCTTAAACTCCTAAACGTAACCCAGATACTAAGTAACTAATCTGGATGAAGTACTTTAATTAAGGAATACCACTTAAGAAGTAGGGGGTACAATAGATCTAAAAAGGTCGAGGTGCAATACAAAACCCCAATTATTAATTCATTCATTCAAGATACACCTTTGAAGTTATTTAAAAAATCAAAATTTTTTGAAAAAGTTATAAGAATTTCAAAAATTTAAATTTTTCAAATGTTGATATAAAATTTTTCTTGAACAGCCAGCCTGCTACTTCGAAAATACAACATTTCGTCTACATCGTGTAAGCCATTAACGAGGAAGTTTTTGGTTTCGAAAAAAGCGGTACTATGGGAGGTACCGTTCTTAGACTTTTTCCAATATTTTTATCTTACATCATAAGAAATACAATCTAAAATTAATCCTTCACACAAAATTGTATCGAAATCGTTTGAGCCGTTTTCGAGAAAAATAAGTGTTATCATATCAGACAGACTGGAGGTACATGGTACACACTTTGTTCGTATGCTCTATCATCGTAATGTCATGTTTGATTGTTATTTCAAAATTTTTTTCTGCACGATTGCAAAACTTGCCTCATAGTACCTATAATCACAAGTAAAAAAGTGGTAAGGGCTTACATTTATCAATTTCAACTTATCAACTATCATATTTTATAGTTCTTAGGAACAAATAGCTTTGCAAATTGACGAAACATTTGATTATGCAAAAAGTTGATAAGTTGTTTTGTGAAAGTTGCAGAGAATGGCAGATCAGCATTTGTTTGCCCTCAAACATGGAATAATCCAAAAGACGGGAGGCTTACCGACGAAACGATTTCTGAGGTCAACGCTTCAGCGGCGGCGGAAATACCCTACAGAAATGAATCATCTCTTCCATTTTTACACAGGGGGTCATTCCGTAAGTCGATAGTGAGACGATGTCGTTTCGACGATAGTAATGCTCTCCGTAACACAAAAAAAAAAAAAAAAATGCTATCGTCTCAGGCTATAGACGGTAGGCGACTGACCAATGCTTTCCGTAACACGCTTGACTGTCAGATGGTGACGATAGAACGAAGGCGGTCGTTTGATAGTTATTTTGCTCATGGGAGTAGCCAGTGGGGGGTTTCATTAGATTTCACTAATACTCGTTTCAACCTCGGATTAGTTAATACTGGTTGTAGCACTTAATACTCCCTTACGCCAATCCTTATTTATAAAACATTTTTCAACCCGTATTAGTTACGCCTTGTTAATGTCAAATTTTTCTTTTAAATTTATCAAAAAAATTACCCATCTGTAGCTTTGGTTACTATAAACGTAAACAAATCCCAGCTGACTTCATTGAATACATTAAACGCATTAAGTTTTTTCAGATAATCTTACTTCTTTCTGACTCTGATTGGCCAGAGTTTCAGTTCTTCTTTTGATACGTGACTTCTGACCAATTAGAGGTTGAAAAAATGTTATATTACCTGAAAAACTAAATTGCGTTGAACCCGAGTATATTATGATTTTTTTTTGTGGTTGGCGGAAATTTTTCTAAAATGGATACTAAACAAAACAAGAAATATTAGTTTACATTTACTTATTTATTTATCTCGTAGTTAAGGCGGAAAAAGAATTAAAATTATTCACAAAACCAAAATAATTTCCCACTTTTCCTCCAAAAATTTATCCTCAAAATGACATTTAGACCTTAATACGAGAATACGACCTTAATCCTCCTTTAATACTCCTATGAACCAGTATTAGCTTAATCCTCCTCTAATACTGGTGTATTTTTTTTATAAATAAGGTTTGGAGTATTAGAGGGGTATTAAATTCGTAGTAACCCAAATCCGCCGATAATACGAGTTTATAAATAAGGCTGATAATGTATTTTCGATTCGCTCACTCTGCCGCCCGCCAGCCGCCGCGCCGACCGTAGTCGATTATAGGTTTGTTCGTTGAAGCCCTGGGGTTGCCCTAGGGTCACCACAAAGCGTTTTTTGAGAAACCTAAATTCGCCCTGAATGTCAAATTGAGTGTTTTTTGAGCCATAGGTTTGCCCTAGCTTTTTGCTGTGGCGATTTGAGGGCTGTCAAATGGCATGTGTTTTTATTTAAATGACAGAGATGTGTGGCGATTAGTGGTTTAGCGTTTTTTGAGGACTGGAAAACCCAGGTTTTTTTGACAACTCATGGGGTTGTCTAGAAAACCTGGGTCAACCCTGGGGAAAGTTCAACGAACAGACCTTATATGATCACATTCGGTAGCCTTCGTATATTTTCGTGACGTATCAGTACGCACTATTAGGCCTGAGTAAATCGATCATTTTCGAAAACTGAATCTATCGCCTATCATTTATCATCATCGGCTATCTAAATGATTCGATCTTTCAATCGATAGGTTATTGATTTAGAATGGGACAAAGAAAAGGCTTATTTAAAGAATTTTCTTTTAAAAATTGCAATTACTAAAAATGTTCGCTTGTGACAAAACAGTATCAAAACCCCACAGAACCCCTGCATAATGGTTCTCTAACAGGATTCTCACTCCAACCTTTAAGTTTAAAAGGAAAAAGGTGAAAAATGGGCATAATTTGTGAATTTTTTGTGACTCAACAAAAAGATCAATCGAAAATCTGTGAAAGAGATTTTATATTTTAGGTTTTAGTATACAAATACAAATTTTTTTGTGTTAATTAAATTCAAAATGGCGGCTTCAGAGGTGCCTCATTTTTTAGACGGGTCCATAAAAAAAAAAAAATAAATAGGGTGGCGCAACAGAGCGAGGAGCCCCTGGGCCTAGCGCATTTCTCACAATCATGCCTTGTGAGGGAACGGAGGGGACCTACAATTTTTCGCCGGTTCCGAACGGCTAATTGAGAATGCGCTTTTCATGGCAATGAATTTACTAACGGAGGACTTGCCAATTCCTCGCGAAAGGCGATACCCGTGGAAAAACATTTTTGCCTCTGCTGGGATTCGAACCTCGAACCTCTGGGTTTAGCAGGTGGACATGCTAACCATTACGCCACGGGTACCACCGGGTCCATAGTCGAAGATGTAACCTCCTTAATTTTGGTCCTGCGACAAAATCTCGAATATATAACAACAGCAAGAGACGTACCTACGTAGGATTTTCTCGATGTTCTGTTTTTTCGCGAAATGGTGCACGTTTGAACAAAACATTAAAATTTTCACTATAAAAAAACGACAAAATTGTTGATTGAAAAAAACTATGCAATAAAAAAAAAGTCCTACGTACGTCTCCGGAGAAAGGTATTTCGAATGTACTGTCAAAATCTCGTATAGATCGGTGAAGATTTGCTCGAGTTATGTTTTCGGGTAGTTCAAAAAAAGTGATTTCGAGAAAAACGCGTTTAAAGTTTTAAGTACCTACTATAAAATCATATGGCATACCTGTGGGGCGCTGCCGCAGAATGGAAAGTTTGGGAATTCAGACATTTTTGCCGGAATCCATCCTATGGTATTGTAATGAACACCCAACATTTATACCAATTTCCTAATCGAAAAGGTTCAACCGAAAACACAACTGGCAACACTATAATGGAATGGTATAAAATGACAGGCATTGCTTGTAAGCCAGTGTGTGTGAGTGTAGAGATTTTTGACAGCAAATGTGGAAACCATGGAGAAGAAACTGGAACGCTCTAGATGAGTGTTGTTCTATATAAATAGGACCGCTGACGCAACGAGCAGTCAGTTTTGATTATAGAGTGATAAAGTTAAGAGTGAAACGTTGTTAACCAGTGATAGTCCAATAGTCGAGTTGAGTTCGAATAAAGTATAGATACTGAATAAAGTGGTAGAAATAAAATAAAAGTGAAGTTTTATTTTGCGAACTAAGCGCACGTTACATTGGTGTCAGAAGTGGAAATAAAACTTATTTGACTAATAAAGTGTAAAAAAAAAAAAAAAGTAAAAGTAAAAAGAAAAATAATAATTATATACAGTGAAAATGGGTAAGTTGTTAGAAGAGCTCAACTGCATTGAGCTTAAAAGTGTGTTAGGTAAGCGAAATCTTTCTAGAGCGGGATCGAAAAATGAGCTCGTCCTGCGCTTGCGTAACTATTTGGAACAGCAAGGGGAAGACGTAAACACTTTTGTTTTTGAAATAGAAGTGGAAGAAGAGGAAGTAAGTGAAAGTGTAGATTTTTCTAGTATGATGAAACTTTTGTTAGAACAGCGAAACGAGCAAAAGAAGGAACAGCAGAATGTTCTCGAACAACTGGAAGCACAACGAAACGAACAAAAGAAGCTGATTGAAGAGCAACGAAACGAGCAAAAGAAGGAACAACAGAATATTCTCGAAAGACTTGAGGCGCAACAGAATGTTTTGGAAGGTCAGAAAAACATTCTAGAAGGTAAATTGGGTAACATTGAGAAAAATGTATTTGCCCTAGACGAACGCGTTGAAGGTGTGGAAAAACAGCTTTCTGTTGTAGAGAATCGTTTCGAAATCGTAGAAACCCGATGTGATAAACAGTTCTCTGTTCTGACCAAGGAATTGGACCAGATCCGGAAAATCAAAGTTCGAGAGTCTGCTGGAGAGTTTGCAAGGAAAAAGGAGATGAAACCGCCAACATTTGATGGACAGTCGTCTTGGCCAGTTTACAAGAGACAATTTGAGGCAGCCGCGACAACAAATGGCTGGGATGACGAAGACAAGTACATTGCACTGACTCTTGCTCTTAGAGGACCAGCAGCTGAATTACTTCAAACAGTTCCAGCTGGTAAGAGCGGCGATTTCAGTTCTCTCGTGGCAGCTATAGATAAACGCTTTGGCGATAGCCACTTGAAAGAAGTCTTCCGAGTCCAACTCAATAACAGAGTCCAGAAAAGGGGTGAAAGTCTACAGCAGCTCCAAGCAGACGTCGAAAGACTGGTTCACCTGGCATACCCGGATGCTGGAGAAGAAATCATCAACCAGCTTGCTGTTGAGTCCTTCGTCCGTGCCATTTCGGATATAAATCTTCAGAGGTCTGTGCGAACTGCTAGAACACGTACTCTTTCTGAAACTTTAGCATTCGCATTGACAATTGAAGCAGCAGAACAAGCTTCTCATGGAGTACATCGACTTAGAGAAGCCATAGTCGAAGAGTGCTCGTGTCAAAGAGCTGAATTACAAAAGAACCAGCGGAGCGGACTAGCAAGATGTTGGAACTGCAACAAGACCGGGCACTTACAGCGTCAATGCCGACTACCACCAAATAAAGCCGGTTGTCAACATTGTGGAAGCAAGAGATCCAACCCAGAACAAGGTAACAACAACACCAGCGTTACGTATCAGCCCGTTTCCCATCATTTAAGAACCAACTTCGAGGGGCAGAGGCTGGTTTCTCGTATCGATGGCCCCAGAACCACCATCCAGGTCTCTCAGACCAAACGAGACAACAAAAGTCTGACTGTGGAAACTACTATTAACGGGAACAAACATGTGGCTACCATCGACACCGGTGCCACAGCCTCCATAGTACGTCGAGACCTGGTAAAGACGACGTGGCTTCATAACACCAATAGCTACCGTCTAAGAACCGCAACGGGAGAAGCAGCAAGAGTATATGGAGAAGTGTGTCTTAAGATCCGACTGGCCGATCTAGTGTTTATTCATCAATTCCTGGTGGCAGATATATGTGACGAGAGCATCATTGGAATCGACTTTATGAAACAGCACGGAGTTATTTTGGACATCGGTAATCAGGTTTTGAAGTACCAAAATAAGGAACTTCCAATGACCTATTCGAACGAAAGTACGTCGACACTGAGGACTGTCATCACGGAAGATCTGATTCTGCCTGCTTCTTCTGAAGTGTTCGTTTGGACAAAACTGGAAGGTGAGTTTGGAAGCCTTCGATACCTAATGGTGGAACCAGACCCAGAGTGTTCCTCCCAAAGCGTCATCATTGGGAAAACACTAGTAGCACCGAAAAACAAAATGGTCCCCGTACGATTACTAAACACCAGACCGTACGATGTAAGGTTGAAGAAAGGAGAAGTCGTTGGACGTTGCGAATCGGTTGCAGCAATTACGAAGATCACAGACGAAGCCCCGAGAAAAACTTTAACTCCGGAGGAGCTCAAAACCATCAGAGCTAAAATACTGTATTCATCCAACCTTGATCACCAACAAACAAGGATGGCTGAAAATCTCCTACAAGAGTACACTGACATCTTCGCATCGGCAAAAGGGCAATATGGTAGGACACAGTTGGTGCAGCATCGCATCAACACAGGAGATGCAAGACCGATTCGTCAGCCCGCAAGACGCCTTCCACTGGCCAAACAAGGTGAGGTTGAGGAAATGATAACAACAATGAAGAAGGACGGTCTTATCGAAAATTCCAAAAGTCCTTGGGCGTCACCAGTGGTTCTAGTGAAAAAGAAAGACGGAAGCACTCGTTTTTGTGTGGACTACCGAAGGCTGAACGATGTGACTAAGAAGGACAGCTATCCTCTGCCGAGAATCAGTGATACCCTGGATGCCATGGAGGGAGCCCAGTGGTTTTCGACGCTGGACTTGAAGAGTGGATATTGGCAAGTTGACATCCACCCTGATGATCGGGAAAAGACGGCGTTTTCGACAGGTAATGGGCTCTGGCAGTTTAAAGTTATGCCGTTTGGGCTATGCAACGCTCCGGCAACATTCGAGCGTTTGATGGAGTGCGT
This sequence comes from Melanostoma scalare, assembly GCA_949752695.1. Lineage (NCBI taxonomy): Eukaryota > Metazoa > Arthropoda > Insecta > Diptera > Syrphidae > Melanostoma > Melanostoma scalare. The sequence goes on from OX456985.1 coordinate 56,367,628, forward strand.
TCTTCAAGGACTGACGTGGAAAGCGTGCCTTGTCTACTTGGACGATGTCATTGTTTACGGGAAAACATTTGACCAACATTGCAAGAATCTAAAAGCCGTGTTTCAGAGACTTCGAGAGGCTAACCTTAAACTGAATCCAGAAAAATGTGCACTTTTCAAAACCGAAGTTAAGTATTTGGGACACATCATCTCTTCCCAAGGAGTGAAGACTGATCCTGAAAAAGTTGACTCCGTCAAAAATTGGCCAACACCACAGGACAAACATCAACTCCGAAGCTTTCTTGGTCTTGCCACATATTACCGACGTTTCGTTAAGAACTTTGCTGGAGTTGCAAAGAGTTTGCATCAGCTCACCGAAAAAGGGAAGCAGTTCAAATGGTCAGGTGAGTGTGAAAAATCTTTTCAGGAACTCAAATACCGCCTCTGTAACGCTCCAGTGCTGGCACATCCAACACCTGGCAAAACATTCATCATCGACGCAGATGCAAGCAACGTTGGAATCGGGGCGGTACTATCCCAAGTGCATGATGGCGAAGAGAAAGTGGTGGCATATTATAGTAAGGTCCTCTCGAAGCCTGAAAGAAACTACTGCGTGACCAGAAGGGAACTGCTGGCTCTTATCTTGGCAACAAAGCACTTCCATAAGTACATCTATGGACAGAAATTCCTTCTGCGGACAGACCATGGTGCTCTGAACTGGCTGTTGAACTTCAAAAATCCAGAAGGTCAAGTCGCAAGGTGGATAGAAAGACTGCAGACTTATGACTACCAGATTCAACACCGCAGAGGAAAGCTGCACTCCAACGCCGACGCATTGTCCCGAAGACCTTGCAAAGAGGATTGCAAGCATTGTAGGCGACAAGAAAACAAAGAAAATATTACCGCTCAGCGACTAAGAGCTGACCCCATATGCGGATGGAGCAATGAGGAAGTGAGGACCGCTCAACAGGAGGATCCAGATATCGAACCCATTCTCGCATGGAAAGAAAATGAAGAGAAACCTGAATGGGGAGACATTTCTGACCGGAGTCCAGTTCTCAAAGCCTATTGGGCACAGTGGGACTCACTATATGTGCAAGAAGGTGTCCTCAGGCGAAGATGGGAGTCCGTTGACGGTAAATCATATGTGATGCAGCTGATCGTACCGCAATCGAAAGTCAGTGAAGTTCTTCGGGAGATGCACGACGGACCTTCTGGAGGTCACCTGGGAGTTAACAAAACACTGGAGAAGGTGCGACATCGGTTCTACTGGTTACATGCTAGAGACGACGTGGAGAAGTGGTGCCGAACATGTGACAAGTGTGCTGCAACCAAAGGACCTGGTAGGAAGATTCAAGGTAAGATGCATCAGTACAACGTTGGATCGCCTTTTGAGAGGATTGCAGTAGATGTGGCTGGGCCTTTTCCAGAGACCAACGCTGGAAACAAGTACATTCTGGTTGTAATGGACTATTTTAGCAAATGGCCTGAGGCGTATGCCATCCCAAATCAAGAAGCCAAAACGGTAGTCGACCAGATTGTGTTTAACTGGGTAAGTAGGTTTGGCGTACCTATGGAACTCCATTCCGACCAAGGGAGGAACTTCGAGTCAAACATCTTCCAAGGAGTGTGCGGACTACTTGGCATCAAGAAGACCAGAACCACACCGCTTCATCCACAATCTGATGGGATGGTTGAAAGATTCAACCGGACCTTGAAAGAACACCTCACCAAGGTCGTAGGCGACTACCAAAGAGACTGGGATAGGCACGTACCGCTATTCCTGATGGCCTATAGAAGTGCAGTACATAGCTCGACAGGACAAACACCATCTGACATCCTGTTCGGGAAAACCATGCGGCTGCCCAGCGAACTTAAATTTGGATGCCCCACAGAGGAGCCACAGGACACGAACGAGTATGTGGATGACCTCAAGGAGAGACTCGCTGACATCCATAAAAGAACAAGGGAACGGATGAAAACCTACAGCGACCGGATGAAGACACGGTACGACACAAAAGCGACAACGGCAGGATTCCAAGCAGGAGATCGTGTGTGGCTTTATAATCCTCATCGTCAAAAGGGATTGTCACCGAAACTTCAGCAGAACTGGGAAGGTCCTTATACTGTTGTCACGAGGATTAACGACGTGGTTTACCGCATCCAAAGAGGATTAAGAGGCAAGTTAAAAGTAGTTCATTGTGACCGGCTGCATCGATATAGTGGCGAGGCTGCAGATGGAATTATTCGGGACGAACAATCTTAAGGAGGGGGCAGTGTAATGAACACCCAACATTTATACCAATTTCCTAATCGAAAAGGTTCAACCGAAAACACAACTGGCAACACTATAATGGAATGGTATAAAATGACAGGCATTGCTTGTAAGCCAGTGTGTGTGAGTGTAGAGATTTTTGACAGCAAATGTGGAAACCATGGAGAAGAAACTGGAACGCTCTAGATGAGTGTTGTTCTATATAAATAGGACCGCTGACGCAACGAGCAGTCAGTTTTGATTATAGAGTGATAAAGTTAAGAGTGAAACGTTGTTAACCAGTGATAGTCCAATAGTCGAGTTGAGTTCGAATAAAGTATAGATACTGAATAAAGTGGTAGAAATAAAATAAAAGTGAAGTTTTATTTTGCGAACTAAGCGCACGTTACAGTATGTTATTTTTAAGCCCCTAAAGTACCTTTTAAGACAAAACAAAATTTCGGTTTCTTCAAAATTCTTGACCAGTTTCCCCCCTTAAGAGAATTTTTTCCATTGTGGGTCACATAAGACTATTTCTGAGATTCGCTTTGATTTAAGGAGATTAAAACCAGAGTGTATCTAATAATAGAATTGTTCGTTGAAGCCCTAGGGTTGCCTTGTGGTCACCTTGAAGCGTTTTTTGAGAAACTCAAAGTCGCCCTAAGGTTGACCTAGGTTTTCCATAAACTCGCCCTAGCTTTTTGCTGTGGCGAGTTGAGAGCTGTCAAATGGCATGTATTTTTTTTTTAATGACAGGGATGTGTGGTATGGCATGCTCGAAGGAAAAGTAACGGACAATAAAGTACAACAATTATTTTTTGCTGACGATGGAGCCATCATAAGCGAGGATCCTACATCCCTGCAACGAGCACTTGACGTTTGGATTGATGTTCTGGAAGGAAATGGGTACCGTATTAGCGCTAAAAAGACTGAATACCTGTGCTGCCCTTTTTCTGATCCAGACAAGCCTATTCCAGACATTTATTTGAATGGAAATGTGCTTCCCAAGTGTGAAAAGGTTAAATATCTGGGATCTATGATCAATAGTGAAGCAACTTGTGACGACGACATCAATCATCGAGTAAGCGTAGGGTGGATGAAGTGGCGAGAAAACTCCGCTATCTTCTGTGATCGAAAAATGCCCCCTAAGCTGAAGGGAAGACTCTACACAGCAGTTGTCCGACCAGCTCTGACATACGGTTCACAATGTTGGACAATGTACAAAAAGTATGAGAGCAAATTGACGGCAGCCGAAATGAAGATGCTTCGGATGACAGCAGGAGTAACAAAGCTTGATCGAAATAGAAGTACTAAGATCCGTGGAAGCCTTCATGTCAAAAGTACCATCTTGGACAAAATTCAGCACGACCGGCTCAGTTGGTATTGTCATGTTCAAAGGAGAGATCCTCAGAACCCCGTCCAAAAGGCAATATCGTACAACGTTTCAACAAATTCGCGACGAAAAAGAAAAGGCAGGCCAAAACACTCCTGGTACAAGCAAATGCAAAAACAGCAGCATTTGGTTGGCCTCAGACATGGAACAATCCAAAACCGGGAGGCTTGCGGACGCTTTCTGAGGTCAACGCGCCGTACCCCACAGGCGGATCACTAGTATGAAGCAGAAAAGTGGGAGAGTTGTGATCGCTTCAAGATCACTTCTCGTAACGCCGGAAATGGAAAGAAGAAGAAGAAGACAGGGATGTGTGGTTTAGCGTTTTTTGAGGAGTGGAAAACCCAGATTTTTTTGACAACTCATATAGGGTTGTCAAGAAAACCTGGGTCAACCCTGGGGAAAGTTCAACGAACAGACCTAATAAGTGGGTATTTGTACGGTGTCCAAGCGTATATTCGTAAAGAATGTGCTTTAGCTCTGTATGTTCATTGTTGTGCACACTCTTTCAACCTTGCTATTGATGACTCGTGTTCGCCATCAAAACAACTGCAAACAGTTAATACCGATAAAAGCACTCAGTCACGTGGATAAAGTTATTTTTGAGAAATAAAGTTGAAAAAGAGTACGGTCATCTATATGAAGTAGCAAAGGTGATGCTCGATGAAAATGGTGGTATACTGCAAATGCCACGTATATCGTTGGAAGGCAACTTAATCGCTCTAACACTTCAGCGTCGGATATATAGACGTATAATAAAATAAATTTATTCATTCCATTTCGAGAGCACACAATTCACCAATTAACCGAGAGATTTCCGAAACACCGCAAAGTAGTATTGGCATTGCCTGGTGTGCTACCTTCAAATTTTGCAGTCAGTTTTGAAATTGAAGACGCAATTTTTTATGTATTCGGCAGTGCTACCCGAAAGAAGTACATCCGACGTCAAAGAAGAACTTGAAGTGTGGAAAGCAGCTATGACTATCTCCTCCCCTAGTCTAAAATCAGCTTTGGAATGCTTTGATAAAACATTATCTCCAATTATTTACACGTTGCTACAGATATTGGCTACCATACCTGTTTCCACTGCTACACCAGAAAGGACTTTTTCAAGCCTACGGAGACTTAAAAACTACTTGCGGAACACAACGAGTGAAAACAGACTGAACGGGTTGGCTCTTATGAATATTGACTACGGGATAGATATTGACGTAGATGAAGTAAAGTAGTGGATATATTTAAAAACAAAAACAGAAGATTGATCAGAACCTTCTTTTTTTCATATAATATAAAGGTTGTTTATTGCATGTACTTCCATTAATTTTATATTCTTCGTTCATACTTATTTTTAGGTGGATAAACTTTTATGTGTGTGCCTAAAATTAAAAAAATTGAGAAAAAAAGTTTATTCGTTACGAATAAACATCTAGTAGGTACGAACTGTCAGACTTTATTCTCGTTCCACATACAATCCACACTCCAACGAATAAATTTTTCGCGCGTGCTTAACCTCAAAATCATTCCCCATTTTTGTTTTGCATGTAAATTTTGTTCGTTATTCGTGACGAATGTAAAACACTCATGTGAATGAAATGTCAAAATTAACGAATTTTCGTTCATTCGTCGTTCGTTGGTCGTTCTCATGTGAATACTACTTTAGACTTAAATTCTTGCGTTTGTCATTGTCCCTGTCCATACGTGTTATGCCCATAACGTTATATCGGTCGTTTCTGGGCAAAAGGGGTGAGGAAGAAAGGGACTCGATGCGCAAAATGAAATCTGATTTATCTGCCTAAGCAGTACACTTTGCGTGTCCAGACGGGTTATGCTCATAACGTTATGCTTTTTTCAATACAATTTCCAACACAAAATGGAGAATTTGTGCGAGGAATCATAACAACGTCTGGACACTAGGTGTTATCAGCATAACGTTAACAGCATAACCCGTCTGGACAGGCACATTAAAATGGAAATAATGGGGCAAGGGAAGAAAAGTTAACGATTGTGTGTGTATATTTTTTATGATATGATGGTTCAAGTCGCATTTTTGACAACACAAAATATTAAGAAACGCATGAATTCATTTGTATTTTTTTATTACTTTAGCGAAAAATGAAGAACCGTTATGTAATTCCTCGCCATGTCTGGGATCTACCCTATGAAGTTCACCAGATGCTTTGGCGTTGCTGACCTGTAGAATAAGTAGTTTATTTTAATTTTAAGTTTATTTTACCAGAAAAAAATATTTTTGTTTAAATTTTGAAAGTAAATCCAATTGGAGTTTATTTTTAGACAGAAATGACATCTTTGGTGCCATCTTTGATGACACAATAAGTTTCGTTAAAAAACTTCGACGATAAATTTTTAACGATAGACAAGACGATAGAGCTACTCTAAAGTATAGTTACGAAAAGCACCGTTTGGGCGTTATTGTCGACGATAGACAAACGAACGATGATCCTCTGTGAAAGTTACAAAATAACACCCCAGATTGATTTTTTTTATAATTCAGAGGTTTTTGATTTAAAACTTGTTTGACACGACCTGATATAAATAAGTACGAGTTAAATTTTTACACAATAGAATCAATTATCAAGAGCATGTCAAAGTTGTTTCGGTATCTACTGCAACCCGAATTCCTGCTCAGGACATACAAATGTTTCTAATGAACTTGCTCCAAACAAGTTGCATTTCTATGTAAACACTAACTCCACAGCTTCAAACGAAGCAAAGAAAATAAAAAATTGCCTTTGATTGATGGGTCCACCAAGCACCGCATTCACCTTTAACCTCAATTGAACTTTAGCTTAACGGCCAGCAAACGGGGTCAAGAAAATGTTCATAATGCTAAATTGAAGACGTAATCCCTTCGGGATAGCATAGTTTACTGCTTATCGAAATATCGTCTACATTAAGAAGGGTGTATTTTCTCACCCTTTTATACGATATTTGTCCTGCGTAACCCATAACTCACTCGTTCAAGGAAACCACTGGTTTCGCAATTTTCGGGAAGAATGAAAGAAAAAACTTGTGGAATTCCTTCAAAGGATCTTATATTAGGGTGTGGATATGGTCAGTGGAATAACTTGTTTAATTTTTTTTTTTCAAGTTGTCTTGTCTGTTACATTTTTAATAATTGTTTGTTGCCTTACAAATGGGGTACATCGGGGAAGGACCTTGTTGACCCTGTTTGACCATTGAAGGATTTAACCGAGCCTATAAAACAAATTTAAGAGTTGGAAGTAACCTTTACCCTTCGTGTGCCTTCGAATACAGAGGTCATCTTTTTTTTTCTTTTTTGTAGCACTATACTATAAAGTATCACTTTTTCTTTTATTATGAAATCCTTTTGGTGAATCGCAGAAGGGTCACCAATAAAAAATGGTCGCTACACAGAAGGTCATGCAATAATGACTTTTATTCATTTTTAAATCCTCGTACATTAACACATTAAACAGTCGTTGTAGTTTAGTACAAGTATGCGAGTATATCTTTTAAAAAAAAGTACGTGCAAGCAAATCTGGTTGTTCTGGATGTTACGTTGTCCCATCGGTTTTAATTAAATTAAAATAAAACGTAACGACACGGGCGGCATTTGGAAATCGTTTTTGATGTTTTTCAAATAACTGCTGTGGAAACTTATTTATGTGTTGAGAAGGGATGCGTGCCTGCCGGGAACATGGCGAGTACCTGAGAACCAAACCTAAAGTACCTAATTGTGAAAGCATTTTTTTTAATATTCTACATAAATAAATCGAAGTCTCACGATGTGATGGCCCTCTTGCTGTACAAAGCTAAACCGTTTTCGTTCTACGTTGACATCTACACATATATGTACATTTATTTAATCGTAAACTATATTGATGTCCTTAACTGAATGTGTCGATTGCCAAAACAGAACGGGAGCAAATGCGTTAAGAATTAAAGCAAATATAAGTTAAAAAAAAATTGGTGCATACGAGACATACCCAAATACGCGGTGGGTTTCCGGAGTTGGATATGAAGTTTTAATGTGTTTGGGAGATCCGATACCAACATCTGTGTTTACGAAACTTGGTTTCTGGATACTAGTGATGACGAAATGTATAACCTGGGAAGTGAGCTTGTGAATTTCTTTTATTTTGCTTGGCAAAACGTTTCGAACGTTTAGTGATAGACTTTATAGCTCGAGATTGCGAAGTATACTCCCTTTGAATTGTAAGGCGATTGTCTGTTTTTATTGAAGACTCTCTAATGCGACGTATTTTGGTTGTCCTTGCTGTTGGCACATGTTTTGAAAGCCGTAATCTTCTTATTTTAGTCAAACGTACTGTTTATTTGAAAAAGCTTTTTGAAAAAGGTGATAGGAAATTGCCGGTTATTGTGGAATGGAGTGTAAGTAAGACGAAGGGCAGGGTAGACTGAAATCTTAACTCAGAATCTTATTTATTTCACACTTTGTTATTTGCTTATTTTTGAGGTGAGGAGATAACTAAAAAAACACTTTCGTACACTCAGAGAAAAAAATACCATAAACTTTCAATGGTACGACCATTGATTCAAAAAGACGCTTTTTAATAAGATTTTACTATGAAATCAATAGTTTCTTGGTAAATTCAATGGTATTTGGGGTATTGATCCAATAGTTTTGAAATTATTAATGCTAATACGACACATATTATTAATTTAATGGGAAATACTCCTGATTTAATAATATCCTACCATTAATAATTAATACCACGTACTTTTATGTTAATGGTCCAATACTATAAATTTCCAATAGTTTCGATACCATTAAAAAACATCGTAGTTAATAATTTGTCGAATTAGTTCAATGGGACGGCTCATGGATTGAATAGTATTTTACTATTAACTCAATAATGTTGACACTATTATTCTAGATAAAGTACACATTTTGTTGAACCATTACAAACTATTAATTTAATAAGATTTATCTAATTGATATTAATAATACGGACTATTGTTTCAATAGTCTCATGTAATCAAATAGTTATGAAACAAGAACAAAATATTTAATTAATAGTGTATCCCATAAGATCAATGTCTTCAATTTAAATATTTTCGAATATTCGAAATTATCTCTCGAAATATAACACCCATCGTTAATTTAATAGGAAATACTATTATTATGACCAAAAAAATTAATAACACAAACTATTGCTTGAATAGTTTTATGTAGGCAATTTAATACTTATAAAAACAAAACAAAAAGAAATTAATAGGCTATCCCATTAAAAAACAGAATGGTCAAATAAAATATTTTCGATAATATATAAGGACAAACTATTATTATTTTCAACTTTTTTTTCGAGAACACGGAGTATTGTTTTTATAGTTTCATGTATCCTATTTAATCAATGTAAGGGTTCATTGACAAAATAACGCAATGTTACGGTTCATTATTTGAACAAAATTAGGTTGCAAGTTAAAAAAAAACATTGTAGAAGAATAAAAAAAAAAAGAAAAAAAAGAAGATTAGGATAGCCATATGGTAAAACGAATTCCCAAAGCTAAATAAAAAAGAATTCGCGTGTTTAAAGGTTCATATTTTATAATCATTCGTAAGATTGGTTCCTTAACTTGAATTAAAATGGTTAAAAAATTTAAGTTTACGATTTTATTTTTTCCCTGAAAAACGATATGCCACGAAAAAGTTAATTTTGAACTCCGTGTAAGGAAAAAGTGATGCAATGCCATATATTTTACGTATGAAACAAACAGGTACGTATATAATGTTCATATTGTTATAGCAACTATTATTATAAATATTTAATTTTATGTACAATTTTAAAAGCAAATTTTCATTTTCATTCAAAACTTTTAAAATGATCAAAATGAACAATATTTCATTTTTTTCTAAGGTTTTTTCCCTATCCGCATAAATAAAATAATTTCTCAAATTTAAAACCACTACGCTACAATTTCTATAAAAGCATCAAGTACCTAAATTTAGGTTATAGTTAAATAAAAGATAAAGTTAAAAAAAAGTAAAAACACTTTTTTTTATGTTTCCTCAGATGATCATTTCGAAAGCAAAGCTCTCATATTCACTGAAGATGAAAGCTTTGCCTTTTTGTTTTTACTGTTGAATTTTTAACTTTATCTTTTATTTATTAGATAAAAAAGACTTGGATAATCTGAACTAGAATATTTAGGTTATACATAGTTGTGAATTATTTGTTTTCTGTACCTACTCAAAAACAGCCCTCAGCTTTCTATCGAATTCTTTGAGTTACACCCTGTCATAAGATTTGTCTACATTTTACTTGCATCCTATAACTTTAATAACTTTCCATTATTGAAATTATATGATTGCTTACAATACTTGTAGTAAATTTTTCTTTTAATAAGAAATACTATCGATTTAACAACTTTTACTATTAGCAATTATAGTAAGTATGCCCTTTTGCTCATGCAGAATTAGAATAGTTTAACAATAGGGTGACCAGTATATTTCGTTTAAAATAAAAAAAGAAAATACTGAGTTTTCATTATTGCAAGTTGTATAGTTTGTTTTTGTTAAAAAAATAACTTTATTTCCGATACATCCTTCGTCTTTTATTTAACATATAGGGCGTATGAGTAAGAACACTCTCCAAGTGTTAATCAGTTCAAAACTACATAAGGTAAAGGAAGAGGTTTATATCACATACACAACAGTGTACGCTAGTGAAGCCACAAACTTGAAGAACAAAAAGAAAAAAAACAATTTGAGCTTCGTTTGCAAATTTGCTGGGATAAAAAAAAATATTCTATGAAAATAAACGTAAGACAAAATGCAGTGCTGCGTGAAATTTTGAAAAAACACAAGAAAGAGTGAGTTAATGCAAGTTTTTTGGCTTCACAGTTAAGTTTCGTCTCGTCCACACAAAATTAAGTAAATATATTTGTTTTAATAAAATACACTATCCTTTAATAATTCAAAATCGATACTTTATGTAATTTTGGAATTAAAAAAGGCAAAATAGTTGAAAACAAAATATGCATACTAAATTGTCTTGATTTGGTTGAGCTTGATTTGTCAAATCAGAAATTCTTGGCCATGGGTGCATTAATTTTGTTAAAAAGTTAATTTTAAATTCCGTGAAAGTGAAAAGTGATGCCATGCCGTATATTTTGCGTATGAAACAAACAGGTACGTATTATATACGTTCGTATTATTATAATAACTAGTATCATTAATATTTAATTTAATGGACAATTTTAAAACCAAACTTTCATTTTTTTTTTCAAAACTTTGATCAAATTAAATTATATTTCATTTTTTAAAGATTTCTTCCTTATCAGCATAAATAAAATAATTTCGCAAAATTAAAACCCCTACCCCTAAAAATGTACATAAAAAAATCGGTTGTTTGAGATGTAATTTTCTACAACTTTGTATATGACAAGTTTTTGACTACGGCTGATAATTTTTGACTTAATACTGAAAATAAGAAAAAAAGTTGTCAAAGCATATCAATTTGTTTTTCGTTAAATAACTCGTTAATTTTAATTTTTTGACTTAAAATTGATATGTGTAATAAAAGTTTTTCAAAATATAATTTCATACAACTTTGATTGAAAAACTTTTTTGCCTACGATTGTTATTTTTCGACTTAGTCTGTAAAACAAGTTTATTATCGTATCATTTGGCCTATAGTAAAAATAAATTTTTTTAAGTACATTTTTCTAAGCAGTCTGAATTTTTGGATACAGTCTAGTATTGAAGTGGTTGCAGTGTAAAGAGCCTCCCTAACTTCCCTAAGTACGGTAAATCCGTCATAAGAGTCAAAGGTAAAAAAATAGGTCTTAAGCGATGAACTTATTTATTCACCTTTTATCCGCTATAATAGACCTACAGTACTAGGGGAAGTAAGGGAGCTTATTTAGACAGCAAACCACATCAGTAATAGCCTCTGTCTCTGTTCCAAAATTCAGACTGCTAAAAAGATTTATTTTGACAAGGCCAAATGATACGATAATAAACTTGTTTTGCAGACTAAGTCGAAAAATAACAATCGTAGGCAAAAAGTGTTTTTATCAAAGTTATAGCAAATTAAATTTTGAACAACTTTTATATAAATTTTTAGTCAAAAAATTAAAATTAACGAGTTATTTAACAATTTAACAACCATTTTTCGAATTTTCTAAAATCAGATTCAGATAAAGCCATTCCTTAAAAGTCCCGTTAAGTTTTAATAATATTTATCCCATTACCTCAAATCGATAATAGTATATCCCATTAAAGGGCACATTTTTTTGCGAAATTTATGGTGTGTATCCCATTACTTTATTCAAATTTATAGTATATCCCATTAAAATAGTAAGGTTTCGCTAATTTAGGATGGCAAATATTTTGCCATTACAGTCGTTGCCTTCATATAGGTAGTTGTCGTTTAGTTGTGCAGCTAATAGTGAAATAAAATATTTGTTTAAAAATTCAGTAAAAAAGAAAAAAAACAAAAAAAATTGAAAACTATTGAACTCAGGTGTGGTCTATATAATTTATCTTGATAATAAATGTGTTTCATTGAGTGTTTTATTACCATTTTTCGAATTTTCTAAAATCAGATTCAGATAAAGCCATTCCTTAAAAGTCCCGTTAAGTTTTAATAGTATTTATCCCATTACCTCAAATCGATAATAGTATATCCCATTAAAGGGCACATTTTTTTGCGAAATTTATGGTGTGTATCCCATTACTTTATTCAAATTTATAGTATATCCCATTAAAATAGTAAGGTTTCGCTAATTTAGGATGGCAAATATTTTGCCATTACAGTCGTTGCCTTCATATAGGTAGTTGTCGTTTAGTTGTGCAGCTAATAGTGAAATAAAATATTTGTTTAAAAATTCAGTAAAAAAGAAAAAAAACAAACAAAATTGAAAACTATTGAACTCAGGTGTGGTCTATATAATTTATCTTGATAATAAATGTGTTTCATTGAGTGTTTTATTACCATTTTTCGAATTTTCTAAAATCAGATTCAGATAAAGCCATTCCTTAAAAGTCCCGTTAAGTTTTAATAGTATTTATCCCATTACCTCAAATCGATAATAGTATATCCCATTAAAGGGCACATTTTTTTGCGAAATTTATGGTGTGTATCCCATTACTTTATTCAAATTTATAGTATATCCCATTAAAATAGTAAGGTTTCGCTAATTTAGGATGGCAAATATTTTGCCATTACAGTCGTTGCCTTCATATAGGTAGTTGTCGTTTAGTTGTGCAGCTAATAGTGAAATAAAATATTTGTTTAAAAATTCAGTAAAAAAGAAAAAAAACAAACAAAATTGAAAACTATTGAACTCAGGTGTGGTCTATATAATTTATCTTGATAATAAATGTGTTTCATTGAGTGTTTTATTACCATTTTTCGAATTTTCTAAAATCAGATTCAGATAAAGCCATTCCTTAAAAGTCCCGTTAAGTTTTAATAGTATTTATCCCATCACCTCAAATCGATAATAGTATATCCCATTAAAGGGCACATTTTTTTGCGAAATTTATGGTGTGTATCCCATTACCTTATTCCAATTTATAGTATATCCCATTAAAATAGTAAGGTAATGGCAGCAAGTCAATGTCCCTCAAAATTGGGTTTTTTCAATGAAACTTTGATTTACTTCATTTTAACTGTTTTTAATTAATTGATAAAATCAATGTGCTTGTGAAGATGATATTATTTATGACTAAAAACGACTAAAGTTTAAATAATATTCCTAGCATAAATGGCAGCAAAGTCAATATCCCGTAAAATCAAAAACTTTGAAAGTTTTGAAAAAATCATTTTTTTGAAAATATGAATACTGCCAACAGGAAGTGCTGCCATTTCAAAACTGTTTGTGCTAGGAATAAGATTTAAACTGTTTTTAGTCAAAAATCTTACCATCTTGACAGGCACATTGATTTCATTTATTAAATATTCCATTATTATTATTATTATATTCATATTTTCATTTTGCTAAAGGAATATTATCTGCACAAAAGAGGTCGTGGGCTTAATCCAACCGGTAAGCTTCACGATAAGGCCGTAAATGCGCGGATAAAATTAAGAGGTTTAAAAAGACAACTAATAGCTGAGGGCATCGAGGACGAAGGTAAAAAACAAAATCGGTTTTAACTTTTTTTTTATGTAATTTTGTTTATTCCTATAGAAACTTTCGTATGTGATCCCCCAATTGACGAGATATTAGCTGACGTTAACTCCGAAGAAGCTGAGCAAACCATTATTTGGCTGACGCACAATAATGAGCCATGGTCCGAAGTTCAGACAAAATGGACTACAGTATTCCAAGAGCGGAGATTGGATATAAAAACTGAGGGTTTAAATGTCTCTACAAAATGGCCACTGTTTAAGCATTCTCTGGGACATACGCTTGTAAGTCAATATGACATCTCATTTTTTATTTAATTCAAAAAAGGTTACAGTCAGTCAGTTGTAACATATTAATGTATTTTTATAATATGTATTCCTTAAAAAATATATATGAAACATTGATCTAGTTAATTTTAACATTTTTAAAATTAATAATTGCAGGTTGAACTCGACTATGAAAAATCAAAGCCAACGAATAAATCCAAACTTTTTCAACTTTGGCCAGGATTAAAAGTGTTTCGGGTAAAAAAAATTTAAAAACATTTGCTTAACATAAAAATTGGTGTCCAACAACAATATTATTTTAAACTCATAACTTTAAATTTGTATCTTTATATCGAACTAATTGTACAGAAAATATGTTTAGTTAAGTTTTTTGTTAAATAAAACCTATTTAAAACACTTAAATTTAAGAGAAAATATAAATTGTATAAATATTTTAAAAAGTTTAAATAAATGTTAAAGTAAAATTGTAAAATGTTACTTGAGTACTTGTATTAATTTTTTTTGTAGATTTTTATTTAAACAGGTTATGGATAACTATCACTGAGAATGTAAAAGTGAGTATATTTTCAAAAGGACTTGGATCTAATCTGCAATAATGCTTTACCTTTTCAGCTTTTTATTTTTGGAACATAGTGGTACGTATTGTTTTTTTAATATGATATCTATCAATTTAATAGTACATACCTCATAAAATGCAAAACGTATGTTGTTATTATTAAATTGATATAGATATCACATTAAAACAATAATGCGTACCATTAATTCTAAAAAATGTATACTATGAAAGTCATAACATAATACTCTTAAAGCAAAAGTACTTAACTATTAAAACAATAGTGCAACCCTATTAAAAAATTAGTACTACACTATAAAATCAATAGTACCACACTTTTGAAACAAAAGTGCTACACTATTGAAATAATAATACTACACTATTAAAATAATAGTATAACAGCATTAAAACACTGGTACTAAACTATTAAAACAATAGTGCGACACTTTTAAAACAATAGTATTACACTCTAAAATCAATAGTACTACCTTTTTGAAACAAAAGTGCTACACTATTGAAATAATATTGCAACACTATTGAAACAATAGTACTACACTATTAAAATAATAGTATTACACTACTAAAACACTAGTACTTGACTATTAAAATAATGGTACATCACTTTTAAAACAATAGTACGAACAATAGTACAACACTTTTGTTTTAATTGTACTACATTTTTGTTTTAATACGGTTTTCCTATTATTTAAAGGCGATTTACCATAAGATCTTATAGTTTATATACCATTGAATTAATAAGCATCGCATTGAAACAATAATGCGTACTATACATTTTTGAGAAACATACCATAGAAATTGTAAGATTATACTATTAAAGCAATAGTACAACACTATACATCCGTTTACAAATACATACGTTCGAGTTCGAATTTCGAAACTAAGCAATGGTATTCCACTGTTGAATCAATAGTATTACCAGATTAATTTTCAATAGGACATTGCTTATTAACTTAAGTCTGTTATAGTACCAACCATTGATTATTAATAAGAGAGACTATTATTTCAAAACTATTTAACTTTTAAAACAATAATACAGACGTACCATTA
Organism: Melanostoma scalare; assembly: GCA_949752695.1. Classification (NCBI taxonomy): domain Eukaryota; kingdom Metazoa; phylum Arthropoda; class Insecta; order Diptera; family Syrphidae; genus Melanostoma; species Melanostoma scalare. Next base: position 56,383,242 of record OX456985.1, read on the forward strand.
TAATAATAGTTCCAAAACTGTTACGGTAATGGTCTGTGTCCTATTGACCAATTTTAATCGTAAAAAATCATTGAAACAATGGGAATTCTTATTCAAAATATGGTTTTTTTCTCTGAGTGTATTGACTGTTCAATGTTTAATTCCTTTGAACTATAAAAACAGGCGTATTTCTTAAAAGTTATGTTTTATTATAAAATATAGTTCACCCGCCCGGGCTAGCTGCTTTTATATACAGGGTGTCCCATAGTTCGTGAAATATACTTTCTGAAATGATTTTTGGTCATATTCTAAGAAAAAAATTGTAGTACAGTAAAGTTCGTTTCTCAACTTTGACATCATACTTTGACAATTTAAAAAAAGGCTAACTTTGGTGTTTCCTGACCTGTGTTAAACTCGATTTCTCTGTCAATACTGATGGTAGAGACCGAATTTTAGACTTAATTTCTTGCAGAAATAATAATCTTTAAAACTGTATTTAAATTGCTCTCCTAAAGGCTAAGGGTTGTCAGACTTTCAATTTTAAATGTTGTTCAAATTTTCTTCCCCCAACAAAATTTTGACTTAGAGGTCATTTTTTTGCGACAAAATATTATCAAGCGACAATTTTTACTTGCGATTATAGGTACTATAAGGCAAGTCTTGCAATCGTGCAGAAAAAAAATTTTGAGATAACAATAAAATCTGACATTACGATGGTAGAGAATACGAAAAAAGTGGGTCCTGCAATTCTGTCTGTCTGTCTGTCTGTCTGTCTGTCTGTCTGTCTGTATGTCCGTCTGTCTGTATATGGATCTACAGCCTGAACCGCTTGACCGATTTTCTTCAAAATTTGCAGTTATAGTCTCTGGGGCAGCCTACAGAGGGGTTTTTGGAATTGGATCTCTAGGTCTTGAAATAACGGTACGATTTTGACCAAATTTTGTATTTAAGAAGTCGTATGTTGTTTAAGAAAGACTGCATATCAGCATTTGAAAAAATCTAGTTTTTTCGAATTTTCAATAATTTTTTTAAAAGAAATTTGTCTTTTCGAATATTTTCTAAACTGTGTCTTTGATTTATTTCAAATGCTTTGTCAATACACCTTTTAGCAAGATCTTAAAATTTTTGTACAAAAATTTTTGAAACCTCATTTTTAAAAAAAATTAAAAATAAAAAACCGGTTTTTTAAAAAACGGCTCTAACGATTTTGGATAAACTTTCACTGTTTATATGTATTAGCAGTCGCAAAAGAATGGCGTTTTTAGATTTTCGTTTGAAACCTTTGGAATATTTAATTAAATTTTTTTAAATATTTTATGTGATTTAATTCAATTTTCATAATTAGTGTGTAGGTGGCAACCCTAAAATCACCAAAATGTATTTAGAGCTAATTCTAAAACCTTTTATTCAGCCTTAATATTTTGGTATTGTACTTAGCACACAATCGCAAGTTCGTGCGACCCAGTCGTGCCAATTTTTTTCAATTCCGCACACGACCATTCAGTAGGGAGCCGACCGCGCGAGTGAGCCGCGTGGCATGATTATTTCGTGATCTTAACCTACCTCCCGTACCTCCGTGCTCAAATCGGTGCAGTAGTTTCGGAGCCCATTTGAGATAAGACAAACAAACAAACAATCAAACCTTTCCTCTTTATAATATTAGTAAGATAAGATAAGACTACCGCATTTTTCTAAATATGGCATACGTATACAATACATGACGCGATGAATAATTGCTTATAGTATTTTATTTAAATGAAATTTTTGATTTTCATTCAATTTGATGAATATGTTAAATTTAAAATGCGTGTGGCAGCAGTAGGTTGAAACCAAATCGTCTGGGACACACTTTTTTGTAGTCAAGGGAACTTTTGTGATGATTTGGCGTACTATTTTCTTAGTTACATGTGATAAGAAAAAAAGTTATCAGTTAAATTAAAGAATGCATTTGAAAAAAATGTTGATATGCGTCTGACAAGCAGAAGGCTGAAACCAGATCATTTGGAACACATTTTTTTGAAATCAGGGGAATATTTTTGATTTTTTGATGTATCATTTATGTGGTTATCTCTTAGACTATTTCCCAAAAAAATGTTACATCGTGAAAGAGACAATGTTGGCTGCCCCACAGACAATGACTGCAAAATTTGATGAAAATCGATAGATATACCTACAAGCAGATAGAATGGCAGGACCCACTTTTTTGGTATTCTCTATCTATTCGTAATGTCATATTTAATTGGCATATGAAGTTATTTTTCTGCATTATTGCAAAACTTGCCACTATTCCTATGATCGCAAGTAAAAAGGGTACTCGTGGCATGATGGTTAGCATGCTTGCCTTTTACGCGGGAGGTTCGTGGTTCGGATTCCAACAGATAACAGAAGCCGAAAATGTTTTTCCACGGGTAACCCCTTTTGCGAGGAATTGGCAAGTCCTCCGATTTTAAATTCATTGCTATAAAAGCGCTTTCTTGATAATCCGTTCGGAATCGGCGGAAAACTGTAGGTCCCTTCCATTTGCAAGTATCTGGATTTTTGACAAAAATTATTTTTTAATGAATTTTATAAAAGTAGTATGTGTTTTTGACTTTTACTGGGTATTTAAATTGTTTATTTTATGGGCTATGATTTATAGCCCATAAAATAAACAATCTTAAAAAAGTATACAATTGATTAACGATCATTGCCTATAAACTATAAGCCGTTGCGTTATGACCGGTTATTAATTTTTTGGTAATGAATTCGCTGATACAAATTGCAACTATATATATTTTTTTTAATTTTACGTCGTTTGAAAGAAAATGTTGTAACGAATTAAAAAAACGATGGTGCCAGAGTCAGCTCTCAGCCAGCCGCAGATTAGGGTTGCCAGGTGCAAATAGTTATTCGCAAGAGTACGATATCCGTGGCACCAAGATTTGCCATTTTGGAAAGTTTAAAACATCCTTTTTTGATCTTTATTTGCAGATCTTGGAAAAAACCCGAGAATATAATATCGATATTCACCATCTCTTTATCGATTTCAAGGCCGCATAATGACAGTATTTACAGAGACGAGCTGTACAGAGCCATGTCTAGTTTCGGCATCCCTGCAAAACTCGTACGACTATGGAGGATGACTTTGGAGAATTCACGCTGCTCCGTCAAGGTCGGTAAAGAACTCACCGAGACCTTTGATGTCGAAAGAGGCTTTAGGCAAGGCGACAAACTGTCATGCGATTTCTTCAACATCATACTTGAACAGATTGTAAGAAACTCAAACGTCAACACCAGAGGAACAATCTTTCAAAAGTCTGTACAATTACTCGCCTATGCAGACGATATTGACGTAATGGGAAGAAAAAAGCGTGATGATAGGTGCTTTTGCGAGTATTGAAACAGAAGCGGCAAAAATGGGTTTGATGGTTAATGAGGGCAAAACGAAGTATATGCTGTCATCAAACAAGGACACAGAACATCGACGAATTGGACAAAACGTCACAATAGACAGACATAACTTCGAAGTAGTACAGGACTTCGTCTACCTAGGATCCGCTATAGACACGGACAACAACATCAGTGCGGAGATCAAACGGAGAATAACTCTTGCCAACCGTTGCTTCTTTGGGTTAAGAAGGCATATTGAGAAACAAAACCCTCTCCAGAAAAACCAAAGTAACCTTGTATAAGACTGTTGTGTTGTATGAGAAACGCATTAAGAGTTTCATAAAAAACTCAAACAACACAATAAACCATAACCCACCTCAAAATGATTCAAATAAAATATACGAATCAAGGTCATCAAGCGGTTCGTTTGTAAATAAACAAACGAGCACGCTTGATAGACCATTAATAATTCACAAATGCCCGGTCATCGGTTTGTCGCCAAACCGAAACGGAAGGGCAAAAAGAATAATGAAAACCTAGTTCTGGTTCATATGATCACCATATGAACCAACAACAGGTCAAAGACCTAATGCTGACGAGTTGAATTGCACTCATGAAAGTCGGGCAGTGACGAAATTCGCTTTTGCAAATTCTTGCAAAACAATTAAAGTAAATTCTTGACTTAGCAGAAAATGAATTGATGTCGATAACATCGATATCAATTCATGGATAATTAATTTGGTATAAATAGGCTTAAGAAATTAGTAATAAGGAATCAGTCAGTAACATTCAGTAATAATCGTAACTAGACAACCGCGTTGTTGTAAGCTCTTGGTATAATTGATAATAAGTATTCTTACAACAGAGAAATAAAGAAGTAAGTTCGTTAACAACAAAATAACTAAATCTTTTAATTTCTCAGGTACCTTCAGAGATACCAAATGGTATCCCTGTTTAAGTAGGCCTCGTCGCCTCAAATATTAACTGGCCCCAGTGTGCCTTTATCCGCTGGACAAACCCCCTATCCCAATCCCCAATTAAGGAAGACGACAAGACGCTACATTTGTAGTGTCCGTCTAAGTTAAGAACGAGAGTTCTTAACAATTTTCTAAAAACTTTCTGTGTAACCAAAAAGATTACACAACAAATCCTACCGGCTGCGCCATTGTTATGTTATTGATATTCAACAACATGAAATTAACCTACTTGGCCCGTGTAAGGCGAGAACCCTAGTTCTGGTCAGGGGCACCTGACCACCAATGTACATTTGGATCCATACACATGGATCCAAGATTACTCAAAATTATAGGGGAAAAGGAAGGGGGAAAGCCAGCGGATAAAGGCACACTGGGGCCAGTTAATATTTGAGGCGACGAGGCCTACTTAAACAGGGATACCATTTGGTATCTCTGAAGGTACCTGAGAAATTAAAAGATTTAGTTATTTTGTTGTTAACGAACTTACTTCTTTATTTCTCTGTTGTAAGAATACTTATTATCAATTATACCAAGAGCTTACAACAACGCGGTTGTCTAGTTACGATTATTACTGAATGTTACTGACTGATTCCTTATTACTAATTTCTTAAGCCTATTTATACCAAATTAATTATCCATGAATTGATATCGATGTTATCGACATCAATTCATTTTCTGCTAAGTCAAGAATTTACTTTAATTGTTTTGCAAGAATTTGCAAAAGCGAATTTCGTCACTGCCCGACTTTCATGAGTGCAATTCAACTCGTCAGCATTAGGTCTTTGACCTGTTGTTGGTTCATATGGTGATCATATGAACCAGAACTAGGTTTTCATTATTCTTTTTGCCCTTCCGTTTCGGTTTGGCGACAAACCGATGACCGGGCATTTGTGAATTATTAATGGTCTATCAAGCGTGCTCGTTTGTTTATTTACAAACGAACCGCTTGATGACCTTGATTCGTATATTTTATTTGAATCATTTTGAGGTGGGTTATGGTTTATTGTGTTGTTTGAGTTTTTTATGAAACTCTTAATGCGTTTCTCATACAACACAACACCTCCCCCCTTCAAAACCGCGATTTTTGTTTAGAAGAGACAAAAATTGCCAATCGAGTTTACCGCCCACATGAGAGTCCGACGAATTTATACAAAAATGTTTGTTAATATTATCATATGCCAAAATATCACAGAAGTTATTCTTGACTCAGCATTCCAGACAAAAAATTTGAAAATTTTTAAAGTAATCTTATAAATTAACACGGAAAAAAAAACTATAAAATAATTCTTAATTGTAATTCTCCAGTCAATGTAGTTGTTTCCAGGGGGGATCGACCGGTAGTGGTTTCTAGAAGTTGTTTTCTTCGGGTGTAATGGTACCTGGACGACGTCGGTTTCATTGGGATTTCCTTCGCTTTTTAGTTAATTTTGAAATATCATTATGTATTTTGATTAATATTATAAAATATCTTTCCTATTTTATATATATATATTTTTTTTTTTTTTTGTGCTCTTAACTATTTTCATTAAAATTAAAAATGTTTTTAAATGTATAACTTTTTATTTTACTTACATTTGGTAGGTATTGTATCTCTAGTAAAATTTGTTTAATCAATGGGAAAAATATCTTTTAAATGTATAGTTTCCGATTTTACATAAATTTCAATTTATTTTATAAATATTGTATATATAATAGAATTTGCTTTGTGTCATTTTAGTCTAAATATTATAAGTTTTAAAACAATTTTCTTCTTATATTAATAGTAATAGAGGTCTATTATACTCTTTATTTTTTGATTTCTTTTTATTTAATTTTAGTGTAGTTTTAGCTTAAATATTATAATTTTTATTTAAATTAGTTTTCTTCTTATAGTAGTAGAAGTCTATTGTAGTCTTTATTTTTTGATTTCTTTTTATTTAATTTTTCATTTCTTACTAAGTTTCTTAAAAGAATACATATTTATAGTAACTCAAGTTTTAGTCTATTTTTCATAGAATCATGGTTTTTAAAATAATTTTTTTTTTGTGTTTTTTATTTAAAAATGGTTTTTAAGTTTTTAAAATGGGTGTCATAAATTTTCAATATAATTTTAGCAATCTTAATAACTTTCAGATGAACTTTTACTTGTATTATGTTTAAAGCTTTGAGGGGGTGTAAGGGTTTGTTTGTGTATGAAATGTTGTGTGTATGTTGTATATCGGTTGAGTGTGTAAAATTGTTTTGGGGCTCACTATCTCCCATCTTTTTTTTTTTTTTTTTTTTTTTTTATTATATATGGTGGCGCTTTAATTCTTTTCCTTAATTTTTTTTTTTTTATGTATTTTATAATTCTTTTTTTTTTTTTTTTTTGAAAACGCTTTTATTATTATTATTATTATTATTTTTTTTTTTATTTATTTTCTTTTTTTTTTTTTTTTTTTATTTTTTTTTTTTCAAAATTTTGTATCGAAATTCGGGATAATCCCGAATTTCTTCCTTCAGCGTTTCTGTGAATTTCTTCACATCGTCCTCTTTGGCTGGCAATTTTATTTTCTTCGTCATGTTGCTGTATTTCTTCTTCTTGTATGTTTATTATTGCTGATTGACTATCTTCAACAAAATCGGAAACAAATGGATTTGTTCAAGTGTAAATGCTAATATTTCCGTTAGTTTTTCTTTGTTGGGAATTGTGTTCTGAGGGCATGCTTTCATATATAAATCTGTTAGATCTGCCGATGTTATCAGAAGTGGGTGAATTTGGTTCTGTCTTGTGGAGGATATTATGTCCAAAACTACCTGTTGTCTACTCTGAATCTCTATTATCAATAGTAAAAGAGTTTCTAAAATTGTTTGCACCTCATTTTCTTGCATTATTTCGGTGTTAATTTTTTCGTTTAACTGGTTTATTTCAGTAAAAAAAATTGTTTGCAGATTCTATTTTATTTCTACATTAAATTCCGTAGTGATTCATTACTCAAAAAAAATCATTGGGCTAATGGTTACTACTATTACAAAGAAAACAGACAGCAATTGCCGATTTATACAAAAGTTAAAAAAACAATTGCCGATTCATACAAAAATTTTGTTTCGTATTTTCGGTTTTCGTTCAAGAGTTTTAGTGGTCGTTAATGTAATTTGATCGTTTATTGAAACTGTTTACTGTTGCGCATTATTGGCGTGTGCCGTTGATTTTTATCATGTTAATTTCAATGCGGTCTTTCTTTGATGAATTTGAACATGTGTTATTGAATGAATGTGAAATTGAAGAAGTGGTTTTACGTAGTGACCTTAATATTTATTATTGTTATATATATATTTTTTTTTTTTTTTTTTTTTTTTTTTTCAAATCGACAGATTTCGATTTTAAAGTAGGTTCAGTTTGTTTTACTTTTGCCTTGCCATTTTCACTTTATGAATGAAATGGAAACATGTATACAGACTTTGTGGGGTTAGTAATATGCATTTGTAGGCATTGTATATATTTTTGGTTTTAGGGGAGCGTTGCTTAGCAAAAAAAAAATTATAGTAGAAAAAAGAGTAGCTGTTATTCGTAATAATGTTTGAGACGATTATTATGAATGGTTACCTGTTTTTTCTTAATTAATATTACACTATCTGTGGGACTCGTAATTTGTACCACAGGATATGGTCCTGTCCATATTTCAGATAATTTGTGTTGTCTATTCTCGTTTTTCAAAAGTACTTTGTCTCCTACGTGAAAAGTTATAGTTCTTATTTTATTGTCGTAATAATTTTTTGAATTCTTTTTACTAATAATCAAATTTTTCCTAGCTAAAGAATGTATTTTCTGTAATTTATACCGTAAAGTATAATAGTAATTTTCGTGGTCGTATATTGGTTCGGGTTCTTTTTTAAGGTTTGAAGGTATGTCGGAGGTGAAACCAAAAAGACAGTCCATAGGGGTAAACTTAGTACCCTCATGAATGCTATTGTTATAAACAAGCGCGGCGGTTCTAAGAAATTGATCCCAAGATCTTGGGTTTTCATCGCAGATCGTTCTTAAATATTCTACTAGTGGTCTATGTGCCCTTTCTAATGCACCATTCGATTGAGGGTGATAGGCGGTAGTTTGCAGTTTTTCAATTTTAAGTAATTTGCATACTTGTTTAAATAACTTGCTTAAGAAATTTGTCCCTTGGTCTGTAACTAGTTTGTTGGGTATTCTGTATCTTGTTATGATTTGTTCAAAAAATATCTGGGCTATTGTTACGGCTTCCTGGTTAGGTATTGCGTAGAAGTCTACGTATTTAGTCAAGTTGTCTTGAAACGTCAAAATGTACTTGTTTCCTGAGTATGATTCTTGCAGTGGCCCTACTATGTCTAAATAAACCTTGTCAAAAGGAATTTGACTTGTGTCAGTAATTATCATTGGCATTTTTGTTTCTGGACTTGATTTCATTTTTTGGCATTTTGGGCATTTCCTTATGTATTTAGATATGTCCTGGAACATTTTTGGCCAAACGTAATTCTTTCGGATTCTTTTATATGTGTTTATGACACCTTGGTGTCCGCCAAACGGGGAGTCATGATAATCTCTGAGTACATTCAATATTTCTTCGGGCTTATCGATCTTCTGTCTGTTATATTTGAAGTCTTCGAGTTCATTTGTTGTTGATGTGTTTTGTTGGGTAATGTTCACGTCACTACAAGATTCGTCAGAGTCGTGTCGTTTAATATTAGTGTCTTCTTTATCTAGTAATTGTAAAGCTCTCTGAGCTCTTGTTACGGCTAAACAAGTTTTCTCACGTTCTTGGTTCTTGTCCTCATCAGATTCCGTTAGTGGTATCCTACTCAGTGCATCTGCATTGACGTTAGTCTTACCTGCTTTATATTTTAAACAACAGTCATACTCGGATAGTTTGTGGTGGAACCTTATTAACCTTGACGTGGGGTCTCTTACTCTAAAATTACCTGTCAATGGTTCGTGATCTGTGTACACTATAAATTTTCTTCCTAGCAAGTAACATCTAAAATTTTTAGTCGCCCAAACAACAGCTAACATTTCTTTTTCTATAGTGGAGTAGTTTCTTTCTGCTTTGTTTAATGCACGACTAGCGTATGCAATGGGTTTGTCTTTCCCTACTTCTCCTTGCGAGAGAATTGCCCCTATTGCTTCATTGCTAGCGTCCGTTGTGAGAATGAATGGTTTTTTAAAATCGGGATAGATTAATAACGGGGGTGTTACTAGCAAGTTCTTTATTGTTTGGAATGCTTCTTGACATTTGTCTGTCCAAGTGAATTTAACGTCCTTTCGAGTAAGATTTGTCAGTGGTCGAACTATTTTCGAAAAGTTTGGAATAAATTTCCGGTAGTAATTGGCCAAACCAAGGAAGGATTGTGTTTGCTTCATCGTGCGAGGTACAGGGAAGTTTTGCACACAACTAGTTTTTCCTGGATCGGGGAGTGCTCCTTCTGCGGAACATTTGTGTCCTAAATATACTACTTCTCGTCTGAGAAATTGACATTTCTCTACGTTCAATTTTAAGTTATGTTCTCGCATTCTCTCGAAAATTAACTCCAATTTTCTGTTATGGTCTACCAGATTTTTTCCATAGACGACTATATCATCTAAATAGACAAAGCATTCTAGTCCTTGTAGACCAGTAAGGATATAGTTCATAAGTCTTTGGAATGTCGCTGGAGCTCCTTTGAGTCCAAAAGGCATTCGCTTAAATTCGTAGTGGCCATAGGCCGTACTAAAAGCTGTTTTTTCCCTATCTTCTGGATGGACAAGAACTTGATGGTAACCACTGGCAAGATCCAGTGTTGTGAAATATCTAGCATGACCAAGTTGGTCAAGTATGTCTTCGATACGAGGTAGCGGGAACGCATCTCCTATCGTGCATTCATTCACCTTACGGAAGTCGACTACTACCCTCCAACGTACTTCTCCGTCGGGTCCTGCTTTTTTGGGTACCACTAAAAGTGGTGAGTTCCAAGGACTTTTGCTGGGTTGGACTATGTCGTTTTCTAACATTTCAGCAAGTTGTTCATTTATTATTCCTCGTTGTTTCTCAGGGAGCCTATACATTTTGGTGTTTATAGGGGCTTGGTCTTGGTTAATTGGGATTTTATGCAGCATGGTTGTAGTGTGAGTGAGTCTGTCACCCGGTAGGAAAAATATGTCATTGTATTTTGAACAAAGGTCTACTATAGATTCTTTTTCTTCTTCGTTTAGGCTATCATCTTTGTTCAATTTGGTTGTTAATTCTTGTATTCTATTGTTTACGAAACTATTTTGGGTTATTGTATGATAACATTCTACCTTGTCAGTACAAAAATCTTTTTGGTGGGTATTAATATCTACTACATCGAAATCTTTTAGGGGGGCCATTTCCAGCTCGATATGTGTTATTTTGATTTCATGTTGATGTGTATTTATTATGGGTACTACAACGTGTCTTTTATTGTCTCCTATCAAACAGCTACCCAAGAACACTCCTTCCTCAATTTGTTTGGATAGACAGATCATGGCTTCTTCACTTCTGTACGGTAGTTCTACAGTCATTCTCGATCTAGAGGGAATTTTCAACCCTTCCTTTAGATTGAGTTGAATTGTTTTATTGCTTTTTGGTTGGTTTTTTATTACTAAATTTATTTCAGAGGTATTCTTTTCAACTATGCTACTGTTTTTGTCTTTGTTTTCTTTGTCAGACTCCCATCTTGTTAAAGATACAAATTTTTGTGTTGAGCCTAATTTGAACTCTAGATCACCTGAGTTAATAGCTTTAAGAGTTTTTAGTCCTGATTGGAATATTTGTCGACATTTATTATAGTCTGGTGTCTCATTGTACTTCAAAGAAGCGACATATTTTATGAACTCCAGAATTGCATTTGGTGTCTGATTGTGGTATAGTTTTTTCAAACTTAATGTAACATTACCCATAAAGGTTTCTTTTAACTTTTGGACCCTTAAAGGAATTTTAAGAAGATTTCCTTGCTCCCAAGGCAACATCACTCCTGACCATTCGATAAGGTTATATCCAAGGATCTCGAAATCCCCTCGCATGGTGATTACACCTAGGTGAGCATCTCTAGAGGTGTACTCAATTGTACCGTGGTGCATTTTCTTAGGATTTGGTTTGAAATTTTCTTGGGTGTAGTGACTTGCTAAGCCGAAATCTACCAGATACGCTTGAGTGGTATTGTCTTTTTCACAACCTAATAAGATGTTTGTTCCTTTTAAATCTGTATGGGCATAGGTTCTGCCGTGAATGTATTCGTACACATCTAATATCTGTAATGCTAAACGGTAGATGGTATGTTCTGGAATTTTTCTTCCGTTTTCAAAGAAAAGTTTCCAGATATTATCTCCGTACCGTGGCATGACCAAAAAACGGTGTAAAACATTATCATAGTCGTGTGATCCAGTACCTACTAGATAGGGTATTCCTAAAGATTTTATATCGTGAAGTTTTTTGAACTGTGTAATATCCTCTGAATGAGTATTATTCATATAGAAATGCATCTCCACAAAGAGTGTCCCACTATCGTGTGGTTCAATCTTCGCGACGTACTTATAGTCAGATGTTTTCTTTTGTGAGTTTGAGGCTTTACATGCTGAGTATACTTGACCGAAACTTCCTAGACCTATTAGTGGTCCTATTTTCCATGTATTTCTAAATGAATCTGTAATAATTTCTCCATTGGGAATCGGGTTTACCTCCGAGTTCTTGACTTCTAAGCTGTCCTTATTTTTCATTGGACAGTGTGTTTTTAAATTTTGGGTTGGTGCTTTATACTCAGCATTTTTTTTATTGTTATTCGAATTGTTATTTATGTTTACAATTTCCTCACAGTCATTTAGAATGATTCTATTTTTGGGACATTTATTGGATTTGTTGACTTTGAGTTCTTCCTGCTTCCTTGAATTGAAATCGAGCAGTTTTACTCTTTCGTCATTTACTTGGACCTTTCGCAGATTTTCCCTTGTTTCCACTTTGCGAGGTGAAATTTGAGATGCTTCGGTTTCAGTGTTTGAACAATCCTTCATTGAAGCGGATAACGATTCGAATTTAGTGCATTGACTTGCATTTTTATACTGCAGTTTACATTTTTCTTCTTGTGAATCCTTTACATTCAATTCATGTCCTGCCTTATCTTCGTGATTTATATGAGTTTGCTGACAGTTTGTGGTTGCCACATTTGTGTCAAGCCCTGTATAGCAACATCCATTGTGCGAAATGGTTGACTCATATATGTTGTTTTCAAAAGAATGTACCAGTGGTATGCTATACACCTTCGAGTCTCGCGCCGGTAGTGCTGGAAAAGTTAATAATTTGTTAGGGCCGTCTATGTTACAATAGTTCCCTAGAAAATTATATCCTAGTATTCCATCTCCCGGGATGGCTAGGTCATCTTCCACTACTTGAAAAGCGCAACGAGGAAATGAAGGCATTTGTATAGTGCCAATGCATTCTCCTAACGTAAAACCAACACCGCAAGGCGTATTAATAGTCATTCTTTTATTTGGTCTGAGGAGGTTTATATCTCTAATAGCGCTCTTTTTTAAGAGGCTGACTTCTGATCCTGTATCTACTAATAATTTGATGTGCTTTATTCCGCCTAGCTCAATTTCCATTTCAATTGAGGGTAAAGAAATTTTATTTAATCTCTCTTGTTTGAAAGGGTGCCCGGAGATTCTATTTTTAAATTTGTTTTGAGTCGAGTCGGGGATCTTTCGATCGACTATTGGGAGTTTTTTGCTCTACTGTTTTGCCATTTGTTTTTGAAATGACATTGGTCTACTGAATGGGTATACCTCCCACACCAGTCACATTTTGTCGTTATGTGAAATACTCCTGGTTGAGTATTATTTATATTATCATTATTCACTCCAGGTGCGTTATTGTTACTCTGGTTATTACTATTATTCTGGGAATGCCGTCTAAAAGGATTTTCCTTGTGTTGTTGGGAATTCTGGTTGTTATTAAAATTTCGATTTTGTGTATTACTATTTCTATGATCCTGAGTTTTGTTATTATTGTTTCCACTGTAACTTTGGCTATTATTATTATAGTTTTTATTATTTTGATAATTTTTACTTCTGCAATTTATAGCCTCATGTCCATAATACTTGCAGATTTGGCATATAGGGGTATTTTGTCTTTTAAGGCATTCACTATATGTATGGCCTTTGAGTTTACAAAAGTTACAAATGATGTTTGCTTTCTCGTTCGATCTCTGAGGTGTCTGGGGGTTTCTTGAATTGGACTCATTTCCCGTGAAGGCTGCATTACAAGACATTGCTGGGATTGTTTCCACCCTTTGTACATGTTTTTCCATGCTGAGAGCAATTCGTATTAAATCTTCAAAGTTCTTATTCTCCAACGTGAACAGATACTGGCCTAGTTGTTTGTTAGTTATACCTGACGCGAGAGCTGATTTTGCAAAATCAGATAACTGAGTTTTTACAATTTCTGCTTTTTCCCCATATTTGATTTCGGCTGCATCTCTACATTGTGTAAGAGAGTGGCGTAACCTGCTAATGAAGGTATTTAAGGTTTCGAATTGACTCTGGCGACTTGTTATCAAACAATTAACAAGATCGTTGTAGTCTTCTATTGGAAGGTATGCTCGGTTGAGTACATCTTCAAATTCCTTAAAATCTTTTGGTTTTGCCGTTTGAATCAAATCCAAGGCATCTTCTCTCAATTTTGTTTGGAGAAGTTGAAGGAAGAGTTTTTCATCTTCGTTTGGGATGTGTTCTATAATGGGCCTTATGCATGTTATGAAGGTTTGGAGTTTTTGAGCAACTTTGGAATCGGTGCCCCCAGAGAATTCAGGGATGCCGACGGAAAGCTTGAGGAGTTTTTCAAAACCTAGAGACATGTTGGTTGTTTTCGTCTTTTCGATTTTGGTGTTAGCTTTTTCTTCAGTGTCGAATATTAAATTTTGTGAAGAATTTAATTTTACTCTTCTTAACTCCTTTAAATCGTTTTGCAGACGTTGTATGGTGCAAACGTAATACTTTTCCTGGGATTTCAATTTTTCGGTTTCAGAGAAGAAGTTTAGCTCCTTAGCCTTAAGGAGACGTATTTCCTTTTGCGCTTCTTTTAATTTGGTTTGCAAAGAGTCTACTTGTTGGTTAAACTTCTCTATCGAAACCTCGGCTTGTTCATTTATTTGTTCTGCTTCTGATTGTCTTGATCTCAGTTGAGCCAGAACATCGGTTTGTTTTTTATACTGCAGTTCTAACTCCGAGATTTTTCTTTCTTGTTTTGTCAGTTGCCTTTTAACTGCTTCCACATAAGTATATAAGATTTCGTCAGTGGTTTCCAGTCGTGTAAACTGTCCCCACTGAGAGCTTATCTGGGCAAACCTTAGGGCAAAAACTTCTCTTCCAACTAGTGATTTTAGTTCACCAAGTAGGATGTTGTTGAAGTTCTTTATTTCTTGTGCCTGTTCCTTTATTTGTTTTTGTAGTTGTTGGATTTCACCGAACAATTGTTCAGGATTAGAGTCCATACAAAAAAAAAAAAGAACAATTTGCGAGCGAAAAAACAAAAAATTTTCTTGTAAGAAAATGGGAAACTGCAACAACCGGATTTTATAACCTCGACAACAAGACAAGAGAACAATACTTCCACCCAAAAATCCGAAAATTTAACCACAAGAAAAATACATTTGTATTATTTTACAAGGGGAGGTCGAATGGTGTACCTGAAGTGGAGTGGTCCTCAGGATTTTAAGTCGGAGTTTAAACTCCAAAGTGACGCACCATCCTACCGGCTGCGCCAAAATGTTGTGTAATCTTTTTGGTTACACAGAAAGTTTTTAGAAAATTGTTAAGAACTCTCGTTCTTAACTTAGACGGACACTACAAATGTAGCGTCTTGTCGTCTTCCTTAATTGGGGATTGGGATAGGGGGTTTGTCCAGCGGATAAAGGCACACTGGGGCCAGTTAATATTTGAGGCGACGAGGCCTACTTAAACAGGGATACCATTTGGTATCTCTGAAGGTACCTGAGAAATTAAAAGATTTAGTTATTTTGTTGTTAACGAACTTACTTCTTTATTTCTCTGTTGTAAGAATACTTATTATCAATTATACCAAGAGCTTACAACAACGCGGTTGTCTAGTTACGATTATTACTGAATGTTACTGACTGATTCCTTATTACTAATTTCTTAAGCCTATTTATACCAAATTAATTATCCATGAATTGATATCGATGTTATCGACATCAATTCATTTTCTGCTAAGTCAAGAATTTACTTTAATTGTTTTGCAAGAATTTGCAAAAGCGAATTTCGTCACTGCCCGACTTTCATGAGTGCAATTCAACTCGTCAGCATTAGGTCTTTGACCTGTTGTTGGTTCATATGGTGATCATATGAACCAGAACTAGGTTTTCATTATTCTTTTTGCCCTTCCGTTTCGGTTTGGCGACAAACCGATGACCGGGCATTTGTGAATTATTAATGGTCTATCAAGCGTGCTCGTTTGTTTATTTACAAACGAACCGCTTGATGACCTTGATTCGTATATTTTATTTGAATCATTTTGAGGTGGGTTATGGTTTATTGTGTTGTTTGAGTTTTTTATGAAACTCTTAATGCGTTTCTCATACAACACAACAAGACCTTGATCATCACAGTCCAGCTTTACGGCGCGGAGGTATTTACCTTATCGAAAGCGGATGAGGAAACCTTTGGTCGTTTCGGAAAAGAAAAATTCTCCGAATGATCTATGGTCCCGTAAGCGAAGACAATGTGTGGAGAAGAAGATACAACAACGAGCTGTATGAGCTGTACCGCGACATGGGCATAGCCAGAAGAGTACTAATTTCTTAGTCACATAACCAATAGTTTGTGCGATTTGTAGGCTATTATTAGCTAGGGTTGCCAGATTGTTTTCGATCAAACTATTAATCGATATTTAAAGTCCCGGATTTTCCCGGACTAAACAGAATCAAAAAAATGAGCACGACTGGGTCGCACGAACTTGCGATTGTGTTCTAAATACGATATCAAAATCTAAAGGCTAAGTTAAAGGTTTTGGTTTTAGCTCTTCATAATATATTTTGTGGTACAGGGTTGCCAACTACACATTAATTATGAAAATTGAATTAAATCACGCAAAATAATGAAAAAATTAAATTAAATATTCCAAAGGTTTCAAGCAAAAATCTAAAAACGCCATTCCCTTGCAATCGCTAATAAATATGAATGATGAAAATTTAATCAAAATCGTTGGAGCAGTTTTCCCAAAAAACGGTTTTTTATTTTTCACTTTTTTTTTTAAACTGTTTTTTAAAAGTCGAGTATGCAAAGTTTTAGATCTTAATAAGAGTTATTTTGACAATAAATTTGAAATAAATTAAAGTTACAGTTTCGAAATTATTTTCAAAAATCAAAATTTTTTAAAAAAATTTATAAAAATTTCCAAAACTAAATTTTTTTTAAATATTGACATGCAGTCTTTCTTTTACAGTTTACGACTTCTTAAATCCAAAATTTCGCCAAGATCGTGTAAGCCATTAACGAGAAAGTCGGTTTTGAAAAAAACGGTACTATGGGAGGTACCGTTTTTAGCCTTTTCTCAAAATTTTTTTTAAATCGTAAAGAAGACAATCTAAAATTAATCCCTCACACAAAATTTTATCGAAATCGTTGGAGCCGTTGTCGAGAAAAATAAGTATTATCATATCGGTTGTATGGCAGGTACCGTTATTTCAAGACCTAGAGACTCAATTCCAAAAACCCCTCTGTAGAATGTTCTACAGACCCTAACTGCAAATTTTGAAGAAAATCGGTTTATTAGTTCAGGCTGTAGATCCATATACAGACAGACAGACACACAGACAGACAGACAGACAGACATACAGACAGACAGACAGACAGACAGAATTGCAGGACCCACTTTTTTCGTATTCTCTATCATCGTAATGTCATCATATTTAATTGTTATCTCAAATTTTTTTTTCTGCACGATTGCAAGACTTGCCTTATAGTACCTATAATCGCAAGTAAAAAGAGTACAAAACTAGCACCAAAACAAACACGTATGGTACTGTTTTTATTTTCAGTTGTTTAAATTGAATTGTAAATCAAATAAAAAGTACAAGAATAGTATTTGGGTACATTCTTTAATCATAAATCACATATGATGGCATCAAACTTAAAACAAAACAAAACGGTCGGTCGGGTGTTATGTCTCCTTTTAGACGTTGAGTCGTGCGTCGTGTACTATCTTCGAATTCTTCTTTTCTTTTTTTTTTTACGTCGAGCTGTTTTACACGTAGACTTTCTGTCTGCGACGCAAAATGCTGTTTGTTTGGTAGTGAGATGCAAGTACATTTTGATATTTCAGACAAAAAACTTCTAACCACACCAAGAAAAAACGAAATAACTACATGAATGAAAAGCGAAATTTCAAAATTTCAAAACTTTTTATATCAAAATCATCATAACAAAAAACATGAAAACAATACTCTGCCATACGAATAACATGTGAGGCAACACAAAGATAAAACGAATAAGGGAAAGGAAAACGTCAATTTGAGACATCGAATCCTTTACCCTCGACACTCGGTGCAAAATATTTTGTACCTCTTTTGCTTGGAGTTTTTCACTGCACTCATCAGCTTCGAATTGCGTCAAGCCAAAAGCGTCTCCATGTAAAAGCAGACTTAGCTCCGGTTAGATGGTTAAACAAGTATTTAATTAAAGGTAACATACAAGCAGGAAAGTACAAAGGGTTGAAAAGAGGACAGTACCGGACCATTAATAAAATCTATCCCAGACGTCCCCGCAAAGACAAAAAAGAGTACATGTCCGAGAAAACCCGGACGCTTGGCAACGCTATACTGAACCTCAATAGAAAATGCCTCAAAACTCATTGCACCGGACTATTTACCGACCACTATTCCCTTAAGAAACTTTTTCACCAAATGGGGTTTAGTAGCAAACCTCATCAGCAGACTTTGCCTCGAAAATGGGGAAACATTTTTGCACATTATTACAGAATGTCCTTCACTTTTTCATCTTAGAAAGCAAAAACTTGACTATATGAGTTCATCCCAATAAAAAACTCAAACTAATTCACCCACTGAAGATTGTTAACTTCTGATTCAATTCAGGAGCTGGAGAACTGCTCTGCAGCTTCACATGGGTTGGCACAATGAGTCTCACTCAAACACCGCTCAAGCTCAACCCATAATTCAATATAATCTAATCTAATCTAGGAGCTTGAGAGCTGCGTATGGCAACTATCTCTATTTCAATACCATGTCCTTGTATTGAAAGGCCTAAAAGGACCATTCAAATAAATAAAAAAATAAATAGGGTGGCGCAACAGAGCGAGGAGCCCCTTGGTCTAGCGCATTTCTCACAACCATGCCTTGTGAAGGAATGGAGGGGACCTACAATTTTCCACCGGTTCCGAACGGCTAATTGAGAAAGCGGTTTTCATGGCAGTGAATTTACTAAGGACTTGAAAATTCCTCGCGAAAGGCGATACCCGTGGAAAAACATTTTTGTCTCTGCTGGGATCCGATTCTCGAACCTCTGGGTTAGCAGGTGGACATGCTAACCATCACGCCACGGGTACCACAATGAGTACAAAAAGGACCTTTTAAGCTTATACCAAATATGTCGAATTAGCCCATTCGAAGGTCTTCTGCCTTTTTGACTGGTGAAGTCCACTGTTGATTATGTAAGTCGATTATGCCATCCGCTGTTACATTCTCAAAAAGCCTTGGTAGACCACTGAGATTCGGGCACTTAGTACCAGAATTCCGCAAGTTTGTCTGTCTGTCCGTATATGAATCTACAACCTGAATCGCTTCAGCAATTTTCTTCGAAATTTGCAATAAGAGGCTTTGAGCCAGAGGGGTTTTTGGAATTGGTTTTTTCAGTCTTCAAATAACGGTGCATTATATAGGAGACGTAAAAGGCCAATTTGCACGTATTTTATTCCAAAAGTGTACTGATTTTTACATTTAAGCCGTAAACCTCAGGAAATTGAAAATCTCGGCCAAAATAAGAGCAGTTGAAAATGCCAGGTTTGATGCTAAAATAAGTAAATAGCCGTGACGTTCAGGAATTCCGTGTTATGAAAATTGAACCCCAGATTTGGTTTACTATGCGTAAGGGGAAGAATTTAGCTGGATATTTCATCATTCTCTCCCACTTAATTTGGCAAGGGTTTAATGGCTCAAAATAAGTCACAGATAAATAATAATTTCAAATCATTGGGCTGATTCTCACCATTGAGTTTTCTTATCGCGAACCTACCCCATGCCACGCAATGACAATATACTTAATGGCTTCTTTATATACACCCGCTCACCTACCACCTTAATCTTTATATCCGCCTCCTCAGATCCATTATTTATCAATTAAACTTATTGGCCTGAAAACTCTCACAAAATTCCCCAAAAATAAATTTATATATTTTATGTATCTATCCTCTATACCTACTCGTATACATATACTCGTATTTACCAAACAAAAAGCGAAAAGGAAAACTCTTTCTAAGAAAATATAATCAATTTCCTTTAATTTAAAAATTCAAATGCACTTCACTTCTTTTTATCTTAATGTAAATTAAAAAAAATATATATAAAAAAAAAGAATTCCTCTGTTATTAGAAAAAGGGAATTAACGGGAAAAAAGGGGTTGATGAAAAAATCTCCAATTTATTCTGACAAACATTTTCTTTTAATGGACTTTTTCGATTATTTTTTTATTGGATGAGAAAAAGAAAGAATTTTCCTCCCTTTTTGGACTCTCTTCTATTCTATTCTATATTATTTTTTTTTCTGCGTTCCGTTGATGGGTTTTAATGTTCTTATACAGTAACCCTTTCGATTTTTTTTTCTTCTTTTTTTGTTATAATTAAAGGGGTTGTGATTTGCCATTGTACAAGTAAATAAATTAAAAGTATGTACACGTTTTACAATGACGTTGAAGTTGTTGGAGTATATAGAATTGTTGAAAATTATGTAAAAAATGACGAAAAGGAAAGAAAAATAAAATCGACAGAAAATGGAGTATTTTGTCTCATAAAATAGAACTTGTGCCTCTGGAAGTTTGTTAGTTTTGAGTTTGCTTGGTTTAGCATGATCGAGGTTACTGTGGAAAAGTGTTTGAATCATGACATTGACGTTCTATAATGAGACATCCGACTAGCATCATCAATTTATGAGGACGCATTTAGTTGATGAAATTACACCCTCATTACTTTCTTGTACATCGCATCACCTTGGTTTGTTAATAAACAAACATAAGACAAGACTCTAAAGTGGAAGAATCTTGGATTTTGTTTTGGGCTTTGTTTTAGAGGCTGATATAAAAAATACAAGATTCAAACAGAAACATAACGAACATTCTTTTGGTGTATCTTTCTAGAAATAAAACAACAACAAGAAACATTTTGTTTATAGCCACGAAAAATGAAAGAAAAAATCAATTCATTCGACACTACGCAATATTAGATTAGACTTGTAGTGCAGTCATTGAAGCGAAAAATACGGTCTTACCTCCGAATTTTTTTTACTGTGAACAGATTTGCATGAAATTTTGGAATTAGGCTCATCTTACCCTTAACTTCAAAAGTGAAAATGATTTGAACACCGCCACCACCCTGGGGGTGGTTGCCACCCCTTTTCGGGGGCGAATTTTTTTTTTCAAAATAACCTCGGATATCGATAGGAGGCCTAACTTTAAGCAAAAAATCATATATAAAGTTCTTCATTAAGTCCAATACTTTTCAATTTATTGGCAATTGAAAATTCACAGTTTTTTCACGTTTTTCATCTATTTTTTGCAAATATCTCCAAAACTATACGTTTTATCATAAATTTTAATGAAGAACAAAATTGTAGCAGGTAAAATGAACAATTTGGTTTTTTATAAAGTATTCTAAGTGCAATATTAAGCTAGATATTAAATATCAAAGCCATTTTTTATTTTGTCTGAAATTTAATCGATGTGGTCAATGCCATCTAGCGGCGAGCAGATGCATTTTATACATTCTAATACAAAAAAATATTTTGTAGTGCTTGAAATAAGCTTTAAAATGAGCACTATTAAAAGTCTTTTGCAACTAAAATAAGTGAGCTGCAAAAATAGTGCAAATAAGGGGAGCATCTAATGTTATAAATTAAAATTAAACCTTCTATCGATATCCGAGGTTATTTAAAAAAAAAAATTCACCCCCAAGAAGGGGTGGCAACCACCCCCAGGGTGGTGGCGGTGTTCAAATCATTTTCACTTTTGAAGTTAAGGGTAAAATGAGCCTAATTCCAAAATTTCATGCAAATCGGTTCACAGTAAAAAAATTCGGACCAATATGCTTCAATGACTGCACTATTAGTTTTTATTCTTTACAATAATTGATTGATTGGTAACATAGTTTACAAAAAACGAAAAAACAAGTTGTCAAAACATAAAAAAATTAACATTAAAAGCAAAAGTGAAAAGAAAAATTCAATATTTTGATTCAGACTTTCATTTACAAAAACTTAGTGTCATATGAATGGAAAACTCTTAGGGTAAAGTTTTGAGGACATCTCACAGCAAAGTGTTTTTGCAGTCGAGGCAGCCGCAACTGAAGTTGTATCAAAATTAAGTTACCCACACCGTCGGACGCACAGTGGGGCAGAAAGAGTTGTTAACGGCGATAATTATCTTTATATACATAATTCTGCTGTACGTGTGTAATGTCATTGAACTCCTCCTAAACGGCTTGACCGATTTAAATGAATTTTTCTGTATGCGTTTGAGTGGTGCCCTGGATGGTTTAGATTCACAAATCAGCCCTGCAGATGGCGCTGCAGTTGCAGTTGCTGTTCGTTAGTCTGACTAAAACTCGAGAACGGCTGAACGGATTTATCTTATCTTGATCTTGAAATGTTCGTGTTGGTCTAGGGAAGTTTTAAAAGCTTTTATTTTATCCCTATAATCCCACGGGAACAGAAACAGGAAAGAGAACGGGAACCTTTGAGTTACTTGACCGATTTCAAAAATTCTTTCAACTCTAGGATGTTACATTATCCCTCAGTGACATAGACTTATATTTTGTTCACATATTTCCACGGGAACGGAAGATTCCCGGAGTTGGAAATGGAAACTTAGAAGCTACTGAACAGATTTCAAAAATTCTTTCGGCACTGGGATGCCACATAATCCCTCAGTAACTTAGCGTAGATTTCATCCCTATAATCCTACGGGAATAAAAACAGGAATGAGAACGCAAGCTTTAGAACTGCAGACCCGAGCAGCGCCGGGCGGCTCAGCTAATTAAATAACAAATAGTAAGTTTATTGGATTGTTTGTTTTTAAGAACTCTTTTGATTTTCGACTGGCAAGAATAGAGATTTAAATTTTTTTTAGTTTAAAGTGTTACTTTTACAATAATCCAAGCAATTTTTTCATATGAAATGACCGCACATTGAACTTGATCTATATTCGCAAAACAAAAGGAATTGATTTAAAGTGATACTATACACTTTGACCTAAGCTATGACAGCGTCTTCTAGGCCTTTGGTAGAGATAAGGATCTCGAGGGGATATTGGGTTGGAATGCAAATGAAGTGGAAGTTCTTTGGTTATTATGTAGACAAGAAGAAATGAATAAAGTAATAAAGACTCGAAGAAAATTTTAATTTTAGCTCAGACGCAATAAGGGTATTGTAAAACCACGTGGTGGTCTCTGTGACCATGTTGAACGGTGCAGATGCTGACACTTTGATGTACTCAACAAGTGTCAAGAGCTTCAGCAACGATACGGGAACAACAACATTAGCGTGAACTTGGAAAATATTGGACCAATTCCCAAAATTTTTTCAATGTCAGAGTGCTTCATTGCTCCTGAGTATTAAAGACTAGATTTCTTTGCCATATTCTTTCGGGAACGGAAAAGGGAATGGCGAAACAACCAAGTAACTGGAAAGTACTGAGCCGATTTCAAAAATTCTTTCACTGTTAGAATGCTTCATTGTCCCTGAACCCTGAGCAATCTAAACTATATTTCATCACCATTTTCCCACAGGAACGGGAACGGGAATTTAAAAATAAAACCAACTGTACCGATTTCAATGCGTATTTCACTTTTACAGTACTGGGGCGATTCCAAAAACTATGTCATCGTTAGAGTGCTTAACTGTTCCTGAGTAACATAAACTATATTTCATTCCTATTCTCCCACTAGAATGGAAAGTTGGAAACTACTTAACTGAACTTACTCAATTCGATTAAAGTAGGGCCATAGCTACGCCGGGCGGGTCAGCTAGTAATTATATATTTTTCGAAAGGATTTTGGTATGCTGAGTACAAATCCGAAGTAAAACAACTGTACCATTTCAGGTTTTTTTTAGATAACGCCGTTATAAACTTCTTATGGTAGTGTTTTGGTATTTTTTGTGTAGTGAGAAACTTAAATTAACAGGGTCTGAATTCTGTAACGTTTAAGGCGATTATCGTCTGAATTTTAGGCAGTAAAAAAACGTGTTTTGGACCCTGAAAAAGTTGCCAAAATTTGTAGGACGATAGTAAAATAGCTTCCCACCAAACACTGCACGCAAGATCATATGAAACAATCTTTTAACGATGTAATTTACGATGGACGGTTGAACGATAATCGTCTGAAAAGTTACGAAATCTGGGCCCAGAAAAAGTTAATAGTGATCTCAAAGTTTATTCTTATTTTGAACACAGTTTCCAAAATTCTTAAGGGGGGAAGCTGGTCTAGAATTTTGAAGAAACCAAAATTTTTTTTTGTCTTAAAAGGTACTTTAGGGTCTTAAAAATAACATACCAAAGGATGGATGCCGGCAAAAAGGTCTAAATGCCCAAACTCAAGCATCGCAGATTAAAGGTATATACGCATTTATATGACTTTATAGTACTTAAAACTTTAAACGCGTTTTTCTCGAAATCACTTTTTTTGAACTGGCCGAAGACATAGCTCGGGCAAATCTTTACCAATCTGTACGGAATTTTGACAGTACATTCGAAATGCCTTTCTTCGGAGACGTACATAGGATTTTTTTTTGCATATTTTTTTTTAATCAACAATTTTGTCGTTTTTTTATAGTGAACATTTTAATGTTTTGTTCAAACGTGCAAAACAAAATATTAAAAAATCCTACGTACGTATGAGGCGCCTCCGAAAATGCTGGACAGCCAGGCGCGGATCCAGGATTTTGATAAGAAGGGGGGGCGGCAGTTTTCCTTCCTTTTCAATGATTTGATGTTATTCAATATAAACTCAATCAAATATAAGAATACATTTTTTTTTAAGAGAGGTAGAAAAATTGTTTAAACTAAAATAAGTTAAATTATTTTAAAACAGTTAATTAAATGCTAAAATCCAACTTTTTGTTGAAGCCGGCTTTTGAAAACCTATAGTTATTACTTTTTCAACATCGATCGGGATTTGTCTGTATATGTGCATAAGTGCTAGTCCGCAAAGGCGATTTTCACTCATTGTGGACCTTAAATAGGTTTTAAGGCGCCGCAATGAAGAAAAAGACCGCTCTGCCGAAGAATTCGTAACCGGAAGCGTTGCAAGGATTAAAAGAAAACTGTGTATAATGCCAAACACATCCTTATTGCATTTATCCATCAACTCAAGTGCAGTAACGGGAAGATGGTTGTTCTGCTTCTTTTCCGTTAACATTGTAAGTTTAAATACATCTATGTGAGGTTTCCGGTCGAAATCTTTCATGCAAATCGGTCAGGACGAGATTTTGTAGTATACCTCAGCTGAATTAGTATCAAAATAAGCTCGGTGAATTTGGCGTCCACCATGACGTGGAATACGAGGAATTCTCAACTCAACATTCAACTGATCACATAAATTCTTTGCATGCTACCAGATGTGGAAATTGGTATATGTTCTCCCGGCGACCTTAGAAAGGAAATCGTGTTATTCACCAGCGTTGCGCTGCTATTAAGGCCAAGAGATTTAGATTGTACTAACTTGCTCAAGGACTGTGTTAAAGACAACACATCACTCAAACACAAAACGGATACAATAAACTGTGAATTGCATAAAGATGTCATAAGTAAGGCAGCCTTGCGGTTCCCCTGTCCCATTGATATCAGAAACACCTCTTCCTCAAAGATTCTTAGGTTCTTACATGACCTCAGCTTCGAATGAGCTAACCTATACACTACGTGTTTTTAAACCTAAGGGAACAGCACAAAAGATCTTTCAGGTCGACGTGCTTGTAAAGGTAGTTTTTACCTTCACCCTACTTAATTTAAAAAAAAAAAAAAAAAGGCAGCCTTGCCAGCCGTGGTACTTGGGTCAGGCCACTGCGATATCGTTTCCAACGCTTCCACAATTTTGATGAGGTTCAAAGAAAATTGAATTTAGCTTATGACTGTAGCATGGAGTCCTAACAGCATTTTTCGCTTCACTCTGAATTTCCATAACAGCACCTCGAACTTCTGAAAGCATAACAGCACATCCGTCTGTCCATATTCCCACACAACATTCAAGAAGAAGTTTGAGCTTTTTCTTCAGTTGCAACAATACAATTTGGCCGATGGCTTTGCCAGTTAGAGATAACTCCTTAGATTTAAAATTTCCATCCAATTTCTCTTCGGCGAAAGAGACAAAATCCTCACGAATGCTACCATTGTGAACGTAGCTTAATATAATACTCAGTTGGGAGAGGTGAAATGCATCAGTTGTTTCATCTAAAAGTATTGAATAAAATTGTGAATCCCGAACGAATGACATTGACTTTTTTTATGCCTTTTGTCTGACTTTTG
Organism: Melanostoma scalare; assembly: GCA_949752695.1. Lineage (NCBI taxonomy): Eukaryota > Metazoa > Arthropoda > Insecta > Diptera > Syrphidae > Melanostoma > Melanostoma scalare. The sequence continues at coordinate 56,409,300 of OX456985.1, forward strand.
CTTTTTCTTGGTATTGAATGAATTATTATTTAAAACAATTTAGAGAAGAACCGAATTTTTGTAGCGAATACCTACAGTTTGCTATAGACTTAACATTTTCATTGACAGAGAGGGGGAGGGGGGCAATTGCCCCTATTGCCCCCCTGGATCCGCGCCTGTGGACAGCCGCCATTTTGAATTTAATTGACACGAAAAAATCTATATTCGTATATTAAAACCTAAATTATAAAAACTCTTTCACAGATTTTCGATTTGTTGAGTCACAAAAAATTCATAAATTATGCCCATTTTTCACGCTCTAGGCCAGCTTCCCCCCTAAATTGTTTTATTAGAGATTTGATCACATCTAGACAGCTCTTCACCCATATTGGGGATTGAAGACATTTAATGCATAATGCACCTTGGGACTCATCCATAGTGACACGTGGCTTTTCGAAGTACTTCATATTTTATATCCCTCACAATTGATATTACAATTGATGAAGATTTGGTGGTTTGCTTGCATTTTTCATACTGAGAGTAGTGATTTGCTCGCATTTTTAAATGAAAATTAAAGCAAAGTAACCGTAATAAAGCACCCATATTAGTTTTTTTATTCAGTCTAAAACATTTTCTTGCTTTTGCGTGCATTGATTTTTAACATTTGATAAGTTATTTATTTTTAAAATAACTCAAAGGAAACACGAAACTATCAATCTCAAACACAAATTATTTGGACTGTCGAAACAGCCATTTCCTTCATTTTATTAATAGAGTTGCAAATCTGCAGAGGGAGTGAATCTCAATTTGACGAGTCCCAGTAGGCTTTGAAGTCTAAAAAACTAAAACAAGCAAAAATTAGATTTATAACTAAAAAGAACTATCGGTTACCTTTTCTTAATATTGTTAATAAATTATTTATGACTATTCTGAGTCCGGAAAATAAACAATCATTTCAGTCTGTGGTTGGTTATTTAAGCCGGGCTCTAAAAACATTTTGATAGCTTCATCAAAAGGATTCTTTTAAGGTTTTCTTATTCTTTGATTGGTAACGTACTATGTTCAAGACTGAATAGACGTGTTTATTGTTAGTCCGGCAAAGTATTGATTTTTTGCTCGTTTTATCAACTCAAATATAAAATTTCTAAGTGCGGAAATAGAACGCGAATCGTGCTTGAGCAAATTTGATAGTAAAAAACATTCGAAGATATTAATAAATTATATAATTGTTAAAATCAGCAACCACATAAAATTATTTGAAGGTTTTTTTTTTTGCTCATTTGTTCTCACGTTCACAAGTGCCCTCTTCGTTCCAAGTTTTTAAGTATTGGTATTTAAATTTCTCTCTGAACATAATGGCAGGCAGAACTCGCTCTGGAACAAATGAAAAAGAAAATCCAAAGCTCTCAACTCCAACTGTCGCCAGGAAAACGGAATACAACAAAAAGACAGCTACTCCAGCAACAAAAAAAACGGAGAAACCTACGGGACCAACTGCATCATCAGCTGATAGTCACTCAGAGAACGAGTTGCCAACCACACCAATACCACCAACTCTCAAAAAATTGGACAGTGAGAAATCACAAACCCAAAATCAACCATCCACCAAAAACTTGGAGCCGGAAAAAACAACAGCACCTACTGCAATAACTTGCTCCCAGATGGAAATCCTGCTGAAAGATATAACTCATGACATCGTTTCCCGACTCTCTAAAGAGATAAGAGATCTTCGGAATGAATTTGTTCTAAGATTTGAACAAATTGAAAAAAATCTTTCCACTCATGTCACAGAAGCCAACAAAAAGATCCAGTCCCTCAAAGAGCGGATTGCAGAAGTTGAATCCGACCACTTAGACGATTTTCATAGCCTAAAAGAAGAAATCTATCTAGCTATAGGAGTTGACGAACTTAACCCTGTTTTCTTAAAGTCCATTCTTCCTCTACTACTACCGTATTTCACACATGTATTCAATACAGTTATAACGACAGGAACATTTCCTCAGCAATGGAAAATGGCAAAAGTAATACCACTTCCTAAGAACTCGCTCTGTAATGAGTTTCGGCCAATATCATGGAACGTATTATGCAAAAGCAACTGAATGACTATATAGCCCGGAAAAATCTCTTAGTGCAAATTCAATCAGGTTTCCGCCCTCAACTCAGCTGCATAACTGCACTTTTTAAGGTCATCGAAGATATCAGGGCTGAGCTTGATGCTAACAAAGTGACGTTCCTGGTTCTTTTAGATTTTTCCAAGGCCTTTGACATGGTCAACCACACTGTACTTTTGAACAAGTTGCACAAAGAATTTAATGTTTCTGTTGAAGCAATCAAACTAGTTTCGTCCTATCTAACTAATAGAAAACAGGCTGTTTACATAGAAAATAAGTTTTCGGATTTTCTTCCACTACGAAAGGGTGTTCCCCAGGGATCGATATTGGCCCCTCTGTTATTTTCTCTCTATATAAATGAAATTGCCTCCATTATTCGAACAGCATCGAAACACTTTTATGCGGATGATATCCAAATATATAAAAGCTGTCCCCTAGGTCTAATTGAAAACTGTGTCTCCATCATCAATCAGGAACTCGATCAGATTTCGAATTGGGAAGGATCTAATGGGCTTGCTCTCAACCCAAATAAATGTAAATGTCTAGTGATTTCCAAAAAAGTTCTAGACCTATCTTACTTTCCACCAGTCATGCTCAACGGGACTGCCTTGGAATTTGTTAATTCCTCCAAAAATCTTGGTGTAGTTTTTAATAGAACTCTTACATGGAATGACCATATTAACTCGATAGTAGGTAAGGCTTATGGTACTCTTCGGACCCTCTGGACTGCTCAGGAATTTACCCCCCTCAAAACCAGAATTTTACTTGTGAAAACTTTGGTAATACCAATCCTCACCAATGGGTGTGAAATTTACTATAATTGTGACTCCGTTAGCAAAAATAAATTGAAAATCGCTTTTAATAGCGCCATTCGTTACGTTTACGGCCTAAGAAGATATGACCATGTCTCGCATCTGCGGCAGAACCTACTTCCAATGTCTTTTGATAATCTTATTAAGTTTCGAACGCTACTACAATTTTTTAAAATTCAAAGAACTCGTCAGCCAATATATCTGTATGAAAAACTTCGATTTTCGGCATCAAACAGATCTACATGTTTAATTCTGCCTCGGTTTTCATGTCTTAATTCAGAAAGACAGTTCTTTATAGCTGCATGTCGCCTGTGGAATTCACTTCCAGCTTATTTGCGAGAGATCAGCAACGTGCAACGATTTGAAAATAGTTTGCGTATTTTCTTCTCTGAACAAAGCAACTAATTTCTATCTTCATTCTATTTCCCTTTCCTTTTTTTTTTTTCATCTTTTTCATCTATTTCTCCTTTCATCTTCTTCCTTATTATTCTTTTTTAAACTTTTTATTTCATTTAAAATAACATTTGAATTGTTAATCAATTATTAAATTAATCATTTCTCCTGGATGTTTTCCAAACTTTTCATATGATTGTACATTTTTAGTCTATAGTATTAACTTGTAAACTTGAACAGTCAATTCATTATCTTCACAAATTTATAAGATTTATTATCTTACTGTGTAAGCTATTTGAACAATAAACTTAAACTTAAACTTAAACTTTTAAATGGATCTGAAGATATTAACATTCGATTGATTATATGCGTTGATGTGTCTTGTCTCGATTTTTTACGACTGAAATGCTCTCTGTGCATTTTGAAGTCTTTATTCCGGGCTTCTAATGCTTCTTCGCTTGATTCTCAAATGGGCACCATTGAGTTCTATTCTATGTTCAAGTAATAAAATTTCGGTGAATTTCAAACGTAGAAAGTTCTCTGATACAGCATTTTAATAAACAAAATTTTATTTACCTACTTTCTTTTTTCATGGAGCAATGCCTATACAGATCTGCGACCAGAAAAAAATGCTATTGTAAAAACTAAAAACACGACTTTTGTTACTGTGGTGGTTCCAATAACGCAACATAGTTCGAGGAAATGGAAGACCAATCGCTCTTGATCGCTTCAATCATTTCTGGTTATGTTGAATACTGTTTCCCAGACTCGTAAGCTTTATGAGACAGAGCCCTTCAATATAGTTCCGAAATAAATTTTGAAATGTGGAAACGCAGTTTCGACTTTCGAGTATGTACATCTTTGTAAGTATTTGCGTTCATAGTTGTTAATAGAAATCGTAACTCGCAGGTTTCATAATAAGAAATATCTCCCCACACCATGACACGTCCGACCCGACTATAAAGCCGACCTAAATGGTGCTCCTCTTTGCGCAGATCATGAAAGTAATAGTTAAATCCATCCGGCCCCTCCAAATTCAATTTTTTTTCATTCAAAAGGACTACGTATTGCCAATCGTTTTTCCATGTCATGTGCATTCGCGTAAATTCTAGATCAGTGTTTTCCAATCTTTTTGATTTCGCGACCCCTTTACAAGTTGAAATATTCTGGCGACTCCCTCTCGTCATAGAAAGCCAAAGAATTATTTAACGAAAAGACTACATACGCTAGGTAATGATTTTTTGCTACTTTGGTACACTTATCTATTATTCACGCGGGCTTAACTGCGTCGGCGACGCGACACGGCGACGTTGCCACACCGCATTGTCGTTGCGGCGGCAAAAAACGCCACACGCGTGCCACCCACTTACTTGAACATGTTCAAATGTTTATGAACAGGCAATGTGTCAATCCAGAACAAGCAGTCGAAAAATTAAAGAACAGCCAACATTTTGCTTTGCAGTTTGACGAATCTACAGATGTTTCTGACTGTGCACAGTATTTGTGCGCTTTGAAACAGATGACAGTATCACGGAAGAAATCTTATTTTGCAAAGCACTTCCTCCAAACACTACTGGCCAGTGTTTGAACGATATATTTTTGGAAAACACTTGCAACTACGATATTGACTGAAAAAATGTATCGCAATTTGTAGCGATGGCGCTAAAGCTATGACTGGCAAAAGTAGTGGACTCATTGCAAAATTAAAAGCGATAATGCCAAACATATCCTGGACACACTGTTTTCTCCATCGACAGGCTCTAGCTGCTAAGGTTGAACATTCTGATTTAAATGACGTGGTCATGGAGGTAATAAAAATTGTGAATTCTATCAAAGGCAAAGCTCAGCAAACCCGGCTATTCAGAATTGTTTGTGAAGATATGGGCTCGTTTCATCAAAATCTCCTTTATCACACGGAGGTCAGGTGGCTATCCAAAGGAAAGGTATTAACAAAAGTTCTGGAACTGAGAGCCGAATTGTTAATGTTCTTGAATGATGCAAAATCTGGCTCTTGAAACTAGCATGTTTGGCAGATCATTAAAGCCACTTTAACAATTTAAACAAGAACCTTCAAGAAAGAGAAGAAAATATTTCAACTGCAAAATATAAAGTAAAAGCATTTCACGCAAAACTTCGTTTGTGGTCAACCTATCTGTAAAACAATATGTTTGAGTTTTTTCCAAGTGTTCAGAAGATTGTTGAAGAAAATGCTACAGACCAAAGTTTTGCACTATCGGCTCACATTCCTTGTATGATACAGAGCTTGCATAATTTACAATCGATGCTTTTAACATACTTTACGGATTTGCACTCTGAAGCTGATAATGGGCGTCGATGGATTTTAAACCCTTTTTTTGGACAAATCAATAGATCTGGCTAATGTCACCACAGAAACGAAAAAATGTCTTCTAGATTTGGCTGCAGATGGTATGCTTAAAATGGAATTTTGTTCGCAAAGTGTCGACGTATTTTGGATGAAAAGAAAACACGAATATCCAGAGCGGGCAAGGGAAGCTCTTGAATTATTGGTGCCATTTGCCACTTCATACCTGTGTGAACTGACAATTTCATCAATGGTAGACATTAAAACTAAGAAGAGGCATAGGCTGTAACTAGAAAATGAATCAATTATAAACTTTTCAAAAATAGCACCACAATTTGATAAGCTTTTGAAAAATAAACAAGCGCATCTTTCTCACAAAAACTGTGTTTTTGTTGTGAAAGAACCTGTACTTTTTCTTTTAGTCGGCGACCCCACGAGTAAGGCTTCTCCCTACGGGTCGCGACCCACAGATTAAAAAACACTGTTCTAGACGAATATTTTTTATAGAGCCATTTAAGAGCGGTTAGGCATTCTTATGTTAGGTCTGTATCTTTACTCACCCGCGGGATCCCGTGGGATCCCGCGGGATCCCGAAACGTGTATCTTTACTTTTTTTTGACGTAAATGTGGCAGAGCTTTTGCTTTTTAGTCACTTCCCCTCCAGTAAGAATTTACCCGAACAATTTGCTCGTGCACTTTCTTGCTTGTCAAATCGGCTGTTTGTGAAATCAGCTGATCGAAACATTTCGATTGAATTCAAATTTATATTTGAAATTAAATGAAAAATAGAAAGCATAATTACTCTTTGTTGGTTTGAAAATTCAAAATAATGTTAAATATGCAATGCAATATTGCTTTGAGCTCATTTTAGCACGTTTCTGAAACAAAATTGTTTGTATGTTTTTTTACATCTCTACAGAGAGTGCATGACAAATGTCATTCAGCAAGAAACATCCCAAAAGGCGTATCTTTACTTTTCATTTTCGGATGGAGATTACAAAAACAACATTAAAAAGCTCGAGCCCAAACTTTTTCCCGGGCTTTTTCCCAAACTTTACCCAGAAAGTAAAGAAACAGACCTGTTATGACCCTCCTTTCAGTGGAGAAACTTGCCCCCACCACAAAAATTATCTCTAATTTTTGCAGCGGATAGGGCTTTTCGCGAAGCTATCTCTTTCTAATTATACCTCGTATTTCTTAAACGTCAAATTGTCACTTGTATGAAAATATTGCTGGCGGCAGTACGTAGAAATATGAAATATGTAGTTTAAATTAGTTTTTCAAAGACGTAGGTTCATGAAAAAATTAAAAAAATTTTGTTTATCAAAACTGTGACGTTTTAAAAACAAAACAATATAAAAGTGTTGTGAAGATGCCCGCGAATCGCTGTCTAAAACAATGTTCAAACCATACAATGAAGACAGAAATCCGTAGATCCTATAGTTTTCCTCGAGTATAAAACAGAATTTCTAAGTTCTCTCAGAGGAAAGGCACAGAATGTGGTAAGAGGAAACATCTGAAACATCTGAACACTAAATTGGCTCGTGTCTGTTCCAGACATTTCATTTCAGGAAGGTAAATATCTGGTTGTAGGTTGTATACAAGTAGATCATTAATAAAAACTCCAGGGAAGAATGCAAAACTTTTGGATAATCTAATTCCAGATTGGGTACCAAGCTTATACACGCAAAAATTCAGAAATCTAGATAAACAATACCCAATCTGTATTTAGATTGTTCTTACTAGGAGTTCTTACTATAATCAAGCATCTAATATACCTTATAACCATGTTTACATAGGTACCTGAAATGAAATGTGTGGAACAGAAACAAGCCAATTTAATGTTCAGATGTTTGATAGGAGCCAACAACGGCCTGCGCCTTTCCTCTTAGCGATTTTTCAATCTAGGAGTTCTATTCCACAGTCGTGGAAAACTGAAGTCTACAGTTTTCTGTGTTCACTGTATGGTTTGAACCAATTTAAACACTGTTTCACACAACAACTCAAGGGTATTTTCACAACACTTTTATATTATTTTGTTCTTAAGAGTTCGCAATTTCGATATACACACTGTTTCAATTTTTTTATTTCAAATTCACTTCACTAAATAACAATTCTGAAACAATTTTATGTTTTTGCCTAGTACCGCCAAGAATGTTTTCATACAAGTGACTTTAGCTGTCAATTTTTTTTTCTCTCTCTTTTGACAATGACACTATCGCGAAAAGCCCTATTGATGAGAATTAGATGCTTCTCTTAAAATTACTCTTCCATCAGCATTCGAAATGACTTTTTTGTTTCCTCCTTTGCTATTCTTACCATATTGAGACTTGTTGAACTAAATAGCGGATATTACTTTTCGACTTCTCACGACTATTTTTTAAATTGACTTGATTGAAAGACCCAGCTCCTCATATCCTTTAACTGTTTTCCTATCTTCAAATTCTTCAAACAAATTTTCCTTTACTCATATATTGATTTAAATAAACCTCACGAACAACTGAAACAAATTAAACTGTCATTTGAATTGACATTTTTATGGTAAATCAATATGAAAATTAATTTAATTTATTATTTTTTATTTAATTTAAAAATGTATAGTTTAACAGCCCAAAAGCATCGTTCCACTAAAAACTAATTTACCCAGTGAAAGTGCATACAATGAGGAAAAAAATGCAGTTCAAAAGGATGGGTCAACTTTTACAAAAATAACGAACTAATTGAATTGTTTTCAGCTCCTTTGGGGTGTGCTAACCTGATGGCAGCTTATGTTTCATAGCTAATATTTCTTAGAATTAACATACAACGTTTATTACAAAAAGCATAACTAAAATCGAAAAAATTTTCTGATCTGGACACTCTTTGCAGAGTTCAAAAAACTAACAATATTTCTTATGTAAAAGCAGTTTACTTCTTCTTTTATTGGAAGTGCCTGGAAATTTTCTAAGAACAAGCTTTTATATAGTTGGCATAGCAAAAAAACTATTTCTTTCAGAATCCAAGTATATTTTTATTATTGTAAGTATTGAGTTTTCGCGCTCAACAAAAAAAAAAGACTCCCATAGAAAAATCGGTGCAAAGATTTTGATAATGTGGCGATTCACCTAGGTTTATGCATAATTCGAAAAACCATTCTGAAAAAATAAGTTTAGAAATTTAAACAGTACCGGAACTTTAAGCTTATTTATGGATTTTCAAATATTCCAACTTTTTTTGAACTCTGATTGGCCACGTATCAAATGAAAAACTGAATTTTTGATCAAGAAAAGTTTTATTATCTGACAAACTGAATTTCGTAGTGTTATTCATGTCGTAATAGTTAGCATGTCTACCTACTTGTCACATGGTTTGGGCTTTGAATCCCAGAAACATAAAATTATTTTTCCACGAGCTTCGCGGGGAATGATTGGTAAAGGGCCAGTTATAGCGATCAGGAAAACGAATCAGGAAAAATTTATCTACTATTTTCCTGATGCAATCTCTCTTTTGTGTATAAGCTGATTGAAATTTCAGATAAAGTGGAATAAATCGTTCAAATAGCTTCGATTCCATTTTCCAAGTATTGACAGACTCATAGCGGATTTTTTTTCATGTGCATTGCAAAAGGAAACCGTTGCTGGTTTGTGGCTGCGAAGAGTTGAGAGGGTCGCAACATGGAAACTGACATATTTTCCTGTTCGCTGTAAACACTCATCAGGAAAAAATTCTTACTTTCCTTTGTATCAACTTTTCATGATGGTTTTTCCTCTACGTTTTAATTAGCATTTAAGTATTAACAATGCGATGAAAAGCTATTTCTGGGTTAGTCGTTCGGAGTCTGCATTAAATTGAAGATCACTGAAGTGCGTGGGGTCCCCAAGGCTCTTTGATTTATTTCATAAAGACCGGGCCCTCCAGGTTCTGGATTGTGCGCGGGGTTAACTACCCAAATGCGTCAAAATTCAATGATTTCGAAACAACCAACAGCTTCGCAGAGTAGTAATGACTTTACACATTTGACGACCGTAGAACAAACAAGTGAAGGATAAAGACCTCCGGATTTGCGCAGAGAACATAAGATCCTTTAACGGACTATATTCTGCCGAAGTTCGAAAGCAGCCCATATTCTCTTTTGCATCCCCATTTGTCGTGCTTTGTGTTTGGCTGCATTTCCCTGGCTGCGTTCTTCATCGTTTTGGATTCCTCATGTACCCCAGAACCTTAGAGGAAGCGGTTCTGATGCTGCTTGTTGGGATTCCTACCACTGGTCTTCAATGCTTAAATCTGCTGGTATAGGATTCAAGGACAGTTAAAGTGATACTAGATTAGAAAAGACATTGGCTATCTCTTATGATTGTAGCTTTCCGAAGGAACTCCTCATGCGTACAATGACTACAACAAGGTAATGATCTGTTTCAAAGTCGCTCCCTCGGAAAGTTCGGAAATATGGTCAATTTGGTTGACGGTTATGTGTATGATTTACACATAACCGTCAAAATTCATGTAATGAATTTTGAGGTGCGGAGAGTGTTTACTACTAACAACAAGATTTAGCCCAACAGCAAAATCGATTAGCCTCAGTCCGTTTTCGGAGGTTTTGTCATGGAGGCTATGATTACCGAGTGTATCTCCATAGATGTCCTCCTTCTTTAGCTTTGTGTTAAAATCACCAAGAACGATTCTCATGTGTTCTAGGGCACTTCTCATATGGTTCTTCAAGGAGCTCGTTTCATCAATATTTTGAATTCTCGTTTTTGTCTTATTTCTTAGTCTACCTCTTTCGACAAATCCGCATCCAAATAAGGGTTGTTTCTGTTGTCTGTAGAAAGTGCCATAGTAAATGTCGCAGTTTTTCATCTTGTTTATGCCCAGCCCATTCCATCGCACTTCTTGAATGGCGGTTAAGTATGTTTTGTAGCAGTCCAGAGTCCAGAGCCTAAGCTGATTCTCCCCGGCTGCACGTAATCCGTTAAGGGAACTTACGTTTGACGTTTATCCGGATCCGGAGGCGTTTGTTCTTCTTTCGTTTGCTTGTGTCGTCAACGTTGAAACTATACTTTTAACCGATACTGTTGGTTGTTTTAGAACCAGATAATTTTTACTTGGCTGGGTTGTTAACCCCACACACAAACCCTAACCTATAGAGCGTCGGGTGTTATGGGATCCCCTTGGACATAAAGTGGCGGATTATCCGAGGTCAGTACCCTGCTGCAGGGGTGCGAGATGTGCCGACAGAATCTTATTCGCCACCACCTCCACTTCAATACCCTTACCTAGTATTGGAAGGCCCTGAAAGACCTTTAAACCAAATATTTCGAAGTAGCTGATTCATGGGTCTCTGCTTTTTAGACTGCTGAAGTCCACCGTTGATTCTGTAAGTCGAATTTTTCGGGTATAACATTACCAATAACCAATAAGCTCTGGTACACCACTGAGATTCAGGCAGTCAGTCATTTCTCGCTGGTTCTATTTTTTTCTTCGTCTCTTTATAACAATTGCATTTTGTTTTGCTGGTCACCTCCGGATGGAGAACCTAAGTACCCAGTGGCTACCGCATGGAGGTATAGTTAAAGCACAATGAACGTGTACTATATGAGTTGCAACATATGAGCGCCACCAACTTGACAGCAATCAAAGCATTCCCGAATAGTACCCGCCCAAATTATTGCCACATTTCCTAGAAGTAGGAAACAATATGTGAAAGTTCGACAAACTGCTAGTAACAGCCCAAATATCTATATTGGAGTACCTCAAGATTCTGTACTTAGACCAATATTGTTCTTGATTCATTTTAACTAGATCTTAAGTTAGAATTTGAAAGGAAAAGCCAATTGTTTTGCAGATTCTATAAGACATTGCCTTGGAATTCATAAATGGCTTGTACAAATGGTTTAACTGTAGGACTATTACGTGGGACCTTATGAAGCTCTCATAAAAAGGTTAAATAGAGCAGATAGAAAAAGAGCTGTTTAAAGTTTAGTTTACATATTTAATGAATGAATGAATAATTGGGGCTTTGTATTGCACCTCGACCTTTTTAGATCTATTGTACCACCTACTTCTTAAGTGGTATTCGATAATTTAAGTACTTCATCCAGATTAGTTCCTCTGATGAAACTTAGTATCTGGGTTACGCTTAGGAGTTTAAGCTCCTTCTCGTCTTCGTAGTAGGATCCTAGGTATTTCTTCCTTTGGTGTATTAGAGCTTCGCAGTCACCTAAGAGGTGAACAGGAAACTCTTCCTGTTCGTTGCATTGGTCGTCGCTCTCTATGCCTAGTACTTTTAGGTGTTTTCTTAGTCTGCAGTGTCCGGTTAAGAACCCGGCTGGCATTCTTACATTGTTTCTACTTAGTTTTATTGCGTCTTTATAACGTTTTGTGTTATAAGTGCCAAGTAAAAGTTTGGCTTGGCGCATTTTGCCTTAATTGCAGCTTGACTGTCCGTCAGTATTGCAATATGTTTGTTTTTATATTTCCTTTCAATGTTTACTTCCGCACATTTGCGTATTGCATAGACTTCTAGACTTCTGCTTGGAATATTCTTGACATGACTCCAGTTCCCTCCGTTGTTTTGAGCCATCCGAAAACCATTTTACTGCATGGGTCTTAATTGAGTAGGTCTCTTTTCCACTTTGCCATGCCTTTTTGTTACTTAGCTCAACGTTGAAGAGCTTATCGATTTTGAATTCATTGGTCTTGCTATCCCGAGGGAAGTTAATGAGTGGTAACTCGTTCGATAATATACTCTTTTCGCTAGATTTCAGGACACACTCAGTCTCTTTTTGGCAAATCTAGCTATCGTTGCATTTGAGATGCTTCTTATTACCAGGTGCAAAGGTGTCAGGTTTAGCAATACTTCTAAAGCCGCAGTTGGACAGCTTCTCATTAATCCTGATATGCATATGCACGCAAGTCTTTGTACTTTTTCTAATGCTTTACCTGGTCAGTTCTCTTGTTCCAGACTACCGCTCCATAGGTAAGGGTCGGTCTTACCATCATTAAGTACATCCACCGAATAATGCTCGGTTTACAACCCCATGATCTCCCTGCCATACTTTTGCATTATAATTATAGGGTTTTCTTAGCCTTTTCAGTTGCTGTTTTTTCTTGTTTTTTTTCCACAGGAGCTTACTATCTAGAATCACGCCTAGAAACTTAACCTCTGTTGTGGGTACTATGGTTACTCCATCCAGTGTAATGTCTTTCATAAGTGGTAGGAGTCTTCTTCTGGTGAATGGTATAATTGTAGTTTTTGTGGGGTTGATGTTCAGTCCTACAGATGTACACCACTTTTTCGTGGTTACCAAGTCCCTCTGTATTTATATCGCATAGGGTTTCTTCATATTTCCCACAGGCTAATAATGTGATAACATCAGCATAGCCAATGCATTTTATGCCTTGCATGGTTAGTTTTTCTAACAGTTCATCTACTACTAGGCTCCAAAGTAAAGGTGATAAGACCCCTCCTTGTGGGCAGCCTCTCGTAGTGATGATTCTCTAAATCGTTTGGCTGGAGTGTGTTTCTGCTGTTCTTGTACTAAGCATTGCACTAACCCACTTTATTATTGTAATCGGAGTGTCCTTCCTCTGAAGTGCTTTGTTAACTGCCTTGTGCGAGGTATTATCAAAGGCACCTTCGTATATCCAAGAAACAGCCGATCGTTGTTTCTTTTGATACGATTACTTTTTGGATAGCGGGTGAGAGATGGAATAGGTCAGTTTCCGTAGATCGACCTGCTCTGTATGCATGCTGTCTAGTGTTTAGTGGATTGCTCACTAGTATTTGTGATCTTAAGAAATTATCGATCACCTTCTCCGTGGTTTTCAGTACAAACGATGTTAAGCTTATTGGCCTGAAAGATTTAGGATGAGTTGTGTCTTTCTTACCCGTTTTTGGTATAAAGATAATTTTTGCTCGCGTCCATGGACTGGGTATGAACCCAGCGCCAGGCTGCTTCTGATTATTTTAAGCAAGTGTAGGATGATCACTTCCTTTCCCATTTGTAATTTGTAATCAAATACAAAGGCAATGCAAAAAGACTTCTTCGAGGATTCATTGCGAAAAAATTCGTTAGATATGATCACTTCATCACCAAGATTTCTTAATTATCAAATAAGTTTTCCAAGTTAGTGCTGCTGGTTTGTAATAACAGATTCGCTTAAGTGCTCAACCACAACAAAGTTCCAAATTTTAAAACTCTGAAGTGAAACCACATCTCCCAAAAGTCTTTTCTCATGCAATTTGGTTTTTTCAATCAAAACCCAACTACCCGACCCGAACCTATATGCCCAAGCAGCAACATCGATGTTTTAATTTTGCTGTAATCAGCACTTTAAATTTTACACGCGAGTGTCGGAAAGGAGTAAAAAATTCATCAACATCCCTCTCACACTATATGTAGTCGGTGTACCTACTCTTCGTTCATCGTGGTGTGGCAAACAACAAGGTAAAGTAAGTGAAAGTGATGTAGGACTTTGATGATGGCCACCCTCATACCAGTTTGGATTTTTTAACTCAACTACCATCCCCACACCATACCCTTGCTTCTGATGCTGACTCACATGATGATGAAGCTATCGATCGGTCAGCAGAAAATGCACAACAACCATAAAACTTACTTTCCTACCGAGAGCCTCTGATCTATTTACAATAAATCTACACACCAACACACAAGTCCAGTCCAGTCTTGGGGGCATTTTTTTCTCGAATTTTTTGTTTTCTTTTTTTTTTTTGCCTAAACCTACACACAGAAATAAGACACACGTTAATGCCCTCACCCCCTTCCGAAATGAAAAATAAAATAAAACTAACACAAATACACATAGATTGAGATTTTTATTCAAAAAGTAAAAAAAGGAAAAAAAAAGAAAACAAAAAAGAAGAAAAAGCGAAAGGGGTTTTTCGTTTTTCAAAGTTTATTTGAAATTCCATTAAAAGAATTTCCACTGACTCCGGACAATGCCGCCATAGCCATACAAGTGTTGTTAAAGGCAAGCAAAGAAGCAAAGGACGTAGTATTTGTCCGTGTAAGGCTGTGAAAGAAGTCCTGCCATTTACCACCACACAATCATCCCCCGCAAAGCTAATACCAAAATGCTTTGTGCCATCAGCATAGAAGGGGTTGAACATCACCGAGGCATGGGAATGGGCATGGGCGACGGTGTCGGTAACGGCATCGGCATCGGCATCGGCATTCGCATCAGCATCAGCATCGGCTTCGGCATCCACGAGTGGACAATTGTGCTTTCTTGCCGAAAACGGTCAAAGGCACACAAACACACTCAACCATCCGGCCCGGCCGTCTGTATATTTTAGCCCATAAATTAGTAGGAAACATTGGTATTTTATAAAGGCCTTCCGACGGACGACGAACGATGAACGACTCCAACGACGACGACGTTCTATTCGTTTGGGCAGTTTCATTCTTTTCGGTTGTTATAGCATCTATTCACATTTGGCAGGTGGTCCTATAGTAGTCCAGTCCTGCTCCTCAATCCAACTCAAAGGGGTTGCTGGACTCTGGACACAAAATGTGATGGGGCTGGCTACACAAAGTTCTTAGCACACACTTATGAAGAGTTTTATTTTTATACAGGCGACCATCTGCATATTTCATTTACATCTCCCACGCCTGGGCAAGGAAGCATCAGCCCAGCAACTCAGCAGCCCAACAACCACCCAGCAGCCCAGCAGCAGTACAAGCATCATCCACGAGGACCATTCTTTCTTCTTTAGAATAAAAGAAGGATTGAAAAATAAAATGAAAAAAAAAAACTGGAAAAAACTTGAGTTTTTCAACTCAAATGCGAAAGGGTGCGCGTTTGTGGGTGGTGGGACGTGGTGGTGGCGGCGAAGGACGACGACGGCGGTGATAGGGTTGAACGAATCACCGAAGAGTTTTTTCCTTTCTGGGGGTATTTTATTTTTTTGTTTATATTTCTTTTTTTTTCATTTTTCAAAAGGCTACTATTAAAGTATATAAGTATGGACTATGCCAGGAGTAGGACTTTGGTTTGCTATGTACATGGTTGGCACTGAAATATGATACAGCTTTTGACCGGAAGAAAGCAGCAGCAGCAGCATCAACAACTGAGGGGACAAGGGAAGTGTTTTCAAATTTTCTAAGCTTTTAAATTACATAGAGATGGTCAGTGTTAAAGAAGAGAGGGGTTAACTTCTTATCTTCTTCCCCTTTTTTGTGGGATTCTACCTGTTTTCTTTTTTGTGTGTGATTGGGGAATGTGTACGCATCGGTTTTTAACAAACAAATGGGTTTACAATTGCGAACGAATTTATATCTTTCACGTCACTTCAAGGGTGATTGCCAGGACGCTCTGTCAAGGGGTTGGTAATAGATAAGATGTTTGGGTTGGAACAAGCAGCACAACACATATACAATATCTGGAGTTAATTTGCATAGCTACCTAGTTTAGTTTCAATTTTTCTTCGTTTTGAAAGTAGTTTGAATTTCATGGACATGGACTGTTTGTAGTCGGTAACTAGAGCAAAAATGGTTTAACTACAAATATATATTCTCTTTCAAATATTTTCTTATGAGGGTTCGACAAATTTTTTGTTATACCCGTGTGCCGTTTATCCTTTTCCTGTTTTTTTTTTTTTTTTTTTTTTTTTTTTTTTTTTTTTTTTTTTTTTTGGGAAAGTGACTTAATCTTAATCGGTTGTTAGATGGGGAGCTATAAATTCCCATAAGGTGTTACATGAGAATTGGGACAATCCGGGCTCGTAAAACACTCGAATCCAGACGGATGAGTTTGAGGACTGTTTTTGATGATTGACGAAATGTGTTTGGTTAAATTGTCACTTTTTTTATCCTAGAACGAGTACCATAAACGTTTCTCAAAAGGTTTCGAGTCTAATGAGATTAACAAACAGTTTACAAATTAATTTTTAAGGATAACAACTGGTTAAAGTGGATCTCTCTATTCTCTCAACCATCATTATAGAGATAATGTACATTGGAGTGATAAATACAAGTTCAGTATTCGACAGCACATCTTGCAATGCGCAATAAAATTAACATTTTAAGGCCTTAAGCCATCGGCAAGAATATTCATTTTTGGTTTGTAAAAGGATGATGTGAAAATTCGACGTGTGTGTATATCGAGCTGACCCTTTTCGCGAGTCAAATGGCAAAAATTGGATGGCAAATCCATGGATAATAATTTCATTGCCATGAAAAGCTCTTTCTCGATTACCCGTTCAGAAGAGGTAGGTTTCCTGTATTTCTCACAACGCTAAACCCTGTGGCTCTCCACTCTGTTGTGTCACCGTATTTATTTATTTTATATCTTGCCGACGCGAAGCACAAAGACCATTTCGGTAAGTCCAGTTAAAACAAATCATTCTGCTGAATAGACAAGAAGTGGATTACTTCAAAAATTTGTTAAGCACCCCAAACTTGCATCTGTTCGCTCTGCCTCATACAGAAAATGAGTACCTAGATGACGCGATTACTTTAATGGAAGTAAAAGAAGCTATCAAAGCAGCGAAGCTCAATACAGCACCTGGAGAAGACCGTATACCTAACGAGTTTTATAAGCAGCCCACTCAAAAATTTCAACAAGGTCTCACAAAATGTTTCAACCATATTTTCAACGAAGGAGTAGTAAATGAAAACTTCGGAAAAAGTATTATTTTTCCAATATTTAAAAAAGGTAATGCAGAAATCGCTAGCAACTATCGCGGTACCTACTTCTCAATCGCTTAATGATTTGGGTAACGGTAAACAAGCTCCTCAGTGAGTTTCAAGCAGGCTTTCGAAGAGAATACTCAACCGTGGATAACATTTTCACTCTCACAAGCATTGCAAAAACTTATGTGGATAAAGGAAAGAAGTTATACGCTTTCTTCGTAGATTTTAAAGCGGCCTTCGATACAGTAGACAGAAATGCTCTTTTCCTTAAACTAAGCAATATAGGTGTCTCAATAAAGTACCTAAAAACTATACAAAGCCTGTATGAAAACAACCAAGCGGCAGTGTTGGATGGTAATCAGTTATCTAACTGGTTTGATACCAAAAAGGGCGTGAAACAAGGATGCTTGCTTAGTCCATTACTCTTCTCATTGTATTTAGATGATATAACATCCTTCATCCCAGGCGGAATCTTGTTTGAAGGAGTCAACATCTAGTGTTTAATGTATGCTGATGATATTGTGCTGCTAGCAGAAACACCGAATATTATGCAACTTATGGCCAACAAATTGCAGCAATTTTGTTGCCAATGGAATTTAAAAGTTAAAAATTATGATTTTTAGAAACTGTTCAGGGCGATATGCCAGGGAAGAAAAATGGACATGGGAACGCGAGGAACTTGAAAAGGTAAGAGAGTACAAATATCTAGGAGTTATATTGACCCCCAAACTCTCTCTTGAGAAGCACTTCCATTCCAAACTCCAGGAATCTAAAATTGCAATTAACTGCAACTGGAAAGAAATTCTGGGAGTGTAAAATACAAATTATTTCAAGCCGTAGTAAGAACTATTATGTGTTATTCAGCATAAATTTGGGGTATGTAGAAAAACTACTGAGGTACTTCTTAAAGAAAATTTTTCGCTGACCAGAAAACACACCTACGTACATGCTTCATTTGGAAACTTGACTTCCGCCACTATATTTGTACACACTAAAACTGCATTTCAACTATATAAGAAAAGTATTGGAGTATGACCAACATAGACTACCTAAAATTGTGGCTTCGCATATAATGCATCGCAAAACCCAATTCTTTGGAGAATGGTTAAGGTTATGCACAGAAAACAAAGTGGGTCAAGTTAGCGACAATCCTGCTACATGGAAAAATCGTTGGAATATTTGTGGAACACAATCAAAGAGAGGCAGTTTAAAATTTATCACGAAAGCGCAAAGCGGAGTGAATCCAGAACCTTCTACCGAGCATTGGAACACAATCTCAAAAACAATTATTTTAACGATAGTAACAGTAATGAGACCATATCAACCATTTTTAAATCAAGAGGAGAGCTATTGTACCTCAACTATATACCACTTCGAAGTGATCGCCCTACTGAATTTAAACTGTGCAATCTGCATGCGACAGAAGATGTGAAACATTTCATTGGAATCTGCCCAATACTCAATGGCATCAGACGCTTCCACTTTGGTAAAACAACGCTCACTACCGAGGAATAGCAAATCATTCTAAATGGTAGCAACTGGTCAACGCTAGTTATTTTGTAAAAAAAGGTATCGTAGACAGATTATAAACGAAAGCTTTTAAATAAAAAAAAAAAAAGTTATAATAATAATAATAACAATAATATTTTACTGACTTATATTTGTATCTCTACTTATAAAATAATCTGTTATTTGAATATTTTCTTTCTCTTTCGGCTGACGGCAAATGCCATACTCTTTTTGTGAATTTTGTAAAACTGTAAAAACCAAACTTTTGTATATGGTTTTATAAAATCACACTTTTACTTAACTTACTTTACTTAGACAAGAAGTCTACAAACGGATAACAAAGTACAGAACAATAGACCAGGTAACCACCTTAAAAGCACTAAGAAAAATACAAAAGATTTGAGTACATCATACCAGAAGCAATAAGAAGCTGTCTAACCGCGGTTTTAGAAGTATTTCTAAACCTGGCAGCTATGCATCAAGTTATAAGAAGCATTACAAATACAAGGTAGCCTAGGTTTGGAAGGAAAAATCTTACTCAGTTAAGACTCACGCAATAATAATACTCGTATATACAGATGGCTCAACTCAAAAACGACGCATGGAACTGGAGCAGGAATCTTTGTGCCAAGAATTTCAGTACCAATGGGAAGGATGTCAAGCATTTCCCAAGCTGAAGTCTATGCAATACCCGAATGCGCAGAATTGAACATTGACAGAAAATATTAAAACAATCACATTGCAATAATGGCCGATATCCAAGCTGCTATTAAGACACTATATGATCCTACACAATCTCTTCAAAACATGTCAACAAATACATTGACAAATTGAATAAACTGGGCAGTAACAATAAGGTAACAATCTACTGAGTATCTGGACATACATGGAATCAAAGGTAATTAATAAGCAGACAAACTATCAAAGAGAGGAGCCGGATCACCTCTCTTAGGACCGAAACATCTTTTTGGAGCCACATCAAGAACGAAAACAAAAAGTCGAAGGAGGGCAACCGATTTGAAGACTGGAATGAATTCCCAAAAATGCGTAAATGTTACAAGGATGCAATAAACGTAAGCATTGCAGGCTAAGGATACACATCAAAGTACTAGGCGTAGAGAGCGATGACCATTGCAGATACTTAACGAACAGAAAGAATCTCCGGACCACCCTTTAGGAGACTGCGAAGCTCTTATAAATCAAAGAAAGAAGTGCCTAGGATCATACTACATAGAAGAGAGGGCACTAAAACTAATAAAAGTAGCCCAGATACCATCAAAGAGAAAAACCTGGAGATGCACTTTAATTAAGGTAAACCACTTTAGAAGCAAGGAGTACAATAGATCTATAAGGTCGAAGTGTAATAATTGGTCGCAACTTTCAACTTACAAATTTTGTTTTTGGGTTTGAAGAAAGTATAACCATTTTAACTTAAAAAACACACATTCGAATATTTCAGCTCTCTTAAAAGCGTTTTACATTGGCCTTCCGTATTTTGCGAACTATTAATCACTATATTCAACTAGTGAACTAGGTTTTCCTACTTAGTTCGACAGTTCATTTTGTTTTCGAGGCTTAAGACAATGTGTATGACATCAAATGGCTTTAATTTCTGCAGTAAGTTAATGCCAACTGAATTAAAATAAAACAGATTTGTTGATCTGGATCTTTCACTCACAAAATCGTGCAGAGCTGTGCTCGTTTACGAAGTGTCTATTTTTTCCGACACTTTCGAATAACTTTGAAACTGCTGAAAATTTATCGATACCTCTTTTGTTTTCAGCTTTTTTTTTGAACCAGTTTCGTAGATTAGAACTGAATAAGAAGTTTTTCATTAACAAAACAAAACATTCTCGACAAGTGACAAATTAAAAATGATGTGTAGATCTTACCTCAAATTTTCAAAGCAGTTTGTATAAAAACAATCATAAAAATTCATTTTGCTGAACAAAATCAACATAGATTACTTTTGCATACAAAATTTAAGTATTTATTGCGAAATTCTTGATTCGAATGCCTTCAAGACACATATCGAAGCTTCTGAATCAAGACGGGCAAGTTGGGCAGTCTATTTAATATGCTCAACTCAGTTTTTATGATGACGCATTAGACAAGGCAATTTATGTGGAAGAAATTTTTATAGCGGTGAATAGACTTAAGGATGCAAAAGCGGCTGAATCAGATAGGATACCATTGGATTTCTATAAGAACGGCACTGAAGAGCTCATACAAAACTTAACTGAAGTTTTAAACCATGTATTTCAGCATGAAAGCATACAACAACAATTTAATGAAGCACTAATTTTCCCGGTATTTACAAATGGAGACACTATGATCTTGCAAATTATAGAAGAATTTCATTCTTAGACGCCTCATATAAAATATTGACTGCAATCCTTCAAAATAGACTCAGGCCGTGGATTGATGAAAAAGAACTACTAAGCTAGTTTCAAGCGGGCTGCAGACCAGATTCCTCAACTATAGACCATATCTTTCTCCTTAAAAGTATAGCTGATTCGTTCTTGCAAAAACAAAAATAACAAAAAACGTGTTTTAACGGGAATCGGGAATCTCTCCAATATTTGTTAAAACATTAAAACTACATTTGGATTAAGTATTTAGAGCGCTGAATATGTCTGATTTTCGCCTCTAAAAAAGCATCTATTCCAGCAATATTTACTAAATCTGGATTGGATACGCATTTGCTCGATCTGGCTCAGGAAGTTATTGTAGAAATAAATCCAAATTCATGGAAACAATTATTTTACCAACTTATTTTGGAACTGGATGATCGTTCCAGAGAGAGAAGTGTGGAAGAGGCTGCAGATTGAATGCACAGGATGATCTACAGTCAACTGAATCACGATAGAAACTATTTAATAGATGAATACTCCATTGACGAAATATCAATCATTTTTAGGATAAGAACGGGACTTTTGAATTTAAATTATATACCGCATCGTAAGGATCCACCATTCATTTGTAAAATGAGTAGTATGGCTGAGGGAGAAGATGCTTATTATTTCCTTGGGAAATGTCCAGTACTAAGAGAAACACGAAGACCTGCACTTAGTGTGGATTTTTTATCCGAAGAAGATATTTAAGATATATTTGATTGAAATAAATATACCCAAACTGTTGAAATTTAGTAAAATTGCGTCATCCTACGCATGTAGGAATCTATTACAACAGTAAAATAATTTTTTTTAACGAGAAAAAAAATAGAAAAATTCAATACAATCAGGTAGGTCACGCGAATCACTTTTTTCGCATCCTGATGGATTTCAAGATATTCCTGGGCATTCCCGGATAAAGTGAACCGAAAGAAGGTTGACCCAAACATCGTTGTATAAATTATAGAGCGTTTTCCTTACTTGATACAATTTACAAATTATTTAAAGTCATCACACTCAACAGAATTAATAGTTAAGTGGATTGCAATAAAATACTCACAAAACACCGGATGGGATGTCGCAGAAATTCCTCTACTATTGAGCACATTTTCAACTTAACATGCAGATTAAGTGCATCTCAATTTAAAAAATAAGAAAAAAACATGTCTTCTTTGCAGATTTTTCCTCTGCATTTGAATATTTTCACTCTTTGTTTTACAAGTTATCTTGATCTTGACAACAACTTTACAAGGATACAAAAAGTTGTGTCTGGGATGGAAAAGCACTGTCAGAAGTTTTTCGGTTGACTTGGGTGTCAAGCTCAGCGAACTTCCAGTAAGGGCTTTAACCAACTATCGGATCATGCCTCCATTGGATGCAGACAAACCAAACCTATGCTCCTAAACGCTAATAAGAAAACTGCAACATTTATGCTATCTTTTAATTGAAAAGACTGTTAAGAGCTTATTGGCGTTGCAATGGGGCACTTCTCTTTTGCAAAGCATTTAAACGTGTACTGCCTATGTGAAACCACAGTCTGTGAATTCTGTAGAGAAAGTGATGACACCGCAGAGCACTTTCTTTGCGAATGGCCTCCATTTTCTAGGTGCAGACATGGTGAGAGTTGGTATACAAGGCTAAGGCTAGTTATCATGACAGTGTCTCTTGGCTTTCTACGAACATCTTAAAACCATAACAAAAGAAGGTTGTTATCTGATACAACAATGGACCGGTATTTAAATCTGAGTACTCCAGCAAGTGTTTTGAAAATCTCCCACCGAAAAAAAGCGGTGGTCCAAAGAATTCTCTTACGCTTACGTAACCGAATCTCTGTTCACATCCTTTGTTTCTACACTCCTTCAATACGTCCTTCTAGTGTATTCTCCTTACCAACAAGTTCACATTTCTACAATTGAAAATACTCAACGCCGTTTCCCTCGATTTTCTTTTTGAAATTTGTAGTAATTCCTTGATTAGATTTACTCTTAGAAATTAGGAGTTATTCTTTGATTCCTACCCCTTATCAAGATTGTTCATCTTGGATACGTTGATAGCTCGAAGAGAAAAGTCTTGGATATTCTTTTTATTTATCGAGTCTTTTTAGGTATTCTTGATTGCACAACCTGAAACAAGTCTGTCTCCCTCAACACTTATCCTCTGAACACATGAAGTCCTCATTTTTACTTGCGATTATAGGTACTAAATATAAGGGAAGTTTTGCAATCTTGCAGAAAAAAAATTTTGAGATAACAATTAAACATGACATTACAGAAAGTTGGTCCTGCAATTCTGTCTGTCTGTCTGAGTGTCTGTCTGTTTGTAAATGGATCTACAGCTTGAACCGCTTTACCGATTTTCTTCAAAGTCTGCAGTTAGGGTCTGTGGGCCAGCCTACAGTGGAATTTTTGGAATTGGGTCTCTAGGTCTTGAAATAACTGTACCTGCTATACAACCGATATGATAATACTTATTTTTCTCGAAAGTAGATCTACCTGTACCAACCCTGTGCCACCAAATATATTAAGAAGAGCAAATACCTGTGGTGTGATGGCAGTAAAGTGTGCTAGGTTAAAGTCATACTACCCTTTGTGAAACCTGTGGAGAACTGACAACACCGCGGTGCCTTTCCTCTGTGGATGTCTTGTATTTTCTCTAATCAGGTTACAGACTTTCGACGCAGACATGGTGAAAGATGCTAAGTTAGGCTCTTCGTACGTCTGGAAGGCTGTATCTATAACAAAAGAAGGTTTCTATTGGTAGTAGAGTAGAACGCTATTTAAATTCGTGTACTAGAGTTAGTATTTAAAAAACTTTCTGCATAAACAATTACACTGCCACGCCACTCCAATTCCCTCGAAAGTGGCAAAAAGTTGTTGGTCCATTGAATTCTTCAGAAGTTATGGCTTAGATAAATGCGCTAGACCTCGGAGCTGCCTGACCTCTGTTGTTTTTTCAGCGCACATGTTGGAATACATTTATAGAGTCCAAAGCGTGTATCGTAAAAAGCGGCCGCACCTAATTGATTAAAACTGGGCTGCCTATCGCAATCTTTGTGGCCATCAGTATTTTTTTTTACGTAAGTCTGTATTAATGTGTAAGAAATACCTGCACTTACCACATCATGTGCCATGGCCCACAATAAAGCGTCAAATGAAATGGAAATTTCATGTCAATGAGAGCGTTTTCCAAGGGAAAACTTTTTGATATAGAAGAAGAAATATGCACTGAACGTGCATAAACAGTGACATTTGATAAAGTTTTATATGTGCACAGGGCATACAAAAAACAATTACTCCAACACGAATTCTTCCATTGAACAACTTCTACTCATAGAGTTCCTATTTTCATTTTGGAAACACATTCATAACGCTGTTCAAAGAATTGTATGCCATTTAACAACACTAAATTAATATAGGCCAATTTTCTTTCTATTAACATGCTCGTAAAATCTATTAGCCTCGTTCCTTGTAGCCATATATTTTTACTGCTGAGGCTCAACAAACCAGAGTGTACCTTTACGAACGTAACGCATGTTTGTATATATACACAAAACTTAAGGTTTCCATTTTCTTGGGATTAGCCAAAACCCCAAATAGTGTCTTTATTATCATTAACTCTTCTTACAGCAGCAACAGCAAAAAAAAAAAAAAAAAGAAGAAGAAAGAAAAAATTGTCCTCAAAGAAATGGGTTACTACACATCCCTTGGTGCGGTGTCAATCGAATCATATGGGAGTTGCCTAGCCTAAGGATATAAACAAAGAAAGGACTTAAAAGATTGCGGTTAAAGGGCAGTAGGTACAAGTAGGTACATGGACACATGTTCATAATTTTTTTATAAGCTTTTATGTGGTTAAGTTTGTTTGACTTATTTCAATGTCCTTTTGAGGTAATTATTTCGATCGGATTTTGGATCAGTGAAATGATAACAGACGAGGGATATATAAAAACGCCTTCTATGAAGATAATAGAGTAGTGCTAACAGTGTTGGTGGAGTTTGGCTTCATGAAGTGTACAGGTTCCCAAAAATTCATTCGAAAGTCACACCTTCTGTAAGCCAAGAAAAACGAACATCTTCGACGAAGTTGTTGTACCGAGTCGTTATCACTCAATTTGATTGCTTATCATGTGGACCTGCCTAATGTGAGGCTATAACCACCAAAGGTTGAGACTAAAAGAATTTGTAGTGCGTGCAATGTGAATAGACGAGACATACATGAGTAAATTAGAAGATTGAAATAAATTTTCTGGAAAGTAAACGAAACCACATTCCACAGCCTTTCTATAGAAGAATTATGTTGCGGTTTTGTGCCGTGTTAACTTTATTTGCTAGAGGGTATCGCAATGGTGGTGTTGCCCATGACATAATGGTTAGCGTGTCTGCCTGTTTCGCGGGAAGTTCTGAAGTTCGAATCCCTGAAACATAAAAAAAACAAAGTTTTTCCACTAGTATCGCCTTTCAAAAGGAATTGGCATTTTCTCCGACAGCAATTTCATGCCACAAAAAGCGCCTTCTCGGCTAGCCGTTCGGAATCAGCAAAAATTCAAAAACTCTTTCACTCCTGAGAGAAATGCACTAGCCTTGGGCTCAATACTTTTCTATTTTTATGTATCGCAATCGACTGTTGACAATTTTTGGTGTCGAAACTTCGAAATCATCATTTTTTGAGCGATTTAGTTGTACGTAGGGGCAAAATAAATTCACAATCGTACAAGTAAATTTATAGTGTGGCTCGCATAAATTAGGAACAAACAAGGATATCGAACTATAACTAACTATATTCGACGAATGTATCTGCAAGTGCCTACTTTATGCGGTTTACGCAGACTCCATGGAAGACATGGCTCCATAGAAGAAATGGGTCCATAAAGATATGTACTTGGAATGTTTCACTAACTCAAGCTGGGTTAGGTAAGGTTAGGTTAGGTAATGTTTGGTGGGGTTAAAACGGCTGTCAGCTCGGTTGACATACTTAGGCATTGCGGTACCATGTTGGATCTAATTAATCCTCATCCTAATCGAACCATTTTGAGCTTACAATGAAGCGGGAGAGACACGTCGATGTGAGTAACATAACTGGGGTCATTAATGAAACACGAACCTAGGTAAATCCTACGTTTGTGAGCTAAAGCGGGACATGAACAGATAAGGTGGGGAATAGTCTCCTCCTTCTCCTCATCTATACAATTTCTGCAAGAATCGTTTGAGGCGACTCCTAGCCTTGCGGCATGTCTTCCAATAAGTATCCTGTAATGACACCCATCGTCGCACTAATGTGTTTTCTGCTGAGAGAGATAAAGCCTTTCGACCGCTTAAGATTTACCTTGGGCTAGATTTGTTTCGTTGCGTTACACGTTAAACTGCTTGTCCATCTCTGATTAGTTTTCTTGTATGCGTCCTGCTTGAGCAAGAGTTTGTATGTGGCGATTACTACCAAATTCTGGTTTAGGTGTGGTGTAGTTAGTTTTAAGCCAGGGGATTCCGAACTTGTTCAGAAAGTCAGTATGACCAATATTGTTGCTGTCCTTTGTGAGACTTCTGGTAATCAAATAGCCAATAACTTGCAGCTGTTTGTTTACTGTTGATGTTAAATGGGTTTTGGTAAAACTGGATGTCCAGTGCCGCTGAAAGAGTGGTGCGTAAGCCACCGCTCATACATATACATGATGAGCGTTGGACTTTGATGAGACTGTCACGATAAATTGCTCTATCTATAGTGCAGTCCACCATATTGTAACACCATACGTGAGGATAGGTGTAATAACCGAGATGTAAAGTCAATGTGTGATGCGGTGTTGAAGACCTCATGAAAAGAGACCTACTGCAGCTCTTTTCACACTTTTCTGTATATTTAGCTTCCAAACTAGACCCAAGTATTTAGTCTCATTGAAGAAATTTAGTTGTGTGCCGTTAATGAAAGGAGTATCTATGTGCGGAGTATTGTATTTCCTAGAGAAGAGTACCAGTTCAGTCTTGTGAGGATCTATTCCAAGTTCACACTCACTGGTCCACTTTGAAAGTTTGTTCAGAGCATTTTGAAGCAGTTCTTTGAATGTGCTATAAGATGCTTTCCTGTGACTGCAATGGCAAAATCATCTTCATAAGCAATAACCCTGCAGCCATTCCCCTCCAGGTTTATCAGTAGTTCATTCATTCATCACTGAATTTCAGAGAAGAGGAGAGAGGACTCCACCTTACAGAGTGCCTTTGCGTACACATCTTTTGGGAGAAGCCTCTCCCAGTGTTGAGTTTATGATTCGACTTTCAAGGAGTCTTTCAATCAAGTCACCGAGTGAGGGATCCACCTCTAGAGTTGTAAGTACTCGGAAGGTCACAGATGTTTCGACGTTGTTAAAGGCACCTCCGAAGTTTAGGAAAGCATATAGTGAAATCCTTATGTCGCAGCGAGTATATTCTATTGTACGGACTAGTGTTTGTAGAGCAGTTTTTACTAATTTACCCTTCCAATATGTTTTGAGCTTGAGAAGGAAGTGACTTGTCACGCACAAAAGAAGATAGACCTGATTTTGGCATAAACGCTACCTTCACTTTACTTCAAGTAGCGGAAATATGAGCCAGTTTTAAGCAGCGTCTTAATATGTTTTCCAAAGGTGGTAAAATTACTGGACATCTTACTTTACCCACTGTTCCTCTATACATATCTTTAGACATCCGCACATAAGCCTCTGGAACTCTTCGGTGTCTGAGAGCCACCCATCTTGTAGTTTTTCGAAGTTAACCAGCGCAGAATAAGCAAATCCTCTTAGGAATAAGATATGTTTTTCCATTGGGATCCTTAATCGTTGGGTTTCATCAGTTGTTCATTTGTTGGCGACAAACCAGCTTTAGCATCAGCATTGTATATAGAAACTATAGTATTATTATGTAGATTTTTTGACTGGTAGCTAACCTATTTTCTCCGGCCCAACATAGCAGTCTCCGTTCCATGCCATTTGTTTCACATTTGTGTATTGGTAGAAGCAAGATTTCTCTACAATTCTTAGGGATACTATCACGAGCCACCTACTATAAATTTGGAGATGTGAATCGTGATTCGTGACTCGTGAGTCATCTTAGCACGACACGACGTCCTCCATCTGTTTCCAAAACTCATATGGGATCTCGTCTGGCCAAATACTTTTGCCTTTTTTGGAGTTTTTAACTGCTTCACTTACTTCTTCAACTTTGAAGTTAAGTTAGGTTCAGCTTCTGGAAAGTACTGGTACTCTCGATGAAGCTATTCTTCCAGAAGGTCATCACAAAACTGTCGCCACTTGTGCAGTATTTCTCCATTTTTGATTTTGAAGATAGATAGAAGATATCTATACTTGCCTCATTACCCAAGTTGTATTGCTGTTTTTCTTGAATAGGTTGCTCTTTTTAAATGGTTTTATTTAACTGGCCCTGGTTGTTTAACTACTTATTTATTTGGGACAGATCTTGTAATTCAATAAGGCAATCTACCTTCGGACAGACTGATCTGTATTTTCGGAACCCCCAGCCTTTAATTCTGAATCTGATGACACTTAAATTTAATACATTTTTTTTTTACAGTTACAGTTAGATACAGTTTATTTTCTCTTATAAAATTGATATGTTAACATTAAATAAACAATATTAATAAATACAAAAAACTCTTTTTAGCTTTCATTGCAAATCCAAGATGGCCGCCGCTACAAAATGGCGGATAACATATTTGTAGTCTACTTCATTAATTGGGAGATTGGGACTGGGAAAATGAGTTTGCACACCACCTGCCTTTCGTTTAGGAACTAAAAGCTGTGAGACGAAGTAGTGAAATGTTGTCTTGACAGCCCATACAATTTGCGCTGGAAAATGACATATTGGTATCCAATATGCGCAATAGCATCTTAAAATGTTGAAGTTTTCATAAAAAGGTGCACACGAGTGAAATTTACCTTTAACATTCATTAAATTTGCACTTGAATAATTTAAGAAAACGCCACTTTTGTATGGAAAAAAATGTTAACAAAGCTTCACCTGGATTTTTTTTTAAGGGAATGGTTAATTTTGTTTTAAAATAAAATATTTTTTTGTTCTCTGCTATACTTTGTTTAAATAAACGCACATTCTTTATTTAAAGATTTATAATTTTGTTCATAAATTCAGTTTGTTTTTGCATCTGTTTTTCGGACAAATTTACTCAAATTTTTCGTAGTATTTTAATTTTATACTTTTTCGAAATTTCGACCGACAAAATGTACTTTTTTAGCACAATTTTATAGAAAAAACCTTAGCTCTAGCTTCGGCCGTTACGCGTCGTGATGGCCAGTCACAATATGGGTATCAAATGAACTTGAAATATAAACGAATAAAAACAATATTTAAGTTAAGCGGCTTCATTAAAAGCCAAGATTGAAATGATGTAGACAATCTACTAAGAGCTAAAAAACATAATACGGTTGGTTCTATGTACGAGTCATCGGACCACCCTCCACTGAAATGTAGGACATTGATCAGATAAAAATATAAAATCTCTGGGAATATGAAAATTTTGTCACACATACAACAAAAAGGTAGCGCAACAGAAGGTTGACCCCCAGGTCATTTCTCACAATCATGCCTTGTAAATGAATGATGGGGACCTACAGTTTTCTGCCGATACCGAACGGCTAATCGAGAAAGCGCATTTCATGGCAATGAATTTACCATCGGAAGGCTTGCTAATTGCTGGCGAAAGGTGATCCCATAAAAAAACATTTTTTGGTTTCGCATAACAGTATAGACAATCTAACACGGGCACCACCAATTTCTATCAAGCCAACCGATGTATCATAATAAGCGCTATTTGCATAGTTACGCAGGTTACGCAAACTACGCAAATATCGTTTTTTTTTTTTTTTTTTCGACGAATGTTCTAGAGTACGGAGAGTGGTGTGACGACTGGTACTAAGGACCTACCGAATTATTTTTTAGCTTTAAGAACGTTGTCTACATTATTCCACTTCAGTTTTCTAATACAGAGTGGTTTTTTACTTTCGAAAATAGTCTTCTCTTCTGCTATGGCGCTGAATGTTTAGATCTTTTAAACTACTGATGCGGTTTTGTTTTTTTTAGTAGATAGAGTGAGTCAAGAGAAAGTTTTATAAGTATATTTCATTCTCATATTCTAACGGGCACGAGAACTTAGTGTTTGTATTGAAATGACTCCAAACCGACGAAAAAAAATGGTCTATAGAACCTGAGAACTGACACAGGCTGTATTTCCTCTTCATATTCCATCGGGATTGGAGATGGGAACGCGAACATAACCGAGAACCTGGAAAGTACTGGACCTGAAAGTACTGGACCGAACGTGCTTAATTGTCCCCAACGAAGAATAACTCTTGCCAACCGTTGCTTCTTTGGGTTAAGAAGGCAATTGAGAAACAAAACCCTCTCTAAAAAAACCATGGTGACCTTGTATAAGACCTTGATCATCCCAGTCCTGCTTTACGGCGTGGGAGCATGGACTTTATCGAAAGCGGATGAGGAAACCCTTGGTCGTTTCGAAAGAAAAATTCTCCGAATGATCTTTGGTCCCGTATGCGAAAACAATGTGTGGAGAAGAAGATACAACAACGAGCTGTATGAGTTGTACCGCAAAATGGGCATAGCCAGAAGAGTACGCATCGCGATGCTACGATGGTTGGGCCATGTAGAGCGGATGGACCCAAACGCTCCGGCTCGTCGGGTGTTCGAAAGCGCATTGCAGGGAAATCGCGGAAGGGGAAGACCTCGTCTTAGGTGGCGCAATCAAGTGGATGAAGACCTCAACCGACTTGGAGTGCGAAACTGGAGAGAGCTCGCCCGAAATCGAAGTCGTTATAGAAGGATGTTGGTTGAGGCCCAGGTTCACCCCGAACTGTAATGCCCACCTAAGTAAGTAAGTAAGTAATTGTCCCTGGGTAATATAATTTGTGTTACCCGTGGCGTGATGGTTAGCATTTCTGCTGCTAACCCAGAGGTTCGCGGTTCGAATCCCAACAGACGCAAAAATGTTTTCAGTAACAAACATAGACTTTATTTGATCCCAATTTACACCAATGGAATGTAAACAAGGAAACTACTTTTTATGTTGCGTTTTATTCGCTCGGGGAAGCACTCATTCTAAAAATCAATGAAACACTTGAAATTATTTGTATTCAGTTTTGACAAATTGTCTTCGTGTGAGTGAAACATTTAATGCAAATAAAAAATATTGCTTTTCTTTTTGACATTTGAGTTACATGTACTAGTGCTTCTTGAGTGGATTCTCACTTCAAATCGGGTAGTGCCGTGGTTTTAAAAAAAAATTCAATAAGAACTTTTTTCTACTACGATACCATTCTGCCGGTTCCAAATGGCGAGATGAAAAGCACTTTTCATGGAAGCATTTCTTTCAGACGACTTGACGTGGTGCCCGTGGTGAATATTCGACTGTTGAGTGGGAGGTTCAGAGTTCGAATCCCAACAGAAAACAAAATTTTTTGTCCACGGATATCGTCTATCGCTAGAAGTTGACAAGTCCTTCAATAGATTTTTTTTTTTTTTTTATAAAAAAGAGGAGGCTTATATGCTAATCTGGAGAACTCAGACCTAATTTCCGGTCCATTGTACTACCTGGGTAGCAGCCTTCCCTTTTTTTTGTGTTGCAGTAGTTGGAAATAAGGTGTTAGTAGTTTCACATATAACCTCAAGGGCGACTCGTCCATATGAAACTGGGAGGCTGAAAGAAAAGTAGATGTCCAGAGCGGGATTCGAACCCACGCGTCCGGCCTATCTACTGAACACTCTACCACACGACCGCCCTTCAGTAAAATTGCATTGCCATGAAGAGAACTTTTTAGATAAGCCGTTCGGATACTGCCGAAAATTGTAGGTCCCCTCCACTCCTAAAAGTTATGTTTGTGAGGAATGTGCTAAGCCCCTGTTGTTCCCTCTCTCTTTATTGCACCAACCTGTTTTTTTTTTTTTTTTTTTTTTTTTTTTTTTTTTTTTTTTATTTATAATTAACGCGCACATCAAGGGGTTATGACTACCTTTATAATGCCATTAAACACAGTGCGAGTATTTAGGAAAATAGGAGAGGATTTGAAAGGAGACATCGATGCACGTTGCTTTTGAACTTTTGTGAATCGTAATGCAGGGGAAAAACAGGGCCAGGTAGAACATTCAACATTCGGGTGGTGCGACTGAAATACGAATCTCTATACTTGACTGTACGCCCGAGGTTGGGCTCAAGGTAAAACTGATGAACATTCCTAGCGAGGCGGGTGTTGTGGCTAAATTGTTTCAGGGGAGGAATGCAACTTGCTATTTCACTAGAGCACTGTTTGTAAAAAAAAGCGATAAAAGAGAGAGAGACAGGTGACTTTTCGACGATGTTCAAGAGAATCAATCGATTCTAATTCTACGATTGAACTATCACCTATCAATTTAAACGCTCTATTTTGTACCCTATCAAGAAGGTGCAAAGATGTTTGAGGAGCACCTGACCAGATATGGGAGTTATACTCCAGTTTTGGGCGGATGAAGGCCTTATAAATTGTAGCCAGATCAGAAGGAGTGAAGAACTTCCTGCATCGTCTCAAGAAACCTAAGCATTTAGCAGCGTTTTTGGCGACTTCAAATATGTGGTCATTCCAACGAAGATCATCGTTTACACACATACCAAGTACTGACAGCTTTTCGGTTTCTTCGATGCAGGTACCATTCATGGATAATGGCAATGGGGGAATGTTAAGCTTCAACGACAAGAGACAGCATTGAGTTTTCGAAGCATTGAATTCTACTCGGTTCATAAGACCCCATGCAACAATGCTGTCAAGGTCAGAATTCAATGAGCTTATCATACGCAACCGTTCCAGTTCCACATTCGAAGAGCAGGGACGTGAATTTGGAAACGAATATGAAAAGCTGAGGGTCGAGTCGTCAGCAAAACAGTTAAGCGGATTAGAAGTTTCAGACAAGAGATCATTAATGAAAATGAGGAAGAGAGTCGGAGACAAAACGGAGCCCTGGGGCACACCAGCATTTATGAAGTGGGTATCAGACTTGAAGCCATCCAACACAACTTGTATTGAACGGTCGGAAAGGTAATTTCTAATCCAACGAAGAAGAGACTCATCGATACCAAAAAAGCACGCATTTTCGATAAAAGAGCCTGATGCCAAACTCTATCAAATGCTTTAGAAATATCAAGCGCAATAATCTTACTTTCTCCAAAACAATGTAAAGATTGGTTCCACTTTTCGGTGAGATAAGCCATCAAATCACCAGTGGAACGATTGCCACGAAAGCCGTACTGACGGTCATTAAGAAGCTTTCGCTCTTCAAGATATTTCATAAGTTGACGGTTTATCAACGTTTCCATGACCTTGGAAAGAAGGGACGTTAGTGCAATTGGACGGTAATTGGAAGGGGAGGAAGATTCGCCTTTTTTAGGGACCGGCTGGACAAATGCAGTTTTCCATCTGCTCGGAAAAATCCCAGCAGAATAGGAAAGATGGAAAAGCTTAAGCAGTGGTTTTGCCAGCGTAGAAGAACACCTCTTCAGAATAACAGCGGGGATACCATCTGGACCAGCGGATTTATGTATGTTGAGATCTTTAAGGACTCTCGCAACCGAGCGAGTTCGAAAAAATATCTGCTTCATCAAAGAATTTACAGACTCGAGCTCAGGTGGAGCCAATATGCTATGAGGATGTGTCGAGTTGGCAGCAAATTGGCTTTGTCGATGGAGCTGACATACGGAGAGTCATTGAAAACGAGCGTTAGGACCGATGACGTGGTCGAGTTCTTAATGTTCTTGACAAAAGACCAAAAGTTTTTACTTCCTTTTGGACACAATAGTAATTTTTGCCTTACTTTTTGGTCATGTAAAAACTTAGCCCTTTGTATCTGAGCATTACAGCTATTTCTGGCCCGTTTGAACAAATTTCGGTTTTCTACAGTAGGGTTATCTTTAAATTTGCGAAAACTACTTTCTCGATCCCTAATCGCCTCTTTGCAGCTTGAATCAAACCACGAATTCTCTTTGGGGATGATACTTTTTGTTCTGTTAGGAACAAAATTTCTCATGCCGTTGAGAATAACGTTAGATATCATATCAGCTGATGCATCAACGTTTCCGTCGAGAAAGCACAATGACCAATTAAAATTTCGAAAGAAATTATTCAGGCCGTCCCAATTGGCTTTCTCGTATTGCCACACAGTTCTTTTAGGGACTTTATCTCTTTATTGTTTATTTAACTTGCCAATTATTAGCTATGGGCTACCACCGTGAAATGCAATTCGGATCATACTGAGATTCAAAACTCAAACCATCCACGTGGGAATTCGGCCTTCAGGCGCTCCAACCATTGAACCACGAGTGCCGATTTTTGTGGTTATATACACAGCCTTCATTTAGATCTGCAGACATTTCAATATTTACTTAATCAATTTAAATCTCTCTATTCGTGTTGATTGATAAAAGCTTTGACTGCTTACGACGACGCGACGCGACGTCGATTGCCGATTGAATGATTGAAGAATACTTCAAACTGGTGGATCATTCACTGCAGGCTTTGTCCTTTAATTGCCAGCAAAAACTAAGAATTTTAAAATGGCATCATTTTGGAAAAAAAAAATATTTTTCTCGTTGAATTTTTGATGCCTGTTCTCTTATGCATCCTCAAAGGAAATGCGTGACAAAAGCTAAAACAGCTCACTTTCTATGAACCTACCGTCTTAATGAGGCTAATGATGTTTTAGTTAGAATGTAAATTACTTAAACAAAGCACAGAGAGATGGCGTCGTCCATTAGTTCTTTGAGTACATACATAGGTTGTTTGAAATGGGAATAGGTAAGGTACATTCTAGGAATTGAAATTCCATTCCAATTGAATGAATAAGTTATGCACTTCTCGTTACAAGATTGCGCGAAATACCAAAGCCCCATGGGTAAGCAGTAGCCCAGGTTTGTTCAGGTCGCAATTAAAACAACGCATTAGCCATTCCGGGGCTAATATACCTACCTCCTCTTCCCCAACTACTCACGGCATCTTTTACATTTGGATAATTAATTTTTAATTCAAAGATTCTCGCAGTCCTAATAATTATTATGTATTTGTTTAAGCTTAAGAATATTTTTTTTTGTTTTTTCTTTTTAAATTTTGTATTTATTTCAACTTTCAACTCTGCAAGCTGTGCGGCAGTTTGCGAGGACCGTTTTCGGCGATAATTACTTGTTCGTCTAATTGACTCCGCTTGCCGGAATGGCAGCTTACATGATATTTCCATTTTAATTTTCTTGTTTTTTTTCTGTTTATTCTTATACGTGTGTTGGTTCTACCCTTTGCGTCACCAGTTTTGGGATCTCTCTCCCGGCCAGAGCCGAAGCCATATCAAATGGGGGTTAAAAAACGAAATGATATTTTTAGAACCTTTGAAATATGCTAAACTGGAAATCAGATCGAAGCATAAAACAGGAAGTTATGTGTTGAATGATGCTTTTGAGAGAACAGAAAAAAAAAACAACCCGTAGTGAAAATCTAGTCGAAAATGTTGTGCAATCATTTCGGTTATACCCGCGCTTACCTACCGCGCGCCGCGCCGCCGTTGAACTTCATACCTCGACCAAGCGACCGACAGTTTTCCCATTTCTCTAAAATATAAATTTACCCTTATTTTATAGAATATTCTTCGGACTTTTTGTGCTGTTTTGATGAAAAAAAAAAGTAAAAGAAGAATACAACGACGACAGAGGGAGGCGGAAGGGTGAATCCACCCCATTTTATTCTGTTTGTACTTTGGTTTCTATATTATGCGAACGAAGTAACACAGCTTAACTCTTTTTTTTTTGTGTGTTGCCCAAATTACACCCCTTTCTTGTCCAAGCTTCGTTGCTCGTTGGCGTTGCGCCCACCACCGCCTCACCCCCCTGAAAGGAACCCGTCCGAGGTGGTACATAGGCTTCCATCTTTTACTTATTTTTCGTATTTTTTTTTTTGTTGTTGCTGCTTTTTTTATCTCTGACAAAAAGAAACACTGCGTGTATAGTGTAGGTAGGTAGGTAGGTATATGGATGTCGGTCGGTATCTGTGTTGTAGCGTAGGTATAGCTATCCTTCGATACTGCACTGCAAAGTAAAAAATTTAAATGTCAGCTTTAACACATAGATAACAACATCTGTAGCTGTACCCTGGCTCTGTAAATAATGGAAATGGTCATCTACTTTGCCGTACCGTACCGTACCGAATGAAAATTAGGAAGACGAACGAAGAAGGAACGAGTGAAGGCCGCAAAAAATGTTTTAGTGAATTTTCTTTGAATTTTGGGGGTGGAAGGCCGAAGGAACGCAGAAGGGTGTGCAAAAACGAGTTGTATTGTGATGTAGTGGACTGTTGGCAAACGGTTTTTTCTTCTTTCTTTTTTTTTTTTTCTTCTTCAAAGATCACACATACAGGACTGACTGACTATACGTACTACACAACAGGATGTATTGAGGGTAAAAAAAAAAAAAAAAAAAAAGTAAAATAAAAACGAAAGAAAGTATTCCCCACCAGCCGAACCAGCACCAGCATCGAGGAGTCCTTTGAGTCTTCAATATTCAAGGCACGAAGAAAGTTCTAATTTAAAGCAAGTAAAGGGTGGTTTATATGTATGTCAGCATTTTTCTTACTGCTCAGTGGCTATGTTGTTTCAAAAGTTCGCACTGGACTGTTTTATATGCCATCATTTTTAGTACACACTATGGAGCAGCTCCATCCCTATGGTATGTCCTGTCCATGTGTATGCCTTGCAGAACAACTACAACACAGCACATAGATGTTTGCTTCTTTAAAAAGAAAAAAAAACGAAAAGAAAAAAAAAACAGCAAACGGGGTTCGGTAGGGGGGTGTATTTGCGTTCGGAAATGGGTTAAGCATTTTCCAACTAATTCAAGGAACATTTCTCTACGAGCTTACACATCTCTATGTACCTACCTACCCAGTAACCACCTACAGATGAAACATGAAGCAAAAAAGAAAAAAAAAAGAGAAGGGACGGACTTTCTTCAATCTCATTAGATTAGCGAAATATTTGTAGGTAGTAGGTATCTTGTTGGATCGACGGAAATTCTTCTGAAGAATAACTTTTATCATTGCAATTAGCAATTTGTTCGGGCTAAGGCTATTGCGCCATCGTTTTATGTTATGGGATGTACCAGAGAAAGTTGTCAAAGTTTGAGGCAATTGCTAGTCGTTTGCTCAATGTGGACCGCTTGATTTATTTCAAATAATCAAGAAAATGAGCCGTTACGTTGTTGGGTAGAAAATTGAGCCAACACGAGCGAAGCTACAAGTGATTTTTATGAACTACCGTAGTACTCCCTCAAGTGTCTTTTAAGTGGGGCCATTGTAAGTTGATTTTTTTTTTTAGCTCGCAAAGAGGAAATAAATGGGAAGCAGTGTAACAGCAGGGAGTATGATGATGGTGGGAAAAGGATTTTATTTTCAGTTAAAAGTTTTTAGATCAATATTTTGTCTAAACTTCGCATTGGAACCCGCATATGTAAGCACATTTGTTGCAAGACTTCGTTTGTGAGCAGTGTTTTAAGGATACCTCAACATGCATCCTTTTAATGGTCGTGTATGTTTGCTTAGTATGACCCAATCAAGCTTTCTCTTTTTTCTTTCAATTTGTCTTAGCTTTCGCCGTGTTTTGAAATAACAAGCTTGAAGTCGAACTATTTTGCAAACGGTTCCCTAGTCAGCACCACCTTGCGGAATCTTATAACAAAACACGATGACTAATGGCTGATTCAGGAGGACTATAGCAGTAGCTCTTTAATTCTTATTTCACCTAACGCTCACTTTTAGAATCCATATATTTTTGATCTCCCACGCACAAGTATGACGATTGAAATGCTATCACAAATCGGTGAACGATCGACCACAATCCTGGTTGCAGTCGAACTAGATTTCAAAGCTGTTCGAGAACTTAGTGAAGAATAAAATCCAGGTTTTAATAAAAGAAGACTTATCTGAATCTCAGCACGGCTTCGTTTCTGTTCCTGCCTGAACAGAATGGTGTAGCTGTAGCTGTAATACGCCGCGCTGTCAAAGTCAAAAGTAGGCAAATGCCATAAGAGTGAACACAATGCGTAGTAGTAGCTGTAGCTGTAGAACAAATTGACTCAACTTCAACTCTTGAGCGCGCTGCAGCGCTACATTTTGACGTTTCACACAGAAACAAAACAAAGCAAAATGGCTCAGCAAAATTGACATCTTGCGCTACACCATTGTGGACGAGCTTTCTTACATTCCTCAGCTGCATTCTGATTTTTGATTTGACAGAGCGGAGCGTAGCCGCGGCGTACTACAGCTACAGCTACGCCATTGGGCGCGTTCGAGAACCTATCGGATAGCCTACCTCGGATAGCCGTATCTTGGATACCTTTTTGAACGATTCAGATATCTTTTTCCGGATAGCTGCAGACAACAGCTGTGAAATATTAAAATTCGACTTTTGAAAACAGAAAAACATTCAAAATATCATTGCTAGACGATTATAACTTATTTTTTTCGATTTCCCATGCATTTTAAAAGACTCGTATGCTGAAATAAATGCACACCAAAACAAAAAATCAACATGAAAAGAAATAAAAATAAATTTTCTATCAGCTGATCACTTGAATAGAAAGGTATACCAAAAGTACTCGGATACCTTTAGATAGCTTTTTAGTTGAAATTGGTGTGCGACTCTGCTAAAACTTTAACACGTAAACAACAACAACAAGCTATCCGGATACGATTCTCGAACGCCCCCAATGTAATAAATGCGTTGGAAAATAAATGTCAAGTTGATGTGATGAGCACTGATTTTAGCAAAGCGTTTGACTCAGTTGACCACGACATTCGTATAAGAAAACTTAAAAACTTTTGATTTTCATTCATATAAAGGGTTTTTCAACAAAGACGCTACAAAAGTAGAGCAACAGGTACAGCAAACGACGCCATATTTCTTGTCGTTCTTTTGACATTTCTCTTTAATAAGATTTGCCATTTTATGATGAAAAAATATACGAGCCAGCAACAAGTCGAAATTATTAAAATTTACTACCGAAATTCGGAGTCAGTGGCCTCAACGTTAAGAGCGCTACGTCCAATTTATGGTCGTCATAATCGTCCTAGCAGATCAATTGAGCGTCTAGTGGAAAAATTTGAATCCACAGGCACAGTACAAAATGTTCCCGTGCCAGTGAGAAAAAGTAGTGCCCGTAGTGTCGAGAATATTGCTGCCGCTGAGGTTTCAGTTGCAGAAAGCCCAAATGTGTCTCTCACACGTCGTTTTCAAGCGTTGTTCATATCTGTGACGTCGTTGTGGCGAATTTTGCGAAAAGATCTTGGCCTACATCCTTACAAGATTAAGTTGACGCAAGAACTGAAGCCGCTTGAACACCAGAAGCGTCGTATGTTCGTGAATTGGGCTGAGCGACAACTTGAAAATGATTCTGATTTTCATCGAAAAATCATCTTCAGCGATGAGGCTCACTTCTGGCTAAATGGCTTCGTCAATAAACAAAATATGCGGTATTGGTCAGGCAGCAATCCACACGTACGCCATGATTCATCATTTGGCGCCTCGATCGTGCGATTTGACGCCGTTAGACTATTTCCTGTCGAGCTACGTCAAGTCTATGGTATATGCCAACAAGCCAGCGACGATTGATGAACTTCGTACGAATATCGAATGTGAAATTGCAGCAGTATCAGCCGATTTATGCTTAAAAACCGTCGAAAATTGGGTTCAGCGTCTGGACTTCTCCAAGCGTGCCCGTGGTGCCCACTCAAAAGAAATTGAGTTTCATACATAATGGCATAAAAGGTACTATTATAAAAATAAAGAATTTCATTGATATCCCAAATCGTTCTTGTTTTATTTAAAAAAAACTATTGTAACGCTCTTATTAAAAAATCCGATACAACTGAATAACCTGAAAAACCTTTAAGCCAAATGTGTTGGAGTAGCTCGTTCAGTTAATTCTGTAATTCGAATTCAACCGCTGAACCAATACCAAAAATCTGTGGTAGACCACTCAGGTTCAGTCATTTATTAGGTACTCGCAGAGATTATAGTGTTGTTATATTTTGTTTTTGTTCGTCTCTTAGTCAACATTCTCACTTACGAGTTTGGCAGGTCAGCTCCGGGTGAAGCATCCCAGTTTCCAGTACAGCAGTTAATGTGTACCATCCATAAGTTGACACCAGTCAGTTCCATCCCATACGGTATACGCTCAAGCAGAAGTGTTTTGTGCAATTTTGTTAATTAATATAAAATGGTTGTTTAAAACTCGCCTTATTGCTATCGATTTCGTGGTTTGTCATCAATACTTACTGTTAAACAACACTTTGTGTTCCTTTTAGTTTGGTTAACGCTTTTATGAGAAACCATCAACAAATCCTGAAGCTCAATATTTTTTTCTGCGTTTGTAAAAACCAATTCGGAAGCAAAAAAGAATAAACGGCAATACAGTGCGGAATCGACTGAATACGTATTTATTGAACATTCTACGAATTCATCTTCAACAATGTGCCTTCTTTGTCAAAAAAAAAAAAAACTACAGTGATGCCATTTCTATATTTTTTTTGTTTGGTTATTGCAATTGCAAGGTGATACTTTCTCTGGCAGTAGTATTTCTGTTATTTAGATTTCCTCCGATTGAGTCGGAATCGCTTTCGTAAACGATCTTCATGTTGAGTTGTCTCTTCAGGTGGCTGCGGCTGGTCAGCATTGATGCATATATTATGCAATATTACACATGCAGCTACTATTTTTTTGTCAGTATTAGTTTTCACCCGCAAACCATATGCTTACACAGGAAACCTGCGTTTCCATACACTATACTGCCTCTCAACAACATTTCTGGTACGAACTATTCGCCTCTGGTAATTTTGCATTTGATGGCTTTGACGCATATGCGGATTGTTAATGGTGTACGGTATTGAAAAATAATTCGTACTTGAATAAACAGAGTCACCGATCAATATATAGCTTCCAAATTCATCTGCTTCAAATTTGGCTCGCACTTCCGAATGTCTAAAAATGGTTTGACTATGCACAGGTCCATCCCAAAGAGCAACAACATTCAATATTTTTAAATCGCCTGACGATATTGTTTGCACATTTAGGGAAAACCAACCTTTGCGGTTACAAAATCCTTCGATCTGTAAAAAATAGCTCAGCCGTATTATTGGTGTATGTGTACAATTTTCACTTACTGATTCTCCGCCAGGTGATTACAGTTTAACATGGTTGCAGTCAATGGCCCCAATCGTTCGTGGGAAGTGGGCAATTTTGTAAAATTCTGATGCGGCTCTCTCTTGTTCTGTGAATGTTGCGGGCGTTTTCACAAACTGATCCAAATGTCTTTTTACAGACTTTTGGTGATATGCGATAAACGCTAGAGGCCGACGCATGCATGAAATCTGCAACTACTAACTGCATTGATCCACATGTCATGAAACGTAAAGTAACGAGAAGTTTCTGTTCCGGTGATATAAAACGAGATCTGTGTAAAATTGAGTTCATTATAAGCTTTAATGCTCTACAAATGATATTCACAATACCGTGTTTGTATGATCATGTAAGACACACTGTGCTCTTATCATTTTATCTTAAAATTAACAGATACCACATCTTTGTGTGGTACCCGTGGCGTAATGGTTAGCATGTTCACCTGCTAACCCAAAGGTTCGAGGTTCCAATCCCAACAGAGGCAAAAATGTTTTTTAACGGTTATCGCCTTTCGCGAGGAATTGGCAAGTCCTCCGTTAGTAAATTCATTGCCATGAAAAGCGCTTTCTCAATTAGCCGTTCGGCACCGACCATTCCCTCACAAGGCATGTTTGTGAGAAATGAGCCAGGCCCAGGGACTCCTCGCTCTGTTGCGCCACCCTATTTATT
The DNA here is from genome assembly GCA_949752695.1 of Melanostoma scalare. NCBI lineage: Eukaryota > Metazoa > Arthropoda > Insecta > Diptera > Syrphidae > Melanostoma > Melanostoma scalare. The sequence goes on from OX456985.1 coordinate 56,451,365, forward strand.
TATTTTTTATTTTACATCTTTGTGTGTGTAGTGGCCTGACGATCTTACGATCATCCCGACATATGTTCACGATATAATTATAATAGTCAGTTATCTAATTTTTCCTATATATTAACAGTCTTCGATACTGTAAAGAGAGCCAGTTTTAAATATACTGTCACAAAGTGAAGTTAGTTTGCAGTTTGTTTTATTTTAATATATAATTAAATCTATTAATTTTATTATATTTTAAAATTTATTATATTAATTCTTCTGTAACTAATTGTCAAGACAGCCTGTGCGACTCTGACGACAGGTAATAGTGCTCCACAGCCTTCACCAACGTCAGATCTACAAAACAGGCTGACAGCTGCAATAACCCTAGGTCCTGCCCCCTCAGTTGTTATTGCCACAACTACCTTACCAAAGGAGTCAGCCGTGAGGCCCTCCTCACCAAAAGGTACCTCTGGCAATGCAACAACAACTCCCCCCCCCCTCCCTGCTCAACTACCGTTGCCAAACCATCACCAAAAAGCGGTGATGCAACACCAGCTGCAAAAAGCAGCATAGCCAAATTCATGGCTCAAAAACGGGACCCCAGGCCCAAAGGTAAAGCTCGGCAGAGGCTATTAAAAGCACCAGCGAGCTTTACCTCAACCCCAAAATCGAAATGAATTACACCACCCTAAAATTCCTGCAGATAAATCTCATGCACGCCAAAGCTGCCTCAGCTGCGGCAAGCAGGGAATTTATCAAGCAGGATCTGGACTGCTTACTAGTCCAGGAACCATGGGTGGTAAGAGGCCAAATAAAAGGCCTTCCAACACAATCGTGTAAGTTAATATACGACAACACGCAACTCCAACCACGAGCTGCGCTTCTTATCCATAAAAGAACTAACTTTCTTCCCATTCCAGAATTCATCACAAATGATCTCGTTGCGGTACTAGCTGAGATCCCCACGGCAAGAGGCTTACAAAACATTGTAATAGCCTCAGCCTACTACCCGGGTGATACTACCTCCGCACCACCTGAAGAGGTTAAAAAACTTGTTAGCAACTGCAACGCAAGGGGAAGACAGCTACTACTTGGTTGTGATGCCAACTCCCATCACACCATATGGGGTAGCAAAGACATCAACAAAAGAGGTGAGTCACTTTTAGATTTTCTCATGCACTCAAACTTAGATATTCTAAATAAGGGAAATGAACCTACTTTTGTCACCTCCACTAGGAAAGAAGTGTTGGATATGACAGTGGCAAGTTTTGCCATAGCCAACAACATTCTCAATTGGCATGTCTCGAAAGAGTTATCATTCTCGGACCACCGGCACATCAGATTTGATCTGTCAAGGCCGAATCACAACAATATAGAAAACAATAGGGTACCAAGACACACGGACTGGAATCTCTACACAGAGACACTTCGTTGTGAATTTGAACCATCCTATCCAAACATTGACTCTCCTTATCAACTTGAAAGGGAAGCAACACGCTTAAGCTCACAAATCACAAGCGCATACGAGTCCAGCTGTCGTATTAGACAGTCCAACTCAAATCGCGATGTTTCCTGGTGGAACAGTGAATTGGAGAAGTTAAAAAGAAAGCTTCGAAAGATGTTCAACAAAGCTAAACGAACCAATTCGTGGAGCGAATATCGAACAACTCTAACGACTTACAACTCGTTGATAAGAAGGCAAAAACGACTTACCTGGAAAAACTTCTGTGAAAGTATCGATAACTTGCCTTCTTCAATTAGAGTTCAAAAAGCTTTAGCTAAAGATCATAACAACGGTATTGGTCTCTTAAAAAAATCGGATGGTAGTTTTACCCAAAGTTACAGTGAAGCTCTGAGCCTACTTTTGGCCACTCATTTTCCTGACTGTATACATACCACTGATCAATCTCTAACCACAAATGTGAGTTACACTACACCTAATAGCACAACAAGAAGTCTAGCAAGAAAAATTTTTAACGAAGACTCCATCAAATGGGCAATATCCTCCCAACAGCCTTTCAAGGCGCCCGGGGAGGATGGTATCTTTCCTGCTCTCTTGCAGTATGGAATTGATACCATAATCTGCTCACTCACACTTATCTATAGATCTAGTTTTGAATTAAGCTACATTCCTCAAACTTGGAGAAAGGTGAGAGTAGTATTCATACCAAAAGCTGGTAATAGATCAAACTCAGACCCAAAATCCTTCAGACCAATCAGTCTCACATCCTTCTTCCTAAATAGGTCATGGAAAAAGTAATTGACTTACACATTCGCAGTACGGCCTTAATAGCAAATCCTCTCAATGCTAACCAATTCGCTTACCAAACGGGTAAATCCACTGTTACAGCTCTCCATCAGCTGGTAAGCAAAATTGAGACTGCGTTTGCTAAGAAAGACATCATACTCTGCTCGTTTCTTGATATTTCTGGCGCCTTTGACAATACTACGTACTTGTCAATTCAAACCGCTGCAACTGTCAAAGGAATTGACACACCAACCATTAAATGGATTGACTCTATGTTAAGTGGCAGAATCATCTCCACCACACTAGGTCAAACATCAATAACAGTTAATGCTGTTAATGGCTGTCCCCAAGGGGGTGTTTTATCTCCCCTACTCTGGTCAATTGTAATAGATCAGCTCTTGGACGACCTCAATAAGCTGGGCCTTGATACACAAGGCTACGCTGATGACCTAGTCATCTCTATTCAAGGCAATCAAGAAGCACAGGTCACAAACCGTATGCAAAGTGCCCTGAACAAAGTTAATGACTGGTGCAATAAAGAAGGGCTTAAGGTCAACCCCACCAAAACAGTCATCATTCCATTCACCAGGAGACGTAAAATCGATCTCCAAACACTATCCCTAAATAATGTTCAAATTAATTTTTCCAAAGAGGTCAAATATCTAGGAGTAACCCTGGATAATAAACTCAATTGGAAACCACATCTAGACAAAACCATAGCAAAAGCAACAAATGCTTTCTGGGCCTGTTCTAGACTCTTTGGTAAAAAGTGGGGACTTAGGCCAAAAATGATTTACTGGACTTATCTCACTATTATCACACCCATCATAACCTATGCTTCGCTGATCTGGTGGCAAAAAACAGAGCAAGTTTATGCCCGCAAATCTTTGCAAAAGTTACAAAGACTAACCTGTGTAGGTATCACAGGCGCAATGCGCACCTGCCCAACTTTAGCGTTAGAAAGTTTACTAAATTTTCCTCCGCTACATCAAAGAGTAAAGAAGACTGCTGCACTAAGCGAACTAAAGCTTCTTCTCACTAACCACTCGAGAAAGGAAAACTTACAAGGACATATGAGTATTCTGCAGGTGCTCCCAATACTGGAATCGCCTGCAGCCCACTCCTCGGACTTTATGCCTAAACGCATACTGTTACACCACCCCTTTGAAGTAATCTTTCCAAACCGCTCAGCATGGAAGAACCCTGTAACTCTTACTAATAACTTCCAATACATCTGGTATACTGACGGTTCAAAAACAAACAACGGTGTAGGTGCAGGGATTTATGGTCCCAACTTTAAATCATCTACATCCCTTGGTAACACAACTACTATCTTTCAGGCAGAGGTAATGGCTATAGAATTCTGTATTAGGGAATGCATTAGAAGAAACCTCCGAAGATCAAGCATACTAATCTGCTCTGACAGTCAGGCAGCACTAAAGGCTCTGTCCTCGACAAAAATCGAATCCAAACTAGTTTGGAACTGCCTGACATGTTTATTTCAATTAGCTACTCACAATAAAATAACTCTTTCATGGGTGCCTGGTCATGAAGGTGTACCGGGTAACGAAGAGGCTGACCGCCTTGCTAGGCTTGGCTCTCAGTCCCAATTCGAAGGCCCTGAACCCTACTGTGGTCTCCCAATCAGTAGCCTTAAAAACGAATTAACTACCTGGGAACGACAGAACATGATCAGCACCTGGAACAACTCAAATGGCCATCGTCAGTCAAAACTATTCATTGACTTATCCCACAAACGTATGAAAGAAATTCTTGACATGAGCAAACGTGACGCAAAGTTACTTACGGACTTCTTCACTGGACACTGCTCTCTCAAGTATCATCTTAAAAACATGGGCATCAGCCAAGATGACGCCTGTCGTCTCTGTCTTGAAGACATAGAGACAGCTGAACACATTTTATGTGAATGCCCTGCCTTAGCTAGATCCAGGCTAAAAATATTCGATAAAGGGTTCCCCTGTCCCATTGATATCAGAAACACCTCTTCCTCAAAGATTCTTAGGTTCTTACATGACCTCAGCTTCGAATGAACAAACCTATACACTACGTGTTTTTAAACCTAAGGGAACAGCACAAAAGATCTTTCAGGTCGACGTGCTTGTAAAGGTAATTTTCACCTTCACCCTATTTAATTAAAAAAAAAAAAAAAAACTAATTGAAGAACAAATTGAAATATTAGTTTTGTTAATCAAAAACGTTGAAAAAAGTCAACGTCATCCCAACTATTTTAGTTTTTTCTCTGTGGCATTCGATATACACGACGAACTGCCACCACTTCTTCATCGTTTTCGACTCCAATAAAAGGAAACATATTCAAAAAAACTTACCCAATTGATTCAAACCAACCAACTTAAAAAATTGTTTTCTAACGAAAAGACTTCAATTTTGTATGCTCTATCTACCCCCAAATTGTAGGTTCTCATTTTGGTCGGGTACTATTTATTTCTTCGTATCAATTTGGCAGCTAGTATTTTTATGTTTTGTCAAGAAATGAGTTCATACTCATTTGAGTACTAATGACTGGTATAATAAAATATTTTCTGTTGTTTTTGAAGAGCTAGCTAATACCGGGTCCTAAGTAGTACTCGGTTTCAAACAGACAGAACTTATTTTAATTTTTGATGTGAAGAAATGAGTTGATACCGATTTGTTTGCTATTTTTAGGTCTAGTACCAGATATATCGTTAGTTCTGTGTGAAGAAATCGGCCGTTAATGTTGCTGGCGAAGATAACATCTCTCAGAGGAATGAACAACTCTCTGGTTGTTGCACAGGCTAGGTTAGGTTAGCTTAGGTTAAAGTGGCTGCTAGCTCGGCTAACACACTTAGGCCAGTTGGGCTCATTGTGGTACTACGGTGGAACTAATGTATTCTTATCCTAATGGAACCACTTTGAGATTACAATGAAGCGGAAGAGTCGTAGGGCGTTGATGTGGGTAACATCACTAGGGTCAATAAAGAAACACGAACCTCCTACGTTTGTGAGCTAAAGCTGGGCGTGAACAGAAAAGGTGGGGAATAGTCTCCTTCTTCTCTTTATCCATACACCATACAGCTTCTGTAAAAGTCGTTTGAAGCGACTCCTAGCCTTGCGGCTTGTCGCCCAATAAAACAGTGTCCTATGATGACACCTATCGTCGCACTAATGTGTTTTCTTTTAAGAGAGATCAAGCCATTCGACCTCTTAAGATATTTCTTGGGCCAGATCTGTTTTGTTGCGTTACACGTTAAAATGCTTGACCATCTCAGATTAGTTTTTTCGTATGCGTCCTGCTTGAGCAAGAGTTTGTAGCGACTGGTATGCCGATACTCATACTCTCCGTTTTCGTTGAGAAGGGCAGAAGTGTTCAGCTTCTGACGAGTTCATCTGCTTCGCAATTGTTGCATGAATGCCGAACTTTTGATGTATTACGTGGAAGGGACAGCCCGATATTTAACTAGTCCAATTTAGTGTTTTTGTATAATGTGCTAACAAATAATTTGATGGTATGCAAGAAGAAATATTCAATCGAAAATTCTGCTCAGAAAATAAAATTCGATCAAGGAAACACCTAAAAAAAAGCTTCCTAGAGAACTGCATTTGTCCAGTCCTTCTCTAAAAGGGAGAATTTTCCTAACCTTCATTTACCGTCCCATTGCACTAACGTCCCTTCTTTCCAAGTTCACGGAAACGTTGATAAACCATCAAATCATGAATTATCTTGAAGAACGGAAGCTTCTTAATGACCGACAGTACGGCTTTCGTAGCAAAAGCTCCACTGGTGATTTGATGGCTTATCTCACCAAAAAGTGGAATCAATATTTACATTGTTTTGGAGAAAGTAAGATAATTGCGCTTGATATTTCTAAGGAATTTGATAGAGTATGGCATCAGGCTCTTTTATCGAAAATGCGTGCTTTTGGTATCGATGAGTCTCTTCTTCGTTGGATTAGAAACTACCTTTCCGACCGTTCAATACAAGTTGTGTTGGATGGTTTCAAGTTTGATAAACACTTTTTAAATGCTGGAGCACCCCAGGGCTCCGTTTTGTCTCCGACTCTCTTTCTTATTTTCATAAATGATCTCTTGTCTGAAACTTCTAATCCTCTCAACTGTTTTGCTCACGACTCAACCCTTAGCTCTTCAAATTCGTTTCCGAATTCACGCCCCTGCTCATAGGATGTGGAGCTGGAACGGTTGCATATGATAAGCTCATTGAATTAAGTAAATGAAGTAAGTGTTAGTAAGTGGCTTAGTTGATTTTTAATAATTTTTTTTAAAAAATTAGGTCAAATTTTAATAAAATTGGCCCTCCTGCCTTTTCTTCTTGTCTTGACCCAACCCATCCACCCTGAGCCTTTGTCGCATCTTATGGAAAACACCCTGTATATGTATGCGCATGCAAATCAAAACTAAGGCAAGTCTTTGCCATGACCCAAATCAATGTGTTCGCAGAAAGTCCTTCAACTGATTGCATGGAATTCCGATACAAGCTTGAGAACGAACATAAACCCTCTAAATCCGTTGCCATAAACTTCTATCTTTAACCATAAAATAAAAGAACTTCTCCATCTTCGTTTCCATCTCAATTCTTCAAAAACCCCTTCAAATTTGGAACACAAAAACAAATTTTATTGATTTTTGTCTTTAAAGTATTTTCATCACTCTCCTTCCTCATAAAACTAAACTTTTTTTTTTTATACAAAAACTATCATAAAATCCAAAGGTGTTCGTGCGTACATATATGAGTGAAGAGTTGTTTTGGTATAGTTTCGTTTGAGAGAGCAATTGAAGGAGGACCAAATCACTTTCTCGAATTTCATGTTCTACTTTTACTCGTAAAATCAAAAAATTAAAAATTGAAACTTTATCTTCTTGGTCGACATAGTAAGTGAGTGCCTATGTGTTAGTAGTATGCAGATTAATTTTAAACTTATTTACCATGGCCGCACTGGATTGGGATTACATAAGCAAATTACATGTCCAACTATATCCCTTCACATAACATAAGTAGTGGGATTTATATCGGTTTATGCCCAGCAGCCAGCAGCATCACATACCTATACCTACTTTGCCTTCTACACTTCCTTAAAATACCCCCACATTTCATGCAGGCAGGTGGTAGGTATAGGTAGGCAAGGCAAGTTGGTTGATCCTAAGCCCATCAGCAAACGGTACAAAGGCAGGCACAGGCACAGGCATAGGCACTGGCCTGGCACACGGTGGCGATGGCAATGGTGATGGTGATGGCGATAGCGATAGCGATATAGCGGCAGGCGGGCGTTTGCCAGTATCCGTTTCGAATCCCTCCGTTTGTTTAATTACGGGCACCCAAGCCTTCAATAAATTAATTTTATACTCTTGTCCTCGATCTGTAGAATATCTTAATGTTTACATATCCGATATACGTGGTCGTTGTCGTCGTTACGTTACTAAAGAACAACGACGACGTCTCTATGAAGGCTATACCTTTGCGCATGAATGTAAATACCCTCATCAGGGCTTTGGTTGTAGGACACTAAAGGACAGTGGGCACAAATTCAGTTCTTAGGATATGAGCTTCGTCGAGCAGTAGCAGTAGCAACAGCAGCAGGAGTAGCAGCCAGGACCATACCGAAGCCGGTACGATTTGGGTGGTCGGTCTGTCGGTCGGTCGGTCGGATGGGGTTGGAGTTCTGGAACACATATGGCCAGTGCGGAGAGTGTAGTTTGTGTGGGTAGGTATTTTAAAATGTAAATTTAGAGAATTTGTAAATACGTACGTTAGATATGTATATTTATGTGTGTATGTACCTACCTACTGATGTGATGCCGATGCCAGAGTCTCTTTAATGTTGGCTTGGCCTTATACTAAAGTATAGTGTATGCTGTATGTGATTGCGATTGGGGGGTGTGTGTACGCATTTAATTCAAAAGGGATTTTCAACAATGCTGGATGGAACATGGTAAGTTGAGTGGAGTGGGTGGCGATGGCGGACGGCCTGGCCGATGGGATGATTGCTTCGCATATAGGAGGAGTGGGTGGCCTTCGAATGTTGCAAATTACAGAAATCGCCATGGAAAGTGCCGTATGGTGCTTTCATGTTGATTCTCTAGTAAATATATACTCTTGGCAAAGGATATATAACATAAGAATGTCTAGTCCACTATGCGTCGTCGTCCCTTTTTGGAGTTGGTTTTAAGGTTAAATAACGCCAACGAGCGACGAACGAGAACGAGCACTGAACAGAGCACAACCAGGACCAGAACCAAGTGCGGGGGGAATAATTTAAAATACATTTACTTACATGTCCTACGGGAGGGTTGTGTGGAAGTTTTAGATTCCCCTTGGAGTGTGTAGAGCCCATCCGGCGGAGGTCTGTGAGGATTCAGCGATATTTGATGAAAATTAATTCGTAATTTGAAACATTAAAGTGCGACTGTTGGACATGTGTGTGTGTGTGTGTTTGTGTGTGCGTATGTTAGTGTATTTGCCGTGTGTGTGTGTGTATGGACTGGGACATGGACATGGACACTGACACTTTGTATAGAGGGGGTAAAACTATCGTTTGTTTTTAAGTTGTAGGTATGTGTTGTTAATTTAGGCAACATTTGTGTTCGCCTTGGCAAGCAAAAGGTACACAAATGAAATTGTTAGCCCAAAGGGAAAGAGGCTCTCATGTCGTCTATGAGCAATGGTAGCAAATTGCCAATAGGAGAGCATAGTTGGAGTTGGTATACAAAACTTGGTCATCAATCAATGTAAATGTTTTGAGCTCTAGTTAAAATAATTTATTCTCTTACATAATGGAGAAAGGAGTGGTAGCAAACCTGCAATCTCTCGGATGGTCTGGGGAGATTAGGAAGAACGACCATTTATTTAAAGTAGTGTAGCTCATTGAGTGACACAGTAAGGGACTATGATTTAGGAAGCTTCGTTTGTCCTCTGTGAGAATGTGGAACACAACACACTTGCTGTTTCACAAATAGTTTCTTCTTTTCAAATTTACTACATAAAAAAAACTCCCTTCTACCAGCGTTACAATTTGGACCAAAACTCTGAGTATTCCAGAGCCTCTGTTATGACACTAAATTAACGATTTTGATGAAATTGTTTGCACTGCATGCATACAATTGCTATGCACCAGGCACCATTTGATTGCTGAAGAAAGGTCACACTTGCGATTTATCACCTCCTGATGATTTCTTGATAGGGAAGGTCGAACACCGAATTCTCTGAAAGAAAAAGAAGTAGCATGTTGTGTCTAAATAGGAATGGGGTTCGAAAGCCTTGCCGAAAAGTAAAGGATTTTTTAGTAATTTTTAACCAGTGCAAATTATCTTTTTTTAACACTTATTATTATTTCTATTAATGTAACCATAATTCAAAATGTCAATCTGGTAGACGGCCAAAGAGGGCATACTAATTAATTTTAATTACTTTTTTGTTTCAATTACAAAATTTTATTATGCAAAGAAATAATGGAGACATTGCAACTAACTAACTAAAGGATGTTGCTGGGTGGCAAATCTCAAGCTCAACCTTGTTAAGGCCAGCAGGAAAAATGAGTGATGATGAATGAGGATCTGGAAAGCTTACTTCTGCATGTAGAGTACTAAGTGGCGATGAAGACACAAATTCAGTTTTTTGGCAAAATGCTCCATTCAATTCAGGAGCAGAAATATCGTCCTCCTAACTTAAATGATGTTGAGTTTGACATATGTATTAAATTAACTAAGACTGCAGGTGCAGATGGCCTTGACGTCGAATTTTCCATGGTATGTGAAGATCAGTAACTTCTGATCTCTACTGTAACAGCATTCACCAGCTGACCTGCATGATATGGTTGGAATTAAGCACGCCCGATCAATGAATCCTCAGTATCGTATACCAGATACTAAAAAAGGGAGACCTTACCAATTGCGCCAATTTATAGAGGAGGAAGCCTCCTCATCGTCGGATTTGAGATCTTGTCTGCTGTAATATGTGAACGTCTGAAGACCCAAGTCAGTAATTTGATAAGCCCTTTTCAATGTAGTTTAAGACCAAAAAAGTCCACAATAGACCAAATTTTCACATTACAGCAGTATTTACAGAGACGAGCTGTACATAGCCGCTAGCTTCGGCATCCCCGCAAAACTCGTGCAGGATGACTACATATGTAGAATTCGAGATGCTCCGTCTGGGTCAGTAAAAACGCACCAAAACCTTTGATGTCGAAAAGGGCTTCCGACAAAACGACAAACTGTGAAACTGCGATTTCTTTTACGTCAAAATAAAACTCAAACGTCAACACCAGAGAAATAATCTTTCAAAAGTCTGTACAATTAGTCACTTACGCAGACGATATTGACGTAATATGAAGAAGCAAGCGTGATGTCATGGATGCTTTTGCAAGTTTTGAAACAAGAGCGGCAAGAATGGGTTTAATGGTTAATGAGGCCAAAACGAAGTATGTGCTGTCACAAACAAGGACAGAAAACATTGAAGAACTGGACAAATCGTCACAATAGACAGACATATGTAACTTCTAGGTAGTACAGGATTTCGTCTATCAAGGATCCGATACAGACACGGAAAACTACTTTTTTTTTAATAATTAACGTACAAACACATCAAGGGGTTAATTAATTAATTTATTTAAATTATTTTAAGCGGATAAAATAGGAGCAGTCAAACTCATTTCCTGCTGCATTCGCTGAACGAAGGTTAGGTTAGGTCAGGTTAGGTTAGATGTATACGGAGACCAACACACTTAGACCACAGAGGGTCCATTGTGATACCACTAAGACCAGAAGGTTGATCCCCCTCTGGCCCCTATCTAGAGGATCAGACAGTTGACTATCGAGCTGATCACCAGTTAGTCCAACTTCGTACGAAAAGGGAGAGACTTTTAGGGTCTTTGTTAGCTAATTCGCTGGTATAATCGAAAAAGTAATCACCAAGATAAGTTTTCAGTCTGTAAGCAAGCGCGGAGCATGAACAAAAATATGTCTCCTCTTCCTCCTCGTCGTTCGTCCAAGCAGCTTCTACAAAAGTCATTTTGAGTCAAGTCTTTTGGCGTGTACACCTATTAGGCAGTGCCCTGTAAGGGCACCTAGAATGCAGATTTGTTTAGTCATAAGACATGTACTACTTTTCGTCCATCTGGTGCTCATCTTCTCAGAAGCTTCCTACTTTAGCAAAAGTTTACATGTTGTGGTAGATATACCTTTGTTGTTGTTTTCAGGTCGAAGTTGTTATTTTAGGTTGCCTGGTATGTCTCTCTGACCCGGCACACATGAAAGGTGAATGTTGAACTAGTCTGAAATCTCCTTATGAGACGTGCTACAGTTTTGGACTGTAGATTTTGTAGATACAGAGGCTAACGTTGAACGAAACATTTTGTATTTTGGGTTAAAATGTGCGTAATTGCTGCGAAGAGTAGGGAGGCGGAAGAAGGGGACAGAACGCAGGTTGTGGGGATTAGTATTCATTTAAATCTCCACAAGTAGCCCCAGAGTGTCAATGATACCATTCATAACCTGACTGACGAAAATTATGACAGTGATATGACGATGTTTAGAGAGGGTCAATTAATGAGTTGCAATCGATTTTCATGCGAAGGTAAAATAAAAGGATCAGACCAATGTAAATTACGCAGAGCGAATCTTCAAAATCTTCGTTGAGCCTTCCATTCTACGAAATTCAGTTATTTGGTAGTGTGACCAGGCTTGACTAGCAAATTCAAAGATAATCCTGACAAATGTAATGAATAAAGACTAAGTAACGTATGGAGTGGAAAACTCTTTAGACCAGCGCAGCGCAGCGTAGCCGCTGTACCACTTTAGTGTCAAATTGCAATTTTTTTTCAGGCTGTGCCACCGAGCCACCACCTTTCAGCCTGTGCCACTTTTTTAGCACTGTTTCCGTTTTTTGTAATTTTACCAAAAGTCCCGAAAAGGTAATCGAACAATATTAATTTTTAGAAATAAAATCCGTCCAAGCAGATTTTAAACCAATTTTTGAAATTGACAAATATCGAATTGATTTTGTTTAAAATAAGTTCGTTAAAAATAGTTTGAATGATTACCTATTTTCTGATTTATATGAATTTGTTGCAAAATTATTAACCTTGTCTCATAACAGTGCCTGCGGCGCTGAGAGGGTTTTTTCCAAGCTAACTTTGATGAAAAATAAACTCACCAACCGACTAAAAGTTGAAACTTGCGTATGTTGGCTTCCTTAAATTTAGTAAGCAAATGTGACATAGCTGAGTGGAGTCCTGATGAGCTCCTTATATAAAAACATAAGGAAACCATCACAAGAAAGTAAAATGGGATACGAATTCTTTTAAACAAATTATCTCTTATTTATTATTTACTTATACTTTTATTTATTTATTTATGTTAAGCTATCAATACAAAATGAACTGTTAAACTTTTACTGCCGTATTAATACGGCGGGCGGTTAGTTTGTATCTTACCTTGCAATAATCCTTAAAATGATTGTTAAGATTAGGTGTGTGTTTTCTTCAACTCCTATGAATTCGTTGAGATGGGTGAAATTTTTTACATTAAGTCAATTTTCATACATAGGTACATGGTTACAATAAAATAACGATCACCTTATATTGATTTAACCGGACAAAGGTTACCGTAAAGCACTTAAACGAAAATTGTTTTAGACTTAAACGTTAACATACCTTGTATGCATTTCGAAACACATTCGTTTCATCATCAGCAATGCACCAACTGAAGCGTTGAATGTTTCTTGTTTTTTGATTAGAGCGAGAGGTGAATCATCGATTGATAACAGAACACAAATTACGCACACATCTTTATATTTTGGCAAAGAGACACGATTCTACATTGCTGTTGTCTTGATTTAAAAGATTGCTACTCTTCATAAGCATCTTATTGCCTTTCATGTTTCATTGCGAACTTCTTTTATCAAGCGTATATTGTCTAAGCTTACACTGTGGTTCTCTTCTATTACGTGTGCTGCTACAGCCGATCGTGAGGGTTCGTTTAAACGTATGCAGGCTAAATGGTCATTAAATCTTCTTTTTATACTTCTTTTTGTTTGTCCGATGTATTCTCTATCACAAATATTACACTTGACGGAATAAATTCCTGATTTATTTAGGTTCTCTGTTTTATCCTTAGTCGATCCAAGATAGTTGCTTAGTTTATTGTTATTTTTGTAAACAATGTCATATCCATGTTCTTTGAATATCTTCATGAGTTTATTTGTTATTTGTGGTAAAAAGGTTATGGGTATTCTTTGGTTTTCAATTTTCTCTTATTGTATAAATAAATATGTTAGGTTAGAGTTTCTTGTTTTTCTTGAATGATAGCGATTAAGTTCGTCAATCATTGACTCTTCATAACCATTTACTGTAGTTGTCTTTTTTATATAGTCATACTCTCTTTTGAAGTTCGTTACTGATAATGGTAAATTACAAAGTCTGTAAACTAGCGAATGGGTATGCTGCTTTTTGAATGGGAGCATGTGAGTTGGATGTTATTGTTCTCATTGTGTTTGTTGGTTTATGATAGATTCCAACTTAAATATTTTCACCAAAACGTTTTAGTTAAAGGTCTCAAAATGGTAGCTTCCCATTTTGCTCCTCTTCATAAGTAAATTTTATCGAACTATTTTGGGAATTAAGAAGATCGAGGATTTTTGTAACGTTTTTTCTTTCAACGATTGCAAAAACATCAACAAAATATCTCAACTCTCTAGGTACAAAAGTGTTCTAGGACAAAAGTGTTCGAAGTTGTTTCCGCATAGCCTTAAACGCAGTCAAATGCAAAGTCGTTTCCACAGCCACACTTTCAATCATATCGGCAGCCACATACGCAGGAAAAAAAATATCAAAATTCCTAATGAACCTTAATTGGAAAACTCTCAAATTGTATTGCACCGGGCTATTAACCGGTTACTGTTCTCTTAAGAAACATCTTCACCAAATTAGGTTGTTAGCAGACCCCATCTGCAGACTATGCCTTGAAAATAAGGAAACATCTCTAAGCAATACTACAGAATATAAAGCACTTTTCAGCCTTCTGACTCAGTTCAGGAGCTAAAGAAATGCTGTGAAACTCCTCATGTGCAGTGCACAGAGCTGATCAGGCACAATCCACCAAATAATCTTATCTAATAGAGAGTGTTCAAGTTCATTCATGTTTTTCCCTATAAGCCCAATCTACGCGATTACCAAATGTAGATAACAATGTTTATAAACCCTCGAACTTACAGAGAGATATTCATTATCAGTAACTATAAAAATTTTCAAGAGCATAGCTCATATTCGAATTTCATATAAGGCCATACACAAACTGTACTGATTTTAAAGTGCAGCGTGTTCTCGTTCTCAATAAAAACTACAACTGAGAGTAGAGTAAATCGGCAAAATTGCTATAGTGGTAGTATACCATACTAAACAGAAGGACTTTAAAAGTTTAATTCGAAGAATTAAGAAGAATTCCTCTTGCAAAGAATTCTGTGAAAGTATCTTAGCTCTTAAAAGGAGCAAGGTAGATAAAATAGAAACACTTAGAAAATCAGACGGTTCCTATACCGAGTCTAAAGCTGAGACACTCAGTCTTATGCTGGAAACTACTTATCCAGGAAACCATCAGGTATCAATGGGACCACAAAAATCTGTTTCCCTTATATCAGGTGAATCCGATAAATCTACACGACGTAGCTGGTACACGTTGTCGTTAGTTGCCACTGACGAGGCCTTCAAATATGCCGTGGCATCTTTTGACAGCTTCAAGTCACCTGTAACTGACGGTGTTTATCCAGCCATGTTACAGGAAAGTATAAACCTTTTGCTACCTACTTTAAAAAATATTTTCACTGGTAGCTTGGTTCTAGCCTCTAACACTTTGCCATGGAGTTGCTATACCTTGGCAAAGTGTTAGAGTCGCTATCATACCAAAAATTGGTAAGCAAGACTACTACACAAAATCCAGGCTAGTAGACAGCTGTCGCAGTAACCTTAGACTGCTCAGTGAGACAAACACAGTTAGTTTAACCTGGGTTCCAGGACATCGTGACATTATCGGTAATGAAATGGCGGATAAGCTGGCGAAAATCGGGTCAGCACTCGAATCCAGCGAAGCGAACACTTCAGTTCTAAAGCCACTAGAGCAAGAAAAAAGCAGAATCAAACACAATTTTCTAAAAATCGCCAATGACAGGTGGTCATCTTTAGAAACATGCCGAGTCTCTAGAAACCTTTGGCCAGATATTTCCAAAAAAAAAAACAGAATTTCTACTCCAGCTAAGCAGACCTCGGCTCTCTCTGTTGATTGGCATTCTCACGGGTCACAACTCGTTGGGTACCCACATGATGAGAATGGGCATTAGCACATCCGACTTATGTAGAGGATGCCAAGATGAGGAGGCAGAGGAGGGATCTTTCCACTTCCTCTGTGAGTGTCCTAGCTTAGCCCACACTCGGAAAAAAACCCTCGGAGAATACTTCTTCGACGAACTGGGCGACATCTCTAACCTCCCACTGAGCAACGTCCTGAAATTTACTCAGGGCTCCAAATGGTTCAGTGGGAGTTCCCTACCACAATAACCATCTACCTCTCCAATCCTCCCATTTCCTCATCCTCTGATTTCCCGGGGAGCACAATGGATCCTCGAGATCCGAGTGAGGTGTTGCCACTTGTGGCTGCACCCCCCATTCAACCTAACCTAACCTAAGACTACTACTGACTCGCCAAGAGCTTTAAACCCATCAGTCTTACCCCTTTCCTGCTTAAAACGCTGGAAAGTATGGTCACTTCAAATACATCCTCTGTCCCAGATGCAACATGCTTACCAAAGAGGAAAATCTTGTGAGACCGCACTTCAAAATCTTGTAAGCAGGATTGAATGTGCGCTTGACAGGAAAGAATTTGCGGTAGGCATTTTCATCGACATTGAAGGTGCTTTTGACAATGCTAGCTTCGATGGTATGTGCAATGCTGCCAGAGAACATGGTGTGGACGAGTCATTAGTGTTGTGGATTAAAGCATTGCTAGTGAATAGAACCGTGATCGTTAAAGCAGAGTGTGGAGAATATGTTGCAACAGGAGTGAATAAGGGCTGTCCACAAGGTGGCGTTTTATCTCCTCTTCTGTGGTGCATGTTGATCGACTTTCTTCTTGTAATGCTCAATGGTTCTAACGTTCATGCCCAAGCATATGCAGACGACGTCGCCGTGCTCTCGGTTGGCTCCAGCCTCCAAGCTGTCTGCTCCCGAGCACAGGCTGCGCTTTGTATGATTGACACCTGGTGTGTTAGAAACGGTCTCTCCGTTAATCCTCTTAAAACCAAGGTTGTCCTCTTCACGAGACGTAGAAAATTGACTGGTCTGACGCAACTTACACTTAAAGGCGTCAATATTCCCTTTTCAAATGAAGTCAAACATCTCGGAGTAATCCTAGACAACAAGCTTCTTTGGTATAAACATGTCGAGTCTAAAACTACAAAAGCACTGTCAGTCTTCTGGCAATGCAAAGGAGCCTTTGGCAAGACATGGGGTCTTTCGCCGAAAAGGGTCCTTTGGATCTATTCGGCTGGTACCCGTGGTGTGATGGATAGCATGTCCGCCTGTTAATCCAGAGGTTCGAGTTCAAATCCCAGCAGAGGCAAAAATGTTTTTTCTACGGGTATCGCCTTTCGCGAGGAATTGGCAAGTCCTCCGTTAGTATTCATTGCCTTGAAAAGCGCTTTCTCGATTAGCCGTTCGGAACTGGCAGAAAATTGTAGGTCCCTTCCATTCTCTCACAAGGCATGGTTGTGAGAAATGCGCTAGGCCCAGGGGCTCCTCGCTCTGTTGCGCCACCCTATTTATTTATTTATTTATTTATTTATTTATTTATCTATTCGGCTATGATAAGACCAATCTTTTATTATGCGTCAGTTGTTTGGTGGAATAAGCTTTCGCGTAAATCCGTTATTGCCTCGCTCGCCAGACTTCAAAAGACAATTTGTCTTTGCTGTACTGGGGCCTTTCCCATCACTCCGGGTGTTGCTCTCGACGCACTGCTGAATCTTCCTCCCCTTAATACCTACATTATGGGGTTTACTCTCGAGACCATTTCTCATCTAAAGAAATGTGGTCTATGGCACAATTCGCACTAAAGTTTTGACAAACTCGCAAGCAGCATGTTTTTTGACTCACGTCTAATGGATATGCCGAATGATCCCAAGGCTCAAACAGCGTCAAAAATACACAGTCAACTTTCCGTCGGCTCATGACTGGTCCACTCTAAAATCTGAGCCAGGAAAGGATTTTTATCGAATCTTCACAGATGGCTCCAAAATCGATGATGAATCTGGTGCTGGTACCTTTGTGGAGAACGATGACATACGACTGCACGCCTCTTTAGGCTCATACAGATCCGTCTTCCAAGCACAGGCCTATGCTAAGAACAATGGAGAAGTATTTGTGGTTTGAATCTGTCAAGAGCACAATCATAGATGTCATGCCTCCATTGGATGCAGACGGACCAAACGCATACTCTCCACCCTTTATAAGAAGACTGCAACATTTTTGCCATCCCGGGGCAGAAAAGAATTTAAAAAGCTTATTGGCGTTGCCACGGGTTGCTTCTCTTTTCCCAAACACTTAAACGTGTTAGGCAAGTGAAACCACACTCTGTGAATCTTGTAGAGAAGATGAGGACAACGCGGAGAACTTCCTCTGTGGATGTCCCGCTTGTCCTCGCTTGAGGTTACAGATACTCGGGGCAGACATGGTAAGAGCTGGTTAATTAGACTCCTTATCATGGCAGCGTCTTTTGGCTTTTCTACGAACATCTGGGAAGCTATAACAAAAAGAAGGTTGCTACCTGGTAGTATAATTGACCGGCATTTAGGTCTGAGCGCTCCAGCTAGTTTTTAAAATCTTAAAAAAAAAAAAAAAAAAAAGAATCCGGGGGAAAAGTCCTTATTCGAAAAGTCCAATTCATTGGTTGGTCTCCAGCTCCGGGTATCTACTTATGAACGAATGCTGTGGTGCGAACCTCCCACGTTACAAGCACAAACGCAAACCATTACGTTTTGTGCACTACATGATAATTGCCCTCAAGTTTCTAATAAAATGCCAAACTCCTCCCAATCACGCAATCGTGTCAAATCGAAACAAGAATGTAAGACCAGAAAGTGTCTTAAAATTCATTCCTTACATAAGTGGCCGAAGTAAATTAATTAACTTTAATACTATCGCCAATGACGTTGAACTGACGAAGTCTCTTCCACAATATTTTGCTATATAAACGAGTGAAATTCAATTTTCACTCAGTACTGTCGGACCAACGCTAAACTTATTCGATCATGTCGTTCACTCTGAAAGCTATACTCGGTTGCGTTATCTTTACTACTCTCAGTGCTTTTAGTGACTCGGCTCGCATTCTTGGATTGTTTCCCACCCCGTTTAAGAGCCATCTTATCATTCACAGTGCTATAGCTGATGCCCTGGTAGAGCGAGGTCATGATGTCACCATTGTTGCTACACTGCCGAAAGTTAATGAGAATTCACGATATCGTTACATCCAGCTCGATGTCAAAGAGTATTCACCGGAGTTGCTAGCGGAATCGATAAGAAATCCACCGAATATTTTCAACCGCTACACCTTTTTTGCTGATGAGATAAACAGATACCAAAATGAAAGTCTGAATCAACCAGCAATGCAAAAGCTAATGAAAGAGGAATCTTTTGATTTGGTCATTCAAGGATTTCAATTTAACGAATTTCTATTGGGAGTTGCAGCACATTTTAAATGTCCAGTGATATTATCGTTTATGATTCGGACATATCCGAGATTGAATAATCTCGTGGGTAATCCTCAGGAGATTGCTTATGTTCCAAGTTGGTCGAGTGGTGGAAGACAGCCAATGGGATTTATTAATAGACTTAAACATTTCCTTTGCGTTACTCTGATGGAAAACAGTGTTGTAAATTATATCGAGCAATCGAAACAGCTGTACTATTACAAGTAAGTGCTAAACGAATATTTTTTACTTGCGATGATAGGTACTGAAGGGTGATTTTTAAAGCGTAGTTTTTTTTTAACCAAATAAAACGCTCAAATTTGCATCATATATTCAAAAATTTTATTAGTATCGATAAATTGGCTATTGGCTTTTTCTTTTAACGTTTTAAAAATAACTTTATGTTAATGTTGTGAGCGGCTTTGTTACTCCAATCGGAGAGTCTAATTTTGCGTCACTTTTTCGAGTATTTCGGGCTGTATTCCACGAATTACGCGTGTTATGTTATCCTACTGTAAGGCCGCGTTTCCATTTGCAAGAAATGTCTGACAGTCTGCCGACAGTGACTTGCAAGTGGAAACTGCGAAGCAAGTTCGATCGCGACAGTCGTTGCATAACTTCTTGTGAGTATTTGCGAGTGCAATACATTGCAGGTTGAAACAGGTTTCCATTGAATCGCGACAGTTCTTGTAGCTTACCGAAATAGTTTCGTATATATCGCGCTCGCGGCTGGTTGGTCAAAAGAGAGTACGTGAATTGTCTCGCAAAGAAATAATGCGGTAAATTGAACGTTACGAGTGTAATCCGTATAGATTTAGATTTAGATTTAGATTAGATTAGATAGTTTTTATTATTCAAATTCATTTTTAACTACTTTAAAATAATATAAAAACATATATGCATGGCATTATGCCGTCTGCCCGATCATTTAAAAAATTACAATAAATAAGTTCTCAAAAGTTCCCACTCCTTATTTTATTCCTATAATTTAGCGCATTTTTGGCAAAATTAAAAAGTTTTTCCACATCCAGCTCGTTTAACTCCGTTATACTCTCATCATCCGAAAGGTAGTTTTTTCCAAATACCTGACGCCTCACTTCACTTAATATTGGACATTTCCCAATGAAATGTAAGACATCTTCTCTTTCATTCCTGTTGCATAGATCACAAAGACATGGAAGATCTTCCCTATGTGGTATGTAATTCAGGTTAATAATTTCACCTCTCAACCTCATCATCATTGATATAACCTGAACACTGTTTTTATCATGGAAATAGTTTTTTCCTACCAAATTGTGGTCCAAGCGACTGTACACTGCTCTATGTACCGAAGCTTTTGCTTCTTCTCTATACTCCAGTAGCTTCAGTTCATCAACTTTCTCCACCAGCTGATATAAAATTGAACCCCAGTTATCTACATTTCCAATACTTAGATCAACCTCCATCTTGCATTGAAGCGCCAGATCCATCCATTCCGCATACCAGCTTGACTTGTTATCCACCGCTTTTAACGCCACTATTTTTGGAAGCCTTGTATCCGCCATTTTCATTACCTTCAGTATGTAGTCTATCTGCAACTTCAAAGTTTTTATAAACAAGGGTGAAAGTCCTGTTTCGATCATCAACAGATAATTTGGAGCATTAGCAGGAATACAGAAAATTCGTTTTATATAGAACCGTAGGAGCTTCTCTACTGCCTCATGTTCTTTATATCCCCACACCTGTGCCCCATAGAACAAAACTGATTCAGCCACTGCTTCAAATACTTTATATTTACTGCTATGCGCAATTGCTCCATTTGAAAAACATCCTTTCCACGTCGCATTGATTGCAGCTTTTGCCTTGGATAGTTTTTCGTTGAGGTGTTTACTCAAATTGAGGTTTGACGAAAGAAGCATGCCTAAGTACTTGAACTCATTCACCAGTTCTAATTCTCCGCCATTGTAGTTCCAAATGTCCTTACGACTTCTTCTACCACCTCCTTTTTTAAAAATTATTGCTTTGGATTTTTCTCGGTTCACTGTCAAATTCCAGAGCTTACAGTAGTCTCCAAGCCGGTTTATCATTAGTTGAAGACTTTCAGCGGAGCTAGCTAACAACACCACATCATCCGCAAACATCAGTCCCTTAATGCATGTATTTGCATAAAGAACACCCCCCGGAAGTCCATCCAGCAGATCATCTATGAATAACGAAAACAATGTTGGGCTCAAGGCGCATCCCTGTTTCACACCTGATTTTGTCTCGAACCAGTCTGACATCTCTTCACCATTCCAAATAGCAGCTTTGTTCCCTGTATATAGGTTTTGTAAGACTGTTCCAAACTTAAGTGATACTCCTTTCAAGTACAGCTTATAAAGCAACGCATTTCTGTCAATGGAGTCGAAAGCTGCTTTGAAATCCACAAAAAACGTGTAAAGTTTTTTGTTTTGATTCTGGAACGATTCCGCGATGCTTGTAAGGACAAACAGTTGATCAACTGTTGAGTAGCCTGACCTGAACCCTGCCCTGTAATCCGTATATATGGATTGTTTATGGATGTTAAAAATCTCAGCGTCAAGAGGAGTATATCCTTCGTTGATATTGAATCACGGAATCCAATGTCCTGTTTTTTTTTTTTTAAATAGGGTTCACTGTTAAAAACAAAACTTCCAAATAAACTGGGGTCATCCATGTGAGATTGAAATATTGTTGAGCGTCTTCTATGTTTAGTTCGTTTAGCAAATTATAGAAGGCACCAGCTTCCCGTCTTCCTAAAATCCAATCTCGCACCCAAGTTGATCGCTTTTTCTTTTTTATAAAGTTGTAATTGCAGCTCCTAAACGTTGACGTGATCTCGCCATGACTTAACAACTTTAATTGAATATGCAATTTCGAAAAGGGCACATCTCGGATGTTTTGTCAAAAACCTTTTTTCATGTCATTGTGTTCTTAATACTTGTATACACCTATTATGACACTATCTAACAGATATGCCAAGGAGATTACCAACTGGAAAGTGTTGCTGGACGTGTCACTATCAGACCACAGATACATTCAATTCCATGTAGCAAATGTGATTCCCACTCCTTTAGTTACAAGAAATCCCAGAAAAACTAACTGGACACTTTTCAACGATGAGCTCGGTAATCTCGTCAAAACCCTACCTAAGCTCTCAACATCACAAAAAGTGGAAGATGCAGTTCTAGAAGTGAATTGTGCCCTTACAAGTAGCTTCGAGCTGGCATGTCCAGCTAGACAATTACCTAGTAGATCTATGGTTCCGTGGTGGAACAATGAACTACAGAAACTTCGCAGGGAAACCAGAAGTATTCTGAATAGGTCCCTCAAGACCAAATCAGATGTCGACTGGAACCTGTATCGATCTAAACAGAAGGACTTTAAAAGGTTAATTCGAAGATCAAAGAATGCCTCTTACAAGGAATTCTGTGAAAGTATAGAAACACTCAGTGAAACTAGTCGACTTACTAAAGCCCTTAAAAGGAGCAAGGTAAACAAACTAGAAACGCTCAGGAAATCAGATGGTTCCTATACCGAGTCCAAAGCAGAGACACTCAGTCTTATGCTGGAAACTCATTTTCCAGGAAACCAGATATCAATCGGACCACAGCAATCTATTTCCCTTAGATCAGGTGAATCCGATAAATCCACTCGACTTAGCTGGTACACGTCATCGTTAGTTGTTACCGACGAAGCCATCAAATATGCCGTGGCATCTTTTGACAGTTTCAAGTCACCTGGCACTGACGGTGTTTACCCAGCTATGTTGCAGGAAAGTATAAACCTTTTGCTTCCTACTTTGAAAAATATTTTCACTGGTAGTTTAGCCCTAGCGTATATACCAACTTCATGGCAGAGTGTTAGAGTCGCCTTCATACCAAAAATTGGTAAACAAGACTACTCACTCGCCAAGAGCTTTAGACCCATTAGTCTTACCTCCTTTCTGCTTAAGACGCTGGAAAGAATGGTTGAGATTTACATTCGTAAAACCTCACTCCAATTACACCCTCTGTCTCAGATGCAACATGCTTACCAAAGAGGAAAATCTTGCGAGACCGCACTTCAAAATCTTGTTAGCAGGATTGAATGCGCGCTTGACAGGAAAGAATTTGCGGTAGGCATTTTCATCGACATTCAAGGTGCTTTTGACAATGCTAGCTTCGATGGTATGTGTAATGCTGCCAGAGAACACGGTGTGAACGAGTCATTAGTGTTGTGGATTAAAGCAATGCTAATGAAGAGAACCGTAATCGCTGAGGCGGACTGTGGACAATATGTTGCAACGGGAGTAAATAAGGGCTGCCCACAAGGTGGCGTTTTATCTCCTCTTCTGTGGTGCATGTTGATCGACTCTCTACTTGTAATGCTCAATGGTTCTAACGTTCATGCCCAAGCATATGCAGACGACGTCGCCGTGCTCTCGGTTGGCTCCAGCCTCCAAGCTGTCTGCTCCCGAGCACAGGCTGCGCTTTGTATGATTGACACCTGGTGTGTTAGAAACGGTCTCTCCGTCAATCCTCTTAAAACCGAGGTTGTCCTCTTCACGAGACGTAGAAAATTGACTGGTCTGACCCATCTTACGCTTAAAGGCGTCAACATCCCCTTTTCAAATGAAGTCAAGCATCTTGGAGTAATCCTGGATAACAAACTTCTTTGGTCGAAACATGTCGAGTCTAAAACTACTAAAGCACTGTCAGTTTTCTGGCAATGTAAAGGAGCTTTTGGCAAGACATGGGGTCTTTCACCGAAAAGGGTCCTTTGGATCTATACGGCTATGATAAGACCAATCATCTCCTATGCGTCAGTTGTTTGGTGGAATAAGCTCTCGCGTAAATACGTTATTGCCTCGTTTGCCAAACTTCAAAGAACAATTTGTCTGGGTGTTACGGGGGCCTTCCCCAGCACACCGGGTGCTGCTCTCGACGCACTGTTGAACCTTCCTCCCCTTGATACCTTCATCATGGGGTGTACTCTCAAGACCATTTCTCGTTTAAAACGATGTGGTCTCTGGCACAATTCGCACTGGAGCTTTGAGGAACTCGCAAGCAGCATATCTTTTGACCCACGTCTAATGGATATGCCGTCTGACACGATGATCCCAAGGCTCAAACTGCGTCAAAATTACTCAGTCAGCTTTCCTTCGGTTCAGGACTGGTTCGCTCCAGAATCTGAGCCTGGAAAGAACTGTTATCGTATCTTCACAGATGGCTCCAAAACCGACGAGGGTTCTGGTGCTGGTGCCTTTGTTGAGAACGACGACATACGACTGCACTCATCTTTGGGATCATACGCATCCGTTTTCCAAGCGGAGGCTTATGCTATCCTAATGGCCTTGAGCCACGTAACGAACAATGGATGGACGGGGAGAAGTATCTTTGTTTGCAGCGATAGCCAAGCTGTGCTTAAGGCCCTTCTCAACCCTCTAACCACTTCGAAAGTGATCCAGGAATGCAAGAGCTCTCTGAATGCGATCGGAAGATTAAATTCCTTGAGTCTCATTTGGGTTCCAGGCCATCACGGCATAACTGGAACTGAGATCGCCGATGAACTCGCTAGGCAGGGATCTCAGACAGCTTTCTCAGGACCTGAACCGTCGCTAGGTCTGCCAGCGTCCTCAGTGAGGGCTTCAATCAACGATTGGATCTGTGAAGAGCACAACCGTAGATGGCATGCCTCCATTGGATGCAGACAAACCAAGCGTATGCTCCCCAACGTTAGTAAGAAGACTGCAACATTTTTGCTAGCTCGTAGCAGAAAAGACTGTAGGAAGCTTATTGGCGTTGCCAGCGGGCACTTCTCTTTTGCCAAGCATTTAAACGTGTTAGGCTTAAGTGATACCACACTCTGTGAATCTTGTGGAGAAGATGAGGACACCGCAGAACACTTCCTCTGTGAATGTCCTGCTTTTTCTCGCATGAGGTTACAGATACTCGGCGCAGACATGGTGAGAGCTGGTAACTTAGGCTCCTTACCATGGCAGCGTCTTTTGGCTTTTCTCCGAACATCTGGAAAGCTATAACAAATAGAAGGTTGCTATCTGGAAGTACAATGGACCGGTATTTAAGTCTGAGTGCTCCAGCTGGTTTTTTAAAAACCTCCAACAAAAAAAAAAAATAGTGCGTGCAGTCCCCCCGCGCGGAAGAAGTGAAACTTCCTAATATGAAAATGAAAATAGGAAGGGGTAGAAATTTATTTTGAGTGAACTCGTATTGTTTCTTTAAAAGAAAAAGAATTAGAACAGTGTCCAAGTCCAAATCGTATTTATAAACACTTTCATCGCTGTCTAAGAAATGTCTAACTTTAGACACCGAAATTGGTTGTCTAAACTATGGCTAAAGTGACCATTGATACAGCAAAAAACAATTTTGTTGAACATGTTATAAAACACTGTTGAGGGTGTTAAGACCGAAAAAATTAAGTAGTTTGAGGTGCAAAAATACTACTTTCAACAATTCCACTTATAAATTGCACAAATTTGATCATTTTATGAGACTTGGAAAATCAAACATGTTTAGACATGATCAAACATGTTTAGACATGATCAAACATGTTTAGACATGATCAAACATGTTTAGACATGATCAAACATGTTTAGACATGATCAAACATGTTTAGACATGATCAAACATGTTTAGACATGATCAAACATGTTTAGACATGATCAAACATGTTTAGACATGATCAAGCACGTTTAGACATGATCAAACATGTTTAGACATGATCGAACATTTTTGGGCCGGGCTTAAATGGAAATTGCTTATATATACATGATTATGCCTCCGCTAACTACTACATACTCATTACTACATATATCAAAATTCTAATAAAATCTTACAGTTACCACTCACCAAAAGCTCTGATTTGTACATACATACATACATATGTATATTGTCTTCCTAATAAAATTCCGCAGTCAGCACATTCGAGGAGAAACTTAACAATTGGTTTTTTTGTTAGAATAATTTAACTCAATCGATTTACACATTTAGTAAGCACTTATCAACATATGTACATACATATTTACATACATTTATGTATATTATACAAATTAAAAGAAACTGCTTTAGATATTTTCTATCGTTTCATTGGAGAAAAGAGTAAAACTCAACACTGATCGACTTTTCATTTTACGACTGAATATGTTTAACACGGAAGTGTAACGCTGCATGTAACACGGAAGTGTAACGCTGGATGTTTGCAAGTCGCATAAGAAGTTTCACTTCAACTTTAGATATTTTCTATCGTTTCATTGGAGAAAAGAGTAAAACTCAACACTGATCGACTTTTTCATTTTACGACTGAATATGTTTAACACGGAAGTGTAACGCTGCATGTAACATGGAAAAGTAACGCTGGATGTTTGCAAGTCGCATAAGAAGTTTCACTTCAAAAAAAAAATACACCTATTATATTCGAAAAAAGCATATCTCCGATATTCGTTCTATGGTAGATGTTATGGCGCGCAGAGAAATAATTTCGAAAAGGTCACAACTCTGAGAGATGTGCCCTTTTCGAACTTATTGTTTTAATATAAGTCCGTTAACCGCCACAATAGTTCTGTCTCTTTTGTTTTTGTGATATAAGACAACAAACTTATTGCGTCATCCATCAGTCACTGAGTAGTCTAAAGTTAGTAAACACGTGCGGTTAAGCATCCACCATGAGCGATTCGGATAATGAAATTCCGAAAAAAAAAGAAGAGAGGTGTAAGAAATACCGAAAAATATAAACACGTAGTCATAAAAACCGCTAAAAAACAAAACTTGCCATTACCTACATTGCCTGTACAAGAAATTTTTTATAGACAGCTGTGGGTCTATGAATTTTGCATTCATAATATATGAAAACTGGCAAAGGAACATTTTATTCCTATCATGAAGGACAAGCGTTGAAAGGCCCAAATGAAGTATCCACTTTTTTAAACGATTACGTAAATAAGTTTGTTTCACGATCAGTAACTGATCTTCATCTTTTTTGTGATGGGTGCCCCGGACAAAATAAAAATACTGTCATAAGATTTTTGATGGCATTATCTGTCCAAAGAAATATGATGATCCATCTATATTTTCCAGTGCGCGGCCACTCTTTTAACGATTGTGACAGAAATTTTTCAGTCGTGAAAAGGAAAATTAGACGCGAAGATCGTGTGTTCACGCATCAACAATATATTGATCTTATAATACAATCCAGCAACACCGAAAAATTTAACGTCGTACAAGTAAATACAGAAGATATAATAGATTTCAAAAAATGGGCTCAACTAAATTTTAAAACTAAACCTTTATCAGTAAGAAGTTATGGAAAAGATATGCCTAAAAATCAAAAAGTGAATTTTTAAATATCGACTTATTATGAATATGTTTTTGATCCAAACAAACCTGGTGAAGTTATCACAAAAAATTTTATTGATAACAACATCTCTCACGAAATTTTCGTTTTTTCTAAAGTAAAAGGTACTTGCAGTAACTTACTAAGCCAAGCTGATCGAGCTTACAATAGCAAAGTACCAATTAATCATTTGAAAATTGCAGATATTGCAAAGGTAACACAGTATATACCATCAGAATTTAAAGAATTTTATGATGAATTTGTGCAATGGCCAACTACACAGGAACGATAGCTTCCAGAAGAGGATTTTTAAACCAAAAACAAATATTTATTTTGTTTTAGTATAATATTTAATTTAAAATTGCTAATAAAAAAGTTTCGCTAAATTTATATGGTTTTTTTCTTTAAATTATGAATACTCAACGTGGTAAATTTCGAAAAGCGCACATGTCATGAATTTATAATATCGAAATATACATATAAATAACGTTAACATCGAAATAATTCTGTAACTTTCGAGGGTTACGATACCCTAAAATGTAACTCAAAAATATTTTTGCTAAATATTATACTTAATTAGAAAATAATTAGTTTTTTTCATTTCCTGGAAAGTTTAAATATTCAGATATGTCATATGTGCCCTTTTCGAAATTGCATATTCAATTGTAGGGGATCCCAGGATGCTTAATTTGCAGTTACTAAAGCGTCATGGGGACTTTTTGGATTGTGAAGTTTACGTTCTAAAACATAAAAAAATGTATAGCAATTTTCCATTTTAGTGGGGCGAAGAGCATGTATGAACTTTTAAAAATGTAAAAAAAAAAAAAACAGTCACATTGAAATACTCGAGCGCGTCAGATATTCATAGAGTTAACGGGCCTTATCTTACTGATTACCGATAAATATTAATCTGATGGTTAACTGGGACGAGATAGGCATATAGAGAGGTGGAAAAAAAAGAGTTATTCGAGCGTGTCAGATTTTTAAGGTTAATGTAAAGTGAACTCGAAAAAGTGTTCTATTTAAATGACTGACGACTTAAATTTGACCAAAAGTCATGGCTGATTTTAAAAAATGTAAAAAAATGTGAATCGAGTGCGTCAGATTTCTATGCAGTAGTGGTATTAACTTGATGTTTTTGTCCTCCAGGATGATAATCTCACAATTATATGGAGGAGTACTGTTCGTCTGACAATTTTGAAGTAACAATTATTTTTTATTACTGGATGCAATAAAAAAAAATATGTACACATACATATGTATATATACAAATTTTCATTTGAAATTTTGTTGACAATACAAAAAAAAACTTCCTGAAAGTTTGAGCCTTTAATATCAATTTTAAGTGCTCGATCAAGAGGTCTGAAGATTTCCCACTGAAAATACACGGAAACTCTGATTTTTTATTTTTAAATTTTTACAGCTCAGCGGCATTTCATGGGATCGCTTTAACCGAAGATGGTTTTTTCTTAAAACAACACTCTACGAAAGTGCCTTTTGCGACTTAGTCATAACTCACACCGGCCGGCGAGGTAGTACGGGCCACTAAACCAGATTTTTCCATAAAATTCAAGTTTTTGCTGCAGTTATCTCGTAAATCACAAGAGGTACGGAAAAATTATGAGTAACAAATTTGTAGAGAATTTATTTTCCTACAAAAAAGTCTTTTGGACCAGTTGCTAATGTCAATATTAAGCGAGATATTAACCATCATATTGTAATGTACACCCAACATTAGATACCAATTTAATATACGAAAACGATTAACCGAACACACAAGCGAAATGTAAGAAATGTAGGTACATCTAACAGAAGGTAGTGCTTGGAGTCAGTGTGTGTGTATGCAGAGCAATACCGGGAGGAGAATGTGTCCAGCCATATCTAATGGGGATTATAGCAAACTCTCTCTATGTTATAAATTGCTCGAAAGCTCTCGATGTTTCACACTGATGGAAAGCTCTAGAAGTAATAGGATTCTATATAAAAAGGTCGCAAAAACAACCAGAGGTCAGTTTGGATTTTAGAGTGATAATGTTAAGAGTGAATTAATGTGATTATTTGTAGAGTTGAAATCGAATAAAGAGAGATCGAATAAAAGTGGTAGAATTAAATTCAAATTTAGAAGTTTTATTATTGCGAACTAACCGCACGTTACAATATATTATACTTTTTCTTGACGATTTTACCTAAATCTGCCCCAGAAAACTGTCTGATTATATGTTTTCCGTAATCCTGATAGGATTACCTGCAAAATTAAAAAAAAAAAAAAATTATCGGGCTCGAGTATGTATTTCAAAATGTTTTTTTTTACACCAAAACAAAAAATATATACCATAACAGTTCTTGAAGAGATACAATTTTAGGCCTTTAGTTTGAAAGATTTGTGGTAGAATTTTTTTTAGGAGTCACTAAATGTAGTCAGAGCTGAAGCAGATATTGTTTTTGGTGTAGACTTAAATCAAAACAACAGATTTCTCGGTTTTCTGTAAGCATTTTTTTAAACGATTTGTGATATAACGTCATTCGAACGTACACCACACGAAGTAAGTATTTCTAATAAATTTTTTCTCTTTTATTTCAAGTGCCAACTTCCCCAAGGAAAAGTATCCACCCTACGAAGACATGATTAAAAATATTTCACTTGTGTTTACCAATCATCATTTCACGCAAAGTCCTATTCGTCCAGATGTTCCAGCATTGATAGAAATCGGTGGCATTCAAATTCAAGAAAAGCCCGATCCATTGCCTGAGGTAATCCCAAAAACTTATCCAAATACTGCATCTGCGTGCTTATGTTCTGTTCGTTTTTTTTTCAGGATTTGAAAGCCATTCTAGATAAATCATCAAAGTACGGAGTTATTTTCTTCACTCTTGGCTCTACTGTCAAAGCAAACAAACTGGATCGTTCAAAAATGAAGATCATATTCGATGTGCTCTCGAAGCTTCCCCAAACTGTTCTATGGAAATGGGATGGCACTGATTTTCCAGGAGAATCTCCCAACATAATCTACCGAAGCTGGTTGCCCCAGAATGGTATTCTAGCCCATTCAAATGTTAAACTTTTTCTCACTCATGGTGGTCAGGGCAGTGTTATTGAGTCGGAATACTTCGGTGTACCAATGGTGGGAATTCCAATGTTCAGTGATCAACCGGCCAATATGCTCATGGTAAAGGAACTCGGCTTTGGATTGTCTGTAAACTACGGAACTCTCACACATCAGGGGCTCAGGAGTGCAATTGTAGAAGTTTTGACCAATGAAAAATATGCTAACAAAGTTCAACAGTTCGCCAAACTATACAAAGATCGACCGATGTCTGCGAAGCAAACGGCAGTTTACTGGGTGGAATATGTCCTTCGACATCATGGAGCTCCTCATTTACAAAGTCCTGCTGTCCATATGAATTACTTCCAGCTTTTATCACTTGATGTTATTGGTTTTTTGATTGTTGTTCTCTATATAGCCTACAAAGTCATTAGGACCGTCCTGTTAGTGATATTTAGGATGTTCGTTAGGAGGAAAACCAAGAACGAATAGAACTTTAACCTGATTTTTTATACTTTTTTTATATTTGTCTTTGTAAATATTTTCGTCACTTTAATCACATCAAAAGATAAGTCATAAAGACTAATACTCGCATAAGCCTCATTTGTTATTGAAGATTTAACAAACTTAGCTCTCACAATGTCTTGGCAATTGGAAACGACTAACTACATACGTTGATTATTTTTCAGGGCTTTGATTGTATGTGGAGCACTAAGAAAGTTCATTGTTCTGCCAAATAATCAGCTTGTTTTGCTTACTAAATGCTCGCAAAGAATGAGGGATTGGATAATGAGGAAAGTGACTCTGCTCTTACTATGAAAGTACTAAGTGCTTGTTACTTTGATAAGGTTAGGTTAGGTTAGGTTAGGTTAGGTGAGGTTTTGTTATAGGTAGATGAGGATGTGAAAGGGGCGGTGGGAGGTGACAAGTAGTACTGGAGTCCGTATGAACTTAAGGATGCTAATAATTATAAGAAAGGAGCTGCCGTCCAGTTCATCCAAGAAGTAACCTCTGCGGTCTTTTTCTCCTAGTGTGGACCAAGCTTGGGCACTCGTAGCGGTAGTGAAATGATCCTTCGAGGAGCCCCTGGACCTAGCGTATTTCTCACAACCCATGCCTTGTGAGGGAATGGAGGGGACCGACAGTTTTCTGCTGGTTCCGAACGGCTAATTGAGAAAGCGCTTTTCATGGCAATGAATTTATTATCGGAGGGCTTACTTATTCCTTCTTCTGCTCTTCGCAATTCGTCATCATCATCATCCTTTACACAAGTTGGATGAACTGATGCGCATATTCGCATCATGTCGGTACACAGTTGTGGCCTGTGAGAATGTTAATCAACAGAGAGAAAGAGAGAGAGAGAGAGAGAGAGAGAGAGAGAGAGAGAGAGAGAGAGAGAGAGAGAGAGAGAGAGAGAGAGAGAGAGAGAGAGAGAGAGAGAGAGAGAGAGAGAGAAGAGAGTCGTGGCCTGCTTAACTGGAGTAGAAATTTTGTATTTTCTTGAAAATATCTGTCCATAGCTTTCTGGAAACCAGGCAAGTTTCTAAAGAAAACAACCTGTTATTGGCGGTTTTTAAAAATATTAATTCGATTCTGTTTTTGTTCGCTTGAGTATCTTGAGTACAGATGTATTCGTCTTTCGAGTGATATTGAAACAATTTTGGTCAGCTTGTCCAACATTTCGGTACCAATTATGTCACGTTGTGCGAGAACCCAAATTGAAGTTGCGGTGCTCATTAAGCTGAAAAATTTCAAATTACTGCGACAGCTTTCTACGAACGTGAACTTTGTGGCAAGGATCAGAAACCATTTCTGGCCGTCTGGCTTTCTATGAAGATGCCAATTTTTTTTTCAAAATTGCTGCTTAGTTCTGGGCAAACTTTAATTCTTATAGGTCTGTTTTGAACTTAGTCAGAAAATGATTCATTCATAAGACATGAGTAAAAAACATCAAGTCAGCGCAAATTAAATTTTCAATCCTAATTTTCAGCGATTTTACTGAAGTGACGATGATGTGCATGATTCACTGAAAGGAGTTAAATTAACTAAAACAAAATATGAACACAGCTCAAAAACATTCAAAATTCCATTGGACTTTTTTTTTTTTTTAGATTATAGTTTAGAACCAGAGATTGATGAATTTTATAGACATTGTCTATTAAACAAAAATTGTTTTTGTGTCACTCGGGCGTATGAGTACCAATATTTTTTTTTTTATGCCGGTAGTTGTGCAGAGGTGAAATTTTTACTTAAGTGTCTGCTCGAATCCCAAGCCGCACATCTAGATCTTCGTTTAGACTCCCAGTAATATCTGACATCGCCCTTCTGATTATAAGTAAAGTTGGACCAGGAATTGGTTTGAGTGCTCAAGCTTAGTAAAGTATTAGTGTAGTATGTATTATTAAAAGCGAAAGCGATCGACCAAAAATGAAAAATGGACAATGAATTTATTGTGTTTTTATTTTCTGTTTTGTTGACAACAAAAACAATTATCTTTTGAGTTTTCTTATTATTAAAACTGCGACGCGTTTCGGAGATC
Organism: Melanostoma scalare; assembly: GCA_949752695.1. Taxonomy (NCBI): domain Eukaryota; kingdom Metazoa; phylum Arthropoda; class Insecta; order Diptera; family Syrphidae; genus Melanostoma; species Melanostoma scalare. Next base: position 56,484,244 of record OX456985.1, read on the forward strand.
ACTCCATCCTCGGGCAACTGCTAAGCTCACTGTTCCTTAGTATTAAATTTTTTCTTAAAGAAATATATGTTAATAGTCAATAAGGAAGAGTCCTAAAATAAGTTTAAGGCTGATAAGATATTCTGCATGAGCTTGAACAGAATATGTATCCAGATCTATATACATATACAATTAACATTCATACAAATTTAAATTAATTATGCAATGTTTTCGATAGCCTGTCAGTCTAGTTAAAGTAATCAACGATTACGATAACGCAAGAGCTGTTAACTGAAACAATATTACTTTTAATAAAGATAAGAACTGATGTTATGTAGTGCTTCGCTTCAATTCTAATCGGAAAAATTAGCGCAGCGCTGATATCAAAATAATTATATTGGCTGAACTTGTGTTTGGACATTTCACAAAACTACATATTGACATTGGCTCAATTCTACGACCTGGAGATTGTGTAACTATCCGTTTTCGGTAACACTAAGCTGCTAAGGAGAAGTAGATTCTACTAGCTGAATTAGAGATGCAATTTGACGTATGGCCAAGCATTTACATGATGGAATCTATCGTCGGTCGTTCTGAAAGTGTACTATTTAAAAGAAGTAGGTTCAGTATTTTTTTGCATTCCTGGCCTCACTGGGACTTTTGATTTCGAAAAAGGTTTTGAACAGTAAGAGACACTGTCAAGCTACTTCTCGATATCATACTTGAAAGTAACATAAGTGAGGTAGAACGGAAAGTTACTCTTGCCAATACTTTGCATTAAGAAGGAAAAAAAAAAAAACAACTAGGTTGCCGTTGATCATCCCCGTCGTACTATACGGTTCAGTGCGGAAGCGTTAAGCTTATTTAAAGCTGAAACCTTTGCTATAGTTTCGAAAAAAAAATATACTCCAAATGAACTATTTTTTCTTTCTTAAATAATTTATATTAAATTTTCCTTATTAATACTTACATGCTTACTGAAATGTAAAATCATTGACTTATTAACCGTTAGTGGATACTCTTAATTAATCAACAGCTTAATACTTATGCCTTTCGCCCTAAAGATACTTTTTAAATGAACAACTAGAACTAGTTGAAAGTAAGATAAGTTTAAAAAGCTTAGTTAGCATGATCATATTTTCTTATGTTGTTTTCTTGAAATCAATTAAAATTACTTAAAGCTTTTTTTTGTGTTCTAAATTTTTTGTTTTGTTGGGTTTTTATGTTTTCTATTTTATTTTCGTTTTAACATTTTTTACTGTGTATTAATGATTTTTTACTTTTTTACCAGTGTTTCCACACTCTACCCTAAGGCTTACACGGTAAACCTGTGTAAGCCAGCCATTGTCGACTCGATATCAATTTTAAGTTCAGTTTGTTGCTCCGACAACCACCAAAACAATTTTGACAATTTTACAACGTCACGATCGGAGACGAAGCCCTACTGTGCAGGAGGAGCTCTTCAACGTCTTCGCCAGCGACTTACGGCAGACGTGGTAGATTAGCGAAACCACCAATCCTGCTCCTGTTTCAGCCCATTCATATCAAAGTAGAGGAACCTTTCCGGTGGGATAAATCCACTGAAATGGGTTTTCTCCATATATTTAATGTTGGGGTAATAACCCCCAAATATCAGGTCATCGGTCGAGGTCATCGCTCTTGCAGTGTGAACACGAGTCAGTCTTATGATGAAGTCACCGATCCTCTGTTTATTAGAGCGCCCTTAAAAAGGACCCCATAAGGATAGTATTTTTTGTACTCCGACTGTGGTGTTCTGTGCAACCTAAGACATTTACGCAGACGATGTCCCTCAAACACCCGAATCTTCTCCATTTAAGACGCTGTAACACTGAACCACAGAAGGCACCGATAATAAATCATGGGCCTTATAAGGGCCATGTAGGAAATCACTTTCACAATGCTTTACAGTTGTTCGCTGTGAAACAGTCGCCTTTTTAGGGCAAAAGCTCCTCTAGCCCTGCCCAGAGCCGCATCCATATGTTTCTTAAAATATAGATACTGATCCAACCAGAAGCCGAGGTACTTGACTATTACTAAGCTTGGCTGTGGGTGGCCTAGATCAATGATCATCAGGTTTCGCCAGTTCTTTTTCGTATCCCATGAGGCTCGAGCTAACGCAGTTCTGAACATAATTGTTTCCGATTTCCGAAAGTAGATTTTCAACTTCCAGTCATCACAATATTGCTGAATTTTATCGAAGTAAAGCTGCAAGAGGGTTCTGATGACTTCGATCTTTGGACATTTTCTGTAAGCAATTAGGTCGTCGGCGTACGTTTTAGCATGGTTGGTTCCCAACTAGATCGCCGGTGAAAATGCTAAACAAAATAGGTGAATTCACCGCTCCCTATTGCAGACCATTCTGTGTTTTAAAAGTTCTGGCAGAAGTTATATTGCCACTTTTGTCAGCAAACGTTCTACCATGAAGCATGTCATTTAGAATATATAGCAGTGGTTTATTCATGCGATACCTGCCAACTTAAAGAAACAAACAATATCGAATGCCTTCTCCAAGTCGACCAGACATGCACCCGTACACTACTTTTTAGATTTGTTCCGTTGAATATCTGATTCTATTTTTACGCGGCATGTGTGGTATCATCATTACCCACCTTGAGACCGAACTGATTTGCTGGAACAATATCTTTGTCCTCAGCCCATGTGGACAGTGCTCTATTGAGAACTTTCTAGAATACCTTGCTGATACTCGGAAGAAGACTAATTGACCGAACATTTGCTGGATGAACCTTCCTTTCCTTTTTTTAAGGATGGGATATACCACAGCCGTCTTCAAACCCACTGGATGATATGCATTATTCAGTTCATTGCTAAACAACGTTGTGTAGATATCAGCCGATTCCGAAAGGAGGTTTCGCAGCACAACATTGGGTATGCCGTCGACTCCAGCTGAATTCTTTTTCTTTATTTTGTGAAAGATGTCCTCGAGGTCCATCTCTGAAACGAACGGGTGTTATCACCGTTTCGCTCGGCGAATGATCTTTGGTCTCGTATGTGAAGGCAATGCTCCGCTTCCTCGGGTTATGGAAAACACATTGCAGGTGGCACAATCAAGTGGAAGAGAACCTCAAAGCTGAAGACAGCCCACCGAAGCAGATCAGATCTACCTTCTGAGGACTTATCTAGGACAGTTTATAGGCTAAGAAGCGGGTGTTAGGGAGGCATTCAAGGATCCTTCGCATTAATGATAATTTTTTTGTTAAATTAAAACAAATGACCTACTGCTTTGCGTTGTTGAAAAACCGAGCGACGACCCGATGTAGGCATGTGTTCACTTTACTGCCTCTACATGCTCTGTCAAGCTCACATCAAATATTTATTTTCGTTTTTATCAATCAGTGGAATGCTGAGAGTCTTTTTAGTACCAACCATTACTGAAATCAGTGCTGCCGTTTCTACTGTCATAACAGTAGACTACTGTTTTTTCACTCTAAAAAAGTCCAATCTCCTGTCTCCTGTTCCAAGGCATTTTTTTTCAAAATTCTACTGTTTTCTGACTTTTCTAACTATTATATTGAGTAACTCAGTAGTCAAACATTTTATTACTTCATTAAATTTTGCTTGAATTATTTCAATGAATTTATCGCATTGTTCCAATCTAAGAAAGTTTTAATACATCGGCTAGAGACGGAATCTGAGAGAATTTTTTTTTTAAATGGCTAATAATTTCATTTTGCCAGATAAATTAAATATTTCTGTTGGTATTTCAGATGCTAATAATTATAAAAACTTGTCTCAGATTTATTTGGGGGCCGAATGTGAGGAATTTTTAAGAAAATCAGTTATTTTGATTGAAGATGTTGAAAATATTCGGGAAAATGCTTTAAATTTCTACATTAAAGGATGCAGTGAAATAAAAAAATGTTTTCCAATAGATAGTTTACTTTTTCAACAGTTTCAATTTGTAGATTCTTGTACAGCTCTTAATTTAAACAGAACACAAAACTTGAATTCTTGAAAATTGAAACTTGAAATACTCTGTGATCATTTTTCGAAATTGATAAATACAGTTGATCTTTTAAACGAGTGGCATAGTTTGCCTACGTACTTTAAAGAAGAAGAAGGACAAAAAGTAAAAGACGCAGGTATTGAAGAATTTTGGAACATGATTGCAGGTATCAAAGATTACAATGATGAACAAATTTTTAAAAATATCTTTAAATTGGCTGAGATTGTTTTAAGTTTGCCACACCCAAATGCAGAATTTGAGCGAATTTTCAGCATTGTTACCGATGCAAAAACAAAAAAACGAAACTGTTTAGGGAATAAGACTCTCAATGCAATTGCTGTCATAAGATCGCACTTAAAAGAAGATGATTTGAATTATACGGCATTCCAAATTACGGAACACATTTTAATTTAATGAAAAATCAATGAGAAAATATGTGATTATATTTTAAATAATAATTTAAACTAAAAGACTGATATATTGTCCTATTTTATTTTAGTTTTTAATTCTTTTTTGATTAATAAGCCATACATTTAAAAAAATGTAATTGTGAACATGAAATTTTTATGTTTAGTTTTTGGATAATTTTATAAGTTATTTATTTTGTTTGCTTTTTTTGTTTTTTTCATTTTGTAAGGTTGATGTATCGAGTTTTCAACTCTCTGCATAGCATTCTTATACAAATTAGAAGAAACATTGCTAAATATTTATTTGACTTAAGGTGATGCCAGCACGTTATTGATAAATACCGACGTAAGCGAGGTTCACTAACACATTCGAGTCCAGTTGGACGTTCTATTCGAAAAAAAAATTAAATCTCCTGTTTTTTCTCACGTTGAACAGGAAATCTCCTGTTTTTGTCAATTCATCGAACGGCAGCACTGACTGAAATCCATTTCCATAGTGAGCTTTTATTTTAATTATTGAGACAATGCCAACGGAGAGAGATACTTGGCTCTCAAATAATTCAGAAGTTCCTCACACAGTCATCAAAAAGCTTAACACACTCTTATCTGTTTCAACTTTCCTGTATTGTTGTAGTGCAGTGCGGACACTGCAAAACACCAGACAAATGTGCTTGCCAGAGCAATGCAGGTGATCTGAGGAACTAATAAATTCGATATGCAGTCATAACGGAAAATGATGGTGATTTTGTCAGAATATTACTTTGATGAATGAATTTAAGTTTTCTAAATATATTTGGTGAGTAGGTAAACGCAAATAAAGTTTTGTATGGTTGTGAAATAGGCCCCTAAGGCGAGTGAGTAACAACCCTATTCTTGGTATTATTATGACTAGTTCGATAAACTGTTGGTTGTTCCTCTTCAAACTGATATCAACAATTCACCTTCGATCGCTCACAAAGTCGTTATTGAGTTACAACATCCCTTATTAATCTTCCAAAAACACACTCACTATGCTGGGGAAGGTCTTTAAAAACATTAAAAAGGCTTAATTTGCAGGTACTCAGTGCCCAATACAGGTCTAGTGTTGGACTCCGAGTGATTCTACTTCAACTCCAACACAGCCCTAGTTAACGGCCACGAAAAAAACATCAACTAAATTGATAATTATCTTATCGTTAGTCTGAATCCGCATGTGAGTTTTCATTATTGTCAAGATTAAAGAGCTTTTCGAAAGCTTTGTCTCTATAAAAACATTTCGTAAATTTGTTTTTCATTTAGTGTTAGTTTTGTGTATAATACTCGCCCATTCGCAACCATGTCGCGATTTCTCGAAATTTTCTTCATTGGTCTTATTTTGACAACATTATCTTCCGTTAGTGATTCCGCACGTATCCTCGGTCTATTCCCTACCCCCTTTCGAAGCCACCTAATAATTCACAGTGCCATTGCTGATGCACTTGTGGAACGTGGTCACGACGTCACCGTTGTCGCAACACTACCGAAAATCAACAAGAATTCGCGATTTCGTTATGTCCAACTGGAAGTCGAAGTTTTCACCGAGCTTGCTTGCGAGTTATGTAAATAATCCACCGCCTTTCTACAAAGCCTATACGTTTTTCGTCGACGAAATAGCTAGATACGGTAATGACAGTCTGCACCATCCAGCTATGCAAAAACTCATGAAGGAGGATTCCTTTGATCTGGTGATTCAAGGACTTTTTGTGAATCATTTTCTGTTGGGTGTAGCAGCACATTTCAAATGTCCAGTCGTGGTGTCATTCATGATTCGGACTATGGCCTTAGTCAATAACCTAGTGGGCAATCCTCAAGAGGTAGCATATGTTCCGAGTTTATTCTTAGGGGGAAAGCAGCCTATGGGATTTTTGGAGAGAGTTAAGCACTTTGTTTGGATTACACTTATGGAGGATGGTTTTTCGGAGCACATGGTACAATCCAAGCAGTTGGCACTGTACAAGTGAGTGAATGAGCCAAGCTGTGATAAAAACATGATTCCGAATGCCCCCGAAGCAAGCTTTGGTAATCTTAATATCATCTCTCATTTCAGTGCGAACTTCCCCCGAGAAACGTACCCACCATACGAGGAAATGATAAAAAACATTTCACTTGTCATGACAAACCATCATTTCAGTCTGGGTACCATTCGTCCCGATGTACCTGCACTGATCGAAATTGGCGGAGTTCAAATAAAAGACACACCCGATCCACTGCCTGATGTGAGTCTTTTGAAATACTTTCTTATCTTTTCCACTTCCATTCTACAACCTTTTTTCAGGATCTGAAATCCATTTTAGACAATTCTTCTCAACATGGAGTGATTTTCTTTAGCCTTGGCTCTAACATGCCTACAGACAAACTTGATCGCTCCAGAATTCATATAATTTTCAATGTCCTCTCGAAGCTGCCGCAGACAATTCTTTGGAAATGGGACTCCGAAAATGTTCCCGGTAGTTCTCCCAACATAATCTACAGAAAATGGTTGCCACAGGAAAGCATTCTGTCGCATCCTAATGTAAAACTTTTCGTCACCCACGGTGGACAGGGCAGTGTCGTGGAGTCACAATATTATGGTGTGCCCATGGTTGGTATGCCTATGTTTGGCGATCAACCAGCTAATGTTGCAAATGTAGTGCAACTCGGATTTGGATTGAGCGTTCAATTTACAACCCTTACTGAAGATGGATTCCGTGATGTCATGATGGAAGTTCTGACAAATAAGAAATATGCCAACAATGTCGGACAATTTTCGAGGCTTTTCAAAGATCGACCGATGACCGCAAGGCAAACAGCTGTATTTTGGATTGAGTATGTTCTGAGGCACCATGGCGCCCCACACATGCAAAGCCCAGCAGTGCACATGAATAAAATCCAGTTGATGTCACTTGACGTCATTGCTTTTCTGATTGCTGTTGTATATTTACAGCCTTATTTATAAACCCATAATAGGGAGTGAATAGCGCTATGTTCCTCTTATAATATCTCTGAACAGAAAAACGTATTTATAAAACTTTTTGAACGCAACATAGGCTGAACGCCGATTTAGGTAGTATAGTGACTGAATAAATTTGTGTCTTCGCTATTTTGAAATGACAGGGGACTGTTAGTACGCCGGCGGATACATAGATGGCTTTCAGAGACCGGTTTGTTTTCGATAGTGAAGAACACCTGTGTATTACCGCTCAATGCTATAAATTATATTATAGATTATAGATAGGTAAGATATACACATCATAACTATAATGGTTTATAAATAAGAATTTTTTCAACGTGCTATTCACTACATAACTATTCATCCGTTCAGAGCTATTTAGGGAAATCTAATAAATACGGCTGTTAGTTTTTAAGGTAGTTAAAGTATTTTTTGTAGTGGTTAAGAATATGGTTTTGAAAAAGAAACTGAAGAAGGAATAATGCCTAATGGAAGAACAAAATTTCTGAATGCTTTTAATGTTAAAAATGGTAGCTGAGTCCATGTGAGGCAAATGTCTTCCGGCACTCTAAGAGCCGTTGATTGGATCAATAAAATATTTGATTTTGTTGTTATTTTAAGCTTTAAGAAGGATTTTTTTCAAATAGTACAATAGGAGAAACACAATGACATTCATACATAATTGCATAAATATCAGAGGCCGACTCTCAAAAATTTACTGATGGAATTTGCATTGAATTGAATTTGCTTCACGTTGTAAAAATTAAGAAACAAAAATGGAAAATGACTTACTGCGTGAACACAATAAGAGCCGCAGACGCACTACGCAGCCGGTGTTGAAAGAGCTGTCAAAGTGCGTCGTACGTGTTTTTTTAAAAACTGCTCACAATGCAGCTGGACGTGTTTTTTGACATAAGGTCTGTATTGATGTCAGCTGACAGCATGAAATCTAATTTATATCAAATTGGAGTGTGTTCAAAAAAATAAAAGCTAGAATGGAAAGTGAGAATGAAGAGATGGTTTTTCTGATGGGTGTAATCCAGATTTGTTATTTGGCCTTACAATATTTCAAAGAGAAAAAGCGAAGATGGTGGGGTACGACCATTGAACCAAAGTAGAAAAACTGATGGATATTTTGAAACAAGCTTCAAATTAACCAAGGAACATGATCCTGACCTGTTTTTTAAGTCTACTCGCATGAGCAAAACGCAGTTTGACTTGCTTTTAAGCTTGGCGTCAGGAGTCTAACACTTTGTTACCCATTCGCAGGTGTGGAACGAACAACCGAGCGGAAGGAGCAGCTGAAATGCGAAAAACGCTGACTCATTATTTCCAAAATGAAAGAAAAATTGATTTTTAACCTTAGGACGTAGGAAACCTTTTAAACTATATTCCTTTTATAATAAAAAACACAATTTCAACAAAAACAATAACACTTATTATTCTTAAAATTAAAGGAACTATTAACACAAGGTAAGTATTTATAAAAAAAAAATAAGAACACTTCAAACTGGGGGGGGGGGTCCTGGAGTTGCTGTAGTTACAGGTAGTACTGCCAAAACTCGCAAAATATAATCGACATTCTTGAACGACTTGCTATTGATAACCTGAAATATATATTCAGATTGATGTTTGCATATGTGAAATTGTAACATCGCTATTATTTCACAAAATATAAATTCAGAGAAACGATTTCTTACATGGGTTTGAATGGTACATCAGCGCCTTTTAGAGCGTGCTGTGTAAGCTTTTACTTTTGCCTAAAAGGTTTTTTTAAAGGATTTTTGATCGAAAGATACTAACCAGTAAAGCATCAAGCACATTTTGGATGTTCTGGCCGTGGATTCGTTGTCTCCACATCTTGACTTCTGACAGATTTTTTTCTTCGAATAATCCAATATATCTTCGTAAAATGTGTAGAGGTTAGCGCATTTCTTTTCGTTAAATTCTTGTTTAAGAAACAGTTGCCCGAAACTTTGGAAAATGGATTTGTGTTCCGAGAATCGACTTTTGAGTTGAGAAATGAACGTATCAAGAAACGGAATGTAGAAAGAAATTCTGTAGTAGTCTTCAATACTTTGAGCTTGAACGTTGCAATGATTTTTTTGTTGATTGCAACGCCGCCGTGGCAATTTCATTGTGATTTCGTATTCAGAACAAATTCTAGCAATATGTTCATAAATAACTTGGAAAGTAGAATCTGCGTTTTCGCGTTTGTACGTAAATTCGTTCAAAGGGAAAAGGGTCATCTGCCAGCTTAGTAGCCTCACCCAGATCTTGGTTTTTAGAGTTTTTAGTAGAGTAGAGATTTTGAGTAATAGACCCCCCCCCCCCCCCCCTTGCCCAAATCCTGGATCCGCCACTGCTTCCGGCAGTGGCTTGCGGTGCGTATTGCGTTGCGTATGGATTGTGTTCACATCAATGAATTTGCTTTTGCTACTTTTTAATATTTTGACAATTCTTGCGGCTCCGGCTCTGGCTGCGTTTGCAGTTCATTGTGTTCACGCAGTTATTCAACTATGGTAGTAACATTGTAACTAAAACTGTTTGTGGCAAGAAAAATTTAAAAAAAGTTGTCTAGCGGACAATAGAATCATCTGAAACGAACAAATCAAAATGCATTCGTTAAAAGAGATATTTTGATTTTTCGATTTTTCGTAGCACTTGGAAGTCAAAAACTCGATTTTCGCTATAAAAAATCGGCTAATTTGTTGTTAAAGAACAACTAATTATTTAAAAAAAAAAAAAACGAAAAAGCTCTCAACAATACCTGGTGAATTATGTGAAGAAGTACTGTTCAAAATTTCAAAGCGATTGGTCTAGAAGATTTTGAGTTATCGTGCACACGGATTTTAAATATTTTAATTCTCAGATAAACGATTTGAAAAACGCAGAAGATTTTCGTCGTTTGGCGCTCATTGCACATAAGTTTGAGCAGACTTCTACTTACAACGTTCCTCGAATATATATAACAAGACCGAAACAGGCCCGTATATGAAGGAATTTATTCGGGGTCGAAAAATACAAAATACGCAGCTACCGCCCAGGGATAAAACCCGGCATGGGGCACGCTCAAATACTCATAACTTCGTCAATTTTACTCTGATCGACTTGAAATTTTTACACAATGTTCTTGAGATATTATGCATTCATTTAAGAAATGCATTTTTACCCCTCCCCACGGCTTAAAAAGAAAAGAAAATAACATACACAAAGCTGCTTTGCATGAAATGCGATAAAACTCAGGACGAATAGGTTGGATCAAAACAAAAAATAAATCGTGTGGAAAGGGGGTTTTATCTCCACCGTTTAGGTGGGAGGGAGAATTTAATTAATTTAGAAATCGACATAGTATTCTAAGAACCACATACTAAAATGTTTTAAAAATTTAATACTTTTTTTTAATTAGAGTCTTAAAATAAGTTGATTTAGTGAGTAGTTTTCGAGTAATCAAGTTTCAAAGTCAAAGTTTTGGAAAGAAAATCTTATTTTTTATTTTAAATAAAATTTTTACAAAACGTTGCTTTAGGATGGGTAACTTTTTCTTTAAATTATCAATGCAATTATTAGTTTTGAGTCAAAAACAGAAAACTGAACGAACTAATCTTTCTTAAAATTTGAGAAATTAAATTAAAACGAAAGGTGCTTTTTCAAGGAAGTGTCTATATGCACTCAAAAAAGTTCGCGTAGCCTGCTGTTGCTTGCTGTAACACCTCATTTTGAGTAATTGTAATTTGAGAGGAAAAAAGATGGTGTAGGCTGGTGTTGGTTCGTTTAACACCGTCATTTCTGATAAGGAAAGGTTTTCTACTGGTCAATCATAATATCAAGACTATAACAGAAAGAATGATAAAGATGGAATTAAACATTCAAAAGGGAACATAGAAGAATCCTAAAAAGGTGGTGGAATTTTCACCTCCGAATATTTTTGTTTCATTAAGTCTAAGAAATATATCCTAGCTCTTAGAAACGCATTATTCCATTTCTATCAACTTTAAGATTCTCACGGCTTTATTTTTCTTTACGACTAGGCTGGCTGAGTTAACACATTCGATCTCTTTTGATTTTGTTGAAAACGCTTTGAAATGGTTTATGTGGCAGTGTCTAGAGACTCTTCTAACTTTTCGATATCAATATCTTCACGTTTTCACTACTAGTTGGGCATCTAATTAATTGGTCTAGAAGTACTGAGAGCATATGGGTCTTTTTCTATTTTAGGTGTAGATGGGAAAGCACCACCCCTCCGCAGTGTCCCCGCTGTGCGGAAAACGAGTTGAAGAGCAGTTTAATGCTCCGTGAGAATTGCTATCTGGAGATGAGCCTACAGTACAATTGGAACCTGCTGATACACTCGCCTTTATTTCACCCACTCCAAATACTTCCGACATCCGAATGAATATTCATCGTTTCCACATATTCCTCCCGTCCAAATCGTTTTTTGAGACCTAAAACCAACCATCCCATGAAATCCTTAAATGAAAGAAACCGAAACTTGTTAGAAGTGCGAAAGCGTATGTTTTGAAGCGAAAACACCATCATTTCGGAAAAGGGGCTAAGCTAAGGGAAAAGCTTAGAGAGAATATCGAATATCCTATTTCAACTCGTCACTTGTATCGAGCTTATCTGCATTGACAAGCCGTGGCTTCAACATAACCCCACAAAAAGTAGTCCAGCGGTGTTGGATTGCCCCATCTAACAGTCTTAAAACTCGAAAGTATTTAAAAATCGACGCGAACAGCGATTTCGTTTTGAGACAATTTACTGCCCAGGAGTCGTGCGGCTTTCATTCTTCCACTATGAAATCGCAAACCAAATTGACCTGAAATGAAGTAACAGCTGTCGAAAATATCAACTTCGAAAAACACATTGCCAGATTGAAAGCCACATGATTAAAAAAAAAACACCTTTTATATAGATATATATTTTATTTACTAGCTGAGCCACCCGGCGTTGCTCGGGTCTGTAGTTTTAAGGTTCCCGTTCTTGTTTTTCCGCTTGGAGATGAAAAATAATCGTTTTTACTTTGGGATTATGTGGCATCCCCATGACGAAAGAATTTTTGAAATCTGTCCAGTAGTTTTCAAATTTCCGTTCGCAGCCCCGCTCCTGTGGGAATCTTCCGTTACCGTGGAAATATGTGAAATACATATAAGTCTATGTCACTGAGGGATAATGTAACATCGAAAGAATTTTTGAAACCCCGTTCCTGTGGGAATATGGGGATCAAACCTTGACAGGAACCATTAATAAGTCTATGTTACTGAGGGATGAATGTAAAATCCAAGATTTGAAAGAATTTTTGAAGTCAGTCAAATAACCCTAAGGTTCCCGTTTTCGCTCCCGTTTCTGTTCCCGTGGAATTATAGGGATGAAATATAATATAATCTACATTACTGATGGAGGGGGATAATGTAGCACCCCTAATGCTGGAATCGTTTTAGAAACCTGTCTAGTAGTTTCTAAGTTTCCGTTCCCGAACCCGTTCCTGTGGAAATATCCGCGCAATTTTTTTTAAATTTTTTATGTCATTAGAACCTTCTCCTGACAATAACAAACACAACAAAAAAAAAGAATTGGCTAAATTGGTCCAGGCGTTGTTGAGTCATGCGCTTACCAACACATTTTGCGATTCATTTTTATATATAAGATAAGAAGAAGAAAGATTATTTTATTCAAGTTTCTTCTTCTGCTTTTGAATAAGTGACCTCACAACGCAATAGATGAGTTTGAAAATCTTAAAAACTATGTAAACAATTGCCAACAAGAAGCCAATAACATCCAACGACATCAACTGGAAAGTATTCAAATGAACTGCAGGACTTTGCATATGCGGTGCACCATTATGCCTCAAGACGTATTCAATCCAAAAGACAGCAGTTTGCCTTGCAGTCATTGGTCGATCATTGTACATGTGAGCGAACTTCCTAATGCTGTGACTGTACTTTGGATTATTCAGCACTTCTTCGATTGTTTCTCTAAATGTTTGCTCCGTTAAGCTAGAGAATTCAACTGGCAAACCAAAACCAAGTGTCTTAACGTTTTCCATGTTCGAAATTTGATCAGCGATCATGGGAAAGCCCACCAGTGGCACACCATGGAACTGTGATTCTACAACACTACCTTGGCCACCGTGAGTAACGAAAAGTTTGACATTTGGATGTGGGAGGATATCATCTTGGGGGAGCCAATCTTTGAAGATTATATTCGGAGCATTTCCTGGTACACTGGATCCACCCCATTTCCAGAGGACTTTTTGTGGAAGCTTTGAAAAAACATTGTAGAGAATTTTAATTTTGTCTTCACCAAGTTGATGCGATTGCATATTGGATCCAAGACTGAAGTAAATCACTCCGTGCTCAGTGGCGTTGTCCACAATCGATCTGATATCCTAAAGGAGAAGTAAGTTTAAATCTAGAGTATGAAGTCTATAATATTTTTACAAAACTCTTACCTCAGGCAGAGGGTTGGGTTTGTCTTTGATTTGGATTCCACCAATTTCGACAACAGCTGGAACATCTGGACGAATGGGACTCTGACTGAAGTGATGATTGATAAGCACTAGTGATACATTTTTCTTTACTTCTTCAAATGAAGGATATTTGTTGGATGGAAAGTTTTGACTGAAACAAAAACAAGTAAAAAGATATAGTCAGAAAGTGAGAGGTTCTAAAAAGTAACTTCGTATTTAATGTGATGGATGTTTATTCGAGAAATGAAGTTGTTTTTCATACATAAGCTGACTTGGAAAGGATTCTGCTCCTTTGAGACTCCCAAATTAAGCTGTTTGCTTCTATTTGTGGAGTTTTCACCAAAAATAAGGATGCAATCAATTTGAGAAGCAAAGCCTGTATATTGGCTTTTTTTAAAGTTCTTAAGTAAGGGTAGTATGGCCTATATGTCTGTTTCCTTCCAAAATGGATGAAAAATTTAAATTTTTGCTGCTTTAGAACATCCAATCCAGAAAACGCTTTTTACGACTGTGTAGTTACTCGACTTTGTTGGGCGTGTATTATTCGTAAAGCTCTGGCTTGGTGCTTACTCTACCTCCTCAAAGTTCAAAGTAGCAACTGGGTACTACTATCGTCCAACGGATGGTGGCCAAACTATTAAGTGCAAATGTTAACAAATAGCCTCCGGAACGAGATTTACGAAATTGCTTTTTTCAGACCAAAAATAAATACGAGAAACGTTTTTATATTCGCGGAATGGAATGGATGGAAATAAAAAAAACCAAATTATTTTTCCTTGCGCAATTTTCACAACCATGACTTGGGAGGAAATAGAGGGGACCTACAATTTTCTGCCGGTTTCAAACGGCCAATCGAGAAAGTGCTTTTCATGTCAATGAATTTACTTAATGAATATCGAAGGGCTTTCCAGTTCCTCGCGAAAGGTGATATCAAAGGAAAAACATTTTTGGTTTCTTGATGGGATTTGAACCACGAACCTCCCGCATAACAGGCAGACATGCTAACCGGTACACCGTAGGCACCTCAAGTCTCACTAAAATCGGATAAATTTTGTGGGAACTCATGCGTGACAAACAAAAAAAGTGTGTTCAAAAATGGAAGGAGTAAAAAATCAGAGAAGACAAACCGACAACAAAAGTGCGACAAAAGAGCAGCGAAAATTTTAGGAAATGCTTGTATACTACTTCAGTCTCCCGCAGACTTAACTCTTCTTATAAATAGTTTTGTTTTTAAAGTGATAACTTCTTATGGGAGGGTAAACCGCTTCGTTACGTAACGCGCTGCGGTACCATTTTGACAGGCTTCCCTTTCCCTTACGCATGCGACTCTTCCTCTCTCACTCTAACCCACTGCTCTTTGTTAGCTTTTCTAAAGTCAAACAATTTCATTGTCAAATATTTCAACTTAGATAAGTTAAAGTTATCACTTCTGTCGGGAGTCAAGAGAAGCATAAGTATTTTTTCGGCTTTTCGGCTCATCGAATTTTCAAAGCACACAGCGCGGTTCGCTAAGGAAGCGTCACTTCAATAATACAACTTGCTTGCTTTATGCTAAATCTTTGTAATTAAGCTGATGCACACAATTATTATCATAAAACTCATCAGGACTGATATTGCATCCATGTCATACAAAGCGAACTAACTAACCTCACCCTAACTTTTCTGTACTTCATGACTCGATTTTTTAAATATGTATTCACTTTTACAAGAAAAGAAGCAGAGTGTGGCCGCAACTTGGGGCAAAATGACTTAAAATGATAAAAGAAATATAAAAAAATTTACACTCACTAATACAAATTTGACTGCAGCCATTGTGCATTGATTTCTCCAATTCCATTCTCATAGAAGAAAACGTACAAGAAGTTCTTCACTCTGTCTAGGAACTTCAATGGCTGTTTGCCGCCACCCATCACGCTCGGAACATAAGCCAATTCCGGTGGATTACCAACGAGATTATTTACATTGGACAGTGGCCTGATCATAAACGACAACACCAAAGGACATTTAAAGTGTGCTGCGACGCCGAAAAGGAATTCATTATAAAAGTATCCTTGAAGAACAAGATCAAAGGATTCTTCCTCCATCAGCTTTTTTAACTGTGGTTGGTTCAAACTGTCATTGGCATAGTTGTTAACAGCATATGTGATGTAGTTCAAACGTTTGTACCATGGCGGAGGATTGTTGAAAACATCCGAAAACTCTTTAGCCGACACGTTTAGCAGGATATGGCGATAAGGGGGGTTTTTGTCAACCACTGGAAGTGTGGACACAACAGTGACATCGTGCCCCCGCTTGGCTAATGCCTCCGCAATTGCACAATGAATGATGAGATGACTTTTCGAGGGCGTTGGAAATAAACCAAGAATACGAGCGGAATCACTAGCAACGAAAAACGTTGCGAGTATCGCACTAGCGAACAAAATTCTAAACAAACGCGACATAATTTACACTTATTTTGCACTACACTGCAGTTGTTCGGTGTTGGTTAAGCAAAATTTATTTGATTTTTGATTCCGAATAACTACACCGAATTTTTTCGTATCTTATACCGATACCCGTTATCTTTCAATTTATTTTTAACAAAATTGTCCATCATGTTGCGGTCGTATCAAAATTAAATATCTTTGTTTATTGTGATGATCGTCCAGGATTGACTATTGAATATTTTATTCGGGGCTATTATGTCAATCTATCGTAATCGTAGAAAGCATGAGCAAACTTTAGAAAACCCATTCAGGCGCTGATAGGCACACAAGACACGATCAGTGTAATTGCAAATTGGATGTTAGTGAACATGTCTCATACTTCTATTGGAACAAAAGATGGCGTTTTAATACGTTAAAAAACTATTACCTCTCCAGCACTTTCAGCTAAAAAAGTAGAAATCATAAGCTAACGGAAGGACTGCTTGTAAGTCGGGCAACAAACTAAAATCTATGTGGATTTTTTTCCGAATTGTTTCACACAAAATGGGCCTTTTCCCATTTTCCATAAAAAGGGTGACGCAACAGAACGAAGAGCCCCAGAGCCTAGCGTATTTCTCATAACAATGCCTTGTTAGGCAATGGAGAGCACCTACAATTTTCTGCCGGTTCCGAACGGCTAATTGAGAAAGGTTTTCATGGCAATGAATTTAGTAACGGAGGACTTGCCATTTCCTCGCGAATGACGATACCCGCGGAAAACTATTTTTGCGTCTGTTAAGATTCGAACCACGAACTTCTGGGTTAACATCAGACATGCTAACTATCACGCCATGGGTACCACTGGTGTGGTGGTTGAAAATGAACTGCTGAAAATGCTGCGCCGTTCAGCGGTGTGTGTGTGTATGAATGTTGGTTTAAATAGGACCCCTTAAGTAGACAAACACCAACAATTTCGGCTGTTAGAAAGCCCATAATTAACATTTCAAGGTCAAAAATTTAATTTTTTTATTTTTTATTTCAAAGTTCTTCGTCAGTACTTTATACTTTCTTCTCCAAAAATTAATGCTTCCGTCAATTCTGAAAATCGGGTTCAAAAAGTAATTTTTCTCAGAAAAACACATTCGAGGGAACTTGGGTAAATATTACAGCTCTCCCCAGTTTTGCTCCCTAGGCTCGTTCGGTTGAGGTCTTCTTCCACATGATTGGGCCACCCAATGCGAGATCTTCTCCATTCCTCGATTTCCTTACAATGTGCTTTCGCAAACCCGTCAAATCGCATCTTTGACTCTATCCGCTCTACATGTCCCAGCCATTGTAGGGGTTAGTATACTACAGATATGCGGTCCGAATCAAAGTTGGTGCTTCGGAAACTTCGGACATCCATAGCACTGGAAGATTATCTTTCGTCGATCGAAACATGGTCATTTCAGCTGACGGTTAATTGATTTTGTGAAAGCTATGCATTCTTATAAATTTTGACAACAAGATCTAGCTCCGCAGCAAAATCGATCCATCTGAGTCCGTTTTCGAGGTTTTATCATGTAGATTGTATTTCAAATATGTCCTCCTTTTTTAGTTTTGTTTTGCATGTTTCTTCAAGGAAACATCTCAAACAACTCGTAGAAACATTTTTTGAAATTATCGCCTTTCTTTTCTGTGGGGGTGTGAGCGGTTAATGTTGGTGAACTTAGCCCTGATGCGCATTTCAATTTTACTCTCATTGACTAAACTTATCCCTGATCTGTAACTCAACTTGTTGTGTTTAGCAGTCGCCATAGTAGATGTCCAAGTTTTTTCTTTAAATACGGTCCAGTCCATTGCACTTCTTATATGGCAGTGATATCTGCTTTGCAGCGGCCTAAGGCTTCGGCTAGGGGTATGAGAGCTGCCGTGGGCTCACCAGGAGTTCATCCATCACCATCTCTACTTCAACACCCTGTCCTAGTATTGAAAAACCCTGAAAGACTCATCATTAAGAGGTTTCTGCCTGACTGCTGAAGTCCACCGTTGGTTCTGTAAATCGAATTCATCCGCTGTGACACTCCCAATAAGCTATGGTAGACCACTGATTTGTACAGTCAGTCATTACTCGCAGAGCATTATAGTGTTGTTACGAGTTTGGCAAGTCACTTCCGGGTCGAGGAGACCAGTAACCAGTGGCTACCACGTGGAGATATAGTCAGCACAATTGACGACTACTATAAATTGCAAAAGTTGGTTAATGTAAACCACTAATCGACCACTAGTCCGACTTGTTGTATATAATTTTGAATTCGGAAAAACAAATCTGATGATGTGTACTAAAATCATCATATGTATGTATGTAAATGAAAATATGATTTAAATTTTTAAATAATAAAGGAAGTAGTAAATATACTGATTTATTAAAAAATAAAGCCCAACGAGTCTGATAATGTGAATGCTACCAACAACAAACCATCCAACATGCATCAGATGAGTTGGTGCAGCAAGTTGAACAGTGTGAACCGTCCTATTCATTTATTCGACCATAAAATTGGTTGCTAACCAGTCAGAGAACCACCCATAAGGGTTCGTAATCTTTGTTACTCACACATGTCGTAATGAGCCTACCTTTACAAATTCTCACCATACAAACAAAGATATAATAATGTGCTGCCTAGAAAGCCTCACAACAAAAACGGTGTTGATCCCGTTGGCGAACCAAAATCAAGTTGCTGGCAGGGCATAACACCGCTAGTAACTTGGTTTGGTTTTCTAATAGATCTACACTTGTTGATTATACTTAGATAGCGTCTGCGTTTGATATTTTGTTTTATGTGTTTTTGTGAATTGTAATGTCGGGTAAATTCCGGGTTGATTTTAGCAACATAAGGGGGCTAAGATCGAATTTCTTTGCTGTGTACGCTCACACTGCAAAATGCAGGCCAGCTGTTTTGGCACTGAGTGAAACACAGGTGGGTGTTGATTCTGATCCCACAGAGTTCAACCTGCCTGGATATAGCTTAGTGCCTTTATTCTTTTCCTCCCATGGCCTCGCCGTATATGTTCGAAATGATATTGCTTACCAGCTTCTACCACAATACGGCCTCTGTTCTAATACGAACTTCAATTTCATGTGGTTAAAATTCACCGTCCGTAAGCAAATCATTCATTATTGTTTTATCTATAGAAGCCCCAATTTAGATAGCAATTCAACCTCTAACGAGTTTGATGCGCTATCTGATTCCATAATAAGAATTGTTTCCCTTTATCCTCACACTGAAATCGCAATTGCGGGCGATTTCAATGTACACAATTCTGGTTGGCTTCGACATTCTGGCCAGACAACACCCGAAGGAAAGTGTGTTGAGATCCTCGCTGAGTTAAACCAGTTAACTCAACTTGTTGATGAGCCCACTCGGGTTCCAGATATTAAAGGACATGCGGCCAACACTCTTGACTTATTTCTCACTTCTCATCCCGAAAAATACAGGGTTGTGGTATCATCTCCTTTAGGCAAATCGGACCATAGTGTCATATCGGTAGATTTTTCGTTTTCCGTCACGGTTAAAAAAGATAAAGTCCCTAAAAGAACTGTGTGGCAATATGAGAAAGCCAATTGGGACGGCCTGAATAATTTCTTTCGAAATTTTAATTGGTCATTGTGCTTTCTTGACGGAAATGTTGATGCATCAGCTGATATGATATCTAACGTTATTCTCATGTGGCTTTCGTAGCAAACGGTCCACTGGTGATTTGATGGCTTATCTCACCGAAAAGTGGAACCAATCTTTACATTGTTTTGGAGAAAGTAAGATTATTGCGCTTGATATTTCTAAAGCATTTGATAGAGTTTGGCATCAGGCTCTTTTATCGAAAATGCGTGCTTTTGGTATCGATGAGTCTCTTCTTCGTTGGATTAGAAATTACCTTTCCGACCGTTCAATACAAGTTGTGTTGGATGGCTTCAAGTCTGATACCCACTTTATAAATGCTGGTGTGCCCCAGGGCTCCGTTTTGTCTCCGACTCTCTTCCTCATTTTCATTAATGATCTCTTGTCTGAAACTTCTAATCCTCTCAACTGTTTTGCTGACGACTCGACCCTCAGCTTTTCATATTCGTTTCCAAATTCACGTCCCTGCTCTTCGGATGTGGAACTGGAACGGTTGCGTATGATAAGCTCATTGAATTCTGACCTTGACAGCATTGTTGCATGGGGTCTTATGAACCGAGTAGAATTCAATGCTTCGAAAACTCAATGCTGCCTCTTGTCGTTGAAGCTTAACATTCCCCCATTGCCAATATTCATGAATGGTATCTGCATCGAAGAAACCGAAAAGCTGTCAGTACTTGGTATGTGTGTAAACGATGATCTTCGTTGGAATGACCACATATTTGAAGTCGCCAAAGACGCTGCTAAATGCTTAGGCTTCTTGAGAAGATGCAGGAAATTCTTCACCCCTTCTGATCTGGCTACAATTTATAAGGTCTTCATCCGCCCAAAACTGGAGTATAACTAACATACCTGGTCAGGTGCTCCTGAAACATCTTTGCGCCTACTTGATAGGGTACAAAATAAAGCGTTAAAATTGATAGGTGATAGTTCAATCGTAGAATCAATTGATTCTCTTGAACATCGTCGAAACGTTGATTGTCTCACTCTCTTTTATCGCTTTTTTTTACAAACAGTGCTCTAGTGAAATAGCCAGTTGCATTCCTCCCCAGAAACAATTTAGCCGCAACACCCGCCTCGCTAGGAATGTTCATCAGTTTTACCTTGAGCCCAACTTCGGACGTACAGTCAAGTATAGAGATTCGTATTTCAGTCGCACCACCCGAATGTGGAATGCTTTACCTGGCTCTGTATTTCCCCTTCATAACGATTCGCAAAAGTTCAAAAGCAACGTGCATCGGTGTCTCCTTTCAAATCCTCTCCTATTTTCCTAAATGCTCGCACTGTGTTTAACAACATTATAAGGGTATTCATAACCCCTTGATGTGCGCGTTAATTATAAAAAAAAAGACACGGAAAACTACATTTTTTTAATAATTAACGTACATACACAGCAAGGGGTTAATTAATTTATTTATTTATTTTAATTATTTTAAGCAGATAAAATAGGAGCAGTCGAAAGTATTTCCTGCTGCATTCGCTGAACGAAGGTTATGTTAGGTCAGGTTAGGTTAGTTAATCTTCTCGGTCCTTGTTGGCTGTCAGTATACGGAGACCAACACGCTTATACCACAGAGGGTCCATTGTGATACCACTAAGACCGGAAGGTTGATCGCCCCCTGGTCTCTATCTAGACAGAGGATCAGAGATTTGAAACACCCTCTATACGGTCTATGGACTATCGAGTCGAAAAGGGAGAGACTTTTAGAGTCGAAAAGGGAGAGACTTTAAGAGTCTTTTTTAGCTAAATCGCTGCTTTAGTCGAAAAAGTAATCACCTACGAAAGTTTCCGTCTGTAAGCAAGCGCCGCGCCGAAGCATGAACAAAAAGATGTCTCCTCTTCCTCCTCGTCGTTCGTTTAAGCAGCTTCTACAAACGTCATTTTGAGCCAAGTCTTTTGGCGTATATACCTATTAGGCAGTGCCAGGACACCTAGAATGCAGATTTGTTTAGTCATAAGGCATGTACTACTCTTTGTCCATCTAGTGCTCATCTTCTCAGAAGCATACTGCTTTAGCAAAAGTTTACATGTAGTAGTAGATATACCTTTATTGTTCCTTTCAGGTCGAAGTCGTTTTTTATTGGCGAGTTCGTCTGCCATACAGTTGCCTGGTATGTCCCTCTGACCCGGCATACATGAAAGGTGAAGGCAAATTACGCAGAGCGAATCTTAAAAATCTTCGTTGAGCAGCTTCCATTCAGCGAGATTTAGTTATTTGGTAGTGGGACCAGGCTTGACTAGCATATTCAAGGATAAGCCTGACAAATGCGGTGAATAAAGATTAAGTATCGTATGGAGTGGAAAACTCTTTAGACCAGCGCAGCGTTTAATAAACCCTGGGGAAGAGTTTGCTTTCGCAATAATATAATACACGTGAGAGTGGAAATTAAGCTCTCCATCACAAATTATTCCGAAATTGCGAATAGACGAAGCAAGACATGTTGCGGAAATAATAAATTTAAAGACTAGAAGGTAGGCACTTACGCGAGAAAGTCTTGCATTGGTATTTTTTAACATTTAGTTCAAGAAAGTTTTTACTACAACAGATAAAGAAAGCGTTTAGGTTTTGTTGAAGGAGGGAAGAATCCTATGAGCAGATGAGATAGCTTCAATTTTTTTAATGAGGTCTGCATAAATCGACAGATCTTAGAATGAAATTATACCGTCAACGTCATTAACAAACAGTAGTGGACCGAGATGTCTACCCTGGGGAACTCCATTGGTTCATTCGATAACTTGTGGAGGGAAACCAAAAACTTATTTTGTCGAATGCTTTACTGAAATCGATAGTTATAACTTCAACCTCTTCTCCTTTAACTAAAATAAGAATCTTTATATTGTGAGGAAGCTTTTTATCAAAGGCTGAGGTAGGCTCAGCGGATCCAAGGTCTTCTAAAGAAGCAGCAAAACTTTAGTTTAATGAAGTTAGTTTTATTTCCGATATTCAAAATTGTAATTTGCTTATAATATTTCGTACAATGGTTTTAAGCTTTTATAATTTCAATTCAGGTTTCTAGTTCTATTGCTATGGGTAGATTCCAAGCAGGCCTCTTCGGATAAAGGGAGTTTCACTTGGGGTTCGGTTGGGTGTGGTCTAGTCCGGGGTTTACGACCAGGTTCTCGTATGGTATCTTCAGGTCAATCGAATGATGGTCTCCTATCCTGGATTACGTGTGGATTGATCTTCGGGACACTCGGAGTACTGTTTCCTGTCCTGGGATTCCAGCTCCTGGGCTCGGAATTGAGGTCACGCTGGGTTCTTGGTAAAAGTCTGTAATGATACTCGGAAACGAGAGTTAATGGTTGCTCTGAGATAGCAGGAGCCACTAAATTCACAACGAGATAGCGTTGGACACTAAATTCACACCGAGATAGCGGTGGACACTAAATTCACACCGAGATAGCGGTGGACACTAAATTCACAACGAGATAGCGTTGGACACTAAATTCACACCGAGATAGCGGTGGACACTAAATTCACACCGAGATAGCGGTGGACACTAAATTCACAACGAGATAGCGTTGGACACTAAATTCACACCGAGATAGCGGTGGACACTAAATTCACAACGAGATAGCGTTGGACACTAAATTCACACCGAGATAGCGGTGGACACTAAATTCACAACGAGATAGCGTTGGACACTTAATACACACCGAGATAGCGGTGGACACTAAATTCACAACGAGATAGCGTTGGACACTAAATTCACACCGAGATAGCGGTGGACACTAAATTCACAACGAGATAGCGTTGGACACTAAATTCACACCGAGATAGCGGTGGACACTAAATTCACAACGAGATAGCGTTGGACACTAAATTCACACCGAGATAGCGGTGGACACTAAATTCACAACGAGATAGCGTTGGACACTAAATTCACACCGAGATAGCGGTGGACACTAAATTCACAACGAGATAGCGTTGGACACTAAATTCACACCGAGATAGCGGTGGACACTAAATTCACAACGAGATAGCGTTGGACACTAAATTCACACCGAGATAGCGGTGGACACTAAATTCACAACGAGATAGCGTTGGACACTAAATTCACAACGAGATAGCGTTGGACACTATTATACTCACCTGAAACCTTCCCTAGATGACCGCTCACTTGCCACGGTCGGCGCAGACTGACTTTTCATGTTTTGGCTTGGTCGTCTTATACACCTTTCGACGACAACTGGGTGTGAGTCGTACTGGTGAACGAAATCCAAATGGAAAATTCCATTCAACGTATTGATACTGAAATGCCTGTAGTGTTGTTGTGTTGCGATATGTATCGGGCATCGCATGTTTAGGTTGTTTTGGTGGTGTCGTATGATTGATGTGGGGGTGAATTTGTAATGGTTCATTACAATATCTGCGTCCAAAGTTGGGTGCAAGGTAAAAATGATGAAAGTTCCTAGCGAGGTGTCACTGCTTTATTGTTTTATTTCATTATAGGAATGAAATGCAACTCTATTTGAATAAAAGAAAGCGAAGCAAGTAGCGTTTCTGGGATTTCCAAAAGAATCAACCGGTCTTGTCAACCGTATCGCTCTGTTTTGTACTAAAGTAGGCGCAAAAAGATATTTGAGGAACACCTGACCAGTTTTAGAAACTATATACTCTAGCTTTGGACGGCCTTATTAATTGCAGCCAGATCAGAAGTCCTGCTGTCTCATGTCTACCAAAGCACTTTGCAGCATTTTCGGCGACTTCAAATATGTGGTCATTCTAACGAAGATCATCGCTTTACACATATACCAAGTACTGACAGCTTTTCGTTTAAGATATAGCGATGTGGGAATGTTAAGCTTTAGTGACAAATGATGGTATTTGGTTTTCGAAGCAATGAATTCTACTTGGTTGCTACTTACCACATTTATAACAATTTCAAGGCGAGAATTCAATGAGCTTATCGTACGTAGCCGTTCCAGTTCCACATCCTAAGAGCAGGAATGTGAATTAGGAATCGAACTAGAAAGCTGTATGTCATAATAATAAAAAGTTTCAAAATCATATTTTAAGACAGATTTTTTTTTTTTTTTAAACGGACACGAAACAGCAGGCAATATCAGCAAGTTTATATATTTTTTTCTGGTGGCCATCGGAAACAGTAATCATAACATTGAAAGATTGAAAGAATATCGAAAAAGGATTGAAAGTGATTGAAAAAAGGATCGCATTTGCAAGCGTTTTACAGGAGTTTAGACAAAGGTATCCGAAGTTGTTTCCGCATAGCCTTATACGCAGTCAAATGCAGAGTCGTTTCCGCAGCCACATACGCAGAAAAATAAATATCAAAATTCCTAATGAACCTGAATTGGAAAACTCTCAAATTGTATTGCACCGGGCTTTTAACCGGTTACTGTTCTCCTAAGAAACATCTTCACCAAATGAGGTTGTTAGCAGACCCTATCTGCAGAATATGCCTTAAATATAAGGAAACATCTCTAAGCATTATTACAGAATATAAAGCACTTTTCAGCCTTCTGGCTCAGTTCAGAAGCTAAACAAATGCTGTGAAACTCCCCATGTGCAGTGGCCAGAGATGATCAGGCTCAATCCACCATATAATCTTATCGAATAGAGAGTCTTCAAGTTCATTCATGTTTTTCCCTATAAGCCCACTCTACGCGATTGCCAAATGTTGATAACAATGTTTATAAACGCTTGAACTTACAGAGAGATAGATATTCATTATCAGTAACTATAAAAATTTTCAAGAGCAAAGCTCATATTCGAATTTCATATAAGGCCATACACAAACTTTACTGATTTTAAAGAGCGGGCTGCAGGGTGTTCTCGTCCTCAATAAAAATTAATACTGAGAGTAGAGTAAATAAGTAACATTGCTATAGTATTGGTATACCATACGATCTAAAAGAAGGACTTTAAAAGGTTAATTCGAAGATCAAAGAATTCCTCTTATATAAGAAATTCTGTGAAAGTATCGAAACACTCAGTGAAACTCAGTGATGGTATGTGCAATGCTGCCAGAGAACATGGTGTGGACGAGTCATTAGTGTTGTGGATTAAAGCATTGCTAGTGAATAGAACCGTGATCGTTAAAGCAGAGTGTGGAGAATATGTTGCAACAGGAGTGAATAAGGGCTGTCCACAAGGTGGCGTTTTATCTCCTCTTCTGTGGTGCATTTTGATCGACTCTCTACTTGTAATGCTCAATGGATCTAACGTTCTCGCCCAAGCATACGCAGACGGCGTCGACGTGCACTCGGTTGGTTCCAGTCCCCAAGCTGTCTGTTCCAGAGCACTGGCTGCGCTTTATATAATTGACACCTGGTGTGTTAGAAACGGTCTCTCCGTCAATCCTCTTAAAACCGAGGTTGTCCTCTTCACGAGACGTAGAAAATTGACTGGTCTGACCCAACTTACGCATAAGGCCTCAACATCCCCTTTTCAAACGAAGTCAAACATCTCGGATTGATCCTGGATAACAAACTTCTTTGGTCTAATCATGTCTAGTCTAAAACTACCAAAGCACTTCCAGTCTTCTGGCAATGTAAAGGAGCCTTTGGCAAGACATGGGGTCATTCATCGAAAAGGGTCCTTTGGATCTATACGGCTATGATAAGACCAATCATCTCCTATGCGTCAGTTGTTTGGTGGAATAAGCTTTCGCGTAAATCCGTTATTGCCTCGCTCGCCAGACCTCAAAGGACAATTTGTCTTGGCTCTCGACTCACTGCTGAATCTTTCTCCCCTTAATACCTACATCATGGGCTGTACTCTCAAGATCATTTCTCGTTTAAAGAGATTTGGTCTCTGGCACAATTCGTACTAAAGGGGGAGCGAGTTCCCCGCAGCAAGCAAGCAAGCAGCAATGGATATGCAGTATGATCCCAAGGCTCAAACAGCGTCAAAAATGCACCGTCATGACTGGCCCACTCTATAATCTGAGCCAAGAAAGCATTGTTATCGAATCTTCACAGATGGCTCCAAAATCGGTGATGGATCTGGCGCTGGCACCTTTGTGGAGAACGATGACATACGACTGCACGCCTCTTTAGGCTCATACGGATCCGTCTTCCAAGCAGAGGCCTATGCTAACAATGGAGAAGTGTCTTTGTTTTGGATCTGTCAAGAGCACAATCATAGATGGCATACCTCCATTTGGATGCAAACAGACCAAACGCATACTCCCCAACCTTGATAGTCGAAGACTGCAACATTTTTGCCATCCCGTAGAAGAAAAGAATTTAAAAAGCTTATTGGCGTTGCCACGGGATGCTTCTCTTTTGCCAAACACTTAAATGTGTTAGGCTTGAGTGATACCACACTCTGTGAATCTCGTAGAGAAGATGAGGACAACGCGGAGAACTTCCTCTGTGGATGTCCCGCTTGTTCTCGCATGAGGTAACACATACTCGGGGCAGACATGGTTAGAACTGGTAAATTAGACTCCTTATCAAGGCAGGGTCTTTTGGCTTTTCTACGAACATCTGGGAAGCTATAACAAAAAGAAGGTTGAATCGTGAAGGAATCGTGAACCTCCCGCGTTACAAGCAGAAATGCAAACCATTACGTTTCGTGCACCACATGACAATTGCCCCCAAGTTTCTAATAAAATGCCACACTCTTCCCAATCACGCATTGCAAGCTCACAGCGAGCTAGAAATTCAAATCGCATCAAAGCGAAACAAGAATGTGAGACCAGAAAGAGCCTTAAAATTCACTCTTTACATAAGTGGCAGAAGTAAATTAATAAACTTTACTACTATCTTCTATGACGTTGGGTTGACCAAATCTCTCTCATAATATTTTGCTATATAAACTGGAGTGAAATTTAATTTTCACTCAGTACAGTCGGATCGTTGGTATAACGCTAAACTTATTCGATCATGTCGTTCACTCTGAAAGCTATACTCGGTTGCCTTATCTTTACTACTCTCTGTGTTTTTAGTGACTCGGCTCGCATTCTTGGATTGTTTCCCACTCCGTTTAAGAGCCATCTTATCATTCACAGTGCTATAGCTGATGCCCTGGTAGAACGAGGTCATGATGTGACCATTGTCGCTACACTGCCGAAAGTTAATGAGAATTCACGATATCGTTACATCCAGCTCGATGTCAAAGAGTATTCACCGGAGTTGCTAGCGGAATCGATAAGAAATCCACCGAATATTTTCAACCGATACACCTTTTTTGCTGATGAGATAAACAGATACCAAAATGAAAGTCTGAATCAACCAGCAATGCAAAAGCTAATGAAAGAGGAATCTTTTGATTTGGTCATTCAAGGATTTCAATTTAACGAATTTCTATTGGGAGTTGCAGCACATTTTAAATGTCCAGTGATATTATCGTTTATGATTCGGACATTTCCAAGATTGAATAATCTCGTGGGTAATCCTCAGGAGATTGCTTATGTTCCAAGTTGGTCGAGTGGTGGAAGACAGCCAATGGGATTTATTAATAGACTTAAACATTTTCTTTGCGTTACTCTAATGGAAAACAGTGTTGTAAATTATATCGAGCAATCGAAACAGCTGTACTATTACAAGTAAGTGCCAAATGAATATTTTTTAATTGCGATTATAGGCACTGAAGGGTGATTTTTTGGTGTAGTTTTTTTTTGAAAGTAAAATAAAACACTCAAACTTGCATCGTATATTCAAAAACAGCCTTTTTAAATTTACGTTCTAAAGATTTTAAATGATCCATTCGGAAGGTCCAATTTTGCATTACTTTTTCGAATATTTCGGTCTGCAATCTACGAATTACGCATCCAAAACACATGTCCATTGTTTGATGAGCTGTGTGGCATGTGGCACCGCGTCTTCATAAAACCGCATGTCAACCACATGTTGCGAATGATGGCTCGATATCGTTCGCTGCACAGTGGATCATGTAGGCAAAAGTGCTTGCAAAATTCATTTTTCGGGTAGGTCTGCAATTCAAAGTTCTAGAAATTGAAAAAAAATTATTTGATTTAAAACAAAATATAAAATTACAAAAAGTAATATTTTTGAAAACAGAGAATCAGCCTTATAATTGTTGCATATTGCTGTTAAGAAAGTGATTGAACATTGCGTTCTTAAATCTATGTGTAGAAATAATTTGTTTAATTGCTAAAGGTAAATTATTTGAAAGTCTGGTAGCACGAACAAAGAATAACCGTGAAGAATTTAAAGACTTTGCTAGTGGTGAGATGAGGTTGAATGTTCTGGGAGAGTTACAGTGTTCTATTTTTTCAAAGAGGTAGGATTGAGTTTCGGTTCATAAGAGTTTGTGCATAAAAGTACAACATTTAATGTTTAAAAACTGTTGGAAATAGCACCCAAGGACTTTACTATGAAGGTGCGATATATGGTTATGACGTTTCAGTCCAAAGACATATCTCAACATATCATTAAAAGCAACTAACAGTTTGTGTTACGAATGGGGATCTGATTTACAATAAACAACTGTTCCATAACTAATAAGAGGCAACAACAGAACTTTTATCAGCCTAAGTTTTGTATTTTCAGAGGTGAAGTTGGCACACAACAAAAGTTTTCGTAGACCACTATAAATTTCCCCAATAACACAAATAATGCGATAACCAGCTGATAAGGTGCAATAAACTTTGAAGCCTAAGTTTGTAATGAACAAAGTGAATCTGTGAGCTTCCTTAGTAAACCGTCGGTATATTATCAGAATTGCAGCCCCGGATCTTCAATTTTTTAAAGGCGGGGCAAATACTGAAAAATGCCGCCCCCACCAATTTATATTTGCTTTTACCTTTATAATCTTTATTATTTCAGCTATCATATCTTCACTAATTGACTGACAACTGGACACAAGCCTTTCAGAAAAAATACATAAACCGCTGTTTTTCTGTTTTAATCCTTTTTATTTACAGATAGGTATGATAGGACTTAACATAAAAATGTTTATAATAAAGACATAATCAAATTTACTAATGTATTTATCATTTGCAATTACAATTTTACTCTTCGAGCTTTTTGCTCAGCAAATAAATCTATGACCTTATCATAATTTAATTCGTGTGCGATTCGATTTTCTATCGCTAAGATTGCTAGACTGGATAAGCGTTCCTGGCTCATAGATGATCGCAAATAATTCTTAATTAGTTTTAGTTTGCTAAAACTTCGCTCTCAGCTTGCGGATGTAGTGGGAAGCGTAGAGTAAATTCGCAAGGCAACACAAATATTTGGAAAAGCATCCTGCAAATCATGCGCATAGATCTGTTGACAAGAGATAGATTGCTCTTTAAAAACGTAGAGTTCCTGACAGAATTCGACGGTGCTCACATATCGCTAATTTTTTTTAGCCAGATCCGCTCCATACTTTTGCAGTTCTTTAATTGACATTTTCAAAATATTAGAGCCATTAAGAAAAGCGAAGTTCATATTCAGCATGGTAGCACAATCAAATCTCTTTTTAATTTCTGATATGATTCGATCAAATACCATCATTATTTCCTTAAAAAAGAGTTGAACAGGTTTGAGTGTTCTTCACATATCTCATTGAAATGTTTTTTATGTTTCGGAATTCCTTTGTTTTGCAAGATAGGGTCAACACCACTTTTTTCAGCCACTTCTCTAGCCTCATTTATCCAATACTCCATTGGATTTTGTCTCATTTTTTGTAAAGTTTTGAGCAGACCATCCATCAGTGCGACGCGACGGAACGGGCAAGGATAACGGCGAGAAAACGTGAATTTTATGGAAAAATCCGGTTTAGTGGCCCGTACCACCTGGCCGGTATGAGTAACGACTTTGCCAAAAAGAACATTTTTGTAGAGCGTTGAATTTTGAGAAAAAACCATCTTTGGTTGAAGCGATCCCATGAAATGCCGCTGAGCTATAGAAATTTTAAAATAAAAAATCAGAGTTTCCGTGTATTTTCAATGGGAAATCTTCATACCTCTTGATCGAGCACTTAAAATTAATATTAAGGGCTCAAAGTTTCAGGGCTTATTTCTTTTAGTATTTTCAACAAAATTTCAAATCAAAATTTGTAAATACATAATATGTGTAGGTACATATTTTTTTATAGCATTCAGTAATAAAAAACAGAAACAACAAATAATTGTTACTTTCAAATCGTCAGACTAAGAGTATAATTGTCAGATTATCATCCTGGAGGACGAAGACATCAAGTTGATAACTCTATATAAAAATCTGCCGCGCTCGTGTATTTCAAGGTCCCGTGTTTTTTTTTGCATTTTTAAAAATCAGCCATGACTTATGGCCCCACTCAAATTGTCAGATTATTGAAACATACACTTTTTTGAGTACACTTAACATTCACTTTAAAAATCTGAAAAAAAAGTTGTCCACTTCTCGGTCGCAGCAACCGATGCTGCTTTGAAACCGAAAGGTAGAAAAATTGTGTACTTCTCGATCGCAACTAGCGTTGCTGTTTTATAATCGAAAAGTAGCTAATTTTTTTTTGCGCTTGCAACCCTCGTTACCTGCACAAGATATGCTGGGTCTGGTAATGAATATGTAGTGTGAAATGGTTTTGATGCTATTCTTGTGTGATTTTTGTTTTAGGGAGCAATGATTTATTGTAGCAGACACAAGTGCTGCAGCGTTCTGTGATTCCTGTGGGAAAATTTCGAACTTGTTTTTGCCGCCCCCTAAACTTGCCGCCCGGGGCATGTGCCCCGGTCTGCCCCCCCTAGATCCGGGGCTGCAGGATTGTACTTTTTCTTAGATAAG
Source organism: Melanostoma scalare (assembly GCA_949752695.1). Lineage (NCBI taxonomy): Eukaryota > Metazoa > Arthropoda > Insecta > Diptera > Syrphidae > Melanostoma > Melanostoma scalare. Next base: position 56,515,778 of record OX456985.1, read on the forward strand.
TCATGGCTTGACACTTTTTTGTATTCAAAGAAAGTTCATTTACAGTTGACTAATTCATACTAAATCCTCTACCAGACCGATCGGCCAGGATAGATAAATTTGCAGATCATCTGCATACAGGTGAATGGATACATTCCTGCAAACTTTGACTAGATCATTTATGAAAACCCAAAATAATAAAGGACCAAAATAAAGCCTTGGGGCACACCCCCAATAAAATTTCTATAATGTGAGGACCTGTTAACAGTCACTTTCAGCTTACAGTTACAAAAGTAATTCATAATTGGACAAACAGCATTTTCTTATTTTCCTTCGGCTTGAATGGTCACAATGTTTTTAACAATGAAACAATTAAGTTAACATTGGTTTTTCCCGACGTTTCGGCAAGGTTTGTTGCCTTCTTCAGGGGAACTTTTTATTGAACAAAATAGAAATAATTTATTTCTATTTTGTTCAATAAAAAGTTCCCCTGAAGAAGGCAACAAACCTTGCCGAAACGTCGGGAAAAACCAATGTTAACTTAATTGTTTCATTGTTAAAAACATTGTGACCATTCAAGCCGAAGGAAAATAAGATTATCATCTTATCCACAAACTACTATACAACTCCATTGGTCAATAAATCATCCTTAAAACAGCATTTTCACCAAATCCAAAATGCATACAAAATTTCGGACACAAAATTGTGTGGTTAACGTTGTCAAAAGATCTCTCTCAAACGACGAAAAGGATATTGATGCGATTTTTTTTTAAAGATAGAGTGATCTAAGTTTGAACGGGAATGTACACGGGAACATACATGGGAACTAAGAAACTACTTAACCGATTTCAAAATTCTTTCACCGTAAAAATGCTATTCATTCCCATATTCCCACGGGAACGTAATAAGAAAACTTTGTGTTTGTATTGAAAAAAAGCTATCTCGAACCCGAGAAATAACAGGCTATATATCATTTCCATATTCCTACGGGAAGTAACGGGAACTGGAACATAACCGAGAACTTGATTTGAAAAATTCTTTTAACCTTACAGTGCTTCATTGCTCCTGCCCTGAGTAACATAAAACATGTGGAAGCGGAAAACATACTCGGGTTGTTGGACTGTGGGTGTGCAGCCCGAATTTTATTTGACATATAGATTTTTTGAAATTTTCTCTAATAAGCTGTTGGAGATTTTTATCTTTGACGTCAGTTTCTCTAAATCGAGTTGGTCAGAAAAACGTCTGTGCAAGAGTTTAAGTGTTGACAGGAGTCTACTTCTTTGTTTGTAAGGTGCATCTATCGTCGCGTCATTGCACATGTTTGTTGAGTCAAGTTGTCAATATTTGGGAAATACCCTATCCAGGTACCTGTCGATCTCAACGTTTTCCTAAAAAACGCATGATCTAAAAGAAGCGTTTTTAAGAGGAGCAAGATACCAAAACAGTTCTTGAAAAAATGCAAATATAGGTCTTGAGTGTGTGGTAAATTTAATTTTTAAGAGTGACAAAATGTAGTCAGAGCTCAAGCAGATATATGTTATTTTAGGTGAAGACTCAAAACGAAACAAAAGATTTTCCGATTTGCTGACAACATTTTTAACGATTTGTGACAAAACCTCATTCGAACCAACACCACACGAAATAAATATTTCTAATAAATTTTTCCTTTTTTACTTCAAGTGCCAACTTTCCCAAGGAAAAGTATCCACCATACGAAGATATTATTAAAAACATTTCACTTGTGTTTACCAATCATCACTTCACGCAAAGTCCTATTCGTCCAGATGTTCCAGCATTGATAGAAATTGGTGGCATTCAAATTCAAGAAAAGCCTGATCCATTGCCTGAGGTAATCCCAAAAACTTATCCAAATAATGCATCTACGTGCTTATGTTCTGTTCGTTTTTTTTTCAGGATTTGAAAGCCATTCTAGATAAATCATCAAAGTACGGAGTTATTTTCTTCACTCTTGGCTCTACTGTCAAAGCAAACAAACTGGATCGTTCAAAAATGAAGATCATATTCGATGTGCTCTCGAAGCTTCCCCAAACTGTTCTATGGAAGTGGGATGGCACTGATTTTCCAGGAAAATCTCCCAATATAATCTACAGAAGCTGGTTGCCCCAGAATGGTGTTCTGGCCCATTCAAATGTTAAACTTTTTCTCACTCATGGTGGTCAGGGCAGTGTTATTGAGTCGGAATATTTCGGTGTACCAATGGTGGGAATTCCAATGTTCAGTGATCAACCGGCCAATATGCTCATGGTAAAGGAACTCGGCTTTGGATTGTCTGTAAACTACGGAACTCTCACACATCAGGGGCTCAGGAGTGCAATTGTAGAAGTTTTGACCAATGAAAAATATGCTAACAAAGTTCAACAGTTCGCCAAACTATACAAAGATCGACCGATGTCTGCGAAGCAAACGGCAGTTTATTGGGTGGAATATGTCCTTCGACATCATGGAGCTCCTCATTTACAAAGTCCTGCTGTCCATATGAATTACTTCCAGCTTTTATCGCTTGATGTCATTGGATTTTTGATTGTTGTTCTCTACGTAGCCTACAAAGTCATTAGGACCGTCCTGTTAGTGATATTGAGGATGTTCGTTAGGAGGAAAACCAAGAACGAATAGGATTAGTCCAAATTGATTATTTTAAATTTTTTTATGTTTTTCTTTGTAAATATTTTCGTCACATAAATCACATCAAAATATAAGTCATAATAACTAATACTCACATTAGCCTCATTTGTTATTGAAGATTTAACAAACTCAGCTTTCACAATGTCTTGGCAATTGAAAATAGCTAACTACGTTGATTGTTTTTCAGGGCTTTGATTGTATGTGGAGCACTAAGACAGTTCATTGTTCTGCCAAACAATCAGCTTGCTCAACTTTCTAAATGCTCGCAAAAATTGAGGGATTAGATAATGAGGAAAGTGACTCTGCTTTTACTATGAAAGTACTAAGTGCTTGTTACTTTGGTAAGGTTAGGTAATGTTAGGTTAGGTTAGGTAAGGTAAGGTTATAGGTAGATGAGGAGGTGGAAGGGGCGGTGGGAGAGAGAGAGAGAGAGAGGAAGTTGTGGCCTGCTTAACTGGAGCTTCAAAATTAAACCAACAATCCTAATTTTCAGCGACTTAACTGAAGTGACGATGATGAGCATGATTCACTGAAAAGGGTTTAAATTAACTAAAACAAAATATGAACAATGCTCAAAAACATTCAAAATTCAACTGAATCTACCCTACGATTTTTTTTTCTTTTTAAATCATAGTTTAGAACCAGAGATTGATGAGTTTTATAGAAATTGGCTAATAAACAAAAATTGTTTTTTTTGTCACTCGGGCGTATGAGTACCAATATTTTTTTTATATCGGTAGTTGTTCAGAGGTGAAATTTTTACTTAATTAGCTGGAGTGTCTGCTCGAATCCCAAGCCACACACCTACTCTTCGTTAAGACTCCCAGTTTTATCTGACATCGCCCTTATGATTATAAGTAAAGTTGAACCAGCAATTGGTTTGAGTGCTAGCTTAGTATAAGTATAATATTATTAAAAGCGAAAGCGATCGACCAAAAAGAAAAATTAACAATGATTTTATTGTGTTTTTATTTTCTGTTTTGTTGGCAGCAATTATCTTTTGAGTTTTCTTATAAATGTAACATAAATAATTTTTAATATTTCTTAAAGAAATGTATGTCAATAGTCAATGAGAAGGAGTCCTAAAATAAGTTTAAGTCTGATAAGATATTCTGCATGAGCTTGAACAGAATATGTATCTAGATCCAGATACAATTAATATTCATACAAATTTAAATTAATTATGCAATGTTTTCGATAGCCTGTCAGTCTAGTTAAAGTTATCAACGATTACGATACCGCAAGAGCTCTTAACTGAAACAATATTACTTTTAATAAAGATAAGAACTGATATTATGTGCTTCGCTTCTAATCGGAAAAATTAGCGCAGCGCAGATAACAAAATAATTGAAAACACAAGAAATCAATGTCATTATTTATACCGACTGAACTTGTGTTTGGGCATTTCACAAAACTACAAATTGACATTGGCTCAATTCTACGAGCTGGAGATTGTTTAACTGTGTCCGTTACACAAATCTAGGTATGGTCAAGCACTTTCGTGATGCAATCCATCGTGGTTCTGAAAGTTTTCTACATACAAAAAGGAGGATCAGTCTTTAAAGTTTGTCTTTGGAGAAATTTTCAACTACTTGCTTAATTCCTTAAAATACTTAATCCTTACGTAAATACACAATGGGTATCACTTTAATCTTCTGGACAGTTTTAAGCTTTTGAGCACCAATTAAATATACGAATCATTATAAAGTCCGACAATTTTATTGCTTTTTACATGAAAAGAAATATATGATACAATTTATACGTTCACTTAAGCTTAAAACTGAACTTACATTATTATAAAAATTATACAACACTAAACATTTAAATACATATAAACATATACATATGATACAACGCTCATCAATATTTTTCCATGTTGCGTTTGTTTTCCTCTTTCTTATTAGTCTTGTTAAATAAATGTTCTTGTACAGTCTTGTGTACAAGTAACGAGTTGTAATGTTATATTATTATAAAAAGTGCAATATAAATGTTTATATGTTTTTAAATGTTTAGTGTTGTATAATTTTTATAATAATTTGTGAAACATGTATTAAATGTAAGTTCAGTTTTAAGCTTAAGTTAACGTATAAATTGTATCATATAGTTCTTTTCATGTAAGAAGCAAAAAAATTGTCGGACCTGATCATGTTCATAATCATGAACGAAACGTCGTCTTAAAAAGGAATTTGTTTTCTTTTTCTTTACTGACCTGTAGCCCATAAAACAAGCAAATTAAAATACCCAATAAATGTCAAAACCACATACTAATCATTATAAAGGGTTTTTCAACAAGGACACTACAAAAGTAGAGCGATAGGGACAGTAAACGACGCCATATTTCTCACCGCTCTTTTGACATTTAGCTTCAAATTGCCATTTCATGATGGACAGATATACGATCCAACAACGTGTCGAAATTATTTAAATTTACTACCGAAATTCGGAGTCAGTGGCCTCAGCGTTAAGAGCGCTACTTTCAATTTATGATGAAGCTCATTTCTGGCTGAATGGCTTCGTCAATAAACAAAATATGCGGTATTCGTCAGGCAGCAATCCACACGTACTCCATTAGTTATCACTGCATTTTGCATTCCGAAAAAATTACGGTCTGGTGTGGTTTATGGGCCGGCCGGCGGTATCGTTGGGCTGTACTTCTTCCGTGATGATCAAGACCGGCACGTTACTGTGAATGGGGATCACTACCATTCAATTATAACCGAAAATTTTTGGCTCCAATTGGATGATATGGACTTGGAGGACATGTGGTTCCAATTGGATGGTGCACGAAATAGTCCAGTCGCTTGGCCGCCTCGGTCGTGCGATTTGACACCGTTAGACTATTTCCTGTGGAGCTACGTCAAGTATATGGTCTATACCAACAAGCCAGCGCCGATTAATGAACTTTGTACAAATATCGAACTGCAGCAGTATCGGTCGATTTAGCTTTGAAAACCATCGAAAATTAGGTTCAGCGTCTGGACTTCTACAAGCGTGCTCGTGGTAGCCCAGCAAAATGGCATTAAACATTCTTTTACAGGAATAAAAAAATTTCATTGATATTCAAAACCGTTTTTGTTTTATTTAAAAAAATTTTTGTAGCGCTCTTATTGAAAAACCCGATATAAAATGAGATTAGTACGAACTCACCCCGAACGTTTCGCTTCAAATTGCATTAAGTGTGGTCACCGGGAAACAGCGATTTTGGCTACGCAAGTTGTAGCGTTGCGTTGCTGGTTCTAAGCTTTTTTGTTGTTGGGAACTTGCTGGTTGACAGCAAGCTGCAATCACTGTATCGCAGTTTTTGTGAAGATGTATTAGTTTGGACCCTGAGCGTCAATTAAGGGGTCTCACGTACGAGACAGCTTGAAGCTGTCTTCCCTATTGAAATTGTGGTGGCGTTTGATTTCAATCGCATCACGAACTAACCGAGGGATATAATGAGGCTCAATAGCTAGAACTTTAGCTTGATCAAAATGGATCCTGTGATGTTCCTCTAAAAATATATGGATTTTATACCATATCGTTTTGAGATTTTGCCCACTCTGTCCGTCACTCACTCATATTTATTACACGGCTTATCCGAAAACCTTAGCAGATACTTAAAATTACTCAACAACTCATTACTTATGCCTTTTGTCTTAAAGATACCTTTTGAACGATTAACTAAGTAGTTAAAACTAAGAAAATTAAAAAAAAAATTTGCTGATACTCGGAAGAAGACTAATTGACCGAAGATTCGCTGGAATGGAACCATCTTTTCCTTTTTAGGGAGAGGATGGACCACTGTCGCCTTCCAAGGCACTGGAAATATGCAAGGCGCTGAGAAGAGAATATCAGACAGATACTTAAAAATATATTAAGTTCATTGTTAAACAACGTGGTGTAGATGTCAACCGTTTCCGAAAGAAGGTTTTGCAGCACAATGTTCGAGTTCGAGGTCCATCTTTGAAACGAACAGGGTGTTACCAACGTTTTGCTTGGCAAATGATCTTTGGTCACGTATGTGATGGAAATGCTCCGCCTCTTCGGGTTTTGGAAAACATACTGCAGATGGCGCAATCAAGTGAAAGAGAATCACAAAACTGAAGACAACCCAACGAAGCAAGTAAGTAAGTATGAATGAAGTTCTGGTCAGGGCTAAAAGAGCTTTAGCATTGATTAGGCGACTGTTTTACAATCAACTCCTTGATGACAGACTTAAAATGATTTGCTACATGGCTCTTACAACGTCAATGATTGTTGATAGGGTTAAAAGTATGGAACAACTTCCCCAGAAAACGGTCGCTTTGAAATATCTGTGTCCAAAGCTCCGGTTGAAGAATGGGTGGGATATGATCTATCGCGACAAGTAGTTGAAGAGGCGCGGAATGCTGATCAGATCTTACTTCTGGGGACGTATCTATCATCATTTATGGGCTAAGAGGAGGGCTGTTAGAGAGACATTCTAAAACTCTACCCATGAATGCTAGTTTTTTTTTGTTAAAGTAGAACAAATGGCCTACTGCTATGCGTTGTTGAAAAATCAAACTACGACCCGATATAACCATGTGTTCACTCTACTGCCCCTACAAGCCTTTGTGGTACCCGTGGCGTGATCGTTAGCATATCTACTGTTATCCCAAAGATTTGTGGTTCGAATCCCAACAGTGGCAAAAAAGTTTTTTTGATGGGTATCGCCTTTCGCGAGGATTTGGCAAGTCCTCCGTTAGTAATTCATTGCCACGAAAAGCCCTTTCTCCATTAGCCCTTCGGAATCGGCGGAAAATTGTAGGTCCCCTTCATTCCCTCAAAAGGCATGGTTGTGAGAAATGGGCTAGGGTCCTCGCTCTGTTGCGCCACCCTATTTATTTATTTTAAACGCCTTTGTCATGCTCACATCAAATACTTATTTTCGTTTTTATCAATCAGTAAAATGCTGAGAGTGTTTGTACTTTGTAGTACCAACCATTGATGAAATATAATATGATAGTGATGATAGCTTTTATTTTAATTTTCCAGACAACGCCAACGGAGAGAGATACTTGCCTCTCAAATAATTCAGAAGTTCCCCATACAGTTATCAAAAAGCTTAAAATACTCTTATCTGTTTCAGCTTCCTGTATTGTTGTAGTGCAGCGTGGATACTGCAACACAACAGACAAATGTGCTTGCCAGAGCAATGCAGATGATCTGAGGAACTCAAAAATTCGTTATGCAGTCATAACGGAAAATAATGCTAATTATAGTCAGTCTATTACTTTGATGAATGAATTTACATTTTCTAAATTAATATAGTTGGTGAGTAGGTAAACGCAAATAAAGTTTTTATTGTTGTGAAATAGGCCCCTGAAGCGAGTGAGTAACAGCTTTTTTTTTGGTATTATTATGACTAATTCTAAAACTGTTGGTTGTTCCTCTTCAAACTGATATCAGCAATTCACCTTCGATCGCTCAAAAAGTCGTTGTTGAGTTACAACATCCCTTATTAATCTTCCGAAAACACACTCACTATGCTGGAGTAGGTCTTTAAAAAAATTAAAAAAGCTTAATTTGCAGGTACTCAGTGCCCAATACAGGTCTAGTGTTGGACTCCGAGTGATTCTACTTCAACTCCAACACAGCCCTAGTTAACGGCCACGAAAAAAACATCAACTAAATTGATAATTATCTTATCGTTAGTTTGAATCCGCATACGAGTTTTAATTATTTTCAAGATTAAAGAGCTTTTCGAAAGCTTTGTCTCTTTAAAAACATTTCGTAAATTTGTTTTTCATTCAGTGTTAGTTTTGCGTATAATACTCGCCCATTCGCAACCATGTCGCGATTTCTCCAAATTTTCTTCATTGGTCTTATTTTGACAACATTATCTTCCGTTAGTGATTCCGCACGTATCCTCGGTCTATTCCCTACCCCCTTTCGAAGCCACCTAATAATTCACAGTGACATTGCTGATGCACTTGTGGAACGTGGTCACGACGTCACCGTTGTCGCAACACTACCGAAAATCAACAAGAATTCGCGATTTCGTTATGTCCAACTGGAAGTCGAAGAATTTTCACCGAGCTTGCTTGCGAGTTATGTAAATAATCCACCGCCTTTCTACAAAGCCTATACGTTTTTCGTCGACGAAATAGCTAGATACGGTAATGAAAGTTTGCACCATCCAGCTATGCAAAAACTCATGAAGGAGGATTCCTTTGATCTGGTGATTCAAGGACTTTTTGTGAATCATTTTCTTTTGGGTGTAGCAGCACATTTCAAATGTCCAGTCGTGGTGTCATTCATGATTCGGACTATGCCCTTAGTCAATAACCTAGTGGGCAATCCTCAAGAGGTAGCATATGTTCCGAGTTTATTCTTAGGGGGAAAGCAGCCAATGGGATTTTTGGAGAGAGTTAAGCAATTTGTTTGGATTACACTTATGGAGGATGGTTTTTCGGAGCACATGGTACAATCCAAGCAGTTGGCACTGTACAAGTGAGTGAATGAGCCAAGCTGTGATAAAAACATGATTCCGAATGCCCCCGAAGCAAGCTTTGGTAATCTTAATATCATCTCTCATTTCAGTGCGAACTTCCCCCGAGAAACGTACCCACCATACGAGGAAATGATAAAAAACATTTCACTTGTCATGACAAACCATCATTTCAGTCTGGGTACCATTCGTCCCGATGTACCTGCACTGATCGAAATTGGCGGAGTTCAAATAAAAGACACACCCGATCCACTGCCTCATGTGAGTCTTTTGAAATACTTTCTTATCTTTTCCACTTCCATTCTACAACCTTTTTTCAGGATCTGAAATCCATTTTAGACAATTCTTCTCAACATGGAGTGATTTTCTTTAGCCTTGGCTCTAACATGCCTACAGACAAACTTGATCGCTCCAGAATTCATATAATTTTCAATGTCCTCTCGAAGCTGCCGCAGACAATTCTTTGGAAATGGGATTCCGAAAATGTTCCCGGTAGTTCTTCCAACATAATCTACAAAAAATGGTTGCCACAGGAAAGCATTCTGTCGCATCCTAATGTAAAACTTTTCGTCACCCACGGTGGACAGGGCAGTGTTGTGGAGTCACAATATTATGGTGTGCCCATGGTTGGTATGCCTATGTTTGGCGATCAACCAGCTAATGTTGCAAATGTAGTGCAACTCGGATTTGGATTGAGCGTTCAATTTATAACCCTTACTGAAGATGGATTCCGTGATGTCATGATGGAAGCTCTGACAAATAAGAAATATGCTAACAATGTTGAACAATTTTCGAGACTTTTCAAAGATCGACCGATGACCGCAAGGCAAACAGCTGTATTTTGGATTGAGTATGTTCTGAGGCACCATGGTGCCCCACACATGCAAAGCCCAGCAGTACACATGAACAAGATCCAGTTGATGTCACTTGACGTCATTGCTTTTCTGATTGCTGTTGTATATTTAGTTTTTAAGGTAGTTAAAGTATTTTTTGTAGTGGTTAAGAATATGGTTTTGAAAAAGAAACTTAAGAAGGAATAAGAACAAAATTTCTGAATGACCTGAAGATTTTAATTATTAAAAAGGGTGGCCTGAGTGGCAGTGGGTGGCAAATCACTACCGGCACTCTAAAGCACGGGTCACACACGGCTGCAGCCAGCCGCTTCTTACCAGCGGCTGGCAGTAGTAGCAGCAAGCAGCGGCTGGCAGTGCGGTTACACTTAGCTGCTAGCCACTCGTCAAATCACACTCTGACAGCTAATCGATTGACAGCAGCTGCCATACTTCAATTTCAATTTGCTCATTTGCTGTTAAGAATAGACTTTTTCTAGTGAATTGCTTCTAAAAGCCATCGAACAATAATTTATTGAAGCAGAAAAGGAAAAGAAAAACTGTCCACCTGCAGTTAGTGAATCTCTTCTACGCAACGATAAAGAAGAAAAGACGCCCTCATCAAATAGCAAAAGCAACTGCAATGAAATAACTCCCAAAAAGATCCAAAACCAAATCCTGCTGCAGCTTTTCAATTGAACACAGTTCAAGAAATGCTATCTATATTTAACGTACTCTCTTGGAAGAAACTTGAAATATTGAGAACGATTTAAAAAATGAAAAAGCCTTTAAAACCAAATGCAGTATAACATGCACAGAACTTGAAATGCGAGGGGACTCATTTACCTGGCAGGTTACCCAAGAAGGTAGAGCTGGTGCCCTGTCTGTGATGCATAGTTTTCTGCTTCATTGTCCAGACTTAGTTCGTGATGATGTTACACACCGTTTGCTTACACCAATCGAAAGTGGCCTAGCTATACTTGTTAAGTAAGTTTAGTTAAACAAATTACATTATCTTATTGCATATGCTTTGATTTTCCAGTATCATGCTGAGCAGGACACAAGTACTCATCCGGCTGTACAACCACGTTGGCCAACTCGTGTGTTCGCTGCAGAGTGTGTACGGAAAACTATTTCCAACTGTGAAACAGCCAATCCCAAAGAGTCACGAAGACTATCTGATCCTTTATTTATCTGACCTCATTCGTATGTCTTTTATGGCAGATACAAGTGACTCCGATCAGTTGAGGCTAGAAGGACTGCGGACATTGTAGGAAATCATCGATAAATTTGCAGGCGTTCCAGAGCCAGAGTTCCTAGGGCATTTGCTTATGTTTGGTTGTTGTTTTGGGTGAATGCCGATTCCGTGGAATCTCACCAGTTTGGTGCGCAAAATCTAACCACCGAAGGGTATGAATTTGCTGTCCACTGTCCTTCAATTGGCTCACGTACATATCTAATTAATACTAAGAGCATTAAAATTCATCGGTATGTTTCTCTTTGTAAGTACATACATATACATATTTCTTTTATTTGCAGTCAACAATCAATCCATTTAGTGTTGGGATGCGTATTGAAGCGCACGACCTGAAGAACACTGTTAAAGTTAAGACTATAACTAATGAATCGAAATCAATTCGCAGTACATACAACATGCACAAGCAAAAGCAACATGGTTTGGAACTGGTTCCACCACCCGACTGGGATGAGTTCTTTGAATTCAGAATATGTACATGGAATCCATGCGGTTCAAAGCAGTTATAGCTATAATGTTTTCTAAACGAGATCCTATTGAGGTTAGTGCTGGCATGAAATTAGAGGTAGTCGATATCGATATCAAGAACCATAGTCATTCACATTTACAGTGATGTGTAGGAACTAGGAAGTGCTTATACACTTCGGCGGGTGGCACCATGGATTGACTTTTTGAGTGGATGACGTTAGCCCAGATATAGATCCAATTAAATCGAGCGCCGAAACGAGACATGATCTGGAAGTACCTCCGGGTAACTTTTAACTGAAATACTTCATTAGTATAGAAGAAAACGTAATTTTTGTTTCCTTTTTAGGTTTTGAACAAATTAGGTCTGTAATGCTTTGTCCTATATAATGGTATCGGCTATGCAACTTGTATTGTTGTAGGTTTTCATGCGATCATGGACACATATATCCATATGAACCCAAGAACTCGTATAGATGAAGTTGGAAGATGAGGTGGTTTTTTCTTTTCTTCTAATAAAATAATAGAGTACCCAAATATCAACAACTTTGACAAGATATACTTTTTGTTCTTTTGCAGATTTATAACGACGATGCAGTTACAACAATAAAACAAGAGATTGAAGACCCGCCATGGAATCAAGACGAGGACATGAAAATAGAATCAGAAAAAACCTGGTTGCCACCGACATTATCCGAGTTGCTTCTAATGTATCTGGTAGCATACACTGTTTCTGACTTTGCAATGGAAAATTGTGACTTGATCACTCTCCGGCAAACCGCAATGCTCCTTGAAAAGGGAGTGTCCCTAACTACAAACAAGAAACGAATAGCACCTGTTGTGGTAGATGAACTGGTTCATCAAAGGTTTGGAAATTTTAAAATTTGTTAACAACGACGATGCAGTTACTTCAATAGAACATGAGATTAAAGACCCGAATCAAGATGAGAACATGGAAATATGATCGGATAAAACCGTGTCGCCTCCGCAATACGAACAACAACAAAAACTATCATGGCAAAACGGAGACCAAATGTGTTATTTAAAAAACCTTTATGTATACATATTTGAAAAAATATAAAATTTTATTTGTGTAAAACAAATTAAAAAAAAAACATTAGAATTCCAATTAAGTTTCTCTTAATTACAAAAGTCAAGTTAAAACAGTTTCTTCTTTGATTCGCTTTGCATCGCTTTCATCCCCGGCTTCGATTGAACGTTTTTCAGCAGTCTTTTCATTCGATTGGGAAAGGTGGAGTTCTTTTTCTTGGTTCTCTACAACTGCCACATTATCTTCTTTTTCTTGGTTTTCTTAGGCGAACTCTCATCTTCAAATTTCTTCATTTCAGACCTCTCAATCTGAGCTTGGTTTGTTGGCGATGTATCAGACTTTAAAATTTCTCTAAGAAACATCGTTACATTCACCGAAGCCGGTAAGCAAAAGTCCAGTACCAATGCTAAAAATTTACCTTCAACGTCAGGTACACTTTTCTTTTCGTTATACTTTTCAAAATGTGATAAAATTACATCTTCTTGAGGACAATTGTACGTTTTAAGGTACATACCACGACATATTTTGTGGTTTTATCAAAAGTTTTCTGTAAGCACCTGCTAAAGAGAATATTTTAACACCCATTTTCAACTTAGAGTTGAGGTCCTCTTCGGCGAGAGTATCTTCGTACCATTTCGCTACTTCATTTGCTGGGTAAGTAATGTCGTGTCCCGGAAGATGGAGAACAACATCAAATATGGTATAGCCTGCATTCGAAATATATTCTTCCGATAAAGACTTCACTTTCTGTTTAAAAGCCGACTCTGCCTCTTTTGGTTTGGAAACTTCTTCTAAATTTTCATCCACTGCGTCTCCATCAACGACAGGCACATCATCAGTATCTCGTCTAGTTCGTCTTCATTCCGATAAACTAAATCACCAACAATTATTTTAAGACCGTGCTCCTTAATTCTTTTAGTGTACATCAAAAGCATGTTTCTCGGAATCTATAATTTGTTTTTCATTAAACATTGTACACTCAAAAGAAAATGTGTTTTAATTACCTTCCGCAGAGCATTAGCGTAGTCTCTCCATATTCAGACAATCCGTTTAAAAGCTTCATTTCCAACAATAACATGTACAAAAACTTTTATTCGTAAAAACTGAAAATACAAACAAAAATAACTTGGTCAAATTACAACCATACATATAAAAACCTTAAAATAACATTTTTTAATCTACGCGTACTGTTTACAATTTAATTTGAAATGAGCAAAAATGTCAAATCAATTCGCTGCTACTTACCAGCCGATGTGGTCAGATTGCGCTACTAGCTGCCAGCCGCCGCTGCTTGCTATCAAAAGTTGAACATGTTCAACTTCGCCAGCCGCTGCTAAACACTCGCCGGCTGCCAAGGCTGGTTGCGAATTTTGTGGTCACACAAAGCTGATCAGCGGCTACTCAATTCGCCGCTGGCAGCCATCCGTGTGTGACCCGTGCTTAAGAGCCGTTGATTGAATCAGTAAATAATTTTATATTGTTTTTACTTTTAGCTTTGAGTGGGAATTTTTTCAAATATCACAATAGGAGAAACATTCATTCATACAGGCATAAATTTGAGAAACTTCAAACGCCGACTCTCAAAAATGTATTGAAGGAATTTGAATTGAATTTACTTCTTCTTCTTCTTCTTCTTCATTTCCGGCGTTACGAGTAGTGATCTTGAAGCGATCACAACTCTCCCACTTTTCTGCTTCACACTAGTGATCCGCCTGTGGGGTACGCCGCGTTGACCTCAGAAAGCGTCGGCAAGCCTCCCGGTTTTGGATTGTTCCATGTCTGAGGCCAACCAAATGCTGCTGTTTTTGCATTTGCTTGTACCAGGAGTGTTTTGGCCTGCCTTTTCTTTTTCGTCGCGAATTTGTTGAAACGTTGTACGATATTGCCTTTTGGACGGGGTTCTGCGGATCTCTCCTTTGAACATGACAATACCAACTGAGCCGGTCGTGCTGAATTTTGTCCAAGATGGTACTTTTGACATGAAGGCTTCCACGGATCTTAGTACTTCTAATTCGATCAAGCTTTGTTACTCCTGCTGTCATCCGAAACATCTTCATTTCGGCTGCCGTCAATTTGCTCTCATACTTTTTGTACATTGTCCAACATTGTGAACCGTATGTCAGAGCTGGACGGACAACTGCTGTGTAGAGTCTTCCCTTCAGCTTAGGGGGCATTTTTCGATCACAGAAGATAGCGGAGTTTTCTCGCCACTTCATCCACCCTACGCTTACTCGATGATTGATGTCGTCATCACAAGTTGCTTCACTATTGATCATAGATCCCAGATATTTAAACTTTTCACACTTGGGAAGCACATTTCCATTCAAATAAATGTCTGGAATAGGCTTGTCTGGATCAGAAAAAGGGCAGCACAGGTATTCAGTCTTTTTTGCGC
Organism: Melanostoma scalare; assembly: GCA_949752695.1. NCBI lineage: Eukaryota > Metazoa > Arthropoda > Insecta > Diptera > Syrphidae > Melanostoma > Melanostoma scalare. Next base: position 56,530,850 of record OX456985.1, read on the forward strand.
TAATACGGTACCCATTTCCTTCCAGAACATCAATCCAAACGTCAAGTGCTCGTTGCAGGGATGTAGGATCCTCGCTTATGATGGCTCCATCGTCAGCAAAGAATAATTGTTGTACTTTATTGTCCGTTACTTTTCCTGCGAGCAAATAATCCAGAACAGCAATAAAGAGCAGTGGACTCAAGACACTTCCCTGATGTACACCTACTGTTATTTGGAATTCTTCGGTGACTCCAGCTGGGCATCTCACTTTTGTAACTGCTCCATCGTACATGTCCATAATTATTCGCACATAGGCTTCAGGAACTCCTCGGTGTCTGAGGGCCACCCATATCAGATCTCGTGGTTGTCGATCGAATGCTTTTTCGAAGTCAACCAACACAATATGCAAATCCTCTAAGGCATCTCGGTGTTTTTCCATAATGATCCTTATACTTTGGATTGCGTCTGTAGTTGACTTACCCGCGACAAACCCGCATTGGTCATCAGACAGCCTTATTATTATCACGGTGCAATAATTACAAAATGGTTTTCCAAAGAAAGGAAAATTAAGAAACAAAAATAAAAAATGACTTATTCAACCAAGGTAGTAATATTGTAACTAAAACTGTTTGTGGCAATAAAAATTTAAAAATTTACATAAATAAAGTAATATTTGAACAACATTCTCCTGAATTTGCATTGCAATATATTTAAAATTGAGCGAGTGATTAATTCTCACTCGCTCAATTTTGAATATCCGGAGGCGCCTCGAATAAAAGTTGACTTGCGGATCTTGCATCTGAAACGAATAAATCAAAATGCATTCGTTAAAGGAGATATTTTTCAATTTAATGTCGAGACTTGAGAGGACTTTTTTTTTTGATTTTTCGATTTATTGTAGCACTTGGAATTGGAAGTCACTCGATCTTCGCCATAAAAAGTCGGCTAATTTGTTATTAAGGAATTATTAATTACTAGCTGTGCCCGCGACTTCGTCCGCGTGGAATAGTGACTTTCAGCAGCATTTTTAACTTTTTAGGAAATAAAACTTCTAGCCTTAAAAATGTCGGTATTTCCAAAAAAAACATTCAACCCCTATTTCAACACCTTGTAGAAATAGTGAAAAATACTTTTTGAGACCGTAGTTTTTGAATTCCCATTTCCGTTCCCGTGGGAATATAAGGATAGATATATAGCCTTTATCCTTCCGCATGTTATCTAGACCATCTCTGTAGCTAATTTAATAAAATCTGTTTAGCAGTTTGAACGTGAGACATACGAAAAACATACCGACATAGCTACATTCGCATTTTCAATATTAGTAAAGACTCCCGTTCCCGCGGGAATATGGTGACCGTTTTCGTGGGAATATGTGGATAAGTTAAAGTTAATGTTACTCCGGGATTATGGAGCATTCCAACGGTGGAAGAATTTTTGAAATCGGTGCTGTAAAGTAAAAGTTCCCGTATACGTTCCTGCTCCCGTGGGAATATAGGGAAAAATATATAGTCTATGTCTTTCCTCAGGTTCTGAACAATCTTTGTTTAAAATTTCATTTAAATCGGTTTATTAGTTTGGGCGGGAGATGGTAACATAGAACGACGGACAGACAGAGCTCCTTTCACACTTATTATATTAGTAAGGACTCCCGTTCCCGTAGGAATATGTGGATGAATTAAAGTTAATGTTACACAGGGATAGTGTAGCATTCTAACGGTGGAAGAATTTTTGTAATCGGTGTTGTATATAGGGAGCCGTAGGAATATGTGGATGAATTAGTTTTTATGTTACTCGGGGATAGTGTAGCATTCTAACGGTGAAAGAATTTTTGAAATCGGTGTTGTAGTTTCTAAGTTCCCGTATACGTTCCTGCTCCCGTGGGAATATAGGGAACCGTAGGAATATGGTAATGAACTAGTTTTTATGTTACTCGGGAATAATGAAGCATTCCAACAGTGGAAACATTTTTGAAATCGGTGTTGTAGTTTCTAAGTTCCCGTATACGTTCCCGTTCCCGTGGGAATTTAAGGATAAATTGTAGCCTATGTGTTATTCTGATGTATAAGCTATATTATAGAAAACTAATTCAGTAGTTTTTTCGTGAAAGAGTAACAAACATACATCCACACATACAAACTTTCACGTTTATAATATTAGTAGGATTTAAAAAAAAAACGAAAAAGCTCTCAATAATACCTGGTGAATTATGCGAAGAAGTACAGATTTTGAATTAACGTGTACACGGGTTTCAAGTATTATAAGTCTCAGAAAAACAATTTGGAAAACGCTGAAGAGTTTGTTCGTTTAGCGCTCATTGCTTATAAATTTGAGATTACTTTTACTTACACCTTGCCTCGAATATAAATAAAAAGACCGTAACAGGCCCGTTTATGAAGGAATTTATTCCGCGCACCTACCGCCCAGGGATAAGACCAGGCATGGAGCAATAGACGCTCAAATACTCAAAACTTCGTCAATTTTACTCGATCGAATTGAAATTTTTACACAATGTTCTTGAGATATTATGCACTCACTTAAAAAAAAATCCAGAAACCTTACCGTTATTCCATTTCTACCAATTTTAAGATTCTCACGGTTTTATTTTCGTAAATTTCCACCACTTCATCGATGGGCCTGTGGAAATCTGGTTTTGGGTATTTTAATAATCTTATTGGTGACCTTAAGTAATGCGCTGATTGAGCATTCAGCCTAGAAAAGGGTTTGGAGCTTTCGAAACAGCTGTACAATTGTCATCAAACTCGAAAGAGTCCTTTTTACCGCCGTTCATCAGCTCAACGACAGGCTCAGAGTTGCGAAGACGGGTAGGGAAATCATGGATTTGATGAAAAATTATGTTAAGCGGCAGGGTAATGGTAAGCTCGACACTTATTAGGTGGAGATGTTCATTTATAATCAGGAAACAGTCACCCAGAAACCTCACCTGTGCCACCTCCGCGTTGAAGTGCCGTTTCGGAGCTGGTCACTAAAGAGAGAGAGAGGAGAAGGACCATCGTCTTCCAGACATTGTGGCGTTTCACCCCAGAAGAAAGAGGGATGCTCGCAGTTACACTTGTTTGGAACTGTGAAGGTCGGGGTCATCCCTGTTTTGAATATCAAGATCCTCAGAGGGTCCTTTTCTATTTTAGGTGTAGATGGGAAAGCACCACCCCTCCGCAGTGTCCCCGTTGTGCGGAAAACGAGTTGAAGAGCGGTTTAATGCTCCGGGGGAATTGCTCTAGAGATGAGCACTGCCTTTACCATCAAGCCACGGGTACCCGGGGTATAACATTTGTTATTAAATCCTAACAAAAACATAGTTATTATTCAATTTGAAAATTTTTCCTGATTGGTTTTCCCGATCGTTATAACTGGCCCCTAACAGCAGTGCCTTACGCAATGTGTCACTAAAAGCCTTCTATACAACAAAAGCTTTTTAACTCTTCTTAGTCATTGTGTTCAATCTTTTTAGATAATTTTTCTAAAAGCAATCTTTCTTTGATAGCATTTCTGTCGCCGCGACAAGTTTAAATATGTGTAGCCTTGGCATTATCATGTATCGCTACTTAAACATAATTTGATAGCTGAATTTTTTCGTTGCCGCAACTAGAAAATCGCTTTGGTTTGCTAAAGCGCTATATTCTTTGTGAATAGTTTGACATCCAAATTCACACATATATTTAATGACGTTATCCATGATAAATTATTTTTAACACTGGTTTTTTTTTTGCTTTGCAACATTTTTTACATCAGGTCGGTCAAGTCTCTTTTCATAAGAGTTTTAAATGATATTATAACCCATTGGGATACAAAGGAGAATGACCATTTTTGGGCTCGGTGCACACACAGGTAATAGAGGAACCATTTGAAAGCTTATTATGTTCATCTAAGCGAACATATATTTCAAATACTTTCAGAACCGTTTTGAAAGATATTGAGGTATTTTAGCTTGAAGTTTATGCAAGCAAAATAAAGAAAATGAGCTCATAACTTCCGACTTATAGACTGCACAAGAAAGATATTAGATAACGGTTATATGGGGGACCGTCTGTACTCCCAAGCGCGTGCTGTTGTCATTTGTTAATGTTCTGGGTGTATCAGCTAACGGTCTTTGTAACCAGTGCTGAAGTATGTAATATAATGTTTCGTTTTGTTATAAAAAAAAGTGGAACCAAGTAAAAGATCACAAAAATCCTTTGGAAATTCAGTCGGTATAAGCATAGCCTCCATGGCAAACCCGGCGAAAACAAACCCAGTGCAATCAATTTTGCAGACGGACTTCATCTTGTTCTTTTTCCAGATGAATGGGACCTCTGTATTGTATGCCTGATCCGAAAAAGGCAGACCTTCACAATTGTGCCAAATATAGAAGAATATCTAATGATCTTTTTTCCACCGGTTTAAGCCTTTGGATAAAAAAAATCAAGTGAAACAAAACTTTGATTAACATTAGGTATATAACAATATGTAAAGAGTTGTGGATGGGCTATGTACTATTCGGGTAGGCTCTGATTGGTGTCAACTTGGCGGCGCCCAGATGCTGCCACTTATAGTACTCGTCAATTGAGCTTACTATACCTCCAAGCGGTATCCACTGGGACCTGGGATGCTCCGTCCAGAGCTGACCTGCTAAACTAGTAAGTGCGAGTGTTGACAAGGGAATCCGGAACAAAAGAATTGTGATCGATCAACACTATAATTGCTCTGCGAACAATGACTGACTGCACGAATCTCAGTAGTCTACGAGAGCTTTCGCGTAAATGTCCCAGCGGATGAATTCAAATGACAGAATCAACGGTGGACTTCAGCAGTCAAAAAAGCAGAAACCCCTGAAGGAGCTACTCCCACATATTTGGTTTAAAGGTCTTTCAGGGTTTTTCAATACTAGGACAGGGTATTGAAGTAGAGATGGTGGCGGATGAGCTCCTGGTGAGCCAACGGCAGCACTCACACCCCTGCAGCAGGGTACTGACACTGGATATTCCAGCCCTTTATGTCCGAAGGGATCCAAAAGAACCAGGTCCTCCAGGTTGGGGGTTGCGCGTAGGGATAACTAACCAACCACGTAAAAAAATATTAGTTCCGAAACAACTAATAGCCTCGGATAACGATAATGATTTCAAAGTTGACGACCCAAGCAAACGAAAAAAGGACAATGACCTCCGGATCTGCACGTGGAACGTAAGGTCTCTTAACGGACTAGGTGCAGCTGGAGAATTAGCGGACGCCCTGGACTGCTGCAAAGCAGACATAACAGCCATCCAAGAAGTGCGATGGAGTGGACCGGGTATAAAGAAGATGAAAAACTGTGACATCTACTATGGTGACTGCTACAGACAAAAGAAACAACGCTTATTTGGGTGCGGATTTGTCGTTAGAGGAAGACTCAGGGATAAGGTGACTAGCCAAAATCCAGTCAATGAGCGTATAATGACCATCCGCATCAGGGCTAAATTCGCCAACATTAGCCTTATATGCGCCCACGCCCCCACAGAAGAGAAAGACGACGATTCCAAAGACTGTTTCTACGAGCTCCTCGAAGAAACGTATGAGCAGTGCCCTAGACACGACGTGAAAATCGTTCTTGGCGATTTTAACGCAAAGCTAGGGAAGGAGGACATCTTTGGAAACACAATCGGTAAGCATAGCCTCCATGACAAAACCTCCGAAAACGGACTGAGGCTAATCGATTTTGCTGCGGGGCTGAATCTTGTTGTAAGTAGTACGCGCTTCCCGCATCTCAAAATTCATAAAGGTACATGGCGATCCCCAGATCAATTAACCGTCAACCAAATTGACCATGTTGCGATCGACGCAAGGCACTCTTCCAGTGTGCTAGATGTCCGAACTTTCCGAGGGGCCAACTTTGACTCGGACCACTACCTTGTTGTGGCCAAGGTACGAATGAGGATATCTTGTTCACGACCAGCGCAAACTAACGCTGTGAAGAGATATGACGTCGGAAAGCTACAATCGCAAGAGATTGCCAATGCCTTTTCCAATCGAGTGTCCCTTCAATTATCCTTGAATCCCATGCCGCCAGCATTAAACATTGAAGACCAGTGGCAGCAATGCCAAGAAGCCATCAGAACCGCTGCCTCTGAGGTTCTGGGTTTCACTCGGCCACCAAAACGAAACCCATGGTTCGATGAAGAATGCAGGCAGGCAGATGCAGCCAAACAAAGAGCACAACAAATGCTTATGCAAACACGAACAAGGGCTGCTTACGATCAGTATAACGAGATTTACAAGGAGAGAAGAAGGGAAGAACACCGACTTCTCAAAAAGAAAAAGAAGCAGCATGAGAAGCGCTCGTTTGAGGAAATAGAGAGGTGCCATGACAGGAACGAGATTCGGAAGTTTTACCAAAAGGTAAAAAGATCCTGCCAGGGTGGCAAACCCCGAACTCAAGCCTGTAAAGACCAGCAGGGAAACATAGTTATAGAGTCACAGTCGCTACTGGGGATCTGGAAAGATCATTTCTGCAGACTGCTTAACGGCGATGAGGACACAAATTCCGCTGTCAGGCAGATTGCCCCATTCAGCTTGGACGATGATCAAGAATGCCGTCCTCCCAACCTAGAAGAGGTTAAGCTTGCCATATGCAAACTTAAATCAAATAAGACTGCAGGTGCAGATGGCCTTGATGCCGAACTTTTCAAGGCAGCTGGAGACCAGTTGGAAAGGAGCATGCACCAGCTGATCTGCATGATATGGTCGGAAGAAAGCATGCCCGATGAATGGAACCTCAGTATCGTATGCCCGATCCTAAAGAAAGGAGACCCTCACAATTGCCCCAATTACAGAGGGATAAGCCTCCTTAACGTCGCTTATAAGATCTTGTCTGCTGTAATATGTGAACGTCTGAAACCCCACGTCAACAACTTGATAGGTCCTTATCAATCTGGTTTTAGACCAGAGAAGTCCACAATAGACCAAATTTTCACATTACGGCAGATCTTGGAAAAAACCCGAGAACATAATATCGATATTCACCATCTCTTTATTTCAAGTATGACAGTATTTACAGAGACGAGCTGTACAGAGCCATGTCTAGTTTCGGCATCCCTGCAAAACTCGTACGACTATGCAGGATGACTTTGGAGAATTCACGCTGCTCCGTCAAGGTCGGTAAAGAACTCACCGAGACCTTTGATGTCGAAAAAGGCTTTAGGCAAGGCGACAAACTGTCATGCGATTTCTTCAACATCATACTTGAACAGATTGTAAGAAACTCAAACGTCAACACCAGAGGATCAATCTTTCAAAAGTCTGTACAATTACTCGCCTATGCAGACGATATTGACGTAATGGGAAGAAAAAAGCGTGATGTCATAGGTGCTTTTGCGAGTATTGAAACAGAAGCGGCAAAAATGGGTTTGATGGTCAATGAGGGCAAAACGAAGTATATGTTGTCATCAAACAAGGACACAGAACATCGACGAATTGGACAAAACGTCACAATAGACAGACATAACTTCGACGGCGGCGCGGAAGCATGGACCTTATCAAAAGCAGATGAGAAAACCCTTGGTCGTTTCGAAAGAAAAATTCTCCGAATGATCTTTGGTCCCGTATGCGAAAACAATGTGTGGAGAAGAAGATACAACAACGAGCTGTATGAGCTGTACCGCGACATGGGCATAGCCAGAAGTGTACGCATCGCGAGGTTGGGTAATGTAGAGCGGATGGACCCAAACGCTCCGGCTCGCCGGGTGTTCGGAAGCACATTGCAGGGAAATCGCGGAAGGGGAAGACCTCGTCTTTGGTGGCGAAATCAAGTGGATGAAGACCTCAACCGACTTGGAGTGCGAAACTGGAGAGAGCTCGCCCGAGATCGAAATCGTTATAGAAGGATGTTGGTTGAGGCCCAGGTTCACCCCGAACTGTAATGCCCACCTAAGTAAGTAAGTAAGTAAAGAGATTTATTCTTGGGCGTGTGGTTTTCAAGAAGAAATAAAACGCATAAAACGCACAAATAAATGGCACCACACTCTCCATTTGGCACATTCTTGTTGAATGTCCTTTATCTCGCCAGATTGACGTATCTACACCACAACCCAACATAACCGAAAAACTTTCTGAAATTTTGAACCCTTCTGAAGTAGGGTCCATCCAACACATTAAAGATGCCACATCCGCCCACCAGAAATTCGATGAGATATGATTTTTTTTACTTTTTTGTTTTATACTTTTTTGCACTCTTTTTTTCTTTTTTCTTAAAAAAAAAATTAATTTCTAAAAGTAAACATAATTTGTAGGACAATAAAAATTTAAAGACGGCATCATATGGTCTGGCTACCCCGATGCCTTTTACAAAATAATTTGTAAATTAATTTTGTGAATTATTTCAATAAAATAAAATAAATAAATAAAATAAATAAACGTCAAGAAATTTATTTTATCTAAAAGGGTATGCCATTATATTTTTGGGCAAGTAGCCGCGCGACTGGCTCGAATACATTCCATTCGAGATGCCCAATTTTCGATAACTTTCTTCATCACTTGTGGGCGTATGTCAACAGTTACGAGCCGAATATCCTCTTTCAACCCGTCACTTGTTTTGGGTATATCTGCACTGACAGGCAGTGACTTCAACATAACCCCACAAAAAATAGTCCAGCGGTGTTGAATCGCCCGATTTCACAGACTTAAAACTCTAAAGTATATAAAAATCAACGCAAACAGCGATTTCGATTCGAGACAATTTACCAAACCTACGCACTGCTCAGGAGTCGTGCGGCTTTCATTCTTCCACTATGAAGTTGTAAACCAAATTGAGTCTAAAGTGAAGTAACAGCTGTCGAAAAGATCAACTTCTAAAAAAACATTGCCAGATTGAAAACTACATAGTTCAAAAAACACCCATTATATAGATATGTATTTGTATACATTTACTACTTTTTATTCGAGCTTCTTCTTCTGTTTTTGAATAAGTGACCTCACAACGCAATAGATGAGTTTGAAAATCTTAAAAACTATGTAAACAATTGCCAACAAGAAGCCAATAACATCCAACGACATCAATTGGAAAGCATTCAAATGAACTGCAGGACTTTGCATATGCGGTGCACCATTATGCCTCAAGACGTATTCAATCCAAAAGACAGCAGTTTGCCTTGCAGTCATTGGTCGATCCTTGTACAAGTGGGCGAACTTCCTAATGCTGTGACTGTACTTTGGATTATTTAGCACTTCTTCAATTGTTTTTCTAAATGTTTCCTCCGTCAGGCTGGAGAATTCAACTGGCAAACCAAAACCAAGTGTCTTAACGTTTTCCATGTTCGAAATTTGATCAGCGATCATAGGAATGCCCACCATTGGCACACCATGGAACTGTGATTCTACAACACTACCTTGACCACCGTGAGTAACGAAAAGCTTGACATTTGGATGTGGGAGGATATCATCTTGGGGGAGCCAATTTTTGAAGATTATATTCGGAGCATTTCCTGGTACACTGGACCCACCCCATTTCCAGAGGACTTTCTGTGGAAGCTTTGAAAAGACATTGTAGAGAATTTTGATTTTGTCTTCACCAAGTTGGTGCGATTGGATATTGGATCCAAGACTGAAGTAAATCACTCCGTGCTCAGTGGCGTTGTCGACAATCGATCTGATATCCTGAAGGAGAAGTAAGTATGAATATGAAGTCAATAATATTTTTACAAAACTCTTACCTCAGGCAGTGGGTTGGGTTTGTCTTTGATTTGGATTCCACCAATTTCGACAACAGCAGGAACATCTGGGCGAATGGGACTCTGACTGAAGTGATGATTGGTAAGCACTAGTGATACATTTTTCTTGACTTCTTCAAAAGAAGGATATTTGTTGGATGGAAAGTTTTTACTGAAACAAAAACAAGTATAAAAAGTTATAGTCAGAAAGTGAGAGGTTCTATAAAGTAACTAAAGATGGATGTTCATTCTTTCTTCTTTCAAATGACTTGGAAAGGATTCTGCTCCTTTGAGATTCCCAAATTAAGCTGTTTGCTTTTATTTTGTTGAGTTTTCACCAATAATACGGATTCGATCAATTTGAGAAGCAAAGCCTGTATTTTGTTTTTTTTAAGTTCTTAAGTAAGGGCTTAGGGATTCATTTTAGCGAAAGGCACGCTAGTAGGGCCTATATGACTGAATAAGTAAGTATATAAAGTGGCTCGTCAGAACTAAGGGAGTTCCATGCTCAGTGCATATTCCACAACCATTCCTTGTTGAGAAATGAATGCAAAATTTAAATTTCTGCTGCTTTAGAACATCCAATCCAGAAAACGTCTTTTATGACTGTGTTCTTACTCAACTTGGTTTGGCGTGTATTATTCGGAAAGGCTCTCCTTGGTGTGCTTACTCTACCCCCTGGAACTAGCAACTGGGGCACTAGTATCGTCCAACGGATGGTGGCGAAATTGCAAGTGCAAATGTTGACAGATAGCCTCCGAAACGAAATTCACGAAATTGCTTTTTTCAGACCAAAAATGAAAAAGATCTTGTCGCTCAATGGTCAAGATCCCATGATTACAGCCAAGAGTTTGTCCAAGTCATGAGTTCAAAAACTAAAAAAGTGTACAACACTCTTTTAAAGTCTTACACAATTTGTGGTGGCTCCTGGCGAGCCAACGGCACTTCCCAACCCAATGCACCAGAGTACTGACACAGGAAAATGCTCCCCTTTATGTCCATAGAATTCCAAAAGGACCTATCTCTCAAAGTTTTGAATTTAATGTAGGCTTATCAACTCAACCCACACCTAAACTCGAATTCGGTACAAATTTCCGAGTGACCATTCCATCTAGAACAGATTGGGAGGACCAATCACTGTTGGGAAGTGAATACGTCTAGTTTTTTACGGTCGGTTCAAAAACAAACCAAGGAAGGTTGTGATGTCTATTCAGCGAAATTAAACATCTCGCTTCGTGTTCCAGATCATTGTAGCGTGTTCCAAGCTGGGGTGATAGCAATCAGCGAAGCTCTGTCTTGGCTCAGAGAAAACATGATATCCAAAAAAGATATAACTATGCACCTTCTCAGACAGTCAGGCAAACATCAAATCCCTGGCGTCAAATTCCTTCAACTCTATTCTAGCCCTTAACAGCTGATCATCTCTCGAGGAGATGTCAGAGTAGTTTAACATTCACCTGTGCTGGGTGCCGAAGCATAGAGACATTCCATAAAACTGCAAAGCAGACGAACTCACCAGAATTGGAATACTTCTGCCCTTCTCACCGATAACGGAGAGTATCGGAATACCAATCGCTACATTCAAACTCTTGCTCTATCAGGACGCATACACGAAAACTAATCTGAGATGGTCAAGCAGTTTAACGTGTACGGCAAGTAAACAAATCTGGCCCAAGAAAGATCTTAAGAGGTCGAGCTGCTTGATCTCTCTCAACAGAAAACACTTTTGTGCGATGATAGGTGTCATCACAGGACACTGTCTTATTGGAAGACATGCCGCAAGGCTAGGAGTCGCCTCAAACTATTTTTGTAGAAGCTGTATGGATGAGGAGGAGGAGGAAACTATTCCCCATTTTCACTGTTTATGCCCCGCTCCTGCACTGCGTTTCTCTCGCTTCATTGTAAACTCAAATTGCAAGAGTTTTTTTTTCTGACTTAGTTGTATTTGAATCAGGCATGAAAGATTGTAGATCCGATCGATGGTGCTATAGTTGCTTCGACAAGCGGCTTGGTATTCGTTGAGTTTCACAAGCTAGCTGCTTTAGGTATATTTTTCATGATTTGGTTTTGGTCCCCAAATTGCGTATATTTTAAATAAAAGAAATATATAAATATATTTATAAAAATGTGTATGTTTATTTTAATAAAAACAAAACAAAGACATTAAACACTTAGTTACGCGAAATTTTTTGATTTCTGTTTGGCGACGCGTTTCGGAAATATCATTCCATCTTCGGGCGCTGCTGTATGACTGAGCTTTTTCTATTTTACATGCAGATGTTGATGCATTTGTCTAATTATGCTTTGTGTTGTTGTCGTAATGGGTGGTGTAATGGTTTAATGCTTTTTTGTTATTGTTATTGGATTTATTTTCTGTAATGTGTTTTGTCTTTTTCTAACGTGCGTTATAATATTTTAATGCTGTGTTATACAGTACATTTGTTTTAAGCGTTAATTTATCGTTTAGTACTTTGTCCTGTTCTATTGCATTGGCTTTGTATATTTCAAATTCTTCTTTGGCGTCTAGTAATCTCCCTTTCTTACAAAAGTGCATCGGTATTAAATTGGTATCAAAGTTGGAGTAGTTATGTTTATAATCTATTAAATGTAATGCAAAATTGGATTTTGTGTTTTGTTTTGGTTTATGTTCTTTAAATCGTTCATAGAATGTTCGTCCAGTTTGTCCTATGTAGTATTTGTCACAATCGTTGCATTTTATTTTATAAACGCCTGATGATGTTTTTATGTCGTTATTAGTTCTGTGTTGTAAAAGCTTATGGATGTTGTTACTGGTTTTGAATGATACGTTGACGTTAATTTTTTTGAATTGTTGGTTTATTATTTCAGGTAGTATGTTTGTATATTCAGTTGAAATATACTTGGTTGCATTATCGATGATTGTGCTATTGTTGTGGTTTTTGTTGTAGATTTTCCTTTTTCGTTTTATTATTAGTTTATCTATTGTTTTTGCGTTGTATCCATTTTGTATTGCTATGTATTTTATTGTGTCTATTTCTTTTTTGTAGTCACTTGCGTCCATTGGGATTGTCAATGCTCTTTGGATAAATGCATTGTATGCTGACATTTTTTGTGAGTGGGGATGGTGGGATTCTCGGTGTATGGTGATGTCGGTAGTTGTTGGTTTCCTATATATTTTGAATTTGAATCGGTTGTTTTCTTTTCTTACATTGATGTCTAAGAAATTTATTTCATTATTTGTTTCCGTTTCAGCTGTGAATTTAATTCTGTCGTTGACGTTGTTAAGATATGTTTTGAATAATTCTATTTGTCTATGAGTGCCGTCAAATATTATAAATGTGTCGTCTACATATCGATAGTATGAGATGATCATCTTTTGGTATGGGTTGGAGTTTGAAAGGATGTATTTATTTTCGAAGTGGTTAAGGTAAATGTCTGCTATTAAGCCGCTTAGAGGTGATCCCATTGCTAGGCCTTCTTCTTGTTTATAGTATTTATTGTTGAATGTGAAGTAATTTTGTTCCAGTATTATTTTTAATATTGTTATAAGTTCGCTGATTTGTTGTGTGTCAAGTGTTGCATTTGCTTCGAGGTTGGTTTTTAATATATTTAATGAGTCTGCAATTGGTATGTTTGTATACATATTTGTAATATCAAAAGAGACCATTTTTTGTGAATTTGATATGTGTTGGTTTTTGATGTTGTTAATGAAATGTGTTGAGTTATTTAAGCTTTTATTGTTGCGTATTCTTATGTTGTTTGTGATGATTTTTTGGAGTATTTTGGCAACTTCGTATCCTGGTGCAGTTTTGAAGTTGATCAAAGGTCGGATGGGTACATCTTGTTTATGGATTTTTGGTAAACCTGTGAAATGTGGTGCTTTGGCGTTTGGTTGTTTGAGTCTGTATTTATTGATGTTGGTGAAGATGTTTTTGCTGTTGTTGATTGCGTTGTTTATTTCTCTGACGAATTTCTTCGTGGGGTCATTCTTTAGTGGTATTATATTGTTGTTGTCAATGAAGTGTTGTGTTTTGTCTATATAATCCTGTTGGTTCATAATGACAACTGTGTTGCCTTTATCTGCTTTGGTGATGAATGCGTTATTATTATTTAATTTTTCTTTTATGGAGTTAATGTTTATCATATTTTGTTTTCGGTTTTTCTGTGTGTATTTATATTTGTTAATGTTATTGTTTTTAATGATGTTTTTTAATTTCTTGTTTATGAGGGTTCTTGTTTCATTTTGTGTTTCCAAATCTGCTATGGTTTTTATGGCTGCTTCGGCGTTGGTCACTTCGTGTGTCATATGGTTTTTGTCGATTTTTGGTATATTGAACTTAAGTCCTTTGTTTAGTAATTTTGTTTCTTCTCGTGTTAGTTGTATGTTTGTGTTGTTAAAAAGCCTAGGATAGAATTTGTGTGTGTTATTTGTTGTGAAGCTGGGGTTTTGTATTTTGTTAAGTTGTTGTATTTTAAGATTTTGCTTTTTTGATATTATTTGTGCAATTTCTCGTATTTGTGTTTCTATTTTTTCTGTAATGAATTGTGTGGCGATCGGGTGCAGGCTGTTGAGGAGTTCTAGATGATTGTGGTACATTTCGGTGTTTAATCTGATTTTCTTGTCGTATAGTGATTTGATTTCTTCTTTAATCCATATGATCTGTGCTGATGACTGTGCAATTTTTGCTGCTTGTGAAGTACTGTTGATGTTGATTCGGGCATAATTTGGGATGATGTTCAATTTGAGACATTTTTTGTTGAATTTGATGTTCATTGTGGCTTTGGTGATTTTCAGTTTGATGTTCTTGTATTTATAGACCATTTTTGCTTGTTCGGCGTTATGGTTCATGATTTGGTTTTGGTCTCCAAATTGCATATATTTTAAATAAAAGAAATATATAAATATATTTATAAAAATGTGTATGTTTATTTTAATAAAAACAAAACAAAGACATTAAACACTTAGTTACGCGAAATTTTTTGATTTCTGTTTGGCGACGCGTTTCGGAAATATCATTCCATCTTCGGGCGCTGTGTGACTGAGCTTTTTCTATTTTACATGCAGATGTTGATGCATTTGTCTCATTATGCTTTGTGTTGTTGTCGTCATGGGTGGTGTAGTGGCTTATTGCTTTTTTGTTATTGTTATTGGATTTATTTTCTGTAGATTTTATGATAATTTAAATTTATCGTTTAGTATTTCAATTATGAAACTTCTCTATCAGGATACAGTCGCAGCAGTTTGGAATGGACATAATGCATCAAATTTCTTCAGCACGAGCAATGGTGTTAAACAAGGATGTGTATTAATTTCATTATTGTTTATCCTGTTTTTAAATGACCTACACTCTGAACTTCCCATCGGAATATTTTTTGAAGGACTTGGAATAAACTTTCTTTTGTATGCTGATGACATTGTGCTCTTAGCCGATAGTCCCAACAAGCTGCAAACTATCATCAATAAGTTCAGCACCTATATTGCCAAAAATGTAATCTCGAAGTAAATTTAGACCAGTCTGAAATTGTTATATTTAGAAATGGAGGATGAATGAAATATGGCACTTTAACGAAGCTGAAATTAAAATAACAAACCAGTACAAGTATCTTGACGTCATATTTACCTACAATATGTCATGGTCTGAACATCTGACAAAAAGACTGGCATCATCGAAAAATGAAATAAAAGCTACTTGGGGGCCGTTCATAAATTACGTAAGGGATTTTGAGGAATGATTTTGTTCATTTCGGATACATACGAAAAACTTTATGTCTTCCTCGTAGTAGACTGCCCCGTATACACACTGTGGCAGTACTTCAAAAAAATATTTATCGGACCCGAGAATGGTCAAGCCTTTTCCAAGAAAACGGAATGACTTTCACAGTCAAATGCCAACGACCACGAATGGAAAAATGTTCACAACACGCTTTTGGAAAAGCTTAAGGAAAATCTATGGAAGTCTTTTACCGATCGGGCTCTTCTATCTCGATTCCATGACGAATACTGTAACTTATCCTTCACAGATGTACCCAATTACTTTGATGACTGAAATTCACGAGAAATGATAAGCCTTATATTAAAAGCACGATACGGGTTATTAAATTTGGGCGTTTCGCAACGATACTGTCGGACTTTGCACGATGTGCAACCTTCATTCCACTGAGAACACGTACCACTTCGTTAGTATTTGTCCTATTTTCAAAACATACCGCATAATATATCTGTGGGAGCTGAAACGATTGATCATGCAGAATTTCTGAATATACTGAACGGCAAATGTTACTTAAAACTATACAAATTCTTAAAACATGCTTTAAATTATCGAAACTTAATTGTAAATGAATATAATTGAACTGAATCAAACCTTAAATTCAAACTAAGTCATAATTTAAATCTTGAAATTTTTAAACCTGACAGACAACTTTAATAAGTTATTGTCCTAATTAATTTTGTAAACCAGCATTATCTTGTTTTTATAACTATTTTTTCGAAAAAATAAAATTATACTATCTATCTATCTATCTATAATCGCAAGCAAAAAGAGAGAAAAAGAACTCCTGATCTTCACTTGGAACGTAAGGTCCCTTAACGTACTACGTGCAACCGGAGAACTTGAGAAGGCTCACGACCTCTCCAAAACAGATGTAACCGCCATCCAAGAAGTGAAATGGCTATAGACAACAGAAACAACGTTTGTTTTGATGCGGATTTGTCATAAGAGGTAGACTCAAGGATAAGGTTATCAGCCCAAACACGGTTAGTAAGCAAGCAATGGCAAACCGCATTAGAAAAATAATAAATCTAAAGACTGTTTCTACTAGTTCCTCAAAAAACATGTTTGCAATGCCCTAGACATGATGTGAAAGTCATCGTTGGCGAATTTAGTGCAAAACTAGAGAAGGAGGGCTTCTTTGGAGACACAACCGGCTAGTTGTTGTTGACAATATTGTGATCGACGCAAGACACTTTTCCTTTGATATGGATGTCCGAACATTCAGAAGGGCCTATCTTAACTCTAAAACACAGAAACTGTTATTAATTTTTTAGGAATGCGCTGATCTTTTAAACAATAAGTGTGTCATCTGTTGCAAATTTCTTCTATGAATTCAAAAACTTTTTTTTGATTTCACTAAATGAATAAATAAATAAATAGAGTGGCGCAACAGAGCGGTTAGCCCCGGACCAAGCGCAATTTTCACAATCATGCCTTGTGAGGACCTACAATTTTCTGCCGGTTCCGAAAGCCCAATCGAGAAAGTGCTTTCCATGGCAATCAATTATTACTTAATGAATTTCGAAGGGCTTTCCAATTCCTCGTGAAAGGTGATATCAATGGAAAAACATTTTTGGATTCTGTTGGGATTTGAACCACGCATAACAGGCAGACATGGTAACCGGTACACCATAGGCACCTGATGTCTCATTAAAATCGCATAAATTGTTTGGAAACTCATGCGTGACAAACAAAAAACGTGTGTTCAAAAAAGGAAGGAGTAAAATATCAAAGAAGACAAGCCGACAACGAAAGCCAAACAAAAGAGCAGCGAAAATTTTATGAAATGGTTGTATTCTACTTCAGTCTCCCACAGACTTAATTCTTTTTATGAATAGTTTTGTTTTTAAAGTGATAAAGTGATCTTATGGGAGGCTGAACCGCTTCGATATGTAACGCGCTGCATTCAGCCCCCGATTCTAGGGAGGGGGGGAGGGGGGTGGGGGGCAAAGCGGGGTCCCCGGGCGGCAAGTTTAGGGAGCGGC
Source organism: Melanostoma scalare (assembly GCA_949752695.1). NCBI lineage: Eukaryota > Metazoa > Arthropoda > Insecta > Diptera > Syrphidae > Melanostoma > Melanostoma scalare. The sequence continues at coordinate 56,548,238 of OX456985.1, forward strand.
AAAGACAAGTTCAAAATTCGCTCCCGCTCGCCCACAGGAATCACAGAGAGCTGCAGCACTCTTGTGTGCGACAGTGAATCATAGCTCCCTAAAACAAACATCACACAAAAAGAGCATCAGAACCATTTCACACTATTCATTACCGGACCCAGCGTATCTCGTGCAGGTAACGGGGGTTGCAAGTTGCAATCGAAAAAATATAAGCTACTTTTCGGTTTAAAAACAGCAACTGTGGATGCGAGCAAAGGGAAGCACAGTCAAATGGAAGTCAATAGTCAAAGTGGACTGATCGCATTTTATTATCATTATTATTTTTTGTACTTTCTTGTCGATCATCACACTGATTGTGCTTTGTCATATCAATAAATCTATCACAGGTCATCGATCGCTTTTCAAGGTTAGTTCTTTTAAATAACTACCTATCCGTGTATCCGTGTCCGTCATTTATCCTGTAAACTGTATTGTTAGTGAAATTGTATTCAAATCGTATAGTATAACTACTTTGCGTTGAGTTGAAAATTTTATTACTCTATGCAATGATCTTGTTTTCCGGTCGATTCACTTTAAAAATATTTTTTAGATTGAAATGTTTCATCAGTAAAATTGAATATTTTCGTTCACAGTTTGTAATTATAAGCGGGCTAAGAAAAAAGCAATCGGGAGCGGAATATAGGAAAAATGCTAAATATAAGAAGATGCAAGGAAAACAATGTGCAGATAATATGAAAAATTGGCTTCGCAGGAGGGGGGGGGGGATTCGCCAGTAACTGCTGCGTCTTCCGAATTTGATATCGAAATAGAGCATGTTTGTCACATGTTCTCGGGCAAGATCAAAAGGATCATGATTTTTCAAGATTTTTTTTTGTGCGAAGAGCAACCAGATCCAGAAAAACAAACCCATAATACGAAGGATCTAAGTCCCCGCCCTTGATTTGACGGACCCATCAGGCAATTGACAAGGAGTGGAAAAAATTACTGACCAACAACGATCTTTCTTTAGCAATCAGGCTGTATTTTTAGCAGAAAATCACCCCAAAAGCATTGAATTTTAAATATACTGAACGCAATGCCAGACACTTAACATCTTCTATGTGGTAACGTTTGCTAATTGCGAAAGAGTAAAAAGATTTTGACTTTTATACTCTAAAAAAAGCGCAATTTTTTGTTCGTGGTGCAAGATCTACCAGAAACCCTCTTGTACTGCCACATCTGCATTGTATTCTCAGGGTTTATTAATTGGAAAAAAGTTACAGAGAGATTAGCCGAACACGAGGTAACTCAAATGTACAAAGAGTGTATGATCGAGTGGAAAACACGGGTACAGCAAATGAAATCATGCCAGGGTATTGATCAAGATATTGAGAGATTAATTCACTCAGAGAAAGAAAAATGGAGACAGATCCTGCGTATTGTTATGGATGCTGTATTGTGTATCCACAAATTGCCTTTCTTTTCGCGGGTCCCAAGAATTTCTTAGAGATCTCATCACACAATGTCCTCAGCCTAGTCAAGATAACTTCCTGAACTTAATTTCCCTGCTCGCCAAACATAATTCAACTCTAAAGTTTCAATTAGAACACTTAAAAAAGAGTATCATATCATATTTATTAATGACAATACAGAATGAAATAATTGACATAATGGCAAAAACATTAGGAAATAGCATTTTAAATGAGATCAAGGAAGCCAAATACTACACGAACATGTTTGACTGCACTCCAGATGTATCCCACACAGAACAAATGAGCCAGGTTATTCGATATGTAAAAAGAACTGGCGATGTGTGTGAAATAAAAGAAAGTTTCATTGATTTCATAGAAGTTGCTGGAAAAATAGGAGAGGACATTTGTCAACAGATTTTAGACAAATTAGCTGTTGATGATTTAGATATTGGGCAATGTCGTGACCAATGTTATGATAATGGTTAGTTGGTCCAATATGGCCGGCATCCATGAAGGAAAAAGGAACTGGTCGAGTTCTTGTCGAACTTGGCTCACTCCTTAAATCTTGTAGGTCTTCATTCTGTGTCATCATGCCAGGAAGCTATTAACTTTTTTGAACTGGTTCAAAAAGTATATTACTTTTTTGTTGGTTCCACTACTAAGTGGGACATTATGAAAAAATACGTTAAGGCAAATTTAAAAGGAAGTAGTCAGACGAGATGGTCGGCGAAACATGTTGCTGTGAATGCCCTATTAAATAATTTGCACAAAATCCAATTTAGTATTGGATAAATGAGGCTAGAAAAGTTGCTGAAAAAAATGGTGTGACCATATTTTGCAAAACAAACGAATTCCAAAGCATAAAAATCATTTCGATGAGATATGTGAATACGAATTACAAACACTTCAATTTGTTCAACTATTTTCTAAAAAAATAATGATGGTATTTGATCGAACCATATCAGAAATTAAAAACGGAACTCGTTTTTAAAGAGTAAGCTCCGCTTTTATTTGGTGACATAGAAAAAGCTAAAGGTTTCTCTCTCTTGCAACAGATCTATGCGCATGATTTGCTGGATGCTTTTCCAAATATTTGTATTACCTTGCGAATTTACTCTACGCTTCCCACTACATCCGCAAGCTGTGAGAGAAGTTTTAGCAAACTAAAACTAATTAAAAATTATTTCCGATCTTCTTTGAGCCAGGAACGCTTATCCAGTCTTGCATCTTAGCGATAGAAAATCGAATTGCACACGAATTAAATTATGACAAGGTTATAGATTTATTTGCTGAACAAAAAACTCTAAGAGTAAAATTGTAATTTCAATTGACAAATGCAATAATTAATTTGATTTTTTTTATAATTATAAATTTTTTTTCTTTAAGTCAAAAAAAAAAATGGGCACGACTGGGTCGCACGAACTTGCGATCGTTTGCTAAGTAAAATACCAAAATCTTAATATATTTGGTTTTACAGGGTTGCCAACTACACATTAATTGTGAAAATTGAATTAAATCACGAAAAGTATTGAAAAAAATTAAATTGAATATTCCAAAAGTTTCAAGCGAAAATCTAAAAACGTCATTTTTTTGCAATTGCTTATACATATAAACCCTTAAAATTTAATCAAAATCGTTAGAGCCATTTTTTAAAAAACTGGTTTTTTATTTTTAATTTTTTTAAAAAATTAGGTTTTCAAAATTCAAGTACACAAGTTTTAAGATCTTGCTAAAAGATGTATTGACAAAAAATTTGAAATAAATCAAATATATCGTTTGGAAAATATTCGGAAAGACAAATTTTTTTTAAAAAAATTAATGAAAATTCGAAAAAACTAAATTTTTCAAATGTAGGTATGCAATCTTTCTCAAACAACTTAGGACTTCTTAAATATAAAATTTCGTCAAAATCGTGTTAGCCATTAACGAGAAAGTCGGTTTTGAAAAAAACGGTACTATGGGGGGTACCGTCTTTAGGCTTTCTCTAAAAAAATTTTTTACATCATTAGAACAGTTATTAGAAAATAATACCTCACGTAAAATTTTATCAAAATCGTTAGAGCCGTTTTCGAGAAAAATAGGTATTGTCATATCGGTTGTATGGCAGGTACCGTTATTTCAAGACCTAGAGACCCAATTCCAAAAACCCCTCTGTAGGCTATTCCAGAGACCATAACTGCAAATTTTGAAGAAAATCGGTCAAGCGGTTCAGGCTGTAGATCCATATACGGACAGACAGACAGACAGACAGACAGACAGACAGACAGACAGACAGACAGACACACAGACAGACAGACAGAATTGTAGGACCCACTTTTTTCGTATTCTCTATCATCGTAATGTCATATTTAGTTGTTATCTCAAATTTTTTTTTCTGCACGATTGCAAGACTTGCCTTATAGTACCTATAATCGCAAGTAAAAACAGCGGTGGAAGTATTATTTCTGGAAGGCTTATGTCCAATCAATTAGTGGACATCTGATGAAATTATGAAGATGATAGAGGTAAAAATAAACACAGATTAATAAGGGCGGCATTTTTTAGTATTTGCCTCGACTAAAAAAATTAAGATCCGGGGCTGTGAAGCATCACACAACAATGATGGGTACTCCATTTTATTCTCTCTTGGACCTAATACTAATACATTTGTGTGTTTGTTTTTTTTTTATCTTAACGCATTTTCGTTAAATCGACTTTCCAATCAATACGGTTCTGAAGAAGTTTGGCTTAAGGAAAACGAAAACAGGAGCAATTATTATCACAAGACTTATCTGGGCTGATATTGCATTCATGTCATACAAAGCAAACTAACTAACCTCATCCTAACTTTTCATCTTCTTTGTACTTCATGACTCGATTTTTTAAATATTCACTTTCACAAGAAAAGAAGCAGAACGTGGCCGCAACTTGGGGCAAAATGACTTAAAATGATAGAAATATAAAAAAAATTTACACTCACTAATACAAATTTGACTGCAGCCATTGTGCGTTGATTTCTCCAATTCCATTTTCATAGAAGAAAACGTACAAGAAGTTTTTCACTCTGTCTAGGAACTTCAATGGCTGTTTGCCGCCACCCATCACGCTCGGAACATAAGCCAATTCCGGTGGATTACCAACGAGATTATTTACACTAGACACTGGCCTGATCATAAACGACAACACCAAAGGACATTTAAAGTGTGCTGCGACGCCGAAAAGGAATTCATTCAAAAAGTATCCTTGAAGAACAAGATCAAAAGATTCTTCCTCCATCAGCTTTTTTAATTGTGGTTGGTTCAAACTGTCATCGGCATAGTTGTTCACAGCATACGTGATGTAGTTCAAACGTTTGTACCACGGCGGTGGATTGTTGACAACATTCGCAAACTCTTTAGCCGACACGTTTAGCAGGATATGACGATATGGTGGGTTTTTGTCAATCACTGGAAGTGTAGACACGACAGTAACATCATGCCCCCGCTTGGCTAATGCCTCCGCAATTGCACTATGAATGATGAGATGGCTTTTCGATGGCGTTGGAAATAAACCAAGAATACGAGCCGAATCACTAGCAACGAAAAACGTTGCGAGTATCGCACTAGCGAATAAAATTCTAAACAAACGCGACATAATTTTACACTACACTGCAGTCGTTTGGTGTTGGTTAAGCAAAATTTATTTGATTTTTTATTCCGAATAACTACACCGAATTTCTTCGTATCTAATACTGATACCCCTTATCTTTCAAATTATTTTTAACAAAATTGTCCATCATGTTGCGGTCGTATTCAATTTAAGCAAGTCATTTTGAAAGCACAGATGTACTCTGATCCTTATCAAAATTAAATATCTTTGTTTATTGTGATGATCGTCTGGGATTACTATTGAATATTTTACTCGGGGCTATTATGTCAATCTACCGTAATCGTAGAAAGCATGAGCAAACTTTAGAAAACCCATTCAGGCGCTGATAGGCACACAAGACTGAATCAGTGATTTTCGAATTGGATGTTAGTGAACATGTCTCAATATGGCATTTCAAAACGTTGAAAAACTGTTATCTCTCGAGCACTTTATTAAAGTAGAAACCATAAGCTAACGGAACGGCTACTTGTAAGTCGGGTAACAAACTAAAATCTGTGTGAATATTTTTCCAAAGTGTTTCACACAAAATGGGCCTTTCCTTCTACTTTTAAATTTTGAAAGGTTGAAAAAAAAAAATGCGTAATAGAGCGAGGAGCGCCAGGGCCTAGCGCATTTCTCACAACCATACCTTGTGAGGGAATGGAGGGGACCTACAATTTTCTGCCGGTTCCGAAGCTCTAACGAGAAAGCGCCTTGCAAAGCTATGAATTTACTAGCGGAGGACTTGCCAATACCTGGGAAAGTTCGATACCCGTGGAAAAACATTTCACGAACGAACATAAGGGTTAACAGTAGACATGCTAACTATAACCCCACGGGCACCACTGCACTGGTGTGGTGGTTGAGAATTAACTGCTGAAAATCCTGCAACGTTCAGCGCGGCGTGTTTGTATGAGTGCTGCTTTAAGTAAAAGTCCTTAAGTAGATAAACAGCTACTAATTTGGCTGTTAGAAAGCCCAAAGTGGAAAAAGATCAATTTTATTTCAAAATTTGTTTTTAATTCAAAGTATTTCATCAGTACCTTCCTATTTCTTCTCCAAAATTCAATGCTTTCGTCAATTCCGAAAATCGAGTCCAAAAAGTCATTTTTCTCAGAAAATCACACTTTGAGGTAACTTAGGTTAACATGACGATTGGGCCTCAACCAACGTCTTTCGAAAACAATTTTGGTATCTTTTCGAAAATTCAAAGATAACCCGACTGTAGAAAACCGAAATTTGTTCAAACGGGCCAGAAATATCTGTAATGCTCATATACAGAAGAACTTACTTACTAAGGTGGGCATTACAGTTCGGGGTGAACCTGGGCCTCAACCAACATCCTCCTATAACGATTTCGATCTCGGGCGAGCTCTCTCCAGTTTCGCACTCCAAGTCGGTTGAGGTCTTCATCCACTTGATTGCGCCACCTAAGACGAGGTCTTCCCCTTCCGCGATTTCTCTGCAATGTGCTTTCAAACACCCGACGAGCCGGAGCGTTTGGGTCCATCTGCTCTACATGGCCCAACCATCGTAGCCTCGCGATGCGTACTCTTCTGGCTATGCCCATGTCGCGGTACAGCTCATACAGCTCGTTGTTGTATCTTCTTCTCCACACATTGTCTTCGCATACGGGACCAAAGATCATTCGGAGAATTTTTCTTTCGAAACGACCAAGAGTTTCCTCATCCGCTTTCGATAAGGTCCATGCTTCCGCGCCGTACAGCAGGACTGGGATGATATACAGAAGAAACATGCAAAATTTTTGCTTGACCAAAAAGTAAGGCAAAAAATACTGTTGTGTCCAAAAGGAAGCAAACATTTTTGGTCTTTTGTTAGGAACGTTAAGAACTCGACCACGTCATCGGTATCAACGCTCGTTTTCAATGACTCTCCGTATGTCAGTTCCATCGATAAAGCCAATTTGTTAGCAGCTCAATTTGCTGCAAACTCAACACTACCTGATAGCATATTGGCTCCACCCGAGCTTGAGTCTGTAGACTCTGTGATGAAGCAGATTTTTTTTCGAACTCGCTCGGTTGCGAGAGTCCTCAAAGATCTCAATATACATAAATCCGCTGGTCCAGATGGTATCCCCGCTGTTATTCTGAAGAGGTGTTCTTCTACGCTGGCAAAACCACTGCGTAAACTTTTCCATCTTTCCTATTCTGCTGGGATTTTCCCGAGCAGATGGAAAACTGCTTTTGTCCCGCCAGTCCCTAAAAAGGGCGAATCTTCCTCCCTTTCCAATTACCGTACAATTGCACTAACGTCCCTTCTATCCAAGGTCATGGAAACTTTGATAAACCGTCAACTTATGAAATATCTTGAAGAACGAAAGCCTCTTATTGACCGTCAGTACGGCGTTAATAGCAAACGGTCCACTGGTGATTTGATGGCTTATCTCACCGAAAAGTGGAACCAATCTTTACATTGTTTTGGAGAAAGTAAGATTATTGCGCTTGGTATTTCTAAGGCATTTGATAGAGTTTGGCATCAGGCTCTTTTATCGAAAATGCGTGCTTTTGGTATCGATGAGTCTCTTCTTCGTTGGATTAGAAATTACCTTTCCGACCGTTCAATACAAGTTGTGTTGGATGGCTTCAAGTCTGATACCCACTTTATAAATGCTGGTGTGCCCCAGGGCTCCGTTTTGTCTCCGACTCTCTTCCTCATTTTCATTAATGATCTCTTGTCTGAAACTTCTAATCCACTTAACTGTTTTGCTGACGATTCGACCCTCAGCTTTTCATATTCGTTTCCAAATTCACGTCCCTGCTCTTCGGATGTGGAACTGGAACGGTTGCGTATGATAAACTCATTGAATTCTGACCTTGACAGCATTGTTGCATGGGGTTTTATGAACCGAGTAGAATTCAATGCTTCGAAAACTCAATGCTGTCTCTTGTCGTTGAAGCTTAACATTCCCCCATTGCCATTATCCATGAATGGTACCTGCATCGAAGAAACCGAAAAGCTGTCAGTACTTGGTATGTGTGTAAACGATGATCTTCGTTGGAATGACCACATATTTGAAGTCGCCAAAAACGCTGCTAAATGCTTAGGTTTCTTGAGACGATGCAGGAAGTTCTTCACCCCTTCTGATCTGGCTACAATTTATAAGGCCTTCATTCGCCCAAAACTGGAGTATAACTCTTATATCTGGTCAGGTGCTCCTCAATCATCTTTGCGCCTACTTGAAAGGGTACAAAACAGAGCGTTTAAATTGATAGGTGATAGTTCAATCGTAGAATCGATTGATTCTCTTGGACATCGTCGAAACGTCACCTGTTTCACTCTCTTTTATCGCTTTTTCTACAAACAGTGCTCTAGTGAAATAGCCAGCTGCATTCCTCCCCTGAAACAATTTAGCCGCAACACCCGCCTCGCTAGGAATGCTCATCAGTTTTACCTTGAACCCAACTTCGGGCGTACAGTTAAGTATAGAGATTTTTATTTTAGTCGCACCACCCGTATGTGGAATGCTTTACCTGGCTCTGTGTTTCCCCTGCATTACGATTCACAAAATATCAAAAGCAACTTGCATCTGTGTCTCCTATTAAACCCTCTCCTATTTTCCTAAATGCTCGCACTGTGTTCTATAACATTATAAGGGTAGTGATAACCCCTTGATAAAGAAGGGAGACCCTCGATTGCGCCAATTATAGACGGATAAGCCTCCTTAACGACCGTCGCTTATAAGATCTTGTCTGCTATAATATATGAACGTCTGACACCCCACGTCAACCTTGCTTGGTCCTTATCAATGTGGTTTTAGACCAGAGAAGTCCACAATAGACCAAATGTTCGCATTACGGCAGATCTTGGAAAAAACCCGAGAACATAATATCGATATTCACCATCTCTTTATCGATTTCAAGGCCGCGTATGACAGTAAATACTGAGAGACGAGAGAGAGAGACGAGACGAGCTGTACAGAGCCATGTCTAGTTTCGGCATCCCTGCAAAACTCGTACGATGACTTTGGAGAATTCACGCTGCTCCGTCAAGGTCGGTAGAGAACTCACCGAGACCTGTGCCGTCGAAAAAGGCTTTAGGCAAGGCGGCAAACTGTCATGCGATTTCTTCAACATCTCTCCCTTCATCAGTAACTTAAACTATATTTCATCCCTATAATCCCAAAGGAACAGAAACGGGAACGAGTAGTCCATAAAGTTACATGACCGATTTCAAAAATTCTTTCAACTCTAGGATGTTACATTATTCCTCAGTGAGATAGACTTACATTTCATTCACATATTTCCATGGGAAGGGAAGATTCCCACAGGAACGGGGTTGGGAACGGAAACTTAGAAACTACTGGACCAGATTTCAAAAATTCTTTCAGGACTGGGATGCCACCAACGCTCCCACTTTACTCCTTTAGCAGTAGATCTACTGCGTTTTGGTCAAAATGAAAATCTACTGCGCAGCAAAACGAATCTGCTCTCTTTAAGTAATTTTTAATTAACATAGCATTAGCGTATTTAAACAGTTTCAAGAATGTGAGAAGCAATAGTATTTTGGGTTTATCTTCCACACGTTGGCTTTCTATGGAAAGTGTTATCAATAGGCTTTTGGAGCAGTGGCAACCGTTGCAATATTTTTTCAATTTGCAATTTTTCGAAAATCAAAGTTCAACAACCGAAATTTCCAATTTTTTTATGAACCCGATAAATAAGCTGTATCTTTTTTTCTTTCATGTGTTCCAGATTTAGTAAGCTTTTTCAGAGCGAATCAACTTAAATTTATTTGCTTTATCAAGTAAAGCTAGATTTGTACCTTGCAAAACTTAAAAATTTTATAAAGCTTAATGTAATAAGCGTCAATGTAAGTTTTGAAGATTTAGCTCTGTATTTTTCTCGTTCAGACATGTACTTTGGCACTCATTTATTATTTAAATTCAAATGATATTCTTATGGAAGATAAAATCGAAATTAAAAATAATTTGTTAAATTTTTACAAAGAACTAAGTATGTATCCAAATTACAAAACGGTTTGAATTCAACAACAACAAATTTAAATTACTCAAATATTTGGATGTTGGTCGAATAGTGGAAGGTACTTGCAGATCAATTTTACCAATTGGAAGAGTGTTCATTTTCAAATGAAAATGTCGAAAAACTTAATATTCAATGGAGATTTTTGTAAGGCAATAGAGATATTATGAATAAATAGGGGAGATCTGCTTAAGATGACATACCCGACAAGATGACATACTTGCATTTACTCAATAACGATAACTGGTACAGTTTTTTTTTTAGCAGGCCCAAATTTACAGTTTTACAATGACAACAAACAGCATCTTGCAGATGTTCTTAGTTGGCGATTGTTTTTCTACTGGAACGTCGAGAAAAAATTTGAGTCGAATAAATTTTTTTTGTCAATTGTGTTAACGAAGAAGTTTTTGCTAATGTGAGTTTCTGTATTGAAACAGAAGTGTTTAATAGATATATTGTCTAATATTCAACGTCATTTCTGTGTAATATAATTGCCAGATTGTGAAGTGTTAGCGCATTTAATATTAAAAACGTTTTCGGTCATGTCGGGCAAGATGACATGACGCTCGTCCGTCCAAGTTGACATATGTCATCTTACCATCTGGTCATCTTAAATTAGGGCTCAGGTACAAGCGAAAAATCAAAAATAGAACCGTAAAAGCCTTAGAGCTCGAACAAATACAAATCGTCAGATTTTACAGGACAATGATGTGATTTCGCAGGAATTTTCAAATGATGTAGTTTGTATTTACTGCAATGAGCTTTAGAGTTTCTCAAGTCCAGAAGATCATTGGCCTTGTAGTGTAGACCACAAAATAAAACAATTTATATGTGAGCTTTGCAACCAAGACTAATAAATTGAGGTATGTCATCTTATCCGAGGGCACTATGTCATCTTACCTAAAGGTATGTCAACTTGGACTCGGCTGTGAACTAATTTTAAATTAATTTATTAAAATACTAATTAACGTTTCATTTAATAACTGATAAGTTTTTTGTTGTGACAAATAAACGAATAAACTAAATTCACTTTGTATTTATTGCTATGAGTGCAAGTTTTCTTTATTTTTAGTAGTATGTCATCTTAAGCAAAACTCCCCTACAATGATCCGTCTCATATTACAAAATTTTGGTCAAGAGCGATGAGCGAGTACAATTAAAAATGAGCTAGGTGAGCTGATATTAGCAGAACTTTAAGAATTTATGCTTTTATTATGCTCATTACCCCACAGTAGCGCAGCTGCTGAAAGAAAATTTTCATTAGTTAATTTGGTGAAAACTGACAAGACAAACTCTCTGCACATTAACACTACAAATAAAAATATTATTTTAGCCAAAGAGCTTACAGATCCCAAAAAATATTGTTGGTTTCCCTCAGATTCCCCAGGAATTATTGATTTTTTCAATAAATTTAAATTATTGGATGGAAAATACGTAAGAGTAAGAAATTAATTATTTAACATGAAGGTGCCATTACCAATTTATTCTCCAATTGTGATTTTTGTTAATGTAATTTATGAAATTTGTTTTTTTTTTTTTTTGTTACTGTTGAGTTCGTTTATGAAGTCATTTTTGAGTCGAATATTTATGAGAAATTAATAATTGTTCATTTTAACATGTGATTTTTTGTTAATTAAGTTGATTGATTTTCTATTTTGTTTTTTGCTTTTGCTGAGTTCATTTTGATGTTTGTTTTTTCAAATAAAACGCATTTAGAGTGGATTGAAGTTCATTTTTATATTATTTGTTATATTTTGTAAAATCTACTGCAGCGCTGGATGCCACATAATCCCTTAGCAACTTTACGTGTGTTTCATCCCTATTATCCCACGGGAACAGAAACGGGAACGAGAACGGGAACCTTAAAGTTACTTGACTGATTTCAAAAATTCTTTCAACTCTAGGATGTTACATTATCCCTTAGTGAGATAGACTTATATTTCATTCACCTTTTTCCACTGGAACGGAAGATTCCAACAGGAATGGGTTGGCAACGGAAAGTTAGGAATTACTGGACAGATTTCAATAATTCTTTCAGCATTAGGATGCCACATAGTCCCAAAGTAAGAAAGATTATATTTCATCCCCAAATTCCCACGGAAGAAGAAACACGAGAACGGGAACCTTAAAACTCGAGCAAAGCCGGGAGGCTCAGCTAGTTTAATATAAAACTCTAAATTTCCATCGCAAAATTTTGTAACATTAATCATTGTTCAAAAATTTATTTAATCATAAGAAATACTCTGTAAATCTAAATTTTAGATGCTCTTAATTTATAATCTTATCTTAATACGAAATACGTCATTGTTATGTATCTATTTTCGAAATAAATGAATGAAAAATGAATGAATGAATTTCAGTAAACGGTAAATTAATTTGGTGAGAGCTATACATCCCTACAAATTTTGACAACTGGATGTAGCACCGCAGCAAAATCGATCATTCTGAGTTCGTTTTCGAGGTTTTGTCATGCAGATTGCATTTCTAAAGCTGTCCTCCTTCATTAGTTTCGCTTTTCAATCGTCAATTGCATTCCTCATGTTTCTTCAAGCAGCTCGTAGAAACATTTTTTGAAATTATCGTCTTTTTCTTTCGTAGACCACTGAGTTTCGGGCAGTCAGTCATTACTCGCAGAGAATTAAATTGTTGTTACGAGTTTGGCTTCAGGTTTTTTAGTAGATATGTAAGATATCAAAACCCTCAAATTCGTTTGAGTCGAATGACGTTTTACCCCATTTGTTGGCCCGCGAGGACACCCCCCATCTTTATTCTTCATGTGCCTCAGTACATTGCGAAGGAAATCATTTTACTTAAACATTCATTTTCATTCCTGAAATACTTTCGCTTTCCTCTGGTTTTAGTTATTGGGGTGAATGATAATAAAAATAATACCATTTTTGCCCTCTAAAACGCCTAAGGTCCAATTTTTATTTCTAGTGCAGGAATGCGTCGAGTATTTCTTGATTGACGATCGAGGCACTTATTAGTATTTGTTGTAATTGTTATAACATTTTTATTAGGGCCGTTCACACTGTACAGATTAGTTGGACAGACTTCGGTTTGAACGACCAATGTTGGATAATGTGAACCCTCGGACGACCGCTTGCCCAACTTGTTGGATGGTGTTCAATTATTTTTGAAAATTTTGAAGTTGGACGGAACGGAGGAATATATGACATAATTTTGGAAGACAAATCTGATAAGTCTAAACGCAAACTACATCCGATCATCTAACATCCATCAAATGAAGTTTTTCCAACTAATTGTACAGTATGAACTCCGCTAAAGCCATATAGTATATGTTTATATGATTTAAATAAAAAAGGAAGGATTTTTACTACACATTCGATGAAAAAACCAGTATGATAATGTGAATTCCAGCAACAACAAACCATCCATCATGCATCAGATAGGTTGGTGCAACAAGTTGAACAGTGTGAACCGCCCTAATCATTTATTCGACCATCAAATTTTTTGCTAACCAGTCAGAGAACCGCCAAGAAGCGTTCGTAAACTTTGTTACTCACACATGTCGTAATAAACCTTTACGTATTCTCATCGTCAAAACAAAGATATAATAAGGTGCTGCCTAGAAAACCCCACAGCAAAAACAGCAAAGTAAGCACTGCAGCCGCAGCGTGTGGTATGATACATACAGCACCATGTACCAATTTGAGAGCGTTCAAGACAGTGCAGCTCACATCACAATGAGTTCGCCCGCATAAGGTATATAAGAAAGAAGAAGAAATAAAACTAAATGAGCAAACCAAGGAAGTGATGCATTTCAACCCGCACGCCACTGCAGCTTTTAAGAAAGCTACCCACCACCATGGCAAAATGAGCCCGCGACGATCGGACTATAGGCAAATTGAGCTGTCAAAATATGTTTACATATAGTGATATATGAGAGTGCCCATACTAATGCGGCACGAACGACATCGCTTTTAGTTGGCAGAAATTGGTTTGGGAGAACCTTAATAGTGTCAAGTGCTTTCTCACTGTGAATATAGTGGCTCCTTCTATCTCAAATCAAAACCCTTAATCAGTTTTCTAGTCCCATTTCAGGAATTTAGTTTTAAATTCATTTTTATTGCTTATCACTTATGACTACATACTTACTTGCTAACAAAAATGTTTAAACTAGCTTACATAATACCTCTAAATTACTCAGTAACTTATTTCCGACGCCTATCTATTTCTAACTATAAATAATATTAAAAACTACTTAAGAAAATTTAAAAAGCATTCATTCATTGATAATTTTTTTAGTTTTTCTTAAAACTACTTAAAACTAGAGCAGCCACAGTAGCTTTTTTTTTTTTGTTTTATTTTTTTTTTTTTTTGTTTTTGTTTGTATTTTTTCTATGTTTTTGGATTTTTGATGCCGCTTTTAGTTTAAAAAATTTTTTTTTTTGTTTCATTAATTTTTTACAATTTTTTTTTTTTGATTTTTCGACGCCGGCCGCTTTACTTTTATAATTTTTTTTTTTGATTATTGTGTTTTTTACTTTTTTTTGTTTGGTTTTAAATCTTTTTTTGGTTGCCACTGTGCCCACTCCCTATACCCTAAGTCTTACACTATAAATTTTTGTAAGCCAGCCATTTAGTGCAGTCATTGAAGCATTATCGCTCCGAATTTTTTTACTGTGAACCGATTTGCATGAAATCCCCCCAGGGTGGTTGCGGAGTTCAAATCATTTTCACTTTTGAAGTTAAGTGTAAGATGAGCCTAATTCCAAAATTTCATGCAAATTGGTTCACTGTAAAAAAAATCGGAGGTAAGACCGTATTTTTCGCTTCAATGACTGCATTAATTGGCAACTCGCTATCAGTAACATTAACATTTTGTTGCTCAGACAACCACCAGAATAGTTTAGACGTTTTAGTAACGTCCCGTTGATCGTTATCTGAAACCGCCCTACTGAACCGGAGGAACTCTTCAACTTCTCCGCCTACTGCGGTGACGTTACGGTTGTAAAGGAGCCGTCGTTCTACGGACTTACGGTAGACGTGGTAGATTGGCGGAACCAATCATCGGCCTTATGAGGGCCATGTAGCAAATAACTTTCACTCTGGTATCAAGTTGACTGCTGTGAAACAGTCACCTTGTCAGAGCAAAAGCTCCTCTAGCCCTGGCCAGAGCCGCATCCATATGTGTTAAAATATAGATACTGATCTGTCATCGCAATTTTGCTGGATCTTATCGAAGTCACGCTGCAAAAGTATTCTGATGACTTCGATCTTTGGACATGTTCTGTACGCAATAAGGTCGTCGGCGTACGCTTTAGCATGGTGAAGAGAACCAATTAGATCGCCAGTGAGCCCCCTGTTGTAGACCGTTCTGTATTTTAAAAGTTCTGGTAGAAGTTATATTGCAACTTACAACAAACGTTCTACCATGAAGCATGTCATTCAGAATATATAGCAGTGGTTTACTCATGCCATACCTGATCAACTTATAGAAAAGACCGTCTAACCAAACGATGTCGAAAGCCTTCTCCAAGTCAACCAGACATGCACCCGTACACTGCTTTCTAGCTTTGTTCCATTGAATATCAGATGCTAGTTTAGACGCGGCATGTGTGGTATAATGGTCCGCCTTTGTTTGTCCTCAGCCCATGTGGACAGAGCTCTATTGAGAACTTTCTCGAATACCTTGCTGATACTCGGGAGAAGACTAATTGACCGGAGATTTGCTGGATTGGAACCATCCTTCCCTTTTTTTTGGAGAGGATGGACCACTGCCGTCTTCCAACGCACTGGATAATATGCATTATTCAGCGCATTGTTGAACAACGTGGTGTATATGTCCACCGCTTCCGAAGGGAGGTTTCGCAGCACAACATTGGGTATGCCGTCGACTCCTGCTGACTTCTTTTCCTTTATTTTGTGAAAGATGTCCTCGAGGTCCATCTTAGAAACGAACAGGGTGTTATCCCCGTTTCGCTCGGCGATGACTGCATTTGCAAGTCGGTCGTCATTGAACCTAGTGAAACCATAGGATTCTCAGATCGCCAATGCGAGATCTCGTCTCTGAGATAGAAGTGTCCGACAAAGGCTCTGTTCTCAAGGTCGTAATTCGGGCGAATGCACTCATTCACCTTATATACTTGCTCGAAAACAGCACCCACAGTCTCTACCTTTTCCTGATTATCTTCCACTATAAAGTGGTCATCATCCAAAATGGCGTCATCTGCATCTATTTCTATTGTCAAAAGTAAGTTCTTGTTTTCTGTCGTCCTTTGGAGTTTAATACTCTGAAGGTCATTTTGATCTATTCTCCTAAAAATTTTATTTATTTCCGGAAACATACTCGGGTTGTTGGACTGTACAGCCCGAATTTTGTTGTTCCAGAAAAGAGATATAGATATTCTGTAGTTTTCTTTTATTAACTGTTGGAGATTTTTGATGACTACAGAGTTCTAATCTCCAAATCACGTCGGCCAGTAAACCTCCTATGAAAGAGTTTGAGTCTCGATAGGAGTCTACTTTTTTGTTTGTAAAGTTCGTCTATTGTTGCGTTTCTGTACATGTTCGTAGTGTCATGTTATATATACATTAAACATATACATATATACATATATATAAATATATGTGCCTATATTTAGGAATTGTCCTGTCCATTGTACTACGGATTGCATCCTCCATACGTTGCAGGTACGCATCGATCTCAATGTTCGACGGATTCCTGTTGCATGGCGGCGCAATACCGTTCGAACGATAAGTTTCCTTGAGACAGGAGGCACCGGAAAACCGCGGCCAACGTGCCTTACCGTAGTTGTAAGAGTGCGTCGGCACGTACTCCTCCAGTTCCACAAGGTCGTTCGGAAGCGGTATGACGGCGGCAAGTCCACAGTGGTCACTGTCGTACTCAACCGTCGTCAAACAATTTTTCGTCCGTCGAAGAATATCGTCGGTTAGTTTAAGTCTTGAGTCTAAAAGCAGTAGATCCAAATTTCGAGGAATAACCACTCAACTGTGGAACTGAGAAACAAACGTTACCGCAGTTCGAATAAGAAGAACGGTGATCAGAATCACGGAAACGTCATCATCTCAGCAGATATACCCAAACCAAATCGTGAAACTCAGAGTCACCGCATCATCCTTCATCTATCAAGGTCAAGACTTGGATCCCTGACTTGTCATCGCATCTTGCCTTGCCAAACCCACCAACATAAAAACCGCAGGTAGAGGTCAGAGTCGAACCTTTCTTCACCGGAAGAGGCTCCGACTACCATACAAACCGAGTACACCGGCTTTATTATATTCTACCATACAAACCGAGTACACCGGCTTTATTAACTAAATTAAATATGTATGAATGTCACTGTATGTACAAATGTAAAGCCTATTTTTAAGAACATCGATATAAAACTAGCTTCAGTAAACTTCGTTTTTGCTGCTTTTGTAGTAAATTTTTGATCCGCGAGCTTACCTCAGCCTTCTATAAAAAAAACATCCTCACAACGCCAAAAAGAATATTTTTATCAGAGAATATTCGTTATTATCCAGTAAGTGAGTGGATCCTCGAGTGAAAACAATGAAAGGCGATATTAATATAAAAGTAATCAGTTAAATTGACTTGCTATAAAATTCAGTTCAACTCGAGATTTGATTTGTATGCGAAGAAGACCACCAAGGGCCCCAAACAATGATAAAAGTTATTCGACTTTGTTTTTCTTATTTTTCAACAACATTCCGATCAAAAAGAAGCCAAACTTGATAACCTTGATACTAACATAAAGAATCAACACCAAAAAGCCAATCACATCGAATGACAAGAGTTGGAAAGCATTCATATGCACTGCAGGACTTTGCATATGCGGAGCACCATGATGTCTAAGGACATACTCAATCCAAAACAATGCAGTTTGCTTTGCAGTCATGGGTCGATCCTTAAACAGCTTAGCAAACCTCTGGACATTATTCGTGTATTTTTTATTTGACAAAACTTCCATAACAGTTTTTCTAAAGCCTTCCTGAGTCAAAGTCGGCAAATCAACAGACAATCCAAAGCCATTGCTTTCTGCACTTTTAACGTTCGCGTATTGATCGTTGATAAAGGGAATCCCCACCATTGGCACACCATGATACTCTGACTCCACTACACTACCCTGACCGCCATGAGTTATGAAAAGTTTGATATTGTGATGAGCCAATATATCGTCCTGTGGTAGCCATTTCTTGAATATAATGTTTGGAGAATGTCCGGGCAATTTCGAGCTTCCCCATTTCCATAGCACAGTTTGAGGAAGTTGTGAGAGGACATCGAACAGAATCTTTACTTTGGCATTGCCTAGTTGTTGAGGCTGAATGTTTGTTTGACTGAAGTAGATTGCGCCGTACTCGGTGGAGTTGTCCAAAATTGCTTTTAGGTCCTGGAGACGAGAGGGAGAAAAAAAACAACAAATTGAATGAAAAAAGTCCTTGTGCTTTCGGAAAAACAGTTAACTTCAAAATGTGAATTGCCGAATTCTAAAAAGCTATACTTTGCATGTTTGCAGTAAATTGAACTAAAAACAAGCATCGAATTGAGGAAATTCGAGGATATCTCTTACCAGTGGCAATGGATCGGGCTTATCTTTGATTTGAATGCCACCAATATCGATCACAGCAGGGACATTCGGTAAAACGATTCCTTGGGCGAAGTGATAGTTTGACAATACCAACGACACATTCCTCTGCATTTCTTCGAACGATGGATAGTTTTCCGATGGGAAGTTTTCGCTAAAAATCACAAAATGTTGATAAAAACAGTCAATATACATCAGTCTATGCTCTTTGCCTACTCACTCGTATAATGCTTTCTGCTGCCAATTGCTGTATAGGCGCTCAACGCCGCTGTCAAACAAAACTGTGTGGTAAAAGTTGTTCAGTCTAGCCATGAAACCCATGCGTTGTTTTCCACCTCCCATCAAATGTGGACTGTAAGCGACTTCTAGCGGATTGCCCACAAGATTGTTTAACTGCGGTAAGGGTCGCATCGTGAATGAAAGCACCACTGGACACCTGAAATGTGCTGCAACACCCATAAGAAAGTCATTTATAAAATGTCCTTGAATAACCAAATCGAAAGATTCTTCATTCATTAGTTTCTTCATTTTGGGGTGGTTTAAGCTCTCATTGGCATAGTTAGATGCCAGTACATCGAAGCGAGAGAAGCGCTTCAATGAGAACCATGAAATGGATGTTTTTGCAAATTCCGTTAGAACATTGGGTGCTTTCACGTCAAGTTCTACAAAACGATATTTTGGATTTTTCTTAGGATCTGGAATTGTAGCAACAACTGTGACATCATGGCCGTTTTCAGCCAATAAGTCAGCTATCGCACTTTGAATGATGATATGGCTTCGCGAGGGCGAAGTAAATAGTCCTAGAATGCGAGCCGAATCACTTGGGGCAATAGTCGCACAAAAAAACGCACACGCGAAAGTATAAACTTGAAAGAACGAAAGTTGCATGGTTGAAACTAAGAATCTTTACAAATTGAAGTCAATTCATCACTGAATTCAAATTTATTTTTGGCGTACGTAAAAAAATTTGAATTTCTTTTATCTTAAGAACATTTGTCAACGTTACCATAAAAGAGCTTGATAAGAGCTAAGATAAAAACGTCGAGGAAAACAAATCTTTTTTGGCACTAAAATGGATAAGAAGCTGTGGTCGAAAGAACTTTACAGACAGACATTGTTTACAAAGCCAATTTCGATGGCACTAAAAGCTATGTACTAGGCCAAATATGACGACCTTCCCTCAATAATCATAAAAAGTTAATTTTTTAGTGAGTTTTCAAATAACATTGAAGTAAACTGTGCAAATAACTTTGGTGCCAACTGGAGGTATATGAGGAGGATTGTTAGTTTGTCGCTCAGTAGCGTAAAAATAGGTCATAGTACTTTTATATCTTATGAATAAAAAGTCAGCCATATAACGGTTTCTTCTTAAATCATAGGTTTTATTTACTAACAGCTGTTTCCCACTTGAAATCTAATTTTTTATGGTACTGGCTTGAAAACACGGCTATTTTATTAATCCAATACACAAACCAATAAAGATTTATAAGCACTTCCCCTTGCGCTATCAGTTTGTGGAGGTTTGTTGATAATGGACGGTGAAATTCCAAAATTTTAAGTACATACTGTAATCGACAAAGTAAGTATAGAGAGGATTTGGAAACATTTTAAATGGCTTCACCCAAGGTTAGGGTTAGGAAGCTGCAGTAGCAGGTGGTGAAAAATGGAATAAGGAAATGGAAAGTCAAAAGAATGGAAACGACGGAATGGTGTAGAAGCTGGGAGAAACAGGATGGTCTGCATTGAAGGAACTGGCAAGCTCGCGATGCGCGGCTATGCTTGCCGGACATGAGGGGATCTTTCATCTCAATGCAGAAGACGCATACAACAAATTACATAAAACGTGCCAAAACAAAAAGTTACATTTTCCTTATTGAGAAAAGAAACACAGCTTATAGACGTTGGAAAAGATTCAGACTACCTCTATTGCTACAGGAGTATAAAACCTTAAGAAATGCAGTTAATACTGAAATAAGAAGTTCTAAGCGGTGATTCTTTTCTTCAAAATTCAACAATGTGTCCTCCAAAAAACTTTAGCAAAACATCAAATCTCTTGGTATCACGAAGAAACAAAAGATCGCTGTAGATGATTGCGATGTAAATGAGTTAAACAAACAGTTCGTAGGTTCCGTGTCTAACGTCAATGTTAATGCTGGGATTGAAAGAAACGTTGACAGAAGTGTTCAGCTTCTATCAGGTTTCAATTTTAAAAGAGTTTTTGAAGTTGAGGTATTTAAAGCCGTAAAAGATATTAAATCGGAAGCTAGTGGATTAGACAATATGCATCCAAAGTTTGTAAAAATAATCCATCCTTTTATATCTCCTCTCTTGACACATATCCTAAACTATGGAAAGCTTCAAAAATAATTCCAATTCTTAAGAAGTCGCAAGCGCAGAAACAGAAATACCGACCAATTTCCATCCTTCCTTTCATCTCAAAAGCATTCGAAAAGATTGTTAGCCGACAGATTACAGAGTTTTTGGAAAATCATAAATTAATTTCACCCTTGCAATCTGGTTTCAGACAAAAACACAGTTGCACAACTGCGCTTCTTAAAATAATAGACGACATACGGCAGCAAATTGATGAAAATCATGTCACCACTCTGTCTTTACTGGATTTCTCTAAGGCGTTCGATACTGTTTCGCATGAGATACTTCTGAACAAACTCAAAACATTTTTCTTCTTTGAAAACTCCGAATTATCTCTCATTGAACAATATCTAAGCAACAGAACTCAAGCTGTTTATGCGAACTCAAGGCTGTCCGAATTTCTCACTACTTCTAGTGGTGTGCCTCAGGGATCGATACTAGGTCCGCTGGACAGTGGTCTAGAGAGAATCTTTTGAAACTTAATTTGAATAAATGGCAGGCTATTGTTATTAGCAACACAGCTATTGACATGTCATATCTGCCAAGTATTGAACTTGAGGGAAAAATTTTAAACTACGTTAGAACAGTAAAAAATCTTGGTGTTGTTTTCAACCAAACATTATCGTAGGACAATCATTTGGCAAGCGCTGTTGGTCGGGTTTATGCTGCTCTGCGGGTTTTGTACATATCTGGAAGTTGCCTTCCAGTCTCCACAAAAATTACTATAGCCAAAACACTTGTCCTACCAACCCCTTTTTACGGTAGCTCCATTTTTTGTTGTCCTGATAGTGCTAACAAACGCAAGCTACAAGTTGCATTTAACAATATTGTTCGTTTTGTTTATGGTCTACGTCGTTTTGATCATGTTTCGGTACAGGCAGGTAGTGTTTTTAATATGCCTTTTAACAAGTATATGGATTATCAAACTTTGATATTTCTTTTTAAACTTCTTCATACCAAATCTCCTGGATATCTTTTCGAAAAGCTTAATTTTCCGCTAATTCGAAGAAGTAATATTCTGATCGTCCCTACTTTTAATTACAGAAATTCAAAGCAACAGTTCTTTGTACACGCTGTTGGCCTTTGGAACTCCTTACCTGCCAACCTGAGAGGAATGAATAGCTACAAACGTTTCGAAAATTCCATAAAAAAAACCATTTCAAATGCTGAAACTATTTCTATATCTTCTTTCCTAAACTTCATCTTTTTCTTTTCTTATCTCTTTTATATATATATAAAATAATGTAAATTAACTTAAGCTCATTAACAAACATATAATTTCCAAGCTTTAATTAAAAAAAAACAACATTTTTGTTCTTTTCCTTAAATTCTTTTTTTAATCATTTTATTCCTTTTTTTAAATAATTTTAATTCTTTTATAAATAATTTCTTAAATTTAAATGTTCCATTTCTAAGTATATAATAAGACACTCTGCTTTAAAATGCTTATCGTTTAATAAATAAATACTAAATACTAAATACTACCCCTAAACCAAAGCTCAATTTAATGTAGTGGATAGTATTAAAAAAAAAAAAACCACCTCCAAGATCGCCCTGCCATGTATGCCGGTTTTGTCTTCGGGCTTCTTTCAGACTTAGACAACTAGTGCTTGCAGCCTTGTTTCTGCTGCTCTGCCTGTAACCCCCTTCGCTTTCGTTGCGTCTTGAGCTACAAATGCACCTTATTCTCTATCTTAATTAAAATTAATGTCTCAATTTGATCTTTAAACTTTTCTTCAACACTTAATCACTAATTTCTGCTATTTTTCTGTTTCTTCACTTCACTTTTGATTTTCTACTGTTTTTCCTGTTTCTTCTTTTCAGTTTTTCTTTCTACGAGAATTTTTAGACGAAATCTAACATTCGTTTGACCGCACTTACAAGTGTCTTAACTCTTAATTCACTTGCCGATTTAAAAAAAAAAACCTACAGGCGTTTAAAATAATATTTGTTTTATATATAGGGTGTTCCGTAATTCTTGTTACATACTTTGGGATGTTAATCTTGGTCATTTTCTAAGAAAAAAATTGTTTTACAGTAAAGTCCGTTTCTCAACTTTGACATCACTTTTTGACAATTTAAAAAAGGCTAACTTTGGTGTACCCTGACCTGTGTTAAATTTGATTTCTCTGTCAATACTGATGGTAGAGACCAAATTTTAGACTTAATTTTCTGGGAAAATAATAATCTTTAAAACTGTATTTAAGTTGAGCTCTTATAGGCCTAGGGTTGACAGATTTTCAATTTTAAATGGAGTTTAAATTTTCTTCGCCAAGCAAAGTCTTGACTTTGAGGTCATTTTTTTTTTTCAGAAAATGCCTGTTAAACATAGAGTTTTTTTTTATTTTTTACAGATGAACAAAACAATAATAAAAAAAAAACTCGAAATAAGTGAACTCAAAAACCCATACATTTTATGATACTTGTAAAATAGAAAATTGGTAAAATTTAAAAAAAAAAAAAAAAAAAGGCTTTTAGCCCTGAGGTTTGTTTTAACAAAACAATAATATGGTAACTTGTGGTAGTTTTTTATGTGTTTTATAGAAAAAAAAAATTACAACAAGTGCTCAAAGTGCCCTTTATTGTTTTGATTACATGCCAGAGCCCGTTTTTGGATTTTATTGTGGATGTTTGCTCTCGATAGCTCTTGTCTTACTCTTCTTATAGTTGCAGCTCCTGCGTTAGGTCTTGCAGTTTCTCGAAGCCTTCGGAAAGTATTTCCAAAAATATTTTGAGAAGGTAGTCGTCTGTTAGGATAAAGTTCCTAGTATCTTCGTTATGCTCATTTCCATTGCAAAATCCATATAATTGTCTGCGTATTCTTCTTTCGTAAATTAAGGCATTTCGCAAAAAGCTCTCTGATCAAACTTCAATCGTGACTTATTTAGATAAACTGATGAACAAATTTGTGTTCTAATTCTTTTATGCGACTTATTTACCTATTGAAAATTCATACCCCAAACTTAAGTCTCCCTGAAAAGAGGTAAGTCAATTAGGATTTTAGTAGGTAGCAATCAAAAACACTGTTTACCCTTTTCATCAGTGCACAGTCATAAAATCTACCTTAAAATCTTAGCTAACTACTAACATTGCAAGCTGTTGCAATAAAAGTTCGTAAGAAAACCCAGAACCCAAAATTTGATTTTGATAAATCGATTTTTTGAAAATGCCTAGGCTAGGAGGGGTAACTCCCTCAAATTGTCAGAAAGTGATGTCAAAGTTGAGAAACGGACTTAACTGTAAAACAATTTTTTTCTTAGAATATTACCAAGAATCGCATCCCAAAGTATGTAACACGAATTACGGAACACCCTGTATACTTCCGATTTAATTACATTTTAAATTTTTCTTTGACCGAGTTTCAGCTGCTTCTATTCGGAACCGATGCTGAGGTTTATTTGACCATCCTCCTCGATCAGCTGGCACTTATCACCTTCGCCTAGTTTACCAATATCGCCAGTCGATATGCCTACTCGATCACCGTTGGACTTCAATCCCCTTGATGTTTCTTACATTCCAATAGGATATGCTTCCCCAGGTCCCACACCGCCTGGCTGTGACTTCACAATCACCATTTTACTTTCAGATTTAAAAACCAGTTTGAAATCCGAAAATAAAGTGGGGTTAGTAATTTCACTGACATTTTTATATTCAGCTGAATACGTGTATCACCGATAGATCTCGTGTTACAAAAACAACAATATTAAGAAATGGAAGTTGTGGGGCAAGAGAAGTAATGGTATTCCCTCTTGTTATTTATTCCTCTATGCTCTATGCTACCCCCTTTGCTTGAATCACACTCAATTTTTCTGTCGTGAAATCAAGGACAGCGTCTTATTTGAACTAACGTCTTTATATGCGGCGGCAATTGAGTTTCAATTTTTTCACTTTTGTTATTGCAGTTTTCAATTAGGTGGCAAATGATAGGTCTGTTCGCTGAACTTTCCCCAGGTTTGACCCTGGTTTTCTTGACAACCCTGTGAGTTGTCAAAAAACCTGGGTTTTCCAGTCCTTAAAAAACGCTAAACCACAAATCACCACACCTGTAATTAAAAAAAATACATGCCATTTGACAGCTCTCAACTCGCCACAGTGAAAAGCTAGGGCGAGTTTAAGGAAAACCTAGGTCAACCCTAGGGCTTAAAAAACACTCAATTTGACATTCAGGGCGACTTTTGGGTCTCCCAAAAAAGGCTTTATGGCGACCCCAGGGCGACCCTAGGGCTTCAACGAACAAACCTGATGTTCCTTGCGGCAGTTTTGAATGAGGTTTTCAGCATTCTCAAATGTTACAAACTAAAAAAAAAAAAAAACCAAAATATGTTCACTTTTTTAAATTGGCGATGTGGGTTCCCGGTTGAAGGTTTCCGGTCCTGATTCTAATTCTAATATAGCTTGTAGGCAAAATAGCACTACCTTGTCGAAGTTTACGCTCTAGTTGAGCCTTCTCTGTGGTTTTACATGTTCTATGGATTGCTATACTATTTCAGCCGTATTTATTAGATTTCGCTAAAACACGCTTAAAACGCATATTAGTTTTGCAGTGAATAAGAACTTATTAAGACTCTAATCAGTGAATTAAAAAATCCTTATTTATAATCCTTTTTTTCGCCCGTACTAGTTAATCATCCCTTATTTCAAAATCATAAAGAAACTCTCTTATTTGGTTTCTCAATGGTTAAAACTGACAACAAAAATTTGTTTTTGTTTATATTTTCTTACCTATGGAAGATGAAATGTAGGTCACACAATATACGTTGTTCTATATACATATACATATGTATATATTCTATTATTCTTTGGCTTTAATTCTGTTGTTTTGTCCAAAAAGGGAAAATCAAAAACGTTTCCGAACAGGAAAACTTGTAAGAAACCAATTTACAAAAAAGGAAAATAATGCATATTTCTGTCAATTGAAAACACATTTACAACATCCAAATTATTTATAATGTTAATGTAATTTGAGTACATTTCCATTTTAGTTATTTTTAAGATTCTCAAAGTTGTAAATACACCCCTGAATGGCACTCAATACTCAAAATCAAATGACATTTATGCGCTTAAACACGCTAAAAACACTCATTTCTGCGTTTAAGCTAATCAGCCCTTATTCACTGACGAAAAATGATTATAAATACGATTTTTGTTTTAATCAACGAATAAGCGTGTTGTAAAGTTTCGCGGAGTTTAAAATGCGATTATAAATACGGCTGTTTGTCTCGAGAAAAACTTAATTACGGTTCTTCACCAATTTGAAGAAAAATGAGATATGGGACCATAGACTAGTGTGTCATTTTATATCATAGCATTTCGTTGTTTATTTGTTTCTTAAAAAAAAAAACATCGACTTTGAAGTCCAGTAAATAAAAAAATAAACTTAATATCACCCACTTTACTTGGCATCACTTATTTCCAAACCAAAATGGAATCGATAACACATCTATTGAACCTTTGAAAATCGAATTCAAATAACTCCCGCCAACGATTTACGCATTGTTATCGATAATGCTGTACAAATTCAGTTAGGTATTTGATTTGGATTGATTTTTTTTTGTTTGAGTAACCTACTTAATAAAACCGACTTGCGAAAAAGGCAGATACCTACCTATGTGCTAAGCTTAGGAAATTTACTCCATACGCAGGGCTAGGTTTGCAGCTTTAGTAGGGGAAGCACCTAGAAAATCTGAAGATACATAGGTATTGGTAATGGAAGCTCTGTAAATTTATAAAACATAGGCAGGTCTAGGTAACTAAGCCTTGACCTTGAACAATGAATTAGAATAGGTTGGATAGTACCTACTTAGGTACATATCTGCGCAACGCCCTTAATGTTTCTTTTATTACATTCTAACGAAAGTGTTGCTAGTAATTTTTTTGACATTCACATCGAATGCATAATGACTTCCGCTGAAAGAGTAAATTTTATTATTTACGCAATTACCTATGTACCTAGGTACATTTATATACCTGCTTGGATGTAGGCATCTTTAAACTACATAGGTTGATTGAAACGAGCAATAAAATAAACCATGCAAATTTCAGAACCTCCTCCAACTCGTCGAACATTTTTATTTCTTTGTTCTATTCCCGATGACTTATTCCCAATTCTCAGAAAACAAAACCATGTTTAGTGTAGTTTTGTCTCTGTCAGTAGTTTTCTCACAACTCACATCGCTGAAGGTTATCTACGAAGCAGCAAAAATAAAATAATAAAATTGCAAATCTATTTCGAATCCCCCAACAAGCAACAACCAACGTCCAACGCTTGACTAATTATAAAAATTTCTAAGAATTCTTCATTTTTGTTATGTGTTCCTTTCAAAGGCAACAACAACATCAGGAACAGAAAACACAGGTAGGTAGGTAGATACCTAGATAGGTAGGAGTATGAAACAGTTCAGATCTCTCGAGTCTCAAACAGAAACAACTGTGTCACATTTATAAATGCACATTTATGACAATGACAGCCGAAATAAAAAATTGTGTCCATTAGAAGCATATCTACAAGAGCACACATGCCATAGGTAGACATAGATACGTACACACACCGGCACAAATAGGCTATAGGTAGGTCTAGGTATACTGCGAGAAGCGAGACTGAGAGCTGAGACTGACCAAGGTAATTATCCGCGATTAGTTCTGTGGATAGATGTTAGAGCCGTGTCGCCATATCTCGTTTGTATGAATCGCATCCGTTGTTTGTGTATAATCAAAACTGAGAGACAAAGGCAATGCAAGGAATTAAGACGAAAAAATAATTAAGTTTATGCCTTCAAACTGGCTCTGGAATGGTCAGTCCAGAGGAGTCTATGGTTCAACCGAAGACTGTTGACGCTTGACGGTCAGTATAAAACAAACCACGAAAACAGCACAACGAAGTCATATTCACTTTGGCCACATTCGTAACACGATTATGTATGTCAAACCAACGTAAGTAGACGTAGAGGTATAGGTACTCGCAAGTCGCAAGCACATGGCAGTGGTGAGTATCCACTGCTTTGTGAGCCAGGTATCCATATGTGTATGTAGATATGCCTACTAGGCATGTACTACATATATGTTCCTATGTACAAGTCACAATTTCACAAATAAAACTTTGCCCCAAAATAAAAGCAAAGCAAAGTACCTACCTATACCTACTCTCATCTCAGAATTCAGAATGAATAACTGCGTACCTATGCGTAGATCTACGCTAGATCTTTGGATCTGGATGGGAATTTGAAGACATTTTCGTTTCAAATCACAGATAGCTTTGTGCCCATGAGTAGAGCAGACACCTTTCTATGTGAGCTGTTTTGTCTATTTTATTTTTTACTCCCTTTTCAACATTTCAACTTATCTCAAGTAGTTAAGGAAATTTTTTTTACAAAATAGCCGTTACTCTGACTCGTATGTGAAGACCTACTTCAGTTTCTCAGGGTGAAAATGAAAACCACCAACGCGGAGCATCTGCATTGAAACTCAGCATTTAGCACAAAAAACGTATCTCAAGCATTTTAGCAAAACGCACATGCGATTTTCTCTTTTCTCACTTGACATGTGCATCCACATCCACAGATCGATCCTTTTCTATTTACCCAGCCCAGCCGATAACCTATATACGAGTTGCCTTGAAAAAGTAGATATATACGTACCTAGGTAAATAAAGAAAGACATTCTTTTGTTATTTGATTGCAGATGCGTTTTTCCCAAGATGTCGAATTCCGATGCATGCTTCACTGCACACAAATCTGGGTTTTGTGAACGAATACCGATGCATATCCCACACACACACACACACTTGCATCCGCAGGAGCACTTTAAATCCTGGCGGGATTTCTTTTTCTTTTCGATATTCTTCTTTTGAGGAAGCTGTATATGTGATGTTTGGCGTCTTGTGTGATCTGCGGTTGTGTGTTGTACTTTGTGGAGATATGAGATTGTTTGTGCGGTTGTAGTAGTTTGTGTACCTGTGCCATGTGTTTTTACTCTAATATTTGAACTTCCTTCTGTAGGGTAAGCTAAATACATAATGCAATTCCTACCGCAAGGAAAAACAAAATTGATTGCTAACTTTTCAATGAGACTAGAAAATTTAGTTATTGTCAAAGGAATTGTTGAGGATTTTTTGAGGGTAGGTATTATAAATATACCTATACAAAGGTATTCTTTATTTTCGAAACAATACCTATCAGGATTTTCTTTTTTAATTAACTTCAATGTTGATGATGTCATCATAGCTTTTGTTTGATCGGACGATTGGGTTTCCTATGGCTGTACTTTTCCAGTAAAATATTTTTACATCGATCCTAGGTATTAATGAAACGTTGTTGGTATTTTTCAAAGAAGTTTTTTACTCAAAACACAATTTGTCGATGAACCTTCCTATCTATTATTAGAAAGACTCATTCAAACCTAAAATATTTTTTACTTGCGAGTAATCAAACAATTTACCTTGATTAAAACTTGAAATGATTTCTGTCGATTTCTGGCATAGGTATCGGCAAAAGTTGAAGGCCTCCTCGAAGGTATGGTTGAGGGAAGTGGATGAGCCCCGGCTCTACTCGTTTAATTACTGTCATTCACTCACTACTTTTCTTACTAAGTTTCTCAGTTACCTTTTTACTTCCTAGGATCAGAGATTACAAATTGATTTATTTGGGGTAAATCACATTCAGAAAACATATTCTTTTAAACAGTGGTGATCTAACAATTGATTTAAGCAATTAAAATTAAAAAGAACAAGTTGACTTTAAAAATAAATTAGGACCAGAAGTAATTACAATATTTAACAACAATCGACTTTTTATTAGGTTGAAAAGAATTATGAAAATTATTTAGCCAGAGTTATGAATGAAAAAGGTTTTAAACCGAAAAATGTTTGTGCCATCAACATCCCAAACATTCCTTGGCAAAGAACTCCACAGATGTGCGGAAGTACTAAAACGCAATTTATTAAAAAGACCGCTTGGCTGATTAGTTTGAATAATATAAGATAGTAAAAGAAGAGATCTATAGGGACTAAGGTGGTCAAAGGACATGTTATAAATTAATCCGGACATCTATCACACTGGAAGATTGTCTTGCGTTCATCGCAACATGGTCAATTTGGTTGACGGTTGATTGATCTGGGGATCGTCATGTACTTCTATGAATTTTAAGATGCGAGAAGCGTGCAATGTTTACAACATGATTTAGCCCCACAGCAAAATCGATTAGCCTTAGTCCGTTTTCGGAGGTTTTGTCATGGGGGCTATGTTTAACGATTGTATTTCCAAAGATGTCCTCCTTCCCTAGTTTTGCGTTAAAATCGCCAAGAAAGATTTTCACGTCATGTCCAGGGCACTGCTCATATCTATGTTTTTTCGAAGAGTTCGTAGAAACAATCTTTGGAATTGTCGTCATTCTCTTCTCTGGGGGCGTGAACGCATACTAGACTGATGCTGGCGAATTTAGCCCTATTACGGATGGTCATTAAACGCTCATTAACTGGATTTTGGCTGATAACCGTATCCTTGAGTCTACCTCTAACGTCAAATCCGCACCCAAATAAGCTCTGTTTCTGTTGTCTGTAGCAGTCGCAGTTTTTCATTTTCTTTATGTCCGGTCCACTCCATCGCAGTTGGATGGCGGTTGTGTCTGCTTTGCAGCAGTCTAGGGTGTCCGCTAATTCTCCGGTTGCACGTAGCCCGTTAAGAGATCTTACGTTCGACGTGCAGATCCGGAGGTCTTTGTCCTTTTTACATCTTTGAAATCATTATTGCTATCCGATGCTTTTGTTTGTTTCGGAACCAGATGTTTTTTCCGTAATTGGGTAGATAACCCCACGCACAATCCTCAACCTGGAGGGCTTGGTCTTTTAGGGATCTTTTGTGACATAAAGGGCCAGATAATCTGGTATCAGTGCACTGCTGCAGGGGTGTGAGAGCTGCCGTTGGCTCACCAGGAGCATCCGCCACAATCTCTACTTCAATACTCTGTCCTAGTATTGAAAGACCCTGAAAGACCTTTAAGCCAAATATGTTGGAGTAGCTCCTTCTGTTTTTTTGACTGCTGTATTCTACCGCTGCTTCTGTCATACGAATTCATCCGATGGGACATTTCCGAAAATTTGAAACTCGCTCTTTCGGTATTCCAATCACTTGAGTAGAAGTGATGGGTTTCTTGTACAAAAGCTTCCTGAGTCCATATCAGTAGTAGTACAGTTTGATTAAACCCCCTGATTTTTATAGCTGCCTTTTTTGACATCTTCATCAGAAGACTTGGTCGTTTAGTACACTTGTTCTTCATGATTTTATTCATGTCCTTCATGTACATTTTGCTTTTCTGGTTTGGGAATCTGGTGTCGGTTTCCTTCTTACATGAACATAATCTCCTCACTTTCCCTTTGAAGGAGTTTAAGTATGATGTTGTATGGACATCACAACCACTACTTTTTGGATAAACTTATTTTAACGATTCTTATCCGATATACTCGTACTTCTTTAGGCAATGTCCTTAAAGAGAAACATTCGATTTGTGGAACGAAGCTAGAAGTTCTTATTAGCGGAGTTCACACTGTACAATTAGTTGGACAGACTTCGTTTGATAGATGTTGGGTGGTTGGATGGAGTTTGCATCAGACTTGTCAGATTTGTCGTCCAACATTATGTCATATATTCCTCCGTTCCGTCCAACTGCAAAGTTTTCAAAAATATTTGAAAACCATCCAAC
This sequence comes from Melanostoma scalare, assembly GCA_949752695.1. NCBI lineage: Eukaryota > Metazoa > Arthropoda > Insecta > Diptera > Syrphidae > Melanostoma > Melanostoma scalare. The sequence goes on from OX456985.1 coordinate 56,579,924, forward strand.
AAGTTGGACAAGCGTTCGTTTGAGGGTTCACATTATCCAACAATGGTCGTTCAAGTCAAAGTCTGTCCAGCTAATTGTGCAGTGTGAACTCCGCTATTAGAACTCCAACAATTATGTTGTTTTTTTGATTGAATTTTTACTTGAAAACAGTGATGTTCAAAGTCCTCTTTCAATCAACTGTCCAAGCTTTGCCAGTAAAGGTAGCCTTTTCGTTGTTCCGTAGTAAGTGAGGAGCATTTTAGTCTATAGTCTATACTACCTCTGCGAATGTGATTCAACGTTCCTACTTTCGAAATTAAGGCCTGTTTTGTGAAGTGTATTTAGATTCATATCTTATAACATGAAATATACTTCAATTCACGATCCACAATAATTCTCTTTCCGTGGATCAAAAACCAAAGTATGTTGACAAAGCATAAGATAGATTTGATGTTTCTTTCTTTTTAAAATTGGAGCACACAGAATCAAATACCGGTTCATTCTCCTTCTTCCTTTTTCCGGCGTTACGAGCATCTTGATCTCCCATTTATCTGCTTCACACTTTAGTGATCCGTCCGTGGGGTACGCTGCATATTATAGCATAACATCGGTTTATTATAGTACCAAATAGCAATCTACTTTTGTTATATCCTTCCAGATGTTCGTGTAAAAAAAGACAGAAGAAGCTAACCTATAGGCTACCCAGCTGTCACGGAGCGCATATAACCTGATTCGGGAAAACTCAGGACGGTTGCAAAGAAAGTCCCAGCACTTTTCAAATGCTTGGTAAAAGAGAAGTGTCCCGACGCAACAACAAGTTTTCTGCAGTCCTTTCTGCTGTAGATAGTAAAAGACAAGCAACTTTCTTTATTAACCCTGTAGGTCAAACCTAAGCCTGTCTGCATCCAATGCAGGCGTGCCATTTACACTTGGGGTTTAGACAGATCCACTTGTTGTTGGAAGCTCTCACTGAAGACAACTAAGACCAAGGTCCTTAGAAAACCAAGATCAATTATCCTTACTTGGCAAGTTCTTCAGCGATCTCGTTCTTATAATTATGTTGTGATGGCCTGGAAACCAAAAATACTCAAAGAATTCAGTCTTGCAACCGCATCAATAGCGGTCTTTTATTACTGGATTAATGCTGAAGTATGCTCGTAGTTGGACGCTTCAATAGAACCTTAACCACAGCTTGATTGTAGAAAAACACTCTCAATTCTCAACCTACCTAAGAAATTCAACAGATTTCTTGTTGACTTTAAAAAGCTAAAAGATTGAGTTGGGGACTAGCTGAAAATTGCAGCACCGACCCTACATTTATAATTTCTAAGTGATTCCACACTTTTTATTCGGTTGGTACCTTTATTTGACCTCAACGCTTACTTCATTCAGCACAATAAAAAGAAAGGGAAACCACAAATGAAAGTATGACTATGGTATCTAACATACCTACTTATTCAGTTAGGTAGACGACGATAAAGAAACAGCACGCGCGTATCCAGCTGAAACAATTATATAGGTATTACCTCCGCCTATATGGACAAAATATAATTTCATGAGGTAGGTCATCCCAAACACGGGACACAAGAACGCCGGCACATCAATTTCTTTGTGGAAGGGAGCATAAAACATCAAATTATTATGACCTGAAAGATTCAAATTTAAGAATGTTTACGGATCAGGAAGTCAACGACCGACCCATATCCTACGCGTGCCATAACGGCTATCCACTTTGTCAACAGAAAAGGATAGGGTCGCAGTAAGGTACCTTCCAACCTAAAAAAGATCCTATTTCGTTTGGCTACCTAGATAGGTAGGTTATACCAATAAGTATCCTCGTATCCCACTACCTACCGATTTGATGAACCACTGTCTCTCTATATCGCTATCAACATCATTGAAGACACATCCATCCTCCGTCATCGTGTTTGCCCCAAACAAAGTGTCCCAAAAAGCGCCAAATATCCAGACGTTATTACCTAGTCTACTCCATAAACACAAATTACACAAAAATCCAGCGTGTGATGACTCCATTCATCATTTAGCCCACCACCAAACCCCCCCAAAAAAAAGAGCACCCATCATCGGCCAATTCAGTCCAAACAAAAGGAAAAGAAATTGAAACACCAACCCTTATGTGTGGCTCCATTCGCAAACTGTCATCGTGATGCAAAGGAAGTATAAGTGGTACCGGTAGAAGTTGGCCAACAATTCCCATCAGCCCCAGTTTCATTCGGTCCCAAAACCCAACCACAATCCCGATTCACTTGCAGTTTGGTCTTGTCTGACTCTCTGACTGGCTTCACAGTCACAGTGTGTATCTCTATCACATGTGACTCAGTTTGAATGCATTACAAGGTCAACTGTGTGCCAAACAAGAGCGCGAGGGGAGACCGAGATATACCCACGGCCACCATTCATCCATCGGTGTGCTGTGTGCATTGAAAAAATTCTCAGAGAAATCCCCCTGCCCGTCTTTCAATATTTGGGAATTGGGATACAAGACAACTCTCATTTGAAGGACCCATATTCGAAAATAAAAATAACTTTCTTTTTCTTTCGTTAAAGATAAGGCTTACATGGGACCTATCTAGCTTCGAATTATGCTTTTCAAGCCAATATTCGATTGTTTATTTTTGAAACAAAAAAAAAGTAGAAAAAACAGAAAAATGGAGAGCCAACGATTCATTGTTTTGTTCTGCATGCCATCATTCTCTCTTCACACACATATAACCATAGATTACATACATATATACATATATTTACTAGTGAAACTGATTGTCTTTGGCTGTCATCATTTTTTTTTTCTTCGTTTTGCTGTTTGCTGCTGATGATGACGAAGAAAAAAGAAAGAAGACGCGGGACCATGTGCTACTGCCCGGTCTGGTTCGAGTCCATCTCTATCGTTTTTATCTTTCCTACTGTTTGTTCTTTCTTCATGTGTCAAAAGCAGGGTTGCCATGCCAAAGATTGGCTGATGTGTGTTGATATAATTTTCTTTCTACAAAGAGCTAGAGGTATTCTCATTTAGGATTGTTAAGAGTTGGCCAAGGTGAGCTTTTACAATCAATCAAATTTAAATCAAAGGCCCCCTTTTTTAATTAAAAAATCACATAATGAATGGAAAGAAGAATTTTTTTTTAGTTTGTTCGAAAGCACGCACCGCACAGGTGGATCACATCACAAGTGCTGATGTATAGCTGATGGCAGAAACGTGAACTCTTTGAGATCACAATGCTCATAGCGACGCTAAAAGGGAAAAGGAAAGAAATGTAAGATGCTCTCCTAATGAAAATACAATGTTTCCACCCAATTGATAATTTAACTTGCAAAAGGTCTAATTTCTTAGATTTGACTAGCCGTATAGGTTCTTTACTCCTTCCATTATATTTATTTGCGGTTGTCGGACAATTTTGTGTCAGCTACATTTTCAGTACCGATAGTTGCTTCTTTAAGCAATATTAATTTCACAAGTTATAAGGAAAGTTGAGATAATTCTGTTTCATAAGGTCTCTATAAGACCTGTCAACGCAAGCAAGAAGTAAAAAAGAAGTTGATTAAACTCAGTACCCGAAACCATTTACAAGATTATCTACAAGAGTTTTTAATGGAAGTATTATAAGTTGTGTAGGTCTGTCTAAGTGGGCCTGAAGAAGTCTTAGACAAAAAGGCTCTAAAGTTTGGTGTTTGAAGGCAGCACTCAAATTATTTTGCCCAAAGCTATTTAATGAACGAGTCTGAAAATAGAATGTGATTGTGTGTGATCGACTCAGAAACGAGTAGTATCTTAAAATATGAAGAGTTCATGAAAAACGAAGAAAAGGATCGGTACAGTACCCTTACACAGACAGTTTATAAAAAATCGTGCTGCTGTTACAAAAAGGGCTAGCCATGCTTCCAAAAGCGATACTTTCTTTGTATCATTTGACTCACGTCGTGATAGAAAAAGTCCGTTGTAAGAAAAATATTTCTTGAAGTAAATTTAATGCTGTTTCACTAAGTGCTTCTTTTAGAAGTTACTTGAGAATGAAGTCATAAAAAATACAAAATATTCAACCGCGAAAAATTTCTTAAATAAGCACTTTATGAAACAGTGTCAAATTTTCTTTTTTGTAACGGTGATACACCTCCTGTTAACCCAGAGGTTCGAGGTTCGAATCCCAGTAGAGGCAAAAATAATTTTCCAGGGGTATCGCCTTTCGCGAGGAATTAAGTGGCAAGTCCTCCGTTAGTAAATTCTTTGCTTTCTTTGATTCAATAAAAATCTGTATCTATCTCTATCTATCTAAATTCTTTGCCATGAAAAGCGCTTTCTCAATTAGCCGTTCGGAACTGGCAGAAAATTGTAGGCCCCCTCCATTCCCTCACAAGGCATGGTTGTGAGAAATGCGCTAGGCCCATGGGCTCCTCGCTCTGTTGCGCCACCCTATTTATTTTATTTATTGAATTTCCTTCCAGAGACATTTTCGTTACGTTTTTCTGATTTGTTCGTTATTTAAGAAACTCTAAAACAAAATAGTAAAACAAATTGTACATATCAGTTTTTAAAGCTTGATTACTCGGAAACGGTCAGCGCGACGAAAATTTTTAAAAAGACTTTTTTTGAAGAAAATTCAATTTTGTAAAGCAACACTTATCGATAAATTATTTTGACTCAAAATGGTTCAAAGGTTTTGACCGTATAATAAGATCAGGTCTGAGATATACCAAACATGATTGATAGACCTCTGCCTACTTTTTTAAGAGCTGCGAGTATAATACATCCCTGATGCAGTGAACGTAGGTAGACATTTTGGAAGCGTGGGCACCTGAATTGATAGACTGACTACTTGTTTTCTAATCCAAATATGACAATATTTCCGACAATTATTTGAATGGAAATGTGCTTTACTTTTTTGTAGATACTTTGTGAGGCCAGTAGGGAATGGCTTACAGGCTTCACCTATAGTATGAATAAATGAAAAAGTTAGGGAGCTGTGATTCCTTTTACAACCAAGTTTACATAACTGTACCCAAGTTCCGGAAATGGAAAATTAGATGAAGTAGGTAGGCTATCCCAGGATGCTAGAGAAGGCTTTTTTTGATGACTTAATTTACAGCTCTAATCGATTCAGTACAGTCGAGTACCTTTTTTTTGTAAGATTTGGTACCATGCAATAATTTTGTTTATGAATCTATATCATGTAGCTTCGTAGAGAACCGAGAGACACTGCCTAATTTTTGTTTATTGTATTACCTAAGTAGCCGTACTGGGGCAGATTGTGTAACTCTACTCTAACTTCTTATCATTCAAAAGTTGTCTTTGATTCTGTTTTTAAATGACAATCAAAATAAAAGTAGAATCGAATTTGAATACTTCTAGCAGCTTTCGACAAGAACTTATGAGTTTCAGTCAAATCTCCCATAAAATCCTGCGTCCTCAGAAACACGGAGGAATTATATGAGCATTCGAAATTTTTTATTGTAGAATCGAATTACATAATAGGCCCCATGCTTAGAGTTGGCTCAAAAATACCACTTACCTAATTTATCTTCATCGAAAGACCGTTGAAATATGGAGCATATATACAAATGTTACCAGCTCTAAGTTTATCGCTCTCCATGAAAGAACCAACCCAAAATTACTCGTAGAATAGTAATTGGTTCTCCAGCCGTCTGTATAGTGTTGAATATATCTTATCGTTATTCACATTCTGCTGTGAGCCATAGTATTCAACTGCCAAATAGTTGTATGTTAATGTTGGCTGCATACTGAGCTTTTGAATCTTCACTGCATCCGACAACGTATTCAGAAGACGCGAGGCTTACTTGAGTTTTGGTGACCAAGATGATTATCGCTCAATCATCGTTAATATCATCAAAATATAGTTTCATGTTATTTGACTATTTTACTATCGCTTCATATCGTACATCTGGATTTTGAAGTACATTCATGAATTTTGGACGATAATCATCTTTATGGTCATGAGATCATCAAAAATTCGAGTGACGGATAACAATGGCTGAAAAATTATTATCAGTACCTAGATTTAGTTGTTTGCTTTTCCATTATGGCAAAAGTCTTCTTTCTGTGACAGTGCAAACTACTCAGATAAAACTCCATCAGTTATAATTGAATTACATCGAATTGCATTATCAGACCAGCTTTATTAATTCCTACGCTTCAAAAGAATAGGATTAAGATATTGTATGTTAATTGGTTTAACTTAAGCCACTAGAACAAAAATTAATTACAAAATGGTTGGTGGACTTATCGCTTTAGGTAGACGCTTAGATTTCACCTGGAGATAATATCTACTACCTGACATAAAAAGGTTTCTCCTTTGCAAAGATGATTAGGTGATTCTGATGAAGAGCGTCCTTGCACCATAAAGTAATTAAGGAAAGCACATTAAAACTAGTCAAAATTTACTTCATTTTAAATATAAGTGTACCCCTTAATTTATTGCTTTCCTATTTCTTACTTTTAAATTCAGATTATGAAATATTTTAAGTCTTTTTCTACAGCCTCTCTAATATCAACTGAATGCTAATGATCGACCATAACTTTCTTCTCATACTCCGCTATAATACATCAATTCGAAAGCTGACTGACTCTTTCTGGTAAATTGATAACATTTGTGATCTTTTTTTTAAATTCAGATCACTATAACGTAAGGTAAAAGAGCAATCTTACATCATGTTTTAATATGGAGATGGTCGCAAAATAAAATAGTAATTTACGACTTAGGGAAACAGTGCTTTCCTATTTTGAAAAGTATTTTCTTGATAAGATAAGAAAATTTAACCATACCTGTAAAAAAGAGGGGATTTTCAATTGAATCAGTCATTTCAAAAACCACTTAAGTCACTATTTTTCCAACATGCTTTTTTTTTGCTGAAAATGGTTCTGGACCTGTGAGGAACCATTTTCAGCAAAAAAAAAACCATGTTGAAAAAAATGTGACTTAAGTGGTTTTTGAAATGACCGATTCAATTGTTTTTCAAATCCAAACAACTATTTCTGAAAGCAGTTTTCACAGCCGTAGTACTTTAAAAATGTTGAAATGGATTCAAAAACCGGCCCTCATTAACAACACCAAACAAATTGTTGAAGGTAGTAGGATGAGTTTTATTGCAGAGTGTGGAGTCACTCCGCGAAGGACAAAGTTAGCATAAGAAATTGAATGAAAATTTCAGGGCCAGACAATGTAAAGCCTCTTCTAGTAACTTTATATTTTTATTTCTTTTACATCGCTTAACTACGGTAATTTCTTTTTTATTTTACTAAGATTAGCTTCCTCTCAGGTTGTCTGCCAAAATTATTTGACATCAAACACAATCTCGAGTTGAATTTGGGTGGATATTCGGCAGATTTGCTGATCCAACTTTAAAATGCGCCTGAAAAACATATTCTTGGGGCTCAGCTCGAATTAAATCACTGGGTTTAGTCTCACTACAACTACAGTGAAAAACTGAGACTGGCGGCAGAATTTTTATAGAAGTTCTACTTTTAACTTATAAGTTATTTTGATATATTTCTGTGCAGTGACATCTTAGAACTTAGAATATCGCCGCAGCACCTCCCCGTTTCTCGTAAGTGGTGATTCAAGGAGAATTCACATCTAGACAAACAACTTCATAGTGAATCTAGCGATACCCGCAACATCTAGAGTCTTTCCAAATGTGTGGGTGCAGATTCTACTTACACGACTGGAGATCGCCGATGTAGAAAAAAAAAAGATCGAACTCAAAAATGAACACTTCGAAAAGTCAAGTGGATCACCTGTGCCAAGCAGCTAAGTGGGAGAGCTGTGATCCATTAGATATCCCGAAAATAGGAGGCTTTTTGCCACTAACAGGTGTTTCCCGCTCGAAATCTTGGCAGAAAGTTCGTCGCCCCCTCAAAATAAGTTGTTTCATTCTTGAAAAACGTTGGAAAATATTAAAATCTTAGGTCTGTTTCTTTACTTTGTGCACTGAAATTAACAATCTGTGATGTTTTAAGGAGCGGGTGTAAAATTCTTCTCGAAAATCTCTGAAAAAGCGTAATTGTCTGAAAAGTAAAGGAACGTCTTGAACGAAACATTCACAGCGCATCGATTAAGAAAACCTCTGTTTGTCAGTTGTTTATTGTTTTGGCTCTGAACGATTTCTGTCCACAGAAATTTTGGTGGCAAAAATTTGCAGGGTTTGGAAATTTTCTACTCTCACGTGAGCACTCTCTTCTGTGTATAGCTACGAAAAATCGCTGTGCTGGAATAGACTGATTTTGGGTGCATTTCGTGATAACTTTCAGTAAAGAAACAGACCTCTTATTTCCAAATTGAATGTTGTGCACTCTAAACTGCTGTGCTTACTTTTTCATTCCTTTCTTATTGACGAAATGAGGCTACATACTGTTGAAATTAGCCGCCTCGGAACTGCAGTTTTGCTCTTTTTTGAGGAACAGAGTAGGGTTTCAAATTAGTGCTGTGTACCCCACAAAAGAAATTTGTATTTTGCCAGCCCTTCATTTGGAAACTGAATTCAGAGTTCAGAAAGCCGATTATTGATGAAATTGAATCTTAACCTGCAAGCCTTCATGTTCTTCCTACTTTTTAACATAGGTAGGTATACCTCTAAAGAATCAAGCGTCATCTTACAGAAAAGAAGTCCAGCTTATAAACAAAAATGAGACGGCATCCCTGGCCATGTTCAAATGTTCTCTACATGGCACGAAGAAGCAAAGTAGAACAACAGAAAACAAACAAAATCTCCAACAAATACTTTGTTTTCACAGATTGTCAGTCCATCTGTGTTGTATATTTTGTTCGAAGATAATTTGGCCAAGTGCTGGGGCAATAGCGTTCAATTTGTAAGTATTTTCTATGCCTTTTTCTTCTTTTCCCAGATCACGAAACACAGAGTCGCATTAGGAGCCCCATTGTACGATTGTAGTTTTCTTCTCATTTTGGCAACCACAAGAATTTCTTCTTCAGCAAACAAGAGAAATGCCGATGCCGAATAACACAACATAAAAGTAAAAGAAAAGACAGCGCGGTTTGCCCTGCCACAGTGACAACAAGAACAACTGACAACACTCACACCAAACCAAACCAATCAACATACAGCAAAAACCAAAAATAAAAGAAGAAAAAAAAAACCCCAACATAAATTTTGGCATCGGCATCTTTTTGTTGTGTTGTCCGTAGTCTGTCCATACATAATGTCCGTTTGGCTTTCGGGATAGAGTGGAATGGAGGACACTCTGAACACATACACATGACTTCTAACGCACATGCATTAGAAAAATACTAGATTAACAAATGTCCGTCCATCGATGCCGATGTATGGGAAAATAAACCAAAGAAAGGCTTGTGAATGGGCGAGTGTGTGTGTTTTTGGTAAACAGGTAGACAAAATAGCAATGTGTGCGTGTGGTAGCAAAGCAAGGCAAAGGCAGGCATTTAACATAATCATCATCATCATCGTTGGAGAGTGTGTGTGTGTTACGGAGAAATTTTCTCGTGCTGCTGTACTTTTCCCTATGCCTGGCTGTGTGTGTGTTTGTTAGATAAATGGAGATGGACGAACGATGGCTTTACTTAACTTACCCCCTCTCTTTGTTGATTTGTATTGTGTTTTGCTGGTGGTGTAAAATGCGGACGGAATCGTGAAACCGAAACTCGTCGTCATTTGTATTTGCAACGTCGACCAGGACAAACGCTTTTTTGTTTTTTGGAAATTTTTATATTTCTTCATACATTTTCGGCTCGTTGGCATATTTTAAAAAAAATTAATTTTTATTATTTTCAAACAAAACAAAGAAAAATTAATTCATTTTGTTATCAAAATTGATCCAAAATTCTAATCATTACGATTGATTAATTACTAATTTTCGTTAATTAACGTGTTTAGTTTGTTTTCGTTTTCGTTTTTTGTTTTATTTTTGAATTAGTTTTCAACTACCTTTCATTTCGAATCGAACAAGTAACGACGTGCAATCGGTGTTTCCTTGGACACAGTTAAAGATTTCAAATTCAAATCTCTTAAACAACGTCGTGGTTTTTTTTTAATTAATTTTTAATAACAACAAACAAAAAGAAATAATTCAATTTACCAAAAGAAACCGACAAATAAAAAAAGAAAGAAAAAACTCAAAGTGAAATGTGTGTTTAAAAAATTTATAACGAGAAGCTAAAAGTACAGGCAGAGTGAAGGTGGAACAGCAGAAGCAGCCACAAGTGTTTTCATTTTTGGTTCTTGTCGTTTTATTTTTTCTTTCGTTTTTGGTTGTATGATATTTGTTTTGAACGGTGCGAGAAGAGAAATCAAACGAGAAACGGCACAAAGATTTAGAAAGTGATTCTTCTGGTGGTGTGTTACTAAACACTAAAGTGCGAGTGCTGCGCGTAGAACAACCGCACAATGAACGTTCGTTGTTTGTTTTGATTTTGATTGCAATTACCTTTAATTGATTGACTGTGTGTGCTAAATCGGAACTTTTTCAACAAGCAAACAGAAATTAGAATTTGTGCGTCGAAGTATGAAGAGGAGATGAGCCTGAATTGGAGAACAAGGGACCTAATCATCGCGCCTTTGGACAGCAAATTGGAGAGAACTCTTAGTGGTGTGCCAGAGGAGCATTTTTCTTCAAGACAACAACCGAACGAAGATACCGGTGAAAGTGCAAACAACGCCGGAGAAGTGGTAGGTGCGCCATTGGTGGCTGCAACAGCCGAGCCCATTGGTTTTACAAAGGCTGCGCTTATATCCTCGCCTTCGACCAATGTGGAAGCAATGGCTGGAATTAAAACCGAAATGCAACCGTTGCATACGGTGTCAAATAGTACGGTGAGTGCCGCCGCTGATTCAAGCGACAACCAACCTCCAACACCAACGCCAGATCATCAGCCACCGTCGTCACATCATCTTCAGCAGCAGCAACAGCAACAACAGCAGCAGCAGCAGCTAAATCACCATAATCATCAACAACATCTTCAACAGCAACACCATCATCATCCACTTTATGGCAGCGGAGGAAGCTTAGCCAACTCGAATCAAATGTATCAAGACATGCACTCTTACCATCCGCCAGGTGTATCCTATCTAGGCGGTTATGAGCAGTTCTATCATGCACCACCAGCCGGTGTGGATTACGGCAGTGCCATGCAACAACTGCAACAAAACCAAGCTCTGCCATATCAGATGCAGAACCAGTCACTTGGGGGAACAGCCGGACATAGTGAGTATAAAGTCATGGGCTCGTCGCAACGATTCCATCCTTACTTGAACAATGGTGGTCTTCACCATCTGTCGCCAGCCGCCCAAAACCACTCAATAGCAGCGGTTGTGAGTGCCAATAACAACGGCCCAACACCAAACAACACTAGTAGTTCGGTTTCGAACAGCTCCTTGAGTCCAAGAGTAGTGAGCTCGTCTAGTCCATCGCAAAACAATTCCTCAACCAATCATGGCCTGCCGGATGTGAAGACTTTGTCCAATCGCACCCCAACGCCATCGGCTTCCAAACAATGCAATAAATGTGGCGTAATGTGCGCCACCGAAACCGAACTCAACGAACATTATTCGACCGTTCATGGAGCTCAATCCAGCGAGGATTGTATAAACTCTGCAGAACGTTCGACATCGTCAGCCTCGGAGCGGGGACAGTACCATCCATTTGTTCCGTACATCAAAGAGGAGCCTCCAAGCTCTGACATCCTTGACTTAGATTCACAGAAAATGGTCTATCCACCGCAGTCGGAGGATGAAGTCGCAGCAGCGGTCAACACAGGGTTACATCCAATGCAGCGTCCAATGACATGGCCACAGGATCTACATCCTGCTTACATGACGGCACCGCCCCATCCGGCGGAGAACAAACACACTGGCTATTACACCAAAACCGAATTCGGCACCACCAAAAGCGACTTTCACCCCATCAAAACGGAATATGTCTCCCCCACAGGCTTTGGCAACGGTTCCTTGAAGACAGGATCCGTCGGTGGTGATTATGGCCAACCAATAGCCCCGCAAACTCGGGTAGACGAAAAGCCATTCGGCAGCACCGATTTAGCCACAGGCAATAACCCAGTGTCGTCAAGTCCGTCGGAGTTTCCCTCGACCACAACTCCTCAGGACAACATTACTCAATATCGCAACTTTGAGCCACCGACATCTTCGCTGCCAAGCAGTGGCAGTTCAACAAAGAGTGCCACTTGGAAGTCTAATGAGGCTCGTCGTCCGAAAACCTACAATTGCACGGCCTGCAATAAGTGGTTCACCAGTTCGGGTCATCTGAAACGACATTACAATACCACACTGCACAAGAATGCGGTTAAATCAAGCGGTCAGCCAGATCCAGCTACAATGCCAATAAGCGCCCATCACCATCCCGCCCGTGATCCAAATTCCAAACACCATCGAAATAGTCAGGCGAGACAACCGCCACCTATACCGCCGGAGCCGCCCAGAAGTCCAGACTTTTCGTCACAATATACGACGCAGTCTCCCAACGGATTTCCGCCACAAACGCAGCAACAGCAATCATTCCAACAATACCACCCACAAAGCAATTTAAACTCTTCTTCCGTTAACGGTCACCCAAACGGGCTAGCAGGTCCCTCCGTCCAAGCCTCCCAACCGAGGGGCCTGCTGACCATTTCGAGCACAGGAGTATCCATCATGGATCAGGAGGAGGACCAGCTTCACACCAGCAACAACAACAACAGCAACAATCTACACCTGCAGGAGGATCAATACCATCAGGAATCCAGTCCCAACAACAGTCCCAGCAGCAGTCACAACAGCCTGGAGGAGGACTATCAGTCAACCATCAGTCTCCAACAGTCGCAGCAGCTGCTGCCGCCGCTTCAATCTCCCCATATTATCTCCCACCACCAATACCGGGAGCTCCACCCCATCCACCACCACCAGGAGGAGCCCATCATTTTCAACACGGGCACCACTATCCACAATATAATGGATCAACAGCAGCCGCCGCCGCAGCAGCAGCAGCAGCAATACATCATCAGCCCTTTGGCTATCAACACCACCACCCCCATCACACTCAACAACACCACCACCACCATCCCATCATACCAACATCTGCAACAACCGGTGGTGGAGCACCAACAGAACTATCCCACTATTATTGGTAATGATGAGTCCTCCAACAACATGATTCAACTTAACTCGTTTGTCGACATCGCCGCGCTGTCGGGTTCGAATTCGCAAGCCTTCCAAGCAACCAACTTGCACCAACAGATGCAGCAACCCCAGATGGTTGCTGTTGACGCCAATGGCCACATCGTCCAATTTATCCATCAGCCGTCTATGATGGATATGCAGCGGTTCTCCGGTGGATTGCCATCGTTCAAGGAGAATTTAATGCAAGCTCCTTCACCTACCATGCCCGAGACCTACTACAATCGCATGTCGCCATTCGGATCACAGAGCTCACCACAGGAAGCCGACATTCCACCCATGCATACGACTGCTTCAGGACCGCAAAACGATCAAACCAATCCTTATTCACCAACAGTATCCTCGTCGACAACGAATCAGATCGCCAACGTGGACGATATCAAAAAACCAACCCTCAAACGCAAGCGGGAGACAAACTCAACCAAAAATGCCCTGAACACGACAACTAAGGCCACCTCCAGCAGCTTGCCAACCGGCCGCCTCAAGTGCGACGAATGTAACAAGGAGTTCACCAAGATTTGCTACCTCACTCAGCACAACAAGAGCTTCCACTCCGGAGAGCAGCCATACAGATGCCAACAATGCGGTAAGCGCTTCCAATCCGAAGATATTTACGATGCCCATTTAAATCGCCACAAGTCCCAAGACAAACCGCACAAGTGCAACGTCTGCCCCAAACAATTCCACCACAAGACCGATCTGCGTCGCCACATAGAGGCCATTCACACTGGCTTCAAGGCGCACACTTGCGAAATGTGCAACAAAAGTTTCTGTCGCAAGGATCACTTGCGCAAACACTGCGATATTCACAATCGACCCAAGCCGGTCAAGAAGGCCAAAGCACCGTCGGCGGCCAGTCGCAAAAAATCAAATACACTTGTCCCACCTCCGGCAACCGCCACCTCTGGTGACAGTCACTCCTCACCAAACCAAATTTCAAGTATCGAAGACAGTACCAATTCTGCAAACTCCCCATTGCACACCATGTTGCCAAAGTTGGAAATTAAAGTCGAAGCCTACTCCATGACCGGCGAAGAGCTGGCCTACATGTAGTTAGTTATTATTTATTAAGTGATAGCCTGCTATCAACATACATATTATACGAATGAACCAAATTATGATAAAAAACAAAACTCAGGTAACCCCATAGCTCATAGAATCTAGACTAAACTGTTAACTCTCAGGATCAGCCATAAGTAGTAACCCACAGCCATCATTCCCCAATAGATCTTCCAAAACTTGAGCCAAACGATCTCAGGAATCATTATGTACTTAACGAAGGTTGTATGTGCCCGAATAACAAATAAGAATAAGTCCATAGCTTTGTGTAAATACATTTTTTATATTAGTAGTAGTAGGCTTACGTTGAAACAAATGATATTATAATTTTATTTTATATTTTTTTTCCAATATTGTATTTTTAGAGCTACCGTTAATTTAAGTCACTAAAAGACGTAAAAATATCGAATTTTATACCGTAGAGAGTTGCTTCCTTTATTTTATATTTTTGTATTTAAGAAACAATTTTATGTTATTATTGTTTGTAAAAAGAAATTATGATTTTTATAAATTTATGTAAAAAAAAACCACAAGTAGTTGCCATTTTAAATTTATTTTTTAAAAAGAAAACCGAAGACAATAAAAAAAAGTATACTCATGTGAGATTCTCCTAAAATTTTGGGTTTTTTTTTCTTATCTTTTTCTTTTTTCAGATTTCTTTTGTTTTGTTTTCATTTTGTGGCATGAAATTGATGATGTTCTCTCGGGTCTCGACTCTCGACCACCAAGAGCAAGAGACGCGAGGATCTTTTTCTTTTCTTTTCTTTTTTGGCTTGTTGTTGTGTTATGTTTCCTGGAGATTAGGATTTGCTTTTGTGTTGCTTGGGATTGAGTTTGGAGTTTTCAGTTTTTAGCATGATGAGTAAAGGTACCTTGTGGAACCAGTTTTGAAATTAAACCAAAAGCAGAAAAAAAAACCGAATTGAAAATCGAAATCACAAAAACAGGTTATTGGTGTAGGAAGAACGAGCGATATACGGGTGGACATCAAGCTAAAGGCGAACCAAAAGTGTGTTAAGGTAGATTTAGGTATTTTTGTTTGGTTTGGGAACACGAAAAGGAAGTATAATTTTTGTCCTTTTATTTGCTTCATTTTTTTTGGGGGAGAATTTCATGTGTTTGTGTGCGGATAGAGTTTTATTTATCAATAAAACCTGAAAAAACCAGACACACTCATCATTATTATTGCCACACTAAAATATTAGTGTGGCGGAGTTAGAAAGAGCGTGATATTTTCAGTTTTAATTAGTTGAGAAGGTTTCTAATTTTTTTTTTTTGTGATATTTTTCCGAGGGTGATGAGTTCCTTTTAGCAAAAATCTGTGTAGGTTTGTGGGCACCTATGGCTAAAATTGATAGCCCTGGTTTTTGGTAACTGCTTGAAACAGGTTCTACGAAGCATAAGCATATTTCATTTTGTTATTTTCAATTTGATTAGTAAAACTTAAACACAAAATCTGTCGTCTGGTTCAGCAGCAATAAAAATTACAGAGAACACGTCCTTAATTTAAAAAATAATGGGCTTACCTGAGCAATTACTGAGATTGACTTCAGGGAATTTCATTGAATTTGGCGTGAACATTTCTTTGATCATAATTTTGTCACTCGATAAACTCGATCACAAGTGATCTTACTGAAAAACGTAAGCATCGTTATTTGAGAACTGAGTGGAAAATTGTAAGTGGTAAGCATGTCTACCTGTTATGTGGAGACTCGAGGTTTGAATCCCTGAAGTTTTTAACTGATATTACCTATCGCGATGGAAACGCTTTCTTTCTTATGCTTGTGTTATAATGCCACTTTTACTTCGGTTTTGCCTGACGTTCAATCATAGGAAATCAGTAGGTACATCCTTTCATAAAGTCGCTTTGACTTCGATGTTACTGTGGTAAGTGTACAATTCAACTTAAAGTGACTCAACTCGATTTGGTTGAAAAAAAGTAAAAAACAAATAAAATCATATTGTCAATTCAAAGCTAACACAGCGCTCCCCGAAGCGTGTTTATAAGTTCAGGCATTAGCCGTTCATCGAAGTCATAGCGACAAAAGGAGAAGCTAACCATTACGGGACGGGTTAAGAGTTCGTAGATATCTATTAAAAGTGGAAAGCTCTCAAGACTCAGGGGTCAGGGCCATACTTTTAAGAAAAAATAGCTGACACTTATGGCACTTTCCATTGGTTTCACTCGGGGAAGCACTCATTTTAAAAACCAATGGAACACCCAAAATAATTTCTGTTCAGTTTAACGTAATTGCCTTTGTGTGAGTGAAACACATATGGCTCTTAAAAAATATTCCTTGAAGAAAATTTTCTTTTTGACATTTGAGTAACATGTGTAACATTGCTCGCATTCACAGCAATTTCGAATCTTCGATATTCAATCTGTCAGTTCTTGAATGCAAATTAATGTCGTTTTCCATTGGTAATCCGGAAAAACTCTCCGATCCGGGATACCAAAGTAACACTTTTATTTGCTTTGAAATTTCGTTGCTTGTATTGTGTATCGGTGTGAAACGTCGAGCGCTATTTTTTTTTCATTCACTTTTTTCATTTTTTTCATAATTCACTTAAAACGACAGGAATATGTCTTAAAATGTTTTTAGAACTCATCTCACAAAATTAGTTCATTAATAATTGTTTTCAGGTCACTTTTTTTTCAATTTTTAGAGGTGGCAAATCGCATTTGTCAATTTTGACGTCAACAGTGTTTCAGTGTGTGAGTGCTTCTGGTTTCGCTTCCTTCTTCAAATCAAGAATCAAATTTCTCTTCTTTCGAGGAGAGGAACTGTCATTTGATGCCAATGGAATGATTTGAGAAGCGTTCAGAAGGCTTCCGAACGACCAATGGAAAACGACATAAGCTTTGTGTTATATATAAAATTGTTCTGTGATTCACCTTTCGGTTCTACATAGTTAGTGGTAAAAGAGATTGGAAAACATACAGATTTTCCCACTTTGAAATTAAGGAATTCGATTTCCACGTTTTTGTGTAAGGTAGTATGCAAATTAAATTCAGTTCAATCAATTTTGATAAAAAAAATTAAAATCATGTGCCCTCAAAAATATATTTTCATTGCTGATAAATTGACTTTCAATATCAATTTACAAAACAGAATATCCGAACATCACTAATAATCAATTTCAATTCAACAATTAAGCGAAAACTAGTAAAACGAAAAACTAACCCAAGAATACCGAGTAAAGTCCGATTGTCATATGCGTTGTTTTCCTTGTTTTGACAACAAGAACTTTTTTTAAGAATTTTCAGACTGCTTTTTCCATCTGAAAATCTATGTTCGAAAATCTGAAAAATCTAACTGTCAGCTAAATGTCAGCTGAAACTTCTGACACTTTTGACCAATCAGAGCGACGAAAACTGACAGTAGTTTTCGAAGATCTGGTGCGTTGAATGCGAGGATTTCAAATCGAGAAGCGGCTGTCAATCCTCAGAATCATGAGAAGCGATCTTTTTGCACCAATGGAACGGTTTGAGAATGCTTCTGGACGCTCCTGGATGGTTCTTTTCGTCCAATGGAAAGTGCCATTACCGTGATCAAACATGTGATTATTACAGTAGGAGTTTCACTTAAACGCCTGGAAATAATAAAGCTCGAGGTGTGATGATTGTCGTTTAATGGGTTAGGTTAATCAATAGATTCTGACATTTTCTTGAACAAATGTTCAAAACTCTGACTAATATCAAATAAGGCAACACTTCGGAAAAAAATGCGCCTGCGTAGATAGCAAAGCTTTTTACTGGAAAAAAATCTGTTTTAGTTAAGACTATAAACTTGTAAGTACATACAAGTTTATAGTCTTAACTAAAACAGATTTTTTGAACGAAGGGTTTTCCCTTCATTCAAAAAATCTTCCTTCCTTCCTTCCTAAAAAAAAAAAAAAAATGGTGCGTAGAAGTGAAACTTCTTCTTCTCGCGGAAGAAGTGAAACTTCCTAATGTGGAAGATTTAATTGTAGTGATACAACTGTTATATCAACAAACTGCGAGCAGTGCCGAAAAGTATGCAATCGATAATCCGCGTTAAACGTTTAATGCAACCTTGTTGGAAGTCGCAAAAAGTTTTCCTTCAAAAATTTAAATTGGTTTTCTGGCAAATATTTTCAAAAAAAATTTAATTTCGGTGAAAATATCTCCTCTTTTTTTTTTTTTGTTAAAAAGTTGTAATCGAAACAAAAACAATTCCTTCGTTAAAGGCGTGTGTTAGATTTTATCAAGATCTGGGGGTCGATTCTGTAACTGTGAAGCTGTGAAGTGATAAAAATTATTTCATTTCAGTCTTCACAGAGCTTTTTCATTTTATCACTTCACAAAAATATGATGCGATTCCCGAACTCATAATGATAAATCACTCTGACAGTATGTACTAAAAAGTACTAAATGATAAATGTTGTCATTTTTGCGTCAATTTTAATTTTTATTTGCAAAAATTTTTATTTATTTATTGTTTATTCCCCAATGCTGTCAACAATTTGTCCAGTTTTTCACTGATATTCTTTTGCAGAACATTGTTCTCAACCAAAATCTTGTTGTTTTCAAAAATTAATTCAATTTTTTTTTTCTAATTCTATCCGTTTTTCCTCGAACTCTTTATATGCTGCCAAAGCATCGTCAGAGGAGTTATTGAGCGTCCTTTTTATCGGTCGCTTACGTGCACCCGGATGCACTGGCATTCTACTATTGCTTGATTGGTCAGATCTCGGGATCGGAAGCTCTTCTGAACAAAAATTTCTGGGTTTGAAACCTCATCATTGATACACTCAATCTGTATAAGAAAACATAAAATGTAAAGTCTTAAAATCAACTTAAATTGGACACCCACCAAAATCTCTTCAAATCCTATCTCAGCCACAGCTGCTGATACACCATGAACAGCCTCTGGTGTAATAATGTTTATTATTCGCCGGTCTGTTTCTGAGGTGGACCATTTACCCCACTTTTGCTGCTTTGTTCCTTCGCGCTGGTGTCGCGGCTTCGAACACTTATTCTGTGAGTAAAGGAAAATATTTAGTGATTTCATGTCTACAAAAATGTTTTTACTTATAAAACTTACACAAGATCTTTCCAATACTTCCTCCATTTCGGTCCATCTTTTAAGGCTCTCCCTAAGCTGTTCAACTGAACACTTAGTTCCATCCACTCGTTTAAACGAAAATGTGAGCCGTCAACAGTTATAAGTCTGCAAATGAAATTGTTTTGCATCGTAGATAACGATTATTTTAAATGATCTTATATATGTACATATGTACCTACTCACTTGTCATTTGCCAAATCTTGCCTTTGCTCCAAAAAATCAATTAAAAACTTTTTTTGGGCTGTTGAAGCCTTTTACCCTTTTTTTTGATTTTCCATTTTCAAATTCAAACTTCACTGACAATTTCATTTGTGATAAATAATAATTTATCATGTGAAGAAATTGTGATGTTTGTTTTCATTTTTTCACAGAACGAGAATCGCATTCGCTGTGAAGCTGTGATATTTTTTATCACTTCACAGCTTCACAGTTACAGAATCGACCCCCTGTTGAGTAGTTCTCGAATCTTGTATTGAAAATCTTGTTCACCGATTTTAAAAACATAGTTTCGAGAAAAACTTGCTTAAAGTCTTGAGCGCTAACTCCAGCTGACCTCAAGTGTGTGACTTCTCAAGGCTGTATCTGAAAAACTATTACTCGGATTAACTTGAAAATTTAGGAGAATATTCTAGAGACATTGAATTCGTGAAACCCAACTAACTACTTAAATAAAATTTGAAGTTCTGTTTCTTGTCCGGTATTCATTCGGCCCTATCGAGGTAACCGTCGGAGCCGAGTTTTCTCCGCAGCGCATCTTTTTTCGGATGACTTATCTCTAGGTGCCACAATTGCCATTTAAATAAAATAACTTTTGATGTAATGGTAACAGCAATAAGAAACAGATACATGGCTGTTCTGATTTTCGACCGGATTTAAAACGGAAACCGAAATTGAATCCGTACGGATTTAAGAACTGTGTTCTTATTTCCGAACGGATTCACTACTGATTTTTTATTACAAAAACGTTTTGCAAATTAAATTTTTGTGTTCATTAGAACTGTTTACAACTTTGGTACATGTTAATGCTAAATAAGTTTTCTATTTTTCATTTTTAACAATAAATAATGTTCTACAGAATTCATCAACCGGATTCAATTCCGCAAACAAAATGATAAGCGAATTGAAAACGTACGGATTCGGAATTGAGAACTGCAAAAATTTCAAAACGGGAGGATATGATATCCGAACGAAAATCAGAACAGGGGTCATAGAGTCCTGAACTTATATTTTTATGAAAACAAAAATTATCGCGGCTGGAGCTGTGTTATTTTTTAGGCGTTTTAGTGAAACGCCTATCGCAAAGGGTGATTATGATAAAATCTGGAAACTTTAAAATTTGTTTGTCTACTTCTCATAGTAGGGGATATAAGCTTCTAAGCCATGATTGAGTTTTGAAACATCAATTTTGCTCGATCCTATCGATGTACAGTCGTCGGAATCCTCTCCGATTTTCCATTTGTTTTTTTTTTTACGATGACAACTACTTCGAAACAAAATTGAATCCCCGAAAAAAGATGCGTTGCTGAAAAAAATCCGCTCCGACGGTTACCTCGATAGAGCAGACTAACATATTATCAAATTAGATATGGTTAGGTATTTTCAAAAATGATACTGCAGGTGGTATTCACAATTCACCTTTATCACTCTATCACAAGGCTTGTAGTAACAACTGAAAATCGAATATGATAATCTTTTTTAGTTTATGAGAAATAAAAAATTGAAAAATGGTACCTACTTTCTTCCAGAAAATCCATTTTTGTGGGTTTTCGCTTGATTTCACTTGTCTTCAGTTTACTCAGAATTAATAAGAGCATTGATTATACTGGTCAACAGTGGTTTCGCTACCAAAAGCAAACTACATATATTATTCTAAAGAGTTTTGCCTCGCTGAATCTAAATATGAGGTCAGAATCAACCTAATAACTCTCGTCTCCGAGATATTAAGCATTCATAACGAAAAAATCCAGTTTTTGCTATCTTTGAGTCTAAGGCTTGACATGAAAAAAATCTTAACCCAAAGAAAAACCATAGCTTTTTTCGATGATTTGTTATCCGCTGTTTTCAAATCTGGTGTTGAAATGGCTCTTATTACATCAAATTACTGAGATATTTAACTTCAACAGTAGTAAAACACAGTCATGCATTATTTTGAAACCCAGGTAGAGTCTCGAAAAGAAATTTAAACAAATAATACATTCTTTAAAGTTCTTAATGCGCTGAATTCAAATCCATTAAGGGGCAATATCCACAAATTTTTTTTTCCATTTTTTTTTTTTGTTGGCTTAAATCATGCTAAAACTGTCCTAGAATCAAAAACTACAACGCCCAAGTACTGATCTAAACTCAAAATTCGTTTAAATCAATTTTCACCGAACAATTTATGTATAAGATTTTGAAACTTTAAACGCGTTTTTCTCAAAACCATGTTTTCAAAATCGGCTAGCAGTAGAACTGAAAAAGTTTACATCCGATTGATTTGAAATTTTAACTATAGCTTCCTCATTAGATTATCTAGTGAAGTACACACGATTTACACGATAAACAATTCAAGCCGATTTTTTTTGTTGAAAAAAAATTGTTTTCAAACCGTTGCGCGTCGCCATTTCAAATGTCCTTTAATTAATTGTTTTTGAGCATTTGGGAGATACTACCCCTTGTAAGAGAATCGCTCAACAAAGCCAGGTTTTCAAAAAAATAAAATAAAGCATTGATGTCTTGACCTTACTCTAGCCTAGCTATAAATTCAAGAACCTGGACAGAGCAATACTCTGACTGAATTTAAATTTAGCACATCCAAAACCATTTGAAATGCGTTTTCTGACTCAAAATCCCTTTTGAAAATGTACCTACTGTATTTCGTTAGATAACAGTTTTCCCAAGTGACACTGGGAGAGTTTTCAAAATTTAAATTTTTCACTTAAAAAAAAAAACTCTAGAGCGTTACCTTGTAAATCAAGTACAGAAAAACTGTTCAAAATCTTAAAAGGATCGGTGCAGTAGTTTTGGTGTAACAGAAGCGGTCCTGGGTTGACCAAAGATGAAAAATTTCATATTGCGTAAATTTTGCTCCATCGACTAGAAATCTTGACACGCCTAAGGGATGATAGAGCTCCAGCCTCCAGCCGCGATAATTTTTGTTTTCATAAAAATATAAGTTCAGCCCTCTACCTGTTCCTCATTGCTCTTACCATTCCCTCAAAAATTATTTTATTTAAACGGCAATTGTTGCACCTAGAGATAAGATATCTTATTGGCGTTCTATTAAAGCACCATTCCCATTCGTAATAAGGGTGAATATTCTTGATTGGTAAATTGATTCAAATAACGAATAGAGCTGTCAAATGGAATTATTTTTCTTCAAATGACGGATGTGTGCTGATTTTGAGGTTTAGATTTTTTGAAAACCGAAAACCCAGGTTTTTTGACAACTCATGGGGTTGTCAATAAAACCTGGGCCAGCCCTATTAAATTGCTTGGGTTGGAAAGCTACTACTCACACTGTCTCAAGAACGAGATGCGTTTAAGTAAACATGGTGTGTCGTTCAGACCAAACATTTATAGACATTTGTTTGACATCTCGACCCTATTGCACGCTTTTATTCGGCCCTATCGAGGTAACCGTCGGACATTTTACTTCGTTGTAGTTCTCCGATCCCCCGATTGGACATTCTCTCCGACCAAATACAACGTTTGATGTTTATATGCGATAGTTTGCAATTCAGTACTTTTGTTGGCTTTATTTTTGACAGATAAAAACAAACATTTCTCGACGGTTACCTCGATGAGGCTGATTGTTGTAACACTTTTTTATTGCAAAATAAAGAGATTGAATTGAAAACAAGGAGATAGGTAATAATAAATTAATAACCTTACCGGATAATCATTTGCAGTTGTTTACGTGTTAAATATTTAGCAGTTGCACAAAAAACCCATTTCCACCAAAAAACTATCTAAAAGTTTTCTAAAATTGTTGGTATAGAATAAAGAAGATTTTAGCGGATAGGCTATCCCGTATACTCTTAAATCTAAGACAATCCAGAAATCTTTTTCCAGACCGAATACAGCTGCTGTAAAACTTAAAAAATTAACTTTTGAAAACAGAAAACATCGTTGCTAAACGATGGCCTAGAACCTGAGAAACGACGAAGGCTGTATTTCCTTTTCATATTCGGGAACGGGAACGGGGACATAACCGGGATCTCGGAAAATACTGAACCGATTCCAAAAATTCTTTTACCTACTGTTGGAATGCTTCATTGCCTCTGTAACAATACTAACATAGACTATATTTCATCCTCATTTTTCCACTGGAATGGAGACTTGAAAACTACTTTACTTAATTTACTAAATTCGGTCACCGTAAGGCATGAATTTGTATGGTCTGTTCACTCAAAAAGCTGTACGCATGTTTTCCTTTCACTTCAAGCAGAAGATTTTTGAGGTCGTGTGTGAATTGCGTTAAAATGGTATAAATTTCTACTACAATTGAAACTTGGTGTTTGGTTTGAGGTGGGAAAACTGCATTTAGGAGACTATACTTCCTCGATGACCCAAGCTATTTGGGATATCCCTCACCTCTATCGCTTTATTAAAAGCTTGAAATACAGCTAGGTTCCAGAAATCGAGTGAAATGAAACCGAAACCAGAAAATAAAAAGACGTAGATTGAGAGACATTTCTATTGCATTAGAAATTGCAGATGCAACGTGTGTATATTGATATGTGGCAAGTGAAATTGAAGTTTTTATTGATTAATTTGTTTCAAATGATTCTTTTTACTATTACTGACTTTTTTCAATCCAGTTGTATCTTTCTGTCTTTCCCACAAAGAAACTGCGACGACACGATCCCCTTTCATGAATGCTTGGGCAAGATCTTTATGTTGACTCATAAAATTCATGAATATTTCCTCCTGTGCAGTATTTTTATTCTTTCCCTTGTTTAAAACAAATTTCTAGTAATTAAACAAATTTTGTGTGGTTGCAACGGAGTTTTTTTTACTTACATTTTTAAACGCCTTCTACCATTCCACACTGATAAATTAGGGTGATTTCAAATCACTTGGAAACCGACGAAATCGAATTGTGGAACACAATGATTTCGTTTAACTTCGATTTCGAAAAATAAGAAATCGATATCGATAAAAGTGAAATGCAGAACACGAAATCTTATGTCGCTTTCCATTGGTTTCACTCGGGGAAGCACTCATTTTAAAAACCAATGGAACACCCAAAGTTGTTTCTATTCAGTTCAACGTATATTGCCTTTGTATGAGTGAAACACCAATGACTCTTAAAAAATATTCCTTGAAGAAACTTTTCTTTTTGACATTTAAGTAACATGTGTTAGTGCTTCTGAGTCGATTCTCACTTCAAATCGAGAAGCGGCCGTCACTCCTCAGAATCATGAGAAGCGATCTTTTTGCACCAATGCAATGGAACGGTTTGATAATGCTTCTGGGGTTCTTTTCGTCCAATGGAAAGTGACATTAATTTCGATCGATTTCGATTTCATTTCACTTGAAAGTGAAATGTGGAACCTAGCTGATAGTCTCTTTAATTGAGGTACTCCCTCACACACTTTATGTGGTATCACAAATTCACAATATAATATTGGTCTAAGCGTGTCAATTGGTTTCCTGACAGCAAATCTAAGCTGAGGTGGGATCAAATTTACCTTTTTGCTGTGTGAATTGTGTTAAAAGGAATCTTTTTAACTCGCTTTTTTTCCAAAAGTTCCCTCATGATATTAGAAATTTTCATAAAACAAAACTATTTTTTTTGTTTAAGTTGTTCAATTCGTTATACAAAACTCATCTTGAAAGATATAAACTTAGTAATTTGATACGAAAAACGTAACCAAATTTCATGTTTGCTTATTTTTGTTTTGTTTTGTATCGATTATTTCAAACAATAGTCCCAAATCTCTTTAAATGAATTTCCATAAATGATGGTTTAGTCAAAATTTCGAAACAAAAAAAAAAAGAAAAACATTTCGCTAGATAATATTCTGTACTAAAAGACCTCCCAACCCAACTTTTTAGCAGTCGCGGCAGTGGCAATTACATTTGTCAAAATTAAGTTATGCAGCGACATATCGGAATACCCACACCCCCGAGACAAAAAAACACAGTTTGTTTTGTCGCAACAACAAAAATGAATACAATAGCGTTCCTGCCGCAACTGCGAAAACGCTTTGGTTAAGGAGAATCTTCATTCTTCTAGGTTTTTAAGACAGCAATGCATAATTACAAATAATTCAGTAAGACAGTTAAATCCTTATTTTGATGAGTTTTATTTTTTCATTGTAAGACACTAAACAAACTTGGTTTCATTGTGTACATATCAAATAAAGCTTGGAGTAACTCATCTGGCCAAATCTGTTCAAAACTCTTTGCCAGAATATACTGAAAAAACATCAAAATTCCTACTGAACCTCAATAGGAAAACCCCAAAAATTTTCACAGTACTACTACAACCGGTCACTGTTCTTTAAAGAAACATCTTCATTAAATGAGGCTGGTAGGGGACACCATTTGTAGACTATGCCTCGAAAGCGAAGAAAAATCTCTGCACATTATTACAGAATGTCGAGCACTTTTCCGCCTTAGAAAGCAAATACTTGACTATGAGATCATCCCCTTAGATAAACTCAAACTCATTCACCCACAGAAGATTGCTAACTTCTGGTTCAATTCAGGAGCAGGAGAACTGCCCTGAAACCTCACTTGGGCTGACACAATAGGTTTCATCCAGGAACCGCAGTGCCCAGAGCTGAGCTAGCTTTACCCGTCCCCTAAATCTATCTATCTATCTATCATGTACATAATTGAATAAATCAAAACTAACATTTATATTTTGGTTTGCCGGTACTTCTTGGTTTTTTTTTTTGCGTCCATCGTCTTTAGAAAAGATTTCTACCTTTATTGAAAAACTTCAAGTCTTAATTAATTTGGCCTGCTCCACTGCTCGGTAAATTTCAGCCCAATTTATTTTATTACAAGCTGAGCTGCCCGACTTTGCTCGGGTCTGTAGTTTTAAGGTTCCCGTTTTCGTTCTTCCGCTTCCGTGGGAATATGGAATAAAATCCGTTGGGTGGCTTAGGAGTCTATACCGTACAAATATACATACATACATCCTATTTTATTTATATAGATTTGGGTTGTCCTTAGAAAAAAAAATTGGGGACGCCCCTCAGATTGGTTCTATATCAGGAAAAAAAATTTCCTAATTTTTTAAAATTTTTATTCCTAACCCTTCCTGACCCTATTTCATTAAGAAGTTTTTGTTTTTTCGATCATTTGTTCAAAACGGCTGCTGTTATAAAAAAATTGTTTATCGAGCTTTTGTTAATAACAAATGAAATGATTAATAAAAAAAATCTAATTTAATGTTAGGTCATTAAAATTGCCGTAGATATCTTTGAAAAAATAATCCATGTCAAAATATTGCTTACTTTTGGTGGATTGAGCGAAATAAGAAATCAGCATTGTATTTATTAACAATAGAGTAAAAACAAATGATCTAAATTTTATCAAACATACACGCGGCTGTAGAGTGTTCAGAGACTTTTTATTTGAGCCTAGTTCGAAGTCTTTCCGTTGATTAGTTCAAAAATGACAGGAAAATAGGGCCAGGAAGGGTTAGAGATAAAAATATGAAAAAATTAGGGAATTTTTTTTTCATATTTTAGAATCGATTTAGTGGGCGTCGCACTCAATTTTCGCAAAACAGTGAAATAAGGACCACCCTAATATATATAGATAGATAGATTTATTTGACTCAGGCGGAAATTTAAACTAAATTCATTCAAACACTTCCTAAGTATTAAAAAATTTATTTGTTTTCAATTCAAACTCTTTGTATCGCTATAAATAAGTAACAATATTAATTTACAAAAGAAATATTTCTCAAAAGAAGAGCTCAAAAGTGGTCAAGATGTTAAACAAAACCCTTTAAAAATTTGATCTGAATGGCTATACATGTTTACTTAAACGAATCTCTTTTTTTGAGGCGGTGTGAATAGCACATGAATTGAACACGTAACCTCCGTAAGTATGTAAATATCACTTATTATGATATATCGGTTGACTTGATAAACACCCAGGATACCCAGGATTTAGCGTACTATTTTTTATATTTCTGTACATAGTTCTTTGTTTTTTAGAGCCGATTAACTGAGAAATTTTTTTCATTCATTTTACAAAAATATGTTATCCTCTATATTGTGGCGACGGCCATCTTAGATTTGCATTGACACGAAATTTTGAGTGCTACCAAAACTTATTTAAGTTTTGAGTAATTTTTTTTAGCAAATACACCCCAAGGAACCGGATCTTCCTTCCATACCATTTAACTTTGAAGCACACTTTATTCTAACAAATAAAGATCTAAATTTGTAATAATCTTAAATTTAAATATTTTTCTTTCAGTGAAAAAATGATATACAGCCGTATCAAGTCGCCGCTCTGAACACGCAATAAAGAAAAAAAAAACTTTTGTCAATAAACAACAATCGAATTTAAGAACATCTTCTTCTATATAGTTTAAGGAAGTCTTAAAACCGAATGCAGCCAAAAATCTTAGTGAAACCACTCTCTGAAAGAAACTATAGTGTAAGTCCTCTCAATATACATTTTTCTTTACACAACCAAATTTTTTTCTTCTTGTATATTTTGCTGTTGAAAAAGAACACTCTATTTTTAAAATTTGTTTTGTTTTATATTTGTTTTCTGTTGATACAATCATATCATTGTTATATAGTTGATAAAAAATAAAAATAAAAAATAAACGAAATCACAAACAATCAAAATAACTAAATGCAATACAAATTTTTTTAGAATAATATTATTTGTTTATATTAACATACTATAAGAAATATTTAAATGCGAAAGAAAATAATAACGAAAAATGCTGTTTAAAACAAACAATACAACAAAGCAAAGCGGCACTTGAATTTGAAAGTTGAGCTTATTTTTTGTGTGTCACTGTTTAACTTGTTACATTTAGAAGTTCTCCATTATATTGAATATTATATTTTCGTTACGAGTTTTGAGAAGTTTTATTTTTGGAAAGAGATTATTTGAGTTGCCTATGCATACTCACTGAGACTCATGGACTAATCCTTGCTTAGACTTTTTCATCCAACAAGTTATTAGGACCGTGCAAATAATCCTTATTTGCTGTTCTATAGTTGAACTAAATATGCTCGTTATTTAACAATCAGGAAATGATAAAATTCAAAACTACGCCCTCTGGTTGTTAAAACACACTTCCGATGTGACGCATGCGGAGACCAAATTTTATTTGATCAGACGCCTTCAAATTGCTGACAGAGCAATAATAACTCATTTTTATATTGCAGTATGTAGAACTTCTAACCACGGTTGCCACTGGCCAAAAAAATATGTGTCCAAAAATGAGAATAAAAATGACCAAACATAGTTTAAAATGACCAAAATTATGATTGATTCCGATGAACAAAGAAGTGAGGAACACCAAGTTCTCAAACGGAAAAAGCAGCATGAGAAGCGCTTGTTTAAGGAAATATAGAAATGTCATGACATTATGAGCTTCAGAGTTTCTACCAAAAGTTTAAGAAATCATGCCAGGGTGGAAAACCAAGAACCAATCCCGTAAAGACCACCAAGTAAACATAGGGGTAGAACCGCAGTTATTTCTAAGGATCTGGAATAGTTACCAAGAATGCCATACTCTAGATCAGAAGAAGTTAGGATCGCAGACTCGTAAGTTAGTTTAAATCAAACAAGATTGGATTTGCACACTGTCTCGACGCCGCAGTTTTCAACGAAGCTAGAGATTAGGTAGAAAGGAAAATGCACGAGCTGCATGTTTTAGTCGGGGAAAACATGGTCAATGAATGGAAAACCTTTAGAATTGCACCCTCCAATTTCAGAGGAATACTCCTGCTGCGTATGACCGCATTGACAGAAACTAGCTGTACAGTGTTATGTCTAGTTGCAGAAAACCTTGACTTTCGGTTCTTAAAACATATTCAAGCACGAAATCACCACACATGCCGGTCATTTGAAGAAAATCTGATGTCAAAATCAGTGTTTGCTAATCCTAGTTCTACTTCAGAGCGAGTTGATGACAAAACCAGAACTCAAAAAGCACCTTAGCTTGGTATTAAGGGTAAACTGAGGTTTTTCAAAAGAATGTGGCTTCTTCAGAGCAATCCTTGGGCTTGAACGAACGAACTTGTGAATGCATTTTTTACATAATTCTATAAGAAAACTGCTTCATGTATATATTTAATTTTTAAGAAACTAAAAACTGAAGTGTTTTTTTTTTTTATTTAATTTCGTTGAAAAAATTACCAAATGGATATTTGTAATGAACATGTGACCAAGTCAACAATTAAAGACCAGATTTGGACATGAATGACCGAACCGGCAACCATGCTTCTAACGCTTCAACAGCCAACATTTTGCGAACAAAATATCGGAAAAGGTCTCGGTCTACATGAAACTAGTCGATTTCGACAGCATGGCGTATTGTATTCTTACATTTTCGTCTTGCAAGTTACAACGTAATGTACTCTCATAGTGTCGATTGATCTGAGAGACCGTAGCTGAGTGTTTGATTTCTAATTAGCAAAGTTGTAATACAGTATCCCAAAAGTGGTATTCGTAGATTAATGGTTAGTATGTCTTCCTGTTACGTGGATGGTTTGAGGTTCTGGGATTCGAAAAAAAAACAAAAAATATTTTTCCACAGGTATAGCCACTCGCTAGGTATTGGTCATCCGATAGTTATTGCATTGCCACAAATAGCGCTTTCTGGAAAAACTGCTCGGAAGACGAAAGAAATTATAGGTCCCCTCCGTTCCTTACAAGATATGGTACAAGGTATATGCTCCCCACCTAGTTGCGCCACCCTATATATTTATATTCTATCCCAAAAGTGAAGGACCTGTAAGAAAGCTAACTCAGAATTCAGCTATCCTATATTCAGCTCAGTATTGCACTTTACCACTGAAAACAAAAACAAATCAGTACTGACCTAAAAGTGCTCGGTATTGATTTATTTCCATGCTCTGTGGTGAAATCCATTGCTGTGCTGAGCTGATCATAGGCTTGTTGAGTTGAAAAAGAAGCACCAATATTGGAGTGTGAACTGGAGCTCTTGATTAAAAGCTTGTATTTAATTAAAATTAATTTTAGACACAAGTTTTTATTTTTTATTTTTGAATATCTGACAAGGTTGTGATTTGATTTAAGATCATACAATCATTAGTCTATTAAGTTATTACAAAAACTCAATTTGTCCGTTTGCAACTCGGACAATTTCCATTGACCATTGACCCTCTCCACCAATTCGTCACTTACATGACCCCAAAAACAAGTTTTTTTTACCTGTTTTCGTTAGATATGTTTTTGTCTGTAGTTCAAATCTCTTCGAAAAGTACGATTGGTTTTAGAAAACTATCTTTGGCGTTAAAGAGGTTAAAATAGTATAAAAGGACCAAAAATTGGAACCTAGGGCTTATAATTTAACTTAAAACTTAAAAAATTGAAATGACACAGATAGTACAAATAAGCGGGTGATGCAACAGAGCGGGGAACACCTGGACCTAGCGCATTTCTCACAACCATGCTCCGTAGGGAAATGGAGGGGACATATAATTTTCTGCCGATTCCGAACAGTTAATCGAGAAACGTTTTTCATAGCAATAAGTTTATTTTCGGAGGACTTGCCAATTCCTCGCGAAAAGCGATACCCATTTTTTTTCTTCTGCTATGATTCGAACCACGAACCTCCCTCATAACAAACAGACTTGGTAACCATAACACCACGGGCTGACATTTTTCTAGAAGTATGGTGACATGATCAAAATCTATTTGCGGTGATACATACAGTTGCATGCTTTATTTTTAGTATTAATAAACTTCATCATAGCTTCTGATTGGCTCGTTTATCCTAGTTTTTTCCCTCAAAAGTCAGTCAATAAAATGATTTGTAAATCTTTTATTGGTGCTGATCTTGTAGCAATAGTCAGTCGGTTTTAATATTTACTATGCCTATATCAAACATGAGCTCCACAGATTCCTTTGTTAATTTTTGCTATGTTCTTTCATAAGTTCCTCAGAATCTCAATAATTTTGGCTATACCTTTCAAATAAATGGATTTAAGTCTTTTTGTAGGCAATTAGGGGATATAGTCCTCTTTTTGTGGATTGCCTTGGAATGTCTTTATTTGGTGGTCCCTATTACAAGACCCGTTGCTTAGGAATTCGTTTCTGTGTTTTATCAACATATTAGCAAGTTCTAAATATCTGTTGCAAAGCATTCATTTATCTGTCTTATTTCGTAGTCCAAAATTGTTATACAACGAG
Source organism: Melanostoma scalare (assembly GCA_949752695.1). Lineage (NCBI taxonomy): Eukaryota > Metazoa > Arthropoda > Insecta > Diptera > Syrphidae > Melanostoma > Melanostoma scalare. Next base: position 56,611,579 of record OX456985.1, read on the forward strand.
CCTTGTGATAGGAGTGAATCTTAGCTAGAAAACGCTTATGTTTTCAATAAGTCTAGTTTGAAGCACAGAGTCAATTCAGTATATCAGTGAAAGAATATTTAAAGATCGGAGAAACATTGTTTACTTTCTTTTGCATTTCGAACCCACTCTGTTCAAAAAATTAGTATCTTTTGAGCCCAATTTTATTCGTGTAGTTTCGTGAATACAAAGAAAGTTTCTATATGCACCTACGGTATGGGTCGTGCTAGTTCTTTGGAAACGGAATAACTCGGGTTTTCCTGAACATGTTTCCTATTGGTCAATCTAAAATTAGGTTTGAGTTGAAAATCTCATGGTGTTACCAGAATTTGTGCGATTAAAAATCGAGCTTTTGTTCGTGTAGTTTCGTGAATAAAAAGGAAGTTTTTATATGCACCTACGGTATGGGTCGTGTTAAGCTGTGTAATACGATCTCAATACAGCCATTTGAGGGGAAAAACACATCGTATAATTCGTGCTAGTTCGTTGGAAACGGAATAAGTCGGGCTTTTCTGAGTATGTTTTCTATTGGTCAATCTTAAATTAGGCAGTCATTTGAGTTGAAAATCTCATGGTGTTACAAGAATTTGTGCGATTAAAATTCGAGCTTTTGTTCGTGTAGTGGCGTGTTGTTGCCGAAATTCGGACAGGTTCTGTTAAAACCATCAGAGTTAAAATCATGCTTATTTTGACATTCTATTACGATAGAAAGTTAGTCGAATTCGAAAGAAGTGCATTTTGAAACTCGAACGATTCGAAACATGTTCAAATTCGAATAGTTCGAGTCTCAAAATGCTTCTTTCGAATTCGATTAACTTTCTATCGAAATAGAATGTCAGAATAAGCATGATTAACTTAAAACACTAAAGAATGTATTAGTTACTTCCCTCGATCTAATAAAAATCGATAATTTTTTGATAGGCCCAAAAAAGTACTATCTGGCGTCACTTTTCAAACAGAAGTGACTAAATGATTTTATTTTGCAAGAACCAGCATTGACAACACCATGACGTTTTCAACTTAAACGACTGTAATAAGCTCTATTCGGATTGACCACTAGGAAAAGCGGTTACTTTTTTCATCTGAAAAGACTGAGTGGTTTCGTTTTGAACGAACTGACATGAGTAGCACAATGTATTTTTTCACCACAAATTAGTCGAAAAGGTCGTATTAAAAGAAAAAACACGAACTATACATTCATTTCTTAATCCCCATATGACTCGTGTAAGCTCGTACTTTTTACATATAGACACGTTCGAATATAGAACTCCAGTGACACTAGAAAAGCTTAACTTTCAAATTACAATTCTCTACAAACACATATCTACCTCAGGAAAAAGTTTATGTTTTAAATAAAAGAAACTACTTCATATCAACCAACAGAACTACCTCTTAAAAACAATTTTACACGAAGTATTTAACACAACAAATCATCAGTATTAAAACATAATTGTTGTAAAAGGAAACCTAAATTTGTAAGACAATTGTGCAATCTAACTTGAATATTTTTATTTTTCTAATTTATTATACATTTGAACATATCTATGTATGTATGTACTTACATTTAAAATTAAACACATTTCATTATAAGGGTTGTAAATAGATTTAAAATTTATCGAAGCGGTACTTAAAAAGTATCCACTAAAGAATAAAATCACAACGCCCAAACAAACTAATAGCAGTATGTGTATCACTTTTAACAATAAGGTATTGTCCTATTGGCAATAAAAAACAAAAACAAAAACAAACACGAGTCAAGACAAACCGAATAGATAGTTAAATGCTCAAGTTGAACCATAAACAAGTAAATCATCAAAAATAAAAAGAAATAACCGACAAGTTGTGAATTTACCAGGAAGTATTAGGAAATTAATTCGTAAACGTAGTTTGAACTAAAATGTTTAGCAAACAAAAAATATAAATTAGTAAGCGACTTTGTGTCATGTGACTTGTTTGTGCATTACAAACATTTAATCAACGACGTAACACTTTAAACAATCAGGGATATTAAAAATAGCAAAAAAGACAGCCCACATGACACAAAGTGGCTTACACGCAATTTGTATTCTGAAGCAATAAACGTTATTTTTAATTTATAAATATAAACACAATTATTGTCAAACTTAACATTATACTTTCACTTTAATACTGAACATATTACTGATGAATAAGAATTAAAAAAAGGAACACGTGTACCTCAGCGACTCAAGAGATAAGTATTTATAGTGTGTAAGCTAACTTTAGTTATGTATGTATAGAAATTATGTCCCTAAAATATAAAACACATACCACAAAAAACACTCATAAAAAAATGAAATCTTTTTAACTCTAAGGTTGATATATCTTTAGATGTTTCGAAGTTTTGATAAATATTTTAAATTCAATGTGTAAAAATTAAATATTTTCATTTGATGTTGGATTCAAATAAAAAGTGTAATAAGAAACTAACTAAAAACTTATTTAAAATTGAAAAAAAAAAAAACAATTAACAGAGCAAACAAAAACATATAAAAACAAATTACCTATTAAATGTAAAGTTAAAACGAAAAATGTAACTAATTCTTTTTCTTTTGTTTTGTTTATAAAACAAAATAGGCAGCGACTAATCCAAACATTGATGAACGAATAAAATAGTAAATTCTCTTAAATAGTAAATTGTTTTTAATTTTAGTTTTGTGTTTTTTGTTATTAAATTTAATTTGTAAAAAAAAAAATGCAAAAAAAGTATTAACTTTGCGAATGGCAAAATATTTATTTTTGTAAATTTCCAAAAACATGTATACAAAATCTCCGTACAAAACCAAAATAATAAAAAATTGAAAAGAAAAAAAAACAGACACTATGATATTGTTAATATAGGAAAAGAAAATGAAACATTAAATGTGTATTATAACAGAACTTCTATTTAATTAAAATGTCGTAGAAAAATACAACGTTCAAATAAATATATATTATGCAATATTAATGGATTTTTACGAATTTTTTTGAAAAGTCATGGATTTCCATCCAGTTAATAAGCAAGGTGATTCTTAGCTCGTTTTCGGAACATGGAAGTGGTAAGTGTGTGATTTTTTTTTTAAATTAAAGTGCATATCAAAGCGTTATGAATATCCTTATAATGAAGTGCGAGCAATTAGGAAAATATAGTGTTTAGTAGAAGACACCGATGAACACAGCTTTTGAACTTTTGTGGATCGTATTGCACTGGAAAAGTCTGGTGAGGCATTCCACATACAGGTAGTGCGACTAAAATATGAATCTCTATAAAAAGTCAGTTAAAATTCAGTGAGTATTTTAAGCATGATTTGTAGTGTCCGACCGAAGCTTCGGCTTCGGCTTCGGCTTCGGCCACATTCGGCTAAAAAATCTACAATCGGCTAAACCTTCGGCTTCAGCCAAAATATGCCGAAGTTTTGGCCGAAGCCGAAGGTTTAGTTTTTGGCCGTTGTGCGTTGTAATAGGGGCTGAAAAAAATTCAGATTTTCGTAGAACGTAGAACAGTGTTGAGTTATTTGTTGTTCTTTTCCTTAATTTCAATAAAATATTAATACTAGTTCAAATTGTTATTATTTTTGAAACGTTAATTTAATTTATTCCGTTAATTTTGTTATGCTTGCACACATTAGATTCGTTTTGAGCTTTACCCAGAGTTGACCCAGGTTTCGTTGAGAACTCTATGATTCCTCAAAAAACACTAAACCACAAAATCACCACAAATCCCTGTCATTTGAATAAAAATACATGCCATTTAACAGCCCTCAACTCGAAGAAACCAAGGGCGAATCTTTTTGTACCAAACTTAGGTCAACCCCAAGGCTCAAAAAACACTCAGTTTGACTTAGGTTTTTCAAAAAACGCTTTGTGGCGACCACAGAGTGACCTCAGGGCTTCAACTAACGAACCTATTCTAGAAAAAAATCATAATTTTTTTCATTTTTAGTCAATCTGGAACGAAAATTCTTCAAGTTATTGAAGCTTCGGCTTCGGCTTCGGCCGAAGGTTAATGTCAAGCCGAATAATCGGCTTCGGCTTCGGCTTGGGCTACAAATCGACCTTCGGTCGGACACTAATGATTTGTATAAATCGCAAAAAACGCAGAACCTCGTATGTATGTACAATAGTTTAGACTTTTTTCTGCGAAATGCTCAGAACAACATAATTACACTGAAGGAGCGAAGAGGTGGATCTGTTTTGTTTTTAATTTTTTTTGGAAAGCCACTGGATTGTTTTAACTGTATCGTGAAGTTTCAGTATTTAAAGACGTTAAAGACATTTGTCCGCATCACACCTGGGCAAAACGCAAATTCTTGAGATGAATTCACTTCTTAATCTCTTGATTTTCCATTTCTTAAATTTTTTTTTCACCTCTTTGTTATTTCTCTTTTGAAGTGAAACTTCTTATGCGACTTTCAACAAGGTTGCGTTAAAAGTTTAACGAGGATTATCGATTGCATACTTTTCGGCACTGCTCGCAGTTTGTTGATATAACAGTTGTATCAAAAGTTTGTCTTAAAGAAACAATATGAGTTCACTAAAAATCTACTTCTACCCCTTCCTATTTTCATTTCCACATTAGGAAGTTTCACTTCTTCCGCGCGGAGGGACTCCACACACTATTTTTTTGTACTTGCGATTATAGCTGCTAAGGCAAGTTTTACAATCGTGCAAAAAAAAATTTTGAGATAACAATTGAACATGACATGACGATGATAGAAAATACGAAAAAAAGTGGGTCCTGCAATTCTGTCTGTTTGTCTTTCTGTTCGTATATGGGTCTGCAGCCTGGGGCCCTACTCTGTATTTCGTTTCGAATCGTAAGTCTATTCGAAAGTGATTTTCGAGCCGATTATGAATTCGTACTCTGTATTTCGTTTTCGAATCGAAAAAAAAAGTACTTGTTAATATTTTCATTAACGGAATAGATTTGCGAAGTCTTGAAACATTTCTCAAGACATCTGTCAAATCAAGCAAAAAAATAATATCAAAGCAAATTACAAACAAGTAAAAATATAAATAAATGAAATAAAAAAAATCGTTTTCGGATTTGCCGTTCCGAAAGTGGCAGATTCGAATCCGCTTTAGAAATAAAGAGTACAAAATATTCGTTTTCGGAAATTTTTGCTTTCGATACGAATTACAGAGTAGGGCCCCTGAACCGATAGACCGATTTTCTTCAAAATTTGTAGTTAGGGTCTGTGAGATCGGCTATAGAGGGGTTTTTGGAATTGAGTCTCTAGGTCTTGAAATAATGGTACCTGCCATATAACCGATATGATAATACTTATTTTTCTCGAAAACGGCTCCAACGATTTCGATTTCGATTTCGTAATTACAAACTTGTAGAAAATTTAGTTTTCTACAAAAAACGTCTTTTGGACCAATTGCTAATATCAATACTAACCGAGATATTCTGCCCTAGCGAGGTATCCGTTCGGAGAGGAAAATTCTCCGATTTGTACGCTTCGAACTATTCTTCCGAACAGCTTTTTGGAATTTTTCTCCAATATTATTTCAACACACAAGGCGAACTGCATTGAAGTGCGATCATTGCTTTATTTGTGAAATTTCCGACAACTATTGCAATAGTTTTTCCGATTTCGTCCGACGTTGCGGACAATTTTCCGCTCCGAACGGATACCTCGCTAGGGCCGATTAACCATCATAAATTATACATTTTACTGACGATTTTACCTAAATCGCCCCAAGCAAAATGTCAGATTATATGTTTTCCGTAATCCTGATAAAATTACCTTCAAAATAAAACAAAAATTGATCGCGCTCGAGTATTTTAAAACATCGATTTTTTTTTTACATCTTTGTGACTCGCCTACTTACTAAGGCCCCGCTCAAATTGTCAGATTATTGAAATATACACTCTGGTCTGGTTTGAGTTTTTTCTGGATGTAATTAACCTACCATCTCTTAATCTGACGCACTCGAGTATTTCCGAAAATCGACTTTTTTTGTTTACTAATTTGACGGGCTGCCCTCAACGAACGCCCCAACATTAAGGTTTCATATATGGTCGAGTAACGCGCAAAATCCCTTCCTGGGCTCCCCTACTACAAGACGGGGCTACGTGCTACACAGCAAATGCAACAATTGAATTATTGCGAGAAAAATTTAGAGATCCGATTATTTCAAGAAATGGTGATATTGAAGGGCCTCCAAGAAGTCGTGATTTAACACCATTAGACTATTTTTTGTAGGGTTATTTGAAGTAATTGGTCTTTCAAAATAAACCAGATTCTCTTCAAGCCATACAAGTCAACATTGAACGTGCCATTCATGATATACGACTTGATTTAGTGGAAAAAGTGCTCGAAAATTGGGTTCATCGAATTTGTTGCTGCAGAAGAAAACGTGGTGGCCATTTGAATGACGTTTTATTTAAAACTGACTGACTTTTGACAGACTGTTAAAAGATTGTTCCTCTGGTGTTGACGTTTGAGTTTTGCACAATCTTTTCATGCATGATGTTAAAGAAATCGCATGACAGTTTATCGCTTTGCTTTTTTCGGCATGAAAGGACTCAGTGAGTTCTTTACTGACCTTGACGTAGCAGCATGAATCCTCCAAAGGCATCCTGCATAGTCGTACGAGTTTTGCGGGGCTGCCGAAACTAGACATGGTACAGAGCCATGCTCGTCTCTGTAAATACTATCATACGCGGCCTTGAAATCGATAAAAGGATTTTGTATGTATATCGGGTTTTTTTCAAGATCTGCCGTAATTGAAAATTAAGATGACTGTTGACTTTTCTGGTCTTAACCACATTGATAAGGACCTATTAAATTATTGACATGGGGTCTCCGGCGTTCACATATTACAGCAGACAAGATCTTATAAGCGATGTAAAGGAGGCTTATTCCTATATAATTGGAGCAATTGTGAGGGTCTCCTGTCTTAAGGATCGGGCATAGGATACTGAGGTTCTCTTGCGATTGAGCTTTTCGACGTCATATCGTTTTACAGAGTTAGTTCGTGCGAGTTGGGAGCAGGATGTCCTCATTTGTACATTGTAGCTTATAACTACAACAAAGTAATGGTTTGAGTGAAAGGTAGCGCCTTGGAAATTTCAGACATCAATAACACTCGAGAGGTGTCTTGCGTGGATCGCAGAGTTAATTGGTCTAAGGAACGCCATGAAAGTTTATGAATGCAGCAAAAATCGATTGAACTGAGTCCTTATTCGATTATTTTATCCTCCTTCCTTTGTAGTGCCCGTGGTGCAGTAGTTAGCATGTTTGCCTATTACGATGAATATTTGTGGCTTGAATACCAACAGAAAACAAAAAATTTTGTTGTCGTGAAAAGCGCTTTCTCGACTAGCTAAGAATTGTTAGTCCCCTGCATTCACTCACAAGGCTCTGTTTTCCCACCCTATCTATGAACGTGTCCTTCTTCACTAGTGAAATCATTATTGACATCTAAGCTTGTTGGTTATTTCGGAGCTATGATTTTCCAAGGTGTTCCAAGTTGACCCCGCGCACAACCCCCAAAACTGGAGGGTCAAGTCCTTATGACATCACCAATTAATACGGTCATATTCTGCTGTGGGCGTTTGAGAGGTGCCGTTGGTTCGCCAATAGCTCATCTATCTCTATTTTAATACTCTGGGATAAAATTGAAAGATCCAGAATGATCGTTAGACCTTAGATTTCTTTGAAACGTTGACGGGTTTTAAACATGGGTGCAATTTTAGCCCTCAAGCTTTCATCATGTTTATAGATGATATATCGGAATATCTATCGGGAGGAGTAAAGATTGATGGGATCCACTTAAAGGTTTTGTTATATGCAGATGATCTGGTCCTGTTTGCTGACTCCCCGAAAAATTTACAAAGAATGACCAATCAGCTGCAAAGGTAGGTACTGCCAAGAGTGGATTTTAAATGTTAACATAACTAAATCGAAAGCAATGGTTTTCCGCAAAGGTGGAGGAAGGCTGGCAAGAAACGAAAAATGTTTTTTTGAACGACAGGAACTGGAAACAGTTAAATCCTACAAGTATTTGGGCACTAACATCAGCAGTAATACGAATATGGATCAACATCTTAAAGAAAAACTCGTAGCGGCTAAAGCAGCCATAAGCGCAGTATGGAAAAACTGTTTGGATCACAGAGAAATCTCATTTAAAACAAAATATCAAATATTTCAGGCTGTTTCAAAGTCAATCATGATGTATGGGGCACAAGTTTGGGGGTATAAGCAATACGAAGTGGTGGAAAAACTTCTTCGGTTCTTATTAAAAAGGATATTTAAACTTCCACAATGTACGTCAAACAACATTCTATTTGTGGAAACTGGTCTTTCGCCATTATTTGTACATTCAAACTCCTGCAAAACGAAAGATTACCGAATCGATTGTAAAAATACGTAATAAGAACCAAAACGCTTTTTTTCGACGAATGGAAAAATCTTGCGGATTTCTGTGGATACATAATTAACTTGGATGTAGTAAACACCTTGCACTGGAAAGATAGTTCTACAATTTGATTTCAGCAGTTGATGAGAAGATGCACGCAAATTGTATTGAAAAGGTGGAAAGTTCTGTTCATCGAGAAATTTACGCTAACTTGAATCACAAGATCTGTGAAAATAATTATTTTAACGAAATATACTCAACTAAAATAATTTCACCGATTTTTAAAACTAGAGCTGAAATATTGAACTTGAACTTCATCCCGCGCCGCCGGGAAGATTAACCAATTTTTTGTTCTCTGTGTAATCTACGAGGAAGAGAGAACATATATCAATTTCTGGGTAGGTGTCCTATTTTGATTGAGCTCAGAATCCAACTGTATGGGAAAAGAATCTTAGCGGAATGAGAACTATTTTGAATGGATCCGATTGGAAAAAAAATGTACTGCTATTGTCAAAAAGCTTTAAAATACAGAAAATCAATCATAGAAGAAACTTTTTAACAACAATGTTATTGCAACTTTGTCAAACTTGGGCAGACGGCATTATAAAGCCATGTCTCAGACTTTGTGCTGATGCAAAAACGAACAAGGGCTGCTTACGATCAGTCCAACGAGATCTACAAGGAGAAAAGAAGGGAAGAACACCGACTTCTCAAAAAGAAAAAGAAGCAGCATGAGAAGCGCTCGTTTGAGGAAATAGAGAGGTGCCATGACAGGAACGAGATTAGGAAGTTTTACGAAAAGGTAAAAAGATCCTGCCAGGGTGGCAAACCCCGAACTCAAGCCTGTAAAGACCAGCAGGGAAACATAGTTATAGAGTCACAGTCGCTACTGAGGATCTGGAAAGATCATTTCTGCAGACTGCTTAACGGCGATGAGGACACTAATTCCGCTGTCAGGCAGATTGCCCCATTCAGTTTTGACGATGACCAAGAATGTCGTACTCCCGACGAAGCTTGTCATATGCAAACTCAAATCAAATAAGACTGCAGATGCAGATGGCGTTGATGCCGAACTTTTTAAGGCAGCTGGAGACCAGTTGGAAGAAAGCATGCCCGATGAATGGAACCTCAGTATCGTATGCCCGATCCTAAAGAAGGGAGACCCTCACAATTGCGCCAATTACAGAGGGATAAGCCTCCTTAACGTCGCTTATAAGATCTTGTCTGCTGTAATATGTGAACGTCTGAAACCCCACGTCAACAACTTGATAGGTCATTATCAAAATATCAATGTGGTTTAGACCAGAGAAGTCCACCATAGACCAAATTTTCACATTACGGCACTTGGAAAAAACCCGAGAACATAATATCGATATTCACCACCTCTTTATCGATTTTAAGGCCGCGTATGACAGTATTTACAGAGACGAGCTGTACAGAGCCATGTCTAGTTTCGGCATCCCTGCAAAACTCGTACGACTATGCAGGATGACTTTGGAGAGCTCACGCTGCTCCGTCAAGGTCGGTAGAGAACTCACCGAGACCTTTGATGTCGAAAAAGGCTTTAGGCAAGGCGACAAGCTGTCATGCGATTTCTTCAACTTCATACTTGAACAGATTGTAAGAAACTCAAACGTCAACACCAGAGGAACAATCTTTCAAAAGTCTGTGCAATTAGTCGCCTACGCAGACGATATTGACGTAATGGGAAGAAAAAAGCGAGATGTCATAGGTGCTTTTGCGAGTATTGAAACAGAAGCGGCAAAAATGGGTTTGATGGTTAATGAGGGCAAAACGAAGTATATGTTGTCATCAAACAAGGACACAGAACATCGACGAATTGGACAAAACGTCACAATAGACAGACATAACTTCGAGGTAGTACAGGACTTCGTCTACCTAGGATCCGCTTAAGACACGGACAACAACATCAGTGCGGAGATCAAACGGAGAATAACTCTTGCCAACCGTTGCTTCTTTGGGTTAAGAAGGCAAATGAGAAACAAAACCCTCTCCAGAAAAACCAAGGTAACCTTGTATAAGACTCAAATCATCCCAGTCCTGCTGTACGGCGCGGAAGCATGGACCTTATCGAAAGCGGATGAGGAAACCCTTGGTCGTTTCGAAAGAAAAATTCTCCGAATGATCTTTGGTCCCGTATGCAAAAACAATGTGTGGAGAAGAAGATACAACAACGAGCTGTACGAACTGTACCGCGACATGGGCATAGCCAGAAGAGTACGCATCGCGAGGCTACGATGGTTGGGCCATGTAGAGCGGATGGACCCAAACGCTCCGGCTCGTCGGGTGTTCGAAAGCGCATTGCAGGGAAATCGCGGAAGGGGAAACCTCGTCTTAGGTGGCGCAATCAAGTGGATGAAGACCTCAACGGACTTGGAGTGCGAAACTGGAGAGAGCTCGCCCGAAATCGAAGTCGTTATAGAAGGGTGTTGGTTGAGGCCCAGGTTCACCCCGAACTGTAATGCCCACCTAAATAAGTAAGTTAGTCTCTGACTTAAATGTATTAAACATAAAATTGTTATTATAAACAAATTGAAGGAAATAAATAAACTTTATCTATCTAATCTAATCTATCTAACTAGACCTAATATGTAGAAGTATCTGCCTGCCTTTTTGACTTCTCAAGTCCACCATTGGTTCTATAAGTCGAACTCATCTCCTGTTACATTTTCCATGGGCTCTGGCTGACCCAGGTAGCCAGTTGCAAAGCATTACATTGTTGCTCTATTGATCTTCGTCCCTTTGGTCTCCAGTTGGATGTTGAAGGAATCCAGTGCCGAGCGATTGCGGCGAGAAGTTAGAGCATTATTAGTTGCAACTAGACAATAATTAGAGCCTTTCCGAATAATACACCCCGATCACTATCATATATATATACAACTAGCTGAGCCACCCGGCGTTGCTCGGGTCTGTAGTTTTAAGGTTCCCGTTCTCGTTTTTCCGCTTAAATGGGAACTTGGGGATGAAAAATAATCGTTTTTACTTTGGGATTATGTGGCATCCCAATGACGAAAGAATTTTTGAAATCTGTCCAGTAGTTTCTAGGCTCCCGTTCCCAGCCCCGTTCCTGTGGGAATCTTCCGTTACCGTGGAAATATGTGAAATATAAGTCTATGTCACTGAGGGATAATGTAACATCATAGAGTTGAAAGAAGTTTCGAAATCGATCAAGTAACTTTAAGGTTCCCGTTCTCGTTCCAGTTTATGTTCCGGTGGGATTATAGGGATCAAATATAATCTAAATTACTAATTGAGGGGGATAATGTAGCAATCCTAGTGCAGAAAGGGGAAGGGTTATAGAAATCTGTATAGTAGTTTCTAAGTTTCCTTTTCCAAACCCGTTCCTGTCGGAATATCCAATTTTTTAAATTCCGTTCCTGTGGGAATATGGGGAACAAACCTTGACAGGAAGCATTTATAAGTCATTGAACCTGAGGGATAATGTAACATCCTAGAGTTGAAAGAATTTTTGAAATCAGTCAAATAACGTTAAGCTTTCGGTTCTCGTTCCCGTTTCTGTTTCCGTGGGATTATAGGGCTAAAATATAGTCTAGGTTACTCATGTAGGGGGATTATGTAGCACTCCTAATGCCGAAAGAATTTTAGAAATCTGTTCAGTAGTTCCCAACCCCGTTCCTGTGGGAATAAGGGGAACAAACCTCGAAAGGAACCACTTATAAGTCCTTGTCACTGAGGGATAATGCAACGTCCTAGAGTTGAAAGAATTTGGAAATCGGTCAAGTAACTTTAAGGTTTCGGTTCTCGTTCCCGTTTCTGTTCTTGTGGGATTATAGGGATGAAATATAATCTAAATTACTAATGGAGAGGGATAATGTACCACCCCTAATGCTGGAATCGTTTTAGAAACCTGTCTTGTAGCTTCTAAGTTTCCGTTCCCAAACCCTTTCCTGTGGGAATATCAATTTTTAAATTTTTTATGTCATAAAAACCTTCTCCTGACAATAACAAACACAACAAAAAAAGAATTGGCCAAATTGGTCCAGGTGTTGTTGAGTTATGCGCTTACCAACACATTTTGCGATTCATTTTTATATATAAGATATACACCAAATCACCATCCTCTCTACGTTTAGGGGTGATATTTCAACAACTTGCACTTTCACTCAAAAAATTAGCGAAAATACCAAAAAGGTGAAAAGTTTTTTCTTCCTATGGAGACTAATGGCTTTTTCCATTGGTTTCACTCGGGGAAGCACTCATTTTAAAAACCAATGGAACACCCAAAATAATTTCTGTTCAGTTTAACGTAATTGCCTTTGTGTGAGTGAAACACCTATGGCTCTTAAAAAATATTCCTTGAAGAAAATTTTCTTTTTGACATTTGCTTTTTGACATTTGAGTAACATTTGTTAGTGCTTCTTGAGTCGATTCTCATTTCAAATCGAGAAGCGGCTGTCACTCCTCAGAATCATTAGAAGCGATCTTTTTGCACCAATGGAACGGTTTGAGAATGCTTCTGGACGCTCCTGGACGGCTCTTTTCGTCCAATGGAAAGTGCCATAAAGATTGGTTACAAAAGCTTACATTTCCACTCTCTCACTGCATTAACCAGATGTACTTTGTACTCTATAACAGCTGGGTAAGGAGATTTTAGAGGATAACTAGGCACACCTCTAATTGCCAGAAAACCCATAAAAATGTTCCACTTTCAGACGTGCTAGCTTACTGAGAACCTAAAATTTTTTTGTAAATGTACTAAAGGCGTGTTTAATGAAAAAAAGAGCAGAGCAGCGTAGCTCAGAGCAGAGCAAAAATGAGATAAATGTCAGGCAATTTAGAGCAGAACAGCTGGTGTCAAAAGTCAGCTGATAAGAAAGCAACAAACATTTTGTGACCTTAGCTAGTTTGCAAAATTATGTTTGGTATCCTATTATAATAAAAATCTATATTCGGAAACATTGGAATCAAAACTTAACTAACATGCGATGTTAATTCAATTGATTTTAAGTTAAATTCGATTTCAAATAGATTGCAAAACGCAAAATATAAACAAAAATATTTTAATCAAATGTCAACAGCTGATTTTGACACTTTTGCTCCACTCTACTCTTACTCAAAAGCAAGTGCAGAAAATGCTGCTCTAAAAGCTCTAGAGCAGGGTCATTAAACACAAAAAGTTCTTGCTCGGAGTAGAAAAATTGTCATTAAACACCAAAAAGCTGCTTTTTTCTGCTCTAGATCGATCTAGAGCAGGTCATTAAACACACTTTAAATATCTTTTCAACAAAATGAATCACAACCACTGATGAAATCTCTCTAATTCACACGATAAAGGCTAAGCCACAAAATGTCGCCAAAAGAAAATTGAAATTCAAGGACTAAAAAAAAAATTCTGTTTATTTTTACTACAAAAAAATTATTTTTTCCCTCAGCAAAATATTTAAACATATTTTGTGGGCCAAACTGTCTAATCCTGTCATTAGAGGCAGTTGCATGACAAAGGCATGCAATCCAAAAATCTCAACCGACATTCGTAAATCATAACACTTGAAGATATTTGTTCATATTTTATTCCTACTCGACTTTGCCTTGGGATTAAATTGATTAGGAGTACAACGATTTACTTAGGAGCAAGACAAAACCTCTCTCTATTTACCTCATCACTCTTCCCAAAAGCAGCTGCGGTATTATTCTTCGATTTCATTAAAGATGATTTTTTCAACGCGCCTGTAGCAACAATACAAAGTTATTTGCATAATTTAATCGTTTTAGATATTTTTTTTCTTTTTCTACTTCCTTATTCTCTAACGTTCATTTAGTTTTGCAATCACAAGGATTTACTATGCTCTGTGTTCTCAACAAAACTCCTTGGGACCCCTTTGATACAATGAAGATTTCACATTGTGCTCATCATGTGTAAACCGTTTCCTGGATTGATAGGGAAGAAAATTCCCACATAAAAACAGTTCATTGCCATACTATATACCACAATCTGTTTAGAGATCTTATAGAATGATGATGCTCGTTTCGCCTCCAAAGACACATCTTCCCTTAATCTTGTACAAGGCAACAAGTATAGAGTACTACTTCTATATTTTTGCTTCCTGTATGTCAAGTTCACAGTTAAGGATGAAATTAGAATTGAGGTAGGGAGAAGTGTTGCTGAGGGTTTGTGTAGTTAATGCTCTAATTTTTTTTGTTGCTTCTAATAATTTTGCGCTAGTATTCTTTTGATGCTCGTGTGTGACAATCTGTTAGAGAATTTTTTGCGCTCGTCTTCGGTAACGGATCGAAAAAATAAAAAAATGATCAAAATGGAAGCATTAATTTTATGATTGTTATCGATGATACTCGCAATTCCAGGAAATGTTTGTCTGACAGAGACAAATTTATAAAGTCGGGAATGACTTTTTGTTTATTTTGTATTTTTATGAAACCAATTTGCTGCGCAACAACTTTAAATTTGCGTGAAATATCATTTTGTTAATTCGGAAACAATAATTCAAATGGTGCTATGACAAAATTAAAACAAAAATATTTTGGTTTCATAAAATTGTTAATTTATGAAACAGTCGGGACCTTCCCGAAACCGTTTTATTACACTAAACACCATAGATTTACTTTTTTAACAACTTCACTTTTTTTGCGAACGGATTTTCCTTTTTGGTAATTGAAAATCACAATTTGCCATTCTTCAAAGGTTGTTTGCCTTGACATTTTGATTTTTTTTTTAATGCTATCACAATGAAAGCTCTACAAAAACTGCAACTCAATAATATAGATAACGTGGCAATTACAGTTAGTTTTCTTAAAAAACAGCAGGTGTCCCACTTTGAGTGTGACCTGCATTAAAAAAAAAAAATACTAGACAGATCATTTTCATCTTTTTTTTAAACAAATCGGGGTTGTTTTTTTATTTTTTTTATTTTATAATAATTTGAGGTCAATATTAAGCAATAAAACTAAAAAATATTTAAAAAAGTGAGCAACTCTGCATTTTTTTTCGTAAAGAAGTTTATTGAAGATTTTATTTCTTAGGTGTCCCACTTTGAGTGTGAGTGACTGTATATGTACATTATGTAATTCCATTTTTGGTTTTATATTCTTTGAATAAAGATGGCGGGAAATTCAAACATTATACCAATCATTTAAGTTGCTTATTAGTTCACAATAATTCAAATTTCATTTATTAATTTTTATTTGATTTTTTGATGTGACGAAACACCGGCCGCGTTGAAAGCCTGCAGCCTTCAAGAATCATCGATTGGGTGGACCGCCAGCTTGACGATTGGGCGCCTGATTGTGCCCTTTCTTGTTTTTACGTCGGCAACCCTGGCCTTTGCGTCCTGCCCTTCGACGACTGCTGTTACTCTTCCCATTGTCCATTGTTGTGGAGGGGCGTTGTCCTCGTGGATTAAAACGAGCTTGCCTATGATGAGATTGGTCTTCTCGTGGATCCATTTGAATTGAGCTTGAAGGCCAAGCAGATATTCCCTTGACCACTTCAGCCAAAACTGCTGCTTAAGAAAGCATAGAAGTAGCCATATTCTCAAGCAATGCATCTGCTGTTCCGGCACCTGCTGGGGGCAGTGATCGCAAGACGCTGCATGTAAGAAGATGAGCAGGTGTTAGTACCTCACCGTGCGTCGTCGTTGGGATCTGCGCTGAGTGGAGTGAGAGGCCTTGAGTTGAGGATTGCTTCGACCTCTATAATTACGGTGAGGAGTTCTTCTGTTGTTAAAAGCGCCGCGTTGCCCACTGTACGTTGCAACAGCGTTTTCGCCACTTTCACTGCCGCCTCCCACAGGCCTCCGAAGTGAGGAGCTCTTGGTGGTATGAAGGCGAAACTGAACCCTTCTTCTGCTGCGTACTGGTGAATTGCTTCCCTTCCTTGAGCGTATTGTTCTGCTACTTACATCAGAATCCACGAAGATCGTTCCGTTGTCGCAATGGATCGTCTTGGGTATTTCGCGGCGACCGATGAACCTTTTGAGGGCGAGAATAAAACATTCAGATGTAAGATTAGTTGCTAACTCAAAATATACTGCTTTAGAGGTGAAACAAACAAAAACAACAATGTACGTTTTGTTCGGTGGTCGACCACGAATTTTTAAAGTGGTATATACAGGACCACAAAAATCAACACCACATATTAAGAAAGGTCTTTGTGCTCGCAAACGATCTGCCGGCAAATTTCCCATAATTTGATTGAGCAACTTTGGTTTGTATCTGAAGCAATGAATGCATTTTCGTACAACTTTTCGACATACCTCTTTCGCATTTATCAATCAAATTTTTTATCTAAGTAATGCTACCATTGCTAGCGGTCCAGCATGGTAGTTTTTCCTATGCAAATACGTTAATTTGTCTTTATGAACTGTGAATTTTTTGTTGGTAATAATGGGAATTTAGCGCTGTAATCAATTGGCGCATGCAGAAGACGCCCACCTACTCGAATCAGCGAAAATGAACAATTATTGTCCTTAAAATCATGCCAGAACGGAATTAGTTTTTGAATATAGTCTGGTAGTATTGTTTTTCTTTTAAGTTTAATTATCTCATCATGAAATTCGTTATTTTGAACAATCTCTACTATTTCAAGAAATGCTAACTACTGCCGTAGGTGATTCATCAAATTTCTATGTCTTGTCTTTCAGAAGTGCAAAGAAACGCATCGCGTGTACAAATGTTGTGACTAGCTCCATGTACGACGTTTCATTTTCAATAAGCTCCATTAGTTTCGGTCGAGGGTTTTCAACTGCAAACAAGGGCGACATTATTTGTTTTCCGTTTTTCTAAAGCTTCATCTTCTGGAGACAATGAAAGTGATCATGAAATCATGAAGTGCGAGTTCGCAGGACGCATCTTTGGGTCTTCTTGTAAGAATGATGGACCGTTAAACCATATTGAACTATTTAGTTCTTCGACAGTACATCTTCTTGACACAATGTCTGCTTGATTTTGATTTGTTGGAACATGCTTCCACGATACATTGTTCGTCCACTCTTGGATTTCAGAAACTCGGTTCGCAACAAAGGTTGCAAGTGAAGTTGGATGAGTTTTTATCAAATGTAAAGTTATTTCGGAATCGGTCCAAGAAACTATTTGCTCAATGTTAAGACTCAGCATTGCCGATACTCTTAGCCATAATTTAGAAAGAGTATGCGCTGCGCAAAGTTCTAGTCGCGGAAGCCCTTTAGTTTTCAAAGGGGCCACTTTGTACTTTGCTGTTAATATCGTCATTGCCAAGAAAAGCGCTTTCTCGATTAGCCGTTCGGAATCGGCAGATGACTGTAGGTCCCCTCCATTCCCTCACAAGGCACGGTTGTGAGAATTGCGCAAGGCCTTGGGGCCATTTAAAGCAATACCCCTGGAAAACCAATCGGATATTTCTTTGATTCGAAGATGGAACTCGGCGTACCTATGGGGGATTATTGGATTATTGTGATATCTTTGAGATCACAAGAACGTCGAAATCTTAAGTAAGACTCTCAAAACTATGAAGAAAAATTATAGAAATTTACGGTTTAAGTTTTCAGAACTCAGCCGTCCGAAAAACGGCACTAAACTGCGAAAAACGACAGCTTGTAAAACTGATATACTTCAGCCTCTGAGTGTAAATTTGCAACTATTAAGACCTTTTAAGATGAAAAACTTTGGTTTTTTTTGTTAGAACTTAGCACTTAAAAATCATATTAGAACATTTAATACATAAATACATACAAAATCAATATGCTGATCATGAGCACTGTCTGCTGCACAGAGTGAAGACCAGCAGCGCTATATGAAGTATCTGAAAAGTAAAGTAAAATATCTATGTAGACTGCTCATAGCATTGGAATACCAACGAAAACGAATTTTGGCTTACCTAACCCACAAAGCTTAGTAAAAACCCGAGAACAAGTTGAGCGAGTTCGTGGACATTTGGTGCATCCTACTGCAAGTGAAAAATCTTTCCACGCGTGACTTATGGCAGGATGATAATAACAATTAACCATGTACCCGTCGAACATTCTAAAATATCCAATCAGACATGTGTTTTGTTTTTCAAACAAAAGTTAGTTGACGTTTCTATCTCACCTAGCAGCGGCACATCCTATGAATTCCGCGTTTGGCCATATCATCTGAGTAAACCCTGTGAGAGTAATGTTTCTCTTCATAGCTTCTCTATATTGCTTCCAGGATTTGATTTCATAGCCCAACTCTGAATACCAGTGCCTTATGGCACGCCCAATCCATCTCACTCCTGGAGGAATTTTGGAAAAATAATAGTTCTGCCCAATTGTGACATCTTTGGAAACTAAGAAGAAACCGGAATGCAGATTCACTTAGAAATAAGATACTTTTGTCCCTCCCTACCTAAGAAATTGCAAACATCCCTCCTAACTTGACAGTCCATTAGAAAATACTGTGACATCCTTTCCAGCTCAAGACTCCAATGCTAAGAAAGTGGAACGCATGCATATAAGAGTCCTTTAGCAACACAGATTTTATACAATGTACCAAAATATTCATGTTGCCGATATCCCACTCCTTTGCTATCTTGTTGCGTATGCCATTGTGTCCAAGAATCATCGTATTGACATCTTTCGTCGACATATCCAGAAGCTCAAAGCCTGAACACCGCTCATGAGGTTTGTACTATTAACCGAAATGTAATAGTAATTCTATGCAAAGTTCTATATGAATTAACTCACCTTTTTACATACGGTGTGTTGCACCCCTCCTTCACATGTTAAATTGTTACACAAAGGGGTAGTATCTACAAATATGCGATGTCGGTATGATTGTGTCTGGTGACAAGCTATGATGACATTTATAAATATGTAGAAGGTCATTTGCATAACACAGTTTGGAGCTAAATCAAAATGAAGGAAGAGTATATAATGCCAATTTTTATCTTTTTGAAATGTCACAGAATATTGAATATTTATTGAAAAAAAAAAGAAAAAAAATCAAAGTGAGCTAGTCGTTCTAGGTACTCAGGCTCGAGTTAATTCTTCATTTCTTTCAACTCGTATGTACATATACACCTATTTAGATCCAGAGATTCCGGAACCAGATAAATGCAAGGGGGCGCCTACTCAAATTTCGAAGCGTAGAATTAATAAATCCAGTGGCGCATATACGACAACCCTAAATATACAACTGTGACTCCTCCGCTTTTTTGCATTTGGACGAAGTCTCCAAACCGAAGAAATCTTCGCTTTGGTTAGTTGATTGAGAAAGGAAACCCATTTGAAATAAAAATAGATTTTTCCAGGTATTTTTATTCCAAATGGAATTATGTAAAAATATTTTCTAATCTTTTATTCGATTGAACTCCTCCTCAACGGCTGGAACGATTTTGATAGAAAAAAAATTGAAATGTGTTCTAGTGAATTGAATGTTTAAGGTCCATATTTAAATCTGCTAAATGGCGCTGCTGTAACTATGTATAATGTATGTAATCATGAACACTTTTTATTACTTATTTATAGACATTAGAAAGCTATAAGCGGTCTGTATGATTTTATTCAATAAAAGTAGTACTTCGATCAATAAGGTGTTGCTTTTTCTGTCATTGTGATATGTTGTTGAACAGTTAAACCAAATAAAAGTTCATAGAAGTTGCCTTTGTGTCTGCCCAGGTGGGTTTTGCTCATAACGTTATATACATGTCGTTTTATGGTCCAAGGGGGTGAGGAAAAAAGAAACTGGATGCTCACGACGAAAATTTAATTTTATGCCGAAGCAGAACACTTTTCCAATCCACACGGGTTAACGCTTATAACGTTGCTCTGTTTGTCAATATAATTTGCAACAGAAAATGGAATGTATAAGGGCGAAAAATAAAACAACGTCTGGACACAAACATAGTGTTAGCAGCACTATATAAGCCATTCTTTTTTACAGCATTTTAGTTTTACAGAAAAATTCCACGGCTTCGTGAAAAGGCAAAAAATCTTTATCGACGTAATCAACTAATAATCGTCGATGAAATGGAACAGTTTAAAGATCATATAAATTTCAGCGGCCAAAGTTTTTTCTCATTCGCTTCAGATAAGGTCCATGCTTCCTCGCCGTAAAGCATGACTTTGATGATTGAGATCTAATGAAAGATTACCTTGGTATTTATAAGAAAGCTTTGTTTATCAATTGCCTTCTTAACCAAAAGTAGCAGTGGTTGGGAAAAGTTATCCTCCATTCGTTCCACACTGATGTTGTTTTTCGTGTCTATAACTGATCCTAGGTAGACGAAGTCCTGTACTACCTCGAAGTTGTGTCTGTCTATAAAGACAATTTTTCCTATTCGTCGACGTTCTCTGTCTTTGTTTGATAACATATAATTCGTTTTGGACTCATTTACCTAATTGAACCCATTGCCGCTTCTGTTTCAATGATCGAAAAATCTTCTATGACACCAAGTTTACTTCTTCCCATTAAGGCTATGGCCCAATAACTCCGTCACGCGTTCGACTTCAGCGGCCACAACTGACAACTCGATTAAAACACATGTATTCTTATGGGCAATGGCAGATAAGCAACGTGCGTGAACTCCGTGGCGGCGTTGAGATTAAAACATTTTTAATATCAACGCACTTAACGACTTTGACATTTGCTGTTGGTATTTTTGTTGGTTGGTAGACACACATGCTCACACACATGGTGCTCTGTGTAACAAAAGCGCATTAACGCGACGGATTCATTGGGCCATCCAAAATTTTCACATATTTTAAAGTTGAAGTTGAAGTTGAAGTTGAAGTGTGACGGAGATCACGGAGTCATTGGGCCATAGTCTTTAAGTCAAAATCGTCTGCGTAAAGGCCCCGACCCATAGAACGCGTTGCGCGCGTGTGGCACCGCTTGAAACTGACAGCTCGATTAAATACACACGTTCTTATGAGAGGTGACCCATAAGCACCGCAAGCAATGCGCCGAACGCGCCGAGTAGCCCAACTTTCTACTTTGCCGCGGGTCTCACGCGGTGACATTATGCTGTCAAACCCAATTTGAAGTTCTCTGTTGTTGCTAGTGATGAGATAGGACAAACTGATACCTTAGAGATGTGACTCAACTGTGGTTGCTACTGCTGCTAAAACGATCGATTTTCTTTTTGAAAATAATAAAACAAAAATATTTTATAGTTTGAAAACAGCGAAAAAAGTATTAAAAAACGTATTTTTTGTTATATTTTACTGTAGTCACAATTTAAAAAGCTTATGCTTCATTTGTTGCAAAAAAATTAATTCTTTGAAGTCAAGTGCCAATATTTACACCAAATTTAGGAAATTATCTACAAAAGACAATGTTTTTTTTATATATAATATGTGAATATATGAACTCAGACATGCACTTTTTAGGCTCTATTCCCATTGGGACAAAAACGCGGTTTTGGTAGCAACTTTCAAATACTAACAAATTTTCACATAAACTTTTCCAGAAACCCATGTTTTTAGTAGCGAAATGTTTTCAAGTCACTTATGATGAAACTAATAGCAAATAAGTGACGGAATAGAAGCTATTTTATGTTCTAAATCTGTTTATCATAAGCAAATGTTATAACAAATCTTTTCTTTTCACTTCTAACACATAATTTTTTAAGTGTTTTATGATATAAATTGGTTTGTGTTTGACTCAATCTTTCCATTCTACTATATATGAGTGTAACAATAAAATAACATTACTAAAGGTGATTTTTCTAAAAACATAAAGTGCAAAATTGGAGAGGCGTCAAACAAAAACTGTTAAGAAAACTCGTTTTAATAAAAGAATTGCGTTTTTGTCCCATTGAGAGTAGACTATTCAGAGATTTCCCAAACCGAAGCGGTTTTTTGTTGTGACTGCAACAGTTTCACATAAAATTTTTTATTTTTGTTAAGAGTATGTAAGTAACCACACAAACATGACGAAATATTGTGACAACAGCAAAAATGCAGCGTCAGCGGCGTAACTTAATAGTGTTTTCTTTTTTCAAAGCCAGAAACTGGTAAAGTATTCCAGTTCAAAAAAAACTTTCAAAATCTATGGCGCGCTATTCTCAATTTAACATTACAAACTTTTTGTAAACAGCGAAACTATACTGTTTTCAACACTATAAATTATTTATTCAAAGTAAAGACACTCCTGTTTTTCCTGTGATAAATAGAGACAGTAAATTACTTAAGTTGTGGTTTTTTTTTCAATCCAGTACTAAACAAAGTATTCGAATTCAAAAAGAGGTAGGGAAAACGCTGGTATCGCCACCTATATTCACAGTTTCACTTTATCGAGTGGAACTTCGAGAGAACTTTTCCAGTGGAACGCATAACTTTATAATTTTTTGCAAAGGCAACATTGTTTCGTAAACAAGCTTAAAACAAATTTTGGTTGCTAAAGTCAAAGACTTTGCTGTTTAGTTTTTAACGTATCATAAAAAAGGATAACCTGACACTAGTTCGATCTGAAACAGGTTTCAATCCTAAGTGGAAATGAGGTATTTGAAGCATTCAAGAAAATATAATCCATGTACCAGTGAAAACCTCACCCACCTCTAGTTTTAGTGAATTATCGACTCATCCCTAGTTCGTTTGACGTCTGTGTTGACTATTTCAAAATAATTTTAGCAAATAAACAATTGTCAAAACACCGCGCCGCATTCATTGGGTCACCCCTATGAGTTGCGTGCGGTAAACCCCACCGCATCAGTTGCCGCACCGCTCCCACTGCACGCATCGCGTTCTATGGGCCGGGGCCTTAAGCGAGTGATTGTACTGAATTTTGAAAAATTATTCCTATGTTGTTGACGTTTGAGTTTTGCACAATCTTTTCAAGTATGATGTTAACAAAACCGTGTGTCATGTCTAAAGCTTTTTTTTATCAAAAGTCTCGCTGAGTTCTTTACCGTCCTGGATAGAGCAGGATATGAATTCTCCAAAGTCATCTTCTGAGTTTTGCAAATATGCCAAAACTAGTTATGGCTGTGTACAGGTCGTCTATGTGAATACTGTCGTACGCAGTTTTGAAATCGATAAAAAGATAGTGTGAATCGATATTGTATTCTAGAATATTTTCAAGATCTTCAGTATTATGAACATTTTTTCAGTTATAAAATCGCAATAATAAGGACCTTTTATATTGTGTTGGGTCTCAGACGTTCACATATCAACTACATCAGACATGATCTTATACGCCACATTAAGGATGCTTATTACTCTATAATTGGTGCAATTATGAGGGCCTTCCTTTCTTAAGGTCGGACGTACGATGATGAGGTTCCATTTATCTGTAAAGCATACTTTAAACATGCTGATCTCCAGCTGCCTTGAAAAGCTCGACATCAAAACCATCTGCTACTACAGTCTTATTCAATTTAAGATTATATATGGAAAGACTAATTTCATTCTGATCGCGAAATTCTTGATCTTAGCGTCGGTCTAACGTTTCACGAGCAGATCCGGAGGTCTTTGTCCTTGTTTCGTTTGCGTTGAAATCGTAATTCATATCCGAGGCTGTCGGTTGTTTCGGAACCGTGTACTTTTTACGTGGTTGGGTAGTACGTACATCCACGCACATCCCCCGACCAGAAGGGTAAGTTGTACGTGACGCAATAAATTGTGGTACTTCAAATTGGGAACTTTTGGTCCATGATCATGTTGCACTGCTCGAAATATAATTCCATTCCCGATGGATTACGTGGATAAAATATAGCTTATGCTATTTTCAAGGCTCTAGACCTAGACCATCTTTGTTCCATATCTCATTTAAGTCGCCTCAGTAGCTTTGGAGCCTATTTAATACAAAAAACAACCAAAAATTATTTCTTCTTTATAAAAGTGTATAGACTTGCTAATGGACTTCACCGAACTGCCGAACTCAACGTTTACGTGTGCTTTGTGTTTTGTAGGCTTTGCAATGAAGTGGTGAATACGGAACCACCCAGCGAATATCAATATAAATACTCCTAAAACATTTGACAGACGTAATTGATACGATTAAACGTCATTGTCTAGGTCACTACGACTCATTCTTGCCGACGCATTCTGAGGTCGACGCCCAACCCCACAAGCGGATCCCTAGCGTTAACCTGTTTAGTGGAAGAGCTATGATCCATTCGAGATCACAATGTTCGTAACGTCGGAAAAAAGAAAAAAAGAAGAACTCAAAAAAACCCTTTAATGCAAGAATTTTCATCTGATAGTACAGGAGTGCAGAAAAGTAAAGCGGGACGTATATAGATTGTGTGCACAAAATACAGAAGGAGAAAACCGATATCCCTTTTCGAAATTGCTATTATTGGTTATAGCTTGCAGACAGCTTTAGAGCTTAGAGGATTTGCATATTGTGTTGGTTGACTTCGAAAAAGCATTCGATCGATAACCGCGAGATCTGATATGGGTGGCCCTCAGACACCGAGGAGTTCCTGAAGCCTATGTGCGAATAATTATGGACATGTACGAGGGAGCAGTTACAAAAGTGAGAGTACATCAGGGAAGTGTCTTGAGTCCACTGCTCTTTATTGCTGTTCTGGATTATTTGTTCGAAGGAAAAGTAACGGACAATAAAGTACAACAATTATTCTTTGCTGACGATGGAGCCATCATAAGCGAGGATCCTACATCCCTGCAACGAGCACTTGACGTTTGGATTGATGTTCTGGAAGGAAATGGGTACCGTATTGCCCTTTTTCTGATCCAGACAAGCCTATTCCAGACATTTATTTGAATGGAAATGTGCTTCCCAAGTGTGAAAAGTTTAAATATCTGGGATCTATGATCAATAGTGAAGCAACTTGTGATGACGACATCAATCATCGAGTAAGCGTAGGGTGGGTGAAGTGGCGAGAAAACTCCGCTATCTTCTGTGATCGAAAAATGCCCCCTAAGCTGAAGGGAAGACTCTACACAGCAGTTGTCCGTCCAGTGCCCCTGTTCTGTAACTATCACCTCGATAAAAGCAGTCGATAAACGGTGGAAAATGGAACGAAATCCTACTAAATTCATAGAATTTCGTTCCATTTTCAACCGTTTATCGCCAAGGCGATAGTTACAGAACAGGGGCACAGCTCTGACATACGGTTCACAATGTTGGACAATGTACAAAAAGTATGAGAGCAAATTGACGACAGCCGAAATGAAGATGCTTCGGATGACAGCAGGAGTAACAAAGCTTGATCGAATTAGAAGTACTAGGATCCGTGGAAGCCTTCATGTCAAAAGAACCATCTTGGATAAAATTCAGCACGACCGGCTCAGTTGGTATTGTCATGTTCAAAGGAGAGATCCGCAGAACCCCGTCCAAAAGGCAATATCGTACAACGTTTCAACAAATTCGCGACGAAAAAGAAAAGGCTGGCCAAAACACTCCTGGTACAAGCAAATGCAAAAACAGCAGCATTTGGTTGGCCTCAGACATGGAACAATCCAAAACCGGGAGGCTTGCCGACGCTTTCTGAGGTCAACGCGGATCACTAGTGTGAAGCAGAAAAGTGGGAGAGTTGTGATCGCTTCAAGATCACTACTCGTAACGCCGGAAATGAAAAGAAGAAGAAGAAGAAGAAATGAAAAATTTATAATGAAAAAATTAAGAAAAGAATTCATTTACCACCGTTTTCGATATCCAAATAGAAATAAACAAAAAAACCGATGAAGTTTGACGTTTCATGTGTCGTCACTGCAGTTCAAGGAACTACTGCCTAGACCAAAAAAAATTTTTTCCTAAAATAAAAACCCCTGAACGAATAAAATTATGGTTGCAGATGAAAAATTAACATGTTCATCTGCACTTATAATTTTTCATTTGCCTCCTATAACTTCCCTCTCTATCAGACAAGTTTGATTTTTACATCTAGTGTCTATAAGATATATTCATCTGTATTATCAGCAAATCCACCATTAAGTCAATTAAGTTAATTAAGTAAATAAAAATAATAAAATAAAACTAAGCTGTAAATACTTGCAAATCCACACAGTGGCTCAATTTATTGTTAAATCTTGAAATATCAACTCAAATTTCAACGTTTTTATTCCTACCATTTCCTGAAATTTTATTCAAATCGGCTTAGTGGCTCGATTTTTGTGAACTTTTTACCGCTCTCAGATGCGAATGACCCCACTGTGAGCAGTTTTCTTGGATTCGATCTCATAGAAGTTTTCTCGTTATAGAGATCGGTTTAAAGTTTAAATTTAAAAATATGAATGTGCTGAAAAATCAAAGGGGAAAATATTATTTATTTAACTCTATTTTCTCAATACTAACAGCCCTCACAATATTCGAAGACTTCGTTTTTTTCATCTTCATCATCTCCCTCATTCATCAAAATTTCAACTATAAGTTTCCAAATATTATTTATGTACTAGTACCTCTTAGATTATGTAAAGTATGTACTTTGCAGGTTAAACTTCAGTTTAAAATACTCCATTTGTTGAATTCACATTGAGACTTTGACTTTGACACATTCAACGTTTCTTTTGATATCCAAAGATGGCTGTCGTAAGTCATAACTGTCTTTTGCAGTCTTTGCTTTCTCTTATAGTCTTTTAAATCCTTAGCAGTCTTCGGCATTCATTGCACTCCTTGGGCCGCCATTTATCATTGAATGGCTTTAATCTTGACACAATAAAATTGATCAAAATTTTATTTATTACAGTTCTATGTACTTAAATCTTTTATAAACTCAACTCACTCAACCGATGCTATGCCAGTATTCATATTTAGTTTACTGTTTTTACTGTAAAGCATAAGATCTGCAACGGGTTAGGGTCATAATACTGTATTTAAAATACTGTACCTCAAAATACTGTATTTCAATATACTGTATGTACAAAATACTGTATTTGAAATTGCTGTAATTAGGCTGAAAAATAAAAATTGTTTTGAGAATGTAAAAAGTGCCGGCACTTTTTTATATTCTCAAAACAATTTTTATTTTTCAGCCTAATTACAGCAATTCCAAATACAGAATTTTGAAAACAACAACAATTTTTCTTTACCATAATATTCTAATATACTTCCTTGAACAATTACATGTACCAGTACCTATGATAATTCATTAGTCTTTGAATTAATTAAAACAAGAACAAAACAAATGGTATCTTCGTCTTTTTTCTCTATTTCATTTTCTCCTTCTTGATTATATGTATGTATCTCTCTCACATGTTAAAATGAATTGTTTTGATCATAATCAACAACTGCATGAGCAATTGCAACAGACAAATTAATCTGTCAAAACTAGCACGCGTTCATGCATTCAGTAGATGTTTAAAGGTTTGTGCAAATTTAAGTGTTAAATGTTATTTTGCTTCAAAATGAATATATCGATAGTGAAAACAAATAAAGGAATGGATGTTTAAGAATGGAATTATGCAAAAATACAGTATTTTTACAGACAGATTTTTGAGATACAGTGTTTTGATCATACAGCAGTTTGGCATACAGAATTTTGAACTACAGTATTTTGATCATACAGTATTTTAAAATACAGCATTTCGACCCGCTCCCATCTGCAACTCTTCTTAGCCCGAACCATTTACATCAACTTGGCTTTAGAATGCAGGTGAAATCGGTAGCTAACGCACAAGTCTAATCAACCATCAACTGTATTTGAAGAGAAAGAAGTACCGACTGTACTAAAAAACACATATTGATCAGATTCATAACGATCAATAATTTTTCTTTTTCTTAAACACACCACAAGCAGAAAAACACCGCCTCTATTATACACCCGTCATGGCAGTTTAATTATTTCCTATATTTACTGTCACCATTACTGAGAGATATTTGCGCTGCGTGAGAACTCTTATCGTCCAACAAAAATCAAAGAAAAAAGGAAAAAAAAAAAAACCAAAAGAATAGGAATACCTACTCCCGTCACAGGATTACTATTTCATCAAATACACAGGTAGAAAAACGACGAAGCAATTGTAAGGAAAATTAAAAATCAAAAATTCCATCTCGGATTGCTCACGTGAAATTAAATACGTTTACATGTACATACATTTGGCATTGGAATATTAACAAAGGGAATACAATGAAAAAAAAAAAAAAAATTGTGTATTGTAGTCTATCAATGTCCTCCTAGTATGCTCCTTTTGTACCGTTACTCTTGGATAGACCACCTGTGGCTGCGATCTACCTAAGCCGGCGCCGCCGTCGTCGGTATAAAACATAGATAACCTGGCATTATACGCTTACCATTCTGAAACGGATTTCTATCGTTCCCAACGATATTTCATTTTAATTACGACAGGTAGACACAAGACGTGGATTAGACGAAGAGCAGTGCACGGTAATTAGAGGTGTCTGAAGTCTGACTATATGCGAGACTAGTGCACATGCATACGCATAGTGGCTTAGCAATACAAGGACTCTTGTCAAAAGAATAAGGTGTTTTGGGGGACATGACTTACAGTCATCAAATATGACAGTCTAAACGAAGACCGGTATTTGAAATTTTCCCAATTGAAAAGTATTTGCTAGAAAAATTTAAAGCAATGTTGTTACAAGTGAAGGGAAGTTTGTAGTTTTTTTGAATGCTTTACTTGTGATTTTGTACATGCTATTGAAAGTTACGTATTACACGTAAATCAGTGAAATCTCTGCTCGCGTACCGTACCTTAGTGATCCGCTGTGAGGTTCTGTGATCCCTTTGAGGTCACGATGCTTGTGATGCAGTAAAAGACGAAAAAGAAGAAGAACTCTTGTGAGCGTCAATGTCCTGATGAGGATCAGCTCCATTTCAGTTTCAATATCATTGCCAGCTTAAGGCATTAGTTTTTGTTTTTACTTATGCCTTAACTGAGTGTTTAACCCAAAAAACCCCACAATTAAACGCAGCGATAAAAAATTTTGTGAACAAAAGCTTTTTTATGGAACATAAACCCGGTTTTTGTCTTAGCAGCGACGACCGGCGAGACGGCTTAGAAAATCAACGCAGCGCCTCACATCTTGTAAGAGGCGATCAAAGTATAAATCCCATCTAAACAATCAACATCACAGGAAGTCCAGCGACAGCAAAAATCTGTTCCACAAGGGTGCAGAAATATGTCCTTACTCCTTATGTGCTTTACCAACTTAGAGATCACTGCGGTGCAGTAAAAAGAGAAAAAACTTAAAAGGCAAAAAATACACGAGTCGAAAAATACAAATGTGTTTGACGAGATTTTATTTTACTTCGAGCATATTGAAAATTGTTGCAATTTGGCAGTACCTCCCCAGACACTACCACTGCTACGTATGGAACTGATTCTGAACCATCAGAAGTTGTAAGATTATAGAGGCTCAAGCTAGCAAACTAATGCGATGGATTGAAATAAATTAAGTCAGGATTTAGTATGGCTGATTGAAGTTTAGAGCTAGATTAATTATTATTGGTTGGTCAAATTTATGAAGTTTCGGGTGAAAGTTTGCGAAGGGATACTGAGAAAAGCTGTCCCTTATCAACATCTTCACAGAATTTTTCGAACAAGGGCTAATTGAACAGCGAATTGAAGTAATCTATGGGGAGCAGTTCATTTTTAGTATGCAGAGCTACCAGCTACGTGTAACACTGTCAACGCATTCCAATATGCAGTAAACAGAGCCCAAAGTATGTGGGACTGCCTCAAACAAGCTTCCCTAAAAAAGTTAGTAATTGTTGGAAATTTCAGTGGGACACTATTCCCAAGCCAAAGAAGCATGTTGGTGAAATTCTAAAGCCAAAGCAGTTATAAGTAAGAACGAAACGATTCACAAAGTGCGAATAAAAGGCTCGCATCAAAAACGAATAAACATAAAATCTGCAAAAAGCTGAATTGCGCCCACTTCAAGCAAAGAGTACTGACAGCATACATGGGGAGCTGGGAGGAATGTCGCCCTGATGCTTCTGATGCACATCAAGAAATGCGACAACACTACTTGATTAAGAGGCAATTGTCTTCAAATCTCCATTCAAAGACAAGGAGATGTGCTCAGAGATTCCCTAACCGAAGTTTATCAACGATATTCAGGGACATCTTATTGTAGATTCTGTACAGGTTGCTACATGATTGTGACGGCCTTTTGAGTCCAAGGTTTCTTCCGAATCATAAAAGTATTTAAAAAATATGAAAGACATTGAGCTTAGATTCCACACGATCCTTGCGGTGGAGGTATCAAAAGAATCTAAAATGATATGGGGGAGCAAGATTAAGTGACCTCAACTATAAAAATTTGCGTTTTGACGACAATGAGCCCTTTAGTTTGATGTTGTCGTTCACTACTAAGACGCAAACTGATTGTACCGGCACTAATAAAATTCACGCCATATACATGTTCTTCTATAGTCTTCCTTAGCATTTAAGGGTTAGTTACGTTCTTCCACAGTACACGAAAGTGTGAAAACTACCCTTCACTAAGGTTAATGTCTTGCATTTTGACGATCGATTGAATGGTATTGGACAACCGACAGCAAATAATTAGACTATCCGACGACACGTCCATGTAAAAAAAAGCTCGTGAATCCTTAGAAGATTTGGATGTTGTGCGGGTTGACTTCAAAAACAGCATTCGATCGAAAACCAGGAGATCTGACATGAGAAACACCCTGGCAATTTGGATATATGGAAGCCTATGTGTTTGAGCACCAGTTAGGGGGAATAGTGACAAAGTTACTCGTAAGATTTCTAGCTGGAGTCATCAAAGAACTCCAAGGCAATAGATGTGCACCAAGGAAGCGTCCTGAGTCCCCTGCTTTTGAGTGCTCTGCTTTTTATTGCTTATTGTCAAGTACCTTGGCAGAAGGTAAATTACCAAGCAATGTACTTGTACATCCATCATTCATTGCTGACGATGGAACAATCATAAGTTACGATCCTACACTCAACATCTTCAAATTTAGAATAAAAGTGGAAACCGCATTAGTCCAAGGAAGATTAAGTACTTCTGTTGCCCGTTTTCTGCTTCAAACATGCCTACTCCACACACTTATTTGAATGGAAATGTGCTTTCCAAGTGCAACAAAATATTTGAGGTCTATTACCAATAGCGAAGAAGCTTGTGATGACAACATCAATCACTGAGCTAGCATAAGGCTGATGAATTGTCGGCAAACGTGAAGAGAAGTGAAAAAGAAATGAGAAATGGAAATGAAAGTGAGGTGGCGCAACAGAGCGGGTAGCTTCGGGGCCAAGTACGTTCTTCACAACCATGATTTTTGAGGGAATGGATGGGGCCTATAATTACTTTTCGATTCCGAACGGCTTTTCGAGAAAGTGCTTTTCATGGCGATGAATTTGCCAATTCCTCGTGAAAAGCGATACCCGTGGAAAAACATTGTTTTTCTGTTGGGATTTAAACCACAGGACTGCCGAGTAACAGGCAGACATTTTAACCGTGAAGCAACGGGCACCATTCTGGTAGTATCACAGATTATGGAGCTAATGTCCAGACATTGCCTCATAGGCAGACACGCCATAACACTAGGCGTTCTATCAAACGACTTCTGTAGAAGCTATTTTGACAAGGAGGAAGAAGAGATAATTACACGCCTCCTTCGTTCTTGGCTGGCCTTCCCCCTTTAAACGAAAACTGTTTAAGTTTGGGAAATATCTTCCACGATCCAAGTGATCTGATGAACTGAAATACTTTTCACCTCTTCCGCTTTATTAAAAGCCCGACATGGTTTAGTCAAATGAGGCACACCCTCACACATTTCGTATGGTATCGCAACGGACCTAATATACGGATAGTTCCAAAACAGATTATGCATCTGGTACTTGTGCCTTTGTGGTGACTGATGACATACTTAGCGCCTTCCAAGCGAAGACGTACGCTGTCCAAATGGTTATAAGCTGCGTTACAAAGAATGACTGGATGGGGAGAAACATTTGTGTCTGCAGCAACTGCCGAGCTGTGCTTAAGGCTTTACTCAACAGTCCAACTACTTCGAAAGTGATTAAGGAAGACCTCTCTGAATGCGGTCAGAAGACTAAAATGCTTTGAGTCTCTTTTGGGTTCCATGCCATCACGGCTATCCCGTAACAGAAAAAAAAGAGAATAACGGGGTTCTTCTCTTTTCGCCAAGTATTCAAACGCACTATGCTTAAGTGATACTACACTCTGTGAATCCCGTACAGAAGATAATGATACCACTTAGCACTCCCTATGTGAATTTCCTACGAGTTCTCGAATCAGGGGTTGAATTACCGTACAAGTGATCGAGTAATACGTGACTGAATTTTGTGTTTTAAGCATAACTTCTCAGTTCATCGTGCACTTCAGTACCACAATTTGACATTCTTTTATTATAATTTTAACGAATTGAAGTCGATAAACGAACAGCAGATTGATGTTGTGTAACATAGATCGTATTTTGAAAGAAAAGTAATACTCATCCACTCGATCACTGATGCGGTAATTCGGCCCCAGGTTACAGATACTGTCGGCGCAGACTTGGTAAGAGCTGGTAACCAAAACTCCTTACGATGGCAGCGTCTTTTGGCTGTTCTCAAAACATCTGAAAAAGTATAAGATGGTAATAATATGGACCGGTATTTGGGTCTCAGTGCTCCAGTTAGTATTAGCCCTGTTCACACTGTACAATTAGTTGGACAGACTTCGTTTGATGGAAGTTGGATGGTCTGATGTAGTTTGCGTTCACACTTATCAAGCTTGTCGTCCAACTTTATGTCACATACCTTAAACTCCATCCAACTTCTAGATTTTCAAAAATTTTTGAAAACCATCCAACAAGTTGGACAAGCGGTCGTCTGAAGGGTTAACACTATCAAGCATTGGTCGTTCAAGCCAAAGTCTGTCCAACTAATTGTATAGTGTGAACAGGGCTATAATATAAACCTCCGACAGAAGAAAAACCTACTTGCCGTTTGTCAAGAAGCTACGGCTTGAGTCATAGCAACTAGCAGACTACAACTTGTTATTGTAATCCCCGTATTTGCCATTTTTGAAAAATTTCAAGTATTCATTTGTTTTCGAGTTTCGTTAATTTCGAAAAACATCTCTTGCGTGTAGTAATAGAAAACTATTCTAAAATACTTTGCCTTTAGACGTTTAATCAAAATGAATTTCCAAAGTCCATGAATTGGTTTGGATGGCAATCAAAAGCATTGCACTTTTATTGATTTATGGGCTTCCCAGGCTACCAATTTAGTTTATCTTAAACTCGACTTCAAGATATTGTCCATTGTTCATATGCGAAGTGATTCGAATGAGCACCATAAAAGAACAAAGTGTGAACTTCGTATAGGCATTTAAAAACGGTTAGCTTTGGAAAAAGATGAACAATGCTAGTTTCCTTCAACAAAGTTTCAAATTCTTTCTCCCCTTCTTGTTTCGACTTATTGAAAAAACGTTACAGACAATTAATTTTCACTCGCAAGGTGCTGCAAGACCCAAAATTAGAACACAAAGATTATTTCGTGACCCAATTTTGTATTTTGTTTTCTTACCAAAATTGATCTAACCACTGAAAAGAAAATGCATATGATTAACCCTCTGCAAACAAACATACGAGCATCAACAGTCACACTTTATTTGTAACCCCAACAATCCGTCTGGACGTGTTTGTTTTGATTTATTCCAATCTGGCATTTTGTTTTCTTTGTTTGGTTTGAATTTCCTCAGTAATTAACGGCCATTAAAATGGAACGCCTCTTTCTCAAGGATTTAGTGGGCTGTCATTATGAAGTGAATTCATGAGTTAATTTCGTGTATCATAAAATTGGGGTCAAATATTTGTATTCACATTTTGTTTTTTCTTTCTTTTAGTAGACTTGAAGTTGAGAAGCCATCTAGTTCTTCAGAATTGGCAAGATTAATATAAATATGCAATTTAAAATTTGCATACACGAGTATGATTTCGCGGGTATGGGATTAAGCTGGAGACTAAGCCATTTGTCGTGGGTGATTTGGAAATTATTTATAGCCATAGCACTCTTTGAATCACAACAACTCTTGTCTTATTTGAATGAATACAACGAAAAAAGTTGCTGATTTTGAGTTTGGAATGTTGGACAAAAAATCGTTGATTGATCTGTATGGTTAATGCCCATCCCTAAATTTAATCAAGGCGATGCAAATTGTTTTCTCGGTCAGAAAAGGTAATTAGTGAAGCTCATAAAGTCTTCAGCAAGCACAATTTATTGGCAAAGTTGCGCTGGCGTTGTTTTGTGTTATTTGCACATTGAGCCGCGAGTTATGTATAATATATGTACATTATACAATCGATAATAATATGACACTTTTCATCTTCCGCTGCTTTCGACACTAGTTACTTGTGAACTATTGATTGTGGCTATCGCTGCTTATCAACACTAATTGTTATTTTATTATTTTGTATAAAAATTGATAAAGATAATAAATTCAAATTCAAATTCAATTCAAATTCAACTTCATATCCGATCGTAGTATCATAAGCATTGGCAATGGGAACATGCGTACGACAGAATTATGCTGACGTAGTGTCTGTTCCCACGATTCCATTATGCACATGATATCTCAATCGGATATAAAAATATGCAAAAGCAGAACTTACTTTAAGACAGAAATAAAAGTTCAGTTGTGTATAAACCATCAATCAAAGAGTTTCATTTTTCTTCTTCATAACTCGCGCTGATTCGAATAACTGAATTGAAACCAAAGTTGCATTCGAAATAAAAAATAAAAAAGTTTCAAGCATATAAGATAGGCAAGCACCATCTTGCGGTCATCAAGAAGAAGACTTTTTCATGACCACTCTTCATTGGGATTTTCGAAGAGAAAAATAAGTAGGTATTAGGTATAAAATCAACCTTCAAACATTAAAGGTTTTCCAATAAGAGTGATATGACTAAAAAAAAAACACACTTATTGGATTGGAAATTCAAATGTTTTTTTATTTCATGTGAAGTACATTCGATACAATTAAATTTTAAATGAAACGTCATTCAAATGGCCTCCACAACTTCTTCTGCAGGGACGAGTGCGATGAACCCAATTTTCGAGCACTTTTACAACTAAATCTAGTCGAATGTCATGAATGGAACGTTAAATATTGACTCGTAGAACTTGAAGAGAGTCTGTTTAATTTCGAAAGACCAATGACTTCAAATTACCCCATAAGAAATAGTCGAATGGTCAAAAATCATTGAAGACGAGCGTCAGGACCGATGACTTGGCCGAGTTCTTAATATTCTTAACAAATGAGCAAAAGTTTTTACTTTTACGTTTTTTTTTTTTTTTTTTCACTATCAGAACAGCTTATTTCAAGCTTGTGAAACAATGTATCTTTTCTTCAAGAGTTTTTTCACCCTTAAGTACTCAGAAATATGTATCACTGTCATCATTTAGCGAGGTGTTAGTTGTTAGTAAGCAAAAATTAAGTCTAACACACTCAAGACAACAGAGCTAAAAAATATTACAAAATTATTGATAAACATATACGAAAACAAATTAGATAGCTACATACTTAAAATTATTTATTAAATGTTACAATTACTAAGAGATAAGAAACATAAAAAACATAGTCAAGAGAGTGGAGCTCTGGTTCGAATTAAGGACTTTAACGTAGTTTTACTAATATGAGAATCTATTAAATTTGAGTTTAGGTTCAAAACTTTTATCATACGAGTAATAGGCTCATTTAATCCATAATTAGTTCTATGATAAGATTTTAGATTTTAGATTAGATTAGATTAGATTTATTGATTTATCAAGAAAAATTTTACAAAATCATTGTTTAATTGACTTAAATCTTTTAAGGCATGGCCAGAGGGGCCGTCAGCCAGATGATAGCTTTGCTTAATGTTTTTAATTGAATTTTGTAAATTAATTGATTTTTTTTTTTTTTTTAAATTTTAATTTTAAAGCTTTCACTTATTATTTTTTTTCTATAGTTTACTGCTATTTTAATAAATTGTGATAGTTGTTGCCAGTTTTTCCCATTTAAAATCGCTAGAAGGTCACCTTCATCTAAAATATTTTGTTGCCATATTTGTCGTCGTATTTCTGCCAGAATTGGACATCTTGCGATGAAATGAACTATATTTTCCCTTTCGTTGGTATTGCACATGGAGCAAATCAGGGCTAAGTCATTGCGGTGCGGTATGAAATTCAGAGATAACAACTCTCCTCTTGCTCGGAACAGGAAGGATATTTGTTCATAGCTAAAATTGTCGTTGAAATAGTTGCCTTCTCCTAGATCGTATTGGAGTTTTGAATATATTTCTCTGTGAAGTGAACTTCTCGCCTTCTCTATATTGTCTTCCCTTGCTTTGTAATGTAGGCTTTCAAGTAGATTACAGAGAAAAGGTTTCCACTCTGTAACATTTTCCAAAGTCAAGCTGAAAGGTATTTCGCAAGTGTCTGCTAAATTTTTCCATTCTTCAAACCATGAACTTTGGGACCTTATAACTGATACTGCAATCCTCCTTGCAATTTTATCGGAATAAAGACTAAATCATTATTTATTCGGCGATGCGAAAGCAGTTGCATCTGCAAAAGTTGAATACGATGCTCATACGGTGGAAGGTCATAAGGATCAGTCCAAGGAAGTCCCTTGAGAGCAAATCTAATAAATCTTCGCTGTATACTTTCTATTCTTGTATTGTGGACTGCATAATAAGGAGACCATACTTGAGAAGCATATTCTAGATGGGGTCGAACATGACAGTTATACAGCGAAAGAGTGACGTAGGGGTCCGTAAAATCCTTAGCCCATCTTTTAATAAAGCCAAGCATTGAATTTTCTTTACTAACAATGTAATTGATATGAGATGTAAATTCTAAATTGGAACTAAAGTAAACGCCGACGTTCAACACCTTCTTTGCTCATGCCCTGCACTACTTCATAGGAGGAAAACTCATCTCGGTGAATTCTTCTTCGATGATACTAGCGACCTAGCTTACATAGACCCCAAAAGTCTTTCAAAATACATTAAAAGTTCCACGTGGTTTGACTAGCAGGTGATCAACCGGCTAGTCCCGTAATGGAAGATTAATAAGTGATCAACTCGTTAATCTTACATCGGGTTTCTGAGATCAGTAGGTGATTAACTTGCTGATCTCTGTGGTATCACAATGGGCCCTTGTGGCCTAAGTGTGTTAGGCAATGTACTCATTGACTGACAGCCACTTCCACCTAACCTAACCTAAACGCCGAGGTCCTTAATACTGGACACCTTGCATAATATTTGATGAGAAATCGAGTAATTATGCAAAGCCGGTGTACGTTTCTTCGAAAAAGTTATACTTTGACATTTGCTTGGATTGAGAATCAATCCATTTTTATCGCACCATGTGGCAAAATTTTCAACATCAGATTGTAAAATAAGACGATCGGCTGCGCAGAATATTTTCTTGAAAATTTTCATATCATCCGCGAAGATCAAAATTTCGCTCGATGACAAGCTAAAAGTAACATCATTAATGGCTAGAATAAAGAGGATAGGGCCAAGGTGACTACCTTGTGGTACTCCTGAGTGCGCCTTAAAGGAGTCTGAAAGAAAGCTTCTAAATTTTACCACATATGATCTATCAGTAGGGTACGATCTGATCCAATCAACGAAGGTCGAAGGGAATCCATATGCATTTAGTTTATACAATATAATATCGTGAGATAGTTTATCGAAAGCCTTTGAAAAGTCAGTATAAATACAATCTAACTCTTGCCCGCTTTCAAGCGCGTTTGAACATTTATGAAGGAAATATACAAGGTTTGTTACTGTTGATCTTTTCTGTACAAAACCATGCTGCTGTTTGCAAATTATATTTTTAATATCGAAAGTTAAGCTTTCACAAACAAGCTGTTCAAATAATTTGGGGATACACGAAAGCTTAGATATGGGTCTATAGTTAAGGATATCTGATTTAATACCTTTTTTAAATACAGGTGTAATAAAAGATCTTTTAAACAGTAAAGGGAATCGACCAGAATCTAACGATAATGAAAACAAATAATGAAGGGGAAATGCAATTTGGGACTTACACTTTTTTTAAATTATTAAATTATTGGAGGGATGCCATCAGGGCCAGCAGAGTAATCATCGTTCAAAGATGAAATAATGTTAAGGACTCTTTCTAGGATAATTGGAACATTATTAAAATTAACTTTAGGACATTTACGTAGAAACTCGAAGTAACTACGATCTATACGAACAGTAGAATCAGAGAAGGAATTACAAAAATGATGAACAAAAGCGTTGCAAATGTCGGATGTTTTTGTCAATGTGTCATTACCATATGTAAAATTATCTGGGTATCCATCCGAATCTTTCTTTGAATTGACAAAGTTCCAGAAACTTTTTGGATCATCCCTTAATGAGTTGCCCATTCTGTGAACATAACTTGAGTACAGAGTTTTTGATAGTGATTTAAATTCATCAAAAAAAAAAAGATGTAAGAAAGGTGATCAGATTCAGAACGCGTCTTAATGTAAGTCCGCCAAGCACTATTTCTTTTGTTGCGAAGCTTTTTTAGTTCCTTAGTGTACCATGGGTGATTAGAGCTCATATTCTTTGAAATTTTGAGGGGTATAGCTTTGTTCATGCAGTCGTTAAGAATAAAATAAAAGTAACTAACTGCTTCGTCAATATTAGTGAAAGCTGATATGTTATTAATATTAGATCTACTTACTTCATCAGAAAGCATTTGAAAGTTAGTCTTTCGATAGTCAAATATATGCGAGCAGTCATATGAATTACTATAACTATGAATGTGACCGCTTAGGTCAAGGAAAATGTCTAGAGGAGGGTGATAGTCATCTACATTAGTAATGCCGGAATTAGATTTAAGAACGACAGTACTAACAGCGTCAGAGGTAAAGACTAAATCGAGATTTCGATTTAAAAAGTTTTTAATACAACTCACTTGTTGTAAGAAATTAGATAATCCAATAAGATAAGCTCTTGTTGAGAGGATTCCAAGGAAGCTTTCTGAAATGAACAGTCAATTGATGGAGACCAATCTATATAAGATAGATTAAAGTCACCCAGCAGTAAAATATTTATATCTAAAGAAGAAAGATTGTTTAAATAATCTAACACTAAAGCCACTTCATTGTAGGCAGGGGCAGAACTTTTTGGGGGAATGTACGTGCCAATTACATAGACTGTCTTAGACTCAAAGGTAACTTCAATGCAAATTAGATCTATTGTTAAAGTAAAGGGAAAAGTGATATTAGACGACAAAAAGCTATTGCGACAAGCTATGAGAACACCGCCTCCTACGTCTGCGTCTACATGAGAATGGCGGTCCTTTCTAAATACTTGAAATTCTGAGTTAAAAAGTTCTGTATCCAGAATGCCTGAATGAAGCCAGGTTTCTGTAAGAACAAAAATATCATGGGCAAAAGCTTGAGAATTAATAAAAAAATCAGTAATTTTACTACGAAGCCCCCTTACATTCTGGTAAAATAGGGAAAGTCTTATTAGTTTTTTGAAACATTATTGACGGTACTATTTTCAACACGGTTCTTCTTGGAAAAACCAACAAATTCTTTTAAAAGAGTGCCTGAAGGCCAGAAAATACGTTACTATAGATGACGTTGCCTATATAATATATATTATGACGCTATTAATATTTAAAATCTGTATTACCCCAGTGATTGGAGTCATTACTGGACACTGGCTTATCGTCTCGAACAATTTCTGCAGGAGTTGCATGGGCGTGGTGCCCGTGTTGTGATGGTCATATCTGTCTATTAAGTGGTTCGAGTCGCAAGGACAAAAAAACATGTTCTTCCTTGTATCGCCTTTCGCGAGGAAGTCGCAAGCGCTTTCTAACTTAGCCATACGGAATCGGCAGAAAATTGTAGGGCCTAAAAATTCGTTGGGCTCCGAGGTTGCACTTAAGCTATTTTTTTTTTTTATTGTTTTTGATTTATTTCCCATAGACGGAAAGGAAAAGCAATCCATTACCTCACACCTCTTGTTCGAAAGCGCAATTTTTTTTTGAAAATCCCAGTGATGATGACCTAGTGATGGTATTGGCACTCACTGTCTCTGACCAAATTAGTGAAGTATTTCCTCGTAAATTCATTTGCCATCACAATATACAATGGATACAGTGGCTTTGCTGAATCAGCCATTTTCCTGAAAGCCAAAATTTTATCCTCGAAAATGTGCAATGAAATTTACCAACCATCGGATGTATTCCGTCCTGTGCGGTACGTATTTTACGAGTGTAAAAGCCATATTACATTTTATATGTGTGATCTTAACTTAATCATGGTTCTTGAAGTTGGCGTGCAATTTGCATGGAGCGAAAGACAGTCGTCGAGTTAGCAAGCCGCAGGAAATTGTCAAATAATATTTATTTATTATTTTTTTTTTATTTTATTGACTTCAAATTTTAATATAAATAACTCACAATTTTCTGCTAAATTTTATCTAAAGTTTTTAACGGCCAGTGGCCGTCTACCAGACTGGCATTTGTACTATTAAAGTATTAAAAATAGAGAAAAGTTAATGCTGGACTTTCAGAAATAAATTTCACAATTTGCTATTTGTTCTTTTGCGTCCTTAAAAGGATTCATGAACAATACAAGATCGTAAGGCGTTCAACAATATTGATATAAAAGGTCCCATCCTCGTCCTACATTCAACATGTTTATAGTTTCCTCTAAACTAAATATTTCCAAACCAAAGAATCGCTTCTGAAATTCTTTTAGAATTGGACAGACTCACAAAAAAAGGAAGACATCTGCATACTCTCTGCGATTGAATAAACCACACAATATTGGAAGATCAGGGTGATGAGGGATGAAGTTCAAACCGATGCGATGCGATGAGATGATAATCTTAAAAATTATGCTTATTTTGCTTGTGGTGTTATCGGCAATAAAGTTAGTCTTATGATCTAAGTAGTGGTTTACTTTACTGTAGTATACTCTATATATTGATGATTAAGCTGCATACTTATCGTACGTCCTATTTCCGATTTTCATTAACAATTCGTCCAACTGCATCTTAAGGGATGAAACGCTTTCTTGGGCTGATATTGTTAAGGCCATTGTGCAATCGTTCGCTAGATTGTACCACTCTCTTACGCACGCTCCTCCAGAATTATTGAGGTGACGAAGCACTAGCTTTGGAATCGTATTTTCTCCCATTGACATAACTTTTGTCACATAGTTGAAGTGCAATTTTGAGTGTCCAAAAATAGAGGTGCTATTCCGGTTTCCAAGTGCAGCATATAGATGGGTGACGTATTCGGCAGCTTTTAATGAAGAAACGGAGCAACTTTTGCACGGTGTCAAAGGGGGGGGGGGGGGGGGGGAGGGGGGGGGGTATTCCCATACTTACGCTCCGTAAAAAAGAAGAGCGATTGCGGTGGCACGGAAGACTTTGAATTTAGCTGTAT
Source organism: Melanostoma scalare (assembly GCA_949752695.1). NCBI lineage: Eukaryota > Metazoa > Arthropoda > Insecta > Diptera > Syrphidae > Melanostoma > Melanostoma scalare. Next base: position 56,653,216 of record OX456985.1, read on the forward strand.
GCGAAACGTTATTTCTCCACACAGTACACATTGCACGCTTAGCTTCCGCTACTTTTGCTTGGAGGTGTTTATGTAGATTTAGATTTTGAGTAATCAAGACCCCCAGATACTTGTACTCCTTTACTATTTCCACTGCTTCCCCTTGGAATGTACACTTTTCAGTTCTAGAGTATCTTCCACCACCACTTATAAATATCATTATTTTGGATTTCAAAAGGTTAACCGATAGGTTCCAGGTTTTGCAATAGCGTTGAAGCCTATTTATCATCAACTGAACCCCTTCTATAGATTCGGCTAGGAAGACTATATCGTCCGCATACATAAGACATGGTATGGGTTTTCCACTCAGCACTATACCACCTTTCACTGACTCGGTAATGTTATTTATATACAAAACGAAGAGAAGAGTGCTTAGGACGCATCCTTGCTTAACTCCCACCAAAGTATTAAACTCTTCCGAAAGCTGTTTTCCATCCCACACTCGTGCGACGTTTTTTTTCATACATAGCTTGAATTACTGGAATGGTTTTTGTTTAAATTCCATATTCATAGAGCTTGTAAAAGAAAGTTTCCCGTTGAATGGAGTCAAACGCTGCCTAAAAGTCGACAAAAAAGGCATACAGCTTTTTGCTATTCTTTTTTCGGCGATGTTAATTAAATTTAAAGAGCTTTGTCTCAGTATTTAAAAAAGAAATGCCCCTGTAGTTTGTTGGGTCATCAAGGTTGCCTTTTTTATGTAGAGGAAAGATGATCGCTGATTGAAAACTCTCGGGGCGTCTGCTGTTTCGAAAATTCTGTTAAATTCGACAGTAAGAAGACGAACAAATTCAGGGGTAAGATGTTTGAAAATTTCAAAAGGTATTCTGTCCTGCCCAGGAGCTCTGCCATCCTTAGAGTTTTGTATAACTGTTTCCACTTCGACGAGGGAAATTTTTACATCAAGAACTTCATCAACTATTAATGTAGTTGTATACTGCATTGGGGGCGATATTTCACTTGCGTTTAGGAGAGTCATAAAATGAGTTTTAAGGTGATCTATGTGTAGAACTGTCAAAATTTTGAAAAAAGAAAATATTTTTTTCTTAATTAATTTTTTTTACATAATTTTGCCCCATTTAGGGCTATTTTTTCTTAACATATTATTACTTACTTACTTAGGTGGGCATTACAGTTCGGGGTGAACCTGGGCCTCAACCAACATCCTTCTATAACGATTACCACTTCGGGCGAGCTCTCTCCAGTTTCGCACTTCAAGTCGGTTGAGGTCTTCATCCACTTGATTGCGCCACCTAAGACGAGGTTTCCCCTTCCGCGATTTCCCTGCAATGTGCTTTCGAACACCCGACGAGCCGGAGCGTTTGGGTCCATCCGCTCTACATGGCCCAACCATCGTAGCCTCGCGATGCGTACTCTTCTGGCTATGCCCATGTCGCGGTACAGCTCATACAGCTCGTTGTTGTATCTTCTTCCCACAATGTCTTCGCATACGGAACCAAAGATCATTCGGAGAATTTTTCTTTCGAAACGACCAAGAGTTTCCTCATCCGCTTTCGATAAGGTCCATGCTTCGGCGCCGTACAGCAGGACTGGGATGATTAAGGTCTTATACAAGGTCACCTTGGTTTTTCTGGAGAGGGTTTTGTTTCTCAATTGCCTTCTTAACCCAAAGAAGCAACGGTTGGCAAGAGTTATTCTCCGTTTGATCTCCGCACTGATGTTGTTGTTCGTGTCTACAGCGGATCATAGGTAGACGAAGTCCTGTACTACCTCGAAGTTATGTCTGTCTATTGTGACGTTTTGTCCAATTCGTCGATGTTCTGTGTCCTTGTTTGATGACAGCATGTAATTCGTTTTGCCCTCATTAACCATCAAACCCATTTTTGCCGCTTCTGTTTCAATACTCGTAAAAGCGAGTCACTCTTTTTTCTTCCTATTACGTTAATATCGTCTGCGTAGGCGAGTAATTGTACAGACTTTTGAAAGATTGTTCCTCTAGTGTTGACGTTTGCGTTTCTTACAATCTGTTCAAGTATGATGTTGAAGAAATCGCATGACAGTTTGCCGCCTTGCCTAAAGCCTTTCTCGACATCAAAGGTCTCGGTGAGTTCTTTACCGACCTTAACGGAGCAGCGTGAATTCTCCATCGTCATCCTACACAATCGGACAGCTCGTCTCTGTAAATACTGTCATACGCGGCCTTGAAATCGATAAAGAGGTGGTGAATATCGATATTATGTTCTCGGGTTTTTCCAAGATCTGCCGTAATGTGAAAATCCGCCTGACAGCGGATCGCCGTTAAGCAGTCTGCAGAAGTGATCTTTCCTGATCCTCAGTAGCGGCTGTGACTCTACTACTATATTTCCCTACTGGTCTTTACAGACTTGAATTCAGGATTTGCAACCCTGACCCTGGCAGGATCTTTTTACCTTTTCGTAAAACTTCCGAATCTCGTTCCTGTCATGGCACCTATCAATTTCTTTAAACGAGAACTTCGCATAATATAAAATAAATACTAAAATACTAAATCTCGTTATACTGATCGTAAGCAGCCTTTGTTCGTTTTTCCATCAGCGTTTTGTTTGGCTGCATTTGCTTGCCTGTATTCTTCATCGAACCAAAGGTTTCTTTTTAGGGGCCGAGTGAAACCCAAAACCACAGAGGCATCGGTTCTGATGGCTTCCTGGCTTAATTCTGGAGGCATGGGATTCAAGGGTAATTGAAGGGACACTCGATTGGAAAAAGCATTGTCGATCATTATCGTTATCCGAGGCTTTTGGTTGTTTCGGAACCAGATGTTTTTTTGCCAGGTCAGGTCCTTTTGGGATCCCTTCGGACATAAAGGGCTATAATATCCAGTGTCAGTACCCTGCTGCAGTGGTGTGAGAGCTGCCGTTGGGAGCTTATCAGCCACCATCTCTACTTCAATACCCTGTCGTAGTAGTGAGAGACCCTGTCTGAAAGACCTTTAAGCTAAATATGTTGGAGTAGCTCCTTCAGGGGTTTCAGTTTTTATAACCGCTGAAGTCCACCGTTGATTCTATCATTTGAATTCATCCACGGGGTTTCGGGCAGTCAGTCGTTATTAGCAGAGCATTATTGTGTTGATCACATTTCTCTTCTACTGCGTTCCTTTGTCAACGTTCGCACTTACTAGTTTAGCAGGTCAACTCCGGGCGAAGCATCCCAGTGGCCAGTGGAAACCACGTGGAGGTATAGTAAGCACAATTGACGTGAACTATAAGTTGCAACATCTGGGCGCCCCCAAGTTGACACCAGTCAGAGCCTTCCCAAATAGTACACGCCCATCCAATAGTTATTTTATTTTATGCAGCAATCTAGTTATTTTCTATTATATTTTTTTGATTAAGTTCCCATAGACGGAAAGAAAGAACAATCCGTTCCCGCACTTCCTCCGTTCATTCCCTGCTCTTTTTCAAAGGCCCAAGTTGCATCTCTGATATTTTTTTTCGATAATCCGAGTCATTATGACCTATTGGCTCTTATAGGCATAGGCACCCACTGTCTCGGGTCTAATAAGTGAGGCATTTCCTATCGTAATTTCATTTGCTATCACAATAAAACTGCTGTTGCCTGCACTGAAACAGCTATTTTCCTGAAAGCCAAAATTTTATCCTCGAAAATGTGCCATGAAAATTAAACAAACATCGCATGTATTTTGTGCCTTACGCGTGTATTCGAAAAGCCATAGTACATTCCATATGTGTGATCTTAACATAATCATGGTTCTTAAATTTGGCGTGCGATTTTCAAGGAGCAAAAGACAGTTATCGAGCTAGCAAAGCGTGGGAAATTGTCAAATTATATGACATGCTGTTTTGACGATTTTCATTCAAATATATACGACAAATCGTAGTAAAGCTCCTCCTAATTCGTCAGCAGTAAGTTCTTTCGTAGCTAACAGACTCGGACTCTAAAATTAATGTAAGCTTTTGAACTTTGCTATCGTGTTAAATCTTCTGTTTACTTAAGCCTCACCCCAACGGTACTTTGAAGTCGTTTCCTATCCAGTATCTATTGGTGATCCATCATTCTAAAACGACAGAAAAATAAAAGTAAAATAAGCTTCACTCGTTCCTTTTTCCAATCACACCTCGTTTGATTCGCTTGACATCAACATCAACTCTGTTCCCATTGTGTTGGTTCTATTTTATCCAATCAGTTCCTCTCATTCATTAAGTCTTAACGTTGTTTTGAGCTTCAAACAAAGGCTATTTATTTTTTTCTTTATTTTATATTTACGTCACGGAGATAAGCCTTTCTGAGATATTCACGAATTTTGTATGCATAATTATAACACTTAAATTTCCGTGAATTTCTTTCTCTTTGTGGTCGAGAGTGTGGTTCGTATTCGTACACACTTGCTTATTAAAATTGACGAAACGTGATGTGATGCTATCGTTTGGACATCTACAATGACATAAAGACAAAAGTTTCAAAAAAGAAAAAAAAAAAAAAATAACCCATGGAGAACAACAACAACAATCGGAGATATTGTGTGCGTCGTGCCAAAGACCAATCCTCTGCGTATGGCCGAACATAAAAATGTTGACATGTTCATTAGATACATCAAAAACATGTTTCGGTACAGCTCGTGTAAATTTATTACAATGTTCATCGGTGTTTCTGTTACTAGGTTAGTATGAACGAGTTTGTTTCTCTCTCTCTCTTTAGTGGTGCGCGGTACGACATCAATTAAATGTCTTGGAATCTCCAAATGTACCCTAGTTGGTAGAGTGTAGGCACTAGGCAGAGATCATGAGTGGCTAATAGACCTCACAAGAAGCTGTAAGACAATTGACTTCGTACAAGCGCACTTAAGGCCACACATTATATCCCATATACTCTGCGGAAGCAAGTGTTGAAAAGATTGAAAGAACAGCCAAGGCAGAGCGATCTTCAAGAACAGGAGTATGAAAACTTTTTCGAATGAAGTAGAATTTGAATCCAAACATTCAGAAAACTAGCAATGCAATGAAATTAGACTTTTGACTTCGAAAAAATGTACAAAAAAAACTTTTCTTCGGTGCAAGCCCTCAAACTCGTTGTGATGGGTCGCCAGTCAAAAATGAATCGCCTATCCATTTTCTGTGAGTGGTGACCCCGAATTGTCAGGTTTGTTATTTTTTTTTTGTTTGGTAAAAAAAGCAAGTGACATATCGAAGAGTTACATTACAGACTAAAAGAAAACAACGATAAGGCATTTTTTTAGGTCAAACTGCTAAATAACAGAAAATCTTAAATTTCTACTTCGATCTTCGGCAACTGATAGTTTTGAATTTTAATGCGATCTCTGTTCATTTTTCCAGCAAGAATATGATGTTTGCAGTTGCACTAATGTGTGAATTCTGCTCTGCTCTGCTAGCCTCAGGTTCAGCTTCAACGAAGAACCGCATTCAGAAACTTGACACTCAATTTACTTTTCACAGATATTATCAGGTATTGTTTTATATTTGTTGACTTATGTTAAATGTTTACCATCAATAGATATCTTTGTGCTAATATGCGCTGGGTAGAGAAAACATCAAAATACTTTTTTTAAAAACATTTCTCGAACTTTAAGAACGCAAAAAATCTCCCCATCAAGCTTTAATTATGGCGAAAAAATTGCAGATAACATTTTCTTTGCTTCGACTTTTCGGGTAAGGCACAAATTCTTTGCCTCTCAACACGGAGTAAAACGAAAAATATTTTACTGGTGAAAGCAATTTTCAACTATTGGACTTGATTCAGCTCTTTCTCAATAAGAATGTTGTTTTATACGAAATAACAGTCTTTGATTACTTCTGTGTCTACAAGTTGAATAGAGGCAAAAAACGTTTATTTTAAGTTGTTACAGTTTCTTCAATTGTTCCATTTTTTCCCTACGAAACAAATTATAACCGAATCCACGACTTGGATTGTTATAAACTTATATCTCAATTAATCGCAACGAATGATTACTTAATCATTACATAGTACAAAACATAGTCGCTTCCCGCTGTCTGTCTGTATGATTATATAATAAACGGGAATATGCACGGGAACATACACGGGAGCTTATAAACTGTTTGATCGATTTCAAAGTTCTTTCACCGTTACAACGCTAATCATTTCCATATTCCCACGGGAACAGGAGCGAAAACTTAGTGTGTGTAATGAAAAGGCTCCCAAATTACTGAGCCAATTTTAAATAATTTAGGAACAAAAATGGTTTAGAACCAGAGAAATGACATAGGCAGTATTTCCTTTTCATTTTCTTACGGGAGCTAAGAAAGTACTTGACTGGCTTCCAAAACTACTCAGCCGATTTGAATAAAATTTGAAACAGGCTGGTCTAGAACCTAAGAAATGACCTATATTTCATCTCAATATTCTTTCGGGAACAGAAACAAGAACGCGAACATAACCGGGAACTTAGAAAACACTGGTACCATTTTAAAAATTCTGGCGTTTCAAGAGCGTTTCACTAACATCGAGTAACATAGACTTTATTTTATCCCTATATTCCCACAGAAACTGGACGCGAACGGTAACATGACCGGGAACTTAGAAAGCACTGGTACCATTTTACTTTTCACGCCAAGAGTGCTTCATTGTCCCTGAGTAACATAGAATATATTTCATCCGCATTTCCCCACTTGAACGATAGTTGTCAAAGATTTTTGAGGAACACCTGAGAAAGTTGACTTTATAAGCCATAGTAAAATCTTTTACAAGTTAGTTAGTTTTTTTTTTTTTGGTTTAAAATTCAAATATTTAATAATATTAATAATATTTGGCTTGGCCTATGGCCGTCTACCAGGTTGACAATTTATAATTTTAATTTTAAATTTATTTGTAATCAAATGAAACATAATTATTAAAAATTAAAAATCACCCTCTAAAATTCGTTTTCGGTATCGAAGTGCAGCTACGGTGTAGTTGAACAAAGCATGAAGAATCCCATCCTCTTTCTATGTTTAAAACTCTTAAAGCTTCTTCCTCTTCAAGGACATCTTTTAAAAATATTATTGTACGAAATCCCTTCAAAATTGGACAAACTGCAAGAAAATGGAAAACACTTTCTCTAGTGCCCATGTTGCAAAGTTCGCAGAGTGTTGGTAGCTCGGTGCGGTGGGGAATGAAATTTAAGCTGAGTATCTCACCTCTTATTCTAAATATAGTACTGATTTTTTCCACAGAGTAGCAATTAAGGAAGTATGTATTTTTATCAAGGTGGTAATTTAGTCTGCTATAATAGTTTCTGAAGACAGACGCTCCAGCCTCTTCAGTATATCTTTCATAGGATAATTGACCTACTTTCTCCAACATTGAATTAAATTTCTCTCTTAGCGTGAAGGGTTGTTTGTTTGGCTGCGATGCAATTTCATTCCACACTTTTCAGAAATCCCGTTGAATTTAATAACATTTTTCAGAGCTATGTGAGGTATTGTTGTGTCGCCCATCTCCAATACTTTTATAACATAATCGAAGTGCATTTTTAAGGTATGTAGGAACATAGGTGGAGTACAAGTTTCAATGTATAACATATAATTTGGAGTGTTTCTCGATAATCGAAACATCTTCTTCAAAAAGTATCGTAGAAACTTTTCAACAGAATCGTATGATCTATAACCCCATACCTGAGCTACGTAGAGTTGTATAAATGTATGCAGTTGAACGGAAAACCTTTTGTTTTGCAGTATGTGAAATGTTGTTGTTCTTAATGCAACGATCCCATATCGATGAAATGGCTCGCTTAGCATCTGCTAGTTTTCTTGAAGATGTGGACTTATGTTTAAATTTGCTGATATTAGCATTCCAAGATACTTGTACATCATCACCGTTTGAAGTTTCATTTTTCCAATCGCGAGTAGCCATCTCTAAAAATCATAATTTTAGATTTCTGTAGGTTGACTGTTAAATTCCAGCTTTTACAGTATAAGTCGAATCTGTTGATCATTCGCTGTAGACCGTCCACAGAATCACTCAGGAAAACAATGTCATCTGCAATCTGCATACATTAAAGCTGGAATTGTTACTCCGTAGAAGTTTATCCCACCATGTACTGCATCAATTACATCATTAATATACAAAATGAAAAGCAATGCGCTAAGTATACACCCTTCATCCCTGTTTGACTCCCATGGTCGTTTCAAATTCATCCGAGATTTGATCTACATCCCAAACAAGTGCAATATTATTCTCATAGAGTGCTCTCAGAATATGTATAATTTAGGTTGATACACCAATTTTGCGCAGTTTATAAAAAAGGCTTCGCGTGAAATCGTGTCAAATGCCGCACGAAAATCGACGAAAAATTCATAAGATTTTTTGTTTTTATCTTTAAATGTAGCAGCGATGTTGGTAAGCGTAAATATTTGGTCAATTGTGGAATAACCTTTTCTGAATCCAGCTTGAAATTCTGTCAGAATCTTCTTTTCATTGACCCTATCACTGAGTCTTTTTTAAATTAAAGCTGCAAACAACTTGGCGGAAGTTTTTAGAAACGATATACCCCTGTAGTTTGCTGGATCATTTTAATCACCTTTTTTGTGCAGTGGAAAAATTATAGCTTTTCTAAAATTTCAGGAACCTGGGTATTGTCAAAGATCCGATTGAACTCTTCTGTAAGTGATTTTAAGAATTCATTTGTAGAGTTTTTATAGAATTCAAAAGGGATTCGATCATTTCCTGGTGCCTTATTTGATTTGGTGTTGTTAATCGCTTCCTGAATATCTCGGAGTGTAAAAGGGCCATCTAGTTTATCATCCAAAGTCATGGGTTCCGCATAATGAACCTGAGAAAGCTTTTAGAAAATAGAGCATAGCCGTCTCAGTTGGTATTATCATGTGCAAAGAAGAGATCCAGAGAACCCCGACGAAAAGGCAAAAGTGTACAACGCGGTCACCAAGATCCGAAGCTGTGTACCCCATTAAGTGGGATAACTGTGGTCTCTTTGATATTTCGATATCCGTAACTACGGAAAAAAGGAAGAAAAAGAAGGAGAACGAAAATCATCGTGAATAAATGTAGCAAATAATTTTTAGCTTTTGTTATTAAGTTGATTGCCACAGATGGTGATGCGGGCTCGTTGAATAATTTGTATGTTGTATTTGTGGTATCCTGTTGAAATTTAATTTAACATAGGGTCATCGGGCAGAGCTTAAAGCCATATTGGGAATCAAGTCAAAAAGAATAAGAAATACTAAGGTGCGTCCTAAACAGTACTATTGGTCTCACAAAAAGCTTTCCAAAGAACAAGATGCGCCAGATATTATTTTACTCCAGTGGTGGTGAGGAATAAAAAATAATCAAAACGTAAAAATAAACCGAAGTTCAAACCCTTTTAGCACGTTTTTCCCATTTAATTGCATAGGCAAAATTGTTTCGTCTTTGATTTATTAGCTTTTGCAGTTATGAAATATATACACACTAAATTGTATAGCCTATATTTAATTACACGTGAATCAAATTGCGTATACAAGTCTACCTAGAAACTGCTTGAAATGGGAAGGCGTGTAGTTTGTTGACCTTTAAATGGACATAAAAGGACCTTTTATGTGTGTGTTTTTATTTAAAATTTTTATTTATTCAAAAAATGGAATGGTGGACTTAGTTCCAATGATCTGGGAATGTCGAAAGTGTCGTTCGAAGAGTTAAGGCCAAACATTAGAACAACGTGCTTCAAACTGAATACTGAAAGTATAACGCTTAAGCGGTGCAGTATCCCATTTCAATGCTGAATGAAATCACATCACAGAAGATGATTTTTTGAGTCCTTCAAATTTAACATGCATTGGTTTTATGAAAATATTTCAAAAAAATATCCAAAATAAAGGCACGTATAGTACTAACCACACACTTCACTTGCATCAAGGGGCTCTATTTTCGCACAAGTTTCTAAAGTTTAACGTTCGGACCTCAGCTCTTTCGTTTTCCACTTATGTGCCTCAGAATTTCATTGTATTATTTTATTCGTTAGTTCCACTCACTAAAGCATCTCAGTAGAGTCTTATGATCGTATAGCTCTAGCTAAGTTTACCAAAGTTTCGAAAATAGATAGGCGCAGCACAACGGTGAGCACCGGAGACTAGCCCATTTCTTTCAACCATACTTTGTGAGGGAATTGAAGGCACCAACTTTTGCCGATTCCGAACGGCTAATCGAGAAAGAGCTTTTCATGACATGAAATTACAATCGGAGAAATTGCGATTTCCTCTACAAGGGCGATACTTGTAGATAACAATTTTTGTCTTTGGGGTTTGAACCTCAAACCTACCACGTAACATTACAAAATGGCCGACATTGAAAACGTTGAATCTAATTAGATGATGCCTGTTCATTTCATCCAATGGCATAATTCTATTGATAAAAAATTCTAGAAAACAAATACAAGAAATTTTTAAATGTCATTGACAGCTTTACGTCTGTCTACCTAATTATAAAACTGGCAATTTATCTTTTATCTATGTACATATATAAAAATCAATGCCACTTTTCGTTGTAGCTTTATAAATCAAGAACGGGCTCACCTATCCAAACCAAATGCTTAGGCTTTTTTTTTTTTTTTTTAGATTGATAGATGGTTTTATTATTCATTCATACAATTTAACAACTATAAATGCAATATGTACAATGTTTTAATATTGAATGAAATGTGTACATTCAGTAACTATGAAAGTTAGTGTTGAATGACACGATTATAAAAATTTTAATACAATTAAATATCTAGTGTGGGATGGCAACCAGTATAAAAGTATTTAAAAAAAAAAAAAACATTAATTAAAAGCGAACAATAGAAAAAAGTTATTATTTCAAAAATATAAACTTAACATAACCAAAATAATATGCTTTAATTTTAACGAAAAGTTTTACTATGAGTATTAACGATCAATAGGATAAGGTTCTTAAAAAGATTCAATACATTCATAGTCATGTGTGAATAGCCAGTCTTTAATTTTTTTCATAAATAAACTAAAAGAAGAAGTTTGTCTTATAGATAGCGGTAATTTATTGAAAAGTTTCGGAGCTGTAACTGTGAAAAAACGAGAGAAGTGTGTACTTCGTGCAAATGGTACATTAACAAGATGAGCGTTATTTATACGGAGACTGTAAAGCTGCGAGTTTCTAGATGGAATATTGCCACTTTGTTTAAAGAACTCTCTTAAAACTTTGAAAACATAGAGGTGTCTTATTGGTAAAATTTGCAATTCCTTGTATAATGGCCAACTTTCAGCAAAACGATTCTTATTACAAATTATTCTCATAACATGTTTTTGAGCTATCATGAGGGGTCTGAAAGTATTCGTATAAGATCCCCCCCAGCTAGAAATTCCATATTGAAGCTTTGAATGAGCAAGACCGTTGTAGATTAGTTTTAAAACTTTTTTTGAACAAAATGGTTTTATTAGGTACATTTTACGAGTAACCAACATCATATACGACTTCAGAGAGCGAATATGTTCTTTCCAATTTAAGTTGAAATCGATTAAAACTCCCAGGTATTTGAATTTCATCACTGACTCAATTTTAAAGCAACTATCGGAACATAAATCATGAGAGTAGAAATTGCGTTCACCACATTTATGAATCGGTAAGCAAAATTGTTTACAATTATGAGCATGAAAACGAAGGTTATAATCAAAAAGGCTGTTATCAGAAATTTTAAAAGCTACTAATTTTGTTTTCTCGCTCAAAATTAGATTATGAGCAGCAAACCATGTCCTCAGGATTTCTAAATCTTCTTCAATTTTGGCAACGCAATCAAAACTAGTATTAAATTGATATGTATATGCTACGTCATCTGCAAAAGCAGTTGGAGAACCGTTTAATTTAAGATTAAAAAGAGAATTTATGTAAACTAAAAAAAATAGTGGGCTAAGAACGGAGCCTTGAGGGACCCCATTTCTTAGAAATAGAGGATTACTAAAAGTTCCGTTTATATTTACTTTTTGTTCTCTATCCTTTAAGTAGGATTGAAGCCATTTGAACATAACACCTCGAAAACCAGCATAATACAGTTTGTTTAGCAAAATGTCATGGTCAACCATATCAAATGCCTTAGTCATGTCCACAAAAAGAGCCATGGTAGTTTTTTTTTACAATTTAAACTGCTATATAATTGCGTACACAGCTTAAAAATAGCATCTTCTGTAGACTTTCCTGGTCGCTTTGTTTGAACTGTTTAGTAGATGGTTTATGTGAAGATTGCACAAAATCGGTCGAGCGGTTTTTCATTTATCACATTTCTTGTAACAAATGAATTCAATAATTTTAAATTTAAACTTAAATTATGTTCAAGGGGATTTTGCTGTCGAGTTAAAACTTTTTTCAGTGTTGACTCTTTAATTGTGTTTTTTAATTAAATGGAACCGGCTGGTATCCTATCGTATCGCCTGAGTCTGAAAGGTGGTTCTTTGATTGTATATATAATATATGAAAAAATTAAATATATATTCAAAAATTACGAAGTTGTAGTATAAATGCAATACTTTAATCGAGTTTCGTGCACAAGCTTAGCGGAAAAACTAACAATCTAAATTTTCGTGCAGAAAATTAACGTATTGCTATAAGGTTAACTAAGATTTTCAGCTGTGCATCAATGCAGCTACTCTGAGGCTGGCCTTTTTTTCGTTTACTTTGTCACAACTCGATATGAAAGACGATGAATGTTTTTTTTTTTGTTTGAATCACACTTTATTCTACCTTTTTCGCGGTTACGAGCATCGTGATTAGTGATCATTAAGGGATCACACTTGTCTGCTTCATCCTGGTGATCAACCTGTAGCGTGGATCGCAGAAAGCGTCACGTTCGTTGGCGAGGTTTTCGGTTTTGATATGTTTTATGTCTGAGGCCAACCAAATGCAGATGGTATTTCATTTTGTTTGAAACACATACGTGGACATACAAAACCTTTGATGTGTGTATTTGAGGATATTTTCATGAGCTGGATCACGTTCGCATTGTATATTGTCAATCGTAATATTTCAAGCGGTGTTTCACGTATCGGGTCTGAGTTGCTCACTATCTCTGTCATTTTCTTTCTCTCTGTCTGTATGTTTATCTCTTTCTCTGTCTATCTGTTTGTTTGTCTGTGTATCTCGGTCTGAGCAGTAAGCTGAAGAGAAAAAGACAATATCTCAAGTGAAGAACTAGCTAATAAGGCGAAATGTTTCTGGCTAAAACCAATAGATACAAAAAAAAATCAAGTCAACACTACTAGTTTTACTCGAAGCCGTTCACTATAATCGATTGATGCTCTCCTGATTTGGAATATATTGGCAAGATCTACTTTGAGGATATTGTTAGTCGTCTTTAAAGCTTGGTGAGACAGTGCCTGATGCGCAATGCGTTGATCTTGCAGTCTTTTTCAGTTTTCTTTTAGCTTTTAGGTTGTGCGTTTTTCGACATAAGCCGTTGTCACTATTTTGATAGGCGAGTTTAAGCATTTATGTTGTTCGATTCCGATGGTCTATGAGAGTACAGGAGAAATTTGGTCTCTTAAACGGTACTGCGGGTGGCAGTGGTGCTAAGGTAGAGTATTTAGTCGATAGGGCGGACGACTGGATTTAAATCCCTCACCGAGTGTCTACGTTTCTTTCAGCCTGCCAGTTTTATCTGAACGTCGTGGCCGCCCTTAAGGTTATAAACGAAATTGCAACCACCTTATTTCCTTCTATAACGCCACAAAAAAGGAAAAAATGGTCGCCTAGTAGTACAATGAACCGGAACTTAATCAGAAAGCTTCAGCTTAATATTAGCCCCCTCTATTTCAAAAAAATATTCAACAGTATTGTGGAAAAGACTGAAATCAAACATAAAATTTGTCAACAAGTTGCGGGTGGATAGTTGAATGGTTGAATAGATTTTCCGAAGCAAAAAGAAAAAATCGAATGAAAAAGAAGTTGCATGTCTCCACTATCATTTACTTCGAAAAAACATGAAACTGAAGAAGATACTTAGCAAGAAGTTCCATGCCTCTTTTCTTCTTGTGCTTTTATCAAGCATAAGAAACTATCCAACAGAAAAACTGCTATAAAACATCATTCAAAGGCCATCATGAATATGAATATGTAAGTATGAATAATTATTCTCAATCAAAAAGACAATTGAATCAAACAATGTCTTGAAATAAGTAGTTTTGTTTGTTTTATCAACCCAAAATAGATGGCGTTGTTGAGACCTTTACTTCAACATCACTTCTTTTCTAAAAAAGGGCCTTGCTGTTATGAATGCAGCTTATTATTGTTATTATTATTGTTTATTTCATCAATCAGAGATACATAAGCTCTTATAGACTAGATATAAAATGAATGTATTCAATTATGATAAGATGACATTTAATAAATATATTTTAAAAGCTTCTCTTGAGCAATTATTAAAAATATCAATATTACTACTAACAAGGTTGGTTTCTCTGATGCAACGAGAAATTGGTTCATTCAACCCGTAGTTTACTCGATGAAATTATTCTTGTAGTAAATAAGAACTACGTAAATTTCTTTGAGGAACACGTAAACGGATTAATACTAACAAATCTGGACTTTTAATATGATGTGTGAGAATATCTCTAATAAACATTATTGGGAAGCAAGTACGTCGACTCTGGAGACTCTTAATACCAAACAAAAAACACCAGGTTTCATAATTTGGCCTTTCAATTCGCCAATTGAGTTTAAAGAACAAAAATCTAGAAAATTTTCTTTGAACTTTTTCAATTCTATCGCTATGATTTTTATAGAATGGATTCCATACTATACTGGAATATTCAAGCACAGATCTTACCAATGAATTAAAAAGCGCTTTTAAAGAGTACGGATCTGTAAATTCTTTTGAATTCCTTATTATGAATCCTAACATTTGGTTAGCCTTATTGACAATATAGTCTATGTGAGGCAGGAAAGTAAGTTTTGTATCAAGGATGACACCATCAAGGTCCTTCTTACATTCGACACGATCAAGTATGATATTGCTGATCACGTAACTAAAATCAATCGACTAATTATGTCTGAAACATGACATTATTTGACATTTAGAGACATTCAAACTTAGAAGATTAGAATTACACCATTTTGACAACCTATTTAAGCCAAATATAGTTTGAGATCATCTGCAAACAACAAACAGGATGAAGATTCGAAAGTTGAGGGAATGTCATTAATAAATAAAAGAAACAGCTATGGACCCAAATGGCTGCCCTGTGGCACACCTGATGGGACTTTGATCTTTGCAGAAGTACAGCTATCAATCTTTACTATTTGAACCCTATCTGTAAGGTAAGATTTTATCCAATCCAGAAGTTCAGAGTGAAAACCTAATGAGGACAATTTGTGCAAGATCAAATGCTTTAGCGAAATCTGTAAAGATAATATCCGTTTGAATATGATTTTCAAAATTATTTATTACTAGCTGTGCCCGCGACTTCGTCCGCGTTACTTGATAGTGACTTTCGGCAGCATTTCTAATTTTTTAGGATACTTATTTTGCAAATAAGACATATTCATGCGTTTTAGTAAATTATTTTTATATTATTTAATTTCAGTACATTTTTGCACACGACGTTCTTACTTTTTCCTTTTTTTTTGTCAATTAAAATGGTTTTGCGAGTTTGATACACTCTTTTAAACTAAAGTGACAAATCAGTGGGAATTAAAGAAATACGGGGAATCAATAGTTTTCTAATTACGCTGTTCCAGTCATTATTTAAACTTTTATAATGCCCCATCCCAGATGTGTAATTTGTAGCTGTGTACGATTCTAGAATACTCATTATTGGCACTGGAACACCAACTTGCAGCCACTGCTGATAATTCTAAGGAATTGAGAAACTCTATAGGGTATGATGTGACTTGCTCAGTGTCCATAATATTGTCTATTGATAGACATTCGACAACATCCCACAATACGTCAAACATTCGCTTATATGGTTAACTATCTCATTAGTCGGCGCCAAAATCGACTTTCCACACAGTCATTACCGATTGCCAATATTTATTTGAAGATCAAGATACAAATTTCTTCTCAGGTCAACTGTGTAATCAACAATTTGACAGAAATCACTTCACTGTGAAAGAACTTTTGAAATCGGTCCAGTATCTTCAAGGTTCCCGTTTACGTTGCCGTTCCCATAGGATTGTTGGGAAACAAATACAACCCATGTCAAGACTATCTCTGCACCAAAATTCATACAAAAAGGTTCAATAGTATGGGCGGTAGATGGTAACAAAGTAAAACAGACAGACGGAGTTGATTTGGATCTATAATATTAGTAAGTATTTCCGTTCCCATGGGAATATGGGGATAAATTGAAGTTAATGTTACTTTGAGATAGTGTAGCATTCTAACGGGGAAATAATTCTTGAAATCAGTTCTGAAGGGCCCCGTTTACGTTTGCATTCTTGTGGGAATACAGGGATAACATATACTTATAGCCTATGTCCATCTTGAGGCTCAAGACTATGACTCTGTACCAAAATTCGTATAAATAAATTTAATAGTTTGGGCGGTTTTTGATTACAAATAAAATTAGACAGACAGATTTCATTTCAGACTTATGATATTAGTAAAGAATCCCATTCCCGTGGGAATATGGTGATTGTTCCCGAAGGAATATGGGGATGACTTACAGTTGATGTTACTCAGGGATAGTGTAGCATTCTAACGGTGGAAGAATTTTTGAAATCGGTGCTGTAGCTTCAAAGTTCCCGTATACGTATATTCCCGTGAGAATATGGGGACCGTTCCCGTAGGAATAATGGGATAACTTACAGTTTATGCTACTCATGGATAGTGTATCATTCTAACCGTGGAAGAATTTTTTAAATCGGTACAATAGTGTCAAAGTTCCCGTGTGCGTTCCCGCTCCCGTGGGAATTTAGGGATAAAATATATAGCCTATGTCCTTCCTCAGGCTCGAGACTATCTCTGTACAAAATTTCATTTCAATCAGTTTAGTAGTTTGAGCGGGAGATGATAACATAGAAAGGCGAACAGACAGAGATACTTTTGTATTTATAATATTAGTGAAGACTGGTTCCCGTGGGAATATTCGAATGAAATGTAGCCTATGTCCTTCTTCAGGTTCTAAATCATCTCTGTATAAAATTTCATTTAAATCGGTTCTGTAGCTTGGGCGACAGATGGTAACATAGAAAGACGAACAGACAGAGCTTCTTTCGCACTTATTATATTAGTAAGGACTCCGATTCCCGTAGGAATATGGGGATGAATTAATGTTTATGTTACTCGGAGATAATGTAGCATTCTAATGGTGGAAGAATTTTCGAAATCGGTGTTGTAACTTCTAAGTTCCCGTATACGTTACCGTTCCCGTGGGAATTTAGGGATAAAATATATAGCCTATGTCCTTCCTCTGGCTCGAGACTGTCTCTGTACAAAATTTCATATCAATCAGTTTAGTAGTTTGTACGGGAGACGGTAACATAGAAAGTCGGACAGACAGAGTGACTTTCACATTTATAATATTAGTAAGGATAAAGTTTGTCATCAAAGCTAAATTAGTTGCTGTAGACCTCCCGGAAATAAACCCATGTTGAAAATCAGATATATAATTTTTTAAAAGAAAAGATAGTTTGTTATAAATTATCTTTTCAAAAAGTTTTGGTAAAGCAGATAATTTACTAATTGGTCTATAATTAGAAATATCCTGCTTACATCCTGATTTAAAGACTGGAGTTAAAAAGGAATATTTCCAGCAATCGAGAAACTTACCCCTAGAGAGTGATAAATTGAAAATTTTCGTTATTGCTTCAACTAGTGAAAATACACATTTAAACAAAATGATGGGAGGAATACCATCAGGTCCCTCCTTTTTGTTTAGATCGAGATTTAGTAGAGCTTCTTGCACATCTGAAACACTCAATACAATGGAACCTATATCTAACATTCGAGAAACATTAGGTAATTCCTGATTAGAAAGTTGTTGGTCCATGGAGTACACTGATTGAAAATATTTTGCAAACAAATTACATATTGATTGTATATCACTAGCATTTGTGTCCAAATATTTCATACAGCTTGGATATCCATTTGACTTACGTTTAGAATTAATAAAGTTCCAGAAACTTTTACTATCATTTTTTACTTTGGATTCAATCGAAAACATGTATGATTGATATAAAAATTTATTCAATATGTCAAATTCCCGATTAATTCTATTATAATTCGTACGTAGTTCTAAGTTATTATGATTTTTTTTCAAAAGTTTGAAAGCTTTATTATTTTGGTGTTTAAGATTTATTAGCCTTTTATTAAACCAAGCTGGGCTCGAGCCTGAATTAAGTTTTTTATAAGGAACGAATCTACGTATTGCTTCTTCAATTACTGATATAAATTTAAGATATGAGCATTCTAAGTCATTACTTTCAAAAATGGAATTCCATGAAAAAGAGAAAAAATATTCATTCATTGCATCAAAGTTAGCTTTGCCAAAGTTAGGTACAAATGAATTACTTAAAGAAGTTTTCTTCATAAAAGTGTAGAAATGGAAATTTCCTTCAAAAGCAACATGGTGCAAACCATTACTGACAATAGGAAAATCAGATTTTTCAATATGAATATTAAATTCCTTATTAACAAATATTAAATCAAGAACTCTACCAAGTTCATTTTGAAAAGAATTTAATTGAATTAAATCAAACTGACTGAAAAAGTCAATTACATACACTTCAATTTCAGAGCGCATATTATAAGGGATTAAATATTTATCATCCAAATCTTGGACCCAATTTATTTCACCCTGATTGAAATCACCAATACATATAACGTGCTGAGCACTACTCAAATTTCTTAAAATGTTTTCACAATTTTTTAAATGTGTACAATATACTTCGAGAGGACTTCTTGGAGAAATATAACTTAACATAATAAATATTTCAATATTATTATCTAATGTAAGAGTAACAATAAGTTGATCAATGTCAAAATTAATGGACGGAATATTGATATTTGAAAGCAACCCAACCTGTTTACAAGATAAAGAAGATCGTATGGCAATTAGAACTCCACCCCCCAATTCCATACCTGTTAATACATTACATCTATCTTTCCTAAAAACTGTATAATTGTTAGTATCAAATATTTCAGATGTAAGTTGATTTTCAGTTAGCCAAGTTTCAGTTATAAGAATGAAAATGAAAGAAATATGTGATCAAGCTTAGATCTTATACCCCCAACGTTTTGATAGTAAAATGATAAATAACTAGGATAATGACTAAATGTTGAATATGTAGCCGCATCTTTATCAGGAACACCAGTTGATGTAGCAGGAACATTATTTTGAAGAGCGAAAGCAGCAGTTGAAGTTATGTCAATTCGATCGACTGTTGGACATTGTCGTTTTTTGGCAGATTAATAAATTCTTTTACTTTGACACATCTAGGCCATAAAGATGAATCACTCATTAAGGAATCGAAACAGTCTGCAGGGACACTCAATTTAAAGTTAATGTATTTGATATCCGATTGAGAAATGTCTTTTTTAATGAGCTTATAACACTTAAACAGATTTTCGGGTAGTTTAGATTTCAGGGAAATATGTTTAATTAAATCTTTTAATACTCAAAAACTAAATTGTGATATGAGAATATTCTCACGCTTTTAATGAAACCAACTTTTAAAAACAAAATCCTTAAACTGATGCTAATGCATACTCATAGCCAGTAAGTCATTAAACTCCATTTCAACTCCAAGTTATGTCTTATGAAAGTGAGGCATGTTGCTGCCCGATTTATTGTCATTAATCTGAAAACCAGATCAAAACAAACTATTTCCAACTTTAACCCTTCCACCGTTCTATCGCCGAGTTGCATCGGGATCAACAGATAGATTTCATTGCTTCATCATGCTCGCGTAGTGTGGTCAAGTTAATGCGATGAGCACGATAAGACGACCAACGGACGCAGCGCATTTTTATTTGATTCAAATTTATAACCGATTTTTGGAGAAGCTCGGTGTCCCACTGAGCTAGTAGCTGCTTTTTTCCTACAAAGACTAATTAATTGGACCTATGGTTTTTACTATCGCGATCGAAACGGGATTTCAAATCAGGTAATGTTGGAAAGACTGGGTATCTGTGGACCAAATGACTTGGTATCTACATATGTACATCTCATTTCGTTATCAATCTTCTTTGGATTGAAGGATAATGATTAATCCATTGCAACCCCTCGTACATTCAAATGTGTCTAATCACATTTTCATGTTACGCATCATACTGTCAAAATTTATAACACACGGTGTTAGGTATTGAACATTCACCGGCACTAGGTATGGATGGGTATTGGGTATTAACCTCTGAATAAATTATTGACACACAAGATTAAAAAGGGGCATCTGGAACACGCCTCGAAAATGTTCTTCCCATCAATGACGACGCAGTGTCAACACAATACTTCAATACAAATGGCTCTTGCTGGGAATGTAATATTTTTGTAGGCTATTGTCTTTGACCGCGGTGTCTGTGTGCTAATATTTTATAACTCTGGCTGAGTGTAGTTATTTTTTGTTTCTCGTAGCACATTAAATGTTAAATTGGATTAAACTGTCATTGTATTTTTTTTTTAATTGTGCGCCACTCTACGGCGCGGCGGTGGTAAAAAGCGATTGAGCAGCATTAAACGTAGCCGATTGATTGGTAATTATTTTGATCTCACTTCTAAGAAGCTTGAGTTTTTTTTTTTTTTTTTTTTTTTTTTAAATTCTGGAGGTCAAACATATTAATTATAATGCCAATCACTTCGTAACTTTGATTTATTAACGAGTTTGCAGGACTGCATCATTCACATTAGCCATTTATCTCTGCAGCTTTATTGGTGTGTAAATTTGAAATTTCTTAGAACAATTTTTTGAGTAAATTTTATTTTTTATATTTTAGCTTTTCACATTCATCGTGACACGTATGACCTTAAGAATATTTGGATCCAAAATGTTGTTGGTTTTTGGTATGATAGCTGGGGTTGGAACATTGTCTTTTTGCCTAAACGGTCTCAACGAATTGCAGCTTTCTATAGCGACATAGCTAAAATCACTGTCTTCGTTTGGTATTTGAAAAGTACAATTGAACAGATCACAAACACATTGGCAGCAATCTGTCAGTTGTACTTGAATTTCTCTTCTCAAAAATGCAAGATCATCGTTTGGTTCCATTTCGTGTGGTGATGCTTCAGCTACGGTGTTGCTGGTGACTATCGAGGGATTTGTTGGACTGCCACTTCCTACTTCAAAGCCACGCACAAGGAAGTCATCATCATCTAGCTCCTTTTTGTCTCTCTGGTAGGTCTTCTGGAGGCTTTTGAAGTGCATGCAGAACAATGGCATTCGATAGGGAGACTTCTGTATTTTCCTGTCACTGTTGTTTTTCGGTTCGTTCTCCAAATTGATTGAAACCACTCGAAGTTCTGGGTTTCTGAAAAGAAAAAAGAATAAGTTGAAAGATTAATAGAAAATAAGCGCAGTCCTTTGATATTTATAGGAACAGTATTGGAACAGATTCACTATCAATTTTTTGAAAGCTCAGCTAGGAACTATCTTTAATAATTTTTAGAAACGTTTAGTGGGTTGATGTGCAACAACAAAACACAAAACCGTAATGATAAATAAATTTTATAAATTTTCCTAACTGCACAATGAAGTCAGTGAATGGCCAAAGCAGTTGTAGTGGAGAGTAAGTGAACCGAAAGAAAAAAAAAGATTAACAACGGGTGTTATTTTTGAATGTGTGGTTTTCAATCAGGCAATACTTTTTTCCGAGTTTGTGGTTTGACAGCTGTCATTTGATTTATGTTCAGTTTAGTTTACCATTTTGTCGTGAAAGAATTGTAACCACACGACCACAGGGTACTGCGTACATTTGGTAAATCGTCTCGAAACGAAATTGCTATTGAAGCCGTTTTTGACATAATTTCGAGTTTTAATCGTGTTAGTTGCTTCCAAGAACGGGCAATTCAACACAGCTGGGATATTTTTTGTTGGATTATGTGAAGTCAATTGTCCACGCAGATAGCTCCAAGAGTATTGACGCCATGGAAGAGAATATTCGGAGCATTATAGCTGACATATGGCTCCAAATGCCGCAAAAAGTGGTCGAAAATTGGGCCTTTGGGTTGAAATTTATTCGACCCAGCAGCGACCACTTATAAATAAATAAATAAATAGGGTGGTACAACACAGCGAGGGGCACCAGCGCTTAGCGCATTTCTCACAACTATGCCTTGTGAGGGAATGGAGGGGACCTTCAATTTTTTTCCGGTTCCTAACGGCTAATCGAGAAAGGGCTTTTCATGGCGGTGACTACTTGATCGAAATCATCTCTGAAGCATAATAGCAAACCCCTATTTTTAAAATAAAACTGAATTATTGGCCACAACATAAATATTCTATTTCGCTCTATTTCTTCTTGAGAACCACACGTCTTTTTCTTTCCTTTTCAATTCAAAAACACGAGTTTGTTCTTTGTTCTTTTTTATGATTTTACGATTTGACGACAGAAATTGTGAGCCTCATTTTTTAGGTTTCCAGCCAATCAACGCATTTATTTGACCCCAAGTCCCTGTAGATATCAATGATTCTGATGACAATGATGACGAAGCATTATCAATTCTTCACCGTACATTGTTCAGAAAAGACTGCAGAGTTTGTCAGCAGTTCAAGGAATTCTGTCGAATCAAACTTTGCAATCATAGCTATCTAATCGGACGCGTCTGTAGCACCCACCACGAGCTTGCCCGATTCATTCAAGGGGTAAGCAAGGTTAGTTTAGGTTTAAATGGCTGTCAGGAAATCAACTGACACACTATTCGGTCCATTGTAATACCAACCAGAGGTAAGCAAAGGTCAAGTAGTTCTTATTAGTTCGTTTAACACCATTTTGTTTTAGAACGAAACCGCTCAGTCATTTGCATTTCCTATTGGTCAATCTAAAATGAGCTTATTACTGTCAATTGAGTCAGTCAGCAATTTCCGATGAAGAAGGCTTCCTACTGGTCGATCTAAAATGAGCTCATTGAAGTCGTTTGAGTTCAAAGTCTCATGGTATTGCCAAAGTTCTCGCTGATTGAAAGATTTTATTGATTTCTTACATTGAAATGCAAAATAAAAAATTTTATTTTCCAGTCATAGAACCAACAGTTGGAAAAATAAATAAATACAAATAAATAAATAAATTGAAAAATCCTAACAAATATTATAAATGTGAAAGTAACTCTGTCTGTCCGACTTTCTATGTTACCGTCTCCCGCACAAACTAATTAACAGATTTAAATGAAATTGTGTACAGAGATAGTCTAGCCTCTAAGGAAGGACATAGGCGATATATTTTATCCCTAAACTCCCACGGGAACGGGAACGTATACGGGAACATAGAAGCTACAGCACCGATTTTGAAAATTCTTCCACCGCTTGAATGCTACACTATCCCCGAGTAACTTCTTCTTTTCATTTCCGGCGTTACGAGTAGTGATCTAGAAGCGATCACAACTCTCCCACTTTTCTGCTTCACACTAGTGATCCGCCTGTGGGGTACTATCCCCGAGTAACATAAACTTTAATTCATCTCCATATTCCTACGGGAACGGGGGTCCTAACTAATGTAATAAGTGCGAAAGTAGCTCTGTCTGTTCGTCTTTCTATGTTACCATCTCTCGCCTAAGCTACAGAACCGATTTAAATGAAATTTTATACAAAGATGATCTAGAACCTGAAGAAGGACATAGGTTACATTTCATTCGAATATTCCCACGGGAACCAGTCTTCACTAATATTATAAATACAAAACAAACTCATTCTGTTCGCCTTTTTATGTTACCATCTCCCGCCCAAACTACTAAACTGATTGAAATGGAGCCCAACTTAAATACAGTGTTAAAGATTACTGTCTAAGGCTAAAATTAGGTCTCTACCAACAGTATTGACAGAGAAATCGAGTTTAACACAGGTCAGGGTACACCTACGTTAGCCTTTTTTAAAATGCCAAAAAGTGATGCCAAAGTTGAGAAACGGACTTTACTGTATAAAATTTTTTTCTTAGAATATGGCCAAGAATCTCATCCCAAAGTATGAAACACGAATTACGGAACACCCTGTAGATCCGAAATCTACTCCGTCTGTCTGTTTTTCTTTTTTACTATCTACTGCCCAAACTATTGAACCTATTTGTATGAATTTGGTGCAGAGATAGTCTTGAGCCTGAAGAAGGACATGGGCTGTATTTTTTATCCCAATATTCCTACGGGAACGCAACGTAAACGGGAACCTTGAAGCTACTGGACCGATTTCAAAAGTTCTTTCACCGTGAGGTGATTTTTCTCAAATTGTCGATTACACAGTTGACCAGAAAAGAAATGCCTATCTTAGTCTTCAAATAAATATTGGCAATCGGTAATGACTGTGTGAAAAGTCGATTTCGGCGCCGACTAATGAGATAGTTAACCATATAAACTAACATATATTATGTTTGACGTATTGGGGGATGTTTCCAATAATTAGTAATCTAGAATTGTACACAGCTACAAATTACACATCTGGGATGCAGCATTATAAAAGTTTAATAATGACTGAAACAGCAAAAGGAGAAAACTATTGAATTCCCGTATTTCTTTAATTCCCACTGATTTGTCGTTTTAGTTTCAAAGAGTGTATCCAACTCGCAAAACCTTTTTATTTGACAAAAGATGGAAAAAGTAAGAATGTCGTGTGCAAAAATGTACTGAAATAAAATAAACTACTTAAACGCATGAATGTGTCTTATTTGCAAAATAAGTAGCCTAAATTAAATTAAAATTGCTGCCGAAAGTCACTATTCCACGAGGACGAAGTCACGGGCACAGCTAGTTAATAATAAAACCTAAATCGACTACACCGAGTTCAGTTTAGATTTATCAATAGGAAACCTTTTTCATCAGGAATGACTAAGTGATTTCATTTTACAAAAATCAACGCTGTAGTCTATTTCTTAGGGAACTCGAAATAGGACCAATTTTTTTTTGCAGGAATCGATCAATGGGATATAGTTATGAACGTTTTTTTTTTGTTGAGATAGAATGTTCCAAGGAAATGCATCTTTCGAATAGTAAAAAAATAAAGTTACATTGTTTTTTTCGAATCAATTTTCTATCTTCAAAAAACGTCCTTGAAAATGCATCAAAATTTGGCTTCGCTTGCGAGATATATTGAAAAAAAAACGGATAAGGATGGTTGAGAACCAATATCTTCCTACATTTTAACAGCACCGATTCAAGCAATCAAAATCCACAGTTTTTCGAGTTCCTTTACACGCTCTTTTTCACGACATAATCAATAGCTTATACATACTAATCAAACAACTTGTTTTTTCCCCAATAAAAACTCGATTGAGGTCGTACTAAAACAAACTAACACAACCCACACCAGGTGTGCATATAAACACTTCCAATATAATCCGTTATTGGGGCAATAACAGTGTCACCGTGTTGAGATACATCTCTAGTGAATAGAACCACCAGCATTGTACCAAAAGTATATCCATTTGGAGCCCCAGCACTTATCTTTTTGGATTTTGAATTTTCTGTTGTTTGTCTTGCTCCATTATCAAAAAAGGACTATACAAAATCCACTAAATTCCAGTCCAGTTAAATGAAATTGAAGGTTTGACGAGGCATTTGTACAATTTTTTGTTTACACTAAAAGATTTTCTTTGAAGACCAAACATTATAAGGGTTGAAAACATTGTCATACTGAGCGTGTTTGCACCACGGGAAAAGTTTTTCGGTGTAAATGCAATGTTGTGGTTGGTGCACTCAAAGGCTAATTCTGAAATCCGACTTATTCGCAACTAGCTTGCAAATAGTTGCAAATCAACTGTTAATGAATCTCTCTAGTTTCGGAAACTGAACTGCAACTTTTTTTTTTATAATTAACGCGCACATCAAGGTGTTATGACTACCCTTATAATGATATAAAAACACATTACGAGCATTTAGGAAAATTGGAGAGGATTTGAAAGGAGACACCGATGTACGTTGCTTTTAAACCTTTGTGAATCGTAATGCAGGGAAAATACAGAACCAGGTAAAGCATTGCACATTTGGGTGGTGCGACTGAAATACGAATCTCTATACTTGACTGTACGTCCAAAGTTGGGCTCAAGATAAAACTGATGAGCATTTCTAGCGAGTCGGGTGTTGCGGTTAAATTGTTTCAGGGGAGGAATGCAACTGGCTACTTCACTAGAGCACTGTTTGTGAAAAAAGCGATAAAAGAGAGTGAGACAGGTGACGTTTCGACGATGTTCAAGAGAATCAATCGATTCTACGATTGAACTATCACCTAACTGAAATTTGACTTATAGACACTAGTTGGTAGTAGTTAGTTGTTAAAGAGTGGAAACTGGACAAATTTATATAGCGTAGTGTCTAAAATCACTTAAATTACTAATGAAATGAATACATTCAAGTATGGTACCAGATACATAATTGAAAATTGTGTGATGATAACTTATTCAGTTATCAGTTAACTCAGGAGAAATAAATAAATTTGGCTTCCTTCCAGTACCTTTGTGAATGTAATCAAATCTTATACGGTTGAGTTAATTAAATTGCAAGTGAGTTGAATTTCTTCCTGTGTAAAGGAAATTAGTAGCAAACAATTTGCCATAAGCTCACGACTCAGCTGTGAACGGAGTGCTCCCTTTGGCAATTAGTTGCAAAATGGTTGGAACAGAATTACAATTATTTCAAAACTCATTTACAAATCAAAGCAACTTATTCGCTTTTCTTTCATAATGTACTTTTTGACATAAGGGACAAAATTTCTAACAAGACTTTTTTTCATTTTGAGCTTTAACGTGCAACAATTATTGCTTATGTAATTTTCTACTTTTCCTGGAAAAGTATGGCAGCCTAACTACGGATTTCATTTTATGTTGCATGCATATTGAACACAGCCTTCTTGGGCAGCACTTAGAAATGCATTGGATCTTGTCCTTATTTCTAATTGCTTGATTGAGTTCACAATAAGAAATTTCTCATTCTTAAATGTTCTCGAAATTGTTTATAAGCTCATTGTAAGCAAATTTGTCTTTCTTATTTCACACTAGCTGACCTGCCGGCGTTGCTCGGGTCTAACTTATTCAAAAGCGTTGTTCACACGAAATTGCCTAAAACCCTAAAATTGCCAAGAGCAACCGCCGGACTAAGCTAAATGTTATTTAAAAGTTTTAAGTTTCCCGTTCCAATTACCGTGAGAATATGGGGATGAAATGTGTCCGTTAGATTTAACGAAAACGTAGTTTGGAGATATTCAAACAAAATTTAATATCGTCTATGTGACTTTCAAAACTGTAGTATATTAGCAATTTAACAGAGAAGGAATTTTTGAAATCAGTCGAGTAGTTTTAAGTTCACGTTCACTTTTCAATAAAAATATGGAGATGAGATTGACTATGACTATGTTGCTGAGGGCTTAGCATTCTAACGATGAAAGAATTTTGTAAACTGTTAAGCAGCTTAAGTTCACGTGTATGTTCCCGTTCTCTTTTCCGTGGGAATATGGGGATGAAATATACATGTTAACCTTTCTCCTGGATCACTCTACTTAAGGAACCGCATCAAAATCCGTTATTTATTTTTAGAGATCTAGGCATACAGACAGATAGCGGAAAGCGTTTTATTCAAATTAAAAATTTCATTCAGTTTTCTACTTTGATCGGCAGAGAAAGGGTTTTATGATCTCAAACACTTCCTTTTGCTTTCCAGAAAATCTCCAAAAATTCACAAAATTTTGATTTGCGAAAATCGTTGTTCAGTTTAGCAGAAAGATCGTTTTATAGTGCCAGTTAACTAGCTGCTACTGCCAGCCGTTGATCAACTTACTGTGAACCGAAATTCCAAAAAAATCTCCTCTAGCCAGTGAATATCCTCCAGATTTTGACAAACTTTGCATGCTCAAGTTTTGCCTACTGGCAACGGCTGATAGCAAATCCAAATAATCTTATGGTATGCTTGCTTCGACTGCTCCTGCTGGTTATAAACGGCTTGCAAGCAGCCCTGTGTGCTTTCTATGGCAGTGAATAAATAACTCTCGGAGTACTTGTAACTCCTCTTGCTACTCACGAAAAGCGATACAATATAAAAATCTATAGGACTCACTCTTCTAAATCCCACGTAATAAGCAGATAACCTAATCTTTACGTCGTGGTAGTTTTATCGTTGCTTTTTTTAAGGACTCTTTTTTTCATTCCAAGGGACTCAAGAAATAATGTTGGTCGTAACAACAGTGAAATATACACACTGTCAACATTTTCTGGTGTGTCAAAAACAAACACAAGCAGTTAGGGTCTGCTCCTTATATTTGAATTTCTTATTTCTCAAATTTTTAAAAATTTTTCTTAATTACTTTCGTGTTGTCAGGAATTCTAAAGCTTTTATCTAGAAGGTCATTAGTAACTTATTCCTTGAAGTAAGATGGATGCAGTCCCCTAACTACGACAATATTTGTTTTTTGTAATTTATTGAAGATCGCGTTCCATTCAACTTTTCAATATTTAATTTCTACGAAAGGAAGATATTTTTGAGGATCAAAATCAATAAATAAATAGGATGGCGCAACAGAACGAAGAGCCCCAGGACCTAGCGCATTTCTCACAACCACTGCCTTTGTGAGGGAAAGGAGGGAACCTACAATTTTCTGCCGGTTCCGAATGGCAGATCGAGAAAGCGATTTTCATTGCAATGAATTCACCAACGGAGTACTTACCAATTCCTCGCGAAAGGCGATACCCGTGGAAAAACAATTTTGGCCCTGTTGGGATTCGAGCCATGAACCTTTGGGTTAACAAGCAGACATGCTAACCATCACACATTAAAATTATTTAACTCCTTGTTGCTTAAGAGTGAACCCTTAGTTGGCCGTGTCTTTCAGAATGCTAATAGCAGCTTATAGTAAAAAGTCCGTAATACCGATGATGTAAATTGGTGGTGCTTAAGTTGTTATATATGATGTTTAATTGTTTTTACTTTGTCCAAAAAATTCAAAGACGATGGTGGATTTTTCTTTCTGAGAAAGTAGGTTTCCAGCTAAAACATATAAATGAAACTTTGCAACAGAACTCAACGAGCACCGGCGCGGCGCGGCGGGGCCTAGCGCATTCCTCTCAACCATACACTGTAAGGAAGGAGGGGGGCCCATAATTGCCGATCGGCTAAGCGAGAATGCACTTTTCATGGCAGTGGAATACTATCGAAGGATTTGCCAATTTCTCGCAAAAAGTGATGTTCGTGAGAAAACTATTAGATGTTTCTTTGATTCGAACCTTAAACTCGCATGTAACAGGCATAACAGACAGCAGAACTTATTTCTTAGTTTTATTCATTACATCTTTTGTAGATTTTAGTCGAATGACGTGGTCAGATTGAATCACTTCTTGCACAACTTATCTACTTCAGGCTTATCCTTCTTAATTCCCGACGGACTAATTTGAAGATTAATCAAAATAAATCGAACACTATGATGAATACCAATAGCTTTATAGCCGCATTTGATTTTGTAATAATCCAGTAGACTTCTATTAACCGGAATGGCAGACATTTTATTTGTAACGAAAAAGTCTTTGTTAGTAGCCAATAGCCATCTACACCTACTGGCGCCGCCGCGGCCAGTCTAAACTACAAAAATATTGAATGCTCTCTTCAAAACTAAAAGAAAGGAAATTGTCGTTTGTTGACAAGCAGTATTAACAAAAATTATCTAAGAAATTGGCAAAAATTTACAACAATAAATTCACCATAATTTAAGCATCCACGATTAAATTTAAACAATAATTTTCTTGATCAGCGCATATTAAATATCAATTATTCATCTACGATGAGCTATAAAATATCAAAGATAATAATCAGGCGGCATTAAGAAGCAATCGTTGGGCATTATTCAAATGAATTTTTCTTTCAACAATAAAAAGAGGTGTCCACACTCAGTGAGTTCAAAAAGCTGCCGCGGCAGACACAAAGGCCGAATTTGAATAAATTTCATGTGCCACCCATGGTAGTGTTCCAATTTATATGCAAAAGACTGAATATTCAAAGACTAATTATAACGTGTGTAGGCTCTGTAGCTTTGGTATGGTACTGATTCGATCATCGGCTGTTTTGTAGCTTGTTTTGGTAATTTGTTGTTTACGATGATTTACCATTTGGAAACAATGCCATGGGAAATAGGGAGCTTATCGTTGTTTGTGGTGCGAGATACGACTGGAGAAATTAATAAAACTTATTGACCGTTTGACAGAGATAAAGAAGATATTTGAAACAGTATGTCATAAATTATGGGAAGGTTACCACAATTATTTAATTGACAATGTTGAATAGTGAACCTTTTTTTTAAGAAATCCTTTAATAGACCTTGTATGCTGGGGTAGGGTCTCTCATGAGAAGCATAAGTAACCGAATTTTCTCATGATACTATTTTTCATACCTCGAACGAAATTTATGCTTTTTCATGTGATGTGGGTAATATTACGCCAATATATTGAACGGTAACTAATTAATTTATAACCAAAGTGAAACCAATACTGAGCAGAAAATATGCTCCGCAGTTTTTCAGAACAAGGCGTCATTTTAAAGTCATTTTATTTTGTCGCTTCGTTACATTATTTATCATAACATGGAATATTGAAACGCATTTTGCAAAATTTTTACTTCGGAGACAAGGTAAGGAGGGCAAGGTGAGTATGTATTTTCAATGGTGATTGTAGGTTCTATAAGGCAAGGCTTGCAAGCGTGCAGAGAAAATGTTTTGAGATAGCAAACATGAAGTTACGATGATAGACAATACGAAAAAAGTGGATCCTGCAATTCTGTTTATCTGTACGTATGTCTGTATTTCTGTCTTTCCGTATATACATAGATCTACAGCCTGAACCGCTTGACGGATTTTCTTCAAAATTTGCAGTTTGGGTCCGTGGGCAACCTACATAAGGGTTTTGGAATTAGTTCTCTAGGCCGTGAAATGACGGTACCTGACATACAACCTTAATGGTAATAAGTAATTTTCTCGAAAACAACCCTAACAATTTCGATTAAATTTTGTGTGAAGTATTTATTATTTCTCAATTGTCTGTACATTTCAAAAGAGTATCTCTTTATAACATCTTCTTTTGAGATCTTAAAACCTTCATACTAGGTTTTGGGTTTTGTAAAAACTAGTTTTTAAAAAAAGTGAAAAATAAAAAACAGTTTTTTAAAAAAGTTGCTCTAACGATTTTGATTGAATTTTCAGCTTTAATATGTGTAAGCAACTGCAAAAAATGGCACTTTTATACTTTCGCTAAGAACCTTTGGAATATTTAATTTAATTTTTTGGACTTTATTCAATCTCCATAATTGATTTGTATTTGGCAATCCTGTACCGCCGAATATATTATGTAGAGCGAATACTATAACGAATACTAGTTAATTAGTTTAGTTATACTTTTATTTTCATCAAAAAAAGAAGTATTTACAATATAATTTGTTTATATATGAATTTACTAAGTCTATTTGGTTTGGCCTATGGCCGTCTACCAGAATGACAATTGTTTTTTCGATATTGACAAAATTAGTTGCGCAAAAAAAGAAAAAAAAGAAAAAAATACAATAGATAAAGAAATTAGGAAAAATTTGAAAATATTAAAAATTGCCTTCTATAATACATTCTCTATAATTCAGGACAGTCTTTGTAAAGTTGAATAAGATATCCCAGCCAGTTGCTCCGTTTAAAATGTTGATTGTCTCATTTTCGCTCAGGGCCGACTTTCCAAAGAATCTTATTCTAAATTCCTTCAGAACTGGACAGATAGCTAAGAAGTGTAGGACAGCTTCTCTTACTCTCATATTGCAAAGATCGCAAAGTATGGGGAGATCCGATCGGTGAGGGATATAATTTAGTTGTGCTATTTCACCCCTTATTTTAAAAATTGTGCTAATTTTCTCAGAAGAGTAATTATTGAGGAAGTAAGTGTTGTCCTTCAGGTGGTGGTTCAATTTGCTGTAGTAACGCCTACACACCGACGATGAAGCTTCATTTGCGAATCTGTCGTACATAACACGCCCTAAGTTTTCTAACATGTCGTTGAGTTTTTTTCTAATCGAAGACGGATGTTCGTTGGGCGTAACTTGAAGACTGGTTCAACAATCGGCTGCAACTTTTTCCCATTCCTCCTAGACTCCACTTTTGGATTTAGTTGAGTTCGACAGAAATAGTTTTGGAAGTCTTTGAACGTCCATCTCTAGGACCTTAGCTACATATTTAAAATGTAGATCTAATGTGCGCAGAAACATTGGTGGAGTTCCGGTTTCAATATGTAACATGTAGTTTGGGGTGATTTTTGGAAGACGAAAAACCCGTTTTAAGAAATAGCGAAGGAATTTTTCAACAGCTTCATATTTGTTGTACCCCCATATTTGTGCTCCATAAAGAAGCACTGAGGCTGCAGTTGATTGGAATAGCTTATACTTGGCGCTATGAGAAACATGCTTGTTACTTATACAGCGTCCCCAGATTGACGAAATTGCTCTTTTTGCTTCTGAGAGTTTTTCATTAAGGTGCACATTCATACAGAGGTTTGATGTAATCCACAAGTCAAGATATTTGTATTTTCTTTCAATGTCTACGACTTCTCCGTTAAACTTCCACTTCTCTGAACTTCCACTTCTCTGAGTTGCTGAGGTTTACTTTTAGACTCCAAAGATTACAGTATTCGGAGAGCCGGTTCATCATGAGCTGCATACCGTTTACCGTATCGCTAAGAAAAACGATGTCATCCGCATACATCAGGCCCGATATTGTTTCTCCGCAAAATTGGATTCCACCTTTTACGGTTTCAAGTTCAAGTATATCATTAATGAAAATAATAAACAATAATGCACTCAGAATGCAGCCCTGCTTCACACCCATTGATGTCGAAAATTCTTCCGAAACAGACTCTCCATCCCACACAAAAGCTATGTTGTTTTCATACATTGATTGAAGCGTTCGTATCATTTTTGTTGAAGTGCCAGTTCTATAAAGTTTGTAGAAAAGTGCTTCCCGGGAGATGGTATCAAATGTTGATCTGAAATCAACAAAAAATGCATATAGCTTCTGCTGTCTTTTCAAATACGCGCTTGCAATGTTTGTGACAGTAAATATTTGATCAATGGTGGAGTAGTTTTTTCTAAATCCTGCTTGAAACTCAGTTAATATCTTTTCTTAATGGATCCACTGCGCCAGTCTATTGTATATTAACGTTGCAAATAGCTTCGCCGAAGTATTTAAAAATGATATACCCCTGTAATTTGCTGGGTCCATTTAGTCCCCTTTTTTATGTATGGGAAAGATTATTGATTTCCTAAAGGAACTAGGGATAACTGTGGTTTCGTAGATGCGGTTGAGTTCAAAGTCTTTCGATGCATTTTTATATAACTCAAATGGTATTCGATCTTCACCTGGAGCCTTATTTTTTTTTTGAGTTGTCAATAGCATATTCTACTTCTTGTAGCGAAAAAGGTGAATCTAACTTTTCATTGACAAATAATGGGGCAGCGTATTGGAAAAGTGGTGACGTTATTAAGCAGACTTCTAAAGTATTCCGATAGCAAAGGTGCTTTTAGTGATGCAGCAATGGTGCTTGTTCTACCGTTAATATACTTAGCAGCTTTCCAAAAGTCGGACGAAGAACGAGAGTTGTTGATTACAGCAATGTTTTGTTGCTCGAATGCTGTTTTCTTCATATTGCAAATTTTTTTGAAGTCTGTGTTAGCATCTCTGTAAAGTAGTTTGAAGGTGTTGCAGTCATGTACCCTCATTAGTCTGAGGCATCTAAAAGATTTTTTACGGGCTTTTAAGCAATCAAAATCAAACCATTTTTGCTTACATACAGACTTAGCACTAGAAGGCTCACCAAGTGGGTAAGCTTTTAAAATGATTTTTGTCAGAGCTTCCATATTTAAAGGGATGTCTTCTTCCCTAAGTTATCCTAACTGTGAGTTCAAGCTTTGTTGGTAAGGATCTCTTCATTCATCGTTCCAGATTAGTTTTGGTAGGAGTCCAACTTGTCTGGTGTTTATTTGGCTTGAGCTTCTAGACACCTGGCACGATATTTCTAAAGGCATGTGGTCAGAATAAGTTTGTATTCCTACTTGGAAGTCAGTCAAACGATTATGCCAGTTTCCGGAAATAAAACAGTAATCGATTGTTGAGCAAGCTGTTCCTCGGATAAAGGTAAACTCTCCTTTTAAATCACTCTCGCAGCTTCCATTTAGAACTCGGCACTCGAATGCATCGGCTAGCTCAAGTATCTTTGCTCCTTTGGAGTCGCAGCACGTATCCTTACCTTTGCGGTTTATATTCATGAAGTTGCCACTATGACCACTGACAAAACTATTTTGGGAAAGTCCAATGCCGGCATTAAAATCTCCAACAATCATAAGATCCACGGTCTCCAAATACTCCAAGGCATCGCACAATGCGTCAAAATCTCGTTTCCAGTGGGTATCTATTATTATCTATACATCGAAATTCCTAATATAGTTAAAAAAGCTTACAAAATCCAATTTATTTTTTAATCCTGCTATGTTATAACTTAAAATACTAATTTTAATTGAAATTTGTGGTAATTCGTTTTAATGCTGATAGACAATTTCGCCTCATGCATTATTTTTTTCCATTCTTGTGCTTGTGTGTGCAGCCAAGAGATTTGCTGTAGGAGCAGTAATAGTTGGTATTTTGGCAGCATTGACGCAATTGACGTTGGATGTCAGATTTGACGACAGGGGGCGATACCAGCGCTTTCCCCGCCATGGTGCTACTATAGTTTCCTTATACAATGAATTAAACATCCTAAAGTTGAAAGAAATTTCAAAATCGGTCGAGTAGTCATGGGGATGAAATATACTCTATGTCACTAAGGGATAATGTACCACCCTAACGATGGAATATGTCTAGTAGTTTCTAAGTTTCCGTTGCCAATCCTGTTCGCGTGGGAGTATGGGGACCAAACCTTGACAGGAACCATCCCTGGACTATATCTATATCTACCCAAAAAATTTCATTGAAATCCGTTTTGCGGCTTAGGAGGCTATACCGGACAAACAAGTTCCGGTTACATACTTTGAAATATGATTTTTGTTCGTATTCTAAGAAAAAAACTTCTCAACTTTCACATCACTTTTTGACGATTTAAAAAAAGACTAATCTTGGTGTACCCTGACCTATTTTAAATTCGATATCTCTGTCAATACTGATAGTAGAGACCTAATTTTAGACTTTGTTTTTAGTAAAAATACTAATCCTTAAAACTGTGTTTAAATTGGGATCTCATGGTTTTAGGTTTGCCAGATTTTCAATTTTAATTGGCGTTTCAATTTTCATCCCCAAATAAAATTTTAACTTTGAGGTAAATTTTTTTTTCATAAAATGCGTGATAAACATAAAGAATTTTTTTCTTTATTTTTTCTGATGCAAGAAATAACAATAAAAAAAATTTATTTATAAGTGCACTCAAAACCCCATATATTTTATGATATTTATGAAAATGCAAAATGGGTAAAGGTAAAAAAGACTTTTTTAGCGAATTTTTTTCTTAAATATGGATAGAGTAATTTTATTCGGGCCTTTTGTACATTATTAAACATACTTTCGACAATATAGGGTAATTTTTTCATGCAGAAATATTCAAGCATAAGCCGGTAACAGAGCTTCCCCCAGAACGTCTTGAGAAAAAAAAACAATTTGCGGTGTTCACCATAACTCGGCTGGAAATTACTTGAAAATAAAAAACCAAAAAAAAATTGTCAAATTATAATCAAATCTTCCACCGAACGTTCCCTGATAATTTCATTTAAAAATTTTCGGCGGCCATTGAAAGTGTAAACTGTTGTTTTCCACTAAGAATCCCGCCATTTTGGGGGTAGAAAAAACTGTTAATGTAAAAGAAAAAAAATTTTACTTAACGTTGGGGTGCGGTATTTTATATGTTAAAAATGTGTACAAAGTTTGAAATGAATCAGTCAAATAGTTTTGAAATGACAGTGAACACGGACTTTGAAAAAATAGTTTTGAGAAAAACGCGTCTAAAGTTTATGCACTAAAAAAATAACAAAAAAATAATTTTTCCCAAGTTACATCGATAAATAAAAAATATATTTTTATGGCTTTTTCTACTAGAATTTACCTAATCAGGGCAATCAAAAAACAAATAAATCGTCATCAGGTCAGCGTACACCAAAGTTGGCCTTTTTTTAAATTGAGAAGCGGATTTTACTGTAAAACAACTTTTTTTTCTTTGAAAATGACCAAGAACCGCATCCCAAAATATG
Source organism: Melanostoma scalare (assembly GCA_949752695.1). Taxonomy (NCBI): domain Eukaryota; kingdom Metazoa; phylum Arthropoda; class Insecta; order Diptera; family Syrphidae; genus Melanostoma; species Melanostoma scalare. The sequence goes on from OX456985.1 coordinate 56,689,518, forward strand.
TTGCACGAATTACATTAAACCATTCAAAAACATTTTTAACAAAATCAAAGGGTTCGAATGTGTTAATTCAGTCAGCCTAGTCGTAAATGGCTAAATGCTAAAAACATAGCCGTGAGAATCTTAAAATTGATGGAAAGGAGTAGCGCGTTGCCAAGAGCTGGGACAAAATATTTAGACTATTAATTAAGCAGAAGTATTAGCGGTTGAAAATTGTATCAGCTTTTTTGGAGAGTATCCAAAAAAGATGAAAGAACCCTCTCCAAAAATATATACCTACTCACAAGTAAGAATCTGAAAAATGAAAAGAAACAGGCACTTTTTGCTGGTCGCCTGTAGGATAAGTTTGTATATATGTTCTTATTTGAATGCTTAGTTCCTTAAATTTATCTGTGATAGCCTTAAAATTTTACTCTCATAGCGCGAATAGAAGGTTCAATCTAAAAAAAAAAAACGATTGAAAAGCTATTCTCCGCTGTCGGAGTTTTATGTAATCCTGACAGGTAATTAATAATAAAATTAATGGCTAAACTTATTTCACTTTTTTTATTCTCAACATAGAAGCAATATGATTAAATGAATAGAATATAAGAAAAAATACCTCTTCTCCGCTGTTGAAGACATAGTGGGTACTTTCTGAGGAACCTCGGTTATATTTCGTTGAAGACAAGGCCTTGAAATTATAGACTCCGCTCCTGAGCTATATTTTTTGAATTTCTTTACTGATCTCCGCTCAGAAAGCTTAACTTGAGAGCACATGAGCATTTTTCTGTAAAAAGATAGAGATCTTAGTTAGTTTTGGTTGGATTTGTAGTTCCATTTCGATAAAAGTCAAGGAAACTGTTTTTATATCATATAAAACTTTGTGGTGATGATAAATGGTACCATTTTTTTGCGACCTAGTAACCTAATTCCAAAAAAGACCCCCAAGGGTAACAACCCTTGTGACGGAGTTAAGTTGTCAAGCAAAAACACAGCCCTCTCTAGAAAAATTATGGTTACCCTTTATAAGACCTTGCTCATCCAAGTTCTGATTTTCGGCGCAGAAGAACGGATCTTATCGAAAGCGGATGAGGAAACCCTTGGTTGTTTTGAAAGAAAAATACTCCGAATTATCTTTGGTTACGTATGAGAAGATAATGTGTGGAGAAGAAAAGAAATTTTCGATCACAGAAGATAACGGAGTTCTCTCGCCACTTTATCCACCCTACGCTTACTCGATGATTGATGTCGTCATCACAAGTTGCTTCACTATTGATCATAGATCCCAGATATTTAAACTTTTCACACTTGGGAAGCACATTTCCATTCAAATAAATGTCTGGAATAGGCTTGTCTGGATCAGAAAAAGAGCAGCACAGGTATTCAGTCTTTTTAGCGCTAATACGGTACCCATTTTCTTCCAGAACATCAATCCAAACGTCAAGTGCTCGTTGTAGGGATGTAGGATCCTCGCTTATGATGGCTCCATCGTCAGCAAAGAATAATTGTTGTACTTTATTGTCCGTTACTTTTCCTTCGAGCAAATAATCCAGAACAGCAATAAAGAGCAGTGGACTCAAGACACTTCCCTGATGTACACCTACTGTTATTTGGAATTCTTCGGTGACTCCAGCTGGGCATCTCACTTTGCTGGGCATCTCACTTTTGTAACTGCTCCCTCGTACATGTCCATAATTATTCGCACATAGGCTTCAGGAACTCCTCGGTGTCTGAGTGCCACCCATATCAGATCTCGTGGTTGTCGATCGAATGCTTTTTCGAAGTCAAACAACACAATATGCAAATCCTCTAAGGCATCTCGGTGTTTTTCCATAATGATCCTTATACTTTGGATTGGGTCTGTAGTTGACTTACCCGCGACAAACTCGCATTGGTCATCAGACAGCCTTATTACTTTCCGCAGTCAGCTATCCAAAACCCGCTCAACGATCTTCATAGTGTGGGACATCAACTTGATCGAACGATAGTTGTCACAGCTTCTGGTATCTCCCTTTCCCTTGTACATTGGAAGAAGAAAACTTTCCCTCCATTGATTAGGCAAACTGTCACCTCTTATAAGTTTGGAGATGAGAATCGTGAGCCATCTCAACCCGATGTCTCCCATATTTTTCCAAAACTCATATGGTACCTCGTCTGGCCCAATCGCTTTGCCTTTTTTGGAGTTCTTAACTGCCTCCCTAACTTCTTCGACTGTGACGTCGGATACTTCCGTAAAGTTAGGTGCAGCTGTTGGAAAGTGGCGCCGAGGAAACTGTTCATTCAAAAGATCATCACAATACTGTCGCCACCTGTGAAGAATTTTGTCGTCATCCACAAGTAGCAGTCCTTGAGCATCATTTATGAACTTCGGCGAACGAATCTCCTGCGCATTTCTCCTTCTCTGAGCGGCTATTTTGAAAATGGTTGCTGCCTTATTCAAGTTGCTTTGTCTTAGCTCTTGGATTGCCTGATTTGCTTCAGCAGCTGGGGCAGAAATCTCTTCCAGCTCTCGATACAGGCCCTCCTTCGCTTCTTTTCTGCAGCTCTTGTATTCCATTTTGAAACGCGCTTTTTCATTTGTATTTCTTGAGGGGCACTTCGACCAAGCTTGGAAAGCTGCTTTCTTCTTTCTAATCACTGCTTTAGCTTCATCATCCCACCACCAGGTTTCTTTAGCTTGTTGGTGGTGTCCTTTTGAGACTCCTAACAGTGATTTGGCTCTCTCTAAGCAGGTTCGTTGTAGGCGATCCCACATATTTTGTGCCGTGATTGCATTTGAAACTGCGTCGATGGTATTACACAGCTGACTTCGCATATACGAAATGAATTGCTGTCCTTTGGTTTTCCCCAGATTGTACCACTTGATTCTCCTAGGAGCCTTTGTTTGTTTGACTTCCTTCACCGCATCCGTAAAAAAAATTCTGTTAAAAGAAGACGGTGTTGTTGAGCGGCAGCTTCTCCTAGTATCACTTTGCAGTCTTTCACCCGAGATTTTATGTAATTGGTTACCAAATGGTAATCAATCTGGGTTTCATTTCCTCCACTGCTGTAAGTGGTAAGGTGTCGGTCTTGTTTGATGAACATGGTATTTAGTACGATTAGACCGTATGACTTGCACATATTTAGAATATCTTCACCTGGAGTGTTCCTGGTGCCGAATCCCAAACCTCCATGGCAGTCTTCATAATCCTCGTTTGTCTTCCCGACATGTCCATTCAAATCTCCTCCAACAAACAAATACTCTTCTTTTGGGATGTTCTTAAGTAGGTTATGAAAATCAAGCCAGAATGCATCAACATTTTTCCTCATGCTCACACCCTATTTGGGGAGCATATGCACTGATTATATTCCAGACCTTTCCTTCCATCACCAATTTAAGAGACATCAAACGGTCACTGGACTTCAAAATGGTCAACACGCTGTTACATAAACTTTGGTCAAGGATGATACCGACTCCGTTCCTACCTTGTTCTGTTCCATAGTAGAACATCTTGTAAGCCTTGGTCTTTGCATCTAAGAAACGGGCTTTGTTTGCTGTGTTTCGCCATTTCGTTTCCTGAACACACAAGATGTCCACTCGCCTCCTTCTCATCATCTCTTCGAGTTCGAGACTTCTACCAGTCATACTTCCAACGTTCCAACTCGCGACTCTAAATTTTCGTCCAACTCTTCGCATTACTTTGCTAGCCCCCGGAATCCGTATAGCTCTGACCCGAACATTGCTGCTCGGTCCAGGATCAGCTTCATGCATATCAATGGAACTGCCTGGCGGGGTAGTGCTTCTTATGTTTGCAAGTACTTCCATAGTGCTCAAAATTTTTCAAAAAAAATTTTTCTTTCATCCTTTTCGACACATGCATGCTCCATTTAATGAGTTTGATTTCCCTTTTACTACACCGCTAATCAAAACTAACGTCAAAAAAGTGCTTAATAGATAGATAACCCTCAGAAATTTCTAATCAATTTTTTTATTTCTTGTGAAAAATAGCTGATCAAATGGATATTTATTTTAGCAATCAAATTAAATTGTGGACTATTTATTGCTTTCATTCACTCTATTAAATTAATTTTATGAAATAGTGTCATTGAAATCAAACAAAAACATCCAATTTTCATAAAAAAAATTGTTTCTTTAACTGCCACGAAGAATACACCGCTCGAACTTGAACAACTCTCTCCTTATGGACACTAGAGGAACAAAAGTCGTCTCGCATCTTAACAAACCAAGTAGATTTTCTTTTCTTCCAAGAATTAAATAATTCTTTTGTTTTCGGTTGTCAGTTGGGAGGGTTCAAATCCAACTGCATGGGCTCACCTTTGTGCGTGAACAATCAACATGCAACAGATAAATCAACATGACAAGTGATCGGTGAAATTTTTTTTCTCTTACACCAATCTATGTAGGGGATGGGAAAATCCCTTTGGCTTCAGTTTCAGTGACGCATGAAAAATCAAAAATGTCATTATAGGAATATGTTTTAGTTTTGAGTGGCGTACGCATGCAATCTGATGAGCAGTTTACTTTTTTTTTGGTTGTAAAGAAACCGTTTTCCCAGCACACAATTATTTTGCTACCAAGTTGACAGGATAGTAATATGTGCATTGGCATTCACGTTTGTATAAAAAATTACTTTACTCTCTGATACGACTGAATTAGATAATAAAGTGCACGACTGGGCCATACGTACGTACTTAGTCTAGAGGAAGAGGTCGATTTACACGTCACTTCGTTTGAAAATGACCGGCACTGCCTTGAATAAGTTATTATAATCAAGAAAAATAGAGAATCGTTACTGTAGGAACAAGACTTGGCTAGTAACTCCAAAATTCTCATGAAACTCGGATATAGGGTTCCTTCCCTACACTTCTCTTATGAAGGGAATTTCAATTGTGAAAGTGTACTTCGCACAACAACGACGTGCTAAGATGTAGTCAGCGAATTAGTTGCCCCTTTTGAGGTGAGGTTAACTCCCCAAACATGTGAAAATCATACGGCACTGAAACAACCAACAGTCTCGGATAACAATAATAATTTCAATTTAAAAAAGGACAAAGACCTCTGGATCTTCAATCTGGGAACGTAAGATCCCTTGACAGAACTAGCTGTACCTCTATACTGCTGCAGATTGAATATAACCGCCAGAAGAGGAATTCGTTAATTCCATAGTCTGCTTCAACGAGTTCCTCTAAGAAACATAATATAATAAAAGAGGAATGCCCTAGAAATTGTCATTGGCCATTTTATCGCAAAATTAGGTAAGGAAAGTACAATAATTAAGCATAACCTGCATGACAAAGCTCTAAACGAGACTAAATCTTGTTCTTCTTCCCACATCTCAAAATTCATAGAGGCAAATACATGGCGATTCCCAGATCAATCAACTGTCAGCTAAATTGTTACACTTTGCAAGTGTAATAGTTGTCTGAACTTTTAGAGGGGCCAACTTTGATTCGGACCACTATTTCGTTATAGCCAAGGTACGAATGAGGATAAAAGACGAGCACAAACAAATGCTTTGAAACGATATGACATCGGAAAATTGCAATCGAAAGAAATAGCCAATGCCTTTTAAAATCCAGTATCCTTCTAACTATGATAAAATTCTATACCGCCAGCATTAGGCATTGAAGACCATTGGTAGTGGCTGAGTTTCACTCGGCCAGTCGACCTCCAAAACGAAGCCCATGATTAGATAAAGACTACAGGTAAACAAATGCAGTTAACCAAAAGAATAACAAATGTTGATGCAAAAGAGAACAAGGGCTGCTTTCGACCAATATAAGGATTTTTACTGGTCGTTTACTGAGGAGAAAATAAGTGAAGAGCACTCATTTCTCAAAAACAAAAGCAGTGTGAGAAGCACTTGTTTGGGGAAATTGAGAAATGCCATGACGGGAATAGAAAGACATAACTTAAAAAGGAAGAATATCATGCAAGGGTGCAAAACCCCGAACTCAACCCAGTAAAGATCAGCAAGAAAACGTAGTGATAGGCAGAATGGCCCATTTAAATTGGATGATGATCAAGAATACCATTCTCCCGACCTAGAAGAAGTTGAGCTCACCATATGCAAACTTAAATCAAATATGACAGCAGGTGCAGACGGCCTTGATGCTGAATTTTTCAAGTCAGTAAGAGACCAGTTGAAAAAGAGGATGCACCAGCTGATCTGCATGATATGGTCGGAAGAAAGCAAGAAAGAAGGGAAACAGATGAGCGGAACCTCAGTATTGTATGCCCGATCCAAAAAGAAAAAAGAGATCCTTACAGTTGCGCCAATTATAGTGGAATAAGCCTCCTTAACGTCGCATATATGATTTTGTCTGCTGTAATATGTAATCGCCTGAAACCCCACGTCAACAACTTGATAGGTCTTTATCAATGTGGTTTTAGACCAGAGAAGTCCAGACACTAAGGGCCGTTTTCTTCACTAAAGGTTGAAGTCAGCTGAAGGATTTTTATTCTCAACTTGTGATTTTGTTTTTCTTCACTCAAATTTGATAGCTTCAACTGTCGATTTTCAACTCTCGAGTTGATCAACTACCAGTTTTCTCAACTTCTGAAAAAGCAGAATTTGAATGAGTAAACTTGGCAGTTGACTCTGAAATTTAATTTTGTACTACATTTTGTTGCTTTTGTGAATTATTTTCGATTTACATATATGTATGTGAATAAAAATATTTTTTAAATAAAATGTTCCGAAAAAATTATTATTGGGAGAATCATCCATCGTCTGCTTTTGAAAGCGAAGAAGAAAAAGAAAAAAAATTGGTGATTGAAAGAAGACAGTATAAAATGTGTCCACGGGTCGGGCTTGAAAAATGGGATGACCATGATTTCATATACCGATTTCGCATTTCGAAGCTAACCACAATGATGCTGTTGGAATTGATAGAGGGTAGTTTGCCTTGCAGTGAGACAAGGTACGAAATCAAATACATATTTTGAATTTTTTATAGTTTAAAAAGTATTAACTTATGTATAGATCGCGGGAATTACGACCAATTACCCAAGTATTAATAGTTCTGAGGTATTATGCACTCGGGTCAATACAATTGGCCATTGCTGACTTTATTGGCGTAAGTATTTCAACAGTACCTACACCGCATGATAAAAAGAGTGTCGAACTCAATTGCTAACCTTGCGCCCCAGTTTGTTCGCATGCCCCAAACACGAAGAGAACGGTTAGAAGCGGCACGTGAATTTTATGCTATAGCAAAGTTTCCAAGAACTATTGAGGCAATAGATTGCACGCATGTAAGAATCCAATCCCCTGGTGGAAACGATGCAGAACTTTTTACAAACCGCAAGGGTTGGTTCTCTATAAACGTTCAGACTGTAGTTTCTGCAGATCTGAAAATAATAGACATCGTTGCTTGTTGGCAGGTAGTATCTGCACATTAAGTGAAAAAAAATAAAAGCTTTACCCTTGACTTTCAGTTCTATCCTTTTTTCAGGGTTTTAAGCACGATCAACGTATTTTCAATTCGTCAACTTTGAGGCAACGATTTGAACAGGGTGAATTTGAGCACTTTATTATTATTGGTGACTCTGGGTATTGGAGTTTGAGTAGTCAAACAAAAATTACTTGGCGACACCTTTTCAAAATGTTTCAAATAATGTTGAAAATTTATACAGATTCGTACTCGAAATTCAGTCGAGCGTTTTTATGGAATTTGAAAAAGACGGTTTCCAGTATTGGCAACTGGGTTAAGATGTAGAGTTGATTATAATTGCTTGTGTTGTCCTTCACAATATAGCCATTGACAAAAAGGACCACAAACTCCACCGAAAATCCTCGGATTCGATGACATGTTTCGTGATACACATGTTTCATCGTCTTAGAAAAATCAAATACCTTCAGCAACGTTTGGAAACGACAGGTCCCGAATTCAATGTTATTTTCCGTCAATTTTAGACCAAGAACAAACAAGACAAAATTAAAACCAACCATATTCAATACAAATATGTATCTATGTACATATATGTACATAAATTGATTTTTACTATCTAATATTTTTACTACAAAACTAGATTTTTAAATTTAAAAAAAAGACTTCTTTGCAGAAGCTGTTGGAAATGGCTATAGTGGTTGCTCTCTTAGCATGTCTGCATGTTCATGTTTTTTTTTTAAATTTTATTTTAGAAATAAACAGAAGTCAGCTACCCGAACTTTAATTTTCAAAGCAATCGAGCAATCGAAATTCAAATCTAAAGTTGAAATTTATGTATCTGTCAAAAATATCCCAAGGAAATTTTTAAAAACGCAAGTACGCGAACCTTTGAATTTCAACTCTTGAATAGAAATTTAAGTTAGTGAAGAAAAACAAATTTCAACTTGTGTCTCAACTCTCTAGCTTGCCGCAACTCTACAGTTGGCCAACTTGAGATTTTGAGGCAAGTTGAGAAATAGTGAAGAAAACGGCCCTAAATGTTCACATTACTGCAGATATTGGAAAAAAACCCGGGAATATAATATTGATATACACCATCTTCTTATCGATTTCAAGGCCACGTATGAGAGTCATATTTGAAAATATTGTGCTAAACTCAAACGTCAACATCAGAAGCATAATCTTTCAAAAGTATCTATACAGTTACTCGTTTACGCACAATATATTGGCGTAAAGGGAAGAAGCATAATAGAAGAGGAGCTTTTGTGAGCATTGAAACAGAAGTGGCCAGAATGGGACTCATGCGTTTAAAGAGAGCAAAACTAGGTATTTGCTATCATCAAACCAGGACAGAGAACATTGATGAAGTTGACAAACCGCCACAATAGATGGACACTATTTCGAGGTAGAACAGGACTTCGTCTACCAGAGATGCTCTGTAGACACGGAAAACAACATCAATGCATAAACCAAATGAAGAATTAATCTTGCCAACCGTTGCTTCTTTGGGTTAAGAAAGCAACTGAGAAACAAAGCATTCTCTAGAAAAACCAAGGTAACCCTTTATAGTCACTTCCTTTGTCAATGCCCAGCACTCTGTCATACTAGGAAAAAAATTCTAGGAAATTACTTTTTAAATGAACTAGAAGAATTATCAGACGCTCCAAAAAGCAGCCTGTTAAACTTCACTAATGCCACAAAATGGTTAAATACTGAACAGACATAAAATCATAGGTTTCTAGGACGTTACAATACGCCAGGGTATCACAATGGATCTACATTGATCTAAGTGTGATGGTAATAAGATCAACCGTCAGCCCATTTTACCTAACCTAACCCTTTATAAAACCATGATCATTGCAGTCTTACTATTCGGCGCACAGTGTGTAATTTGGCCAATCTAGCGGAACTTTAATGAAAAACAAATGCAACAAAATTGGTATCATATGAAAGATTAAAATTTATTACTTTTTTCTTATCAAGTTGTTAGCATCGTGGTTAAGTAAGTAGTTACTTGTGCACCTCAAATTTATTTTATTTATTTTTGTTGACATTTAAGAAGTTCTCAGAGTAAACAATTTTTGTTTTGTACACCACCAAAATAAATTAAAATTTATGTTCGAAGACTTAAAATGTGATATTTTTTTCGTGTTTTGTGACTTTGTAAAGCGTTTTAAAAATGTATCCTCATGTATCCGTCGAGATATTGGGCTTAAAATCTTTATTTGTATATTCTCTGTTCGAATTCGTTTGGTTTTCTTGCTTCTTTTTGATGACCCCATACAATTTTTTTTTTAAGACGGGTATGTAGCAAATTAAAACACTCAGAAATTTTTGACGTATGGAGAATTTTTGCAATAGAGAGTCGCAAAAGTAATATCAGAACAGATAATGAATGTATTTGGTATAGGGGACATAGACAACGTTCTTAGAGTGGTCCAAACATATGTGAGCTCATTATGTAGCGAAATACTAAGCAGGTGGGAACGAAGTGGACGAAATATAGAAAAATCTGTTAAGGCGAATGAAGTATGGTTGTGTTAGGATGCAAAGCTATCAGAAAACTTTATTGAAGATGTTCTTTGAACCTGTTCAGGTGCAAATAGGTGAAGACCTATGAAATCATTCGAACAGTGGACCATAAAAGTCCAAAACCTTAAAGTTATGGAATTGGTTGACTCAAAAGCTCAGAGCGATGTCGTATTTGCAGCCAAAACCAGACTGTGATCTGTTGATAAGGTAAATACAGCCAAATTAGTAAAAGAGCTTGCGAATTGTTCACCTCAAAGACCCACACAAATCAAAAAGGCTAGATCAGGCCAAGAAATGGACAAAAAAAATAATAACACAGGAAGAAGCCCCTTTGCTTATTTTAAGTACCAAAGTGAGCAAATTTCAATATAAGGCCATTCGACAGCAGCTGAAAGAGCTTTTATCGAGAGCATTTCATTTAAAAATTTTCAAATAAACTTAAATAGTTATGTGATTAACTGGTTTTTACTTCCCTCGGATCCATACCTTTCTAGCCGAAGCTGTACAAAGCTTAGTAGAAACTGCAGCCCATTCGCACCAGAATGTATTGCATCATTGATGGCTACGAATTTCAAGACCTCAGGCTGAGACATAGAAAATTTATAGTTCTAGTAATTTATTTAAAAAAAATCATGTTAGAAATAATCAAAACAAATAAATCAGAAAAGAGTTTTATTTAATTGTCTGTTGGTTTTTTTCCACTCTTAGCTCTCCATAAATTGAAACGAATATTAGAATAACTGTTCAGCATTTTAAAAACAAAGCTTACAAAGTAAAAACATAAAAATAACACTGTTGAGATAAAGTCTTATAATATTTTAAATCGATCAAAAAACGACATCCACAAAGTGTCCAAATGCATAAGAAGTAGGTACAGCTTCTAAGACTCAAGAAAACTTCTAAGTATCATAAAATAACCATAATTTACAATAACAAAACATTTTCAAATAAAGAGCAAGTCATTCAAACACTCAGCTAATAAAGTTCCGCTAGCTTGGCAAAATTACACACTGTGCGGTGGCGGCATGGAAGCATTAACCTTATCTAAAGTGGATGAGGAAACCCTTTGGCCGTAACGAAAGATAAATACTCCGAATGATCCTTGATCCCGTACGTGAAGACAATGTGTGAAAAAGAAGTTACAACAACGAGCTGCATAATATCTGGTACACCCTGAGCCACCTAAGCAAGTAAGTAAGTAAGTAAATGGAAAATGAAACAAGAGTTAATATATATTATTTGGTACCCGTACCATGATGGTTAGCATGTCTGCCTGCTAATCGAGAGGTTCGTGGTTCGATTTCCATCAGGAGCAAAAATGTTTTTCAACGATTTTCGTCTTTCGCGAAGAATGGGAAAGTGCTCAGATAGTAAATTCATTGCCATGAAAAGCGCTTTCTCGACTAGCCGTTCGGAGCCAGCATACAAATTTTAGGTCCCCTCCATTCCCTCACAAGACATGGTTGTGAAAAATTCGCTAGGCCCTGAGGCTCCTCGGTCTGTTGCGCCACCCTATTTACTTATGTATCTTACTCAACAATTCAAAATGGCTGCCGATGAAACAAAACCAGCCAACATTTGAAGTCGGGACGCGGTATTTCTCTTGAAGATCGTATGGGATGTGTACAACAAAATTTTCATTGGCTGCTTACAGGTGTCACTGATTGCTTTTATCTTCTTGATCTCTTTTTCTACCATCAGTTTCCCGAAAAAGTTTATATCAGTGTGCCTTAACCTTCCTCCTCATCGTTTATCCTATGGACTCAACGAACCTTTTACCCACACTTTGGGTACAATCAATTCAATTTGTTCTCATTTTGATTTCAAACCTCAAAATCTCCGTCTAAAGGTGCATATCAACTTGAGAGCAAAATCACTGGGGGTAGCTTCCAGGTTACAATCGATAGCAAACTCAAAACGGTTCACAGCTTTGAGAGAAAGTTGACTTCTTACACTCAACATTTGCATTTTTCGACAGTCACTCTTAAGTGGACCCACATTTATATCACTGTCGGAGTTAAGATTGCAGAATTCCAACAGAGTTCGTATTTTGTGAATTGCTCTTGGTGGTCAACACGAGGACACGAACGAGTTCACTGAAAATATGGGGCTCTGTGGGGATTTTTTTTTTTTTTTGGAAATGAAGCATTCAAGAATTTTCAGATACAGATTTCGTACACTCAAAATTAGAATCTGTGATTTCTTAAACATCTTTTGAAGCACTATTCAAAGATTAGATGGTACACCAAATTGGCGATGACACGAACAGTACCAGAACAATTATACAAACTGCAACCATTCGTTCGTAAAATTCATGTTATCTTTTCACCACTTTTAACTTCCAACAAGAAGGGAAAATATAAAATGAACACAGCTAAGAAAGGACTATCGAGAAATCAACTCCTTAAGAAAAAAAAAATAATAACTCTCATCTCAAATCAATAGGTACCCGAGAGCAATTCTCTTTCGTTTTAATAGTTTGCGTTTTAATAAGTCTTTGGCATAGTTTTGTTCAAGTTTTAAGGCCAGTTTGTTAAGAGTGGGTTAAATCATCAATTTGGCTGTCACGGATTTACCCAAGGAAAATCGACTGGCTAGCAAAATCTCTGATTACATGTTCTGATCAGAGATTCCTTGACTGAAAATTTTGTGAACAAAGCGAATCTATGATTATCACCTGGAATAATCATTTATTATAGATAACCAAGCGTGAACAAACCAGCCCTTAGTTATGAGCCGTTATTTCTTTAACGTTCAACTCTATCAAATTCAACACAAATTCCAGCCCCTCCATGTATAGTCCTTAGAAGTGCTTGTTCAAATTTAACCATTTCGACTTCAGTTTCAGTACTCCCTTTATTAGTCCATCTACCAAATGAACCTTGTTACTAAATCAAATTTTTGCTCTAGATTTCATTGATTAAAACAAACAATTGAAAAGTCTGATATATTCTTCATCAAACGCTGCCTTTACCTTCTGTTATTGTATTTGCCCTTTCCAACCTGTATTGTCTATCAACAATTTGATGATTCAATAGGTCCTTTACTTGAGAGTATAGACTCCAATGATGACTTTATAGTACATGGGGACTTTAACTTGCCCGATTTGAAATGGACTCCTTCTGAGGACGAATCTTGTTTCGTTCCCTCTAATCCGTCTTCTGATAAAGAATTCATATTTAATTGACAGATTTCTTGAATCAGGCCTCTTTCAAATGAGTTGCATCTTAAACAATCTTGGGAGACAACTTGACCATGCTTTCTCCTCTGATCCTTTCAACTCCGCCGTCCTAAAAAGCTCACACCTTTTATCCACCCTTGATCATTTTCATCCCCCCCATCTTTCAATTATTGTCTTGATCATAGCACTCCAACTATGGAGTCTGAGAACACTTCCTGCTTTAACCTCCGTAAAGCCGATTTAATTATGCTTAGTCATCTTCTAAGCGGAATTGACTTTAATCTCTTTATTAACCTCTCTACACCCATCGATATAGCTCTCTCCTTTTTCTATTATTCAATTTTTACACAATGTGTTCCCTATACATTTCAAAAAACCTGTCTATCATCTCCTCCCTGGTACACAGCTGAGTTAAAAAATATCCGAACAGGCTATGGAAAACATATTTATAATCCCAGACCCCTTCCAACTACTATTACTACCAACAGGCCTCTTCTAACTTCTCAACTTTATGCCAATCTCTATACTTAACCTATCTGGATAAAATGCAATTCTCTCTAATCACTGATCCAAAGCGTTCTTATAAATTTATTAACGTCAAGTGAAAATCTGACGGTCTTCCTTCAACGCTTAATTTCCTTGACAAATCTTCGGATGACCCCAAAGTAATTGTTAATCTCTTTGCTACCTTTTTCATACAATCATATGTCAACGATCAGAATGTTCCTGACCTTGACTATCACAGGTTTCTGATGAATAGCCCACAAACAAGTCTTGTTTTTCTTAATGTTAACCCCAGACTGTTTGTGATAAATTAAGGTTACTGGATGACGATTTTTCACTTGGTCCAGACGATGTTCCGGCAGTTTTCCTTAAAAAGTGCGCATCAGTGCTCTATCAACCCCTTGCTAATATTTTTCAACTTTCTCTTTCCCAGGCAGTTTTCCCCTCTCTTTGGAAAGAATCTTTTATCTTCCCAATTTTCAAAAAGGGCTGTAAAAACCAAGTCTCGAACTATCGACCGATAGCTAAGCTTTCCGCCATCCCTAAACTTTTTGAAAGTATTGTGTACGACTCTATGTATTTTCATTTTAAACCAATTGTCTCTTCACTTCAACATGGTTCCCTAAATGGAAGGTCTACTGCGACTAACCTTACCCAATTCGTATCAAAGACTCTCTTGGCCATGGAAGGGGGCAACGAGATCGATGTTATTACTACTTAAAGTCAGTAGTACAGCAGTAAAGCATTCGACAAAATTAACCATAAAATTATCTATCTCAAACTCAAAGCCTTTGACTTCCCACCCTCAATTATCGAATGGGTCAAATCATACCTAGAGAACCGTGTGTATAGAGTGGATTTTAGAAAAGCAGTTTCTAACCCGATATTTGCCTCTTCTGGCTTTCCCCAAGGCAGCCATCTCGGTCCACTCCTGTTTGTGCTTGCAATAAATGGCGTTGCTAGTATTATTTCTTTCTCTGATCTGTCTATTTATGCAGATGACATTAAAATTATAAAAGTCATATCCTCTTCTCAAGATTCCTCTCTTCTTCAAAAAGACCTGAATGCTTTTCTTACTTGGTGTAATAAGAACTTTCTTGAGCTTAACGTTAATAAATGTCAATCTATGACTTTCTCGCGTAAACGCTTACCTTCTAGTCTTCGAACGTACTACTTCAGTAACGTACCTATCCCCAGAGTTTCGTCTATTCGTGATTTTGGGGTTATTTGTGATATAGAGCTGAATTTCCACTCTCACATTAACTATATTATAGCGAAAGCAAACTCCTCTCTTGGGTTTATCAAACGCTGGTCTAGAGAATTTTCCGACCCCTACGTCACTAAATCATTATTTAACACTTATGTTAGACCAATCCTTGAATATGCTAGTCAGGTTTGGTCTCCCTACCAAATAACTCAACGAAGATTTTTAAGATTCGCTTTGCGTAGATTGCCTTGGTCTGATCCGTTCTTTTTACCCCCATATGAAAGCCTTTTGCGACTAATTGACATGGTCACCCTTTCTAAACGTCGTCGTATCGCCGACATAATTTTCGTCCATCAGATCATGACCGGTACCATAGACTCACCGGAATTACTTGAGCTGATTTACATGAACACTAATCCACGTAACCTACGTTCTGTCCTCTTCTTCCGCCTCCCTACTCTCCGCACAAACTAACGCTTATTTTAACCCCATATGCAGAATGCTTCGTTCCACGAATGCAGCAGGAAATACCTTTGACTTTTCCCTAAGTTCCTCTTCTCTCAGAAAAAATCTATACTTCTCTTCCCTTTCAACTCCTAACCCTTTCATTTCAACTTAGAATTAAGCACTGTATATTTGTACATATATTTATTTGTTTATACTTTTAAGTTTAAATATTTTTAAATTTAAATTTATGTTCTAATCGCTTGCAGTAAGCTTAATAAATTGAAATACATCTTTTTTTCCTTTTTCCACGTTGCGATTGCGAGCATCGTATCTCGAAGTGATCACAGCGCTCCCACTACACTAATGATCCACTCTTGGGGTATGCCACCGCTCGCCACCCTTCGATTTAGGGCTCACTCTAAAACTAAAAACTAAATAGGAAATTCTCCACTCTGACTTCTTACTTCATCAAATTTTACTCTTGTTTCTTTCAGTACTCCAAAGGCTAGGGGTACACTTAATGACGAAGAGCGTAGGTATGTACGTACAAATGAGCTTGCTCTAAGCTCCGTGCGACTTAGTCTCTGAGATGCAAAAAAAAAAAACATGTAAAAAATAGTCACTCGGGCGTATGCGTATTTTTTTTTAACTTTTTTCGCAGTGGCGTACATTTTTGCTTTAAATACAAATTTTAAATGTTCAACTTAAAAAAAATATTCTCAAACTGGACGGTAACCCATCAATCGCGAAATAGGCGCACCGATAAAATATTTTTTTTTCAATTTCCTCAAAGTTTCGTGAAATAAAAGGCAATTGAAAATATGCCTTAGGTTCTTACAAAATGATTTACGACGATCTCGACACATGTGTTCAATTTAACTTACATCGACTTAAAATAAAGTTACGATTTTTTCTTTTTGTAAATCACAACAAATATTTTGTTGATCCCAGGTGGGTGAACCGTGACGCCATAAAACCAATTAACCCCAAATCAAATTATGCAAATTTCATTTTCACGAAACAGCCAATAATCTCTTGAGAAGAAAAAGCTGCGCCTCGCATCGAACTAGATGTTGTCTCTTTAGGCTCCCAGCGATTGAAAATAAAATTTTACGACTAATTAATAATTATTTCTCGCTTCTCAAGTCATAAATACCAAATTGCCAATTCCACACGATTTATTAGTCAAACTTGTTAGAATGAGACCCAAAAGAGCAACGATTCACATATTCGTTTGAGAAGGGACGAGTTTGGCTTAAGAACTTACCACAAAACGTCGATTTTATCCTTTAAACTTTGTTTTTCTTTCCTTTTTTTTTTTGAAGTTAGATTTCACATTATTTTTTCACAAAATTTTCTCTTTTTTTATTTGAAAAACGACCTTTGTTTTCGTACTACATTTCACTGCGGGTCTCATATATGAGGAGACAATATTGAATAAACACCTGAATGGGAGCAGCACTATAATAAACTGACGGAATACAGGCCAACGCAAAATGCTGTAGCTCACATTAATATCCTGGTTTAGTAAAAGGTAAAAGGTATCTTATGACATGCATAAAAGACATACGTAAAAATGTTAACATGCTACCGCATCAACTTCGCAGAAACTTTGTCAGACAACAACTTACCTACTTTACCCACCCATTCACCCGTTTGTGCCTCTTTTATTCATTAATAACTCATATGAGCAGCTATCAGCTATGAATCTTTATATTGTGTTGTAGGGTCGATATTAAAAGCTTGAAAGGGGAATTATGACATGATAATGATTGCGAGTAGGAAGTGCATGTGCCACGATATTTATGCAGGATGGTTCGTTTTTAAACGTTATTCTAATTAAAACTGTGTTTTGAGCGAGTAATAAATTAAGAGACGAGATTTCTTGGAGCCAACTTGTTGTCTTATGAACTAGTTAAGTGATATTGACGATGTCCTTTAATTTGCCTAGTTCTTTTTTGCCGGAGAAAGTTAAACGAATTGCCGAAAAATCATTAACCCTGGCGGTTGCGAATTGTTCAGTTGGACAAATAAGAGCCGTGAAGATGCCGTCAATCAAAGTACAAAGTGAGCACGTTATCTGCATTTGAATCACATTGTAACGTCAACATTGTGAAACTTTTTACTTTAAACTGAAGAGTATATAAAATATCAAAAGACTTAACTTACTCAAAAAGACGTCAGTAGCTGTTGACTTGCTTTTAGCTATTTGGATAAGATAGTCCTTTCTTCTTCTTTTCATTTCCGGCGTTACGAGTAGTGATCTTGAAGCGATCACGACTCTCCCCTCTTCTGCTTCACACTAGTGATAAGATAGTCCTTTACTTTACCTATAGTCAATACGTTCGATTTGTCGTGCCCATGGCGTAGTATTTAGCATGTCTGAATGTTACATGAAAGGTTCGTGGTTCAAGTCTCAGAAACATCAAAGATAAGAAAACATACATCCCCATTAACGAAAAAAATTCGAGAAATTCGCTTTCTAACTAAAACGTTCAGAATCGGCAAAAAGTTGCAGGTCGTTGAATTGCGTTATTTCTCGAGCATTCCATCGCTTAGTTGCCCTGCTCCACTTATTTGATTGATATGTTCAATTCTTGATAACCTGTTTGGAAATTATTGACTAAAGCATTACTGGTTCCCGAAAAAAGATCTTGGGACTACTTTCTTGTCTATGAGATTGCATAGTTTTCAAATCTTTGAACATGATAAAAATGTGTACTGATGTGTGTCTGTTTGCGAGTGGTTGTTTTTCCGCATCACTCGAAAGTCTGTGATGGATTTGAACAAACCTTTTTTGAAGAGCAATTTCCTTAGACGCGCAAGTGGCCCAGCAGAGAGAAGAGCCCCAGGGCCTAACGCATTTCTCATAACCATGATTTGTGAGGGAATGGAAGGGACCCACAACTTATCGAGAAAGCTCTTTTCAAAGCAATGACTAACTAACGGAGGACTTTCTAATTCCTCGCGAAAGACGATACCAGGTGATTTTAGCCTCTGTTCCGATTCGAACCACGAACCTCTGTGTTAGGTTAGGTTAAAGTGGCTGTCAGCTCGGCTGACACATCTGAATTAACAGGCAGACATGCTAGCCATCACGCTACAGGAACCACAATAGGAAGAACCGAGCAGAAAGAACTGAAGTAAGAGTAACTGAACTGAAGGGAACTGAATGTGTATAGGAAGAAAAAATGCAAGAGAATGAACTGAACTGAAACTAACCGAACTGACACAAACCGAACTAAAAAGAACTGAAGTGAAATTGACTGAACTAAAAGGAATTGAAGTTGAAGGAACTGAACTGAAGGGAACTGAACATCTAAAGAAAGAAAGAATGAAACAGAAAGAATTCTACAAAATGAATGGAACAGCAAGAAATGAACTGCACGAACTAAAGTTAAAAGCTTCAAAGCCTGCAAGGATCTACAAATCTAAAGAACAACGATAGTGTATCGATAACAAAAGTGCCTAATAATAATTCAATAGAAAACACAATTCGTAATGTGCTAAAAATTCAAGTATGAATTAGCCAATTGACCAGCCAAAATAAATTCGTACTTAACTCAGCTAACACTGTCGATACCGGAAGAAAAATAAGTTCAGAGATTTATTGCATTGAGCGGGTGTGGGTTAGCCAACTGTATAATATTATATAAAGATATCTTATGTTCAATGCGAATTTATCATGGTACAGCGGACGCAATACAAAGTATAAGGATCCTTATGAAAATATAAGTACGTTCCGACTAATTGGAATACTTGAAAGTTTTTCTGGTTGACTTCGAAGAATTATTTGATCGTTAACTACCAACAATGGATTGCACATGGCGGTCAGACAAGATCAATTCCGGAAACTATGATGATCTATAGTATGTACTTAGGAGCAGTGGCAAGTGATCTATGTCCAGCTAGAGTTAACGAAAAATATTAAGACACAGTCTTAAGGAAGCTTTTTAACTCCTCCGCTGTATATTAAAATCCTTGACTTCCTGCTCGAAGGCAAAATAACGGATCACGAACAGCCCTGTTCACACTGTACAATTAGTTGAACAGACTTGAGCTTGAACGACCAATGCTTGATAGTGTGAACCCTTCAGACGACCGCTTGTCCAAAATGTTGGATGGTTTTCAAAATCTTTTGAAAATCTAGAAGTTGGATGGAGTGGAAGGGTATGTGACATAAAGTTGGACGACAAGCTTGATAAGTGTGAACGTAAACTACATCAGACCATCCAACTTCCATCAAACGAAGTCTGTCCAACTAATTGTACAGTGTGAAAAGGGCTAACACTGAAGATGGAGCCATCTTCCTTGCAACAAGCACTTGACGAATGAGTTGACCTTTTAGAAGGTATTGTGCACAGTGTTAGTCCAAAATAGACTAAATTCTTTTTCTTCCCGTGTTCTGATTCAGATTTCAGATATGCTTGGCCAGACTATAGCTTGAATATATGTGTTCTTCCCTAGTGCGAAGAGTAAAAAATGTCGGGAATCTATTTATAAATACGACATCAATCAACGGATAAGCTTAGGGTGAATGAAGTGTGTGATTGAAAAATACCCTGTAGGTAAGACGTGGTTGTATGTTCAGCTCTCATAATAATGGACAATGTACGAAATTAAAGGGTAAGTTGAGTAATGTGAGATAAAAATATGCTTCTTATGAGTGAAGGAGTAACAAAGCTCATCGAGCTAGACGTATCAAGATGATTGGAAGCATGAAAACTGAACAACCAGCTAAGTTGGTAAATTGCTTTTCCATGTTCAAAGGAGAAATCCGCTGATTCCCATGAAAAGGCAATTCACTCAAAGTTCTGGCACAATTAAAGAAGAATGATGAAGAATGTCAGACCAAAACACTTTTGGTGAAAGCAACTGCAACGACATATCAATTGGTTGGCCTTAGGCATGGAATGGTCCTTCAGGACGATTTCTGGTCGTGAGTGTTAAGCAGGCAATTGGGGGAAACCGAGGTCGCAACACTCGCACTGCTGTAAAAGTTATTGATTGTCTAACTAAAGCCTATGCCAACGACAAATACATGCTACGATTGAATTGCAATGGCCAACCATAACCAAAATTTTGTTATTCAATGTGAATAAAAGTCACGGTATAAGTGTTACGAAGAAAAGAAGGTAGGCATTTTCCAAAAACAAATTGCAGATTAATACTTTCAATCTGTTTTCGCATTTTGCTCCATCTATTGATCTTCAGAGGGCTGCCGTAATGTTCGGGGCCTAGCACATTTCTCACAACCATACCTTGTCAGGAATGGAGGGGTTCTACAACTTTTATCCTGATTCTGAACGACTAATCGAGAAAGTGCTTTTCATGGCATGCATTTGCTATTTTTTGTTTCCTGTTGTGACTCGAACCTCGAACCTACTACGTAACAGGCAGACGTGCTGGAGGAAATTTTACTTTTTAATGTCTGAGTTATGTATGTATGCCTCTTGCATGAATTCTCACTTTAAAACGGAAATAACGACTTTCACTTTTCAGATCCGCAATAAACGATATCTTTTCGCCAATGCCAGTGTTAAACACTCCAGAAACGATAAAAGCTATGTTTTATTCCCATATTTCCATGAGAAAGGGACGGAAACGGGAACATAGCCGAATAATTGGAAACTATTGGACTGATTTCAAAAATTCTTTTACCATTAGAGTGCTTTTTATAATTAGCGTACACATCAAGGGGTTATGAATACGCTTATAATGTTATAAAACACAGTGCGAGCATTTAGGAATTAGGAGGATTTAATAAAAGACACCGATGCACATTGCTTCTGGATTTTTGTGGATCGCAATGCTGCGGGGAAAAACAGAGACTGGCAATCGACATTACTTCGGAGTTGAATGAACTATACTTATGTATAAAAACACTATAAAATTAGTTTAAAAAACAAAACAAATTTTTTAGATTTTTTATTGTTAAAAAGCTACTTTGCTGCAAATTATTTTTAAAGTGTAATAGGCGACGCGTTTCGGAATCTTTCCATCATCGGGCGCAAGCTTCGTAACTATACTTCATACCCATTTTCTTACGGCAACGGGAACTTGAAGTTGAACATAAAAACTACTGAACAAATCTCCAAAATTCTTTCAAAATTATAATGCTTCAATATTCATTAGTAACATAGATTTCGTTTCATCTAAATATGGCAGAATCGATGCTAAGAACTATATCACCGTAGGACCCGAGGTACACCGGGCGGCTAAGCTTGTTTTTATATAAAATTACGCATTGCAAAATAAACGGAATAATAGAACAAAATAAAAGTGAATAAGGTGGCCCAACAAAGCTTGAAAGGCCCGGTACCCTAGTGCATTTCTCCTACCAATACCTTCTGAAAAATGTAATGGAATGGTGAGGAATGCGCACTTTTTAACAACAATACCTTTATAAGGAATGGAGGAGACCTACAAATTTTTGACGATTCTAAACGGTTAAGAGAGAAAGCGTTTTCCATGGCAGTGTATGTTCGGAGGACTACACAATTCTTCGCACAAAGTGATACCTGTGAAAAAAAGACAGTGGAAGAAAAGAAAACTTTACACAAGAACTACAATAAAAGATTAGGTAATTTACGACAGCAAAAATGCGTTATATTTAAGAGACTCTGCTTTTTTTTCTAAAGGCGATATGCGTATTGTAATCTCGAAAGAACCACAGCTCTCCCACTCATCCACTTTATGTCAGTGATTTGACCGTACGAAACACCTTGTTCGGCTTGTTGGTGTCAGAATGCTTCAACAAGCCTCCAGGTTTTTAATGGTTCAATACCTGAGGCCAACCAAATGCATTATGTCATTTCATTTGCTTCTTCAAGGAGTTTTTGCGCTACATCTCTTCTTTTTTAGTAGCTGTAATATTCAATGATATTGCCTTTTTGACAAGGTTCTCTGGATGTCTCTTTGAAGTGAAAGCTTCCACGGAGTGACTACTCTTATTTCGATCAAGCTTTGTTATTTCATCCAAAACATCGGCATCTCAGCTGCCGTCAAATCTCTCTTTTTCTTTTGTACATTTTCCAACATTTCGTGCGTTTTTGTCGCAACTTTGCAGTCCATCATCATCTCAGCAATGCGCCTTACTACTTAATACAAAAACACGTCATGTCAATACTAAAGGTTGAAGTGATTAGTTTTGATTTGTTTTTGCGTTTTTTTGGTAAAATGCATTTCTGAGCTGATTATAGGACTGCTGAGATGCGATCAAAATGCACCATAAGGGTATTTTTTTATCAAAGAAGGTAGTGGATGTTATGCCCGTGGTGTGGTGTTTAGCATGTCTGCCTGCTACGTGCGAGGTTCGAATCACAACAGAAAACAAAAAAATGTTATTCCAAAGGTATCGTCTTTTTGAGGAATTGGCAAGTCCTCCAATAGTATTTTCATCTTTCATGCCACAAATAGCACTTTCTTGATTAGCCATTCGAAATCAGCTAACAATTGTAAGCACCTTCCATTCCACACAAGGTATGGTTGTGAGAAAGGCGTAAGTCCCCGGGGCTCCCCGATTAATTGTGCCACCCACACAGTATTCAGTGGAGGTTTCTCCCCACTTCATTGATCCTGAGCTTATACGATGATTGAAATCACCATCACAAGTTGATTTACTGTTGATCATAGATACCAGATACATATTAACCTTTTCGCACTTTGGAAGCACATTTACATTCAAATAAATGTCCCGAATAGGCATTTCTAGATCGGAAAACGGGTGACAAAGGTATTTAGTCTTTTCGGACAAATGCACAACCCCATTTTTTGTAAAAGCTTCACCCATACATCAGAGACATATAGGATACACGGAATAGTTGATGTAATTTAAGCCTTGGTTTCCTAGGATAGTAGTTCCGTCTCTAAGATGCCGACAATTGGAAATTCGACGGCTGTTTCAACACTCTCACTTTTTAGTCAAAAACGAAAGAAAATGAACAGTCTTGATTTGGACTTAATAATTTACTTGGACGATGAACTATCTTCAGAAAAGGAAAATAGTCGTGAGGCTGATGCAGTGATATAGTGGGTGCATTTGACGCTTTCTGTATTTCTTTTACATTTTACGCTTCTAATAAAGTCTTGCCGTCCTCGCTGCTCCATCCAGTTGGTTTTGGAACAAAAATAAGTTCAACGCTGTCAATAAAAAAGCTCATGAAACTATCCTACCACGACAAGACGGCCGTCATGCAAATAGCGGCACTTCTTCTTGACGTTACAATTCAATTAACGCTCTTTTGGAAACGGTGCCATTTTGTTTACATAGACGGCCACTATAAGACGCCACCGCTTCCTGGCGTTAGAGTGTCAATTACCGCGCTGTTGGACACGGCACCATTTTGTTTATATAGACAACAACGACACCGCAATCCAAGCAAATTAAAGCTGGAGTCTCCTGTACTTTTGCTTAGATCATTTGGTAAGGATCTCTGATAAAGAGCAGAGGGCTCAATCAGCTTTCTTGAGGTACATCACTTTGTGTGACCATGAATTCCTTGATGACTTCAGTTGAGCATCTTAAATTTGTCACTGCTCCTCCAAACATATCCTCAATCAACCGCAGATAGGATTTTGAAACTCCATTTTGTCTGAGAATGTCGATTGAATGCCTTTTCGAAGTCAAGCAACAACCAAACTCTAAACAAAATTTATTATTCAACCAAAAATACTAAGATTCGAATTTTTAAGAGACTTTTCCTGTTGAAAATTTGAACACCCTCTTGTGCATTTCGACTTAAAAGAATCTAAAATGTCAAAGACCATTTCTTAATCACTCCAAAGTTATAAGAATAAATCAAATGCTGGTTCAACTTCTTATTCACTCAAAGAACCACCCTGTTTTCACCAACAAGTGAACGAAATGAGCATTTTATTGCTTTTAAATTGTTTATTGTTCCCTCCGTACAGCCATCAAAAGTTTAAATGCACATTATTGCCTCACTAAATGGATTACCTACTGCCAACGATTACAGAGTTGGCATGAAACTATTACCTCGTTTCCTTTTTTTGTTTTCCTTTTTTTTTTATTTTTATTAACTAACCTTGCCTAACAGCTGTCTTGGGCTGCAGTTGAGTCTGAAATTGAAGCCATCACCTCGTGAAACACTATCAAGGATATGTTTATTACCCATGGGGTGTTAATTCGACATATCATGGACTGGGTAAAGAAAGGCATGTTCGTTTTTATATACATGCTGTTGTTTGCACGCGATTGTTTGTAAATTCTGAAGACAATTGGTATAGGGAAACACTGTATTTTCTAGGTCACGTGGGTAATATTTTTATCAATTTATTCATTTTTTTATTTATTCAACTAGCTATTCAAACCATTCAATGTTTTTGAGCTCAACAATTCATAGTGAGCTAAAAAACATTTAAATAAATTGGTCGAAGGACGATCATCTTATCATTTCCATTTTTTTTTTATCATTTATTGTTTACATATTCAATCAAATGAATTGTGGAGAATAGTTTTGACTGATTTGTATTCACATATCTGGTTTATTATCTTTTCTAAAGAAAACTATCTGTACTCATTGAGCTTTCAAAACAAAGTCATTTCCATTTACAGTGTTTCTTCTATTCATTTTAGCACAAGATAAATCTTACTGACCTTTCCTTGGAGCACATCAGGAAACCCGTCAAAATCTATTAACAGGAAATAAGTAAATCATCAAGAAGCCTATTCACACCGGATGGGTCTAAAAAGGACACAATTAGAAAGCAAACAGGGTTAGCCATTGTTCTCAATCGTAATTTAAGGTAAGAAAAGGTTTCCAGACTTTTGTGCATACAAAAATTAACCAATGTTGTATGTGGTGTGACATGTATCCTTCGATAAAGACTGTCCTTTTCGTCATTAAGTTTATGTATGACATCCTGAATACCCCAGACGTTCGTTATGAGCTTAAGTAAAAAACTTTAAACATTAAAATACGGCGAGACAATGAGAATGACTATGGTCAAAGTTATTGTTTTGTTGAACGAGTGCAAAAATTTAATTTGAGGTTACATCTTTGTAGGAAATAAGCAAAACTATAGGAGCATTATTTACTATATCTGTTGTTCAATCAGTCTTATCAATAGAAAAACATAACAGTTATCTTCACATTGTGTGTTTTTTGTGTAGTTAAAGAAAAACGAACAGAAAAATGAATAGTGATCCCCTTAGGGTCGATATCGTTTTCCCAGGGGTCGACAATAACGAAATCTGATTTCAGGGGTCGACAAGTTCTGCAATTTGCACATGTTCTTATTTAAAACTTTTACGATATTGTTGCATTACTTTTCTATCTATCTATCTTCTATCTATCTAAAATGAATTGCTGTTCGTTAGTCTGGCTTAAACTCGAGAACGGCTGAACGGATTTACCTTATCTTGGTCTTGCAATGTTCGTGGAGGTCTAGGGAAGGTTTAAAAGGTTAGTTCATATGAAAAAAAGAACAATTTCTTTAATCTTAACTGTAATGCATTAAAAATTAAATTAAAACAATGCTTTTGTTTTTGTTTTGACAGTAAGAAATGAAAAAAGTAAATAATAAATAATATGATTATTAAATTTGTTTGTTTCTAAGAATTTTTTATATTTAATTTTTGAATGGTATGGTAAGAACAAAGATTTAAATTTTTATTTATTTAAAGTGTTACTTATACCATAATCCATGTTATTTTTCATATATTCCTTGGACTTCCACAAATAATTTAAAATTTCACTAGCTGACCTGCCTGGCGTAGCTTTATAGATAGATATACCCATTCTCGAGTTTTAGTAAGACTAACAAGGCCAGGGAGAAAAAGATCTGACCTAGGTCGTAGAAGTAAACCAAATTAGCCAAGAGAAACATCACGTGCTAACCGCACTGATGACCAGCGAGAGACATATAACGAAAATAGTCCTATAAGTATATCACAAATGCGTTCTATAGTGAGTGAAAATGAAGTGCCCATCAGACACAACAACTGCGAGCACAACAAAATGAAGTTGAGCGTAGTGCTCCTGTGATTCTTGAACTAGCAGCATTCTACTTTGATCTGAAAATAAATTATGGTAATTTTTTTGACAATAAATCGCTGACTATAATTATTTATTCCTATTTCAATGTGCGATTTACATAACCTCAAAAGTACTCGAGAACGGGAACGTTAACGAGAGCTAAGTGTTTGTGTTGAAGAGGCACCAAAACTATTAATCCAATTTGAATGAAATTTTTAACACAAAATGGCCTATAACCTGAGAAATAATATAGGCTAGATTTCCTTTTCATATTCCCTTGGCAACGGAAACATAACCGGGAACTTGAAAAATACTAGACTGGTTACAAGAATTCTTTCGCCGTTGGAGTGCTTCATTGCACCAAAGTACCATGGACTACATTTCATCCCTAAATTCCCACAAGAAAGGGATTGGGAACGGGAACGGGAATTCAAAAACCACTTTTCTGATTTCAATACGGTTTTCACTACTGCAATTACAATGCGGTGTTATTCCCAAGTTACATAGAATATTATTCATCCCCATACGGGTACGGAATGGGAACTAGAACAAATCAGGGAACTTGGAAAATACTGGACCGATTCCAAAAATTCTGTCATCGTTAGAGTGCTCAAATGCCCCTGAATAACATAGACTATATTTCATCCCCACGCTGACATTAGAATGGAAACTTGAAAACTACTTTACTTAACTTTCAAATTGATGAACATAGGGCCTGAGCTACGCCGGGCGGGTCAGTTAGTCTATCTATCTATCTATGTATATATATATAAAAATGAGTTCCTATTCGTTAGTCTGGCTAAAACTCGAGAACGGCTGAACGGATTTATATTATCTTGGTCTTGAAATGTTCGTGGAGGTCTAGGGAAGGTTTAAAAGGTAAGTAAATATGAAACAAAATTGGAATATAGTAAAAGTAACAATTTCTTTATTCTAAACTGTAATGAATAAAAAATTTAATTCAAACAATACTTTTGATTTTTTTAATCGTTTTTGACAACAAAAAAATTAAAATAATAAATAACAAGTTTGTTTTTAAAAATTCTTTTAATTTTTTGATTGGTAATAATAAAGATTTAAATTTTTTTAATTTACTGCCCCTGAGTACCCAACCATAGAATATATTTCATCCTCAAATTTCGACAGGAACGGGAATGGGAACGGGATCGGGAATTTAATGTTCGTGTGTTCCTAACGTCAAATAGTCAATTTGTCAAATTTAATGTCTGAACGCAGCCATAATATTTGAGATTTGACAACCAATCTTTGTGAGTGAAGATTGCCACTACGTGCGCGAGAACTTCCTTTACTTTTGTGATTCTTTGTGATAGTGACATTCCAGGTAATGTGCTTTTTCCAATTATTTTTTGTTGATATTCTGTGATAGTGACAATTTACTACTAAGTTATCAATTTACGATGCCGAGGAGAAGACGACATGACTTAGGTCGTCGCAGTCAATCAAATGTGCAAAGAGCTACCTCACGTGCTAATCGCACTGATGAACAGAGAGAGACATATCAAGAAAATAGCCGTATTGCTATGTCAGAATTGCGTTATTTAGTGAGTGACAATGAAGTAGATAGGCTTAGAATGCAACGAGTTCGTCCACATCGAACATAATGAATTAAAAATTAAATTAAAACAATGCTTTTTTTTCAATCGTCTTTGACATCAAAAAATTGAAATGTATTAAATAACAATTACATAGTAAGATTATTGGATTGTTTGTTTTTAAAAACTCTTTTCATTTTTGACTGGTAAGATTCAAATTTTTTTAATTTAAAGTATTACTTTTACAATAATCCAAGCTATTTTTTCATATGAAGTGAATGCACATTGAACTTGATTTATATTCGCAAAACAAAAGGAATTGATTTAAAGTGATACTATACACTTTGACCTTAGCAATGACAGCGTCTTCTAGGCCTTTGGTAAAGGTAAGGATCTCGAAAGGATATTGGGTTCGAATGCAAATGAAGTGGAAGTTTTTTGGTTATTATGTAGAAAAGAAGAAATGATGAAAGTAATAAAGGCTCGAAGAAAATTTTAATTTTGGCTCAGACCCAATAACGGTATTGTAAAACCACTTGGTGGTCTCTGTGATCATGTTGAACGGTGCAAATGCTGACACTTTGATGAACTCAACAAGGGTCACGGAGCTTCAGCAACGGGACGGGAACAACAACATAAGCGGGAACTTGGAAAATATTGGACCAATTCCAAAAAAAAATTCAATGTTAGAGTTCTTCATAGCTCCTGAGTATTAAA
The DNA here is from genome assembly GCA_949752695.1 of Melanostoma scalare. Classification (NCBI taxonomy): domain Eukaryota; kingdom Metazoa; phylum Arthropoda; class Insecta; order Diptera; family Syrphidae; genus Melanostoma; species Melanostoma scalare. The sequence goes on from OX456985.1 coordinate 56,718,033, forward strand.
GACTATATTTCCTTTCCATATTCTTTCGGGAACGGAAACGGGAATGACAAAGTAACCAGGAAACTGGAAAGTACAGAACCGATTTCAAATTCTTTCACTGTTAGAATGCTTCATTAACCCTGAGCAATCTAAACTATATTTCATCGCCATTTTCCCACGGTAACGGGAACGGAAATTCAATACTGATTTCAATACGTATTTCACTTTTACGGTACTGGACCGATTCTAAAAACTTTGTCATCGTTTGAGTGCTTAACTATTCCTGAGTGACATAAACCATATTTCAACCTTACGCTCCCACTAGAATGGAAACTTAGGTTAGGTTAGGTTGAATGGGGGGTGCAGCCACAAGTGGCAACACCTCACTCGGATCTCAAGGATCCATTGTGCTCCCCGGGAAATCAGAGGATGAGGAAATGGGAGGATTGGAGAGGTGGATGATTATTGTGGTAGAGAACTCCCACTGAACCATTTGGAGTCCTGAGTAAATTTCAGGACGTTGCTCAGTGGGAGATTTGAGATGTCGCCCAGTTCGTCGAAAAAGTATTCTCCGAGGGTTTTTTTCCGATTGTGGGCCAAGCTAGGACACTCACAGATAAAGTGGAATGATCCCTCCTCTGCCTCCTCATCTTGGCATCCTCTACATAAGTTGGATGTGCTAATGCCCATTCTCATCATGTGGGTACCCAACGAGTTGTGTCCCGTGAGAATGCCAATCAACAGAGAGAGCCGAGGTCTGCTTAGCTGGAGTAGAAATTCTGTTTTTTTTTTGGAAATATCTGGCCAAAGGTTTCTAGAAACTCGGCATGTCTCTAACGATGACCACCTGTTATTGGCGGTTTTCAGAATGGAAACTTGGAAGGGCCTGAGCTACGCCGGGTGGGTCAGCTAGTTTTATTATGAGAATGATAGGTAGTATTGTTGCACTCTTAAAATAACTCAACAAGTTTCTTTTCGTACCTATGTACTGTTTCGGCGAATTGTAATTGCATTTTTATTGAGGTACATTCGGTTTTCCAATCCTAACCCTTTTTGTCTGCAAGTAACTATTGGTTAGTAGTTTAAAAAAGATTTACTTTACCTATTTGATATAATTTTTGAATGGTGACGAATGCTACTGTTCTCGGAATACGTATTATCTGATGACCTGTTAGTAAGCACATGCATACGTTTTTGCATAATTCAGGTATGATCTGTCGATACAATGCATAAGATTTACTATGCTACAGGTCCGTCAAGGGCGGTATAAATAAACAGATTCGAATCTGAACAGTTGATAGTGTTCAATATTTCTGAAGAAACCCAAAAGAAAGCAAGAAACCCACATTTGCATTCTGTTCAAGACACAAACGACATAGTTTTCGGTTTGCAGCAAAATCAACCTCTTCCGAAGCTTTCTGTTGGATAAATCTTTTATTTGCCGTAAAATTTTTTTTTTACTGTACAATTAGTTGGACAGACTTTAGCTTGAACGACCAATGCTTGATAGTGTGAACGCTCAGACCACCGCTTGACCAACTTCTTAGATTGTTTTCAAATATTTTTGGAAATTTTTTGGATTTACAAAATGAGAATCGTCCACCAAAAGAAAAATCAAAGTAAAGAAGACCTTACTCTCTATACCTGGCTTGAGACTGATAGCCCAAAAGGAGCTTATGAAGCTCCTCAATACAGTCTGCTATTTAAAAACTCTGGAACAAAATCTGCTATGAACATCTGGACAGATCACAAGGAACCTGCGCCTGTTTTCTGATTCCTGTGCTTCCCAGAACAAGATCCCGATACTCATGGTTACATTGTGTTCTTTTCTGGAAAAAGTAGTGATTTTAAAAAAATCAGCACTATTTTCCCAACAGAAGTCACACCAATGCAGGGTGACGATCTCAACTGGATCAAAACGAAATCAATTATATTGCCGGTGGCGTTTGTGGGAAAACTTAATCCTCATAAAGAAAATTTAAGCGAAAAAGATACTTACAGTTTGCGCATTTGTCAAAATCATCCGAAATCCTGCAAGACGATGTAATTTTATCATATGTCACTGACTTGGACGCGCTATACAAAGGTTTTATCAACACGTTTGAGGATCTTTTGAATTTACAAATTCCGTAGTGGATAATAAATCCGCATGAAAGCCATGGAAGAAGCTAATGTGGCTCTACTAGACTCCTCGAAAGCATTTGACTCCATTGACCCTAATATTCTTTGCAATAAACTATGTAATAACTTCAACTTTAGTTACTCTTCAAATAAACTTATCTTCTCGTATCTCTGTGACCGTGTCCAAGCAGTGTCATGTAAAAATCGACTATCCTCGATTCTTCCCATCCGCCGGGGCGTACCTCAAGGTTTTATACTTGGTCCGCTTTTGTTCTCAATGTTTATTAATGATCTTCCTCTTTGTTTATCTTATTGTCAATTTCTCTTATATGCGGACGATGTACAGCTATACCTTAATTTTCCCAGTGGCCTAGTTAATGATGCATTTGAAAAGATAAATCGAGACTTATCCGCTCTTTCCAACTGGTCTAGACTTAATCAAATTCAGATCAACCCAGACAACTCAAAGGCGATTGCCATATATAATCGTGTCCTTGACCCTACCATTTTTCCATCTATTATCCTAAATGGCACTAAGATAGGAATGGTAGAAAGCATTAAAAAACTTAGGAGTTTTTTTTGACAGTAGTCTAAAATGGAACTTGCACATAAACCAAATTGTATCCAAGATTTACGGGTCGTTAAGGGGTCTATCTTTAACCAGAAACTATTTGCTTACAGAGGTTAAGCTAAGGCTAGTGAAGGCTATTATCCTACTCTTAATAATGTTTGGCTGTGAAATCTTTGCCAATTCAGAATGTGACTCTTTCCGAAGGCTAAATGTTGCTGTTAAAACTCAGCCAATCGATAAATCATTAATTTGGGGAGATTCGATCATGTATCCGAACACTCCTTCCACTCGCAATAAGACGTAAGTCTGAACAGAAAGATTTTAATTTAATAATGTTTAAACATTTGCAGAATGAGAAATGATATGTCTGGTTCATTAATATCTCTAAACTGTTATATACGTATAAATATATTCTTTTTTTTCTTTTTAGTGTTTCTTTTCCACTCTTGTAATTTTTGTTTTTTTTTTTTGTACTTAAATTCTCTTTTAAATTCTTTTAAAATAAGTAAATTATATACCTCACCTGTACTTCTTAAAGACTACGTTCTTACGGTACCTACAGTAGATATATATTTGAATAAATAAATAAATAAATAAATAAATAAATGCAGCAAGAGTTGATTACCATCACAACTGACGAAGAGCTTAAGCAAAAGTTCAACGAAGGCTTCAATGTGGTTGTTAAAATTTTGATTTGAAAACAGAAACCGTTTGAAAGTCAACGAACGCGGAGATTTAAGGCTGCAGCTTAACAATATTAAACCAGATCTAGCTAGATTGGTAGAAAGTCACCAAATTCATACATTGCATTAATTTTTCAAATTGTGAATTTATTGTTTTTTTCTCAATTAAGAGCACGATTTTAAGTAACTTGTATCAATAAATTATGAGCTACACTTTATGTTTATTATAATTTCACGCCTGCTTATTTTGTATGATTTTGAGGAGAAAATGAGGTTAAGTTTACTCACTTAACCAACTGGAAGTTTTTAATATTAAAGAATTGTAATATTGGTAAGCAGGTACCGTTATTTTAAAATTTAAAAACTCAATTCCAAAAATAACTCTATATTTTGATGAAAATCCGTCAAGGGGTTCAGGCTGTGGATCTACATACTGACAGACAGTTAGACAGGCAGACAGAATTGGGGCATCCACATTTTCGTAATCTCTATCATCGTAACTATCTCAGAATTTTTTTACTGCACGAAAGATAGATAAATAAATAATAGGGTGGCGCAACAGAGCGAGGAGCCCCTGGGCCTAGGCATTTCCCACAACCATGACTAGTGAGGGAATGGAAGGGACCTACAATTTTCTGCCGGTTCCGAACGGCTAATCGAGAAAGCGCTTTTCATGGCAATGAATACTAACGGAGGACTTGCCAATTCCTCGCGAAAGGCGATACCGGTGGAAAAAACATTTTTGCCTCTGTAGGGATTCGAACTCGAACCTCTGGATTAACAGGCGGACATGCTATCCATCACACAACGGGTACCACACATGGATGCAATACCCTATTTTAATTTATATTCATTCAAACATATTCATGCAAGCGTGTTTCAAATCAAAAAGTAATCAAACTCATGCCCAATCACTGCAATCAAAACAATTTTCAAAAACACGAATAAAAGATCATGCGTTAAGTACAAAGCTCTAGTCAAAATTAATTACTTCCAAAATAGTTCCATCGCACATGCTACTCCTTCTTGAGCTTCAACAGTTATAATTAATTTTGTTTCAAAAATAATAAAGAAAGACATGAATGCTCAATTACAGTTTCTACGATGCAAGGAAGATTATACAAAAGTTGCAAATAACTCCTTTCAATAACAATAAAATCTATACCGTCGCATGTTTAAGCAAAACACCAAACTCAAACTACCGTATTACCTGCAAAGTTGCGCATTGCCAAGCCACGCATACCAATTACATAAGTAAGACCTAATCAATTAACTTTTTATATTTCAATTTCTTCAGACATATTCTGACGTAGGTTATGTCTTCATACGTAGTTATGACATTTTTTTTAGAAATGCTTTACGCACCATGATGAAGTATGAGTATCCTAGGTAAGGTTTAAATGGCTATCCGGAGTACAACTGACGAGTTTAGAACCATATAAGGTCTACTGTGATGGCATATGAGGAATTATCTCAATCAACTAAACCATTTTAAAGTGGAAGAGGTGAAGGGTATCTATGTTCACCAGGTCGCTTGGATCGTCGAAAAAGTGTTCTTCTAGATGCTGCTTTCTTTTCAGGGAGAATGCAGGACATGAACAAAGGATGTGTGAGATTGTCTCTTCTTCCTCCTCGTCTAAACAGCTTCTTCAGAAGTCGTTTGATAGAACGCCGAGGTTTATGGCGTGTCTGTCTATGAGGCAATGTCTGGTAGTATCACCGATTATGGAACTAATGTCCAATCTGCTTATGGGACAGCAAGTGTCTTGTGAGTCTTAGATCCAGTTTTGTTTAGGTCTGTTTTCTTGCCAGACAAGTAACGGTGTTTCTCCATCTACTGTGTGTTTTATCTGTAGCATGAGTTTGAATGTAGCGATTTGTATATCAATGTTCAGCCCTCTGGTTGAGATTGGTTTTCCGGTTCCATTTCTGTCGAGTTCATCGGCCTTGCAGTTACCTAAGCTACTTCCGAGCCTTGTCACAAAAGGTGAATATTGAACTGCTCAGCCATCTCCATGAAAGATACGGCACAGTTGAAAGCGGATACTGATTTCGTACAAACAGCGCTGAGTGTTTTGCTTGGCTCTCTGAGATGATGCAAATGTTCACTGAGGTTATCACGTTTTTACTTGCGATTATAGGTACTATAAGGCAAGTCTTGCAATCGTGCAGAAAAAAATTTTTGAGATAACAACTAAATATGACATTACGATGATAGAGAATACGAAAAAAGTGGGTCCTGCAATTCTGTCTGTCTGTCTGTCTGTCTGTGTGTCTGTGTGTCTGTCTGTCTGTCTGTCTGTATGTCCGTATATGGATCTACAGCCTAAACCGCTTGACCGATTTTCTTCAAAATTTGCAGTTAGGGTCTGTGAAGTAACCTACAGAGGGGTTTTTGGAATTGGGTCTCTAGGTCTTGAAATAACGGTACCTGCCATACAACCGATATGACAATACCTATTTTTCTCGAAAACGGCTCTAACGATTTTGATAAAATTTTACGTGAGGTATTATTTTTTAATAAATGTTCTAATGATGTGAAAAATTTTTTTGGAGAAAGTCTAAAAACGGTACCCGCCATAGTACCGCTTTATTCAAAACCGACTTTCTCGGTAATGGCAAACACGATTTTGACAAAATTTCATATTCAAGAAGTCCTAAGTTGTTTAAAAAAGATTGCATATCTACATTTCGAAAATTTATTTTTTTTGAATTTTCATTAATTTTTTTAAAAAAATTTTGTTTTTTTGAATATTTTCAAAACCGTATTTTTGATTTATTTAAAATTTTTTGTCAATGCATCTTTTAGCAAGATCTTAAAATTTGTGTACTTGAATTTTTAAAACCTCACTTTTAAAAAAATAAAAAATAAAAAACCGGTTTTTTAAAAAATGGCTCTAACGATTTTGATTAAATTTTAAGGGTTAATATGTATTAACAATTGTAAAAAAATGGCGTTTTTAGATTTTCGCTTGAAACTTTTGGAATAATTAATTTAATTTTTTTCAATACTTTTCGTGTAAAAATTTTCATAATTAATGAGTAGTTGGCAACCCTGTACCACCAAATATGTTTAGAACGAACACTAAAACCTTTCACTCAGTCTTGAGATTTTGGTATTTTACTTAGCAAACGATCGCAAGTTCGTGCGACCCAGTCGTGCCCATTTTTACTTGCGATTATAGGTACTATAAGGCAAGTCTTGCAATCGTGCAGAAAAAAAATTTTGAGATAACTACTAAACATGACATTACGATGATAGAGAATACGAAAAAAGTGGGTCTTACAATTCTGTCTGTCTGTCTGTATGTCTGTATGTCTGTCTGTCTGTATGTCCGTCTGTGTGTATATGGATCTACAGCCAGAACCGCTTGACCGATTTTTTTAAAAATTTGTAGTTAAGCTCTGTAAGGTAGCCTACAGAGGGGTTTTTGGAATTGGGTCTCTAGGTTTTGAAATAACGGTACCTGCCATACAACCTATATGATAATACTTAGTTTTCTCGAAAACGGCTCTAACGATTTTGATAAAATTTTATTTGAAGGATTATTTTTCAATTGTCTTTCTTATGATGCAAAAATTTTTTTTGGGAAAAGTCTAAAAACGGTACCCCCCATAGTACCGTTTTTTTCAAAACCGACTTCCTCGTTAATGGCTCACACGATTTTGATGAAATTTCATATTTAAGAAGTCGTAGATGACATTAAAAATATTGCATATTAACATTTGGAAAATTCTAAATTTTGAAATTTTTATTAATTTTTTTAAAATAATTTTGTTTTTTTGAATATTTTCAAAACGGTATTGCTGATTTATTTCAATTTTCTTGTCAAAACATCTTCTGGCAAGATCTTAAGACTTGCATACCTAGATCTTAAAAAACTTTTTTTATTAAAAAATTAAAAAACCGATTTTTTAAAAAACTGCTCTAACGATTTTGGTTAAATATTCAACGTTTATAAGAACTAGCAATTGCAAAAGAATGGCGTTTTTGGATTTTCGATTGAAACTTTTGGAATATTTAATTTTAATTTTTTTCAATATTTTGCGTGATTTAATTCAATTTTGATTATTAAAAAGTAGTTGGCAACCCTGAGCCCACCAAAAATATTTAGAGCGAATACTAAAACCTTTTACTCAGCCTTAATTTTTTGGTATTGGTATTGTGCACACAATCGCAAGTTCGTGCGACCCAGTCGTGCCCATTTTTTTTTTAGCCACGATAAGACCTCTTTGATTGCTAGAATTTCAGATTGGAACACGCTACAGTAGTTTGGAAGGTAGAACGATAGACTTACGCTTAGTTTGTCTGAGTACCAAATACTTCTCCGATTTTTGAACCAACTGTATAGAAATGAATTGAATCATCTCTTAAAAATTCTTCATCTTCCCAAATTGTTCACAACGGATTAGAGACTTGGAACTTGTTTCCAAAGACCAATTGAGGGATAGTATAGTCGGAGTGACTTGGGATTGATCTGAACAAGTTCAGGGTTATTGAGTGATACGAGGGTGGTTAAATAAGTTAATTACTTTTTAGGTAATAAAAGAAGTTTTCTATTTTTCAAATAATATATTTTTTTATCAATCTCCAGCGTTTTTCGATTTTTTTATTTCTTCCGAATAATAGGTTTTCTCAAGGTACTCAATACAGGTATTTGTTTCAGTGGTGACCAGAGGGGTCATTTTTCAATTCATCATTAATTTAATTCTTAGCGAACGTAGACAAATAGATCTGATCCGGCTCGAAGGACCAAGTGTAATTGTCTACGTTTGCTAAGAATTTATTTAAGAGATTTTCGTAAAAAAAAGATTCCTTTTAAAATTAAAACCACTTTAACCACTTCGTACACTTTTTCGATTTATTTCCTTTTCCTTTTTTGAATATTAGTCAAATGACTGGGGGTATACTCCTTTCATTAGACGTGATTTATTGGGAATTTCTATAAAAACGCATTTTTGGCAATATTCACTTACCAAGTTCACTTTCCCATAAACGCCATTTACCAGCCATCCCTGTTGTACACTTCTGCAAGTGAGTTACTTTTGTCCACTTACGCTATTCACTTTAGAGTTGTTGTTTTTCCATGAGCGATGTTTTGCGATGTTTTGCTGAAGTGAATATAAATTCCCAATAAAACACGGCTAATGATATTATGTGAACATTCTATGTTTTTATTTACATCTTCGTTGACATCTGTTGTGGAACGCGTTGAAAGCTTTGTTTGTTTATATTGTGACTATTTCCGTTCAGTATACTTCTGTACACCTCTTAGAAGTTTCTTCAGATTTTGAAACAGGGAACAGTTGCAGGGGGCTAAATCTGGAGAGTATGCTGGATAGGGTAGCAGTTCATAGTCCATTTTATAGATTTTTGCCACGGTGACAATAAACACGTATGTACCCGTCAGAATGCGGTCGAGTGTGATCAATCGCAGCACCCATCGCGCCAATTTTCAATTGTTTTTTATGCAAAGAATTATGTTTAATCAGCACACGAAATTCACTTTTCTCCATTTTCACGCTTTTGAGGTCTCTTGCCGTTATCACCACAGCAACGTCACCTTTATAGAGAATGACATCGAAAGAGATATTCCAGAGGTCTGGTCCAATGATAGATCCTTGTTGTTTGATAGATAAGTTTTCGTTCTTTAAGATAAACTGTTACCATCCTTAGTGATACTCTGGAACGTGGAATTTTCTTTCAAGCGAATGAAACATATTTGACCATTTAACTAACTACTTCTAAATCACATCGAACCCGAACTTTTTTGTCTATCCGCTCTACATGTCCCAGTCATTGTAGTTTCGCTATCCGTCCTTTTTAAGTTGTTTTAACTTCGCAGTACAGCTTCGTGGAATCAAAAGCCGTTGTCGTTTCGTTTTCGTTGGTACATTAAATGAGGAGAGAACCACAAAGTTAAGGATTGCAGTGAATCAAGGGTAGGAGACAAGACAAGGCTGAAATATGCTTTGTGTCTAACTAAAAGAATAGTCCTCGATATTAAACAATACTAAAGACAAAAATTGTGGCCCACACAGGAACAACGGCAATAAAAAAATGACAATCAGCTTGGCCGATTCTAAGGGCCTTCGGTTCGGAATTCTAATACGCCGTTGTTAGATCGATTCCAGAACATTTGTACAAACTTCTGTACGAAATAAATCTTCAAACTAACCAACCACAGAACTTGGTGCCTTAATAGATTCATGAGCCTCTTCTTGCTATGGATAAATTTCATTAAAATTCAAATCATTCAGTTGTAAGAATACCACGGATTTGAATGACTTCGCATAAATCACCCTTTACAGTGCCTTCCTCAGAATATAGCGATTTTTCATTCATCACATGTCAATTACTCTCCTTTTCCCATTTCAAACATAATCTTTTGTCATTTTAAGTTCTTCATTACATTTCTAAATCTAAAGTAGCGACTATTTCTGCACTAAAGTGTTTTGAAATTTTATATTTTACATGCTTACTGCTTACCTATGTATGTATGCGAATGATAACGCATTGCATATTTATTGTAGGTAAAGCATTTGAAATATTTAGGTTATTGGATTAGTTTGTCGCAAATGTGAGTCAGTCAAAAAAGCCTTTTAAATGGTTTAGCTTGTCTTGATGGAGAGAGAGGTTGACATCTGAAAATGAATATTTTATTATTATTTTATGGAATATAAGGATATGCAATTAGAACAAGAACCGAAATGACAGTGGCGTGACGAAAGGTTAATTGTGAAAACATTTTCTACAATCTCATTATTTATGAATGAGATTTAATGGGAATGTTGATGAGTGAATTTTTAATTTTTGTTTTTTTGATTAAAAATAAAGTCAAATCAAACAATTCAAATTCAATAAGCTTTCTCTGCATAGAGACTTTAGTTTAAATTTTTTTAATGGATTAAATTGGAAAGGTAAATAATGCAGCACAAACAGATTAACTCGAATCGTATGTATTTACATACGTTTCAGAGTACTGTTTCTGTTTATTGATTAGATACAAAAATCCGTAAAAGACTTACTCTAAAGACAAACTTTGCTATTTATCTATCACTCCACTAATAAATGAAGTGTTTCTTATTTGGTTGCCGATTTGTTTTCAGACTGAGAGATAAGATTTTATCCGCCAAAATCCTGTTAATGGGCGTATAATTACAATCCGCATTAGGACTGAGTTCGCAAACATTAGCCTGATAAGCACCCAAGGAAAAGAAAGACGAGAATTCCGATCACTATTTCTATGAGCTTTTCGAAGAAACATTTATAAGCAATGCCCCAGACGTGACGTGAAAATCTTTCTTGGCGATTTTAACGCAAAACTAGGGAAGGTATGTTTGGAAACACAATCGGCAGGCATTGTCTGAATGTCATAGCCTCTGAAAACTAACTCAGGCTAATTATGATTTTACTGCGGGACTAATTCTTGTTGTTAGTATCAAACGCGGCACACATCTCAAAATTCATAAATAGATGTGTTCAATGGCTTTTCTTTAGATCAGAACAGCACAGCACAGTACAGAAGCAGTGAAAAACGTCAGGCAAGTTAGAACAAGCAAACTTATCAAAAAAAGCAACAACAAAAACGAAAAAAAAAACAACCACCAATTTTTCTTTTTCTGATATCAATTTAATTTAGCGTATTTTCGTCACGAATAAGTAATTTTATTTTCAGCACAAGGTTAGGTGTTGATTTCCTGATTTCTTAAAATTTTTTTGAACTTTTCACAACAAATTAAAATTACAATGCACTTAAAATACTACGAGCAAAAAGTCAACAGCTGCTTTTGACAGTTTTTACCAAACTTGCACTTGCTCAAGAGGAGGTGCAGAAAATGCTGTGCTAAACTGTTCTAGAACAGCTCATTGAAAACAAAAAAGATCAGAGAAGATCAGAAAAGAACAGAAAATTTCTCATTGAACACCAAAAGGCTGATCTTTTCTGTCTGAAACTGTTCTAGAACAGGTCATTGAACACTCTTAATGTTAAAGCGACCCCCACATCAATTGACCGTTGTGATGCTTCTTTTACGAGGCTGGGGTAGGACTCAGGGTGTCCAGGGTCTACCCAAGGAAGCTTGGTAAGACTTGGGCTTCGGCGGTCCAACTTCTCAAAATAAATGAAAACGCGGAAACGATCGGGTATTTTCTGAATTAATTCTAATTTTATTGCTATGATATCTTTTCCCAAAAATATGTTTACAATTTTTTACAACAATGAGTTTTATGCGTTTGTGATTTAAAATCCGGTTTCTGGTACTGTTCTCGGCACGGCAGGACGTCTCGTGGGCGTCTTGATGTTTCCCTGGGAGCGGGATGCTGTGGTTGCGGCGTCCTGGTAGGCGGTGATGATGTATGCTAAGCTGGTGCTGCTTCAGGCAGGGTACTCTGTCGGCGGCCGCGGATTTCGAGGTAAAGGTTTGCGTTGTATGGAAGGCAGAACGATCTATCGGCGGCGGCGGACTGCGTAGGAAGCACCTGCGTAGTGTAAAACGGCAGAGCGATTTGTCGGCGTTGGCGGACTTCGTGGGAAGTGTATGCGTTGTTCAAGGCAAAACACTCTGTCGGCGGCAGCGGACTTCGAAGCAAAAGTCTGCGGTTGCGGGTCTATACGGCGGAGCTAAGTGGCAAGGAGGGTATGCAACGTCGGGGGAAAACACCAATTCAATGCAACCTCCTATACGACGGAGCTAAATGGCGAGGAAAGTATACAACGTCGGCGAAACACACCAAGTCGATGCAACTTCCTATACGGCGGGGCTAAGTGGCAAGGAAAGAATACACCGTCGGCGGAAAACACCAATTCAATGCAACTTTCTATACGACGAAGCTAAATGGAGAGGAAAGTATACAACGTCGGCGAAACACACCAAGTCGATGCAACTTCCTATACGGCGGAGACTGAAATAGTCCAAATCAGGAAGAATATCTTCCATAGGATAGGAGAAAATGTAACTATACGTTAAAGGTATAAAACCCGTATATCTTCTTCTCGAATTATTGTAAATAATTCACTTCTATTCATAGATTTTCCTGATGCAAGGAAATGTGAATTGTAAGGCAATGACAATATTGCAAACAAAAATCGGCTGACCATTGCCAATGCATTTCCCCATACGGAGATACATACAAACTAAGAAGTAAACGATATTTGGCCTTGGAGTAGATTTTTATTGCACGATTTAGTTGCGTGTGAGCATTTTAATGCGAAAAGAAAGACACGTACAGTGTTTTGATGCAGTGTTCTGGAGAAATTGTGACGCTTCGTCACACCGTCCACCAAATTGATCATGTTGCGATCGACGCAAGATACTCTTCTATTCTATTCTAGTTCTATTTCGCTAATTTTTTTCAAAGTTTTAATAATTAAAAACAAATAACAAGACTTCATTGAATGTTTGCCGTAAAAAATTAGTTCTCAAAGATAATATACATAACTAACTCGTATAGTTTGAATATGAACTAAAATAAACATTGATGTTATAAGTAAAATAATATTAATTTAAAAAGTAAGTCACAAAATAAAACCCATTTTTCTGTTCCTTTCAGATAAAACACTTTTAACCTCGTCTGTTGTTATAGGTATTTCGCGATGAATATAGCTAGAGCAGTCAAACCATTCAAACGATCCTGCACATAAGTAATCATCCAAATCATTAAAATAGATATATTTTTAAGAATCTCACTTCGTTGGCCATGCTTTTGTATTGTTTTTACTCTCTTTAAACTGAAGAAAGTTCTTTCAAGAGTTGACGTTTAAACCGGCTAATATCTTTCATAAAATATATGTACATATATAAGGAAAGCTTTCTTCGGGGCAGCTATCGAGCGCTTCTAATGAATTCTTAGAGGAAGTATTATTCCTTCGGATCAAATATCTCTTCCAAGTTTTTAATTCTACAAGAACAGAAGATGGTTCGGCAGCCAAATATGTTCGGTAAAACTCAACAGTTTCGTTAAATTTTTTTTGCTGCTTTGCCTATTTCTGACGAAGAGTCCTTGAAAAGAACCGAAAACACTTCTAGTGTATTTTCATGGTTTACAAGTTACATAGAAATCGAGAAAAGGATTGAAAACAGTAACACGAAAATATTCTTCTATACTTTGAACCGAAGGATTCGAACGATCCTTTCGTTGGTTCACTACTCTCTTATATTTAACGTCAATATCAAGGACTTCAGCTATTTTTTTTTGCAATTTCAAACACTTTCGAAAACGAGTCGTCTTCTGGTCGTTTAATTTTTAGTTGATCCGTTAAATCTTTGGCGAGATCCATACCTTGGACTAAGTCTAAATTCACTCTTTGACTTACGGCAACGAGAGTTGGTAAACCATACTCATAAAATCTTTAAGCTAATCAAGAAGAAATCCTAGTGTTTTTTCAGTTCCTTGCGTAACTTTCCACAAAATAAAATTCTATTTTAGTTAAATTTTGTTAAATCATGACTAATCTTCATAAAGAGAAGTGAAATTCCAGCTTCGGAAATATTTTTGTCAAACTTTGTTTATTTAAGATCAACACCCTCGGCTGCCCTAAAAACACTTCTTAACCTCACACCACAAGATATCTTCAGCAAACAAATGGCCGCCAGTGCAGCCATACGTATGAGAGCTATCTCCCAATGGACCGTAAATAACATCGGCCACGCTGCGATCCTGAATTTTTTCGGATCAATCCCTTGCCACTCCGACTACACCATCCCCCAATTGGTTTTTGATAATAAGTTCCAAGTCTCAATCCCACCGAGAACGACCTGGGAAGACGATGAATTTTTGAGAGATGATTCAATTCATTTCTATACAGATGGTTCAAAAACCGAAGAAGGGGTAGGCTGCGGTGTGTACTCAAACCGAATTAACGTAAGTCTCTCGTTCCGCCTTCCAAACCATTGTAGCGTGTTCCAAGCGGAAATTCTGGCGATCAAAGAGGTCCTATCATGGCTAAAAGAAAACGTGATATCCTCAACGAATATCCGGATTTTCTCAGATAGTCAAGCAGCCCTCAAATCACTCGGCGCTGTTTCTACGATCTCAGTAACCGCCCTCAACTGTCGCTTATCTCTTAAGGAGATGGCTGAACAGTTCAATATTCACCTTTTTTGGGTGCCGGGGCACAGAGATATCGCGGGTAACTGCAAAGCCGATGAACTCGCCAGAGAAGGAACCGTTCTACCGATCTCAACCAGCAGGTTGAATATTGGTATACCAATCGCTACATGTAAACTTATGCTAAAGCAAGAGGCAATGGATAGAACAAATCATAGGTGGAACAATATCACCACGTGCGTGGCAACAAAACGGATATGGCCAGGACTAGATCCAAAACGCACAAGACATTTGTTATCCATTACCAGATTGCAAGTTAGCTCCGTAATCAATGTCATCACCGGACATTGTCTGATAGGAAGACACGCCATAAGACTTGGCGTTCCCTCTAATGACTTCTGCAGAAGTTGCTTAGATGAGGAGGAGGAGGAGACAGTACCACATCTCCTCTGCTCATGTCCTGCACTCTCTTTTAAAAGAAAGAGGCATCTGGGGAAATATTTTCTCGATGATCCAAGCGATTTGGCGAACACAGATCCCCTGCATCTCCTTTGCTTTATTAAAAGCTCCAAATGGTTTTGTTAAGTGAGGTACTCCCTCGCATAATTTCTATGGTATCACAATGGACCTAGTATTGGTCTAAGTGTGTCGGGTGTATTCCTGACAGCCATTGTAACCTAACCTAACCTTGTTTATTTAACATGTTTTAAAAATCTCGTTTATAATGTAAGTTTTCTTTGATTGTTCATTGTTGTGTATACTTTATACTATATTTTAATTATTTGTTTTTATAATAAAGTACCCCTGAAGAAGGCAACAACCCTTGCCGAAACGTCGGGAAAAAGCGAAAGATCCATCTTGTTTCTTTGCTAAACTTAAAGTGACCAAAAAAAGCCGAAGGAAAATACATTTTCCACCAACAATTGTAACTTTCCAATGTTCTTATTTAGTCAAGAGTCTCGAACACAAACGGAAATAGCTCCTCAAAATCTTCAACTGCTTGATATTTTGAGATCCATCGCGTCAGATTCAGCCTTTTTAATGTATTTTTTGTGGAGTTTCTTCGCTTTCGCTTATTGTTTTTTGCAGCATATCTTTTCTTTTCGGTGTATATTGAAATAATTTTAAACTACTTCAATTGCGGTTAGGCAATCTCTAATGGCTGGTATTTTGCTGGAAACAGATAAGGAAGGTTCAAAGAATGTGCTGCACAATGGACGTACAGATCATGGCGAACAATTGCCTGAACACCATTGTATTGACCAAACATATTGCTTGCTCCGTCGTACCCTTGGCCGATCAAAAAAGAAATATCCTATTCACAATACAGAAGATTTTCCACTATAAGCTTTGCAAGAGCATCACCTGGATTGTTAATACAGTAATGTTTGGTAAACTGCTGTATTAGAGATTTTGAGCTAAAAGATTTTAATCATACCTGTCGTGGAAAATCGATATAAAAAAGAAATTCAAAAGATTAGGTGATTTGCCGAAATAGCAATTTCTTTCAGACGAAGTTGACTTTGTATTTTCCGCGTAGAATGTAGGTATAGAATGTACAATCCTGTGAGTACTTATAAGACTAATTCACTTAGGAAGTAGGTACATACTAAATTTCAGAGTGTATTTCCTTAACTTATTTGATTCATGACTGGTTATGTTGAACAATTATCGATACCAATGTGGGGATATATCCCCCTGATTCCCCCTATCTACGCCACGGCGTGTCGGCCCCCAAAACAAAATCCATGGTTCAATGAAGAATGCAGGCTGGCAAATGTAGCCAAACAAAAAGCACGACAAATGCTGATGCAAAAGCGAACAAGGGCTGCTTACAATACAACGAGATTTACAAAGATAAAAGAAGAGAAGAACACCGAATTCTCAAAAAGATTTTCAACTTTGTCATCACTTTTTGACAATTTAAAAAGGCTTACTTTGGTGTACCCTGTTCTATATGTTACGTTCGATTTCTCTGTCAGTACTGATTGTAGAGTCCTCATTTTGGTCTTTATATTTTAAAAAGAAATGCTATCCCTTAAAACCTAATTTAAATTGGGATGACATGGCTTTAGGGTTTCCAGAATTTCAATTTTAAATGGTTTTCAAATTTTTTTCTCCGGAAAAAATTTTTACTTTGAGGTCATTTTGTTCAGAAAATGTCTAACACAAATTATGAACAAAATTGTAATAAAAAAAATACTCATAAAATCAAGATGTGTAAACGATTTCTTTCTTTCGTCCGTATACAAAAATATGCAGTACAGTGAGACCACCGTGTTTTTCATCCAACCAATCCATAACTTCACGACCATTGTGGGCTGGACCACCTGGAAATATGATGAAACTAGCTAAATCAGTGGAACATCCTCCAATAGTTCTAGTAGACTATTTTGTAAAAGCTCCCGAATTAAAGTGCCAGTTATAGCGATCAGTAAAACGAATCAGGAAAAATTTTCAAATGGAATAATTACTATGTTTTCGATACAATTGAATAACAAATGTTTTACCAATCGATAGTAAATAGCCCAGAGAACTTTTTTTGCCAAGAAAATGTTCAATTGAACAAATACTTTGCGTTAAAATTGTATTTTTCTATATTTTACTGATGAAAATTATTTGTATTTGAATTAGGAAAATAGAAAAATACAAATTAAACAGAAAATATTTGTTCTATTATACCTTTTCTGGGCACAAAAATACTTTGAGTGATTTGCCATTGATTGGTATAATATTTGTTATTCAATTGAAACGAAAACATAGTTATTATTCCATTTGAAATTTTTTTCTGATTCGTTTTCCTGATCGCTATAACTGGCCCCTAAGTGGGGTGGTTATTTTAAAGGCCCCAATACTTATTTCTAACTGCACCAATTCAAGACGGCAAAGATTGTGTCAGCTCCATATGGGCAATGGAGCTGACACAATCTTTGCCGTCTTGAATTGGATTGCTCGAAACCCATTTATGGAAATTATGTTATTTTGTAATTCTCTCTAGCAACCAGTTACAAAGTTCGAGTCTCATTTCAATTTCATTCGGAAATAGTTTTCTCATAGGAGTATATTTTCGCCACAAAACTGCTGTGGAAATTTTTTGTTTGGAAACATTCAACTGTTTGGTGAAGGAAGTTGTTTGTTAGGATAAAGTTCCTGGTATCTTCGTGGTGCTCTTCTTGACTTTCCGTTGCCCAACACATAATCTAGTAAAATGTCTTCGTATTCTTCTTTCGTAAGGAAAAATAAAATAAAAATAAATAGGGTGGCGCAAAAGAGTGAAGTAGCGCACTTCTCACAACCATGATTTGTGAGGGAATAAAGGGGACCTACAATTTTTTGTCGGTTCCGAACGTCTTATCGAGAAAGCGCCTTTCATGGCGATGAATTTATAAACGGAGTACTTGCCAATTCCTGGCGAAAGGCGATACCCTTGGAAAAACATTTTTTCGTAAAGAAGGCTTTGTTAAAAGCGTTCTTATCCAACTGTAATCGAGACTTAACTTGTTGGTGACGTGAAAAAATTTGTTTGTCTAACTAGCTAATTTACATTGATCCCATTGAATATTCATACCCCAAATTTAAATTTCCCTGAGAAGAGGTAAGTCAATTGGGATTTTGATAGCAAGTCAAATTGTCATAAGTATATACATTTGTATCCTTTCATCAGTGCACCGCATCAGTCATAAAAATTACCTTAAAACTATAAATTCTAGGAAAACTACTTCAATTGTCAAAAGCTGCGATGAAAGTCGGTACATAACACAAAATTTGATTTTTGACCTGTTTTAGATTTTTCCAAATATCATAAAATGTATGATTTTTTGAGTGTATTTACCTATGAGTTTTTTTTATAACTACTTTGTTCAAAGATAAGTATTTCTACTAAAAATATAGTCCAAAATGAGGTCCTTTTCATCAGTACTGATAGTGAACCAAACTATACCTTATTTTTAAATAGTTAAAAAGTGACGTCAAAGTAGAAAAGCTTTTTTTGATAATGACCAAAAATCACATCCCAAAATATTGCACATGATTTACGGGACACCAAAATTTATGTTATGTGGAAACATTCTCGTCAAAATCTAGAAAACTCATTCAGTAGGAAATATCATACAAAGTTACGACACACAGACACAGAAACAAGAGCAAAGGGGAAACAAAACACTCCTCGTATAGACAAATGTAACGACATCTACATTTGGTTGGCCTCAACCATAGAACGATCCCAAAACGGGAGGTTTACCAACGCATTATGAAGTCAAAGTGGCATACCCTGAGGTTAGTGAAGTGGGAGAGTTGTAATCACTTCGAAATCAGGATGCTTACGAGCTGAAAAGAAAGAAGAAGAATAGGAGGGAAAAAGTAAAACACATAACGAAAATCTCTGTTTTCGCCGAAATTTTTCATGTTTTCGAAGCTCACGTGAGTGGACAGAGTCAACGTAAAAGTATTTTATATATAAGCTACAGTTGGATTGTGAAGACTTTTGGTCAGGTGGCGAACCTATTGTCTCTGGTCAAACCTAGCAGTTTCCGTTTCAAGCTATTGGTTTCACCATTGTATATTTAAAACGATTGCTGCGCCGCCGGTGGTGTCCTCCGGTCCATAAGATTGTTAAATCTCTATTTCGACTTACTATAGCTTATACATAAACAATGGTTAATCCAAGAAAGTGTTCACTCGAACATTTTCAACTAAAGCGAAATATATTTCATACTTTCTACCAATTTCACCAATACTTTTTAGTGTCCTTCTAAAACGAACTCTGAAGTGCTTATAACGACTACTTGCCCACTCTTAGAATCACTCAACTATGAACATTTGCTTATTCAAATTACAAATTTGTGTTCAAAATCACATCAAGGGCATTCTTTTGCCATTTCAAAGCTCAATTCCTACACAGAATACCACCACCATCCACACCCACATGCAAATACACCTACGTACATTTGTTTGCACATACAAAACAATAGCAGCAATGGAATTAAATATTGCCAGTCCGGTTCAATTCCCCCACATGCAACATTCAAATGACTATTATTCCACTGGGGGATGAAGATTCGTCGTCAACAGTAAAAACTCTCGCTGGCCTGGGCATTGAGTGGGTAATAAAGAACAAGAGTTTCGCACCAAAAAAAAAAAAAGGGGTTGCCTGGTCGGATAAACTCGATGGTCGTTGCTTTCAAAGAATTTCGCCCATTCCACGTTTTCATTAATTTTTTGTTGTTGTTGTTGTTTCTATGAAAAAGTGGCGAGGCTTTGGAAAAACATTGCTGCAAACCTTTATCCTATGTATGTTTAGTTTAAACTAAGAGCTACAGAGCCCAAACCAGGGTTTTGTTTCTCAAAGAAAAACATAAATTTTGGACTTCGTTACGATTCTCCTACTCCTCGACTGACGGAAACAGCGCGGTAGCCATATTCGGTTCACAGAATACCTCGTAAGCTATGAGGAGATGACGACCCACTACAGTAAGTGGGGAGTGAGAGTTTTCTATAAACTATCATACATGGCAACAACGCATAGTACGCATAGTAAACCCTCCATAATGAACGAGCAGAGGCAATTTTTAATGAATCTTAATGTTTCACCGTGAAAAGGTGCTTCCACCAAACAGCTTAGATCAAATTAATATTCACAGGGATCTTGAAGCGGATACCCTTCGAACAACTAACACCCCGTATCCTTTAATTGTATGCATACACCTAAAAGCGACATCAATTTGGCCCAAAACTAAATATTTCTTCGCGCGGAAAGGGGTGAGAAATGTGTGTGAGATATGCCGCATGTGGACATGAACAGGACACACACGACTTTGTGTGTCGCCCTCCTTCAAGCTTCAACTCTCCGATCCGACAACGACGGTATACACATTATTATCGTCCGGGGTAGAGTTCTCAATTCAAAATACCTCCACCAAAGGTATGTTGGTTGTTTGCCCGGTGATGGGTTGGTTCTTCATATGGTTGCGGTGGTGTGAGGGATAGACTCGCACTCTAAAGTACTCGCACTAAAGTCACATACAATACCTATGATGCCGTTGCGAATTGCGAAGAAGAGATAACGCACAATGCCCAGCTCAGCTCAGCACAACACAACACAGTACAACACAACCAGCCAGCAGCCACCCCCTCAAATCTGTTTACCATATTATATTCTATTTGGGCAGCGATGGATGCTGCTACAACTAAAAAGGATGGCAGCAGGAGACGTAGCAAGGATTTGCTGGCTTGTAACGTGTCCGAGTTTTACATTGAATTGGGGGGAAGTGGTGCGGCGCGAGCGGTGGTTTGGCGATAGAAAACTTAAAATCCTTACATCTTCCATATATATGTTTGTAAATGTGTGTATCAAGTGAACTATATGAAATTGGATGTAGGTAGGTATGTCGCTCTGGCATATTCTAATGCCTGGATAGATGGGCAGCCACAATCACAATGAATATACGAGTATGGCTATAGGACGTTGTGCTCTTTGATAAACATGCTTCTGGGGCACAAAACCAGAGAGGGACAGACCGACGACGGACGGACGGTTGAACGGACGGACGAAGCAAGC
Organism: Melanostoma scalare; assembly: GCA_949752695.1. Lineage (NCBI taxonomy): Eukaryota > Metazoa > Arthropoda > Insecta > Diptera > Syrphidae > Melanostoma > Melanostoma scalare. Next base: position 56,738,993 of record OX456985.1, read on the forward strand.
TCTACGATGACGACGATACGACCAACGTACATAAAAGTACGCACGCACATATATACTCTACATACATAAACTCGTATGCATACATAAAGTTTTCATAAACAAACTATAGGCATTGGAGTTTGAAAGTTTACAATATATGCAGGACATAAGGGATTTCAAGAGATTGGTTTTTAGACATAAATTTAAACACACATACTTGTATACAGACAGAGACATAATATAGCTAGTGTGTGTTCACACACTTTTATACGTTCGTTTAGTTGAGTAGAATATGTAGAATATGTTTGGTCCTGTAATGTGGATGTAATATGCAAACAAAAGTTTTGCAATAGAAATTTAAATTAGTGGAGATACATGCTTGGCTTACTGTATTAGGGGCACTTACTTTACATTACCTAATACTACGTGTGTGAGAACTAATATTTTGGATCAAATTTCTATTTATCTATACCTACGAGCTGCTCCAGTAGATGTGTATCTTTCTTCTTTCTTCATTTTTTTTTTTATTCTTTTTTTGCAAACTTTAATCTAGGACGTTGGTTGGGCTTAAAGTTAACTGGATTTTAAAATAAGTAGAGCAATACAGGAGTGCATGAGTTTCTAGAACAAATAAAGTGTACCACTGGTTTGCACGTACACTTACTCGTACTGTGCCGATATATTGGATAAGAAAAATTTTATTTGCAGGCACTCATTTTGGGTACTTAAGGAACTTTTGAAAGTAGGCTAATTGCAAACATTTCGCCATTGGCATATGCATAAAACCACAGAGTATAACCAAACCAAGGTACCCAGTCAGCAATGTAGTCCCATTTTGCCTGCAAGCTAAATTAGACCGGTAACCCAAGTTCACCATTGGGCGCCATTTTTTGGTCAAAGAATAGATCAGTTGAGTTGAGACAGTGGCGTAGCGTAGGGGGGGGGGGGTTTGGGGATGATGGGTGTTTTAGTTAAGAGTAAGATATTGGCTAGTGTAACCAAAAAAAAAAAAAGAAGCACTCCGGGAGTGCCGATAGAAGTGAAAACAGAATTGAATTTTCAGTAAATGTTTTAATGTACAGGAATATCTTTTATAATACATTATATGTAGATGTACATATAGAAGAACATCAATGAAACTTATGAGTTTTCATTCACAATTTCATCTCTTCTATTATCATCTCTACAATCATCGTATTCTAATACTGAAATAATAGGTCTATGGTAACTTAAATAGGAAACAAACAATTTTGTCTCGAATCTATTTAAATATATCGCAAAGACTGCATCAATTGTCGCTTTATATTTCGTTGTTTGTACTAAGGCTGCGGTCATTCGTCATTGTAAAATAGTGTTCTTCTTTTAAAAATTGAAAAAGTGGCAAATTTGTAGCATCGGCGAAGTTGAGCAAAATATGGCAGTTGTATCAGACAACCTTTTACAGATAGCTACTCTTGCTGCTGGACGATCGTGCCTTCTGAAACTTGCAACTAAATTGAAATCTGAAATATCGTAATATCTATGTTTCTTCGTCACCCTTGTGAAGTTCTGTTAAAATCAATACATTCAATTTTTTAACGATAGTGTCTACAGATCTTGTAACTGCGCTCGTAAACTTTTGACAATAAAATGAAAAAAAGGACAATGCATTAAGTTTAGAAACGAAATTAATTAATATTTGAGTAATGTGCGTAAAGTAAATGTCGAATCATCGACCAGTGCGTCTCCTACTCTGCCATGATGAAATTTCCAGCTTCATTCATCCACTTCATTGGAATGGTAGTAAAATATTTGGTGCTTTTTATTTGTTTGCGTTGCATACATTTTTCTCTGTCCTTCAATTCCTTTCTTTCTTCTCTGTATTTCTCCGAGTCGGTAAGTAATTATTACTAGGTAATTTTGCTATTACATTCTTTTAAGCCATTTAGCAGCATCAAAATTAAGGTGTGTCTTGGCTCAATGGCAGAGTCGTTGGCTATTAAACTCAGGGTCTCAGGGTCTCAGGTTCGAATCCCAACCGTGGCCACAAATTTTTATGTATGTTTTCACTTTAAATAAATAAAAAAATGGAAGTCATGGCTGGGATTGGAACCTGAGACGCTGGGCTATGACGACTTTACATACGAAATACGATGAGCCAAAAAATGGTGTCGGTCGCGAATTCAATGCTTTACCCCCATCGCAAAAGTGCCAAACGCGCCTAAAGAAGTTTTCACTTCAATAAGTGCAATCATTATTATCTAACTTTTCAGTCCATGTATCATAAGTCAATACAATGCTTCAATCACATTGATCTATTACGCCAGTTCCACAAAGAAAAATCTCACTGAGCGCTCAATGTCACTTTGACGGAGCGCAAACAGTTTTGTGGAACATAATTCTCAGCTCAACTGTGTCCTTGTTTTCAAATTTTTACTCATCATCATCAGAATGTACAACGAAAATTCACTGATGCTGAAAAAATAACCGAGTCTATAGGAGAAAAAAAAAGGAAAGACGTTGAGAATATTGATGAAACCGTGGAAGTAATAATGAATCAATGGCCAACAGCGACTGAGGCAGCTACTTCAACCATAATAAATGAATTGTTATTGTGGAAACAACGTTACTTACTTTGGTGGGCATTACAGTTCGGGGTGAACCTGGGCCTCAACCAACATCCCTCTATAACGATTTCGATCTCGGGCGAGCTCTCTCCAGTTTCGCACTCCAAGTCGGTTGATCATCCCAGTCCTGCTGTACGGCGCGGAATCATGGACTTTATCGAAAGCGGATGAGGAAACCCTTGGTCGTTTGAAAGAAAAATTATCCGAATGATCTTTGGTCCCGTATGCGAAAACAATGTGTGGAGAAGAAGATACAACAACGAGCTGTATGAGCTCTACCGCGACATGGGCATAGCCAGAAGAGTACGCATCGCGAGGCTACGATGGTTGGGCCATGTAGAGCGGATGGACCCAAACGCTCCGGCTCGTCGGGTGTTCGAAAGCACATTGCAGGTAAATCGCGGAAGGGGAAGACCTCGTCTTAGGTGGCGCAATCAAGTGGATGAATACCTCAACCGACTTGGAGACAACGTTGGGTTAAGGCAAAAACTCAACCAAAGACATTTATAGAATCATGAAATCTTTGTAACGATGCACTTTTTCCAAACATTTTCAAGTTTTTGAAAATAGGTGCAACATTGGCTGCGACCATTGCTAGCAGCGAGCGTAGTTTTTCCACGTTGAGGCGTCTAAAATATTGGATTAGGAATTCTACAGGCGAAGATAGGCTGAATGGGCTTGCTCTTATGAGGATTAACAGGCACATTGACATTAAGGTGGAAGAAATTATCGAATGATTCGCGCAAAGCAGAGAAGAATTGATTTATAATTTCGTGTATTTTCTTATATTCTTATTTTCTGCACTTTATTATTGTATTGTATAAAATTTTACAGTGCATACCAGTGCACACGTAGCCTTAAGCTCACCACTCTGTAGCACCAGGTGTGGTAGACCAAAAAATGACATTTGTACGCAAATAAATAACAAACTATCTACAATCAACTTCCTTTGTGCAAAATGTTTTCTTGAAAAGTTTTCGAATAATAGCCAGTATATCCCGCCCACAATCTAATCTTAATTTCTCCTGATATCTCGAAGATTTCGATGTCTATAGATCCAGAACCACGTGAAACATCTGTAGTTCATCTAAAAAGTAGTAGATACCAGTCAATTTAGACAGGCTGAACATCCTGACTCTGAGCTTATATCTCCTAGAGCCAGGGCCGGAACAACCATTTGCGGAAAATGTGCAAATCCTCTGAGTGCTTAGTTTCGGGAACGTATTGATAAAAGTAAGAAAAATATTACTTTATCCTTAATCTAGTTAATTTAGTTAAGAACTGCCATTGGCATTTCAAACAAAGAATTTGTTCAAGTACCTAACTCAAAAATAACGACATTCATCACAGCTGAGCTGAATTATTATTTCCACATCAACCCACATTACTTGCAACGTTGCAAACTTAACAGAAACTAGCTCAAATTAACGCAAAATGAATAATCTCATTAAATCTAAGAGAACTAGGCTATTCTGGAGGTCGCTTTTTGTAAATATTGCACAGGGCGCTAGTTTAACTGGGGCTGGCCCTGCCCAGGGCAGAGAAAGTTTCTACCTCTAATTAGCAGCGTACGTTAACAAATCTTTGTTCCTGCAGCAACTTTTAAAACTCGGTAAACGGAGAGTAAAGGGTGGTTTTTTTTAAGATGTATAGAACTTCGAATTTAAATAAAACACAAGAAAATCGTTTTAATGACCAATCAATTTGGTTTTATTGGAATGATATAATTTTTTGCCAATTATATGATTTTGGGCATGTGGCCGCCGCGGCTGGCTCGAATACAGCCAAGTCTAGAGTTTCAATTTTCAACCACTTTTTCGAGCATTTGAGGCCGTATGTCGACAATAACGCCACGAATGTTGGCTTCCAAGCCCCCTAACGTTTCTGGTTTGTTGACGTAGACGAGCGACTTCACGTATCTCCAAAGAAAATATTCCAATGGTGTCAATTCACACGATCTTGGTGGCCAATTCACATGTCCATTCCGCGAAATTATGCGCTCATCGAATGTTTCCTTCAATAAATCGATTGTGACGTGCACTGTGTGGCATGTAGCGTCGTCTTGTTGGAACCACATCTCATCCACATTCATGCCATCCAATTCGGGAAAAAAATAGTCGGTTATAAAGGCTCTATACCGGTCTCCATTAAAGCTAACTGGCTCACCAGCATCATTTCGGAAGAATGACTCCACCAGCCCATATAGCACTCCAAAGTCCCAACAGTCAGTTTTTGTAAATGCAATGGCGTCTCAAGGTACTCATGTGGATTCTCTTCACTCCAAATGCGGCAATTCTGCTTGATGGCGTAACCATTTAACCAAAAATAAGCCTCATCACTGAACAAAATTTTGCGATGAAAATCAGCATCGAGATCAATCTTATTTTCGGCCCATACACCAAAATCACGACGCATGCATGGTCTCGTGGCTTTAATTCTTGCACAAGCTGGAAGCTGGATCTTGTAAGATCGTAAGCCAAGATCTTTGCCCAAAATCTTCCATAAAGTTGATGGACAAAGCTTCAATTGCTGTGCACGGCGGCGAATTGATGCATTCGGGTGCTCTTCAACACTTTGCTCTACAGCTGCAATTGTTTCTTCGGTGCGCACTGTTCGACGCCTTTGCGTATGCATATTAACACATAAAGTAAACGTAGTGCGAAAAAGATCCATGGTTAACCGAATTCATTACTCTGATGGACGATTATGTCGACCATAAAATGGACTTCGCGAACTGAACCATTATATTCGAAATAAATTTGTACGATATGCAAGCATTGTTCTTTTGTCAACCTGTTTATGATAAAATGGCAAACCAAATTTAACATAACTAGCATTAGAATTGATCGATTTGATTACAAAATGTTAGTTTTATCCCTATTCAAAAAACCAATTTCTAAGAAAACACCCGATACTTGCCGAAGTTGTTTTCAATTGATTTCCTGAGTCCGAGCTGAGTTGTTCGGTAAAATTATTTAAAAAAATTTATGGAACACAAATGAAAGTTATAGTTTGCATTACGGAAGAAATGGGTTTTGATTTAGATGAAATACGGTGCTTGATGTTGAATAAGCCAAAGGTATGGATGATGAGTAAGGATTCAAATTTGATATCTGCTTCAATTCTGACCTTTAATTTTAATTTAGATTCAGATGAAGTGATTCAAAGATTATTGTCGTTTTTTTTTACTAATTGAAGCTTAAAATTTCATCGCGAATCATCAGGAAATTGGTCGCCATTTTGAATTTTTGCCAAAGAAGGTGTTTCAGGCAAAAGGGGTACCTATTGACACTCTGTATTGTCTACTCTGTGCATAAAACCAACCGTTAATTTGGCTATACAGACTGGGGCCGAATTACCTCGCACGTGATCGAGTTATACGTGACTGAATTATGTGCTTTTAGCATTACTTCTCGAGTTACCGCACTCTTTATTTGAACGAATTAAAGTCGATAAACTATTGTTGTGTAATACTGATTGAATTTTGATAGAAAAATAGTACTCACTCGCTCGATCACTGATGCGGTAATTCGACACCCATTATTTGAGAAAAAACAGTACCTGCTTTCGTAAACTTTTTCTTACTTCGTCAGAAGTTTAAAGAACTTTTAAAATAATCACACATTGTCCGGCTAAATTTGGTTCCAATACCATTGGTTGAGTTTACTCATCTGTGGTTAGTTCGATTACCAATTTTTTCGAGTCTCTAAAACAATTGGTTCCACTAAAGTCAAGAGAGTTTGGGTTTTAACCGATTTTTAACAGAGATTCAATTTTCATGGAAATTTAATTTTCACGAAAAAATTTGGTCTGACTAAGTAAAGAGAAGTTTGGTTTTTGTCGGTGTTCGAGAGAGGAACTAAGTTTTTGTAATGACTAGATAAATTTATGGTACCCGTGGCGTGATGGTTAGCATGTCCACCTGCTAACCCAGACGTTCCAGGTTCGAATCCCAGCAGAGGCAAAAATGTTTTTTCACGGGTATCGCCTTTCGCGAGGAATTGGCAAGTCCTCCGTAGTAAATTCATTGCCATGAAAAGAGCTTTCTCAATTAGCCGTAGGTCCCCTCCATTCCCTCACAAGACATGTTTGTGAGAAATGCGCTAGGCTCAGGGGGTCCTCCCTCGCCACCCATTTAGATAAATTTGTGTGGTTTTTATTATACCATTAGAGAAGAGGTATATGCAATTTTTATATTTTAAGGCTGATACCTAACGATCTTGTCAACAAAAACTCTCTCTCTACAAGCCTACGAAAAAAGGACTTTTCCCTAAACTCATTCAGATCATTAAAGAAATGTATTGTGCAACAAACCCACATGGGAAAAGTAATCACTTTCGTTTGTACACATAGAAAATCAATTGGGTGCAATATACTCTGTGCATCCCTCTTCCACTTTCTCAAAATCGTCCCTTTTCTTTTACAGAATAAGCAAAATTGTGATTTTCAACCCAACACTCATATCTGAAAATGAGTAAAATGACGAAACTTGAATTAACTTTTTTTTTACTTAAAGAGTACACAGGGTTATGGTATTATAATTTGTATAAATTGGGTACAATTAAAATGTTGTAAGGCACAGTGCGTGCGATAGGAAAATAGGAGAGGATTAAATTGGAATTGGACACCGATCGATGCACATTGATTTTGAATCTTTGCAGCTCGTGATACAAGGAAAAACGAGAGAGGTAGAGCATTCCACATTCGAATTGGCCGGCTAAGATGTGAATCTCTAAACTAAGTCCGAAGTTGGGCTCAAGATAAAGCTAATGAGCATTCCTATAGAGGCGAGTGTTACGGCTAAATTGTTAAAGGGAAGGAATGCAACTGGCTATTTTACTAGAGCACTGTTTGTAAAAAAGCGATAAAATACAGGAAGCATGTAACATTTCGAATTAATTGATCTACGATTGAACTATCAATCTAAATCCTCTGTTCTGTGTAATATCCAGTAGGCCCTAAGATATTTGGGGAGCATCTGGCCAGGTGATGCGTACTCTCCTGTAGTGTAATAACATTCATTCGAAAAGAGCCACAACCAAAATACGAGATACAAACAAAAAGCACGTTTTCATTGATACTTAATATCATAGTAAAACGATGTACACAATTTTGTTGTCCCCTTTGGCCAACAAAAGCTAAGTTCAAAGACATCGTTTTGACTACGTTGCTTTGTGAGTGGCACTGAATGTATTTTGTTACACTACTCCCGAATGCAAGTTTGTCAACATTAGAAATGAGACGACTGCCCCAAATTAGTAACTTATGAGAAGCAGAATGCTGATGCATTCTTATTTGTAATATAGTTCATAAGAGGGGATATCCCAAATAGATGTGTAATATAATTTAGGTATAAATAGCTGTAAGAAAATGTAAATAAAATAAATTCCATTTCATATACTGAGTGTGAATTAATTATTAAACATCGGCTCTCTAGCCATCTATTTTAAGCGAGCTGCGCTGGATAAAGATACAGCAAAAGTAGGGAAAAAGTAATAAGTAATACTGAAACATAACATGGCGATCCTGCCAACTTGTTGAACTAACAACAAGACGCGGACCAAAATCCCTTTCAAGTTGAGTCTTATCCCTCAGTTGAATCGCTGACATCCGTCCAGCAATCGCAATATTTCAATGAAAATATTTATTATATGTATACTTGCAAGTTTATGATAGTTTATATTGAAACCAATGAAAACAGATTAAATATGTCTGCACCAGCATTTAAAGATCTTCCAAAAGTTGCCAATGAGCAACGACCTTAAAAGCCAACTCAAAGATTTCAACACCATCATCATCTACATTACATGACGATCTTTTGTGGATTTCAGTACACCAAGAAGACCATCAGAGAAGAAAATGAAAGCAAAGTGGAGTAAGAAACGCATTCGTAGGTCGAAGCATAAACGCAGGAGGATGCATAGGATGCATGCAAGGTTGCTTTTAAAAGTAACTTTTGAAAATACGGATTGATGATATTTCTTTAATATTTTAAAAGAGTCCTGAATTTCACTTCAGAGAGAGAAATAAAATAAGCAAAAAAAAAAAAATTGTAATTTCCGTTCAATGAATAAAAAAAAAAAATATTTATACATATACCTATACATTGTGAAATATAATATCGAAGTCAACATTCTTACTATAAAAAAAAATGTGTACGCAAGCTAATTTTAAGAAATGAACTATTTCTAAAAAAGAAATCACTATTACTATTGTAAAACAAAAAAAAAACTGAACCTAAAAAAATGGCAGAATTCAATATGATAACAGCTACAAAGCTAATTACAGAATTTAAAGGTGAATCAAAAAACCTTTCAAATTTTTTTGGGCTTATTGAATTCTATCATGATACTTTAGGTGGAGAAAGTGAAAAGAAAAAATTAATTAAATTTGTTATAGCAACTAAAGTAACTGACAAAGCAAAACACAGGCTTCTGACTCTAGACAAAGAACCTGACAATTTCTCAGATTTAAAGAAAGTTTTAACAGATATTTACAAAACAAAAATAAACCCATTGAAACTACATAATGATTTAGCTAGACAGCATCAGGGAACACAAGAAGTTAACAAATTTGCAGAGCGGATAGAAGTACTAATTTCACAATTAAATGAGATTCAGATAGCTGAACAGGGTGAAGCCAATAAAAGAATTATAATAAAGTTAAATGACCAACTAGGATTAAATGTTTTTAAAAATGGATTAAATGAAGCATGTAGACAGGTAGTACAAGCATCAAGAGTAGCTACATTTAATGAAGCTGTACAGATAGCAATTGAGGTTGAAGCGTCTACACGACAAAATAACATCATGCAATTTAGGACAAATCATAGTGGTAGATACCAATACAACCATAATTCTTCCTATCCAAAATTTACAAATAATAATAGAATCAACAATAGACAGTACAATAACAACAGTTATAACAATGGTTATGAAAGGAACAACAATAATAATAGAGGTAGAGGTATAGCAAGGGGATACCACAATAGTAACACTAGGTCAAAAAACTTAGAGATCCCCGGGCAGCAGAATCGGGGAAACCAAAGAAGGTTCTAAATTTCCATGGGGAATACGACACAAATTTCGTTAACATAAGGATAAAACATTTAAACAAAACTTTTAAATTTTTAATTGACACGGGAGCTGATATTTCAGTTTGTAAAGAGTTTCTTGTTAAAGATTTAAATGAATATTCGTCATGTCAAATAAACGGCATAACAAATAAAACGATATTTTCGAAAGGTATAACAGAACTAGAACTCATGCTTGGAGAAACAAATATAAAACATCAATTCCACGTGGTTAGTGAGGAAATAAATATATCAACAGATGCAATACTAGGTAGAGACTTTTTATTACAATATAACTGTAAGATTGATTATGAAACATGTGTACTAATAATTCCATTAGATGGGGAAGAAATGGTTTTACCAATGAATATGAATACAAGAGACATTAAAAATGATATTAAAATTCCAGCAAGAACAGAGATAATTCATAAAGTCGATTTAGACGTAAAAGAAGATAGCGTAATACATGGAAAAGAAATAAAAAAGGGAGTATTTTTAGCAAATTCATTAATACCAGCAATAGGAATCAAACATGTGAAAATACTAAATACAACTGATTCAGAAGTAACGCTTAAACATATCTCATTAGGAATATAGACGTTTCATACAAAATTTTGCAGAAATTGCAAAACCACTAAACCAATTATTAAAGAAAAATCAAATTTTTAGCTGGACACAAAATTGTCAAATTGCTTTTGAAACACTTAAATTAAAACTAATGTCACCACCTATCCTATCTTACCCAAATTTTTCAAAACCATTTATACTAACAACAGATGCATCAAACTATGCACTAGGAGCGATTTTATCTCAAGGAGAAGTAGGCGATGATAAGCCCATTGCATATGCCAGTAAAGCATTAAACAAACATGAACTAAATAAATCTGTAATAGAGAAAGAATTACTTGGTATTCATTGGGGAATTAATCATTTCAGACCTTATCTGTATGGAAGAAGATTTATTGTGTACACAGATCATAGACCATTAGTTAGCTTATTTACTCATAAGAACCCTTCATCTAAGTTGACTAGAATTAGAGTAGATTTAATGGATTACGATTTTGACATAGTTTTTAAGCAAGGAAAGATGAATACGAATGCTGATGCATTATCCAGAATAAAAATAAGTTCAGAAGAATTAAAAGAGATGATACCAAAAGTAAGCATAAATGTCCTAACTAGAGCAATGAAGCTGAGAAATATAAAAAACACTAGTGAAAAAGAAGAAAATCCGGAAACCATGCCACCAGTGGAGACTGATCACCTTCACATATGGGAATGCATATCAATTTCAGACACTAGGAATATTAAGAAGTTGCAACTTGAGAATATAAAAAATTTAATGGGTACCCAAAAAGAAAGAATATATTCAGTCAAAGATAGAATACATGTTGGATACAGTGATAAATCATTATCAGATTTAAAATTGATTCTGAGGAAACTGTTATCCTATGCAAAGCATGTGAAGTTAGAAAAGCTAGCGTTAGCAATGAATAATGAAATATTTGAAACAATATCAGTGCACAAATTTAAGAAGATATTTAATGAACTGCAGAAAAATGAAAAAGAAAATTGTCTAGACATTATATTATACAATGCGCCAAAAAGAGTGCATGATATAAAAGAAATGAATGAAATAATAAAAAGGTATCATGATGATAAATTAGGAGGACATATAGGTATAAGAAGATGTATAGCAAAGCTTAAGCAGAAATATGTATGGAAGAATATGAATAAGATGGTTAGAAATTATATAAATAAGTGCAAAATTTGTAATGAGGTTAAAATAACAAAATATACAAAAGAACAATTCGCAAAAACAGACACACCAAATACATCATTTGAAACAATAACAATAGATACAGTAGGACCACTCAGACCATCGAATGGATACAGGTATATTCTGACAATTCAATGTGAGCTTACAAAATTCATTGAAGCATTTCCATTAGTTACAAAAGATGCCGTTTCAGTAGCAAAGACTATAGTAGAAAAATTCATTTTAAAATATGGTTGTTTTAGGAAATTAAAAACAGATAAAGGCACAGAATTCACAAATGAACTACTAGTAAACATATGCAAATTATTAAAAATAGAAAAAGCTACATCTACGCCATTTCACCATGAAACTTTAGGCTCAATAGAAAGAAACCATAGAGTTCTGAACGACTATTTAATGACTATGAACGGAAAAGACGAATGGGAAGAGTTACTACCATACTACACTTACACATACAATACTACACCACACAGTACTACAAATTATGCACCATTTGAATTAGTATATGGAAAATTATGTGCTTTACCTTGTGAAATCATTAAAAATAAACAAAGCATTTATAACTTGGATAATTATGTTAATGAATTTAAAATAAAGTTAAAGTATGCACATAATAGAGCTAAGGAAAACTTAGAATTAAATAAAACTAAAATATGTAACAATCAATTAAATGTAAAAGCATCAAATTTCAAAATAGGAGACTTTGTCTATATAAAAGTAGGAAATAAAAGAAAACTAGATAAACCCTTCAAAGGTCCATATAAAATCATTGCACAAAATGGTCCAAATAGTATTATAAGCATTGAAAACAAAAACAAAGAAGTACACAATAACAATTTAATTAAAGCCAGAAATACAAACTAACAATAAACATCAATAGATAACACAAACCTAAATCCACATATATGTACATACACAAAAAAAAAAAAAAAAAAAAACCGAATAATATTTATTTAAATTTTACAAATGTAAACAAATATCATTTTTTAAAGGGGAGGGATGTAGTGTAATAACATTCATTCGAAAAGAGCCACAACCAAAATACGAGATACAAACAAAAAGCACGTTTTCATTGATACTTAATATCATAGTAAAACGATGTACACAATTTTGTTGTCCCCTTTGGCCAACAAAAGCTAAGTTCAAAGACATCGTTTTGACTACGTTGCTTTGTGAGTGGCACTGAATGTATTTTGTTACACTACTCCCGAATGCAAGTTTGTCAACATTAGAAATGAGACGACTGCCCCAAATTAGTAACTTATGAGAAGCAGAATGCTGATGCATTCTTATTTGTAATATAGTTCATAAGAGGGGATATCCCAAATAGATGTGTAATATAATTTAGGTATAAATAGCTGTAAGAAAATGTAAATAAAATAAATTCCATTTCATATACTGAGTGTGAATTAATTATTAAACATCGGCTCTCTAGCCATCTATTTTAAGCGAGCTGCGCTGGATAAAGATACAGCAAAAGTAGGGAAAAAGTAATAAGTAATACTGAAACATAACACTCCTATAGCTATGCTCATGTCACGGTACACCTCTTACAGCTGGTTTTTGAATCTTTTTCTCCCCACATTGTCTTCACAAACGGGACCAGTGATCTTTTGGAGTATTTTTCTTTCGAAACGACAAACTGTCTCTTCACCCGCTTTCGATAAGGTCCATGCTCATTCACCTTATAGCAGGATTGGGATGATCAAGTTTGTAAATGGTTACCTTGGTGTTTCTAGAAAGGTTATGTTCCTAAATTACCTTCTAAACCTAAAGCTCACTAAAACCAATCTCCAATGATGTTTTACGTGTCGATAGCGGATCCTACATAGACGAAGTCCTGTACTACCTCGGAGTTATGTCAATCTGTTGTGAAGTTTTGTCCGATTCGTTGGTTTTCTCTGTTTTTGTTTGATGACAGCACATACATCATTTATCATTCTGCCCTCACCATTAAACCCTTTATTACAGCTTCTGTTTTAATGCTTTAATGTTTACGTCTGTGTAAGCGAGTAATTATTGTAAAAATTTTTGAAAGATTGTTGGTGTTGAGTTTGAGTTTGCAGCGTGAATTTTCCAAAGTCATTCTGCATAGTCGCACAAATTTTGCTAGCCATGGCTCTATACAGCCTGTTTCTGAAACTACTATAATACGCGGCCTTGAAATCGATAAAAAAAATGGGCACGACTGGGTCGCACGAACTTGCGATTGTGTGCTAAGTACAATACCAAAATATTAAGGCTGAATAAAAGGTTTTAGAATTAGCTCTAAATACATTTTGGTGATTTTAGGGTTGCCACCTACACACTAATTATGAAAATTGAATTAAATCACATAAAATATTTAAAAAAATTTAATTAAATATTCCAAAGGTTTCAAACGAAAATCTAAAAACGCCATTCTTTTGCAGTTGCTAATACATATAAACAGTGAAAGTTTAATCAAAATCGTTAGAGCCGTTTTTTAAAAAACCGGTTTTTTATTTTTAATTTTTTTTTAAAATGAGGTTTCAAAAATTTTTGTACACAAATTTTAAGATCTTGCTAAAAGGTGTATTGACAAAACATTTGAAATAAATCAAATATACAGTTTATAAAATATTCGAAAAGACAAATTTTTTTTTTAAAAACTATTGTAAATTCGAAAAAACTAGATTTTTTCAAATGTTGATATGCAGTCTTTCTTAAACCACATACAACTTTTTAAATATAAAATTTGGTCAAAATCGTGTGAACCATTAGCGAGAAAGTCGGTTTTGAAAAAAACGGTACTATGGGGGTACCGTTCATAGACTTTTTCTTAAAAAAAATTTTATATCATAAGAAAAGCTATTCAAAAATAATACTTCACGTAAGATTTTATCAAAATCGTTAGAGCCGTTTTCGAGAAAAATAGGTATTATCATAAAGGTTGTATGATAGATAGATAGATAGATAATTTCTTTATTTCATGAAATGCATATTTTACAAAAGATTTTTCTTAAGAATAAGGACATGGCAATTTTGCCGTCTGCCTGAAATGACAATTATTACAATATACAATTTAAAAATAAAGAGTTGAATATAAAATATTAAGATATACAGTCAAACTTCTTTATAACGAACCTTCAAGGGAACAAAAAATTGCTTCGTTATAAAGAAATTTTATAAGAAATTCGTTATAAAGAAAATTTATTTTTTTAACACTGCAAGTATTCTTTTATATCAAAAAAAAAAAACAGTGGTACAAAAAAGAACTCGTTTTAAGGAAATTTATTAATTTTTTATTTTTTAGTTAAAAACATATCAATTTTTGATTGAACATGAACACTTGAACACTTTTGGTTTTTGTTTTATTATAAAAATCTTCCAATTTAGAAAGATGAAAATATGCATTGAATTGAACATTGCATTGTCCACATCACCGTATTTTGTTTTTCTTAATTTTTTTTGGCTTCTGTTTGAACTTGTTCAAAATTTTTAATTCATTCTTTAAAAATGTTGATAGCGTTCTAAACGACACACCAAATTTTTCAGCCACTTCTTGTTTTCTTTTCTCTACTTTTAACTTTTTCAATAATCGCCAATTTTTCTGAAAGCGAAATAGCCTTCCGCTTCGACATTTTTGTATAAGTGATTCGCGAACTTAAAATGGTAGCTTAAACGATTCACCCCTGTCTATATGCGTACAACTTCTACAACACATGTACCCTTTTTCATGCATCCATACATACATACATTACATACATTAGAAAATTCTTGCAAAAACGGGGAGTTCCCTATTAAATCTAGGAATAAAAACCTTAGTAAGCTTTGTTTTCAAATTTGAAAATTGATATTTCGTTATAAAGAAACAAATTTGCTTTTGGGTCAAAAAAATTTGTTCCTTATAAAGAGAATTTCGTTATAGGGAACTTCGTTATAAACAACCTAATTCGTATGGGATATTTTTTAA
Organism: Melanostoma scalare; assembly: GCA_949752695.1. NCBI lineage: Eukaryota > Metazoa > Arthropoda > Insecta > Diptera > Syrphidae > Melanostoma > Melanostoma scalare. The sequence continues at coordinate 56,754,364 of OX456985.1, forward strand.
GAGGAAGGAGAACGAAATGAAATTCGCTATAGAGAGAATTACGTTATAAAGAAGTTCGTTATAAAGAAGTTTGACTGATGAATATTAATATAAAAAATTAATATAGTAAATTGAGATAAATTAATATAAAGTATAACAATTTTGAAGTGATTTGAAACACAAAATTAGTAAAAAATATATCAATTTTTAAGTGATTTGAAACACAAAAGTAGTATACAGTATATCATATCGTTTAAATATAAATATAAGTTCAAAGATTGATACTAAAAAACTGGAATAACTGGCTTTAGTTAATAAAGTTACAAAAAACTATTGCGGTAATTCATAGCATGTTTGCAGTATTGATAAAGTCTTGACCATCCGAGAGCACCATTTAAAATTTCAAAAAGGCGAGATTGTGGAAGATAACTCGTTTCAAGATGTAAGCGTCGAATCTCTTGCAGTAGAGGACATGTTGCTAAGAAGTGAGTGGTGTCTTCTGGTTCACTTGTATTACAAAGACAGCAGACTTGAGACAGATCATTACGATGCGGCATGGAGTTGAGTTTTAGGATTTCGACTCGAGCTCTAAATATGTAGCTTATAGCCTCACTAGAAAACTCGTTGCTGAAATAGTTGACCTGCGAAGGTATTTGGTGGTTGAGATTTCTGTACACATTTCTTGACAATGTTGATGTAGCCCTTGACAGGTTTTGGCAGAAAATAGTTTCATCAATTTTCGCTATAACATCACTAAACATAGACTGCCATACGTCCAAATTGGACTCGGTGAAGCGAAGGTTAGTGCCATGAGACGAAGCTAGTTGGTTCCATTCCTTAAACGGGGAGTCATTTGTTTGCGATAGCCTGACCATAATCGACCTGTGAAGGCTTCTGACATCTTTTTTCATAACTCTCAGTATATAATCTGAGTTGGATTTTAAGTTTTGTATGTAAAGAGGTGCTAAACCGGATTCCACGTAGATAGAGTAATTCGGAGTCGAGGAAGGCAGTCTAAAGATTCGTTTGAAAAAATATCTTTGTACTGCTTCGTATTCTTCCATCTGCAAATATCCGAAAATTTGAGTACCGTAGCACATGCAGCAGTTGACTGTTGCTTGAAAAACGCGATATTTAGATGCATGGTCAATTTTTTGGTTCGAGTAAAAGTTTGGCCACATCAGATGTAAAGCTAGTCTAGCTGCATTGCTTTTTTCTTTGACGTGCTTCGAAAAATTCAGGTTGTATGTCAGGAAAACTCCGAGATATTTGAAGTGTTGGACGACCTCAATAGGCGCGTTGTTGAGAGACCAATTTTCTTCTGGCAACCTTCTTCTCTGACGCGGTTCAAATAGCATTATTTTCGTCTTATTAGTATTGACACAAAGATCCCAGGATTCACAAAAGCGATTGAGTTTATTGATTTGCAGCTGAAGAGTAAAAGGATTTTCGGCCAGTAAAACTAAGTCGTCAGCGTAGAGTAAGACCTTGACTTGAATGCCAGCGAAGAATATTCCTCCCGGAAGTACGTCACAGACGTTATCAATAAACAGAGCAAACAATATTGGACTTAATATACATCCTTGTGGAACACCTGCAGTGGTTACAAACCATTCCGAGAGCTCAACGCCATCCCAGACTGCGGCAGAAGATGAGGCAAGAAAGTTCGAGTAAAACAATAGAAATTTTCGAGAAATTCCCAGACAATTCCAAATCAATAAAACACGCATACAATTTTTTTTTTTCGTTCCATTGTTTTCCTGGCTATACTCGTTAGTGCAAAAATGTGATCCAACGTTGAGAACCCTGAGCGGAACCCCGCTTGGAACATACTGAGTAGGTTATTGTTCTTGATCCATAACGTCAGTCTTTCGTAAAGTATTGAGGCGATAATCTTTCTTAGTGAGCTTAGAATTGAAATTCCTCTATAATTCTCCGGCAGGTTAGAGTCACCTTTTTTAAAAATTGAGAAGATTATTGCTTTGTTGAAGTTCCTTGGTACGAACGAGTTATTATAAAGGCTGTTGAAGTATGACAGAAGTAAATTTTTAAAGGGTTCCGTGCTATTCTTGTAAAATTCAATCGGAATGCCATCGGTTCCTGGTGCTTTATTATTTTTCATTTTGTTAAGAGATGATTCGAGTTCAAGTAGTGAGATTGGGTTATCCAGTTCAAAGACGACGTTATTAGGTAGTCCGTAATGGAACACCCGGTAATTCACTTCAGCCGACAAAAGAGTTTTAAAATGAGCTGCTAATGTCTCAACTTTAAGAGAAGTTACCACGCTCTTCCTACCCCCACCCAGCTCACGGACTTTGCTCCAAAAGGTTGTATGGCAGGTACCGTTATTTCAAGACCTAGAGATCCAATTCCAAAAATCCCTCTGTAGGCTACCCCAAAGACTATAACTGCAAATTTTGAAGAAAATCGGTCAAGCGGTTCAGGCTGTAGATCCATATACAGACAGACGGACATACAGACAGACAGACAGACAGACAGACAGACAGAATTGCAGGACCCACTTTTTTCGTATTCTTTACCATCGTAATGTCAGATTTTATTGTTATCTCAAAATTTTTTTTCTGCACGAATGCAAGACTTGCCTTATAGTACCTATAATCGCAAGTAAAAAGGTGCGATATTGTACTCCCGGGTTTTTTCCAAGATCTGCCGTAATGTAAAAATTGGTCTATTGGTATATTGTGGACTTTTCTCGTAGGTCTAAGGACCTATCAAATAGTTGACGTAGAGTTTCAGGCGTTCCCATATTACAACAGACAAGATCTTGATCTTATTCGTGACGTTAAAGAGTCTTATTACTTTATAACTGGTTCAATTGTGAGAGTCTTCCTTTTTTAAGATCGAATATACGATGCTGAGCTTCCATTCGTCGAGTATTCCTTCTTCCGATCATATCATGCAGATCAGCTGGTGCATGCTCTATTCCAACTGATCTCTGGCTGCTTTGAAAAGCCCGGTATCAAGATCATACGCACCTGCAGTTTTATTTGATTTAATTTTGCAAATATGGAAAGCTTTTTTTTTTCTTTTTTTAATAAAAAGAAGAGGCTTATAAGCTAATCTGGAGAACTCAGACCTAATATCCAGTCCATTGTACTACCAGAGTAGCAGCCTTCCCTTTTTTTTGTGTTGCAGTAGTTGGAAATAAGTTGTTAGTAATTTCACGTATATAACCTCAAGGGCGGCGTCCATATGAAACTGGGAGGCTGAAAGAAAAGTAGATGCCCAGAGCGGGATTCGAACCCACGCGTCCGGCCTATCTACTAAACATTCTACCACTGCACCACGGCCGCCTTCCATGGCAAGCTTAGCTTCTGCTAGGTCGGGAGGACGGCACTCTTGATCATCGTCCAAGTTAAATCGGGTATTCTGCCTGACAGCAGAATTAGTGTCTTCATCGCCGCTAAGCAGTCCACAGAAGTAGTTTTTCCAGATCCTCAGTAGCAGCTGTGATCCTTATTGCCTTTTACAGGAATGAGTTCGAGGTTTACCACCCTGACATAATCTTTTTTTGTATCTGACTTGCAGCAGTCTTAGACTTCCGTTAAATATCGTTTGCTAGGGTCATGGAAACGATGAAATCATAATTATTATCCAAAGCAGCTGATTGTTTTGGTACCTGAGAATTTTTACGTGGTTGGGTAGTTAACCCCACGCACAAGCCCCAATCTCGAGGGCCAGCTCCTTTTTGTATTTATATGTACTTTTGGCCAGATAATGCTGCTGGGAATTTATAGCTGCTATTTGCCAGTTTTTCTACCAACATCTCTATTTCTATACGAAGTCCTAGTATTGAACAACCCAGTCATCCATTACTAGCCTATGTTTTCATTGTCCCTTTGTCAATACTCGCACTTACAAGTTTAACCAGTACCCAGTAATTATCACGCTGAGGTATAGTAGGCACAATTGACGTGTATTATAATTGCAAGATCTGGGCACCGTCAAATTGACACCAATTATAGCCTTCCCAAGTCGCACATTCCCAACCAACAAGAGTTATGTGTAAATGAGTAAATATTTCTGTGCCTGGTTTCAAAATAATAGTAGTTCTCTGCTTTTTTATAGAAAATCACTTTTAGCGAGTTTTAATTTCTGAAATGGCACAATGCCACTTCTATTTAAAAAAAAATCAAAATGGCGCCCAATTCAAATCGTTTGCTCCCCGAATCAAACTCTGGAGCCTTCCAAAACAAGAATAATGTTTCAAGCAAAACAGTTTCTCTAAGACTTAGCATTAAGTTTACTCATTGAATAAAACCGACCCTTAAAGGCACACTTTCCGAACTTCATTTCCAGCTATTGGTTCATAACTTCCCAAAAAGTACAACAACAACAACAACAAAAAAAAGCAAGAACCCATATTTTCTTTAAATTCAATAAACTACCCCACATTGGTATTAAATTTACAAAAGAGTTCCACAACTATACCACCCATGCATACATCACTTCCTTATGAGAAAGTGGCAATATTTACATCTCTTCCACACGCTACTGCTGACTATAGCTATAACAACAACAGCAAGAAGAAGCATAAGAAGCAGCAGCAGCAGCGACGGCAGCGGCGGCAGCACCACAGCCCCATAAATTGGACTGGAAAATATCGATCCAATCCAATTTTGTATGTAGATTTTCTAAATATATTTCTTAAAATACAAGTCGCCAAAGTCCAGCAGGAGTTGTGAAGTCTCCCCGGCCAAATGCGAATCGCTGACGGGCATGATTCCACCTAACGAAAAGGATGTTCGTAAAATCTGTATGTCACACACGTGTGTATGCATATAAAATATTAAGATAAATTTAAGTACAACACTGCTTTTCTGAGCGAGAAACACTGTTTAGAATATGTGCATATATAAATATTCGCACGCACATACAAACATAGGATATTGTGTGTTCTGTATGAATAGAAGTGTTCGCATATGGGCTCTGAGGAGGACATCCCCTTTACGTTTTGCCTTTTGCCGCTTGTCCATGCTTACTCCTATAGCCAGAGCCAGGACTATAGTAATTGCTGTAGATTTGCTCTTGGGCTTGGGAGAAACAACAACGAGGACGAAGAATCGAGTTTTATAAAATATGTAGATGTACGCATCTAAACCGATCCATATAGTCACACTTGCCAACATATTAGATTAAAATGGAGGGGAGGAATGGAAACTTCTGTACGAACGGACGGGCAACAAATCAATACCCTGGAGATTTCTATAGTAAAATTTACTGTCCCTTTGCCCAACTTCCAGAACTGTGTGTTTTCTGTTTTCTGTTTTGTTGTACCAGGCGGACGACGACGACGACGACGACGGCGACGAGCGTACACAAAGGGTATGGTTGCGGTACACTGCGTATAGAATAGCACAGCACAGAGCACAGCATCAGCAGCCGACAACTGTGTAAGGATATTCTTGCTTCTCTAACTTTGCATATGGGGACTGTTGTATGTGAGCCGTAAAGTATGTGTAAGTACTTGCTGGATGTTGGGCGAATGCCTCCTTCGAATAAGAATCACCTCCTCCGCAGATATCTTAGTTTAAAGTCGCCAAGAAATAACACGATGCCAATGGTAATAGCAATGGCAATGGCAATGGCAATGGCAGTGGCAGTGGCAGTGGCAGTGGTGGGGCATGGGTTGGGCAAAGGACTGAGACATGGGGCTACCCCACACGTGAGCAAAAATGTGTGAGAACTTTTGCAGCCCAACTTAGAGAATGCGGGTGGCATAAATCTGTGAATCTATTGAGAACGAAATTGGGCCGAATACCGAACAACTTTTTGTTGAATAAGTTCTCCAACTAGTATATGAATAAGGACGGAGAATGGGAATACATTTTGAATTCGCAGTAGATTTTCAATTTTAAGAATGTAATCTAATCATATTTTTGACAAGGGATGATGTTTTGATGTATGACTGTCGATTGTGTTGTTGATTGTATAATCAACTTGGACTTTCTTGCATTTGAAATACGTTCTCGCCGTAAGTAATAAAATTAAAGAGGTAGGTAGTTGGCTATAATGAGCAAACAAATTTTAACAAAAATAACTAATTGGCACCTCAAATGTTGGATGTTACAGCACAACGCCATGTTACTGTGTTCCAAAAACCCAAATTTATAGGAAAAATATTTTCGAATAAATTATTTTTCGTGTTTCCTAGATCCGCCAAGGGGAAAACTATAAGGTTTGATGTATCCACTGATAAAAATGCCGTGAAAAAGATTACTTTCTTGAGGTGGTAATTTCGCATATAAATGTTTGTAAGAATTGGGGATGAATTAACCCATCAGTGATCGAGTGAATGAGTGGCACTTTTCTTTCAAAAATCCTTCTTAATTTGCACAATTTCAATCCGCTGTCAATCTGAAGGATCAGATTCCTTTCGATTACTAATGACTACAATAGGTTTGTTCGTTGAAGCCCTAGGGTCGCCATAGGGTCGCCACAAAGCGTTTTTTGAGAAAGCTAAATTTGCCCTGAATGTCAAATTGAGTGTTTTTTGAGCCACAGGTTTGCCATAGGTTTTCCCCAAACTCGCCCTAGCTTTTTGCTGTGGCGATTTGAGGGCTGTCAAATGTCATGTATTTTTTTTTTAATGACAGGGATGTGTGGTGATTTGTGGTGTAGTGTTTTTTGAGGACTGGAAAACCCAGGTTTTTTTGACAGCTCATAGGGTTGTTAAGAAAACCTGGGTCAACCCTGGGGAAAGTTCAACGAACAGACCTAATGTAAAAAAATGGTGTGAGATTGCTCGATATTCGATACCGTAACTGGTAGTGCCAAATTCACATAATTCAATCACGTATTAGGTTCGTTCGTTGAACTTTCACAGGTTTTCTTGACAACCGTATGAATTGTCAAAAAAAACCTGGGTTTTTCAGTCCTTCAGTCCAGTCCAGTCCGAGTTGAGGGAAAACCTAGGTCAACCCTAGGGCTCAAAAAACACTAAGTTTGACATTCAGGGTGACTTTAGGTTTCTCAAAAAACGCTTTGTGGCAACCCCAGGGCTTCAACGAACAAACCTATTATTCAATAAAGTTTGGTTTTTTTTACTCCAATTGAAGTAGGTCTACTTCATTTTTTGCAAAATTGTTTCCCCTACTTCACATCTTTAACAAAATTTTATTTACTTCACTTTAAAAATCTCTTTTTTCATCTTTTTTTTTTTTTTTTAAATTGTCCTGTTTCTTATACAGGAAATAAAAAAATAATCAGGGTGGCACAACTTAAACTATTGAAGCTTAAACAATTTCATTCCGCCTCCAAATGGTTAATTAAGAGAGCACTTTTCATAGAAGTGTTTTACTCTCGGAGGCAGGGGCGAACGCAGGGGGGGGTTTTGGGGGATTTCATATGTTTTGGAAGGACTTTTTGGTTTTGGTATGTTCTTAGCATGATCACGCTTTTCTAGTGTAAGTAAATTTGATATGTTGATGTGGAGTTAGTATTGGGTCGTATTTAACGGGACATGCGATAAAAATATATAAAAATTCACTTTCCTACTTACTTACAAAACTAACGGCAGTCGCGACCGAAATCTACGAAAATTAAAATTTTCATCACATACTAAAAGCCAGTCGCTCTATGGCTCTGTATAAGAATGGGATCGACAAGGGCAACTAGGAAAGGGTATACTTACGAATAAGCACATGCACACTCTTGAACATTGTTTGAGTATGCCAAACAAAAAACAGCCCAACAACTTTATAGACACCTTAAAAGTTTGCGATTTGTCCATATATAAAACTGTTCATTGTTTTATGCAGATCGGTGTGACACTTCCGGTATCCGTGGCTTCAAGCGAGCGATCTTTTTCATTTCTACGCAGTTTAAAAACTTATCTGCGAGGAAGAACCAGCGAGGAGCGACTGAACGGTTTAATGTTGCTGTTTGCTGAACATCTATAGGAGTATTGAGGTTGACTATGAGGACGTTATAAATATAAAAAAGGGCAAAGGTTCCAAGGCACATTGATTTTATTTTATAAAATACTAGCTGTGCCCGCGACTTCAACAGCGTGAAATAGTGACTTTCGGCAGAATTTTTAATTTTCCAGTAACCTATTGTTATATAATTTTACTTAAGTACATTTTTGCACACGATTTTCTTACTTTTTTCAAATTTTGCAAAATAAAATTGTTTTGCCGTAAGTACTTCCGTTCCCATGGGAATAATGGAACCAAAAAAAAAGTAGACAGATTTAATTTTGAAATTTTTGGAATATTAGTAACGACTCCCGTTCATGTGGGAATATGGTGATCGTTCTCATAGGAATATGGGAATGAGTTAAAGTTTATGTTACTCGCTCGGGATAGTGTAGCATTCTTTCTAACGGTGGTAGAATTTTTGAAATCGGTGCAGTAGTTTCTAAGTTCTCGTTTACGTTCCCGTTCTCATGAGAATATAGGGATAAAATGCATAGCCTGTGTCCTTCCTCAAGTTCTTTCTGTACCAAATTTCATTCAAATGGGTTCAGTAGTTTGGGCGGGAGACGGTAACATAGAAAGCTGGACAGACAGAGTTACTTTCACATTTATAATATTAGTTAGGATTGTTCCTAGCAATGTACGAGTATTTATACAAATCAATACAGAGTATAAAAGAAGCATAAAAATATTAAAAACAAATTTTTCGTTCATATTTAATTAATTTTTTCAAACACCCCCCCCCCCCCCCCCCCCCCCCCGAAAATTTTTTCTGCGTGCGCCCCTGCTCGGAGGAATAACCAATTAATCGTGAAAGACGATATCTTTGGAAAGATAGATGCCCATGTAACAGGCAGGCTTGCTGGCCATTACGGCAAGGTCTTCGTCTTCATCCATACACAGCAAACAAAATTGTAAAAATAGCTAAACCTAAATTACAAGCACAGACCATTTACTTATTCTGGATTCATCATGAGTTTTTTTAAAACTTTATTACTGAAATTTTCAAACCGCATTTAAGTCATTTTAACCACACCATTTTGTAAGTTCGTTTTACAAGCTCAAACAACAACACTCAAATTTAATTGATATTAAGCTAATGAAACACCTTCTTATAGTCTGGCAAAATTAAAATAGGTTAAAGACAAAAAATGACTAGTCGTCTGCGATGCGAAGATGACTGTATCGAAACGTGACATGAAAATAATTTACTTTAACAGAACAAGGTGCTTCATTGACTAAATATCAATGCCATTTCACAGAATATATATATTAAAAATGTCTCATATAAGCATTTCCTATACTTAACTTATACTTACTTACTTAATTGGGAACAACTCTTAGTAAGTTGAGGTGTCCTTCCACTTGGTTGCGCGGTTGCGCCACCTTAGAGGCAAGGCCGTCTTTACCCTTTTGGGGGCCCTGGGCACTTTTTGAAAATGGTGCCCCTATATGATTATATAAAAACGTTATGTTGTGTAATAAAGGTATGCAGAAATAATCACACAACTTTGAATTAATAATTATTCTTTTAGTTTTTAAATAAATAATATGTTTTTAATTCAATATGAATATAAATAACTATTACAGCGTGTTGATGTTTTCACAGAAACATTAACATAAACATAAACAATGTAAAAACAAAAACAAAATAATAAATATTTCACTTAAGTATTCAAAAATGAGCAAAATTTAAATAACGGAAAATTAAATTCAGAATGTAGTTTGAGGAATGTAGTTTAACGAAGAAAATATTAAAATAAAAAAAGATGGAAAGGGGAATTATTATTGAAAGAGAACTTTTTTTTTTGATTTGAGATTAGCAAAACCATTAATTATATCCTCAAAATCGATACCTTTGAGGACATCGCTTTCGATTGACATCAACGACAAACTTGTCAATCTTTCTTGAACCATTGTTGTTCTGAGATCGTTTTTTATTCTTTTTAACTTAGAGAGAGAACGTTCACCACTGCAGATGGTGACCACACCATCATACTCAAGAAAATTCTTAGTGCAATTTCAACATTTGGAAATTCATCCTTAATTTTAATTGTTTTTAAAAAATTATAAAGTTCTAGAATGTTTTCAGTTTTTTCCATTTTCGTGACGACTTATTTTCCAGTATTCTTTTAAATTCAGGAATTCAGCATGTAGTTCATCTCCGTTCACATCTGCAGTGTAAAATTCCGCAAAAGATTTGCAGCTTTTTTTTAAATCTTCTGAATTCAGATTTTTTAATCGAAAAAAGAAAGTCAAAACGTTGGCCAATCTTCGTATACGAACCTAGTCGATGTTTCAAATGAACGCTAAGAGTGTCAACAATGGGAAGAAAAGTTTCAATTTTGAACCTTACTTTCCCAGTCAAAATAACTGAGTGGTGAGAGCCGTCAAAAAAGGTCTTCTACACCTAGTCCTTTCCGAAAGGTCCTTATGTTCGGAATCCGTGTTTTTTTGTCTGGCTGATGAATAAAAGTTATCAAAATTGTCCCTGAGCCCAATTATGAATCCATCGATTGAACTCAGCAAATTTATTGCAACATCCTGAGTAATATTTTGTTTTTGAAGTAAAGTAGGTATACTTGTTTTATTAATTTTTTGCAATACAGAGTTCCAAAGTTCTGTTAGTATGGAAAATTAAAGCTTGGACATTTTTGCAAAGACTAAGAGCTAACTATCTGGCCTCTCGTGCCTGTCCTAAATCGTTGGCGATAGACATTAAAGCTTCTTCAATTTCTTGATGACCATATTATATAAGGCGCTAAGTGCATCAGCTCGCGCTGACCATCTTGTTTGAGAAAGAATTTTTACATCTTGTTTCGGACCTAAATCAGCAGTCAACACACTCCATCGATGAGAAGATACCGAAAAAATGTTATACAATTTTTGAATAATGTCAAAAACAAAAACTCTTTTCTCTTTACCTCTTTCTTTACTTTGAAGTCTTAAAAAATTGAGTGCAGTTCATCTCTACACAAATTCAAAGCCTACTACTACATTTAACAACAGACAGCAAAAAAAAAACGAACAATTAGTGAAAACAGGCAAAAATTGTTAATAGTAACCCTTTCGGACCATCGCAAATGTCAGAAGGATACACAAGAGTTTTTCCTATCACAACACCATGGTCGTAAGATACACGAAAGCATTGTATATGGAATCTATAGTATTATCGAAAACAAAAAAGATCGCTCAAAGCCATCTATTGATCCGCCGGCGTTCTAGAAATTACAGGGGAATGTTAATACGCCGGCGGATCAATAGATGGCTTTGAGCGACCGTTTTTGTTTTCGATGGTACTATAGATTCGATATACAATGACGAAAGGATGTATTTTCTGATTGGATTTTTAAAAGCACCCTGAAACGAACACAAGTGTGTGTATGGGTTCGTTGTCTTGATCATTACTTCGTTGACCAGATTCTCTTTTTTTTGTTTTAATTTGAATACAATTTCGGAGGGAATGTGATTTAAAATGCTCAACAAAGGTTGTTATTAAAAAAAGGATTGTATCGATATTTTTTTTTTTTTTTGAAAATAGACCAATAGAGGTTAAGTAATGTTTCAGCAATTTGGGGGCCCTGCTGACTGCGGGACCCTGGGCCTGGGCCCAGTGGGCCCAGTGGTAAAGAGGGGTCTGCTTAGAGATTAGACGAGATCTTTCCTTTCCACCATTTCCCTGCAATGTGCTTTTGAAAATCCGTCGAGCTAAGCCTTTACATACGGGAATTAAAGATTAAAGATATTTTTCTTTCGAAACTACGAGAGGATCCTTATTCGCTTTTGATAATATCCATGATTCCGAGCCGTAAAGCAGGATCGGGATGACTTTTCTATAGAAAGAGTTTTATCACTCATTTTCCTTTTTAACCCAAATTAGCAGATGTTGGTTAGTTATTCTCCGTTTGATATCCGCATACTGATATTGTTTTCCGTGTCTGTAGCGGAGCCAAGGTGAAGGTAAACGAAATCCTGTACTACATCAAAGTTATGTCTGTCTATTGTGACGTTTTTTCCAATTCTTCGATGTTCTCTGTCCTTGTTTGATGACAGCATACTCGTATACTTCGTTTTACTCTCATTCACCACCTATCCCGTTTTGCTTCTTCCCATTACGTCAATATCTTTTGCGTAAGCCAATAATTGTACAGACTTTTGAAAGAGTATAGGTCCGTTCGTTGAACTTTCCCCCGGGTTGACCCAGGTTTTCTTGACAACCCTATGAGTTGTCAAAAAAACCTGGGTTTTCCATGGGTTTTCCAGTCCTCAAAAAACGCTAAACCACAAATCACCGCACATCCCTGTCATTAAAAAAAAAAATACATGCCATTTGACAGCCCTCAAATCGCCACAGCAAAAAGCTAGGGCGAGTTTGGGGAAAACTTATGGCAAACCTATGGCTCAAAAAACACTCAATTTGACATTCAGGGCAAATTTAGGTTTCTCAAAAACCGCTTTGTGGCGACCCTAGGGCAACCCCAGGGGCCCAGGGCTTCAACGAACAAACCTTATATCTCTGGTGTTGACATTTGAGTTTTGTATAATCTTTTCACGATAATGATGTTTAAAAAAAATTAATGATGCTTTGGCGAAAGCCTTTTTCGACATCAAAGGTCTCAGTGAGTTCTTTACCGACCTTGAAACAGCATGTATTCTCCAAAGACTGTCATACTTCATTCGCAGCCGAATCGATAAAATTAAGGTGTATATCGACATTGTATCTCCGGGTTTTTTTCTCCAAGATCCAGTGTTGCTTGCACTGCAGGCTAAGCCCTCAAAGTTGCTGTAACTGCCCCCGGATCAATTGCTTTGTTAGAAGAAACTGGTTTAGTGAATGCTGATCTCTTTCCGAAAGTTTTGGAGCATCTTGTGCAACACATCCTTTGTTTATTGGATAATCACGTGTTATATTGTGCACTCGATTTCTTCATTTTTGCATATAGCATGACTTGCTAATTACTTTTAATTCCGCCATACACATCTCAGTTTTTAAAGAAATATTGTAAAGTAGCATAGAACAACTACCTTGTCAATAATCCAGATCGTGCAGTGGGAGTAAATGATATTACAGAAATTTCTTGTCAGCCATTTTTGAAAGCATTTTCCTCGGAAAACATGATGTTTTTTTTTAGTTTGGAGTTTTCCACATTAATTTTCAAGAAATTGAAGAAACGGAGAACAGAGCCTAGTGGAAACTACCTCGCCAAATCAAAATGTTAAAAGGGATTCCAATTTATCATATCTGCACCTTACAAGAGAAGTGATTGAGCCTTGCCCTAAAATGCATTCAAATCGGAAACAAATTTACAGTTGTTAGCGTTATGGAATCGTTGATGTGTTACCTTATTAAATATTATCGTCGTCAAAACAACTTTAACTTTTTTTTAAACCTGAAGGTGGCGATAAAGAAGTTGCAAATAAATTTGACTAAATTGACAAGTCCAAAAGACGGTAACATCCAATTACAGAAATAAGCTCTGTTTTGATCAACTGTTCGGGGATTTGATCTCGCGTTAATTTTTTACTAGCGATTACAAGTACTTTAAGGAAAGTGTAGTACAGAAATTAATTTTTGAGATTACAATTAAAAATGACATTACAATGATAGAGAATACGAAAAAAGTGGTTCCTGCAATTCTGCCCGTCTGTCTGTATGTCTGTAGGTATACCTACTATGTTGATCAGAGCAAATAAAAGTCAAACCGGAAACAGTGTCAATCGAAAATATGGTTTAATTGAACTGATCATTTATAAAGATGAATATAAAGAATGCCAATTTAATTAGGGTTGCCGGTATACATTTTTTCAACAAACTCCATCTCAAGCGAAATTCATATTATTTAGTTATTGAATAATTTCGTTTTAAAATTCATATGTTTTATTTTATTTAAACCGTTTATAAAAATATCAGCTCCGTTGGTATTAGTTGGAATATAGTTTATTAATATAAATATATCTTATATTAATGTGTTTCCTACGATTATGTGTAACTGCATTTGAAGCAAAGAAACAAGCTCCCTAGTTGTCGCAGTATACCTTCAATTAGTAGTTGGTTCACTTGTTTGCTGCAATCCCATTTCTTGGAGCAAGCTCCGCTGAAATACATCTTCTTTCGTTTCTTGGCACACAACGATGTATCTCGCTCTCGCTTCAATCGTACTAAATGCAATGAGGTTCTGTGTTTTGGTTTCCCAGGCGATAGGACCCTCCGCAAAGAAAATAACAACTGTGTCTTTGTCCGTATGTCCGTCGGTCTGCCTGTCTTTATAGGGATCTACAGCCTGGAACGCTTTACCGATTTTCTTTAAAATTTTTAGGCAGGGTCTACAGGCAGCTTACAGAGGGGTTTTCAGAATTGTGTCTCTAGGTTTTGAATTAACGGTACCTCTACAAACAACCTATATGATAATACTTAGTTTTTTCGAAAACGATTCTAATGATTTCCATAAAATTGAATGTGAAATATTATTTCTTAATTGTTTTTCTTATGATGTAAAAAAATAAAATTTGGAGAAAGTCTAAAAACGGTACCATAATCCCATAGCATTGTTTTTTTTTTTTTTTTTTTAAACCAACTTTCTCGTTAATGGCTAACTTGACTTCTCAAAATTTTATATTTTGGAAGTCCTAAGTTTTTAAAAATGACTACGTTTCAACATTAAAAAAAATTCTGTGACACCAGTTCTGGTTTCCGTTCGGATACCATATTTTCCCGTTTTAGAATTTTTGCCGTTCTCAACTTCGAAGTCATAAGTTTTCAATTCGCTTATCATTTTGTTAACGGAATTGAATCCGGTTGATGAATTCTGTAGAGCATTATTTATAACTATAATGAGAAGTAATAAACTATATTAGTATTAACATGTACTAAAGTAGTAAACAGTTCCAATGAACACAAACATTTAATTTCCAAAACGTTTTTGTGACGTAAAATCAGTAGTGAATCCGTTTGGAATTATGAACACATTTTTTAAATCCGTACGGATTCGGTCCAAAATCAGAACAGCCTTGTATGTATGTTTTGATATTTTCAAAACGGTATCTTTGATTTGCTTCAAATTTTTTGTCAAAATACCTTCTGGTAAGGTCTTAAAACTGGCATATTTAATTTTAAAAAACAAAATTAAATTCAAAAAATCAGTTTTTAAAAAAACTTTTCGTTTAAAACTTTTTTGTAATGTATTATGAACTGCCAAAAAATGAGGTTCTTATGTCTTCGTTGAAAACCTTTGTAGTTTTTGTTCAATTTAGTTTTTCTCAATATTTTATGTGAATTTATTCAGTTTTCATAATTAAAGTGTAGTTTGCAATCCCGTTCCACCAAATATAATGAAGAACGAATACTTACTTCGTACTTCTTTCATTAAGCCTTAAAGTGTTGATACACTGTTCTTAGCGCACAATCCCAAGTTCGTGCAACTCAGTCGTGTCCATTTTTTTTTCTTACTGTTTCACTAGGCGATTTCCAATGCAAAAACAAAAAGTTAAAGAGGCTTCAAAAAAAAGAAATTTAAAAAAGTTATCTGCTATTCGGGTCTTGATAAACATAAATTCGTTTCATAACTTTATTTATATCAAAAACATTAATGAGTTTTTTAGTTGAGATATTCCACGTGTTTTTTAATCTAATAAATGAAAAGATTAGTAAAGTTTTTAACAGTTAAAACACTTATTTTATTTCCTCAGATGTACATTTCAGAAGCAATGCTTCCATCATCAGTGAGATTTATAAAATTAAATTAAATTAAATTATTTGTCAAAAAACTAATAATAAACAAAAATGTTTCTAAACAAAATTACAGTTGAGTTGCAAAATTTAAAACTAATAAGGAATGTAAATAGCAATTATGAATTAGATGCTTTTGAATCATTTTACATATTTAAAAACAAAAATAATCTAATGAATAGTGATGATGGACCAATCAAAGATTCAATATTCAAAAAATTTTTTAATAGATTCAACTCAACTCAACTGTAATTTTGTTTAGAAACATTTTTGTTTATTATTAGTTTTTTGACAAATAATTTAATTTAATTTAATTTTATAAATCTCACTGATGATGGAAGCATTGCTTCTGAAATGTACATCTGAGGAAATAAAATAAGTGTTTTAACTGTTAAAAACTTTACTAATCTTTTCATTTATCAAAAACATTACTGAAATCCATGTTTTTTGGCTTTATTGATTAATAAAAAAAAAAAAAAAAAACAATTCGACCTGACGCAACCTCTTATACCATGATGAAACCTCCAACAGAGTAAATTCAGAGTAAGATAATTTTCAACTTTTTGTATATTTTTTTTTTTTTTTTTTATAATTAACGCGCACATCAAGGGGTTATGACTACCCTTATAATGCCATTAAACACAGTGCGAGTATTTAGGAAAATAGGAGAGGATTTGAAAGGAGACATCGATGCACGTTGCTTTTGAACCTTTGTGAATCGTAATGCAGGGGAAACACAGAGCCAGGTAGAGCATTCCACATTTAGGTGGTGCGACTAAAATATGAATCTCTATACTTGACAGTTTATGTGTGAGAGATTAATTTTGAATTGTCTTTCTTATGATGTAAAAAAAATTTTTTGGAAAAAGGCTAAAAACGGTACCTCCCATAGTACCGTTTTTTCAAAACCGACTTTCTCGTTAATGGCTTACGCGATCATGGCGAAATTTTGGATTTAAGAAGTCGTAAGCTGTAAAAGAAAGACTGCATATCAATATTTAAAAAAATTTAGTTTTGGAAATTTTTATAAATTATTTTCAAATTTTTTGTCAAAATAACTCTTATTAAGATCTAAATTTTTGCATACTCGAATTTTAAAAAAAAGTTTTTAAAAAAAAGTGAAAAATAAAAAACCGTTTTTTGGAAAAACTGCTCTAACGATTTTGATTAAATTTTCATCATTCATTTGTATTAGCGATTGCAAAATAATCGCGTTTTTAGATTTTTGCTTGAAACCTTTCGAATATTTAATTTAATTTGTTCATTATTTTGCGTGATTTAATTCAATTTTCATAATTAATGTGTATTTGGCAACCCTGTACCACAAATATATTATGAAGAGCTAATACCAAAATCTTTAACTCAGTAGGGCTATTCCAGAAAGCGCGGCTGATCGCTTTTGGTGGCGGAAATGAATTTTCGTATTCTCAAAAGCGAATCGCTTTTAATTTTTTTTCCCATGGAAAGCGAAAGCGCTTTCCAAACGTCACTCTTTTTTTTCGTAGAAACTATACCTTTTTGACATAATTCATTTCGTTTTCAAAAGCGATAGGTGTTGTAGTGTCGAATTGCAAGCGGATTGATAGAAAAATGTAAATAATGAAACAATTAACTATCATCAATTGAATTGAGAGTAATTTTCTTTTTTATTTTATTAAAGGAGTCAAAAACACACTACAACACAACAATTTTTTATGCTTGAACCCTCCGCTAAGAAACGAAGAGTAGCAGCAACCAGCGAGCTTCAGAATAGGAGTCAATGAGTTTCTATTTTGAGGTTTAAAATGTCCATTTGTTCCATCTAAAATATAGCAAAAGCAAAACGCTTTTTTTGAAAGTCGAAATAATTTTACAAACGTATAGAAAATATTTTTGAAGCAATAAACAAACAAAAATGATTCAAATTTACATCGAGTGGAGAAGAACCACTTCTGAATTCTGATTAGCTATCTTTGAATTCGCTGAAACAGCTGATACCTAGGGAAAACTTGGAATTCTTATTGGAAAAACTTGGAAATAGATGACATTTGCGTGGATGGATAAGACTTCCAAATGGAAATGTTGGAAGTTTAATTTCCAACCATGATCGCTTTTCAGAATAACCTAAAGCGAAGCGCTTCGCAATTGAGTTATCGCTTTAAATACGATCCGCCGCGCTTTCTGGAATAGCCCTACAGCCTTTAGATTTTGATATCGTATTTAGAACACAATCGCAAGTTCGTGCGACCCAGTCTTGCCCATTTTTTTGAATCGTAATGCTAGGGAAAAAGAGTCTGGCAAAGCATTCCACATTCGGGTGGTGCAACAAAGATATGAAGCCCTACACTTTACTGAACGTCTGAAATTAGGGTCGATGTAGAACTGATGAGCATTCCTAGCGAGGCGGGTGTTGCGGCTATGTTGTTTCAGGGAAGGAATGCAACTAGCTATTTCACTAGAGCACTGTTTGTGAAAAAAGCGATAAAAAAGAGAGAGACAGGTAACTGACTGGAGCACCTGACCAGATATGGGAGTTATACTCCAGTTTTGGGCGGATGAAGGCTTCAAAAATTGTAGCCAGATCAGAAGGGGTGAAGAACTTCCTGCATCGTCTTAAGAAGCCTAAGCACTTAGCAGCATTTTTGGCGACTTCAAATATGTGGTCATTAAAGGTCATCGTTTATACACATACCAAGTACTGACAAGCTTTTCGTTTTCTTTGATGCAGGTAGAATTTATGGATAATGACAGTTGCTTAAGCAAAAAAAGACAGAATTGAGTTTTCGAAGCATTGAAATATTATCGGTTTTTACTACCCCATGTAATAAAATGCTGTCAAGGTCAGAATTCAATGAACTTATCATCCGCAGCCGTTCCAGTTCTAAATCCGAAGACCAGAAGCGTGAATTTGGAAACGAATATGACAAGTTGAGTGTTGAGTCGTCAGCAAAGCAATTGAGAGGATTAGAAGGTTCAGGCAAGAGATCGTTTATGAAAATAAGGAAGAGAGTCGGAGACAAAACGGAGCCCTGGGGCACACCAGCATTTATAAAGAGCCGAACAGTAATTTCTAATCCAACGAAGAAAACAGTCATTGATACCAAAAGCACACATTTTCTTTTTTAGAAGAAGCACACATTTTTTATTAGGTGCAATTATCTTACATTCTCCCAAACAGTGTAAAGATTGGTTCCACTTTTCGGTAAGAGTTACATATATTAGGTTTGTTCGTTGAAGCCGTAGGGTCGCCCTGGGGTTGTTCAATTCATGTTGGTCATTATCAAAGCCATTTTAGTTGCAAGAAAGATCGAAACAAAAAATTCGACTCGTCTTTTAATGATTCTTTGCATGTTTTCCTGTTTCCAAAATTTGAATTTTAATGTTTTACAACTGTTTTCAGCAGCACATCAAATTTAAATGGTGGTGTTCGAAAAACCAGTATTTCTGAAGCTATTTCGAATTCGGTTACTAATTGGCCAGAAAGTTGAAATTTTTAGCAGGCATTTCAACTGACTTAAAATTTAAGTTGTCTTGCAGTTTAAAAAAAAAGCTCTAACCCAGTATTTCGTTTAGTGTCCTGCTGATTTCTCTCTTCACAAAAACCAATGTTCTTCCATTTAAACCGAATTTTTGTATTTTTTCTATTTTATCACAGTCAACTAAGAATAAAAAACTTGCTTCTAAAGTCCAGGTTTTGATATACATAACGCATAACAGATTATTTTATTTTAAATAATTTTTGTTTTTTATTAGCAAAACAAGAAAAACTTCTGTTTTATTCTACATTCTCGACACTTGCGGCAACATTACTGCTCGAGCTAAGGCTTCGCGAAATCGTTGTGGAATTAGAAGCGACTGCTCTATCTAAATTATAATATTGTACGACTTTAGCTGGGGGCTTACTCGATACAACGTCAGTTATATGACTGACCACCCATTTGGTTAGTTTGATTACAGCAATATGTGCAGCGAATTGAAGCACTATGGCTCCGAATCCTTTGTATAGCCCACTTACGCCTTCTGTCGCAATAGTTGCTCTATAACAGTCTCTGGCACCTTCATAGTTAGTCAATATGGCAACCACAGAGTAGCCACTATCCAAATTATCTACAATTGTTCGAGTTCCTTGCAGTTGAAGCCGATGCAAAATCGTCTCGAATGGATAGAACAATATTTCGGATGTTAGTATTGATAAAAGATTCGAATATATTTGGATATTTTGATTGATAATCGAGTCATCTCTTTGCTTGGCTCCTTTTTGTTCTTGTGAACTTTGCATACTCCTTCGCATTATATGGCCTGAGATTCCTCTCACGAAAAGGCTAAAATTAATATAAAACAATTTAAAATTTATTGGCAAACTGTCAAAGTGTATTTCGTACCTAAAAACATATTTGGTAAGGCCGAGGGACACACTTGGTCCGACTAAAGCCCAAACGGGTAGCATTCTTCCCCTCTGGGGTGAGCTCCAAGAGAGAAGGCGTTGTATACCCTCACGGAAGACATCGAATATCCCAGGTTTCTCACTAGCGATATCACTTTGAACGGTTTCCACTAGAGAAGCCGCATAAAATGGCATCACAACCGCAAAACTTACACTGAAACAAAAAATAAACAAAATTCAAAGAAAGGTACATATTTGGAGGTTCCATTTCTTACGATTTCAAAATTAAATGCTGTCCAAAACGCTTGAGAGAAGTGTGGTTATCGACATCCCTGTAATTGAAAAGAAAGAAATATTTCCAAGTGAATATTTTTATTAAGAATTTTATTTAAGTTCTTACTTTGGCCAGGAAGTCAGTTTGCCGATTAAATCATCTACCCCCAATGACATGCCACGGACAAGAAGACAACTCCCTAAACCCTTCCATAGCGTTGTCACTCCTTGTCGCTTATGGAGATGAATAATGCTTGGTATGAGACTTAATGGAGTAAGATGATATCTGGAAAAAGAGTTTGTATTAAAAATATGACAAATTTTAAAAACATCAACAGATCGTTCGAAAAGTTAGTATGTAAGTTCGAAAATGAAATGTATTCATGATTTATTTTATAATTTACTATTTAACAGGAATCAATATTTTAATCAAGTATAATGCACGTCGTCCTAGCAGATCAACAATTTAGCGTCTAGTGAAAAAAATTGAATCTTCAGGCACAGTACAAAATGTGAGAATATTGCTGCCGCTGATGCTTCTGTTGCAGAAAGCCCAAATGTGTCTCTCACACATCGTTCTCAAGCGTTGGGCATCTCTATGACGTCGTTGTGGCGAATTTTGCGAAAAGATCTTGGCCTACATTCTTACAAGATTAAATTGAGCAAGTACTGAAGCTGCTTGACCACCAGGCGTCTTATGTTCGTGAATTGGGCTGAGCGACAACTTGAAAATGATTCTGATTTTCATCGAAAAATCATCTTCAGCGTTAAGGCACATTTCTGGCTGAATATCTTCGTCAATAAACAAAATATGCGGTATTGGTCAGGCAGCAATCCACACGTACTCCATGAGTCATCATTGCCGCCTCGGTCGTGCGATTTGACGCCGTTAGACTATTTCCTGTGGGGCTACGTCAAGTCTATGGTCTATGCCAACAAGCCAGTGACGATTGATGAACTTCGTACGAATATCGAACGTGAAATTGCAGCAGTATCGGCCGATTTATGCTTGAAAACCGTCGTAAATTGGGTTCAGCGTTTGGACTTCTGCAAGCGTGCCCGTGGTGGCCATGCAAAAGAAATCGAGTTCCATACATAATGGCATCAAACGTGACTTGCCAAACTAATAAGTCCGAGTGTTGAAAAAGAGACGAAGAAAAAAACAGAACAACACTTTAATGATCTGCGAGTGATGACTAACTGCCCGAATCTCAGTTTTCTACCAGAGTTTATTGAGAATGCCACAACGGATGAATTCGACTTTCAGAATCAACGCAGAAACCTCTGAATGATGAGCTACTCCGACCTATTTGCTATAAAGGTCTTAAGAGGTCTTTCAATACTAGGACAGGGTTTTGAAACAGAGATGGTGGCATATGAGTCCCTGTAAACTGTAGAGCCAATGGAAGCCCTCAAACCCTTGCAGAAGGATACTGACACTGGATTATCCGACCCTTTTTGTCAAAGGGAATCCCAAAATGACATGGCCCTCCAGTTTGGGTGTTAGATAGGGGTTAACTATACAAATTTTAGGGTTCAGAAGCAACCAACAGCCTCGGATAACAATAATGACTTCACCGTTGAGGAGCTAACAAACGAATAATGGACAAAGACTTTCCGGACTACGTGAAGCTGGAAACAAACGACATCTACTATGGCAAACAACGCTTATTTTGGCGCGGATTTGTCCATAGAAATTAATTCAGGGATAAGGCTATCAGTCAAAATCCGGTTAAATAATAACAATCCGTATCAGGGTTAAAGTTACCAACAGCCTGATATGCGCCCATGTTCTCAAAGAAGAGAAAGACGATAATTCAAAAGATTGTTTCTACGAGCTCCGAACAAACATATGAGCAATGCCCCAGAAATGATGTGAAAATCGTCCTTGGCGATTTAAACACAAAACTATAGAAAGATCACATCTTTGAGAACATAATCGGTATTCACAACATGTCAAAATCTCCGAAAACGTACTCTAATCGATTTTGCTGCAGGGCTATATCTTATTGTTAGCAGTACACGCTTCCCGCATCCAGGTTCTTCGCTATTCCCAGATCAATCAACCGTCAACCAAATTGACCATGTTGCGATCGATGCAAGGCAGTCTTCTAATGTGATAGATATCCGAACTTGGGGCCAACTTTAACTCGGGTAAATGCCTTGTTGTAGCCAAAGTACGAATGAAGGTATCATGTTCACGACTAGCGCGAACCAAGGCTGTGAAACGATATTCCGTCAAAAATTTCCAATCGTGTACCCCTCCAAATATTCTGGAATCCTATGCCACCAGCATTAAGCATCAAAAATGAAGCCTCTGATGTTTTGGTTCTCACTCTGCCTCCAAAAAACGAAACCTATGGTTCAATAAAGAATGCAGGCAGGCAAATGCAGCCAAACAAAAAACACGATAAATGTTGATGCAAACGAGAACAAGGGCTGCGTTTGAATAAGGAGATATACAAGGAGAAAAGAAGGGAAGAGCTCCGAATCCTAAAAAAAAAGAAGCACACGAGAAGCGATAGTTTGAGGAAATTGAAAAATGATGTGATAGGAATAGAAATGGCGGAATGCAACAGGCTTCTTCACTAGAGCACTGTTTGTGAAAAAAGCGATAAAAGAGAGTGAGGCAGATAACGTTTCGAAGATGTTCAAGAGAATCTAGAGAATATAGATCCTACTACTGAACTATCATTTATCATTTTTTCTTTATCAAGTAGGCGCAAAGATGTTTGAGGGGCACTTGACCAGATATGAGAATTATACTCCAACGGCATTGGTACTCCAAAGCATCGGTTCTCTTTAGAACACCGTTATTAATTCGAGTTGAGCGCTGTTAGTAGTTAGATGGAGGACTGTCTGTACGCACAACCGAGTGCTGTGGTCATTTGTTAATTGTTTTGTTGTGTCTCATGTATCAGCCGATGGTCTTTGTAACCAGTGCTGCAGCATGTAATGTTTCGTTTTGTTTTTTTTTTTTATACTAAAGTTTAGGGCGGATGTAGGCTTTATAAATTGAAGCCAGATCAGAAGATGTGAAGAATTTCTCGCATCGTCTTAAGAAAACTATGTACATATTTGGTCTTTCCAACGAAGATCATCGTTTATGTACACATACCGAATATGTTCGGTTTCTTGGGTACAGGTACCATTTATGGATGATGGCAATGGGGGGATGTTAAGCTTCAACGACAAGAGACAGCATTGAGTTTTCGAAGCATTGAATTTTACTCGGTTTTTACTACCCTATTTAATAATGCTGTCAAGGTCGGAATTCAATGAGCTTATCATACGCAAACGTTCTAGTTTTTTTTTTTTTTTTTTTTATAATTAACGCGCACATCAAGGGGTTATGACTACCCTTATAATGC
This sequence comes from Melanostoma scalare, assembly GCA_949752695.1. Classification (NCBI taxonomy): domain Eukaryota; kingdom Metazoa; phylum Arthropoda; class Insecta; order Diptera; family Syrphidae; genus Melanostoma; species Melanostoma scalare. The sequence continues at coordinate 56,778,016 of OX456985.1, forward strand.
CATTAAACACAGTGCGAGTATTTAGGAAAATAGGAGAGGATTTGAAAGGAGACATCGATGCCCGTTGCTTTTGAACCTTTGTGAATCGTAATGCAGGGGAAACACAGAGCCAGGTAGAGCATTCCACATTCGGGTGGTGCGACTAAAATATGAATCTCTATGCTTGACTGTACGCCCGAAGTTGGGCTCAAGGCAGAACTGATGAGCATTCCTAACGAGGCGGGTGTTGCGGCTAAATTGTTTCAAGGGAGGAACGCAGCTGGCTATTTCACTAGAGCACTGTTTGTGGAAAAAGCGATAAAAAAGAGAGAGACAGGTGACATTTCGACGATGTCCAAGAGAATCAATCGATTCTACAATTGAACTATCACCTATCAATCTTAACGCTCTATTTTGTACCCTATCAAGTAGGCGCAAAGATGTTTGAGAAGCACCTGACCAGATATGAGAGTTATACTCCGATTTGGGCGGATGAAGGCTTTATAAATTGTAACCAGATCAGAAGGGGTGAAGAACTTCCTGCATCGTCTCAAGAAACCTAAACATTTAGCAGCGTTTTTGGCGACTTCAAATATGTGGTCATTCCAACGAAGATCATCGTTTACACACATACCAAGTACTGACAGCTTTTCGATTTCCTCGATGCAGGTACCATTCATGGATAATGGCAATGGGGGAATGTTAAGCTTCAACGACAAGAGACAGCATTGAGTTTTCGAAGCATTGAATTCTACTCGGTTCATAAGACCCCATGCAACAATGCTGTCAAGGTCAGAATTCAATGAGCTTATCATACGCAACCGTTCCAGTTCCACATCCGAAGAGCAGGGACGTGAATTTGGAAACGAATATGAAAAGCTGAGAGTCGAGTCGTCAGCAAAACAGTTAAGCGGATTAGAAGTTTCAGACAAGAGATCATTAATGAAAATGAGGAAGAGAGTCGGAGACAAAACGGAGCCCTGGGGCACACCAGCATTTATGAAGTTGGTATCAGATTTGAAGCCATCCAACACAACTTGTATTGAACGGTCGGAAAGGTAATTTCTAATCCAACGAAGAAGAAGAGACTCATCGATACCAAAAGCACGCATTTTCGATAAAAGAGCCTGGTGCCAAACTCTATCAAATGCTTTAGAAATATCAAGCGCAATAATCTTACTTTCTCCAAAACAATATAAAGATTGGTTCCACTTTTCGGTGAGATAAGCCATCAAATCACCAGTGGACCGTTTGCTACGGAAGCCGTACTGACGGTCATTAAGAAGCTTTCGTTCTTCAAGATATTTCATAAGTTGACGGTTTATCAACGTTTCCATGACCTTGGAAAGAAGGGACGTTAGTGCAATTGGACGGTAATTGGAAGGGGAGGAAGATTCGCCTTTTTTAGGGACCGGCTGGACAAATGCAGTTTTCCATATGCTCGGAAAAATCCCAGCAGAATAGGAAAGATGGAATAGTTTACGCAGTGGTTTTGCCAGCGTAGAAGAACACCTCTTCAGAATAATGGCGGGGATACCATCTGGACCAGCGGATTTATGTATGTTGAGATCTTTAAGGACTCTCGCAACCGAGCGAGTTCGAAAAAATATCTGCTTCATCAAAGAATTTGCAGAGTCGAGCTCAGGTGGAGCCAATATGCTATGAGGAAGTGTCGAGTTGGCAGCAAATTGAGCTGTTAGCAAATTGGCTTTGTCGATGGAGCAGACATACGGAGAGTCATTGAAGACGAGCGTTGGGACCGATGACGTGGTCGAGTTCTTAATGTTCTTGACAAAAGACCAAAAGTTTTTACTTACTTTTGGACACAATAGTATTTTTTGCCTTACTTTTTGATCATGTAAAAACTTAGCCTTTTGTATTTGAGCATTACAGATATTTCTAGCCCGTTTGAACAAATTTCGATTTTCTACTGAAGGGTTATCTTTAAATTTTCGAAAACTACTTTCACGATCCCTAATCGCCTCTTTACAGCTTGAATCAAACCACGAATTCTCTTTGGGGATGATACTTTTTGTTCTGTGAGGAACAAAATTTCTCATGCCGTTGAGAATTACGTTAGATATTATATCAGCTGATGCATCAACGTTTCCGTCGAGAAAGCACAATGACCAATTAAAATTTCGAAAGAAATTATTCAGGCCGTCCCAATTGGTTTTCTCGTATTGCCACACAGTTCTTTTAGGGACTTTATCTTTTTTTACCGTGAGTGAAAGCGAAAAATCTTCCGATATGACACAATGGTCCGATTTGCCTAAAGGAGATGATACTATAACCCTATATTTTTCGGGATGAGAAGTTAGAAATAGGTCAAAAGTGTTGGCCGCATGGCCTTCAATATCTGGAACCCGAGTGGGCTCATTAACAAGTTGAGTTAATTGGTTAAACTCAGCAAAGACATATCAACACATTTTCCTTCGGGTGTTGTCTGGCCAGAATGTCGAAGCCAACATGAATTGTGTACATTGAAATCGCCCGCAATTGCGATTTCAGTGTGAGGATAAAGGGAAACAATTCTTACTATGGAGTCAGATAGCGTACAAACTCGTTAGAGGTTGAATTGCTATCTAAATTGGGGCTTCTGTATATAAAACAAATGAATGATTTGCTTACGGACGGTGAATTTTAACCACATGAAATTAAAGTTCGTATTAGAACAAAGGCCGTATTGTGGTAGAAGTTGGTAAGCAATATCATATCGAACATAAACGGCGAGGCCATGGGAGGAAAAGAATAGTGGCACTAAGCTATATCCAGGCAGGTTGAATTCTGAGGGATCAGAATCAACACCCACCTGTGTTTCACTCAGTGCCAAAACAGCTGGCCTGCATTTTGCAATGTGAGTGTACACAGCAAAAGAAATTAGATCTTAGCCCCCTTATGTTGCTAAAATCGACCCGATCGATCTATTACGATATTGACGTAATGGGAAGAAAAAAGCGTGATGTCATAGGTGCTTTTGCGAGTATTGAAACAGAAGCGGCAAAAATGGGTTTGATGGTTAATGAGGGCAAAACGAAGTATATGCTGTCATCAAACAGGGACACAGAACATCGAAGAATTGGACAAAATGTCACAATAGACAGACATAAATTGTCTTTAAACATTCGAATACTTTTTTCTCTATTCCTATTCGCATTTTTACAGCTCGCGTAAAACCACGAATTCTCTTTGGGGACGATACTTTTTATTTGTTGAGGAACAAAGTTTCTTATGACGTTGAAAATCAGTTGATGCGTCAACGCTTCCGTCGACAAAAGCATAATGATTATAGTTTTTATAAAAAGGTTAACTTACTTTTCGGATGCGTGAAATACTTGACATTGCCTCCTCAATACAATAAAAGGATGACTCAGTAAGTTCTCTGTTATGAGACTCACTACTCCAACACTAATTGATAAATACTTTTGCACCGACAGATCTAACAACAAATTAGAATGCTCAAATCCAAACACACAGAGTTAAATCCAAAATCTGTTACCATCCTCAGGAGTATCGTAAAAATTACGAAAGTCCGTATTCCTATCCAATGACAACGATAAATCTCTGTCCGTGTTTATGTATCTGTATTTGGTATCATTATCGACCGGCGAACACAAACTGTCCTGAAGCCCAGAACCTCGTTCGGCCCTTTTCGATTGATGATGTCTGTTGTTGAAGCTATTTTCGTCTTCCTCTGAATGGCTACAGGAATAATTACTTAATTATAGTTACTTTTTTTGGTGTTGGAAAAATGTTACATGAACGAATATTGGTCTTCTAGTTGATACATATCGGGACGGTCTACTCCTGTCGCTAGAAATTGGTAACCAGGGGAACCTTCATTACTTTGATGGCTGCTTTTATTTATGACTTTTCTTGGTGATAGACGAGCTGCATTCGATTGCCGCTCTTCATCTGCCGAATATCTATAGATAGGAATTCACAAAATTGCAACTAATTCTTTTTTGTAAAGTTTGACATAACAAAGTTATTTTTATTACTTTAGGGCTGAGTATTTTTGAATTCCAGCCATAAAATCAATCAGAAATGTGTGTGAATTGATTGGTTTGGTTAGGGTTGCTTGGATTTTAGTTGATTCAACTTTATTTTCACATAAGAATTGCAGGTGTTGGAGTTGCGAAACAAAATAGTTAAACTTTTCCCGTACACAAAATTGGTGTTCGAGGAAATTTTGATTTGATATGAAAAGTTTTCATTTGATAAATAAAGACAGAAACTAGTTATGAACTGATTACTCCCACGAGCGCTGCTATCGTTAGAGAAACTTAAGAGCCATTAGCCCTGTTCACACTGTACAATTAGTTGGACAGACTTCGTTTGATGGAAGTTGGATGGTCTGATGTAGTTTTCGTTCACACTTATCAAGCTTGTCGTCCAACTTTATGTCACATACCCTTCCAATCCGTCCAACTTCTAGATTTTCAAAAATTTTTGAAAACCATCCAACAAGTTGGACAAGCGGTCGTATGAAGGGTTCACACTATCAAGCATTGGTCGTTCAAACCTAAGTCTGTCCAACTAATTGTACAGTGTGAACGGGGCTATTGGCCGCATTCAAAAGTATAACGGATATGCCCATGTTCCATCAATTTATAGTCCCTGTCCATACGTGTTATGCCCATAACGTTATATCGGTCGTTTCTGGGCAAAAGGGATGAGGAAGAAAGGGACTCGATGCGCAAAATGAAATCTGATTTATCTGCCTAAGCAGTACACTTTGCGTGTCCAGACGGGTTATGCTCATAACGTTATGCTTTTTTCAATACAATTTCCAACACAAAATGGAAAATTTGTGAATCAAACATCTAAAATCTAAATGGAATCGAAGTTGTGAAAGTTTCCGGGTCCGGAAAACCATAAAATAATTTTTAAAATTCAAGTGAACGATTTTTAGTCTTGTTTTCTGCTTTAAAATGAAAGAAAAAATCTAGCAAGTCTACCACTAAAAATGAAATTACTCCAAATCTGTCACTTCGCTTAAAACGAATTCCAAAATAAACGAAAAAGGAGTGAAAAGAGTGAATTTGTTTTTGGAAAACGACATTAGAGAAACTTGAGAGCCATTGGACGCATTAAAGAACATAGCGGATATGCCCATGTTCCATCAATTTAAAATCAAACGTCTAAATGAAATCCAAGTTGTGCTTGTTTCCGGGTCTGCCTGGGAGTGCGAGGTTCGAATTCAATAGGCAAACAATTGGAGCGTAATTCTAAAAAGTTCTTTCTTACTTGACCGTAAAATGAAGAGAGCGCTTTTCCTGGCAATGAATTTAATATCGAATGACTTCCCAATTCATCACGAAAGGCGATACCAGTGGGAAAATATTTGTGTTTTCTGTTGGGATTCGAACAACTAACCTCCTCCCTCTTCGAAATCGGAAAAAATTGTAGGTTCCTGAAATGTGTTCGGCTTGTGAGGCAGTTTTCTTGATTGATGTAATGTTTTAAAATAGAGGAAACCTATTTTCGGCTTCTATACTCACTTGATTACCAATTTCTAACCACTGAAACCTGTTGGAGGTTTTTAAAATACCAGCTGAAGCACTCAGACCTAAATACCAGTCCATTGTACCACCAGGTAGCAACCTTCTATTTGTTATAGCTTTCCAGATGTTCGGAGAAAAGCTAAAAGACGCTACCATGATAAGGAGACTAAGTTACCAGCTCTCACCATGTCTGCGCCGAGTATCTGTAACCTCATGCGAGAAAAAGCAGGACATTCACAGAGGAAGTGCTCTGCGGTGTCCTCATCTTCTCCACAAAATTCACAGAGTGTGGTATCACTTAAGTCTAACACTTTTAAATGCTTGGCAAAAGAGAAGTGCCCGTTTCAACGCCAATAAGATTTCTACAGTCTTTTCTGCTACTAGCTAGCAAAAATGTTGCAGTCTTCTTACTAACGTTGGGGAGCATACTCTTGGTTTGTCTGCATCCAATGGAGGCATGCCATCTACGGTTGTGCTCTTCACAGACCCATTGAAGCCCTCACTGAGGACGCTGGCAGACCAAGCGACGGTTCAGGTCTTGAGAAACTGTCTGAGATCCTTGCCTAGCAAGTTCAACGGCGATCTTATTTCCAGTTATACCGTGATGGCTTGGAACCCAAATGAGACTCAAGGGATTTAATTTTGCATTCCTGGATCACTTTCGAAGTGGTTAGAGGGTTGAGAAGGGCCTTAAGCACAGCTTGGCTGTCGCTGCAAACAAAGATACTTCTCCCCGTCCATCCATTGTTCGTAAAGTTGCTCAAGGACAACCACTGAAACCACTTCAATTTGAAAATGAAAAAACCAAAAACTAGATGTAATAGAAAAATCAATGACTGTTTATTTCATTAAAGCGTGTACAACAGCCTTTGCGTTGATGGCCTTCAAATCAGTGTAAGTTTGTCCAGTGCCAACGAAAACAATCGGCTGTCCAGTGATGTAAGTCATTGAAATAGCAGCACCCACTTTATCGTCGATTGTATCGAACTTGGTAAGTACGATTCCGTCAATGATGTGTGGATTCTCATTGGAAGAATAATCAGCCAGTGCCTGATTGAACTTAACCAGCTGATCCACTGCCTCGTTGCCGACCAATGCCTCGCCAACAAAAAGTACCAAGTCCGGGTCGTTGACTTTGATAAGTTTAGCCAGTGCCCTCATTAATGGTTCGTTGTCTTGCATGCGTCCGGCCGTGTCGATCAGAACTACATCAATTCCAGTGTCAGTAGCGTGTTTGATGGCTTCCATTGCTATACCAGCAGCGTCTTTGCCATATCCCTTCTCATACAACTGTACCATTGTACGATTGTGGTGTTTCTGCGGTGGATGTAAGGCATTCAAATGCCGGGTGTGGGTTCTCAGCTGTTCAACAGCTCCTGCCCTGAATGTGTCACATGCCGCAATTAATACACTAAAATCGTTCTCGATCAGCCAGAAGCAAATCTTGGCCAAGTTGGTCGACTTGCCGACACCATTCACTCCGCAAAAAGCCATTACGAAGGGTCTATTTGCACGTTTTGCCTCAAGGGCATCTCTTATGATATCAACACGTCGCTTTGGAGATAAGATCTGCACAAGAGATTGGGTAAGTGCGGTCTTTACGATCGTGGCAACAGATTCAAACGTGCCCAAGACCTTTCCTTCAAGTTTTGATGCAACCGAATCGCATAGTTTTTGTGCAATATCCGAAGCAACGTTCTTCGAAATAAGATGGTCTTTCAATTTGTCCAGAGCGGGCTCTACATCGGCCCTGGATAGGTTCTTAGAACCAACGATACCTCGAAACAGAGAAAACACTCCGGATTTGGCCTTTTTGTTGTTATTCCCTGGCGAACGGGAAGTTTGATTGTATGTCTCATCGTCTTCCTCCTCGCTCTCCACTTCCAGATCTCTTATGACACCTTTCATCGATCCGATCATCTGAAAACAAAGTGATTTTTAAGCTAACAAAGTCTCTCTTGATATCAAGTTTACCTCAACAGACTCCTGGGACAGCTCAACCTTCCTTTCATCGGGACTAGCATTGGACCAATCCAAATTGGTGGCATCCTTCGAACCGCCACTCAAATCCCAAATTCTAGGCTTCTTGCCAGCCTTCTCGTTCTCCTTCTGAGTCTTCTTCTTCTCCTCCTGAGGACTCTTCTTACCAGCCATCTTCTCAAGAAGCTTCTTTCGATTCTCTTGAATTATCTCCTCTCGTGTCTTTTGATTACTACGCTGAGTCATCTGCTCAACAATTTGTACCTTCTTAATTGGCGGCTTAGCATTCGGACCCGACTCTATCATTGACGCAACTGTCTTCTTCGATTTAGCCGATTCATCAAAGCTACGCATTAGTTTTGGAACTTTCTCTTGCTTCCTACCCCACGTCTCCGACTCCGCCAATATCCTCTGAAACTCACTAGTAAAACTGTATTCAAAGTTCATCTTCTCCCCGGAAGAGAGTTCATTTTTATATTTGTCTCTAAATTCCAAATGTGCATCATTGAGAAACTTATCCAAGTAAGACATTTGAATAATCTTCTGAAATGCAACTACCAAAACAATATCCAGTTCATTGTCCAACTTGTAGCGCAATGCTAGATTATTGTGTTCAAAGTCTTTTGATCCAATTGTACGTTCCTATGAATATGAATGAAATATTGTGACATGATATGGCTATGCAAATGAGGTGTTACACGTACTTGAAGTATGATTCCACGTATTAAACTATTAATTGGAGACGTAAATATTTGATCAGTGGCTCGGAAGCACCACAGAACAATGCCTCCTTTTGTGAATATTGTAAAAAGATCTAACATTTTGAATAAATCAGTGCACTGATACTCAAATGAATAACAAAAATAACATTAACAATATAAAAAACAACAAATTTTAGGTATAAATATTCCGAAAATAATTTTCAGCAACAAATTTCGCTGCCAACAACTGACACGATGGCAATAAGTTTTTTTTGTGTGTTCTGTGCAGTGTTAAGGGAGTTGTTTTTTTCTCTTCTCGTTTGACAGATTGAGGGAGTAGGTGTGTTGGATTTGTTCATCTTTTTGTGTTCCGGAGCATAACGAAGTAAAACAATTTTTAAAGAGAAAATAAGTTCATGTCTACTTATTTTTTAACGAAAAGCACTTTCCTAGCAAAACATTTAAAACCAATTGCAGAAAAGCTACTTTACAACTAAGAAAATTATATTTATGATCTTTGAAAGATGAGTTCGGTGAAAGAAACTTTGGATGGGAGGGTGGACATGGTTGATAAAAAATTGAACATGTTCTAGCGACGGAGTTGCATGTAGAGAATCGAATCAAGTTCGAGAACTTGTGTAAAAATGCACAAAACGAAGAGCTCCTGAGGCCTAGGTGCGGATTGTGGATGATTGGGAATATTTGTGAAGAAGCGGTGACAGGTGCAAGGCTGGAGTCACCGAAAGATTCTAAGTCAGAGTAGGTGTATACCAAGGAAGCATCTTGAGTTTTCCGCTCTTTATTACAGTCCTTGACTACTTCGTGTTTTTGGATCCAACACTCACATTATGGTTCAAAATGCTACAAAATGAATGAGAGTAAGTTGATACCATCTGGTGAAGATGCTGCGCATGATAGCAGGATATGTATTTTGGCAAGACATGCCGAGATGCGTGGTAGCCTTTAACCACCTTGAAGAAAATAGAGCACGACCGGCTGAGTTGGTTTTGTCATGTTTAAGAGAGCACCGAGATCCAAAAAAATTCCGTCAAGAGAACGCAACATTTTGCATTTTAAAAATAGCAGAGAAAGAGCTGGGGTAAAATTTTTGATTAGCGTTTTTTTGGGCTTAGCTTATACCCGATACAAATCTTATACAAATCTAGAAGAGTACGCAATCACTCATCGCGAGGCTACGATGGATGGGGTATGTAAAACGGATAGACCTAAGCGCTCCGGCTCTACGGGTTTTCGAAAGCACATTGCAGAGAAATCGCGGAAGGGGAAGACCTCGTCTTAGGTGGCGCAATCAAGTGGAAGTAGACTTCAACCGACTTAAGCCTTGCGCAAACCAATGCGGTGAGATCGTACGATGCGATTGCGATAAGTCAAATCCCTATGCATTAAGTCAAACGTTTGGCCAAGGCTTTAGAGTGCAAAACTGGAGAGAGCTCGCCGGAAATCGAAGTCGTTACAGAAGTATTTTGGTTGAGGCCCAGGTTCACCCCGAACTGAAATGCCCACTTAAGTAAGTTAAGTAATAAAATATAGCATTTGCTGAAATTGAAGTTGAATTTAACAATCTTTTGACAATTAATCAAAGATGGGTTATTGAACGATAATCGTTTGAAATGTTACAGAATAAAGTGCTTTACCAAATCAAAGTGATTTTATACTAAGTTGCAAACTATGACAAATTCAATATTCAAGATTTGATTGGATCATGAATTGCGATAAATGAGAGTATGCACACGGACACTACAAAAATGAAACCGCGAGTACAAATAACTCCTTGTAAATAGTTGTTGTAACGACAGAAATGCAGGCAAAATCTAATGCAATTACAAAGCTGCAAGCCAAACCGTTTTGTCAGTCGTGGTAGTGGTAGTTGCAGTTGTCAAAATTGCATATGAGAATACCCATACCGTCGGCGGGACAGAAAAAACGCACCGTTTTCATGCATTCCAATAGTCGCGATGTAAAAAATGATAACAGAAGCCTTTCTTCAGCTGCTGCACCTGCTAAAACGCTTTGGGTCGGGATAATCTTAAGCATGAGAGAACCTTTTTTTATTGGAAAGTGAACGCATCTACAACCTTCACAAAAAAAAGTTTTGATTGAAATTTAAAGTTTTTAATTTTTGCTTTTCCAGCGCATTTCGTCCGTTGACAAAGCTGTAGCCAAATACAAAAACTATAGCCCATGGATCGCACGTATACCTTCCTCCGTCTCTCAACAAAAAACTCAGTCGTTTACCTTAAAAAAACTCTCGATAGAAAGACAAATCAAGTACATGTACTTAAAAAGATAAATAAATAAATAAAAATCTTTTGCTTAATCCAACTGCTCATCTACACTCTTATGTCGAATTCCTTTCAACCACTTGCCGGCGATACTAATTTCGATTCGTTTTTGGGTGAAAGGAATATAAAAACGTAGCGATTTTTTTTTGTAAATGTGTGCGTGCGTACCATCTGTCAATTTTAACCTCTTCTTCTTCGTCCGATGATGAAGACAGCAAAGTTTCAAATAGCCTGGAATTCATGTTCTGCAACAAATTTTCATTAATAAAACGATTTTACGTTTCCATATTTTGATAAAGTCAACACAAACCATTTATACACTGTTTTATTATAATATTAAATAATAAATTTTGAATTTATCAAATAATTGGGCGCGCTAGATTATTGTTTCGCAAAAGTTTCACAATAAATAATAACTTTATTTGACATATCCAAACTGTCAAGCTAGTTGTGTGTGTGATAATCTGTGTGAGAATCGGTGTAGATTCGTCTCAAAAAAAGAATCGCCGCCGAATCGATATTTCTCCAAAGGAACATTTTTAAGCAAAAAATATCGCCGCCGAATCGATGGCGAATCGATACTTTTGGTGAAAGGAATTCAACATTAGTTACCTTAGCACAAGAAAAATTCGAATTTGGCACCACTACTATGTAGAATTGTCATGCTCTCTCCACAGGAGCCATTTACCATCTCCATCAGCAGTATGTATTTTTCCGTCTGTTTCGCAGGGCTATTGCATTAAATTTCGTGTTTTTCTTGCAGAAATACCTCAAAATCGATACCCAAAACTTAGTGAAAAGTGTTCAAATCAACGAAATACCTTTTCTCAAAATATATCCCACGTAATTTCAGTCCACGAAATGCCCACACCTATCCAATTACCGTGAAAAGAAAAGAAGTGAATTTTGTAAAAGAAAAGAATATATTGCAAGTCTACTTTTTATTACTGCAGTACATAACTTCAGTGCATACACACGCTTTTTACATAACCAGAGAGGAACTACGCTCGGTCTTTTTTTTTTTTCCTTCATTTCATTCTTATATACTCGGTGTGTTCATTCATTCATTCATATATTTTTATATTACGCTTCTGTATCGTTCGTAGGGTCGTCGTCGGTCGAATTACTATTCTGTGAGCTGAGACACGGTTCGGGTTAACCCACAGTCGAACCTGCTACTTGTGCACGTAGAGCGTGCTTCTCTTCCGTGTGTGCGTTCGTCGTCTAGTGTTGTTGGTCGGCTTATTACTCGGTCGGTCTGTCTTGTGTCTTCTCCCGCGAGATTTCAATGAGTAATGCTGGAGTAATACCGTCGCGGTATCTTCTTACGGTTTAAGTTGCAAAATAGAAACAAAAAAATGATATAAATAAATAAAAAGAAAGACAACAACTGTTCCTAATTAATTTGGCACATGAAAGGCAGCAGATGCAACTCGTCATAGCGACAAAAAGAAAAGTTCAGAAATGTTTAGACACCTCGGGGAGGCAGTGTGCGTTTTCAGTTAAGAAAATCTACAGTCGTAGGCAGTGCTAAGGAGCTAGAGACAAACTACCCATAGCATTAAGACGACTTCTTTCTCAGAAGGAAACCTACGACGGCGTGTCCGCGAAATCAACGACTTGAAACTACGACGACGCTCAAAAAAAGATCGAAACTAAAACAGAGAAACCCAATAGGACATTGTACCTAAAGGACGGAAGGAAGAAAACAAGCGAACGACTAAAGCAAACAGCATACCTGCAACGAACTTCTTCGATTCGAGTTGAATGGATACTGCAATGATGGAGACAACGACGATCATCGATAATGAAGAACCAGCAGCTGCGGCGGCGGTAGCGGTGGACGATGCGACTGTTCAGAGTATTTGGGGGAAATCATCTACCAGAGACATTGCTGCTTCTAATGAGTTTTTTAAGTTCATTGCGAGATTCTCAGGTGAGTGGTTTGGTTTATTGTTTTTTTCTGGTTGAATATTCGTTTTGAAAACAAACTAACAGTCGGACACGGTAACAAAAACAACGATCGACATTGTTGGTGGTTGCGACTTCGATGCGGATTTGGAAAAGAAGGTAAGAAGGAGAACATCTGTTCCTTTTTGACCTACGCCTACCATCTGCCTCGTCGTCTTCGTCATCATCGTCATCGTCAACATCATCGTCTTCTTCATTGTTGTCGCTCGTTCTCAGTCAAAGCAGAGACTTCCTTGTGTGTTTACAACAGCAGCCGCTATCCGAATACAATATGCGTGGTTCTCAAGTTTATTGCTTTTCAAAAAAGAGGTTTTAGTTTTTATTTCAAGGGCAACTCGTGGGCACAATGCCTTCCTACTATTGAATTTGAATTCGAATCTTATTCGGTGTATACAAATTCGAATCACTGGCGGATAAGTGATTGAGGGAGGGAGCACGTGACGTGATCACAAGGTGTTGCAGGACTCGTTGTCTGTCAACAAATTGTTGGTTCTTATTGTCACCTGATCATATTGAGGAGCATCTGCGTTTGGGATCGAGTTACAACTCTCCACGTAGACTGACTTCTTTTTTAATACTTGTCGTGTTCACCATAACTAATTTTACTGATTCATAAGGTGGAAGTTGAATCTATCATCGAGTTGAATTATTTGTCATGTTTCTTGTGCAACGAGACACATTTCTATGAAAACTTGGCATGGCAAGTTATCCGCATTGGCATTGCATTGGGTTTTCCGCCTAAAGTCACAGTTTTTGAACACCAACAGTGACAAATGGTGTTTGTTGACTCAATCGGTGCACTCGTGTGTCATAATCACACTAAACTGATAGTATAGTGTCTACTTACCTACCTGCTTGTTTTTTTTCCTTTTGTTTTTTGCAATTCTCCCTGAATGAAGTTGTAAGAGTCGTCCCACTGACGTTAAGTTTAACCCGCAGGTATTTCTGAGTTAACAAAATTTAATGCATTGAGGACTACTATCGCTGGGAGAATCTTATTCCGTTTCTTGGAAAATTTTGTGAAGTGTGATCACAGACTGAGACTCAAATTGGTCGATAATAAGGAAGCATCAAAGACGCCCTCGCTATGAATATTTTGCCACTAAATCTGTTCCCATTGATAAAACGGTCAACAAGTTCTAAATATGTGTTGTCAAGCATTTCTTACAAAGATGTTTCAAGTCTTTTCTTTTTGGCAATCGTAGTCCGAAGCAGTTGAAACGGATAGGAGTGAGTGTACCTACCAGATTTCTGCAATTATTTGGTCCTTGCAAAAGGAATAAATCTCGTCGACTGTTCTAGTAAGAAAGGTGTAGGTAGGCATTTGATAGTTGCGTGCGTACCTTTAGACGTGATAAAGAAAAATCCATTGAAGGTTATTCTATATCCCATTTTGGTCGGACGCAAGTTCATAATCAGTTTGCCTCGTGGAGGTGAATAGCCAAACCAACCAGTAAGTGCGAGTGTTGACAAAGGGACGAATGAAAAAAGTGCAACTCTGTAACGCTCTACGCGTAATGACTGACTGCCCGAATGTCAGAGGCCTACCAGAGCTATTCGGAAACGTTCCAACGGATGAATTCGAATGACAGAATCAACGGTGGACTACAGAAGTCAAAAAAGGAGAAACCCCTAAATGAACTACTCCAACATATTTCGCTTAAAGGTTTTTCAGAGTCTTTCAATACTAGGACAGAGTACTGAAGTAAAAATGGTGGTGGATGAGCTCCTGGTGAGCCAACGGCAGCTCTCACACCCATGCAGCAGGGTACTGACACTGGATATTCCAGCCCTTTATGTCCGAAGGGATCCAAAAGATCGTAAACCCTCAAGGTTGGGGGTTGTGCGTGTACCCAACCACGGAAAAAACATCTGGATCCGAAACAACCAAAAGCCTCGGATAACGATAATGATTTCAAAGTTGACGACCCAAGCAAACGTAGAAAGGACGAAGACGTCCGTATCTGCACTTAGAACGTAAGATCACTTAATGGATTACGTGCAGCTGGAGAGTTAGCGGACGCCCTGGACTGCTGCAAAGCAGACATAACCGCCCTCCAAGAAGTGCAATGGAGTGGACCGGGCATATAGAAGATGAAAAACTGTGACATCTACTATGGCGACTGCTACAGGCAACAGAAACAGCGCTTATTTGGGTGCGGATTTGTCGTTAGAGGAAGACTCAGGGATAAGGTGATCAGCCAAAATTTAGACAATGAGCGTATAATGACCATCCGCATCAGGGCTTAATTCGCCAACATTAGCCTAATATGCGCCCACGCCCCCACAGAAGACAAAGACGACAATTCCAAAGACTGTTTCTACGAGCTCCTCGAAGAAACATATGAGCAGTGCCCTAGACACGAGGTGAAAATCGTTCTTGGCGATTTTAACGCAAAACTAGGGAAGGAGGACATCTTTGGAAATACAATCGGTAAGCATAGCCTCCATGACAAAACCTACGAAAACGGACTGAGGCTAATCGATTTTGCTGCGGGGCTAAATCTTGTTGTAAGTAGTACACGCTTCCCGCATCTCAAAATTGGACTGGCGATCTCCAGATCAATTAACCGTCAACCAAATTGACCATGTTGCTATCGACGCAAGGCACTCTTCCAGTGTGTTAGATGTCCGATCTTTCCGAGGGGCCAACTTTGACTCGGACCACTATCTTGTTGTAGCCAAGGTACGAATGAGGATATCTTGTTTACGACCTACACGAACTAACGCTGTGAAGAGATATGACGTCGGAAAGCTAAAATCGCAAGAGATTGCCAATGCCTTTTCCAACCGAGTGTCCCTTCAATTATCCTTGAATCCCATACCGCCAGCATTAAGCATTGAAGACCAGTGACCAGAACCGCTGCCTCTGAGGTTCTGGTTTTCACTCGGCCACCAAAACGAAACCCATGGTTCGATGAAGGGAAATGCAGCCAACAAAAAACACGACAAATGCTGATGCAACAACGAACAAGTGCTGCTTACGATCAGTACAACGAGATTTACAAGGAGAAAAGAAGGGAAGAACACCGAATTCTCAAAAAGAAAAAGAAGCAGCATGAGAAGCGCTCGTTTGAGGAAATAGAGAGGTGCCATGACAGGAACGAGATTCGGAAGTTTTACGAAAAGGTAAAAAGATCTTGCCAGGGTGGCAAACCCCGAACTCAAGCCTGTAAAGACCAGCAGGGAAACATAGTTATAGAGTCACAGTCGCTACTGAGGATCTGGAAAGATCATTTCTGCAGACTGCTTAACGGCGATGAGGACACTAATTCCGCTGTCAGGCAGATTGCCCCATTCAGTTTTGACGATGACCAAGAATGTCGTACTCCCGACGAGGCTTGTCATATGCAAACTCAAATCAAATAAGACTGCAGATGCAGATGGCGTTGATGCCGAACCTTTTAAGGCAGCTGGAAACCAGTTGGAAAGGAGCATGCACCAACTGATCTGCATGATATGGCCGGAATAAAGCATGCCCGATTAATGGAACCCCAGTATCACATGCTTGATCCTAAAAAAGGGAGAATCTCTTAGTTGCACCAATTATAGAGGAATAAGCCTCCTGAATGTCGCATACAAGATCTTGTCTGCTGTAATATGTAAACGTCTGAAACCCTACGTCAGCAATTTGATAGGTTCTAATTAATGTGGTTTTAGACCAGAGAAGTCCACAATAGACCAAATTTTCACGTTACGACAGATCTTGGATAAAACCCGACAATATAATATCACCATCCCTTTATCGATTTCAAGGTCGCGTATTTAGTATTTACACAGACGAGCTGTACAGAGCCATGACTAGTTTCGGTATCTCTGCAAATCTCGCACGACTATGCAGGATGACTTTGGAGAATTCACGCTGCTCCGTCAAGGTCGGTAAAGAACTCACCGAGACCTTTGATGTCGAAAAAGGTTTTAGGCAAGGCGACAAACTGTCATGCGATTTCTTCAACATCATACTTGAAAAGATTGTAAGAAACTCAAAAGTCAACACCAGAGGAACAATCTTTCAAAAGTCTGTACAATTACTCGCCTACGCAGACGATATTGACGTAATGGGAAGAAATAAACGTGATGTCATAGGTGCTTTTGTGAGTTTTGAAACAGAAGCGGCAAAAATGGGTTTGATGGTTAGATTTAGGCGACGGGTAGAGCTTGCTCAGCTCCGGGCACTGCGGTGTCTGAATGAAACCTATTGTGCCATGAGGTTTGATGGTTAATGAGGGCAAAACGAAGTATATGTTGTCACAAACAAGGACACAGAACATCGAGGATTTGGACAAAACGTAACAATAGACAGACATAACTTCGAGGTAGTACAGGACTTCGTCTACCTAGGATCCGCTGTAGACACGGACAACAACATCAATACGGAGATCAAACGGAGAATAGCTCTTGCCAATCGTTGCCTTTTCGGGTTAAGAAGGCAATTGAGAAACAAAAGCCTCTCCAGAAAAACCAAGGTAACCTTGTATAAGACCTTAATCATCCCAGTCCTGCTTTACGGCGCGGAAGCGTGCACTTTATCGAAAGCGGAGACCCTTGGTCGTTTCGAAAGAAAAATACTCCTAATGATCTTTGGTCCCGTATGCGAAGACAATGTGTGGAGAAGAAGATACAACAACGAGCTGTAAGAGCTGTTCCGCGATATGGGCATAGCCAGATGAGTACGCATCGCCAGACTACGATGGCTAGACCATGTAGAGCGGATGGACATTAAAGCTTCCGGTCGACTGGGTTTCGAAAAACTTGACAGGGAAATCGAGAAGAGGTAGACCTTAGGTAGGGCAATCATTTGGAAAAAGACGTCAACCAACTTGGAGTGCCAAACTGAAGAGAGCTCGCCCAAAATGATTGGCAGATGTTGGTTTTGGCCCAGGTTCACCCCGAACTATAATGCCCACTTAAGAAAGTAAATAAGTAGTACAATTTAAAATGTGTATAAAAAACCGCATACGTACTTAGGGTGGTACCCGTGGCGTAATGGTAAGCATGTCTGCCTGTTAACCCAGAAGTTCTTGGTTCGAATCCCAACAGTGGCAAAAATGTTTTTCCACCGGTATCGCCTTTCGCGAGGAATTGACGAGTCCTCCGTTAGTAAATTCATTGCCATGAAATGCGCTTTCTCGATAAGACGTTCGGAACCGGCACAAAATTGTAGGTCCCCTCCATTCCCTCACATGGCATGGATGTTGGAAATGAGCTAGGTCCTGGGGCTCCTCTGTTCCGCCATTCTATTGATTTAAATTTATAACGAGGGTGTTTACTAAATAGTTGTTTATATCAGATACTTGTCCCATCATAGTTGTATCGAGCCGATTTGTGTTTGGTTATTTATAGCTTCTTTTTTAGAACCCTTATCGCCTTGCTATAGATTTCATTCATTGCTCAATAGCCTTTGTAGGTGTAAAACTCGCTTATTTCATTTATTGACTTGTGATTCCTTTGCACCAGTCTCGTGGGAGTTAAAATGATAGAATTTTGTACACAAAAATCAAACACGAAGAATCTACCTGCAAAAAAAAACATTCAAAACTGATTTCTTTTACTCATTAAAGTCAGTAAAAAAAAAAACTTAAACCTGGATTCAATTAAATTACCGGCGATATTTGCCCTCAAATTTTCTGTCTGGCTCACCATAATCATGATCACACAGATGTTGCAAGTTGATCCTCATTAGAAATTTCATGTTTTGTTTCATCCTCACTTTATTCGTGTAGGGTCATCAATTTTCATTCGGTTCCCCATCAATTCGCATCAATTCCCACACTCCAACTGACCATCTACAGTTGTTCTTTCACCTCATTTTCTCACAGCTCTTAACAAGCCTCTTTTTCTTTTTATTTCTTAAATTTTTCCACTTTCATTTATTTTGATGAAATTTTCTTTCGAAATCGAAATAAAGATGAATGGTTTCTGGGAATTATGGAACTGTTTCGATGTCATGGTACTTATGGTGAAGGTTTTTTTTTCAAGCCGATGTTCTGGACAGTAGGGAGCTAGTATCATAATAACTGTGCGGGAATCCCATTGCGTTCGTGCTGCATAAAGAAAATTGTAATTGAATACGACTTTTGCAACCCTTTTACTACGATTACAACTACCCTAGGCGGTCTACATTGTTTAGGAGTGAAGTACGTGACATTATGCTTGTTATTTGTCGCACTCCACAGAGACGTTATTGTTGCGTGGCGAATTTTTGAAAGTGTGGTGACGTGCAAATTTACCAAATTTTGCACTGTATTCAGTTGCGTCGTAGGATGAAACTAAAAAGAGAAAAGAGAGAAAAGAAAAACAAATTCATACGTGTGTAGTTGTGACACTAACAGTGTTTGGAATTCTGGGAGTCTGGGTATTTCCTTAAACATAAAACGAACAAGGTTCCTTTTCTTATTTGTTGGCTTTATGCTAGAGCACGTGTCCGTACAAGAATTCAATTAAAAAACTAATTCTTGTGAGAAATAAGTCACAGAACCCTTTGGAATTATTAGTCGATGTGTGTAGTTATTTTGCATCTGCCTGTAAGGATTTTCTACATCAGTTGCGTAATATTGGTTGACTAATTGGTCAAATTTTCTCACACATAAACGAGGTGGCTCATAACTCTAAAGGACCAGGTTCAAGTAAAAAAGTGTAAACTGTTTGTTCTTCAATTGGTTTCTCTCCAGTCATTTGTCACAAAATCACCACGCATCCCTGTCATTTGAATAAAATTACATGCCATTTGACAACCCCGGGGTTGACCTGGGGTTGCCATCAACTCGCCCTAGGTCTTTGCAAGGGCTGATTGGAAACTCGAACCACTACGCCAATGATACCCGCGCAAAGTTTGGATTCTAATGTTGAAAACGTCTAAGTCCAGAATTTTTGTCTAAATGTCTAAAAAGTTCCAGGATTGAGTAAAGCTTTAATGACAGGTTGGCTGTCGCTGCAGACACATACATCGGTTTTTTCAATAAGGATTTGGCAAATTTTTGTTAAGTAAGACGCAACTATTTGAGATATGACAAAAACTTCATTATAGACTTGAAGAACAATCACAATATTTATCAATGAAACTCGACTTCGTTCATATGGCCAGCGCGGGCACGTTTGTAGCGTTCGATACGTTTTATCTAATTCTCTGCCCCACATTTCGTTCGAAACGGGTGCTATTTCGAGTTTAATGATGGCTCTGAGCTCTTCCAACGTCGTTGGCTTATTGGTATAAACCAACAACGTAACCCCAAAAAAATAGTGTAGAGGCGTTTCAACGCACGCACGAGGCGGCTATTTTTTAAAGATAACAATCTTGTCAAACTTACTCTTCAATAAACCGTTTGAACGTGTGCTGTGTGGCTTGTGGTCCCATCCTGTTAAAACCACATGTCGTCCAAGTTCATATCTTCCGATTTGGGCCAAAAGTAATCGTTAGTCATGGTGCGATAACGCAGGCCATTCACAGTAACGTGCCGATCGTTATCATAGACGAATACATATGACCCAATAACGCCGCCGACATGCAAAGGGCACCAAATAGTTGTTTTTTTCTTGTGTATCAAGTGGTGATTCATGAAACACATGATCATCAAACAAAACTTATTGAGCCAAAAGTGAGCTTCTAAACTGAAGATGATTTTGGGGTGAAATTCGTCATCTTAGCGCACCTTCTCCAGAACCCAATCGGAGAGAGTACGTCGCTTCAAATGCTCCAACGACTTCAATTCTTGAGTCAGCTTGATCTTGTATGGGTGTAAACCAAGATCCTTACACGAAATACGCCATATTGTGGTCTGAGCGATGCCCAAATATTCAGAACGCAGTGGAACTAACTGATTCGGATCGGTTGCTCCGGATGCCGGAGCGGTAGCGGCATTGTCTCAATGAATTTGCAGACGTTGCTCATTCGTGTAAAAATGTTGAGATTACTGAATAAATTTATAACGATAGTTTGATAATTAGTGAAAGGGTGCGTTCACGAATTAAATTCAAAGTCAAGTCCCGATTGGAAAACCCTTTACTTCATCCCTTCCAAGTATCATTTGAGATGTCGTTTACAGTCATTGATTTACATAGCTTTATAGCTATAACCTGTTTGCTGATAGCTGATAGTTGTTAGTTGATAGCTGATAATTGTTGATTCCTTATGTTGAAAATTCTAGATCTTTCTTCTTTCTTCAGACTAATGAAAAACACGTCAGCAACTAGTAATACATTTATTAGGAATAATGAAGAATATAATAGAAACAACAGACATAAAAGAAAAGCATACTTGATGAATAAAATTAAAATAAAGCAAAGTGATTTCATAACAAGTGAATGAAGTTACCAACACTCCTCCTCATTCACATACCAAACCACAAATGCTTCTTAAGAACACAAGTCGAGCTAGTGTGAGAGGTTTAGTAAGCATATCAGCTAACATGTTTTCTGAAGAACAATATTTGCAGACAATTATTTTCTTATCGATGTAGTCCTTTACAAAATAAGTTTTCGTATCGATATGCTTCGACCTTCCACTCAGCTTTTCCTCTTTAATTAGATTTAAGCAGCTCTGGTTGTCTTCATTTATGGTTGTTGGTTCCAGTTGCTTACAATTGAAAAATGTGAGAAGTTCCCTCAGCCATACTGCTTCTTTGCATGCTTCAGACAAAGCAACAAATTCGGCTTCAGTACTTGACAGTGAAACGCATGTTTGCTTTCTACATGCCCAGCTTATTAGTCCTCCGTTCAGAAGAAAAACATATCCAGAGTTTGACTTTCTTGAGCTTCGGTCCTCTGCCCAATTCGCATCAGCATATCCAATAAGTTTACCATTACGATCAGTACTCTTGCGCACAGGCGGTTCAATATAGAAATATGTACGTTGATCAGCCTTAGTACAACTTAAAGATTAAATATCTTACAATTTTGTTTTAGCCAAACTAAAAGCCCGTTTTTTACAACTGTTATTGCACGTCTTTAAACTGCTCCCTTTTGTTTTGTTATAGGTAAACTAAGAGGCCTATGAAAGATATTTTAACAAATTTTTATTGCATACTTCTGCATTTTATTTTAAATTCCATTAATTTAAATCACTGTTTTGTTTTAGCTAAACTAAAAGCCCTATTCTTAAACTCACTTGTAATTAATAGCAATTGTACTTTTTCTGTATTTTAATGCACTGTACATTAAATTTTTTTTTTTTTGTTTTAGCTAAACTAAAAGCCTTTTTTGAAGATATCTAAAACGCATTTATATTTAATATACTTTTTTTGTTATTTGATGCATTAGGTATGTCTAGATTGTTACTGACTTAAGCCTTTGTTTTGTTTTAGCTAAACTGAAAGCCCTTTTTTTCAAACTATGTATAATTACTTAAATTTATAATTTTTCTTTTCTCTCAAAATGTTAAGAGTAGAAATCTTACCGGCAGACGGCTTATAAGCCATGCTTGTAAATCTTTTAATATGATCTCAAATTGTACAACAATGAAGAAGAAAAAATAAAGATTTTTTAATAATAATACTCTTGCTTAGTTCAAGTTTCATATTCACAGTTCCTCGCAAATATTTAAGTACTCGTTTTAATTCTTTCCAATCCGTTTCACTTGGTGAAGATGTTTTGTTTGCCAAAATTGAAACAGATGCTGCTATATCTGGTCTGCTGTTGATTGCAATATATAGCAAACTACCAACCAATTTTTGAAATTTTTCATTTGAAATGCTGCTTGAATCTTGAACTTTTTCATAACCAGGATCAATTGGAAATTTAGAATAACTCGAATCTTGTAAGCCGTATTCCAAACAAAGTTTTTCGATATATTGTTTCTGCCTGACCGAATAATTGCCTTGGTTATCCTTGATAACTTCTAGCCCGAGATAATGTTGAATATTCCCCAGATCTCGAATTTCAAAATATCGTTTTAATAATTCCTCAGCTTCCTTAATTTCGTTTTCAGAGGTACTAGCTACAATTATGTCGTCTACATAAATTAAAATATATACCTCAATTTTTTCTTTCGTTCTTGAAAATAAACATACATCCGATTTGCTTTGCTTATATCCATTTTTAGTTAATACGTCTGTTATAGTTTGGTTCCAAGAAAATGCTGCCTGCTTCAGTCCATATAAACTTTTATTTAGTTTACAAACAAGGCTTACATCATCAGATTGAAATCCGGGTGGCTGTTTCATAAAAATGTTTTCTTTAAGTTCACTGTTTAGAAATGCTGACTTGGCGTCGAAATGCTTAATTTTCATATTTCTTTGACCTGCTAGTGATAGAAGAATACGAAATGTAGCTTGTCTCGTCACAGGAGCAAACACTTGGTCTGTGCCAAATTTTTGATTAAAGCCTTGAGCTACTAATCTAGCCTTAAACCTTTGAACGTTACCCTTAGCATCCCTTTTTACCTTGTAAACCCACTTGCACCCGATGATGTTTGAATTTTCAGGGGGTCGAACCAGTGTCCAAGTTTTATTTTTATCCAGCGATGTCATCTCCTCCTGCATTGCAGTTTGCCAATTATGACATTGCTCACTAGAAATAGCTTGCTTATACGTGTTGGGTTCTTTTATAGGAATAAATTGCAATGCATTATTGACTTCATCTATAAATCTTTTCGGTGGTTGTCCTTTATTTGAACGAGAAGGAACTCGTCTTTCTTCCAATGCATCATCTTCTGGTAGTCCATCAAGATTTGATTGATTTTCCGCATTCGTCAAGCTCTCAATCATTGGTATTTAAACTATGTTCCTTATCCTCGTTGAGTACCTGCTTTAAATCTATATTGACTTCACACGAAGGTTTCATATCCATATCATTTTCCAGAGAAGGTTTTAAATCTACAAACTTGACATCCCGACTAATAGTTATTTGTTTAGTTTTCATATCCAGTAAACGATATCCCATTGAATACTCATCGTAGCCCACAAATTTCAGTAGTTTAGCTTTGTCATCCCATTTCTTGCGAGTTTCTTTTGGCTTATGAACAAATGCACTTGTTCCAAACACTCGATGCCAAATTTCAAAAGGTGTGGTTGTAATTGAATTGGAAGGTAAAATGTTTTGCAGATAGTTTGCGGTCATAACAGCTTCTCCCCAAAACTCACGGCTCAAATTTGCATCTAATAGCATACACCTTGCCATATCAACCAACGTTCTGTTCTTTCGTTCTGCTGTCCCATTTTGCTGTGGAGAGTACGGGGATGTATACTGATAGCCTATACCTTCGTTCTTCAAATATTGTTCAACTCTTTTTGATCTGTATTCACCACCGTTATCAGACCTGATCATTTTTGGCTTCATAGAAAATTTTGTTTTGACACTTTCTACAAATTCTCGGAGGCAGTCAAAATATTGTGATTTCTCACTCAGCAAAAATAATTTTGTGAACTTACTGAAATCATCAATAAATGTTAAAAAATATCTTTTTCCTCCAGGAGTAGTATTTTGCATCGGACCACAAATATCGCTGTGAACCAAATCCAGAACCGCTGAACTGTTCTCACTTCCTTTGGATTTAAACGAAAGTCGAGTCATCTTCCCTTGAATGCATATTGCACAAACATCTGCACAATTACAACTACGGATTTTAAAGTTGAGTTGACTTACCAGCTTCCTTACAGAGTCCAAGTTTCGATGACCGAAAATCCTATGCCAGTAATGCACACAGTACACGTTTTTACTAGCTATCATTGCTTGCTGCAAATATACCTTCATTCGAAGCTTGTATAGATTGTCAACTAAATCAGCACCAGCAACTTGTTGTCCATCCGATGTTTTGATTAAACAATGATTATTTTCAAAATATACTGAAAATCCTTTGCAAACAATAGCTCTTAATGAGAGCAAACTTCCTTGAAACTCGGGGATATAAAGCACATTCTCTACCTGAATCGATGTTTCTTGCCCGTTAGCGAAAACCAGAAGACGACAAGTGCCCTTCCCACTCGAAAAAATTTCTTGACCATTAGCTAATATAACCTTTTCGCCTTTCAGGTTTGTATTTAGAGATATGAAGTTTTCCAAGTTATTTGTTATATGACATGTTGCTCCAGAATCTACGATCCATCCGTTGAACGCATCCGAATAGGAACTAAGGCAAAATTCCTTCGAATTAACTACACTGTTCGCAGATACCTTTATATGATTTTTCTTCCATTGTGTGTATTGATGGCAGTCACGTTTGATGTGCCCACTTTTCTGACAAAAGAAACATTTTTTGTTAAACTTCTCAAAACTTTTTACCTTTAAAGCTGTATTCGATCCGCTAGGTGCATTCGAGTTCTTCCTTGAATATTCATCCAACAACTTTGCCTGCACTAGCCCCAAAGTCAAATCTGCTTCTTCCCTAGCTTCCAACGCTGTAACCAGAATGTCGTATGACTGAGGTAAGCTGCTCAATAAAAAAGCAACTCTCCAACGATCTGAAAGTTCATCTCCTAATGCTGCTAACTTGTCAAACATAGTAGTTAATTTTTCCAGGTGTGAGTCCATTCTTTCACCATCAACATATTTCAAACTGCATATCCCTCTCATAAGTTGGACCTTATTACTGAGAGTCGACTTCTGTGCCCTATTTCACCAAAATGAAAGTTACAACCACAAATTTGTACTTGTAATCTACAATTACAAATTTTTAAGCCCGCTTTTTGTTTCACCAATTGCAAGATCTTATTTCACAAACTTGTGATTGATTCTAATAAAGTTGTAGAAAAATGAGTTGTAGGTCACAAGAGTTCAAAATTCCTGTTGCACCGGCATCAAGAATAACTTGTTATTTATAACAGTTTTTTCACAATATTGTTGAACGCTGTGCTGCGTAGACATCAAAATGAATAAGGAAAATATAATATTTGCAGCCTCTTTGATAAGAGACAAAAAAGATATATTGTTCGGAAAGTTTTCCGATTACTTGATACATTCAGACAAAGTAAGAGAATGGATCAACATTCTTAATTTTTTGCAGTCTCAAGGGCTTCTCATTAATAGAGATTGGAAATATTGATGTTCGTTAGGCCAGCATATAACGTTTTTGAACATTAAACTGACGACTGCGGTGCAAACTCTATGTTCGCATCAGCAAACTTTTGACATATAGAAAGATATCCCAAGCATGTTGGCAGCTCCATGTTATTGTCCACCATTCCCAAGCCAACGCAAATCTGTTAGAAATTGCTGCCTTGGTTTTAAAGCACAGCTTTTTTTCGCTCGATAATTAAAATTATTTCTTCTGCTTTGCATCGACTAAGTTGAAATTTTTCATTAAAATGAAATAACTCAAATATATCATAGTTTATACGCGGCCAATAATTTTTTTTTTCACTATCAAAATATCATCACTTTGGCTGTTATCGCTATTGCTATGCCTTCGTCGCAAAGACATTTTTGTTATGAAAGCAAGGAATTACAAATTTGTAACAAAAATTACACGTCTACCTTCACCTGTAGAATATTCTTACAAACTGAACAAATTTTGTAAGTCTATTTTCTTTGGTGAAATGAAAACTCACAAATTAGTGTTATATTAACAAGTTTGTTACTTGTAAAGTACAACTTTGATTTTTTATTGGTGAAACCGAAAAGGAAATTTTTCCACAAATTTCCTTTTGTAAAATACAACTGCAATATTGTAATTAACAAAGTTTGGTGAAGCAACATTTTTACAAAACCTCACAAGCTTTGTTAAAAAACGCTTGTAATTACAAATTTGTGAGTTGGTGAAATAGGGCACTGATGGTACGTTTGTAAATTAAACCATGCTTCCTTAGCAGATTTCGCCTTCCAAATATGGACCAATTGACTGTCTTCGACTAACAACCCAATTATGCTCCTAGCATCACTATCCGCCTTTATCCAAGCCTCTGGATTTGTTGAAGGTTTTTCATTTTCGATGGCTTGCCAAGCATTATCCCTCTGCAACAATAATTCCAACTTAAATTTCCAAGTATGATAATTATCTGCATTTAGCTTTGTAACACTGCTTTTAAACATGTCCATCTGGGTTCATAACCTGTTGATT
This sequence comes from Melanostoma scalare, assembly GCA_949752695.1. Classification (NCBI taxonomy): domain Eukaryota; kingdom Metazoa; phylum Arthropoda; class Insecta; order Diptera; family Syrphidae; genus Melanostoma; species Melanostoma scalare. The sequence goes on from OX456985.1 coordinate 56,804,444, forward strand.
CCTTATGTTGAAAATTCTAGATCTTTCTTCTTTCTTCAGACTAATGAAAAACACGTCAGCAACTAGTAATACATTTATTAGGAATAATGAAGAATATAATAGAAACAACAGACATAAAAGAAAAGCATACTTGATGAATAAAATTAAAATAAAGCAAAGTGATTTCATAACAAGTGAATGAAGTTACCAACAATAATTGATACCTGATAGCTAATTGCTGATAACTGATAGCTCACTCGTTTAGTTACCAAGACAATCTGAACCACTTTTATAAGTCGTATCGTTGACCTATCGCGCCGTCAATATTGTGTCTTCACTCCTTAACCATTCTTTTTCTAGTCGCTAATATAGAGCCTAATCTAGACGTTAAGATGGGTACTCCTGGTCTCGGCCAAGGTGGTATGAATGAAGAAACTCTATTATTATTATTATAACAAGCATAATAAGACACCTGCCAAGAAGGCCACCCAAAAGATGACTCAACTCAATTACCTAATACACCGAAACTCAAAGATAATTATCTCTAACTGTGGCACCACAAATAAAAAGGACAATATTGTTAAAACGTGCAGAGTCTCTTCCATTTTTTTTCTCTAATCACGGTACATATAGAAGACCAATTTTCTACATACACAGTTGACTTTTGGAAAAAGAAAATAAATCAAAAGAAAATAGCCTCGTCCTCATATCATTCTTCGGTTGAGCAAAAAAGAAAGAGAAGAGTTTTCCAATTAGATTCACTCATCGTCTACCTAAGTAGAATCGTTACAACATCAAGTGTAAGAAATTATTGTTTTTTTTCCACAGCGGTGGTTGTGTCTGGGCAACGGGTTCTGAGGAATTATTGCATAGGTAGTTAACATTTCATTGAGCTTTTGAAAATATACACATACAAACATAAAGTACCTATACAACTATTGGATTGGGTGAGATCAAGAAGTTCATTTTGTTTATTTTTATTTACTGTTCATGAAGGATACTGAAAAAATAACCTTTTTTTAGTGAGGCTTAATAAATTGGATTACTTAAATTGGCTTGAATTTCCCCACGAAAAAACCTCATGAACCTTATCCCAATCGTGAATATTTTTTAAATCGTCGTTCATATTACAAATGGCGTTTTCGACGCGACCGAATGAGAAGGGAAAGTAAATTTGTAAGTCGTCGGCGTAAAGATGATACGAACAATGTTCAATAACTTCAACAACATCATTAATGAAACAAACTAAACAGCATGGGGCTCAGTAACGAACCCTGAGGGACACTAGCTTTAAGATTTAAGAAAAAAAACGACCTGTTTCCAGTCCGTTAAATAACTTTGCATCAGCTTTTAAGGCGGATGAAGAAAAACTAAATTTATGCTTTAATTTATGAATGAGGATTGAATGATTTACTGATCCGAAAGCATTAGAAAAATCAAGCAAACATAAAACAGATACTTTATCTTCCATCACTGCAATCCGTAAATCATCTTGAACTTTCAAAATGGCAGAAACGCAGCTATGCATTCTTCGGAAACCCGATTGCAATGTCGACAAAAAATTTTGTGATTCAACATATTCAGAGATTTGATTGAACATAATTTTCTCTAAGCCTTTTGCTAGAAAAGGAAGAATGCTAATAGGTCGAAAATTAGAAAAGTCATTAGAGCTTCCTTTCTTGCGCAAGGGAAGGACCTTTGTTACCTTCCAAGAACTTGGGAAAAACGATTTGGTCAAACAATCATTGTAAATATTAACAATGCTGGGGAGTAATGCTGGAAGTAAAATCCGAATGAATTTGGGACAAATATTGTCAAGACCTATCGCGTTAGAACTAATTAAGGAGAAATATTTGAAGCATTCGTCGGGTGAAACACAACACAAAAAAGAAAAGGAACCACCATCATTGTCTAATGATGATGAAGAATTTGATTGACGGTTATGGTTATTGACGAAGAAAAAAAGTTGTTCAAATTGTTCGCGAAAATAAGGTCTACGGAAGTTTCAATGTTAGATTTGCCAATCGCACCCAGATTTTTCAAATTGTTCCATAATATTTTGGTAGAATTATTTGAAGTATTTAATTTCTCGAGGAAGTATGTTTTCTTAGAATCTCTACTCTGTTTCTACAAGTTTTGTAGTTTTTTCGTTTTCTTCTCGTGATGCGAACTGGGGCCTATACCTGTAACACAAAGCTACAAGTCTGGAAGTCAAGAACCACTTGTAGGATTATGCTAATTACACTTGTAGAAGGGCAAAATAACTTAAGGTTTTGTGGTACAGAAATTTTACGTACTTATCACAATTCACTACTTATATTACAAGTACTTGTAGTTTTGTGTTGCAGGTCCCTGGAATTACAATGAATGCATTTTTAGCACAATCTTTTTGATAAGAACACAATATTTCTTGATGTTAAGTTTTGATTGGCACCATCTTTTGTGCAAACAAATAAACCCTCTGTGGTGCCCGTGGTGTAATGGTTATAGGGTCCATATACAGTTTGCATGAGTAGTGTAGGGCTAAAGCGATATTGCGCAATCTTCTGATTGCGCATGCAGGCATGAGTAGTGTATGGGCCCTATTAGAGTGTTGGACTTATACGACGCACAACTGCAGTGTAGAATCTTCCCTTCAGTTTAGGGGATGATGGTGGAGTTTTTTCGTCACTTTATCCAACCCAACGATTACTCGATGATTGATGTCATCATCACAAGTTGCTTTACTGTTGATCATAGCTCCCAGATATTTAAACTTTTCACTCTTGGAAAACACATTTTCATTAAAATTAATGTCTGAATTGGAAATGTCCGCATCAGAAAACGAGCAACATAAGTATTTAGTGGTTTTTGAACAAATACGGTAAACACTAATTTATAAAGTTTTAATCCCAACGTTAAGCGCTTCTTGCAGGGGTGAAGGATCCTCACTTATGATGTCTCCATCGTTAGAAAAAAAATAGTTTATGTACTTTGGTGTTCAGTACTTTATCTTCTACAAAAGCTGTAATAAAGAGCAAGACGCTTTCTTGGTGTAGACTTACTATGACTTGGAATGCTCCACCTGGTCATCTTACATTTCTCAATCATCCGTACGTAGACTTCTTGAACTCATCTTTATCTGAGGTCCACGAGCGTCAGATCTCGTGGTTGACCAAATTCTTTTTCGAAGTCAACCAGTACAAGATGTAAATCCTGTAAGGCAGGGGTTCCCAAACTATTTTGAGCAAGAGACCCCTTTTCCTAGACGAACTGATACCCTTGACCCCCATAGCCAAATTACATTGAAAATCATGTCTCAACTTTTTTACTTGCTCTTATATGTACTAGTTATAAGGCAAGTGTTGCAGTCCTGCAGGAAGAAAATTTTGGGATAGCAATAATGACATTAATATGATTAAGAATACGAACAAAGAGGAGACTCCAATTCTGTCTACCTATCTGTTTCTCCGTATATGGATCCACAGCCTGAACCACTTGACGGATTTTCTTCAAAATTGAGTTTACAGTTGTGTTAGAATTGCGTTTCTAGATTTTGAAAAAGCGGTCCCCTTTTACCAATATGATAATACTTATTTTTCTCAAAAGCTGCTCCAACGATTTTAATAAAATTTTGTGTGTGGGATCAGTTTTTCCTATTGATACATATATAAAACTAACCAACTTTAAAAATTTGCAGTTATTTTAGTGAGTAGGCTTTATTATAATTGAAAGTTTTTTTAAAAACGTGCTCTTAATTGAGAAAAAAGCTCTCAAAATGCTTGCTACCACACTGAAGCATTTTTCAACCAAATAAGATATTTGAAAAGCAATTAGAATTTTTTTTCAGCAATGTTTCTTCAATGCAGTATATCGAGTTTCAATTTTGCACTGCAACCATAACTTCTGACAGACTTCATTGAACTCTTGCTTAAGCTCTTCGTCAGTTGCTCTTCTTGCATAATCACATTGGCTTCTTCCATGGGTGTCATACTGCGTCCTCTTGAAGGATTTCTGATGATTTTAACAAATGTGGAATCTGTAAGTATTTTTTCCCGCTTAAATTTTGTTTGTAAAGAATAAATTTTCCCACAAACGCCGATATAATTAATTTTGTTTTGATCAAGTTCAGATCATCATCCTGCTGCTGCAAGTTGACTTTGTTAAAAATGCCAAAGATATTTACTAATTGACTGATAGTAAACATCGGTCATTTAATTCTTCAGATTTTCTTCCTAAATCCTCCCTCTCTTCAGTACATTCTTCGGCAATTCCTGACAGTGCTTTGTTATAAAAGTCCTGGGGATCTTTTAGAATAGTATAGAACTTCATGAGTTTCTTGACAGCAGCCAGCTTTTTAAGGGACACTTTGTTTTATGATGTAGCTTCGTCAAGTAAGCAATTTTCATAAATAGTTAAAAACTTCTTTTTAAAATGGCTTAACCATAGTGGGGAGTCCGCTGACGCTTTCTTCGCAAATTTGGTAGTTTTTTGGTTTTTTTTCGTAGCTTATTTCCCATGTCTGACTTATGTTGAAGCTTTGACTTAATGAGCTTCTTAGCGTCTTAGTATAGTTCACGACAGTCCAGTCCTTTCCGAAAATGACTGTGCCATGATTCTTAAGAACAGTGCTGTATTCTTCTGGTAAAGTGATTATTTCCTTCTCCTTATATACACAGGGTGTCCTGTTATTCGTGCTACATACTGGGGCATATGATTCTTGGTCATGTTCTTAGAAATAAATCTTATCGGAGGGAGGGTCCGTCTCCCAACATTTAGGCAGGAGGGACAGTTTAATAAAAATTGATATAACTTAACAAAAAATAGCTGACTTTTATCGAGGCAACCTCATGGGCTATCAGTATAATGTAGTTTGTCCAAATATAAAAAGATTTTTTTATTCTGGCTTAATAAACAAACTGCATGTGGGTTTTCCTGCTTTTTATTGAGCTTCTTCAAAAATGTCGAAAACTATCAAATGTTCTCATTCGAATCCGTTTATTTGTACCGCCGTTGACGTACCTGCAGCATATTAAGTCTTATGGAAAGTATCGACAAATTATACCTGAATTATGCAAAAACGTATGCATGTGGTCATAACATAGTAAATATTCCGAGAATAGTAGCATACGTCACCATTAAAAAATTTGCTGAAATTTGCGAAAATTCCTCAATAAATATGTAATTACATCAAATACCTATTCGTCGAAACAGTACTTAGATACGAAAAGAAATTTGTTGAGTTTTTTTTAAAGTGCAGCAATACTACTTATCTTCTTCTTCTTTTCATTTCCGGCGTTAGGAGTAGTGATCTTGAAGCGATCACAACTCTCCCACTTTTCCGCTTCACACTAGTGATCTGCCTGTGGGGTACGCCAGGTCTCGTTGACCTCAGAAAGCGTCGGCAAGCCTCCCGGTTTTGGATTGTTCCATGTCTGAGGCCAACCAAATGCTGCTGTTTTTGCATTTGCTTGTACCAGGAGTGTTTTGGCCTGCCTTTTCTTTTTCGTCGCGAATTTGTTGAAACGTTGTACGATATTGCCTTTTGGACGGGGTTCTGCGGATCTCTCCTTTGAACATGACAATACCAACTGGGCCGGTCGTGCTGAATTTTGTCCAAGATGGTACTTTTGACATGAAGGCTTCCACGGATCTTAGTACTTCTAATTCGATCAAGCTTTGTTACTCCTGCTGTCATCCGAAGCATCTTCATTTCGGCTGCCGTCAATTTGCTCTCATACTTTTTGTACATTGTCCAACATTGTGAACCGTATGTCAGAACTGGACGGACAACTGCTGTGTAGAGTCTTCCCTTCAGCTTAGGGGGCATTTTTCGATCACAGAAGATAGCGGAGTTTTCTCGCCACTTCATCCACCCTACGCTTACTCGATGATTGATGTCGTCATCACAAGTTGCTTCACTATTGATCATAGATCCTAGATATTTAAACTTTTCAAACTTGGAAAGCACATTTCCATTCAAATAAATGTCTGGAATAGGCTTGTCTGGATCAGAAAAAGGGCAGCACAGGTATTCAGTTTTTTTTAGCGCTAATACGGTACCCATTTCCTTCCAGAACATCAATCAGATCTCGTGGTCTACTTATCATTATAATAAAATGGCAAAAGTAACGAAACACTATCTTAAAAGTTTTAAGTAAGAACTTGTAAAGGGGGTCAATTGCAGAACTTTTCGACCCCTTAATTCAGATTTCGTTATTGCCGACCCTTGGGAAACTGATATCGACCCCAAGGGATATCGACCACTTTGGGAATCACTGCTGTAAGGATTTAAGATGTTTATCCATGATGATCCTTATCTTTGTATTGAATTTATTGTTGACTTACACGCGACAATTCGCATTGGTTATCAGATAGCTTTATTACTTTTCGCAGTTGGCTACCCAATATCTGCTCATCGATCTTCAAAGTGTGGGACATCAGCTTGATCGAAAGCTAGTTATCACTTCATGTATCTCCCTTCGCTACATTGGTAAAAGGTAATTTTTTGTCCATTGTTTTGGCAAAATATCATCATATGAGCTTGGAGTTGAGAATAGAGAGCCATCCGATGTCTCCCATCTTTTTCCAAAGCTCATGTGGTATCTCGTCTGACCCAGCGCCTTTGTCTTTTTTGGAGTTTTTATCTGCCTCAATAACTTTTTCGACTATGATGTCGGGTATTTCTGTTGAAAAAGGTTCAGCTTCTGGAAGGTGCTCTCGAGAAAACTGTTCGTTCAAAAGGCCATTACAATGCCGCCGCTGCTATTGGTGCAGAATTTTCTTGTCAACTACAAGACACTGTATGAGCTTCGTTAATGAACTTTGGCGAAGGAATCTCCTGAGCATTTCTCCCTTTTTGAGCGGCTATTTTGAAGATGGTTTCTCTGCTTCCTTATTCAAGTTGTTTAATCGCATTTCTTAAATAGCTTAGTTTTGCATAAGCAACCGGGCAGACATTTTTTCCAAGTCTCGATTTTTTATAGACATGTCGTTTTCAATCTGGCAATGCTTTTTTCGGAGTTGCAGCAATCACTTGCTCAGTTTGGTTTCCAATTTTATCATGAACGAATTGAAGCCGCACGACTACAGGGCACTGCGTACGTTCGGTAAATTTTCTCGAAACGAAATCCTTGTTGACGCATTTTTACATAATTTCGAGTTTAAAACTGTGAGTTACCTCCAAAATCTTGCGATTTACACCGCTGGCGCTGGCCTATTTTTTGTGGGGCTATGTGGAGTCATTTGTCTACGCAGATAATCCATAGACGATTGACGACTTGAAAGAAAGTATTTGGTTCGCAATTGCTGACATACTGCCCCAAATGCCTAAAAACGTGGTCGAAAATTGGTTGCTCGGGTGTACCTTATTCAAGCCAGCTGCGGCGGCGGCGGCGGAGCCTGAAATGTTTTTTAAAACATAATGGAAGAACCTTATCTTCTTTAACTTTTTCTTGAAAACCACACGTTAAAAAAAAGCCTTTGTTATGTATGAAGTAGATTGGCAGGCCTGACCGGGACCTATGTTCCGAAAGTTAAACCGAATTCAATATGAATTTTCCCTCATTGAAAGACACTAAAGCATATCCTTTGTACTTATCGCGGTGTGAGGAAACAGGTCTTCGGCCCAGAGTCGATAGTTTCTAAAAGTAATCTTAGTTAGAAGGTTTTAGTTCAGTTTATTTTATTGAGTCTTAAATTCACTAGTTTACAATTTGATTACAATTTTTTTTTTTTTTTGCCGACTTAAGAGGTATGTCTGGCTGAAAGTGTGTATTTATATAAAGATTTATAAATGTTTATCTTGCTTTTTTTTTTTCTTCAGTTACAATAAGTTTGTTTCTTACATTCTGTATGTGCATGCTTGCTCCCGACATGGGCGGGAGCTATGACCACTTTATTATGAGAAATAAGGTAGTTTTTTGAGGTTGATTCATTTTTTCACTTTGGTCTTAATTTTTCATCTAATTTAGTTTGCTCATGCTCAAATTTTTTACTTTTACACCACCAGTCCGCAGTGCTTCACTTTTTACTCAGTGTTAGAGTGAAGAAGCGGCGCTCCATACCATACCAGACAAGTGCATCACTCACGTTAAACAGTTAAATGAGAGAGCTGTGATGCCTTCGAGATCACGATGTTCTAAATAGAAATCTAAGCGGGGAAGTATGTGTTTGTGTAAGGGGCGGACACGTGAGTTCAACTCCCGCTCTTGGCATCTTTCTTTCAGCCTAACCACTTTTCTTTCAGCCCACCAGTTTCATCTGAACGACGCCGACGTGCCGTGCCGCTCTTGAGGTTATATGTGAAATTACAACCACTGCATCACCTAAAAAAAAAAAAAAAAAAAAGAAGAAACTGCTACGCTGGTAGTACAATGGACCGGGAATTAGTCTGAGTGCTCCAGACTATAGCATTAGCCTCCTATTTAAAAAAAATGTATTTGTGATGTTAGTGCTTTCTTGTCTAGGGATTCGGAACACACAAAAATTGTAGATCCCTTATATTGGCCAAGAGAAATGCAGGGACTAGTCCCAAGGGATCCAATTAGTCTTCTTTCGAATTATTCGAAAGGTTTTTTGATACAACTTTTAAATGGAAGAATTAAAGTAGAATCGGATTTGAATTCTTCCAAGTGCTTTCGACAAAATCTTCCAGCTTTCGTTCAAGTTACTTATTTACTGCTGCGTCCTTAAGAATTTCGGAGAAGGAATTTGGTGCATTCGAGCACTTTTATTGTAGAATCGAGTTACAACAGTAGACCCCCTGGATTAGTCTGAATTTTTTTTTAACAGAAAGACAATTTTTTATTATTTATAAAAAAACAACGCATTTTTTTCAGATAGAAAGAAAACTGAGCCATAAAAATAATGACACCTCCATGTGCAAAAAAGTTAATGTACAACTTGTTTGCTTGAAATTATTCTCATCTATCGTAACAATCAGCCTTAGTTTACTTTGAATGTCTGTTATCTAATGAAACACTATAGTCTCGCCATCTATTCCAGCTCAATTTTTACCCACTTTCCCACCTAATTTAACACCTTTGTTTACTTTAGAGTTTGCTGACACTGATTAAACACACCCGAAGTGACTAGAAGTGAGGCAACATAAATTATTTTCGTGAATATGGGTGGCAACTGTTTGAGTTTTGTTTCTCGTTCGTATTACGGGTGTCTTTTCAACAAACAACAATAATAATGTTTTATTACCACAAAATAGTTGAAGGTAATTACAACAAACACACGTACGAGTACGTCTTACGTACTACAAAGCTTTTAGGGTCGGTCCAATTAGCATGCCATTGCAAATCGTTTCTGTTTTGAGTTTTAGCACAACAGCCATCTGCGTATGGCAACTCAAGACGTCATCTATATTCTCCAAAGACAAGACAAAGTTGATTTTATTTTAAATTTTCAATCGAAGGTTGTTGTAGGTTAATAGCCATTCAATTATAGATTTTTAAAAGGATCATAGACAAGAGATAAGAGGAATTGGTCTTCTTAGCAAAAAAAAAAAAAAAAATCAATGGCGTCGGTGCTTGAAACGGTCACACGTAAGTGTGGAGGAAGACTTTCATCTTCCTGCAGCGTCGGTTTGGTTTTATTTTGACTTATATCTTCGATCAGACATTGCGCTCTTGAAAATCCAACAACATCATAATTAATGACTAAAAATTGAATATCTGCATCGTTTCCACTCTGATATGCACACACACATACGCACACTCCACGTTGTTTTTCCAACGCGAGAGCAAGAATCAGTTCAAACAAGAGGATGTAGGTAGTTAATGTTTAGAATGGCAAACTACGTCATTTCATAATGATGTTCGAGTCTATAAAATCTGAGTAGATATTCGCTAAATAAACAACATTTTCGCGAAGGCAGTTTATTTATTCTTCAACATTTTCACTCAGAGAAGTAATCAAAAAGGAAAAAACTCTTTCCGGAAATGTTTACAGTCCATTTGTAATTTTTAATTTTTCAACAATGACTCAAATGTAAACACGGATAAGATTTTGCAAGACATGCACCTGTGCATCGATAACACGTAAAACGGAAACCCCTTTAAATTTTGTCGGTGCGTCTTTATTGTCACAAATGACTTGTCATGCGATCGCAAAAGACTCAGATACATACCAAGTAGTGTGTCATTTCCTTAATTCGATGTACTTCTCTTTTGCCAAATTAATGCACAATTTGTTGATTTAAAAAGTAGTCACTTTTAGATTACTGAGGAAGTAACAATAATTTCTGAGAAAAAATATTGAAACTATTGTGGCTTGTTTTTCAATGAAATGAATTGGTTTTTTGTTATTTTTTAAGAAACCATCTGGATATCTTATTCTTTATAATCAACTATCTGCTCCTGGTTTTCCAAAACGATTTGAGATAATTTAGTTTTTAATACAAGGTCTTTCTCAATCTTACTTAAAAACTAAGAAACTTAATAGCTAAGCCTTAAATTAACTAGTTGGGGGGTTTGGGAGACGAAGTTTTAGGCAGGGAGTACTGATATTAAAGTCAAAACTAAAAGAGTGAGAAATGACCCTCCTCAGCATTCGGGAGATGGGTTCCTGTAGGAGGTTCGATGGTTGGGAAGATAGAAGCTAGGCGGGAATTACGAGTGTTACGAGGATTAGTATTTTGAAAGATGGATTCGTTAAGGACTGTGCAGTCAATGGTACCTGTAAGGGTTCGGTGAATGAAGAGAGTGTCAAATACTTCTCTTCGATCTTTCAGCGTATTCAGGTTGAGAAGTTTGATTCGGTCTTGATATGGAGATAATATTAAAGGATTACTCCAGTTAAGACCTCGAAAGAAAACGACGCTCTCAATTCTGGCAATGTGCACTTGTTGGTAAGACGACCAGACTTGACGAGCGTATTCACGAAAGAAACAAACAAATGATATCTGTTGGGATCGGGTAACGTAGGGGCTTGCAGCTTCCTTGGACCATCGATTCACCAAACCATGTGTTGAATTTGCCTTAGCAATTATATCGTTGATATGCTTGAGAAAATTCAGCTCACGTTCGCAAGTTTTCCCAAGGTCACGGATCACCTGAACGGGGGAAGTTATTTGAGTGTGTAGAGGATAGAGACGGAGAGGAGATTAGATGTGTTTATGTGAGATGGTAATTGATTGGGACTTGGAAATATTAGGCTCAAAGCTATTTTTGGAGCAACAGGTTGAAAAATTGTAGAGATCCTGTTGGAGGTGGGAAGAGATGAAGAAATGACATGGTAAGCATCATCCGTGTAAAGAGAGATGGAGGAATTTTTGACGCTCATTTCATTGTCGTTACTACTAAGAATGAAGAGAAGCGGGCCTAAATGGCTGCCTTGGGGAACACCGAATGTAGCTAAAAAACGGCTTAATAAGGCGGATCTGAACCAAACGCTGTAAAACGGTTTTCTAAATAACAAGAAATCCATCTCAACAGAATGCGCAGAACAACAGAATGGGTTTAAAAAGGATAAATTTATGGGAGCCTATCGAAAGCTTTACAAAAATCTGTTGAAATAACATCGACCATCTTTCCATTCTCCAAAGCTGAGAGGGCAAATGAAAGAAAGTCAATGAGGTTTGTTGTTGTTGACCTGCCTTTGAGAAGCATGTGTTGTTTAGGGGGAATTAGAGAATTGCGATAAAAACTTAAGTTTTCAAATACAAAGTGGGACGATAGTTTTTCACGTCGCACTTAGGACCTCTTTTGTGTATATGGGTTGTAAACGTTTGGATAATAAGAAACATTTTTTTCCTTTTGACTAAGGATTTAGCATTTAAACGTTGGAAAAGTTCCATAATGAAGGAATAGTGGCAGTTTTCATCGAGATTATTTCGTTCTCCAAACTGTTCGAGAAATACGTAAAGCGAAAGCTCATACGTATTCAACTCCAATAAACATTTCACTTGGAATTAAGAAAATTTGAAGAACTTAGAAATGTTGTCGTGACGTACCCCACGAGTTGATCACTTTGAAGCAGATAAGTGCGAAAGCTGAAATCATTTTAAGATCACGAAAGAAGAAAGAAAACAATTCAAAACAATTTACACAAAATTTCTTTTATTCTCATTTCAGCAATAATCAGTGTGGTAAAATAAACTCACATACATAATTTCGTAACTAACGTAACGTTACTCGATAACTTGTGCAGTAATTCGGCCGCTGAATTTAGTCAAATTGGACTTTTGTACTTGTACAAACTCAATTGTATCGTGTCTGGTATACAAGATTCAGAGAGTGTGGTATCACTTAAGCCTAACACGTTTAAGTGATTGGCGAAAGAAGAGTGCCCCGTGACAACGTCAATAAGCTTTCTACAGTTTTTTCTGCTACGCGATAGCAAAAATGTTGGAGTCTTCTTATCAACTTTGAGGAGCATACGTTTGGTCTGTTTGCATCCAATGGAGGCATGCCATCTACGGTTTTACTCTTGACAGATCCAATCGTTGATTGAAGCCCCCACTGAGGACCCTGGCAGACCTAGCGACGGTCCAAGTCCTAAAAAGCTGTCTGAGATCCTTGTCTCGAAAGTTCATCGGCTATATTTCATTTCGAGTTATGCCGTGCCTGGGACCCAAACGAGACTCAAAGAATTTAGTCTTCCGACCGCATTCAGAGAGCTTTTGGATTCATGGATCACTTTCGAAGTAGTTAGAGGGTTGAGAAGAGCCTTAACTTAATGTTAACAAAAAGAAACTAAATGTTAATAAAGATTCAATCGTTTAATTGATGAGGCATCCCATGCTTATGAAACCAAACTAATTTGCACCTAGTTATTGACCATGAGAAAGGCATATTTTGCAAGATTTTTGTTTTTTAAATATTTTCTAACTCAATTGACTATAAAACGAATCACGATTCACATCTTCATCACAAACGACGTACATGATACAGCCTAGCGCGGCTGTATATTCAGTGATCACTTAACCCCTCTACTTAATTCAATTGCTATTTGATTAAATCAGCCAACATTTTAATTGTTGAACTTGCAGTGTCTGATTTTTAAAACCCTATGTGGCCCAACGACATTCTGATCTTGGGGTACGATCATAACTCAATTAAAAAATTTCGTTCAATTTAACTCGAGAAAGGCTGTTGTTGTTGTATGTCAACTTTGATGGGCTCTTAGAAAACTTCGCACTCGTTTTTTTTTCAATGGAGTGTTGTTGACTTCATTGCTGACCAGTGCGTCATCACTTAATATACTATTTCGTCTTATAAGTGATGATACCCACGCGCTTCAAGCAGGAACGACTATTATTGTGTTTGTAACCATAATCATGTATAAACTTGCCCATTTTTTTCAAATAAAAAAAATTGATACGACTTTTGTATTTTTGTGAATGAAATGTGAGAACTTGTAAAATGTGAGCAATAGTGCGTCAGAAAGTAAAACTATTTCTGCTGTAGTAACACGATTAGTTGATTCTTTATTAGATTGCGCCAAAAGACGACGGAAAGTGTGGGTTGCCTATATTTTTCCTCTTTTGATGAAGGAAACGATCATTCTCTCGTTTTTTGTGTAAAAACATCACTCCAGCCAGGGATGAAAATGAACAACCCATTAAATGAACCAAAATGCCTAAAAAAGAGAAAAAATGGAGTAGATTTACAAAAAATATAGCCAGACAAAAACAAGTGGTTTAGCTCGTATTTTTTTTTAATAAATATAAGGTAAACTCAACGATCTTAAATGTTGGTTAGTTATTTTTAAAAAAAACTTCAACAAAGGGTCTAAAATTCAATGTAGGTACTGCCATAAAAAGTGCTAGCCATCTTGTTTCATTAAAGTGTAGTATTTTGTGAATTTTTAGAACAAAATCTCTTAGGAACAACGGGATTGATGGGAGGCCACCTGATGGAACGCGATGCAATGCAACATCACATCGATAGTTTGACTGTTTCTCTTGTTAGTTCCAGACAATTGAGAGTGACCCAAATAAAAGGGGTTTTTTAGAGGTATAAAAATTCAAAAATAAAACATGTAAAATTAAGTATTAAGTATTAATAATGATAGTGACATGGTAATGTTTTAAATAAAGGATATTCTTTTGTCATTTGTATGCTTAAAAGCGATTTCGGGCATATGGACCCCACCTCTGCGCTGGCTCGAATGAAGCGTAATCGAAAAGTTCAATTTTCGACATTATGTGATGTCGTTTGTCTACACAGATAAGCCCGAGACGATTGACGACTTCGCAGAGAATATTGGGAGCTTTATTGCTGAAATACGAGCTGCAAATGCTGCAAAAAGTAGTCACAAATTAGGCCTTTCGCTTTGAGCCAGTCGCGACTGCCACTTGCCTGAAAACATTTTTAAAACATAATGGCAAACCCTTATCTTATAAAGCTAGATTCTTGGCCATAGCATTAAATTATATACGTTTTATTTCTTCTTGAAAACCACAAGTCTTAAAAAAAACCTTTATCATAGCTTTATTAGTTAGAGTAATCATTTCGATTTGTTATGGAACAAAACGTCATTCAAATGGCTGCATGGACTGGCTTCGCAGTTGGGCATTTTGTCACTCCAATTTTCCAAGCCCTTGTTGATGGCTTCGGACTTTAGTTCAAGGATTTCTCGGAAGATATTGGCCTTAAGTGATTGAATTGTTTCCAGATTGTTGGCATAATATTGACACTTCATGGTTCCTCCCACAAAAAAAAAAAAATCTAAAGAAGTTCAGCAGTGCTGTTGCTGCTCCAAGGCGACCAACTGAAATCGCCATGAAAACTGATAACACGATTTAAGAATTTGGTTCGCAGAAGTTAGCACTACACACTTTTTTTTTTAACGAAGAGCTACCAATTTACGACAGTTAATTCAATTAACAAACTGTGGAAGTTTTGAAGTGGTAGTGCTAAATTGACGGACATCAATTTTTTTCCATTTGTCACAAGGTATGGCTGAGAGAAAAGCGCTGGGCCTTTCAAGAGCTTGTTGTGTCGACCTGTTCTTCTCATTCTTTTTTGAATTGCTAGATCTGAAGTTTATTATTGTTTTTTTATTTAATTTGGAACAAAATTTAAGCTCGTAGTGCATGAATCAAAGGAAAGACATCTGTTGAATGCAATCTTGTGTTTCTCATAGTACAAAGCAATTGGGGAAGATCTTATTGCTTTTTTTTAATCATTGAACAATTAAATAGGAAATGCATGAAAATCGAAGAATTTTTTTACCTCTTTACCTAATCATCATTTACTGATACTAAGTTAAAAGAAGCTTGACAGAAAGGTTCTCTTGTCAGCTAACTCCGAAACTGAATGAGAACCATATTCAGATTAGAACTCTTTCATCGCTTTTTTCACAAACAGTGCTGTAGTGAAACAGCCAGTTGCATTCCTCCCCTGAAACAGTTTAGCCCGCCCCTAGGAATGCTCATCAGTTTTACGTTGAGCCCAACTTTGGACGTACAGCCAAGTATAGAGATTGATATTAAGTCGTACCAGCCCCATTGTGGAATGCTATACCTGACTCTGTTTTCCCCCTACATTACTATTCACAAAAATTCAAAAGTAACGTGCATCAGTTTCTCCTTTTAAATCCTCTCCTATTTTCCTAAATGATCGCAATGTTTTTCAAAACATTACTAGCGTATTCATTATCCCTTGATGTGCGCGTTAATTATAAAAAAAAACTAGGTTAGAAATATATCATCTGAGATTCAAAAAAATCGTGAAATACCGGCAAACCGTAAAGACCTTTTACGGACACGTATACCTTGTTTGTATTGGAAAGCTTCATATGTATTATGAAAAGGCATTTAAAAGAACGAAATTTAACCGCCAACTCTGCGAATAGTAACGGATAAGCTTATACAGATAACGATAAGACAAATCAACTCAACTTCAATACTATTTAGAGGAAACTGTGATGACTTTCTTCCGACCAGTAGATAATGAATAACCCTGACGATTTTTTTTACGAAGATACGAAAGCTTTTGAGGTCATTTAAATTTTATTTTTAGACTGTTTGAAAATTGAAACAATTTCATAAATTTCACTTAAGCCAAATCTCAGGCCCATAATCAAAATGACTTGTCTGAGAATTCCAAATATAAACTATTGAATAAATTGCTACGATGATATTTATAGCACGGTTCTTTTCGAACATCGCAAGTAACAACGTTGCGGCCATTGTAGAAACGCGAAAAATCTTAAAGAACATACCCTCCTTTGTACTTTGTATAGTACCATAAAAATTGATACATAATCCTATAATTATGTGCCTACTTTGTGTAAAAATTGAGGAATGCAGCTGCTTTTTTTGTGGTAACTTTTAATTCAAATAATTTAAAAATCCTTTACTTCGAATTAATCGTTAACATGAATATGTATCTAAATTGTTTTCTAAAACTCTTAAGTTTTGAGTATTTCACTGGCTCTTCAGTGGTGCACTGAGAACGTGAACAGGCACCACTATTTAAGAAACTGCTCTACCAATAAGGCATCTACTGACAATTTTTGTTCCATTGAAGTAAAGGGTGGACCAAGTAGAAGTTCTTTTTTAAAAGTGAAATAAAAGGAACAAATTTAAATGTGTTACTTTTAATGTATTATAAGAGCAAAAATTCCCATCAATCATGGGACACAACGTCGTTAATGTGGCTGCTTCGCATGACTTCGCAGTAGCACATTCTGTCACTCCAGTCACTCCATTTTTCCAGGATCATGTTGATGACTTCGGTCAGACATTTGTGATAGCGGCAGCTGTTCCATCGGTTTTGAACGAGAAAGAACAAGAAAATGTTCATTTTGGGTTACTGTAGAGGTTGTTGGTGCGGTAGATCTGGGTTCTGAATCTTCTTGGCATTTTTGCCAGCCCGACGCTTGCGTGGATCAACTAAACAAAGGTAGAAGTCTAATGGACTCCTTCCATATTCTTGGTACTGCGAACTTCACACATTTTTTTCTCTCCTCGATACCAATATGAAAAAAAAATAGCATACATTTGTATATAATTATATATATGTATAAATATGCAGGTTACTTGTCAATTCGTTACACATCGTAATTTTTTTTACAATTAGTGTCCTTGAAAGTTATGATGTACTCTCTTACCTTCTAATGTGTTTTGCAGTTACCACACGAGAATTTAGGGCCCCATATTTTGTCTTGACTTCGAATAGTAAGATTAAAATAAGTTTTATTAGCTTTACAAAGTCTAATTATTGTCAAAATGCTAATTTTTTTAGTCCTCACTTTAATGAATTCACCATAAATGTAACAAAAAGAGTTAACGTTATTTTAACACTTTTTGGAAGCCATTTTGGACTCCGCGCAACAAAAATGGCGTCGTTTCTCGATCATTCTCGACCGCATACTGCCCAGACTACCGGCCGCTCCCCCCTTCACGCCTTTAATCCCCCACAACTTCACCTTATGCGTGTTAAAATCGTTGTTCCTCACACATTCTGTGAAAAACTTAAAATATTTACTCTTCAATGTAAAATGTACAAAAGCAAACTTTATTTGTTATGAATGGAGCTTGTGGTTACTTTTAGTTGTAGACAATCGGAAAATATTAATTTAATAACAAACTCAAAAAAAAATTATTTTTTTTTGTTGACTTGTGTTTTTATATAAAAAATGAAACTATTTTTCAAACCGTTGCGTTGTATTGGATAATTTTACGACTGATACTCACCATATAAATGCTGGTGTACTCCAGTCCCTCCGTGATGTCTCCAACACTCTTCCTTATCTTCATAAATTGTCTCAAACCTCTTTTTCACTAAATTGTTTTGCTGACGACTCTACTCTTAGTTTTTCATATTCGTTCCCAATTTCAAGTCCCCGCTCTTCGGATGTGGAGCTGGCATGGTTCCGTGTTACTAATTCATTGAATTTGAAAATATTTGAGCACCTTACCTCGAAATTGTCCAGAACTTGTGCATTTCTCTCAACCAATTCAATCAGGAAGTTACCTACGATTTTTTGCCAGTTCTGAATGGCTGAGGTGAGAAAACATTTTCCATAGCAGTATTACTAT
Source organism: Melanostoma scalare (assembly GCA_949752695.1). Taxonomy (NCBI): domain Eukaryota; kingdom Metazoa; phylum Arthropoda; class Insecta; order Diptera; family Syrphidae; genus Melanostoma; species Melanostoma scalare. The sequence continues at coordinate 56,822,403 of OX456985.1, forward strand.
TGGAGAATTCTCCGCTTCTTGCAAAAAATAACACCCGCTGAAAAGTATTGGTGGGGATTAAACACCGACCTCCCATGTAATAGTTGGACCTTCTATACATTACACTGCATTTACCACAAGCTAAGCTATATTAAATTTGACATATTCTGGTCATAACGCGAACAAAATATTTATAACTTCACCGATAGTTATTTAATGGCATCAAAAGCTCTTTCTCGACTAGACGTTCGGAATCGACAAAACATTCTAGATCCCTTTCATTCCCTTACAAGGTATGATTGAGAGAAATGCGCTAGGCACCGGAACCTCCCACTCTGTTGCACCACCCTATTTTTTACTTGCGGTTATAGGTACTATAAGGCAAGTTCAGCAATCGTGCAGAGAAAAAAATTTGATATAACAATTAAACATGACATTACGATAATAGAGAATACGAAAATAGTGGGTTTTGCAATTCTGTCTGTCTGTCCGTCCGTATATGGATCTAAAGCCTGAACCGCTTGACCGATTTTCTTCAAAATTGGAAGTTATGGTCTCTGAGGTAGCCTACAGAGGTGTTTTTGGATTTGGGTCTCTAGGTCTTGAAATAACGATTCCTGCCATACAACCTATATGATATTACCTATTTTTCTCGAAAATGGCTCCAACGATTTTGATAAAATTTTACGTGAAGGATTATTATGTTTTATTTTACTTATAATGTCAAATTAGTACCGTTTTTTTTCAAAACCGACTTTCTCGCTAATTACTAATACGATTTTGACGAAATTTCATATTTCAGAAGTCCTAAGTTGTTTAAGAAAAATTGCATATACATACCTGTCGCTTTTTAATGCTATACAAAAATAGAAGAGTCCCAAAAGTATGTTTCAAATAAGCTCTCGGGCGATAAGACGAATTCCGCTAGCAAATTTCTAAATATTGTGGCTCCCTCACAACATCTGACGAATCAAAGGTTTTGCGAATATAGGACGATGGGATTTGCCTTAAATGAAGCCTAATTTATTTCCCTGATTTGTATTTTCTTATCTATCCGAACCATCTAGATATAGCTACTTTCAGACTTCTTAACTCATTCATTCACCCCTGGTTGAAAAGTCGCAATGGAACATAAAAAAATCCATTTAGAAAATTGCCCCAAAACCTAGGTACCTACTTTCAGGTGTTATCCTTCATTTCTTCGATTATATTGCTCACAAAAGTCAAAATAAAACTCATAAACTTCTCCCCAAGAGCTTTGGAAAGCCACTTTGTATTCTCTCACGAATATCATTTGCATCCGAATGTCTAGAAAATTAGCACGAAAATTAGTCATTAAAATGTAACGGATACAGTTTCTCCAACATACAATCGATCAAAAATTAGAATGAAGTAAACGTTAACGCTGTTTGTCCACGCTATTCAAGTCTAATGAAGTTCGTTATTTGTAATTATTAATGATTCTATTTAGCTAATTGAAACTATTTAAGTTACATTCACCCCAATTAAGGGGTTTCTTATCAAAGTTCTTTTGCTTTATTGTAATCAGTTTGATTTCACTTAAATTTATATCTACGTTCACTAATAACGTTGCTGCGTGTGGAAATGCTTTAAGTGTACTCAAAATGAAACATTTTATTATACTTTTCCTCAATAAACTATTTTAATTACTTTTGCCGTATTTGAAATTGGAATGGGGTTTGTTATGTGTTTGGTTATGAATTTTACCTTATGCATTACGGTAGATTAGTGCAAAGAGTCATAGTTGCATGTGGGAGAAACGTCAGTTATGTGACGTAACAAAACCAACCCCACGTTATCGTTCAAAATCAAACTTGTTTCAATGTGAACAATATTTACAATTTGGCTATTAACTAAGATAATGTGAGAGATTTACATTTGTTGTCGCGTTGGGCGCCAACCATATATTTATTTATATAAATAAAATGCCGAAACCACAGATATCTCAGAAAATTGTCCTCAGGGTGCTCATTCCTGGTATTCAGTAATGGTTTTATTTTGATTGTTGGCAGGGCTGCTTTTAGCATCGGGGGTAGGCTGACCCAGTTTCAGCGTAGACAGAGAAAGCTTCCTCGTTCTGCATAATCATGTGGTCGTCCAAAGTCTGCATTGAACTGAGATGCCCCGGTTTGGGTTGTCAATGCTCGGTTGTCACCCTTTTCATTTGATATTTCGAATAGTCGATGATACTTTGTTGAGACTGAGTCGGTCATGTCATGTCTGCTGAGAGATTGAGAGTCGAAATGGGTAGGAAGTGCTAATCAGCCCTGTGCATGAGCTTCAACGTATAGTAGATTCGTATTATTATTCTCGGAAATGTTTTCTGAATTTAACACAAAATTCTAGCTACAAAATTTGTACACTGACCCCAAACGAATAGGAAGATTGACAGTAATTTCTACAAACAGATATTTCCATCGAAATTTTGATTTCGCTCGGCTCGTATGCTTTTCATGGCTGGGCTTGTGCCCAACGAAACGGGTACCAAGGACTTTCACTTTCGATTTGATGTATTGAATTATATTGAATACATAAGAATTTTTCAGGACTATATTCTTGCAAATAGAGGCGACTGCTTTTGCCATTTTATGTTCGAAAGCAGAGAAGTTGGGAGTGAAAGGTGTTCAACCCCTCACTTCTTGTAAAACTGAAGGAGTCTGTTAATTTTATCCTTTATATTTTGTGCGGCGATAAGTTGTGGCAATAATATGGCGTAGAAGAAGAGCTCAGTTGGAACGGGTTGTTGGGATATCATCAGGCTGTAGAGGTTAGGTTAGGTTAGAGTACAGTGGCTGTTAGCTTGGCTAACACACTTAAACCCGTTGGTCCCATTGTGATACCACGATGGATCTAATGTATCCTTATCCTAATGAAACCAATTCTAGCTTACAATGAAGCGGGAGAGACGCAGGGCGTCGATTTGAGTAAGATCACTAGGGTCATCAAAGAAGTACGAACCTAGGTGTATCCTACGTTTGTAAGCTAAAGCGGGGCAAGAACAGAGAAGGCGGGGAATAGTTGCCTCCTCCTCCTCATCCATGCAGCTTCTACAAAAGTCGTTTGAAGCGACTCCTAGCCTTGCGGCATGTCTTCCAATAAGGCAGTGTCCTGTGATGACACCTATCGTCGCACTAATGTGTTTTCTTTTGAGAGACAGATCAAGCCGTTCGACCGCATTAGATCTAACTAGGGTCAGATCTGTTTCGTTGCGTTACATGTTAAACTACTTGAACATCTCAGATTAGTTTTCTTGTATGCGTCCTGCTTGAGCAAGAGTTTGTATGTAGCGATTGGAATGCCAATACTCTCTAGAAGAAGTTTTCCGTTTCCTGGAATGTCTCTATGCCCCGGCACCCAGCACAGGTGACTGTTAAACTGGTCTGACATCTCCCTGAGAGATGATCGGCAGTTAAGGGCTAGAATAGAGTTGAAGGAATTTGACACCAGGAATTTGATGGCCGTTTGACTGTCTGAGAAGATGCATAATTATATCCTTTTTGGATATCATGTTTTCTCTGAGCTAAGACAGAGCTTCGCTGATTGTTATCACTTCCGCTTGGAACACGCTACAATGATCTAAAACACGAAGCGAGATGTTTAACTTCATTTCGTCTGAATAGACACCACAACCTACTTCTTCATTTATTTTCGAATTGTCCGTGTAAAAGTAGACGTATTCGTTTTCCAAGAATGATTGGCCCTCCCAGTATGTTGTGGATGGAATGGTTGCCCGGAAATTTGTGTCAAATTCGAGTTTGGATGTGGTGTAGTCTGTTTTAAGTTTGGAGATTCCGACTTTGTTCAGAATGTCGGCATGACCGATATTGTTGTTGGTTCATTGTGAGACTTCTTGTTATCGAATAGCCGAACTTGCAGCTGTTTGTTAACTGTAGATATCAAGGCCGTAGAGAAAGAGAACGAATTCGAAGTCATCAATTAGGCTTCGATGTTCTTTGGAAATGTCCATAAAAATTTAAAAAAAAAAACACAATTCTGAAGCTAACTATTAGTTTATAGCTTACGGATTTTTTAATTCATAAACTCGCAACCCTGGCTGTAACCAATGAAGTTTATAAATTAAATCGTCTATTAATACCCTTGTCAAATGCTTTCTCGTCATTCAAAAAGCATCCTACAGTAAAACGATGACTCTAGAGTAAGTTGTTGATATTGTTTTGAAATTAATGCAGCGGTTGCCGTTTCGACTACCTACTTCTCCAGAAAGCCAAACTCCTTTTTAGTGATCGTTGAATTTTCACTGGAGAATATCTTTAGTAACCGCAGGATTATTTCTTCAACAGTGACTTTAGAAGCACATGTCTTCGGAATTGCCACCTGTTGCTGTTTTTCACTTCTGAGGAAAATAATGGCTGCTGATGAATTTGTCAAGGATGGTTTTGATTATCAATACTGTACAGAGGAAGTTTTTAAAGAATGTAAAGGGTGTTTTTGTTGGTTGTTGGAGGTTTTGTTTTTAAATTGGCAACATTTGTGCCAGTGTTATTGGTAATTTGATAATTTGCGGTATCTTTGTTGTCAGTTCGTTTTGCCATTTCACAATGAATACTTCTTTCAAAAATCCGCTTTTAATCTGTTATTGCCGTTATACGGCCTCAGCTGATCAAAAAATTCGTTGAAACTTGGACTTCCAGATTAGGCTTCATTTGAAGCAGCCTTGGAGCTCTTGAACCTGAAATCATTTTTAACAACTAATGGTGAAAGAATATGTTTAATTCAAAACTATTTGCTGCATTTTAAATCTGTATACCTCTAAAAAACACCCTCTAGTTGGAGGCAGCATCTAACCCACTTTTATTTTTTGGCTTAGAAATACAGATGATCTCTGTTGGTCTTCTAAGTTGTAGAGATTCAAAATGGCAGTTGGATCATTAGCTGGATTGGTGTTGTTGAAATTCAGCACATTCTTTTTTGGCATGAATGCAACCATATACTGTAAAAATATCCGATTAGCGGGTAGGTTCTATTATGAAGTTAATAAGCGCTTCCACGTTGCCCTACGTTGAGGTTACTTCAGTATTGTTGGCACACATATTTTCCGGAAATTGTCTTCTTGTAATCTTGAAGAGATTATGCCCTGTAGTAATTACTCGCAATTGCTTGTTGTAATTTTGGATTCAGTTCCGGAATATGATGTTGAAGTATATCCCTTGCAATTTTTTCCTTAGCCATTGCCTGTCTGAATATAACGAGCCCTTCCCGCAAAATCATCGTAAGCGACATTTTATACAAAAAATTAAAAAGCTTACATTGTTTCGCAATTTTCTGCGTTTTTAGTTTTACATTATAACAATTTAACGACAAGTTATAGCGAAAATAAATTTTATCGTAAGCGACTGACCTTTGATACTTTTCGTTTGAATGCGTATGATACAAATCAAAAAAAAACTTCTTCCTGTAAAACTTTCTTTTTGTCGCTTACGATAAAATGGCAGGAAGGGCTCGATAAGTTCTCTATTTACACCGGAAAGTTTTGATACATGTCCTTTGACTTCCTAGGCAGTGTTTTGCTGTTATAGCATCATTATTGAACTTATAGTTTTAGATTAAGCGTTCTCACAACTAAATGTAGAAACAACTCCTTATCGCGAAGGATATTAAATGAATAAGAAAATACTGCTGATTTGTTACAAAAATGAGATGAATACTATGATCCATGACAAAAGACAAACATGCAAAGTAGAAATACTCAACTAATATTTTCAACAATCATCTAGGCTATCAATCGAAGGTTGTCTTCAATTTCCCAATGACATTTTTCATCATTTAGCTTTTGATATATTCTCTTACTTTTCACGCTGGCTAATTAAGTGTTACCATCGGCCATTGGTTCTACTATGAAGTGTCACAATGATATGTCCATACAAGAGATGAGTTAGGCTCAATTAAATAGTCAACTTAGCACTTTTTCTTCTTTTTCGGCACCGAGACGGATCTCGAAAGGATTACAGCTCTTCCACTTATATGCTTCACATTAGTGTCTCATGTGGGCGGTAGCAGGCTACTAACTGTTGCTCAGTTTCCTACTCCTTTACTAACATCCAAAGAGAAGTGTTCCATAATATTTGTTCATGTTCTTATCTCCAGAACATCAATGCTCCGACCAAGGCCCAAAACCTTATGTACGGGTGGATAACTACTCCAATTTAAAAGCTGTGCATCAGTGTCTTCAATCGTACGCATTCTGTAAAAACAAAATTAAAAATATTTAACTTAATTTCCCTCGTATCAAGTTTATTTAAAGAAATTTTTTTAATAAGAATGTTTTTAAATTTATTTCAGGGCGACGACGGAGTCCGGGGATACATCTCGAAGCAATAGTTCTATTAGTCATTATATCATTATTTCCCACGTCAGGTAATTTTCTTTGATTTATTTGTCCAGAATGTTGAAAGTAAACAATTTGTTATTTCTTTCAGAAGCCTGCTCTAGCCGTACTGTACCAAAGCCTAGGCCACCACCGCCAAGTCCTACACCTCGACCAAACATCACATTCCACACATACTCATGCCCACCCAACTATGCAGCTTGGTATTGCCTTAATTCCGCAACGTGTTTTTCTGTTAAAATCGGCGACGAAATTCTATACAATTGCGAGTAAGTTATTTATTACAGTGAAGTGATAACGAAAGATAAAGAGTTTCTAAACAATTTCAAACTAAGTTTACTTTTTACTGAACAAAAAGATTCCCAATCGACCTTGTGTTAAAATTTTCGTCTTCTTCAAGTGAAATCACCAACTTTCGAAATTATTTAGTCTTACCATCAACCATAGTCACACTATATCAACCGTTTTATCACATCTGATACCGAAATCGAATGTGAGCGAAGCGTGAACGAAGTGAAATGTTTCTTGAACACAAAATCAACACTTGCAACAATTCTGTTTTCAAATGAATTCCATTCACTTTGTTACTTTGATTTGGTCGGTTGTTTTTATTTTATTTTCATCTTTCTTTTATTTATTTTTAAAAAATGAGTTTTTCATGTTAATGAATGTGGAATAATGGGCTTTATCTTGATTTCGTTAATCACTTTAAGATGCAGCTAACTGCAACGAATATTGATAAGATCATAGTCGCAATCATAAAACTTTGCCGGGTGTTAGGAATGATGTAAATGTATGACGATCAGTTGTGATGAGTTAAAAATGTTCCGCTAACGTTTATAACGGTTTAGTGATCTTCTCCAGTTTGCACAGAGTTTCCAGATGATACAACTTATGTTAGGGAGCGCATGCGTATAGATTTGCTTAAAATTATTAAGTCTTAGTTTAGAGTAAAATAAAATTAGACATTTGCTAGTTGGTAAATTCATAGCGATTTGATTTTAAAGCAAGCAAACTTTGTATTCTGATTGTGGTTTTGAGCAAGCTTACTTCAAACGCTACTTTTTTTCGTCACTACGGGTATTGTAATCTCGAATTGATCATACTTATTGTACTGACCTGCTTTTAGTGATCCGCCTGTGGGGTACACTGCGTTGACCTCAGCAAACGTCGGCAAGTCACCCGGCTTTGGATTGCTCCATTTCTAAGGCTAACCAAATGCTGATGTTTTTGCATTCGTTGCGTCGGTCGGCTCCAAGGGTGTTTTGGTCTGCCTTTCTTTTTCTTTCTTCGTGTCAGACTTGGAAAGTAGCAGGATACTATTACCCTTTGAACGGATTTCTGTAGATCTCTCCTTTAAACATGACATAACTTTCTGAGCAGTCCTTGCTCTTTTTCCTGCAAGATGTTGTTTTTAACGTGAAGGCTTTTACGTATCTTGATATAAAACTTAGCTATTGCTGCTGTCATACGAAGGATTTTGATCTTTGAGGACATCAACTTACTCATTAGATTATATTAGAATTTATAGTTGGAGCTTATTGCAATTTCCGGTTGAAAACTATTGTGCCCATGGGTAGTTTCAGAGCAGTTATTTTGCTGCAGAATCGAACCAGAAGTTAATGATCCTCTGTTGGTGGATGAGTTTGAGTTTATCCAGGGGGATGATCTCGTAATCAATCATTCGCTTTCTAAGACGGAGACGGCATGTTAATGTTGATGGTTTTTTTTTTTTTTTTTTTGAGTATATTCCCGCATACAAAATTTTGTACAGGTTTGACCAGCGGAGTAACGTCAGGCATTGGTGGATTCTTCCAATAATATATTTTTGTCTGTATATTTGAATTAGTTTTTATTTACACCACAGAATGGTTCAGGACCGACGAATGGCTTAGACTCACCATCTTTTGCTAAGGTGTCTTCATTATCGTTACAATCTTAGCTCTTTTGTGCTGAAACCCGTGGAAGATAACAGAGTTTTTTCTTTTCAGTTCGGAGAGTAACACAATTTTCTCCTGGATTAGTTTGGGTCTTGTGAATTGTGATCTTAGGGCTTTAAGAGCTGCTTGGTTGTCTGAGATGATGAAGATTGTTTGTGTCATCACACATTGGTAGTCCCTCGTCAATATTCCAGACTTACTGAGTGATCCAGGCTTACTGAGTGTTTCAGACTTAATGCCGGAACCTGTACCAGTTTCCATTTTTGAGTCATCATTATATAGCAGAACATATTTTGCCTTGAAAGGTAGGGTTTTGTGTTCTCCTAGTCTTCTTTAGAGTAGATGGCTATGGAGAAGTTGAGTTTAAAGTTGTACCCTAAAATAGTAACATCCAATCACATACTTAAGGTCAATTATCGAATGGTCTCCTACCCTTCGAACTTGATAACGGTGTTTTGCCAGTCTTGCTTTCATTTTCATAAAAAGGTGGATTGGCAGTAGTCCAAGAACGACGTATCATTCTTATTTAGGTTGTCAAGGATTTCATTCCTTGAGCAAGGAACTCAACTTCTTCATCTATGATGTCAAATATTTTTGTTAAGTTAGTTAAAAATTCAGAGTGCAGAGTTTTGCAGTCAGTCACCAGAAATTTTCCCTCAGCAGCAACGTAAATAAAATTTGGCGTACAAATCTCCAGCTTATTTCACTTTCTTTGATTCTTTGAGTAGCTATTTTGTGAAGATGATCGCTAACTTATTCACTTGAATGGCTTGGTTTGTATTAGCAAAAATTTCTTACAGCTCTCGAGTCCCCATATTTGCGTTGGATAACTTCTTGCAGCTTCTGCATTTCATTTCGAAGTGAGCTTTTTCAGCTCTTTTAATTAATGGGCGCTTTGACCATGCTGTCTTCACTTAATACTGCTAGCGCTACATTATTTAAGCACCATGATTTTTTGGTTGTTAGTTATAAGATAACCGTTTCCAATCCTAGAAATTATAAAGCAACCAAGTTTGTTGTGGATATTTCCATATACTTTAGTGTAGTAGTGTTTCGGACAGTGTTGATGATGTTGCACATATAACTTTGCATATGTATCGCTAGCTTTTTGTTTCTTCCAAACTTTATAACTGGGTTCTCCTTTGTTTGTTTTATTTCTGTACCGCATCCATAAAAAATCTGCCTCCGATGTGATGCTGCCCTTGTTTCCAGTACTTCAAACCTTCTTCTCATATTCTCTTCTGATTCAAAACTTCTGCCATATTTCTTTGAGTTCTTTGACTTCTTCTTTAGTTGCCTACTATGAAAAGCGTTGCGCTGGCTGGAGGGATATTCTTACCCGTCCCTGAACCAGTTTTGCAGGCCATATTTTTTTTATGCGAGATCAGCACACTTTCAATCCCTGAAAACTGTTGAAATCATTTTACCGATTTATGACAGAAACTGCAGCATGAGACCCATAGGTTGATTTAGTTAAGGTATGCAAATCATGTGCTTGGGTAAAAAGTTCTCAACTATCTTGGAATTTATTATCAGGAGAGTAATTTATCTATTAAATTTTTTATTTAAATATTTTTACGGCTTAGGTAACCTATTCAAGTGGAAGCAAATTATTCGAAAACAAAACCCACAACAAGAAACCCACATGGGGTTATTAATTTTATTGAAGTCATGGAGACATTGTATCAGTTTTGTTTGACCAACTTTATTATTATTGTTACTGTTATCATAATTGCACTTAGTTTGTTGGCTTAAAAATATCATCAACATTAATTAACCAAATCTTATCGAAGGTGTTGTTATCTAGGTCTTGTTTGTTTATTTTTTTTAAAATGTACATACCTGCCAGTGGGGATTACCCACTTAAAATTAAGTTATCTCTAAAGGAATTTATATTTATCTGTCATTAAAAACAACTTGGAGAAATATTTCCGAGAATGAAGTCCAAGGGGTTTGACAAAAGAGTTTTCCACGCACTGCCCTGTGTGTTTTTTTTTGTTTATCGAACACTCAAATGGCTGGCTTCGTTGGTTTACGCGTAGTGTGGTTCAACTAATTGTGTCTACACAAACTTGGACCCAAAACCAACTAAGGAACTATTCAAAAGGACATTCTATAACTAAACTTTTTAAACTTAATTTGAATTCTTCAAGTCCCGGTGATATTATAACAAATTTGTCCTTAATCCGACTGTTGGATATCTTCTATTGGATTTCCAGAAGAATAGAAATAGAAATAAGAAAGTTTTTTTCCTATTGATAAAAAGGTCAGTTAAAATTTTATTTTGACTCTTATTTAAGTTTAAAAGCTGGCAGTCGAGCTTAGTCGATTGCAACCTTTAAAAACTCGTTTTTTCTTGTTGATCGTATTTAACAAGACGCTGTTGGCTGATTCGAATCGAATCATTTTTGCTGATGAATTTGGGGTTTCGTATTATAATTTTCTTCTTTTGTTTTCTGTACGCCCTATTATCAAATGCGAAAGGGTGCATCACATGACGCTTCGGTTTTTACTGTGGCTGTGTGCAAATTTGTTTTATGTGTGATTAGTTTTTTCAAGGGTGAATTTAGTTGCCTTAAAAATCGAATTAAGAAGAACTCGTCTGTTTTTCCAAAATCAGGCCACTTTGTTTGTCGTATCTTCGTTTAAAAATATTACATGAATATCTTATCAGCAGGAGTTGGTCTATGATCAAATCTGCGAATTAAACGTTTTTTTTTTATAAAACGGCAATAATTTCAGGTAGAAAATTTTAGGGTTATTGAGGAGAAGAGCACATTTAGGAAAGAGACAAAATGAGAAGAGCTGATATAAAGTTGCAGTTGCTGCACTGGAAACCGCAAAGCTTATATCAATCACCTATGACTGTCTGCACTGTTTTCGTATATAGTTTAGTATAAAGTTGGCCTACGAATTTAAGTACATGATGTTACCACAAATCTTCTGTAATATGTTCTCCCTCTCCTAACGTAAACTCTTCGTAATTTATTGGCAAAAGTTTTGTCATGTATGAGCTACAATAAAATATTTTGGCTACGAGCGGATGTAAAAAAATTATTCACTCCAAATGGAGACTGTATGGCTTGTTTTTGTTTCTTTTAAACATTTTCTTTAAAATGGTTTCATGACACAAACCTCATTGTTATGAACTTTGAAAGATGAAAAAGTTTTCTATATATATATATATGTTTGTTATGTTCGTTACAGGTCGAGCTTTGGTGTGTCGCATTCGATGGGATGTCTATTATACTACATTTCCATCTGAAGTTGAACTAGTTTTCTTTCCAGGATGATTTGTGTTAACCATCTGGACGCCGGCTTGCTTTTATTTGTTCTGCTTGGTTTTGTCTATAAACATGTAGACATGTAAAAGAATGTCACCGACAAATGACTACAAAGGTTTCATTTTGTTTGGCAAACCGTGTACTTTTCATGTAGGCTTAAGGTAGTTTCGAGATTACCTAGTTTAAAAATATCACCAAGCGGAGTTCTGAACTGGTTTTAAGAATTATAAATAAAACCGATATGTAAGATGAAATAGAGTAGCAAATGGTGCTTAGGTGACGAGTCGCCTGAACTAAAATGGTTTGACTGTTAAGAAGATAGAAACAAGAATAAAATTTGATGCTTTTACATTAGTAAGTGATTGATAAGAAATTGACAGTGCTTTGCTCCAAACATCTTTTAGAGCACTGAGTAGAAAAGTTGTCGAAACATGAACTTCGTTTCTTTTTCCATTGCTGAAAGGGTAAATGACACAAATGTTAAACTGTCTCAGACAAGCCCATGCTGTGGAGGAAAAATGAAAGATTTGTAATGAAAGCTTGAAATTTCATACGAAACGCTGTCAAAAAAGTAGGGTATAAGGTTTGGCACTGTGACGATAATTTTGGACCTTTCTTGAGAAAGAGAGGAACACAATATCTTTAATAAAATGACTGGGCTGTCATCAGGACCAAGAATACACTCGTCATTGATTTAACGTTCTTTCTATAGAAGAAGAATCAAGAATACGAGTGAGAAATGGCCCTAGGAGAAATTTGGCAAATATTTAAAGTAGGCATGGAACAAAAGATCTATTAAAAAAACAAGGGAAAAAGTTGTCGACCAAAGGGGGGCCAATTATTGTTTTATCATCGAAAAAAAAGTAGGAGGAGGATGGGCACCCTTCAGATTTTCTTCTATGTTTGACAAGTGTATAAGACTTAGCATTGTTGCTAAGACACTCCACTTGCACTTCAATTAGATGTTGCTGATAAGTGATAACTAATAGTGTTAAGTTTGCAAAAGTGAAGTTAAGTACTAAGATAACTGAAACAGTCGGTAAGTGAAATTGACCACAGTTTGTTTCTCAGATACAAAGACTTTGGCTATACCAAGGCGGGGATGTAGAAGTTTTGAATCTAGAAAGAGAAAGATGAAAAAATATAGAATTATACAGCTGTCTGTTGAATGAGTTTCTAGCCTTTTTTACAGCATGATTTTCAAAACTCACCCTTTGTTCCCGGAGGGAGGTGTCAATTTTTGTGCGATTGCCCCGCGAACTGGCTCTGCAGTAGCGCATGCTGCCATTTCAAGTTGCCAAAATCATTTTGATGCTTTCGTGTATCTCGCGGATATCTTGAATGATATTAGACTTTAGTACTTGAATCTTTTCCAGTCATTCACGGTTCTTCCTCTTCAAAAAAAAAAAAAAAAAAAAAACACCTCCGCATTAGACAAATTACAACACCAAGTCGGTCAATTGATATCACCCACCCACGAACTTATAAAAATGAGAAAATGTAAGTTATTGGCAGTTCAAGGGAATAAAGTGAGACAACAACTATTGTAAAAATATGGTCTAGCTGTCTGCCCCTGTGATTCAAAATCCTACTACGAGTAACTTGGCTTGAATTTGTAAGCGATTAAGGAAGACACATTCTTTAACAGAGCCTGGACTAGGAGCAATGTAATCATTGATGGTCTAATGAAGTCCGTTTGAATTAAAGCAGGTTGACTTCACTGAAAATAAGGATTCCATCATGGGAGTCATACAAATCTGTAATTTGGTTAATCGTATTAATTGACAGGGACAGGAAATCATGTTTCACGATACTCGCTATCCTTTACGACTGCTTTTGACGGTGGTTTTGTAATCGTTCTGACACTTTTATGGCCCCCGACCCATTCTCGTAATTCATATTCGGTCTATGTCGTGGCTGTCGTTGTTATTATTGTCTTACCTTTCATTCTTAACAATGTGATTGAGAAAAATGCACTAGGCTCCCGGGGCTCTCCGCTTTGTTACGCCATCCTATTTATTTATTTATTTCTTTTATGTTACTTAAATTTAAAGAGGCGCAAGTCCTTTAAAATTATGAGATGAAACACTAGTAACTATTAACATATATTGTATATTTTCAGGTGTGCCGTTGGATACATGGGCCCCCGATGCGAATACAAGGAAATCGATGGTTCATACTTACGTAAGCTAGTGTCATTTTCACAATCATCAACAATACTGAATGCTCTTTTTTCTTTCTATACAGCAACCCGTCCAAGAGCAATGTTGGAAAAGGCCAGCATCGCCAGTGGAGCCACTCTTGCCTTAATATTTGTATTAATTTTATGCCTTACATGGTACATGCGATGCCAGCAGAAACAGAAAGCCCGTAGACTCGAATCTGCCGACTGTGGAATGGACGTAGTCGATGGAATGGTGATGCCCGAAAAGAGACCTTTCGGTCCTCACCATCATTACACACTCCCAATGACAAGCACTTTTAAGCGATAAACATGTTTTTTAAACACTTTACTATTTATTGAAAAACAAAAACAAGTATATAATATATGTATACTCATATATATATATATTTTATATTATTAAAAACAAAATCACTTTAATTTTATAAATTTAACTTAAATTAATTATTATTTTTTTGTTTTATATAATCTATTCAACTATTCACAAAACAAATTTGTGTTGTTATACATAAGGAATATTTATTATGCATTAGATATTAAGGAGATAACTTAACAATTCAAGTTCAAGAGTTCAAAACAATGAAAATAAAAATAAACTAAATAAAAATCAAACAATTGCGAACCTATAAAAATCAAATGCAATTAGATTTTAAACAAAATAAGTAATGATTTCACAATGACTAAGCATAAAAACATAATGGCTGGCAAATATTCACTCAGTGATGATCGAATCGCCTCTAAACTGGCGTTACAACAAGAAAAATTCAATATATTTTTGGTTTCGTCTTCAAACCATATGGCAGCTTCTAACAAATAATAGAAAAAAAAAGAAAATATATTTTCCTTGTCTCATTGTAAATAAAAGAAAGAAAAAAATATTTAAAACCGAAATACATTCTTTGATTTCGTAGAAACATTGCAAAATAATTTAAAAGTAAAAACTATGAATACTTCTATTTTAAAAATAAAAAATCGCACAGATAAGAAGTGTATGCAGACATGTCCAAGACTAATAAAGCAAAATGGTGATCCATGTAACAAAACAAAACCCTAACAAATGTTTTCTTTTAAGTAAAATTTGATATATATTATATTCTCGTGCAGCTTTTTGTGTACCGTCTGTGTATTAATTTTATTTGTCTCGCCTTTTAAAATCATATAAGAATTTGGGCAGTTGAAGCCTTGCATAAAATAAAGTGAGATACAAACGTATGTTTGGAAGAAAACGGTAACGTAGAGAGCTTTTGTGGAGTAACCGATTTGCTGATTGAAGCGCCTTATGTTTATAAAATCGATATTTAAAAAAAGTAATAATAATAATAATATTTGAGAAACACTGCAATTTATTTGTTTTATTTAAGTGAACCGCCCGCTGCTGCTCGGAAATCAATTGTGTCAATGTTTGGCATGTGCATACATATTTTACTTACTTAGTCGGGCATTTCAGTTGGGGGTGAACATGAGGCTCAACCAAAATCCTTCGATAACGACTTCGATTTCGGGCGAGCTCTCTCCAGTTTTGCACTCTAAGTCGGTTGAAGTATTCTTCCAGGTGTTTGCGACGCCTAAGAGAAGGGTTCTCCTTCCGTGATTTCCCTGCAATGTTTTAGCTTTACATGGCCCAGCCAGCGTAGCCTCGCGATGCGCATTCTTCTAGCTATGCCCATGTCGCGGTACAACTCATACAGATCGTTGTTGTATAGAAGAACATACATTGTTTTCGCATACAGGAAGGACCAGATTACTGGAATATTTTTTTTTCGAAAGGACAAAGGGTTTCCTTATCCGCTTTCGATAAAGACCACGCTTCCGCGCCGTAAAGCTGAACTGGGATGTTTAAGGTCTTATAAAGGGTTACCTTTGTTTTTCTAGAGAAGGTTTTGTTTCTCAATTGCCTTCTTAACCCAAAGAAGCAACGGTTGGCAAGAGTTATTCTCCGTTTGATCTCCGCACTGATGTTGTTTTCCGTGTCTATAGCGGATCCTAGGTAGACGAAGTCCTGTACTACCTCGAAGTTATGTCTGTCTATTGTGACGTTTTGTCCAATTCGTCGATGTTCGGTGTCCTTGTTTGATGACAAGTATGATGTTAAAGAAATTGTAGGACATTTTGTAACCTTGCCTAAAACCTTTTTCGACATCAAAGGTCTCGGTGAGTTCTTTACCAACTTTGACGGATCAGTGTGAATTCTCAAAAGTCATCCTGCATAGTCGTATGAGTTTTGCAGGGATGCCGAAACTAGACATGGCTCTGTACAGCTCGTCTCTGTAAATACTGTCACCCGCGGCCTTGAAATCGATAAAAAGATGGTGAATATAGATATTTTACTCGGGTTTTTTTTCCAAAATCTGCCGTAATGTAAAAATTTGATCTATTGTGGACTTTTCTGGTCTAAAACACAATGATAAGGACCTGTCAAGTAGTTAAAGTGGGGTTTCAGACGTTGACATATTACACCAGAAAAGATCTTATTGGCGACTTTAATGATGCTTATTCCTCTATAATTGGCGCAATTATGAGGGTCTCCCTTTTTTAAGGATCGGGCATACGTTACTGAGGTTCCGTTCATCGGTCATACTCATCTGGCAGTGCTCATCTGTTTCTTCGAGAAACTTGTAGAAACAGTCCTTTGGAATTACCGTCTTTCTGTTCTGAAAAACCTTGGACATAAAGGTCCTGATAACCCAGTGTCAGTACAATGCTGCAGGAGTTTGAGAGCTGAAATTGGCTCTGTAGTCTGCAAACTGCAACCCTTTCAGAACTCAGAATCTAAAACGGCTGTGATCTTGGCCTTACGGTTTCGATGAACTCAAAATATTTTAGCAAAAACGAAAGTCGGGTAGTTTAATTTAAAATAGGACAGTAGTCCTAGCTAAATATTCAAATTTGACAACCACAACACATTTATTTATTTTCTACAGAAAATAAGCTTTCAAAATTTTATTTTGTTATTCTTCGGTATTTTGTATGAAAATTAAAACCAACCTTTTAAATGACCCATTTACGAGTTTATGCTGCTGAGCTGATGGTTTATTTTGAAAAGAATCGTTTCTTGGAGGTCATTGAGGTAAATTTAATTTTGAATTGAAACAATCGAATCAAGCAGTTACTGGAATATTTTACAAGATTTTAGGCACTTCTTATTAAGCTGGCTATTGAAAGACCTCTTTGCCTAAAACATTACCTTCGGAGGTATCTTCGAAGGATTGCAAGCAGTGTCTTACTTAAAACTACGTTGGTGCATCTGCCCTCCCAGCTTGGTTCGTGTGTTGTTGTATATTTTGGGTATACATATGTGTGCATTTTGAAATCTTTTAGATGCAGAAAGTTTTGCAAAATCGTGCTGTGAATTGAAAAACATTCCTTTTATTACATGCGCTGCGAAAGGAACAAAGGAGGATGACTTTGTTGAAGTGTTACACGAATTTGAAACTTTCTGCAATGAGAACGGATTCAAGAAAAAGAACAAAATTATTTTAAGTAAGTCAACAAAATTATAAAACGAAGCCTAGTCTTCAATCAGATTTTTAAATTAATGGGCCATCAATCATCAGTTCTGCCCTTTTTCAATCCGGTAGAGTACTTCATTCCTTGGCTCCTTTGACAGATTTAGTTACAATTTTAGGTTTCTTCGATGGGAATGCCCTGTGGTCGCCACAAAGAGTTTTTTGATAAACCTAAACTCGCCCTAAATGTCAAACTGAGCGTTTTTGTTGCCCCGGGTTTGCCTTCAACTCGCCCTGTAGTAGCACTTGGTTTTTGCTGTGGCGAGTTCAGGTAATATATAAAAAAAATAAATAAGTGGGGTTACGCTACAGAGTGAGGAGCCCCTGGGCCTAGCGCATTTCTCATAACCATGCCTTGTGAGGGAATGGAGGGGACCTACAATTTTATGCCGGATCCGAACGGCTAATTGAGAAAGCGCTTTTCATGAATTTACTAACGGAGGACTTGCCAATTCCTCGCGAAAGGCGATACCCGGGAAAAAACGTTTTTGCCTCTGCTGGGATTCGAACCTCGAACCCCTGGGTTAGCAGGTGGACATGCTATGCTAACCATCGCACCACGGGTACCACAGGTAATATATAGGGCTGTTAAATTGGAGGAATAGAAACCACAGTTTTTTTTTTTTTACTACTCATAGGGTTAGGAACCTTTTAAGGCAAGTTTTGAGGTACCTAACAATCTAATCATGAGGAAATTATTATAAAAGGGTAAACCTTACAAAGTCACACAACCTCATCTCTCTTAAACCGAAACCATATTAGGCCAAGCTCAGGGCTTCAACGAACAAACCTATAGAGATTTTGAAAAGAGTTTGTAATGCAATTCTATTTGCCTGACTGTCGGCATGTCTAACAGCTTGAACAACTTGAACGATTTTTTTTAAACCTGGTTACTAGAGTTTTAGTCAGCTTGCAAAGAGTCCTGAGTGGCCTTAGGTTGGTTAATAATCGTATCCGCATAGCTTTTTGTTTTTTTCGTGTAAGAGATTTAGCAAAGGCATCACCCCCTTCCTGCCAAAAAGCTATGCAAACGGTAAAGGTATGTGAAACTATTTGGTATACCAGGAGCAGAAAATGATCTGCTAAAAGAAAGTTCACTTTTGTTTCTTTTCTTGTTGGATTCCTATTTTTGTGTGCAGAAATTTTTTTTACCAAAGAGACTTGGCGAAATGGTTATCGTATTTGCCGGCTACGTGGGAGGCTCGTGGTGTGAATCCCAAGAGAAAACAAAAATGTTTTTCCACGGGTGTCTCATCGCGCGAGGAATTGGCAAGTCCTCCGATAGTAAATTCATTCGGCCCTATCGTGGTAACCGTCGGAGCGGAATTCTCTCCGATCGGAGACATTTTGCTTCGATAAGTTTTTGTTGCGGAGATTTTAGTTTCGGGAATGCAATGCATTGCCGCATTTGTGAAAAATTTCTAACGACGACAACTACTTCCAAGCAAAATTGAATCTCCGAAAAAAGATGCGTTGCGGAGAAAACTCCGCTCCGACGGTTACGGCCGATTGCTAGAAAAACGCTTTTCCGATTATGCTTTCAGAATCGGCAGAAAAGTGTAGGTCCCCTCCATTCTCTCACAAGGCATGGTTGGGAAAAATGCGGTAAGCTTCAGAGCTCTCCACTGTTGCGCCACCCTATATATTTTTTCTTTAAGATGTTGTGGGCAGCTATCTGGAAAAAGATATCTAAATCGTTTAAAAGGTACCCGCTGAGGCAGCCTATCCGATAGGTTCTTGAAAGGCCTGAATGAGGTTAATTTTGCTTTATTTTTCCTTAATGAGCGTATAAAAACAATTCGCACCAAGCCTAAATTCCCCAACATTAGCCTGATATGAGCGCAAGCTCTTACAGAAGAAAAAGACGTTGGCCTAGACATGACGACGTGAAAATCGTCCACGTCGATTTCAACTTCTACGGACGGTTAAATGGGATCGATATTTTCGACACTTCGACCAGTCCATTGTCTCACGTGTCAGTGAGACAATCACATAATGAATATGAAGATTAAAAATTTTGCACTTATTGTTATAAACGATTTTAAAGTTAGGACGTGTCTAAATGCACCCACAGTGTAGTTCGTTTAGGTGGTGTTACACCGCACTTTTGAATAACCAATACACCGCATTTTAAATAATGAGTGGAAATAAATGGAGTAGGTTCGTGTTACACCGCATTTTTTTAGAAATCTCTCAAATCTCTCAATCATTTTTGAGAATGCTTTTTAGTAGCTTTTCAAGTATAAAAACAGTATGAGTAAAAAAATATGCGGTGTTACACCGCATTTTTAAAAAATCTCTCAAGTCATTTAACAGAAAAAAACCTTTTTTTGTAGCTTTAGCTGTAGGCCATCTAGCGCTGTATAGAAAAACAATGAAGGAGCTTTTCGCTATCATTTGGTTACAGAACCAAATTCGCTATGGCCATCTAGATTTGTATAGAAACATGAAAGAAATAAGAAAATAGCTTTTCACTATAACCAATCAGAAAGATTAAAGTGATGCCAGATAGTAGCTATTTTCTGCTACTTTGTTATTTTTTGAAGAATTTTTTAAAACTCGAAGGAAGTTACTTATACTCGTATCTTCGTAACCTTCTTCTGTGTTTTAAGTAAAAACGAATTTTAAGCCACTCCTTCCTTTAAACAACTCTCCTTCGCTATGCTCTTGATAAATATTTTGCCGATTCAACTTTTTTGCGGAGCTCGGCATAGGCTGACGCTTACACCTTGGTATAACTTTCGTAACTTTGATGTCTTGGGTTTTAATTTTGCTGAAAAGGTAAAAAGTCTATGATTTGCAGTTCCTGCATAAAAGAATATCTAACTTTGAATATGTTTCTTTCTCTCTGTTTTAAAAGCGTTATTGCTGTTTGTCCTATTCTGTGGACAGCCCCGGATCTTAAATTTTTTTAGACGGGGCAAATACTGAAAAATGCCGCCCCTACCAACCTATGTGTATTTTTACTTTTATCATCTTTAAAATTTCATCAGATGTCGAATAAACTCGCAAAGTAATATAATTATTTGAAAGGTGCGACAGTTCTTCACATTTTGTCCAATCAAAACAATATTTATTGACCACTTTGTTACTTTTAACTCTTACAAAAATATATCGTTGCTAGTCTAACATATATACACTTGCGAGTGAGATAAGCTGCGATATAAGGTTGATCAGTGGAAGAAAAGATTGAAAAAAGTTTAAAAACGGTGCCTTCCATAGTACCGTCGACAGTCGGCTGCACGCGTCGGCTGCACGCGTCTCTGCACGCATCTCTGCACGCATCTCTGCACGCGTCTCTGCACGCGTCGCTGCACGCGTCGCTGCACGCATCTCTGCACGCATCTCTGCACGCATCTCTGCATGCATCTCTGCACGCACATATCTGCACGCATATCTGCATGCGCATATCTGCATGCGCATATCTGCATGCGCATATCTGCACGCATATCTGCACGCATATCTGCATGCGCATATTTGCACGCGCATATCTGCATGCATCTCTGCATGCGCATATCTGCATGCGCATATCTGCATGCGCATATCTGCACGCATATCTGCATGCGCATATCTGCACGCGCATATCTGCATGCATCTCTGCATGCGCATATCTGCATGCGCATATCTGCATGCGCATATCTGCACGCATATCTGCATGCGCATATCTGCATGCGCATATCTGCACGCATATCTGCATGCGCATATCTGCACGCATATCTGCATGCGCATATCTGCATGCGCATATCTGCATGCGCATATCTGCATGCGCATATCTGCACGCATATCTGCATGCGCTTATCTGCACGCGCATATCTGCATGCGCATATCTGCATGCGCATATCTGCACGCATATCTGCATGCATCTCTGCATGCGCATATCTGCATGCGCATATCTGCACGCATATCTGCATGCGCATATCTGCATGCGCATATCTGCATGCGCATATCTGCATGCGCATATCTGCATGCGCATATCTGCATGCGCATATCTGCATGCGCATATCTGCACGCATATCTGCATGCGCATATCTGCACGCGCATATCTGCACGCGCATATCTGCATGCATCTCTGCATGCGCATATCTACATGCATCTCTGCATGCGCATATCTGCATGCGCATATCTGCATGCGCATATCTGCACGCATATCTGCATGCGCATATCTGCACGCGCATATCTGCATGCATCTCTGCATGCGCATATCTGCATGCGCATATCTGCACGCGCATATCTGCATGCATCTCTGCATGCGCATATCTGCATGCGCATATCTGCATGCGCATATCTGCACGCATCTCTGCATTCGCATCTCTGCACGCATATCTGCACGCGCATATCTGCATGCGCATATCTGCACGCATATCTGCATGCGCATATCTGCACGCATATCTGCATGCGCATATCTGCACGCGCATATCTGCATGCATCTCTGCACGCATCTCTGCACGCATATCTGCACGCATCTCTGCACGCGCAGATATGCGTGCAGATATGCGCATGCAGATATGCGCATGCAGATATGCGCGTGCAGAGATGCATGCAGATATGCGCGTGCAGATATGCGCATGCAGATATGCGTGCAGATATGCGCATGCAGATATGCGCATGCAGAGATGCATGCAGATATGCGCATGCAGATATGCGCATGCAGATATGCGTGCAGATATGCGCATGCAGATATGCGCATGCAGAGATGCATGCAGATATGCGCATGCAGATATGCGCATGCAGAGATGCATGCAGATATGCGCGTGCAGATATGCGCATGCAGATATGCGTGCAGATATGCGGATGCAGATATGCGCATGCAGATATGCGCATGCAGATATGCGCATGCAGAGATGCATGCAGATACGCGCATGCAGATATGCGTGCAAATATGCGCATGCAGATATGCGCATGCAGAGATGCATGCAGATATGCGCGTGCAGATATGCGCATGCAGATATGCGCATGCAGATATGCGCATGCAGATATGCGCATGCAGATATGCGCATGCAGATATGCGTATGCAGAGATGCATGCAGATATGCGCATGCAGATATGCGCATGCAGATATGCGTGCAGATATGCGCATGCAGATATGCGCATGCAGATATGCGCATGCAGATATGCGCATGCAGATATGCACATGCAGATATGCATGCAGATATGCGCATGCAGATATGCGCATGCAGATATGCGCATGCAGAGATGCATGCAGATATGCGCATGCAGATATGCGCATGCAGATATGCGTGCAGATATGCGCATGCAGATATGCGCATGCAGATATGCGCATGCAGATATGCGCATGCAGATATGCACATGCAGATATGCATGCAGATATGCGCATGCAGATATGCGCATGCAGATATGCATGCAGATATGCGCATGCAGATATGCGCATGCAGATATGCGCATGCAGAGATGCTTGCAGATATGCGCGTGCAGATATGCGCATGCAGATATGCGTGCAGATATGCGCATGCAGATATGCGCATGCAGATATGCGTGCAGATATGCGCATGCAGATATGCGCATGCAGATATGCGTGCAGATATGCGCATGCAGATATGCGCATGCAGATATGCGTGCAGATATGCGCATGCAGATATGCGCATGCAGATATGCGCATGCAGATATGCGCATGCAGATATGCGTGCAGATATGCGCATGCAGATATGCGCATGCAGATATGCGCATGCAGAGATGCATGCAGATATGCGCGTGCAGATATGCGCATGCAGATATGCATGCAGATATGCGCATGCAGATATGCGCATGCAGATATGCGCATGCAGATATGCGCGTGCAGATATGCGCATGCAGATATGCGCATGCAGATATGCGCGTGCAGATATGCGCATGCAGATATGCGTGCAGATATGCGCATGCAGATATGCGCATGCAGATATGCGCATGCAGAGATGCATGCAGATATGCGCATGCAGAGATGCATGCAGATATGCGCGTGCAGATATGCGCATGCAGAGATGCATGCAGATATGCGCGTGCAGATATGCGCATGCAGATATGCGCATGCAGATATGCGCATGCAGATATGCGCATGCAGATATGCATGCAGATATGCGCATGCAGATATGCGCATGCAGATATGCGCATGCAGAGATGCATGCAGTTATGCGCGTGCAGATATGCGCATGCAGAGATGCATGCAGATATGCGCGTGCAGATATGCGCATGCAGATATGCGCATGCAGATATGCGTGCAGATATACGCATGCAGATATGCGCATGCAGATATGCGTGCAGATATGCGCATGCAGATATGCGCATGCAGATATGCGCATGCAGATATGCGCATGCAGATATGCGCATGCAGATATGCGCATGCAGATATGCGCATGCAGAGATGCATGCAGATATGCGCGTGCAGATATGCGCATGCAGATATGCATGCAGATATGCGCATGCAGATATGCGCATGCAGAGATGCATGCAGATATGCGCGTGCAGATATGCGCATGCAGAGATGCATGCAGATATGCGCGTGCAGATATGCGCATGCAGATATGCATGCAGATATACGCATGCAGATATGCGCATGCAGATATGCGCATGCAGATATGCGCATGCAGAGATGCATGCAGATATGCGCGTGCAGATATGCGCATGCAGATATGCATGCAGATATGCGCATGCAGATATGCGCATGCAGAGATGCATGCAGATATGCGCGTGCAGATATGCGCATGCAGATATGCGCATGCAGATATGCGCATGCAGATATGCGTGCAGATATGCGCATGCAGATATGCGCATGCAGATATGCGTGCAGATATGCGCATGCAGATATGCGCATGCAGATATGCGCATGCAGATATGCGCATGCAGATATGCGTGCAGATATGCGCATGCAGATATGCGCATGCAGAGATGCATGCAGATATGCGCGTGCAGATATGCGCATGCAGAGATGCATGCAGATATATGCATGCAGATATGCGTGCAGATATGCGCATGCAGATATGCGCATGCAGATATGCGCATGCAGATATGCGCATGCAGATATGCACATGCAGATATGCGCGTGCAGATATGCGCATGCAGATATGCGCATGCAGATATGCGCATGCAGATATGCGCATGCAGATATGCATGCAGATATGCATGCAGATATGCGCGTGCAGATATGCATGCAGATATGCGCGTGCAGATATGCGCATGCAGATATGCGCATGCAGATATGCGCATGCAGAGATGCATGCAGATATGCGCGTGCAGATATGCGCATGCAGATATGCGTGCAGATATGCGCATGCAGATATGCGCATGCAGATATGCGTGCAGATATGCGCATGCAGATATGCGTGCAGATATGCGCATGCAGATATGCGCATGCAGATATGCGCATGCAGATATGCGTGCAGATATGCGCGTGCAGAGATGCATGCAGAGATGCGTTTAGAGATGCGTGCAGAGATGCGTGCAGAGATGAGTGCAGCGACGCGTGCAGCGACGCGTGCAGCGACGCGTGCAGAGACGCGTGCAGAGATGCGTGCAGAGATGCGTGCAGAGATGCGTGCAGAGACGCGTGCAGCCGACGCGTGCAGCCGACTGTCGACGGTACTATGGAAGGCACCGTTTTTAAACTTTTTTCAATCTTTTCTTCCACTGATCAACCTTATATCGCAGCTTATCTCACTCGCAAGTGTATATATGTTAGACTAGCAACGATATATTTTTGTAAGAGTTAAAGGTAACAAAGTGGTCAACAAATATTGTTTTGATTGGACAAAATGTGAAGAACTGTCGCACCTTTCAAATAATTATATTACTTTGCGAGTTTACTCGACATCTGATGAAATTTTAAAGACGATAAAAGTAAAAATACACATAGGTTGGTAGGGGCGGCATTTTTCAGTATTTGCCCCGTCTAAAAAAAATTTAAGATCCGGGGCTGTCCACAGAATAGGACAAACAGCAATAACGCTTTTAAAACAGAGAGAAAGAAACATATTCAAAGTTAGATATTCTTTTATGCAGGAACTGCAAATCATAGACTTTTTACCTTTTCAGCAAAATTAAAACCCAAGACATCAAAGTTACGAAAGTTATACCAAGGTGTAAGCGTCAGCCTATGCCGAGCTCCGCAAAAAAGTTAAATCGGCAAAATATTTATCAAGAGCATAGCGAAGGAGAGTGGTTTAAAGGAAGGAGTGGCTTAAAATTCGTTTTTACTTAAAACACAGAAGAAGGTTACGAAGATACGAGTATAAGTAACTTCCTTCGAGTTTTAAAAAATTCTTCAAAAAATAACAAAGTAGCAGAAAATAGCTATGCAGATATGCGCATGCAGAGATGCATGCAGATATGCGCGTGCAGATATGCGCATGCAGATATGCGCGTGCAGATATGCGTGCAGAGATGCGAATGCAGAGATGCGTGCAGATATGCGCATGCAGATATGCGCATGCAGAGATGCATGCAGATATGCGCGTACAGATATGCGCATGCAGATATGCGTGCAGATATGCACATGCAGATTTGCGCGTGCAGATATGCGCATGCAGATATGCGTGCAGATATGCGCATGCAGATATGCGCATGCAGATATGCGCATGCAGAGATGCATGCAGATATGCGCGTGCAGATATGCGCATGCAGATATGCGTGCAGATATGCGCATGCAGAGATGCATGCAGATATGCGCATGCAGATATGCGCATGCAGAGATGCATGCAGATATGCGCGTGCAGATATACGCATGCAGATATGCGTGCAGATATGCGCATGCAGATATGCGCATGCAGATATGCGCATGCAGATATGCATGCAGATATGCGCATGCAGATATGCGCATGCAGATATGCGCATGCAGATATGCGCATGCAGAGATGCATGCAGATATGCGCGTGCAGATATGCGCATGCAGATATGCGCATGCAGATATGCGTGCAGATATGCGCATGCAGATATGCGCATGCAGATATGCGCATGCAGATATGCGCATGCAGATATGCGTGCAGATATGCGCATGCAGATATGCGCATGCAGATATGAGCATTCAGAGATGCATGCAGATATGCGCGTGCAGATATGCGCATGCAGATATGCGCATGCAGATATGCGCATGCAGATATGCATGCAGATATGCGCATGCAGATATGCGCATGCAGATATGCATGCAGATATGCGCATGCAGATATGCGCATGCAGATATGCGCATGCAGATATGCGTGCAGATATGCGCATGCAGATATGCGCATGCAGATATGCGCATGCAGATATGCGTTTAGAGATGCGTGTAGAGATGCGTGCAGAGATGCGTGCAGCGACGCGTGCAGCGACGCGTGCAGAGACGCGTGCAGAGATGCGTGCAGAGATGCGTGCAGAGACGCGTGCAGCCGACGCGTGCAGCCGACGCGTGCAGCCGACTGTCGACGGTACTATGGAAGGCACCGTTTTTAAACTTTTTTCAATCTTTTCTTCCACTGATCAACCTTATATCGCAGCTTATCTCACTCGCAAGTGTATATATGTTAGACTAGCAACGATATATTTTTGTAAGAGTTAAAGGTAACAAAGTGGTCAATAAATATTGTTTTGATTGGACAAAATGTGAAGAACTGTCGCACCTTTCAAATAATTATATTACTTTGCGAGTTTACTCGACATCTGATGAAATTTTAAAGATGATAAAAGTAAAAATACACATAGGTTGGTAGGGGCGGCATTTTTCAGTATTTGCCCCGTCTAAAAAAATTTAAGATCCGGGGCTGTCCACAGAATAGGACAAACAGCAATAACGCTTTTAAAACAGAGAGAAAGAAACATATTCAAAGTTAGATATTCTTTTATGCAGGAACTGCAAATCATAGACTTTTTACCTTTTCAGCAAAATTAAAACCCAAGACATCAAAGTTACGAAAGTTATACCAAGGTGTAAGCGTCAGCCTATGCCGAGCTCCGCAAAAAAGTTAAATCGGCAAAATATTTATCAAGAGCATAGCGAAGGAGAGTGGTTTAAAGGAAGGAGTGGCTTAAAATTCGTTTTTACTTAAAACACAGAAGAAGGTTACGAAGATACGAGTATAAGTAACTTCCTTCGAGTTTTAAAAAATTCTTCAAAAAATAACAAAGTAGCAGAAAATAGCTACTATCTGGCATCACTTTAATCTTTCTGATTGGTTATAGTGAAAAGCTATTTTCTTATTTCTTTCATGTTTCTATACAAATCTAGATGGCCATAGCGAATTTGGTTCTGTAACCAAATGATAGCGAAAAGCTCCTTCATTGTTTTTCTATACAGCGCTAGATGGCCTACAGCTAAAGCTACAAAAAAGGATTTTTTTCTGTTAAATGACTTGAGAAATTTTTTAAAAATGCGGTGTAACACCGCATATTTTTTGACTCATAATGTTTTTATACTTGAAAAGTTACTAAAAAGCATTCGTTTCTGTCAAATGATTTGAGATATTTCTAAAAAAATGCGGTGTAACACGAACCTACTCCATTTATTTCCACTCATCATTTAAAATGCGGTGTAGTGGTTATTCAAAAGTGCGGTGTAACACCACCTAAACGAACTACACCGTGGGTGCATTTAGACACGTCCTTAAAGTTACGGTCACTCCGAATTTCAATGGAAATTTTTTATTATCAGCAGACGTGTGAAAATGTTATGTGTTGACTGAATAAATTAACGGACTCAGGCTATTCGATTTTACTGCGGGATTGAATCATATTGTTAGTAGCACACGCTTGCCGCATCTTGAATTCATTAAGGTACATGGTGATCCCTAGATCAAACAACCGTCAGCCAAATTGACCGCATGCTGATAACGGTGTTAGACACTCTTGTTGTGTTATTGATGCACTAACTTTCCAAAAGCGAGCGTAGACTTGGATCAGTACTTTGTTGTAGCCAAGGTGCAAATGAGGATATAACCTCACCCTCCAAATATGCATCTATGCCACCGGCGGCATGGCGCGGCGGTTTAGGGTCAAAATACTGTATGTGTTAATACTGTTTTTAAAATACTATATGTAACACGCACACTGTAAGTCAAAATACTGTATCTCAAAATTTTGTATTTCAAAATTCGGTAATGGCCGCCTAATTAAGTAAGTAAGACTGTTCTTACCAAGAACGTTCGGAATGAACTGTCACTTCTTTAAATAGCCGCTGACAAAGTGGTCAGTAGTCTCTTTTTACTTTGACGAAAAGTATTCGACAAGTTCAAATGAGGTAAAGTGGTCAAATTGAAAATGTTGTAAATGGTTATATTTGAGTGCATTGTATGACGATTGATTTGGTGAGATTGAAGCAGTGAATGAAAGACTAATAACTAACATTGAAAATTAATTTTACTTCTCGAAGCCACAGCCAAGTAAGCAAGTTCTGGAATTTACGATGGGCGAAATCAAAAGGAGCATACCTTGCAATTTCGCTCATCATTTCTTTTTTTTTTTTCATTAAAAGATTTCCCTTATTTTGAGACACATGCTATAAGTTCTTGTAGAATATACAAAAGTTTAGATTTCTCACAATAAGGCTTGACTCGTGTGCCCACGGCTCATGGGAGTGTCATGGCCAACCACTGACGCGAGTTTCATGCATGTCATAGAAGATGTTCATTTTCTCAAAAAATTTAATTTGCAGGTTTCACTAGAGATTTCAATAAAATTACAAAAATTGAGGACATCTTTCACCCAACAAATTTCATTACGGTCAACAACAACAAAAATAAAACGGATTTCAAAAACTTTTGGGATTTTTGCCATTACGTTTCCAAACAAGAACCAACTAAAAATGATCAAGACATGGATACTTTAGCAGCAGACGCATTGCACAAAATCAAGTACAACTCCTTGTCAGTGCCATCCAGGATTACAGGAAGTTTCCTGTACAGAATTGTGTTCATGGGAAGACGAGGCTCTGGAAGGAAGACCCAGGCGAAATTAATGGCTGCCAGATACAATTTGGTTTACAGTATGCATAAAGTTTATTAAAGCCTTACACAAACCAGCACAGACTGCGATTGCGATCCTATCACTGTCACAATGAGGAGTGGTACATGTCTACGCGGCCTGTGGTACTTACAAAGAATAATACCATATACAGATCGCAATTGCAGGCCGGGTTGGTTAGCACAAGGCTTCAAGTTTATTCTATATGCTCTTCTACTTTCCTTCAGTAAACGTCGAGGATCTTATTGAGCAATCGTTGCAATTAAACGACACCATGACCAATAAACTTGCATTAGGTGTAAAAAAACAGAAGCAATTTTCTAGTTCAGCGATGACGATTTTGCTTCTGAGCCGACTCTTACAACGCGACACTTTATCAAACGGATGGGCTATTGTTGGTTATCCCAACTGCATAAATGAACTCAAGACTTTTGTGCAGAAATTTGAAACTCCACCCAACAGATTTGTGACAATACACTGCAACAAAAGTATTGCCTTGCGGAGGCTTATAAAACAGTGGGATGGGATGGAGTGTCACTTCAAGGCAGCTAATACAACAACGTTTGTGGAAGAAGAGGTGAGGTTATAATTCCGCAAAAAACAAAACTTTTACTTTGAATATCAATCCTTAGTTCGCAAAATACGACCTAAATAGCAAAAGAATATTTGATTACCTTAAAGCATCAAAACTAAAAACTATTCATGTTGATGGAGCTAATAGTCGAGATGCAGTCAAAAACAAGATATTCGCATTGTCAGAGCGTTGAAGAATTAATATATGTGTATGCGTCAATGAATGTGTATACGTCCAGGACAAGTGTTCATTGAATGCCTTATATCCACAGCCAGAATTAAACTTTTTCAACTCAAATTGTATGTAAAAATGTGCGTGTGTGCACAGGTTGTCCCGTAGGGCGTGATCTAAACTGAAATTTGCTAAAGGTGAAGTTATGACTTCTTAAAACCTGAAGACTTTCATCATAACAAAATTCAAAACTTTTAAATCAACGGAGGCGATAAAATTGTAGGTCCTTGAAATTCCTTCGGCCCTGAGGTTTCCATGGCTTTGTTGCGTAGTTGATTTTCACAATATCTGCTTCACACTAGTGATCCATCCGTGGGGTACCCCCACATTGACGAAAGCAAGCGATGGGAATCTTCCCGCTTTTAGATTGTTCTTTAATTGAGGCCAATCAATTGGTGTTTTGGTTCGCCTTTCTCTTTCTTATTCTTCGTGATCGTGTCATTCGATAATCCTTTTTTAACAGGGTTCTCTGAATCTCTCCAAAGTCGTAAAGAAGGTAAAAGTCAACATTCCAGCTTTTAAGATAATTGATCTCCAACGAGGAAAAAGCGAGTTCTTTATCCACCGAATTCTGTGCTAATCGCCAAGTTGTAAGTAATGTAACTGCAAACAAATTTTTTTGGGTAGTTTTGTGTAATATGAGTTTAAAATCGTAAGATTTCCCGTCAAACCTCATTTTAAAACAAAATAATCAGAAGGATTTTGAAAGCCAATTAAAATATTGGTCAATGGGTTGTTTGAAGGTTTCACATTATCCAACATTAGCTGTTGAGACCAAAGTCTGTCCAACTAATCGCACATGCACGATGCGAACTGCTGTTATAACATTTAAAATTAGAATCAAACATAAATGTCGTTTTCCAAAACTAAAATCCAGAGTGAATTTCAGAGTTGGAGTGACGGATTTGACATTTAAACTCTCCAATATAAAATCACTAACGAGAGAAGAATGTATTTCCATTTTTCGAACCAGGGTAGGGAAAACACTTTTCACAAGTCAACATTACTTCTCTAATGAACCGCCACAGTTATGTCAATATTGCCTACAAGAACTTTCAATTTGGCATATATTTACTGAATGCCCGATTTCACACCTAACAGCAACAACCGACAATCTAGAAGCAAAGAAGAAACGTTTAGCAGAAATCCTTAACCCCTCTGATGTTCAAACCATTGGTCGTATCAATAAAGCTATGAAGTCCCACAACAAACTTAAGGAAATTTAAAAAAGTTTCAATTTTTTTTATAAAACAAACATGTAAAAACACTATTTTCTTACAATAATGCACTATGAAAAAGTTTTTAATGAATAATTTACAAGTACTTTTTACAAACGGCATCTATGGTCCTGTAGCCCTGATGCTTTAAATACATATAATTTGTAAATTAATTTTATAAGTTATATTCTCATAAATAAATAAATAAATAAACTCTCCAATTCACTTCAAAATGTTTTTGGAGCAAAGTGTGGGATTAATTTCTTCACTCACAAAATAAACAAACTTTTATTTGACAGGTCAAAGCAAACCGCAGTTCCTTTTTAATTTTTCTCAGTTCAAAAAGCCCTCTCTCCAATTCACTTCAAAACGTTTTCCAAATATCGATTTGGAGTGAAGTTTGGGAATTATTTCTTCACTCACTATAGGTCCGTTCGTTTAACTTTCCCCAGGGTTGACCCAGGTTTTCTTGACAACCCTATGAGTTGTCAAAAAAACCTGGGTTTTCCAGTACTCAAAAAAACGCTAAACCACAAATCACCACACATCCCTGTCATTGAAAAAAAAAATACATGCCATTTGACAGCCCTCAAACCGCCACAGCAAAAAGCTAGGGCGAGTTTGGCGAAACCCTATGGCAAACCTATGGCTCAAAAAACACTCAATTTGACATTCAGGGCGAATTTAGGTCTCTCAAAAAACGCTTTGTGGCGACCCTAGGGCAACCCCAAGGCTTCAACGAACAAACCTTATATAAACAAACTTTTGTCTGACTGGTTGTCAAAGAAAATAGCAGTTTCTCTTTATTTTTGTCAGCTCAAAAAGTCCGTGTACAGGAGTAGTTGATAAATTTTCTTTAACAGACAACAAATTAATTCATAAAATTATTAATTCAATAAACGATTTTAAGTCTTGTCTTAAGCGTTTAAATAAAATAAGAAATTTAACAATTTCACCACTACAAACGCAATCACTCCAAATCTGTCAATTTCGCTTTAACGAATTCCAAAAGTCGACGACGTGAGAATAGTCTTGGAAAACGGCAATAACTTTTGAATGTAGAATGGGACGGCCTGAATAATTTCTTTCGAAATTTTAATTTTTCATTGTGCTTTCTCGACGGAAACGTTGATGCATCAGCTGATATGATATCTAACGTAATTCTCAACGGCATGAGAAATTTTGTTCCTCACAGAATAAAAAGTATCATCCCCAAAGAAAATTCGTGGTTCGATTTAAGCTGTAAAGAGGCGATTAGGGATCGAGAAAGTAGTTTTCGAAAATTAAAAGATAACCCTACTGTAGAAAACCGAAATTTGTTCAAACGGGCCAGAAATTTCTGTAATGCTCAAATACAAAGGGATAAGTTTTTACATGACCAAAAAGTAAAGCAAAAAATACTATTGTGTCCAAAAGGAAGTAAAAACTTTTGGTCTTTTGTCAAGAACATTAAGAACTCGACCACGTCATCGGTCCCAACGCTCGTCTTCAATGACTCTCCGTATGTCAGCTCCATCGACAAAGCCAATTTGCTGGCAGCTCAATTTGCTGCCAACTCGACACTTCCTTATAGCATATTGGCTCCACCTGAGCTCGAGTCTGCAAATTCTTTGATGAAGCAGATATTTTTTCGAACTCGCTCGGTTGCGAGAGTCCTTAAAGATCTCAACATACATAAATCCGCTGGTCCAGATGGTATCCCCCCCGTTATTCTGAAGAGGTGTTCTTCTACGCTGGCAAAACCTCTGCGTAAACTCTTCCATCTTTCCTATTCTGCTGGGATTTTTCCGGGCAGATGGAAAACTGCTTTTGTCCAGCCAGTCCGTACAAAAGGCGAATCTTCCTCCCCTTCCAATTACCGTCCAATTGCACTAACGTCCCTTCTTTCCAAGGTCATAGAAACGTTGATAAACCGTTATGTAATATCTTGAAGAACGAAAGTTTCTTAATGACCGTCAGTACGGCTTTCGTAGCAAACGGTCCACTGGTGATTTGATGGCTTATCTCACGTGGAACCAATCTTTACATTGTTTTGGAGAAAGTAAGATTATTGCGCTTGATATTTCTAAGGCATTTGATAGAGTTTGGCACCATGCTCTTTTATCGAAAATGCGTGCTTTTGGTATCGATGAGTCTCTTCTTCGTTGGATTAGAAATTACCTTTCCGACCGTTCAATACAAGTTGTGTTGGATGGCTTCAAGTCTGATACCCACTTCATAAATACTGGTGTGCCCCAGGGCTCCGTTTTGTCTCCGACTCTCTTCCTCATTTTCATTAATGATCTCTTGTCTGAAACTTCTAATCCGCTTAACTGTTTTGCTGACGACTCGACCCTCAGCTTTTCACATTCGTTTCCAAATTCACGTCCCTGATCTTCGGATGTGGAACTGGAACGGTTGCGTATGATAAGCTCATTGAATTCTGACCTTGACAGCATTGTTTCATGGGGTCTTATGAACCGGATAGAATTCAATGCTTCGAAAACTCAATGCTGTCTCTTGTCGTTGAAGCTTAACATTCCCCCATTGCCATTATCCATGAATGGTACCTGCATCGAAGAAACCGAAAAGCTGTCAGTACTTGGTATGTGTGTAAACGATGATCTTCGTTGGAATGACGACATATTTGAAGTCGCCAAAAAGGCTGCTAAATGCTTAGGTTTCTTGAGACGATGCAGGAAGTTCTTCACCCCTTCGGATCTGGCTACAGTTTATAAGGCCTTCATCCGCCCAAAACTGGAGTATAACTCCCATATCTGGTCAGGTGCTTCTCAAACATCTTTGCACCTCCTTGATAGGGTACAAAATAGAGCGTTAAGATTGATAGGTGATAGTTCAATCGTAGAATCGATTGATTCTCTTGAACATCGTCGAAACGTCTCCTGTCTCTCTCTTTTTTATCGCTTTTTTCACCAACAGTGCTCTAGTGAAGTAGCCAGTTACATTCCTCCCCTGAAACAATTTAGCCGCACCGCAATACCCGCGTTAATGTCAATATCGTTTTGTCTCTGAAAGATCGAAAGAAACTAATTTTACTATTCTTCGTAATGAGATCACATGTAGCCTTGAATGTGGTTTCCAGTTCGATGTAATCTCCACAGATTTCTTTAAGGCCTTCGACGGAACTAACCACCATTTATCTTAATCGTTAAACTATCTGCTTTAGGTATTCATTCGAGATTTCTGTTATGGTTGGAATATTGTTTTGGTGGGTCGAAACCAAACGGTTGATTTAAATTTGTCCTTATCTCATAAGATATCTGTGATCTCTGGCGTTCCTCAAGGAATCCACTTTGGACCTTTCCTTTTTCTTCTTTTTTTTATCAATCATATCCCTCACATCATTGAATCTCTTAGTCTTATCTCTTTTGTTTGCACTAAAATTAATAAAATTGGTGGCTGATCGAATTCTATTTCAAAATGATTTAGACAGGTTACTCTCCTGCTGCTTCCCATTAATTATACCTTAATAGGGCAGTTCACACTGTGCAATTAGTTGAGGAGAGTTTGGTCTGTGGTACCCGTAGCGCGTAGCATGATGGTTAGAATGTCTTTCTGTTTACCCAGAGGTTCGTAGTTCGAATCCCAACAGATGCAAAAATGTTTTTTCCACGGGTATCGCCTTTCGCGAGGAGTTGGCAAGTCCTACGTTAATAAATTCATTGCCATGAAAAGCGCTTTCTTGATTAGCTTTTCAGAATCGGCAGAAAATTGTAGGTCCCCTTCATTCCCTGGGCCCTGAGGCTCCTCGCTCTGTTGGGCCACCCTGTTTACATATTTATTTAGTCTTTGGTCTGACCGACCAATGTTGGATAATGTGAGCTCTCAGATGACCACCAACCCAACATGTTAGATGGTTTTTAAATATTTTTGTGATGTGATTACATAATATATTCATAGCTGCCTTGCGTTGTTGAATTCAACTTATTAAATAAACGGTATCAATCTGGAAATTAAGTTAGAAAAAAGAATTTTGGAGTCAAGGCCCCGACCCATAGAATCCGTTGCGTCCGTTCGCTGCCGGATTCAACTGACAGCTCGATTAAATACACACGATCTTATGAGAGGTGACCCATAAGCATCGGATGCAACGGACGCAACGGAAAAAGTAGCCCAACTTTTAACTTTTGCGTCCGGCAGAACTGATGACATCCGCAGTCAATACCAATTTGAAGTTTTCTCTTCACACCGCAACGGATTCTATGAGTCACCGCAATCCGTTGTTTTCAGTAAAACTCACTGCTGTCAGTTGAATCCGGCAGCGAACGGACGCAACGGATTCTATGGGTCGGGGCCTTCATCTTTGATTCCTAATTAGCTTTTTCTCTACACATCCTGGTGGTTAGCCTGTAAGTATTTAATTGTAAAGTATGGCCCGCAGCTGCTATATTTTTTTCAAGTCTCCAACATTATTAGTAATTAATATATTGTGTGCGTAGAAATAAATAAATAATATTTCAGGATAGTTCCTGGTACCGTATGCCATACCCACATGATAGTCCTTATAATCCTCGTTTTTCTTCCCAACATACCTGCTTAAATCTACGCGAATAAACCAAGAGTTCCCCAATTGGGATAACCTTATAACTGAATTGTTAAAATAAAGTTAACCAAAATGCATTTCTTTCCATCTGTTCACATTTTATTACAATTTTACTTAAATCACCAATTTAAGAGACACTAACGGTAAAAGGACTTTGAAATAATCAGCGCAATTCCGCAAAACTAAAACTGATTGCATTTTTATTGTCTTTTGAAATAAATAAACGATTTGCATTGTTTGTTGAATAACAGTAACTAAAAATAACTCAAAGAAGCATTGATTCCATCTTTAAATTCCTGCTAATTGCTTAAATCTCCGAGTGACATGGAATTTCCATCAGGTGAATTCCAATTTATAACATGCCTCACACACGACTCCCCAGAGACCAGTGTGTGTTTCAAGTATGCCACATACGTGGGTTTCGAATGGCTTTCAATCTGACTGGTTGCCGCAAGTTTACTTTGAACTATACTCGGTTAATAAAGCTTCTTTTTCGTGCCATTTCGGAAATGGTACTTTATTTCTGTTTGAAGTGAGATTGCGTTGTTGAAAGCCCAGATTCGGCACACTCTCATTTCATAGGTAAACAAGTAACGCTTCGATTCTTATAGCTTTTTTTCAAAAGAAAAGCAAACCAATCCATGCCTTAAGTAGAGCAAATGGTCAACGTTTTAGCGAACCTCACATTTATGGCATCATAAATTCTCCCCAAGTAGCATGCTCAAAGAAGCCAACATCGGGAATCCAATTAAATCCGGCCATGCCGATGTCAGGAAAGTAAACCTATTCAACGCTAAAGTCACTTAACAAGACTGCAATTCAATGGCCATGCAGTATTTGTTGCGTTACTTCGGTTGGTCGCAAACAAACATCACTAAGTGTGTCATTCGTGCATTTGCAGCAAATGACACAGTCTTTTAAGTCGATGATGATGTTTAAGCGAACTCGGTGCGGTTATTAAATGCAAACAAGGTTCTTTTCATATGCGCGCACACGAATGAAAATTCAAATTAGCAACTGCCCAATGGTGGCGACTGGCGACTATGTTAATCCGTTTGTTAAAAGTGCAAATTTTTACTTGAAAGATGAGTGAGTATCTTATAATTGGCTGCATCATCTCGAAACTTGGATATATGCATGCAGTTGTTTCTAGTGAGATGCAGCTTGGTTTCTATGTGCCTATTATGCATGCATTCCTGGCGGAGTATTTCTGGTGCCGGTGGAGTGTAGCGTGCAGGAATGTAGAATACTGTTTAGTGGGTTATAACCTAGATGAAGGCTGTAAAGATTAATTTTGTAAACACTTTTAATTTGTTACTCGAAATTGAGAATCATTAAATGGATGAGCGAGAATGTGTGAAAAGGTGGAGTTCTATGTTTTTCCTGTGAATTGTTTCAAGTTTGCTTTTCATCCAATGGCATAGGGTAGGTTAGGTAAGAAATGGCTGTCAGTATATGTACGGAGACCGACACACTTAGACCACAGAGGATCTATTGTTATACCACTGAGACTAGAAGGTTGATCACCTTATATGGTCACTATCTAGGGGATCAGAGAGTTGAAAAACCCTCTAACCGAGCCCGGACTAACGAGTTGATCGCCAGTTAGTCAAAACATTCAGAACTTCGTACGAAAAGGGAGATACTTTTTTTCTTTTTTTAAGTTAGTAAAAAATTTCAAAAATTAAAATCTTTCAAATTTTGATTCGCAATTTTTTAAAAACCACCTGGGACTTCTTTAATATAACTTTTCGCCAAAATCGCGTAAAGATCCATATACGGACATGCAGACATACAGACATATAGACAGACAGCCAGAAGGAATGGCAGGACCCACTTTTTGTATTCTATATTATCATAATATCACATCCAATTGTTACCTCAAAAAATTTTTTCCACACGATTGCAAAACTTGCATTATAGAAATACCTATAATCGCAAGTAAAAACTATATACTTTTCAAAATGCTTTTCTTTGCCAAATGGATTCATTGTTTTAGAGTTTAAAGCCATTTTCTTTTAAAACACGAAAGTTTTTTAAACGGAACATTAGCAATCCAATGCGATCAAATTGAAGCCAGTAATGAGCCGAAAGTCCCTCGATGATTCTTCAGAATGCACCACCATCAAAAGGAGGAAACTGTCGGAAACTACGGCAAAATATAATCAGGATCACGAAAAGGCAAAAGTGGATATAACAAAAGCTGTTTTAATACAAGTTCATTACGAGTGCAATGGATAAAAGCGAGTACTCCTACACCTCCAATAAAATACAATCTTTTACAATAACTATTTAAATATTAATATATGCTAGCTATATCATCGGATGTGGTACCCGTGGCGTGTTGGTTATCATGTCTGCCTCTTAACCGGGAGGTTCGTGGTTCGAATCCCAGAAGAAGTCAAAAATGTTTTACCGCGGGTATGGCATTTTGTGAGGAATTGGTAAGCCCTAAGTAAGTGGATGGGCGTTGTACTATTCGGGAAGGCTCTGACTGGTGTCAACTTGGCGGCACCCAGATGTTGCAACTTATAGTACAAAGTACACGTCAATTGCGCTTACTATACATCCACGCGGTATCCACTGGGCCCTGGGATGCTCCGTCCAGAGCTGACCTGCTAAACTAGTAAGTGCGAGTGTTGACAAAGGAGTGCGGAACAAAAGAATTGTGATCAACACTATAATGCTCTGCGAACAATGACTGACTGCACGAATCTCAGCGGTCTACGAGAGCTTTTGCGTAAATGTCACAGCGGATGAATTCGAATGACGGAATCAACGGTGGACTTCAGCAGTCAAAAAAAGCAGAAACCCCTGAATGAGCTACTCGAAAATATTTGGCTTAAAGGTCTTTCAGGGTCTTTCAATACTAGGACAGGGTATTGAAGTAGAGATGGTGGTGGATGAGCTCCTGGTGAGCCAACGGCAGCACTCACACCCCTGCAGCTGGGTACTGACACTGGTTATTCCAGCCCATTATGTCCGAAGGGATCCAAAAGGAGCTGGCCCTCCAGGCTAGGGGTTGCGCGTAGGGTTAACTACCCAACCAGGTAAAAATCATCTGGTTCCGAAACAACCAATAGCCTCGGATAACGATAATGATTTCAAAGTTGACGACTCAAGCAAACGAAAAAAGGACAATGACCTCTGAATCTGCACGTGGAACGTAAGATCTCTTAACGGACTACGTGCAGCTGGAGAATTAGCGGACGCCATGGACTGCTGCAAAGCAGACATAACCGTCGTTAGAGGAAGACTCAGGGATAAGGTGATTAGCCAAAATCCAATTAATGAGCGTATAATGACCATCCGCATCAGGGCTAAGTTCGCCAACATAAGCCATGCGCCCACGCCCCCACAAAGGAGAAAGACGACAATTCCAAAGACTGTTTCTACGAGCTCCTCTAAGAAACATATGAGCAGTGCCCTAGACACGACGTGAAAATCGTTCTTGGCGATTTTAACGCAAAACAGAGGACATCTTTGAAAATACAATCGGTAAGCATAGCCTCCATGACAAAACCTCCGAAAACGGACTGAGGCTAATCGATTTTGCTGCGGGGCAAAATCTTGTTGTAAGAAGTACACGCTTCCCGCATCTCAAAATTCATAAAGGTCTGGCGATCCCCAGATCAATCATGATACTTTTCCAGTGTGTTAGATGTCCGAACTTTCCGAGGGGCCAACTTTCACTCGGACCACTACCTTGTTGTAGCCAAGGCACGAATGAGGATATCTTGTTCACGACCTGCACGAACGAACGCTGTGAAGAGATATGACATCGGAAAGCTACAATCGCAAGAGATTGCCAAATGCCAATGCCTTTTCCAATCGAGTTTCCCTCCAACTATCCTTGAAACCCATACCGCCAGCATTAAACGTTGAAGACCAGTGGCAGCAATGCCAAGAAGCCACCAGAGCCGCTGACTCTGAGGTTCTGGGTTTTACTAGGCCCCCAAAACGAAACCCATGGTTCGATGAAGAATGCAGGGAGGCAAATGCAGCCAAACTAAAAGCACGGCAAATGTAATGCAAAAACGAACGAGGGCTGCTTATGATCAGTATAACGAGATTTACAAGGAGAAAAGAGGGGAAGAACACCGATTTCTCAAAAAGAAAAAGAAGCAGCATGAGAATCGCTCGTTTGAGGAAATAGAGAGATTACATGACAGGAACGAGATTCGGAAGTTTTACCAAATAGTAAAAAGATCTTGCCACGGTGCGGTGGCAAACCCCGAACTCAAGCCTGTAAAGACCAGCAGGGAAACATAGTTATAGAGTCACAGTCGCTAATGAGGATCTGCAAACTTAAATCAAATAAGACTGCAGGTGCAGATGGCCTTGATGCCGAACTTTTCAAGGCAGCTGGAGACCAGTTGGAAAGGAGCATGCACCAGCTGAACTGCATGATATGGTCGGAAGAAAGCATGCCCGATGAATGGAACCTGAGTATCGTATGCCCGATCTTAAAGAAGGGAGACCCTCACAATTGCGCCAATTCAGAGGGATAACTCTTATAAGATCTTGTCTGCTGTTATAATAAGTGAAAGTCTGAAACCCCAAACGTTAACACCAGAGGAACAGTCTTTCAAAAGTCTGTACAATTACTCGCCTACGCAGACGATATTTCCTAGCAAGTTTGGAAAACTGGCGGAGTGAATGCAATATTCCCGGAGTAGATTTGGAAAAAAGAAAATTTGTTTTTTTTTTTCCTTAAAAAAATGTTTATTTTAGGGTGGGCTATGTAAGGGTTTGCTTCCACGTTATAGGTTATTTTGACAAGAACAGCTGCTTCCCGCCGTTACTAACTTATGACAGGTAGTCATACGTCATACCTCTGATGAATGCTCTTCTTGTTTTTAATGAGACTGATGACATGGACTAAGACGACCTCTGGTCCATGCAGCATGGCGTGTCATTCCACACACCGCAATCAACCCTCAAACTGCAATCACTCTAAACCGCCAACTCAAGTTGGCGGTGTTATTGACCGCCCCGGTGTTGCAATTCTACCTCTTTCTACCATTTTTTTGTATGAACTGCGAAAGACCGTTGTAATGTCAAGAACTCGAAAACTGTTGAAGCACGTATCAACTTTCGCGAACTTGAAAAATAAGTTGAAAGAATTACAGTGCTATGAAAATCACCTCATAAAAAGGTAGATCCTTGACATACGAAAGGCCGCTAGACTCTACGAGTTTTGTTGCACCTATTATTGTTTTTTCCATTTACTTATTTATAATATCAATTTCAAATTCACGGTTGTCTAGAGTTTAGGTATCCAAAATCTGGGAAAAGGGAAGCAAATCCCGAAAAAATCGGAGCTTCTAAGTAGATTTTATCTCTTCAAAAGCGGAGCAAATTTCCTCCGATCGGGGTTATCACGTTTTCGGCCCATTCACCATAGGGCAGCAAACCAAAATCCTTCCGTAAAATCTTTCATAAAATGGATGGGCATAGTTCCAATTGTTGCGCGCGATGGCGGATGCACTCATTCTGGTCTTTTTAGATACTCTGTTCAACTCTCGAACTCTAGATTACTCCTAACGTGTTCAAGAGCTGCATGATGGAAATCCGTTGTTTTTGTCTTTGCTACTGGATTGCTAAAGGATTAAGCCTACGAGACTGTTTAAACTATTCCGCTGATTTACACCGAATTTAGCTTTCCTTTTTTGTTAGTGTTGCGCTTTATTAGTAATTTGTGATGTGGTCATAATTTCGAGTAAGCATTTAACTGAGAGTACATTGCAGTGCTGCGCCCTGTGCAACAAGAGCAAGAGCTAACAATAGAGGATTTTATTTATTAGTCCAGAACAGTAAACTCAGCCGTCAAAATATTAGAATTTTTTTTTCTCTATATCAATGACATCTTAACGCCCGAACTCTTTTTCTCTTGGAACACGTCCCCAGTGTCGAAATAAAACAACGGGATAACAAACTCAGTTTAGGATACGGCTGTCATGTGCAGTCTCAGTTTTGTGCTTCATTCGGATCTTTCAATTCAAAATTGAAAAACAAAATAACGTATTTTCGTAAAAGGACTCGCCTTTTATTACTTTACAGTCAATGCAGTCAATCAGGCTTCCATTTAAAACCTCTTAACAGTTTATAAATACAGCCCAAGAGCAAAGTTTTCAGATTTTTATCTACATATTCCACTACACAAGTCAAACATAGACTTGAAGAACGTTACAAAAGTCAGAAAACAAGAGGTAGTTAATTTTCGAAATGAAATTACCCTTCAAAGTCAATGATACTGACCTTGGCTGTACGATTGTTTTTGTATCTATGCAGTTTAATTTTGTTTCAATCCAGCAATCCACTTTGAGACTATGGATGTAATTCAAATGCTTTCAATTTCCAGCACTGCATGTGGGTAATTTGTTGTTTGGCCATCAATTTTCTTTGAATGTCCTCACAAGAGCGAATTGATTGCCAGACTCTTTTATTTCCTTACATTCTGATTATCGCGTACCCCTAGAGATGAATCATGAATGAAAGTTATAGCGATTTGAAAGGACCTTTGAAAACTAAGTTCTTTTTTTGAACATTGTGATTGTTATTACGTTCACCTTAACGACAAACTTCATATACACATATCGAAGACGGTTTTTATTCACATATCAGAATGCAAAGACATAACACCAATACTCTGTGCTGTCCAAGTGCAAAGACACAGCCAGATTGAAGGTTCTGGATAAATGATCGGAATGTCTTGGAAAGAAAACCGAGTTCAAATACAGGCTTTGATAGAGCAAAAGAGAGAGCCAGAGGGAATATTATGGACCGGTCTGTACCAGTGCTGGCGATAAGAAATTGTTGTTATTTTATTATTTTGAAGCCTTCTTCCATCTGCTTCGTTGCTGTTTGGTGCCATCTTCGTGTAACTATTCACGATCGAACTATTAGCAAAGTTCCGCGGGAGTAAATTACATGAGGTTGAGGTAAGCGCGGAAGATGTACCTGCAGATATAAGATACATACTCGCAAGTTGTTGTTTCAGGAATACGACCAGTGGCGTGCCGAAAAGGGTCTTTTTTTTACATTAGTTTTGAGTCAAAAAGAAGAAATGAGACAATTTTCGTATGTATTCAAAATAAG
The DNA here is from genome assembly GCA_949752695.1 of Melanostoma scalare. NCBI lineage: Eukaryota > Metazoa > Arthropoda > Insecta > Diptera > Syrphidae > Melanostoma > Melanostoma scalare. The sequence goes on from OX456985.1 coordinate 56,865,243, forward strand.
ATGGATTTTTTTTCGATTTTTGGAAAAATTTAAGCCTTTAAAGTTCCCATTTTAAATTTGCGGCTCATTTAAATGGTTGCTACAAGCTAAAAATTCAAAATTTCTCATTGCAATTTCAGGGAAGTTTTGTACTTTAAGTCAGTTGTAGACTCACAAAGTCATATTGCAATGCCTGCAGAATTTTCGTAGGATGGCATAAGCGGTGGGATGATTCTTGGCAAAACTTCAAATATCTGTCGTAAGTCGTAGTGTATTGCGATCCCTTTGAGGTCAATATATTTTTGACACCGTTAAAGACGCTGATAAAGAAGAAAGCTAACAGGAGTCAAATTCATCGGGTATCGATTTTTCTTTCATTCAGATCAGATAATGCGGATGATCTCCATTGATGAGATCAAGTCTCATCTTAGGTGGACATCACAGTTCGATGTGAACATGTGCCTCACTTTAAGTCGGTTGTCTTCTTCCACTTGATTGCCCCACTTGAGACGAGGTCTTTCCCTTTTCAAAATCTCATCGAGTCGGAGCATAGATGTCTCCACACATTGTCTTCACAAGATCAAAAAATATTTGTTTCTCAATTGCTTTCTCAGCCCAAAGAAGCAACGATTGGTTAGAGTTATTCTCCGTTTGATCTCCGCACTGATGTTGTTTTCCGTGTCTATAGCGAATCCTAGGTAGACGAAGTCCTGTACTACCTCGAAGTTATGTCTGTTTGTTATGACGTTTTGTCCAATTCGTCGATGTTCGGTGTCCTTGATGACAACATATTCTTAGTTTTACCCTCATTAACCATCAAAACCCAATTTAGCCGCTTCTGTTTCAGTGCTCGCGAAAGCAGCTATGACATCACGCTTTTTTCTTCTCATTTCGTCAATATTATCTGCGTAAGGAATAACTCTACGGACTTTTGAAAGATTGTTTCGCTGGTGTTGACGTTTGATTTTTGTACAATCTTTTCAAGTATAAAGTTAAAGAAATCGCATGACAATTTGTCGCCTTGTTCAACGCCTTTTCCAACATCAAAAGTCTCGGTGAGTTCTCTACCGACCTTGACGGAGCACCATGAATTCTCCAAAGTCATCCTGCATAGTCATACGAGTTTTGCAGGAATGCCGAAACTAGACACGGCTCTGTACAGATCGTCTCTGCAAATACTGTCAAACGCATAGCCTTAAAATCGATAAAAATATGGTGTATATCGATATTATATTCTCGGGTTTTTTCCAAGGCCTGCCCTTATGTAATAATTTGGTCTATTGTGGACTTCTCTTTTCTAAAACCAGATTGATAAGGATCTATCAAGTTGTTGACATGGGGTTTCAGACGTTCACATATTACAGCAGACAAGATCTTATAAGCGACGCTAAGGAGGCTTATTCTTCTTTAATTGGAAAAACTGTGAGGTTCTCCTATTTTTGGGATCAGGCATACGGTTCCATTCATCGGACATACTTTCTTCCGACCATATCATGCAGATCATCTGATGCTCCTGCTCAATTGATCTCCTTTTGCCTTCAAAAGCTCGGCTTCAAGGCCATCTACACCTGCAGTCTTTTTTGATTTAAGTTTCAATATGGCATGTTTAACATCTTCTATGTCGGGAGGACGGGATTCTTGATCATCATCCACACTGAATGGGGCAATCTGCCTGACAGCGAAATTTGTGTTCTCATCGCCGTTAAGCAGTTTGCAGAATTGATCTTTCCAGATCGTCAGTAGCGACTATGACTCCAGAACTATGTTTCCCCGCTGGTCTTTCCAGGCTTGAGTTCGGAGCTGTGCCAACCTGGCAGGATATTTTTACCTTTTGATGAATCTTACGAATCTCGTTCCTGTCATGGTACATCTCAATTTCCTCAAACGAGCGCTTCTCATGCTGCTTCTTTTTCTTTTTGAGAAATCGGTGTTCTTCCCCTCTTTTCTCCTTGTAAATCTTGTTATATAGATCGTAAGCAGCCTTTGTTCGTTTTACATCAGCATTTGTGCTTTTTGTTTGGCTGCATTTCCCTTCATCGAACCATGGGCTACGTTTTGGTGGCCGAGTGAAACCCAGAACCTCAGAGGCAGCGGTTCTGATGGCTTGTTGGCATTGCTGCCATTGGTCTTCAATGCTTGATGCTGGTGGCATACGATAGATGAGAAGGAGAAGACAGGCAATCTCTTGCGACTGTAGCTTTCCGACGTCATATCTCTTCACAGCGTTAGTTTGCGCGAGTCGTGAACCAGATATCCTCATTCGTACCTTGGCTACAACAAGGTTGTTGTCCGAGTCAAATTGGCCCCTCGGAAAGTTCGGACAACTAACACACCGGAAGAGTGTTATGATTGATCTGGGGATTGCCATGTACCTTTATGAATTTTGAGATGCGGGAAGCGTGTACTACTTACAACAAGATTTAGGCCTGCAGCAAAATCGATTAGTCGGAGTTTTTGTAATACAGGTTATGCTCACGGATTGTATTTCCAAAGATGTCCTCCTTTCCTGCTCATATGTTTTTCAGCTCGTGGAAACAGTCTTTGGAACTCTCGTCTTCCTCTTCTGTGTTGGCGTGGGCGCAGATTAGGCTAGTATTGGCAAACTTAGTCCTGATGCAGATGGTCAATATACGCCCATTATCTGGATTTTAGCTGAACACCTTAACCCTGAGTTTACCTCTAACGACAAATCTGCACTAAAATTAGCGTTGATTCTGTTGTCTGTAGCAGTCGTCATAGCAGATGTAGCAGTTTTTTATTTTCCTTATACGCGTCTAATGAATCACACTTCCTAGATGGTGGTTATATCTGCTTCGTAGTCTAGGGCGTCCGCTGATTCTTCGTCGGCACTAATCCGTTTGGTGTTCTCACGTTCCACGTGCAGATCTAAAAGTCTTTGTTCTCCTTTCGTTTGCTTGGGTCCTCAACTGTGAAATCATTTTTGTTATCCGAAGTAGCTGTTTCAAGAGTTTCAGCTTTTTTGACTGCTGAAGTTCCCTGTTGATTTTGTAAATCGAATTCATCCGCTGTGACATTCACTGAGATTCTGGCAGCCAGTCATTGCTCGCAGAGCATTATAGTGCTAATCTTTTTCCTCTTCGGCCCTTTGTCAACATTCGTACTTACTAGTTTGGCGGGGCACTTCCGGTTGAAGAGAACCAGTACTCATAGTGGCTACCTTTGATAAGAACTATGAGTTGCAATATCTGGATGCCTGCCGCCAAGTTGACACCATTCAGAGCCTTCCCAAATAGTACATGCCCAACCACCAAGCTGACAAACGTCATTAGTGCAAATAGAAATTTTTATACCTGCGCTCCCTTGGGAGTTTACCTGCCCCAAACCTTAAAAAGAACCATCCTTGGACCAAACTATATCTAGGTACTATAAAAGTTTTATAACAATCCGTTGGGTGGTTAAGGAATCTATGCCGGACATACGAACATACAATAATCCATTTTTTTCGTTCTAACCTTCAAAATCATAATAAAGTTCTACCCGACTAAATATTGCGAGAGAATATGAAAGATGCTTCGATGTTATGGCAATTAATACGTTAAATAAATTGCCAAAACATTTTCTTTAGTTACTTTCAACATTTCCGAAAAAATTCTAAAAGAGAAGAACTATCCACCCTCCTACGCACTCGAGCTTCATGCTTCAACCATCGAAACACCCAAAAACAATTTCAAAATCTACACCACTGCCTTCACCACTTACACTATCAGATACATTTTTGTATTCGTAAAGAAACTGGTAAGACAACACTGACTGACAACGCCGCCAATTGAACGTCTAACTAACCCAACCAGTCTTCATATTGAATTCAAACGACCAGCAAGCATAGCGCGACTCGCGGTAAATCACAACGCGATACAATTGAAAAGAAAACCTCAACTTGCGTCTGATATTGTTCCACCTGTTCGTACCATCATTCAATTCATTTAACATCACATCTATCCATCCCAACCTCTCGTAGGTTTGAATTTAAAAAAAAAAAAGTATCTCCGACGATACACCGTCGACGTTTGTCGTTATAATTGTAATTACTCGTTGCTACTTACAAGTTAATAGGAGGCTTCCTGTGCCGCATCAAGAATCAGCGCTTTTGTGTTTATTTATTTCGCGTTAGCATTGTTTTTAATCGCGGAGTAATAAAAATATAGTCAGTTGTGCGGTTGTGTGAGGTAGTGGTAGTGATTGATTTTTGTTTATCAAGAATTAAAAAATAAAAATCATTGAAAGTAAGAAGTTGCAAGCTAATTAATTTTAATTAAAGGATTTGTCTAAGGAATTTTGACTAATTAACTGGGATTACACTCGAGACTACAAGCGCTGCATATTTGGATTAACTCATAGCGACATAGAACAAAAAAGGTGAGCCACTTGTTTTGTTTTTTCTAAGACAATTGTAAACAGAGTTAATTGGCATTCTGTGCGCGGGGTAATTTGTGTTTCTCGAACGCGATGTAAGATCACCCGAATGATGGGTCATCAAGTGAGGTCATCCTAATTACCGGTGTCATGCTTGAGATGGCGCGAGTAAATATTTGAGCTCTGCTTGCGAAACCATGTACCAGACACCTACGAACACAGATTTAAAATCCTTTTAAGGCCCACCGATCTTTTTTTTCTCTCAACGAGAAGTTAAGACGCAAAAAGATGGTAAGTTGATCACTGATCACGTCTCAAGCCGCACCCATATACTACACATACTTTGTAAGGAGGTTTACCTGCCTTCGTTTTTGCAATGACGTGAGCGATGCCAAAAAATAAAAGATTTTCAAACTAAGTTATGCGACGGAGATTTGTATTTGAAATTAAATCAAAAAAGGGGTGTCGCGCCTTGTGGGACTTTAACGTGGGCCATAAAATATTGAATTTTGATCAACGCGATATATAGGTACACATAATATTCTGGAGACTGAGAGAATATCGTGAACAGAAAATAACTTTTGGTAATGCTAATTAATGCTTATCCATCCATGGTTTATTGACTTGATATTTTTCTGTTGTGTGCTTGAGAACTTTTTTGGATCTTAAAATCGAATGGATAGTAGAAAATGAATTAATAAATACTTGATTAAATTACAGAGATCTAATAGGAGAAAGTCACCGGAAATATTTGAATAGGAAAATCGATTTGAATTTGTTAAGCCGGGGCACCTTTCTCCAAGCTTTTGTATGGGTTTTGAGACAATTTAGATAAAAGATTTTAGTTACTTTCGGCGTTTTTTCTGGGAGTAGATTCGGTATGGTCAACAATGGTTTTGGTTGTTCCAATCAGGAACAATTGAGTCACTGTTTGGTGATTATGAGTATAGTAGAAACAATAGTTTTTGATTTTAATTGTTTTGCCTACTGGTCCAAGCTTTTTGGAAAGGTGTTCGGATATGGTGCAATTAACGTTTATGGAACCAAAGAAATGTTAAAAATAAGGAGTGTCAAAAGAATACATTTTGAAGCAAGCAAAAATGGTTGCTTACATTTGCTCGAGTTCGGATTCTTCAACGAATTTTTGTACAAACGATGCCGATGTCTGTCAGGAATAAATTAGGTTAGTTTAAAGAGGCTGTTAACTCTGTCAGGAATGGTTTACCTAAAAATATAAAACTGCATGACGAAAAATGGAGCACAAGGGACATTGCAAGGTCTTCCACTCAAATTTTTCAAGTTGATGTTTCAAAAGACGAGTATTTTTAGGGGGATCATCGAAAGTTTACTTTTAGATTAGATTTAGATTTAGATGAATCTTTATTGGTACTAAAAAATAACATCGGTACATGTTATGTGCATGGCTTATAAGCCGTCTGCCGGTAAACTTAAAAATGATCTTGAAGAGATAACAATTTTAGTTTATTTAAAATAAAAATTATAATTTTGTGAATTTATCTTTTCTTGTACATAATTTAAAGGAAAAAAGGTTAAATTAGTTATACAAACACAAATAGAATGCAAAAATAGTTTATTATTTAATAAAAATATAAATTTATTTAATAAAATATAAAAAAAGAGAAAAAAGGAATTTAACATCGAAAAACAATGATTTTAAAGAAAAGGAAAAAAGAAAGAAGCAAAAGAAAAAAGAGAAATGCAAAGGGGAAAAATATGTTCGGGTTTCAATAGTTAAAGTTTGATTTTAGTTTAGCTAAAACAAAATTAAGTTGTGTGTATTACTCACGACAAATCCAAATAAGTATTTTTGTAGTTCTTTGCATGTGAAATATATCCTACCAGCTACTTCCAACCATACTCTCCATTCAAAATGCTTTGACTTTCTTCTAAAGTTAGAGAACTCTTATTAAAATAGAGTCGCCGTATTTCTTGCAAAATAGGACAAACAGCTAGAAAATGAAAAATGTCTTCGTTTTGCCTAAGATTACACAGTGAACAAGTAGGATTAATATCTGTTCGATATGTTCTAAAATTAAGTTCTAGAATTTCCGTTCTAATTTTAAAAATAAGACTCATATCGGAGATAGAAAGGTCTCTTCTAAAATAATTATTCTCTCGTAGATTCAGATTTAAATTTCGATAAAAAATCCTGGAAGAAGATTCCCTCGCTCTTTCAATATGGGTTTGGTATAAACTTTCGTCTGTCACTTTAATACATTCATACAAAATACTTCGCCAATCTTCTACGTTATTTAGACTCAAGCTCATAGGAATATGATGTGCCGAAGCGAGATCTAGCCAGTTTTTGAAAGGAGTATAACCACAGCGAAGAGAAACTAACAGTAATTTTTTATGCAGATTGGTGCTGGGTCTTTTCATTATTTTGGACAAGAAATCTGCGCTAGCTTTCAAATTTTTTAAGTATATTTGTGGTAGACCGGACTCTACATAAATAGCGTAGCTGGGAGTATTTGCAGGTAATTTAAATATTTTTTTAAAAAAGTATCTCTGGATTGTTTCCATTTCTTCCATCCATTGGTATCCGTACACTTCATTGCCATAGCAGAAGCAGCTATTTATTGTGGCATCAAATACTTTGAACTTTAAAGTCGAATCAACAAAGGATTTCGCAAAAAACTGAGACCACATAGTATTGATTGCTACTTTAGCAACTGCCAGTTTTTCTTTTATGTGAGCCTTAATACTCAGATTGTGTGAGATTACGAAACCGAGATATTTAAATTGATCCACAACTTCAAGATTGCTACCGTCTAGTGTGCAGATCCTTAAATTTCTATCGGAACGACTTTGAGATCTAAAAACCATAAACTTAGATTTGGTAGAGTTAATTTTGAGGTCCCATAGATCACAAAATTTTTTTAGTTTATTTATTTGCAGTTGAAGTGTCATCGGGTCATTAGCAAAAATAACCAAATCATCAGCATATAACAGCAATTTCACAAATACATCTCCAAAAAATAATCCCCCTGGTTGATTATTCGCAATGTCGTTGATAAACAAAGCGAACATTAAGGGGCTTAAGACACATCCTTGTCAAACGCCCGATTCGGAACTAAATTGTCTTGATTAGTTTTCACCACACATACTGTTGCAGACATATTAAGTAGGAGATGTTCGTAGACCCTTATGAATTTAGTTGACACCCCAATTACTGACAGTTTATAAAGCAGTGACCTTCTATTAATGGTGTCAAATGCCGCTTTAAAATCTACAAAAAAATGTATATAAAGGTTTTTTTATCAATAAAGCGCCTGGCTATGGTAGTAAGTGCAAAAATGTGGTCTATAGTAGTTGAGAGATTAGCTTGAAAGCCATTGAGTGAAAAACTTTCTCAAGGAGCATAGTACCGAAATTCCTCTGTAATTTTCAGGTTGATTTGGGTCACCTTTTTTAAAAATAGCAGATATTTTAGCCAAGCGAAAACAACTGGGAAAAGATTCCTCATGAAACATTCTATTCAAAATATTTAAAATGGGTTCTAAGAATTCAGGCGTGGAGTTCTTGTAAAATTCTATTGGGATACCATCTGCTCCTGGCGCTTTGTTATTTTTCATTTTGTTGAGTGATTCAAGTAACTCAGGCATTGTAAAAGTCGAATCTAACTCAGGGATGCTTGTGTGTGGCAGAGCAAAACTAACAGTATTCTGGGTTGGGTCTAGAAGCAGAAGGTTTTCAAAATGTGAGGCGAGTTGATCCACATTGATGTTATGAGAGACCGGCTTACTACGCCCTCCCAAAACACGCACATTACACCAGAACTTTTTAGAGTCTCTACAATTGATAAGGTCTTTAGCCGCTTTCTTAAGGTACAATTGTTTTTTATTATTGCATAAGTCCTTATAAATTTTGTTATGCTGCAAATAAAGATGTTTGAAAGCATCATTATTTGAGTCTCTAAAAAGTTTTAAGAAACGAAAAGATTTAGTTCTGGCTTTCCTGCATTCCTCATCATACCATTTCGACTTTGACCACGGTGACGCGAGACGTTTATTTTATTGTAAAGCGTACGCCATAGTGAAATACAACGTCAGTCAATCGACCGCTAAATCTACACTTTCAAGACTATGAAATTTTCCATCAACAAACCGCACATTTGCAGTTGTATAACTTCACAACTGCGTACTTGGTGGGGTCTTCAATCTTGAATGAATTGTGTGACATTGGCATAGACCTTGCCATTCAATGTAGTCTCAAAGAAATAAGTCTGAAGACGTTAAGTGAGAAGATCTCGGTGGCCACACGCACCCAGGAAGATGTTCACACAAATAGCGATGGCAAGTAGTATCGTTCGCCGCGTTCGGCGTCGTCCACATAAATGTTTTCCAATTCCGACTCACAAGCTCATTAATCAATGTTCGATAGCGCAATCCCTTCACCGCAACAGTTGCTACAGAAAAAGTAAGGTCCATTGACCCCGCCATCAATAACACCACACATCACAAGCTTTGATTAGAACACCAATTCAACAATTACTGGTCAGATAGGCTTCATGAAGATCCAACATTGCTATAATTTTGCGAATTGTTCACCGTTTTTGTAATGAATTTTAGTATTTTCAATGCGTTGTTAAAGCGCATATGGTTTCTATAAATGAAATCGTTCAAGAACCTATTGCATAAGCTATCTCGAGAACACGTATGTAACGGGTGTTTTTTTTAGAGGTATAGAACTTTAAGTTGGCAACACTTTTTTAACTGGCGTCCATTTTGTTAACTGTCAAGTGATTTATGATTAGTTTGGTTTGGCATTTCAACATGAATAGACTGACGCCTGAACAAAGCTTCCAAAGTGTGCAAAATTATTTTGAAAATCATAGCCTTCGATTCCGATTTTCAAAAGCGAATTTTGTTTAACAATAGCCGCGTTTTATTATCACAATGATCCATTCCGGATCAGATCTTGATAATAAAACAGCTTTAGATCATCATATTTCCAGTTGGAAGCTGTGAGAGACTCGCTCTCTCAACTGACATTTCAAAAGAGTTGCAGAGTTGCCCTACGAACTTTTTTTCAATGGTTAATTTTTTGTTCTTTTTTTTTAGGGAAAAATGATATTCATCCACTTTGTCAAATATATATTTTTTTGCACTAATTCTTATTAATTTCACGAATATATGTTTTGTTTTGTAAAACTTTTTCATTATGTCGTATATTATACAAAAAAGAATAAATGTGAAGTTTCTCGGTATCTATCTAAAATATATTTCATTTCACACAGATAAAAATGTTCATGTGGCAATACTGTTGTTATTGGAAATATTGGAAATGATACCAACGTTTCAATGGAAAGTCTCCTCTTATGTGAAATAGAAGAACTAATTTTTAGATCACAAAAATAGATCCAACTAAAAAGCAAGATTTCGCTTTGTTGTTGTAACGCTAATAAACCCATGATCTGATCCGGATCAGATCAATAATAAAACGCGGCTAATAAAGCTCACTTTTGGTTGAATGGATACGTGATTAAACAAAACTGCCGAATTTGGAGTAATGATAATCCTCAAGTGTATGTTGAGACACCGTTACATCCAGAAAAACTGACGTGGCGTGGTGTGCTTTATGGGCTATAATTGGTCCGTACTTCTTTGAAAACGATGCTGGCCAGAACGTCACAGTCAATGGTGACCGCTATAGAGCGATGATTACTGACTTTTTCGTTCATCAATTGAGTACCCATGATGTGCAGGAGTTGTGGCTTCAACAAGACGGCGCCACATGTCACACAGCACAGCTTGTGCCACAATTGTTTTATTGAAGGAAACGTTTGGTGACCGCATGGTTTCAAGTTTCGGACCCGTGAATTGGCCTCCAAGATCGTGCGATTTAACGCCGCTTGACTATTTTCTGTGAGGATATGTGAAGTCGCTAGTCTACGCCGATAAGCCCGAAGCGATTGACCACTTGGAGGGCAATATTCGGCGCGTTATTGCCGATATACGGCCACAAATGTTTGAAAAAGTCATCGAAAATTAGACCTCCAGATTAGACTACGTCCGAGCCAGCCGTGGCGGTCATATGCCAGAAATTATATTTAAATTATAATGCCAAAAGATTGTCTTCCGAATAAAGTAAATTTCATATCAATAAAAAAAATCGTCTTTGTTTTATTTCATTTCAAATTTCTATACCTCTAAATAAAAACTTTCTATACCTCTAAATAGAAACTTTCAAAATATTTTTGCCAAACAATTGGAATTCATTATTTTCGATTTTCATTGTAATAAAGTACTCAGGCCACTCGAACAAAACAAACTCAAGGAGATGCAGCCTTGAGAGTAGCTAGCGAAGAGTTGACTTCTTCCTCTCGACATTCGCATTTTTTGACAGCTACACTCAAGTATACACACTTTTTTATAACCTTCGGAGATAAGCTCGCAGAATTTCAACAGAGTTCGTATTTTGCAAGTAGCTTTCTGAGGGTCAAGATATGAAAACAAAACGAAGGGGCAAGCGTTGAAGCGAGGAATTGGCAATTTTTCCGACAGCAACTTCATGCCCAAGGGTATTGCCTTTCACGAGGAATTGGCAAGTCCTCCGTTAGTATTCATTGCCATGAAAAGCGCTTTCTCGATTAGCCGTTCGGAACCGGCAGAAAATTGTAGGTCCCCTCCATTTCCTCACAAGGCATGGTTGTGAGAAATGCGCTAGGCCCAAGGGATCCTCGCTCTGTTGCGCCACCCTATTTATATATTTATTTTAACTTCATGCCCAAGGGTTTTCTCGATCAGACGTTCTTAATCATCAAAAAACTGTAGGTCCCTTCCATTCCCTCACAAGGTTTGGTTGAGTGAAATGCATTTGGTTGTTCCCTCTGTTGATTTCTACTTAAAATGAAACCTCTATTGGAAGACAGCTCTCATGCGAACTATATGTATATGCATGGTTCTTTGAGCCTATTTAGGTTAATCATTTGAACCTTAAATACTCTATGAGTAACATAATTGCTGCCAATGTGAACCTGCTTTGCTTTGAAACATCCGAACTTGATGTCACAGATGGCTTAAGAGAGAAGAGTTGGGCCAGCGAGACCACTTAATTCTGCTTCACTTCAAGTTGTAACTTTAGTTGAACATAAATCCTTTTGCAAGATTTTGGACGATGTTTCAAGTTTTCCTCTAACGATAAAGTTTTTAGAGGATGACGTTCCTAGATATTGGCTTGATGTTTCCTTGGGATCTGCTAGACCTTCGTCTTTGACTAACGAGCATATGTGATATTGGTTTCTTTTCTTTCTCGATATATAAAACAGTTCTGAATCGCTCAAGCCTCTTCTCCGAACTATTTGACTTCCCTTTTTGTGTTATTGTGGTTTTGGATATCCTCAACGTTTTGTTTGTTTGAATTATAGCCTCCGTTGACTATTTTTTGCTTTAAAATACCTCATCTTCCTTTGGTTTATAGCTGACCTTAACTCTTCCTTGCTCCATATGGAAGATCTCAAAGTAGTTTTCCAAACTAATGCTCGAACCGAAATACAAAGTTTACAATAACAATAATAAATTAACAGGGAAAGTAGTCAGAGAGTAGAAGCAATTAAGGGCAAAACGAACTATTAGCCCATTTTGCCCCACTACCACAGAGCAGGTGATTCAGAGAGTCAATTCGTACATCCTTTGCCTGAAACACCCTCAAATTATTTCTGTGGTGAAAACAAAAGTTGCGTCTCATTCGAATTACTGACTACCATTCAGAATGAGTGACTTTATCCAGCTACAACTAAGTTTCTTCATTTCCGCTTTTTTAAAGTACTTTTAACTTTTAAGTTTTCTATATTCTCCACTGCGACAAACGCAAAAATATCGTAAGAACGTATTGCTTAAATTTATTTCGAACCAACTAGGTTTTCCGGTGTTCCATTAGTTATTGAGCTTGTGAACAAAGTGGCACTACCTTGCCGCAGTTCACTCTCTGGTTCTACTCTAATATATAATGATAGAGCAATACGTGACTGAATTTTATTATATATATAATAACTTACATCTAATGCCTTTCGGCCTAAAGATACAATCTATATTTCAACCTATAACTGATATTGTGAACTAAGAAAATTTAAAAAACTTAGTTTCTTTGATCATTTTTTGGTTTTTCTTAAAAATAATTACAACTTAAAACTACTTAAAACTAGAGCAGCCACAGTAGCTTTTTTTTGGTTTTGTGTTTTATGATTTTTGTTTGTATATTTTCTATGCTTTTGGATTTTCGATGCCGCTTTTAGTTTTAAAATTTTTTTTGGTTTTATTAATTTTTTACTATTTATTTTTTTTTTTTTTGATTTTCGACGCCGCTTTATTTTTATAATTTTTTTGGACTTTTGTGTATTTTTTTATTTTGTTTGGTTTTACAATTTTTTTTCGTTGCCACTGTGCCCACCCCCTATACCCTACGTCTTACACACTAAACCTTTCCAAGCCAGACATTGGCGACTCGCTATCAGTAACATTTTCAATATGTTGCTCAGACAACCACCAGAATAGTTTGACGTTTTAATAACGTCCCGTCGATCGCGATCTGAAACCGCCCTACTGAACCGGAGGAGCTCTTCAACTTCTACGCCTACTGCGGCGACGCGACGTCACAATTGTAAAGGAGCCGTCGTTCCACGGACTTACGGCAGGAGTGGTAGATTAACGGAATCGCCAATCTGTCATGAATCAAACCTATCATGTCAAAATAGAGGAAAGCCTCCGGTGGGACAAATACACTGAAACGTGTTCTCTCCATATATTCTCTATGTTGGGGTAGTAAGCCCCAAATATCAGGCCATTGTTCGAGGACATCGCTCTTGCAGTGTGACCCCGAGTCAGTTTTTTCATGAAATTGTCGATTCTGTTTATTTGAGCCCCATTGTAAAGGACCCCATTAGGATAATATTTTCTATACTCCGACTCTGGTGTTCTGTGCAATCCAAGACAGGTACGCAGACACTGTCTCTCAAACACCCCAATCTTTTCCATCTGAGACGCTGAAACATTGAACCACACAGGGCATCCATAGGCAATCATCGGCCTTATGAGGGCCATGTAGCAAATCACCTTCACTCTGCTATCAAGTTGACTGCTGTGAAACAGTCGCCTCGTCAGAACAAAAGCTCCTCTAGCCCTGGCCAGAGCCGCATCCATATGTTTGTTAAAATATAGATACTGATCTAGCCAGATGCCGAGGTACTTGGCTACTACTTTGTTTGGCAGTGGGTTACCATGCAGATCAACGATCAATAGCTTGCGCCAGTTCTTTCTCGTATCCCATGAGGCCCGAGCCAACGGGGTTCTAAACACAATTGTTTCCGATTTCTGAAAGTTGATTTTCAACTTCCAGTCATCACAATTTTGCTGTTTCTTATCGAAGTCACGCTGCAAAAGTATTCTGATGACTTCGATCTTTGGACATTTTCTGTACGCAATAAGGTCGTCGGTGTACGCTATAGCATTGTGAAGAGAACCAATTAGATCGCCAGTGAGCCCCCTGTTGTAGACCGTTCTTTATTTTAAAAGTTCTGGTAGAAGTTATATTGCAACTTTTCACAACGAACGTTCTACCATGAAGCATGTCATTCTTTATAAGTCGTCTAACCAAACGGTATCGAAAGCCTTCTCCAAGTCAACCAGACATGCACCCGTACACTGCTTTTTAGCTTTGTTCCATTGAATATCAGATACTAGTTTAGACGCGGCATGTATGGATGGTATCATGGCCCGCCTAAAAACCGAACTGATTTTCTGGAATAATATGTTTGTGTATATGTCCGCCGCTTCCAAAGGGAGGTTTCGCAGCACAACATAGGGTATGCCGTCGACTCCTGCTGACTTCTTTTTCTTTATTTTGTGAAAGATGTCCTCGAGGTCCATCTTAGAAACGATAGCATTCACTCACTCGATCATTGATGCGGTAATTCGACCAATGGTTATTTTGCTTTGGTTTCTTAGTGGGATAGAAATTTAGGCTAGCAGCGCTGTTTGCATTGAGTAGTTATTCTGTCATCTGACTTATCTTTAGTTTGGGTTGCCTTTCCATCGTGCATTCTCAGCGTGACGAGAGTTTTTAAAAATCACTAAAATTGCCGGTTTGATCTTCGTAGTCATTTTCTTAATCGATTTGTCTCTGGAAGCGGCAGGCGATCAAATAAAGCACCTAACGTTACTTTAGTTAAAAAAGTGAAGCATATTTTTATTTTAACTTTAGTTTTCCCGTCCAAAGCCCCGTCGCGTCCGTCGGTCAGCGTCGTTTTAAGGGCACTGTCGCACCTAGAGGGTTGAAAAAATTGTTTTGAAAAAAATATTTATTAAAGTTCAACATCTGGAAAATATCTCCAGAAATTTTCAAGTCGATCTGACGAATAAGTTCTGATTAAAGTTGGCGCCTTTCGTTCGAGTCAGTGCCACTTGGTGAGTGAACTTCTGAACACGATACTACAAAGCTTACCTACGAACTTACCGACAACTTTTAGCAAGCAGATGTAGGCAGCATATTGTATAGAGTGGCGACGGTTAAAGTTAGTGCATTTACGTAGCCGTGTAGTAGTGAAAAAAGTCGATCGTTACGAAAAAAAATTTAATGCGACTTTCTCAAAACCACTTTTTGAAGTCGGTGACCGCGATAACTCAAAAACGGTTCAACCGATCATTCTCAAATTTTGCACAGTTGTTGTTAATATAAAAACAAAGTGAGTAATTGTGGGGTTTTATTTTTCCTAAATAGAACCGATTTTATAGCCAATTTAGAGTCCAATTTTAGGGTGAAAATCACACTTTTTTTTTAATGGTCACCAATAATCCAAAAATCGAAATTTTTGAAAACCAAGCGATTACTCCCTGAAATATATGTCATCTAACGATATCTTGTAAAAAATTTTATTTCAGATAATTTTTGAAGGCGAAATCGCGGTCACCGCAAAAGAAAACTTTTTTTTATATGCCCTTACTTATTTACATGTTAGTTCAGTTGTAATGAGTATTTTGATGTGAAAAAAATTACAAAATATTTTTTAAACGTGTAGCAATATGTGTGCAAAATTTCGTTTGAATCCATTCCATACTTTTCCTACAAAAAATTCACGAAAAATCGACTTCTTTCGACGTTCCAGGTGCGACAGTGCCCTTATAGAGCTTATGGTTCATAATGCTTTTTGAACAAGAAATTAGGTCAGTTCATCTATTTCCTTTTTAAGTAATTTTATACACATAGGTGCTTCATGTTAAATTCAACTCTCAATTTTTTAAAAATGGCTTGGTGTGGTTTAAAAAAAGCTTAATGATTTTTTTTGTACCCGTGGTGTGATGGATAGCATGTCCGACTGTTAATCCAGAGGTTCGTGGTTCGAATCCCAATAGAGGCAAAAATGTTTTTTCCCGGGTATCGCCTTTCGCGAGGAATTGGCAAGTCCTCCGTTAGTATTCATTGCCATGAAAAGCGCTTTCTCGATTAGCCGTTCGGAACCGGCAGAAATATATAGGTCCCTTCCATTCCCTCACTAGGCATGGTTGTGAGAAATGTGCTAGGCCCAGGGGCTTCTCGCTCTGTTGCGCCACCCTATTTATTTTTTTATAATGATTTTTCTACAGCTCCCAAGCATATTCTCCCGTTACTTGTTCATCATTGTACATTTCGTCGAAATTCTAACCTCAAATCATTCAAACAGTTGAGAAAACTTGCAATAGTTTAGCTGAAGAAACATAGGCCATTCTGCTAACATAAGTAACTTATATTAGCCGTGTTTTATTGGGAATTTCTATATTCAATTCACTTGCGAGTCTCATTAAAACGCTTTTTTGGCTATATTCACTTACCAAGTTCACTTTCCCATAAACGCCCTATACCAGCCATCCCTATTGTTCACTTCTGCAAGAGAGTTATTTTTGTCCACTTACGCTATTCACTTTAGAGTTGTTGTTTTTCCATGAGCGATGTTTTGCGATGTTTTTTTGAAGTGAATATAAATTCCCAATAAAACACGGCTACTGTAACTTATACTGCCTGGATCATCGGTGGGGAAGTACTTTGAGGTGTCTTCCAGGTACAAAGTGAATAATATGGGACTGAGAAGACAGCTCTGCCTAACTCCACTGTAAACCAAATTGATGTTCTTCTTTTTTTCCTCGAGCGCATTTGCCTTTCAATAATTTGCGAACAAAATTTCAATTGGTTTAGAACTTCGTTGATGTTCGATTAAAGAGTCTGGTTACTCATCGACTGAAGTTTATTCCATTAACTTTTCGAACGTTCTAATGGAGGTTGTTGCCTTTATCATTGGATTAAAAGCACAACAAATTAAGCAAAAATTAAGAAGAAAGAAAGCAGTTCAAACGTGAAATATAGAATGGAAACACATTGATAGAAAAACTTTTTTGGACGACTTAGAGAGAAGTTCTTAGTCTTAGAACTCCTTTCTAAGACTAAACTACATCCAAGGAAGTGTAGTTTTGTTCTCTAGATGCATTCAAAAACTTACATTTCCAGTGTATCTTTCGGATAGTAGGTTTCATTCAAAATTTCATAAGCTAACTTTTTGAAATTATGGAGGGAAATATTTATCACATTGGAATGAATTTAATGGAATCATAATTATTCAGAAAATGTTATAGCAATCTAACTCCCACAGGCTTCAACAAGAGGTGCTAGACATTTCAAAAGCCTATTCAAAACTTTTTGTGCTCACACCTTAAACAGTTTACTAGCTCTGGCGCACATTCGTCTACGTTATGCGAGGTATTGCAGTCGAATTACTTTGTATTATTTTGTCTTTTGTCAAAAAAGTGATTCTATTTATAAAGCCCACAAAAACAAATTCTTGCTCAATTCCAGCAAAGCATCACGAAATTATGTAAGCCGATGACTCAAATTTCAACTAACCACTGGCTTCGTCATAAAAGAATCATGATCCTTAAAAATAACATTTGCTGGACAAATAAACTTTTTTCGAAAGAAAACGATTCAATGTGATTGATTTTCGAAGAAATGAATACAAAAATAAATAAATACGCGGTCAGAAAGAGCAGCTCAATTATTAATAAACTGAAACCATACAAATGATTTAACCTTTTGTGTGTCAGATAATTTTTATCAATTGCTGTCACTCGTGTCTTTCACGGTTTGCCAATGGCAAAAGCAGAACCCTGACACAGTGTCTGTACAGAGTACGGATATTATGATTAAGTACATCTCAACGCACCACCAAAACAACTTTTGCAAATGAAGCACACCTTGTCTTGTGGGTTGGAAAGGAAAATTAGAGGTCAATTGGCAAAAGTAGCGAATACATTCAAGGTGGGGGACTGTGAAACAGGTCACATTGTCTCCTGAGGGTAAAATCAACGTAATCGAACAAAAAATAAATTTAAGTTCAAATTGTCATAACGAATTATTCAATTGATCAGGTTTTTGTTTGCATAAGCCCTTGGTATTTCTGTTTTATCGACGCCATGAGATGAGGACTTTAGAAATGCAATTAATTATAATTGTTTAACTATAGATTTCATCCCTTAAGCTATCATTCCTTGTTTTCTATTCCAGAAATTGTGGAAAACAAATCACGAGTCTTGGAATGTGAATGTCTAGGTCAGCAAGAGAAGTTGTTTGTTACATATGTTTCATCAAAATCAGGTTTTGCCAATGAGGTTTTTGTGGATAATTGAACTTAAGTCTAGCTAAATCTTTACGTGGGTTAAGTGTTCGTTCTTACAGATTAATTAAACCTTTGTCAAAAAGCATTTTGACAGTTTGAGGAACTTTAACGTCACTATGACAAATGATCTCTAGCACCAATAAAGTATCAAATTACCAGAATCCATCGACTTTTTTCAATTCTTTTTGAATACTTCCGAATGTGAGCTAAAAATGTTGCTCTCTAATCAGAACACACGAAGGCTTTAGGCAAAATAATCACGAATTGTTCGACTTTCGAAACGATACACATTTGAGCTCACACATCTTTCTTAGAAAAAGAGAATGCTTTGGTCATGCTGCAGTGGATTCATATATTGAAGCACTCCAAATGCAACTGAACTCTTTAAGTGGTACCTAGGCACATGTTGGTATTTATTTGTGTTATTGGTGCGGTTAAAGAAGAGAAGTCATGTATTGCAATTATTTTGCTTTCGATTTTCAATCGATGTCGTGGAAACTAGGCTAATTGGAGTCTCAGAGAGCTTTATAAATCACCTCACATTTTTTTTTTATGATGCAGGTGCAATCGGTGGTGGTTGGAGCACCACTTTCGATTGAATTGAGTTCAGAAATGCGATATGTGAATTGACTTTTAATTGGTTTACAAGTCGATAAATTAGTCATAAGAGGATGTTATGTGAGTTGTACTTCAATTATAAGGTGTGTGTCTTTGGAAAAAATTTATGTTTGAATAACTCTGTATTGATAAAATGAGTCCCATCTTCGGTTGGAAATAAATGTCCTTGGACGAATCTTATTTGTTTTTCTTCAATTTTATCAAATTTTTTAGTCTATGAATTCTTGGGGCTGAAAGAAGAATAAATTGCAGTAGATATGTTTTTAAACAAGTTTTTTTTTTTTTAATTTTTTCATGTAACGTGTAAACAAAAAATGAAAAAGACAGGGCCTGTTTGTCTGTCGGTTTCCACATCAAACAAAAACGGATTTGGAAAGGCTTTTTTCCAGCTAATAGTTCAGGGCAAAATATAAAATGAAATTATCTATGAAGTATTTTCCTCTGCCATTATCATTACTTTTTGTGGTACCCGTGGTGTGATGGATAGCATGTCCGCCTGTTAATCCAGAGGTTCGAGTTCGAATCCCAACAGAGGCAAAAATGTTTTTTCCACGGGTATCGCCTTTCGCGAGGAATTGGCAAGTCCTCCGTTAGTATTCATGGCCATGAAAAGCGCTTTCTCGATTAGCCGTTCGGAACCGGCAGAAAATTGTAGGTCCCCTCCATTCCCTCATAAGGCATGGTTGTGAGAAATGCGCTAGGCCCAGGGGCTCCTCGCTCTGTTGCGCCACCCTATTTATTTATTTATTTATTTATTTATTTATTATCATTACTTTCGCTCCAAAATATAAAGTCCGTATTAGAAATGGTTTGTAATTATTGCTTTTTACTCCGTCACTGCAATAAACAAACTTATTTTGTGTTGTGCCGGTTTTAGCACTACCACCGCCCTGGGCGAGATTTCTACCGCGCCCTACAACTGCAATTCAAACCCATACAAAAAAAGGAAAAGCATAATAGTGAAATATCCATTTTACTAGAAGAAATAATAATTTATTAGAAAAAATAACCATTTATTAGAAAAAAAATAATAAAATTTTACTTTTCTGGCCTTTTTATCAGCGAACTTTTTTAAGGTTATCAAAGTCGAAGTTTTCAGCAATTTCGTTTTCAATTGACAAAGCTGCTAGGTTTGTCAATCTAGATTGAGATATTGTTGATCGAAGATAGGTTTTTATCAGCTTCAATTTTGAAAAACTCCGCTCCCCACTAGCAACCGTTACAGGTATAGTCAATAAGATTCGCAATGCTACCCATACATTTGGATACAGTTCTTGTAAGATGCGATCTTTGATGAAATTTAAAACAAAAATGGGACTAACCACATTTTGATCAGGCAAATAGGATATCAGACTATACAAGTTCATCACACAACATACAATTATCTATGTCTAATTTAGAGTCTACAGTTAATTTTGATTGGAGATCACTACAGAACTTGACTGGGTTTTACTGGAATCTGTTGAATATTGTACAAAAAAGACAAAGATTCCGAGTACCTACTCATTTAACTGTTCGAACCTTTCATTGACTAAAATTAATGTAGTATCCAAAAGACTGTTGAAAAATTCTACCTCAATTTTTTTTTCTGGAGAAGTTATATTGTCATCGCGTGTAATTTCACCAGCTTGACGCTTAACACGTCGAATTCTTGTTCTAGCTTGAAACACAGGTTCAATTCCTAGTTCTTCGGCCAACTCCTTCGCAGTTAAAATAACACTTTTAAATCCTGTATTTCTGTAATTCTTCCAAGAAATTGCAGCATTTTTTCATCATTTTTGTACATTTACGGTGATCCATGTCTCTTGACTGTAGAGATTTACTTACAATATTTATTTGAAAAAGTATGTCATACCAAACAACCAACGAAACTATGAAGCTGAAATCTTTTAGCTGTTCGGCTAGAGTAGCAGCCTCATGAGACACTTGAACATCAGTTTTCTGAGTTTCAATATCCAAAGTAATTAAAGCATCATGGATAGCACTAATTTGATTACGGACTGCTTTAACACTGCTTGTTCTTGCTTCCCAACATGTGTCACTGAGCTTTTTTATAGTATATAATCCCAAGTGATCGGTTAGAATTTTTCATCGATGAACAGAAGCTGAAAACAATGTGAACAACCTCTGAAGTACCCCAAACAAAGTGACTGATACTATGGATGACTTAGCGGCATCGCATAGTACTAGATTGTATAGCTATGACAGCTAAGGGGTTTTTGTCGAGAGTTCTCCTTTGAACCCCAATATTTTTTCCTTTCATATTCGCCCCGTTGTCATAACCCTGACCCCTACAATCGTTCAATCCCAGTCCGTATTTATTTAAAATATTAATAATAACTTCAGTCAGTCTTTCACCAGTTGACTCATTGACAGGTATAAATTCCCGGTAAAATGAACTCCGATGGAACAGATTGAATTCTATGTTCCATTCAAGTGTTGCCAACATAAAAAATCGCTTTATTTAGGGAATTTACGACTAAGTAGACCTCGAACTATGAACATGTCTGGCGCCTTGGGCCATCGCCCAACCTCGCCCTACCCTAAAACCGCTACTGTGTATCTGTTGTGGTGCCCGTGCATTCTCTGATTTGCACCTTTGAATACTCCCTGCACTATAAAGAGTACAGTCTGGTTACCTTCTTAAACATAGAAGGTGCTTTCAACAATATCAAAAACTCAGATTGCAAGTGCTCATGATAGACAAAACGTAGGAGACCCCATCAAAAAAATTAAATCCATACAGAGAAGCAGGATCATCAAGTCAAAGATGGGTGCCTACGAAACTAGTAGAACAACCACTCCACAAGGAGGAATACTCTCTTCTCTTCTTAGTAACTTCGGTCGTCAACAAACTGCTAAACGATCTAGAAGAAGCAGGATACAAGGTTGTTGCCTATGCCAATGATGTGGCAGTTGCAGTCTCAGGCAAACACCCACAAACTCTACCAGAGCTCCTGCAAACGGCTCTAAATAAACTCAATCAATGGGCTGAAGTTCGAGAACTGAATATCAACCCCCTTAAAACGGAGCTTGTTCCCTTCACGAGAAAATACAAGTTCTCGGATTTCAGACCTCTGGCCATTGTGAAAGAGTAAATAAGGTCTACTAAAAACCTACTCACCTACGGGGTAGTAACAAATTTACCGCACTTGGTAAACAGGTAAACTAAAACTAAAAGCTTGTCAAAGTTCAGCGAACGGAAAGTATGTGCATCATCGGCGCGGCGCACTAGATTAGATTAGATTTAGATTTAGATTTGGGGGACGGGTAGAGCTTGCTCAGCTCTGGGCACTGCGGTGTCTGAATGAAACCTATTGTGCCAGCCCATGTGAGGTTTCAGGGCAGTTCTCCTGCTCCTGAATTGAACCAGAAGTTAGCAATCTTCTGTGGGTGAATGAGTTTGAGTTTATCTAAGGGGATGATCTCATAGTCAAGTATTTGCTTTCTAAGGCGGAAAAGTGCTGGACATTCTGTAATAATATGCAGAGATGTTTCTTCATTTTCGAGGCATAGTCTACAGATGGGGACCGCTACCAGCCTCATTTGGTGAAGATGTTTCTTTAAAGAACAGTGACCGCTTAGTAGTCCAGTGCAAATTTTTAGGGTTTTCCTATTAAGGTTCAGTAGGAATTTTGATGTTTTTTCAGTATATTCTTGCAAAAAGAGTTTTGAACATATTTGACCAGATGAGTTACTCCAAGCTTTATTTTATTCCTCCAGTAGGATGTTCTTGGCAGTATGTTTGAAGGTGCTTTTATTTACACCGCCGAAGGGTTCATGTCCGACGAATGGTTTAGATGCGCCGTCTTTAGCTTAGATGTCTGGCTTCTCGTTACCATCATAGCCTTTGTGTGCTGGGATCCAGTGGAGGATTACAGTGTTTTTCCTTGCTAGTTCAGAGAGCGACATGACTGTCTCTTGGACTAGTTTGAATCTTATGACAGGTGAGCTTAACGCATTTAGTGCAGCTTGGCTGTCTGAAAAAATGAATATTGTTTTGTTTTTCGTGTTCGATGAACATATTATTCTCGAACATTCGTTAATGGCAAAGACTTCAGCTTGGAAAATGGACGAGTGACTCTGCCCATACTTACTGAGAAGTTCGTTCTGGGACAGTCGCTGAAAATGCCGGAACCTGTACCAGTTTCCATTTTTGAGCCGTCAGTATACTTAGCGGCGCACTAAGAACAACTCCTTGGGATGCCCTTGACATACTACTAAACTCTTACACACCTTGGACACACTAATATTTTAAACAGCTTAAGATTCATCCCGGATCGATTTGATTACAACATTCCCAAGTTGGTGTTTGATAACGATTTCCAAGTAACCATACTCAAGAGAAGCTTGCGACAACGGTACTCTCTTGGATGATGTAGCCTTACACTTCTACACTCACGGATCTAAGACCTGTGATGGTGTAGAAAGTGGATTTTCCTCGAAACGGCTGAATGTAAGCCTTTTCGTCCGCCTAATGGACTACTGCAGTGTTCCAAACGAAAATTCTGGCGATAAAAAAGTCATATACTGGCTCAAAGAAAACGTTCGTTTCTTCTCGGACAGTCAAGCTGCTCTCAAAGCTCTTGCCTCTGTCTTTACAAATTCTACTACGTTCCTAAACTATCGCATGTCTCCAAAGGAGATGTCAGAACAGTTCAACAAATTCATACAAGGCAACTACATGGCAGACGAACTCGCCAAAAAAGGAACGACTTCTCCTCTTCGGCCTGAAAGGAACAACATAAGTACCTATCGCTACATGCAGGACTCTTCTGAGAAGATGAACACTAGAACGACGCAGAGTAGCTAATACCTGACTTATGACTAAACAATTTGGCCATGTATAGACACTCGAAACGTTCAAAGAGCTGCATATTAGCTTCACCATTGGTCCATAGGTGTCCTAACAGGACGCTGCCTCATAGGTAGACATACCAAAAAACTGTGAGTCTACTCCAATGGCTTTCGTAGAAGCTGCATAGACGAGGAAGAGGAGGAGGAAACAGTTCAACACCACCTTCCATCCCCTGCGCTCGCCAACAGTAACAGACGGAAAACTCAGCTAGGTGAATACTTTTTTGACAACACCAACGATGTAGCAAACAAAGACCTTAAAAGTTTCCCCCTATTCGTACGAAGCTCCGAATGGTTTGACTAACAGATGATTAAATTGTTAATCCAGGTGTTTGATTAGAGGGTGATTCATACTCTAATCCCCTGGATGGGAACCAGAGGTCGAACAATCTTCTTGGCTTAGTTATCACAATGGACCCTCTGTGGTCTAAGTGTGTCTGTATCTTGGCAGCCACATCTAACCGAACCTAACCTTACCTGTGTGCTGCGCATGGTGTAACAGCTAGAATTTTTGCCAGTTAAAAAGGAGTTCAAGGTTCGAATTCCAGAAACAGAAAAATGTTTTTCCATGGGTATAATTACATTGTCATGAAAAGTATCCTCACTAATTGACGTGGAATCGGATGTCTGTTTCTATAGGACTTTGATTTTGGTTGTTTGCTATAAAATTTTGGCAGGAAAAAGTACTCATACGCCACAGTAATTACGGTAGAATTTGTTTTAAGAGCTCTGAGATCTGAAGTCACTCGAACATTGCTTAGCAAATTAGTGACTGACGCATACGCTGTTACCAAAACCAAACTGAACTTCTCCTTATTCAATTTTTCGTTGTGATGACTACGTAGGTCCACCTTCGAGTATTATTGATAGAAACTAAAATTGTTTTGATTTCAATAAGACATTTAAAAAAAAAGGAAAGGGAAGAAGAAAGGACAATGGTAGCCTGCACGGAAATATCGTTGGTGGAACCAAGTCTAGTCGCACATTGTTAGGTTGTTCACATGGAGAGATCCCCCAATTGGTTTTTGATAATAAGATCCAAGTCTCAATCCCACCGAGAACGACCTGGGAAGACGAAGAATTTTTGAGAGATGATTCAATTCATTTCTATACAGATGGTTCAAAAACCGAAGAAGGGGTAGGCTGTGGGGTGTACTCAAACCGACTTAACGTAAGTCTCTCGTTCCGCCTTCCAAACCATTGTAGCGTGTTCCAAGCGGAAATTCTGGAGATCAAAGAGGTCCTATCATGGCTAAAAAAAACGTGATATCCTCATCGAATATCCGGATTTTCTCAGATAGTCAAGCAGCCCTCAAATCGCTCGGCGGTGTTTCTACGAACTCAGTAACCGCCCTAAACTGTCGCCTATCTCTTAGGGAGATGGCTGAACAGTTCAATATTCACCTTATTTGGGTGCCGGGGCACAGAGATATCGTGGGTAACTGCAAAGCCGATGAACTCGCCAGAGAAGGAACCGTTCTACCGATCTCAACCAGCAGATTGAATATTGGTATACCAATCGCTACATGTAAACTTATGCTAAAGCAAGAGGCAATGGATAGAACAAATCATAGGTGGAACAATATCACCACGTGCATGGCAACAAAACGGATATGACCAGGACTAGATCGAAAACGCACAAGATATTTTTTGTTATCCATTGCCAGATTGCAAGTTAGCTCCGTACTCAATGTCATCACCGGACATTGTCTGATAGGAAGACACGCCATAAGACTTGGCGTTCCCTCTAATGACTTCTGCAGAAGTTGCTTAGATGAGGAGGAGGAGGAGACAATCCCACACCTCCTCTGCTCATGTCCTGCACTCTCTTTTAAAAGAAAACAGCATCTAGGAAAATATTTTCTTGATGATCCAAGCGATCTGGCGAACACAGACCCCCTGCATCTCCTTCGCTTTATTAAAAACTCCAAATGGTTTTGTTAAGTGAGGTACTCCCTCGCATAATTTCTATGGTATCACAATGGACCTAATATTGGTCTAAGTGTGTCAGTTTGTTTTCCTGACAACCATTTAAACCTAACCTAACCATGGGTTTTAAGTTTGTGAGGGAACCAACAATTTTCTGCCAGCTCAGAACGGCTAATCGATAAAGCGCTTTTGATGGCTACCAATTTTCTATCAGAGGAATTGCCAAATCTCGCGAAAGGTGATACCCGTGAAAAACATTTTTGCTTTTGTTGGGATTCGAAACACGAACCTCCTGCTTAACAGGCAGACATGCTAACCATTACACCACGGTAACAGGGTAGCACCATTCACTTTTTTGTGGTATTTAACCAATGGAAGTAGGATGGTTATTATTTCACTTATAACCTCAAGGACGACATTCAGACAAAACTGAGGCTGAAAGAAAGGATCATATTCAGCAAGAGATTCGAATCTACGCCCGTGCCTGAGACTTATCGACTTAATACTTTACCACAGCCTCACTGCCACTACAGACAGATATTGTTTGTTAGTTCGTTATTAATGAAAACACGTTGATAACTTCTTTCTGCTTGACATGGTGACACTATTTCAATTCTCAAGTTATCAATTAAAATTTCCTCATAACAGTAACTAGGTTATTACTTAAAACCATTCTTTTGTTATTAGCTTATTCATTTGAGAAAATTCGTTTAATGATGCAAGGTCATGCTAAAACAGGTGTGTATTTTTTTTGTTAAATTTCACTATCACTGAAATTAAAGAAGAAAACCTGTTTTATACACAGAATAACAAACACATAAAATGGAGATGTTTAGTATGACAATTAAAGAAGAAATGCATGTGAATGTCGTTTTTTCAAAGGGTGCTGTTTTGATACGTGTAGTTTTCAAGAAAGCACCTAATATAGTGTTATGACCAAAAATATAGATAAGAGTTTTGCATTACATTTTAATAATGTTTTGGACTCATTTGGGGCCCTGTCCCCAGTAACGACCCGAATATTCTGTTCCAAGGAATCAGTCGTCTCAAGCTTATCTGCGTAGATCAGGAACTTCACTTACATAACCCAGCAAAAAATAGTAAAGCGGTGTTTAATGGCCCGATATTGGAAGTAATGTGTGTCTAAAATTCGAAATTATGTAAAAACCGGCGTCAACAACGATTTCGTTTCAATACAATTTACCATTCATACGCAGTGCTCAGAAGTCGTGCTTTTTTGATTCTTTCACGAAATAATCCCAAACCATAAACCAAACTAGTGTCACCTTACATTGGACGAAAAGAGCCGTCCAGGGACGTGAAAAAAAATTACCTTAGGACTATTTTTTATGAGCTATAATTGTTTCACTCACACAAAGACAATTTGTCAAAACTGAACAGAAGTAATAGGTTCGTTCGTTGAACTTTACCCAGGGTTGACTTGACAACCCTATAAGTTGTCAAAAAAATCCCTAGTCCTCAAAAAACGCTATAAGCCACGAAATCACCACACATCTCTCTCATTTGAATAAAAATACATGTCATTTGACAACCCTCAACTCGCCCCAGCAAAAACCTATGGCGATTTGAGGGCAAACCCAGGTCAACCCCAGGGTTCCAAAAACACTCAGTTTGACATTCAAAGCTTCAACGAACGAACATAATTTTAGGTATTCCATTGGTTTTTAAAATGAGTGCTTCCCCGAGTAAAACCAATGGAAAGCAACATAAGCATAAATCAAGTGACAGCTGTCAAAAAACTAACTATAAAACAGTAATGCCAGATTGAAAACCAAACATCAATAATAAAAAACACCCTTTACTTAAATATCATAAATTGTGTTATGTAAAGTTGAAAATAGAGCATTGTATGTGTGTTTTTTTGTATTTGTTAAACTTGACCTTTTCAAGGCTTCTATTTTTTCAACAGCACTTAGACCTGATACCTAAATACCGGCCTATTGAACAACCGGAGACGGTTAGTAAACTCTTTTGGTATATAGATCTCATAGACTTTCTTAGAAAAGCTTGTCGAAGTCTCTGTCATGATAGGGAGCCTAAGCTTCCAGCTCTCATAACCTGGTTGCAACCTGTTTCGAGAAAATTCTAAGGGCCTGTCAGGACAAAATGCTTATTTATTTAATTTATTTCACCTACGAGCAATCAACTCAACAGATTACATATTACAACGAAATAAAAGAAAAGTTTTAAAATTAATTTTAAATGAAATAATCACAAGGTTTCAATTTCTTAAAAGTAAGTAATACAATTCATTTCGGAATTTATCTCTGGAGAAGGACAGATCAATATGACCACAAATCTCATTGAACTCTCTAATTGATCTTGAAATTGGTTCACTCATGCCATAGTTAGTTCTGTGCCTTGATTGAAAAAGAAGATTTCTATTCCTCAACGGCCTCTCCGGAGCATAAATACAAATTAAGGACAACAAGGGAGGACACTTTATATGATAACATAAAATATCTCGCACGAAAACTATGTCATGACTAGTTCTATGTGGTTTGAGGGACTGCAAACCTAGAAGATTTTGCCTAGCTATGGAATTTGGAAGAAAACACCATCGCATTTTGCAAAATGCATACTTCGTAAATCTGTTCTGAACTTTCTGAATTCGATCTGAAAGATATTGTTGGTGAGGGTTCCAGATGATGTCTGCATACTCTAGGCTGGGTCTTACTAGTGAGGTATAAAGAGGCACAAGGGTGTAGGGGTTAGTGAAGTCTGTTGAGTTTCTTTTTATAAATCCTAACATCGAGTTTGCTTTTGATATAATAGCTTCTAAATGTGGTGTAAAAGAGAATTTGGAGTCAAAAATTACGCCTAAATGTTTGAAATTTTCTTGAGAGAGAAATTTCTTGGTGTTAACATTTCAAACGATTTAACATACACCATCGACATAGATTATCAAGATCCAATTGGAGTTTTTGACAATCACTTATAGAGGTCTGATCAGAAAAAGTTTCAGATCATCTGCATACATGAAGCATTTGCTGAAGTTAACACAGTTAACATTATCATCAATGAATATTATAAACAGTAGAGGACCTAGATGACTACCCTGTGGAACACCAGAGGTACAATTTATCTGCCTTGAGGTGAATTCGTCAATTTTGACTTTTTGAACCCTTCTTATGAGGAAGGAACAGATCCATTTTAGGCTTTTTTCCAAGGAGGCTTGAGTGGACACCAAATGATTCCAATTTTTGAAGCAATATTTTGTGGCAAACCGAGTCAAATGCTTTGCTAAAATCTGTATAAATAACATCCACTTGGTTTTTGCTTTCAATAGCGTCAACAACAAAAGAAGAGAAACATGTTAAATTGGTGATTGTCGATCTTCCCGAGATGAACCCATGTTGAGTATCACTTATATGTTCCTTCACTAGGAAATCAAGCTTTTTTTGACAAGGCTTTCAAAAAACTTAGGAATTGCAGACAGTTTACAAATTCCTCTGTAGTTTTCTACATTGTTTTTGGAACCCGTCTTAAAAATTGGAATCAAGAAAGAGGATTTCCAGGATTTTCCAGGCTTAGCGTTCGGCTTGAGATCTTGCAATCCTTCTAAGACATCGTTAAGATCTAATTGTAAGGACCTAATATTTACTTTAGGATTGCAATCAGGAAGGTGAACCAGATTTTCATTTGATTTGGAATAGACCGATTCAAAAAACTTAGCAAATAGCTCAAGGGTGTTTTTAATTTCATCAGATTCCTGATTTTTATAAAACAAAGAATTTGGAATCCCCAGTGATTTTTGTTTAGAATTTATAAAAGACCAAAAACTTTTTGGGTCATTTTTTAAATTGAGTTCAACCTGCATAACATAATTTCTGTGCGAGAATCTACTTAAAACCATGATCTCCCTGCAAAGATTACAAAACTGTATTTGGTCAGCCAAATCATTTGATTTCTTAAACTTAGCGAAAGATTTATTTTTTAAATTTTTAAGGTGTGTCAGCCTGTTATTATACCATGGAGGTTTGGAAATATTCTTTTTCTTTTTATGTGGCAGTAATAGATTGAAAGCATTATTTAAAATCTTCGAAAAGCGATCAAACATATTTTGTAATTCTAGGTTTAAAAATTCAGTTTTCCAGTCAACAGCTTCAAGGTAATTATCAAGTTCAATAAAATTGGCTGATAAATGCTGGTTTTGGTTATTATAAAGGTGTGTGGTATTCTTGCCTGATGGAAAATACTGTGATGGGAAAACAAGATTAGCAATTACAGTGTAAGG
This sequence comes from Melanostoma scalare, assembly GCA_949752695.1. Lineage (NCBI taxonomy): Eukaryota > Metazoa > Arthropoda > Insecta > Diptera > Syrphidae > Melanostoma > Melanostoma scalare. The sequence goes on from OX456985.1 coordinate 56,894,918, forward strand.
TAAGCCAAAGAAGTAATTTTTCTATGTACAGTCAAACCTGGATAAGTGAGAACTGGATAAGTGAGAAAACTCTATAAGTGAGAGTAATAGCCAGGACCAGACATTTTAATCTCCCAAAACCTCTATTATCGAGAAACAGAAACCTCTGTAAGAGAGAGTCGTTTTTCCCTCATTGACCATTCTTCCATTGTTTTTGTATTGTTTTCTCGTCAATATTGTGCCCATTCTATTTCGTGGAACTAAAAAATTTTTTTTTATTTTATCGCATTCTTTTCGAATGGACACGTGTCCCTGTGTACCGTCCTGTTTGTCGGACTTACTCAGTTTATAATTATCAATTGCGAAGGAAAGTTCAGTTCTGCATCATGTCAAAACGGAAAATTCTCTATTTTTCCTCTATAAGTGAGAAACGCTACCCATGTACCAGCATTAGCGAGAAAATCGGGTTAGTGAGAAACCTCTATAAGCGAGAATGAGATTGTGCTCCCTTGAACTCTCGCTTATCCAGGTTTGACTGATATACAGGAAAGCCTAGAAGCTCTCTGCAGCAAATAACCTAGAAACTGGATAAAATAGTAAGCACAGTGGCTCCATCGACACTTTTATTGAGTACTTCGAGAAAAGAGTAAGCAAACAGACGAATTGATAGAACAACAACTTGTTGGCAGCCTTTAGTCTCCGGTCTCCCCATGTATGGCATTCTGTCACTCCAATTTTCCAAGACTTTGTTTAGGGATGAAGCTCACGGAATGCTTGGTCGATATCGAGCCGTTTCCAGATTGTTGCAATAACATTGGCCCGGTTCCAGACAACAAAAAGTGCTCAAACGTGTCAGATCGTATATCCCAGGCGTCCATTTGACAAATTGTGACTTCGGTGCGCAAAGCATCCATTTTGGCATGGCTTGTTTAGCATAGTAGACGAAGAAGGTTGGCGAAGTTTAGCGTTGATATGGATGCTCGTGAAGCGTTCTTTGACGTGATTGTAGCTCATGACTTTCGGCCTATGTTTGCATTCCTTCGAATAGAAATTCTTTTGTACGATCTTCGTGTGCCTCAAATCACAAATTTCACCAATGCACTGAAACATGATTGATAACTAATGGCGTTTTTCGCTTATTTTTTTTTATAATTCAAAAAAAAATGTTTAAGCATTTGGCAACCGCAACCGCAAAAGGACACTTGAAGGTCCAACAATCAAGAAATCAATCATTAAATTTACATTTGTTTCTAAACTGTTGAGCACTCCATTTTAAGTCACGCAAGCATCAACGTGTGAAATTCTGAAACGCTTTATCAAGTCACAAAAATCCGTAGTGCGCAATAACTCTCACTTCGAATAGAACTCCATTTTTAAAACTCTTTACTTGCGACTCTGGTTGTTAAAGCTTCAAGTATAAAAAAATTTAATAAGTTTTCAATTATGACTTCCTGAGTTGATTGATTTCTTTTCCAAACATAACGGCTCTTTCTGTTTTGTTTAAAAAAAACTGTTGCAATGCAGTTTTCTTGTAACCAATTACAGCCACTTTAACGTCAATCAATTTATTGCACCATTTTTTTTTTTTTTTTGAATGGGGAAACATTTCAAACGCAGTGGTTTTAATTACCCCCAGTCGGAAACGGCTAATTATGGCATGTCGTCCTCATAAGCAAGAAATTATTTCTCTACGCGTTGGCTAACTCGTGGTTCCATGCCGCATGCACTACTCGCATTTACTGTTTTGGAACGTAATAGCCAACAGCGAAACGCAGTGGAAAGTGAATGATTAAAGTAAAATTGTGCAACACTTAGCCAGTAGTACAACAATAGGTATCAATAACAAAAGGCATTAACTTAATGTCTTTTTCACGAAAAGAAAAAAGGCTTTATGTACCATTGGCCCGAAGCGTAAACCTTTCAAATGCAACAAGACTGGACTCTTTAGGGCATATCAATGACTCAGGTCCAAAAGTGAGACAGCGACAGGTAATCTTCAAGAAATAAGGCAAAGAAAACATTTAAGCTGGCTTCTGGCTTATACCACCTGCGCCTCGCCGCTGTGCGTCTGCTTACATTTTACAAAAAAAAAACCTGATACTAGTGAAAACCTTCTTTGTAATGACGACCGACGCGACGGCTTGAATTTCACCTCCACCTTATTTACTTTCTTTTCTACGATTGCTTATGCATCATGCATCATCTTCCGAGATACTCCTTTACCACTTACGAGTACGAGTAAGTCTTCATTGCATAACCCAAAGTTTCCGATAAGATCTTCAAATATGATTGACAGTGCACTCGAAAAAGTCGAAAAAATGGTCAGGTGCAAATAGATACACCGACTACACTTTTGCCAAGATATTTTCTCACAAGAGGGTTGAGTTAATGAGAGGTATAAGAGGTTGAAGCATAGTTTCAAGGCTTAACCGCACTCAAAACACTAAATTAAATTTTGAAATTTAATTGGAAAGGCAAGCAGATTTGATTTTTTTTTTATCTTGCAATGAGTTTTGAATTTTTGATGTTAATCTTGATTTTATGATCGACTAGTCAAGTTATGCAACTTGCTTTTTGCTAGTTTCACTGGTTCGGATTGAAGTCACATTATACTCAAGTGATTTGTATTTCGAACTTGTCATTTTACAGGTTGAGTTCGATAAGTTATGCTAATTGCTGAGGAAAATACCAGCTCTTATATCTATGGGCTATTTAGTTATGAACTTAAACATGCAAATATCATCTTAGTTTTTGAAATAACGTATTAATCAAAACAGGTTGATATACGCTTTGCAAAGATATACAGAAAACACATTAATACAAGCTGCTGGAACTACAAGTTGCGGAAGTTGTATTTATAATTTGAGTGGAGAAAAACTCGTATGGCATAACTTATCACCTGCCCTTTGTTCTATTAGTTTCGCTTGTAGCTTTAGATAGCAGTACAATAGCATGAAATTCCAAAGCAGTTTTTTTAAGAAATTCCATCAGTCGGGCTCGTTATAGATGTAAGCGTGTTAGCCTTGTAATTTACACGGAAAAGATGGAACCTAAGATTAGGACTTATAATGCATAAGTTTTGGTAAAAGCTTGGAGTGGCCATAGAAATGACGTAGAACCCATACATCCATGGCAAGGAAACAGAGCGATTGTGTTCAAGAACTAAAGTAGGGGAGAAGTGAAAAAAAAATAGAAGTGTTTTTTTTTGCAAAGTTGTTATATACTTAACAAGATTTTACTTGCATGACAAAAAAAAAGGAGGCATGGAATTCTGTCGGGGATAGATTTTTGATTTTTTTACTCGAGTTTCGCATGAATTTATAGCTTTTTCATTGTTAAGTGTTGGTACAACTGATGACCATCAAACATCTCGAACAAAAACAAAATGGACGTCGAACGGTTTGTTCACAGGCATTTAACGGAGTAGAATCGTATGCCCACTTTCACACGGAGGAATTTTGTTGCTTACGATTCTTTAGAAGTTTACTGATGCTTTGATTTACAGATTTATAGTGTGCGACTGAAGGTCGATTTCTACCCGAAACCGAACCCGAATATTCAGCTTAACATCAACCTTCGGCCGAAGCCGAAGCTTCAATAACTTAAAGAATTTTCGTTTAATTGGTTTAGGGATTTATTTCTGAAACAGGTTCGTTCGTTGAAGCCCTGGGGTCACCACAAAGCGTTTTTTGAAAAACCTTAACTCTCCCTGAATGTAACTGAGTGTTTCTGAGCACTGGGGTTGACCTGGGTTTGCTTCAACTCGCCATAGGTTTTTGTTGGGGCGAGTTGAAGGCTGTCAAATGGCATGTATTTTTATTCAAATGGTTGGAATGTGTGGTGATTTTGAGGTTTAGTGTTTTTGAGGACTGGAGAAGCCAGGTTTTTTGAGAACTCATAGGGTTGTCAAGGAAACCTGTGTCAATTCTGGATAAAGTTGAACGAACGAACCTAATGTATGCATGCGGTAACCAGATTAACGTTATAAATTAAATTGTCTTTTCAAAAATAATAGCAAATTAAATTAGTATCAATATTAATATTTTATTGAAACTAAGGAAAAAAACAATAAATAACTCAACACGGTTCTACGCTCTACAAAAAACCAAATTGAATTTTTCTTTCAGCACCCACCACGGGGCACGACAATCAATAACTTAACCTTCGGCTTCGGCCAAAACTTCGGCCTGTTTTGGACGAAGCCACAGGTTTAGCCGATTTTAGTTTTTTTAGCCAAATCTAACCGAAGCCGAAGTTTTGGTCGGGTACTATGGATTTATAAAGGATTTATAAGTTAAAGTAAAATGAATAGGGTGGCGCAACAGAGCGAGGAGCCTTTGGGCCTAGCGCATTTCTCACAACCACGCCTTGAGGGGGAATGGAGGGGACGTACAATTTTCTGTCGGTTCCGAACGGCCAATTGAGAAAGCGCTTTTCATGGCAATGAATACTAATGGAGGACTTGCCAATTCCTCGCGAAAGGCGATACCCGTGGAAAAACATTTTGCCTCTGCTGGGTTTCGAAACTCGAACCTCTGGGTTACCAGGTGGACATGCAAACCATCATGCCACGGGTAAGTTAAAGTAGTGGAAATAAAAACTCGGCTAAACGTTTGAGAAGATTTTTTGCATAGCTCGATAAACATTTCAATGCGAAATTTGCTTTTTAATGTCACAGGGTGCAAAATAATTTTTTTCTGATGGTTTTTTTAACGAGATGTAAAGCTTTCAAAATCGAGAATTGCTATTTTTGAGCCTATGTGTTAACATGCAAATAGTTTTTGCCTGAAAACAAACCATTGCTTTACCAATAGTTCAATATGTGCTGATTCCAAATATGGCCTCAAAATACCTCTATTACATTAAATTACTGAAATTTTAAACCTCAAAAGTTGCCATGCTTTGTTTTGTAGCCTAGATAGAGTCGCGAAGAGAAATTTGAGAATTTGAGAACACATTTTTGAAAGTTCTGGACGAGCTGAATTTAAAAATTCAGTCACAGAATTGTTTGACTGACTGGATTCGAATTCAACACACTAAGAATCTTGTTATCTTATTGAAATTTCTTTTCGAAACTCTACCTAGGCTTCAAAATAATGCATGACCATGAATTACAACTTTTGAAGCGAGATATCTCAGTAATTTGATGTAGTAAAGGCGTTTTGAGGCCAGATTTGCTACCAGCGTATATCAAAGTATTGAAAAAGCAATGATTTGTTTTCAGGTTAAAATTTTTTGTACGTTAAAACATAGGCTAGGATTTGAATTCAGGGTAAAAAAAACCTTCAGGAATATATAGTTTGTTCTCTGTGACAAAACTATTGTTTCCAAGTTTTACTATTCCAAATTGTACCTACGAGGGCAGTCCGATAAGTACTTAGCCTACAAAAGAAAAACGAAAATTTTGGAAAAGTGTTCATTTATTTTTCAACATAATCTCCTTTCAGTTCGATACACTTGACCCAGCAATGAGAGCGATGCTCCAACTTCTTTAACCCATCTAAAAAATGCGTTTTCTCGAGCTCTGCAAAGTAGGCATCGGTGGCGGTGATGACCTCTTCATTCGATACAAATTTCTGCCCAGCAAGTGATTTTTTCAAATTTGGAAACAAAAAGAAGTCGCACGGGGCCAAATCTGGAGAATACGGTGGATGGGGCAATAGTTCATAGCCCAACTCGACCAATTTAGCCGCGGCGATGGCGGAAGTGTGAACCGGTGCGTTGTCGTGGTGGAAGAGCACTTTTTTCTTCGCTAAATGGGGCCGTTTTTTCTGCAATTCGGCGTCCAATCGGCCCAATAATTCGGCATAGTTCGCCAGGTAAAGTCCACTGCTTCGACTGTTCCTTGGTCTCTGGTGTATACCAGTGGATCCATGTTTTGTCGACGGTCACGAAACGACGCAGAAACTCCTTCGGATTGCGCTTAAACAGCGTCAAACACATCTCTGAAGTGGTCACACGGTTGCGTTTGTTGTCTGGAGTGAGCAAACGCGGCACCCATCGCGCCGACAGCTTTCTCATGCCCAAAATTTCATGTAGGATATGACCCACGCGGTCTTTCGAGATGCCTACTATCTCAGCTATCTCACGCACCTTCAATCGGCGGTCTGCCAATACGAGATCGTGAATTTTTGTCACATTGGCCTCCGTGGTAGCCGTTTTCGGGGCACCTGGGCGTGGCTCATCAAAAACCGAAGTGCGACCACGTTGAAACTCGTTGAACCAATTTTTGACGGTCGCCATCGAAGGAGAAGAGTCACCGTACACAGCATCCAACCGCTCTTTGATTTCGCTGCGTGATTTCCCTTCCAAAAACAAGAATCGAATCACTGACCGATATTGCTCTTTCTCCATTTTTTTAAAATCCGCTGACACTTTTGCTTCCACACGCGGTTAAAACAAAACTATGAGTCCGATTTGGCTGAAATTTTGACAGTAGCCTTCTACAAAAATGTATTACACTATAGTAAGTTTCTCTTGCGATAGCGGCGCTATTGGGCGGAGAGGCTAAGTACTTATCGGACTGCCCTCGTACATCTAAGACGGCCCTTAGACATTTTATACTTCAAGACATTCAATAAACGTTAAGCCGATTGTTGGAAAGGCAGCTATGCACTTAAGTCCATAGTCTCCTAAACACTTTATTAGGATGCTATACGTATTTTGGCCAAGTTAACGTCACTTTAGAATTTAAATTCTCTTAATTTGTTGAATTATTATTTTATGAAATTTGGCGTTAATATTTGATTCAAAAGTGATTCACACTAACAAAAGTATAAGAGAATGCCATTTCATGCATTTGTTCTATCTCAAAGGAAAGTCGAGCACTTTCTTTTATTTGAAAACAAAGAGCAATCTGAAACAAATCACAGAATATTTTTTTCACCTCGCAAGTAAAAAAAGTCAAAGACACAACAGAGAACTGACGGACACGCGTTTCTATAAATTTTTGAAGGGTCTTATAAAGAAAGGATGATTATCTGGTCTGAACTTTTTTGGTTAAATGTATGTGGATGTATTGAGGGATCCTAAGCTTTTAGGGTATTAATTTAATTAATGTAATTTCTTTTCACACTGAATTCTGTTTTCATCTCGTAAATGTATGGTCATAGATTTCTTCAAAACGCTTAGGATTCTTCAAAAGATGTAGGAAATTTTTCAACCCCTCTGATCTGGCTACAATTTATAAAGCACACATTCGTGCTTAATTAGACTATATAATTGCCATTTTTGGGCAGGTGCACCTCAAACGTCATTGCGCCTGCTCGACACGGCTTAAAATAGAGCATTCAAATTGATAGATGACAGATCAATTTTATTGTAGATTCAATTGATTCTCTGGAACATCGTCGCAGCGTTTCATGTCTCTCTTTTTTTTATCGCTATTTTTACAGACAGTGCTCTATTGAAGGTGCAAGTTGCATTCTTTCCCTTAAACAATTTAGCCGCAATACCTGCCTCACAAGGAATGTACATCGGTTTCCCCTTCAGCCCAACTGCGGCCGTACATTTAAGTACAAATATTCATATTTTAGCCCTTCAATCCGTATGTAGAATGCTTTACCAAACTCAATTCTCCCCACGCATTATAATGCACAGAAATTCAAGAATGATGTGCATCGGTATCCCCTTTTTTATCCTTATTTCTGAACACCCGCACTGTGTTTTCCATCATAATAAGGGTAGGCACAACCCCTTGAAGTGCGCGTAAATTATAAAAAAAAACAACCTCAACCATAACATAATTATATGCCGTTAAACAAATGTATTTATATAAATATTTAATTGTAATCGTCAACGCTTGTCAGCTCATTAGACATGGAGATAAACAAAGAGATTTGCGTTTGTCCATTATGATCGTAGCATCAATATAATCACGCTTATTGTTATTATGTGCATATTTTGCATACAACCTGCACATTATCAAGGTTTTTGTGAAGCCATGAAATATAAAAAATCGAACCTGAAATAAATTTTATTTTAAATAGGAAGTACTCAGCAAAGTTTGTAAGTTGATTTTGATTATTGTGTTTAAGTAAATGAAGTAGATGTTGTTTATATGCATTTTTAGAGAAAGTGTGTTAATATAAATCGAAAGAGGTATTCAAAACTTAAATCTGATTCACAATATAAGTTTATTTGGCCTGGTGCGGCGGGCGTGAGCATATGTAAATTTATTCACACATCAAATCACACATCACTACATCTTTGATATAATAAATTAGCTTCATTAAGAATATTAAGGCCGCTCCCTCCTCCCTCACTTGTGGGTGCGGTATCTGTAACCGGTATTTATTTAAAATTCACAAAAATGCATGAAACCGTTGAGTTGATAGTATGGTGGATACAATCCAATGTTTTAAGATTGTGTTATGAAAATACTGACGGCGGCTGCTTCTGAGATGGCTCATCCACTTAGTCAATTTTGGCATATTCTTTCTAACATTTGGACCGGTATGTCACGAATAAAGGCTTCAACGTTGGCTTCCAGTGCATCAACGGGTTTGTCGTTATATATATATGAGCCTTAATATAGCCCCACAAAAAAAAGTTTAGAGGCGTTAAAACGTTAAATGACCGACCCTGAGTGTGGCTAGCGGAACCGTCTTGTTGAAATCACATGTCATGAAAATTTAGCTCTTCCGTCATCACAAACACTGGTAGATACAGCTGTGATATTTTCCTCAGTTCGGCTGTCAGTCTGTCTGTCCGTATATATATCGAACCGAACTGAACTTTGGAACAAAAATGGTCTAGAGAAATGACAAAAGCTATATTTCCTTTCCACATTCCCACGGGAACGAAAAAATTCTTTCAACGTTAGAACAAAGACTACATTTACATTTCATTCTCATTTTCCAACAGAAACGGGAACTGGAATTCAAAAACCACTGTACCGATTTTAATGTTACAATACGGTGTTACCCTCAAGTTACATAGACTATAGCTATGTTTTATTGAGAATCTATATGCAGGTTTGCAAAAGATCGTAAAACATCGCTCATGGGAAATCAGCAACGATTAGTGAATAAAGATAAGTCAAGCAAAATAAGTCAGTCTTCAAAAGTGAACAACAGGGATGGCAGGTTAATGGTGTTAATGGAATAAAGTTTCATAAGTGAGTATCGGGTTTTAATGAGACTCATTACTGCACAAGCTGTAAGATTCTCAATAAAACGCTCCTTATATTTCATCCCCATATTGCTACGGGAATAAAACGGTTACTGGAACCTAACCGAGAACTTTTAAGATACTGAATCGATTCCAAAAACTCTGTTATCGTTCGAGTGCTTCAATGCCCCTGTATGACTTAGACTTATGTCGTTTACCATTGGACGAAAAGAACAGTCCAGAGGCGTCCAGGAGCGTTCTCAAACCGTTCCATTAGTGGAATAAGGTCGTTTCTCATGATTGCCACTTCTCGATTTGATGTGAGAATCAACTAACTAATACATGTAACTCAAATGTAAAAATTATATTTTTATTTTTACACCACACATCCATACTCCGGGCCGTTCATAAATTACGTAAGGAATTTTGAGGAATGATTTGGCCCCCTCCCCCCCTACTGTAAGACATCATAAGATTGAAACTACTCCCCCCTCCCCCTTAGTAAGAATTTTCGTAAGAAAAATTGATTAAAACTCCGATTATTACAAAAATATCTTTTATTACATTTTTTTTTACACCAAGTATCATGTATTACAAAAGTATCATTACTTACTGCAATAACAAAAAGAGTCAGTCATTCCAGTAATTGAATCAATATCAGACTGGTTAATACTTATTAATCTATCACAGTTTTGACTAGAATCAGATAAGTTGAATAGGATAGGAAATGAATCAAAACTCTAACTTTTTACCCACGGGCAGACTAACCAGTCTGATATTGATTCCATTAATGGAAGGACTGACTCTTTTTGTTCCTCTAGAGACTCTCCTAACTTTTCGATGTCAATTTCTTCATCGTGGTACCATTCTACATCATGAGTTTCATTGTAAAATTTTAAATTTAATATCTTACGTAATGCCAGGTTCACTACCCCCCCTCTCTATAGTAAGAAGTTATAATATTCAGTCGACCCCCTCCCCCCCCTAAACGCCTTACATAATTTATGAACGGCCCCTCCCTTCAGAAAATTTTTTCCGCTTCACTTTTAGCTTCATTATTTTATCCGTGAGTAAAAATCGAATCGAAGCGAACGTAAATTCCCTTCGATAGTACGGGCTTGTGGTTGAACTTAAGAAATTCGCGCGAACTGACCGGACTAAACATATACTATATGATGCATAGTTCCATAGATACATATTTCTTATGTACGTGTGTTCCTCTTTGATATGTCATAATCCACAATCAGAGCATGAACTTATGTCGGGTGGAGTTGCGTCTCTGTGCCAGTTTGTTCACATTGAAAATAAGTTAAATTGCAAACGGTGAGACTTCTTTCCATTACGAAATGATATTTGAGTTCACAGAAGAAGGAACTAAGGCCCGTGGCTCTTACTGCCATTTCATTATGGAAGTAACCCCTGTGGGCCTTGCTTCCAAAACAAAGACGAATTAAGAACCACGGGTCTTATTGCCGCGGGCCTTTTTTTGCACTGCATCGACATTGATATTTTAACACTGGAATAGAAACTTGGAAACTACTTAACTTAATTTTCTCAATTCGCCTGTTCTACGCCGGGCGAGTCAGAGAGTATATATTATAAAAATTAATAATACTCATTTTAAAGAAGTTCTTAAACTAAAAATATTTATATACAATCTAGACCAACTCTAAGTCAGTAATATTGTATAATTATTATTTGTATTTAATATAACTGTTTATTTTTTAAAGTCTCAACAACGCCAAGTTCAAAATAATTCTGTCTGTCGGTAAATGAATCTACAGCCGGTGAACCGGTTGATGGATTTACCTCAAAGTTAGAGTCCTACACAAAGTGTTTTTATGAACTGGATTTCCAGGTCTTCAACGGTATCTGCCATCGTACAACCTATAGATAATATTTATTTCTCTCGAAAACGACTTCAATTATTTCGGTTAAATTTTATGTCAAGGATTAGTTTTTGGTTGTCTTTCATATTACGGTTTTTTTTTATATGAAACGAATTTCTCGTTAATGGCTTATAGGATTGTTATACAATTTTATACAAAAAAAGTTTAGTTTTGTTTAAAAAAGATTGCGTTTCAACATTAAGAAAATTTTAGTTTTTGAAATATTTATTAATAAAAAAATGGTGTGGCGTTGATTGGCGTGTCCGCCTTATACGTAAGAGAATCGGAGACCGAATGCCAAAAACATCAAACCAAAAAAATGTTTTCAAGTTTACCTGTGGTGTGGAATTGGCAGCTCCTCCAAAAATAATTTCATGTCATGAAAAGCCCTTTCTCGATTAGTCGCTCAGAATCGGCAAAAAATAGCAGGACCCTTCCATTCAATGTTGAGAAAAATGCACTAGACTCCGGAGCTCCCTGCTCTATTGCGCCACCTTATTTATTTATTTATTTTGCCAACTTGAAGTGAAGTTAAAGAAACTAAATTTTAATTCAGTCTTAAGCCTTGCCGCACCGGAATGGTATACGCTTGCAATCCTTTCGCTGTACAAATGATGGTGTAACCTTGTGGAGGGGCACACATTTACGCTGTCTGCGTTGATTCTCTTGAACATGGTCGAAACATTACTTGCCAGTTGCCACACTCCTTTTTATCGAATGAAATTCGGAACATAAATGACGTAGAACACATGAAATGACATAACCTATATCTCCTCTCCATATTCTTTCGGAAACGAAAACAGGAACGTTAAATAATCTTAAGCTTAGAAGACCGGACCGACTTCAAAAATTCTTTCACTGTTAGAGTGCTTCATTATCCACGAGTAATAAGAAATATATTTCACCCTCATATTCCCACAGGAACGGGAACGATTATTCAAAAAATACTCAACCGATTTCAAAATTACCATTCATCGTAATACAGACTTCATTTTATCCTCTTATTAACACGGGAACGGAACATAACCGGGAACTAAGAAAATATTGGACAAATTTTTTATTTGGACAAAAAAATTCCATCAGAGCTAAAGTGCTTTACTATCCCGAATAACATGGATTATATTTCATTCCCATATGCTAAATCCAAACGAGCAGAAACGATGTTATACAGGAAGGTATATATAGTGTTGCCATTTACACGAGCATACTGCTATCACCTGATCAATTTCAACGATGATCAAGTTCAAAAAGATTAATTTTTTTCCCGCAAAGATATAATACTGACTTTCAGTTAAAATTTCAAGTGGAAAAAGCTGTTAGTGTCGAAATAACATAAGACTTATGAAGATACCACTAGATGGACTTTCCTGTGTAAAGAATTAACGATCTAACCAGGGAAGTAGACGCCGGTATTCATGAACTTTCTAAGCTACTAAGTATTTTTGCTGAAATATAAATTAAGAATCAAAAATTTGCAGCAACACTGTTAATAATATCGATTTCTTTTCACTGATTTCATATTCTCCGACGAAAATCCGGAAGCTTTATAAAACAATGCCCATATCATAAGACGATAAGTCTATTCAGCTTCGGCTTTAAGTCTCTTCTTTTAACTTTTTTCAATCCATAATTTGAGCTGCAGGCCACACCGAAACAAATAATTTTGGTACAGCGAACTAAAGCTTAAATGTATTTACAAATTAAAAAAAAGAAAACCATCGGACATTGCCCTTACCAAACCATAAAGAAAAATTGGCTCCATCTACCTAAGCAGCTCCCAGCAGAAACGGATCACCATTAATCTCCGATCCAAACCAGCAAGTGCTAAAATTAAACTTGAAAGCAAAATTAATCGAAGTTCAAAGCAAACAAACAAGAAGAGGCAGCTGGCAATTAATATTGATTCTCTTGCAGATTCAGTTTGATTAATTATGCAACGATTAACAAGCTGAGCGCGCTAATTCTCTTATGACCCACTTAATGGCCACTCACTCCTGTTAGGGGCAATTGACCGAATTATTGCTCCCATTTCATTGACTGAACACTGAACATAAATTCAAAATTCAAAAAAACCATAATGGAAGACTGACAGGCCTTTGAAGAAATCGAAGCTTTAGAAAAAATGAAAAGAAAACACATGTCTATTCATCTGAGAAGCCACAATTTCTTATGCTGGTCAAAGAAAGGAGTCTTCATCATCATAACCCAAACTCCATAGGCTAGGCTAGGTTAGGCTAGGCAAAACAAATAAGTATGCACACCATCACCACCAACAAATATAGACAAACTCAATATTATTCTTTTCACATTTAATTTGTTTGCTTTAAGTGGTTTGATGGCCGAGTGAGAATGTTATTCAGTCAGCGTTAAACATGAACAGCTATGTATAACCTGAGAGATAACTTTGTTCATCGGTGTATCCATAAAGGCAAAGTGAAAATATCGCTTCTTGAAGTCCAAACCCACACACCTATTCTCGTAAAACAACAGCAAACTATGTATGTATACCTGCATCGGGGTTTGGAGACAAGATTGGTTAACTGGTTTTGTGTATCTTCTGTTCTGCATTCCGAAGGTGAGTTGTTGTCGATTGTTGGAGTTTGTTGGAACTTGGAAGTAAAAAATAAACATGCCGAGAGCCAAGATCCAACGTCCGACCTTTATTTGATTTTGCATTGCGAAGCAAGTTTCAGGTTTTAGCAATCACACTGATCGTGTATGTGACTTGGTGACAAGCGTATCGGCTATACAGGGCGGGCGTGGCGGGTGGCTTGTCCTCAACGTGTAGATACTTAAACTTGAAATTCTTTTTTCAGATCAAAATCGGTGCTGCTTGGTTTGGTTTGATATTTTTTTCGACTGACAATAAATATGATCTCCTTCTTCTAAATTACATGCTTGAATGTTTTTTAAGCGTTTTTCGAAAATGTCAATGACACTTTCTTATTATTTGCATTGATGTCGTGTTTTGTTGTAAAATGTATGCCAAATCTTCTTTGTAAAGGAATTTTACAGGTCAGCCGTCCCGGTATTTATTCTGCAAAAGACTTCAAGGCACTCCTACTTCTTTTTCCTCTTCTTTTTCGTCGTTAGGAGCATCGTGACCTCGAAGGAATCACTGCTCTCCCATTTCTTTGCTGCAAACTAGTGATCCGCACATGGAATACGACGCGCCATCATACTGACTTCAAAGCACTATCAACTTTCAAATGCCAATGTCAACATAAAAACGTAAATAAATTTTAAATAAGAAAGAATCATAGAGTTTTTTTTAAATAGGTTTTGAAAAAGCCTTCTTTTTTAAATTCCAGGACAGATCCACTAATTTATTTAGAATAAATTTGAAGCGGTATTCTTTAGCAATTTTTGATTTTTTTTTTCTTTGCTAGCAAATTGACGAAAGACGGTGATTCATTTTCATAATTTGTCATGATCGTCTATTGATGTTTCTTTTGTTTTTAATTCTTCATTTGAAACAATTTAACGTAGCAATTTCAAATTTCTTTCTTTCTTCCTTATGTTCAATCATTTTGGGGTTGGTAGCGCTGGCTTCTGACACCTGTCAAACTCAGCTGGTTTGGAGGTGTCATAAGGTTTGTTCGTTGAAGCCCTGGCCCCTGGGGTTGCCCTAGGGTCGTCACAAAGCGTTTTTTGGGAAACCTAAATTCGCCCTGAATGTCAAATTGGGTGTTTTTTGAGCCATAGGTTTGCCATAGGTTTTCCCCCAACTCGCCTTAGCTTTTTGCTGTGGCGATTTGAGGGCTATCAAATGGCATGTATTTTTTGTTTAATGACAGGGATGTGTGGTGATTTGTGGTTTAGCGTTTTTTGAGGACTGGAAAAAGAGGTCAACCCTGGGGAAAGTTCAACGAACGGACCTATTAATAATATTAAGTGAATGTTTGCTAATTGCGATAATTAATCGCTTAACAATCGAAGAAAAAGTTAAAATTATCAAAAGTTACTAAGAAAGTAGTGAACTTACTATGTATCATCGTAACGCACTTTCAGTCGAAAATATTGTTGCTGCAAATGCAAGGCTCCAAACGTATCCATTTTTTCGGGGTTTCGCTACAATCAATGGTCGAATAATAATCGATTTTTGGGCCGGAGATTTGAAGATCATGGCTAGGAGATATGTATGTGGTTAAAAGAAACGGGGCCGCAAACCATGCAAAATGCGGAAAAGTTTCCTTGGCACCTAACTTCAGGTTTTTCCTTTTTATTGTCATGCGGAGGGAATGCAGACAGCTCTCGGATACCTATCTATAGTTTTTGGTAGAAATGGGTTTGTGCACCTGCTGAATGTTAAAACGTTAAACGTGTAAACGATAACAAAAAGCTATAACAAGATTTATAAGAAGAAAAGAAGGGAAGAACACCGATTTCTCAAAAACAAAAAGAAGCAACATGAGAAGCACTCGTTTGAGGAAATTTAGAGGTGCCATGACAAGAACGAGATTCGGAAGTCTTACCAAAAGGTAAAAAGATCCTGCCAGGGTGGCAAACCCCGAACTCAAGCCTGTAAAAACCAGCAGGGAAACATAGTTATAGAGTCACAGTCGCTACTGAGGATCTGAAAAGATCACTTCTGCAGACTGCTTAATGGCGATGAGGACACAAATTCCGCTGTCAGGCAGATTGCCCCATTCAGCTTGGACGATGATCAAGAATGCCGTCCTCCCGACCTAGAGGAAGTTAAGCTTACCATATGCAAACTTAAATCAAATAAGACTGCAGGTGCAGATGGCCTTGATGCCGAACTTTTCAAGGCAGCTGGAGACCAGTTGGAAAGGAGCATGCCCCAGCTGATCTGCATGATATGGTCGAAAGAAAGCATGCCCGATGAATGGATGAGGGAGACCCTCACAATTGCACCAATTACAGAGGGATAAGCCTCCTTAATGTCGCTTTTAAGATCTTGTCTGCTGTAATATGTGAACGTCTGAAAGCTCACGTCTACACTTTGATAGGTCCTTACTCCTTATCAATGTGGTTTTAGACCAGAGATGTCCACAATAGACCAAATTTTCACATTACGGCAGATCTTGAGAAAAACCCGAGAACATAATATCGATATTCACCATCTCTACGAATTTAGTTAGAGTTCGTTTCGGTTCTCACTGTTTCACGATCGATGTTATCGATGCGATAGTTATAGAATAGGGCACTGTGCCCCTATTCTGTAACCGTCACTGATGTGGTCACATTCTTGTGACTAGAAAATGTTTGGCCGTGGTCTAGCTAATTGGTGGAAAGGCCATCTGCACCTGTAGTTTTATTTGATATAAGCTCATAAGTTGCAAGCTTAACTTCTTTTGTAGTAAAACTGATATATTAATACAAAAACTGGTGCATTGAAGAATTGAAGTGAAACAGAAACAAATAAGAAACAAATCAGTTATCAACTGAGCCAAAAACAGATCCCCTAAAAGGCTCTATAAAGTACTGATCACCCCAGTCCTGCTTATGTATACGGCACGAAGACTAATCGAAGAACTAGGTATTTGGTAGGCACTTTTTTTATTAATAAATTTACTTTGACTGGGTAAAGTAACCTGCCTTCGTAATAAATACAAGGAAAAACGTTCACAAAGTTTCTTATATTTTAATTTCAAGAATAAAATCTGTGAGCATTTAATGCGTCGAATAAAATTCCGTTCGATTGCTGATGAGAGAGTGCGAAATAGTGGTACTAGATTACTCGATAACGAGCTGTAATACCAAATTCACATAATTCCGTCACGATATTCGATAACGTGTACTGTAATTCAGCCCCATAAAGTGATCACTGATGAAAATATAAGAATTTTTTTGAAATTTTTTTTATTTTTTATTTTTTACGAAGGTAGATTGTCTTATCCCAAATTCGTTAGTAAAAAAGTGTCAAAGTCAATACAGAAGCGACCAACCGTATCCAAAAAAGAAGTTGCCATCCGTTCGAACCGAGCACTTTCGTTGTCCATGTACCACATCCAAGATTTATTTTTAAAATACAACCCGAGAGCAATGAATGCTTTATCTTCTGAAATTCTCTTTACAAGTTGTCTTTTTTCACAAAGGAATGAATTTTGCTTACCAAAAAAAAAAGGAATCAATCTAAAGGCACATCAGCGACATCTGTGTATTAACAGAGACTGAAAATATTCGATGTACAATGTTAAATAAGCTATACGATGGTCGAGGTCACGTATGTCGTATGATGTAATCCCAAGATGGTTACTAACTCACTCGATCACTGAAGTCACTCACCCACTCGATACCGTGAGGTGTAATTCGGTCCCTGGTCTTAAATAGCCCCAACTAACTTTAAATGCTTGAAGGAGATCAAATTTTGTCAGAAACGAAATGACCGGAGAGATGTTCTGGTTAAGGCCCAAGTACATCAAAAGATATACTATCCGCCTAAGAAATCTCGTTCTCGTCTGGCCCCTTAATCGACAGACGTCGCCCTTATATTGTGTTGCCGTATACGCCATTTTTAAGTTTTTAGGAAATTGGATTTAAAGGTTTGGCAGCCAACTACATGAAAACCAACAACTGGGATTTTTTGATTTTTTTACGCAATATCTATATGGAAATCTTCTTTCAAAAAACGCAAGAAGATGGGATGAAATACTTTTAGTTTTTAAAATATTTACAATTTACTAAAAAAGTAGGTTTGACGTATACGCCACAAAATCAAAAAGATTTTGCAAACTCATACACGTACGTCAAAAAATGTGCATTCGGCAATCTAATAATAATAAAAAACTGAACAAAATATATTAGCTATAGAATATTCGAAATGAAAAGAAGTTATTGAGAAGAAAATACATAAAAATGTGGTGAAAAATCGTTTTTTAGCTCGGTGACTTGTGCAGAAAAGTATTAAGGGCTGTAGACATGATTTTATTTTTGTTTTGGGGGACACAAGAATCACTCCATTATGTTAGTGTTTCCACTAGAGGATGTTCTGTCATGACTTGCTCTAGTATTTTTATCAGAGCACTGGCTATATCATTACCAGAACGACCACTTTGCACTTCACTCAATAGAGCACAGTCTGTTATAATTGGTTTTTTGTCAGCGGAGCAAAGTTTTGACGTCAGTTTAAAAACACTTAGTTTTCGTTTGTAGTAAAAAAAAGAAGCGTTTCCCTTCGGAAGCGAAAAAACGCTTTGAAGATCAAAGCAAACTATTTAATTTTTTGGCTCCAAGTCATTTCGATTTTAGTCCCTTTCGACCATCATAATCTGTAATTTCCTTACTAGTAGGATTTCCTTTAGGTTCATTCGTCGTCTCCTGATACAAAGATTATATCTTTGAGATATTTAAGTAAGATTCCAAATATTTTCGATCGGACCTTGCCCTACAGTAATGAGACTCTACTGTGGGGAAGCTTTTTATGTGTTTATGAATTTCCTGTATTTTTTCGGGTGGGGTTAAAAAAATAGTTTATTGAGAGAGTATTTAAAAAAAGTTTATTTTTATTATTTATTATACTTTTTTATTTATACTTTTCTACGTTCAGAGTAAAACCGTATGCACGTACGCCAAATTAAGAAAACATTTTTTTTTATTTAGTGACGTACGTGCATATCTAAGTCATCGTTCTGTATACACATAAGTCAAAACAATACTAAAAAATATGTTTTCCTTTAACGGCAAACGTTGGAAGATAAAGAACGTAAGTCAAAACAATTCTTGCAATAAAATTTTGGAAAATTGTATGGAAATTTTGACGTATATGCCAAAATTTGGCGTTTACGTCAAAATAATACCTGAATTTAATGATTTCGGTGCATAAACGTCAAAATCATTCCGAATATCTCCGCAATGGAAAGAGATAGAGCAAAGAGGATGAAAAATTTGAAAAGGGCACCCTCGAAAACATAAGACTGCATATCAAACTCAAAAAACGAATTTTGGCGTTTACGGCAACCCAATTTTAGGGCGACGAGAAGCTCGCTGCTGGTTTAGAAAACATAATGTAAAAAAAGAAACACTCTCATGTCAAATCAAAGTCAAACGTCGACACCGAATATAAGGCAGCAGTTAGGCATTAAAACTAATGTCGCTTTCCATTGGACGAAAAGAACCGTCCAGGGGCGTCAAGAAGCATTCTCAAACCGTTCCATTGGTGCAAAAAGGTCGCTTCTCATGATACTGAGAATGAGAAGTGACAGCCACTTCTCGATTTGAAGTGAGAATCGACTCAAGAAGCACTACCACATGTTACTCAAATGTCAAAAACAAAGTTTTCTTCAAGGAATATTTTTTAAGAGCCATAGGTGTTTCACTCACACAAAGGCAATTACGATAAACTGAATAGAAAAAATGTTGGGTGCTCCATTGGGTTTTAAAATGACTGCTTCCCGAGTGAAACTAATGGAAAGTGGCATAAGACGCAAATATTTGAGATTTTTATGCAAACCACTTCTATCTCTCCTGTTCGATAGAATTCTGCCATGGCAGTCCACTAAATTAGGCTTTAAATCGTTAAGATCTAGCTCCACGAAAGTACAGCCGATTCCTGTGGAATTATTCCTCTGTATCTACCTTTTGTGTTGAAGATTTTGAATGAATGAACTCAAAATGATCTCCACTGATTTTGTATTTCATCAAAGTGAAAATTAGATTCACAACATCATCCAAATTATTCATGGGAAATTCGATATCGATTACATGTTATTGGGGCCATTTGGTTTATGATCAATAAAAGATAACATTAGTTAACAAAATTAAGTTAGTCACTTAAAATGCGAGCACACACTACATCCAATTTAAATATTCATGAAATAACGTGAGAAATTTCTTTGTCGTACTTTTGTTTCGCACAGAAAAAAAGACAAACCCCACTGCCGATGATCCAACAAGTGCTGCCATCATAATCCGTACAACAAGTGGGAATGATGAATTATCGTTTGTTTTATATATGAGATGATATCGGTGCAAATTGTTTTTTATTTTTATTTTTATTATGCTTTTCCCTATGTGGTGTGGTGCTTGAGTGGAATATGTCGTGTGTAACATCAGTACTGAAAAAATAGCATGAGTGCATTCCAGCAAAGGTTATGTCACACGAGCCATCTGACTTAACCATTGCTAGGTATGTAGCTAGCTCTTTTCTATAGCCGCACAATGGTATCGCTGGTTTTTCTAATCTCATCTCTCATTATATCTATCTACATATTTTTGAACTCGAAGTGAGGAATTGCTTCGATAATTTGCTATGTAATCGTGCACCAGATTCATGTTACAGGTTATTGAGTTCATGTGGCGAGGATGACAGATGATCAAGTACACTTGACTTGGCTTGAGTTGGCACTGCCTCTTACGCCTTTGCTTTGCTTGCTGTCGCTTGTCGTATAATTATTATGTAAATGAGAAGTGTGGAAAAAAATGATAAATAGATGATCGCTTCTGAGAGGGTTTATATCTGTGGCTAAGCTATATGGCGGTTTGGTGCTAGAATTATTGTGTATTCGAAATGAGCTATGAGGCTACGAGTGAATGCGTTCATTGCAATGGAATGTGATGACACAATGCGCATGAATAGGTAATTCCTTACGCTTATTGAATGAAAATAAAAATATATAATACAGCTCAGAATGGGTCAGGGTTTACTTGCGAACTTAGGTAGGCGTTACAGTTCGGGATGAACCGGGGAATCAACCATCATCTTTCGATTACGATTTCGACTTCGGGAGAGCTCTCCCCGGTTTTGCACTCTAAGTCGGTTGAGGCCTTCTTCCATTTTATTGCGTCACCTTCTGCGATTCCCTTGCAATGTGATTTTGAAAAGAAAAGCGTTTAGTCGTGGCGTAGCTCGGGCCCTACGGTGATCAAATTGAGTAAATTAATTAAAATGATTTCCAAGTTTCCAATCCAGTGGGAAAATGGCGGTGAAATTATAGTCGAGGTCATATATCTCAGAGGTAATAAAGCACTCTAACGGTGAAACAATCTGGGGAATCAGTCCAGTATTTTCCAAGTTCGCGATTATGTTTCCGCTCCGGAATATGGACAGGAAACTATAGCATATGCCATTTCTCAGGTTCTCGACCTTATTTAAAGCTTCATTCTAATCAGATCAGAGTATTTGAATCCTTTTCAAAACAAACGCTAAGTTCTCGTTTACGTTCTCGATCATGTTCCCGTTCTTGTATGTCCCGCTTCCCATTCCTGTGGGGATATGGAGAAGAACATACAGATATACAGATATACAAATAAATATATCTCTTGGATTCCTCCAGTTATTAAAAAAAAAGACGCATCAAAATCCGTTGCGCAGTTTTAAATATTCAAGCATGCAGACAGACAGAGCTATTTTGTTTTAGACTAGGTAAGGATTTGTAAATGGAAAATACTGTATTAAGGTCCATCCTCACGATGCTGCCGGTTGCCAATCGTTTTTATTTCAATTGGTTAGTTCTGTTTGACTTTTGGAAGGTAGGAATGCCGATCGGCACGTCCACACTTATTCGGTATTGCGGATTGCCATGTGCCCATTTATTCGGAATAATGTGGACGCACCTTTAGCTACAACAATTTCATCCCTTTGTTCGTAACGCCAGAAAGAAGTGGGAGAAGACAAAAAGTTCCTTGAATCCACGGGCCTTGTTGGAAAATGCTTAAGAACTGTGTATGCTTTGGCCATGGGAGTTTGATTTTGTAACTTGTCAAAAATAAGTCCCGAAAAGTTCTACGAAAGAATTGCTTTTTCATTGTGTGTTGAAACCGTGGGTTTTCCATGTGGTCGCCACAAAACGTTTTTTAAAAAACATTAATTCGCTCTGAATATCAAACTAAGTGTTTTTTGAGTCTTGGGTTTGCCCTCAACTCGCTCTAAATAAGCGGTAGGTTTTTGTTAAGGCTAGTTTAGATAGCGAACAGGGTTGTCAAATGGTGTGTACTTTTCTTAAAATGACAAAAATATGCGGCGATTTCTTTTTTTAAATTTTTTTAAAAAGGGAAAACTAAGATGTTCTTGACAACTCACAGGGCTGTCGAATAAACAGCCCAACAGGGTCAACCCTGGGTATACTTTAACGAACGAGCCTATTGTGTTTTCTTTCAAATGTTAATAGAGTAAAAGAATTAAAAATATGTGCGCACGGTACAGCAGAAATGCAACTTCCGAGTTCAGAAAGGCGACTTCAAAAGCCCGAACAGAGAAGAGATTATTGGAAATACTTGCACTCTGCGAAAAACATTTCAGGCGACTGAGAATATAAAATAATGTTTAACGTGTTCTTTATCATTCTCCTCCCGACTTTATGCTATACATTTACGTGTTTATTCATATATCGTGGCGCATTTTCGTTTCATCAAGTTTCAAATAACAACGACTTTAGGAAAGTTTCACTCCAAAAAGAAAATAGGTATACTTCAGTTAGGCTCTAGCATATCATTCAAGATTCATTCATTGATGTTGCAACTTTCAAAATTAAAATTCAAAGCGCCAAGTGAGCAAACTCTTCAACCTTATAAATCTTTTACAGTGATTTGTAAACTAATATAATTCATTGACCGTTATACTGTCACTTGTCTAAACTGTGTTATTTGTGCAAAGCACTTATGCGAATGCAGCTATAAAATTAATGCAAAATAAAACCAAGCTAGACTAACAATTTAAATGTGCCGCGCATGCAAAATCAAACCGGAGCGAAGGCAAGACATATGTAGCAGACAAACGAACAAATAGGTAAACGTTTTCTTAAAATGAATTGGTAAACCATCTCGTACTTAGGTTTTAAACCCGATAATATTGGGAAAAGAAGGTAATAATATAAGAAATATTTTGTTACGTGCAAAAGCCCAACGAAAAAAAAACTAAGTTGCAATCACTGCATTCGTATAAAGCAAACCAAGCGAGTAAAAGTGAAAACTTGACAAACATACAGCGAAGTGGCATGTATAGGTAGAGGTACTATTAAATATGGCGGTGTGTAAGTGAAAAATAATTCTTCAATCACGTCCGTTCGTCGGCTGTCTGCCAAGACCTCGAGAGGTAAATATGTAAAAACGGTTTGCTGTTCAAATAAACAGATATTTTTATATGGGCAAGTAGGTGGCTAGCAGACTGGTATCTATGAGGTTGACAGTTTTATACGCATGAACGCAAAGATAAATAAATAAATGGTAGAAAATTTTATTTACCAACGATTGGAAAATTTAAACCAGAAAGGTCATCAACACATGGTTACCTGTTCACTTTCATAATGTTACACGATCACTAAGCAAACAGTTGGACTTTTTCGATGATGACCCTAAATTTTCTTTAATTGATAACACCTCCTGAAATATCCTTTTATGAAGGCGCTTTGATCATCGATATAGAATATTGATATTATATTTTGAAATGTGAACATCGAGCGTCTGATCGAGGACTTTTCTGATGGTCTAAAACCGTGTTGGTATCAAATTGTGGATGTTGGTCTTAAGACGTTTATTTATTACAGCAGACAAGATCTCGGATATTGGAGCAATTGTGGGGATATCCCTTTTAAGGATCGGACATCCGATACTGAGGTTCCATTCATAGAACATGGTTCCTATATCCGATATCAGGCAGATCAGCAGACGTATGCTCCTTTCCTGTCTGCAGCTGCCTTGAAAAGCTTCGCGTCAAGGCCATCTGCACCTGTAGTTTTATTTGATTTAAGTATGCATACGACAAGAACAAGTTGTTCAAGGTCGGGAGGACGGTTCTCTTAATCGTCGTCAAACTGTCGTCGCTATTCTGCCTGACAGCCGAATTTGTGCCTTAATCGCTGTTAAGTAGTCTGCAAAAGTGATTGAACGATCAATCTAGTTGGGCCGTCAATCCGGGGATCTCTATTAATTTTCTAAGTAACGAAGGGATATCAAGATCCTGGTTGATGCGTTAACGGATTGTCAGCGGTAACCAAGTACGAAAACAACGACGAACGCTTTTAACGAAACCACAGAATGCCCGTGAGGGTACGTACTGGGTATTGGGTATACAATAAATGATTCCTGTTTTTTTAAATTTTCCTCCTATTTTTTCAAAAATTTCACTTATAGATAAAATAAATTTTTGGGGCGAATTCGAAATCATGCCAAATTGCCAACTGGTCACTGGTACAAATGCACTAGATTTAAATTTCAAAACAAACAAAAAAATGATTTACAGATTCTCAGTAGCGACTGCGATACTATCAGTATGTTCCCTGCTGTTTTTTATAAACTTGAGTTCAAGGTTTACCACTCTGGCATGAAAACTTTTTGTAAAACTTTCGAATCTCATTCATACAATGGCATATCTCAATTTCTTCAAACGGCGCTTCTCATGTTGCCTCTTTTTCTTTTCAAAAATTCGATGTTCTTACCTTTTTTCTCCTTATTAATCTCGTTGTACTGGTCAAAAGCAGCCCTAGTTCTCTTTTGCATCTACATTAAATTGTTGTACTTCTTGTTTCTGCATTTTGCCAGCCTGCCTTCTTCAATAAACCATAGGTTTGGTTTTGGGGACCGAGCGAAATGGTTTTTGCATTGCTCCGACTGGGCTTCAATGCTTGATGCTGGCGGCATAGGATTTAAGGATAGTGGGAGAGTAAATCGATTCGTTAAGACATTGGCAATCTCTTACAATTGTAGACTCTCGACATTATATATCTTTTCACAACGTTAGTTTGTCCGACGCGTGAACTGGACATCCACATTCGTGCTGTGGCTACAACAAGTAAATGGCCCGAGTCAATGTTGACCCTCGGAAAGTTCTGCATCTACATACTGCGTTAAATTCGACAAAGAAATCTTTCACGTAATAGCTTCCGTTGATTCCCCGGCTACAAGTAGTCCCTTAAAGAAATTCTTTGTCATTTTTTGTGTCCTGATTTCTGATGGAATCCTTATTCTAATGTTAAAGTATATCTATGTTATTTAAAAGCTTATGATAGTTAGTATGGCACAGAAAATGCAGATGTCGATTTAGCGTTAAATAAATTCCAATCGTTTTGATAAGCTCGTGTGACTGTTTTCAAAAGATAAATTTTTATATTATTTTATAGCTGAAGCAATCTTGTTTCAGATATGAAAATGAGTCCTTTTAAATGGTATCCCAGATACGGATATCGTATATAGTGTATTGCGCTATGTTTTCGATGTGTTCTTGTACGCGCCCATTACTATTTGATTCGAGTATACCATGGTCAGCTTGCTGAGTTTCGTTCAGTTTTCGGTCACTTCTGAGTATGTAGAGTGTGAAGGCATATACTACTTTTGGACTTTACATAAGGGCGTTCTTTATTTGCTTGCACTCATTATGCGGTAGTAACTCTGTCGTCATCATTTTTGCCTTTGCTACTATACTGTATGAAAGCGCTGCGTTTTTTGTGGCGTGTCGGTCGGTGTGGATATTCTCATATGCCGTTGTATAACTTAATTTGGACAACTTCAATTGTCGCTGTTACGACTGAAAAAACGCTATGCGCTTTGGGTGTTTCTAAATCCTTTATAATAGGTTTGTTCGTTGAATCCCTAGGGTCGCCCTGGGTTCGCCACAAAGCGTTTTTTGAGAAACCAAAAGTCGCCCTGAATGTCAAATTGAGTGTTTTTTGAGCCCCAGGGTTGACCTAGGTTTTCCATCAACTCGCCCAAGCTTTTTGCTGAGATGAGGGCTGGCAAATGGCATGCATTTTTTTTTTTTTATGACAGGTTTTTTTGACAACTCATAGGGTTGTCAAGAAAACCTGGGTCAACCCTGAAGAAAGTTCAACAAACGGACCTAATAATCGTTTAGTAAAATTTTTGTCTTAAGGTTCTCCCAAACCAAATCGATTTTGTAATGGCTTCAGTTGCTGTTGACTGGATTTCTGACGTAGCGGCAACTGCAAATGTATGAAAACGCGGTGTTGTCCTTGCCACGTCATTGTGGGTAATAATAGTATCGCTGCAAAAACGCTTCGGTTTCACGCTTCACCAAACGCTTCGGTTACATTCATGAAAAAGGATCATTCCACTTCCTCTGTGAGTGTCCTAGCTTGGCCCACACTAAGAAAAAGGCCCCCGGAGAATACTTCTTCGACGAACTGGGCCACATCTCTAATCTCCCATTGAGCAACGTCCTGAAATTTACTCAGGGCTCCAATTGGTTCAGTGGGAGTTCCCTACCCCAATAAGCCAATCACCAACCCAACCCTCTACCTCTCCAATCCTCCCACCTCCTCATCCTCTTTTTTTCCCGGGGAGCACAATGGATCCTTGAGATCCGAGTGAGGTGCTGCCACTTGTGGCTGCACCCCCCATGCAACCTAACCTCACCTACATTCAACTTCACAAATTATGAGATTTTGAAATTAAAGAAACAAGAAAAACTTATTCGTTGAAGAAGGTATGGATTGTATGTGGAACGAGTAAATTAAACATTAAAACATTAATAAAAATACCTCGTGACGAATAATTTTTTTCGATACAATTTCCTTACTTTCAGGAATAAGATAAAAGTTTATGTATCTGAAAATAATTATAAATTATATTTCTTATTTGTGTGTATCGCAGGTCACTTGGATGTGTATTGTGTACCACTCCATAAGGTTACATGTGTTTCATTTTGACAGCGATCGCGATCGAACTGCAAACGCAGGTCGCCCTGGTTTTATTCGTTGAAGTGTGGATTTGACAGGACAGATTTTGACTATTAATATGTTTTTTGTCTCAATTTCTTTACTTTTATGTATAACGTAAAAGTTTATGTATCTGAAAATCAGTTTAAACAAGATTTCCATCGCTTCCTTGAGAATTTATAAAGAACTAGCTGAGCCACCCGGCGTTGCTCGGGTCTGTAGTTTTAAGGTTCCCCTGCTCGTTTTTCCGCTTAAGTGGGCACTTGAGGATGAAAAATAATCGTTTTTACTTTGGGATTATGTGGCATCCCAATGACGAAAGAATTTTTGAAATCTGTCCAGTAGTTTCTAGGTTTCCGTTCCCAGCCCCGTTCCTGTGGGAATCTTCCGTTACCGTGGAAATATGTGAAATATAAGTCTATGTCACTGAGGGATAATGCAACATCGTAGAGTTGAAAGAATTTTTGAAATCGGTCAAGTAATTTTAAGGTTCCCGTTCTCGTTCCCGTGGGATATAGGGATGAAATATAATCTAAATTACTAATTGAGAGGGATAATGTAGCAATCCTAATGCAAGAAGGGGAAGGGTTATAGAAGTCTAGTTCAGTAGTTTCTAAGTTTCCTTTCCCAAACCCGTTCCTGTCGGAATATCCTCGCAATTTTTTAAATTCCGTTGCTGTGGGAATATGGGGAACAAACCTTAACAGGAACCATTTATAAGTCCATGTCACTGAGGGATAATGTAGCATCCTAGAGTTGAAAGAATTTTTGAATCGGTAAAGTAACTTTAAGGTTCCCGTTCTCGTTCCCGTTTCTGTTCCCGTGGGATTATAGGGATAAAATATAGTTTAGGTTACTGATGGATGAGAATAATGTAGCACTCCTAATACAGGAAGAGTTATAAAAATCTGTCCAGTAGTTTCTAAGTTTCCATTCCCAAACCCGTTCTTGTCGGAATATGGGGATCAAACCTTGACAGGAACCATTTATAAGTTTATGTCATTGAGGGATAATGTAACATCCTCGAGTTGAGAGAATTTTTGAAATCGGTAACTTTAAGGTTTGGGTTCTCGTTCCCGTTTCTGTTACCGTGGGATAATAGGGATGAAATATAATCTAAATTACTGATGGAGAGGGATAATGTAGCACCCCTAATGCTGGAATTGTTTTAGAAACCTGTCTAATAGTTTCAAAGTTTTTGTTCCCAGATCCGTTCCTGTGGTAATATCAATTTTTAAATTGTTTTATGTCATAAGAACCTTCTCCTGAAAATAACAAACACCACAAAAAAGAATTGGCCAAATTGGTCTAGGCGTTGTTGAGTTATGCGCTCACCAACACATTTTTCGATTCATTTTTATATATAAGATTTTATATATAAGATTGTGACTTGGTAGGTGTTTAAAATCACTTTCCACGATTTATTCGTCGTTCGTTAGCCTTGCTCATGTGATTAGCACTAATTTAAAATTTTCGTATATCTTCATCCATCATTGTATTTGCTATTGCTGAACATTACTCGATCTTGATCATGAATAGATATAGTGGAGCATCATCACCTGAAGTGCATTTTTAGAAATAATAATAGATTCGTCCGTTGAACTTTACCCAGAGTTGGCCCAGGTTTTCTTGACAACCCCATGAGTTGTCAAAAAAACCTGGGTTTTCCAGTCCTCAAAAAACGCTAAACCACAAAATCACACACATCCCTGTTATTTGAATAAAAATATATGCCATTTTACAGCCCTCAACTCGACTCAAAAAAAACTCAGGTCAGTCCTAGGGCTCAAAAAATACTCAGTTCAATATTCAGGGCGAGCTTAAGTTTTTCAAAAACTCTTTGTGGCGACCACAGGGCGACTCCAGGACTTCAAAGAACGAACCTAATGTTTAGCATCACGCAACTTGCATAGGCAGTGAGTTAGTTTCAACGATTTAGCTCATTCAACTTCAATCCTAATTTCATGCTTTCTGCTTTGTGAACGAAAGCATCTCAAGTACCCGTGTCCCGCACAAAACCAAACGTGTAAAACTAATTGTCCATCATCGCGTCGATTAAAACGGTCAATTAGAAGATTGATGGTTTATTCTCTGACTCGTTATTCAATTAAGCTCATTGCTTTTCAATTGAAAACAATAGTCATCGAAAAAATTCATTTGGAAAAACACCCGCAATACCTGCTTTAGAATGCACACTTTCAATTTCCCAGTCACTGTACTTTCAACAATCTCTGAAGGAATTCACAATTCACCCGCCATAAAGCTCCCAAAAACCTCGATAATTGACGTGCGTTTACCATTCCAAGTATTGACGAGTTGCATTATTAATAAGACGTTTAATTATTTTACTTTGGCAAGACTAATTATGGCTTAGCCACGCAGCAGTAGCAACTATGAAAAAAATAGCAATTATCGAGGCTTCGTATTGCAATCACGTTTGCTGAAGCAATGGCGTTCAGCTTGACGGCTTGTGATAGTCTCTATTGTATCAAGTAGATTCGACTCATTCTTTGTTTGAAACTTGCGCCAAATTTGTTTTTCTTTATGCGGCAGAGCCAAGTGTTTGGTTTGTGATTTTAATCGATGCCGCACTATGAGCGCTTGGCCAATTAAAATTCATTTTTTTAGGGCACTTAGCCACTTGGAATGGGCAATCAAAATGCGTTATGGGACACTTTCAGTTGGCAACTGTCTGCAATTAAAGTTTCAAAGGCAATTTGTTGACCTTCACACAGTAAGAAATTGCTTTATAGAGCAACTTTGTTTTTTTTTATGAGTCTTTATAATTAATTTAATTATTGCGAATTTCATTTGTTTTGAATAAATTGATTGCTTCGCTTGATGTTGTATTTCTTCCGCAGTGCTTGACTGGGTTTATTTTTGCGAACAACAATGTTTGTTGGACTTTGGGTCTGTCGTATAATATAACTTTTACAGTAGGTTTGTTCGTTGAAGCTTTGAGTTTGCTTTGGGGTTGCCACAAAGCGTATATTAAAAAACTTCAACTCGCTCTGAATTACAACTAGGATTTTGCTGGGGCGCCTTCAAGTAAAGTACGGAGCTATTAAATAGCATTTATTTTCATCGAGCGCCAACTATTTGTAGTGGTTTCATGTTTGATTACTTTGTGATGGTCGATCAACTCTATTTTTTGACAACTCATGATGTTTGACAGGAAACCTGCGTCAACTAAGGGTAAAGTTCAACGAACGAAGCTTATGTTTAATGTTTTCATCGTTCCGATGTTTGTGACACGTGTTTCCTGCTTAAAGGTTGATTCGTTAAAGCCTTGGGCCTGATGGCTGCCATAACTTGCCCTGAATGTCAAATGTGGTACCCGTTGCGTGATGGTTAGCATGTCCACCTGCTAACCCAGAGGTTCGAGGTTCGAATCCCAGCAGAGGCAAAAATGTTTTTTCACGGGTATCGCCTTTCGCAAGGAATTGGCAAATCCTCCGTTAGTAAATTCATTGCCATGAAAAGCGCTTTCTCAATTAGCCGTTCGGAACCGGCAGAAAATTGTAGGTCCCCTCCATTCCCTAACAAGGCATGGTTGTGAGAAATGCGCTAGGCCCAAGGGCTCCTCGCTCTGTTGCGCCACCCTATTTATTTTCTATTTATTTATTTATTTGTATGTCAAATTGGGTGTTTTTTTATAGCTCTGGGTTTGTCCTGAACTCGCCTTTAAGTTGCTCTAGGTTTTGATGGGGTGAGTTCAGGCAACAAGCAGGACTGTCAATTGGCATGTATTTTTCTTCAAATGACAGGGATGTCGTGGATAAGCGTTTTTTAAAACGAGGTTTTTGTCAAGCAAACCTGGGTTAATCCTGGGTCAACCCTCGGTTAATTTTAACGAACGAGCGTAAAAATATCTTAATTTGACAACGTCCTTGTCAACCGAAAGCGTCGGTTCTTATTAGAGCATCACAATTAAATCGAAATGAGCGCTATCAAAGACAAGATGGGGACCGTCTTTTACTACTGCGTGCTGTTGTCATGTGTTATTTGTTCTCTGTAGTATTTGTGTAGTTAGTCTTGTGTAGTGTATCTGCCAAATGATCTTTGTCACCCGGCAGAAAATATGACTGGATTAAAGTGATCGCACGGTTTTGAACCGCTAGTACCACACTCCATTATCCATCGGACTATCAAGGTGTTTTGGGGCTCATCGATGGCTGCCTGGATTAGCTATGATGAGCATACTTAGCTTGCTGCAACAACGGTCCCAGGTCAAACTTTCTATGGACAAATGGGGCAAAGCGGCTTGAATGATCTCCTGATGGCTACTCCTGCGCATATGACGTTGTAGTAAGCAGCTTCGTACCTGCAAGTACTTTTGCTGGGAGGACTCTGCAAAAGTGAAGAAGCTCTGCTTAAAAGAAGACTATCAGGTTAAGTTTTAGTGTGAAGTATCTGTTAACTTTTGCTGTGATCGCACATTGATCGTCGGGTTATAATTTGTTGATCAATGCTGCTTTAATCGACTTCACCCTCTAACAGCACACCTTGCCTTCGATCAAATTGCTTAAAAGAAACTGTGAGTTAATTGCAGTGTTCCTTCGAAGTAGGTGACCAACGATCTTGCTGAGATTGCCAAGCCGGAAATTTTACAATAAAACCTACATATGTGTCTACTTATGTATCTACATATAATCAAAGATAATCACTTGCTTGAACTGCCTAATATCCAAAACTTTATTGGCGAAGTTTTGATTGTTTTAAAGTATAGAAGCTTCAACGCTGATTACTCAAAGGTGATCGTAACCGCCTCCTATCAACAATGTGAACATATTCTCAAAATAATGACAACATCAACAAAGATCACCTGACCTTACAATACCATTTTCAATGCTGGTCCACTAGACATTATGGTATCCATCATTACAAGGCATTAACTTTGACTCCAGCAATCTCTCGATCACCTCTTTATCTTACACGAGATCAAAAGTCAATTAACATCGCATAAACACGATTCAAATCCACTTTGCAAGTGCAATACCCTTTTTATTTTATTTTTCTTGTGCTGCTGTGCTGTGGAATGGTAAGCCGAAGAAATTCAAACGAACAATGCACCTGTGGTATGGGAAAATCAGATTAAGTCAGACGAGATTCCCTCATCTGGTTAGGAAGGTTTTCTTAGCTGGTCATAGCCTTAGGTATACTTATGGATACAGATATTTCGCAGAGGCATTTTCAATGTTACATATTTTTATTTATTTGTGCAAAAGAAATGAAAACGAAACTCTTATTAATAGAGTTGCATGCAACAGAGTGATTTGTTATTGGGCAGCGGACAAAAGCTCAGCCATCTGGTACTCTGGCATGAAAGTGAAATCCAAGGCGACGCGACGGACGTATACGCTAAAAGACAAGAGCACCTGTATTAACAAGACTTGATTGTCAGTATGATTGCTTTGAATATAAATAATTATTTTGCTTTATGAATGACAAAGTGGTGGCTCCTTTTTGGGTGAGTGCTCGTTCGTTCGTTCGTTGGATAACTGGAATTTGTCCTCGGAATGGGTTTCATTTCGAACAGGAAATGTGATAGGAAAATGGTTAGTAACTTCCGTTTGATAGCACGAAATAGGGGCTCACTGAACTCAAGTACAGTAGATATTTAAAATCATGACCCTGCTGGAATACTGTTTTTGACTGGTATAAAATAGGCACAGCGGAATACAATCGTGAGTCTCTTAAGAGAATTTTCGTATAAGTATTTAAGAAAAAATAAATCTAAATAATGAACAAATGAGTTTATGAATCTTCTTTAATTGTTCGGATGTTCTTGTCTTCAATAACTATTATCTCAGTTTTACGGTGGGTTGACCAAGCTGAAAACTTGCCTTTTAAAAGGTCACAAATGGTTTGTTTTTTGTTTAATTGTGGTGGTGGGTGCTCTGTAAGTACTCGTATAAAAAAATCAACAAGCGCTAAAATTAGACCTGGTAATTAGCTTTAGTTTCGCCTAACCCATATGCTTCATTGCTTCCAAACGAAAAAGCTGTGAAACATCGATCAGGATCGAGATGTTGCACACCCTCACGTAAGGTTCTTCAAGCATTGACAGATGAGTAAAAGAAGACGAACGGTGATTTCGTAACTTAAAGTGGATACCAAGAAACATTCAAGGAGTCACGTAATAAAAAAAACACACCAACAGCTAGGTTCTGGGGCGCAATAATAGGAGTTGGAAAAATTACTTTTAACAAATAAGCAATCAGCCTTTAAGAAAAGTTAATTTTATCTTCTGCGAACCATCACTGCCATTTGCATTTTGAGTAGAAAATATGTTCAGGTAGTCCCAAAATAGCAACATTCATCACACCTGTGCTCAATTACTATTTGCTCATTTACTCCATTACCCGCAAATTGGAATCTTGTTTAAAATAACGCAAAATCCAAAATGCCACTAGCCTAGAAAAAGAGTGCTTTCTGTAAGCCATGCACAGGTAGCTGGTAAAGCTGAGGCCAACCGCGGTTTACGGTGACAACAAAATAATTTGAATTAGGAGACAACATTCTTCAAAATAGACGCCAAAATAAGGGGAAATGCTCAGAAGATTCGTTAACAGAAGCTCTTTAGCATTGCTCAAGGAAAGCTTCTTGTGGGTCGAAGAAGTCGAGGAAAAGTTAGTGAAGCAGTTAAAAACTCATAAAAATGCAAAGTGGTTTGCCAGAAGAGATACTATGTAAATTTTGGAAAAGCTGGGATACATCGGCCTTATTTGGCTCACGATTTTCATTTCCAGGCTTATTGAAGGATATTGTTTGGTTTAACAGGAGAGAGCTACCTTCTGCCAATGTACAAAGGTAAAGGAGATACACTAGGTTGCGATAACTAAAGTTCGATCGATGATCTGGTATTGGGTTGCCGACTGCAAAAAATAATAAAGTTATCTGCTTAACAGTGCAGGCCTGTGTTGGGCAAGTCAACAACATAATGCAATCCAAAGTATTAGAATCGTAATGGTAAAACATCTTGATTGCGTAGAGGACCTGGGTCTTCTGCTGGTTGAGTTCGAAAAGCATTCGATCGACAGCCATCAGGAGGTCTAATACGGGTGTCGTTCAGGCAGCGAAGTGTTCCAGATGCCTATGTGCGGATGATTGAGCATACGTATATGTATGAAAGAGCAATGACGAAGGTTAGGTATCCAGCTGGAGTTATCGATGCATTCCAAGGCATTGTAGGTGAGTTGGTGTAGGTTACCGGGAACACCTTCGGTGTACACCAAGAAAGCGTGTTCAACCCTTGGCTACTTGATGTGAAGGTTTGAATGACATTTGTATAAATGGAATTTATCAATCATCGAGTAAGATGGATGAAGTGCAGAGAGAACTAAGCCATCTTCTAAAAAAAAAGAAAATAGGGTGGCGCAACAGAGCGAGGAGCCCCTGGGCCTAGCGCATTTCTCACAACCATGCCTTGTGAGGGAATGGAGGGGACCTACAATTTTCTGCCGGTTCCGAACGGCAAATTGAGAAAGCGCTTCTCATGGCAATGAATTTACTAACGGAGGACTTGTCAATTCCTCGCGTAAGGCGATACCCGTGGAAAAACATTTTTGCCTCTGCTGGTATTCGAACCTCTGGGTTAGCAGGTGGACATGCTAACCATCACGCCACGGGTACCACAGCCATCTTCTGTGATTGCAAAATGCCCTTTAAGCTGTAGAGAATACATATCGTTTACAATGTTGGACAGTGTACAGAAATTATGAGCCATTGACAGCAGTTGAGATGAAGATGATACGTATGACAGCAGGACAATCAACGGGATCCGTGCAGATCTTCACGTCAAATCACCATCTTGGATAAAAAAAAGAACACGGTCCAATTAGTATTGTCATGTTCAAAGGAGAGATCCAGATAAACCGCTAAAAGAGGCAATGGACGCGTTCATCACAAGTTAGATTTTCAGATTAACTAACTATTCTCGGCCTCTGATTGGCCAGACGTTAAGTTTTTCAGTTGACAATTCATCAGCTGTTAGTTTCTGCAGATTCAGTTTTTCAGTCAGGAAAAGAAGGCTGAGAATCTAGATTCAGTTTATTAAGCTGTCAGATGCGATAAGTGACATCAAAAAATTATACTTCCAAGTAATGGTGAATTTTTTGTGCGTCATTTTTATTGAAAAAATAAAGTTAGTTAATTCTAACTCCATTACTGATTGTTTTTTACGCTTATGAAATGTTTATAGCAGTAAATTCAACAAGTTAATGAATTTTTTTTACATATACAAATCAAAACCGTCGCACCTGACATATGTATCTTGTTAGATAACCGTTCAACGCAAAACTGAATAAGTTTTTCAGTTAATCTTAAAATCTGCAATGAACGCGCCCAATAACATAAAACATTCAGACAGATTTTCAAACCAACAAAATGAAAGGCAGCAATTGATTGGCGTCAGACATGAAACAATTCAAAATCGGGAGGCTTGCTGTCGATTTCTGAGGTCAACGCGGCTTACCTCACGTCGGACTACTACTGCGAAGCAGACAAAATCGAAATCACAATAGTGCAAATTTTAAGTCATTTAAAATCGCATTAAAATGAACCTTAGTGCAACATTAGCTTAAAATGACACTCGTATCAATTTATAATTGACTAGGTGTGCCAGCGACTTCGTCCGCAAGAATTGGCATAACTTTTTTATTTATCAACCGATTGAAAAGAAATAAGAACTAAATGTTAAGTAAAGCTTACCACAATATATTACTGAAAACCCCATCTAGATAGGATAAGCCGTTTCTGAGATTAGCGTGCACAAACAAACAAACTGTTACGTTTTATTTTTAAATATGAAGTTAAAATTTATACATATAGATTTTAACTTCACATTTTTTTTTAGATTCGCTCTAAATTAAAAATCAGACAACCCCCCATTTTAAATACTTAAAACCTTGCTCTAACTCATCTGACGTTTCTCATTTGCTTGATATTTTTGTGTGACTTATTTCCGAACTAACATTTGTTCGGAATCAAGTATTTCTAGACAAAAACAAAACTTTCATTCCACATTTCCGTTTGCAATCAAAATTTATGCTATTTTTCACCGGAGTTAATTTTTTTTTGCTTTTTAGATCTGTTACTTCATTTGATTTGCCTGAACTGTCAAAATTTTGATACATTCATTTTAACCAAGTTGTCACTAATTAGTGTGCTGTTTATAGATCGTTTGTGTTTAATGACCCCATTTTATAGTTATCAGAGTGATGCTTTCGTCCTTAAAAGCATTACGGAATCATATCTCCATAAAGGCAAGAAGTTGTATACGTTTTTCATTGATTTTAAATCAGCATTCGATATGGTGAATAGACAAGCGCTAATTTACAAGCTTTATAGTATCGGTATGTCATGGAAGTTTGGAAGAGTAATTGAAAATCTATACGATGACACAACAGCAAAGGCATGGAATGGTGAAGAACTTTCACGAGGATTCAAGACAAAAACTGGCGTCAGACAGGGTTGTGCATTGAGTCCAAGCCTGTTTGCCTTATTTATTGAGGATCTGTAGACTTCTTACCCTGTGGTATCTATTACTCTGGACATTCGATAAAAGCACTGCTATTTGCGGATGACATTGTTCTTTTTGCATCATCAACTGAATCGTTACAATTAATGATAAATCGTCTTTACCAGTACTGCAAGCTATGGAGTTTGATTTTGAATTTGGAGAAATCTAAGATTTTGATTTTCCGAAGCGGAGGAGGCCGAAACTGTGCGAACGAAAAATGGTATTACAATGGTTTAAGTATTTAGGAGTGTACCTACTTCATGCGAAACTTAAGTATGGAAAATCATTTAAAAGAGAAACTGCAGAAGGCTAAAGTCGCAATCAACGCAACTTGGAATAAATGTTTCTACAACAAAAATATCACCCATGGTAGTAAGTACAAGATATTTGAGGCAATATCAAGGTCAGTTTTGTTTTATGCAGTTCAAACTTGGAGAGAAACAGTATGAATCCGTTGAAAAACTTCTTCAATATTATATCAAGCGAATTTTTCAACTGCCGCACAACACGCCCAACTACGTGATTATGTTGGAAACAGGTTTGTCTCCTCTTTTCATCCAAACCCTGAAGATGCAAGTGGATTATATCTTGAAAGTTATGAAGATGGATAATCACCGGCTTCCAAAGATAGCAGCTCTTCAAGTTATTCGAACGTGATCCAGTTGGTATAGTTGATTGGATGGAGTTAGATAGAAACGTTGGAATGGAATTGAATCTGGATTATTCTAATATAGATGCAAAGAAAGTCTCTCTCTATCAGCTTATTTCTATGGCAGACATAAATCAGAGAGAGAAATATATGAACGATGCCACTGGATCCTTATACAGACAACTTCACTCTAAGCTAAACCACAATTTGGGAGAAAAGAACTATTTTGCAGACGGTAACAGTATTGCCGAAATATCAATGATGTTAAAGCTGCGAGGAGAACTTATTCAACTTAACTTCGTGCTACATAGGGAGTACTTACCCATAATTTGCTCTTTATGTAATATGGAAGAAAGAGAGGATATATTCCACTTTATGGGAAAATGCCCAATTCTTAAGGAAATAAGAAGAAATGCCTTTGTTTACTTCCAAACGCAAAATCAAATTGTAGACTTGCTCAATAACATGGAGGTGAAAAAATTATTCAGTTATTGCAGATTAGCTTTAACGTATAGAAACAAATATTATAAACGAATGTTTTTAAAGCATATATCAGTATCAGTATTAAAAGTAGGAGCTAAAACATTTTTTTCTTTAATAAAATGTTACAATTTTTTTGTTTTGTCAACTCGGCAGACGGCAGTAAAGCCACGCTTCTGTTATTTTTGTTAATTTGTAAAAATCTTGTAAACAACGCCAACGTTAACAAATAAAAATAAATAATAATCTAAAATCTAAAATCTAGTTAGAGTGAGCCGGCACTTTCGCTGTCTATAAATTTGTTTATAATGTTTCTGAATTCGAAAAAGGAATAAGAAAAAGAATATGAAAAATTTAAGGATTGAGAGATTTTTAGACTTGTCCTTCAATTTCTCTTTCTTTCTCTATCTCTATCTCTATCTCTATCTCTATCCCTATCTCTATCTTTATCTCTATCGCAAAAAAAAAAAAACAAATGCACTTTGCTTAACTGTCATGTGTAAAAGAGAGAACCCAAGGTTTGATAGGACATTCGGCTCAATAAACTAATAATAAGGTTTCGCATACAAGTAACGAATTGTTGAGCTTGACATAATTTTTTGAATTCCACACGCTTGTACTGTTCTCAAAATATCAATATCGCATTCCGTTTGTGCTCTACTCTACATGTCCCAAATCCCAATGTACGCTGTCAGTAAGTTGAGAAATGCATTAGGAACAATTGCCAAGTCTCACACATATCAGCGTACGAACAAAAAACGTAGCCACAATACCTACTCGTAAGTGCTGAAATCGGAGTAAAGTGTTTAAAATTGGCGCTACTCAAACAATAGTGCGAAATATGTTCGTTGAACTATGAAGCAACGCTGCGTCGTCCATTATTGGTCTAAAGTGCATTTTTTGTTACAGAAGGTAGCCAGTAGCTAGGTTAGGTTTACTCACATATGCTTGCGCTGATCCTATGAAACAGCGCTTTTTATTGCAAAACTTGGACGCGGAAGTCAGTTTGAAACAATAAATTGCAGTTTCGTTTCAATTGAAACAATGTGAGTAAACTGTTGAACAAATTAGAGACTACAGTGAAGACTACAAGTTCAACATCAACTGTGTAATGTGCTTTGTTTTCGAATTGGTCAGTTGGTAATAATCTTCTAAATCTGCTTGCTTGCTCGATCTTTTTTCGGTCAAAATTTAACAAAGCCAAGGCTAAAGTTCCACAACTTATAGCTGCAACTGTAGCCTCTAGTGCATTTTCTCTGGAACACATCAGGGACTGCACTCTGTGGCAGGCATACGTTCCTACATCGCACAGTTTTTTTGTTGATCAAACAAAATTGCACTAACCACTCTCGGTGTAGGTATGTGTATACCTACTAACACCTCTATGCAACAACGACAACATCGCAGTGCAGTCCCCCAAAGTGGAAGCAGCAAACATTTTCATCAAAAACGTTAATTGCGGTTTCAATTTGTAAGAGAGAAACCACATCGGCTATATATTTATTCATGATTGTTCGTCCATATGCGGTTAAGCAAAAGCCAAGTGGTCATTACACAAACGAATGACACGGTACAAGAAAACGTATCCATAATCCATATCCGCCTTTTGTGAGATATATGAAAGTGCAACGCGCTTGTTTTCGCTGAGGTGCTACTCTCAGATGAATGACTTTAAGCAAAGGAATGGAACTTAATAGGCGAAATGCTTTTGTTATTGGCGTTGCTAATTTTATTAGCAATTCACTAAACTTAATGATCGTTGAAACAAGGAAATGCGGAAATTGCACCTCCAGTACATAGGTGTACTGAGGCAGTGTGTACGAAAAGAAACTCTTTCTTGGTATTATAGCGTGTACATATACATATACACAGGTAGTGTTAGGACCAAGTTAATTGTAATAATGAGACTTAATGTCTTTGTCAATTTTAATAATAATCCAGAACTGAAAAAATGGTGCTGCGATACAAAAACAGGGTATGAAGCCTGTACCAAGCGCCAACCGGCAATGAATATGATCAGTATGACAACCATGGATCTAGTTATATCGGGCGCCACTCTGGTGGCACTTCATTTTCAATGGTGACACTTCAATTTTCAGAGTGTTAAAAAAATCATTTTCCGGTTGTACCCGTGGTGTTTAATGGTTAGCACGTCTGCTTGTTACGCAGGAGTTTCGTGGCTCGAGTCCCAACAGAGATAAAAAAAAATCTTTTCCACGGATATCACCTTTCGGGAGAAATTGGCATGTCCTCCGATAGTAAAATTCACTGTCCTGATAAACTCTTTTTCGATAAGCCGTTCGGAGCCGGCAGACAAATGTAGGTCAACTACATTCCCTCACAAAACATGGTTGGGAGAAATGCTCTAGGCCCCTGGGCTCACTGCTCTGTGGCGCCACCCGATGATGCCATGTGATGCACGTAAACTCACGCCACCAAGCAAAACAGATTTTCAGGCTGAACTTGGCTTAGAATTAACATCTTGACATTTCCTCGCTCCTAATGTGACGATTTTGTTTAAATACTAAAGTGTAAAGGGTACTTAAGATCTATGGGGAAGGTTTTATTAGCTTAGGCATTTATGAGTCGGGAGCTAAAACACTATAAGTTAGCGGGAAATGCTCAAGAAAATCAATTTTTGTAGAATAA
Source organism: Melanostoma scalare (assembly GCA_949752695.1). NCBI lineage: Eukaryota > Metazoa > Arthropoda > Insecta > Diptera > Syrphidae > Melanostoma > Melanostoma scalare. The sequence continues at coordinate 56,934,770 of OX456985.1, forward strand.
AAAAGTATTGGCGGTAGAATGGTACCTTGTCGAGTCCAACAAAAAATGTCAAATGTCTTAGTGCAGCGCATGCTTGATACTTATTGATTGGTAACTTATGAATCAATATTTTAACCTGCTTTGCAACAAAATAAAGTCCTTGTTGACATTATAGAACTTTTCGTAGCTGACCGGCTACCGGCACCGAAGATCTCAGAGGAAAATCCACCTTTTCGATTTTAAACTAGCTTATCCTATCTTATCGTTTCTTTTGTTTTCAACTATAAGCTAGCTTTCTTTATCTTATCAATAAAGCTTCTATCCAAGACACATCGAGTCTCCTGACTTCATACTTTTCCAAGAACGCCACTCAGGTCTGTACAAGTGGCTGTGAGCAAACCAACTGACACACTTAGACCAATATTATGTCCGTTGTAATATCCATACCAAATGTGTAAGGGAGTACCACAATACCACACATAACCATTTGAAGTTTTTAAGAAAGGGGAGGGGGTTAAGGGTATCAATGTTCATCACATCGCTTCGAAGATCGAAGAACTAATCTCCTAGGGCCGGATTCTGTAACGTTTTAGACGACTATCGTCTGAATTTTAGGCAGTGAAAAACGTGTTTAAGACCCTGAAAAAGTTTCCAAAATTTGTAAGATGATAGTAAAATAGATTTCCTCCAACCACTAAAAGCAAGATTATATGAAACAATCGCTTGACAACGCAATCTACGATAGACGATTGAACAATAAATCGTTTGAAAAGTTACAGAATCTGGATTTAGTTCTTGTTTGAGGGAAAGGGCAGGACACTTGTCTCTTCTTTCTCCTCGTCTTAACAGCTTCTGAAAAAGTCGTTTGATAGAGAGCCGAGTTTTGTGGCGTGTCTGCTTATGAGACAATGTCCGGTAAAAACACCGATTACGCACCCAATAAGGCCATCTGCTTATGGGTAGCAAGTGCCTTTTGCGTTTTAGTAACAGTTTTGGCCAGATCTTGAGCCAAATTACCGCACACGTAATCGAGTGATACCTACGTGACTGAATCATGTGCGTATTGTATTACCACTCGCGCTATCGGGCAATCTAGCAAAATAATATGACATTTTCTTATGAGTAATCGAGCGGAATTTGAATCGATAGTCGACTTAAATTAATGTCGCTTTCCATTGGACGAAAAGAACCGTCCAGGAGCGTCCAGGGGCATTCTCAAACCGTTCCATTGGTGCATCAGATCGACTCAAGAAGCACTAACACATGTTACTCAAATGCCAAAAAGGAAATTTTCTTCAAGGAATATTTTTTAAGAGCCATAGGTGTTTCACTCACACAAATGCAATTGCGTTAAACTGAATAGAAAAAATGTTGAGTGTTCCATTGGTTTTTAAAATGAGTGCTTCCCCGAGTGAAACCAATGGAAAGCGACATAAGTTGTTTAGGCGAATTTTGAAAGAAAAATACCACTCACTCACTCACTCACTCGATCACTGATGCTGCAATTCAGCCCCTGTTCTGTTGCCAGGCAAGTAGTGGTGTTTCTCCACCTGCTGTTTGTTTTTTCCATTGCGATTGCTATACCAATGTTCAGCCTTCTGGCTGGGATTGGTTTCCCGGTTCCATTCCCATTGACGAGTTCATGTGCTTTTCAGTTTCGTAGAATATATCTGTTTCCCAGCTCAAAAAGATGAAGGTGTATGTTCAACTGTTCAGGCATCTCCATGAGAGCTAGTCGACGATTGAGGGCGGTTGCATAATTCATGGAAGCAGCACTGAATGACTTGAGGGCTGATTGGCTGTCTGAGAAGATGGGGATATTCACTGAGGATATCAAGTTCTCTATTAGGCAAGATAGGACCTCTTTGATCACCAGAACTTCCGCTTGGAACACACTACAAAAGTTTGGAAGATGAAATGAGAGACATACGTTTAGTCTACCTGAGTACACCTCGCAACCAACAGCTTTTGATCGTCTGTATAAAAATAAATTGAATCATCTCTTAAATTCCTCGTCATCCCAAATGTAAGATTTTTGTGTGTAGTTGGAGTGACAAGGTGCCGTGAAAGTTTTTAGTTGACACCAAATGTTAGCTTTTAGCATTCTGGATTATTATATTGTGAGCACTTCTAGATGTTGAATCTGACGCTTCTTGACATAAACTCGTGATTTAAAAAAAAAATTCAAAAAGAGGTCTGAAGTGGTTAAATTGTGCGATCTTGTCAGAAAGTGCAATCACATAGGCGTAAATTGAGGGCGACCCGGAAGTAGTTATAGTATAGCCTAAATAATTTTGGTTATGGGCTTTTGTAGAACGTACTGTTGCTTCCTCCTATTGGATCTAGATATTAAACTTCATCCAGTCTCAACATAAAGGAAGTCGTTGAGTGTAGCTCTGTAGGAAGTGTAACGCCATGCAGTGATTTTGATTGCCACATTCTCAAAAATCATTGAGTATTGAAAAGATCCAGGATTGCTTAACAACCCTAAGAGTTGTTGAAAAAAACTGTGACTTTCGGTTCTCAAAAAACGCTAAGCTAGGTATAATCACAACACATTCCTGTCATTTGATTAAAAATGCATTCCATACGATAATCTTGTGCGTTACCTAAACTCGCTACAGCAAAAATCTAGTGCTACTTTGGTGCGAGTTAAGGGCAAACCCCGAGCTCAAAAACACTCAGTTTGACAAAAAGCAAGTTTAGGTTTAAAAACCTAACCTAACCTTCGCTTTGTGGCGAAAACAGTGCAAGCCCAGGACTTCAACGAGCAAACCTATGGTTCCATAAGTATCCATTCAAGGTATGGTTGAACGAAATGCACTAGGCCCCAGGGCACCCGCTCTGTTGCGCCTTTTCATTTATTTATGTATTTTACTATCTCATTGGAATGAGACTTTTGTCATCAGCAGACTAATCTTAATCAGACGTGAAATGTGTTTTTACGTTAATAAACCTGCAGTCAAAATATCTAACTGTTTTAATTGAGCAACTCAAATTGTTAAAACCTGAACCTTGAAAACGTTACCGTATAAATATAATTATTTTCTATAATTTTGATTGCGATACAATTGTATTTTTACCACGCAAACACATAAACTCAAACTTTGCTTTCTTTTCCTTCCAGACATGCCATAATGGAACCAATGACCGCATTAGTTCTAGCCTTCCAGCTCATTGCTCTATTCTCAATAGCAGGAGCACTGCTTTTGTATCTGCTATGCAAAGTACGCACCACTCAAGTGAATCTATCCGAACAACAGAGCGGAACTGTGCTCGTTACAAGTGCCGACAGTGCGTTGGGTCTTCAGTTATGTACTCACTTGGCTAACAGGGGATGTCGTGTTTTTGCCGGAATGAAAGACTCCGTTGATTCGATTCCAGCTAAACTCTTAAGAAATTGGATTAAGATGAAAGAGGTCAATGAAGAGCATACTCAAGGCTCAATCATACCAATGCAGCTGGATGTAACACGCGAAGACATCCTACGCGAGGCCACTGAAGCAATGGGATCTCATTTAGGAGCTGGTGAGCGTGGCATCAGTGCGGTCATTAACACAAGTGGATGTATTTTTAAGGGAAGAATTGAAAGCCAAGACGTTCAACAATGGGAAACAATGCTGAAGACAAATATTTTAGGTTCACTGAGAGTGGCCAAGGCCTTTGTGGGTCTACTTCGTCCCACTCGTGGCCGTCTTATTTATCTGGGTGCAGGCAATGGCGGTGAGGAACTCGTTGCATTTAATGCCTCACGAGTTGCTGTCGATAAGTGTGCAGAGGAGCTTCGCAAAGAATTGCAGCCATATGGAGTCAGTGTGGTGGCATTAGACACAAATGGTGTCCCTTCAGAGTCACTCTTCCGGGCACCAATACCACATGGTAAGTAGCAAAAACCTATTTACGATGTACCTTATATGCATTTTTTCTACCCTTTCAAGTCATATCGGATTGCGAAGGAGCTCCAACGCAGTATTCAGCCGAAGTTCTAACCTCCAGTGCCTTAACAGCCATCGAACATGCTCTCTGGGATATCCGGCCACACGAGAGATACCAATTAGCGGTGCCACAAAACAAATATAACATAACGTTGCCATGCAGATCATCATTTCGTCTCAAAATGGACATGGGGGCCATACAGAAAGTCTAAACTAATCTTAGACTATATTCTTGTTGAGGGAACAGAAAACAGTAAAATAAAAACACAAGAATTTTGCGTCCTCTTATGGCAGTCAATCACTTTGATTGCATCAGCAAAATAGCGACAAAGTTCTTTTCACGAAAAAACTGTTCGAATTATCATTATTTCATTATAATTTTTTTACATTAATATTTAATTAAATACTCTATTGATTTTGTCTGTTGGATTTGTATATACATTTATGTTTTAGCTAAGAATTGTCTGTAAATATATTTTTATTATTATTATTGAAATAATTGCATTATTTTTAATATTATTGCTCATTTAAATAAAATTGTTTCCTTTATTTGTATACCCCATTATTGGAAGATAAACAATAATAAAGTTACTAATATCACTCGGTTTCGTTTCATTTTATTTGAGAGCGAGAGGTGCTAGTGCTTTTTGAGGTACTTTCATTCGGAAGTATGGAAAACTAATGGAGCAATTTTGTAGGGGAAACTTTATTCCTTTACCGCCGTATTAATAAACGCGGAATAGCTGAGTTAAGCCTTATTCCATGGATTAAGTGGAAAATGCTATACCAACCCAGCTATTCCGCGTTTATTTATACGGTGGTTAAAGTACAGAATGGTTGACATAAGTTGATTTGAGAAAGAATAACGTCATCGAGGCGCGCATTTATTGACAACTACAAGTCCAACATGCTTGTATTGCTTTTGTATTTTCGGATTTCAAACTGGTTTTGAGTGGTGTCAGTTATTTCACTGACACAACTTAATATTCAGCTGGATACGTGTATCACAGTTCACAGATAGATCTCGTGTTACAAAAGCAACAATGATGTAAGCAAATCGAAGCTGCGGGACAAGAAAAGTAACGGTTTTGCCTCTTGTTCTTTATTCCTCTATGCCCCAGGGCTTCAACGAACAAATGTTTTATAGCGAACCGGAAAAATATTTCAGTTGCCAGGCTTTCAACCTTTCGCAGCCACACAGCAGCAACTGGTTTTCCTATTGGCACTTTCCATTGGTTTCACTCGGGGAAGCACTCATTTTAAAAACCAATGGAACACCCAACATTTTTTCTATTCAGTTTATCGTAATTGCCTTTGTTTGAGTGAAACACCTATGGCTCTTAAAAAATATTCCTTGAAGAAAATTTTCTTTTTGACATTTGAGTAAAAAAATAAAAAAAATAAAAAAAAAAGGAAGCACTAGCACATTCCTTTTTTTTTTTTTATTTTTATTTTTTTTTTTTAAAGAGGAGGCTTATATGCTAATCTGGAGAACTCAGACCAAATATCCAGTCCATTGTACTACCAGAGTAGCAGCCTTTCCCTTTTTTTGTGTTGCAGTAGTTGGAAACAAGTTGTTATTAATTTCACATATATAACCTCAAGGGCGGCGTCCATATGAAACTGGGAGGCTGAAAGAAAAGTAGATGCCCAGAGCGGGATTCGATCCCACGCGTCCGGCCTGTCTACTAAACACTCTACCACTGCAGCACGGCCGCCCCTTAGTGCTTCCTTAGTCGATTCTCATTTCAAATCGAGAAGCGGCGGTCACTCCTCAGAATCATGAGAAGCTATCATTTTGCACCAATGGAACGGTTTGAGAATGCTCCTGGACGCTCCTGGACGGTTCTTTTCGTCCAATGGAAAGTGCCAGAGAGTGTGAGTCTGTCAGTGGAATACATGGAAAATGGAATCCAAATAATTTGAACGATTTGTTTCATTTTGGCTCAAATTTCAATTAGCTGACACGAAAAATTAAATTGTAACAGGAAAATAGAAAAATACAATTTTAACTTGCCAAAAAAATCCTCTGACTTATTTACTATCGATTAGAATAACATTTGTTATTCAATTCTAACGACAACATAGTTAATATTCCATTTAAAAGTTTTTCCTGATTTGTTTTCCTGATCGCTAACAAAGTGACAGTTATGAACGCCCCCATTTGGCGTTTAAGTAAAGTAACTTTCGAAATGATGGTAAGAACAATAGGTTCGTTCGTTGAACTTTAGAAAGGGTTGACCTAGGTTTTCCTGACAAGCCTATGAGTTGTCAAAAAAACCTGGGTTTCCCAGTCCTAAAAAAAAACGCTTAACCACAAAATCACCAAACATCCCTGTCATTTGAATAAAAACAAATGCCATTTGACAGCCCTCAAATCAAGACAGCGAAAACCTAGGGTGAGTTAAGGGCAAACCCAGGTCAACCTTAGGGCTCAAAAAACACTCAGTTTGACATTCAGGACGACTTTAGGTTTCTCTATTATATTTGAAGAGTACACAATAAATTTCTTTTAGTTATGTGTCCTTGAAGTAGAGGGGACAAAAAAGGCCGTGTCCTCGTAGCCATGATTTCTACCCTTGTTATCATCTGAAAAAGAAAACAATTTTGAATTCTAAATAAGTACGAATATCGTTAACATAAGAAAGCGCAAAAACTGAAAAAAAAAAAAAAAAAAAAAAAAAAAAAAAAAAAAAAAAAAAACAGTTTCCATAAAACTGCGGCTTCTCAAAAATAAGGTATTTTACATTAATTTTTTAATTTTGTCCAATTTTTTAAAAATATTACAAATTTTAACTTTTGTTGATTCGTACGATAAAGAGATATTTAAAGAATATTCATGCCAAATTTAAAGTAAATCGCCTGATTATAGAAAAAAGTAGTTTCAAGAAAAACACGTTTTAAGTTTTACGTTAAGTTTCGGGCAGCGTAACTGATAGAATAGTACGTGCAACTTACATTCTCTTAATCAGCCATCCCAGCTCCATACATTGGGCCTTCCTCTACTTCTCATTGATTGATTTGAGCATTTCTCTCCTTATAACGAGCATTTCTTTTTTCTTTTGAAGTATCTGAAGCTCGAACCTCATATTTTTTCAAATTTTTAAACTAGAATACTACCTTAAAACACAAATCGACTGCAGCTCATTTTCCAGGCGTTTAAGTGAAACGTCTATTGTATCCGAGCCTCGTATATGGACTACCTGTGGTGTAGTATTCAGCGTGTCGAACTATAAAACGTGGTATGTTGGGTAATTTTTTTTTTTATTTTTTCTTTTTGTTAGAATATGTTAAGGGTCACCCCACCCACATATAAACATATATGTACTATTACGCCCTTTGAAGTGGCATTTAACACTATTTTCATACTAATGTATACAAAATATCAAATGTCACTAATATTTCATATAAATCTTTGAGTGTCTCTATATTTTTACTATTGTATATTTTGAATTTTTTATGAAATAAAATGTATCTTATCTATCTATCTATCTATCTATCTAATATCCAACAAAATTCTCCTAAATTAATTTCACTGCCGTAAAAAGCGTAGGCCCTTGAAATGCGTTAGGGGTTAGGCTTCACGAGCTTTGTTGCACAACCCTATTTATCTTATTTATTTTACCTATTCCGAGAAATGAGTAATTGGCTAGTGATATTGAAAGTGCTATTGCAAAAATCGGAAAACATATTTACAAAATATCGTCCCCCCAAATTTCTCATAGAGTTTAGAGAAACGCCCTGAACCTTTCCCCATTTATGACCATATAATTTTTACTTATTCTATATTAGAATTTCGGCTGCTTTCTCCAACGTTAGGTTGAAACGGAGGTCAGACCGACAATCCACGATAAAGGTGTTGTTCTTCCTTTTTTAGTTTGATCATTGTCAATCTATCTCAATCTATCAAAGTTTAATACTCATTGTTCTATTCAGGCTATGAGATAATTACAATTTTCCAAAGTCTGTCTAAAGATGAAAACCGGAGCATTGGTCTATGATGAAAAAAGACTGATAAGTTTAATTGACATCCATGCGGCAAATAACGCACCTTATATTTTTAAATAAGAAACTTTGCTCCAGTGTAAGTAATATCTTTATTTTATTTTTCACCTTATCAAAAATATGAAAGAATTTTTCTTAAGATTATAGTAAAATGTGTAGTGTGTGTAGGCTAAACAAAACAAAATTGGATAGTGAACCAAAAAAATTAGTAAATTCGACTTAAAGCCATTAAAACAAAACCAAATGAGATTGTGTAATTATTAAATTTAAAAACATAAAAATCATTCATATTTGGATATAAAATCATAGCGCAACACAGAAGCTCTTAATACGTCACCAGCTGAAGCAATTGGTTTTTCTGTAGTTTTACCAGGTAAGTGTACCAAAACGTCAGCACCAATGATGCTTTGCAATCGACTGCTTATCTGTAAAAAAAAAACGGCTTTAATGAGTAAATGCAAGTGTTGAGTGTCAAAACTAATTTTATACTTGATTGCCATTGACTGAAGCATATAGACGTCCATTTTTGCTAGTAACCGATGCACGCACGTATTCTGGCCTCGGGTCAAGGTCAATGTTATCGTTTTGAAGCTGTAAAAAGTTTTATTTTTAATTTGAAGGCGAAAAAAAAAATTAAAACACAACTGTACTAATAGATTGTTACTATGACCATGGTCAATTAATTTTATATTGAAAGATTAGGTAGAATATGACTAGACGCTGTGTTAGAAGTTTAAGTCAGACTTGCAAACATTCAAATTGAAAAGAGCCCTTCCGCATAAAAAGTCATTTGTTATGTCTTAACAAGTGACTTTCTTGGGCCTTGAGAAACTATAACGGTCTAGGTTTGGGTGATTAAGCCCTGACATAAAATGCTTTGACACTTGGAGTATTATGGAACCAGAACCATCCCGTAGCCATATATTAGGTCTATTACAGTTTCAAAATCTTCAACCGTTTGGCAACAATTTTTTGATGCCGTTAAGAATAAACGCAACTATTTTGCTTTACTTTACTTAGTTTTAAGTAAAGTAAATCAAAACTCGTTCGCTTGTCAACAAACAATACTCACTGTTACTTGAATTGTTGCCAATTCGCATTTGTCTCTCTCCCATCCAGATGCCCAACGAATGGATGGTAATGCAAACAAGTGAAACGTAACAAATGCCGACACCGGGTTGCCAGGCAGTCCGAAGAAATACTTCCCTGTAGCCACGTTCGATGCAAATGTCATTGGTTTTCTTGAAGAAAAGTGTTTCACATTACAAAGATCACGTGAGTTATAAGAATGTAAAAACCTACCCAGGTTTCATGTTTATGCGTCCAAAGTTAATTTTGAAACCCAGCTTTTCGAGAACTGGCTTTATGTAATCCTTATCGCCCATTGACACACCACCGCTGCATATGACAAAATCTACTGACTGATAAAGATCGTCTACCGCTGTTTTCAAAGACTCAAAGCTAAAATGAAGAGCAATATTTATATATGCTAGAAAATATAATCTCATGTCTCTTACTCATCTTTCAAGACTCGCTTCATCATGCACTCAAATCCAAAGTAAGAAAGCAGCTCCTCCAGCATTGTCGTATTCGAATCATAAATTTTGCCAGATACATTCAGGTCGTTTGGGGCTAGAAGTTCACTTCCAGTTGATATAACAGCAATTTTTGGTTTCTTAAATTGAATTGTTTTGCCCACTGAGGCTAGAATCGATTTTACCACAACCTCCGAGTGATCTGCACTAGGAAAGAGCTGACTTCCTTTTCTCAAGTCACATCCAATTGGTCTGGATAGTAGAAGTTAGCATTATTTTAATCTATGGAATGAAACAAACCTAATGTCAAGATTGGCCTTTGGCTCAACAAGTATATCCACTAAGTCTTCAGTGCCTAATTTAGTGGTTCGCAATAGTTTTGTATCTTCAACTTGTATAACACAATCCGCGTTCTTAGGAATTGGTGCTCCAGTGTTGATTTTGAAACATTCATCGTCCTGAAGGTCATACTCGGAGACCTGTTAATCGAGAGTGCATTTAATTATGAATAATGAGGCGATTCAAAGATACTTCGTTATTGTACAGGAAAAACTTTGTTCAAAAAACAAACTTGTCACAGAAAGTTGTCTTTAAAATTTAGATTCATCTCACAAGTGCCCTGTTTCGGGGAAATCCTCGCATAGTTTGATCCGAAACGAGAGTTTAAATTTTCACATTGAAACTGTGCAAACGTCAATACTTTACAATATATTAATTCTACGTTCAATATCAATAATGTTCTTATTTGGAGTACATTTGTCTTGATCCGGAAACAATCGATAACATTTATTTCTGTTTTATTTTAAATATGCATGTGCGTATGGCGTATGAGTACTTTTTTTTCACTTTTTGAGTAATATTTAAGTACATACTTCGGTGGGTGTTGCTGAATCTGTGATAGTTTCGCACTTGAAATCAGTTGAGGTACCCTTCTACTTGTTTGCGCCACCAAACACGAAAATCTACAAAGCGATATAACATATAACACGGAAAAGCAATGAAAAAGATGAAAAACAGCCACTTTTCCTATAGCGACTGGTATAGACAACAGCAACAACGCTTATTTGGGTGCGGGTTTTTGTTAGCGGCGGAATCAAAGATCCGGAAATCCGAAAACAAAAATTTGAAACGATATGACGTCGAAAAGCTACCATTACAAGCGAAAGCAAGTGTGAATTGCCGCTTCCGCCAATAAAAAATGTTTCAAGTTTCAGACTGTGCAAAACCCAAACATCAACACCAGAAGTATGATCTTTCAAGTCTCTGTAAATTGACTCACTTACGCTGATGATATTGACATGATAGGTACTTTTGCGAGCGTTGAACAGAAGCGGCTGATAACATCAGTGCGGTGAACCAACGCAAATACTCTTGCCAATCGCTGCTTCTTCGAATTAAGGGGGACGCTGGTCTAGAATTTTGAAAAAACCGAATTTTTTTTGTCTTAAAAAGGTACTTTAGGGTCTTAAAAATAAAATACCAACATATCCGTATCGGATACGTACGGCTCTTGGTGTTTTTATATAGAAACTAAAAATTTTCGGGATTTTGTTCCAGGATCAAAATTAAGGAGGTTACATTTTCGGCCATGGACACATCAAAAAAATGAGGTGCCTCCGAAGAAATGCTGGACAGCCGCCATTTTAAATTTAATTGACACGAAAAAATTTGTATTCGTATATTAAAACCTAAATTATAAAACCTTTTTCACAGATTTTCGATTGAACTTTTTGTTGAGTCACAAAAAATTCATAAATTATGCCTATTTTTTCACGCTCTAGACCAGTTTCAGGCAGGGGTAACGTTCATTCGTTAAAAAAGGCATGTTTTTGCGAATTTTTTGTGAGAAACCAGCTCAAATTTCTTTATTAAAACCAATTACATATTGAAAAGTGACATTTCAAGAATGTTGTGTAAAATTTTCTCAAAGAAATATTTAAAAATACGGCAATGGCAGCAATTATTCGGACGTGCCTCGAAAAAAAAGACGAGTTGCGGTGCCCCTCAAAACAGCAAAAAATAAAATTTAAATACGTCAATACGAAATTTTCGGAACGCATGACTTTGCAGCATCTGCGCAGTTTCTGCATTTTGGAACTCAGCCAAACGAAACCCTCTCTAGAAAAAAGCGGATGAAACGCTTTTCGAAAGGAAAATACTCGAATGAAGGAGATTCAACAACAACTGTATGAGCTGTACCGCGATATGAGCAGACCTAGAAAAGCACTCAACTCAAAACTACAATGACTGGGTCAGATATGAACATCAACGCTCCGGCTGGACGCGTTATCAAGACCTACAGCCCTATTCTGCTATTCATCGGGGGGAATTTTTCTTGAATTTTCACTAATCACTATTCTGCTATTCATTCGAAGTGAATCTGTGTATACAGATTGTGTACACAGATTCACTTCGAATGGATAGCAGAATAGTGATTAGTGAAAATTCAAGAAAAATTCCCCCCGATGAATAGCAGAATAGGGCTGCTAGTCTTAAGTGGGGCGAAGCCTGATTTACACAAATGACAATTCGTTGGAACTTTTGTAATTACATATTTATTAAAAACTAGATCAATGTAATAGAGCAAGAGCCCACGACAGACGGCCAGACTTTTGTTATTTTATGAAATTTGAAAGTTTTTGTGTGCACGTCCCAAACACTGGCGTCAGCATCGTGAGCTTTTAGACTATAATTAATTCAATAATCTGAACAAGCAGAATTTACCAAAGTTTCAGGGATTTATATACGCCTACATATTTATTTCAGGTTTTTTTTTTTTTTTGAGGTTTTTAAAATACCAGTTGGAGCACTCAGACCTAAATATCGGTCCATTGTACTACCAGATAGCAAACTTCTATTTGTTATAGCTTTCCAGATGTTCGGAGAAAAGCCAAATGACGCTGCCATGATAAGGAGCCTAAGTTACCAACTCTCACCATGTCTGCGCCGAGTATCTGTAACCTCATGAGGGAAAAAGCAGGACATTCACAGAGGAAGTGCTCTACGGTGTCCTCATCTTCTCCACAAGATTCACAGAGTGTGGTATCACTTAAGCCTAACACGTTTAAATGCTTTGCAAAAGGAAGTGCCCGCTGGCAACGCCAATAAGCTTTCTACAGTCTTTTCTGCTACGAGCTACCAAAAATGTTGCAGTCTTCTTACTAACGTTGGGGAGCATTTTTTTTTTTTTTATAAAAAAAAAGAGGAGGCTTATATGCTAATCTGGAGAACTCAGACCTAATATCCAGTCCATTGTACTACCAGAGTAGCAGCCTTCCCTTTTTTTTTTGTGTTGCAGTAGTTGGAAAATAAGTTGTTATTAATTTCACATATATAACCTCAAGGGCGGCGTCCATATGAAACTAAGAGGCTGAAAGAAAAGTAGATGCACAGAGCGGGATTCGAACCCACGCATCCGGCCTCTCTACCAAACACTCTACCACTGCAACACGGCCGCCCTCTGCTGGGGAGCATACTCTTGGTTTGTCTGCATCCAATGGAGGCATGCCATCTACGGTTGTGCTCTTCACAGACCCATTGAAGCCCTCACTGAGGACGCTGGCAGACCTAGCGACGGTTCAGGTCCTGAGAAAGCTGTCTGAGATCCCTGCCTAGCGAGTTCATCGGCGATCTCATTCCAGTTATGCCGTGATGGCCCGGAACCCAAATGAGACTCAAGGAATTTAATCTTCCGATCGCATTCAGAGAGCTCTTGCATTCCTGGATCACTTTCGAAGTGGTTAGAGGGTTGAGAAGGGCCTTAAGCACAGCTTGGATGTCGCTGCAAGCAAAGATACTTCTCCCCGTCCATCCATTGTTCGTAACGTGACTCAAGGCCATTAGGATAGCATATGCCTCCGCTTGGAAAACGGATGCTGCAGTCGTATGTCGTCGTTCTCCACAAAGACACCAGCACCAGAACCTTCGTTGGTTTTGGAGCCATCTGTGAAGATACGATAACAGTTCTTTCCAGGCTCAGATTCTGGAGTGAACCAGTCCTGAACCGAAGGAAAGTTTGACTGAGTAATTTTGATTATTTCAGGTTAAATCCAGGTTGTTTCCAGGCAAATCTTTGACACTGTGCTTCCTTAGTGCAGCAAAGCGCAGAGGTATACAAATTAGTAAATCATGATCACGTTCAAACCGAAAGAGTAGCGAGTGCTTTCCAGTGTTCCACTCGGCTATTAACACGAAACCAATGCAAATAGCCAAACAGAAAAATTGAATAAGCCAGACTGCCGGCAAAAGAGAAGGGAACACCTTCTTATGCGATGCTCCATCTAAGCGAACTATAATTATTAAATCCTGCTTCTGTATGTTAAGAAGACTACTGGGAAAGAAATTCTTACTCGAAAAAGCAGGCTAATCCTTTAGAATCCTAATAATCGCGGTCCTGATGTCACTTTTAATGTACGGTGTAGAAACATGGATCTCTATCTCTCTTATCTCTATCTAAACTGGTTGCGAAAACCCTCTGTCTTCTTCTTCAAGTAAAATATTTCAAGAGATCTTTGGTTCTAACCGAAAAAAGGGTTAGAAGAATCTACTTGGAGGCTGAAAAAAACAATCTACACACTCCGCGTAGCCCCTAAGCACTCCGGTGCTGCACCAGTACCGTTTATCCAACTCAACTCTGTAAACTGTTTCACAGTTAGCATATCAAGAAATCAGTGACTTTGATCAACTACAACAAGTTATAAGGACAGCGTCGCAAGGGAACAGCCAAGAATATGGGACCAAGCGGAGAGTTTTTGTGCAACCATGGTTTGATGCGGAATGCATGCAAGCTAGAAATCAAACGTTTGCCTGGCTAAGAATATTTCGTAGAAGTAATGGAGAAGATTTCAGAGCCCAATATGTACATAGAGGCAAATAAACTTTACAAAACACTATGTTTGGAAAAGAAGAAAACCTACTGTGAAGAAGAAGCAAGACACCTAACAAATTGCACAAATTCAGCGGACTTCTGGAAAATAGTGCGTTACATTAACGGAACGAAACCCACCATAAGCAGGAACATAAACTAAACAACTTCAAAACACTGTTAAATCCACTTAACAGCACTACTTCGGTTCATTTCGCTCCTCCCCGCTTCGAAGACGACATACTTGATACACAAATAACAGTTGCAGAAACGAATGCAGTAATCAAGGATCTTCAAAATGGAAAAGCACCCGGGTTGGACCGCATTCCTGGAGAATTCTATAAGTTCGGTTCCGCAGAGCTTATAAAAACAATAACAAAGTTAAGTAACGACATGTTAGAGAAGGGTGATGTGCCTCGAGACTTTAAGAAGGCTTTGATATTTTCGATATACAAGAAGGGCTCTAAAACTGATCCAAAAAAACTATAGGGGAAAATCCTGTTTAAATGTAGCCTACAAAATTTTTACGACCATTTTGCAACGACGCCTTACAACTTGGATCAGCCACAATAATTTACTCAAGGAGTGCCAAGCGGGATTTAGAGCAGGGTACTCAACGGTCGATAACATTTTCGAACTTCGCAATGTAGCAGAATTATGTGCAGCACAGGGGAAGAAATTATACGCGTTCTTCGTGGATTTCAAGGCCGCATTTGATACAGTGGATAGAAGGTCGTTGTTATACAAATTATATTGTAAAGGAATGTCTCACAAATTTGGGAAAGTAATAGAAAATCTGCTAGTTGATACATGGGCTGCAGTCTGGGATGGTGAAGTAGTGTCAGAATGGATTCAAACGAAAATGGGTGTAAGACAAGGTTGTTCGCTGAGTCCTTTGTTGTTTGCGCTGTTCATCGACGATGTTACGGATATCCTGCCTGGTGGAATAGAAATCAACGGAATTTATATAAAAGCACTTATGTTTGCTGATGACATAGTGATCCTAGCCCACTCACCGGAAACGTTACAATTAATGATAAATCGATTATGCGATTACTGCACCAGATGGAACTTAGAGGTCAACCAAGATCATGATCTTGAACAGAGGAAGAGACAGACTACGAGCAAGTGAGAATTGGCACTATAATAACACAAGACTCGAAGTGGTTAACGATTATAAGTACCTTGGAGTGATCTTTGCTAGTAATTTCAAAATGGAAAAACACTTGAAAGAGAAACTTGCAAAGGCAAAAACTGCAATAAACTCCACGTGGAAGATTTGTTTCTCCAACAAATATCTAACCCATAGTACAAAATTCAAAGTTTTTGAGTCCGTTGCAGAATCAATCTTTCTTTACGCAGCGCAAGTTTGGGGAGGTCAACAATACGATGAAGTAGAAAAACTTTTACGCTTTTACCTTAAACGCACGTTCAGACTACCATCGAATTAACCAAACTATTCGCTAAACTTGGAGACTGGATTATCAGCGTTGTTTATTAAAACGCTAAAGTTGCAGGCAGATTATATTATCAAGGTCTTGAACATGGATGATAGTCGACTTCCGAAGAGAGTCGCGATGAAAACAGTGAGCAGAAAAGTTGGTTGGTATGAAGAGTGGACTGAACATGCACGCTCATGTAACTTGCATCTAAATCTTGAACAAGAGCTCCACTCAAACTGGAAACAAAAATTCTATGAGATCATTTCCGTCACAGATATAAACTGCAGAAATGAGTATGAAAGAAAAGCAAGAGGATCACCTTACAGATCGGTGTACAGCAGACTCAACTATAACCTACTACAGGCAAACTACTTTCGAGACGAGTTATGCGTAAAATCCATTTCAATGATGTTCAGATTAGGGTAGAACTTCTTCCTCTCAACTATAGGCCACACCGAGAAGACCTTCCAATATTGTGCAACATATGTAACACAGCAGAACGAGAAGACATATTTCATTTTGTGGGTAGATGTCCGATTCTTCGTGAATCGAGGCGACATTTCTTCGGTACGGATACTCTCTCAACGGAACAAGTTTTGAAATTACTGAACGAGTTATCCGAACAATAATTACTTTTTTGTAAAACAGCATTTAATTAACGAGAAAGAATAAGAAATGCTAGCTTCTAATGCAACAAATCATCTTCAAAAAACGATAGTAGTAGTTCATCATTAAAATTTTTGTATAAAGGTAGATTTTAACGTCATTTTTTTTATATTCAACATTAAAATTTAAAAGAAAACTTTTTTTTTATAACTTTCATAAATCAGTACCAATCGGCAGACGGCATAGCCACGCCATACAGATTTTGTTTATCTAAATTGTTATATACTTATGTTGTAAATAAAAAATCATTATAGTCTAATCTAATCTAAAAAATCAGTTAGCATATCAGTATAAAGAGAGTTTATGACCAACTTCAAAAGGTGGAGGGGTAATAGGGATTGCAATCCCGGTTGGTTTAACAACACCAGGATTTCGGGATTCAGAAAAAGAAAACGTTGACGCATGAGCTGATATGACATCTAACGAAATTCTCAATGGAATGATAAATTTTTTTCCCCATAGAACAATCCCAGTATCATCCCAAAAGAGAACTCGTGGTTTGATTCGAGCTGTAAAGAGGCGGTTAGGGACAGAGAAAGAACATTTCGAATTTATAAAGACTACCCTACACCACCGTAAGCTCATGAAACATTTTAATTTTTCTTAATTGTTTAGCTGACATCTCCACCTTGGTGCATTTAAAATGCTTAGGTTTCTTAAGACGATACAGGAAATTCTTAGTAAATCCAACCAAAACTAGAGTATAACTCCCATATTTGGTCAGGTGCTCCTTAAACATCCTTGCGTCTACTCGATAGGGTGCAAAACAGAGCGCTGAGACTTATAGGTTCAATTATAGAATAGATCGATTCTCTTCAACATCATCGTCGAAACGTTATTTGTCTCACTCTCTTTTATCGTTTTTTTAACAAACAGTGCTCTAGTGAAATAGCCAGTTGAATTACTCTTTTGAAAAAATTTAGCCGCAACACACACCTCGCTTAGAATGCTCACCAGTTTTACCTTGAGCCCAACTTCGGACGTAGTCAAGTATTAGAGATTCATATTTAATTCGCAATACCCGTATGTGGAATGCTTTACCACACTCTGTTTTTCTCTACATTACAACTCACAAAAGTTCAAAAGCAATGTGCATCGTTGTCTCCCATTAAATCCTTTTTAGAACGAGTAATGAGTAGTACCGTCTACTGATTCAAAATCAGTTGGAATTGATAGAACAAACTTAAATATTTCCTATTTCCCATGACAGTGCAAAACCACTTTTTAATGAATCAACCAGATAACAAATCTAATTACGCAACTTCTTACGATTCTATTTATTATTCCGACCATCGCATTTTGTTTTTTAGCTCGTAGGTACGATAAGGTGTCTCTGCGTCACAAATTTTGTATACAAAAAAACTTATCTTTTCAATTGACTTTGATTGTTGATTGAACATCATGGGTAATAAAAATGATACCATAAATTTACCTCATCTCCAGCAGCTATATAACCGATAACTCTCTTCGCTCCGGAAAATCCAGACGACCTCATGGCATAGCCATCCTTGATGGATGCTCTAAATGGTGGAATGTCAACAGGAGCCAGATATTGTGATAAGAAATTTGGTATGGTACGTTGGACTACCACAACACGAAATATAATGCCCAAGGCTTCATGCACCGGGAGCATTGGAAACGGAGAATTACGATCATCCCGGTCACCAGTTCCGGTCTTGTGTGGACAAACATGTCCTATGTCCATCTTCGCAAAACCCTGAATTTCACTGTGAGTTTTCTTCACCGGCGTTAGATCATCGGCAATCAGTTGCAGAGCGTGCGGTAGCACTGAACGAATCGAATTGAAACACTCGACTACGGCCTTTTCACTACCTGGGAAGTTGACAATTAAAGTTTTATCATGAATACCTGCTACTGCACGCGACAATGACGCAAATGGAGTTATCTTAAAGCTCTCCAAGGCCATTGCTAATGCCAATTGTGGGCAGTCTTTGTTTATTACATCTTTTGTGGCTTCGGGTGTTACATCTCTGGGTGCGAACCCAGTGCCACCGGTGGTGAAAATTGCACGAACTCCTGTTGGGGCATAACCTCTTAGTTTGCTACTAATTACACTTCGTTCGTCGGGTAGAATTTCTGCAATTACTAGGCAATTAGCGAAGGTCTCTTTAACGAGTTCAACCAAGCGTGGGCCGCTTTTATCAGTAGCAATGCGTTGATGACACGAGTCGCTAACTAATCAAGAAAAAAGAATTTATAATCAAAAACAAAGTAATGTATGCAAATTTGGTAGCTAAAATTGTATTTACTTGTCAATACAACAAACACCGGTTGATCCATGTTTTCGTAACTTTTTGCGACAACGACGGTAGGTGACGGCTGACGGTGACGGGACAGCTACTACCGGAATCGGAATTGGGAAATGGGAACAATAAATACGGCGATGAACAAAATGAACTTTCATGAAATATCAAATTAATTGAATGGCGTTCCCAGCCTAACAAATTTGTTTTCGCTCTCGCAATCCCCAAAGGCCGTTAATTAATTATTATTGAAGTAATTTAGTATGTTTTGACTCATTTGCTCCAAATGCAACCCTGTATACAAAGTATCATTTAAATTCGTTAACGCTTCTTGAACTTTGTTCCATCATCATCGAAATTAAGCTATTCAAGGCTTCGTAGATTGAGGTAGGTACACAATTTTAGGTCTGTTCGTTGAACTTTCCCCAGGGTTGACCCAGGTTTTCTTGACAACCCCATGAATTGTCAAAAAAACCTGGGTTTTCATTTCTCTGTCATTTAAATAAAAACACATGCCATTTGACAGCCCTCAAATCGCCACAGCAAAAAGCTAGGGCGAGTTTGGGGAAAATCTATGGCAAACCTATGGCTCAAAAAACACTCAATTTGACATTCAGGGCGAATTTAGCTTTCTCAAAAAACGCTTTGTGGCGACCCTAGGGAAACCCCAGGGCTTCAAGGAACAAACCTTTTATAGCAATACGTTTTTAGATAATCGGCCCTATCGTGCTAACCGTCGGAGCGGAGTTTTCTCCGCAACGTATCTTTTTTAGGAGATTCAATTTTGCATCGAAGTAGTTATCGTCGTAAGAAATTTTTCACAAATGCGGCAATGCATTGCATTCGTAAAACTAAAATCTCCGCAAAAAAAACTTATCGGAGAACGTCGAAACGTCCGATCGGAGAACTACCACGAAGCAAAATGTCTCCGATCGGAGAGAATTCCGCTCCGACGGTTACCACGATAGGGCCGAATAACAATTCTTTGGAGCAATTATTTCCAAACAAAACTTACTGCAATTACACAAACCGTGAACACAGTCTAGTTTAGCATCCACTTTTCCTGCAGGGCAGCGCAGCCTGCTTGTGAAAAGTAAAATCAATTATGTTCATGTCAACTTGACATTTGTAAATAAACATTCTGTTCTTCTCGTCATAAAAGATAAAATTAAATTTAATTCATTAATTCTGACTAAATTTGAGTATACTTTGCAATAAATTTTAATCACACGTTATCGACTGTTGACATAGTTCAGCGTAATGAGTAGCACCAGTTCGGAATACGTAGCTGAGCCCCTTCAAAGAGAAGTAAACAGATTCGGAAGACTCTATACCTATATTTATCATAGCTTCTTCCCGTTCCACAGCCAATTGTTCAACGAGGACCACCCGAAGTACTTACAAAGGGGCGAGCAAACCTTCGTAAGTGGCTGGGAAAAACATTTCGGGTTGTCATCACTGACGGACGTGTTCTTACTGGTTTCTTCAATTGCACCGACAAGGATGCCAATGTTGTCCTTTCAATGTGTGCCGAGTACTTAGAAGAAGGAAGAGATGCAAGAGTCTTGGGCAACGTCATGATTCCAGGAAAGCACATTGTGTCGATTTCGGTTGATATGCCTGTCGATCCACCACCAATGACAGCCAAAGAATTAACACAATCACTGGCGCAAACTTGAATAAAACTTTTCTCTTTTATTTATTAAATGTATTTCATAACAAGTTTGTGGTATTTTGTTAACCTAAATCTAATGACTAAGTTTTGTGAACATCACTTTGGTTTTCCTTTCTCGAGAGGGTCGAAGCCCTGCTGAACTTTTTCTTTGAATTGTTCATAGGTTCGCTTTCGATCGAAATGTTTAACCCATTGCCCTGGACATCCTTTTTCGTATAGTTTTCTCAAACTGGCACATTGCTTTGGAACAGCTTCGCCACTAGTAGCTTGGTAGTTTGGGGCATAGGTGTCCAGGCAGGCCCAGAATTCATCACGGGCTTTCCAGCATTTTGCTCGTTCGTCTTTCGTTGGGAAACTCATTTGAATACGAGTAGTTAGGTTTCTACAAACTGTTAGCTTTTATAGTAGGCTTTTATCACTTATTTTTATTGTGAAATCCTTTACCTACAATTTTGATCACATAACCTGTAATAGATTATTTACAAAAAAAAAAATGACAGCCAGTGTTTGACAATTGATATTTTGTGGGATGAATGTGGTAGGTGAGATTTTTTGCACTTAAGGCAAGAACCTACTTTGTTCCACACATTAGAATTTTACCTTTGAACAATTCGTTTTCTGTTGTGTATAAAATTGATGTTTACGTGCACCGATTTCCGACTGCTAGTTGAGTTTCTACTATGTTTCAAATAATTTAAATTTTTATTTTAACAAATAAGATAAGGATTTAAAACAACATTTCTAAAAGTTGCGGTGGAAGGTATCAGTGCCCCTGTTCTTCTAACCAGAGTCAGAGCCAAGCACCTAGAGAGCATTTCTCACAACCAACGGCTAATCGAGAAAGAGCTTTTCATGGCAAAGAATTTGCTAACGGAGGACTTAACAATTTCTCGCAAAGGGTGATACCCGTGGGAAAACATTTTTTCCTCTGTTGGGATTTTAACCACGAACCTCTGAGTTAACAGCAGACATGCTTACCATCACGCCATGGGTACCACAAGTAAAAAGTATGCAGTTTATATCTTGTGTCTACTTCATTTGAACTTCCGTAATGCATTCTATTTTAATTTCAATGTTAAGCGGTGCTGTAGTGTCAAAGTTATAGCTGTTGTTGTGTATGTCTGACAGTTATAAAATAATGATTTCATCTAGGAGCGATTGAATTTGACTTTACCGGTCTGTCAAAAATAAGAATAAAATATTTCATAAGATATAAACCCAACTCAATCAAAAAAGAACGCAGATCACCAATTTCCATTGCCATTCGAAATATCAAAACTGTTTCTTAACTTTGTGTACAGTATTGGTGCAATTCGTTATAATTTTCAGAAAAGAAACAGACCTATCCATAGATCGAAAGAACAGAAGAGCAAAGAATAGATAGATAGAGTGATCAAAAGATCGAAGGTAAGAAAAATCAGAGAGCGAAAGATTGAAAGATGGAAAGATCGGGAGATCGTAAGATAGAAAGATAGGAAGATTGAGGGATCGAATGATTGAGTTATTGAAAAATAGAGGAATCAACAGATCGAGGGAACAATAGATCAAAAGATGCAGGGATCGAAAGATCGAGGTTCCAAAGATCGATGATTCAAAGACAAAAGATCGAAGAAAGAGAAAATTTAGTAATCGAAAGCTTGAGGGATCGAAAGATTGAGGGATTGAAAAATCAAGGGATCGAAAGATCCAATGTATAAAAGTTTAAAGTTCGAGGGTAAAAAGATCGTACAATCGAAAGAACAAGGGATCGAAAGATCGAAAAAACGAAACATCGAGATATCAGAAGATCGAAAGTCGAAAGATCGCCAGATCATGCACTCGAAAAATTAATTTTTTGATCCCTCGATCTTTTGCACAGTTAGACCTTTAATTTCATATGCACATGTATAAACATGCACTGCCTGATTTCGATTAAACATTATATTCCTGATCTAAAAAAAGTATTTTTAAGTGGTTGGAATGGGTGGTTAGATGTTTGCAATAGTTCCACACATAAGCTATTATGTTTTTAGAAATATGGGGCTTTTAGTTACTATACAATTAGCCCTGTTCACACTGTACAATTAGTTGGACAGACTTAGGCTTGACAAACCAATGCTTGATAGTGTGAACCCTTCATACGACCGCTTGTCCAACTTGTTGGATGGCTTTCAAAAATTTTTGAAAATCTAGAAGTTGGATGGAGTGGAAGGGTATGTGACATAAAGTTGGACGACAAGCTTGATAAGTGTGAACGCAAACTACATCAGACCATCCAACTTCCATCAAACGAAGTCTGTCCAACTAATTGTACAATGTGAACAGGGCTATTAGTAGGTATAATGGCAGACTTTAACTTACGTCTGAATAAGAAAGAGTTTAATAGCGTTTTTCATTGAAATTCGACAGTCTTACTCTCAAATCGCGAACTACTCCTTTCAATGAAACATGTTTTTAAGTTTTTTCCCAGTATTGCAGGTTAAATTGATGTTCACATATAGGGATTCATATTTTCACACTTTGTAATTCGGGTTTTTCCAGCAAATTACTGATTTCTAACTTATTTATTCGCTTGTTCATAATTTTCAACAATTTTTTGAACCTAACGGTGACACAACAAATTTGAAATTATCAAATTATTTTCCATTTAACGTCTGGCAGAACAAATGTTTTTGCATGTGTACGTGAATTCAGAGTAGATCTCCCAACCAAATTCGCTACTCCCATTTCTATGGCGTTTAGAGTTACTCCGGATCTACTCTATTTTTCAATGAAACATGAAAAATAGAAAAAGAGTAAAGCCTTGCGCAAACCAATGCGGTGAGTGCGTGCGATGCGATTGCGATAAGTCAAATCCCTATGCATTAAGTCAAACGTCCATAAGATTACATAGGGATTTGACTTATCGCAATCGCATCGCACGCACTCACCGCATTGGTTTGCGCAAAGCTTAAATCTTTTCACAAAAGGAGTAACTCCTTTCCTCAATGAAAAACGATATAAGTGTTTTCTATAAATGTATTGTAAGAAACAAAAAAAATTTAATATCACTGATTTTTCTGACCTTTCACAGACTTGGAAAAATGCAAAATATCGATCCTCAGCTTTCATTCATGATCAAAGTTAATAAAATTATGATGATTTATATGCTGAATAGTCTTGGTATACACTTTTCGTTCTATTGAGGCTGGGAGTATGTCGCCACGTCAAGGCATCTTAATATTTTCAAAAAGAAAACCGTCAGGCCTTCAATTGGATACCTAATTCAACCAATAACTCTACGAGCTAAGTCATGACCGAAAAATCTACAGTTAAAATCGAGGCTCCCTACCCTATGACCCGGTTTAGGCCAGGCACCCCAAGTGAGTTGAGGTGCTGCCACTTGCAACATCTACGATATTTCGTGGATTTCTTTATTAAGACTTCGAGTGCTTCATTTAAAAACACACTAAGCCTAACTACACCCCGCAAATCATTGGGCAGGTAATTTCTCAACGGAAATAATGAAACAGTTTGCCCTGCATTTATTTAATATCTAATTAGATCCAATCAACCTTGCGAAACACACCTTAATAGAACTGAGCCAACTCTCGCTCATCCATTGCTAAGTAAGTTCCAGTGAAATAATTTGCAAATTGATTCACTTCACTATTCTGTCAAGAATTATGCTTAGGAAAAGCTTGTGGTAGTTCTCAAGGCTGGTGTTAATTGAACGGCACGTTCGTCTATGGCTATGTACCTCCCCATAAACACGTCACCCATCAGCGTGAGATAGTTTCAATCTCGACAATCGATCTCTTTTTTTTTTTTTGTTTTTGTTTGCTGTTGTAAAATAAAAATTCAAAAATATTTAATAAATCCTTTAGCAACAATAAACACACGTAATAATGCAATAAATCTGAATCTTCTGTCCAGATGTTGCTTTGCCAATCTTCCCATCGCCCAGCACTGAAGCTTTCCCATAGACAATGCATCATAAACAATGGTTAATTGTTAACCATAATGACGTAGATAAACATACATAGGCCTTTTAAGAAGTAAACAATGCAATTTGATGTTGAACGCCTCACTCCTGCCTAACGCTCTTTCGCTAAAACCACAGTGAAGCGAGTCAACCTTAACATTTGGTCTAGGTACGACGACCATAAGACGTACGACCACATCAGAATAATGCAGGACAAGTTCAAAACAACAAATTGAATTTTTCGTATTTGTTACATGATTGAATCAATTTTTGCGGCTCGAGCTTGCGAATATTCCGCTGAGATGTTGACAACTTGGAGGCGGACATGCGGTTTTATTTGAACTCGAAAGGGGAGGCTATAGCTTGATTGAAATGCGTGTACCTTCAATTCTAACACTAACACACTAACACTAGCACTAACACCAACAACCTGTGCAATGTACTTTAGCAGCTACGTGAGCATGACTAAATTGTGAGAAAAAATTGTTTGGGGTCAATGGCAAGTGCAAGCTAGAATATTTTTTCTGAAATTTTTTATTCACTACTCACCGCTCAGTGAACTTTAACTGAAGAGAGCTATTGTTATAAACGGTTTGGGTGTTTTTTTTTTATTAGCAGCAAACGTTTCTGCATAAGTTTGGTGCTAATTGGTGGGTAGTAACTTAACAACAGCAACGTAACAAGCTAAACAATATTCATCACGCAGGTGGACAGTATCAATCCCATTTACTCTCCAAAATATTACAACCAGAAGCATTCATTTGGAAATTTTGTTGTTTGTTTTAAATAAACACTGGTGTGCCTACTCAGGAACCAAAAAGGACATTTATTTAGGGCGAAAAATTTAAGGTCAGCTATAAGAATTAGTGGTCACCGTTGATGAATAAAGTTGAACTTAAAGAAACTTTTGCTAAGAGCCCCTTTCGCAACCACACATACATAACTAATCTTTTTTGTGCTATCAGCGAGAAGTTATTTTTTCCGTAATGAGGGTAAAGGTTTAGACACACTGGACACTGCCACTCCAGTTAATGAGGTGTATGCTGTCTTCCAACAACGAAAGAGAACATTGGACAAAACGACAGACATAACTCGACTTCGTATATCTAGGATCCGATATAGTAACACAAAATAACATCGGTATGGAGATCAAACGGAGAATTACTCTTCCCAATCTCTGATTCTTTGGATTAAGAAGGCAACAGAGAAATTAAACCCTCTCTCGAAAAAAGGTAACCCTTTATAATACCAGGATCCTACATTACGGCCGGCGTAAAAGCATGGACCTTACCCAAATAGGATGAGAAAACTCTTGGTCATTGTGAAGACAATGCGTGCAGAAGAAAATTCAACAAGCAATTGAATAAGCTTTACCACGACATGGGTATAGCTAGAAGAGTGCGCCTTTCCCGAGACTACGATGGCTGGGACATCTAGAGGGAATGGACATAAACGCTCTGACTGGACGGGGTTTGCAGAGCACTCGCACCATGGAAATGCACTTGCAACAGGAAAATGCATTTGCACCATGTAAATGCACTTGCAATTCCGAATAGGTTTACAAAAAAAAAAGAAATTGTATAACCACAGAAAACCTGTCCTTGATGTAAGCTACCTTAGGTTAGGTTAGGTTTAAATGGATGTCAGGAAAGCAAACTGACACACTTAGACCAATATTAGGTCCATTGTGATACCATAGAAATTATGCGAGGGAGTACCTCACTTAACAAAACCATTTGGAGCTTTTAATAAAGCGAAGGAGATGCAGGGGATCTGTGTTCGCCAGATCGCTTGGATGATCAAGAAAATATTTTCCTAGATGCCGTTAACTTTGATACCTTGCTTTGTTTTTAATTTTTTCTACATCAGAGTAGATCAGACTGAACTTTTTCAAATTTGAAATCCTAAATTCCCACTGCTCATTAAAGCCTTGCGCAAACCAATGCGGTGAGATCGTACGATGCGATTGCGATAAGTCAAATCCCTATGCATTAAGTCAAACGTTTATGGACGTTTGACTTAATGCATAGGGATTTGACTTATCGCAATCGCATCGTATGATCTCACCGCGTTGGTTTGGCCAAGGCTTAAATAATATTTCAATTGAAAAAATATAAAACTGAATAGACAAGCAAACATTAGCGGAAGAAAAAAATTTAAAAAAAAAATATATAAAACCAAGAAATAAATGCTAAATTTTGTGAAATGTAAACCTAAATTTGAGTAGCTTAATTGTATCTATTTTTTCAGAAAGAAATCAACATGGGTAAACCAAAAAGGTGTCTAAGAAGTAAGTTAAAAGAAAAGAATTTATTTGTATACTGTGTATTTTGTTAATAGGGCCGTCCAGACTATACAATTAGTAGGACAGACTTTGGCTTGAACGACCAATGTTCGATAATGTAAACCCTCAGACGACCACTTGACCAACTTGTTGGATGGTTTTCAAATATTTTTGAAAATTTTGAAGTTGGACGGAGCGGATGAATGTATGACATAAAGTTGGACGACAAGTTTGATAAGTCTGAACGCAAACTACATCAGACCATCGAAGTCTGTCCAACTAATTGTATAGTCTGAACGACCCTAATGTTAATTGGTTTCCTGTTGTAAATATATGACAAATTAAAAAAATTCAATGTTTATGTTTGCCTTTTGTGGTTAAGAGTGTATTTTTTATTTTGATCTTTGGAAAACGCGGAGTATCCCTTGTTTAGCGTATAAGAAGCACGATTTCTGTCGCTTTTCATTTGCATTTCCTTTGCTTGGTTCAACGAAGAAATCATTGCTAGTTTCTCTAACGATACGAGGTAACGATTGCGAGTTTTTAGAGCTCCAAATATTGAATTAAAGAAAAAAATATTTTTTCACATTTTTTTTTTTTTTCTATTTTTTTTTAGTGGAGGACCGTAAGTTTTTTACCTAGGAATCCAGGGCCAGTCCATGGATTTTCATGAAATTTTCGGAAATATGCTTTGAATGGCGTATAGAGAAAAGTAAAAAAAAAATTTCACCGCTCTCAATTTTTTATATATTTTTAAAATTAATTATTAACTTTTAGAATTTTCTTTTATTTATGTAGGGTGTTTTAGATACAGTTTTCCAAAGGCTCAGGATGGATAGGTTTGGTCAAGACAAAAAAAATTGTACTGGAGGGGGGTCTATTACCATTTCGTTTCGGAGCGAGGGGTAATTTTATATGAAACTAGCTGAGCCACCCGGCGCGGCGTTGCTCAGGTCTGTAGTTTTAAGGTTCCCGTTCTCATTTTTCCGTTTAAATGGGAACTTGGGGATGAAAAATAATCGTTTTTTCTTTGGGATTATGTGGCATCCCAATGACGAAAGAATTTTTGAAATCTGTCCAGTAGTTTCTAGGCTCCCGTTCCCAGCCCCGTTCCTGTGGGAATCTTCCGTTACCGTGGAGATATGTGAAATATAAGTCTATGTCACTGAGGGATAATGTAACATCATAGAGTTGAAAGAATTTTCGAAATCGATCAAGTAACTTTCCCGTTCTCGTTCCCGTTTCTGTTCCAGTGGGATTATAGGGATGAAATATAATCTAAATTACTAATTGAGGGGGATAATGTAGCAATCCTAGTGCAGAAAGGGGAAGGGTTATAGAAATCTGTATAGTAGTTTCTAAGTTTTCTTTTCCAAACCCGTTCCTGTCAGAATATCCGCGCAATTTTTTAAATTTCGTTCCTGTGGGAATATGGGGAATAAACCTTGACAGGAACCATTTATAAGTCATTGTGATTGAGGGATAATGTAACATCCTCGAGTTGAAATAATTTTTGAAATCGGTCAAATAACGTTAAGCTTTCGGTTCTCGTTCCCGTTTCTGTTCCCGTGGGATTATAGGGATAAAATATAGTCTAGGTTACTCATGGAGGGGGATTATGTAGCACTCCTAATGCCGAAAGAATTTTAAAAATCTGTTCAGTAGTTCCCAACCCCGTTCCTGTGGGAATAAGGGGAACAAACCTCGACAGGAACCACTTATAAGTCCATGTCACTGAGGGATAATGTAACATCCTAGAGTTGAAAGAATTTTGGAAATCGGTCAAGTAACTTTAAGGTTTCGGTTCTCGTTCCCGTTTCTGTTCTTGTGGGATTATAGGGATGAAATATAATCTAAATTATTGATGGAGAGGGATAATGTACCACCCCTAATGCTGGAATCGTTTTAGAAACATGTCTTGTAGCTTCTAAGTTTCCGTTCCCAAACCCGTTCCTGTGGGAATATCAATTTTTAAATTTTTTATGTCATAAGAACCTTCTCCTGACAATAACAAACACAACACAAAAAGAATTGGCCAAATTGGTCCAGGCGTTGTTGAGTTATGCGCTTACCAACACATTTTGCGATTCATTTTTATATATAAGATTTACTCAATTTTTAAAAATCAACTAAGCCACTTACTACCTCATTATATAATGTTTTTGAAATTTAATGCTTTGTTCCTTAATAAAAATTTTAGTTTGAGTTCTTTTAATAACTAGTTTTTGAGAAATCAAGCCTCAAAGTCAAAACTTTGACAAAAAAAAAATACAAAAAATGTATTTACATTTTTTGTTTTAAATTTTGCCTTTTTTCAGTAATCAATGCTTTTATTAATTTTTACTCAAAAGCAAAAAAGCGAACAAAAAAATCTTTCTTGGTTTTTGAGAAATTAAAAAAAAACGAAAGGTACTTTTTCCCAGAAAACAAAATGTTGTTAATTTTCCACTGATTTAACTTAATTCTCGGAAGTGAAACCTAAAATGTGCTTTAAATAGCATATAAATAAATGTTAAAAAAAAACACGGTTGTGGTCACGTTATGGTTTGGGGCAGTATGTCCTCAGCTAATGTGTAGAAAACTTGATTTTTATCAAAGAAACTATAGACAAAAATATTTACTTAGATATTTTAAAACAAAATTTAAAGCAAAGTGCGGAAAAGCTTAACATAAAAGACACTTTTCGACTGTACCAAGACAACGATCCTAAACATAAGTCAGGAATAGTGCAATCTTTGCTGATTTGGAACTGCCCTCATGTTATACAGCCACCTGCACAATCACCCGACCTAAACGCAATCGAAAATTTATTGCAAAATCTGAACGTGACATCAAAAAACACGACAATAGACCAAAGGCAGACCTTGAAGAAGCTCTTTTGGAAGAATGGGGTATCATTTCGGAATACACAAAAAAGCTCATGGAATCCATGCCGAAGAGATTGGACTCAGTGCTGAAGGAAAAGGGATACCCAAAAAAGTATTATTCTAATTTTTTTTTTTTTTGCTTTCGAAATGGAATTCTTGTTTGATTTTACATTTTGGATTTTGAAAAAATAACGAATTTTGCTTTGTTTATGTTGACTACTAATTTTTCTTAGTTTTTCTTATTTAGTTGTATGTACATAATATTATTTGTTTGTAATAAGACAAATTGAAAAACAAATTAAAAATATTTGTTTCTATAATAAAATATAAAACTAAAAACAAACTTTAATAAATATTCAGTTTATAAATTTGAGAAAATGTTGTTTTCTTTCTTCTTTTTTTTTGGTTTTTGGGTGTATATTTAGTTGGTTAAGTGGCTGATATTTTTGGTCGAATTGATTTGTTGGGTATGTGGCCATTGTTTTAAAAGAAGTTTTAATAAACAAATTTTAAAAGATGTTCAGTCTGTTTGTTGAAAAAGAACTCAAACTATCAGCAAACTGTTAAAAGCTTGCGCAGTGTGGTTTCTTTCAACTTTACTGCTGCTATGATTCTCACAGTTTGTTTCTAGTTTGAGCTCTTTTTGGAACAACAACAACGACTTATGTCTGCTGTAAGCTTACACTTAAAGCAAAAGTTCTCACTGAAGTTTGCTTTAAACTGATAAAAGGTCTGTTCGTTGAACTTTCCCCAGGATTGACCCAGGTTTTTTTGACAACCCCATGAGTTGTCAAAAAAACCTGGGTTTTCCAGTCCTCAAAAAACGCTAAACCACAAATCGCCACACATCTCTGTCATTTAAATAAAAACACATGCCATTTGACAGCCCTCAAATCGCCACAGCAAAAAGCTAGGGCGAGTTTGGGGAAAACCTATGGCAAACCTATGGCTCAAAAAAAACTCAATTTGACATTCAGGGTGGATTTAGGTTTCTCAAAAAACGCTTTGTGGCGACCCTAGGGCAACCCCAGGGCTTCAACGAACAAACCTAAAAAGTACGAAAAAATATTTCTTAGTTTTTGATAAATTATGATAAAAAACTAAAGGTATATTGTCCTGAAAATCCCTTTTTCTGCTCGGAGAATGAAGTCCAATCATAACAGGCATAACAGGCCAACTCTACTAGTAAACTAAATAACTACAGTAACCTACTAAGTAAACTGGTGTTGATGGGTTATTTTATTCGGTCTAAATTAAACATAAAAAATAATTCGCCATGAATCCAGTGACCACATTACAGACAATTCGCTGACAATCCTCTGAAGATCACTGAAAAATATTTTGACAACCAGGAGGCAGAGGCTTCGCTTAAAGGTGATAGATCCAAAGCAATTCGATATTGTGTAACGGATCGCTCATACATTTCACTCTGAGTTAAAATAACCGCAGCCTTATACTTGTATTCCAAATCTAGCACCACGCGTCAATACACTAGCTGCATAGTCTGAAGAGGCCGTAGAGCTATGTGCCAAAGAATATGGAAAGGTACGAAAATCCAACAGACATTCCGTTTAAAGCTCTCCATCCCTGTCGCATAAAGATCCAGAGATCAAAAGAGTATTCTATTCACAATCACCAGAATTCTATAGTCACTCAGATACTGCCGCCCATATTATATCACTTTGATCTTAAGTATACTCGGTAAGGTCACAAGCTTCAACATGTATCAAAATAAAAGACAAAAGTTGTTTCTGTTTGATTTTTACAAACTGCACCAATGTATAATTGGCAGAGCTTTTGAGTGCAATGGTCTCATCTTAACTATAGAACATTTTCAAATAAAAATTTGATCAGAGTAGTGGGACAAAATGTAAAAATAAAATAAATAGGGCGAGAAGCCCCAGGGCCTTGCACTTTATTTCTTTGTGAGGGAATGAAGGGGACCTACAATTTTCTGTCGGCTTCGATGTACTAACGGAGGACTTGCCAATTCCTCGAGAAAGGCGACACCCGTGAAAAATAATTTTTGCCTCTGATGGGATTCGAACCATGAGCCACCGGGTTAACAGGCACAAATGCTATAACCATCACGCATTGGGTACCACAGACAAAATGACGTTGAACTGATGAAGAATGGATTTCAAAAGCCGGTAGGGGATAAGCTTTCTGCCAGCAGCTGTGCCAAATCGGTTTTGACTAACTATTAGAATCCTTCGAATAAAGTCTCAGAGCCGAACAAATAGGTTTCCTTTTTATACATACTCCTAAGTTGACCGTACTTTGCGCGGAACATTTTGAAATTTGAAGCAGTACCTCGAGTTCAGATACCCAATATAGCTGATTTATATCGATTTGGAAAGTCTTACTAAGCTCGGAATTCATTTAAAAACTCTGCTCAGAAATCTGAAAAATCAGAGAAGTTAAAAGGCTACATAATAGAGTGGTATAAAGTGTCTTGTTTTACGCTAACCTCGAAGTGGTGTTTATCAAAAGTGCATTTTGTAGCGGTTTTTTTTATGTTGATAATAGGTCCGTTCGTTGAACTTTCCCCAGGGTTGACCCAGGTTTTCTTGACAACCCTATGAGTTGTCAAAAAAACCTGGGTTTTCCAGTCCTCAAAAAATGCTAAACTACAAATCACCATACATCCCTGTCATTAAAAAAAAATACATGCCATTTGACAGCCCTCAAATCGCCACAGCAAAAAGCTAGGGCGAGTTGGGGGAAAACCTATGGCAAACCTATGGCTCAAAAACACTCAATTTGGCATTCAGGGCGAATTTTGGTTTCTCGAAAAACGCTTTGTGGCGACCCTAGGGCAACCCCAGGGCTTCAACGAACAAACCTAATAAACGATGTTATAATCGCAGCACTGTCAAAGGGACGAAACGGAAAAGTATAAGTTCTGATACGCTCTCAAAACTAGAAGTAACTTTCTAACTCATTATAACTTTTTCAGCCTCTGATTTGGTAGAAGTCGCGTATGAAGTGGTAAACTGAACTTCTGACCAATCAAAGGCCGAAAAAAGTTAGATCATCTGAAAAACTGTGTTGAATTCCCTTAAAGAAAGGAGATTCCATTTAGCTCAATGACATTACAGTTTTCTGTATTTAGACTTCGACATGGGTATATCTTTTGTTGCTTCATTTTAGCTTGCAGAAAACTTAAATATGCCTGGCTGAGTAAATTAAGTTTCTAACATCAGTGTAATTATGTACAGGCATAATCACAAATTTTATATTATACATACATACTTGCTCACAGAATGCTTAAAGCAATTTGATGTCAAGGGAACGCTTTTAGAAACTCAGAAGCGTTTAGCAGGCCACCGAATGATCATTATGATTTTGAATCATTTCAGGATTACAAACATGTTTATTTTTGGCTCACTTCCCAAGAGGCTGTTTGGATCAGACTCAAGCTCCCTACAACCTTTGTGATTTAAAACAATACAAGGCCGTCTTTACCCTTTTGGGGGCCCTGGGCACTTTATGAAAATGGGGCCCTGTATGATTCTATAAAAATGTTATGTTGTGCAATAAAGGTATACAGAAAAAATCACATAACTTTGAATTAATATTTATTCTTCGTAGTTCTGAGTTCGTTTTTTATTCTTTTTAACTTAGAGAAGGAACGTTCACCACTGCAGTTGGTCACCATCATACTTAAGAAAATTCTAAGTGCAATTTCAACACTTGGAAATTCATCTTCAACTTAATTTGTTTTTAAAAAATTGTAAAGTTCTAGAATATTGTCAGTTTTTCATTTTCGTGTCGAATAGATTTCCAGTATTGTTTTAAATTCAGGCATTCAGCATGTAGTTCATCTCCGTTTACATATTCAGTGTAAAATTTAGCAAAAGATTTGGAATTTTCTTTTAAGTCTTCTGAATTCAGGTTTATAATCGGAAAAAAGTCAAAACGTTGGCCAATATTCGTATACGAACTTAGTCGCTGTTTCAAATCAGCGCTTAGAGTGTCAATAATGGGAAGAAAGATTTCAATTTCGAACCTTTCTTTCCCAGTCAAAAGGTCTGTTCGTTGAACTTTCCCCAGGGTTGACCCAGGTTTTCTTGACAACCCTATGAGTTGTCAAAAAAAACTGGGTTTTCCAGTCCTCAAAAAACACTACACCACAAATCACCACACATCCCTGTCATTAAAAAAAAAATAGATGCCATTTGACAGCCCTCAAATCGCCACAGCAAAAAGCTAGGGCGAGTTTGGGGAAAACCTATGGCAAACCTATGGCTCAAAAAACACTCAATTTGACATTCAGGGTGAATTTAGGTTTCTCAAAAAACGCTTTGTGGCGACCCTATGGCGACCCTAGGGCTTCAACGAACAAACCTAAAATTAGTGAGGGTTCAGAGCCGTCAATAAAAGTCTGTTCTACACCTAGTCCGTTCAAAAAGGTTCTTATATTTGGAATCCAGTTTTTTTTTGTATGGAGGATGAATCAGAGTTATCAAAATTATCCTTGAGCCCAATTATAAATTCATCGATTGTACTAACTCAGCAAGTTTAACATTTTTTTTGCAAAGTCTAAGAGCTTCCTGTCTGGCCTTTCGTGTCTGTCCTAAATCGTTAGCGATAGGCATCAAAGCTTCTTCAATTTCTTGATGATCGTTATATAAGGCGCTTAGTGCATCAGCTGACCATCTTGTTTGAGAAAGACTTTTTACACCTTTTTTTGAACCTAAATAAGCAGTCAACACACTCTATCTTTGAAATCTAAAAAAATTTAGTGTCGTTCATTCCAGAGTATATCTAATAATGAGGAGGGACACTCCCTACACAAATGCAACGCCTACATTAACAATAGACAGCAATTTTGGGGCCCCTGGTGATTGCGGGGCCCTGGGCCTGGCCCAGTGGGCCCAGTGGTAAAGAGGGGTCTGAAAACAAAAGTCCAAATAAATGGTTTCATTAAAAAACTTGCTGTAAACTTTATTTTAAAATACCCCGTCCAAAAAAAACTTACTACAGATTTTATTTGTTTCATTTGAAAGACCTTTTACCTGTTTTGCAATATTTGCTTGTAAGTTAGCCAGCCCACTACCAATAGAAAACATTTGTAAGCAAATAAAATAACACGAACCCGCAGCCAGCCGAAAAATTCCCATATTCAATGGATAGCATTGTTACCCTGCATAATCGGTTTGTATTGTGACCATCAATGTGTACAGTGTAGTTCGCTTTCAGCTGATGTATCTACACGATACACTTCGTACGCAATTTCCACGCTTCTATGTTAGTGTGTTAGAGCAATTCATTCTTTACAATGGGCTGACTAATAGATTCGACTTAACTTTAGGATAGCCATATAAAAGCCAGCTAGAAACAATTGTACAGCATCAGTTTTCGATTTGAATCTTTTGGATTAACATTAAACTAAGTATTCTCCTATAGAACCAAAGTGAAATGAAGTGTTTTGTGAGTTGTATGTCCTTTGGACATTTGAAATTGTTTCTAATGTACTGTCTTGTATCAAAAGATAATTTACGCTGTCCTTTTCGTTGCTGTCGCTGTTCAATCCGAGGAAACGACTTCAGACTCTGAAAATTCACCATCTGAAGTGAACTTTGCATCATCGAACCTCGAGAAGAAGCAAGAAAAACGTGGAATCGGCTATAACTCAGGATATAACACACTTGGAGGCTACACCAGCGGACTAGGTGTTGATGGAACTTTAGGTGGCGTTGGATACAGTGGAATTTCAGGATATAATGGTGGTATTGGATACACTGGTGGTATTGGCGGTTACAATTCTGGTTATGCTAGTCCTTACACACCGCCCAGAGTAGCTGGCCTTGGAGGTCAGTCAAGTCATTTGATTTAATGACAGGTTTTTGTGTATAATATCGATATTTAGGTATTTCAAGCTACACCAACCCGGGATACTACAACAGTGGGTATAACACCGGATATGCTGGCTACAATGGTCTAAATGGATATAGTGGAGGTTACCCAACAACTGGATATACTAGATCAGGACTTGGAAGTGTATACCCGTATTCTCGACAAGGATATTATAACTCGTATCCATCAAGCTACTACAATAGTCAGTTTGGGAGTAGCATCGTAGGTGGTGGTCTTGGATTGGGTGGACTGCCGACACCAGTTCCAGTTGTCGCAGGTGGTGGTGGCTATCAGTATGGACCTGGGATTTCTGGTGGAATCTATTAACACGAATGAAATTAACAAAGTTGAAAAATCATATTTTTTGTATTTTTTTAATGAGCAAATGAGTGTGTAAATAAAGAGTAAGATTTTTATGCAACGAAAACATTTTCTGGTTTATCTTGGGGCTAATTCCGTAACGTTTAAGACGGCTGTCGTCTAAATTGGGTAAGAAACGTGGTAAAAAACTAAAAAAAAAATTACCAAAATTTATAAGACGATAGTGAAACAGCTATCGCTGAAAGCAAACTGAATGAAACAATCTTTTGCTATCAGGGATAGGCGAATGCATCATAGTCGTAAACAGTTACAGTCTACTCTATTTGTATGAATGGTGCATTCATATCTTACAAGTAATAGTAAGAGTAAAAGTGTAATTTTATTGATCAACAGAATAAAAAAAACAAAAAATTTAAAAAACAATGTTTACAGGTTCGCATTAGGTGTGTCTTTCTTCTGAAGCCATTGCGGCTTACAAAAATTCACCTGCTAAATACAAAAAAATTTTTGCTGTCTGAGTTTCTTTTTTGTGGAGCTAGTTCTTCAATTTCTTCACTGTATATCGATATTATATTCCCGTGTTTTTTCTACGACCTGCTCTAAGTGAAAATTTGGTCTTTCGTTGACTTTTCTGATCTAAAACCACATTGATAAGGACGTTCAAATTGCTGGCATTGGGCCTCAGACGTCCACATATTACAGAAGACAAAAACTTATATGAAACGTTAAGGAGGCTTATGTTTCTATAAAGGGAGGGACGATACTAGAGTTAAATTCATCGGAGATGCTTTGTTCTGACCATATCATGCAGATCAGCTGGTACATGCTGCTTTCCAACTAATCTCTTGCTGCCTTGAAAAGTTTGGCGTCGAGCCCATCTGCACCTGCAGTCGCAGCTGTGATCTTTTTTGCTCTTTACAGGCATGAGTTTAAGTGTCACCACCCTGGAACGATCTTTTAACCTTTTGGTAGAACTTCTCATTCCTGTAATGGCATCTCTCAATTTCCTCAAAGGAACGCTTCTCATGCTCCTTTTTTGAGAATTCGATGTCTTCCCTTCTTTTCTTCTGGTAATACCTCGTTACATCGGTCAAAGGCAGATCTTGTTTTCTTTAGCCTTGTTTTTTGCCTGCTTGTATTCTCTATCGAACCGAAGACTTCATTTTGAAGAACGAGTGAAACCCAAAACTTCGAAGGCGGCGGTTCTGATGGCCTGAGTAGGTTTTCGAAGATCTTGTAGTACAGAACAGACCATACTTGCGATTGTGTTTCCAAACATGTCCTCCTTTTCTAGTTTTGGTTTAAATTCTTACTTACTTACTTACTTAGGTGGGCATTACAGTTCGGGGTGAACCTGGGCCTCAACCAACATCCTTCTATAACGATTTCGATTTCGGGCGAGCTCTCTCCAGTTTCGCATTCCAAGTCGTTTGAGGTCTTCATCCACTTGATTGCGCCACCTAAGACGAGGTCTTCCCCTTCCGCGATTTCCCTGCAATGTGCTTTCGAACACCCGACGAGCCGGAGCGTTTGGGTCCATCCGCTCTTCATGGCCCAACCATCGTAGCCTCGCGATGCCTACTCTTCTGGCTATGCCCATGTCGCGGTACAGCTTATACAGTTGAGCTCGTTGTTGTATCTTCTTCTCCACACATTGTCTTTGCATACGGGACCAAAGATCATTCTGAGAATTTTTCTTTCGAAACGACCAAGGGTTTTTTTTTTGGATTAAATTCGCTAAGGATTATTTTCTGGTCATGTCTGGGGCTTTGCTCTTAATGTTTCTGCGAAGAGCTCGTTGAAACAGACTTTGGAACTGTGTGGAGGTTATGAAGCCTTCAAATAGAGCACTATCGGTTAAGTTGGTATTGTCTTGTTCAAAGGAGAGATCCAGAGAAACTGGTCAAAAAGGCAATATCATACAACGCTCAGACACAATTGCGACGGACAAAAAAAAGGCAGACCAAATCACAGTCAAATTTAACGACATCTGCGTTTGGTTGGCCTCAGATATGAAGTATTCCAAAACCATTAGGCTTGCTGATGCTTTCTGAAATCAACACGAAAGGATCACCAGTGTGAAGTGGGTGAGCTGAAATCCCTTTGAGATCACGATCTGGCTTTAACGTCAGAAAAGAAAGAAAAAGAATAAGAACAAAAAGTTTTGGCTAATGACGAGTGATTTTTTAACTAGAATCGTATTTTTAACTAGATGGCGCATTTTTTCATTTTCTCCGCCGGCTCGCCCATTCCATCGCACTCCTTGGATGGCGGTTGTCTCTGCTTTGCAGCGGTCTAGAGCTTCCACTAGTTTTTCGGTTGCACCTATAGTCCGTTAGGGGATCACGCGTTTGAGGTATTTTTTTTTTTGCCATCAGAGGCTTTTGATTCTTCTGGAACCAATTATTTTTACGTGGTTTTGTAGTAAACCCCACGCACCACCCCAAAACTTAGAGGGCCAAATCCAATTGGTAATCTTTACCCTGTTGCAGGGGCTTGAGAGCTGCCGTTGTTTCGCCTTCAGCTCATTCCTTACCATTTCTGTTTCAATATACTCTGTCCTAGTATTAAATGGCCCTAACAGATCTTTATATCAAATATGTCGGAGTAGCACATACAGGCGTTTCTGCTTTTCGTCTGCTGAATCCCATCACAACCTAGTTTATCTGCTATGACATTTCTTATAATCTCTGGCAGACCAAGTGGTTACCGGTTGGTCAGCACAGTTGAGCTGAACTATAAGTTGCAACACTTGGGCCCGGCCAAATTGATTCCAATCAAGAGCCTTCCAATAGTACAAATTATTCTTATTTCGGGCACAATCAGAAAATAGCTCTTGAATCATTTTGTGACATTATTTCAAAGTCAAAGTGATAATAACCAAAGCCAGCACTATCTCTTGGGAAGGCACTGACTATAGATTTACACTAACGAAATTAGACATTAGAATTTATGAAAGTCATACTATAGTAGGTTTTACCCTTCCCCACTTTTGTGAACACATCAGCAATCTTTGTAGATCTATTAAAAATGTTTGACCTTTGTCATTGCTCCCTTTGGAGCTTATGCCGCTATCCATTGGTTTCACTTGAGGAAATACTCATTTGAAAAACCAATGGAACACACAAAAATATTTCTGCTTAGCTCAACATATTGTCTTCATGTGAGTGTATCATTTTTTGCCATTTGAGTTACATGGATGAGCTCTTCTTGAGTGGATTCTGACTTCAAAACGCTTTGCTTTAAATGCAGGATTTGGGAATGCTACTGAAAACTCCAGGACGCTTCTCTTCGTTCAATGGAAAGCGACGAAAATCTTAGAAAAACCATACATAGAAAAAATTAAAAAAAAAAGGTTTAATCAAAAATGATAAGCCAAAAAGATCAAACTAGGAATCCATCAGAAAAACAAATCAAAACAACGGAAAAATTGTACACCAGTCTGTAACTCTTAGAGACCTTTAATTTTTTTGCAACCGATATTGTGACTAAATTCCAATAACCCATATTGTAAAAATAAAATTTCTAACAATAATCAGATAGTCCATTCGAAAAGATCACCGCAAAAGTTTCGAACGTGATAACGAGACGACTGTTGTCAACATTTGCGTGTATAGAACAGCTTCCACTGATTAGCTCGGCTTTATCATCGTCTGTTCTATTTCTGCGTTTTTTGATCTGATTTAATACCCAACTGATAGCTGCGCACAAAAATCTATATACTTTTCCGAGAACAAGAGGGACTATCAGTTTCAGTGTGAGCTCAAAAGCGGTGGAGTGCAAATCGCGATGTGATTTTATTTACAAGATTTAATTAGAATTTCACAACTTTTCCTCCTATTTCCAATTTATTAGTCTTCTTTACAATAACCAAAAAAAAATCAATCAAAATTAAAATGGAAGTTTACACATCTGATAGTAGTGACACCGATACTCGGGAATTAAAAACACTCAATTACGGTCGAATGAATTTGATCGCGATCACTCTCGAAGACGATCTCAACTCGGAGACAAAGTCCAAACTGAAAAGTCAAAAGGACATCGAAACAATGTTCTTGAATCACAATCGTCTGAAATTAATTCCATCGACAATCAAAAATTTTGTAAATTTGAAAGTACTCGATCTGAGTTCGAATACCTTGACTGAGTTGCCAGATGAAATTTGTTCTCTTCCTTTAGTGACGTTAATTGCAAAAAATAATCTTCTCACAAATGATTCATTGCCAAAGTCATTGGTTTCAAGGAATTCAGCTTTGAAGGAGTTGAATCTGAGCGGGAATTTGCTCACACACTTTCCAGATCAAATACTGGAACTAAGACATTTGAGATATCTTTACGCTGGCGGTAATAAGATTCCAAGCATTTCAAAGGATATATGGAAAATGCATAGGTAAATTTTTGTTTTCAGAGTTGTTTTATTTCCAGGAGCTACTGTGGTTTACATATATTTCGAAGACAAAACAAAAAAAAAAATTTCTTTTGTTTAGGAAGCTTTCTTATCAAACACTTTCTTTTCGTTGAGACAAAAACAATCATAAAAAAGCTAAAATAAAAAACAATCACATCATGTGTATCGTATTTCGTATCTATTGAAACAGTTCATCAGTCCCGACTGGACAGTGGACAGTCTGATTGGTGAGCTTGATAACGCCCCAAGTATTTCTCTGAAACAGTAAAATAATAACCATGTTGCTTTTTTTAACTTTTTTTTTTAATTTGCAACATAGCTACAAAAAAAACCCAATGAATCAGGGTATTTCCACAAACATTAGTTAAGTTGTATTGGCTCAAGGTCAAAAAACAAAAGTTGAAAATTTTAAGAACTTTTTTTTTTTTTTTTAATTAAATAGGGTGAAGGTGAAAATTACCTTTACAAGCACGTCGACCTGAAAGATCTTTTGTGCTGTTCCCTTAGGTTTAAAAACACGTAGTGTATAGGTTTGTTCATTCGAAGCTGAGTTCATGTAAGAACCTAAGAATCTTCGAGGAAGAGGTGTTTCTGATATCAAGGGGACCCTTTATTGAATATTTTAAGCCTGGATCTAGCTAAGGCAGGGCATTCGCATAAGATGTGTTCAGCTGTTTCTATGTCTTCAAGACAGAGACGACAGGTGTCATCTTGGCTGATGCCCATGTTTTTAAGATGATACTTGAGAGAGCAGTGTCCAGTGAAGAAGTCCGTAAGTAACTTTGCGTCACGTTTGCTCATGTCAAGAATTTCTTTCATACGTTTGTGGGATAAGTCAATGAATAGTTTTGACTGACGATGGCCATTTGAGTTGTTCCAGGTGCTGATCATGTTCTGTCGTTCCCAGGTAGTTAATTCGTTTTTAAGGCTACTGATTGGGAGACCACAGTAGGGTTCAGGGCCTTCGAATTGGGACTGAGAGCCAAGCCTAGCAAGGCGGTCAGCCTCTTCGTTACCCGGTACACCTTCATGACCAGGCACCCATGAAAGAGTTATTTTATTGTGAGTACTAATTGAAATAAACATGTCAGGCAGTTCCAAACTAGTTTGGATTCGATTTTTGTAGAGGACAGAGCCTTTAGTGCTGCCTGACTGTCAGAGCAGATTAGTATGCTTGATCTTCGGAGGTTTCTTCTAATGCATTCCCTAATACAGAATTCTATAGCCATTACCTCTGCCTGAAAGATAGTAGTTGTGTTACCAAGGGATGTAGATGATTTAAAGTTGGGACCATAAATCCCTGCACCTACACCGTTGTTTGTTTTTGAACCGTCAGTATACCAGATGTATTGGAAGTTATTAGTAAGAGTTACAGGTTTCTTCCATGCTGAGCGGTTTGGAAAGATTACTTCAAAGGGGTGGTGTAACAGTATGCGTTTAGGCATAAAGTCCGAGGAGTGGGCTGCAGGCGATTCCAGTATTGGGAGCACCTGCAGAATACTCATATGTCCTTGTAAGTTTTCCTTTCTCGAGTGGTTAGTGAGAAGAAGCTTTAGTCCGCTTAGTGCAGCAGTCTTCTTTACTCTTTGATGTAGCGGAGGAAAATTTAGTAAACTTTCTAACGCTAAAGTTGGGCAGGTGCGCATTGCGCCTGTGATACCTGCACAGGTTAGTCTTTGTAACTTTTGCAAAGATTTGCGGGCATAAACTTGCTCTGTTTTTTGCCACCAGATCAGCGAAGCATAGGTTATGATGGGTGTGATAATAGTGAGATAAGTCCAGTAAATCATTTTTGGCCTAAGTCCCCACTTTTTACCAAAGAGCCTAGAACAGGCCCAGAAAGCATTTGTTGCTTTTGCTATGGTTTTGTCTAGATGTGGTTTCCAATTTTAAGAACTTAGTAAAATACTATAGTTTTGGTTTAGTTTGGTAGTAGACTAGGGACGTTTACGAAAATAAATCAGGTATTTACAATGCTATTAGAGTTATCAGACGGAAATAGTCTTGAAAGCATTTTAAGATCTAATTAATTATTCTTTGCTTTTTAAGATCATAATAGTGAATGTAACTTTCGTCAAATTGTGTAATTTTAGTACATTTAATGGGTTCTGTAAACAATCGAGGAGGACTTGCCAATTCCTTACGAAAGTTGATAAAAATAAATAAAATAAATAGGTTGGTGCAAAAGAGCGGGGAGCCCCGGAACCTTGCGCATTTCTCATAACCATGCCTTGAAAGGGAATGGAGGGGACCTCAAATTTTCTGCCGAACGGCTAATCGAGAAAGCGCTTTTCATGGCAATGAATTTGCCATCGGAGAACTTGCCAATTCATCGCGAAAGGTGATATCCTTTAAGAAACATTTTTAGGTTTCTGTTGGGATTCGAACTATGAACCTCCAGCGTAACAGGCAGGCATGCCTACCATTACATCACCACCACATACATTTTGCACAACATTATGTCATTTAAATCACAGGCAATTTCTTTCGAAACTTGCCATTTCAGCTTAGAGTAATCATATGTCGCTTTCCATTGGTTTCACTCGGGGAAGCACTCATTTTAAAAACCAATGGAACACCCAAAAATTGTTTCTATTCAGTTTAACGTAATTTTCTTTGTGTGAGTGAAACACCTATGGCTCTTAAAAAATATTCCTTGAAGAAACTTTTCTTTTTGACATTTGAGTAACATGTGTTAGTGCTTCTGAGTCGATTCTCACTTCAAATCGAGAAGCGGCTGTCACTCCTCAGAATCATGAGAAGCAATCTTTTTGCATCAATGGAACGGTTTGAAAATGCTTCTGGACGCTCCTGGACGGTTCTTTTCGTCCAATGGAAAGTGACAATAGGCGTGTTTAATGAAAAAAAGAGCAGAGCAGCGTAGCTCAGAGCAGAGCAAGAAATGAGATAAATGTCAGGCAATTTAGAGCAGAACAGCTGGTGTCAAAAGTCAGCTGATAAGAAAGCAACAAACATTTTGTGACCTTAGCTAGTTTGCAAAATTATGTTTGGTATCCTATTATAATAAAAATCTATATTCGGAAACATTGGAATCAAAACTTAACTAACATGCGATGTTAATTCAATTGATTTTAAGTTAAATTCGATTTCAAATAGATTGCAAAACGCAAAATATAAACAAAAATATTTGAATCAAATGTCAACAGCTGATTTTGACACTTTTGCTCCACTCTACTCTTACTTAAAAGCAAGTGCAGAAAATGCTGCTCTAAAAGCTCTAGAGCAGGGTCATTAAACACAAAAAGTTCTTGCTCGGAGTAGAAAAATTGTCATTAAACACCAAAAAGCTGCTTTTTTCTGCTCTAGATCGATCTAGAGCAGGTCATTAAACACACTTAATAGTTAAACAATCCAACAAACACATGGCCATAAAAAGTATTTTGATTTTTTTTTTTAAGTTCGAGGGCGGAACTTTTTTGTTGGACTCTAAAGAGTAACATCAACCTGAACATGGTACATATTGGGTAGATATTGGGCAGAGTACAACCACAAAGTCAACTGTGATATTTGGGCACAGAGTAAAACCAGAGAGTCAACCGTGGCCAGGTAGTGCCTTTTTGTCCACAAGCTAAATTAGACCAGGAGCTCTCTATACCGGGAACCCTCATCGCCATTTTTTGTCGGTTTGAAATCAATTTGAAAGTGAACGTGTTTTCGATATTTTCTGTTCATAACAGTTGAGAATGTTGAAACCTTCATTCAAAACTGACACAGTAAACATTACTTGCCATCAAAGTAAGAACTATGTACAAGAGAAAAGTGGAATTAATGAAACTCAACTGCATCCAGAAATAGCCGTCAATTCAAAAAAGACACTATCATTTATTTCACCACAGAAAAAAATTGAGGGTGTTTTAGTGAAACGGATTACGAGTTGACTCTTGGTATTGGGACTAAGAACTAAGTCGACTCGCACAATGTTCGATTGATAACAGAGCCATTAAATTAGATTCAAGCTAGAAATTCATTAAAAGAAAGCACAAAGTTTTCTGGGATAGAAGATTTGAAAACATTTGAGGAAGCTGAACTTTGAAGGTGAATCAGAAAGCTCAAAATAATTTAAAAACCTATGGCGATTTTTCCACTTTGAAGGTTACATATACAGGGTTACCCCGTACTTCGTATATTATCCTTTGGGGTGTGATTCTTGGTCATATTCTAAGAAAAAAATTGTTATACAGTAAAGTCTGTTTCTCAACTTTGACATCACTTTTTGACCATTTAAAAAAAGGCTAACTTTGATGTACCCTGACCTGTGTTAAATTCGATATCTCTGTCAATACTGATGATAGGGACCGAATCTTAAACTTAATTAAATAAAAGTCTTTAAAAATGTATTTAATTTGAGCTTCTATAAGCTTAGGGTTGCCATATTTTCGATCTTAAGTGGTGTTCAAATTTTCTTCCCGAAACAAAGTTTTGACTTTGAAACTCAGTAATAAGTGCACTCAAAAACCCATACGTTTTATGATACTTGAAAAAATACAAAACGGGTAAAATTAAAAAAAAAAAAATATTTTTTACCTTTGAGGTTTGTTTGAATAAAACAATAATATGGGCACTTTTAG
The DNA here is from genome assembly GCA_949752695.1 of Melanostoma scalare. Classification (NCBI taxonomy): domain Eukaryota; kingdom Metazoa; phylum Arthropoda; class Insecta; order Diptera; family Syrphidae; genus Melanostoma; species Melanostoma scalare. The sequence continues at coordinate 56,979,409 of OX456985.1, forward strand.
TAGTTTTTTTTATGTATTTTATACAAATACAATTATAACAAGTGCTCAAAGTGCCCTCCTTCGTTTTGAATGTATGCCAGAGCCCGTTTCTGAATTTCGCTGTGGGTGTTTGCTGTCGATAACTCTTGTCTTACTTGTAGTCTTGTAATCTTTGAAACTGTATTTAAATTTGACTCCTATAGGCTAAGGGCTGCCAGATCTTCAGTAAGAATAAAGTTCCTGGTATCTTCGTTGTGCTCTTCTTGAATTTCCATTGCAAAACTCATATAAGAAAATAATGTCTGCGTATTCTTCTTTCCTAAATGAAGGCATTTCAAAAAGCTCTCTGATCAAACTGCAATCGTGACTTATTTTGATAAAGTGATGAACAAATTTGTTTACTTATTCTTTTTTTACGACTTATTTACCTATTGAACATTCACACCCCAAATTTAAAGCAAACACCCACAACGAAATTCAGAAACGGGCTCTGGCATACATTATGTATTACATACATACCACAAAGCGTGGTGATCACTGAAAAACCTCAACTCGATTTGAATGTGAAACCCAAAACCCAGGCTTTTTTGACAACTCATTGTCCAAACCGAAATTTTAGTACTGTATTAAGGCCTGCGCAAATCAGAGCGGCCTGCGTTTGCAATTCGATAGCTGTCAATTTGGGTGAATTCTCACTTCAATTAGAGAAGTGGCTGTCACTTCTCAGAAACAAGGGAAGCGATCTTTTTGCACTAATGAAACAGTTTGAGAATGCTTCTGGACGGTTCTTTTCATCCAATGGAAACCGACATGAATCGCAATATTTTTATATTGTGGTTTTCTTATAATTGAAATAGTGATTTTGTATTTTTGCACCGACCCTAATTCTCATCAGCGATGTACCAAAAGTGTTAACGTTTATTGCTGGATTTACATGCATCCTGCAGAAGTGCAGAAAAGTAAAGCGAGACGGATGAAGATTATAAAGCTCAAAAGTTAAAAAGAGAAACGAATAGAATTATGGCTGCAGATGAAAAATTATAGGTGCAGATGAACATGTCCATAATTTTCCATCCGCATCCTATAACTAAAGGTGTCTTCCCTCTCTATCAGATAAGTATGAATTTTACATGTTGTGTCTACTTCCTTTTTTCATCTGCACTTGCAGATGCATGTAAGTCCACCATATATTGACGGAAAGTGGAAAGTCCTCCTAAAATACTTGCCTATCGCCTCTTCTTACTTTCTATTTTGATCAGAGTATATGAATGAATATGTGCACGTGTTTACAATTAGCATTTCTTAACTCAAATTATAAAATCTTATAGTCAACTACAAAAAAAAACAGAAAATATTTTTGTTTCAGATCCTTATCATACATCTGCATGACATGCAAAACTTTACTACATGAAAAAAGTAAACAAATTTACTGATAAGCTCGCAATAAAGGCACTTCACAACAGGAACATAAAATAGAAAGTAAAGTAATGTCTCGTAGGTACAGCATAGTTAAAAACCAAAAACGGTATTGTTGGATTATGAATATGAATTAAAAGCTAGAAGGTTATCATTTAAGAGCCGTGTGGTATCAGACCAGACATAAAAAACTCTTGGTGGGTCTAGAGTTCTACACACAGGTCATATTGGGTAGATATTGTTTCAAGAGAATTGATAATTGACGCAATTGATATTTGACACAAGACGTCACGTCATAAATTGAATTCTTTTCGAGTTCGTGTGAACCGTAGATATAAAACGAGGTACTCTTCTATGACAATTTCGCGATCCCGATTTCTTTGATGTGTCTTTTAACCCTAACATTTCTACAAAGGGAACTTAAGTCATAGATTTATCAAAAAAAAAAAAATTGGAATCAAATGTTTTTTTCTGAAAATGCTGTTAAAATCGCCGGAATAAGGATTGAGCATCATTGCAAAATTAGAATCACTTATTCATAATATTCATTTACATATTTATAATGATTTTATTGATTTCAACTACTAAATCATATAAATGTTAAAATAGAAGAACACCAAATCTCAAGCGGATCGACAATTGAGTTGTCAGCACTCAAAAGCAATTTGAGTTAAAGTTGCTAACTACGCCTTCATATTGAATTAAATGAACACTTCTGTCACACTTGTCGCTTTCCATTGGTTTCACTCGGGAAATCACTCATTTTAAGAACCAATGGAACACCTAAAATTAGGTCCGTTCGTTGAACTTTCCCCAGGGTTGACCCAGGTTTTCTTGACAACCCTATGAGTTGTCAAAAAAGCCTGGGTTTTCCAGTCCTCAGGGCGAATTTAGGTTTCTCAAAAAACGCTTTGTGGTGACCCTAGGGCAACCCCAGGGCTTCAACGAACAAACCTATTGTTTCTGCTTTGTGTAAGTGAAACACCTATAGCACATAAAAAATATTCCCTGAGGAAACTTGTCTTTTTGACATTTGGTTAACATGTATAAGTGTTTCTGGAGTGGATTCTTACTTCAAATCGGGAAGTGGCTGTCACTTTTCAGAATCATGAGAACTGATCTTCTTGCACAACTGGAACGTTTTGAGAATGCTCCTGGACGCTCCTGAACTGTTCTTTTCGTCCAATGGAAAGCGACATTACATTGCTTTAAAGTTTTTTTGTGTAACTTCGTTTGTTGAGGGTACGACTAAAACTTTTCAGGCTTGAAAAAATTCAAAAACTAGGCTCAAAAATCTCTATGGATTACCAAGAAGCTGTGTATGCTTGAAAGCAAAAGATCAAACAACGCTTATTGTTACGCAAAACATTGCTCAAATCAAAACAAAAAAGTGCTTCCATAGTTTGCATGTATGTAAACGTTTACAGACACTGCTGTCGAAGTCGACTATTATATAAGCTCAATTGCCAAGGAATATACTGATGTGCTAATATTTTCAAAAAATTCTTTCCAAATTTAAACTTTGATTATCTTCAAGTTTTCTTGTGTCCATAAAGGAACTCAAAAAAGGATGGATTTTTTTTTTTTTGAAGTGGCCCGTATTGGTTCGTTTGAGTTGAAAATCTCATGCATTGCCAGAATTTGCGTGAGAACATGGTGTGGAAGAATCATTAGACTTGTGGATTAAAGCAATGTTAGTGAATAGAACCGTTATCGTTGAAGCAGAGTGTGGAAAATACGTAGCAAGAGGAGTTCTCCTTTTCAGTGTTGCATGCTAGTCCTCTCTACTAGCAATGTACAATGGATCAAACGTACACGCCCAAACATATGCAGACCACGTCGCGTCGATCGCCGTGCTCTTGGTTGGTTTCAACCTCCAAGGTGTCTGCTCCAGAGCACAGGTTGCGCTGAATCTAATTGACATCTGGTGTACCAGGAACGGTCTCTCCGTCAATCCTCTTAAAACCGAGGTTGTCCTCTTCACGAGACGCAGAAAATTGACCCAACTAACACTTAATGGTGTCAACATCCACTTGTCAAACGATTTCAAACAGCTTGGAGTAATCCTAGATAACAAGCTTCTTTGGTTCAAACATGTAAGGAAATGTAAAGGAGCCTTTGGCAAGACATGGGGTCTTTCACCGAAAAGGGTCCTTTGGATCTATGCATCAGTTGTTTGGTGGAATAAGCTCTTCCGTTATTGCTTCGTTCCCCAAACTTCAAAGAACAGTTTGTCTATGCTGTACTGGGACATTCCCCAGCTACTCACTCTCGTCGCACTGTTAAATCTTCCTCCCATTGATACCTACATCATGGGGTGTACTCCCAAGACCATTTCTCGTTTAAAGAGATGTAGTCTCTGGCACAATACACACTGAAGTTTTGAGGAACACTTTACTCTTTTGCCTCACGTCTAATGGATATGCCGTCTGACACGATGATCCCAAGGCTTAAACTGCATCAAAATGATTCAGTCAACTTTGCTTCGGTTTAGGACTGGTCCACTCCAGAATTTGAGCCTGAAAAGAACTGTTATCGAATCTTCACAGATGGTTCCAAAACCGATGATAGATCTGGTGCTGGTGCTTTTGTGGAGAACGATGACATACAACTACACACCTCTATATAGGCTCTATGGCTATAAGATATGTTATGAACAATGGCTGCATGCGGGAAGACGTATGTATATGTGTTGCAGCGACAGCGAAGTTGTGCCTAGGACTCTTCTCAACCCTCTAAATACTTCGAGATGGAATGCAAACGCCATCGGATGGCTTAATTCTTTGAGCTTCGTTTGGGTTTTGGACTATCACGGCACATCGGAAATAGGACCGCGGAGCACTTCCTCTGTGAATGTGCAGCTATTTCTCGTATGAGGTTACAGATACTCGGCACAGACATGGTGAGAGCTGGTAACCTAGGCTTCTTATCATGGCAGCGTCTTTTTGCTTTTCTAAGAACATCTGGAAAGCTATAACAAAAAGGTTGCTATCTGGTAGAGTACAACGCACCGGTATTTAGCTCTGAGTACGCAAGTTATAGTATTTTAAAAAACTCGAACAGAAAAAAGCCTACAGCACTGTAAATGGATATTAAAGCATTATCAATTACAGCTGCGGTACCAGAAAGCCATTTGTCAAAAAAACCTGTGTTTTCCAATTCTCAAAAAACGCTAAACCACAAATCACCACACATCCCTGTCATTAAAAAAAATACATGCCATTTGACAGCTCTCAACTCGCCACAGCATAAAGCTAGGGCGAGTTTATGGAAAACCTAGGTCAACCCTAGGGCTCAAAAAACACTCAATTTTTCAGAAAAAATTTCTTCATTCAAAATAAGAATTAGAAAGGTTTCAAAGCTATTTAAACAAAGGATACCCACCAGCCGAATTTTCAAAAGAGCTCGAAGAGCCCGGGGCTTAGCACATTTTTCCCAACAATACCTTGCCAGAAATGGAAGGGACCTACAAATTTCGTTGGCTTTGGTAGACTAAGCACTTTTGTGGCCATATGAGTAATTTATCTCGCAGGACTTGCCATTTCCTTGCTAAAGGTAAAAACCAGAGGAAAAGTAATTGAATGTTTCTGGGATTCAAGACTCGAACTCCCACGTAACAGGCAGATATGCTAACCATTACTCCACGGACACAAATAATATTTAATAGTCATATTGCTCAGAAGTCTTGAGTTTAGAAGCGTAAACGTCCTTGACTTAAGTAATATAGAAAATCTCCTTTTATATTTTTAATGTTCTCTCCAGGCAATCCAGAAACAGATATTTTGTGCCCAATACCACAAAATGACTTTGCTGTATCGTATAGCAAAAACAGGGGCCAAATCACCGCCCACGTGATCGAGTAATGCGTGACTGAATTATGTGAATTTTGCATTACTTTTCACGTTATCGAGCACTTTAGTTCCACAATTTAATATTCTTTCATCAGAATTCGACGAATTGAAATCAATAAAAAAATGGCAGGAGATTGATAATGTGTAATATACAGCGAATTTTGAAAGAAAAATCGATCTCACTCACTCAATCACTGATCATTATAATTTGGACATAAATTAATTTATTTATTGACTATTTTCTTTTAAATCAAGTGCCATTTAAAAAAATTTATTTTACAGTTTACAGATCCTTTCGATGGGTGGAAACTTAATCAACGATGTTCCCGATACCGTTGGCTGTCTCGGTCAGCTCCAAGCGTTGGTGCTTTGTGATAACTTAATCGAGAGTCTTCCCACAAGTATTGCCCGATTGAAGAACCTCAAATCGCTGCTGCTCCATAAGAACCGTCTTCGACATTTACCAAAAGACATAGTCGCCCTTAAGAATCTCACAGAGGTAACGTATAGCTAACAAAATTTCTTTTCTTGATTTTCAACAACGTTTTTCCTTTATAGCTCAGTCTACGTGACAATCCATTGGTTGTTCGCTTTGTTCAAGATATGGCACTCAATCCACCTTCTTTAATGGAAATAGCTGCCAGAGCTGTCAAAGCCACCACACTAAAGTACGGTCCTGAAGACCTTCCTCATTCCGTTTTAGAATATTTAAATAGTGCCAATTGCTGCGTTAATCCAAATTGCAAAGGAGTTTTCTTTGACAACCGTGTCGAGCACATTAAGTTTGTAGATTTCTGCGGGAAGTATCGTGTGCCTCTATTGCAATATCTCTGCTCTTCAAAGTGTATTCAGCCGGAAGCACAACAAAGAACAGAGCCTGGCACAAGTGGAAGAACAGAGCCTGGTGCTAGTGGATACTTGATGCGAAAAGTACTTCTTGGATAGTACCTATGCAGTATGCATACCTGTTTTTCAAAAAATTTAAGCAACCAATGTATTCTTTTGATGTGAATTTTTTTTTAATTATGTCGATTTTATTATTAAAGTGATTTTTCGTACCTTAATTAGTGCCATAAGATGCGTTGTATTGGTATATTTCGTGCAGTTTAATGAAAGTATTGTTTTTAGTTGTTCAAGCGAAAATTGTAGTCCTAATTTTAATATTGACTTAGGGTGACACAATAGAACGCTTGAAGCTTTGGAGCCTAACGTATTTAAAGGGCTTATGACTTCGCAATTGGCTTATTTGGTCAATTGTTGTAGACAGTCTACTAATATTACTTGCAATCCAAGGCATCCATGCAGTGGGCTCCACAGATGACCTAGCTGCTGTCTTGCAATGATTCATTTTTCTCTTCTCATATCTAAAAATAGGTTCGTTGGTTGAAGCCCTGGTTGCTTTTTGGTCGTCACAAAGCGTTTTTGAAAACTTAAAATCGCCTTGAATGTCAAACTGAAAGTTTTCTGAGCCCTGGATTTGCCCTGGGTTTTTCCTCAACTCGCCCTAGGTTTTTGCTGTGGCGAGCTTAGATAATGAAACAGGGCTGTCAAATGGCATGTATTTTTTTTTTTTTTTTTCAAATGTGTGGTGATTTTTTGGTTTAGATTTTTTTGAGGACTGGAAAACCCAGGTTTTTTGACAACTCCTAGGATTGTCAAAGAAACTTGGGTCAACCCTGGGGTAAAATTCAACGAACGAACCTGATAATTCGTTTTTTGATTTAAGCTGTAAGGAGGTGATCAGGAACAGAGAAGAATATTTTTGTAAGTGTAAAAACGACCATCCAGAAGAAAACCGAAATATGTTTGTTGCCAAACCTGGCAATGCCTCAACGAACTTCGAAACCTCCACGTCGACACGGATTGTCAGAAATAATATGCGGTGTCCACGTCGTCATTTTCGAAATTATAAAAGAGATGTTAACGAGCTTTTTTTCACTTGGTCACCCAGGAAAGTGAGATTTCAGGATATTTTTGATGGGATCGTATGAAGCGTCCCAAATAGAGTGCCCCCTTCGAAGAGCCCCCAGAAAATCGTTATTTTTCGTCTATCTCGCTCCGTTCTCGAGATATGGAGCTTTTTACATTTTGGTCACAAAGGAAAGTGAAATTTCAGGATTTTTTTGATGGGATCGTATGAAGCGTCCCAAATGAAATGCTAAATTCAAGCAACCTTAAAAAAATCGTTATTTTTCGTCTATCTCGCTCCGATCTCGAGATATGGAGCTTTTTACATTTTGGTCACCCAGGAAAGTGAAAGGAGATGGTGCATATTTCTATGGAGAATGGGCCCAAGGCCTATGAGACTAGTACCAAATGAAAGCTCACGTTCAGCCCAATCAGTCTGTCAAATATTTTTGAATTCGGTCTTGGTGGTTTTGAAATAATTGGACTTGAAGTTGAGCGCCGGAAATGGGAAAAATCTGACATTTCTGCAAATAATTACGTATATCTCGAAAAGTATAGCACGTAGGAGAATGATTTGGGTATCATATGAAAGATCATAAAAATATCTTTCACTTCATATAAAATACATTTTTTGAAATGCCTTATATTTCGAAGAGACAGACCAAAAAGTTGTTTGAAAAGAAACATTTTCGTTGACGTTTGCCAGCCAATAGACCTATATTTTTTTTTACACCACTTTAATCCTTAATTGGTAAGCTTTAATTTGATATATTATTACGCTATCATACATAAAGCATATCACGTACATTATACACAATTCCTAAAAAAAAAAATAACCAAAAAATAAAAACCACAGCAAATGCATTTTTTCATTGAATTTTGCGCAGTACCTACTCTGTTTTTTACAAAATATAAAAACAAAATACATATCAATGCTACAAATGAAAAAAAAATAATCTTCGTTTAGATCTATCAAAATGCCATCCAAAAACAAAGCTGGTGCTATATTTATTGCTTCCTGGTGTCTTGCGTAGCCCAAATACCATAAAATGATCATGACATGAGCGCAACAACCAACAATCCTCATTCCAACGAGACAGTTACAATAGTAAGCTTTTATTGCGTTCGAACTATGTGCTGCGTTTGCTTCGCTATCCAGAAGGAACAGACTTATTCCCAACGGACTGTTTGGAAACATTAATTTAAATGAAAATGATCGTCCATCTATAGTCATTTGCGATGGAACATAAGTGTACCTTCAAAAAAGTTCAAACTACGGGCTTTCAGAAACAATCATACAGCCTACATAAGTATCAAAATCTGGTTAAGCCTTTTGTGATCACATGCTGTGATGGGTATATCCTGGACGTTACAGCACCTTGTGCTACAACTGTATCTGATGCTAACATAATGAAACATCTTTTCAGAGAAGATTATGGAACGTTCAGTCAATACTTTAGACAAAATGATGTTTTTATTTTGGACAAAGGATTCAGAGACGCAATCCCACATCTTGAATCTCAAAGATATAAGGCTTACATGCCTGAATCTGTTGCCGAAGGTAACTTTCAACTTTCACAGAGCAGGCTAATAGATCCAGGTGTGTGACTATGGTCAGATGGTCGTGAACGGACGGTTTAAAAGGGATTTTAAACTATTTCGACAAGATTTTTTCAATCTAGCTGCTGGTCATTTGATGGACGACTTCAAAATTACAGCTGCACTTCTTAATAAGTTTGATCCAAATCCAACCATTGAAGACAGTGCTGATGCGAACGTTTTTCTAGAACTGGCTTTAAATCGTTTGAATACTCCTAATTATATTAGGTGCCTATGTAAGAGAAATTAATCGATGGTAATATCCCGAGTTTAAGTAGTTTCCCACAACTCACTATTCTAGAACTTCGTATGATTTCATTGGGGAATTACCAAATTAACCAGGCTCCATCCTACTCTGGTCAACATTTAAAAGAAAAGGGAACCTATACAATCGAAGTCTGCGAAGATCGGATGCGAATTACCTCTACTGCTCATCATAGTCTTATAGGCAAAAGGCAACAATAACTTTTTATTGCGAGAGCGAATCAAATCCAGGCATGTAAGTAAAAAGTGTATCTCACTTACATCTTAGTGAATAGCGAAGCAAGCACAGCACATAGTTCGAACGCAATAAAAGCTTACTATTGTAACTATCTCGTTGGAATGAGGATTGTTGGTTGTTGCGCTCATGTCATGATCATTTTATGGTATTTGGGCTACGCAAGACACCAGGAAGCAATAAATATAGCACCAGCTTTGTTTTTGGATGGCATTTTGATGGATCTAAACGAAGTTTTTTTTTTTCATTTGTAGCATTAATATGTATTTTGTTTTTATGTTTTATAAAAAAAGGAGCATGTACCATGTACTGCGCAAAATTCAATGAAAAAATGCATTTGTTGTGGAATATATTTTTTTGTTTATTTTTTTTAGGAATTGTGTATAATGTACGTGATATGCTTTATGTATGATAGCGTAATTATATATCAAATTAAAGCTTACCAATTAAGGATTAAAGTGGTGCAAAAAAAAATATAGGTCATCACTGATTTTTTCGAGATATTGGCTGGCAAACGTCAACGAAAATGTTTCTTTTCAAACAACTTTTTGGTCTGTCTCTTCGAAATATAAGGCATTTCAAAAAATGTATTTTATATGAAGTGAAAGATATTTTTATGATCTTTCACATGATACCCAAATCATTCTCCTACGTGCTATACTTTTCGAGATTAATTATTTGCAGAAATGTCAGATTTTTCCCATTTCCGGCGCTCAACTTCAAGTCTAATTATCTCAAAATCACTAAGACCGAATTCAAAAATATTTGACAGACTGATTGGGCTGAACGTGAGCTTTCATTTGGTACTAGTCTCATAGGTGTACGCCCTGGGCCCAAGTATGCACCACCTCCTTTCAGGATTTTTTTGATGGGATCGTATGAAGCGTCCCAAATGAAGTGCTCGTTTCAAGCAACCTCCAAAAAATCGTTATTTTTCGTCTATCTCGCTCTGTTCTCTAGATATGGAGCTTTTTTCATTTTGGTCACCCAGGAAAGTGAGATTTCAGGATTTTTTTGATGAGATCGTATGAAGCGTCCCAAATAGAGTGCCCCCTTCGAACAAACTCCAAAAAATCGTTATTTTTCGTCTATCTCGCTCCGTTCTAGAGATATGGAGCTTTTTTCATTTTGGTCACCCAGGAAAGTGAGATTTCAGGATTTCAAGACTAGCTGATACCACTCGCCCACTCAATCACTGATAATCGGCCCCTGAATGAAAACTATACGAAATTCATGTAAGCCAGTTTTTTTAGGTGAACGTATCCATTGGATTTCACAAAATGCCAGACTCATTCGGAGCGGGGCGTTCGGATTTTTACCTAAGACGAACTAGATTCCTTTCGTGACATTTGTTGTTAGTATAATCCCATGTTAAAAAGCAGCTGACTGCAAAACATTTTTTGAGGGGAAAGCGATCCAAAGGTACCTTAAAAATCATGGTATAGCAAGCTACCCAATTTTGAAATTTGAGAACAGCTGACTTGGTTTCATTTTGTTTTGCTTTCTGTCATAGTGCTTTGTTGCAAAATTGTTTTTTGTAAACTTAAATTTAAAATATGGTGCTCCTTAGTCTAAACGAAGTTGTTTACGAAGTAAACGATTGTGAAGAAGTTTGCAATCGAATAATAATCGCTTTTGGTTTGGTTTGTTTTCACTTCGATTTATCAGCTGTTTCTGATTTGACAGATACCTAATCTTATGTCGATTTCCTTTCACCAATTTGCAGTCGACTGCAGTCGCTACTAAATTCGATTCTTTTTTGGGTATTTAGGAAATTGAAAAAGTAGCGATTTTCTTTTTTATGAATGTATGTGTGCCCAACTGACTAATGAAGAAAAATAAGTACCATGAAACAAAACAATTACATTCATATTGTTAAGCACACAATTTTTATATTTATACACCAAATGTTTTCCAAATTCACAACTAAATACAAAACAATTCTCTTTCCTTTAATTTTTTTCATATGCTAATGTTTTTGTTTGCCGTTTTCGATCTGTCAAAATTGTTGTGTGTGCGAAAATCTGTGTGCAAATCCGTCCCAAAAAAGAGATCGACGGCAAGTCGATTTTTTTCCTCCTAAATGAATTCCTTTCAAAAAAAAATTTACTACAGTCGATTTTTTTTTTGAAAGAATTCGACATTAGTCGTTCGAAAACTTACCCGGATACAAAGGTATCCTAGTTATGCTACCCATTTTTTTTCGAACGCACCCATTGGGTTATATGTTGAACGTAGCCATTACAATTATAACAAGTCACCAAACCCATCCTGCAGTTGACAGTTGTCTGACGTCTACACAAATTTACCAAATTGAATTTTGTTCAGCCTCAACATACCAGAAACCGCGATACATACAACTCGTAAACTTGCACTTTTGTTATTCCTTTCTTTATTTATTGCAGATAAAAATACAGAATTATTATGAGTGATGTTGATGTCAAACCGGAAATAATAAGAGATGAAGATTCCGATAGTGGTGATGTTTCCTTTCCGGATCTAGCAGAGTTGTTAAATGATGTTAAAAAGGAAGAGTTTATCGTGGATAACCCACAAGCTTCCCAAGTTCAAGATACCGAACAAATAACGGAAAGTTTCTTTGATGATTTGCTCAGAGAAGAGTTAGAAGCAAATTCTCCTGGATCTTCTTCCGATGCAGATATCGCAAGTTTGGAAAAACTTCTCGAGGAAAAAAAGAGAATACTTAACGACGAAAACTCTGCCCAATCCACTTCAGTTCGTAATCGCAAACGCAAGGATCAACATGAAACCAATGTCGTGGAAGCCAATACAGAAGAACACAATGGTACTCAGGCTAAACGTTCCAGGAAAGTTGTTGATCAACAATCTGATAAATCTTTGGATCAAAATTCACATCGAAATTCCAACGTTTTATCGAAAACACAAACTCCACCATCGAGTGATACTGCCAACCAAACTTCAACCTCAGCCAATTGTCCTCAAATAGAAAACGAAGAAGCACTTCCTTCGGAACTAGAACTAGAAAATCTTCTCAAAACCGACGACTATCATTCAGATGATGAAACAACAAATCATAGTCAAGGAACAGCCTTATCAAACAACATGCAGCCACTTTATGGATACCCAAATGTAATGCCAATGGTTCCACCTGTTTATGATCCTACTACAAACCAAATGATAGGCAATGTCCCTCCAGGTGGTTTTCCTCTCATGTACAATATGGGACTCCAGCCGGGATTCTACCCACCGAACATGCTCAACATGCAAATGATGAACTATGGACTTCCACCAGTAAGCTTTCCAGCAAATAATGATGAGGTACAATGCCTGCCGGTGATCAATGAAACAGGATGTTCCGGAATTCCCATTTTTAAGCGCATCAAATGTTCGTGCAAAGTATTCATAAACATCTTAATAAAAGTATAATTTTTAATTTGATCATTTTTATTTTAGTAGAAATAAAAAAAGACGCCCTAAGTGGAGAGAAAGAGAAAGAAGCCGCATCAGCAGAGGAACGCCGAAGAAAGAGTAAGTAAAAATGTTGTTTGGAATATCCCACAGATGTTATTGAATATATTCAATGCTCTAGGGTCATTCCACGCTCTACGGTAACACCCGAAACGAACACTTTACGACTCATAAAATTGTTAATCCTTTTGCTGATGTTTTTGCGTTTTAATTTTTTTTTTATTTTTTACGTATTTAGTTGCTTTATCTCAATTGTAAGATTTGAAGATTCTAGCAAAAGGATAAACAATTTCATGATAAACAATTTTATGAGTCGAAAAGTGTTCGTTTCGGGTGTTACCATGGAATGACCCTCTACTGAAATCAGAAATATCGATCACTTCAGTATCTTCCCAAAAATTAAAATAGAATATTTCAAAAAATGTTTCTTCGGCTTAAAACAATTCCAGGAAAACGTTAATTCAAACAAAATTAGGGAAAGAGGATATGCTTGACAATACAATCAGCGTAGCCTGCATGACAACACCTCCGAAAACCTACTCAACGTTCAAAAGATTTTGCTGTAGGGCTAAATGGTACAGAAACCCCTGAAGTAGAGTAGCTCCTCCAACATATTTGGCTTAAAGGTCTTTCAGGGTTTTTCAATACTAGGACAGGGTATTGAAGTAGAGATGGTGGCGGATGAGCTCCTGGTGAGCCAACGGCAGCTCTCACACCACTGCATCAGGGTACTGACACTGGATATTCCAGCCCTTTATGAATGATAGGAACCAAAAAGAACCTGGCCCTCCAGGTTGGGGGCTATGCGTGAGGTTAACTACCCAACCACTAAAAAACATCTGGTTCCGAAACAACCAACAGCCTCTGATAACAATAATGATTTCAAAGTTGACCCATGCAAACTGCTGCAAAGCTGACATAACCGCCATCAAAGAAGTGCGATGGAGTGGACCGGGCATAAAGAAGATGAAACTGTGACATCTACTATTGCGACTGCTACAGACAACAGAAACAGTGCTTATTTGCGTGAGGATTTGTCGTTAGAGGAAGACTCAGGGATAAAGTTACTAGCCAAAATCCAGTTAATGAGCGTATAATGACCATCCGCATCAGTGCAAAATTGGCCAACATTAGCCTAATATGCGCCCATGCCCCCACAGTAGATAAAGACGACAATTCAAAAGACTGTTTCTACGAGCTCCTCGAAGAAACATATGAGCAGTGCCCAACATATGAGCAGTGCCCTAGTGACGACGCGAAAATCGTTCTTGGTGATTTTAACGCAAAACTAGGAAAGGAGGGCATCGTTGGAAATACAATCGGTAAGCATAGCCTCCATGACAATACCTCCGAAAACGGACTGAGGCTAATCGATTCTGGTGCGGGGAAGATTCTGGTGTAAGAAGTACATACTTCCCGCATCTCAAAATTCATAAAGGTACATGGCGATCCGCAGATCAATCAACCGTCAACCAAACTGACCATGTTGCGATCGACGCAAGACACTCTTCCAGTGTGTTAGATGTCCGATCTTTCCGAGAAACTAACTTTGGCTCGGACCAATACCTTGTTGTAGCCAAGGTACGAATTAGGATATCTTCTTCACGACTCGCACGAAGTGAAGCGATATGACGTCGGAAAGCTACAATCGCAAGGGATTGTCAATGCCTTTTTCAATCGAGTGTCCCTTCAGTTATCCTTGAATCCTTTGCAGCCAGCATCAAGCATTGAAGACTAGTGGCAGCAATGCGAACAAGCCATCAGAACTTGTGCTTCTGAGGTTCTGTGGTATTTCACTCGGCCCTCAAAACGAAACACATGGTTCGATGAAGAATGCAGGCATGTAAATACAGCCAAACAAAAACCACGACCAATGCAGATGCAAAAGCCAATAAGGGCTGCTTACGATCAGTATAACGTGATTTACAAGTAGAAAAAAAGAGAAGAACACCGAATTCTCAAAAAGAAAAAGAACCAGCTTGAGAAGCGCTCGTTTGAGGAAATTAAAAGATGCCATGATAGGACTGAGATTTGAAAGCTTTATCAAAAGTTAAAAAGATCATGCCAGGGTGGCCAACCCCGAACTCAAGCCTACAAAGATTACTTCACGTCTATGGTTACATTAATCCCGCTGCCAGGCAGAATGTCCCGAACAAATTGGTTGATAATTAAGAATGACATCCTTCCGACCTAGAATATGCTTGCAATATGTAACTGTAAGTTCAGTAAAATTGTGTAGGTTCTTACCTTTTGAAGGAAGCTGAAGTTAATTTGGAAAGGATCATGTACCAGCTAATCTGCTTGATATGGTCGGAGTAAAGCGTGCCCAAAAATACCTGCAAGCCTTTCAGCCTGTAATACACATGTTTAGAAACCTCTTCAGGGCCCAGTTTTGTTTTCCGATTTCTTTTTGTTTTTCTACTGAGGATATCGAGAGTAATGTCAGGCTAATGTAAATTAAAATTTTTTAATAGCCAGAGGAAGGCGTTTATTAGTGTCGGGTTGAGGCCGGGTATCTGGTAAACGTTTCTCATTCGGCCCTATCGCGGTAATCGTCGGAGCGGAATTCTCTCCGATCGGAGACATTTTGCTTCGTGGTAGTTCTCCGATCGGACGATCCGACGTTCTCCGACAAGTTTTTGTTGCGGAGATTTTAGTTTTGGGATTGCAATGCATTGCCGCATTTGTGAAAAATTTCTTACGACGACAACTACTTCGAAGCAAAATTGAATCTCCGAAAAAAGATTGTGGAGAAAACTTCGCTCCAACGGTTACCACGATAGGGCCGATTATTATTAATTTCATTATCCTCGCCTTTTCGAGTTTCAACGCTGTTGCTCGTTCTGCAACATGAGCTCTTTTGCTTCTTACTTTTCTCCTTTCCACTTTCTCATGAGCTGCCATCTTTTTTCTGTTCTTCTTTCTTCAACCTCATATCCGCATAGTGAAAATCATCATTAAAAACCTTTGATTGCCAACATTCGCCATCAGTATGCTCACCTCCGATTCTGCATTTTTCTTTTGATGACCTAAAAGAAAACCAACTCATTTGTTGATATCGCTTCTCTTTAGAAACTGACATTGCGAATGTTCTCAAAAATCAAGGTTCAAAAAAGAATGTAACAGTACTTTTTCTTTTTATTTTCAGTTTTTGAAAGATGTACAACGTTACTGAAGCAAATAGAGTTTCCGGAGCCTACGGGAAAATTTATTCACACACCAACAGTAACCAAACTCAACTCTGATGTCGTCTCGAATTCGGTTTTGCAGAAAATATCCAATGTAAGCTATGATTACCATTCGATTGGCCCAAAGCTCAATATGGAAAATTGGGCCTTAAAAGAAATCCCATACAACAACGCTGAAATAGCTAAAAAGATTGGAATGAGTGCCGATAGATATTTTACAAAAATTAAAGAAACCGCTAACACCATAGCGAGAAAGCTAATTAAAGTAGAAGAAGACAAGGCGAAAGCTATTGCATGTCAAGAAGAAACGGCAATGGAAGTAGAGGAACCTACACTGTCGTCATTCCTCAAAAATACTATGACCCAGACAGATGATTTGGTATGTAAGGAATGCGTTGCCCGCAAGCGAAAAGTCGGCCATGATATAGCAGTACAAGCATCAGTGGGTAGCGGCAGTATTGATACACAAACAGATCCGATGATGAATCCCAGTGAGCAGATAACAGCCGGCTTGAATGAAAACCAAATGAGAGCTCTTTATGACTTTTCAAATTTGATTCGAGAGCCTGCAAAGAAAACCACTGAAGAACTTTTGAAACTGAGAGAAAACCTTATAGTTGTTTACAATTTGTCTCAGCGCCAGTACAGGGGACCGGTGCCCAATTTACCTGCATTTGAACACTCTGAATACTCTGCCGCTGGTGTAGGAACGACAGGACAGCAAGTTAGAGATCCAAGGTTCGATAATCGCTGGAGTTCAGATCCAAGAGGATATTCAACTTCTGGGACTCAAGTAGAGTCTCCGAAGCAAAACTACTCAAATTATCAAGCACACGCTATTCCAGTGCTAGAGATGACTAGAAAAAATTATCAACCACCGGTATCACCTGCAGCGGAGGCTTCTAGACAAAATTTATCTAACTATCAACCACAGCTTTCGCCAATCCCACGAAACCGAAATCCTGATCCACCCGAGTATACGCAAAATTCGCTTCGAGAAAACACAACTAGAATGCAAAATCATCAACAGTCGACTTCACTTTCAGACCGTCACGGACAGTCTCGCCCAGGGGCACAATTTCAAGGGCAAAACGGGCTTCCCCTGCAAGCTTCGAGAGATTCAAGGCAAGCTTGCAATCAAAGGCCTGTTTTCCGTGGTCGCGGGTATCCGACCGATTCCCAACAAGATGGAGGGACAAGAAAAGGCTATGGTCGCGGCGGGTTCTAAGGACAGTGATTCGATACAATTTCATAAGCCAATTATGGCTCTGGGGTTGCGGGGATAACACATGACCAATAACAGCATTAATTTTTAGTTTACACTTTAGAACTACATACTTCCGAAAATAAGTTCGCTTTAATAGGTTTAGTTGCTGTGGATCATTAATCATTATGCATAAATTTGAATAAAGTTTATTACTGGTGAAAACAATCTTGGAGTTTGTTTCTTTGTTACCTGATCATTACGTTGATGGCACTTTTCTATTTTTCGTTCATTTTCACAAACCGCCTGACTTTCACTTTCCTTTTTGTTTGAAATGCTTGAATGCTTCACAAACATATATTTAGAATATTTCAATAGGAAGTAATAAACAGGGTGGCGTCACTGAGTTCGGGGGGACCTTGGGCCTTTTGCATTTCTCAGAACCATACCTGAGTGAAGAATGGAGAAGACCTACAAGTTTTTGCTGATTCCGAACGGCTAGTGAAGAAAGTGCTTTTAATGACATTGAATACCTGTGAAAAACAGTTGAATGTTTCTGAGATGTCAACCTCAAACTTTCACGCAACAGACAGATATGCTTAATTACACCACGAGCATCACCAATTTTTCAATAATCTTATCAATAGTTGTAAATTTCGAACCCCTTGCTGATGATTAGTGAGCGGCAATTCGAGTTTCGATCTAAACATCAATTGCTTTTCTTAGACTTTGAAAAGATGTTCCTGCAAGTGTTTGCTTGTCCAGTCCTCTTCAAGTGTGGGAGGCATTGCAGACAAATTTATTGCTATACTTTTATTTATGTTTCAAGGAGAAAGGTGAAGAATACCGAATTCTCAAAGAGAAAAGGAAGCAGCTTGAGAAACGCTCGTTTGAGGAAAATGAGGAATGCCGTAATAGGAATGGGATTCGAAAGTCTGACCAAAACGTTAAACGACCATACCAGGGTTTCAAACCTCGAACTGAAAAGTGTAAAAACCAGCAGTGAAAGATAGCGATAGAATCGCAGTTACTACTGTGGATCTGGAAAAATCACTTCTGCACTTCTGAGGACACTAATTCCGCTGTTAGGCAGAATGTCCCCTTCAACCTGGAAAAGAATGCCGTCCTCCTCACCTAGAAGAAGTTATGCAAACTTAAATCAAGTAAGACTGCAGGTGCAGATGGCCTCGATTCTGAACTTTTCAAGGCAGCAAAAGATCAGTTGGAAAGGAGCATGTACCAGCTGATCTGCATGATATGGTCGGAAGAAAGTTTGTTCGATGAATGTAACCTCAGTATCGTATGTCCGATCTTAAAAAAAGGAGACCGTCACTGTGCCAATTATAGAGGAATAAGCCTCCTTAACGTCGCATACAAGATCTAGTCTGCTGTAACCCCACGTCAGCAATTTGATAGGTCCTAATCAATATGGTTTTAGAACAGAAAAGTCCACAAAAGACCAATTTTTCATATGACGGCAGATTTTGGAAAAAACCCGAGAAATAATATAATTTAACAATATATAATAATTGTGATATACACCATCTTTTCATCCATTTCCAGGCCGTGTATGAAAGTATTTACAAAGACGAGCTGTACAGAGCCATGTCTAGTTTCGGCATCTCTGCAAAACTCGTTCGAATATGAAGGATGACTTTGGACAATTCACGCTGCTCCGTTAAGGTCGATAAAAAACTCACCGAGACCTTTTATTTTGAAAAAGACTTTAGGCAAGGCGACAAACTGTCATGCGATTTCTTCAACATCATATTTGAAGAGATTATAGAAAACTTAGCGTCAATATCAGAGCCATAATCTTTCAAATGTCTATAAAATTACTCGCTTATGCAGACGGTATCGATGTAATGGGAAGAAGCAAGCGTGAAGTCATAGGTTCTCTTGCGAGCATTGAAACAGAAGCAGAAAAAATGGGGTTTGATGGTTAATAAGGGTAAAACAAATATGTCGTCATCAAACATGACACAACAAGTGGAAGAAGACCTCAACCGACTTAGGGCGCAAAACTGAAAAGAGCTCGCCTGAAATTGTTAGCGAAAAAAATGTTGGTTGAGGCTCAGGTTCACCCCGAACTGCTAAAAACATTCTTGTTTACCTTCAGCAATAATAAAACACTTTTACACATGAGGATTTACAAATACATGTACGCTTTATTTATTTAAACTTTTCAATTGAGTACGAAATTCACAGATATTGTTTCTTTTTTATATTGGAACGATAAACTAAATTGAGAGGAAAAACAGATAACATTCATCCAATTGCATGTAAAAAAAACAAATAATAAATCAAAATGATAAAAAAGAACTACGTACTGATTAATACTAGAATAGTTTTTATATGTTTATGTCGTTTAATGTTTCGAATATAAGTTAATACGTTATAAATATGTATGTGAGAACTACTGCCCGAGCATCGGATCGAAAGACAATAGGGTATGCCGTAGAGAATGTTTTGAATTGTTGACAAAAAAAAAATTTGAAGAAGAAAAGTAATTGGAAACTGATACCCTTTTTTGAGTTGCCAAAAAGCTGCTTTCTTTTTCGATGCCGAATCTACTAAGGAAATTGTCGTGTGATGGAGGAAGTTTACTGATCCATTGCTTCGGGTTGACTGGTGTCATCGACTTCCATGCCGGCTGGTTCGTCCTTGGCTGGCTCGATGGCATCCGTTGCCATTTCAGCACTGTCACCCATTACTACCTCTTCGACGGCTGCAGCTGCTTCAACAACGATTGCTGGAACAACAGGTTCAGCTTCGGCAATTGATTCGGGGTTTTCGTCCATTGGCTGATCAGCGGTGACCGTGGGCTCCTCTACCACTGCCGGAATAGTAACATCTTTGACAGCTTCTGCTGGTGTGGTAGTTGTTGATGGGGCAGTAACTCCAGTTGCTGATTCTGCTGGTGGGGCTGCCGCTGATGTATCTACAATGGTCGGCGAAACGGTTTCTTTTGCAATAGCTGCTTCAACGACTTTCGGTGTTGCATCATCAGCTGGTGCTGCTTGCTCAACATTTTTAGTGATATCTTCAGATTTTTCTACTACAGGCGCAACACCCGCAACGGCTTGTGTGTCAACTTCTTTTGTTTCTGTAGTTGCTGCCGCAGCTGGTGCATCAACTGATGGTAAAGGAACTGCCTTCTCTGCTACTGTGGCAGGTTTCTCAGTCTCCTTTTCTTTAAGCTCTGTTGGTTTGACTTCGTCTGTTTTTGCGATTGTTTCGGCTTGCTGTGATTCGAGTGTAGGTTTTGCCGGTGCAGCAGTTTCAGCTTTTACTACTTCTTCCGCACTCTTTTCAGACCTTTCTTGTTTTTCAGCTGGGACTGAGGCGGCGGCGGCAACGACAACAGCAGCTTTTACCTCCTTAACTTTTGTAACTTCCTCTGCTGATGCTGCTGCTACTTCTGGCGTTGCGGCAGCTGCAATATTTTCTTGTTTTTCTACAGCGTCAGTGGAAATCGTTGATTCGACAGTCTTTGCTTTTTTGCCTTCTGAAGATTCTTCGGGCTTTTCCTGGCTAATTGGAGCTACGGTCTCTTCGCCTGCGGATTCCGATTGCTTGCCGTTGGTCTTATCAGTGGTAGTGATGGTAGGTTCAGTCTTTTCTTCGCTTAGTTTGTTTTCGTGGCCGTTTAAGGCTTCCTTGTCAGATTTGTCTTCTTTTGCTACTTTCTCAGATTCGGCAGCATTCTTAATCTTCTCAATTACTTCTTCTTGAGAACAGTCTTGTTTTTCCTCAGATTTATCCGTCTTGGCAGTAGCTTTGACTACCACTTCGGTTGGTTTCGATTCCAATGTCTTCTCATCGGTAGCAGCAATGACTGCAACTACAGGTGGTGATGTTACTTCTTTCTCAACAATTTTCTTTTCAGATTCTTTCGTCTCAGCCTTTTCATGAGTCTTGGTCTCTTCAGGAGTAGCAACAGATGGAGGATCTTCTTCCATTTTCTCGGGCTCGTTTTCCTTCTTGTCTTTCTTCGATAATTCACCCACAATTTCTGGGGATGTTGGTTTTTCTTCGGATGCATTGCTTTTCTCTTCGGTAGAAGTTTTTTTGTCTTGTTCTGTCTCGGGGGATGTTTCAGTAGCTTCCTCTGCCATAGATACTTCAACAGAAGGTATTGTTGGTTCTGGTTTGTTGCTTATGATACTTTTTGTTGCTGCTTCGGTTTCAGCATCGTTGGTCTCGTCCAGATCTAACTTCGGTTTCTTAGGATTTGGCAGTATATCGTCATCTGATTTATGGATAAGATTCGAAGAAGGTTGAACTGGGGTTTCCGATGGTGTAGCATTGCTGGGGGTCTCGGCAGCATTGAAAATGGTGTCGTTTTCCATTTCAATGTCTACATTAACATCCAATGACACATCGCCATTTACCACGGAATCAAGAGAATCGCCATTTTCGCTTTCAGTGCGTTTACGTCCCGGTTCAATAGTGCTCACTACTAAACGGAAAAAAATAGAAAACATATGGATCATGGGTTTAGTTATGGATGTAAATTTTTGGAATGTAGAAAGTATGATTATCGTTTTTCTTATGCTAAAACTATTACACTTATAATTGCAGTGTTGTTGGTATACATTGTCGGCGTAACCACGAGCGGATCAGTAGTGTGAAGCAGTTAAGTGGGAGAGCTGTGATATTATCTATACTTGTAATGCTGGAAAAGGAAGAAGGATCTTAGCTAGAAAGCATATCGATGCCACAAATTATCAAGATGGCAACAACTTGTAGCCAAGTTCTTTTTCTGTTCATATCGACTTATGGCTTGCAGAACTAAGAAGTGCGAGTTTTAAACATGGGGCAATATCAAGATAATAACATAATAACGAACAAACAAAAATAGAACAGCATTGGGAGTAATGACTGTCTGTCCGAATCTTAATGGGTCTGCCAAATCCAATTTCATAGCAAATGAATTTGATTTAAAAAGTCAACGGTGGACTTAAGCAGGCAAAAAGCAAAAACTCCTGAATGAGCTACTCTGAGATAAATGGTTAGAGATCTTGTTCGGCTTTTTTGTCTAAGGCGATCCCAAAAAGACTTGGCGCACCAGGTTGGGGTTTAATACCCGACCACGTAAAAAAATAACTGGTTCTGAAACAACCAACAGCCACGGATAATTTTCATCAAGATCCGAACCACGAACCTCTCATTGAAAAGGTACACAGACCATTACGCCACAGGCACTACTTGGGTAGCAAAGGATACCAAAAATTCCCTCCTTTTCGTAGAAATGGGTTTGTAGCCCCGATAAATTTTAAATGCGTAAACAACAAAGGAAACAAATTGCAGCTTCTTCTTTTTACAATCCGAGTCAGTTGAGAGTTCTATTGAAAGACTAAAACCAAAACAAAATTAGATTATAAACAATCGTTTACCACCCCTAAAATCATTTTGATTTGTTTATTTTTTTGGTTATAATTTTAATGTTTGTCGGGGTTAAATAGATAGAGCAAGTGAGTAGACAGAACGTGCAAAGAGAACACGTGAGGAATATACAAAAATCCTCAAAGTTTTCTAATTCACATGGATTTACAATCGATTTAAAAATCAACCTACATAAAAACGATTAGAAGAAACAGACAGAATACTAAAGACATATCTTTTTGCTGTCATAAACTGATGCGTTAACGTTTTGCTTACCTGTGTATATGAACATCTGAATCACTGCTGTAAAGGCAACTCATCAAAACTGAAGAAACGATAAAAACAAAAATGGACCCGGCGAATCAACCACTCCTTAGATAAATGAAAAATAAATATGGTGGCGCAACAGAGCGGGGAGCCTCGCGGCCTAGCTCATTTCTCACAACCATTGCTTAGTGAGGCAATGGAGGGAACCTACAATTTTCAGCAGATCCCGAACAATCGAGGCTTTTCACGGAAATGAATTTACTATCGGGGAACTTGCCAATTCCTCGCGATACCCGTAAAAAAACATTTTTTGCTTTTCTGTTGAGATTCAAACTACGAACCTACCGCATAACCGGCAGACATGTTAACCATTATTAACCATTACGCCACGAGTACGAAAAAAACGATTAGACGTTTCATGTAGTATGTTGTATGTCTCCTTTAGGTCTGGAATGTTCAAATATAACGCGAAACAAGTTACACTGTAGTAGCGAAACGCACCTAGCATACATGCAAACATACAGCTCCAAAGAGTTATGTTGACACTAACAGCCTTTACCCGCTCGATATCTGGACAGAAAGCCAGTATCATACCTCCGCAGCGGATTTACGCTTCAACAACGTTGGGAAATGTTTAAGTCATTTCCAAAATGAGTGCTCCGTAGCGCAAACAGTGCGTTTTTCGAAAAGAAATTTGGTCGAAATAAGGAACCAAATTCCAAATCGTGGTATCAGCGGTCTTGGTGATACCAATTGATCGCCTACGAGCTGCGATTTAACCTGACCTTTTTTAAGGGGAACTGTTAAGGGCCAACGATATGCCAATAATACCGAAAATATTTAACCCTAATTAATGCCTCCTAGTGGTTTTGGAATGTAACCACACTTCTCGAAGTCAACGCCTCTTGAACGACGTTGGGTTCCATTAGTAATGGAAACTTCTGCTTTTACTAATGAAGCTATAATACAGGAAAAACTATGTTCATTTTGACAATGTAGAAGCTAAACGCATCTAGTAAACATCGAAAGTTTAAAATCTACATACAGCTTGGGATACCCACCTTTTTAGCTGAGCAAATCAAAAATCAAACTATCGCAATAGTAGATTTTCTGGTTACTCAACCAGCTACGCAGCGAGACGTAATTAACGCAGTCAAAATGTTGTCGATTGGGTGGCGGAACTCGTGAAAAGCGCGACAGGCAAACAAAAGCTAAAATTGGATAGATTCAAACAAAAGGTTTGCTCGTTGATGCAATAGGGTCGCCCTGGGGTTGCCACAAAGCTTTTTTGGAGAAACCTAAAGTCGCAATGAATTAGCTTTTGCTGTGGCGAGTTGAGGGCTGTCAAATGGCATGTATTTTTTTCTTAATGACAGGGATGTGTGGTGACTTGTGGTTAAGCGTTTTTTGCGGACTGGAAAACCCAGATTTTTTGACAACTCATAGGGTTGTCAAGAAAACCTGGGTCAACTGGGGAAAGTTCAACGAACGGACCTAAAGATTGTAAACAATATACGAGACCAAATAAAAAACGACCAGACAAAACCACCCTTAAGCTAAAGCTAAGTGTACACGATCGGTAGGTCTGACAATCATTGTCAAATCTGCAAACGTCTGACAATTTGTGAAACTAAGCTGACAATCAGGTGAAAATCAATGAATGAGGCTGAAAATGTCGACAAACTAATTTGGCCAAATAGCTGGCAATAGATTTGCAAACATTTGCAGATTTCTGCAATCGTGTACAAACCAAATCAAGTTTTGGATCTGCAATTCATTTTTCAGCTCATTGTCACATTGCATCCGTCAAAAATTTTGTCTTGTAATCTTTGCCAAACTTATCTGCCAATGAATAAATTTGCAAATGTTCTTTAAACTGGGTCTGCAAATTTTACTGCCAGACATTTCCAAAAACGTCAGATAATGGAAAAAATTTGTGTACACACGATTGCTACATCTGCAAATTAATTTGTCTTCAAAATTAATTGATAAACAAATATTTCTGAAAATTCATTTGGTTGTACACGATTGTTAGCCATTCGAGACAAATTTTTGACTGACAGATGGCAATTTTTGTAGACCTGGCAATCGTGTACACGTAGCTTCACGATTATTCATATGAACTTTCAAGCGGACAAGGCATAACGATGTCACATACAAAAGTTATAGCTAAATTCTCTCTTCCGACAAATGGCCTTGATTCAAAATTGAGTACGGGAAGCTTGGAGCAATTTCGCAATGCTTCAAAAAACAGCCCATATATTATGACTTTGACTCGAAGTTATAAAACGAGATCAAAATAAACGATAAAAATACGAAACCACGGAGAACCTCTTGGAATTAGGGCCCATATTACGAATTACGAAACGCAATGCAATGCAAAAAAGAACCTAAGCTACAACATACCGATTATGAAATTACGAGAATGGATCCCAGAAAATTTCAGTAGGATAACAAAACGACCGTAGTCCGTTCTTTTTTACCTTCGATGTTACGCGATGTAACATCGGCTGATATTATCGATGTATGTTGTACTGAGGAATGTTGTTCCTAAATGCAAAAAATTTACGAAATGTAGCATCGATATCGGTCCTAAATGCAATGTTGAAGTGTCAGAATGTTACGTTTCGTAACTTTTTTCAACTTATCACTTGAGTTTCGATGTTGATCTGTCAAAACCCTTTAAAATTTGCTGTTGCTCAGATGTGTTTTGGTTTTTTTTTTCATTAATCTTTCAAAATTATATGAACAGTTATTGATTTTCAATCTTGTTCATTTCAGAATTCTTTTTTCTTCATCAAAAACGAGTTTCCTTTAGCTGGGTTTATATATCAAGAAATACTTTATTCTTATTTTTGACAGACAAGCAAAGTGTAACATTGAGTCGTTCCTAAATGAAATTATGATTTTGTAACAAAGTCAAACATACACAACAAGAAAGATGATTTTGACACTACAACATCGCGTAACATCGAGGGTAAAAAAACGGACTAACACCAAAAGTAATCGTAAATGACAGCTAATATCGTAAAACGTAATCGCAACGTAACGATAGCTAGGAGTTTTTGCAATTACTTAAGGAATGTGTTATGCGACCTTTCGAATATAAATAAAGTTGTCTTTGAGCAGGTTCAAGGTCAAGAAAAACAAACCATAAAACGCGCCTGATCGCTTTTGGTGGTGGAAATGAATTTTCGTATTCTCAAAAGCGAATCTCTTTTAATTTTTGTTTCCAATGGAAAGAAAACATTATTCTTTTTTTCGTAGAAGGTATACTTTTTTAAAATCAAAGTGAAAAGTTCAAGTGACCTTCACTCCTTATGCGTTTCGCCCAGGTACACACAGTGGGCTCATCAGTTAGATGTTGTTTGTACCTTTTAGTGAAGGTCACTTGAACTTTTCATTTTGATTTTAAAAATCAACACTCCATAAGAAAACAATAAATTCTTTTATTATTTTTCTTTTTCACGGTATACTTTTTTTTTGACATAATTCATTTCGTTTTCAATATCGATAGGTGGTGTTGTAGTGTCGAATTGCAAGCGGATTGAAAGAACAGTGTAAATATAATAAAAAATTTAAAGGAGGCAAAAACACTCCACGACACAACAATTTTTGATGCTTGGTGAGTTTATGCAACAACACAAAGGGATAGGAAAAGGAATGTTAAATGCTCCAGAATATAGAGCCAAAACTGGCGACCTCTGGGATTAGGTAACAGGTAACTAAGAAGCTCAGCAGCATTGGACTTTGGATACCCAACAAAAACTCGAGATGGATAGAAGAAAGTAAGTGAAATTTTTTTGTGTTCTCGTACTAAACACTAAATAAATTGTTGTCGTCCAGGTATGGAAGGAGTTTTTTCTTCTACGGAGTTGGACCCATAATGCGGATTGAAGGCATTATGGATCAGCATCTCTATGTTAGGATAATGCAGGAAGTAATGCTACCGTATACTGAAGTTGAATGCTACCGTAAATGAAGTTGCTTCTTGCTGAAATGGGTCTTTCAGCAAGAAGCAATGGTTCCAGGAAAGTAAAGTAGATGTGATGGAGTGGCCCGCACATTCTTCGGACTTTAAACCCATTGAAAACCTATGGAGCGCTGTAAAAAAATATGCTTCTAGATGTAAACCAAGCAACAACACAGTCCTCACAGCATTACAGCAATCATGGAGTTCGATAAGCACAGGAAGGTGTGGAAACCTGATAAACTCTATTTAACGTCTTTGTACTGCTGTTATAGCTAACAAGGGACATGCAACTAAATACATACTAATTAAAGGTACGAACACTCAGCCACATATTGTAATAAAAATTTTGACCTAATTTTTCGATTTCGTAACATTTCAAGGTAGATTTTCCTATCACTACTATTTTTTTGACCGCTGAATTTCAACATCTGTTCAATAAACTTGCAACTATCGGATAATAATATTAAACTAATGTTTTTTTTTTTTTGTAAATAAAAGTTTAAAACCCCACTTTGAAAACCACGTTATTGGTTTTTTAAATTAGAATTGACGGATAAGTTTTTTCAATTTTGTTGTTTCTTAAGCTCTATACTACTATTATTTTGACCGCAGTTGTATGTGTTGATACACGCACCATTATATCAGGTTCAATCGTCTGGCAGGTTTTTTTTTCAGCCGGGGGCGGGGGTGGGTGTTCGAAAATGGTAATTTACAGATTTTGAGGTCGAAGTGATAAACAAATAAATGATACATCATACATTCGGATGGAGATTACAAAAACAACATTAAAAAGCTCGAGCCAAAACTTTTTCCTAAACTTTACCCAGAAAGTAAAGAAACAGACCTTTTGTATTATACTTTGCTTCACTGCTGTTCCCAAGAGCTGCTCTATATTGTGTCATTAGCCACGGCTCAAGAGTATAACCAGCATCACCTTCAAATATGTAAAACAAAAGTAAAGGAAATATAACTGCATTTAAAAACTTGTATTACCAAAAATTTTGCTTTTATCTCCGTTCTTGAAAATATTTTCCAGCTGATGTCTAAGAAAAGCTTGCAATTTTCATTGGAAAAAATTGGAAATAGATGACATTTGAGTGGATGGAGATTTCCAAATGGAAATATATGGGTGTTCTGGTTTTCGTACGGATTCAAAACGGAAACCGAAATTGAATCCGTACGGATTTAAAAAGTGTGTTCTTATTTCCGAACGGATTCACTACTGATTTTTTGTCACAAAAACGTGTTGGAAATTAAATGTAAGTTTAATCTCTAACCACGTTCGCTTTTCAGAATAACCTAAAGCGAAGCGCTTGGCAATTGAGCTATAGGTTTAAATACGATCCGCCACGCTTTCTGGAACAGCCCTACTGGAAATCCGAAGATAATATTTCTGTACCTACATTCAACAGTGGTAGGGTAAGAGGTATGTCGGATTACCAGAACACGTATTACGAATTACGAAACGGTTAGAAAAAAAAACCAACCCAAAACAACGAATGGATCCATGAAAACGTCAGAACGGTAACAAGCGACAGCCAAAAGCAGTCAAAAACGACAGTGAGTATCGTGAAACGAATCGTAAATTAATGAAGGTTTTTCGCTAGTATCGTTATTTGTAATACGGGCCCAGAGGTCCACTGTAGTCAATAGATTTGAATCTACAACACTAACATTACAGTAGAACATTCCAAGTGAAAAAAGTCCACAACCTCTACGACCAACTGACCATAGTAAGAAAACCAACAACCAACTTTGGCTAGCCAATTAGCTTCGGAAGAAATCACTTTCCTCTGAACTTGAGTTGCTATTTCATTACCCTACACTTTCAGCTTATGCCGACTTAATTAACGCAATTTAATAGCAATGCAACTAAAACTAAAAACCAATAGGTATTATAAATCTGCCAACTGTCTTTAAACAAAAAAAAAAAAAAAAAAAAAAAAAAAAAACAATCCCAACATATTCACGCACAATGATGACCCCTTTATTCATAAGTCGCCGAATAACCCACGCTTTTTTTTTTGCTGATAACAAAAGGAATGCATCGAGGACTCGCCGTTCGCCGACACTTCATTTTCAACTGCTTTCTAAATAGGTCAAAGAACTTCAGACAGAAATCTTTACGCTGTTTTCATCGTTTCACTGTCGACGAAGATTCGCACAAAAATTTTTAATTCGCGAAACGTGTTGCAAAGAGTGCAGAGAGGAGGGAGATATGCTTGCACTCCACGATCCACGTCCATGCATGGGATGTGTGAAAGCGAAAAAGCAATCAAAAAGGGCACTAGCACCACATTGGCGAAGATTAGAGCCGCACAAAACCCAGCAGCAGCAGTAGCAGCCGACAGCTAACAATACAAAAAAAAAAAAAGGTGAAAGAAAACCAAAAACAAAATGGTTTGTATCCGAGTATGAGGAAAAAAAAAAAAGAAGAATTTCAGCTGTTCGCTCGTCACGAGCACGATGACATTTTGTTGTCCTCTTTTTTTCATAGCGCCACTGGCGGCTGGAGATATCACCTTTGCTCCTTCCACCTCCATTAAAAGGATACCTTTTTTAATCGTGGTTTTATGGAGTTTAATTATAGATAGACAGTAGATGCTAAATAAGTGGAGGAATGGAAAGTGTACTTACCTAAAATGTTCTTTTCTAATGCCCGCATAAACTTATCGATGCGGCTATACTGTTTACGGGGTTCAGTCAAAAGCTCGCACAAACGTTGAACGGTAAATGGAGCCGCGTTGAAGAGTTCGAGACGTTCCAGCAAGGAGGATTTCATGCTTTCGTAGTTGAATGGGTCCACATTTGGATACTGGGGTAGATCTGTAAGGAAAAAAGTTAAAATCATTTAGTAACACACAGTGAGAGTTAAATTTCAAAGGCAGAGGGAAATTTCGAACAGATTTTCTTCATCATCTTCAGCATTCCTTTTTTTCTTCTTTGTTTGCCTTGTGCAACCCCTTTTCTCTCGCATACTCGGTAGATATTTTATTTCGCGATGAAACAAGTTTTGTGTACCCACCCGTCTCCGCCGAAAATGGCCGGCCGGCTGCTGCTAATTTTTAAACATGTCTGCAACTACTTTGGGATACTTCTCTGGATGGGGGTAGAGAAAACTGAACAGGAAAAAAAAAAGATGAAAAAACTTACCATCGACCCGTGGTGATGTGTCGTGGAAATTCTTGATCACATTTAAGAGCTTCTCGCGGAATAGGTACTTTAGGCTGGACCACTTGAATACCGTATCACCGGTTTTCGCAACATAATGCATGTAGTCGTCCAGTTCTTTTGGAATTTCTTTTTGCTTTAACCGAGTAAACCTCTCAAGGATTTGCATCACTTCCTCAGCGTTTTCCATATTAAGCATTTGGGGCTTTGATTAGATGACGTAAAATGTTATTGATTTAGCAAGAAAATCGTTTTCTTTTAACAAAAATGGAGGTTTGTTCCTTGTTTCAAATTTTTTTTTTATTTTAGGTGGTAAAGAACAGTTTGGCGAATAGATCCCCCGAATCAACCAACTTGCAACAAACTCCAAACGCAACGAAAAACTGCGAAAAAGAGCCGCTGCAGTCGAGCCAAATTTTCTATGGCGGCTGATTGAACTACAGCTGTTTTACATGTGGGTTTAGCTGGCGCTAGTCACGATAATGAGATTATTCATGCTCTTATGGGATGCCTACACTTGAACGTAATGTAAATTACGTAGTTCACATTGGTCGATTTGTTGAAACTTCGACAGCCTTATTATAGGTGGAGTAATGGCGGATTTACATGCACTTGCAAGTGCAGATGAAAAAATTAAAAAAACACAAGATGTAAAATTTATACTTGTCTGATAGAGAGGGAAGGCACCATCTGCACTTCCTTAGTTATAGGATGCGGATAAAAAATTATAGGTGCAGATGAACATGTTCATCTGCACCCATAATTTTTCATCTGCAGCCATAATTCTATTCGTTTCTCTTTTTAACTTTTGTGCTTTATAATCTTCACTCGTCTCGCTTTACTTTTCTGTACTTCTGCAGTAGCAGAAGCATGTAAATCCAGCATAATCCGTCCCGCTTTACTTTTCTGCACTTCTGCAGTTGCAGATGCATGAAAATCCAGCAATTATACTGCGAACCTTACTTATAAGAAAATACACCAGTTTTAGAGGCGGAGTAAGCTAATGCTGGGCTTACATGCATCTGCAACTGCGGAAGTGCAGAAAAGTAAAGCGAGACGGATGAAGATTACAAAGAACAAAAGTTAAAAAGAGAGACGAAAACGATTATGGTTGCAGATGAAAAATTATGGTTGCAGATGAACATGTTCATCTGCACCCATAATTTTTCATCTGCAACCATAACTAGGAAGTTCATTCCCTCTCTATCAGACAAGTATGAATTTTACATCTTGTGTGTTTTTCCGATTTTCATCTGCACTTGCAGATGCATGTAAATCCATCATAAAACTGGTTCATATATGAGCATTAAAACTGGAGTAAGGTCGTATTAAAGGCTAAATGTCATTTTGAGGATAAAAGTATAAGAAAAATGCTGTTCAAATTTTTGGAGGAAAAGTTTAAAGTTATTTTGGTTTTGTGAATGATTTAAATTGTTTTAACGCCTTAACTATGAGATAAATAAATGTATAAATGAAAACTAATCACCCCTATTATGGAATCCGGCGAATGCTATTTAGCGTGAGTTTCAACCATTCGCGAAAATTTTGCTATTATGGAATTCGACGAAAGGAGTTGAATGAATGTCGGTAACATAACCTGCACTACCGACTTTTCTGTTCAACTTATTTGGTATTAGTGAATTCGCAAAACATTCGCACTCCATATAATTTTTTCCATTTCACATTCGCGACATTTTTGTAGCGAATCGAAATTCGTAAAGACAAAAACTTACTAGAAAACAACAAACAAAACATGGAAAGTGCAAATATGTTAGTTAAAATTTATGATAAGGATTGTTCAAGTATTTATTTTACTTCTTTTTAAGAAAGCGGACCACAAATGGGGAACAATTTCGTAAAATAGTTGAGCTGATGAAAACTGAGCCCGATGTTGCAAAAAACTTAACAAAAGAGTATTCGGAGCAGCAACAGTTTTGGGAAAGGCTGCAAACATCACTTAATAGCATTGGTCCACCATTTATGCAGATTTCCAAATGGAAAAAAGTATATAAAAAAAAATTATGATTTGTATGCAATCTAATGAGTATTTTATTTGAATGTAGGCTCTCAACCGAAACACTCAAAATAGTCTAATTTTGGTAGCGTAATTCTATTCGAGTAGATCATGATGAGTTTTCTCTTACATCAAAATATTACGCAATTGAATCCACTATAAATATCACTTTTAACTTAAAACAGAAACTTGCTTTATTTTAATTTCAAATTTGTTTGCGTATCAAGTTAAATGAATTTTTTCGTTTTGTCGACATAAATGACAGCAGCACATAGTAGAACCAGAGAGGACAGCAGCAGTGAAAAGCAATAAGGTAGTTCTGGTATTGATAATACAGCTCATTCGTCGAATTCACTAATACCAAATAAGGAGAATACGAATCTACCGCGAATCCTGTCAACTCCCCGGGAGTAAAATCCTGCGAATTCCATAATAGGCATGAATATTTTTTGTTTTGTTTTGTTTAATATCCATTTTAGGAAAATTTCCGGCAACCACAAAAAAAAAAATCATAATGCTCGGTTTCAACGCAATTAAGTTTTTCAGATAATCTTACTTTTTATCGGCCTCTGATTGGTCAGAAGTCACGTATCAAAAGAAGAACTGAAAGTTTGACCAATCAGAGTCCGAAGAAAGTTAGTTAGATTATCTGAAAAACTTAGTGCGTTGAACGTGAACAATGAAATCAGCTGGGATTTGTTTACGTTTATAGTAACCAGAGCTATAGATGGGTAATTTTTTTGATGAAAAATTTGACATAAGCAATGTGTAACTAATACGGGTTGGAAAATGTTTTATAAATAAAGCTTCGCTCGACGTGTCGTAAGGGAGGTTTAAGTGCTGCAACTAGTATTTACTAATCCGAGGTGGAAACGAGTATTAGTGAAATCTAATAAATAAGGCTGCGAGTGAATAATACAGAAGTGTAGAAAAGTAAAGCGGGCGGAAAAAGATTGTAAAGTGCTGTTGAAAAGAGAAACGAATAAAATTATGGCTGCAGATGAAAAATTATAGGTGCGGATGAACATTTTTTATCCGCATCCTATGCGTTAACTAGACGTGTCTTCCCTCTTTATCAGAAAAGTATGAATTTTACATCTTGTGTCTACTTCATTTTTTCATCTCCACTTGCAGATGCATGTAAATCCAGCATAATGAGTTTTTATTCGTGACGGAGAAGTTTCTATTCTTTTTATTTATTTAATTTTAGATTTAAAGAAAAGCCTATAAACTAACTATTATTTCATTGCATTCCATTCCAATCCCGGAGATTTGAAAATCTAGGCGCGTAAAATCACTTTTCTTTCCACACATTTCTTGTTTCGATCGTTGTTCGTGCTATTGTGAAAAGTTCTTTAGCATACTCATTACTTTTGACGACTAAGTTCTTACTATATATTTTTTTAAAAGAAAACTTGGGTCTACTTGTAATTTTTTGGTTTTAAGGTTATGTTTTCTTCTTGGAACATGTTTATAAATCTTTCGTAGTCTTAAGTTCACATTGGTTGATTTATTGAAACTTCTTATGAATAAAGCGTCAGTTTTCTTGTTTTCCTTTTTTGTTCCACAAGTTTATCAAATCGAGCACAAGTCAATTCCGACAAATTGGTGTAACAGAGAAGGGGATCAAGTAGTAAACAGTTGCTTTATTCGCAATCGCAAGAAGTTTCAACAAATCGACCAATGTGAACTTGGTCTTTGTTGCTTCAACAAATCGATTTGGATACAGTTTTCAAGAATTACAGTAATTTTGGAAAGAAATAACCACAAAACAATTACAACCCACAACCACGCCCACAGAAAAACGTTGAAATTTGAAAAAAGCTGTCTTACAAGTAAGCAAACTTATGGCGCTTTTTTGAAATAAATTGGCCACCACACAAATATTTGATAATACTATACCGAACAGAAACACAATTTTTTTTGAAAAAAATCGCCGTAGAAATATATTTACTAATCTTAAAAAAACTCTTCAGCGTTGTCCGTTGCCCCGAAAGCCATGCACAGAAATAGTGTTCTTAACTTCAAAATGATCGTTGCAGTAGCTTTGAAGTTATACAGGACACCGACTTCAAAAACGTGAGTTGAGGAAAAAACGCTTTAAAGCTGACGGGTAACAATAGCAGCCTTGGGTCGAGCAGGTATAAATATATTCATAGCATCATCAATCTTGCTCCGATCGACTTGAAACTTCAACACAATATTCGTGAAACATTATCACTCATTCAAAAAAATTAAAAATCAAAAAAAAATTTTGATAACCCAACCCCTACCCAGAAAAAAAAAATTGCCCTGATTCATGTAAAGCATAGAACCTCTCCATTACTACACTTGCAACATTTACAACCCAAATTTATTGTTGTTAATCGAAGAGTTCATATTGATTCCCGGGTATTTTCTCTTTCTTATTGTTTTGTAGGTACTTAACATTGAAAGAATACAAACATATTCTTTTTTCATTTCTTCAAGTTTTTGTTGTTGATATAACTTCATAAAAAGAAAAAAGAAAAACAATAAAGTACTGACAAATAATGATTCACACATCCCTTCAAAGGTGAGAGCTCCTACATGAATGTATCTCTAGCAGAAACAAACATGAAACGTTGTGTGTTAAGATTTGCACATTTTTCTATAGCAAAAACACATATCAGTCTAAATAAGTCCCCTGTATCAAAATTTCACCAGCATATGTGAATCCCCCCGTTGCGTTATCAGTGAAGATTCTCTCCCAGCTCTACGTTATGATTCGATTATAAAAGTGAACTGCACATACTCCAGAGCATCAGTTCAACACAGCAAGTGATAATTGTTAATACAATAACAATGTCTTCCAAGTTTCTTATTGTCGTTTGCTTTATTGCCATTACTGCTTGCAGTACAATGGCACAACGAACACTGGAATACCGACCGAGCAGGGATTCAGTGAGGACAAAGACTCTTGAATACCGTCCAGACCGTGATCGTGCTCGAGTTATTAATCCTGTATACCGTCCGAACAGCAATAATCCACCAAGATCATACCGTATGAGGCGTCAGTCACCTGATAATCTTGATAGTTCCAACACTCGTACCAATGAATACCATCCAGATTCCACAAACCAACCACGGCCGTCGTATCCTGTGTATCGTACGGACAACATTGATGAAGGACGTACCTATCGTTTTAGAAGGAGTCCCAAACGAAACCAGAACTATCCTCCAAATACCCGCACGAACGAGTATCATCCAGACTCACCAAAACAGCCTCAACCATCTTATCCAGTATACAAGACGGATAAGATCGATCGAGAGAGAACTTATCACTTCTAGTTTTAGTAAATTATAAATAAAAAAATTCTTTCTTTAAAGTATTGTGATAATTTAATTGATTTTGGGCTTCCATTCTTCTCTTATTTATGATTTGATTATTTGATGATCGGAAATTTTGAACTGAACTCAAGAATCTTATAGCATTTCCTCAATTTCTTGCTTTACTTGACTATTGATTTTGTTGTAAAGAACAGAATAATAAAGGAACTCAAAAAGATTGGATTTTTGTTTCAGGAATCTGAGCGACATTTAATTAGAAAATACGTATCGGAGATAGGGGCTAAAAAACTTGGTTATATATTCAGTCTATGTGTCACGCAAGAGGATCAAAATTTCGATATATTAATTTTTTGTAGATAACTTAATTTACATTTACGATTTTGTCGTCTCTCTTCATGATGACAATACCGCCATACGAATTTATACGGAGGTCACTAGTGTATTTAAAAGCGCATCAATGAAATTACGTAAGTGGAACTCAAATAACCCTCGGGTTCGAGCCAGTGTCGTAACTAGGCTTTTATGCACTCGGTGCGAGCTTTCAAAACTGCGCCCCTGATGAAAAATGCTCTAACCAGACTCTGAAAATAAATTTTTTCTTTAAGATAAAAATTGTTTATTCAAAAATATTTGCTCAAATACAGAAATGAAACAAAGTACTCGATAGTAACCCAAGGCTTTCGTTACTTTAAGATTACTTAAAGATTTACTTTCCGCGCTTTTCTCATTGAGAAGTAATATTTTCATATGACAGGAGCCGTGCTATGTCGCGTTCAATCGACAAAATCGCTAGGCCAGACAATCTTTCTTGACCCATCTTCGAGCGAAGGTACGTTTTTATTAATTTGAGCTTACCGAATGATCTCTCGCAAGAAGCTACAGTCACTGGCATCGTTAAAAATATCTTTATAGCAACTACTACATTGGGATACATTTCCTTTAACATTTTTTTTACATTCACATTCATCAAAGTAGCCACTTCAACTTGACTCTTCAAAGTTTGGCATTTATATCTGCAGAGTATTTGATACTCAAATCAGCAGCACGTTTTTTTAGTTCTTCAATCGTACATGTAGTAATGTGTTTTAAGGTAAAAAAAACTGAAAGAGTTTTGTATGTCGCGTAGTTTTTCGAATCGCCATTTTAATTCAGAAATGATTGTATCTATTGCTTCATTTATCTGAATATTGAAACTTTGTTGCTGAGTATTGTCGTAGCCGGTGTCTGAACTTTCACTTAAATCGTGTCTTTTAACTCGCTTTCGTCGCTTTTCAGGAAAATTGTCTTCAATGTCATGTTGTTCCTTTTCGAAAACAATGTCTACAGTCTCGCGAATATTTTGTACCTAGCTTGGTAGTCCCTTGATTAGTTCAGAAGCTTTGTCGATAGTCATAGTTTTAGACTGTAGGAGCTGCATTCACTTTGTCAACAGATTCCAAAATTTTATCCCAAATTTGGAGAGAACATTTATAATTAATTTGGTCCATTATGCTTTTAGCTGTAAGAGATTGTTTCCGCATTGTAATCATTGGTAGTTAGAATCTTTAGCACACACCAGATTTGCGGTATTTACGAGTTCAAAACTTCGACGGCACTAGCTTTAGAGGTCCATCTAGTGTCGGCGTGTTTTTTCAAAGAAATATTCAAGTGTTTCATTAAAGTTTCCTATCTGACCGTTGAGCTCGAAAAAAACACAAATATTTTCTGGATTATTCCAAAAAAATGTGATCATGTCAGGTGTGACACTAGCAGCGTGTACGCCAGATAAATTCAAAGAATGCGCTGCACACGGCACATAATCAGCATTTTCATTAATTTGTTTTATTTTGGCTTGGACTACGTTATATTTGGCGGCCATATTATTACCATTGTCGTTGCCTTGGCCACGAAGATCTTGAATATTCAATCCATCAACTTCTAATTTTTCTAAAATCTCTTTCGACAATCCCTCGCCCGTTTTTTCATGATAAATATATGTATGCCATTCATATGTCGTTCAATCAATAAATCTTCATTTTTGACACACCAAACGCATCATAGGACACCATCTCTTTAAGATTTTATATTCTCTTTTTTTTAAATAAGCTGTCCTCATTAGTACTTGACTTAATTTTGAACTGTATCGGTTCCATACATAAACCATCACAACACGTGACGCACTAGTGTGAACGTTACCATACTAAATAAATGAAACCGATAATCCACCTTGGTGTTGTTGTTTCAAGATCGCTTGAAAAATACGATACAGTAGGGCGCGTCTACACCATGATCGCAATAAAACAATAAGTGTATTACAAATTATGACTACAAT
This sequence comes from Melanostoma scalare, assembly GCA_949752695.1. Classification (NCBI taxonomy): domain Eukaryota; kingdom Metazoa; phylum Arthropoda; class Insecta; order Diptera; family Syrphidae; genus Melanostoma; species Melanostoma scalare. The sequence goes on from OX456985.1 coordinate 57,016,936, forward strand.
AAGTCTGTAATTCAAATAAGAATAGAAAATGTTTGTATCCAAATCTTTGAAAACCCCGATCCGAAAAAAGCCAAAGTTTTTTAATATCTTTTTTTTACTTTTTTGTGAAGCATTTTTTTGGGCACAGATAGGTTTTATCAATCGCTTAATATGAAATTAAGTAAATAAAATTTTCCATCGAAATAAGAAGATTGTGTTCTCTGCAAAAAATGTCCTTGGAAAATGTTTAGGAAAATTTCACTTCGGTTGGGGTGTGTATTGAAGAAACTAATTTGGGTGGTGTCTCACTTCTATCTCCGATTTGAACCCAATAATTCAATTGCACTCCACGTGTTTTCATTATAATTGGTCCATTAACCGATTCATGAAATAAAAAACATACTTTTTTTGGGTTCTTTAAGATTTGACATAGTCAAAATTGATATGCCTCATGCTTTCTCTTCTTTCTTTTGAAAACAAAGCACCAGACTCATGACTTTAATTTAGTGAAGTCATTGCTGACGTTTTACTTAGTGAAAGTGTCACATGATTTCCACCGGGAATTTATCTCTAATTTTTCTCTGATGAGTATGTTTCCAACTGGGTTGCGTCGATTGTTTATAAATATTCCTGACCCAATACACCTCCGGATGTACATGTACATATAGTACTTAAACCGGATATCGCAGTGCGGTATTGATTCGAATGATTTGGGTGTATCGGATGAATAATATGGATCTGCGTTGATGATTTTGTTTATGCAACTTTACACCCTCATGTAAAATTTAGTCCGGGTTTAAAGAGTGGACAATATAGCCGTAAGGCTTAAGCGCGTGCAACTGTATTGACAAAACGACTTTCGTGTCTTTACACCGCTGTTCTTTAAAGGAGTATAATAAAAACACAACCAAAATTTAATGTGTTTTGTGTTCGTTTTTTAATTTAAGAATCTTGTAAATAAAACTCAAACTAATTGTACAATGTATATATGTATTTTGTACAAATCGAATCTTTACTACGAATATAACAATACATTTTATCAATTGAATATACCTAAATATATATAATCTAGTGCAACACTTAAACGTATTCAAAATTTATTTCCCCATCATTCTTATCATGACTCTAAAGTCCTTACACTTCGTAATTCATCTCTCAAAACTGACATAGGAAATAAAAAAAAAGGTAAAAAACTTTCAAAAAATGTAAATAAACTATTCAAAAACGGTATTTTTAAATAAGTTCATAAAATATCTTTATCAAAAGTATTTTAATGTTTGTGTATAAGTGTATGTCTTATAATTTCCCCAAATCAATCATACCATTGGTAATTGATTCAAAAAATATGTATTATCCTTAAGTATTTTTACAGTATTCGTTGATACTATTTATTAGAACTTTGACTTCAACTATAACATTCGTTCTATATGTTTACTCATATTTGTATTTTTTTTTTTTTGATTTCATGTTTATATTCATTAAAAGAGTAAAGAAAGTTATTATAACGATTATTATTTTGTAAGGCATTTGGAAAGTGCATACATGGTATCAGACATTGTTTTGTGTATTGACTTTTAAGGTTGTGTATATCAAAGATTAATAAAATTATGTGTATATATCATAAAGATACAGTTTTTATTGTTACGGGTATATATATATTTTTTATATATGGTACGAGCTATGCTATTATTCTAATATTAATTCAAAACGTGGCTTTTGAGTCTCTTTACCTAGTGTTCTAAATTGTTATATGAGAGTGTTTTGCATGCTATGTTATTTTATGTTTACTGTGTTTTTTTTTTTTAAGATAAAATAAGAACGTTCAATGTGATATGATTTTGAAACACATACAATTAGATTTGTGCAAAATGGTTGTTTTGAACATGCAATTGCAAAAAGATTTAAAAATTTAAAAGGCTTTCAAGTTAAGAAATTAAAAAAAAATTGTTTACAAATGAGAAAGCGCAAAATCCAGTCTTTGAACAAAACACATTTTCAAATAATAAAGGTTATAAATGAGAGTGCCTACTAGCCGAGTTCACATTGTACAATTAGTTGGACAGACTTTGGCTTGAACGACCAATGCTTGACAATGTGAACCCTCAGACGACCGCTTGACCAACTTGTTGGAAGATTTTCAAATAATATAAAAATTTGAAGTAGGATGGAGCGGAGGAACATATGACATAAAGTTGGACGACAAGCTGAATAGTCTGAACGCAAACTACATCCGACCATCCAACATCTGTCAAACGAAGTCTGTCCAACTAATTGTATATTTTGAACTCGGCTACTCTGACACAACAAGACCAACACAGCTTTTACACCTGCAGTTGTAACGGTGACAGAAGTGCTGGCAACATGGTTTCTATCGTTGTTTGGGAGAGAGTTAGTGAAATCACATTGCTAAATGAGAAATTCCCAGTTTATAATAAATTGTCAATGCGAGACGTGTGGGGCCTGTGGCTTAATGGTAAGCATACTAAGCATACCTGGTTTTTTATGTGCGTTTTTAGAAAATCGAAGCCCAGAGGCATCCAATTGCTTATTGAGGGTATCGTCTTGGCTTCGAATTTGCAAGTCCACCGAGAGTAAGTACACTGCCATGAAAAGAGCTTTCTCACTTAGCCGTTCGGATTCGTCAAAAATTTGAAGGTTTCCTTTATTTGTCACAAATAGTAGGGGAGCCCAAGAGGGCATTTTGCGCGTTACTCGAGCGCGTCAAAAAATCATATGGGGAGAAACCTTGCACTCTGTAATGTACTCCTCTACCATATATGAAACCTTAATGTTGGGGCGTTCGTTGAGGCTTGAGGACAGCCCGTCAGATTAGTAAAAAAGTAAAAAAGTCGATCCTCAGAAAAACTCATGCGCGTCAGATTAAGAGATGGTAGGTTGATTACATCCAGAAGAGCGTATATTTCAAAAATCTGACAAATTTGAGCGGGGCTCAAGTAAGTAGAGGCGAGCCACAAAGATGTAAAAATAAAATCAACATTGTGAAATACTCGAGAACGCCTAACTTTTTTTTTATTTTGAAGGTAATCTTATCAGGATTACGGAAAACATATAATCTGACATTTTGCTTGGGGCGATTTAGGTAAAATCGTCAATAAAAGGTATAATATATGATGGTTATTATCTCGGTTAGTATTGATATTAGCAATTTGGTTCAAAAGACCTTTTCTGTAGGAAACTAAATTTTCTACAAGTTTGTAATTTATAATTCTTCCGTAGCTTTTGTTATTTACGAGATAACTGTGAAATAACGTGAATTTTATGGAAAAATCTGGCCCATACCACCTGGCCGGTATGAGTAACGACTTTGCCAAATTAAACACTTCTGTAGAGCGTTCAACTTTGAGAAAAAACCATTTCTGGTTTAAGTGATTCCATGAAATGCCGCTGAGCTATAGAAATTTAAAAATAGAAAGTCAGAGTTTCCGTTTTTTTTTTTTCTATGGGAAATCTTCACACCTTTTGATCGAGGACTTAAAATTAATATTAAGGGCTCAAACTTTTAGGGTTTTTTTTTTAGTATTTTCAACAAAATTTCAAATCAAAATTTGTATATACATATGTCTACATGTTTTTCTTATTGCATCCAGTAATAAAAAATAGAAACAACAAATAATTGTTACTAGACTAAGAGTGCTTCCTCCATATAATTGTCAGATTATCATCCTGGAGGACAAAGTCATCAAGTTGATCACTCTGTATAAAAATCGAGTATTTCAAGGTCACGTGTTTTTTTTTTACATTTTTAAAAATAACCCATGACTTATGGCCCCGCTCAAATTGTCAGATTATTGAAATATGCACTTTTTTGAGTATACTTTACATTCACTTTAAAAATCTGACACACTCGAATAACTTTTTTTTCAACCTCTCTTTACGCCCATTTGCCCCCAGTTAATCGTCAGATTAATATTATTTGTCGGTTATCAGAAAGACAAAGCGAGTATACTCTATGAATTTCTGATGCGCTAGAGCAGTGATTCCCAAAGTGGACCCCTTGGGGTCGATATCGGTTTCTCAGGGGTCGACAAAAACGAAATCTGAATTTGGGGGTCGACAAGTTTTTCAATCGACCCCCTTAACACATTTTCTTATTTTAAACTTCAAAGATAGTGTTGCGTTACTTTATAAAAAAAATTAAATAGTATTGTATAATTGTGATATTATAAGTAGTAGTTTTAAACATTTTTTGCTTAAGATTTGTGGTGTGATCGCAGACACGAAAACAAAATGTAGACAGTACAGTTTGGACTACCTAAAATTTGGATTTATTTCATCTCCATCAAATAAAAACTTGCCGATGTGTCTCATATGTGAAAAAGTATTTAGTAACGATGCCATGAAACCTTAAAAAATGGAGGACCACTTATCACGGTCCTATGCAAAACGTTGATGGTTAGTGATGGTTAGCTCTGCTAATAGCGAAGTCGGGGAAGCATCTCACAATTGGAGAGCATCATATTTTAGCAGCCATTGCAGAGGTCCTCAACAGTGTATTGCATAAGCCCGTTCAAGTTATAATAACTTGACCGGTTTAGAATATCCTTGAGCAATAACACCGTTCAGAAACGAATAGACGAGATGGGTCGCGACGTGGAGAACATTTTATGCAATTTATTGCAAACCAAGAGATTCTCTCTCCAGTTAGACGAGTCTACCTTACCCGGCAATGAAACTCTGTTGTTAGGAAACGTTCGATATATCAAAGATAAAAATATGTGCCGAGAGCTGCTTTTTACCATATATCTAGAAACTGATACCAGAGGAGAATCCATTTTTCTGGCAGTGGAACGTTTTTATTTACCGGCAAAGCTATTCCATGGAGAAACATTATTTCTGTTGCGACTGATGGAGCACCATTTATGGTTGGTCGTCATCGTGGTTTTATAGCTCAGTTAAAGCGGCAATTGCCTGATGTACTGGATTCACTGACAACATTTAGTAGCAAAAAATTAAGTCCTAGAATGCACCAGTCTTTGCAATACGTAATAAATGCTGTCAACAAGATTCGAAGCAATTCATTGAACTCTCGGTTCTTTGTTCAGCTTTGTGAGGATAACGACGAAGTCTTTACTAAATTACTTTTGCACACTGAAGTTCGCTGGCTTTCAAGAGGTGCTTGCTTAGCAAGATTTTCAGCTATTTTTGGGTCTGTGTTGGAGTTTCTAAATGAAAAAGATCTGAACTTGGAAGAAAATTTGAAAAATTCTATGACGGATATTTATTACATGACCGATCTCAACTTAATCAAAACAAAATCAATTATAGCGGCGTTTGTGGGAAAACTTATTCTTTATAAACAAAATTTAAGCAGAAAAGAATACTTTCAGTTTCCGCATTTGTTGAAGTCAATCTTTCAAGACGATGTTATTTTATCAAATATCGCTCACTTGGACGCGCTTCACAAAGATTTTACCAATAGGTTTGAGGATCTTTTGAACTTACAAATTCCTGAGTGGGTAATTAATTCGTACAGTATAACAGCCAAAGAAGAAGCCAATGTGATAATGCAAGAAGAGTTGATCACCATCCAAATTGACGAAGAGTTTAAGCTAAAATTCAACGAAGACTATCAGAAGTTCTGGTTGCAACGCAGCATTGAAACTCAATATACTACATTGTGGAACATTGCTGAAAAATATCTCATCGCTTTCGCATCATCATATTTAGTTTAAAAAGGCTTCAGTGTGGTTGCAAGCATTTTGTCGAAAAAAAGAAACTATTTGAAAGTCAACGAACGCGGAGACTTAATGCTGCATTTTACCAATATTAAACCAGATCTAGTAACATTGGTAGAAAGTCACCAAATCCATCCACCGCATTAATTTTTCAAATCATGAATTTATTATTTGTTCCTAACTAAGAGCACGATTTCTAAAAACCTGCATTAGTAAATTATGAATTACACTTCATGTTTATTGAATTTCATACCTGCTATCATCGTAACGTCATGTTTTATTGTTATCTCAAAAAATTTTCTTTCTGCACTACTGCAAAACTTGCTTACGTACTAGGTACCTATAAAAGTAAGTAAAAAACTTGAGACAGGATTTTTAAAGTAGGGTCCCCCCTTTTCCAAAATTAACTGATACCGTATCAGTTAATTTTGGAAAAGGGGTCTGTTGCTCAAAATAGTTTGGGAAACCCTGCGCTAGAGTATTTCAATGCGACTGTTTTTTTTATATTTTTAAAAGTTCATACACGCTCATCGCCCCACTAAAATTTAAAACTGCCATACACTTTTTTTTCGTTTTAGAAAGTAAACTTCACAATCCATTAAGTCTCCGACGCTTTAGTAACTACAAATTTATCATCCTGGGGGCTCCCCTACTAAAAGATATGGTTGAGAGAAATGCGCTTAGAACCGTGGCTGTTGTTCTGCCCTTAATTGTTCATTTGATTATAGACGTGGACGAGACAATTTAAGAGTTAGCCATAGAATGAAGTTATGACACACATGGACCCTTGAAAATGTACGGAAGTAGCTTATTTAAATCACTTCGTATTCGTATGGGACGTATTAATAACTATTCTTGCCAGAAAGAGTGTTTGTATGACTACAATAACGAAAATCTCATTGTTTGGATTCAAACCGGTTTGTGCAAATACGCAAGGAAGTTTTATTAATATGACATCTATTTTTTCCCAGTTCCGTTTCCCAATTGTTATTTTTTAGCGAAAACATCTTTCAAACATATGTTTCGCATCAGAGCAACGGAAATATAGCCCACGAAGTGCTCATTCAAGTATCAGAAGTAAAAAGGCTCTGCTGTTAGTTGTTTCACTCACAAGCTCACGTGTCATAATGTCAGACAACATTAGTAGGGAATGTCTGGCGTATACGTACTCCTTTTTTTTTTTTTGTGTGTAAACTTGGCAGAGCTGGGTAAAAATAAATTGCTTCTGTTTGATACGAACTGAAGCTTTGTTCAAAATTGTGTGTTGTTAATTATTACTTTGAAAGTCAAGTATCTGGAGGATCCGCTTGTGCTTTTCTGGTACAATAAACTAACCTTTAGTTCATATGTGCCTTCACTATGCGAACCAGAAGTCGATATTTTTTTTACTGATACAAATAGATGAAGAATATTTCTTCTAACAGACATCTAAAAACAAAGAGAATGAAGTGCCTGGCGTCAAAGCAAATAAAATTGAATCTATATTCCGTTGAAAAACAAACAATTATAAAATTCCTTAAACTTTGTTAGAATAAACTCCATTAATCAATGTCTACCACTATTTAAAGTGTTAATCAAATGAATTGTGAAGAAATTATGTTATAACAACAAAGGATTGCGGCAACGCAGAGTTGCATGCATGAACTAGTTACAATTTAAAACGGCTAAATTGCCATGTCCTTAATCTTAAGTTTTCTATTTGTAAACTCTTTGATGAAGTAAAGAATTTATCTATCTATCTAGCTAATTTAATTATGCGAACAAACTTTTATACGAGAGATCCTACGAGTTTCTAAAATCTATTTGGTCTTATGCCAAAGCTTATGAGGAATGTCACAGCGGATGAATTCAACTTACGGAACCAACGGTAGACTTCACTTGCCAAAAAGTAAAAACCTCTGAATTAACAACTCTGACATATTTGGTGACAAGGTCTATCAGGGTTTTTCGATACTAAGACAGTGTATTGGAACTCTCTCCAAGCTACTTTTCCGACCGTACAATACAAGTTGTATTGGATGGTTTTAAGTCTGATACACACTTTAAAAATGCTGGTGTTTACTGTTTTGTCTCCAACTCTCTTGCTTATTTTCATAAACAATCTCACGTCTAAAGCTTCTAATCGTTTCCTTCTTCAGGGACCTGCTCTTTGGATGTGGAACTGGAACGGTCGCGTTTGATTAGCTCATTGGACTCTGAACTCGAGAGCATTGTTATTTGAGGTAATAAATACCGAGTACAATTCAATGCTTCGAAAACGAAACGTTGTCATTTGCTTATCATTCCCCATTGTCACTATCCGTAAATGGTACCTGCATCCAAGAAACCGAAAAGCTGCCACTACTTGGTATGTGTATAGAGGACGACGTTCGTTGGATTGACCACATCGTCGCTAAAAACGATACAAAATGCTTAGGTTTCTTTAGACGACGCAGGCAATTTTGCGCCTCCTAGATAGGGTACAAAACAGGGGATTGTGACTGATAGGTGATAGTTCAATTATTATTGATTCTGTAGAACTTCGTCGAAATTATTTGTCTCACTCTCCTTTATCGCTTTTTTCAGAAACCTTGCTCTAGTGAAATATATTTTCATGTTTTAATCGCACTACCCGAATGTGGAATGCTATACCGGACACTGTTTTTCTCCCACCATTACGATTCACAAAAATTCAGAGGCAATGTTTATCGGTGTCTCCTATTAAATCCTCTCTTATTTTCCTAAATCCTCGCATTGTGTTTTAAACATTATAAAGGTATTCATAGCCCCTTGATGTGTGCACTGATTATAAAAAAGAAAAAAGAAAATAGAGATGGTTGCTGATAAGCTCCTGAAGAGCAGCTCTCAAACCATTGCTGCTGAGTACTGACACCGGATAATTAGGGCCAAATATGAGCCCACTCCCCCTTAAAAGAGAAAAACGATAACTTTAAGGACGGTTCTCACGGGCTTCTCGAAGAAATATATGATCAATGCTCTAGACATGACGTGACAATCGTTCTTGGTGATTCTTAACACAAACCCTGGAGAAAAGAACATCTTTGGAAATACAAACGGTTAATATAGCCTCCATGACTAAATCTCCGAAAACCAACTTAGGGCTGTAAGGCAAAATCTTGCACGCTTCCTTCATCTTAGAATTCATAAAAATACATTTTGATTCCACAACAAATCAATCGCAAATCGCAAATTGACCATGTTGCGATAGACTCTTCCAGTGTTACAGATCTCCGAACTTTCTCGGATCATTGCAGTATTGTAGAAAAGGTACGAATGATAAGACCCTGTTCACGAATCGCGCGAACTAATGCTGCCAGATGCTAGCTTAATCAAATAAAACTGCAGATGCAGATGGCCTTGACACTTTTCAAGGCAGCTGGAGATCAGTCGTAATAAAAAAAAAATACCAGCTGATCTGCAGATCTGGGATACAATTTTATGGGTCCTTATCAATGCGGTTTTAGATCAGAAAAATCCAATCCACCTGCAAAACTCGAACGGATATGCAGGTTTGGAGCATTCACGCTGCTTGGTCAGAGGCGAAAAGCTTTAAAGCGATTTCTTTAACATCATAACATCATTGAGAAGATTGTGTAAAAGTCAAACGTTAACTCCAGAGGGAAATCTTTCAAAAGTCTGTAGAGTTACTAGTGAGTGTAATGCTGTCATCAAACAAGGATAGAGAGAATCGACGAATTGGACAAAACGTGACAATAGACAGACAAAGCTTCGAGTTAGTAGAGGACTTCGTCTTCATAGGATGCGCTACAGACACGAAAAATAACGTCAATTTGGAGATCACACTGTCACGCTGCTTCTTTGGGTTAAGAAGGCAATCGAGAAATAAAACCCTTTTTTAAAAACTAAGGTAGCACTTTATAAGAAATTGTTCCTTATCTTGGCACTAATGTCCACGATATGCGAGCATTGAAACAGAAGCGGCTAAAATGGGTTTGATTGTTAATGAGGGTAAAACGAAGTATATGTTGACATCAAACAAGGACACCGAACTTACACGAATTGAACAAAACGCCACAATAGACAGACATAACTTCGAGGTAGTACAGGACTTCGTCTACCTAGGATCAGCTATAGACACGGATAACAACAGCAGTGCGGAGATCAAACGGAGAATAACTTTTGCCAACCGTTGCTTCTTTGGGTTAAGAAGGCAATTGAGAAACAAAAATCTTTCTAGAAAAACGAATGGCACTAAAGCGTGAATTTTATCAAAAGCGGATGAGGAAACCCTTAGTCGTTTCGAAAGAAAAATACTCCTAATGATCTTTGGTCCCGTATGCGAAGGCAATGTGTGGAGAAGAAGATACAATAACGACCTGTATGAGCCTTACCGCGACATGGGCATACCTTGAAGAGCACGCATCTACGATGGCTGGGCCAAGTAGAGCGGATGAGCCCAATTGGGTCGCATCGACGGGTTTTCGAAAGCACATTGCATGGAAATCGTGGAAGGGGAAGACCTCGTTTTAGGTAGCGCAATCAAGTGGAAGAAGACCTCAAACGACTGAGAACGCCCGAAATCGAAGTCGTTATAGAAGGATGTTGGTTGAGGCCCAGGTTCACCCCGAACTGTAATGCCCACCTAAGTAAGTAAGTAAGTAATGCCCACCGAATTAAGTAAGTAAGTTCAGGATATCAAACGATGACAATTTACCAGCTACATTTCGTTGGATTTTGAAGTCGTCGGAGAACCAGTGCCAGCTGTTTAATGTCAACGAAGTAAAGTGTAACATACCCAAATTGTAGATACATGGGCCAAGTACAAAAATTTCTGGTGGAAGAAAACATCAACTTGTCATTTAGTTGCACCCAGTGCCTATTCTATCAACTATCCCTGTGAAGATGTTTTTAGTTCTGGTACTTCTGACTGGACTTGGAGTCATCTCGAAGAACATGCCAATTCATGGACTAGATATGCAATGGATAAAAAAAACTAAAAATTTCAGCATAAAATTTTTTCATCTATGGGCTGCACAACTTTTAGATGTCGGCGAGTGCAAAGCTTCGGGTTCTAAAAAAAAAACATTTAAAATGATTGAAATACTAAAAACAAAAAGTTACAGAAAACCAAAACCAAAGAAGCATTCATCAAAAAAGTATAAGTAGGACACTCAAAAGTGAATTAAACTCCACAACGTCAATCAACTAATTAAAAGCAAAGCATTCTCAAGTCAGTACTGATGCTGTGCCTCCTTTTCTCCCTATTTTTTTGTTTCTTCTTTCTTACACTTCGAATGAATAAATGAAGTCAAGGTATGTTTGCTTAAGTCTAACATTTACCTTTCCTTTATACCTACTTAAGCAATTAAAAATTTCATTGTACATAATTACAATCTACAGAAAGTATAAAAAATAAAGGAAGAAAAAACAGAAAACTCACAAAAACACAAACAAAAGTTGAAGAAAGTTTCAAGTTAATTTACACGCATCTTCAGTTTTGTGCGGCTCTTGACTCTATACGCTTCTTTAACATCTTAAATGTCTGATGCATGGTTCGCATTTGAAAGCGAATTGACGTCGTAACATCCTTTTGAAGTTGCTGCACTTCTTGAATGTCCTTGCGTAAGTTCTGATACTCGTTTTTCACTTCGGTCATTGATTCAAGGAGTTCCATTACACAGACATCGTCTATTTCTTCGGCACTTGTGTTATCCAGACTGCGTTCTACTTCGCTCAGCTTCGTTGCAACTGTATAAAGTTGTGTTCCCGCATTGGCAACCTTTTGTATATACATATTTTTTTTGAACACATTACGATGATAGTTTGATTATTAGCTATAGTTTAATTTTGCATCCAAATTATCTCACCGATTTTTCGAGCCTTATTACTTCTTGCGTGCTCATTGCGTTGTAAGTAGCAGGAAACATTATTATGTTTTGGTATTCCTATCTCAAATCACTAATATCGTTTATTGTAATTTACACATAAAACCATTCCATGTTTTGAGGCGTTAGTTCGTTTCTTTATCAACAAAAAAGAGAAAGAACGAAAAACAATAACAAACACTTCACATTGAGTGGTAAAAGGTAAATTTAATAAGAGCACAAAATTAGGAGATAAAATAACATCCGATGAAGTCTTATTTTTACGATATCACGGTTTTAATGGTCACAAACCACATCGGTCGAGGGTTTAAATACAATCACCACTACCTACCCTTCTGTCTGAGTCCGATGCTGGCTGGGATGATCCCTGGGAAGATGAATCGATATATTAGAGTGTGTTTTTCGCTCTGAAGGCAGGATGTGATATCCCCTTAAGCGGGAGCAGCAAAAAGAGGACAACCATCATGAGTCCCGCATCGACACATATATTCTCCTTTGCTCTCGGTATACAGGATGAGTATTTGCGAGAAAGAACGAATGATACACCGAAGGAAGAAAACTATACATGTACAGCAGGGTTAAGGATGCAAAGGGCAATATCAGCTGTTCCGGTGCTTTGAGAGATTGGGTGGGTGGGTGTCAATGCTCTGGCTGCACATCAGCTGGAGCACGTTGCCTATGCTAGTATCCATGTGCCATGGGTATCCTTCCTCGTCAACCATCACCTTCACCTACCCATACTTGTGGGGTAGGTTGGCTTGTATTGGGATATTCCATTCCACCATCAGAAGCTCTCCGGCTTTAGCATTTTATTCCTACAAAAAATGTCTATAGGTCAGTGTTACTGCGCAGTGACATCGTTGGCGATAAAACTCAGTTCCTCTTTTTATTCTTTATTATTTTTTTTTTTTTTTCTTTACACAGATTCCGGGTTTTTTGTTTTCAAATGTATAATGGTGGTTATTCACAATGCAATGCTTTAGGGTTGGGAAATGAGATGTTAGTGACGTTTCCCTTTATTTCCCGAACGAGGAAGTGGAAATGTGTTTTTGTGCATTTTGTTTATTCTGGATATTTATTTATCGTCTTTTTTTTTTTTGCTCGTGTTTGTTTATCTACTTCTTTTAACTATAAACCCACATTTGACTTTATTGGGTTCGGGGGTATATAAATATAGTGTAGTGATATAGAAAGACTTTCACCTTTAGCGGTTAGGTGCATCATACTATGCCAATAAGGAAGTCTTCAGTGCATTTTGTGTATGGAGAAGGACAAAGTTGGAATGCTTTGATGTGCACTTCTATGGCTTTTCAATCACTTTGCATCGAGTCAATCAAAGTTTTGTATTGACATTTGATAAGGCACTGAAAGGTCAATTCAAATTTAGATTTTTGCTCAAAAGGTCACAAACTATAGGAATACACTTCGCAGTTAAGCTGCGATATGATGGGTCGACAAATGATGCAAAATTTGAGAAGGAAAAATCTTAGGGTGGGGCTCAAGCACACATTTGCATCTTGCAAGCCTTTAAGCTTGAAGATTTATAGCTCCAATTTCTTAAGTAATAACAAATCACAACATTTTGACCAGCTGAGAACACATATCTTAGTTTTGGGTGGAAAGCTTTGGCTTGAATGGTACGTTGCGACTTGTGACGTTTGGGGAGATTCGTAGTGTTGATAAGTTGATTTTACTCGGGCTGTTAGTAAATTGAATGGAAGAAGATTTGTTTTTTTAATAAAAAAGAGGAGTCTTATATCTGGAGAACTCAGACCAAATTTCGGGTCCACTACCAGGGTAGCAGCCTCCCCTTTTTTGTGGTCCATGAGATGGAAATAAGCTGTTAGTAATTTCGTATGTAACCACAAGGGAGGCGTCCATATGAAACTGGGAGGCTGAAAGAAAAGAAGATGCCCAGAGAGGGATTCGAACCCACGCGTCCAGCCTATCAACTGAACACTCTACCACTGCACCACGGCCGCCCATAATGGAAGAAGATAGATAAGTTATACTTCTTCTACGCGTTATATGAGAATAACATTTTTATGATATGCGACAGCCAAAAAACGACATGATGAAGCTCAAAAACTACTGAATCGATTTCAAAAATTCTTTCAGTAAAAGGAAATGTATCGAAATGTGGCTTCGTTTGCGAGATAAATTAAGAATACTTTTAAACGTGGTTTCTCACCCCTATCAGAGATTTGCACCCTCTATTTAAATATCACTCCAAGTTTTTATATGTATTTGTATTTGGTCAATTAACTGATTCCTGCAATGAAAGTCCACTCTCTTCTGAGTTCTTTTATATCATCATTTTAAGGACATTATCAATGGACTAGTAGAGCAAGTAATTGAGGAAATGTCTAAGAATCGATAAGATTCCTGAGTTGAATAAAAAATTCCAATCAATCATAAAAAAAAGAAGAATGAAAGCCCAAAATCTTACAAAATCTTACACGCTGAAACTGAGTACGCCTGCTATTGGTGACTAACTATCAACATCAATATTATCTATTTGGAGCTGTAACACAGCAACGGGAACTCATTTGCCATAGCAACATCGCGACGATCGCAATCCGAGACCGCCCTACTACACCAGAGGGGTTCTTCAACGTTTCCGCCTGCTGCGGTGACGTATCGATTATAAAGCAGTCTTCTCTCGATAGACTTACGTCAGAAGTAGTAGATCAGCTATCTGTCCTGCAGCAACCCTTCTATATCGAAAAGGGGGAAGCTTCCGGGGGGACAAATCCACAAGCACGTGTTTTCTCCATATATTCAATGTTGGGGTAGTAAGCCCCAAAAGTCAGGCCATTGGTTGAGGTCATCGCTCTTGCATAGTGAAAACGAATCAGTTTTATAACGAAGTTGTTAAGACGCTGAACGTTAAACCACACAGGGTACCCATAAATAATCATTAGCCTTACGAGTTCCATGAAGCCAATAACTTGTGCTATCAAGTTGTCTGCTGTAAAAAAAAGCTCCCTGGCCAGAACCACCAGAGGCCGAGGTATTTGACTACTACTTTGCTTGGCAGGGGCGGCCATATGTAGATCAACGATCACAAGCTTTCGCCAGTTCTTTCTCATATCACTTGAGGTCCGAGCCAAATGAGGTTCTAAACACAGTTGTTTCCCATTTCTGGAAGTTAATTTTCAATTTCTACTCATCGCCATATTGCTGAATTTTATCAAAGTCAAGCTGCAAGATAACTCTGATTACTTCGATCTTTCAAGAGATCATTTTATGACAATAACTGTTGTCAATAAAACACTGCTCCTGAAAATTACAATCTAGTTTAGAAGTTTAGCTAAAAATATTTAAATACCCAATGGGATATCAGTGGAATGAAGTGCATTCGTCGTATAAGAAAGTCAGAGCGTAGGTATACTTCAAAATCAAAGGTCTCTTGTCCAAAGAAGCAAATAAAACGATTTTATTACGGTTTTTATTTTAATTTTAGTTTTTTGTTGGTTTTCGGTTGAGTTGACGAAATTCGGTCTCATCGGAGGTAGTTCTGACACAACTTTTTAGGTATGATGAAGTATTTTAAAATAATGATCCTGCAATGCAAAAAAGTTTGTGTCGAGATCGAGATCTAGGGCGTAGTGGTTTCGGTTGGGAATGAAGCTCAACAAATTTGCTGTAACACTTTAGGCGAAATCACTTTGTGCAAATCAGTGGAATTGCGACTTCTATTTGAATAATACTGCCCTTCTCTGTTACTGTAACAAATGATAAGAAATAGTTTATTTACTGATTATGTCATATCTTAAGGAACCCAAAAAAAAGTTTGTATTTTTATAGCAGGAATGGGTTGATGGACCAATTATAATGAAACAACGTGGAGTGCAATTAAAAAAGCGACCCCTATTAGCGACCCAAACGAAGCAAAAATTTTCATTAACTTCCAAGGACATTTTTTGCAGAGAACACAATTTTCCAATTTTAATGTAAAATTGTATTTTCTTAATTTCATATTAAGCGATTCGTATACCTATCTGTGTCCATTAGAGTCCTTCACAAAAAAATTAAAAAAAGGAATTGGAAAACTTTGCCTTTTCGGGGTCTGGGATTTTAACGTTTTGAAAACAAAACACTTTTTTTTAATATTTGTTATTCGAATGGAATTAAGTTGTATTTCGATGGGAAATTAAGTTGTATTTTGATCCTCTTGGGTTATACCTTATACATATACATATACAGAAAAGACTAATAAAGGTGGTTTTTCATCCCAATCTCCGATTGGCACCCTCCAGGGGCGAACGCAGACAAATTTTTAGGGGTGGGGGGGTTTGAAAATACATTGTTAGGAACAATCGTAACTAATATTATAAATGTGAAAGTAACACTCTCTGTCCGGCTTTCTATGTTACCGTCTTCAGCCCAAAGTACTGAACTGATTTGAATGAAATTTGGTACATAGATAGTCTAAAACCTGAGGAAGGACATAGGCTATGCATTTTATCCCTATATTCTAATGAGAACGGGGACGTATACAGGAACCTAGAAACTACAGCACCGACTTTAAAAATTCTTCCACCGTTAGAATGCCTCACTATCCTCAAGTAACATAAACTTTAACTCATCCCCAAATTTCTACAGGAACGGGAGTCCTTACTACTATAATAAGTACGAAAGAAACTCTGTCTGCTCGTCTTTCTATGTTACCATCTCCCGCCCAAACCACTAAATCGATTTAAATAAAATTTTATACAGAGATGATCTAGAACCTGAAGAAGGACATAGGCTGCATTTCATCCGAATACTCCCACGGGAACCGGTCCTTACTAATATTATAAATGCAAAAGTAGCTCTGTCTGTTCGTCTTTCTATGTTACCGTCTCCCGCCCAAAAAACTGAACCAATTCAAATGAAATTTTATGTACTTAGAAACTACTGCACCGATTTCAAAAATTCTTCCACCGTTAGAATGCTTTACTACCCCCGAGCGAGTAACATAAACTTTAAGTCATTCTCATATTCCTATGAGAACGATCACCATATTCCCACGGGAGCGGGAGTCGTTACTAATATTCCAAAAATTCCAAAATTAAATCTGAACAAAACAATTTTATTTGGCAAAACATGAAAAAAGTAAGAACATCGTGTACAAAAATGTACTTTAGTAAAATAATATAGATAACAACAGGTTACTGAAAATTTAAAAATGCTGCCGAAAGTCACTATTCCACGCTGACGAAGTCGCGGGAACAGCTAGTATTTTATAAAATAAAATTAATGCTCCTTGAAACTTTTGCCGTTTTTATATTTATAACGTCCTCATAATCAACCTCAATACTCCTATAGATGTTCAGCAACATCAAATCGTTCAGTCGCTCCTCGCTGGTTCTTCCTCGCAAATAAGTTTTTAATCTGCGCAGACATGAAAAAGATCGCTCTCTTGAAGCCACGGATACCGGAAGTGGTGCACCGATCTGCATAAAACAATGAACTGTTTTATATACGCAAACATTTAAGGTGTCTATAAAGTTGTTGGGCCGTTTTTCGTTTGACATACTCAAGCAATGTTCATGGGTAAGCATATGCTTATTCATACATAAGTATACCCTTTCTTAGTTGCCGTTGTCAATCCCATTCTTATACAGAGCCAGAGCGACTGTCTTTTAGTATGTGTGATGAAAATTTTAATTTTCGTAGATTTCGATCGCAACTGCCGTTAGTTTTGAAGCGACCAATGCGATGTGTTTGCAAGTAAGTAGGAAAGTGAATTTTCATATATTTCTATCGCAGGTCCCGTTGTATACGACCCAATACTACCTCCCCATCAACATATCAAATTTACTTACACTATCATGATAACTATCGTGATCATGCTAAAAACATACCAAAACCAAAAAGTCATTCCAAAACATATGAAATACCTGCAAATTAACTTTTCGATAGAAATGGCTGCCGCATTTGGAGGGTTTTTTTCGTTGACAGAATGAAATTTTCAGATGAATTTTATGTTTAAATAGAGGGGGGGGGGGAGGTTCAACCCCCAAAACCCCCCCTGCGTTTCGCCCCTGGCACTTCAGGGGTTTATTTGAAAATGGTTCGTTAACCGATTCCTGAAATAAAAATTTACCCTTTTTTAGTTCCTCTGTAGTCTGTACCGTTGTCAATAATAATCAATACAAAAGTAAAAAAATTAATTGAGGAAATGCGATAAGGTTCTCTTGAGTTGAGTTCAAAAATTCCGATCATCAAATAACCAAATCATAAATAAGAGAAGAATGGAAGCCAAAAATCAATTAAATTATCACAATACTTTAAAGAAAGAATTTTTTTATTTATAATTTACTAAAACTAGAAGTGATAAGTTTCTTCTCGATCGATCTTATCCGTTTTGTATACTGGATAAGATGGTCGAGGCTGTTTTGGTGAGTCTGGATGATACTCGTTCGTGCGGGTATTTGGAGGATAGTTCTGGTTTCGTTCGGGACTCCTTCTAAAACGATAGGTACGTCCTTCATCAATGTTGTCCGTACGATACACAGGATACGACGGTTGTGGTTGGTTTGTGGAATCTGGATGGTATTCATTGGTACGAGTGTTGGAACTATCAAGATTATCAGGTGACTGACGCCTCATACGGTATGATCTTGGTGGATTATTGCTGTTCGGACGGTATACAGGATTAATAACTCGAGCACGATCACGGTCTGGACGGTATTCAAGAGTCCTTGTCCTCACTGAATCCCTGTCCGGTCGGTATTCCAGTGTTCGTTGTGCCATTGTACTGCAAGCAGTAATGGCAATAAAGCAAACGACAATAAGAAACTTGGAAGACATTGTTATTGTATTAACAATTATCACTTGCTGTGTTGAACTGATGCTCTGGAGTATGTGCAGTTCACTTTTATAATCGAACCATAACGTAGAACTCGGAGAGAATCTTCGCTGATAACGCAACGGGGGGATTCACATATGCTGGTGAAATTTTGATACAGGGGACTTATTTATAGACAGATATGTGTTTTTGCTATAAAAAAATGTGCAAATCTTAACACACAACGTTTCATGTTGGTTTCTGCTAGAGATACATTCATGTAGGAGCTCTCTGTATGAATCATTATTTGTCAGTACTTTATTGTTTTTTTTATGAAGTTATGTCAATAACTTGAAGAAATGAATAAAAGTTTTTGTATTCCTTTAAATGTTAAGTGTCTTTTATTTCAGTACACAAGATGCAACAAGAAAGGGAATGAATGGTTTTGATTCCAGAAAACAATAAATGTGTGTGTTGTGTTGCAAATGTAATATTGTAATTGGTATTTCAGCTATTATAGTTCTATGCTTTACATAAATCAGGGAATTTTTTTAATGATTGCCCATAATGCTCTGTGAATATTGTGTCAAAATTTCAAGCCGGTCAGAGCCAGATTGATGACGTCGTGAATATGTTCATACCTGCTTGACCCAAGGGTGCTCTTGTAATCAGGCAGCTTTAAATCCTTTTTTCCACAACTCACGTTTTCAAAGTCGGTGCCCCTCATAACTTCAAAGCTGATTCTTTTCAACATTATTTTTGTTCGTGATTGACGAGAGTTGATTTTTTAATTTTTTAATATCTTTTATTTTACGTGGTTATCAGGTGTAAATTTACTGTCGTTATTTCTTTCCAAAATTACTGTCATTGCTGAAAATTCTATCCCAATTCGATTGTCCACTCTCACATACGAATAGCCCCACTTTGTTGAACCAACAAACCGACTAAAACGATTTGTAAAAGTTTCACGATTGGTGTAAAAGTTTCATTAAATTGGCCAATGTAAACTTTGTAATACGAAATTTGGTCCAAGAAGAAAACATCACACCAAAACCAAAAAAATCAAAGAAGACCCAAGATCTCTTAAATAAAAATATGCTAAGAAATTAGTCGTTAAAAGTAATGAGTTATAAAGGACTATTCACATAAGCACGACCAACAAACGACGAATAAATCAAGAGAAGTTGTTTTAAACGCCTCACGAGTCCGCTAAAAATAAAAATAAATAAATAGGGTGACGCAACAGAGCGAAAAGCCCCTGGGCCTAGCGCATTTCTCACAACCATGCTTAGTGTGGAAATGGAAAGGAACTACAATTTTCTGCCGGTTCCGAACGGCTAATTGAGAAAGCGCTTTTCATGGCTATTAATTTACTAACGGAGGACTTGCCAATTCCTCGCGAAAGGTGATACCCGTGAAAAAACATTTTTGCCTCTGCTGGGATTCGACCCTCGAACCTCTGGGTTAGTATCACGCCACGGGTACCAAAAGAGTCTACTAGTTCACATACAGTTGCGGTCAAAATAATAGTAGTGTGAGTAAAAGCATTGCACAGATTGGTATTTTTCCACTTTGTATTGCGTTGATAGTGAAAACCCGTTACACTTTAATTGTTTTAAGTGGTGGAAAAGGATCTCTTCATTATGTAAGAAGACCCCCAAACACCGAATATAATCCACACTTTACAATCATAATGGTATGGGCATGTTTTTTCTTCTACGGAGTTGAACCCATAATGCGGATTGAAGGCATTATGGATCAGCATCTCTATGTTAGGATAATGCAGGAAGTAATGCTACCGTAAATGAAGTTGCTTCTTGCTGAAATGGGTCTTTCAGAAAGAAGCAATGGTTCCAGGAAAGTAAAGTAGATGTGATGGAGTGGCCCGCACAGTCTTCGGACTTTAATCCCATTGAAAACCTTTGGAGCGCTGCAAAAAAAATATGCTTAGATGTAAACCAAGCAACAACACAGTCCTTTGTGAAGCGTTACGGCAATCATGGAGTTCGATAAGCACAGGTAGGTGTGGAAACCTGATAAACTCTATTTAACGTCTTTGTACTGCTGTTATAGCGAACAAAGGACATGAAACTAAATACTAATTAAAGGTACGAACACTCAGCCACATATTGTAATAAAAATTTTGACCAAATTTTTCGATTTCGGAACATTTCAAGGTAGATTTTCCTATCACTACTATTTTTTTGGTCGCTGAATTTCAACATCTAAACTAATGTTTTTTTTTTTGTAAATAAAAGCTTAAAACACCACTTTGAAAACCACGTTATTGGTTTTTTAAATTAGAATTGACGGATAAGTTTTTTTTCAATTTTGTTGTTTCTTAAGCTCTATACTACCTACTATTAATTTGACCGCAGCTGTATGTATATGTACACTAGCTGTGTCCTCGACTTCGTCCGCGTGGAATAGTGACTTTCGGCAGCATTTTTAATTTTTTATGAGTTTTAGTAAACTATTGTTATATTATTTTATTTCAGTACATTTTGCACACGACGTTCTTACTCTTTCCATCTTTTGTCAAATAAAAAAGTTTTGCGAGTTTGATACACCCTTTTGAACTAAAATGACTAATCAATGGGAATTAAATACATAAAATATTAGTTTATATGGTTATCTATCTCATTAGTCGGCGTCGAAATCGACTTTTCACAAAGTCATTACCGATTTGCCAATATTTATTTGAAGATCAAGACAGACATTTCTTCTCAGGTCAACTGCGTAATCGACAATTTGACAGAAATCACCTCACGGTGAAAGAACTTTTGAAACGGTCCAGTAGCTTCAAGGTTCCCGTTTACGTTGCCGTTCCCATAGGAATATTGGGAAAACAAATACAGCCCATGTCCTTCTTCAGGCTCAAGACTATATCTCTGTACCGGTGACCGTTCCCGTAGAAACTTACAGTTTATGTTACTCGGGGATAGGGTAGCATTCTAACGGTGGAAGAATTTTTGAAATCGGTGCTGCATCGCAGCTTCTAAGTTCCCGTATACGTTCCCGCTCCCGTGGGAATATAAGGATAAAATATATAGCCTATTTCCTTTCTTTAATTTTAGACTATCTCTGTACAAAATTTCGTTTAAATCTTTTCATTAGTTTGGGCGGGAGACGGTAACATAGAAAATCGGACAGACTTAGTTACTTTCACATTTATAACATTAGTTAGGATTATACACTTTAACGAATATTTTTCCAGAATTGCTCCTATTTTGGTTTTGGTTTTGAAGTCGAACGTTATTTGCGACAAAACCAAACACCCATGAAAAAAAAAAATTTTAAATAAACGAACTTTCGTTCATTCGTCATTGGCTGGTCGTGGTCATGTGAATAGTCTTTAAATTTTAAGATTAATAAAAAAAATATAAAATTAAATATTCTAAGTACACATTTAATCAATTAAAATTTGGATTTTCGCTAAGAAGTTTGCTCTTAAGGGGCTATTTGATATCCATCAAATGCTCAAAAAACAACATTTGAGATGTAAGGTATATAAATAATATATCATTGGAAAATAAGAAAAAAAATTGTATTGTTATTTTTTAACAAAATGGCGGCTAGGCAGCGATTGCTTTGAACCAGTTTTTTAAAAAGTTCTTCCGCGGCGAGCAGAAGAAAAAAGTTCATTCATCTTATTATCTACATGAGTGTCACTAGTGAAGTACACATGATTATATTTTTAGAATTTTTAGAATTTTTTTTGCGCAAAATGGTGCAAAAATTGTTTATAATATTTGTTGATGCTAATCAATCGCTAAAATCGCGTTTACTTCACTAGATAATCTAATGAAGAATCTACAGATACAATTCCATGTCAATCGGATGTAAACTTTTTCAGATCTACTGCTCGTTGATTTTGTGAGAAAAACGCGTTTAAAGTTTCAAAATACTATAAATCTTAAGAATCGCAATAATATTTAATAACTTTGAGTTTAGATCAGCACTTAGGGGTTGTAGATTTTGATTCTAGGATAGTTTAAGCATGATTTAAGCCAGTAAAAAAATGGGAGAAAAATTTAAGGATATTTCCCCTTTAAGTTACCCACAGATTACAAAATAAAAGCTAAGTTTTGAAGGCGGGAAGTAGAACTCAAAAGCTACTGGATCGATTTGAAAATTTTTTATCATTATCATGCAATATAATTTAACTAACTCATCATTCCTTTTACAAACAAAGAAGTTGTGGAATACGGATTGAAATGTTATAAGCTCTTTTTGTTTTGTAATTCCAAAGAATTATAACTTCTAATGTGAGTACATAAGTAGGCTCGCTCGAAATTTTTATTTTTTAACGATTTTGTTTTGTTTGATTTAAACAATTAAATTCATTGACATCTGCAGAAATCTAATTTTCAATGTACTTACTTTGGATAGTGTGACCAGGCGTCCTCTTTCAATAAGTTGAAGACCATCATGGGTGACTCGGAATCTCTAGCTTTGCTTCCTTGGCGGTCTTTATAGGCTTGTTTCGTGCAATCCACTCTTTGGTCATATTTTTTACAACTACTTGACTTCATTTCGTTTACGCAACACAGTGATTCGTCAATTTGGGCTTAGAACATCGTCCTAGTGCAATTTCTTTTTGTTTCTCTCCGGAACAATCCAGAAGAAAATTGATTTCAGTATTAGGCTTCTTTTGAAGTTCTGCCTTACTTTTGGTGTAAGTTTAAACAGAATAAAGTGCATCCAGCTTAAGGATACTGTCAAACCTGTAGGGTTGAAAAAATCTACATATCTATAAAATTTTGTAATCTCCCCCACTTCAAAATATCCATTACAACTGAACTTACACGTAAATAAGTGAGGGCATGTAAGAAATTAATGTTTTTTTGCGGTGACCGCGTTTCCGCCTTCAAGAATGATCTGAAACAAAAAATTGAAAATAATATCGTTAGATAGCATCTTTTCTGGTGCTTGATTGTTGGGTTTTCAAAAATTTCGATTTTGGAGTTTTTGATGACCATTTAAAAATAAAAGTTCGCTTTTCACCAAAAAATCGAACTTTAAATCGGCTATAAAATCGTTTCTATTGAGAAAAAAAAAAAACCTCACAGCTGAGTACTTTGTTTTTGTATTAAGTTAAGTGTGAAAGTTTGAGGATGATCAGTTGAACCGTTTTTGAGTTATCGCGGTCACCGACTTTAAAAAAGTGATTTTCAGATAATCGCATTAAAAGCTTTAAGCTAATGTAAAATGTAAAACATTACATAACACGCAGTAAACACGACTACGTAAACGTACTACCGTTAACCGTCACCACAATATATAAGGTTTGTTCGTTGAAGCCCTAGGGTCGCCATGGGGTCGCCACAAAGCGTTTTTTGAGAAACCTAAATTCGCACTGAATGTCAAATTGAGTGTTTTTTGAGCCATAGGTTTGCCACAGGTTTTCCCCAAACTCGCCCTAGCTTTTTGCTGTGGCGATTTGAGGGCTGTCAAATGGCATGTGTTTTTATTTAAATGACAGGGATGTGTGGCGATTTGTGGTTTAGCGTTTTTTGAGGACTGGAAAACCCAGTTTTTTTCGACAACTCATGGGGTTGTCAAGAAAACCTGGGTCAACCCTGGGGAAAGTTCAACGAACAGACCTATAGTATGCTGCCTACAGCTGTTTGCTAAAAGTTGTCGGCAAGTTCGTAAGTAAGCATTGTAGTACCATTTTCACTCACCAAGTGGCACTGACTCGAACGAAATGTGCCAACTTTAAACGGCCGTAACTCGGAAACTCTTAGTCAGATCGACTTGAATGGAGGAGGATGTAACCTCCAGATGTTGTACTTAAATATTTTTTTTTTAAATCGATTGTTTTCGACCATACAGGTGCGACAGTGCCCTTAATTAACATCCCAATTCCTCGAACAAATTTAATTGAAAAGGAGAAATCTCAGTTCAACTATAGTTCGACAATTAATAAACAATTTTTTTTTTAAATTATTTGGCCAAGCTGTCGTTTGAACTGTCAATTGTTGACAGTCATTCTTCTTCTGGAACTTCAGCCTGACACCTGAAAGGTCGGCTGAAGAAATGTACTACGCTGAGCTTAATGTCTCTCTCTCTGGAAAATCCCCCATTCTCAATAATTCATCAATCTGCAATATAAGGTTACGACGTTTAATAGCCCGCAATTAATAATGACTGGTAGGCCTATCGCGTTGACAATATTGATTCATGCCTGCTTTTTCCCCACTTTATTACTCTTTGATGTGCAATTAAATTGAAAATAACATAAAAAATACACAATAGCCTGACATCACAAGCTGCAGCTGTCGTTATTGATAAGTCCATAAAAGTAAACAAGACACAATAGAAATGACAATAGATCAATATTTTGTAACTTCCCTTTGCAAAGTGAAAACCCATACATGAGTGTATTTATAGCAGAAAAAATCAAAATCAAAATCTCACCAGCATCTGTTAGCCGCGCGTTATCAGCCTGGCTTACCTTAAAAGTAAACTGTACATTCCTTAGAATATAACTTAACACAGCAAATACAAAAATCTATCAGATACACAGTCTATTTGAATCTAGATTGATGTCGAAAACAGTTGTCTCTGCGTTTGAAAAGGATACACAACATTGCTTAGTTCAGGTAGCATCGAGAAACTTATTGAAAAAAGAGACCATATAACATGGTGTTGAATTTACAAAAAGGCCAGGGATAAATCGGGAACTAACAAATCAGAGCTCAGACAAAACAACGCCAAATACCCCAAGAGCGCAAAACAAATTCAGCCCATACCCAGAGTACGCTTGATTCTGATAAATTCTGAGTACAACTTCTGGGACAAGTGCTCCATTAAATATTTAAATACTTTCTTCAAAACTCCAAAAACAAAATCAGTTCAACAGTAAGGGAAGCCCAATTAAAAAGTTTACCTTTGAAAATTTAAACACCAATAAAGATTACTGATTGTGCAAGACCTAAACACTCTTTTGAATTAATAATAATTGAGTTGTAAATCGAAGCTAACAGTCATTAATTATTTAAAAACTTAATAACATTATTGTGACAAACCAAGCTATTGGAATCCCTTAAATACTGGCTGAACGTATGCTTCTCCCTCAGTTTATAAAAGGTTCGTGTGATCCTTCAGCGAAAATGATTGGAACTAAAAGGCACATATCTACGCAAGATTCTACAACATACCTTTACAAGGTGTTGCGGATTCTGGGACTGGACAACTTCAATCGGACTTGGCTTTACAACTTGCATTCGTTTCAGCTCATTTTCGCAACTTGTGTCCTTCAGTTAATTGGCTTTACGACTAGTTACATCGAAACAATTTGGACAATGTCTATTTCTACTCTTCTCACTTCATTGCAAGTGACTATTAACATTTATATTTTGGCCATTAAAGTGATTGTGTTGTACTTTTATATGCCTGAACTACGCAAAACCGAACCCATACTCGACGAGTTGGATAAGAGGATTTTCGAAAAAGAAGAGCTGGCAGTGGCAAGAAGAATGATAAAATTTAGCAGAAGTTTGATTGTGGCTTACACTACCTCATACTTAACCTATTCAGCAATTATATTTACAACATCGTTATTGAATCTTCATCCTCCATTTGGAATATACATTCCCTTTTGTCATTGGGAAGATTCAAAGCTAAAGTTATTCATAGCGACCTTAGTGGAGTTTTATCTCTTTAATGTGTCCTGTATTCAAGATGTGGCAATGGATGTCTATCCAATTACCTTCATTTATATGGCTAGGATGCATACGAAAATTCTCTGCCTAAGAGTTAAAAAACTGGGAACCGATCCAACATTGTCAAATGAAGATAATCTCAAAAGGCTGGTGGACTGCATTGAGACACATAAGAAGATTCTTGAGTACGAATTACATACATTTGTGTTGTTGTATTAATTTTTACTTATTTTTTTAGGCTCATTCAAATAGTTCGACCCGTAATTTCTAAGTCCATATTCATCCAATTGGTAGGCTCGGCCGTTGTATTGGGTATACCGATCATCAACATCATGATGTTCGCCGAAAGCCTTTCTTCGGCAGTTACCTCATTTATTTTTTTTAGTGCTGTAACATTGGAAACGCTCCCAATGTGCTTCACAATGAATGTCTTTATGGACGAAATCAACAATTTGCCAACTGCCATATTCCACAGCTCATGGGTGGACAGGAACAAGACCTTTCGTCAAATGATGTTATTTTTTATGCAGAATGCTCAACAGTTCAAGATACTCGTAGCGGGAAATATGTTGCCAATTAATGTTGCGACATTTGTTTCGGTAAGTTTGTTTTTAATTTTAAAATCAATGATTTGAAAATGCTTTTGGGGGCTCTGTTACAGATTGTGAAGTTGTCGTTTTCAATATATGCTGTGGTAGACAAAATAGCTGATCGTCGTGCTGCACTAGCAACACTAAAGATTGAATGAATTCTAACGTGAAACTTTTCACAACTGCACAGAATCAGATTATTGCTATTGTTCATGGTTATGACTAAGTGCATCCATTAAGTAGTTTTTTTTCTTTTTGCAATTTAAACACGTAGAGGTATCATCACCAGCTTATGACTTTTTAGAAAATTAACTGCGGTTTTTATAAGGAAGATTAAAACAGCGCAGTTCTCATTCTGTTCAAAAATCACAAGTCACAACGTTGTGGCCTACTAAGAAAAACATCAAAAGTCGAGTAGTGAGTGGAAAGTTCTGACTTGACTGGACCGCTGTTATCTGTGAGGTATCCGTATCGGACTATAAGTAACACATTTCACATTTATTTTCTTTCAATTAACTCTTTCGATCCAAAAAGCGAGATATCAAAACTATATTGAGACACATAAGCCCCATTTGGATCGAAAGGGTTAATGGTGTGTTGGTCTATTCATCCTCTTAAATGTCTTCATAAATACGGCGCTAAGTTTTTAAATATTGGATATGGAACTTACCATTTAGCATTATCTACCTCAAGAGCTTAATCGTGTTTTTCAAAATCTCCACTAGAGATTTATCACAAAACCCTAGATACAAAATTTTAAAAATTTTAAGAAAACCCCACATGCTTTTGCACATTTTTACAGAAGAATTGTCAATCTTTAAATTTGGATTGAAGTTATTAGCAACAAATGTACCTACCCACAGAAGTAACTGACAATTGAGAAAGATTTTTGGAAAGAATAAGCATTGGTAATCCTGTTCCTGATAATAAGAAAAAGGAAAAAATCTGAATGTATTAGGATTATCACTTTACAACATATATGTAGTTTTCAATAAAAATGGTTTACTTACCTGAAAAACTGTTATGTTTTGTCAATAAGAACAAGAACTATTATTGTTCTTTGAAAAGAGGATCCTTATGAAATTTTGCGACTGCAAAATATAATATTAGGATGGCCAATGTTGAATGCTGAGCCTATTATTCACCGACTTATTATAAAAGGGCAGACATCCAGGTAATACTTAAAGACTTAAAGTGTCAACATCAGCATCACCGTTGAGATATCAAGTACCATATGAATAGTAAGCACCTGTCGTTTAAATAAATTTTAATCCGGATTGCAGCGTGTCAGTCAAGGTAATACGAATAATTGATAATATATATCTCTTCTTTTTTATTTGTTATCGCAGAAAAGCAAAGTTCTCTTAGGAAACTGCTGAGTACTTTAATTTAAATTTTTTTAAAATTTTACTTTTAGTTGTTTTTCTTTTAATATTTTCTAAGTTACGTCATTATGATAGCAATTCGTACGAACTGCATTTGACCTTTCTTTAGGATAACGCGTATGTTTTCGTTTGTTCATGTATTTTGGAAAAGTCTAAAACTAGAACAGGAAACAACGAGAACAAGTCTGCTTTTCTCTTTGATTTAGATTGGTTTTGAACATACTTTAGTCAATTCGTCAATTGAAATTCGCAAATTTTAATTTCAGGGTATTAGAACCGTTGCGTTGTCAGGAAGGTGCCTAAATTGCTTAAATTTTTGTAAAGTATTTCTCTACTGAGAATTTGAAGTGTTTTGCTTTGTAAATAGTATTTAATTTTTGGGAATTGGGACTGAAGTCGCATGAATTGTTCTCTCCTCTAAGGTGCTCCCAAGTCAATCTGAGACTGAATTACCGCATCAGTGATCGAGTGAGTGAGTGCCATTTTTCTTTCACTTTAAATTGCAGATTATCAGTCTGCTATCCACTTAATGATTTCAATTCGTTCAAACGCTGATGAAAGAATGTTAAATTATGGTACTAAAGTGATCGATAACGTGAGAAGTAATGCCAACCTAGATTAATTCAGTCACGTATTACTCAATCCCAAGTCAATCTGAGACTGAATTACCGCATCAGTGATCGAGTGAGTGAGTGCCATTTTTCTTTCGCTTTAAATTGCAGATTATCAGTCTGCTATCCACTTAATGATTTCAATTCGTTCAAACGCTGATGAAAGAATGTTAAATTATGGTACTAAAGTGATCGATAACGTGAGAAGTAATGCCAACCTAGATTAATTCAGTCACGTATTACTCAATCACGTGTGCGGTGATTCGGCCGCTGACTTTGTATTTACGCCAGCGGCACATACTATGATGATAGAATTTCTATCTTGGTAATAGCTTTAACTGTATGAAAACTCTGCGACATTCTAGTCGTTTCAGCGTAGCTACTTTCGAATAGCTCTATGTAAATGTTATCTGACAGCTGAATTTGTCTGCGCCGTAACAACAAAATCGCTTTAATTAATTAACTTAATTAATTTAATTAATTTATCGTTTTAACTATGCCCATGTCGCGGTAAAGCTCATACAGTTCGTTGTTGTATCTTCGTCCCCACACATTGCCTTCACATACGGGACCAAAGATCATTCGGAGTGTAACGACCCTGGTGACACTCCATAACATCCCAGTCACTGAACTGTCATTCCAGCCGTCAGTCATCTACACTTCCAAGATAGCATTCCAGGAAGCCGGCTAAAGCCACGGCGGCGTACACAGTCAGCAGAATATATCAGAGTGTCAAAGAGTGAAAACATATATAGTAATTGTAACTTACCAAAATATAGAGTTGTGGTGTGACCCATATAGTTGGAAATCACCAAATATAAATAGGAAACTTATAGGAGTATTTTTCTTTTTAAACTGCCAAGGGTTTACTCATCCGCCATCGTAAACGCATGATAGTTTGTTGCCTTGTCGAAAGCCTTTTTCGACATCAAAGGTCTCGGTGAGTTCTTTACTGACATTGACGGAACAGCGTGAAAGCCATCCAGCATAGTCAAACGAGTTTTGCAAAGATGTCGAAACTATAAGACATGGCTCTGTACAGCTTGTCCCTGTAAACACTGTCACAAGCGGCCTTGATATCGATAAAAAGAAAGTGTTTATCGATATTAGGTTTGTTCGTTGAAGCCCTAGGGTCACCCCGGGGTCGTCACAAAGCGCTTTTTGAGAAACCCAAAGTCGTTCTGAATGTAAAACTGAGTGTTTTTTGAGCCCCAGGGTTGACCTAGGTTTTACATCAACTCGCCCTAGCTTTTTGCTGTGGCGAGTTCAGGGCTGTCAATTGGCATGTATTTTTTTTAATGACAGGGATGTGTGGTGATTTGTGGTTTACCGTTTTTTGAGGACTGGAAAACCCAGGTTTTTTTGACAACTCATAGGGTTGTCAAGAAAACCTAGGTCTACCCTGGGGAAAGTTCAACGAACGGACCTGTTATATTCACGGGGTCTTTCCAAGATCTGCGGTAATTTGAAAATTTGGTGTTTTGTGAACCACATTGACATGAACCAATATCAAATGGTTGATGTGAGGTTCCAGACATCAGACAAGAACAGAAATTCGACGTAAAGGAGGCTTAATTCTCTATAACTGGGGCAATTATGAGGGTCTCCCTTTTTAAGGATCGGGTAAACGATACTGATATGTTCCATTCTTCTGTTCCATTCATGCTTTCTTCTGTGAGGGATAATGGAGGGGACCGACAATTTTCAAAAACTTACTATCGGAGGATCTTACTTGTAAATTCAACGCGAAAGGCGACACCCGTGAAAAAGATTTGTGTTCTGTTCTGTTTCGAACCACGAACCTCTGAGTTAACAGGCAGACATGCTTAGAATCACGCCACGGGTACCACTATCTGCACCTACAATCTTATCTGATTTAAGTTTGCATATGGCAAGCCCTCGGCGTGATGATTAGCATGTCCACCTGCTAAACCAGAGGTTCGAGGTTCGAATCCCAGCAGAGGCAAAAATGTTTTTCACGGGTATCGCCTTTCGCGTGGAATTGGCAAGTCCTCCTTTAGTAAATTCATTGCCATGAAAAGCACTTTATCAATTAGCCGTTCGGAACCGGCAGAAAATTGTAGGTCCCTTCCATTCCTTCACTAGGCATGGTTGTGAGAAATGCGCTAAGCCCAGGGGCTCCTCGCCACCCTATTTTATTTTAAGCTTAATTTCTTCTAGGTCGTGCGAACTTCATTCTTGATAATCGTCCAAGTTGAATGGGGCATTCTGCCCGATAGCGGAATAAGTGTCTTCGCTTATGTTCTTCTGAACCTATAGTTTTTCATCTGCGTCTTAAAACTTAGGAAGTGCAGACGTCTGCATTTGGTGTATTCCCTCTTTATCAGACAGGTATGAATTATATATCTTGCATCTACTTCTTTTATTCTCCTCTACTACCAAATGCATGTAGTCCACCATTAGTGTAGGTTTTCAATTTTAAACTAATTTTCATGTTAAGTTTTCATTCCTGGCAGTACCGTTTATCATTGCAACTTCAGAGAAACTGTTATACACACCGAAAACAGGCGCATCGCAACAGCTGTCAATTGTCATTCGTGAAAAAGCACAACAAAAGAGTAGAGCAAAGATGAAGTGTAGCAAATAACAAAATAATTTTTGTTTTGTGAAAGTTAATAAATAGATAAGATTAGACATTAGAGAGAATAGCACCCCACACAGACGGGAACAAGAACCACACAGTTGACGGTGTAAGTTTTATATTCAGTACCACTCTCGAATAAAGATAAGAAGAGAATTCCCGTCCCTGCCATCCATAGGAATGTAAATAACCTTTTCCAGCAGTCAAATGTCTAAACTCCTAAACAGCGCACTATTATTTAGATTCGCACTAACCACGAGCAGCAAACGTATATTAAGTAGTCATCCTCGTCATTCGTCGAGTAATTCCAATCAATTCTCCTCTCCAACAAAAGCCAACCAGCAGGAACAGAACAACAGTCAAATTGGTGGTGTTCAATCAAATAAGTTCCATAAGTAAGCTCTTGCATAATTAAGAAATAGACTTTATGCTTTGATGATAACACATTATTTCAGATATAAACTCGTGATGGAAGTACCAGACGGCCTATTTCGTGGGAAAGCAGATAGATTCAATGGCATAACAGTGGATTCAAGTGAAGATTATGACGAGAATGTTGATTTTGCTGGAAAACTACAAAGCAAGTTCTAACC
Source organism: Melanostoma scalare (assembly GCA_949752695.1). NCBI lineage: Eukaryota > Metazoa > Arthropoda > Insecta > Diptera > Syrphidae > Melanostoma > Melanostoma scalare. Next base: position 57,048,686 of record OX456985.1, read on the forward strand.
GTTCAACGTTATGGCGTTGCGTTCTTGATCACATTACAACGTACTAATTTACTAATAGAATTTAATTTTATGCCAAACAGAGTCAATCGACTATTGGATTGAAAGTGGGCGCCGAGGCATTTGGTTTAAGGTATTGACGGAACATTCGCAGTTTGTGCCAGAGTTGACAAAGGTATGTAAAGAATTTGAGTGTAGTATTTGCATTTGCATACCCATTTTCGTATTGATAGTTTTCCACAAAAGTTTTTTTTCCTAATAGACAAAGATAATACATTCTGAATTAATTTCATTTGTGTTAGTATGCACCTAATTATACAAAACATTGTTGACATGCGGAAACAATTGAGTGCAATTGTATTATGAGTGTTCTAATGGCTGTGAATGAACTTGAGTAAACTGAGAGATAAGACAGTAAACAAATAATAAGATTGAACGGGAATAGAAGTGAATTGTATTTGCTATACCAACACCTACCTTATAATCAGCTGGTACTAGATCATTGAATTCGGTTAAAGCATTTCTTCACCAAGTAAAGTTGAAGATGGAATCATCATTTTAGCTTGATGAAGACTTGATGGAGTGATGTTTCAATCACCAAAGCTTTGTTCATAAAGATGGCTTAACTATACCCTATTGAATATTTCAAAATTTGCATTTGTAATCATGAGGAACATAATACTCAAAGTGATTTTTTTTTTTTACTTTTTTTCGTAAATATTGACTTTGAAGTCAGTTATTTCAAAAACTATAATTTGAAACCCCTTCATTTAAAATTTTTTTTAAAGTGCAGATTTCTGGCTTTCATAAAAGGTATAATTTGTATCTGTAAATGCCCATTACGGGACTAGGCTTAAAAGTTGGGGAATAAGTGACAGTTTTTTAGAAAAAAATTTCAAGAAAATCGATCGCTATGTGTTTTTGGGAAATCAACATTTTAAAATCAAAATTTTAAAATCTTATAGAAATATAACTTTAAATTTTTTTTTGATTTTATATCCTAAAAGTGTGTTTAAAAACGAATTGGCCCATTTTTCGCAAAGTTACAGATATTTGAAAAAAAGAGCGATTTTTTTCAAAAATTGTTATCTCAAAAACGGCTCGGCAAAAAATATTAAAAAAAAACATAGAGGTTTTTTTCTATGGGTACAACATAAAATTTTTTTTTCAAAATCGGAGATGCAAAGGTCTAAAGTTGTCCGATTTGGCGTGGAATGCCCCATATATAAGGTGTCCACTGCTCTTTATTGCTGTTCTGGATTATTTGCTCGAAGGAAAAGTAACGGACAATAAAGTACAACAATTATTCTTTGCTGACGATGGAGCCATCATAAGCGAGGATACTACATCCCTGCAACGAGCACTTGACGTTTGGATTGATGTTCTGGAAGGAAATGGGTACCGTATTAGCGCTAAAAAGACTGAATACCTGTGCTGCCCTTTTTCTGATCCAGACAAGCCTATTCCAGACATTTATTTGAATGGAAATGTGCTTCCCAAGTGTGAAAAGTTTAAATATCTGGGATCTATGATCAATAGTGAAGCAACTTGTGATGACGACATCAATCATCGAGTAAGCGTAGGGTGAATGAAGTGGCGAGAAAAATCCGCTATCTTCTGTGATGGAAAAATGCCCCCTAAGCTGAAGGGAAGACTCTACACAGCAGTTGTCCGTCCAGCTCTGACATACGGTTCACAATGTTGGACAATGTACAAAAAGTATGAGAGCAAATTGACGGCAGCCGAAATGAAGATGCTTCGGATGACAGCAGGAGTAACAAAGCTTGATCGAATTAGAAGTACTAAGATCCGTGGAAGCCTTCATGTCAAAAGTACCATCTTGGACAAAATCCAGCACGACTGGCTCAGTTGGTATTGTCATGTTCAAAGGAGAGATCCTCAGAACCCCGTCCAAAAGGCAATATCGTACAACGTTTCAACAAATTCGCGACGAAAAAGAAAAGGCAGGCCAAAACACTCCTGGTACAAGCAAATGCAAAAACATCAGCATTTGGTTGGCCTCAGACATGGAACAATCCAAAACCGGGAGGCTTGCCGACGCTTTCTGAGGTCAACGCGGCGTACCCCACAGGCGGATCACTAGTGTGAAGCAGAAAAGTGGGAGAGTTGTGATCGCTTCAAGATCACTACTCGTAACGCCAGAAATGAAAAGAAGAAGAAGAAGATCAAAAGCTGTTGGTTGCGAGGAGTACTCAGGTAGACTGAACGTAAGTCTTTCACTTCATCTTCCAAACTTTTGTAGTGTGTTCCAACCGGAAGTTCTGGCGATCAAAGAGGTCCTATCTTGCCTAAAAGAGAACTTGTTATCCTCAGTGAATATCCCAATCTTCTCAGACAACCAATCAGCCCTCAAGTCATTCAGTGCTGCTTCCATGAACTATGTAACCGCCCTCAATCGTCGACTAGCTCTCATGGAGATGCCTGAACAGTTGAACATACACCTTCTTCTTTTTGAGCTGGGACACAGATATATTCTACGAAACTGGAAAGCACATGAACTCGTCAATGGGAATGGAACCGGGAAACCAATCCCAGCCAGAAGGCTGAACATTGGTATAGCAATCGCAATGGAAAGAACAAACAGCAGGTGGAGAAACACCAGAGGGGCTGAATTGCAACATCAGTGATCGAGTGAGTGAGTGAGTGGTATTTGTCTTTCAAAATTCGCCTAAACAACTTAATTTAAGTCGGCTATAGGTTCAAATTCCGCTCGATTACTCATAAGAAAATGTCGAATTATGTTGCTAGATTGCTCGATAGCGCGAGTGGTAATATCATACGCACATGATTCAGTCACGTAGGTATCACTCGATTACGTTTGCGGTAATTTGGCCCAATATCTGGCCAAAACTGTAACTGAAACGCAAAAGGCACTTGCTATCCATAAGCAGATGACATATATTGGGTGCGTAATCGGTGTTTTTACCGGACATTGTCTCATAAGCAGACACGCCACAAAACTCGGCTCTCTATCAAACGACTTTTTCAGAAGCTGTTAAGACGAGAAAGAAGAGACAAGTGTCCTGCCCTCTCCCTCAAACAAGAACTAAATCCAGATTCTGTAACTTTTCAAACGATTACCGTTCAATCGTCTATCGTAGATTGCGTTGTCAAAAGATTGTTTCATATAATCTTGCTTTCAGTGGTTGGTGGAAATCTATTTTACTATCATCTTACAAATTTTGGAAACTTTTTCAGGGTCTTAAACACGATTCAATTCAGACGATAGTCGTCTAAAACGTTACAGAATCCGGCCCCAGGAGAATAGTTCTTCGATCTTCGAAGCGATGTGATGAACATTGATACCCTTAACCCCTTCCCCTTTCTTAAAAGCTTTAAATGGTTATGTGTGGTATTGTGGTACTCCCTTAAACATTTGGTATGGATATCACAACGGACATAATATTGGTCTAAGTGTGTCAGTTGGTTTGCTCACAGCCACTTGTACAGACCTGAGGGGCGTTCTTGGAAAAGTATGAAATCAGGAGACTCGATGTGTCTTGGATAGAAGCTTTATTGATAAGATAAAGAAAGCTAGCTTATAGTTGAAAACAAAAGAAACGATAAGATAGGATAAGCTAGTTTAAAATGGGAAAATGTACAAGGGAAAGGGAGATACCAGAAGCTGTGACAACTATCGTTCGATCAAGTTGATGTCCCACACTATGAAGATCGTTGAGCGGCTTTTGGATAGCCGACTGCGGAAAATCATAAGGCTGTCTGATGACCAATGCGGGTTTGTCGCGGGTAAGTCAACTACAGACGCAATCCAAAGTATAAGGATCATTATGGAAAAACACCGAGATGCCTTAGAGGATTTGCATATTGTGTTGGTTGACTTCGAAAAAGCATTCGATCGAAAACCACGAGATCTGATATGGGTGGCCCTCAGACACCGAGGAGTTCCTGAAGCCTATGTGCGAATAATTATGGACATGTACGAGGGAGCAGTTACAAAAGTGAGACGCCCAGCTGGAGTCACCGAAGAATTCCAAATAACAGTAGGTGTACATCAGGGAAGTGTCTTGAGTCCACTGCTCTTTATTGCTGTTCTGAATTATTTGCTCGAAGGAAAAGTAACGGACAATAAAGTACAACAATTATTCTTTGCTGACGATGGAGCCATCATAAGCGAGGATCCTACATCCCTGCAACGAGCACTTGCCGTTTGGATTGATGTTCTGGAAGGAAATGGGTACCGTATTAGCGCTAAAAAGACAGAATACCTGTGCTGCCCTTTTTCTGATCCAGACAAGCCTATTCCAGACATTTATTTGAATGGAAATGTGCTTCCCAAGTGTGAGAAGTTTAAATATCTGAGATCTATGATCAATAGTGAAGCAACTTGTGATGACGACATCAATCATCGAGTAAGCGTAGGGTGGATGAAGTGGCGAGAAAAATCCGCTATCTTCTGTGATGGAAAAATGCCCCCTAAGCTGAAGGGAAGACTCTACACAGCAGTTGTCCGTCCAGCTCTGACATACGGTTCACAATGTTGGACAATGTACAAAAAGTATGAGAGCAAATTGACGGCAGCCGAAATGAAGATGCTTCGGATGACAGCAGGAGTAACAAAGCTTGATCGAATTAGAAGTACTAAGATCCGTGGAAGCCTTCATGTCAAAAGTACCATCTTGGACAAAATCCAGCACGACCGGCTCAGTTGGTATTGTCATGTTCAAAGGAGAGATCCTCAGAACCCCGTCCAAAAGGCAATATCGTACAACGTTTCAACAAATTCGCGACAAAAAAGAAAAGGCAGGCCAAAACACTCCTGGTACAAGCAAATGCAACAACAGCAGCATTTGGTTGGCCTCAGACATGGAACAATCCAAAACCGGGAGGCTTGCCGACGCTTTCTGAGGTCAACGCGGCGTACCCCACAGGCGGATCACTAGTGTGAAGCAGAAAAGTGGGAGAGTTGTGATCGCTTCAAGATCACTACTCGTAACGCCAGAAATGAAAAGAAGAAGAAGAAGATCAAAAGCTGTTGGTTGCGAGGAGTACTCAGGTAGACTGAACGTAAGTCTTTCACTTCATCTTCCAAACTTTTGTAGTGTGTTCCAACCGGAAGTTCTGGCGATCAAAGAGGTCCTATCTTGCCTAAAAGAGAACTTGTTATCCTCAGTGAATATCCCAATCTTCTCAGACAACCAATCAGCCCTCAAGTCATTCAGTGCTGCTTCCATGAACTATGTAACCGCCCTCAATCGTCGACTAGCTCTCATGGAGATGCCTGAACAGTTGAACATACACCTTCTTCTTTTTGAGCTGGGACACAGATATATTCTACGAAACTGGAAAGCACATGAACTCGTCAATGGGAATGGAACCGGGAAACCAATCCCAGCCAGAAGGCTGAACATTGGTATAGCAATCGCAATGGAAAGAACAAACAGCAGGTGGAGAAACACCAGAGGGGCTGAATTGCAACATCAGTGATCGAGTGAGTGAGTGAGTGGTATTTGTCTTTCAAAATTCGCCTAAACAACTTAATTTAAGTCGGCTATAGGTTCAAATTCCGCTCGATTACTCATTAGAAAATGTCGAATTATGTTGCTAGATTGCTCGATAGCGCGAGTGGTAATATCATACGCACATGATTCAGTCACGTAGGTATCACTCGATTACGTTTGCGGTAATTTGGCCCAATATCTGGCCAAAACTGTAACTGAAACGCAAAAGGCACTTGCTATCCATAAGCAGATGACATATATTGGGTGCGTAATCGGTGTTTTTACCGGACATTGTCTCATAAGCAGACACGCCACAAAACTCGGCTCTCTATCAAACGACTTTTTCAGAAGCTGTTAAGACGAGAAAGAAGAGACAAGTGTCCTGCCCTCTCCCTCAAACAAGAACTAAATCCAGATTCTGTAACTTTTCAAACGATTACCGTTCAATCGTCTATCGTAGATTGCGTTGTCAAAAGATTGTTTCATATAATCTTGCTTTCAGTGGTTGGTGGAAATCTATTTTACTATCATCTTACAAATTTTGGAAACTTTTTCAGGGTCTTAAACACGATTCAATTCAGACGATAGTCGTCTAAAACGTTACAGAATCCGGCCCCAGGAGAATAGTTCTTCGATCTTCGAAGCGATGTGATGAACATTGATACCCTTAACCCCTTCCCCTTTCTTAAAAGCTTTAAATGGTTATGTGTGGTATTGTGGTACTCCCTTAAACATTTGGTATGGATATCACAACGGACATAATATTGGTCTAAGTGTGTCAGTTGGTTTGCTCACAGCCACTTGTACAGACCTGAGGGGCGTTCTTGGAAAAGTATGAAATCAGGAGACTCGATGTGTCTTGGATAGAAGCTTTATTGATAAGATAAAGAAAGCTAGCTTATAGTTGAAAACAAAAGAAACGATAAGATAGGATAAGCTAGTTTAAAATGGGAAAATGTACAAGGGAAAGGGAGATACCAGAAGCTGTGACAACTATCGTTCGATCAAGTTGATGTCCCACACTATGAAGATCGTTGAGCGGCTTTTGGATAGCCGACTGCGGAAAATCATAAGGCTGTCTGATGACCAATGCGGGTTTGTCGCGGGTAAGTCAACTACAGACGCAATCCAAAGTATAAGGATCATTATGGAAAAACACCGAGATGCCTTAGAGGATTTGCATATTGTGTTGGTTGACTTCGAAAAAGCATTCGATCGAAAACCACGAGATCTGATATGGGTGGCCCTCAGACACCGAGGAGTTCCTGAAGCCTATGTGCGAATAATTATGGACATGTACGAGGGAGCAGTTACAAAAGTGAGACGCCCAGCTGGAGTCACCGAAGAATTCCAAATAACAGTAGGTGTACATCAGGGAAGTGTCTTGAGTCCACTGCTCTTTATTGCTGTTCTGAATTATTTGCTCGAAGGAAAAGTAACGGACAATAAAGTACAACAATTATTCTTTGCTGACGATGGAGCCATCATAAGCGAGGATCCTACATCCCTGCAACGAGCACTTGCCGTTTGGATTGATGTTCTGGAAGGAAATGGGTACCGTATTAGCGCTAAAAAGACAGAATACCTGTGCTGCCCTTTTTCTGATCCAGACAAGCCTATTCCAGACATTTATTTGAATGGAAATGTGCTTCCCAAGTGTGAAAAGTTTAAATATCTGAGATCTATGATCAATAGTGAAGCAACTTGTGATGACGACATCAATCATCGAGTAAGCGTAGGGTGGATGAAGTGGCGAGAAAAATCCGCTATCTTCTGTGATGGAAAAATGCCCCCTAAGCTGAAGGGAAGACTCTACACAGCAGTTGTCCGTCCAGCTCTGACATACGGTTTACAATGTTGGCCAATGTACAAAAAGTATGAGAGCAAATAGTGCAGTCAATGAAGCATTTTAGGTCCGAATTTTTTTACTGTGAACCGATTTGCATGAAATTTTGGAATTATACTCATCTTACCCTTAAATTCAAAAGTGATAATGATTTGCACACCGCCACCACCCTGGGGGTGGTTGCCACCCCTTCTCGGGGGTGAATTTTTTTTTTTTTGAAATAACCTCGGATATCGATAGAAGGCCTAATTTTAAGCAAAAAAACAAATATAAAGTTTTTTGTTAAGTCCAATACTTTTCGAGTTATTGGCAATTGAAAATTCGCAATTTGTTCACGTTTTTCATCTATTTATTGCAAATATCTCCAAAACTATACGTTTTATCGAAAATTTTATAATGAACAAAATTGTAGCAGGTAAAACAATGAACAATTTGGTTTTTTATAAAGTATTCTAAGAACAAATTAAGCTATATATAAAAGATCAAAACCATTTTATTTTGTCTGAAATTTAATGGTTGTAGTCAATGCCATTTAGCGGCGAGCAGATGCATTTTATGCAATCTAATACAAGAGGATGTTTTGTAGTGCTTGAAATAAGCTTTAAAATGAGCACTATTAAAAGTCTTGCGCGTAAAATAAGTGAGCTGTAGTGCAAATAAAGGGAGCATCTAATGTTTTTTTCTTTTAAATCAATGGCTTTCATAAGTGCCATTTCCACCAAAATAAAATTTATCGTATTCCGCCTAAAATTAAGTTTGTTATGAAGAGTTTGATAGATAGTATCAGTTTGGCTGCTTTTGGACACATATTTTTCAAAAAAGTCACGATTAAAAAAAAACAACAAATTTTCAAATTTTTAAAAACCCCACTTTTTTCATAATATCTCAAAAATAACGACAGATACGTATTATAAATAAGGATAAAAAATTTTGGTATTTTTTTGACAAACAATTTGGTCTTTTAGTTTTTTCTGTCAAACAAAAATTTACGGAGATATGATTGTTTAAAGAACGCGTGGCAGCGCAATCACAGCCTCTCTTAAGTCCTTTAACCCTTCACCGTTTTAGCAAAAAGTTGTTTACTATATATTGCAATCAAGGATGTTTTAGCTCTCTTAATTACCTTTACAATGGTTTCTTACAAATTGTGATATCATAAAAATTGAAAGTGTTATGGTCCAAAAACTCATTGATTTAAAAGAAAAAAACATTAGATGCTCTCCTTATTTGCACTACAGCTCACTTATTTTACGTGCAAAAGACTTTTAATAGTGCTCATTTTAAAGCTTATTTCAAGCACTAGAAAACATCTTCTTGTATTAGAATGCATAAAATGCATCTGCTCGCCGCTAAATGGCATTGACTACAACCACTAAATTTCAGACAAAATAAAAAATGGTTTTGATCTTTTGTATCTAGCTTAATATTGTTAGAATACTTTATAAAAAACCAAATTGTTCATTGTTTTACCTGCTACAATTTTGTTCATTATAAAATTTTCGATAAAACGTATAGTTTTGGAGATATTTGCAATAAATAGATGAAAAACGTGAACAAATTGCGAATTTTCAATTGCCAATAACTCGAAAAGTATTGGACTTAACAAAAAACTTTATATTTGTTTTTTTGCTTAAAATTAGGCCTTCTATCGATATCCGAGGTTATTTCAAAAAAAAAAATTCACCCCCGAGAAGGGGTGGCAACCACCCCCAGGGTGGTGGCGGTGTGCAAATCATTATCACTTTTGAATTTAAGGGTAAGATGAGCCTAATTCCAAAATTTCATGCAAATCGGTTCACAGTAAAAAAATTCGGAGGTTGGGCCCTATTTTTCGCTTCATTGACTTCACTAAAATTGACGGCAGCCGAAATGAAGATGCTTCGGATGACAGCAGGAGTAACAAAGCTTGATCGAATTAGAAGTACTAAGATCCGTGGAAGCCTTCATGTCAAAAGTACCATCTTGGACAAAATTCAGCACGACCGGCTCAGTTGGTATTGTCATGTTCAAAGGAGAGATCCGCAGAACCCCGTCCAAAAGGCAATATCGTACTACGTTTCAACAAATTCGCGACGAAAAAGAAAAGGCAGGCCAAAACACTCCTGGTACAAGCAAATGCAAAAACAGCAGCATTTGGTTGGCCTCAGACATGGAACAATCCAAAACCGGGAGGCTTACCGACGGCGACGCTTTCTGAGGTCAACGCGGCGTACCCCACAGGCGGATCACTAGTGTGAAGCAGAAAAGTGGGAGAGTTGTGATCGCTTCAAGATCACTACTCGTAACGCCGGAAATGAAAAGAAGAAGAAGAAAAGTAATGAACCAAGAAGTTTTTTAAATGATTTTAAAGTGGTTATTATGCCATTGAAGCTTTTTCTCCACCATCCGCAGTTTGGCATTCTCAAATGGCGAGATGAGACTGAATGTTTTTGCCAACCAATCTCTACTAAGTGCATCTGGGCACTTCATTGTGACCCATCCTGGTTTATGCGAGCAGCCCAGCAGTCTTATCTGCGGACCTTCCTCAGTGATCTTATGCAGCTCCATGAAAATGCCGTTTCCCACTGCTGTAATTTGCACATTTTCGAGGTGACTAGTAGGGTAATCTGCGGAGATTATACCAACTGTAATCATTCGTGCAACCTCATTGAACAGTTCGGTTCGGGAACCTTGTGGCTGGACCGTCTTCTCTTGTTGGAAGGGTCTGAAGTATCTTTTGAAGGACTTGAGACTACTTTCTCTAACGCTGTATCGTATGGAAATTTTTCCGTTAGCAGTCTTTTCTTCTTTTTTCTTCTTTTTTAAGATATGAATCAGACGCCTCCGCTTGATGTAAAGCTTTTTGAGCTCTCTAGTGTCTTTTCTGTATCATCTTCGAGAGCTTCACAGCTGCCATAGAATTCCACTGTCTGGACTGAGCTTTGATATCGAACAAATCTGTTCGGTAGGATGTCACCATTGCAGGTCGGCCTGTCCGTCCGGTTATAAACACAAGTTGAGTCCGCCGGCATAGCTCGTTTGTTCTCAGATTGAACTACTTGAACCCTCCCACCACGGCAAGGTGAACGATAGTCGAGAGAGATGGTCATTATATCTAACAAAATAATATTGTGTTTGACATGAACCAACGAATGCAGTGTACTTACAAATTTATACATGAATATAATCGCAATGCCTTGAGTTTGATGTGAATTGGAATAAGAATTCAACTTTCTATGACTTGCTTGCTTAAACTTTTGACACTCTATGAATGGAAACACCTTATATCTCCAACGAGCTAGCGAATGAATGTGTGTGTTAAAAAATCAGTCATATCATCACTTTTTAGTTCATATTGAATGATGCTGTATGTATCCTACAATAAAAGTATTAAGATCGAAGTTTTTTTAATTTTTTTTCTGATCCAGAGAGGATTTGATTTTCATCACGCAAAAAGTGGCTATGTGATGCTTTTTAGATGGCTGCCTACAAATGAATTAGCTAACATTCCAGTCTTCGCTCACACTCTAGTTGGAGTTGGTGGATTGGTTGTGAATGATAAAAACGAAGTGCTCACTGTAAGTGAACGGTATGCCTTGATCCCAAATAGCTGGAAACTGCCTGGTGGTTATGTTGAACCAAGTAAGTAAAGAACCCTACCCTAGAAAAAAACCTATTTTCAACGAATTTATTTTTATTTTCAGAGGAAGATTTGGTTGATGCAGCTATTCGAGAGGTTCGTGAAGAAACAGGTGTGGAAACAACATTCGACACAGTAGTTGCCCTCCGTCAGTCACACGGTAGCGGTTTCGGTTGTTCCGATATGTACTTTGTGATAGCATTGAAGCCTACTACATCCGAATTAGTAGCTTGCCCTCGTGAAATAAGCAAAGTTAAATGGATGCCTGTTAGCGAATATTTACAGCATCCGAATGTTCATGAAACAAACAGGCAATTTGTGCGAACATATTTACACTACAAAGACTCGGGAATAAAATTCAACTGCGTGGAGGCAACACATCAAGTTTTGAATCGTAAATACTGCCTCTATTTAGTTGAGAAAGAAGCTCAAGAACAATAAAGTTCAATAATTAAATGATATTTGAATGCATAGACGGCAGTTGGGATTTTTTTTTGTGGTTTTTACATGTTAATTATGAGAAATTGTTGTTACCTAATCCAAATAAATAAAAGTATATATTTTTATAAAAGAAAACTTGTATCTCCTTTTATAGGATAACTGCTCGAGATCACGGTGGAACTGTTGTAATCGCAACATCGCTATGTTAATAACGAACTTTTAAAAAGTAATACAAAATCATTCAATTTCCAATTAGTGGGACCTTTTCTATAAAAATTATCCAAGTGGTTTTGACAATATTCGCGTTCTCCTACCTTGCGACCACCGGCCGTCAGTTTTGAGAACGACAATCAAGAAATTGAGCGATCAATATATCCGCATCCGCATTTTCAGTTGCTTACTTGTTATCCGAGTTATCCGGGAATTGTGAAAAATGTGGTACCCTGTGTAATAAGCTTTGAGCTAACATGTCGAGCATTAGTCTAATGCCAAGTTGATGGTGAGATTACAGAAATTTCACAGGAAAACCAGAAGTCTCTGGAATAGGTCTATCAAAACCAAAAAAGAGAACGACTGGAACCTGAACCGATCAAAACTGAAGGACTTCAAAAGCTTAATTCGAAGATGAAAGAATGTCTCTTATAAAAAATTTTTTGAACGCATCGAAACATTCAGTAAAACCAGCAAACTTGTGAAAGAAGCAAGATAAACAGACTGGAAACACTCAAGAAATCAAACGGTTTCAATACTTAATCGTAATTAGAAACACTCAGTCTTATGCTGGAAACTCATTTGTCAGACAACCAGTTATCAATCGGCGCGCAAAAATCTTTTAATTCAGAATTAGGTGAAGCTAATAAAAAAACTCCACGCAGCTGGTACATGTCAACGTCGTTGCTTCCGAGACGCCATCAACTATGCTGCAGCATCGTTCGACAGCTTCAAGTCACCTGGCACTTTCGGTGTTTACCCAGCTATGTCGCAGTAAAGTATAAATCTGTTGTTACCTACTTTGGAAAATATATCTTCTGCCAGGCTAGCCTTAGCGTACATTCCAACCCCTTGGCAGAGTGTTCGAGTCACGTTCAAACCAAAAATTGGCAAGCAAGACTCCTCATTTGCCGAGAGCTTTAGACCAATCGGGCTAACCTCCTTCCTGCCTTAAACGCTGAAAAGAATGGTTGAGATTTTCATTCGCAAATACTCTCTCCCTAAACAAGTATAAATATAAGCTTTCGATCAGATAAGAAGCGTTGCAGAGGCGGAGGAGTAGCAATTTATGTTAAAGAGGGTATACAGTGTAAGCTTAAGGGTTCTTCAGATGGATTCGGTGAAATTGAATTTATCTTTGTTGAAATACACAGTGAAACTGAAAAGCTCCTTCTCGGTACTATATACAGACCATCCAATAATATATGCATTCTACCACTACTGAATACTATTGGACAAATATCTGCTTCATATCCGAACACAATCCTATGTGGAGATTTCAACTGCAATTTGTTGGAAGAAAATACTTTCATTGATGAGTTTATTGGTCTTAATTTTCATATCGTTAACTCTTCAATCCCTACACATTTCTCTGCCCTCGAACCCACATTGCTTGATTTATTTCTTGTTAGTTCCAAAAGCAAAGTGATTTTCTATGACCAGCTGTCAGCCCCAGTTTTTTTCCAAACATGACTTTATTTTCATGATATTCGATTTTCATGTAAATATTTCAATTGATACCTATGTATATAGGGATTTCAAGAATATTAACTATATCGCTCCTCAATCTGACGTAATATCATATAATTGGAATGATATTCTTTTAAAAACTACTTCTTCTGAACAGATAGATCTACTTAATAGCAAGATACTTAAACTTTTCGATAGGTACGTCAAGTTAAAAAGTAAAATCAACTGTCACAAAAGTAAACCTTGGTTTACTAGAGAAGTCAAATCACTAATACAGCAACGAGATTTCGCCTTCAAACGATGGAAAACCTTTCGAATTGATAGTTTTCATCAAAACTTCCGCTCTCTACGAAATAGAACGGTTTTGGCTATTCGAAACGCAAAAGCTGCCCTTTACTCTAGTCGTTTTCAAAGCTCCCAGAACAGTAAACAAACCTGGCAATATTTGAAGCAAATGGGCATTGGTAAGCCCCTCAATATTTCAAGTGATAACTTAGATACTAATGTACTGAATCAAAAATTTGTGTCGAATTCAACTTTGTATAACAATCTCAGTTACGTCTCACCCAGGAGAAATTGCATCAAATACAAATTCTTTTAGCTTCTCAACAATTTTTTCTGAAGATTTGGTTGAAGCTATACTCTGTATAAAGTCAAATGCTATGGGTTTTTATGAAATTCATCCTTCGTTTCTAAAACTCCTTCTTCCTGTCTTGTTACCATACATAACTCACATTTTCAAATTATTTATACTAGCGAGTTTCCGAAACAATGGAAAATGGCAAAAATTGTACCTGTGCCTAAAAATTCAAAATGTGATGAGTTCAGGCCTATTTCCATATTATCATTTTTATCAAAAGCTTTCGAAAAAATTATTCAAAAACAAGTAGGTACTTAGTTTCTTTGACAGCGAAAATTTATTCACACCAAAAAAATCTGGTTTCAGAAAGAATAATAGCTGCATAACAGCCTTAATCAAAGTTACAGAGGATATCAGGAAAAATATTGACTATGAAAATGTTACATTCTTAGTCCTATTAGATTTTTCAAAGGCTTTTGATTTGGTTAACCATTCTATTCTTTGTGAAAAGCTCTATTATCTTTATGGGTTTTCTATCGATGCAGTTAGTCTAATTTTCTCTTATTTAGCAGAACGCACACAGGTGGTTGAGTTTAAAAGGCAGCTCTCCGATTTTCTTCCAAATCCTAGTGGAGTCCCGCAAGGATCCATCTTTGGTCCATTACTATTCTCCATATATGTAAATGAGCTTCCTACGATTGTGAAGAACTGTTCAATTCATTTATATGCTGATGATGTCCAACTATACGTAAGCCGTCCATTGGGGTTGATTGAGCACACTGCCTCATGTATAAATGAAGATCTACTTGAAATCGCGAACTGGTCAAACAAAAATGGTTTAATACTCAACCCAAAAAAATCTAAATGTATTGTAATTTCAAAAAATAAGACAGATCTTTCATATTTCCCTCCTGTTGTGTTGAATAGTGTTCCAATTGAATATATACAATCTGCGAAAAATTTGGGTGTAATTTTTAACCGAAATCTGACTTGGACTAACCATGTAAACTCTGTTGTTGGGAAAACTTATGGTGTTCTACGCACACTTTGGACCACGCAATATTTCACTCCACCGAAAATCCGTGCTTTACTTGTAAAAACACTTATTATACCCATAATGACCTACGGTTGTGAAGAGAAAATGTGAAGAGAAATGAAGATGCTTCGGATGACAGCAGGAGTAACAAAGCTTGATCGAATTAGAAGTACTAAGATCCGTGAAAGCCTTCATGTCAAAAGTACCATCTTGGACAAAATTCAGCACGACCGGCTCAGTTGGTATTGTCATGTTCAAAGGAGAGATCCGCAGAACCCCGTCCAAAAGGCAATATCGTACAACGTTTCAACAAATTCGCGACAAAAAAGAAAAGGCAGGCCAAAACACTCCTGGTACAAGCAAATGCAACAACAGCAGCATTTGGTTGGCCTCAGACATGGAACAATCCAAAACCGGGAGGCTTGCCGACGCTTTCTGAGGTCAACGCGGCGTACCCCACAGGCGGATCACTAGTGTGAAGCAGAAAAGTGGGAGAGTTGTGATCGCTTCAAGATCACTACTCGTAACGCCAGAAATGAAAAGAAGAAGAAGAAGATCAAAAGCTGTTGGTTGCGAGGAGTACTCAGGTAGACTGAACGTAAGTCTTTCACTTCATCTTCCAAACTTTTGTAGTGTGTTCCAACCGGAAGTTCTGGCGATCAAAGAGGTCCTATCTTGCCTAAAAGAGAACTTGTTATCCTCAGTGAATATCCCAATCTTCTCAGACAACCAATCAGCCCTCAAGTCATTCAGTGCTGCTTCCATGAACTATGTAACCGCCCTCAATCGTCGACTAGCTCTCATGGAGATGCCTGAACAGTTGAACATACACCTTCTTCTTTTTGAGCTGGGACACAGATATATTCTACGAAACTGGAAAGCACATGAACTCGTCAATGGGAATGGAACCGGGAAACCAATCCCAGCCAGAAGGCTGAACATTGGTATAGCAATCGCAATGGAAAGAACAAACAGCAGGTGGAGAAACACCAGAGGGGCTGAATTGCAACATCAGTGATCGAGTGAGTGAGTGAGTGGTATTTGTCTTTCAAAATTCGCCTAAACAACTTAATTTAAGTCGGCTATAGGTTCAAATTCCGCTCGATTACTCATTAGAAAATGTCGAATTATGTTGCTAGATTGCTCGATAGCGCGAGTGGTAATATCATACGCACATGATTCAGTCACGTAGGTATCACTCGATTACGTTTGCGGTAATTTGGCCCAATATCTGGCCAAAACTGTAACTGAAACGCAAAAGGCACTTGCTATCCATAAGCAGATGACATATATTGGGTGCGTAATCGGTGTTTTTACCGGACATTGTCTCATAAGCAGACACGCCACAAAACTCGGCTCTCTATCAAACGACTTTTTCAGAAGCTGTTAAGACGAGAAAGAAGAGACAAGTGTCCTGCCCTCTCCCTCAAACAAGAACTAAATCCAGATTCTGTAACTTTTCAAACGATTACCGTTCAATCGTCTATCGTAGATTGCGTTGTCAAAAGATTGTTTCATATAATCTTGCTTTCAGTGGTTGGTGGAAATCTATTTTACTATCATCTTACAAATTTTGGAAACTTTTTCAGGGTCTTAAACACGATTCAATTCAGACGATAGTCGTCTAAAACGTTACAGAATCCGGCCCCAGGAGAATAGTTCTTCGATCTTCGAAGCGATGTGATGAACATTGATACCCTTAACCCCTTCCCCTTTCTTAAAAGCTTTAAATGGTTATGTGTGGTATTGTGGTACTCCCTTAAACATTTGGTATGGATATCACAACGGACATAATATTGGTCTAAGTGTGTCAGTTGGTTTGCTCACAGCCACTTGTACAGACCTGAGGGGCGTTCTTGGAAAAGTATGAAATCAGGAGACTCGATGTGTCTTGGATAGAAGCTTTATTGATAAGATAAAGAAAGCTAGCTTATAGTTGAAAACAAAAGAAACGATAAGATAGGATAAGCTAGTTTAAAATGGGAAAATGTACAAGGGAAAGGGAGATACCAGAAGCTGTGACAACTATCGTTCGATCAAGTTGATGTCCCACACTATGAAGATCGTTGAGCGGCTTTTGGATAGCCGACTGCGGAAAATCATAAGGCTGTCTGATGACCAATGCGGGTTTGTCGCGGGTAAGTCAACTACAGACGCAATCCAAAGTATAAGGATCATTATGGAAAAACACCGAGATGCCTTAGGGCCGTTTTCTTCACTAAAAGTTGAAGTCAACTGGAGGATTTTTATTCTCAACTTGTGATTTTGTTTTTCTTCACTCAAATATGACAGCTTCAACTTTCGATTTTCAACTCTCGAGTTGATCAACTTCCGATTTTCTCAACTTCTGAAAAAAGCAGAAGTTGAATGAGTAAACTTGAGAGTTGTCTGTGAAATTTAATTTTGTACTACATTTTGTTGCTTCTGTCTGTTATTTTGGATATGCATATGTAAATAAAAATATTTTTAAATTAAAAAATTATTATTTTGAGAGTCATCCATCGTCTGACAATATAAAACGTGTTCACGAGTCTGGCTTGAAAAATGGGTCCCGAATTCAATGTTATTTTCAGTCAATTTTAGACCAAGAACAAACAAGACAAAACTAAAAACCAAACATATTCAATATACATAAATGTATCTATGTCCATTATGTACATAAATTGATTTTTACTATCTAATATTTTTGTTACAAAACCAAATTTTTAAATTAAAAAAAAGACTTCTTTGCAGCAGCTGTTGGGAATGGGTATTGTGGTTGCTCTCTTAGCATGTCCATGTTTTTATTTTTATTTTTTTTTTTTTCGAAATAAACAGAAGTCAACTACCGGAACTTTAATTTTCAAAGCAATCGAGCAATCAAAATTCAAATCAAAAGTTGAAAAATTTCAACTTTTGATTTGAATTTCGGTACATATAAATAGGTGTGTTTCTTTACTGAAAATTCACACGAAATGCACCGAAAGTCGGTGAAAGTCAGTCAAATGTCGTTCCAGGGGCTAGATTCCGCAAGAGTGAGCATAAAAAACTCACACTCACGGCCCTCTGAAAACTCACGCTCTGAAAGACCGTGAACAAATTTGAAAGATAGTGTACACGTCTTCTGTCAAAAAAACTCCACTTCACCCTTGCGGAATCCAAATTAGAGTGTGTGCACAATTTTTCGTGTACACATTTAAAATTCACTCTTTGCGGAATCTAGCCCCAGCACAGCGATTTTTCGCAGCAGTGCACAAAAGAGAGTGCTCACGAGAGAGTAAAAAATTTCCCCACCCTGCGAATTTCTGCCACCAAAATTTCTGTGGGCAGGAATCGTGCACAGCCAAAACAAATACAACAACTGTCAAACAGACGTTTTTCCAAGCGTTGCTGCGAATGTTTGTTCAAGACCGTTTCTTTACTTTTGAGACAATTACGCTCTTTCAGAGAGTTTGTGAGAGAGTTTTACCCCCACTCCTTAAAATTTGACAGATTGTGAATTTCTGTCCACAAAGTAAAGAAACAGACCTAATATGTATCTGTCAAAAATATCCCAGGGAAATTTGTTAAAACACAAGTAGGCTGACCTTTGAATTTCAACTCTAGAGTTGAGATTTAAAAAGTGAAGAAAAACAAATTTCAACTTGTCACTCAACTCTCAAGTTTGCCTCAACTCTAGAGTTGGCCAACTTGAGAGTTTGCTTCAAGTTGAACAATAGTGAAGAAAACGGCCCTTAGAGGATTTGCATATTGTGTTGGTTGACTTCGAAAAAGCATTCGATCGAAAACCACGAGATCTGATATGGGTGGCCCTCAGACACCGAGGAGTTCCTGAAGCCTATGTGCGAATAATTATGGACATGTACGAGGGAGCAGTTACAAAAGTGAGACGCCCAGCTGGAGTCACCGAAGAATTCCAAATAACAGTAGGTGTACATCAGGGAAGTGTCTTGAGTCCACTGCTCTTTATTGCTGTTCTGAATTATTTGCTCGAAGGAAAAGTAACGGACAATAAAGTACAACAATTATTCTTTGCTGACGATGGAGCCATCATAAGCGAGGATCCTACATCCCTGCAACGAGCACTTGCCGTTTGGATTGATGTTCTGGAAGGAAATGGGTACCGTATTAGCGCTAAAAAGACAGAATACCTGTGCTGCCCTTTTTCTGATCCAGACAAGCCTATTCCAGACATTTATTTGAATGGAAATGTGCTTCCCAAGTGTGAAAAGTTTAAATATCTGAGATCTATGATCAATAGTGAAGCAACTTGTGATGACGACATCAATCATCGAGTAAGCGTAGGGTGGATGAAGTGGCGAGAAAAATCCGCTATCTTCTGTGATGGAAAAATGCCCCCTAAGCTGAAGGGAAGACTCTACACAGCAGTTGTCCGTCCAGCTCTGACATACGGTTCACAATGTTGGACAATGTACAAAAAGGATGAGAGCAAATTGACGGCAGCCGAAATGAAGATGCTTCGGATGACAGCAGGAGTAACAAAGCTTGATCGAATTAGAAGTACTAAGATCCGTGGAAGCCTTCATGTCAAAAGTACCATCTTGGACAAAATCCAGCACGACCGGCTCAGTTGGTATTGTCATGTTCAAAGGAGAGATCCTCAGAACCCCGTCCAAAAGGCAATATCGTACAACGTTTCAACAAATTCGCGACAAAAAAGAAAAGGCAGGCCAAAACACTCCTGGTACAAGCAAATGCAACAACAGCAGCATTTGGTTGGCCTCAGACATGGAACAATCCAAAACCGGGAGGCTTGCCGACGCTTTCTGAGGTCAACGCGGCGTACCCCACAGGCGGATCACTAGTGTGAAGCAGAAAAGTGGGAGAGTTGTGATTGCTTCAAGATCACTACTCGTAACGCCGGAAATGAAAAGAAGAAGAAGAATGACCTACGGTTGTGAAATCTACTGTGACCTCGATCAAGAAAGTAAAAGAAAACTAACTGTTGCATTCAACTCGGCAGTAAGATACGTTTATGGATTGAGGCGCTTTGACAGAATCTCACAATATTCATCAAAACTTTTGGGAATGTCGTTTGAAAACCTATTGAAATTTCGAACGTTAACCTTATTTTCGAGTATACTATTATCTCATCAGCCAGTTGAACTTTTTAAAGAAATACAATTTTTGAATACTAACAGATCGTGTCTCTTATTGATCCCCCGCTTAAACAACCTTACTTCCGAACGTCAGTTTTTTGTGAATTCAACGCGTTTATTGAAATTAATTAAAAACACAGGTAGCACAGCACAAATTAAAACCCAACTTAAAATTCACTTTAGTCATGTTTAGACATTCTCTTCAAATATATGAAAAATATTATGTACGTTCAAAATAATGTAAATTTATCAAATTTAGTAGCAAATGTACAATTTTACCTTACACTATAAATAAGATATCATATCATACAGTGTAAGCCGAACATAAAATTAAATAAATAAAAAATAAATAAAACATCCTCTGTCTCAGATGCAACAAGCTTACACTTTAACATCTTATTGGCAGTATTGAAAGTGCTTTGGACAAGCAAGATCTTGCAGTGGGAATTTTTTATCAACATAGAGGGTACTTTTTGTCAATGCCAGCTTTGCAACGCTGCCAGGGAACATGGTGTGGACTAAATCAATGCTACAAGCTGTTTGTCCCAGAGCACAGAATTTTTTGCCAGGACTAGATCCAAAACGCACAAGACATTTGTTATCCATAGCCAGATTGTCATAATAGTCATCACCGGACATTGTCTGATAGAAAGACACGCCATAAGACTTGGCGTTTCCTCTAATGATTTCTGCAGAAGTTGCTTAGATTAGGAGGAGGAGGAGACAATCCCACACCTCCTCTGCTCATGTCCTGCACTCTCCTTTAAAAGAAAACGGCACCTAGGAAAATATTTTCCTGATGATCCAAGCGATCTGGTGAACACAGATCCCCTGCATCTGCTTCAATTTGTTAAAAGCTCCAAATGGTTTTGTTAAGCGAGGTACTCCCTCGCACAATTTTTATGGTATCACAATGGACCTAATATTGGTCTAAGTGTGTCAGTTGTATTCCTGACAGCCATTTTAACCTAACCTAACGGGCTACAGGAAGACTAAATTCTTCGAGTCATGACATAGCTGAAACGAGATCGGTAATGATTAATGAACTTCCAAGGTTTCAAGGATCTCAGACAGCTTTCTCAGCACCTTAATAAGCGCTTGGTCTATCTGGCTGTCTGGGTCCTCATTGAGGGCTTCAGTTTACGATTGGATCTGTCAAGGAAACAATCGTAGATGGTATGCCTCCTTCGAGTGCAGACATGCTAAACGTTAATCAGTATCAAAAAAGACTTGTTATCTTTGCTTCGAGGCACATCTGTTTTGACAGGCATTTAAACGTGTGAGGCTCAAGAGGCACCACATTGGTGAAGCCCGTGAAAAGATGACAACACTTTAAAACTAATACTTACGTAGTATAAAATAAAGTCGCTTTACGCTGTCTGTCTGTATACTTAAATCTCTAAAACTACGCAACGGATTTTGTTGGGGCTTTTTCTTTGATAGGTAGACTGATCCAAGAGAAAGGTTTATATGTATATCTATTTCATCCCCATACTCCCTCGGGAACATACACGAAACTTGGAAATTTCTTGACCGATTTCAAAATTGTTTTACCGTTAAAATTCTATAATTTGAAAGTAACAAAGACTGTATTAAATTTTTTTTATTGTCTCAAAACTTAGTTGTCTTCGAATTTAGAGGACTCATTTCACACCCATATTCTCACGGTAATTGGAACGGGAAACTTAAAACTTTTAGACGACCTAAAGCTTAGCCCAGCGGGTATTCCTGATAATTTTTTTTTTTTTGGCAATTTTGTGTCAACAATACTTTTGGATAAGGTAGACCCGAACAGTTTAGTATAAACATCTCGCCAAAATTCTTTGTGAACTGTCGATTTCATTTAATCAATGTTTTTGTTTGCACATTTAAAATCTACAAAAAATAAAATATCGATAGCGAAATCAATAAAACAAACAAAATCACCTGCTGATCTTAACTTGGCAAGAAGCAATACAAAAAACATAAAATTCGAGGTATTCCCCCGGCACAATCTATACTTAAATTTATTTCGCAGCCTTATGTCGTAAGACGGGTACTTTTTTTGAATATATTTTTCTGTCAACAATGCAAACTGCTGCAAGTATAAAAGCAATCAATCACACTCAAAAAGCATCAGTTAACTTTGAAAAGTGATAATTACTGTGTCATTGCGAGATGTCTTCTAAACTGTTGATAGCTAGCTTGTTGTTAGTTGCCTTGGGAAGCGCACTTGCCCAGATAAGAACTTTGGAATATCGTCCGGGAAGGGATTCATACAAAGTGAGGACTCTGGAATATCGTCCAGATCGTGATCGTGGAAGGGTTATTCCAGTTCGTACTGCACGTCAAGCTCCAGAAAATCTGGATAGGTCGAACACCAGAACCAATGAATATCATCCCGATTCGCCAAAACAACCACAACCATCTTATCCTGTATATCGCACCGATAAAATTGATCAGGAACGAAGCTATCGTTTTAGACGTGAGTCGCCCCAAAACTTGGACAAATCAAACACTCGCACCAATGAATATCATCCAGATTCTCCCAAACAACCACAACCATCGCAACCAGTGTACCGCACTGACAAAATTGATGAAGGAAGGACTTATCACTTCTAGTTCGAATGATTTCAAAGTGTTTTTTTTTTAATGGCGCTGAAAAGCAAATAAATTTTTGTTGAGCAAAGTATTTTTTTTTTTTGTTTTATATTCTGCTTGAGTATCATTTGTAAGCTATGAGTACACATGTAATGAGGTTGAAGGGCTTTTAGGAGCAATTTCTCAGTCGAAAGCAACTCATAAGAAACAAGAACCAAACTAATGTATTTTAGGTTTCCGTAATATTTCATTTTACAATAAAAAAAAACATTAAAGTGTTTAAGTTTTTTTTTTTTTTGAAACAAACTGTTTTGAAACGCAGGGGTTATCTTTTTAATAAAGAAATTGCGATATGTACCTCCCTCAATTTTAAAGACGATTATTTGTTTTTAATAGAGCTATATGTATTCACGGCATGGTCCTAAGTATGTCTCAAATAATAAAGATGAAAAGACTGTAATCGAAAGGGAATACAGAAGCTGCAAGCAAAAAAATGAAAAAGAAATCAAATTCTCTGAAGAGTTTTTTGGAGACAAAAATAATAAAGCTATCTGATAACCAATGAAGTTTGTGGGGGGGGGGGGGGGGGGGGGGTGAGTCAACAACAGATGCAATCCGAAGTATAAGGACAATGTAAAAATATCGTGATTCCTTAGAAGGCTTGCATGTTGTGCAACTGGACTTCGAAAATCGCACTAACTTATATGGGTGACCCTCAGACAACGAGACTTCCATAGGCATATATGTACGGATGATTGAGAAGTTATGTATGAAGGAGCAATGACGGAGTCAAAACGACCAGCTGTAGTCACTGAAGCTTTTAAAGCACAGTAGTTGTACACCAAGGTATCGTCTTGAGTCCTCTACACTTTATAACAGTCTTTGACTACCTTCTGGAAGATATAACACGAAATTACACGAAAACAGACACTCATTTAAATGAAAATGGGCTTTTAAAGTGTGAATAGTTTAAATATCTGGGATCAATGATCAATTGTGAAGCAACTTGTGATGAGGAAGTCAATTGAGCGTAGGAGGTAGGATAGATGAAGTAACGAAAAACTCCGCCGAAATACTCGACCATTCATTTGGAATTCGTTTTTATTCAACTTATCTTCAACACCTTCTTTGCTCATGCCCTGCACTACTTCATAGGAGGAAAACTCATCTCGGTGAATTCTTCTTCGATGATACTAGCGACCTAGCTTACATAGACCCTAAAAGTCTTTCAAAATACATTAAAAGTTCCACGTGGTTCGACTAGCAGGTGATTAACCGGCTAGTCCCGTAATGGAAGATTAATAAGTGATCAACTCGTTAATCTTACATCGGGTTTCTGAGATCAGTAGGTGATTAACTTGCTGATCTCTGTGGTATCACAATGGGCCCTTGCGGCCTAAGTGTGTTAGGCAATGTACTCATTGACTGACAGCCACTTCCACCTAACCTATCTTATAACTTACATGCTAAAAAAAATGTGTAAAACTGGCTTATATATAAAACTTAATTAACTTACTGATCCTTAGCGGGTAATCTAAATCATTCAATAACTTAATAGGTCCGTTCGTTGAACTTTCCGCAGGGTTGACCCAGGTTTTCTTGACAACCCTATGAGTTGTCAAAAAACCTGGGTTTTCCAGTCCTCAAAAAACGCTAGACCACAAATCACCACACATCCCTGTCATTAAAAAATAATACATGCCATTTGACAGCCACAGCAAAAACCTAGGGCGAGTTGATGGAAAACCTAGGTCAACCCAAAAAACACTCAGTTTGACATTCAGAGCGACTTTAGGTTTCTTAAAAAACGCTTTGTGGCGACCCCAGGGCGACCCTAGCGCTTCAACGAGCAAACCCATAATGCCTTTCAAGCCTAGAGATAACTTAAGAATTTAAAAACTATAGCTAGAATTAAAACTAGGAAAAATTTAAAAACTTAGTTTTCTTGATCACATTAAAACTACTTAAAGCTATTTAAAACTACTACTTAAGACTAGTAGCTCTTTTATATGTTTTTTTTTTTTTTTGTATTTTGTGATTTTGTTTTTGGCTTTTTTTGTTTTTTATTTTCACGATCTAAGACCGCCTTCCTATACCGAAGGAGCTCTTCAACGTCTCCGCCTACGGCGGTGACGTCTCGGTTATAAAGAAGCCGTCGTTCTACGAACTTACGACAGACGTGGTAGATTAGCGGAACCGCCAATCTATCCTGTATCAAACCTTCTATGTCAAAATATGGGAAAGCCTCCGTGTTTTCTCCATATACTCAATGTTGGGGTAATAAGCATCAAATATCAGGCCATTGGTCGAAGTTATCGGTATTGCAGTATGACCGCGAGTCAGTTTTCTAATGAAGTTGTCGATCCGGTTTATTTGAGACCCATTTTATTGTAGAGGACCCCATTGGGATAGAATTTTTTGTACTCCGATTCTGGTGTTTTGTGCAATCTAATGTCGATTTCCTTTCACCAATTTGCAGTCGACTGCAGTCGATACTAAATTCGATTCTTTTTTGGGTATTTAGGAAATTAAGAAAGTAGCGATTTTCTTTTTTATGAATGTATGTGTGTCCAACAGACTAATGAAGAAAAACAAGTACCATGAAACAAAACAATTACATTCGTATTGTTAAGCACACAATTTTTATATTTTTTTTCACCAAATGTTTTCCAAATTCACAACTAAATACAAAACAATTCTCTTTCCTTTAATTTATTTCATATGCTGATGTTTTTGTTTGCCGTTTTCGATCTGTCAAAATTGTTGTGTGTGTGAAAATCTGTGTGCAAATCCGTCCCAAAAAAGAGATCGACGGCAAGTCGATTTTTTTCCTCCTAAATGAATTCCTTTCAAAAAAAAATTGACTGCAGTCGATTTTTTTTTTGAAAGGAATTCGACATAAGACAGGTACGCAGACACTGTCTCTCAAACACCCGAATCTTTTCCATTTGAGACGCTGTAACGTTGATTCACTCAGGGCAACCATAGACAATCATCGCCCTTATGAGGGCATTTTAAACACAATTGTTTCCGATTTCTAAAAGTAGATTTTCAACTTCTAGTCATCGCAATATTGATGAATCTTATCGAAGTCACCTACCAATCTGATGACTTCGATCTTCGGAACTGTTATGGAAGCAATGAGGTCGTCGGCGTTCGCTATAGCATGATAAAGAGAACCAATAAGATCGCCAGTGAAAATGCTAAATAAAATAGGCGAATTCACCGCTCCCTGTTGCGGACCGTTCTGTTGACAACAAACGCTCTACCATGAAGCATATAATTAAGAATATAGGGAAGTGGTTTACTCATGCCATTCCTGATCAACTTATAGAAAAGGCCGTCTAACCAGACGGTGTCTTTCCTAGTCAACCAGACATGCACCTGTACACTGCTTTTTAGCTTTGTCCATTGACTATCTGATACTAGTTTAACCGCAGCATGTATGATGTCATGACCCGCCTTAAAACCGAACTGATTTTCTGGAATAATATTTTTGTCCTCAGCCCATGTGGACAGTGCTGTTTTGAGAACTTTCTCGAATACCTTGCTGATACACTAATTAAACGAAGATTTGCTGGATTGGAACCATCCTTCCTTTTTTTAAGGAGGGGATGGACCACTGCCGTCTTCCAAGTTCCAACGCACTGGATAATATTCATTATTCAGAGCATTGTTGAACAACGTGGTGTATACAGCTATGGACAAAGAAATAGCACACTATTAAGAAAAATCATAAATTCAAAATTTCCTTTATGTGAAATGGTTGTGATGTTTCTTTTCCTTCGGGTATGTAGATTTGATAAACAAATGCTTTCTATCAAGCCTAAAAAGTACCGCAATTTTTGCATCGTCCTAAGTGCGAAGCGTATACAATCCCAAGTACACTTTAAAGACGGTGAAACATGGAGTGGGAAATTTAATGGTCTGGGTGCGTTTTCCTGGCATGGGGTGGGACCATTGGTGAGGATTAATGTCAAAATGGATAAATTCGCTTATCTTGCTATACTGAAGAATACAATGGAACCATATTCCATTGATTTCATGCCAATAAAGTGGATATTCATGCATGACAATGACCCCAAACACGCATCAAATATAGTTAAAGCTTGGCTCGTGGATGAACAAATCGATGTCCTAACCTGGCCAGCTCAAAGTCCCGATCTTAATCCCATAGAACAATACTTATGGAATGATGTTAAAGTCAAAACTGCGCAGACAAAATTTAAAAATTCAAACGATCTTTGGGCCGGAATCAAAAGGTTTGTTCGTTGAAGCCCTGGGGTTGCCATAGGGTCGCCACAAAGCGTTTTTTTGAGAAACCTAAATTCGCCCTGAATGTCAAATTGAGTGTTTTTTGAGCCATAGGTTTGCCATAGGTTTTCCCCAAACTCGCCCTAGCTTTTTGCTGTGGCGATTTGAGGGCTGTCAAATGGCATGTATTTTTTTTTAATGACAGGGATGTGTGGTGATTTGTGGTTTAGCGTTTTTTGAGGACTGGAAAACCCAGGTTTTTTTGACTACTCATAGGGTTGTCAAGAAAACCTGGGTCAACCATGGGGAAAGTTCAACGAACAGACCTAAAGAAGCTTGGTACTCTATCCCGCAAAGTAGATGCCAGGTGTTAGTTGAAAGCTTACCAAGGAGGTGCCAAGCAACTTTAAAAAATCGTGGTCAACCAACTAAGAACTAACTTGGTAAAACCAAAATTTATGAAAAAATAAATATTTTCACTAATTATAGTTTTTTTTTTTACGATTATAGGTAAGTGTGCTATTTTCTTGTCCACAAGAAATTTGATCATCACTGCAAAATATATTTTTAAAAATTGAATTGTAAAGAAATAATTCCCTATTACTAATTATTATTAATCCTTAGAAGTCGCTTCATGTCATAAAATAAGAACTAAAATATTTAAGTTCAAAAGGAAAAAATAAATGCAGTTTTCATAAGAAAATGAATGAGTGTGCTATTTCTTTGTCCATAGCTGTATATCCACCGCTTGGAGGTTTCGCAGGACAAAGTTGGGTATGCCGTCAACTCCTGCTGATTTCTTTTTCTTTATGTTGTGAAAGATGGCTTCGAGGTCAATCTTAGAAGCGAACAGGGTGTCATCCCTCTTTCGGGCGGCGATGACTGTGTTTGCATTGCATTGTCATTGAACCTAGAAATACTCTTCCCCTCGGTTGTGCGTTGGGTCAAAATTACCATATTAGAAAAAGGAAAGCACAACAGGTTCAATTGGTCATGTTCAAAGGAGCGATGCAGAGAATACCGTCAAATAGGCGTTGAGACACGATTGCAAAGAAACAAGAAGAAAGGCAGACCCAAACACTCCTGGTGCAGAAAAAATGAAACAAAATCTGCATTTGGTTCGCCTCTGAAAAAGACGATCGTCTTGCCAACGCATGCTGAGGTGAACGTGGCGTACCCCAAGAGCGGAACACTAGTGGAGAGCTGTCATGCCTTCGAGATCCCGATACTCGTATCACCGGAAAAGGAAAAAGAAAAGCCATGTACATGGTTGTTTTGATTTTCTGCCGGATTAAAAGCGGAAACCGAAATGGATTCCGTACAAATTGAAAAGTGTGTTCTTATTTCAGAACGAATTCATTGTTTCATACATAAAAAAGTTTAAGAAATTAAGGTCCCTATTATGAGTAGCGAATCGAACGTTCGACTGGAAGCGAATGTTTTTAGAGAAACTCATTTATTGGATTATTATCATTAAACTTCGTCCATTCTCTTATCTGACATACCTTAAACGTCGAAAAAAAAAGTTTTTTACAAAGTTTTTGTTTACAACCTATAATACCGCTATAAAAGAAGCTCGCAAAAACATTGCCCGCATTCACAGCATTTTCGAATCTTCGATATTCAATCTGTCAGTTCATGAATGCAATTTAAGCTCTGTGTTATATATAAAATTGTACTGTGATTCACCTTTCGGTTCTACATGGTTAGTGGTAAAAGGAATTGGAAAACATACAGATTTTCCCACTTTGAAATTAAGAAATTCAATTTCCACGTTTTTGTGCAAGGTAGTATGCAAATTAAATTCACTTCAATCAATTTTGATAAAAAAAATTAAAATCATGTGCCCTCAAAAATATATTTTCGTTGCTGATAAATTCACTTTCAATATCAATTTACAAAACAGAATATCCGAACATCAATAATAATCAATTTCAATTCAACAATTAAGCGAAAACTAGTAAAACAAAAAACTAACCCAAGACGTTGTTTTCCTTGTTTTGACAACTAGAACTTTTTTTAAGAATTTTCAGACTGCTTTTTCCATCTGAAAATCTATGTTCGAAAATCTGAAAAATCTAACTGTCAGCTAAATGTCAGCTGAAACTTCTGACACTTTTGACCAATCAGAGCGACGAAAACTGACAGTAGTTTTCGAAGATCCTGGTGCGTTGATGCGAGGATTCGCTTCCAATCGAACGTTCGATTCGCTACTCATAATAGGGAATTAGGGACCTAAAATTTTATGTTCACTGGAACTGTTTACTGTTTTAGTACACGTGTTAATATAGTTCATTATTGCTCAGCTGTAGCAAAATACATAAGTCTTTTACATAATTCATCAACCGAATTAAATTCCGTTAGCAAAGTGATAAGCGTATTGAAAACTTACGAATTCGGAATTGAGAACTACAAAGAATTGTAAAATGGGAGGATATAGTATCCTAACGAAAATCGGAACAGGGACCACAGATATGATAGTCAGGGTCTAGGTTGGGGTTCTTAACTTCGAAAAAAGTATATTTCCGATTACTAAGTCGGAAAATTATGAAAAAAAAATTGTAAGTTCGTTAAAAATTTGAAATGTATGCGTGTCATGCTTTGAAGTTTGAACTGTCAGAGAATATGCGAACAATTGCGTTTCGCGAGTTTTTTGTTTTCTTCGACTTGTCCGGCAACAAATCAAAAGTGGAAAATTCATAAAAGTTTACGTTAAAGAAGTATGAAAGTTTATAAAACAATTATTTTAAAATTTAAATTAAGTGCTCAAAATGTTGACGATGAGTAAGTTAATTCTTTTTTTGTATGTTTCTAATGAACCGGGTTTAAATATTGGGGTGCCAGAGGTGTAATGGGTAGCTGTATATCTGTTATGTTTGGAGGTTCGAGATTCGAATCCCAGAAACAAAAAAAAAAAAAAACTTTTGCCACTGGTATCGCCTTTTGCGAGGATTTGGCAAGTAATACTGGAGTAATAACACACTGCCATGAAATACCGCGTTCTAACTAATCCGTTCGGAATCGGCATGAAATTGTAGGTTAGTCCTGCAAAAGCGTTAGGCCCGAGCTTTGTTGCCCACCTTATTTATTTTTACTTAGGTTCAAATATTTTTACAAGTTTTACAAGTAGATTTCAAATGAGTGCTTTGTTTGATGTCGATTTGATTTTCATGAAGACAATTTATGAATCTTCCGATCGTAACTTATCTTCGACCGGAGATTCCTCTGAACGATTACCATGGTACGGATAAATGTACGAGAGAATTATCGAGAAATCCACAGAATTGTTGCGATTACGCCGAATCAGAAATAGTTACATCAAGATTTCGACAGAATGGTCAAGTTTGGTAGCTTCGTTTATTTGAAACTTTTTTCTTGCTTCTGAGCAATTCAAATCTTAACGATTGGAGGATATAGAAAAGGTTAAAAAAAACAGCTCATTCTTTTTAAAGTTTTTAATAATCTGAACCAAAATGATGTTAGCTTGAAAAAACTAGAAACGTCTAACTGGAACACTACTTGTAGAAGAAGATGCCGGTTGAGGTTTGTTGGGATCCTCCAATACTCGTACAATCATGGAACTGAAAAAATTTCCAAGCTTGAAACACACTTATTCCAAATAGAATTAGCTTAATAATATACCTTTTAGGCCCTGTGCTCCATGTTATTCCAACTTCATCAATCACAAATGTTTCCAAAGTAACATTCCATTGACCTCCAATCGAAATTGGTAAAAGGAAACTTCCTGATAAGAAATCTCTTTGTGGTTTAACTATTTGAGTTAATGTAACTGTATCATTCGAGGCCTGCAAAAAAATGTTTTTAAATGAAATGGAAATTGATTTACGCATCCTCCAAACTTTTACCTTCAATGTATCGACATTAGTACGAGGTGTCATCAGTTGCGATGTCAAACTAAGTTGTACAGAATCAATAGACCTGTATAGGCTTGGGCACTTGCCGTAGTGTTGAATGACCCCTTCTACTTTAATAACCAAATTACTTCCAGACTGAACAATGATATGTTCTCCAGCCGCTCTCGGTTGTGGACTTACTGATAGCTTAATTTGTGTAGCTTGGATTGTTTGAAAGAAATACCGAGGCATACAAAGGGGAGTCTTTACGATAAGTTCAATTTCACTGGTGACCACGTCCATGTGCTTAAAAAGAAACAAAAATTTAATTTTTGCTTAAAATATAAAAATTTATAAAAAGCATTGTGACCGGAGTATGAGTAAACCAGGAATGGTAGTGTCATCGGTAACGCCACAACCTCATTGCTGTCTTGGTCACTTAAAATGTCAATAGTTACCCTGTTCGTGATGGATTTTGCATTTACGGGCTCTTGCGGCATAGATTGAGCAAGAATTTCCATTTTATTACATGTAGTCATGAGGTATCTGTAAGAAGACATGATAAGTTCATCAATTCATCTACTAAAAATAATAACGTTCCCTTAAAACCCCCCTAACTAAATAATTTGAACACGGATTTCAATGTAGCTTCATCAAAAAACAGAAAAAGTAGAGGGCCAAAAAGGCAACTCTATTCTGTTTTTCAATCTTTCGAAGTGATAGGACTTTTAAGAATGAAAGTAGAATCGAATTGGGCATTCAAACACTTTTTGTAGAATGAGTAGGCCCCAACATGCTTACCTTGTTTCCGGATACTGCCCGTTCATCACAGACAACGGTGGTTCCGATGGAGATGAAAAGCATACACCTTCAATTATATTTCCGAACAGGGCGCACTGATACTCGGTTCTGAAACAAGTTTAAGAAAAAAAAATTAATTTTTTTTTTAAATTTTCAAACAACCAATTACAGTTCAAGAAACTCCAGCGTCGCAGGATCCGCATCAAATGATGATTTGTATAATTTCAAATATGAATCCTCACATCCTTTTATAGACTTGACAACTTTCCGCAACTGATTTGTAACGTGTCCAAACTTTTGCAAATAATCTCGTGAATTTTGTGCCAAACTTGCCGCAATCGCTGGAGGTGGAATAATTGTTTGGGCATTTTTAGCCGTCACTACACTGAACAATGCCTGTAGAAATTGAGCTCTTAGCTTTACAAATTCACACTGAAAACTCAATGAACTTGTAGCAGACGAACTTGCACGTAAACTTGCAAGTGCCTCCCAGTATAAACTAATCGCCATATCCAAACGTTCTATCAGCGGGATGAGTTTCAATTGATTGTTTGTGTACTTCGGATCACAGAGATCATAATGCTGCGACATAGTTTCATATTCCAGTCCGTAGTTAAGTATACACTCAGCTTTAGCCATTTGGCTGATGCCAATTAAGAAGAAATGAAACTTATCCATCGATGCATTCTTTGCGATTCGTGAAAAAAATCGCGCAGCCAGGAAATGCTGTCCATATCTTTAGATTGAAATGTGAATTGTAAGTTGTAATTTAAAGTAAAAAAAAGCATATCTCACCTCGAAGCAGATCTGCCAATCCGATATAAAGTCCAGCAATTCGATACTGCTGCAACGCGGTCGAATGAATCAAGAATGGTCTTTGGGATGAAACATCCCAGGAGTGATTGGAGCATAACAGCTGAGAGGATTTCAATGATTCTCGACTCATCTTTGCCGTCACTGTCCAGAATCGAATTCAATTTCTTCAAAATTTGCGGAAGGCGTTCGGTTACTGGATTGACAACCTCGTTTGCAGCATCTTCATCAGTATCCATTGCGTCCAATTTAGGGGGAGTGAATTTCCGCAGTTGAAACTTCGAGGAGAGTGCAGCCAATGTTTCGCACAAAAGCTCGGAGTGTTTTTTAGGATACGCTTGAAGAGTAAATTGCAAATTTTATTCTTATACAGTAGACGAAACAAAAAAATTAGTATTTATGTACAAGAAACGATATTTTGATGAAAATTTTCAAAGTAAAAGTTACAAGGCCCTGTAGTGTTCTAGAACAATCACGCTTCATGTCTCTTTAGTCGTAACACGCGAGTAATGTCTTGTTGTGTGATACGCGTCAGTATTCGTCGTTTGTCGCTTGTTTCTTTTCACGTCCTTTAAGTTTCAAATTCCCTTCAACCTACTTATTTCATCACTGAGTAGGTCACCAATCATTTCTATAAAATCTTCCCCGAACTCATTGCTTGCCTCTGAGATCTTCACCCCGCATATGAGATACATTTTGAACTCTCTGGTGTGATTCTCATCGCCAACTGACGAAAAGATTAGACTCTCCAGATGAATATTAATCAGCTCCATTATCACATCTGGTGGCGGCAAAGAATTTCCATGACTAAAGAAGAAGTTTTGAGCACACATTGAAGTAGGTTCTAACTTTGAACTTACCAATAGAGCACCAGTCCCTTGAGTATTGCCAAAGCCTGGCTAGCGGCTGTATGATTTTCTAAATTCAAACAAGACGAACAAAGCTCGATTAGGAGACTTTGATTTTCATTGAGCAGCGCATGACATGTCAGAGGGCATTCAGTGAGGGTTAGTACCACAGTTAGTACCAAAGTCTGCTCAGTACCTTCTACACAAGTCTTTGCCTTGGTAATGAGGTTCTTCAGCGACCCTTTGGGCCACGAGTGGGCACTCCGTTGTGTTGCCAATGTTGTCAATGACTTTAAAACCTGGCAACGAACTTTCTTACGAGGATCTTGCAGATATGTGAGAAGCAAGTCAACTTGATCGGGAATTCCGATAAGTGTTTGGCTAGATAACTTTGTGAGCGAGTCCAAGATTGCGATGACAAAACTCTCAGCCGGATACTTAGGCAGTAGATTCAAGCAAAGATCTTTCACCATGGCTGCAGTATTGGCATCGTGATGCATGTGACGTAAAACAGGAATGAGCAGAAGTTTCATGCTAACCGGTGTTTGAAGGGACTCAATCATAGTTGCGATTTTCGAACACATGCTGATAGCAAACGTCCTATGGATAGTAAAGGTTTGTTGAATTCTTTGGAATCTAAATAGAAAAAGTATAAACTTGCTTCGACTGTGCAGCAAATTGTCGACTGGCATAAATTGCCGCTTCTACTTCAACGGTGTCATGACTGTCCAAGGCTCTACGAATCGAGTGGTGAACTTGCTGCTTTTCTGGTATGACTCTGGATACAGCTCCTAGGGTTCTAAATGGTTTTGTTTGATTAATTTGATATTTTCGTGGTATTCTTAATCAGTTACCGCAATGTTAATGCTCTTGCAACCGGGTCATTAGAGTGCGTAACCATAAAAATTCGCTTTACAAACGCATCGATATTGAGAATCTTGTCTAAATGATTTTCACTTTGTTGGCACACTTTGAGAACCCAGAAACGCAAAAGATTCGATCCACTCCAAAAGAATTCAGCCAGTTTCAAGAATGAAGAGTTTATCAGAATGGGAAATGGGTACTTCTCAAACAAGCGTGGAAATCTAACGATAGCTTCACATTGGAAACCAATTTTCGTTGATCTCAATCCTAGTGATTATTAAGTTAAAAATAAACTCCTTTTAGTTGAATCGATGTTGAAATTGTTTACCTTTATCCAGTTCTGTGAGCACTGAGTTAGCATCCTGCTCGTTTTCATTCAAAAAATTCTCATTAAACATATGAACCCGAATGCCTGATAACGATGACATTTTGACTGTATTCTTTAAGGCTCTTTATTTTAAATTAAAAGGTATCTGTTTGCAAAATATAAAATAAGTTTATCCAGGGAGCCTAAACAAAAATATCCACCGGTGGGTGGTAAATCAAGAATTCAAGAATAAGAAGACGAAGACGTTGAAAACAAAACGTCAACAAATTGAAAGGGTGCGTTCGTAATATGAAATTTTTGAATGGTATAACTCAAATCTGATGGCATTTTGTAAGGCTCTAAACACAGGGAATATCAATGAAAAAAGTTGATGCATTAGAGGGGTTAACGCAGTCTCCATCTTAGAGGAATAAATAATAAGAGGGAGAACCATTACTTCTCTTGCCCAGCAACTTCCATTTGTTTCCATTAGGCGTGTTTTTTCACAAGGCTGTTATATACATAACATGATATCCAAACAAAAAAGAACGCTTCACGGACAGCGCGGCTTTCTTTATTTGAGGGTTGGTTTTCTTGATCAGTTGTCAACCCAATAAAATTCAACAAATGAATTTTTTGCCAAATTCGCACAAAAACGTGAATAATGGTGAATTACATGCATCTGCAAGTGATACAGATGAAAAACGGAAATAGATACAAGATGTAAAATTCATACTTGTCTGATAGAGAGGGAACGCACCATCTGCACTTCCTTAGTTATGGCTGCAGTTCATTCAGAACATGTTCATCTGCACCCATAATCCCTCATCCGCAGCCATAATCCTATTCGTCTCTCTTTTTAACTTTTGTGTTTTATTATCTTCATCCGTCCCGCTTTACTTTTCTGCACTTCTGCAGTTGCAGATGCATGTAAATCCAGCATTAAACACGTTTTTTTTCAGACCATAGTCGTCTAATGCTGGGTTTACATGCATCTACAACTGCGGAAGTGCAGAAAAGTAAAGCGAGACGGATGAAGATTCCAAAGCACAAAAGTTAAAAAGAGAGACGAATAGGATTATGGTTGCAGATGAAAAATTATGGTTGCAGATGAACATGTTCATCTGCACCCATAATTTTTCATCTGCAACCATAACTAGGAAGTTCGTTCCCTCTCTATCAGACAAGTATGAATTTTACATCTTGTGTCTTTTTCCGATTTTCATCTGCACTTGCAGATGCATGTAAATCCACCATAAAACGTTACAGAATCCGGCCCCTGTTGTTTCTTTTGCAAGAGGAAAATTGAAACAAATTCATCATTGCTTAAATATTGATCGGTGAACTCGCCCAATATAAAGTTGGCTTGAACACGTTCTTTCTGAACGCACGTGTGAAATTTCAACTGTCAGAGTTAAACGTCACTTGTCTGTTAATTTTTTATGTTTTGTTTTTAAACCTGCAACACGTTTCTTCAACTTTATTTTGGTTTCTATAAAATATTTCTCACATGATGCAGAACAAAAAACCAAATAAAACTTCTCAGAAAGGTAACCGTTTCAAAAAATATCAAAATAAACCAAAAAGCGACACTAAACCTAAGGATGACGAAGAAATCGATCGTATTCGTTCCCAGCTGGAATCTATAGACCCGAACAAAATAAAACTGTTTTCTGATTTTCCGCTTTCATGGAAAACTCAGAAAGGCCTCAAGGCAGCCAATTTCAAAACTCCCACAGAAATCCAACGTGAAAGCATTGGACATGCACTGCAAGGGCGAGACATTCTTGGAGCTGCACAAACGGGCAGCGGAAAGACACTGGCGTTTCTAATACCAGTTAATTTTATTCAAGTGGTGTGATTGTGATGATTTCTTAAACTCTTTTCTATTCTAGGTGATTGAAAATTTATTCATGAAAAAATGGACTCGTTTGGACGGCATTGGAGCAATAATTATTTCTCCAACCCGCGAATTGGCATATCAAATCTTTGAAACGCTCAAGAAGATCGGTGAGTTTCATGATTTTTCCGCTGGATTGATTATTGGAGGAAAAAATCTTAAATTCGAGAAAAAACGAATGGATCAATGTAACATAATCATTTGCACTCCGGGACGTCTGCTTCAGCATATGGACGAAAACCCACTATTCGATGCTTCGACTATGCAAGTTTTGGTTTTGGATGAAGCTGACAGGTGTCTTGATATGGGCTTTGAACAAACTATGAATGGAATCATTGAAAACCTTCCACCAGAGCGACAAACCCTACTTTTCTCAGCAACACAAACGAAGTCTGTTAAAGATCTAGCGAGGTTGAGTCTGGACAATGCGGTTTATGTAGCTCCCTCAGAACAACAAACTGTCACTCCAGATAACCTTCAGCAGAGCTATGTCGTGGTAAATCTTGAAGATAAGTTAACGATGCTGTGGTCGTTTATAAAGAACCATTTGAAACAAAAGTGCATTGTGTTCCTATCAAGTTGCAAGCAAGTGAAATATATTTACGAGATATTCTGCAAACTGCGTCCTGGTACAAGTCTTCTTGCACTATACGGTACCCTCCATCAAGATCGTCGAGTGGCGATTTATCAGGACTTTTGTCGCAAAAGTAATGTGGTTCTGTTTGCAACGGATATTGCATCCCGGGGTCTGGATTTTCCCACAGTCAATTGGGTTATTCAAATGGACTGTCCTGAGGATGTGACGCAGTACATTCATCGCGCAGGAAGAACAGCACGTCATAAGGCCCGTGGTGAGAGTTTGCTTGTACTGCTTCCCAGTGAAGAAGAGGCTATGGTTGCCGAACTGCAGAATGCTAAAATTGAAGTCAACAAAATTCACATTGACCCCAGGAAGCTTTTCTCCCCGAAAGGCAAAATGGAGGGTTTTCTTGCGCAGAACAAAGAGTTAAAAGAAACAGCACAGCGTGCATTTGTGTCTTATATAAAGTCAGTGTTTCTGATGAAAAACAAGAAGATCTTCAACGTAAGTAAGCTGAACACTGACGAGTATGCTAAATCCCTGGGTCTTGTCGTTGTACCGAGAGTTCGTTTCTTGGAACGATTTAAAAAGCGACAAGCAGCTGCTCAAAAGGTTAATGCTGGTGAAGATCAGGAATCTTCGTCGGATGAGGATGCTGATGAAGAGAGTCCTAAACCCAAATCAAATTCAAAAGACGACGATATCAACTTTAACCTGCCGCATTCTGATGACAGCGACAACTCCGAGCCGGAAGAAGAGCTATTCAAAGTGAAACGAAAGGATCACGATATTGACGATGTTGAATCGAAAAACGCCGACATAGAGGCAGAAGCTGAACTAACAGCAGCTAGAAAAGCGAAAATTATCACTAAAGCTGCTCTTGCCAAGCGTGTTTTGAAGAAACGCATCCAAGCAAACAGCAAAGTCGAGTTCAATGAAGACGGCACAGAAGTGCTTGACTCAAGAAAACAAATGCAATCAGAATTGGCACGGGAGTATATCAACCAAGACGAAGGTGGCATTGATATTGAAAAGGCTAAAAAGGTTCTTCGAGAAGAAGATAAATTCGACAAGAAACGCTTCAAGGAGAATGTAAAGACCAAACACAAGGTTCAAAAGAAGAAGTCCAAATCTAAGAAGGATGATAACGATGATGAAATGGATGATTTTGGCACTGACGACGAGGATGAGCTGCGTGAAGTTGATTTGTCATGGCTACCAGATCCTGATAAGATTTACAATGTAGTTAATAGTGATACTGACAACAGTGCGGATGACGATCAGGCAGAGGAAGATCGAGTTAGTGAAAGTGACAGCTTAGTTCATCGGCCACCGAAGCGACTCTACGAGAAGAAACGAAGGCAGAATGATGAACATGATGCATCCAGTAATTCTGAAGATGACGAAGAAGACGAACCGCGGTTCAAGAAGACCAAACAAATTGCAGAGAAACTGTCCCTGAATGAT
Source organism: Melanostoma scalare (assembly GCA_949752695.1). Classification (NCBI taxonomy): domain Eukaryota; kingdom Metazoa; phylum Arthropoda; class Insecta; order Diptera; family Syrphidae; genus Melanostoma; species Melanostoma scalare. Next base: position 57,086,732 of record OX456985.1, read on the forward strand.
GCAGAAATGATTGCAATGCAATTGCTAGGAAAATAAAACAACTTTTTTAAAGTTTTTTAAATGAAGTTATTCATTGTGCGTTTTTTCTTTTAAATCTTACATGGATATTTACAGTTAGAGAATAGTGTAATCGATGATTGTAACTTAAGGCGATGTGTGGTGGGTTGTTGCATGTTAGTTGACTCACGCGACTTGTTCGATTGTTTTCTGGTCAATCTTAATCCAATCGCGGGGATTCTTGAGAACCTCGACGAGTTTGCCCTCGGCAGATGTCACTGATGGCTTGTGCATGTACTCCCAACGCTGAAATTAAAAAGAGAACATTTTTTTGTCAAGAAATAGAAGATCGATTGTTGTTACTTTAGAAAGATCAACAGATGCGTTTGAATTCTTTAGTTTGACATGAAAAGTATGAAAAGAATTGAAATTTTGAAAACCGAATACAGTTGCGGTTAGTCAACCGCAATGTAGTTCAAATATGAATGTGACAGTTTACAGGAAATCTTAAGCTTCTCCGAAAGAATAAGTATAAAAGAGAGATAGGTTACATCACTTAAAAATAATGAATATTCAATGAATTCATTGAAAAAAAGAAACAGTTGGCTTATTGCGGGGAAAAGACTTACAGCACTTGCAACTCGCTAATCAAGGAGCCAATATGCTTGAGCCATTCATTCATAAGGATCAAACAGAGGTTAAAAAAAGATTCTTACACAAAAACGCGTTTACCACGGGTATTTCCTTTCTACTGACAGAATTTTTTATGGAGATGATGAAGTAAATCAAACAAACGAGGGCTAGGAAGGAATCAAGTGATTTTAGTTGGACAAAGAATTCATTTTGAATATGTAAATGCATCAGTGCAACATGATCAACATAGTCCAAAATACAGCACAAAATCTGTGGGATTGCCTGGAATAGACTTGTTCGAAGAGAGCCAAATCATTGCTAGCGGCTTCAAAGGGACACTAACAACAAGCCAAAGAAACATTTTTGTGGCATGATGAAGCTAAAGTAGTGATTAGTAAGAAAAAAGTCGCTTTCAAAAAAGAAAAGCTCGCCTCCAAAGCGAATAAAGAAGCTGCAAGAAAGAAATGAAAATGAAGTGCGCCCAACTCCAAGCAAAGAGCACGGAGGGCATGTATGGGGAGCTGGAAGAGGTTTATGCCTCAGTTGCTGATGCAAATTAAGCTATTCAAGAAATGTGACAAAACAACTTGAACAGGAGAGCAACAACTTTCAAAACAAACGTCCAAAGTAGACTCAGGAGATTCATTTGTCGAAGTTATTAACGATGCTGAAGAGACATCTTATGGATGATGGAAAAATTCTCCACAGGTGACCGTCTGACCGACAGTATTGTTATGGCTTTTCGAACGAACAATTTCCTCGAGAGCACTTTTCAGAAGCTCAAAGAAGCAGTTAAGAACTCCAAATATGTCAAAGATACTGGGCCAGGCGAGATACTATACAAGTTTTGGAAAATGATGGGAGACATTAGGCTTAGATAACTTAAGCTATGGAGGGAAAGCTATCTTCTACCAATGTACAAAGGAAAGGGAGATATGTACACGAAATTGCGATAACTACCGATCGACCAAGCTAAAGTTCCACACTTTGAAGATCGTTGAGCGGTTTTTAGGTAGCCAAAAAAAATAAAGCTATTTGATAACCCTGATTCCTTAGAAGATTTGCATGTTGTGCTGATCTCTGATCAAGCAAGATACTTGGAAGTGATTTAGAAAAAAAACAGAACTGGGGCCCCCAACATACGAGAAAGATACAAAAAGCCATGATAGCACTATTCGTGTAGCAGAATTTTTAACAAAAACGGGGGACCAAATCCTAAAATCATCATGTGGATGTATAGTGCCATTGATAGACCCATTCTATAATATGGCAATTTGGTCTGGTGGAGTGGAAGGCGCTGGAAAAATCCACGCATTCAAAAAACCCTAACCAAAGTAAAAAGAACAGCCTGTATTTGCGTAAACTGGAGCAATCACAACTACACCAACCGTGAGCTTCGAAGTAATCCTCAATCTCACACTCCTTGATCTCTATGTTCAAGATTCGGCAGCAAACAGTGTACTTAGGGTAAATCAGTGTAATGTCTACAAAACCAGCGAAATAGGACATGCACGCATTTTATCAACTTACGCAGACAACAATATCTGCACGGATTACATAACTCCATACCAGGACTTTAAAAAATCCTTCTCAACCAGCTTCCCCCATAGACAGGATTGGGAGAATGAAACACCTCATATGAACGAGACGTCATATCAATTTATACCGACGGCTCGGAAATGAAAGTTGGAACAGGTGCAGGTTTCTTTTCAGAAAGCCTCAATCTAGCCAGTTCCTTCAAACTTCCAAATCACAGCAATTCTTCCAAGTCGAGATCTTGGCAGTTAGAAACGGTGCAAAACATGTGTCCATGATGGCGCTATCACATGCTGATATCACTTTTTTCATTGATAGCCAAGCAGCAATAATAGCGATTTCTGCCACTCTTGTCAAATAAAAGCTTGTTTCTTGCTGTCGCAAAGAGCTAAGGGTTCTTGGCACACAGCATAACGTTAGATTCTGCTAGGTTTCCGGTCACAGTGGCATAGAAAGGGCTCAGCACTTGACCCTTCTCTCATTGAATAATCAATTAGTATCCCACCTTGTGAAATTAAACACATCTTTGGTAACAAAATAACACCAAAATCCAATGAAAGATGAGAATGGCTAGCTTCCTGTGTCATTTCCAGGAAACTATGGCCAAAATACGATAAGAATCGCTGAAGCATTTCAAGTCACAGTAGGCGTATACCAAGGAAGTATCTTGAGTTCTCCGCTCTTTATTACGATCCTTGATTATCTGCTGGAAGATAAAATATAGAACACCATAGTACATCAACTATTCTTTGCTGGCGATGGAGCTTTCATAAATAATGATCCTACATTCCTGCAAGAAGCAATCGACGGATGGGTAAAAGTTTTAGAAGGTAGTGGGTATCGTTTTATTCCAGACATTCCTACTCCAGACATTTATTTAAATGGAAATGTGCTTCCCAAGTGTAAAAAGTGTAAATATCTGGGATTGATGATCAATATTGAAGCAACTTGTGATGACAAAATCAATCATGAAGTAGGTTAGGTAGAATGGGCTGACGGTTGATCTTATTTCCGCCACACTTAGAACAATGTAGATCCATTGTGATACCCTGGCGTATTGTAACGTCCATAAAAAACCTACGAGTTTATGGTTGACCAATTTTTAACAATTTTGTGGCCTTAATGAAGTTCAACAGGCTGTTTCTAGGAGTGTCCGATAATTTTCTAGTTCGTTGAAGAAGTAATTGTTTAGAAATTTTTTCCTGGAGTGGTAGATTACTGGGCAGTGACAAAGGAAGGGAGTTAGTGGTATCTTCATGTTAATCTTTGTCATTGCATCCTCTGCATAAGTAATTAGTGCAAAGACCGTGAAGTAAGCGTTGGGTGGATTAAGTGATGAGAAAACTTCGCCAGGTTCTGTGACAAAAATGACCCTAAACTGAAGGTAAGACTCTACACTGCGTCCAGCACTCGCTTACACAATGTTGGACAATATACAAAAAGTATGAGTGTAAGTTGACAGCAACTGTTGCAATGAAGATGCTCCGTATTACAGCAAGAGTAACAAAGCTTGATCATATTAGAAATAAGAAGATTCGCGAAAGCTTTAACGTCAAAAATACTGTCTTAGTTGATATTGTTTGATATTCCAAAGGAGAGAACCAGAGAACCCTGTCAAAAAGGCGGTATCATGAAACGTCCAGACACGATCGCTAAGGAAAAGAAGTCTATAAAAGGCTGTAAACCAACCGTCTTTCGCAAGGAATAGACTAGTCTTCCGAGAGAGTTATTTAAACTGACATAAAAAAGCGCTTTCTAACTCAACAGCTCGGAATCAGCAAAAAAATGAAGGTCCGTAAATGCGTTAGACCTCGAGGTTCTTAGAGTTGCGCAGCCCTATTCATTTACTCATTTGATTGGTGGCTCGTTAGTCCAAAGCTGTCTTGCTTCATGTTTATTATGTATTTTGAGGTGTGTTGTAACCATTAAGATTGATTTGCCTATTTTCCTGGTTTTTTGTCAAATGTTTCCCTTTTTGTAAAAATAGTGTGTTTGGTATTGCGATGGAAACTTGTTTGACAAGTCCTTTGCTTTACTTACCGCAGTTAAAGGTAGTGACATAAGTATACTCTCATAGCGGGCTCCAGGTGTGTATAATCCGAATTTGGTTCCCCGATCATAGATCAAGTTGAATTCCACATACCGTCCGCGACGAAGTAGCTGCCATTCGCGTTCTCGGTCTCCGTATGCGTCATTTTTGTGCTTCCGAACTAAAATTAAAATCGGAATTATAGCAAAAAGAAAACAAAAAAGTCTATAAACCAACCGATTGGCAAGTACGATGGAATAACTGAATGCGCACACGTCGAAACAAACTTAAATGCTTCTTCTTGACTAGGAGTGTCAATGTCGTCAAAGAAAATTCCACCAATACCACGACATTCATTACGATGGGTCACCCGGAAGTAGTCATCACACCATTTCTTGAATTTAGGATAGTAGTCCATGTCGTGCTCATCACAAGCATCCTTCAGTGTTTGATGGAAGTGTACGGCATCGTCCTGATCCAGGTAGTATGGTGTCAAATCAGTTCCTACAAAACAAATCATTGTGTATACAAGAATTTTAAAACACAAAAGACAATCATACCTCCTCCAAACCACCATTGCTTCTCTCCGTTGTTATTCTCCACCTCAAAATATCTATAGTTGAAGTGAATGGTGGGTATCATGGGGTTACGTGGATGTATGACAGCACTAACCCCAGCTGCAAAGAATGGTAGATGGCCATCGCCAAGATTCTTTCCGCGGGAACGCATTTGTTGCACTGCACCAGGTGGCAGCATGCCCGTTACAACAGAAATATTAACTCCAGCTTTTTCAAAGATATCACCATCTTGGAGAACACAAGTTATACCGCCGCCTCCTTCTTTTCGTTGCCAACGATCAATTTTGAATTTCTGCCCGAAATTCTCTTCGTTCTCCAGTGCATGACAAAAATCTGCTTGAATTTTTAATATCAGCAACTCAACTTTGGCTCGCATATCGTTCTCTTTGCTGAGTAACTCATTCGCATCAGTGATTGGCTCGGCCATGAATTTTGATGTACTTAGTTTTCGATTAGCATCCAGATTGACTCGGTTGAATGACATGAATGTTGCTGCAGCTGATCCTATGATAAATGCAGGAACGTGACTGAAAAATTTAAAACAGAAAAAACATTAAAAGTTTGTTAAATATTAAAGGCAATGTCCAAGACTCCATAAGATTACAAATTGGAAAGCTCAAAACCCTTATACCGAACATGGCCTGGACTATAAAGTTCACGATCTCACTGCTGCCCTTAACCAATCACTGTGCATATCCCACCCTCTGATAAAAATAAGAGGGAAACGAAAAGCCCTGTGGTGGAACACAGGGCTACAACCGCTCAGGAAAGAATATAGAACTGAGCTAAAAAACCTAAAGTCACAAGAGACTAAGCATCTTAAAGGGAACTCTTCAAAATATACAAATACCACCTAAGGCTATGCCACCAAAGAAAAAGGTGACAGACTAAACGTATGTCTCTCAGAAGTTCTAGCGATCAAATAAGTCCAATCGTGGCTATAAGAAAACATGATATTTTCAGTGAACATCCGCATCTTCTGAGACAGCCAAGCAGCTCTCACATCAATCTGCGCTGTTTCCACGAACTCAGTAACCGCCATCAATTTTCGACTAACTCCCATGGCTGAATAGTTCAAAACTCAACTATTTTGGGTGCTGGGAAGAGGATATCCTACATCCAAAAACGAGACCAAAAACTAGATGTAAAATTCAAAATACACAATACATGAACAGATTGAAAATTGACTCCTTAATAAATCGACAACGCACTGAGCGACAAAGCGAAAGATTAGAAAAAAATTTAAAGCTGAGTGGCAGAATGATGACGCGTTGCGGGACAGCGGTGCTTGACCGTGTCCCTATGGAGACAGACCACAAAACTCGGCTTTCTATCGAACTAATTTTTTGAGAGCTCTTTAGACAAGGAGGAAGAAGAGACAATCCCTTTCTCTACATCTAGAAGATTTCTTCTTCGATGATCAAGAGCTCTGATGAACACAGATTCCCTTCACCTCTACCGCTATTTTTAAGCCCAATTTAATTAATGTCAAGGACAGCGGAAACATTTTTAAAGCAGTCGCTGAAGGTTATATGAAAAAGTCAACTCGGCTTTGAAAACCAAGGAGACAAACCAGTTGCCTGCATTCAATGGTCACCTATGGCATCCAACACGCATCACCACAATTAGATTAAACCCAGATATCAGCGCCTCTTTATGTTGACTGCCATAATACATCAATAACTTACAATCATATGATATCTGCATATCTGCATATCTGCTTTATCTGACTGGTTTTACAGGTGGCCCGCTGAGCACTAAGCTTTAACGAAGAAGGGAGCAATGGAAACTTGTGACAAGTCATTTCCAGACAAGACGAAAGGTAAAACCTGTGGGCGTAGAAAAGAAACAGTGATGACCGACAGCATTGGAACTAGAAAGCAATGTAAATTGAATATGAGTCGGCCACATACAGCAACTTTGTTGTTTGATTATTACACACATGGAAAGACTTGTAAACATTTCAGATCTGTGACATGACATCGCACTTTGATACCAGGCAGGTTAGGAAGCTTCTAATTTAATGATAAAAATAGCTGCAATCTATAGCTCATAACGAATTAGAAGCGAAAGCAGGCTTACATAGATATATAATATTCTTCTTCCACTTAGATGACAAAAGAGGAATCGAAAGACCACCAAAAAAAAAATGCAACAGATCAGCACATGTCGAATTAGGGACTCTGAATACATTTTGATGAGGCAGAAGAGACACAAATATGAGTCCAAGTCTATCTGTGACAAACCAACGTCCATCGATAACAAAAACAAAGACTAGACCAGACTGGTAGTTCAATAAAAAGGGATACGGCGACGTTAGGCGATATCTGTACAAAACTTTCTGACAAGTGAAACTACTACTGTGGGGACCGATGCAAGCCAAACAAAAAGGGTATCCAACGCAAGAAGACTGCTTAAACCTATGAATAACACCGACTTCTATTTTTGAACGGAAAAAGAAAAGGGTTCAATTTTCTTCCTTTTCCAGAGTTACGAGAATCGTGATCTCGGAGGGATCTAAGCTCAGCCATTTAACTGCTTCACGCTAGTGTGATCCGCTCGTTGGGTACGCTAAAAAAAGGGTTCAATCAAGAGTCCCGAAAATATACAAATCCTGAGTCCATCGCCAAAGCTACTTCTGCTAAAAACAGATAAATAGTCAGGCAACAGCATTTGTACACACACTTCCGCATTTTATTTATTGATGTTTCAAGTGCAAGTTGTTCCTTCTAATAGCTGTACATGCCATGAACGTCAGCTTGATTTTGGAGGAATGATGAAATCATAAAACGTGTTGGGCCACTAAAATTATGTTTGTTATCGGTAACGCATTAAATTTAGAATTTGCTGACCTCGATGTCTTCGTGAAACAAATTCCTTATCACAATCTTCTCTAGAAGACCCATCCACTACTGCTTTGAAGTTAAGGATTCAAAAGATTCATTGCATTTTCTTGATAGAACTCAAAGTTCTATACATAAATAAATTGAACAGACTACCTTCAGTAAGAAATTCCGATGCCTATCGAGTTTATTTTATCATTGTTTATTTTATGAGCTTATCTTATCTTTTTATGTTGTTTTCAGTTTTTTGGAAGATAGTTGCTTAAAACCAGCTTTGCTCAAGCATAATTCAGATAGAAGATTGTCAGAATTTGAAGTCAACAACTTTTGGAAGTATTGACTTTTTACCATACCCAGTTGCTATGAGTTTCCAATAGCTAAGAATACCAATCAGTATCAAAACACCAAAAAATGATTCATTACAAACTATGTACGTACATAATAAACAAATTAATTAAATATTGAAAAACAAGTTCGTTAAGGACGTCACAGCGGCGAACAAAACACACCCTCTCCTTATCGGTCCAGCGGGAGCGGGAGCAACAATAACAACAATTGACGTCCAACTAGACCAAAAATAAACATTATTGTTGCGCTATGAGATCTTTTTTTGTTATTGTTCAATTAGCTGATAAGAAATACCACCAGCAAATTAAGTCCTGTCTTGTTGTTATCAAATACTTTGTTTATTTCAAAAAACGTTGCTGAAACAGCAAAAGGGGTCAAGAGAACTTAGTAACTAATTTAGAGAACGTTCCCTGTTTTGCACTAAGTGCACAGATAAACGGACAGATGTGTATTACCAGGTTGTTATTTTGTGAATCTTCATGGTCACCGCCGATTACCCAATTTACAGCTTCTAACCTTTCATTACATTAGTGCTAGAGAACCATGCTTAGTACGTTTCAATTTGCACGCACTCCACCACTTAGCTTTCAACTATGTTAGTGACTTTGCAAAAATTAAAGATTTCTAAAGGTAGATAAGTAGGTTGGTACTCACTTTATTTTCGAACGTTTTCCAAACTGGAAGGTGCTCAAAGAGGCCAAGCTCTTCAGACTGTATTTAATGCTGGTTAGGATTATCATTTTGGATTTTGAATGTGTAAGGAATCAATTAAAAAAATTTTCTTTAAAATAAGTCGTTTTCAAATACTTTTACGCAATGTACACAAGTTAAATGTTTTTATTGAACTGCCGGTTGAATAGGCTTTCGTGCGTTTTTGTAGAAAAATATTCATCATCTCGGGAAAAATTAAATCAGCTGTGTGTCAAAACGTAATGGGATGTCATCAAAACGTCAGTCACAACGTAACGTGAGTAATTAATGGCACTGCCAGATTGGAAATTTTTTCAAAATCAAAAGTTTTTGCAGTTGCGGTAAGGTGTATGACAAAGTTCACATTGGTCGATTTATTGAAAATTCGTGGGAATAAATCGACTTGTTCTCCTTCTCTTGTAACACAAGTTTGTCGGTAGTGACATGCGGTTGATTGGTTGAACAATGTAATCACTTTGGTCGATTTGGTGCTCCAACAACAACTGTGAACAGTGTCCATGAATATGAAAACGCTGCGTTTTTTTTACGTTCGAATAGGTATTCTCACTGACGGTATTCTATTATGTACTAAATATTGAGAATTGTAATTGCCGCAGCCGGGAACCGGGATTGCAAAACGATTTGTTTTGTTAGGTCGAATAAAGCGACTACTTTCCTTTTCCATTACTTCATTTGAAGGTATACGGCGTTGTGGTTAGTTTGTTGAACCATTTCATCAATTTGGTCGATTAGTTTTTTCAACAAAAACTTCGTCAGGAAATCAGGTGTAAACTGCAGATAAAGATTTGTTTAAAAGACCTCCCAAACCAAAGTGTTTTTGCAGTAGGGGGAAGTTCAATTGCAGTTGTCAGAAATATGTAAGTAATACACAGCGGCATATGAGAATACTTACACATTCTTCATTCACATCAACCTATTTTTCCAATTCTATTTAAATACTCTGTTCAAGCATGATGCTAAAGAAATCTCAAGACAATTTGCCTTGTCAAAAATCCTTTTTAACATAAGAGTTTTCGGTGAGTTCTTTTCTCCACAATCCATCCTGCATAGTCGTACGAGTTTTGAAGGTATGCCAAAACCAGGCATGGCTCTTTACAGATCGTCATTGCAGATACTGCCTTGAAATCGATAAAAAGATGGTGTATTTCGAGTAGAGACTTATTCCTTTATAAATGGCGCAGTTGCGGTAGTCTCTTTTTTTTTTTGTTTATGGTCGGACATACGAAGCCATAACCATAATGTGAAGATCAGCTGGTGCATGCTCCTTTCCAACTAATCTCCAGCTGCCTTGAAAATTAGGGGGTCAAGTGAGGGTGTTGACTAAAAGACAAAGATCGCAAAGCAATATCAGTGGCCTTGCAGAGCTGATTAATTCCAAATACCATGGCGGACTTCAACAGTCAAAAAGCTGAAACCCCTGGATGAGATACGACAACATATTTGGTTTGAAAGTCTTTAAGGGTCTTTCAATATTAGGACGGGGTATTAAAATAGCGATTTTGCCTTATGAGCTCCTGGTGAACCAACGACAGCTCTCAATCCTCTGCAGCAGAGCATTGAGAGAGCACAGAAGACGACCTGCAGATCGCAGCTGGAACGTATGATCGCTTGATCCCTCAATAAACTATGTGCAGTCGGACAATTAACGAAGTTAATTAAATTACTGTAAAGCAGATATAAACGCTGCTCAATAAGTGCGATGGAATGGAGCGGGTATAAAGAAGATGAAAAACTACCAGCGCCTGCTACAGATAATAGAAATACCTAACGCTTATTTGGGAGGTGGTTTGCCGTTAAAGGTCCTGGTTTGTCGTCAAGGATAAGGGCCAACAAAACGTCCAATCATTCTTTCTACGAACTCCTCAAAAATGATATGAGCAATGTGCTCTAGACATCACTGTCATAAAAAGCGCTTTCTTATGAAGCGGGTTGGACTCTTCGAAAAACTTTTTTTTCGCGAGAAATCGACGATTTCTCCGACACATGAAAATCGTTTTCTCGATCAGCCGGTCGGAATCGGCAAAACAGTTCCATTCCATTCTAAACATAGGCGTGAACTGAACTGTTAAACTACATCCGTTCAGACAATTCAGGCTTCAAGAACTAAGCGAGAATATTTCTAAGATTTTTTGGTGGAACCCTGAACTACAGAAACTTCGCAGTGAAACCAGAGTAGGTCTCTCAAGACCAAATTAGAAATCTGCCAATTAAAACAGAAAGAAGGAAAGGTTAGTTTGAAGATGAATGAATGGAGAAAGATTTCTGTTAAAGCAATGTAAACAAACTGCAAATACTTAGGAAATAAAACGGTTCCTATACAGAGTCAAAAGCAGAGACACTCAGTCTTTGGCTGGGAACTCATTTCCCAGGAAACCAGATATCAACCAACAATCTATTTCCCTTCGGTCTCAGAACCCGATAAATCCAGTCGACGCAGCTGGTACATGTCACCTTTAGTTGATACTGTGGTATCTTTTGACAGCTTCAAGCCACCTGGCACTGACGGTGTTTATCCAGCTTTTTTTACAGAAAGTGCAAACCTTTTGCTACCTACATCGAAAAATATTTTCATTGGCGTATTAGCCGAGAGATTTAAGCCCACCAGTCTTACCTCCTTCCTGCATGAAACGTTTTGGAAAGAATGGTTGAGATTTCCATTCCCAAAACCTCACTCCAAATACACTCTCTGTCTCAGAAGCAACGTGTTTACCAATGCGGAAAATCATGTGAGACTGCATTTCAAAACCTTGAAGGCTTGGATGCGCACTTGACAGTAAAGGCTTTGCGGTGGGCATTTACATCGACATGGAAGGTGCTTTTGATAATGCTAGTTATGGTAGTATGCGCAATGCTGCCAGAGAACATGGTGTGGACGAATCATTAGCCTTGTAGGTTAAAGCAATGCTAATGAATAAAACTGTGACAGTTGAATCGGAGTGTGGACAGTATGTTGCAACAGAATTGAATAAGGGCTGTCCACAAGGCGGCATTCTATCTCCTCATCTGCGGTTCATGCTGATCGACTCTCTTCTCGAAATGCTTTATTTATGCACGCTAAGCATACGCCAATAACGTCGCAGTGCTCTCGATTTGATCCAGCCTCCAAAACGTATACCCCAGAGAACAGGTTACGCTAAGCTTGGTTAATAGTGATAGTGTGTCTCTCCGTCAACCCTCTTAGAACTGATGTTGTCCTCTTTACGAGACGAAGAACATCGACTAATCTGATTCAACTTACACTTAAAGGCGTCAGCATCCCCTTTTCAAAACAAGTCTCACATCCTGGAGCAATCTTAGATATGAGTTTGTATGTAGAATGTAGCGATTGGTATACCGATAGTCTCCGTTTTCGGTGAGAAGGGCAGAAGTGTTCCGTTTCTGCCGAGTTCATCTGCATTGCAGTTTTCTGGAATGTCTCGATGCCCCGGCACCCAGCTTAGGTGAATGTTAAATTGCTCTGACATCTCCCTGAGAGATGATCGGCAGTTAAAGGCTAGAATAGAGTTGAAGGAATTTGATGCCAGCGATTTGATGGCCGCTTGACTGTCTGAGAAGATGCATATATCCTTTTTTGAGCCAAGTCAGAGCTTCTCTAATTGCCATCACCTCCGCTTAGAACACGCTACAATGATCTGGAAAACGAAGCGAGATGTTTAATTTCATTTCGTTCCAGGAATGCAAGAGCTATCTGAACGCGGTCGGAAGACTACATTTTATGAGTCTCGTTTGGGTTCAAGTCCATCACAGCGTAACTGGAAATGAAATCGCCAATTAACTTTGCAAAGCAAGGATCTCAGACACCTTTCTTAGGACTTGAACCCGCGCTTGGTTTGTCAGTGTCCTCAATGAGGGCTTCAATGGCTTCATGTCTGTGTCAGTCAAGAGCACAATCGTAAATGGCACGCATCTATTGGATCCACACAGACCAAACGTACATATCTTTTGCCAAGCATTAAAACGTGTTAGGCTTAAGTGATACCACACTACGTGAATCTTGTTGAGATAATGATAACACCCTCTCTGTGAATGTCTTACATTATGTCTGTTCGTTGAACTTTCTTCAGGGTTGACCCAGGTTTTCTTGACAAACCTACGAGTTGTCAAAAAAACCTGGGTTTTCCAGTCCTCCAAAAACGCTAAACCACAAATCACCACACATCCCTGTCATTAAAAAAAAAATAAGTGCCATTTGACAGCTCTCAACTCGCCACAGCAAAAAGCTAGGGCGAGTTGATGGAAAACCTAGGTCAACCCTAGGGCTCAAAAAACACTCAATTTGACATTCAGGGTTACTATAGGTTTCTCAAAAAACGCTTTGTGGTGACCCCAGGGCGACCCTAGGGCTTCAACGAACAAACCTATTTTCTCACATAAGGTTACAGATACTCTGCGCACACATGCTGAGACCTGGTTACCTAGGCTCCTTATTATGGCAGCATCTTCTTGTTTTCTCCGAACATCTGAAAAGCTGTAATAAAGGAAGGTTGCTATCTGGTAGAGTCCAATGGAACGTTATTTAGGTCTGGGTGCTCCAGTCAGTATTTTAAAAACTTCCGAAAATCTGAGCGGGATTTTTCTAGCCTTCCACATACTGTGGTCGAATTACCATATTAGTGATCGAGTGAGTGAGTACTACTTTTCCCGCAAAATTCGCTCTATATTACACACCATCAGTCTGCGGTTCATTTATTGACTTCAATTCTTTCAAATACTGGTGAAAGAATGCCAAATTGTGGTACTAAAGTACTCGAAAACGCGAGAAATAATGCCAAAAGCACATATGTAGTTCAGTCACGTATTACTCGATCACGTGTGCGGTAGTTCGGCCCCTGGTCTTTAACTACGACAACTCTCAAGTTATTGTCTTTCATTATGACTTATCATACGATGGAACTGTTGAACAAGGGCAACAGTTTTTTTTTCGATTTCGATTTCAAAACGCCTCAACTGTCACAATATACTTAGCCCATTAAATGCTCACCCATAACCTATTACACTAACTACCTGGTAAGATTTCATTTTCAAGTGCCATCGTCCTGTAATATCTGCCATTTCCATGCTGTGATAGCAAGTGCACGCGATTGAAAACATAACACTCACGCGATACTATTTTACTATTAATTGCAAGCAATCGTTATTGAACGACGATAAAACAAACCACCTCCATTACCACAGAGAGGAGATATCCTGAATAGTATTCACTTGTTACCCGAGTTGATCGTAATCACCAAACAGGAACTACCGCCATACACATATTAGATGTCTCATTTCCACGTTATATATTTACATACCTACATTTCTCGTTTCCAAAATGTCAAACTTTGTTGATTTCTCTTCTTTTTTTCTTGTGTGAATGTTGAGAATATATGACGGTTAACGAGTAGTCAAAAAAGCTGAGCTGTGAAGTGCATGCGCACGAACCACCTACACACAATATGGTTCTCCGGCTCGGCGCGGCGATACGGCCCTGTGGATGGAAGGTTTGCATTGCCAAACGAAAAAGCTTCGCACAATATCCGTGCGTCAAGTTTGTGGCAGTTGTGTAGTTTGTTTTTACGAATAAATAAAAACCATTTTTCAATATAATTGTGTGTGATATAAAATGCTGTTGCACCCGATGGATAACACGTCAACATCATAACGTAAGCCGTTCATATTATTGTGTTTTTGATTTCCCAAAAATTAGGGTTCCTTGAGTTCTGAGTTTTCAGGACGGCTGTGTGAAAGTTTAGTTTTTTTTTTTCTTCAATGGGCTGCAACTGCAAAGTCAATGGCAAAATCGAATGGTGTATCTGGTTCAAGGATAAAGTTATATCTTCCCAACAGCAAAATGTGATTTAAGAGTTCAATTAGCGGCGCAGTGCTACTGTCAACACTTTTAAATATTTAATTGTTGGTTGATCCAGTGAGTTGTGATCTATTCCTTGTTGATTGGAACTTAATTCTTTGTGCAATTTCCTTTTTTGGCAAAATTACATCATTGTTTTCCCTTTCATGCTGGTGTGCTGTCGCACATATGTACTCTATTTTTGCACCTACACATGCGGATAAATTAGTTATTCCTTTTAGGAGAGTCTCGGCGGGAGGTTTTAAATAGTAAAGGCTGTTTTTTTTCATTTTTGACAGAACAGCTTCGAGTACCTTACCTATATATAGGAAAACCAAAATACTCTTTGTACGATAAAAGCTTTGCTCTGTGAAAACGGTGCGTTTTTTTTGGGTTTTTGTTTTGCGAAGAGCGGAATATCCTCTGATGTTGCAACATTGATAAATTTTGCCTGTGGTTCAAGTGCTTTTTAACGGCTAGTGCACGTTCTTTTCTAGATATGTGTTGTACATGTGTGTTGTATTGTGTTCTTGTTTTGACATGTGAGTGTACAATAATTATAAAGTAAATGTAGAAGAAGAAAAACGTGGTGTTGATGTTGGAAAACAAAGGTGGGCTGTGCGTTGTAGGTACGGTGTACAATTGAATGTTGAAAGCGGGTAGGGATTTCCGTCCTTGCGAAAAACGCATACACAACCACTGTATTACAAATAGTCAAGGTGTTCTCGAAGAAAACATTTAAAATTATATTTGCAAGAACAAAAGGTTAGCGGGTTGGTGTTGGAATTCTTTCATCTTGAAGGATGTTGTTTTGTAAACGTGACATTATGAACATTTACGTCAACGTCTCAGATTTCACGTGTAAGCAGGGATATATAAAAAAAAAATGCTGAGCTTTATAATTTTTCGCACACAATTAATTTAATTTGTGATGTGAGTACGTACATACGAGTATGTACGTATGGTAAGCGAACCAAATTTTATTTGATGCGTCAATCGGGTAGTTCGGGGCCTGAGCTGAGCACAAGAAAGGGTATGTTTTAGTTTAAACAAGGATACAAATGGACATGTTGTGTTAAGCTCAAGATAGATTTATGTAATAATTGACCTTTCCGAGGAGGTAGGAAATGGTTTTTGTTTTGTTTACTGTGTCGAGTGATCTGCTGGGACAAAATTCCATGGTTGACCCGCCATTTCGAAAAACCCGGTACACAAGAAAGCTTTCAATTCAACAATTTTGGCACTTTTTTCTTTAAATCAAAGTAGAAAATTTATTGAAATTAAAAGATCAGTTTTATTTGTTAGTAGAGTTTAAGTAGTTCATAAGAAAAAATATAGCGATATTCATAAAACTTCATGCAACTCAAAGAAAATAAATTTTTCGTTACTTTCTTGATCGAGTGTCGCTATGTCGGTAAGTAAGCCTAGCAAATTTTCGTGGGAGATTTCAGGTGATATACATTTTTGTTAGGGTAAAAAATAAGCAACAGAGCGGATTACCCCGGTCCCCGGGCCTAGCGTATTCTTTCAACCGTACTTTGTTGGAGAACCTGCCAATTGCTCGTGAAGGGCAATACCCGTGGAAAAACATTTTTTCCTTGATGTTTCTATGAGTCGAACCTCGAACTTCCCACGCAGCAGGCAGACACGCCAACCATTACGCCACAAGAACCACCAAAAGCCTAGGTTTGATAATACTAAGATTAGGCTCAAAATTTGGCCGGTTCTGGTAAACTATTCCTTTACCTTTTGTATGAAAATCCTTAAAAAAATACAATATATTTGTTTGAATTCTGCTAAATAAAGGGTGTTTTTTTATATGTACACAAATTTTAAATGAAACACGAAAATGCAAATCTCATATGCCATTAGTGCTTAAAACCGGACTCTGCTTGAATGAATCATAATCGCCACATCAAATTTTCGAACACTTTTTCGAGCTACTGATTCCGTATCTCGAGAAAAACAATACGGAAGGGTTGTTCTGAAGTAAATCTTTTCATTGTGAAATGACAAAACTAACTGACAACTAATATACCGTCAATTGTCAAATTGGCAATCACTAGAAACAGTGCTGCCAGTTGAAAAACCAAACGTCTAAAAAGTCACCCGTTAGAAGCGTAATAAAGAAGTTTGGCAAACTGAACCGTGATTTTAAAAATAAATTTGCTCAGTTTACAGTAGCTTTGTTTTTAAGTAAGTTAAACGTACTGACCTCAAATACACCGCCAATTTGACAAGCAATTGAAACAGTGCTGCCAGTTTAGAAGCCAAACCTCTAAGAAAAAGTCACATTTTTAAAAAATATTTTTCCAATGGGTGCCTCTTTCGACACACTGCTAGATCTCCCACTCCCACCAAATATCTACATTTTGGGATGTTTTCTCAAAACCATTTCCAGATTAAAAAAAGTGTAGTCCTTATCAGAATTCCCCCTGGAGCCTTAAGGATATCGCAAGCAGCATATATTTCGAACCGTGTCTGACATATACGCCGTTAGATGAATAAATAAAACAAATAGGGAGGCGCAACATATCGACAAGCCCCAGGGCCTAGCGCATTTCTCATAACCATGCCTTGTGAGGGAATGGAGGGGACCTAGAATTCTCTGCCGGTTTCGACAGCTAATCGAGAAAGCGCTTTTCATGACAATGAATTTACTATCAGAGGGATTGCAAATTCCTCACGAAAGGCGATACCGGTGGAAAAACATTTTTACCTCTGTTGGGATTCAAGCCACGAAACTCTGGGTTAACAGGCATACGTGTTAACCATCATGCCACGGGTACCATAAATGCCGTCGATACGATGATGAAGATGCTTAAACTGAAAAAAAACCTTCGACATTCCTCAGTTTAGGACCGACTTTATTATATTGTAATGAACACCCAACCTTTATACCAATTTCCTAATCGAAAACGTTTAACCGAAAACACAACTGGCAACACTATAATGGAATGGTATAAAATGGCTACGTTCGGATTCTTACCTAAGACGAACTAGATACCTTTCGTGACATTTGTTGTTAGTGTAATCCCATGTTAAAAAGCAGCTGACTGCAAAACATCTTTTGAGGGGAAAGCGATCCAAAGGTACCTTAAAAATCATGGTATAGCAAGCTACCCAATTTGAAATTTGAGAACAGCTGACTTGCATTCATTTTTGTTTTGCTTTCTGCCATAGTGCTTTGTTGCAAAATAGTTTTTTGTAAACATAAAATTTAAAATATGGTGCTCCTAATTAATCTAAACGACGTTGTTTACGAAGTAAACGATTGTGAAGAAGTTTGCAATCGAATAATAAGTGGTACGTGTTGTTTGCAATTTTTAAAACACATTTGGTTTGGTTTGTTTTCTCTTTGATTTATCAGCTGTTTCTGATTTGACAGATACCTAATCTTAGTCGTTCGAAAACTTACCCGGATACAAAGGTATCCTAGTTATGCTACCTATTTTTTTTCGAACGCACCCAATGACAGGCATTGTTTGTAAGCCAGTGTGTGTGAGTGTAGAGATGCTTGACAGCAAATGTGGAAACCATGGAGAAGAAACTGGAACGCTCTAGATAAGTATTGTTCTATATAAATAGGCCGCTGACGCAACGAGCAGTCAGTTTTGATTATAGAGTGATAAAGTTAAGAGTGAAATGTTGTTAACCAGTGATAGTCCAATAGTCGAGTTGAGTTCGAATAAAGATAGATACTGAATAAAGTGGTAGAAATAAATAAATAAAAAGTGAAGTTTTATTTTGCGAACTAAGCGCACGTTACAATATGTACCAGGAAAGGTTTGTTATCGAATTTTAACGGATGGTTCCGATGATGGATTGGGTATGTGTGGAGAACGATGACATACGACTGCACTGGCACGTTGGGCACATACGTGTCCATCTTCCAGGCAGTAACACATGCTAACCCAAAGGCTTTTACCTACGCAATGAAGAATGTTTTGATGGAGAGAAACATTTGTGTCTGCAACGACAGCCAACCTATGTTTAAGGCCTTACTTAACCCTCTTTTTACTTCTTAAGTGGCCCATTAATGCAAATACCTCTATAAATGCGATCAGATGACTAAATTGTTAAAGTCTGATAAATTGTGGTTGAATCGTCGGACTACTACTTCGGAAGTAGTAGTAGAGACATTCTGCAAAGCCGATGAACTCGACAGGAAAGGAACGTCCTTGCCAATGTCAACAAACAAAAATTTACAGAAATTCCGTATGAAACCTCCGAAGAGGTTGTTCAGTCAGCATTTGAAAAATGTTAAAAAATATTGAAGACTTATTTCCAAAGTCAGTGATGTGTAGCTCACACAGTGCATTTTTTTTAACTCAATTAATGTTTTGGCGATTACAATTGACCGCGTCGAAGCTGCTATTTGAACAATAAACACCTACGTACATACAATTAGTGTTCTTAATTGAACTTACATAACACTAATTGATAACTTCAGCTGTGTTGGAACATTCTGGGCCTGTCGCCATTGTCGGTTGTATTGTATTTTTATATAATAACTTAACGCTATGAACACTGTTGATGGTTGTCATCCTCGGGGTGTTTAGGTGCGTAGGGTATGTTGAGGGTGGTAGTGGTATTAGTTTCAGTGTTTGGTTGACTCTTTCTTACTGACGGAAAGGGCATTTTCATCGAAACAATTAACAGAAGCTGAAGCTAAGTTAACGGATATACCCGAAGTTACAGTCAAAGAAGCTAGTGTGGCAGTTATAGGAACTCCATAAAAGGCTGCTGGTGTTCGACCAGACCGGAGATCTCATATATTTTTTCGCAAAAGATGATATGGTTCACGACTCTCATCTCTAATCTTATAGGAGGTGATAGTCTGCGTAAGCAATGGAGTGAAACTTACCTTCTTGTTTTCTTATGGGATTTGCATATTGTGGTAGTTGATTTCGAAAAGCAGTCAATCGACAACCTAGTCACAGAACATCAAAGTACCTCCACTATTCTTTGCTGACAATGGAGCCATCTTAAGTGAAGATTCTTAATCTCTGCAAGAAGAAAAATCTTGGGAAAAATAAAGCACCACGACTCATTGATACTATCATGTTCAACCAAAACAGAGCGCCACAAGCGGATCAATAGTCTGACAGGGGGAAGTGGGTGAGCGAGAGAAAAAAAAGAAGAAGAACACGAGCTTGCAGTTGTGTGCTAAGATCAATATCAAAATCTTAGGGGGCTCGGCTAGTTTCTCGAGCTCAAATGGAGGTGATTTTTTGAAGGCGTGAAAAAAAACTATAGCTTCAAATATTCTGTAATGTTAGGAGGTTATTATGCATAATATTCATGTAAATTGTCAGGAAATTTCGAGTTAAAATATTGAAATCCAAGGGAGATATGGACCATGCCTTGAACTCCTTGAAATTAGAAGACGTCAATCTGCCGCATTTTTTTTAATTTTTCTGGTACCTGTAACAAGAAATTAAAAAAATGGCGTTAAAGTAGACCCTTTTTCCCATACAGCCATTTATAATTGGAGTGAAAAATTGGAAATTGACAAAATGTACGCAATTTAAAAAAAGAAGTCCAAATATCGTCAAAAAAAATCGTCTTTCGATGGCTGCCAAATTTATAATCTTCATCCGATCGTAAAATTTGTAGATGGCTGTATGTAGAAACATAATGGAGAGTATGCAGTTAAGATTTCAAGACGGTTTGTTAATATTTACGTGAGTTACAGCTGCGGCAAATTTGAAAAATGCAGTTTTGAGAAAAACGCGTTTAAAGTTTTCAGAGCAGTTTTCGATTCAACTATAACAGGAAGGAAGTACAAAGGATCTAGATGTCCTTGAGCATTCAAAAATTTAAGACGCAGGCAATACAAGGAATTGTACGACATTAAGGACGAGGTAGCTGTCGGGCACTCCGCCGCGTTGGGATGGGTGAGAAACTAGCCGAGCCACTTAAGGCCTAGTACAAGGTTTTGAAATTCGGTCCTCATAATATATTTAGTGGTACAGGGTTGCCAACCACACATTAATTGTGAAAATTGAATCAAATCACACAAAATTTAAAAAAAAGTTAAATTAAAAGCTTTTAAGCGAAAATCTAAGAACGCCATTCCTTTGCAGTTGCTTATACATAAAAACGCTTACGGTTTTGAAACTATTGAAAAAATTCAAAATTTTTTTATAAAGCTTATTAAAATTTCAAAAACTTAAATTTTTTACTTGTTAATCTGAATTTTTTCAAGCTACCTGAACCTTCTAGTAAGTAAAATTTCGTCAATTCGTGCTAGTCATTGACAAGAAAGTAGGTTTTAAGAAGACGGTACTATGGGAGTTACTGTTCTTAGATATTTTCCGAAAATATTTCTTACATCATAAAAAAGGCAACCTTAAACTAGTCCTTCACATAAAATTTAATCGAAATCGCTGAGGAGCCGTTTTCGAGAAAAATAAGTATTATTGCATAGTATATATGTAAGTAGTAAGTATATGGCAGATAACGCTATTTTAAGACCTAGAGACCAAATTCCGAAAACCCTTCTGTAGGCTGCCCCGTAGACCCTAACTGCAAATTTTTAAGAAAATCGGTTAACCACTTCAGGGTGTAGATCCATATCAGAGTTGTTAAATAATGATTACCTACTTTGTGTAATGGATTACAGGTTCAATTACAATTACATGTAATGGGTAATTGAAAATTTTCAATAACAATTACATGAAATGGTTAATTGAAATTTTTCAATTACCCATTACATGTAATGGAAAATGTAATGCATTTTTCCAAGTAATTGAAGAAAACCACACCGCCAATTACTTTTTTAGTAATTGATTACTTCAATTGTAATGCATTACATACTTCTCAATTACAAATACGTATATATAAATTTTTTTTATTCATAGCCAACGGTTATTATTGTTTTAATCTACATTTTGAGCAAGATAATCGCGAAATCGCACTTTATACTCCAACTTTCTGACTGTTTTTCACCAATAACTTTGTAAGGAGTTGCCAAAAATTTTTCACCGGAAGAGTTTCAGAGAATACCCTCTCCAAAAAAATAATAGAAAACACAATACTCTACGACAATTAGTAAACGAGAAAATGGCTTTTGTAAGTCGAAATGTTTTTTTTTTTTTCAAAATCGCGGACAACTCAGAAATTTTTGTAGTTATAAGTTCTGAATTCAGACTCTCCAAATGCTACTCTTCACTAAAAAAGAAAGAATTCGACACAGTACCTATTCAATGCTTTAATTTCATTCAATTTTGTTTTATTTTAAAAATGTAATTGAGCAAATTAGGTGATCAATTACATTTTTGTGTAATGATTACTGAAAAAAGTAATCATTACAGCATTTTTTCAATTACTTGGGTTTTCAATTACATATAAGTAATTGAATTCCAAGTAATTGAAACTTTTCAATTAAAAGCAATGGGTAATTGAATTTTTCAATTACTTTTGGGTGTAATGGAAAATGTAATGGAAGATTTCAATTATAAGTAATTGTAATTGAAATTTTTTGTAATCATTATTTCCCAACTCTGATCCATATACGGACAGACAGATAGACAGACAGACATGCACACATACATGCATACAGATTACAGACATACATACAGACAGACAGAATTGCAAGACCCACTTTTTTCGTATTCCCTATCATCGTAATGTCATATTTGATTTTCGTCTCAAAACTTTCTTGATGTTGAAATAATTGTAGAAATTTTTTCCGCAGTTTTTAAGCTTTTCGTTCCCGTTTCCGTTGGAATATGAGTACAACTTACTCGGTAGTAATGAGGTACTCTAACGTGGAAGAATTTTTGAAATCGTATGTTCTAAGTTCGCTGCTATGTTGACGGGAACCCTTTATTGTTGGAATATGGAGATGAAATATGAGCTACAGTCACTCACACTCAAAGTGGGACACCTAAGAAATAAAATCTTCAATAAACTTCTTTACGAAAAAAAAATGCAGAGTTGCTCACTTTTTTAAATAATTTTTATTTTTATTGCTTAATATTGACCTCAAATTATTATAAAATAAAAAAAAATATCAAAAAACAACCCCGATTTGTTTGTTTGTTTGTTTGTTTGTTTGTTTATTTGTACACTTGCATTTTAAGATACAATATCTTATAAGCTAACACAAGTTTAAATATGAAATAATTCTAAGCTTACTTTAGGAAAATTAAATTGTTTAAAAAAAAAATATGAAAATGATCTGTCTAGTATTTTTTTTTTAATGCAGGTCACACTCAAAGTGGGACACCTGCTGTTTTCTAAGAAAACTAACTGTAATTGCCACGTTATCTGTATTATTTAGTTGCAGTTTTTGTAGAGCTTTCATTGTGATAGCATTAAAAAAAAAAAACCGAAATGTCAAGGCAAACAACCTTTGAAGAAAGGCAAATTGTGATTTTCAATTACCAAAAAGGAAAATCCGTTCGCAAAATAAGTGAAGTTGTTAAAAAAGTAAATCTATGATGTTTAATGTAATAAAACGGTTTCGGAAGGTCGAATAGGAAATAAACCAAAAAATGTTGAAAGTACAAAAAAAAAAAAAAAAAAATAGCGATAGAGGTGGGTGGTTTCTTTTAAGAAAAAAAAGAAGTGATCCCTTTCTGTCCGCCATTGACCTTTAAAAAAATGTTAAAGGACACTGAAAATGTTGATTTAAGTGCAGAAACAGTTTGCCCGTTTCTAAGGAGAAACGAATTGAGCGGCTGAGTTGCGTCCAAAGAACCGTTAGTATAAGAAAAGAATCGTCGTTTAAGAATGCAATTCGCCAAAGAAAATGTGACAAAGTCTGCTCAAAGGTAAGTCGCATTTTGTTCTCCAACTTCAATCATAATTTGGTCATTTCATTAAAAGTCCTTTTTACGGACGAAACCAAAACTAATCTTTTTGATTCTGATGTCACATGCTCTTTGGCGAATTGCATTCTTAAACGACTATTCTTTTCTGATATTAACGGCTTTTTGTGCGCAACTCTCAGACACTCAATTCGTTTCTCCTAACAAACCGGCGAACTCTTTCTGCCCTCAACATTTTAAGTGTGCTTTAACATTTTTTAAAGGCCAATGTCGGACAACAAAGAATTACTTCTTATTTTTCTTAAAAGAAACCGCACATTTCTATCGCAAATTTTTGTTTTGTTTTCAACACTTTTTGGTTTATTTTCTATTCGACCATCCCGAAACCGTTTTATTACACTCTAAACACCATAGATTTAAGCCTTGCGCAAACCAATGCGGTGAGTGCGTGCGATGCGATTGCGATAAGTGGAACGTATCGTGTGATGCGGTTGCGAACCGTTTCCTGTTCAAACTAGCGCGATTTGGCACCGTGCGATATTCTGTCAAATTGTTTTTTTCATTAATTTTTCAAATTTCAAATCAAGAAAAAAAAATTAAAAAACGCATCAATCGGTCTTTATTCCATTTGAAAATAAAAATTAATAAATAAATAAAATTTTAATTTATAAAAATTATTTAAAAAAGTGAGCAACTCTGCATTTTTTTTTCGTAAAGAAGTTTATTGAAGATTTTATTTCTTAGGTGTCCCACTTTGAGTGTGAGCGACCCGCCCCGGCTTCACACGGGTACAACGCTGATTTTATTTTGAGTTACTAATTCATGGGTAAATAAAGAAAATTCTGCCATGAATTACGATCCTTTTTTTTTTTGACATTTGAGTAACATTGTGTTGGTGCTTCTTGAGTCGATTCTCACTTCAAATCGAGAAGCGGCTGTCACTCCTCAGAATCATGAGAAGCGATCTTTTTGCACCAATGGAACGGTTTAAGAATGCTTCTGGACGCTCCTGAATATATATAGTATATTGCGAATGAATTGTTTGGATTTTGGATGATCACCCGTAAGAAGATAGTGAAGTGGTTCAGGTGGTGGGAGAATTTCTTCTTATTTTACTTTTCCTTGTAAGCAACAAATGCCTTTCGATTCGTCCTTGAATTTCAATGCCAAGCAATGTTCACACACTACTGACATAGTACCTATTGATTCTATACGATCGTCCTTGTAAGAAATCGAAGTATCGTAATTCATGGCAGAATTTTCTTTATTTACCTATGAATTAGTAACTCGTGCTAATGATTCTCTGTCCCTCTGAACCATAAGCCTACCTTGATCCCGGCTGCGGCGAATCTCACGCTCTACTGAAGATTCTCTCTCTCTGTCAGCTCTGTATCTATCCCGAGCCTGTCTGAGGCGAGCCTCACGTTCCGTTGACGATTCTTCATCTCTTGCTGAACGTATACTCTTTTGCCATTCACTGTGCTACGACCTATGTTCGAACGAAGACGTTTTCCAGACATGACTTTAAAATTTCTTTACAAAATTTTCTCAGTTCTATATGAATGATTACCTATGCACAAACTGCCATATTATTAGTATGTGCCGCAGTAAAAAATATCTGAATATTTACCATTCAGTTGGCATTCACTATACTACGACCTATGTTCGAACGATGACGTCTTCCAGACTTGAACAAAATTTTCTCAGTTTTATTTATGTATGATTAGGATTACCTATGCACGAATTGCCATATTATTAGTATGAGCCGCAGTAAAAATTATCTGAATACTTACCATTCAGAAACAAAAACAAAAGATACGTATTCTTTTCAACATAAACTACGATGCTTTAAAAAATAGTTTGCTATTCGTGCGAGTTTCAAATTTTAAAATTGAAGTAAAAGTAGAAGTAAATATTTTTTTTTATAGTAAAAAAATAATATGTTTGTTATGACATCGCATTACAAAACTTTAAATTTCTTGGCTTTTCTTTGCTATAATATGCATGTATTATACATATAAACCTTCCTCTTGAATCACTCTATTCATTAAAAAAAACGGCATCAAAATCCGTTGCGTTGTTTTAAAAATCTAAGCATACATAGGGACATAGGGACAGAGAAAGCGACTTTATTTTATACTATGTTAAGAAGTGAGCAACTCTGCATTTTTTTTTCTTAAAGAAGTTTATTGAAGATTTTATTTCTTAGGTTTCCCACTTTGAGTGTGAGTGACTGTATATCACTTCTCAGGCTCTAGACAATCTCTGTTTCAAATTTGATTCAAATCGGCTCAGTAGTTTTTTTGCCTGTTCAATATAAACAAAAAAAATGGGCACGACTGGGTCGCACGAACTTGCGATTGTGTTCTAAATACGATATCAAAATCTAAAGGCTGAGTTAAAGGTTTTGGTATTAGCTCTTCATAATATATTTTGTGGTACAGGGTTGCCAACTACACATTAATTATGAAAATTGAATTAAATCACGCAAAATAATGAAAAAATTTAATTAAATACTCCAAAGGTTTCAAGCAAAATTCTAAAAACGCCATTCTCTTGCAATCGCTAATACATATGAATGATGAAAATTTAATCAAAATCGTTGGAGCAGTTTTTCCAAAAAACGGTTTTTTATTTTTCACTTTTTTTTAAAAACTGTTTTTTAAAAGTCGAGTATGCAAAGTTTTAGATCTTAATAAGAGTTATTTTGACAAAAAATTTGATCAAAGTTATAGTTTCGAAGTTATTTTCAAAAATCAAAATTTTTTAAAAAAATTTATAAAAATTTCCAAAACTAAATTTTTTTAAATATTGATATGCAGTCTTTCTTTCACAGTTTACGACTTCTTAAATCCAAAATTTCGCCAAGATCGTGTAAGCCATTAACGAGAAAGACGGTTTTGAAAAAACGGTACTATGGGAGGTACCGTTTTTAGCCTTTTTACAAATTTTTTTTTTACATCATAAAAAAGACAATCTAAAATTAATCCCTCACACAAAATTTTATCGAAATCGTTGGAGCCGTTTTCGAGAAAAATAAGTATTATCATATCGGTTGTATGGCAGGTACCGTTATTTCAAGACCTAGAGACTCAATTCCAAAAACCCCTCTGTAGGCTGTTCCACAGATCCTAACTGCACATTTTGAAGAAAATCGGTCTATTAGTTCAGGCTGTAGATCCATATACAGACAGACAGACACACAGACAGACAGACAGACAGACAGACAGACAGAATTGCAGGACCCACTTTTTTCGTATTCTCTATCATCGTAATGTCATATTTAATTGTTATCTCAAAATTTTTTTTCTGCACGATTGCAAGACTTGCCTTATAGTAGGGGGAGTACGGGAGACTTGACCATATGGGAGACATGAGCCACTCTAAATAATTCACTCAAATACCACTCAAATCATTCATGAGTATACTCAAACGTTCCATCCCACGACATTCTACTTGCACACAAAAAATATCCTTGATCCTCAGTTAACTTTGGCTGGTGAATGAGAAAGGGTGTTTTTTGGCGCAAAAAGTTAAACTTTTTTTTTTTTTTGTTTTCAACATAAAAAGTTTTTTATCACGGTAAGTTAAAAAAAGTTCACATAAACTAATAAAACATTAATTCGACTTTGTTAATAATAAAACAAAATGAAGCTGTCTTATGTTTCAAAAAAGTTATTAACTATTAATTGTGAAAAAACGTGAGCGGGAGACTTGAGCCATTTTTTTAGGGGAGACTTGATCAGTGGTTCAAGTCTCCCGTATGTTGATATTTATTGTCAGAATAGGTTATAAATGCAAAAATTTCATTCTTTTTTAGATATTTAAAATGCCATTTGTATACAAAAGAAAGGAAGGAGCAGCGCAAAGGAGTGTGGTTTCGAAAGAAATGATTGAACAAGCATTAAAAGAAGTTCATGAAGGCAAATCAATCAGGGCAACTGCAAATAAGCATAACATAAACAGAACAACCTTGACCAGGTATTTACGCGGCAAGACTAGCTTTGACAAATTTGAGAGCAAAGCAAGTCAGTACAAGAACGCTCAAATATTTACCTTACAAGAAGAAAAACAACTGGTTGAATATTTCATCACATGCAGCAAAATGAACTATGGACTCACAAGAACATCTGCCATGCGATTAGCTTATGAATTTGCAAAAGCCAACAACAAAGCAATAATTCCGAGCTGGTCAGCTAAAGAACAGGCTGGACGTGATTGGTTTCGAGGATTTTTAAAAAGAAATTCATCAATAAGCCTGCGAAGACCAGAAGCAACTAGTTTGTCCAGAGCAACAAGCTTTAATAAAAAAAATGTTTCAGATTTTTTTACTAATTTAAAAGAAGTCCGTGAAAAGTTTAATTTCGAACCCCAGAACATTTATAACTGCGACGAAACTGGGTGCACAACTGTTCAGAAATGCCCGAAGGTCCTAGCAGCAAAAAAAAATCGTCAGGTTGGACAGGCAACATCTGCAGAGAGGGGAACCCTTGTCACCGTGTGTTTCGCAATTAATGCAATTGGAAATAGCATTCCCCCTTTCTTTGTTTTTCCAAGAGTTAAGTTCAACGAAACTTTTGTTTTGAACGGACCTGAAGGATCTGGGGGAGATGCCTACCCAAGTGGCTGGATGACGTCCAATGGATTCTTGAAGTATCTTCATCACTTCGCTAAATATTCTCATTGTTCGATGGAGAATCGGGTGCTGCTTATATTGGATAACCATGAGAGTCACATGAGCATTGAGGCTATCGACTTTTCGAAGACAAATGGCATAACACTTTTGACATTGCCACCTCATTGCAGCAACAAAATGCAGCCTCTGGATATAACTGTGTTTTCTTCCTTTAAGTCCAGATACAACGCTGCAATGAATAACTGGATGTTGTCCAATCCAGGGAAGACTGTGACAATTTACAACATTCCTTCATACGTGAAAGAAGCAATGCCACTTGCTTTTAATCAAAGGAATATAACCAGTGGTTTTGAAAGGGCAGGGATTCATCCTTTCAACAGCGAAATTTTCACCGATGATGATTTTATGTGCTCTGCAGTGACAGATCGGCCAAACATGGAAACAGAACTTCTTGAAGTCATCAATAGAGTTCCAGTAGAAGTCCAAAACGAAGTTGCAGTACCAGTGGAAGTGTCATTAGGTGCAGTCCCAGATCCAGATTCAGTTCCCTCTACTTCAAGAGGTTTATCAAAGGGTTTATCAATTCCTTCCCATACAATTGGATCTGGAAATCTGATAGTAAGTCCCAGTATGATCCGGCCATTCCCAAAAGCTGGTCCAAGGGTACAGAGAAGAGGTCGACAACCAGGAAAAACTAAGATTTTGACAAAGACACCCGAAAAAAATGAAGAAAATATTATTGAAGAACAAAAAAACATTACAAAATCAGCCGCAGAGAAAAAAAATAAAATTAAAAAAAACAAACCTGCTACAATAAAAAAAAAAGTTTTGCAGTCAAGTGACAGCGAAACTTCTAACGAAGTAAATTTCGATGAAGGTTTAAACAGTCCAATGGACATAGAAGAACATGACGAAACATGGTTTTGTTTTGTGTGCAAAACTGATGATATTATGGATATGCGTCTTTGCGTCTTATGTAACAAATACGTGCACGAGATATGTGTTGGACTGACCAAAAAAGACAATGAGGTCTTTATCTGCCCTAACTGTGATACCAATTAGAGGTTAATACTACATTTATGGCAATTAAAAGCCAGTGCTTCTGGTATTTTAATTAGAAATTAAGTTATTTATTTATTTATGTTATGTTTTTGAAGTTATTTTTTTTGTTTTGTTTACTTTTTTATTCTTATTTACTATGAAAGATATATTTATGTTTTTAAGTTTTTTTTTTTTTTAAAGAGTTTTTATGTTCATTAAAAACACATAAAATATAATAAAAATGAGTTTTAATAAGATACGAATTGATTTTACTATCTTTGTTTTTATTTTACTCGAAGAATTTAGGTATGATCAAGTCTCCCCAAGGAGGTGGTCAAGTCTCCCGCCCAGGCGGGAGACTTGAGCCAAAAATCTGTTCCCACTTTTTGTGGATTTGGCAAAACTCAGATGAGTGTAAATAAAGTTTATGAGGCTTTTCTGGAAGCAGATAAATGTATCTTTACAAAAATGTATTCGACATGTCTCTGAGATAAATAGACAAGTTTTTATGAACGATTAAGCAAAAAGTGGCTCAAGTCTCCCGTACTCCCCCTACCTATAATCGCAAGTAAAAATCTTTCCTCTTTTTAATAGTGTAAAGAGTAAAGATGTAAAGATAAAGATAACAAATAAAAAACAAAAACATTTTGTATTTTTGCCACGTATTTTTGGGACACAGAGTGCGCCGTCTTAGATTTCAGGGCATTAAAAAATCACTGAACACCCGTTGGTTGCCAATACTAACTGTTTTCGTCATAAAACCCGTTATAAGCTCGTCTAAACTTTGCACAACACAGCAATTGTTGCAGCCGGTTTCTTAAAAATAAAACACCCGCGCTGTTTCCTAAAACGGTATACCCGATATACCCGATCTGAAGGTTGCCTAACCAAATAAACATATGTACAAACTTAGTTGCGTGACAGTCCGAAATTCCATTCGAGATTTAAAAATATTGACACAACATGCCGTATCCGTCCGTGTAGCCATGTTTTCTATTCATCAGCTTATCTACTTTGATTAGAAAGAGACTATAATACCTCCATCGCAGTTTCCACGACCATGACTATCTATCTATCTACCAGAAGTGAAAATATCCGCGCACCAGTTCCGCTCGATTTCAAATCAAGAATACCTACTTTTTGTACTCGTATTAATACGACGTGCATGCTACAATTCGTTTTTGTTGATTTTAGTTTGTTCCAGTCTCTTTTATACCTCGGTTAGAACAGAAGCACACCAACATATGAATCAGTCGACTGCGATCTGCGAGCCGATTCGATAGATGATTATTCTCCGCATTTTCGTAAAGTGTTTATGTGTGTGCATGTGCATGTATCTATCTGCCGCAGCAGAGCACGAAGCTCCCCATTCTCTTTAGTCGAAGACTCAGCCAAGAGCAACACGCTCAATATTCACACACCATAGCCACCCATCAAGTCAAGACAGCCAGCCAGCCAAGTATTAGTAGTTGTTGTATTGATCTGTCAAACGCGAAACCCGCAATGCTGAGTGTCGATGTCGTGTTCAAGTTAAAATCTTTTTCTTCCGCAAAATAGGACAGTGTACCTACCTACCTAGACCTACCTCTGCCACCTGGTTGTTATTGTTCCTAGCAAATGAATTGCTCCCCACACAATTGATTAGTGCCCAAATTATTCGAATAAATAAAATCAAACGTCAAATGGTGGAGAACAATTATAGTGCCAACCTTGCCAAGTGAGTAATAAGCAGAAGTGCGAAAATATGCTAACATTGCAGCAAAGAAAAAAAAGTCTAGCAAAATGAAATAAGTGAAGTGATTGATAAACGAGAGCTTTTTACTACGACAAGGCTGTGTTGAAAGTTCGGCAAACGCCCCCTGTAAATATCTTGCTCTGGAGCATTCCTAAGCATTTTTATTTTGATTGTTTACTGTTGTTGTTGGTGTTGTTAAGAGCTGTCATCGTATTGTGTGTGTCATGCAATATTGAGTTGTGTTCTTTTTTTCCTTCTCCAGTGTAATCGCACGGAATGTTCTCTCTCAAGAGCTGGTGAATCGAACGGTACACGGTTAACATTTTTTCGCAAACATATGTAGGTACAGTGTTTTGTTTACTAATTTGCAAATTGTTCAGTTCTTGTTGTTGGTGTTGTTTGTCTTTATTCGGGTTTGTGTTTTTTTGCAAAAAAAAACTTAACGATTATCTAAAAAATAAAAACAGTAGTGTCACAGTAAAAGCGTTCGATAAAATAAATTTGTTTATTTTTTCTCTGAAAGCTAATTAGTGATGAAAAATTCTAAAAGTGTGTGACTTAATGTGTATGTGTGTGGTTTTATTCGCGAAACGTGGGCTCACGCTTGAACAGAGATGCCATCGTGTTACCAATTGTTAATGTAAGTTGAATAATTGGTTTGTAATCAATTTTTTTTTTATAAATAGTAATTGAATCTTGCTGTATTTTGCCTCAGTTTAGTTTTAAAACTGAATTTGAATTTGTGGTCTGAATAATGTGAACTGGTCCCTATCGGCGATTTCCCAAAATAGGTTTAGTCTCTCAAGTATTGTTTTATTTTTATGGAACATTACGGACGATCGTGAACCTCCTTCGACTTCTCACGGAACGAATGTTTATATTTATAAAACTATCAAAGAAAGAAGTTAAACTAATTAATTAAGTTAATATGTAAGTGTTTTTGTAATTTCATTGCTTTGATTAGTTCTATCTGCATACAATGCTAAGCAAATCAAGTAAAATGACGTATTCGATTATAAATGGGAGATTCATTCCATCATTATCAGACCATCATCATTGCCGATATCAATTTTTCAAATACGGGAAACGTTTTCAGCAAAATTTCATTCACAATAGGGCATATTGAAATTTTATTACCCTAATTTGTCAAACAAATGGGAAAAAATTTGATCGATGAATGCAATAGAAACTTTGAAGTTCCCGTAATTAATTTAGATACACAAAATCTAACTATGATTTAATAAAAGAATAGCAAGAATAAAGAAAAACATTGCTGAACTTTTGCCAATAAGAAAGAGACCAAAAAAATTACTCATACGCCCGAGTGACCAGAGCTGCTGTCAAAGTATACAAAAAAAAACAGAACGGAGAGCTATGTCGCCTACGTCATTTCTCTCAACCTTATCTTGTGATTGAATGTAATAGGGCCCCTACACTACGCAAACACGTTTGTACAAACGTGTGTTTGCGCAAACATAGTTTCGCCACACACTACACAAACATGTTTGAGAGATATTAGTTGCTTGACGTTTTTCATATCACAGACCTACTGAGCAATGAGCGATTTCGCAAGTGCTGCTTTAATTATTGCCTTGGCAACGAAAAATATTCATCCGTACTTCTTGAAAATTGACATCTGTTTGAGCAAAATTCAACACTCACGACTCAAACATGTTTGTGCAAACACGGAAAATTCAAAATTTTTTGAATTTCTTCAAACCGTTTGCGCAAACACTCAACATCGCTACACATTACTCAAACAGTTTGCACAAACATTTTTACAAAAACAAAATACATATGTTTGCGCAAACGGTTTGTGTAGTGTAGGGGCCCTATAAGGAATAGCAAATTCACTTCATGGCAACAAATTATACACATATTAGAAATTGTCAACTGCTCGCGATAGGTGATAAATAAAAAATAAATAGGGTGGCCCAACAGAGCGAGGAGCCCTTGGGCCTAGCGCATTTCTCACAACCATGCCTTGTGAGAGAATGGAGGGATCTACAATTTTCTGCCGGTTCCGAACGGCTAATTGAGAAAGCGCTTTTCATGGCTATGAATTTACTAACGGAGGACTTGCCAATTCCTCGCGAAAGGCGATACCCGTGAAAATACATTTTTTGCCTCTGCTGGGACTCGAACCTCGAACCTCTGGGTTAGCATGTGGACATGCTAACTAACCATCACGCCACGGGTACCAGTGCGATAAGTGATACCAGTGGAAAAAAGTTTTTTCCTTGATGTTTTTGGAATCTGATCATCGAGCTTCCTACGTCACAGGCAAACAGTATAGCTATTTACCATTTATAGGCCTCGAGCACCGTCAAAATATTGAAATACAAAATTTAAGCGTTTATTTAGTACCGAGTTCTTAAAAACTTTTCTGAACTTATTTCTTATTACCTACATTTGAATTGTAACAATCCTTTGTATTTAATTTTTGTAAGGTCGCTTTCTATGGCTTTAAAAAGATTTTTTAAATTATGTTTCCATTGCCACAAACTTCGCATTCTATAATTTGTCCTGAGGAATTAAGCCCTCTCTTCGTACCATTCTGCTTGAGTTGTTGCAGACTTTGAATGTTTAAATGTCCATACCGTTTCTGCATGTTATCTAATTCGATCATCATTCAGAGCCAAGCCATAAACCTCAATTTCTACTTCAATTATGAATAGGTACAAAAAGCAACCTTTTGAGTAAAAATTTACCTTTTTTACTTGCGATTATATGTAGGTACTATAAGGCAAGTCTTGCAATCGTGCAGAAAAAAAAATTTGAGATAACAACTAAACATGACATTACGATGATAGAGAATACGGAAAAAGTGGGTCCTACAATTCTGTCTGTCTGTCTGTCTGTCCGTATATGGATCTACAGCCTGAACCGCTTGACCGATTTTCTTCAAAATTTGCAGTTATGGTCTCTGGAACAGCCTACAGAGGGGTTTTTGGAATTGGGTCTCTAGGTTTTGAAATAACGGTACCTGCCATACAACCGATTTGACAATACCTGTTTTTCTCGAAAACGGCTCTAACGATTTTGATAAAATTTTACGTGAGGTATTATTTCTAATGACTGTTCTAATGATGTAAAAGTTTTTTTTGGAGAAAGCCTAAGGACGGTACCCCCCATAGTACCGTTTTTTTCAAAACCGACTTTCCCGGTAATGGCTGACACGATTTTGACGAAATTTCATATTTAAAGAAGTCCTAAGCGGTTTGAGAAAGATTGCATATCTACATTTGAAAAATTTAGTTTTTTCGAATTTTCATTAATTTAAAAAAAAACATTTGTTTTTCCGAATATTTTCTAAACGATATTTATATTTGATTTATTTCAAATTTTTTGTCAATACATCTTTTAGCAAGATCTTAAAACTTGTGTACTTGAATTTTGAAAACCTCATTTTAAAAAAAAATAAAAAATAAAAAACCAGTTTTTTAAAAAATGGCTCTAACGATTTTGATTATATTTTAACCGCCGTATTAATAAACGTGGAATAGCTGGGCTAAGCCTTATTCCATGGATTAAGTGGAAAATGGTATAATGGTGGCTTTAATTAAATGGAAAATGGTATAATGGTAACTTAATCCATGGAATAAGTAATAATAATAATAATAATAATAACAAATCAGATCCAAAAGAAAATAATAACAATTTTATATAAGTTAATTATGGCCTTGGTTAAAACGTCTGCCAGATGCCAACTATTTGTTTTTTTTCTTCTTTCAAATGATTATTATATATGTATGTATACATTAATATATTTTCAAATTTAAAATAACATAAAATTTTCTCTATGAGTCTCTCATGCTTAACTGTTTTAGTACCAACATTTATTTATTTCTATTTTCTTAAATACAATGAATCTAATTGCATTACAAAGATATTTTTTTTAACCAATGGTTAAATTTAAGGATACAGACCATGAGCTAATTTGTGAAATCTTTTCTATAATTAATGGCTTCTATGCAATACCGAGCGAGGAGCTTCCAATTCTCTCCATTTAAAATACTTATAGATTCAGATTCGCTTAATATTGTTTTTCTAAAGTAAACAAACCTTATTTCTTTTAAAATTGGGCATTTCGATAAAAAGTGATACGAGTTCTCTTGTTCTTGTAGATTGCATAATGAGCAAAAGGATACCTGGCCAGTAGAATAAGGCCTATAATTTAGATCAAGGAGCTCTCCTCTTAAGCGAAAAATACTCGATATTTCGTATATACTCAGGTTGTCTGTGAAATAATTAAGATCATTCAGATTATATTCCAACTTTGGGTACATTGATCTTCTTGAGGAGCCTCTAGCTTCTCCAATTAGATCATCCCTAATTCTTACATCCAGTTTTTCAAGGATGTAATTAAACTTTTCTCTCCCAAATTCATTTATCTCCCCGGTTTGCACTGAAACACCGCTCAACATTGCTATGTCGTCCCATCTCCTATACCAGCTAATTTTCTTCTCTATGCTATATTTCGCTAGTATTTTTGGTATCCGAGAGTCATCATAAGATAGTATTTTAGTGATATAATCAAAGTGCATTTTCAACGTGAAAATAAAAATAGGTGAAATACCTGTTTCCAGAAGAAGCATATAATTAGGGGTTGACTGGGGTAACCTAAAAGTTTTTTTTTAAGAAAAGACGTTGCAGCTTTTCAACGTCATCGTACTGTTGATATCCCCATACCTGTGCTCCGTAGGTCATTATAGACCTCAAGGCAGCTTGAAAAACTTTAAATTTTACACTATGTTCAACATTGCTGTTCATAAACAAGTTTCGCCAAGTCGAATTTATAGCAGATAGTGATTTCTTTAGTTTGTTTTCAAAATGCTTTTTTGGGTTGAGCTGAGGTGTTATAATAATTCCCAAGTAATTAAATTCATTCACAGCTTCAATGCTATCCCCATTTAAGAACCATCTTTCATTCCTGCTGTATCTTCCTCTACCTGATCTAAATATCATAGCCTTTGTTTTTGTAATATTTATTACCAGACCCCACAACATGCAATAATCGTTTAACCTGTTTATCATGAGTTGCAGGCTTTCTTTGATTTTGAGATTCAGCAAACAGGACTACGTCATCCGCATACAAAAGGCATTTTACTCTAAGTCCTGCAATTTTAATACCATTTGGCAAAGCTTCAACTAAGTCATTAATAAAAAGCGCAAACAGCAGTGGAGATAAAAGACAGGCATGGAATAAGTATTTCCCAGTTATTCCGCGTTTATTAATACGGCGGTATGGGTTTATATGTATAAGCAATTGCAAAAAAATTGCGTTTTTAGATTTTCGCTTGAAACTTTTGGAATATTTAATTTAATTTTTTTCAATACTTTTCGTGATTTAATTCAATTTTCACAATTAATGTGTAGTTGGCAACCCTGTAAAACCAAATATATTTAGAACGAATACTAAAACCTTTTGCTCAGTCTTAAGATTTTGGTATTTTACTTAGCAAACGATCGCAAGTTCGTGCGACCCAGTCGTGCCCATTTTTTTAATATACATTTACATTAGACTGGTCCCAAAAAGTGACTGTTTTTTTTTCGAAACAATTCCATTTATACCTTCCAGGAGGTGTAGAAAGATTTCTGTTAAAAGGAGAGCTCTTAATATTAATATTTAGAGGTCGCGCATCGTAGATCTCCATTTCCCATAGAAATTGTATGGGAAAAAAACTTTTGAACTTTGGAATTTTATTTTTCGGTCTAGAAGCAAAGTGTCGGGATGAATGATACATATTTTTATAGAAAATTAGTTCCTCTTCAAAAAAGGTTTCTTATCATATAATAAATATTAATATTAAGAGCTCTCCTTTTAATAGGCATCTTTCTACACCTCCTGGAAGGTATAAATCGAACTGTTTCTAGAAAAAAAAATAGTCACTTTTTTTGAACATACATATAAATTTTGAGACACGACAAAAGTTTTTGAACACTTTCTTTTCGACGGATAATTATTTGACACATAAAATCCTTTTTTTAAGTAAATGGTGTTTTTTTAAAAAAGGTAAGAAAAATTCGGAGTCAAAAAAGCACTTGAAAACAAGTTTCACAATCACGGAAGTAGAGACCACTAATTACTCTAGATTCGAAATCCTGACAGATATTATAACGGAAGAGAAGTTCCCCATGATGCTGCAAAAAAGCAGCGGAACAGTCATTCGACATCTTAAAAACATATTTGATAATAGCCTCAAATGGGACTATATTCCAAAAATATGGCGGGAAGTTTAAAACGTCTTCATACCAAAAGCCGGCAAACCCAGCCATACTGATGAAGCAAAGGACTTCAGACCTATATGTCTGACCTCTTTTATGCTAAAAACGTTTAAAAGGCTACTTTGATTACATATCCGCAGCTTTCCAGAACCGGAAGTAATATCTACCTTTCAACATGCCTACACAACAAGACGAAGTGTAGAAACAGCACTACACAGTGTAGTAAGAACTATAGAGAAAACGCTGCAATAAAAAGAATACACACTTGCAGCTTTCCTGGACCTTGAAGGAGCTTTCAACAATGTACAAAACAGTGCAATTAAGAAAGGCCTGAATGGTCTAGAAATAGAAGAAACAATCACAAATTGGATCATGTGTATGCTGACGAAATGTCAGATCTACAGCGAACTAGGAGGTGCAACCTTGAAGAAGTGTGTGTCACGAGGAACCCCACGAGGAGGTATCCTCTCACCCCTACTCTGGATCTTGGTCATGAATGAGATTCTCTAAACTCTCAAACATGCGAACAATTAAATAATGCACTAACCAAGGTCTGCGATTAGACAAAAAGATGTGGCCTTGCAGTTAACCCTTCAAAACAGATTTGGTACTCTTCACATAACAGAAGAAAACTACCTACCTTTGAGATGCCAAGAATAAATGGAACCCCATTTAAGTTCTCTGATCGAGCAAGATACTTGTGAAAGAATCTTAGACAAACAACTGAACTGGGGCCCCCAACGTACGAGAAAGATACAAAAAAGCCATGATAGCACTGTATTCGTGTAACAGGATTTTTGACCAAAACTGAGGACCAATCCTAAAATCATCATGTGGATGTATACAGCCGTTGTTATACCCATTCTATCATATGTCTACTTGGTCTGGTGGAAGGCGCTGGAAAAATCCACGCTTTTGAAAACCCTAACCAATGTACAAAGAACAAAGCCTGTATTTGCATAACTAATGCAATGAGAACTACACCAACCGCGAGCTTGGAAGTAATCCTCAATCTAACAATCCTTGATCTCTTATGTCCAAGAATCGACAGCAAACAGCGCACTTAGGCTACATCAGTGTAATCTCTGGAAAACCAGCCGAACAGGACATTCACAGATTTTATCACCATACAGAGACAACAATATCTGCACGGATTACATAACTCCATACCAGGACTTTAAAAAATCCTTCTCAACCAGCTTCCTCCATAGACAGGATTGGGAGAATGAAACACCTCATATGAACGAGACGTCCATATCAATTTATACCGACGCGGCTCGGAAATGGAAGTTGGAACAGGAGCAGGTTTCTTTTCAGAAAGCTTCAATCTAGCCTGTTCTTTCAAACTTCGAAATCACAGCAGTGTCTTCCAAGGCGAGATCTTGGCAGTTACAAACGCTGCAAAACAGGTGTCCATGATCACATGCTGATATCACTTTTTTCAGTGATAGCCAAGCAGCAATAAAAGGGATTTCTGACACTTTTGTCAAATCAAAGCTTGTTTCTTGCTGTCACAAAGAGCTAAGGGTTCTTAACACACAGCATAACGTTAGACTCTGCTGGGTTACCGGTCACAGTGGCTTACATGGCTTTTAGAATCGTCGTCCAATAGCAAATATTCATAAAAGCATGAAATAAACTACGCCATATTTACTACTTCAAATGCAGTGACAGCGCAGAGATTTTGAACATAATGAAAGCAAACTCAAAACTTTACTTAACGTCAATTTAGAATAGTCACTCTAATGTGGTTTTCATTTGGTCGGCAAAATGAAAGTTTCTCTAAAGCGGATAAAAATTTTCTTCTGATTCTAACAATAAAATTTGAAGTATAAACACCACATTCAAACTTAAGGCTACATGTTATAATTCACAACTGATAATTTGACATGGCAAAAGCGGATGTTAAAAGAAGTTAAAGTCTGTTTGTTTTTCTGATTTTGACACTCAGAGATCTATTAATAAATAAATCAATAGATAAAAAGAGTGGCGGAACAAAGCGAGAAGCCCCGGAGCCTAGCGCATTTCTCACATTCAATGTCTTGTGGGGGAATGAAGGGGACCTACAATTTTTTGCCGATTCCGAATGTCGAATTGAGAAAGCGCTTTTCATATGTCTTGCAACAAATATTTGAAAATTGATAATAGTTTTACCAACAATAATTCTGTTGGAGAGAATTGAAAAACATCACCGTTCCATACCAAGCCATTGCAATGATCAGTAGACGATTTGCACACGAACCAACCACCATGACATAGCTTTTGAAATGTTTTGCGAAAGTGAAAAAAAAAAATTATTTTCGACTTACAAAATCTTCAGCTGGCAGCCCTATTCTGCCTTCATCTATCTTTACATATCCCGTACCGTAACCCTTCTGAGTAGGCGTATGCGCAATAATTCAAAACTAGGGCAGCTTTAAAAGCTTCAAGTATATCGTGATGTTGTAGGTTCATCCTAATGTAGGCAGGTACATGTATATACAGAAAAACGTTCATTTATACGCCACATACCGTACATAATCAGCACAAACTGCTTAAATATGTGTCCAGGTCTAGGTGACAGCAATTTTGTTTTATCTACAGTCGCGAGTGGAAAAGTCTTAAGCATACTCGAGTGAGAGAGTTGCCTCGGTTTTCTCTTAAGCAATTATCTCGAACTTAACATTGAACGCCAACCACACACCAAGTCCAAGTGGTAGTGTAGGTTGCGGCGCGGTGTTCTATTGTGGCGACCAACAAGGCAACAAGACGACAACGAAAAATGACAAGTCGTGTCACTGTGTGTACTTTCTTGGGGCACTAGGTTCGAGTTCTAGTAGTGTGTTGACATATATTTTGCCATTTAACCAGGCTCTCTGTCGTAGATAAATATGTACAAGTGCGAGAGCTTTTGAATTTTGTTTGGAGAAGATTGTTTTTTTCGCCGTCTTCTTTTTGATTTCTTTTCTTCGTCTGTGGAACGTTTCGTGTTGCAAAAGAAGGTGTTAATACAGTTATTTTTCTGTGTCATTTTGTGACAGTACACATGTTATTGGATAATTGTCTAAGGTGACGTTTGTGGTAATTGCCGGCTAGACAAAGTGCGATCATAGATAAATTGTTTAATTTGTGCTATCAGTTTGTCGTTTTTTTGTTTTGTTTTTTTTTTTTTTCATGGAAAAATCAATTGACGTGCAACTGCTTTAAAGAATTTTCCATAGTGAAGTTGTATGCATATGGTGTCATCTAAATGTCAGATCCAATCAATCAAATTAAATAAAAAGTAAATGCCATGATTAGATGAGTCAGATCAAGTGATGCGCAGTTTACGTTATTCTGGTGATATTTTAGTTGAATCTTGGGTGATTTGCATAAACTGATGTCATTGTGTTGTGCATGTTTAGAAGCAAATGACAGCACCAGAGAGTGTCATTGAACTACATACATAGGTACGTGTAATGCTTGCGTTTTCTATAAATAAATCCAACTTATCTCGCATATGGTTGATTATTATTCTTTGAAGTCATGGAGTGTTTTTGTTTCTTGTCTCGTCATTGACCGGGTGTGGTAATATTTTTGTTTTTGCACACAGAAAACAGAATTGGCAACACTCAATTAATGGCTATTGTAATGCACCACTTGTTTTGATGTACACACGTTGCTGCAATTATTGCTATTTACACAACAACCTGCATGAGTAAGTTGGTTTATTGATTACACTGGTATTGCATTAGCTTGTTAAGCTTAATGGGCCTATCAGTAGCAAAGATCAGTTCATTAAATTATTAGTAACTTTGATGACATTGCCTTGAGCTAGCTGAAAGGAAATTGGATATTGTTTGTTCAGTTTTTTATTTCGTTTAGTTGTTTGGTGTGATTTCGAAGAAAAATAGTTGCAAACTGAGAAAACAATGTGATTTTTTGACATTGAAAAGAGATGCTTCATTGGTTCACGATTGAAGTCTTTGTGCTCAAGGGAGGTGATAGAGGCTGGTTTAGCAGCGGAGGGTAAGCTACCTTTTCCAAAACACATACGAATAGGAATAATATTCGAGCATTCAAAGTTGTGACAGCTATCATTTGTTGCTATGAAGATTAGGATCGCTTTTCTTGGCAGTGTAATTGGTCTCGAAGGGCTTGCCCATTAATGTTAATGCGGTTCGAACTTCGACGGAACAGGCAGCCGTTCTAACTATTACATCTAACAGTCGGAGTATAAATAAATGTAAAGCAACTTTGTAATAATCATCATCAACCAAGGGACAAGCGTCCGGAAGAGGAAGAGGAAGAGGAAGAGGAAGAGGAAGAGGAAGAGGAAGAGGAAGAGGAAGAGGAAGAGGAAGAGGAAGAGGAAGAGGAAGAGGAAGAGGAAGAGGAAGAGGAAGAGGAAGAGGAAGAGGAAGAGGAAGAGGAAGAGGAAGAGGAAGAGGAAGAGGAAGAGGAAGAGGAAGAGGAAGAGGAAGAGGAAGAGGAAGAGGAAGAGGAAGAGGAAGAGGAAGAGGAAGAGGAAGAGGAAGAGGAAGAGGAAGAGGAAGAGGAAGAGGAAGAGGAAGAGGAAGAGGAAGAGGAAGAGGAAGAGGAAGAGGAAGAGGAAGAGGAAGAGGAAGAGGAAGAGGAAGAGGAAGAGGAAGAGGAAGAGGAAGAGGAAGAGGAAGAGGAAGAGGAAGAGGAAGAGGAAGAGGAAGAGGAAGAGGAAGAGGAAGAGGAAGAGGAAGAGGAAGAGGAAGAGGAAGAGGAAGAGGAAGAGGAAGAGGAAGAGGAAGAGGAAGAGGAAGAGGAAGAGGAAGAGGAAGAGGAAGAGGAAGAGGAAGAGGAAGAGGAAGAGGAAGAGGAAGAGGAAGAGGAAGAGGAAGAGGAAGAGGAAGAGGAAGAGGAAGAGGAAGAGGAAGAGGAAGAGGAAGAGGAAGAGGAAGAGGAAGAGGAAGAGGAAGAGGAAGAGGAAGAGGAAGAGGAAGAGGAAGAGGAAGAGGAAGAGGAAGAGGAAGAGGAAGAGGAAGAGGAAGAGGAAGAGGAAGAGGAAGAGGAAGAGGAAGAGGAAGAGGAAGAGGAAGAGGAAGAGGAAGAGGAAGAGGAAGAGGAAGAGGAAGAGGAAGAGGAAGAGGAAGAGGAAGAGGAAGAGGAAGAGGAAGAGGAAGAGGAAGAGGAAGAGGAAGAGGAAGAGGAAGAGGAAGAGGAAGAGGAAGAGGAAGAGGAAGAGGAAGAGGAAGAGGAAGAGGAAGAGGAAGAGGAAGAGGAAGAGGAAGAGGAAGAGGAAGAGGAAGAGGAAGAGGAAGAGGAAGAGGAAGAGGAAGAGGAAGAGGAAGAGGAAGAGGAAGAGGAAGAGGAAGAGGAAGAGGAAGAGGAAGAGGAAGAGGAAGAGGAAGAGGAAGAGGAAGAGGAAGAGGAAGAGGAAGAGGAAGAGGAAGAGGAAGAGGAAGAGGAAGAGGAAGAGGAAGAGGAAGAGGAAGAGGAAGAGGAAGAGGAAGAGGAAGAGGAAGAGGAAGAGGAAGAGGAAGAGGAAGAGGAAGAGGAAGAGGAAGAGGAAGAGGAAGAGGAAGAGGAAGAGGAAGAGGAAGAGGAAGAGGAAGAGGAAGAGGAAGAGGAAGAGGAAGAGGAAGAGGAAGAGGAAGAGGAAGAGGAAGAGGAAGAGGAAGAGGAAGAGGAAGAGGAAGAGGAAGAGGAAGAGGAAGAGGAAGAGGAAGAGGAAGAGGAAGAGGAAGAGGGAAGGGGAAGGGGAAGGGAAGGGGAAGGGGAAGGGGAAGGGGAAGGGGAAGGGGAAGGGGAAGGGGAAGGGGAAGGGGAAGGGAAGAGGAAGAGGAAGAGGAAGAGGAAGAGGAAGAGGAAGAGGAAGAGGAAGAGGAAGAGGAAGAGGAAGAGGAAGAGGAAGAGGAAGAGGAAGAGGAAGAGGAAGAGGAAGAGGAAGAGGAAGAGGAAGAGGAAGAGGAAGAGGAAGAGGAAGAGGAAGAGGAAGAGGAAGAGGAAGAGGAAGAGGAAGAGGAAGAGGAAGAGGAAGAGGAAGAGGAAGAGGAAGAGGAAGAGGAAGAGAAGAGGAAGAGGAAGAGGAAGAGGAAGAGGAAGAGGAAGAGGAAGAGGAAGAGGAAGAGGAAGAGGAAGAGGAAGAGGAAGAGGAAGAGGAAGAGGAAGAGGAAGAGGAAGAGGAAGAGGAAGAGGAAGAGGAAGAGGAAGAGGAAGAGGAAGAGAAGAGGAAGAGGAAGAGGAAGAGGAAGAGGAAGAGGAAGAGGAAGAGGAAGAGAGAGGAAGAGGAAGAGGAAGAGGAAGAGGAAGAGGAAGAGGAAGAGGAAGAGGAAGAGGAAGAGGAAGAGGAAGAGGAAGAGGAAGAGGAAGAGGAAGAGGAAGAGGAGGAAGAGGAAGAGGAAGAGGAAGAGGAAGAGGAAGAGGAAGAGGAAGAGGAAGAGGAAGAGGAAGAGGAAGAGGAAGAGGAAGAGGAAGAGGAAGAGAGGAAGAGGAAGAGGAAGAGGAAGAGGAAGAGGAAGAGGAAGAGGAAGAGGAAGAGGAAGAGAAGAGGAAGAGGAAGAGGAAGAGGAAGAGGAAGAGGAAGAGGAAGAGGAAGAGGAAGAGGAAGAGGAAGAGGAAGAGGAAGAGGAAGAGGAAGAGGAAGAGGAAGAGGAAGAGGAAGAGGAAGAGGAAGAGGAAGAGGAAGAGGAAGAGGAAGAGGAAGAGGAAGAGGAAGGAAGAGGAAGAGGAAGAGGAAGAGGAAGAGGAAGAGGAAGAGGAAGAGGAAGAGGAAGAGGAAGAGGAAGAGGAAGAGGAAGAGGAAGAGGAAGAGGAAGAGGAAGAGGAAGAGGAAGAGGAAGAGGAAGAGGAAGAGGAAGAGGAAGAGGAAGAGGAAGAGGAAGAGGAAGAGGAAGAGGAAGAGGAAGAGGAAGAGGAAGAGGAAGAGGAAGAGGAAGAGGAAGAGGAAGAGGAAGAGGAAGAGGAGAGGAAGAGGAAGAGGAAGAGGAAGAGGAAGAGGAAGAGGAAGAGGAAGAGGAAGAGGAAGAGGAAGAGGAAGAGGAAGAGGAAGAGGAAGAGGAAGAGGAAGAGGAAGAGGAAGAGGAAGAGGAAGAGGAAGAGGAAGAGGAAGAGGAAGAGGAAGAGGAAGAGGAAGAGGAAGAGGAAGAGGAAGAGGAAGAGGAAGAGGAAGAGGAAGAGGAAGAGGAAGAGGAAGAGGAAGAGGAAGAGGAAGAGGAAGAGGAAGAGGAAGAGGAAGAGGAAGAGGAAGAGGAAGAGGAAGAGGAAGAGGAAGAGGAAGAGGAAGAGGAAGAGGAAGAGGAAGAGGAAGAGGAAGAGGAAGAGGAAGAGGAAGAGGAAGAGGAAGAGGAAGAGGAAGAGGAAGAGGAAGAGGAAGAGGAAGAGGAAGAGGAAGAGGAAGAGGAAGAGGAAGAGGAAGAGGAAGAGGAAGAGGAAGAGGAAGAGGAAGAGGAAGAGGAAGAGGAAGAGGAAGAGGAAGAGGAAGAGGAAGAGGAAGAGGAAGAGGAAGAGGAAGAGGAAGAGGAAGAGGAAGAGGAAGAGGAAGAGGAAGAGGAAGAGGAAGAGGAAGAGGAAGAGGAAGAGGAAGAGGAAGAGGAAGAGGAAGAGGAAGAGGAAGAGGAAGAGGAAGAGGAAGACATGCTAACTATTACGTCACGCGCATCACCCTCATTACGTGTTTTTTTTATAATTAACGCGCGCATCAAGGGGTTATGACTACCCTTATAATGTAATAGAATAGAACACAGTTCGAGCCACCGATGCACGTTGCTTTTGAATTTTTGTGAATCGTAATACAGTGGAAAACAGAGCCAAGTAAAGCATTCCACTTACGGGTGGTGCGACTAAAGTATGAATCTCTATACTTGACTGTACGTCTGAAGTTAGGCTCAAGGTAAAATTGATGAGCATTCCTAGCGAGGCGGGTGTTGCGGCTTAATTGTTTCAGGGGAGGAATGCAACTGGCTATTTCACTAGAGCACTGTTTGTAGAAAAAGCGATAAAAGAGAGTGAAACAGGCAACGTTTCGACGATGTTCAAGAGAATAAATCGATTCTACGATTGAACTATCACCTATAAGTTTTACCGCTCTATTTTGTACCCTATCAAGTGGGTGCAAAGATGTTTGAGGAGCACCT
This sequence comes from Melanostoma scalare, assembly GCA_949752695.1. Taxonomy (NCBI): domain Eukaryota; kingdom Metazoa; phylum Arthropoda; class Insecta; order Diptera; family Syrphidae; genus Melanostoma; species Melanostoma scalare. The sequence goes on from OX456985.1 coordinate 57,131,720, forward strand.
GTGTTTTATTCTGCAATTCGAATAGAGTCGAGGTGGGATTTGATGTCTTGGAATACCACAAAAAGTGTCTTATATACCCGGTCCCGGTCGGCCTTCCTCCTTACGAAAGCCAACTCGAATTCGATCCAAATGATATGAATCCGATGCCATTTGGCATAGTGTGGACGCTTCTTAAAACACGAACGACACTCCGGCTTTGTACATTCAGGAATAACCCCCTGGTTATCAAAAAGCACTAAACTCAAATAATTTTTTTTACTTTCCGCCCACCGCCGCTCCGCCGGGAAATGTCGTTACTAAGAAACCACCTCTTCCCAAATAAAGGCACACATAATCACCCATGCCTGTAGACATTCATTAATGAGTAGTATTCAATCGGGTAGCAGCAAGTCATGAATCTATTCAGTTCTTATAAAATGTGAAACTACCTTCTAAGTGTTTTGTTAAGTAAATAAGTCAGACAAAAATATGACATAGGGCAGCTTTTTGAGAATTCATCAATACAGTCATTGTAATTGTACAAATTTATTAGTACTCTTGCCAGATATAAGCCATAAAGCCAATGACCGCCCATACTTTTCATTTTTCATTCCAAGGTATGAGAGGCAAACCTTATCACAGAATACAAGATAACCTTATCATAGCTGTGATTTGTTTCTTTCTTTCGGTTGTTTTAACAGTACCGGCCCAGCTTAGCAAGCACCCTCTTCCAGATTTGTAGCAAGCTCCGATTTCTACATCTAGTAGATTTAGATTTTTAGATTTAGATAGTTTTTATTATTCAAATTCATTTTTAACTACTTTAAAATAATATAAAAACATATATGCATGGCATTATGCCGTCTGCCCGATCATTTAAAAAATTACAATAAATAAGTTCTCAAAAGTTCCCACTCCTTATTTTATTCCTATAATTTAGCGCATTTTTGGCAAAATTAAAAAGTTTTTCCACATAGTTTTTTCCAAATACCTGACGCCTCACTTCACTTAATATTGGACATTTCCCAATGAAATGTAAGACATCTTCTCTTTCATTCCTGTTGCATAGATCACAAAGACATGGAAGATCTTCCCTATGTGGTATGTAATTCAGGTTAATATCTAGTAAGGTTTTTCATTTTTGAAAAATTGAATGTGCTACTTTTACAAAACAAGGGCTCTGCATTGTTTCGTTTTCTTTATCAGAGGCGTTGCCAAAGATTGGAGTAGTTTGAATTTCGTGAAGACTTTTGTGTTCTTTGCTGTCGAAATGTGTCACTATTCAAACTGAATGACTATTCTCTGTCTTTTACTCTAATAGAAGAGTGTCATAGTTCAGTAAAAATTTCCCTTGTTAAGAGTCGATGCGTAACAGAGCCATGCTTATTTCGACGTAAAACTATAGAAAAATGTTGACAGTATAAAAGTTTGTGTGCTGACTTCCAACATGAAACTTCGCTGAGACAAGGTGACTACGAAAACCAGAAAAGAGAGGAAACGAAGATTATAAGAAATATTTGTAATCAATCTCATTCTCTCGCAAACTGAATTCTATTTATGAATAAAAAAAAAACATTTTCGTGTCGCTTTTTCGTTACATTTTCAAGTCACTCGATGCCAAAGAAGTTTCACTTCAATAACACCACACGCTTGTTTTATAAAGTGTGTTTTTTTGGTCTTTCAAGAAGAAATAAAACGGATATAATTAAATGTTATGGCCAAGAACTCAGCTTATTTGCAAAGATAAGAACACAGCTTAGTTGCAAAGATAAGGTTTTGTCATTATGTTTTAAAAATGACTTCGGCCAAGTGACCGCTACGTTTGGCTTCCAGCCGAAAGACTCAATTTTAGACCATTTTTGGCAACATTAGGGGCTGTATATCGACGTGAGCTGCGATTTTGTTTCGAGACAATTAACCGATCTGTTTAGGCGCATATTCTTGCACGCCATTCGTTATCTTAATCTGTCCAAAACCCTCGAGGGCACAACACCGCACCGTGTCAAACAAACAATGCAGTACATAAATTTCAAATGTTCGTATTAGTAAAAATAAATAGAACTAACTGGAGTTAGCTAAGCTTTGTACCATTGAATAAATAAACGTAAATAGAGCTGTAAAAGCAACGATTAAATGACTACCCGTATGTATAGGTGCAATGCAATAAGACCCGCGGCAATAAGACCCGTGGGTCTTATTGCCCAAGGAAATGGAAATAACACCCACGGGCTTTGTTTCCACATTGAAGAGGCAGTAAGACCCACCAAAGAAAAGAATTAAGGCCCATGTCTTTTGTTGCCATTTTGAAGCAGCATTTATATGAGTCTGATGAACATGGGATCTTAAAATTAGTTTTCCTTCTTTGAAAGAATGAAGAACATATTGGATGCGCTAAATGCATATTTTCTTTTTATTTGAAGGAAACAACATTTTGAGGTACCGAAAAACAAAGCTCCAAAATTTCGAAACTTATTTCAGCTTTCCATGGATATGAATTCATAGCTAACGTTGTCTCCCACTTCGTGACATAGGACATAGGATGGAAGCTCAGTCCACTTTATTTTGCGCACATAATAACTAAATCTACTTTATTAATGTTTGTTGTGCTTTTAGCTACATTCTCCTGTTCTGTTCGTGTGAATTTTTTATGTTCAACCCCAAGCCCGTACTACTTGAAGGGAAATTTCGTTAGCTTCGCTTTGCTTTTTACTCACGGATAGAATAACGAAGCTAAAAGCGAAGCGGAAAAAATTTTCTCAAGGGAATATGGATGTGTGGTGTAAAAATAAAAATTCGCGCGAATTTATGACATAGTATGATTCATAGTTCCATAGATATTTATTATGTACGTGTGTTCCTCTTTGGTATGTCATAACCCACAATCAGAGCATGAACTTATGTCAAGTGGAGTTACGTCCCTGTGCAAGTTTATTCACATTAAAAATAAGTTTAAGTGCAAACGGTGAGACTTCTTTCCATTACAAAATGGTATTTAAGTTCGCAGAAAAAGGAACTAAGGCCCGCGGCTGTTACTGCCATTTCATCATGGAAATAACCCCCGTGGGCCTTACTTCCAAAACAAAGAGGAGATAAGACCCGCGGGTCTTATTGCCGTGGGCCTTATTGCACTGCACCGTATGTATACGTTACTTTTGATCTGAGTACTCGGTATAAAAGTGTCGTTACTTTCGTTACTTTTTAAAAAGCTGGTATTGGTGTCTAAAAAGTACTTTTTATGGTGAAATCTCTTAAAAAATGGTATATTTAGCTGTGTAGTTGTATAGGGTAAAATATTTATATCATAATTGTAGAAAAATTTCGCGTAAAAGTTATTACCATCTATTCAGTCATATGCCTGGCGTTGTCATATAATTATAGAACTGTATTCAAAGGAAGAAATGGTGTAGACACCCTCAAATTTCTGCTAGAAATGCAAACTACCCACACATACCGATTTGATTGATTAACAAGACTTTTCAGTTAACAAGACTTTTCAAATTCAAAAAATTAAATAATTAACCATAGAAACCTATCGCCAAAATAATAATATGTATACATAAATGCTTAAAAATTTAAGATAGATCAATAGTTCTCCACAATTTTCCTAACATTTTTTTTATCATGTTATCTTAACATGCCATTGCTAAAATTTATTGACAGACCTGGCCAAAAATTAGCCATTTTTAGAACTCAGAAAAAGCAATAATGCCCGCATAGTCGTTAAAATAAATTAAATAAAGGAAGATATAATAAAAGATACAAGTAATGCCAATAACAAACCATAACGCATAACAGCACCACATAAGAAAAAAAGGTGGTTTCATCTACATTATTACAAACGTATATTTAGCTCCATTTAATTGTCTCATTCAAAAACATATACAAACCTGAAACAATAGAAAAAGAAATACATTTTTTTCCCAATCAGACACACAAATTAGCCTGTTTGTTGCACCCTTCATCTCCACAGCACGCATACAATATACACTGACTATACACATTACACAGTACACACACAAGGTACAGGTACTGGTACTGATATCGATACCAACTCGACTACCCACCCGAGTACCAAACTACCTATAGTAACTAAACATACGAAATGCCGATACCGATGCCGAGTAACGAAAGTAACGAAAGTAACGAAAGTAACGAAAGTAACGAAAGTAACGAAAGTAACGACAGTAACGACATCGTAAAAGTAACGACATTTTTTTGCGATTAACGTTTCGTTACTCTTTACAAAAGAGAATACTTGTTACTGAGTAAACGAATACATACCATTTGCTACAGCACTAAATTAATAACTAACCATTGATGCAGAACGCTACTCAACTATTAACTCAACGTTATAACAGCAAAATCCATTTCATAATGGCGACACTTGTTGTAACCTTACAAAATTAAAGAAAAATAAATTAAAATTAAAGTCATGGTGCCGAACACAATTTTAAGGCAAACAAGAACATTCTGTTTGTTTAATTTAACGAACTTTTGGTTTAAACTTTGTGTCTTAAATTCCTATTGACATAAGCCCGAGCACAAGCACCAGCACAAGCACATAGTTGTACACCTAACATGACGTATGAACATTGCTTGCGGACTTCATATGATTATTATGATTCTAAAAATAAAATTCGTTTGCTTAGAATAATTAAAATGTTACGCCCTTATGAGTCACTATATGTGCCATGACACAAACCATAATGTTTTATAAAGAGAAAATCATTGGAGTAATATTTTATTTCGAACTGAGATGAATAAAACTTTAGATGGCTCCCTTCATCACCATCGTGTTCAAATTTTCAACTATTTACTGGTCAAATCACAAACATCACTCACAAAGTCAACAAGGACAGAGATTGCTTTGGATGTTAATCGTCGAACACTTATTGAGTGTGTAAGTGCTTGTTTAACAAACATTAAAATAGAAATCTGCTTTTTTAATATCATGCGTTTGGGCTCAATATGCAAACAGAACACATGAATTTCCCTATCCGTTTTAATTAGATACAAAATAAATATTTATAGTACCAAACACAAACTGATGTACACATCAGTCTATCTCTATCGTTGTGAGGAAACAGTTGCCTGTTTAAGTGTTTTTTTTTTATTGTTCCGTAGGAAATGGCATAAAAGTTCTGTTTGATTGATTGATAGAATAAATTGGTTAATTTATTTCCATCTATTCGTTGTTTAGGGTTTTTATATTCAAGAGTAATGGGTCTGGTAACCCAGATGTCAACAAAAACCAGAGCACTTTCTGTTGACTGGGCAAGAAAACTTCGTCTATTTATGAAAAAAAAATTGAAAGATTTACGCTTGACTGAAAAGAATTTAAATAAACTGCTTTTGATCATTGCAGACATTTTTAAAGCATTTCGGCGGCCTTAAGGGAAAAGTGTCATACACGTGTACTAACAAGTGACTTTTTTAGAGGTCTGGGGCCTGTGACACAAAACTGCGAGTCTACAAGTCAATAGCCGCAGGACTGCAGGATTATGACCAATACACTTGCGGTAGAGTGTTCAGTAGATAGGCCAGACGCTTGGATTCGAATCATGCTCTGGACATCTACTTTTCTTTCAGCCTCCCAGTTTCATCTGGACGCCACCTTTGACCAAAAAATAAAATAAATAAATAAATAGGACGGCATAACCGAGCGGGAAGCTGCAGAGCTTAGCGCATTTCTCACAACGATGCATTGTGAGGAAATGGAGGGGACCTACAATTTCCTGTCGGTTCCGAATGGCTAGTCGAGAATGAATTTATTAACGGGTGAATTGCCAATTCCTCGCGAAAGGCGATACCCGGCGATACCCATTTTTTACACTAGTCATAACTCATTTATATTACATGCAAGCAAACTTTAGATTTTTCCTTGTCTGAGGCCAACCAAATTCAAGGTCGTTGCATTTGTCTGTGTCAGAAGTGGGCCTTTCTTTTTGTTTCTTCTCAATCGTGTCTTTACGTATTATAACATTGCCTTTTTGACGGCGTTCTGTAGATCTCTTCTTTGACCATGTCAATACCTCTATTTTTTCAAGGATGATGTTTAAAACGTGAAGGCTCTTATACATCTAATACCACCAAGCTTTGTTACTAATACTTTTTTGATATTGTCTTAACTTAACTTAAGTGGTGTTTTTCTACCAAAGGAGATGACTGAGTTTCTTGGCTACTTTATTCACCATAGGCTTACTCGATGATTGATGTCATCATCAAAAGCTGCTTCACTATATTGATAATTTTTTTTTCAAATATTAGATTTTTTTAGTATAGTATTTTTTTAGTATGTCAAAAACTTGTACCTATACGGCAAGAGCTTTTTGTAGGGAAGAAGGTTCTCACTTATGATGGACTCAACCATTAGGGCTCAAGACGCATCCTTGGTGTACACCTACTATGACTTGGAAGACTTCGGTGATTCCAAATGGACATCTCAGTCATCCACTCATGGGCCTCTGGAACTCCTCGTTGTCTAAAGGCCACACATATCAGATCTCGTTATTGTCGAACGAATCCTTTTTCGTATTCAACCACCGCAACGTGCAAATACTCTAAGGAGTCACGATGTTTTTCCATTAGGATCCTTTTATTTTGGATTTTGACTTGTCCGCGACAAGTTATCAGCCAGGCATTTTTTTTTTCGCAACACCCGCTCAATGACCTTCGATGTATGAGACATCAGCTGTTATCGCACATTTCGTGTATCTGCCTTCCTTTTTTCCATTGGTAGAAAACTTTCGCTCCATTGCTTAGGCAGACTATCAACTTATTTAAGCTTTGAGATGAGAAACGTTAGCCATCTAAGCCCGATGTCTCCATCTTTCTCCTTTTTTTTTTTTAAATTGTCTGCCTTAATAACTTCTTCGCCAGGTATAACCGTTAAGTAAGGGCCAGTTTCTGGAAAGAGCTTTCAAGAAAATTGCTCGTTCGAAAAGCTATCGCAATACTGTCGATACTTGTTTAGAACTTTGCTGCCATCCTCAAAAACCTGTTCTTTAGTATCATTAATGAATTTCGGCGAACGTATCTCCTGAGTATTTTTCCTTCTTTGATCTATTATTTTGAAAATGGTTACCCCCTTATTGAAGTTGTTTTGTTGTATTTCTTGCATAGCTTCAGAAGTCGTGGCAGAAACCTCTTCCAGCTTCTTCTTCTTGTAGTTTCTCTGTTCCTTTACAAAACGAGCCTTTTCTTCTTTATTATTTGAAAGCTTTTTGACAATGCTTTGAAAACAACTTTCTTCTTAAGCTTCATTATTTCACCACAATGCTTCTTTGGCTAGTTGGTAGTATCTTTTCGAAACCTTTAGCAATGATTTGGCTCTGCTTAAAAGTTTCTTGCACTGAATGCGACATACTTTGTGCTGTGCTCCTTGCAGTTTGGACCGCGTAGATTGTTTTGCATGGATATCTTTGCATATTCAAAATGAATGACTTGCTGTTTCCTCTGTCCAAATTATACCAGTTGTTTCTCTTCGTAACCCTTGTTTGTTTTATTTCCTTCACTTTTGCTTCCATAAAAAATTCAGTCAGTAGAATCTTGCTGTCTCTCACCTGAGGTTTCATTAATTTGGATATCAAATGGTTGTCAACTTTTGGTTTTCATTTTCACAGCTGCTATTGTTGATCTTGTTTGATGAACATGGCTATGTGACTCGCACATTCTTTGGATATCTTCACCCAGGTGGGTTCCTGGTGCTGTGTCTCATACCTCCACGACAGTCCTCATAACCCTCGCTTGTCTTCCCAACAAGTTGGTTCAAATCTCCGATAAAAAAACTCTTCTTTTGGGATATCCTTTAGTGGGATCTTTTTCCACCTGCTCACATCCAATTTGGGGGCATATGCATTGACAATGTTCCACACCTTTCCTTGCATCTTCAATTTAAGTCAACAGGAGCTCCCAAGTAGCTCTTCCGCAAGGATGACACCGATTAGGTTTTAACCATTTTTAAAGTTCTGTTCGGTAGCGCTATTAGTTCCTGTGAGCTGCGCTTACATCCAAAATATGGACCCTCCTTTCAGTATTTCACCATTTCATTTCTAGGGCACAAAGGAAGTCTGCTAGCCTCGCTATCATCAAGCTTCATACTTTTGAACTCACGACTCATTTCATCCTGGTTTAATCCGTCAAATTATTTTGCTGGCCTCTCCAGAGTTCGTCTAGCTATGATCCGAGCATTTAGGATCAGTATCACGCGTAGCAATAGTAGTGCTTGGAGGGATAGCTCCACTACCATTAGCAAGAAGTGTCTCCATAAGGTTTGAAACCCGTTATTTTAGTGTTCGTCTTAGATCTTTCCTATAAAGCCTTTTTTTTTATCTATCGGCGCGGCGTCCCCCAGGGTAGTCAGCCAGGTCCTCTTCTTTTCATTTTTGCTATTAACCTCGATTTGATCATTAACCATACCCTCATTTCACTCTACCCAGATAATATGAAGTTTTACAAGATAATTTCTTCAGTTACCGACTCTTCTCTTTTCAACAATCTTTTTTCTACAATTATTTTATCTGGTGGTTTGAAAACTGATTGAAAACATTTCCAAGAGTCAAATCCTTACCTTCTCTCGTAAGAGCTTCAAATCTCCTCTAGGTGGCTATTTTCTTCACAACCGAATCATTTCATTGCGACAACAAGTCCTTTTTGACTGTTGTGGTAAGCACGTTGAAACTTTACGAGATTGAAGCGTTGCTTCGAGGTAGAGTTGTTTGTAGTCTACGGGGTGAAGCCTTACAACGAAGCTTCCGCTCCGAAAACAATCTCACATTTAATAGAGTGATCGACAAGTCGTCCGCAGCAGAGATTGCTACCAAAAGCCTGCATGAAATTCGTCTTCCCGGAGACTAAATACACTTCCTTGGAAAGTGCTAGTTTCAACATCGTCTCTCCAATGCCGTGGCTGCGGTGTTTCATATAACAGAACTGCCTGTCCGTATATCGACTCCGTCACAATGCGGGAAAAAAGGGAGACTTGCAACGTGGCTGCTGTTCCATGTGTCACTTTGGAAGGTGTATATGTGGTATCTGATGATAGTCTAATCGAAGATATTATTATTAGCTACAAACACTTGTTTTCTGACGAATATGAATGCTTTTCAAGTCCTTCAAATTCTTTGGAAATAGAACCGAACGTTTTCCAGTGAGGCAACCTCCACGCCGTGTGCCTCTAGCCTTAAAACCGAGGTGACCGCCAAGCTAAACCGCTTAGAAAAGGAAGGAGTATTGATGGCCGTAGAGTATTCTGACTGGGCCACAGTTATCGTTCCTGTAGCGAAGAGCGACGAATCTGTACAAATCTGTGGGGACTTTAAATCGACTCTGGACAAGGCAACTAAACCACACTTTTTACAGGTTCAACTTATCGCAACAAACCTCGCGCCAATTGAGGATGGAAATATGATTGTCAAACTTGATTTCAACCAAGCTCATACGCAACGCACAGTTGATGAAAAAATATCAAGTTACCAGACAATCGTCACCCGGAAAGGTGCATATCGCGTAAAAAACTGCAGTTCGGGGTAAGTTCAGCTCCCGGAATCTATCAAACATTCTTAGAAAACACACTCCGTTGCATTGAGGGTGTAGTGCCATATTAAGATGACATCGTTGTCACAGGTTGTGATACACGGCAGTTAGCAGAACGACTTAGCGAAGCTTTCTCCATGTTGAGAAAGCTGGGACTGCAAAGTGCAAATACATCTTAAAAAAAATGTCAATTGGGATTAAATCTATCAATTTCTTCGATTTTAAAATCGACTCGCTGGGGATCCTTTCAAAAACGGACAAACTCAGAGAAATCGAGAAGGCTACAGCGGAGAAACCAATTTCCTTTTGCTCTAGAATACTTTCCAAGGCAAAAACGAACTACTCCCAATTGACAGGGAAAAGGGCACAATCATCGCTAGAATGAAAAAATTCCATAGATTTTTATATGGCCGTCCTTTCACAATTATCACCGATCATTTTCCTTCACTATTAATCTTCAACTCAGAAAAGCATACTCCAATCGTTCTATCAGCACAAATGCTGAGAAGGTGAATTTTTCTCAATGCGTAGGATTACGACAATGTCCATTGTAGCGGATGTTAAATGGGTAACGCTAATTTTCTCAGCCGTCTTCCATTACAAAACGAACAACAAGAAAATAAAATAGTAGAAGAAGCCCTGATGTTGAAAACTTTATCCCATCCAATTCCTACTTTATAAAAGATATAGCCAAAATGATTTCGAGAGATTCAACATATTCACTGACTCTTAGCTGGGCGCTAAGGGGATGGCCAGAGAAACAATCAACCGAAGATAATTATTATTAACGTTGAAAGTTTAAAGAGAAACATTCGACAATCTTTTCATACATCGAGTCTTTTCTGGAACCGTTGACTGCACAACCCCTTACAACTCTATCTACGTTAACAATAACCCTCGGCTTTTTTGCCCACCCCTCATCGAACGTTACTTGGTTCAAATGAACCTATCTCCCGAATGCTGAGCAATGTTAATTCGGGTTTCAATTGTTTAGACTTCAACACCAGTATCCTTTGCATATAACTCCATCTTTTAATCACCCTTCTCATTGATGTTAATGCTATTAGTTTTTTATTTTTCAAGTTAGATGAAGATTTAACTTTCAGAAGGCCATACATGGGGGTTTTGCTCCACTCCAAAAATTCAGAGTCCCAATGGTACGTACTGTGTCATTTTTAGTGTTTCGGTATTTGTCATTTTCCCCATACGAATACTTTTATTGGTTTCGAGTTTCGACACACGAATCAGGCTTAAGTTTCAAAGACTCCTTGAACATTTGGCTAATTGAAATGTCCATGTTCGTTTGTTCGTCCTATCAGTTTGGAAATATAATCAGAGTTTGTTAGTTCCAAAGCGATTTCCTTTGTTTTCCTTTAATTCCCAATCGAGTCATTAGTTCTCTTCGAAAAAGTCTGACAAAGTAACACACAAAAAGGTATACACACACACAAATACAAACACCTTCATGATTAAAACCATCCAGCATAAGCTTATCGGGACTTCCCTTTGGTTTTGCCTTTTATTGAAAGAAATTGCCTTGAATGAACATGAACACCTTCAAATGAGTTTTATACGACTGTCCCAAATGAAGGTAATAATTCCAATCCCAAAAGTGTCAGTGGCAAACCAATAAAAAAGAATTAATTCCAAATGCAAGAGAAAATCCCTTACTACAGCCCAAAGTTCGAAAAGATCGATTCTTTATTTATACGTTTTAATATTTTGCCGGGTTTCTGCTAAGGCAGGATGCCCTAGATATTTATTCTTCGCACCACCATAAAATTAGACCAGGAAAACTGACCAACGAACGACTTGACCATCGCATAACTTTTCGTTCGTCGTGCATGGAAACTTCATGGATTTATGTGTTTTTAAGGTTTTAAATTTGTGTTACCCCGCTGTTTGGTTTGTATTTGAATATTTTTATGCGTTCAAATGTTGCATTTTGTTTATTTCCATTTTTTCATATTTATTTTCTCATTCGCCTCGAAGTATGCAGGGGGTTGGTTCGTTTGTCTTATTCGTATGGCAATTATTTTGAGTGTAGCGAAGCAAAAACGTTTACTTATTTGTTTTTGAATGTCAAAAAAGCAACAACCAAAACTCATTCTGGAAAATATTGTGGGACTGTGGCAGAAAACTTTTAAGTGAACTTTATTTGTTCAGTCGAGTGCAACTTAATTTTTTTCTTCTGGAAAACTATTCAACAGATATGAAGTGAATGGGTTACTGTTGGAATTCTCAACTTGATCAAAGAAACTCATAACTAAACTAAGAATGGTGGTGACAGCTTTGAGGGAAAAAACTTGTCTTCTACTTTCTGTGGGAGCGAGTAACTTGAAATGTGTGAGCAATGTGGCCAAACATGTGTGTATATTTTTTAGAGTGACTTAAATAAAACTTCGGATAACTGTAAACAGTGTACATGTCCGCAATCACACCGACTTATGTCCTTGATTCAAAGTTTCTCCTGCGTCACGTTTGTCTTGTTCCGATCCACTCTCTTCCCGGATTTTGTGTGAAGTGATGTCAGCGTTATTCTTTGGTCTTTTAAGTTGATTTTGAATTGCAGAGGGATACAAATTCCGCCATTTTCCATAAAGGATTGGACTGCAAGTACCAAATTGTAGTGTCATATGCAGACAAAGTCGCCGTGCTCTTGGTTAGTTCCAGCCCCATCACCAAGCTCTCTGTTCCAGAGCACAGGCTGCGCTAAATCTAACTTATATCTGATGTGCCAGGAACGGTCTCTCCGTGAATTCTCTTAAAACTGAGGTTGTCCTTTTCCCGAGACGCAGACAATTGACTGGTCTGACCCAACTAACACTTAATGGTATCAATATCCTCTTTTCAAACAAAGTCAAACGTCTTGGAGTGATACTAGATAACAAGCTTCTTTGGTTCTAAACACGTCGAGTTAAAGACTTTTAAAGCACTGTCAGTCTTCGGGAAATGTAAGGGAGCCTTTGGCAAGACATGGGGTCTTTCACCGAAAAGGGTTCTTTGGATCTATAGGGCTATGGTAAGACGAATCGTCTCCTATGTGTCATCTTTGATCGGTGGAACAAGCTCTCACGTAAATACGTTATTAGCCGAGTTCACACCATGCAATTAGTTGGACAGACTTCGTTTGACAGATGTTGGATGATCGGATGTAGTTTGCGTTCAGACTTATCAAACTTGTCGTCCAGCCTTAGGTCATAACTCCTCCACTCCGTCCAACTTCTAAATTTTCAAAAATATTTGAAAACCATAAAACAAGTTGGTCAAGTGGTCGTGTGAAGGGTTCACACTATCAAACATTGGTCGTTCAAGCCAAAGTCTTTCCAACTAATTGTACAGTGTGAACTCCTCTATTGCCTCGTTTGCCAAACTTCAAAGAACAATTTGTTTGGGCTGTTCTGGGGCCTTATTCAGCATACCAGGAGCTGGTCTCGACGCATTGCCGAATCTTCCTCCGTTTGATACCTACATCAAGACCATTTCTCGTTTAAAGAGTTGTGGGTTCTGGCACAATTGGCACTGTAGTTTTGAGGAACTCACAAGCAGCATATCTTTTGACTCAAGTCTAATGGATATGCCCTCCAAGCTCCAACACGATGATCCCAAGGCTCAAACTGCGTCAAAAATACATAGTCAACTTTCCTTCGATTCAGGACTGGTCCACTCTAGAATCTGAGCCAGCAGAGGATTGATATCGAATCTTCATAGATGGTTCCAACACAGATGACAGATCTGGCGCTGGTACCTTCGTGGAGAGCGATGACATTCGGCTTTACGCCTCATTAGTATCATACGCATTCGTCTTCTAAGCGGAGGTGTATGCTATTCAAATGGCTTTAAACCACGTTACGAACAATGGCTGGATGGGGAGAAGTATTTGTGTTTGCAGCGACAGTCAAGCTGTGCTCAAGGCACTCCTAAACTCTCTAACTACTTCGAAAGTGATCCCGGAATTCAAGAGCTCTCTAAATGCGATCGGAAGACTAGATTCTCTGAGTCTCGATCGCAAGAATCTCAGACACCATTTTCAGGACCTGAACCATCGCTAGGTCTGCCAGGGTCCTCAGTGAGGGCTTCAATCAACGATTGGATCTGTCAAGAGCTAAACCGTAGATGGCATCCTTCTATTAGATGCAGACAGACCAAATGTATGATTCCCTAAGTTAATAAGAAGAATGCAACATTTTTGCTATTGGGGTTGCAACGGGGCACTTCTCTTGAACTTTTTTAGTTTTTTTCTTTTTTGTGAATATGCTTGTGAGCAGTAATGTAGTTTAAGCTTTTCTTGAAAATCCCTCATGCTTGACCTGACGTTGAGCGGAAGGCGATTCCAAAGTCTTATGGCGCAGACAAAAAACTGTTTTTGAGTTATAGTGTAGTTCGTAATAGGTGGCACGAAACTTCTGCTTCTTCCGGAAGAAGATGCAAATTGAATTCTTTGGAAAAGATATTCGGGTACTTTATTTTCTTTAAGACTGAAAAGAAAAGTTAGTGTTTTAAACTCGAGGTATTGTTGTAATTCCATTCCAAGGAAAGCCTTAACATAACCAGAGATATGTTCTCTTCGACCAATGTTATATGCAAACCTTACTGTACTATTTATAGCTACTTTCAACTTACGTAAGGAGACGCTATCTAGGTCACAGAAAACCGGGTAGGCATAAAAAATGATTGGGAATGAAAGTGACTTAACCAGCATTGTCTTAGTCCTGAAAGGAAGACAGTTTCCTATTTGATATAGAATCCGGAGGGATCCATAAATCTTGGATACTATTTTAATAATATGATTTCCCCAAGTGAGATTTTGGTTAAATGTAATACCGAGATTTTTTACACTGGTGACGTAGGGTAACACTAATCCTTCTAAGCTGAGTTTTGGTAAATTTTGAGTGTCAATGCTTAAGCGACTAATTAAAATGGCTTGACTTTTACTGGAGTTCAGCATAAGCTTATTCTTTCTTAACCAAGAGGCTGTCGAGCTAAGGTCTTCATTAATTAGCTCAGTGGCATTCTCAACTTGACCAATCGGATAGCTAAAATGCATCTGCACATCATCAGCGTACATTTGCACCTTACAGCATTTCAAAATTGAGGGAATGTCATTATTGAACAAGGTAAACAATAGTGGACCTAAAATGGATCCTTGTGGGACACCAGCTTTCGTTTGAAGAAAACTTGACATTTTTTGGTTGCAGTAGACAGCTTGTGAGCGACCTGTCAAGTAACTATCCATAAGTTTTAATGCTGTGGATTCGAAAGCGAAGTTGTTTTTCAATTTAAGAATAAGAATGTTGTGAGGAACTGTATCAAAGGCTTTTGAGAAATCAAGCAATACAAGAGAAGTTACATGACCTTCAGTCAGTTCCATTCGAATGTCATCTACCAAGTTTAAGAGTGCCGTAGTAAAACTGTGGTTTGGTCTAAAACCGGATTGCTTAGGTGATATAAGGTCAAACTCATTGAGAAAAGAGTGCACCTGCTTGCTCAAAAGTTTTTCAAAAACCTTCGAGAGAAAAGGCAGAATCGATACAGGTCGATAGGATTTATTGCTAGAGGCAGTACCTTTAAGGACAGGGATAATTTTGGAGATCTTCCAAGAGGACGGATATGTGGAGTAGGTTAAAATGTTGTTAAAAATATATGTAATTTCGGAGAGCACCGCATGAATAAAAATTTTCAAAAACTTTGGCTGCATTCTATTTAGTCCGATAGCATTTGACTTAATTAAAGTGAAAATTAAGAACTTCGAACTCAGAAACTCTTTGGAAGCTAAAACTCCTAGAAATCATTGGAATGAGCGATTCCTCTACAGCATATAATCTTTCCTTCATGTGAGGCATTCGAATTAGAAGCAAAATCTCTGTTTAAATCATCGGGGCTCGTCTCGCAGAAGTCATCATTAATAGTATTTCTATTGGAGGCCCCTTCTTCTTCTTTTCATTTCTGGCGTTACGAGTAGTGATCTTGAAGCGATCACAACTCTCCCACTTTTCTGCTTCACACTAGTGATCCGCCTGTGGGGTACGCCGCGTTGACCTCAGAAAGCGTCGGCAAGCCTCCCGGTTTTGGATTGTTCCATGTCTGAGGCCAACCAAATGCTGATGTTTTTGCATTTGCTTGTACCAGGAGTGTTTTGGCCTGCCTTTTCTTTTTCGTCGCGAATTTGTTGAAACGTTGTACGATATTGCCTTTTGGGCGGAGTTCTGCAGATCTCTCCTTTGAACATGACAATACCAACTGAGCCGGTCGTGCTGAATTTTGTCCAAGATGGTACTTTTGACATGAAGGCTTCCACGGATCTTAGTACTTCTAATTCGATCAAGCTTTGTTACTCCTGCTGTCATCCGAAGCATCTTCATTTCGGCTGCCGTCAATTTGCTCTCATACTTTTTGTACATTGTCCAACATTGTGAACCGTATGTCAGAGCTGGACGGACAACTGCTGTGTAGAGTCTTCCCTTCAGCTTAGGGGGCATTTTTCGATCACAGAAGATAGCGGAGTTTTCTCGCCACTTCATCCACCCTACGCTTACTCGATGATTGATGTCGTCATCACAAGTTGCTTCACTATTGATCATAGATCCCAGATATTTAAACTTTTCACACTTGGGAAGCACATTTCCATTCAAATAAATGTCTGGAATAGGCTTGTCTGGATCAGAAAAAGGGACAGCACAGGTATCCAGTCTTTTTAGCGCTAATACGGTACCCATTTCCTTCCAGAACATCAATCCAAACGTCAAATGCTCGTTGCAGGGATGTAGGATCCTCGCTTATGATGGCTCCATCGTCAGCAAAGAATAATTGCTGTACTTTATTGTCCGTTACTTTTCCTTCGAGCAAATAATCCAGAACAGCAATAAAGAGCAGTGGACTCAAGACACTTCCCTGATGTACACCTACTGTTATTTGGAATTCTTCGGTGACTCCAGCTGGGCATCTCACTTTTGTAACTGCTCCCTCGTACATGTCCATAATTATTCGCACATAGGCTTCAGGAACTCCTCGGTGTCTGAGGGCCACCCCCCACCCGCATCAGTCTCGCATGAGGTTACAGATACTCGACGCAGACATAGTGAGAGCCGGCAACTTAAGCTCCTTATCATAGCAGCGTCTCTTGGCTTTTCGAGGTGTTCTGGAAAGCTATAGCAAAAGGAGGTTGCTATCTGGTTGTATACCATGGACCAGTATTTAGGTCTCCAACCTCCAACCAAAAAAAAGTGTCAATTACCAAGGATAATTCGAATTGAATGATAAAAGTCTCAGTTAATTGCGTGGTAATTGGTGAAACCTTGGCCTCAAACGAAAACCAAATGACTTGAACTCTAATCAAAAACTTCATCACACAAACCTACTGCATACGTTGCCTTTGTAGCCCATAAATTTATATAGAGTCGAGAAAGCAAAGCCGAAGCATAAATTTGAACACATAATTTCAATTAAGAGTATGACCAACCCAAATGCTATTAAGTCCCCTCTCTCTATGTCATGCATCACAGTCAGAGTTCACATCAGTTCTAAAGACGCCACTCTGTCGATTCATGGCTCTTAAGCTCTTTGATGACTTCAATAACGTCTTTATCTTGTCCATAATTAATTACTTCCAGCGACATCTGCAATAGAATGAGAGGGTTTCTCTCATACAATGAGAAGGATAAACGCTTATCACCTACAGCTTTTCTAATTAAATTTATTCCTGGACTCAATGTCTTGATCGTTTTTCGTTAATCCAGAAACAAATATAAAAAGTTTAAGTTTTAGAGCAGAGTATGGGACTTATGTCCTTCTTTGATGTGTGTGGGTGAGTACCACATTTTATAATTTGCTATCGATTTTGGGAGTAATCCACAAAAAGAAAAGAAACAAACTGTTCCCATCTTGATTGGAATTTGATGAAACTTTTTTCCTTTTTCCACTACAGCTATATACACAAAGTATCGCTGCCAATTGGAATCATAACCTAGTTGAAAAAACCTTCTTGACGGACGTAATTACAAAAACTTGTTGTGCAGTCCAGTAACTTTATTTTATGAAGGTAATCAACTAAATTATTTTCCACCCCATCAATGTAAATTGCTTTATTGACTTCCCACAAAAAGTTGGCCAGAAGCAAACTTCTGCTTTCAAATTTCACACCACGGAAGTATGCCAAAACTTATTGATAAATTGGCTAAGGAAATGAGGAACTAAAAAAGGGACACTTGTGTGTACTAAGGGGAAAACTGTCTCTAACCGATATGCCGACGGGTATTTAGTTTTATTTGGACAGGTCATGGGTTGGTTTTTTATCTTTTTAGACAGGAGGCTGAGAATGACAGAAAGACGACAAACCTTACAGGTATATCCTCCAGGGACTCGACCTCAAAACAGAATGAGTAAATTACTTTTTTTAAAAAGCAATTTTTTCAATTCATTGAGTTGAACCTGGACGCACCCTCGTCAAGTGCTTTAGAATCGATGATTTCTTACAACTGATTAGCAACCAGAGAGTTTATCGTTTAAATTAAAATTTCCAAATCGAAAATCACAATCTACAGGTTATTTGAATTGCCAACTGTATTTTTTTTTGTACATTGTGTCTACTTTTGGCTTGGCTGTGGCTCAAGGAAACAATCCGAGAGTTTTATTTTTCTTGTTGGCAGGATAACCACAATAGCAAATATAAAGAACTCAGTGGTGACTTATGCCCCAATTCTGTTTTGTCTTAAAAGGGAGATAGCAATAGTTTATTATGAGGCTTAAGAAGTAGCAGGTGCCATTGCGGTAACTTTCTGTAAAGAAAACAGGGGCTGTTTATGTTTATGCCACATATAATTTCAATGAATTGTAAGGAATTCGCGTCTATTTATTTTAAAGAAGTGTTCATATCTTTGCCTCAAAAGGACACATGTTTGCTTCATCATTGAGTAACAACACTATAGGGACTTTGAAGCTAAGCAAATCTCCGTTTATTATGGCTGCTGTTGAGCTTACCTTTACCAAAAGACGAGCATCGCTAAATTAGGCGCCTCCTCGATTTCCTTAGGCAGCCTGTTCAAATAAAAAAGTGCTCTTAATGGTGTTTTTCGATACACATTCAGAGGGGGTATGGCAGAAAAATGAACAACACAGAAAAGGGTTACATCGAAAAGCAAGCAAAATGGGCTGTAAAGAACCATAATTAGAGATAATTGCTTACCAGAAGCTCAAAGGGACTTTGGAAATGCAATCAATGATCTTATTTTGGAAATAGTTACCAAAGTTTGACTGAGGAGAGGAGCGCCTCAAGGTTGGCAGGAGCCATTGTTGAATTATTTTTATCTGTCTATTCAAAGAGCTACTCCAAATAATAAAGCAACAACTTTTCCGCTGATGGGGTTGTTTTGTTCTTTCAAATACGCAATCAGGATCATAAATTGTGTGTAACAATATTATCTCTCTCTCCGCCAAAGATTTTCATGGATGTGGAAGGGTACAGTGTTTGTGTTTTGTTTTGCTTTCGATTGGTTCTCCTTTGCAAACCTTTGTGACGTGCTTTGCTGTTCCAACAGCCATTAGTCCAGTCATTTTAGGTTTTATCTGCGGAAAAATTCCTAGAGAGCTGAATTTTTGGATACACCTTTATTACGGCATTGTAATAAAGATGTGAAAAATCGACATTGATATCGTGCCGGCTAAAAAAGTTATAAAGGTGAAAAGGTCACGAAAACTGTTTTTCGCAAATATCTCGCGATCTATTGCTCAGAGGTCAATAAAGGCCATTATAAAAACTGCTTGTCGTGAAATTGTCTACAAAAAGTGTCTTTTGCATTTTTCTGTAGAATTAACCGTTTTCGGAGTAGAGCGCCGAGAAAGCTTTTTTTCTGTTGGAGGTTTTTAAAATACCAGCTGGAGCACTCAGACCAAAATACCGGTCCATTGTACTACCAGTTAGCAACCTTCTATTTGTTATAGCTTTCCGGAAGTTCGGAGAAAAGCCAAAAGACTCTACCATGATAAGGAGCCTAAGTTACCAGCTCTCACCATGTCTGCGCCGAGTATCTGTAACCTCATGCTATAAAAGCAGGACATTCACAGAGGAAGTGCTCTGCAGTGTCCTCATCTTCTCCACAAGATTCACAAAATTTGGTATCACTTAAGCCTAACACGTTTAAATGCTTGGCAAAAAAGAAGTGCCCGCTGGCAGCGACAATAAGCTTTCTACGGTCTTTTCTGCTACGAGATAGCAAAAATGCTGCAGTCTTCTTATTAACGCTGGGGAGCATACGTTTGGTGTGTCTGCATCCAATGGAGGCATAATCTACGGTTGTTTTCTATGCAGATCCAATCGTTGATTGAAGCCATCACTGAGGACCCTGGCAGACCAAGCGACGGTTCAGGTCCTGAGAAAGCTGTCGGAGATCCTTACCTCGCAAGTTCATCGGCAATCTCATTTCCAGCTATGCCTTGATGACCTGGAACTCAAATGAGACTCAAAGAATTTAACCTTCCGACCGCATTTAGAGAGCTCTTGCATTCCTGGATCACTTTCGAAGTAGTAAGAGGGCTAAGAAGGGCCTTAAGCACAGCTTGGCTGTCACTGCAAACACAGAACGCCTCCGCTTGGAAATCGGGTGCATATGATCCTAAAGAGGTGTGCAGTCGTATGTCGTCGTTCTCCACAAAGGCACCAGCACCAGACCCCTCGTCGGTTTTGGAGCCATCTGTGAAGATACGATAACATTTCTTTCCAGGCTCAGATTCAGGAGCGAACCAGTCCTGAACCGAAGGAAAGTTGACTGAGTAATTTTGACGCAGTTTGAGCCTTGGGATCATCGTGTCAGACGGCATATCCATTAGACGTGAGTCAAACGATATGCTGCTTGCGAGCTCCTCAAAGCTCCAGTGCGAATTGTGCCAGAGACCACATCGCTTTAAACGAGAAATGGTCTTGAGAGTACACCCCATGATGTAGGTATCAAGAGGAGGAAGGTTCAGCAGTGCGTCGAGAGCAGCTCCCGGTGTGCTGGGGAAGGCCCCCGTAACACAAAGACAAATTGTTCTTTGAAGTTTGGCAAACGAGGCAATAACGTATTTACGTGAGAGCTTATTCCACCAAACAACAGACGCATAGGAGATGATTGGTCTTATCATAGCCGTACAGATTCAAAAAACCCTTTTCGGTGAAAGACCCCATGTCTTGCCAAAGGCTCCTTTACATTGCCAGAAAACTGACAGTGCTTTAGTAGTTTTAGACTCGACATGTTTAGACCAAAGAAGTTTGCTATCTAGGATTACTCCAAGATGTTTGACTTCATTTGAAAAGGGGATGTTGACGCCTTTAAGCGTAAGTTGGGTCAGACCAGTTAATTTTCTACGTCTCGTGAAGAGGACAACCTCGGCCGAGAAAGCTACTATATTATAACGATGCACTCGTTTCCTCACCACCTTCGAGGTAGAATGCAGGGCGCGTTTTTTTTTTATATGGTTTCCCTCGTAGGCATAATCCATTATATGTAATAAGAGGTTTATTTTATTTACGAGTGAATAATTTTTTATTTGAATACAGAAAAATACAGAAAAATACAGAAAAATAAATTTTAGTACATAATTTTTTGTGCATTCTACCTCGAAGGTGGTGAGGAAACGAGTACATCGTTATAATATAGTACCTTTCTCGGCGCTCTACTCCGAAAACGGTTAATTCTACAGAAAAAATGCAAAAGACACTTTTTGTAGACAATTTTACGACAAGCAAATTTTATTGTGACATTTATTGACCTCTGAGCAATAGATCGCGAGATATTTGCGAAAAACAGTTTTCGTGACCTTTTGACCTTTATAACTTTTTTAGCCGGCACGATATCAATGTCGATTTTTCACATCTTCATTACAATGCCGCAATAAAGGTGTATATAAAAATTCAGCTCTCTAGGAATTTTTCCGCAGATTGGGGTTTAAAATAGCTAAAATGATTGGACTAATAGCCAGGGTAAAGCTGACGGCACGCCAGAGTTCTTTCTGAGGAAAGGCACGGGATACTTCAGCAATATTAAATCAACTCTTTACTTATCCTATTCGTAGTATATTAAGTATTAAACTCAATTTCTTCAGATTTTAAGAACAATAGCCACAACGAGGTCAGAATGTCTTGGGGCTGGTAAGGCTGTTGCGTCTCACCGAACCCCAGTGTATGGTGCTGGCGGCGATCGGACGGTAGAATTGTGCCTGGCGGTGTTTTTTTGCAATTCGCAGTTTGGTAACGCGTCGTCTGTTTACATCCAGCGAACCAATAAATTGAGTTATCTGAATACGGCAAGATCTGTTATTGTGCCGCCCGATGAAGCAATAATGGCACAGGTATGTGGCTCGCCTATGAAGGTTGCGTTAGGTTTAAATGGCTGTCAGGAAAACAAACTGACACACTTAGACCAATATTAGGTCCATTGTGATACCATAAAATTATGCGAGGAAGTATCTCACTTAACAAAACCATTTGGAGCTTTTAATAAAGCGAAGGAGATGCAGGGGATCTGTGTTCGCCAGATCGCTTGGATCATCAAGAAAATATTTTCCTAGATGCTGTTATCGTGTTCTGTTCTCGCCTATGAAAGAACAGCAGAAAAAAAAAACACGGGTAAAGTATTATAAATATAAGCCCCTGGCAGCGAGGCGCTATTAATGTTTATGGATCATTAGGTAGGGACTGGGCTCACTAGCGGCGCTTTTAGTTGAGCAGGAAAAGGTATTGCCTCTTCGTCATTGATTGATATGATGCCTTCGTCCAGTAGTGCCATCATATCTAGGTTTAGCCGCTCGGGATGTTTTTCTTCACTTGCCATGCTTCTCACCAGTGTATTAGGATGGTTGCTCAGGTTTTTTGTTAGTTTCCTTGCTTTCCCGATGCTTCGTCGAGTTTTTTTTTGTTGCTGAAGTACTTCTGTCGTTGACGGTCAAAGTTGAATCCTGTACAAATCCTCAAAACTTTCCTCTCAAATGTTTCGAGCTTTTTCATGCTGGTTATGGTTGGGTATACTAAACCAAGCAGGGAAGCAGTAAGTGATGATTGGTCTGAGAAGCTGTTAGTAGAAAAGCAACTTTGTCTTTTAGCTGAATTCGTTCCTTCTCCAGGGGGTGTATGAGGTGTAAATCGTAGTTTGCCTTTTTAAGAACTGCTGTTGCGTATGGGTTGAACCGTAATCTTTCTTCGAAGCTAATGCCGAGGTACTTGATGACAGTTTTCGTCTTCAGTTGTGTTCCATCGAGTAGTTGGATGGTTTTTTTGTGGCAGTTTGTGGCTGGATCTTATTCCGCAACGACTTATGGGTCTCCCGAAGCAGACTAATTTTTTGAACTTTGATGCCTAATTTGGTGTAGTATTCACGAAGACGTCTAACATGATCCTCGACTCTTTGGGTTGAAATTACTGGCAACATCGAAGTTGCATAGGTGAGAAAATCGTCCGCGTACAGCAAGTTCTTGGCGTTGTTTGGCCGAAGTTTAGATGCTAGATGTTGTAGAGATACGGCCCAAGCTTTGATCCTTGAGCTAATCCTGCTCTGATACATTTATTTGCTGATTGGTTGTTTTCAGTTCGGACGAAGAATGACCTGGAATTGAGAAAACTGAAAATTATTTTGATTAATGTACCTGAAAAGTTAAGAAGAGTTAATTTGTGAATCAGCACTTGGATCCAGATGCGATCAAATGCTTTCTCGATATTGAAGAAATCGATATCCTGAGTTAGATAGTTTGGGTGAACCTAATCCTCAACCAACATCTTTCGCCAACAATTTCGATTTCGGGTGAGCTCTCTCCAGTTTCGAACTCTAAGCTGGTTGAGGTCTTCTTTTCCATTGGATTGCACCACTTGAGACGAGGTCTTCCCCTTCCACGACGTGCTTACGATTATACGTAGAGCGTTGATGTCCATCTACTCTATATGTCTCAGTCATCGTAGCTCCGTGTGCTCTTCTGTCTATGCCCAAGTCACGGTACAACTCATAAAGCTCTCGTTGTTGTAACTTCTTCTCCATACATTGTTTTCACATAGGGGACCAAGGATTATTTGGAGTACTTTTCTTTCGAACGACCAAGGGTTTCCTCATCCGATTTCGATAAAGTTCACACCTCCTCGATGTAAGGCAAGACTGAGATGATTAAGGATACCTTGGTTTTTCTATAGTGAAGGCTTTGTTTCTCAATTGCACTGATGTTATCTTCCGTGTCTAAAGAGTGAGTCCTAAAAAGAGGAAGTTTTGTTGTCCTGTATAACTTCAAAGTTATGTCTGTCTATGGCGACATTCT
Organism: Melanostoma scalare; assembly: GCA_949752695.1. Lineage (NCBI taxonomy): Eukaryota > Metazoa > Arthropoda > Insecta > Diptera > Syrphidae > Melanostoma > Melanostoma scalare. The sequence continues at coordinate 57,155,501 of OX456985.1, forward strand.
GTCCAATTCGTCGATGTCCTTGTTCGATGACAGCATATACTTCTTTTTACCTTCATCAACCATCAAACCCATTTTTCTTCTGTTTCAATGCTCGCAAAAGCACCTATGGCATCACACTTCCTTCTTCCCATTACGTTAATATCGTCTGTGTCAAGTATGATGTTAAGGGAAAATCGCAAGACAATTTATCACCTTGTCTGAAGCTTTTTTCGACATCAGAAGTCGCAGTGAATTCTTTTGACCGACCTTGACGGTGCAGCGTGAATTTTTCAAATTCATCCTGCATAGTCGCATGAGTTTTGCAAGGATGCAGAAACTAGACATGGCTCTGTACAGCTCGTCTCTGTAAATACTGTTATACGCGGTCTTGAAATCGTTAGAAAGATGGTGTATATCGATATTATATTCACGGGTTTTTTCCAAGATCAGCCGTAATGTGAAAATTTGGTCTATTGTGGACTTTTCTGGTGTAAAACCACATTGATAAGGACCTTGTTGACGTGGGGTTTCAGACAGGCAATATCTGACATGCGACGTTAAGGAGGTTTATTCCGATCTCTCACGATCGGACATACGAAACTGAGGTTCCATTAACCGGGCATACTTTTTTCCGACCATACCATGCAGATCAGCTGGTGCATGCTCCTTTCAAACTGATCTCCAACTGCCTTGAAAAGGTCGGAGCATGTGCGCCTGCAGTCTTACTTGATTTCAGATTGTACATACCACGTTTACCCTTTTTCTAGGTCGGAAGGACGGTATTCTTAATCATCGTCCAAATTGAAAGCGACATTCTACCTGACAGCAGAATTCGTTTCTTCATCGCCACCGAACTGTCCGTTGATGTGGTTTTTGATGAACACCAGTGGAAACTCCGTATCTACCACTATGTTTCTTTGACGATCCTTACGGGCTTGAGTTTGAAGTTTGCCACCTTGTCATGATATGTTCACCTTATGGTATAAAAATTCCGAATCTCATTCCTATCATTTCACTTCTAAATTTCCTCTTATTCTTTTTGAGATTTCGGTGTTCTTCCACTTTCTTCTCGTAAATCTCGTTGTACTCTTGTAATGCAGTACTTGTTCTCTTTTGTATCATCATTTGTTGTGCTTTTCGTTTGACTTCATCGAACTATGGGTTTCGTTTTGGAGACAGAATGAAACGCCGAACTTCAGAAGTAGCGGTTCTTATGGCTTGTGGGCGTTGCTACCACTTCTCTTCAATACTTAAAGCTCGCCGAAAAGTCGAACCAATCTTTACATATTGTTTTGGAGAAAGTAAGATTATTGCGCTTGATATTTCTAAAGCATTTAATAGAGTTTGGCATCAGGCTCTTTTATCGAAAATGCGTGCTTTTGGTTTCGATGAGTCTCTTCTTCGTTGGATTAGAAACTACCTTTCCGACCGTTCAATACATGTTGTATTGGATGGCTTCAAGTCTGATGCCCACTTTATAAATGCTGGTGTGCCCCAGGGCTCCGTTTTATCTCCAACTCTCTTCCTCATTTTCATAAATTATCTCTTGTCTGAAACTTCTAATCCTCTCAACTGTTTTGCTGACGACTCGACCCTCAGCTTTTCATATTCGTTTCCAAATTCACGTCCCTGCTCTTCGGTTGCGTATGATAAGCTCATTGAATTCTGACCTTGACAGCATTGTTTCATGGGGTCTTAAGAACCGAGTAGAATTCAATGCTTCGAAAACTCAATTCTTGTCGTTGAAGCTTAATATTCCCCCATTGCCACTATCCATGAATGGTACCTGCATCGAAGAAACCGAAAAGCTGTCAGTACTTGGTATGTGTGTAAACGATGGTCTTCGTTGGAATGACGACATATTTGAAGTCGCCAAAAAGGCTGCTAAATGCTTAGGTTTCTTGAGACGATGCAGGAAGTTCTTCACTCCTTCTAATCTGGCTACAATTTATAAGGCCTTCATCCGACGAAAACTGGAGTATAACTCCCATATCTGGTCAGGTGCTGCTCAAACATCTTTGCACCTGCTTGATAATGTACAAAATAGAGCGTTAAAATTGATAGGTGATAGCTCAATCATAGAATCGATTGATTCTCTTGAACATCGCCGAAACGTCACCTGTCTCACTCTCTTTTATCGCTTTTTTTTCCAAACAGTGCTCTAGTGAAATAGCCAGTTGCATTCCCCCCCTGAAACAATTTAGCCGCAACATCCGCCTCGCTAGGAATGCTCATCAGTTTTATTTTGAGCCCAATTTCGGGCGTACAGTCAAGTATAGATCATTTTTAATCCATTTTTTATTCATTTTCACTTATAACTACTTACATGCTAACAAAAATGTATAAAACTAGCTTATATAATATCTTAACTAACTTACTGACCCTAATCAGGTACTCTAAATTAAACAATATCTTAATTCTAATGCCTTTCGGCCTAAGGATAAGATAACTTATTAATTTAGAACTTTTAGATATGGTTAAGACTAAGAAAAATTGAAAAACTTAGTTTTCTAGATCATTTTTTTTTTGGTGTTCTTAAAATTACTTAAATCTACTTAAAACTAGAGCGGCCAAAACAATTTTTTTTTTTTTTTTTTTTTTTTTTTTTTTTTTTTTTTTTTTTTTTTTTTTTTTTTTTTTGCCACTGTGTCCCCTACCCTAAGACTTACACGCTAAGCCTGTGTAAGCCAGCCATTGGCGACTGACTATCATCATCCATAGCAATTTGTTGCTCGGTCAACCACCAGAACATATCTGACATTTTAACAACGTCACGACGATCGCGATCTGAGACCGCCCTACTGTACCGGAGGAGCTCTTCAACTTCTCCGCCTACTGCGGCGACGTCCCGGCTGTAAAGGAGCCGTCGTTCTACGGACTTACGGCAGATGTGGTAGATTAACGGAACCGCCAATCTGTCCTGTATCAAACCTATCATGTCAAAATAGAGGAAAGCCTCCACTGAAACGTTTTCTCTCCATATATTCAATGTTGGGGTAGTAAGCCCCAAATATCAGGCCATTGTTCGAAGTCATCGCCCTTGCAGTATGACCCCGAGTCAGTTTTATCAAGAAGTTGTCGATTCTGTTTATTTGAGCCCCGTTGTAAAGGACCTCATTAGGATAATATTTTCTGTACTCCGACTCTGGTGTTCTGTGCAATCCAAGACAGGTACGCAGACACTGTCTCTCAAACACCCGAATCTTTTCCATCTGAGACGCTGTAACATTGAACCACACAGGGCACCCATAGACAATCATTGGCCTTATGAGGGCCATGTAGCAAATCACCTTCACTCTGCTATCAAGTTGACTGCTGTGAAACAGTCGCCTTGTCAGAGAAAAAGCTCCTCTAGCCCTGGCCAGAGCCGCATCCATATGTTTGTTAAAATATAGATACTGATCTAGCCAGATGCCGAGGTACTTGACTACTACTTTGCTTGGCAGTGGGTGGCCATGTAGATCAACGATCACCAGCTTTCGCCAGTTCTTTCTCGTATCCCATGAGGCCCGAGCCAACGGGGTTCTAAACACAATTGTTTCCGATTTCTGAAAGTTGATTTTCAACTTCCAGTCATCGCAATATTGCTGAATCTTATCGAAGTCATGCTGCAAGAGACTTCTGATGTCTTCGATCTTTGGACCTGTTCTGTACGCAATGAGATCGTCGGCGTACGCTATAGCATGGTGAAGAGAACCAATTAGATCGCCAGTGAAAATGCTAAATAAAATAGGCGAATTCACCGCTCCCTGTTGCAGACCGTTCTGCATTTTAAAAGTTCTGGTAGAAGTTTTATTGCAACTTTTAACAACAAACGTTCTACCATGAAGCATGTCATTGAGAATATATAGCAGTGGTTTACTCATGCCATATCTGATCAACTTATAGAAAAGACCGTCTAACCAAACGGTATCGAATGCCTTCTCCAAGTCAACCAGACATGCACCCGTACACTGCTTTTTAGCTTTGTTCCATTTTATGTCAGATACTAGTTTAGACGCGGCATGTATGGTATCATGGCCCGCCTTAAAACCAAACTGATTTTCTGGGATAATATGTTTGTCCTCAGCTCATGTGGACAAAGCTCTATTGAGAACTTTCTCGAATACCTTGCTGATACTCGGAAGAAGACTAATTGACCGGAGATTTGCTGGATTGGAACCATCCTTCCCTTTTCTAAGGAGAGGATGGACCACTGCCATCTTCCAACGCACTGGATAATATGCATTATTCAGCGCATTGTTGAACAACGTGGTGTATATGTCCACCGCTTCCGAACGGAGGTTTCGTAGCACAACATTGGGTATGCCGTCGACTCCTGCTGACTTCTTTTTCTTTATTTTGTGAAAGATGTCCTCGAGGTCCATCTTAGACACGAACAAGGTGTTATCCCCGTTTCGCTGGGCGATGACTGCATTTGCAAGTCGGTCGTCATTGAACCTAGTGAAACCAGGATTCTCAGATCGCCAATGCGAGATCTCGTCTCTAAGATAGAAGTGTCCAACGAAGGCTCTGTTCTCAAGGTCGTGATTCGGGCGAATGCACTCATTCACCTTATATACTCGCTCGAAAACAGCACCCACCGTCTCTACCTTCTCTTGAGCATCTTCCACTATAAAGTTGTCATCATCCAAGATGGCGTCATCTGGATCTATTCCAATTGTCAAAAGTAAGTTCTTGTTCTCTGTCGTCCTTTGGAGTTTAATACTCTGAAGGTCATTTTGATCTTTTCTCCTAAAAATTTTGTTTATTTCCGGAAACATACTCGGGTTGTTGGACTGCACAGCCCGAATTTTACTGTTCCAGAAACATGAAATGGAAATTTTATAGTTTTCTTTAATAAGTTGTTGGAGATTTTTGATCTGTGACCTCAGAGTTCTAATCTCCAAATCGTGTCGGTCAGTAAACCTCCTGTGCAAGAGTTTGAGTCTCGACAGGAGCACACTTTTTTGTTTGTAGAGTGCGTCTATTGTCGCGTTTATGTACATGTTCGTTGGATCGTTTTGCCTATACTCAGGAATTGTCCTGTCCATTGTTCTACGGATTGCATCCTCCATACTTTGCAGGTATCCATCGATCTCAACGTTCGACAGATTCCTGTTGCATGGCGGCGCAATACCGTTCAAACGAAGTTCCCTTGAGACGGCACCGGAAAAGCGCGGCCAACGTGTCTTACCGTAGTTTTAAGAGTGGGTCGGCACGTACTCCTCCAGTTCCACAAGGTCGTTCGGAAGTAGTATGACGGCGGCAAGCCCACAGTGGTCACTGTCGTACTCAACCGTCGTTAAACAATTTTTCGTCCGTCGAAGAATGTCGTCGGTCAGTTTCAGTCTTGAGTCTAAAAGCAATAGATCCAAATAAGAGCCACTTCGAGGATATGAAGGCCTGTCAGTAGCCAGCAGATCGACTTTACACTCAATGCTGTGGAGCCCCAGCCAATTGAATAGCTGGGTCCCCCTTGGATTGGCTAATTGATTTCCCCAATCTTGGTGTTTAGCATTGTAATCACCGGCCAAAAGGAAATAGTTTTCTTCTGAGTTCTGTTTCAGACATCGAAAAAGTGTTTCAAGCTCTGTTATAAAACATGAATTTTGAGAAGCCTCCGGCGCATAGATCGCGACCACATACAAGCGCCTCCCCTGTTGGAGAGGAATGCATACGATACACGCTTCAAGCACCTGGAATCGGCGTACTTCACCACTATATATTCGGCCCTATCGTGGTAACCGTCGGAGCGGAATTCTCTCCGATCGGAGACATTTTGCTTCGTGGTATTTCTCCGATCGGACGATCCGACGTTCTCCGATAAGTTTTTGTTGCGGAGATTTTAGTTTTGGGAATGCAATGCATTGCCGCATTTGTGAAAAATTTCTTACGACGACAACTACTTCGAAGCAAAATTGTATCTCCGAAAAAAGATGCTTTGCGGAGAAAACTCCGCTCCGACGGTTACCACGATAGGGCCGATTACCTTATGAGCAATGCAGTTACGTATGAAGATCGCAACCCCACCCGCGAAAGTCGAGTTGGGTCGGTCCCTCCTTACGATATTGTAATTATTATTCGTCAAATTGTGATGCTGGTTTAGCCTAGTTTCGCTAACCATACATACATCGGGACGTTGGTCTTTTAACAACTCAGAGAAGTTGGCTCGTCGTTCTACCCTAACTAGCGAATTCACATTCACGGCTAGGATCTTTAAAGGCCTCTCCGGCAGCGCGCCCGTTAACCCAAAAATTGCGCAAGCGAAGGCACTGCACGGTAGATCAAATTCACCCTACGCGCCTGCTCACTTATTTGCCGCGATAGTTCGCTCATTTGTGCCTGAATGACACGCAGAGCGACCATCACTTCTGACTCCCCAGCAGCAGCCTTAGACACAGATGGCTGTGCGGCCGCCTTCTGGGGAGGTTGTACCGTTTTCCCAGCTCCACCCGCCATTTGAGCGTAGGAAACTTCGGGAACGACGGCCCTTGGAGTTGGTCTGGAGTCGAGTATAGAGATTCGTATTTCAGTCGCACCACCCGAATGTGGAATTCTCTACCTGGCTCTGTTTTTCCCCTTCATTACAATTCACAAAAGTTCATAAGCAATGTGAATCGGTGTCTCCTTTCAAATCCTCAAATCCTCTCCTGCTTTCCTAAATGCTCACACTGTGTTAAATAACATTATAAGGGTGGTCATAACCCCATATAAAAAAAAAGTATAGAATTCAAGGATGGTTGGAGGGTTACTTGAGTCAAGAACAGGATCCTCATTCGTATACCTTGGCTACAAGAAGGTGGTGGTCCGAGTAAAATTTGGTTTTGTCATGTAGGCTATGCTTACTGATTGTATTGCCAAAGTTGTTGTTTTTGTTGTCTAAAGCAGTCACCAAAAATCGGCCCATTCCATCGCACTTCTTTAATGGCGCGGTTTTGTCTCCGGCTGCAAGCAATCCGTAAGCATTCTTACATTCCAGGTGCAGATCCGAAGGTCTTTCAACACTTTGTCTGATAGTTGTTGTTGAACGTGTTGAAATCTTAACGGTTGACGCTTTGCATAAGCTTCATAAATCCTTAGCCGCATTTTTCGTGGGCTAATAGATCTTTTGTCAAATCCCAGTCTCTCACCGTGCTGAGCCACAGTCCTAGCCTCTTCAATGAAGCAAGTAATCATAGTTTCTGGTTTTTTTTTTTAGGGCGATGAACGAATTGGATGGGCATCAATTTAGTCAAATCAATATGACAATCATATCCAACAAAATACCAAAAACATCTAGAACTCTACCCAACCATTGAGTAGAGTAACCTCCTTTATTCGGCCTCTGTTCACTGAACCATAAGCCTTTTCCAAAATAAATATCAAGCTATTTACTCTTTTCATTTTGACCCAGAAATATACGTAAATTCATGAAATGAAATATACAAACTAGTCCATGGTCGTCCGAATCTTTCCAAAACTATTCTACAATCCCCTGCCCTTGCATGCAGCCAACCCAACCCCCTCATCTGTCTTAAAGGAAAACAACTCGTTAGGAAAACACAACCAACACCAACTGCTGGCTGCTGATGATACCAAAGATCAAAAAACTTTGCATGCACTGCACTTATACCCGAAAAACACTTTATTCCTTTTTGTATAACTCGTGGATTTTGAAGAGATTTCAAAATAACAAAAATCTCACAATCAAATCGTACAAACGGTATTGTGTGTCACATCACGGCTTTCAATACATACATATACCAAGTGGGTGCACATGTGGTGATGGATTCACTTGTTGGTTTTATCACTACCCCAATGCGTGATGCTTAAAGTAAACAATCATCGTGCATCGTGGTTATTTTCGCATGGATTCATGTGCTGAACACACACTCCTCTCTTTGTATTCAGCGAAAGTGCTGAACCAAAACGATGATTTCACGAGGATATCTTGTGCGCATAAGCCGCAAAAAGGAAAAGGACGAAACAAAAAATAAATAAAAGTCCTTGAGAGGAATGATGTTTGAAAAAGTTAGCATCACTTAAAATTAATCCGTAACATCGGTATTCTATTATGTTAACTGTGTCTCGATACATATGCGAATTATTGTCTTCATTTATTCTGTTTTATATGTCATATGCGTCCTCAAGAGAGCCTCCATCCCTACTCTAAATCAAAGTGAGTATCTTCAAAGAAGCAAGGTTCACGAGTATTCGCATGCGCTTAGCTTTTGCGAAATTACCGCACAACACAATCTCACATCACCAGAGAAAATGCTGGAATCAAGAAAGTAGTCACGAACAAAACAAATACCACCATCATCAATAGCCCAATATCGTCGTTTCAAGCGATATTCGATTGCGATTCCGAAACAACACCCCCGCTCAACCCTATGCTAATAAAATATGAATTGTGGCGCCAAATTTGTACGTGGGTGGAATCCGGATGCATGAATGTATCAACTTCTCGTATTTTTGTTATTTTTCTGTGTGTGCATGATTGTATAAAAGAGAGAGAGAGAGAGGAAAGCTTAATCCATGATTTTGTTATTCTGCTTGTGTTGTAGCAGGACCAAAAGGACATGTGTGTATCTGAATTTGTTTGTTTCCATATGGAAGGCAAATCCCCAAAATATATGCAAAGAGAACTAAGATCAAAAATATCCTTGATTATGTGTCTGTGTGTGTGTGTGTTCGAGTACTTCTTTACTTATTGAATCACCAATAGCACAAAAAAGGACAACAGCTAAGCTTTCGATGATGATAATGATGATGATGATGATGACGACGATGATGATGATTGGGGAAAAGTGTCTCCTTTTAGACAGCTTTTGTACAATTTTCCAACACACTCACACACATATACGATTTCAACTAAGCGTGTATTAGTGTGTATTTCTTTGGGTGATGTTCGTTCACACAGGACATTCCAGTTAACGTCGCGAAGGGCAACGTATCCTATTTTATTTTCGTTCGAATTCTATGCTCAAAAAGGCATATATATTCATTTTTTTTATTTTTCAAAAAATTGGTATTTAGATTTTTAAATAAATTATTTCAAAAAGTGCGACATCCTTCTTGTCCCCCTCTTGTGTTGCATTGTCGTCCTCTTTGCCATTGTAAGTGTGCCCCCCGCGTGAAAAGGACTTAAACTGCGAATTTAATTAAAATGGTGGCGGTGGTGGGTGATCCTACGTTGTGTGCTTTCCTCTTATTTTCTTTTTGTCATTGTTAAATTAAATTAACAAAACTTTGCAACTTTGAGTGACTGTGTGACTTTGTTAATTGATTAATCATTTTTCTTAGGACGTTGTGTTCAAAAAAACTAATTAAAATTACTTCGTTTTCATTTTATTTTCCAGCTGTTTGCTCGCCAAACTGCAAATAACAACTTGAAATTGTAAAATAAATAAAATCCGGATACTAGCACCAGCCTTTTCCACAAAAACAAAAAAAATCAAATCCCACAAGAAATCTCCCGGCCCAACTTTAAAGGACTCAACTCAAATCAATATACTAAATTTGTTATTTAAAAAGAAAATTAACTACACAAATAGAAAAAATAAAAGTTTCTAATCCTTTACAACTATCATAAGTGTTATAAGTGTTTTGCATAAAATTAATATAAAAATAATCTAAATATCATTGCAACGTAGTATAAAATATAAAAATACAAATTATAAAAATATACATATGAACGTGTGTTAAATTTAGTGTGAATACAATCGAGAAATAATATAAAAAAAACATTCTTCGATAGTCATAGTCCTTGGATGTCGTGTTTCTATAAAGAAAAATATAAAAATTCATAAATCTCAATAATCCCGCATTAGAGCATTGAAAAGTTTTTCTTTTCTTTTTTTGTTAAACAAAACTAAAAACTCTTGTCGAACAAAATATAAAAATAAAATCTTCATATATAGTGCGTGTGTTGTTAAATAAATAAGAAAAAAAAATCAATCCCAAATATTCATATTTATATAAAAATAATCAATCTAAATGTGTTGGTGTTTTAAATGTCTATTAGTTGAATTTAAACATTGGTAGTAAATATTTAAAAAATAAAAGAATTGAAATTGAGAGAAAAAAGCCAGCTAGTTTGTGGCATAAATCATAAAACTTATATTTTTGTGTAAAAAGTGTTGGAAAATATTTTTTACAAACAATGAAGAAATTTACATTCAAAGGAGTTTTGGACGGATTCCGGTCAACGGTACAAGCACCAGCTAACAAACCGGAACAAGAAATACAAGAACAGCTCAGACCAGACTATTTTACAGCAAAAAAGGTGAGTGATTGTTTTTTTGTTTTCTATAAATTATTTGGCGCAACAAATCTCGGGGCATAACGCGTTTCAATTGCCCTACATTTTTATGGCGATTTCAAAAGTGGCTAAGTTAGAGATCCCTTTTCATGGAGTCGGTGTTTAACTATTTAAATATATTTAAAAACAAAGTATCAAATCTCAACTTTTAACAAATTACTCTCAGAGGACTTGCCAATTCCTCGTGAAGGGCAATGTCCGCGTGAAAAATATTTCGATGTTTCTGTGAATCGAACCTCAAACTCCCAAGTAACATTCAGCGTACAATAGTTTTTTATTTACTTTTGAAGGAATGCTTTACGCGCATATATAAGTATGTATCCATACTTCAAACCATTAAGGTGTAGGTACTAAACTTGGCATACCGACTAAAACTCCAAAAGCTTCTTACTGATCTCCCCCTCGGGACCACTTGCCCATTTCTTCAAGGAGATCCGTGTCTAAGTGGCGGCTGGCGGGTATTAGTTCTTTAACTTTCTCTTCATTTTACGATGCGTTCAGAATCTGAGTCAGATACATGCTAATTAGACTCCCACTCTCTTCGGTTCTCAGCATCTCCTCGATGATATTATTCGGGTTTAGTTCTCCGATACTTGTGTTTATTTTCTGATGGAGAGATGTTCTCATCTATTGCTCTCGAAAACTGTAAATTAGGCGTCGCGTCGTCTTACAGCGAATTTCATTATTGGCATGAAGGGCCTCTTCTTTTTCCAATTTTGTGCAGAATAGCACTGAATTACTCGCGTCCGGTGAGGACGTATTAGTTTATTTCACCATGATTCCAGCTCGTCCATTCGCTTAAGTCTCCGATCAGCCTAGCTGTCCAGCGCCCTCTGTTTTTCGATTCCCTTCGTTCTTGCCACATCTGCTGTGTGATCACTTTCACTTCCGTGTTCGCTGCTGTCACGCCAATTTCTGCTTTCTTTTCATGAATGTATCGACTTGGTGTTGCGATGAGATCGATTGGTACGGAACCTGTAATACGAGAACTGCTGGCTCAGACATTGAGCGTTACGCGCTGGCTAATTGCAAGACACCGCGCCTCTGTACCGATGTTAGTTGTTTCCGGTAGTTGTTTTAATGTTTTACTGCGTTAGCCCAAGTATCGTTTCCGTACAGCAGAATTGAGTGTGTTGTTGCCAGAAGAAGTCCCCGCCATCAGCTTGGATAGATGGCTTTTCCGTATCAAAAGGTCAGTTTCGTGTCAAGCTTTATTTCCAGGTATTTAACCATTTTTGTTGCTCTTTATAACTTCCGTTTTGATGTGGAAGTCGATAGCCGTGGTTATTCATTTATTTTTTGTCTTAGCACTACTTCAGTCTTCTCAGAAGCCAGAGACAGCCCAAGTTCCTCCATCCAGGAACTTTTCAGCTAACAGGAGTACAGCACAGTAGTACGATGCGAGAAGCGTTTTTGTGTGAGAAAACATGTGCGTACAGTGAAGCGATATTTGATGCGACACTTGCAAGTATGTCGTAAGGTTCTCGCAAGCTTCTTGCTTTGTGCGAAAAGTGTTTCTCATCGAGTAAAACAATCAACCACTATTTCATTCAAATGGAACTTATTCAATGCAAACGCTAGGCTCTCGTTTACGTTCCCCGAGAAATATGAGAATGAAATCTGGCCTATGTTACTTCCTACACTTCTGATCATCTCTGTTCCTGATTTCATTCAAATCGGCTCAGCAGTCTTGAAGTTTGCTTAATAGCGGAGTTCACACTGTAAAATTAGTTGGATAGATTTTGGTTTGAACGAGCAATGTTGAATGATATGAACCCTTAAACGACCGCTTGTCCAACTTGTTGAATACCTACTTGTCAAATACTTTTAAAAATTTTGAAGTTGAACGGAGCGGAGGAATGTTGGACGACAAGTCTGATAACTCTGAAATCAATTTACATCCGACCATCCAACATCCATCAAACGAAAACTTATTGAGAGAAAAAGAGGGTCGGGGATAAAAAAGAGCCCTGGGGTACACCATCATTTATAAAGTGGGTATCAGACTTGAAACCATCCAATACAATTTGTATTGAACGGTCGGAAAGGTGTTTTGTATTCTATTGAAGCAGAGACTATCGACACCAAAGGAATGCATTTTCGATGAGAGAGTCTGAAACTAAAAAAGTGATTGAGAACTGAGGACCAGAGCGATGTGGCTTAGTTTTCAATTGTGTTCTAATTTCGCCGCTTTGCCTTTCAGTAAGTGGTCGTACCTTACAAGTTTCAAGCAGTGTAAAGATTTTTTCCACCTTTCGGTGAGATATGTCATCAAATCACCAGTGGACCTTCTGCTACGAGAGCCGTACTATCAGTCTTTAAGAAGCTTTCGTTCTTCAAGATATTTCATGGTTTGACGGTTTATCAACGTTTCCATGACCTTAGAAAGAGTGCAGTTGGACGATATTTGGAAGGGGTGGAAGATTGGCCTTTTTTAGGGCCGGGCTGGACAGTTTTCCATTTGCTCGGGAAGACCCCAGAATAATAGGGTAGATAGAAAAGCCTACGCAGTGGTTTTGTCAGCGTAGAAAAATTCTTCTTCAGAATAACGGCAGCGATACCATCTGGGTCAGCGATTTGTGATTTCTGCATATTGAGGTCTTTTAGGGTTCTTGCAATCGAGCTAGTTTGAAAACAATCTATTTCGTCACTGAATTGGCTGACTCAAGCTCAATATATGCTATCGGGAAGTGGTGAGTTGGCAGCTATTTGAGCTGCCAACAAATTGGTTTTGTCGATGAAGCTGTCATATGGAAAGTCATTGAAGACGATCGTTGGGACCGATGAAGTGGTGGACTTCTTAATGTCCATGAAAATAGACGCCGAGTCCTCAGTTATAAAGGAGTCGGCGTGCCAGCGCCAAATATTAGGCCATTAGTTGAAGTCGTCGCTCTTGCGGTGTGACCCCGAGTCAGTTTTATAATGAAGTTGTAGATTCTTCTTATTTAAAACCCGTTGGAAAGAACCCTATTGTGATACTAATGTTTGTAGGTACTCACTTCGACTCTGGTGTTCTGTGCAATGCAAGAGAGATACGCAGCCACTGTCTCTCAAACACCCGAGTTTTTTCCATTTTAGGCTGTAACGTTGAACCACACAGAACACCCATAGACAATCCTTATGAGGGCCATGTAGCAAATTACTTTCACCCTGCAATTAAGTTTTCTGCTGTTGAAAAGCAGTTTTGTCATCGAATTGAGGTTTCGCAGCATAATATTGGGTATGCCGTCGACTCCTGTTGATTTCTTTTTCTTCATTTTGTGAAGAAAAAGAAATCAACAGGAGTCTTGATTCATCTAAGAAACGGACAGAGTGTTATCCCCTTTTCATTTGATGATGACTGCATTTGCAGGTCCGTGCATTTGCAAGTCCGTCTAGTGAATCCAAGATTCTCAGATCGCCAATGTGAGATCTCGGTCTTTAAGGTAAAAGCATCCGACAGAGGGTCTGTTCTTAAGCTCGCAATTCGGGCAAATGCTTTCATTCAACTCAAAAGACATGTTAGTTAGTACGTCAGACACCATTTAATAGTACAGCCTCTTAATATTAACACACGAGTGCTTTTGAGAGGTTATTTTTAGAGGAGAAAGCACACAATTTTCGTTTGGGTGGCCTTTTCGTTGACATTTTCGTTACTTACACAGTAAGTTTCGTGTCAAGCTCTGATTATTTCTTTAATTATTTAATTTGCTGTCAAAAGTCAATATTTCAGTAGGGTTGTTAGGGGACTATCCCTACAAATGTACCTTAAACGATGACAAATATAATTTTATTTTATTATTCGAAAACATATTCGTAGCTTGAAGTTGTATATGAAGAGAGCATTATCTCATTCATAGTGAACTACAACCAGGGTTGCCACTTAACAGAAAAATATGTGTCCAAAAATGAAAATAAAAATGACCAAACGTAGCTTTAAATGACCAAAACATTGATTGATTCCGATGAAAAAAGAAGGGAAGCGCTTGTTTAAGGAACTATATAAATTTCATGACAGTATGAGCTCAGAGTTATCAGAGTTTGCACCAAAAGTTAAAAAAAAATCATATCAGGGTGGAAAACCAAGTAAAGACCACCAAGCAAAACTTAGCAATAGAACCGCATTCATTTTTGCATTTTTGAGGATCTGGAAAAGTTACTTGTATACAACTTGTAAAAGAATACCATAATTTAGATCAGAAGAAATTAGGGTAACAAACTCGTATGTTAGCTCAAATCAAATAAAACTGATTCTGCAGACGGTCTTGACCCCTGGGAAGCTAGAGATTAGCTTGAAAGGAGAGCGCACCAGCTGCATGATTTACTTAGTCGGGAAAAAGCATGTTCAACGAATAGAAAATCTAACAACTGCCCTAATTATAGAGGAATACTCTTCCTTAACGTCAGATGCGATGTCTTGTCTATGTGAATGTCTGGAAACCCCCCACGTTAACAAATTCTTACACCACACGGGAGACCTTGGAAAAAACCAGCATATGACAGTATTGACAGAAACAAGCTGTGCAGCGTCATGTCTAGTTTCCAAAAACCTTGGTTTTCGGTTCTTAAAACAGGTTTAATCACGAAGTCACCACACATGCCGGTCAATTGAAGAAAAGCACGTGAAATTTGATATCATGCTACCTGAGTTCTCCCGACAAAAATCCTAGTTCTACTTCAGGGCGACCCCGAAACTCAAAAAACACTTAACTTGGTATTAATGATAAACTGAGGTTTTTCAAGAGAACTCATTGCGCCTACCTCAGAGCAATCGTTGGGCTTGAACGAACGAACTTATTGATGCACTTTTTAGATAATTCGATAAGAAAACTGATACGTATACGTAATACATTTCATTTTTAAGTACCTGAAAACTGATGCGTTTCTCTTATTTCATTTCGTTGACAAAATGACCAAATGGAATAAAAAGTGACCGTGTGACCAAGTGAAATGATAATGACCAGATTTGGACATGAATGACCAAACTGGCAACCGTGACTACAACTTAAAGAGTACCTACCTATACATATATGAAGTAGTGTAGTGTGTTAGATGAATAAATAAAATAAATAGGGTGATCGCAGAATCCAAGGCCCTAACGAATTTCTCATTACCATTCCTTGTGGGGGAATGAATTGGACCTACGATTTTCTGCTGGTTGCGAACGGCTAAACGATAAAAGCGCTTTTCATGGCAATGAATTTAGTATCGGAGGACGAACCTCCCGGTTAACAGCCATCACGCCACGAGTACCACAGTCTTTATAAAAATATTTATTTTCTAATTCACATCTAATTCTGTAATTCTCAATATCTTGTATACAATCTTTACCTAGGAGCATATGTACGTACTTAGTTTATTTAATTGCAAATTCTAAGAAACTACATTTAGCTCACGTAAGGGTTAAGAGTTTGTTTTAAGTTTTGTGTTGTGCTAACAAATGAATAGGAGATATCCAGGACTCAGGGTGCTTTCTGTCGCAAATCAGCTTTATTGGCAAGAGCAACTAAACAACAAGTTTATCAATCAATCTTATGAAACGGTATTAGAGCGGTTTACACTGTACAACTTGTAGGATAGACTTAGTCTGATGGATGTCGAATGGTTGGATATTGTTAACGTACATATTAGGTGTTTTTTTGTTTCAACTCCGCAAGCAATGCACTTTACAACTGAACATAAACACCAATTCATACTGATCTGAAAATGTTAGGTATTGATTTGTTTTTCTATTTCAAAATATGGCATTTCACACTTTGCAACTTGTTGCACCAATTTGGTTTGATTGAAGTTGTAGTTTCTTGTTGCTGGCGTTCATATTGTCAGTCAAGCTGTTTCGTGTTCCATGTTCCGAAATCATCAAAATTGTAGTTGAAAAATGAGTTAACACGAAGCCGACTGTGATATCGTATAGGTATTTAAAATTGTACTAGCTACATGGAAAATTCACTGGTATATTTCGAGTTTCTATTAGATTAGATTAGATTAGATTAGATTTATTGTTTCGTAAATTTTAAATACATAATTAACTTTTTTCAATTCAATTTATTCAGTAGCATAATATAATTTGTTACATTTTTCTTAATTAGTAGCTAGTTAGAGATATAGGACAATTTGTTTTCCTTTACAGCTATGATAGTTATGGCAATATATAATGAAATTTAGATTTTATAATAAATTTTGTTTTTCAAGGGAAAGCTACAATTCAAAACCCTTACTTGACACTTAAATCTAATATTGCAATAATCCCTATAATATTCGTAAATATTGGATTTATGAATATAAGTATAACAAAAATGATTTTGCTTTTAACAATTTTGACTTAATAATACTAAATCTTTGATCAATTCATTTTCTGAGAAGCAACATTTTTCATAAAACTTTTGTTTGGAATCCATTATATGTGTATCTAAAAAGTTGATATTAGCTAGCTCATGAAGTCGGTAAGTAGAAAAATGCCATGGCAAACCAAGCATCATTTTTAAAACTTTATTTTGGCATATTTGAAGCTTTTTTTTGTGCGTTTTTGCACAATCATACCAAACAGGAGCACCGTAAAGCAGAATGGTGTGAAAAATTGATTTGAACAATAATATCTTGTTAGCTTTGGACAGATCAGAATTCCTATTTATAAGAGGATATAAAATTCTTATATATTTGTTAATTTTATCGATAGTAGTCGATATGTGTTTTTGAAAGCTAAATTTTGTATCTATCATAATGCCAAGATATCTGCAGTGTTCAGACCAATCGATACTAAAACCGCCCATTTGCAGTTGAACATTATTTGGCAAGAAACACTCTTTTCGTCGACGCGTAAACCAAATAGCTTGTATTTTGGCAGGGTTAACTTTGATTTTCCATTTAAAAAGTATTTTTCTAACGCAGTTAGAGATATTTGTAATGTACGTTGTACATCCAAGTAATGTATTCCTGATGTGAATATGGCGGTGTCGTCAGCAAACATGGCAAGCTTCACGTCACTACCAAGATCAGGCAAATCAGAAACAAATATGTTAAAAAGAATCGGACCAAGTACAGTTCCTTGGGGAATTCCATATTCAACGTTTTGCACAGAAGAATTTTCGTTTTGAACACTAACTATATACTTTCTCTCACTAAGAAAACTTTGAATCATTTTAATAATCTCAATTGGAAAATTGAACTTTAATAGCTTATGTAGCAGTGCGTCGTGCCATACCGTGTCAAATGCTTTTTCTATGTCAAGTAAGATTAATCCAGTTGATTCCTTAGTTTGAAATTTATCTTTGACATGTTTTTTAATCCTTGCTACTTGGTGATATGTATTATGAAAACGTCTGAAACCGAACTGATAGTCAGGTAATATACCGTTTTCATTTAAATGGTTTTCGAGCTTATCTTTAATAACTCTTTCGAGAAGTTTACCTACGCAACTTAGTAAACTAATTGCTCGGTAGCTATTTATTTCGTCCTTAGGCTTACCTGGTTTAGGGATTGGTATTACCTTTGCTATTTTCCAGCAGTCAGGGAAGTATCTTAGTCTTAAGCAAGCGTTAAGAATTATATTTAAATAACGCAATCCTGTTGGAAGAAGAGCTTTTAAGAGCTTATTATGAATAGAATCTAATCCAGGACATTTTTTGCTTTTCAGGTTCTTAATTAAATCTTTCAATTTTTCAAGTGAAATACCCATTTCAGAGGGGTGAAAGTTTGATTCAATGATAGACATTGAATGATTGACATCCGCACAAGTTATGGGGTCACTATAATCGGAAGTGATTATATGATTTTTCGCAAAATTTGTAGCAAATAGATTTGCTTTATCCTTAGCAGCCAAGAACAGTTCATTTTGTACTTTAAGAGGGGGTATAGTTACGCCTCTTTTCTTTATAATTTTGGAAACTTTCCAGAACGGTTTGCTTGCCTTATCGAGGGAATAGAGAAGGTTATTCCAACGATAGTTTTTGAAGTCGGAGATTTCTTTTGAAATTGCTTCATTCAGAAACTTCGTACTCTGTCGAAAACAGTCGTAACGATAGCGAAGCCATTTCCTTCTTTCAGCGTTTCTGAGTTTTATTAAAAGAATAATATTGTTGGGTAGGCGAGTTGAGTGTATATTCCTTGCAGGATATTTAGGTATAGCAAAGTCAGCAGCGTTGTTCAGTAAGTGATTGAAACTATTACACGAAGAATCAATTTCTGTTTTGCTATTGATTGGAAAAATATTATTCAATCTACAGTTTGTATTTATAAACGACGTAAACCTATTCCAATTTGCTGCAGAATACTTATAGTATAATCTGGGCTGCTGGGTTTTTAATGTAAGATTAACATTCATGTTAACTGGTAGATGATCTGATCCCAGTTGATTATAGGTGAATGGTCGATCACAATTGGAAAATATATTGGTAATGTAAAAATCTAATGTCGAAGGATTTTTAGATTGAGATTTTGGAATATATGTGTAATTGGGAGGATAAAGTAATGTAAAGTTTGGGTGCCTATCTAAAATTCCATATAGTACATTGCCCCAACAATTTGCCCTGATACAATTCCATTGTTGATTGCGACAATTTAAATCACCACCAACAATTATTTTCTGTCGATAACGAAAAATTGACTTTAATTCATTTTTGAAAAGAGTAATTTTTTCAGTAGTTCTGTTACCGCCAGGGAAATAAACACAATAAATGCTAAGCTTAGAGTTATCATTAGTATAAACATCTATTCCTACCGATTCAACACAACGTAGTTTTAGATTAGTACATACTGAGTGCTTGATATCTTTTCTTATGACGATAGCTACGCCACCACCTCTTTCGTTTCTCCTGTCTAGACGATAACAATTAAAATTTAAATGTGAAAATGCTTTGTCAACTTTAAGCCAAGTTTCAGTTACTAGTGCTATATCAACTTTTTTGTCAATAAGGAAATTAAAGAATTCTATGCTTTTGTTATTGATGCTTTGAGCATTCCAAGTGACAATGTTTAAGTTATTGTTGTTATACATCATGATTATTTGTGTAAATATATTTAATGGCTAAAGAGGTTATTACATTGAATTGATCGCTTTTACTTTGACAAGCGCTTAATTTGGTTAGTACTTCATTTAAGAGAGAATTGATTTCATCAAAAGAGAATAAGCTATTTGGAGACATTTTGCTCTTACTAGTATTATTTGGATTTGACTGTGGCTGTGGTTGCTGATGTTGATGCTGGGTTCTGTTGATCGGTGATGTGGATGGTAATGGATCAGCTGGTGGACGATTTGATTGATTGTGAGAATGGGAGTGGGAGTATGATGGTAATGAGGGGAATTGTGTGAGGGATTGTGGATCGAATTGTTTTTGTTGAATCGTTCTGGAAGATGTTGGCTTGTAGTGGTTTGGTTTACGTTGATAAGGTGAAAGTTTTTGGCGAATATCCATGTATTGAATGCGGCTAACGCATTTAAGGTCGGATGATTTGTGTGGTCCATTACAATTGGCACATCGGATCACGTCAGAAATAGTACATTCAGTTGTTTTATGACTGCCGGAGCAATTTGCACAAAAACTTTTGATGTTGCAATGCATGGAACCATGGCCATATAGTTGGCAATTGTAACATTGAGTTACTTTACCTGGATTCTGCTTTTTGAAATCCCATCGGATCAAAGTTTTAAATAAAGTTGAGTGATTTTTCTTAAGTTCATTTAGTTTAATGGTACCGCGTTCAATATACACGACATAGATATAGTTTTTAGCTTGTGAACTAGATTTTACGTTGTTGTTGATAACCTTGACATCGATGCACTTAATACCAGATGATAGAAGTTCTTTTTTAATCTGATTTACGGGCATCAGATCAAGTCCCAATAAAACCACTTTTAATGGTCGTGTATTTTTGCGCGAATAAGTAAAGAATTCACACGATTTCTTTGTAAGTTCAGATTTAACACTTTCATAAACTTCAATAGAAGGGGAGAGAATTTTTTGTCCGAGTGAAATGTTTTTAATGAGATAGTTATCAATTTTTAATTCATTAAGAATGGTACGAAGTTGTTCGCATGAAGATTTTAAAACCACAATGGGAGGCACACTTTCTTTAATTAATTTTGAATTAACACTGTCTTCGGTGATATCTTCCGCGTCTGCCATAAGGCTTTGAAGCGGTTGGTAATAGTTTTGGTTATTAACCATTTCGATTTTTTTATTTTTACTTTTATTTAAAGTTAAAAGTTTGCTGGGAGGGCGGTTGCCGCCATCACCAGAATCACAACGAACTCGCTTATGAGAAATTTTTACACTTTCTATAATTCGCGATAGGATAGACTAGGTATACTTGTACTCGCTTTGACTGCTAGCACACGAAAGTATTTACTTGTAAAAGCTTGGCTTTATGCCGTCTGCCTGGTTGACAAAACATAATTATTACTATGAAATTAGAAGATAAAAAGAAAATCTTCATTAATTTAAATTGATTGATTTTACTATTAAATAGATATGTGTACCATATAAGCAGTAATTATAAATTCAGAAACTTTCAGTCATAATTTTGTGTCTATAATTTAAAGCAAGTGTATAATTTTGGTACTTCAACTTCATTAAGAATTCTTATAACTTCATTTTCCGTTATGAAATCGCTTCCAAAAGTGTTACATATTCGTCCGTTTAATAGGAATTCTTTGACTAATTTAAAGTGGAAAAAAAACTTATCGTGTTATTCGTATCAGTTCGTTTAATACGAAACCATTCAGATTTTTTTTTTTTTTAAGGTAATTGCATTTGCTATTGGTCAATCTGAGACGAGATTATTGCAGTTGTTTTGAACTGAAGACCTCACGATGTGACTCGTGTTGGGTCGTTTAAAACGAAATCGCAGAGTTATTTTTGAATTCATGCGAACTCTGGCAACACCATGACGTTTTCAACTAAAACAGCTGCCACAAGCTCATTTTGGATTCACCAATAGGAGAACTTTATCATCAGAAACCATTGAGTAATTTCGTTTTAAACGAACCAACACGTGTCACATGATGTGTTTTTCCTCCTTAAATTCTTCGATTGAGCTCATGCATGATACACACCCACACCCTTAGCGCACATAGACAGGCACTACTTTTGCCACCTTGAAATAAAATAATCACCATCAAAAAGTAAATTCTCCTCTTCTCAAGCAATTTCACTTCTTGTTAGTAAAATCAGTGAGTTTGAATAAAAAACTTCATTTTCGTAACAAGATGCGTCACCTAGGACAACAAAAACAAACTCCCCAAAAAAAAAAGAAACTATTCACGGTCGATTTATTGTTCCTTCAACCATTTCAACCGCATAGAGCCTCATGCTCTCTAACATCACCAAGGATCTTCCAAAAGATGGGCATGGTTCCTTTCAGGAACTGTCAGGTTTCAGATGTTCGTTCAAGCAAACGATTAATACAAAACAAACCAACAGAAACAACGTGTAAGAAACTTACTCATTCGAGTTGTGAACAACATGTTCCAAAAAAACAAAAACCACACAACACTGAGAACAAGAAAAGACTAACCTTCGTCACTAAAGTCTCTCTTTCCGCTATTTGTGCCATTGTAAACCGCACTAACTTTCACTGATGGTCGAATGTGTTTAAGATAAAAAAAAAAAAGAAAACCAAACAGAGGTATTTCTGAGAAAAAAGGTCCTGCTGCAGAGATAACGAAAAACCTATAAATCTTTCGCACTAAGCCCGAAATACTACACCGCCAGAGCAAAGTGTAGATACAGAAAACTTTACACATAATGAAGGCATTTTTTCCACGCCTCAGCAGACTTTGGTGTATAGTATGCCTATGGGTTTTGTTGTACTAATCGACAAAGTTAACTTCTTAACGTTTGTTACTTTTTTTTAATTAAAATTGTTTGCTTTTGTTGGACTTGGACCCTGTAAGAGAGTTGGTATATTATTGTTACTCACTCTTCCTCTCTGTACAGTTTAAAGTGTGTGCAGTTGTAACTTAGGTAGGATATTGATTATTATGAAGATTTGCTGTTTAATATTTTACGTGATTTTGTTAAGTTTTTTTTTTTTAATTTTCGGTCTTGACTAGGCAGCTTAATGTACTTTTGCACTTAACAAACGGAGGACGCGGACATTATTTCTATAACTTGCATTTTGCTGCCCTTGTTACAAGACCAAAGTCTTTTTCTCAGGCACTTAGTGGAACTCAGTCACGGTTTTTATTTGTTGAACCAATTATACTTTTCTTCGGACCGTTATGACCTAATTAAATATAAAAAGAGCTTCATTTGAGCCATAAGTAGTCTTCAATAAGATGTATTTTTAATTTAACTGAACCAAATTTCTGATGACTCAAATCATACCGTTTTTAATGATCAACCTAAAACAGCATTGGCAGGGATCAAACTGATTGTAAAGGGTAAGGCTGCCACTAGGCACAATAGAAGCTCTATCTTCGTTTCGGTTTGTGTAATGGGCGCAGATGGGGTGTTTTCCTTTTGGCGGAACAGGTTTGAATGGCACTAAAGTTTCAAATATTTTGACACGTTGTGGGTAAGCAAATCCAGTTCTCATAAAAAAAAAAAACATACACACACATATACTTAAGCACACCCTGTTCTTTGCTAGAAATTAATTCTACCAGACATTAAGCTTGTCTACCATCACCTACTGCTGTTGCTGAGGTTGCTTAGGCATTTTATGTCACTTTCCATTGGACGGAAAGAACCGTCCAGGAGCGTCCAGAAGCATTCTCAAACCGTTCCATTGGTGCAAAAAGAACGCTTCTCATGATTCTGAGGAGTGACAGCCGCTTCTCGATTTGAAGTGAGAATCGACTCAAGAAGCACTAACACATGTTACTCAAATGTCAAAAAGAAAATGTTCTTCAAGGAATACTTTTTAAGAGCCATAGGTGTTTCACTCACACAAAGGAAATTTCGTTAAACTGAATAGAAACAATTTTGGGTGTTCCATTGGTTTTTAAAATGAGTGCTTCCCCGAGTGAAACCAATGGAAAGCGACATTAGAGTGTTAAACACGCTTTGGTTAAAGTAAAGTGACGCCTTAGGCCGAAATTTAGTAGTTAAGTGGTTAGCTACGAAGTGGGAGTGTTTAAATTGAAAGTGTGAGATGCACTGGACTTTGATCGTGGATTAAGCCTATATAGGCAGTATTGTGTCTACAGCCAAAACCAAGCGGTGATTAAGTCTATGCTAGACCTTCTAGGTTAGGTTAGGTTAGGTGGAAGTGGCTGTCAGCCAATGAGTACATTGCCTGACACACTTAGGCCGCAAGGGCCCGTTGTGATACCACAGAGTTCAGCAAGTTAATCACCTACTGATCTCAGAAACCCGATGTAAGATTAACGAGTTGATCACTTATTAATCTTCCATTACGAGACTAGCCGGTTAATCACCTGCTAGTCGAACCACGCGGAACTTTTAATGTATTTCGAAAGACTTTTAGGGTCTATGTAAGCTAAGTCGCTAGTATCATCGAAGAAGAATTCACCGAGATGAGTTTTCCTCCTATGAAGTAGTGCAGGGTATGAGCAAAGAAGGTGTTGAACGGTTTCTTCCTCCTCCTCGTCCATGCAGCTTCTGCAGAAATCATTGGAAAACACACCAAGTCTTTTGGCGTGTCTCCCTATTAGACATGGTCCCGTAAGAACACCTATGGTAGAACCTAGATACAGGCGGTTCAGGACTAACAAACTCTTAGAGCGTTTTGAGTCTACACACGGCCAAACTTTTTTGATAACCTTCTAACTAAAGGCTGTTTTTTTAGAGACAGGGTTTTAAATTGGCAAAACTATTTTCCAGTGATTGTCAATTTGACGATTGGCGGTATATTTTTCAGCTGGCTTTGCTGCTGAATGAGTAGACTTACTTCAGAACAACGCTTGCAAAATGCTGTTGTCGAAACACAGCCTCAAGACTGCAGAGTGTACCATCTAGTGGCTTCCTTTAAAATCATAGATATAGTATGATAGTTGTTTCCAATACGACATTTTGTCAGAGAGTCAGTCAGGAGGCATGAAATTGAAATGAAGTGAGTGTGGCTTTACGCTTGAACAACGTTTTTGAAAATATTAAAGGCTTATTTCCAAAATGACTGCTGAGTAGACCGAACAGAATGTTTTTTGGAAAGAAGTTTTGGTTGAATTAAAGCACCTATCACACTTGCTGTACGCAAGATGGTGCAAAATCTACGTGAGACTGGCATAGGTACTGGTTGCTAATGCAAAACTCGTTTTCATAATTTGTATTCAGACGACTTTTTTTTTACTTAAATTGATAAATATTACATCGTTAGGTTGTGTACATTGACGCATGACCTCAATCGAGTCATTTGAGATGAAAAAAAAAACATCGTGTTGGTTCGTTTACAACGAAATCACTCAATAATTCCTATTATATAGATAAATATTTCAACTGTTGATTTTTTTTTAGTAAGAGAATCAATGTAGAATTTATTATTTTAGCAAAGACCACCCTTCTGCATTTGAAGAATAAATGAATGCCTTGTATTGTTTTTGATGTATTATTAAAAGAGCTTTGCTTGCCGTGGGAATTGGCAGGTAATTAAAAATGTGTTCCTTCACAAGTCCTTGAAAAACATGTTCAAATGAAATGGCATTCCATGAATTACACCCCTTTTCTATTGGAGTATTGCGAAAAACGGCGAAATGAACAGCTGCAATTTCACTTATTTGTTTTGCTATTTTCCTCACCTTGAATATGAGGTTGGTAAAGAAAACAGCAGACACAAAGATGGGACTGGTTGCATTGGGCAAAAGGCAAGTCGGAAGGTAGTTTTTTTTTTATGATGGGTGAACCTTATTTGGTATTAAATAAGAATGTTCGTTGAAGTCGCCCTCTGGTCGCCAAACAGTGCTTTTTTAAAAAAACTTTAACGCGCCCTGAATGTAAAACTGAGTGTTTCTTGAGCGCTGGGTTTGCCCTCAAATCGCCTTAAAGTAGGCCCAGGTTTTTTCTGGGTCGAGTTCAGGCAACGAATAGGCGTCCCAAATGGAATGAATGCTTTCTTCAAATGACAGCGATGTGTGAAACGTTGTGGGGAGTGTGTAAAAGTATCCATTTTAAAATATTCACTTCCCCAAATACAGAGTTAATCAATAAGGGGTTTCATTTCAAATTCATATTTGAAAAAATGAGCTGATTTTGTGAGAAATCATTGGATGTTCAAGGGTGCTTTTGATAAGTCCGTGACTTTTTGATTTTCCCGCTCAATTATTTTAAATATGACACTAGGTCCCTATTTATAGACTACTGCCATTTACTTATACTCGTAGATTGTCAAATTTAAGGCAAGCTATGCCTTTTAATTTGTGTTTTACAGCCATTCAAAAAACTAATCTCGTGACATTTCGTGAATTTCGTGTAGAACTAAAAACATTACCGAAACCAAAGAAAGATTTGATTATTTTCGGTTTTCGGAGCTCCGTTGCGGTCGTAACGGTACATGTGATGACAAACGTCCAGGTCGCCAAAAGGAAGTTGCCATACCAGAAATCTTCGCTAAAATGCATGGCTTGATATTGGACGATTGGAGAATGAAACTGCGTGCGGTGGCTTAGACTGTATTCATCTCTACTGAGGGGATTCATCTTATTTTACATGAATATTTGGATATGCAATAGCTATCCGCACTATAAGTGCCGCGATTGCTCACCTTCGGCCATAAGCAGAACCGTGTGACCACTTCAAAGGAGTGTTTGGTGATGTTCAACGGCAATCCGAAGGAGTTTCGCCGTTTTGCTATCGCGGACGAAAACTGGAATCATCACAATACACGAGAGACCAAGGAACAGTCAAAACAGTGGGTTTCTCCGGGTGAAAGTGCACCAAAGAAAGCTAAGGTCGGTTTGTGGGCTTATACCAGTTCATTGGCACATTTTTTTGGGATGCAAGATGTGTTATTCTCATCGATTGCCTTGAAAAAGGGTAAAACGATAAATGGAGAATATTATTCCGAGCTTTTTGGGTAGATTTAACTTCGATCTGAAGCAGAAACGATCGCATTTGGCGAAGAAAAAAAAAATGCTGTTTAATAAAGACAATGCACGAGTGCATACGT
The DNA here is from genome assembly GCA_949752695.1 of Melanostoma scalare. Lineage (NCBI taxonomy): Eukaryota > Metazoa > Arthropoda > Insecta > Diptera > Syrphidae > Melanostoma > Melanostoma scalare. The sequence continues at coordinate 57,181,806 of OX456985.1, forward strand.
GTGTCTGCGTAGTCACCTTTGGAAAAATTCATAATTTGGGCTACTAACTGCTACCCCATCCAACATATTTTCCTTATTTAGCCCCCTGCGGCTATTTACTGTTTCCAAATTTGAAGAAATGCCTGGGTGGTAGGAGATTTAGGTCGAATGAAAATCAAATGCCTATTTTGAAGGCCTTGAGAAACCTATATTTAGAATTAAAACAAATTGGAAAAAAACACCGAGCTAAATATATTGAGCTAAAAGGAGATTGTGTTGAAATAAAAAGGCAACTGATTTATCAAACCGCCCTTATTTCATGGTAAAGGCAAGAGTATGCAATTGATAGAGGAAAAACAGTATCAATGGTCAATGCGGCAGCTTTTGCAAGACCGTATTCCTATCATGAAATTGTCCTTTACCATTTTTTTTCATTAGCGGCTCGATAACTTCACGAGCTTCATTTTTGTGGCCAATTGACATAAACCTTATCTTTCACTTAGCCCTACAGCAAAAAAAAAAAAAAAACTGCTGATGTTGAATCCGAGGATCTTGGTGACCGATTGTGATACCACTAAATTTTTTTTGAGACAACAATTAAACATGATATTGCGATGATAGAGAATATGAAAAAATGGGTTCCTGCAATTCTGTCTGTCTGTTTGTCTGTCCGTACTTATTTTTTTCTCGAAAACTGCTCTAACGATTTCGATTATATTTTGAGTGAAGGATTAGTTTCAGGTTTTCTTTATGGTGTACAAAATATTTTCGGAAAAAGTCTAAAAAGGGTAGGGTCACGGCACCAGTTTTCGAACACTTCTGCGACTTCAAAGATTGGATGATCAATAAAAAATATTTGCCTTTGACTCAAAATAATACTGTTAATTTATTTTGTTAACAAAACTCAAATACTTTTGTGTCCGGTAGCAATTTTTATCACTATTAGCATCAAAAAATTAAAAAAAAAATATACGTTTTTTCCTATTTTCGAACACGAGTTGCCTAATGCCAAATAAAAAGTTTCCTATTTTCGAACACTGAGATTGTATGGGATTTTTCACATCTTAAGACATAAAATCGAAAATTTAAGAAATCTAGATTTGAAATGGAATGATTTCCGTTGTTTTTATTTCACTTAAAATAAAATAAAATTAATTTCAGTCGATAATATAGAAAAACATTTATTTACTCCTTTATTCGTTGTTTGCCATAAAATTTTTCCATTTAATAGAAGATATAAACATAAATGTAGGTATGTCTCTATCTTTTGCTTCTTTTGCTTCAACTGTTCGAAAATAATCAACTAGGTAAGAATGAGTTCCCTTTTCTCGAACAGGGCAAAAACTCATGCTAGCTTAACTTTATATTTTCAAAATTTCTCTCAATATCACAAGCAATCGCTCTTTTATAATAAAAACCACAGGTTCAAGTACGTACGTCATTATTTGCTTTTTAACTGAAGTTTCCAACACGTGCACAGCAATTTTTTTTACTGCTACCAAGCGTCGAACCGCACGCACTGGCAAACTGAATTTTTGTAAGATTCTGTGCTCTATTTGTAATAGTGAACATATGCGGAAAGTGAAAATGGGAATATGGGGGCACACATATAAAGTACTTTCAAGGTTGAAACACCAAAAACAACGAAAATATAGGGATTTCGTTTAAAGTGTTCGAAAACTGGGGATGTTCGGAAATAGGTGCCACTACCCTACCTTCCATAGGACCGGTGTTTCTTAACCCGACTTTCTCTTTAATGGCTGACACGATTTTGACGAAATTAGTTCTTAAAGTTTGCATACTTGATTTCTAATAAACTCGTATAAAAAAAAATAAAAAACCGTTTTTTCGAAGAATGGTGCAACGTTTTAAATTAAATTTTCAGCATTTATCAGATGCGTTGGTGTCCATTCGCTCTACAAGGTCCAGCTAACGTAGTCTCCCTATGCGCAATTTTTGGCAACACCTATGATTCTTTTCTATCTCAGTTGCATAGCAGGGTGCACTTTTTATGAAACCTTTTTCAGAATCAAAGGTGTCAGTGAGCTCTGCATAGTTATACGGGCTTTGCAGGGATGTAAAAACTAAACATACGGAATTCTTCCAGATTGTCCGAAGCGACTGCTTCCTTGCTGGTCCTTACAGCCTTGAGATCTTTCTACCTTTCAGTATAATTTTCGTAACTTGTTTCTATCATGATAGATCTCAATTTCTCCAAACGAGTGCTTCTCATGCTGGTTCTTTTTCCCTTTGACAATTCGGTGTTCTTCCCTTCTTTTCTCCTTGTAATTCTCGTTGATCTGATCGAAAACAGCCCTTGTTCTCTTTTGCATCAACATTTACCGTGCTTTTTGTTTAGCTGCATTCGCCTGCCTACATTCTTCATCAAACAATGGCTTTCGTATTGAGTGCTGAGTGAAACAAAGATCCCCTGAGGCTGCGATTCTGTGGTTTGTTGGCATTGCTACCACTGGTGTTTAATGCTCAAAATTGGTGGCATAGGATTCAAGGACAGTTGTAGCGAGATTCAATTGAAAAAAGCAGTGGCTGTATTTTTCCTAGCTCAAGAAACTTTGATACTAGGCTTAAAGACGTTGATTTATAGTCTTTCTATTACTTACACCACATTTTAAGCAGTAGTGTGAAATAAATTGGTTGCTTGTTCAGCTGTTAATCTACCGATGGCGTTCAAATAACTGTTATCCTGCTAGAAAGAAAACTACTCTTCGCTGAAGGGCTCAAAGTCACGTTATCAGCCATGAAATACTGATTGACAGAACCACTGGCACTGGTTCAGATGTGTGGAATCGAGACATTAAACAGGAATGGTCCTAGCTTACAATCTTGGGGTACTCCAGCCTTTTTCCTCTTTACCCTTGATTTCTCATCGAAAACCTATGAATGTTAAAGACTCTACAGGTTGGGAAACTTCTAGCAATAGTCACCAAATGTTCCAGAAAACTTTGCACACGACGTAATGGGTAGCATGTCAGCTTGTTACGTAGGAGTTCAAGGCTTAAATCCTTACAATATTTAATAGTTTTTACAAGCGTATCGACTTTTGCGAGGAAGTGGTTACAATACTATGCAAAGTGCTTCCTTTAAGTTTTTACTTAACTTTCCGTAGCCTCCACAAAGGTATGTTGTGTGGTTAAAAAGATTGTAGTACGTTTGTAGTCTTGGGTGTGGTCTGGTAGAGGTCTGGGTCCCCAGCAAAATGTTGGGGTCAAGTTAAATCCTTACCATTTTAAGTCTGTGGAAGGTGGAAATAGGGACTCTGTTGATGTTTGCAAATTTAAGTGATCTTTTTCTGAATGGTATCCTCTGGCTCCATAGCCACAAACAATTTCCAACAACGAACTGTGCAACACCAAAGTATAGTTTTCGATATGAATTTTTTTTTAATACTGAACGGTTCTTGTTCTAAAAATTGTTGTATCAGCGGTAAGGAATTTCCAGCTGTTGCTGACATTTGCTCCTAAAATTAATCGACAAACCAAGTTATTGATGGTGTGAAGCTGAATGCAGACCTCCTGACCTCAACTAAAAGGAAAATCTTCTTTAAAAAGATAAAACAAAGAACGTAAAGCATACGTCAACATAATTTTAACAGGAACACGTTGTGGGGACAGCCACAGCCATGTTCCACAATATGTCACAGAAGCAGTAATAAAATTGAATACCATTTTCCAAGGACTTTAAGGAACACATTAAACATTTGCTTTCAACGGCAATCTCAAACACACCTTTTTTGTCCATTAAACAGTTTTATTACATCTGGCTCCACCTAACCTTGGTGTCATCGTGTTTAAACAATGTAATGCATCATGTCCAATCAGTGTATGATGAAAACTGCTTTCATATATTGCCATTTGAATAATACCTTCCCATAAGGTCAATCATGTCAGTTGAACAGCTATGTATGAGGAAAAATAAATCCAATCGATGGAAATCGATCGATACGTTGTCGTTCAAATAAATTATACAAAACTCGAACATGAAGGGGTAGCATACGACCGAGTCCATCCACATGGTTAAGCAACATTCCCCTTGTCAAAGGATTAATGTGTCCTGATTAGTGCTTATGATTTATAAATGAGTTCAATTGAACATTATTCATTCCAGTTACCTCAGACCAATCAAATTGAGAGAGTTGAGACTTTGATTAAAAGTACTTAAAAACAATCTCCTCGCTTTCAACTGAACACAAAAAAAAAGGAAAGTAATGAAACCTTTTGAAAGCAAATTTCGACAAGCTAACAATACAAAAAGAAAAAGGAGAAACGGAAACCAACTTTTACTTAATTTTGAGATTTGAAGCGTTATGTTCGTCGTCGTCATCGCTGTGATAACTTTTTCCAAGAAAAATTATCTCCACCTCGAATGTAAAAGAAGTCGAAATTTTCTTTTACTTAACTTTTTGTCATGTAAGGAATGAGAGTGAAGTAAAAAACTGAAGAAGAAACCTCCCTAATACTGTCAGTGGGCTGGCTCCTTTTTTTATTTTAGTTTTTTAGTAGTTGTTGGAAAAGTTGTCGATTGTGGTAAGCCCGAATGAAAAGTCTAACTATTCCGTACGCAGTTTGGGGTGAAACTATACGAGTACATAACGATTCTGTGGAAAAGTCTTAAAATGGTAAGGAGTTCTGATCGAGGGTGGACGTTATTTATATAACACCACACTGACAGCCACTGGGTTTAGTGATTCAAGGAATGCTTTTAAGTGCACAGGTGATTCTTTATTTCTTCCTACTTTCAGTTGAAAAGGATTATGACTGTGTTTTTCGGGTTTCATTAAACTTTTATGGTGGCAGTGGCAGAGAGGTATTGGCAGGAGACAGTGGAGCATACACAGGTATACAGGTAGAGAGAGAGAAGAATGTTTTTTTTGTTTTTTTTTTATGTTAAAGTTTCACTAATGGGTAGTTCGTACCTATACTGACTCTATCTCTATTCCTGAATAAGGAATAAGCTTCTAACAAAAATTTCTTTGATCTCTCGTCCTTGGGAGGGTCAGTATTTTTTGTTTGTTTTGAAATTTGAAAAAATTTAATCTAAAAATGAGCTTTGGAAAGTTAATGGAGAGTAAAACTTTTAATTTTTCAATGAAAATTTCATTTGAATTGAACAAATGAAGGAGAATGAATGGAAAGCAAAAACATCTCTGGAGAACTTTTGAATTTTTCAATTAAGAGATTTCAGTGTGTTTGGAGATGAAAATTCCAGAGAGGGCAGATACACGTGCGCCAGCGAAGAAGTGACGTGTCATATTTTATTAAAATGCGGTTATGTTCTTTCATTTCGAATGGAAGGAACTGCCAGCGAGTGGAAACTCAATTTCCGCTTTTATTTGGCCTTCGACTTGGGCGCCAATCAAAAAAATTTTTTAATTCCTTCCCAATATCTTAGATTTGGAATACATATGGAGTGTGTCAAAAAGGGAGCCTTAAGAGATCCGTCCTTAAATAAAAATAAATAAATAGGGTGGCGCAACAGAGCGAGGAGCCCTTGGGCCTAGCGCGTTTCTCACAACCATGCCTTGTGAGGAAATGGAGGGGACCTACAATTTTCTGCCGGTTCCGAACGGCTAATCGAGAAAGCGCTTTTCATGGCAATGAATACTAACGGAGGACTTGCCAGTTTCTCGCGAAAGGCGATACCCGTGAAAAAAACATTTTTGCCTCTGTTGGGATTCGAACTCGAACCTCTGGATTAACAGGCGGACATGCTATCCATCACACCACGGGTACCACAAGAGATCCATCCTTGTTCATCGTAAATGCCGATGCAGATATCCCTGTAATCACCTCAATGTTTTACTTCATATTCGAACCACTTTTTCAAAATGATTGCTATGTCCGCTGTTTCAAACGTGGGGGTTGTACGTGGTGTTCACTACCCATCCCTCCGATGGTCCTAATTTTCGATGACGCTGAGGCATAATTGAGATTCTTTGCCGTTAATGTGCCGAATTATTTCATAATTTACCTCTTGTATTGTTGCTGGCTTATTGCCGTACACCTTTTCTTTCAAATAATCCCAAAAAAAGAAGTCCGACGGTGTTAAATCACATGATCTTGATTGACATCGCCACCACGTGTAATAACACGGCCGTTGAATTTGTCGCACAAATGAACCATTATTGTTTCGTTAGCTGTGTGTCAAGTAGCACGTCCTGTTGAAACCATATATCGTCCACATCCAGATCTTCCATATATTCGGGCCATAAAAAGTTCGTTAACATCTCACTAAAGCGAACACTACTCACAGTAACTACTTTTGGAAAAAAAGGCTCAATAATGCCGCCATCCCATAAACCGCACCAAACAGTCACTCTTGCATTTGGTGCATTGATTTTTTGAAAATCACTCTTGAATCATCATTCGTTCAAATGCGGCATGCGGCAATTCTGCTTATTGACGAATCCACTGAGGTGAGAATGTGTCGCATCACTGGAGATGATTTTCTTCGTAAAAAAACCATTGACAACGCTTGAAATGGTCAAGATGCTTTAGTTCTTGAGTCAATTGCACCTTGCAAGCGTGTAAATGCAAGTCTTTAAGCATAATGTTCATCAACGACGAGCGTGAGAGGTGCAATTGTTGGGCACGACGACGAGTTGAGGTGGACGGCTCTACAGCTCCACTATCGCGAACAGCAGCATATTTTCTACACTACGAGCTGTGTAAGCATGCATTGGTGTTTTCATATCTCCTACAGACCCGGATTGCTCAGAATCTTGCAAGATTTTTCCGATTGTACAGTTGGGCGATTAAATTGACCGAAAAAGGTACGAAGTGCACGATATGCATTTTGATTTGAACGCCCATTTTCATAACAAGCCTGAATAACTTTCAAGCGTTGCTCCATTCTGTAAATTTCCATGGTTCAAATTAAGTTAGTCTAATATTGAAAAATGTCAAATGAAATCCAAGAAAAAAAACTTGACCTTTAGGTGTGGCTTACTTTCAACCCTTAAAATTTAACCAGCCTTTTCAATCGGTAAGCATAGCTTCAAAACCTACGAAAACTGAGTAGGGCTATTCGATTTTACTGCGGGATTAAACCTTGTTGTTAGCAAGCAACACATGCTTCCCGCTTCTCAAAATTCATAAAGGTTTAGGTAATCCACAGATCAATCAACCGTTAACTCAACTGACCATGTCGCGATCGACGTAAAATACGCTTCCAGTTTTATAGATGTCCTAACTTTCCAAGAGGCCAAGTTTGACTCTTGCCACTACTTGAAAAGATTGTACAAAACTAAAACCTGAACATCAGAAGAACAATCTTTCAAAAATCTGTACCATTACTCAGTTACGCAGACGATATTGACGTAAAGGAAGCGTAATGCCATAAATGATTTTGTGAGCATTTAAACAAAAGCATTAAAAATGAGTTTGATGGATAATGAGCAACAAAGCGAAGTAAATGTTGTCATGAAGCAAGGAAGGAGAACATCGACGAATTTGACTAAACGTCACAATAGACAAAAATAACTTCGAATTAGTACAGGACTCCGTCTACCTAGGATCCGCTATAGACACGGGAAACAACATCAGTTCGGCGATCAACCGTTGCTTGTTTGGGTTAAGAAGACAATTGAGAAGTAAATGCCTCCGGGGAAAAAGCAAGGTAACTCACTTTTAGTGATCTATGGTCCCCTATGTTAAGACAAAGTGTCGGGAAGAAGATTCAAAAATTAACTGTGTGAGCTGTACTGCTTCATGAACATTGTTTAGAGAGTACGCTTCGAGGAAATTCTTGACCGCGAGATGTAGATCCGATGGACACTAGCATTCCGGATTAAAAAACGGTTTTTGAAAACTCTTTGAATCGAAATCCCAGAAGGGCAAGACTTTGTTTTAGATGACGCAATCATGTGGAAGAAGACCTCAATCGACTTAGAGTGCAAAACTGGTGAGAGCTCACCTGGGGCGCTACTACGTAAATCGATTCTATTCGAATCTTAATTGCGATTTTACTTTCAATAGGTACTATCTATGAGAATAGACTCGAATGTCGGTAATGCGAAGCTATTTTCCAACAAATTTGCGAATTTTGAATTTGTAGTTTGTCGTTTGTAGTTTGCAGTGAGAAAATTAAATCAAAGTTTAAAAATATGGACAGTGGATGAATTTGGATTCAGATGAAAATCCTAAACGAATTCAACAAATTGAACGCAGGCGGATTAGAGATATTTGAAATATAATGGAGCTTAGGCTTCACGACTGTGTATTTTTTAAATACAGTTTAAATCCAATGAAATAAATTTACTTCAGCTTGGTTCAAAACTACCGCCTTTCGAAAGATGCCTTTACTTTAAAAAAGTATTTCAAACATGCGGGGCTTGCCTAACAAAACATGTTCCAGATCATGACTGAGGTTGTAACTGCAATTGAAAAGTAATTTACCCACAATCTAGATTAGATTAGATAGATTAGATTACCAAATGCTATATTTTTCATTAGGTCTTACAAAGATTATATGTATATATAATAATAAATCATTATTTTTAGAGCATGGCCTAAGCCGTCTGCCAGTTGACAATATAAACTTTAAAATAAATTTTAAGTAATTTTTTTGTCTAAAAAAGTTTAAAAAAGTTCATCTATAATTGTTTTCCTGTATATGAAAGAGCAAGCTTGACAAATTGAAACAGAACTTTCCAATCAGCTCCATTGAGAATGGTTATCATTTCATCTTCACTGAGTAAACTCTTCCCGAAAACACTCCTCCGAGATTCCATTAAGATCGGGCATCTGCAAAGGAAGTGATAGTTGTTTTCCCTTTCTCCTTGGTGGCACAGATTGCAGATTTCCGGGCGTTCCTCTCTGTGCGGTATAAAGTTGAGTGGCAGCAGCTCTCCTCTTGTTTTTAAAGTCAGTGATATGAGGTCGGATGAGTTCTCTTCCTTGAAATAACTTCTTGTTGAAAGATTGTAATCGAGCATTGCGTATATACATCTGCTTGTTGACTCTCTCGCTCTTATAATGAATTCCTCTCTTTTCTTCACATCAACTGCACTTATTAGATCATAAAGTTCAGCTTTCCATTGTTCTGGTCTATTTTCGTTTAAAGTAAGCTGACGGTCACAAAAAGTAGCTAAGTTACTCCAACTCTTGAACCAAGATGATTTCCTTCTTAAAATGACCATAGTTAATTTTTTGGGCAGCCTGTTCTCGTTCATGGTTAACGTCTTCAATATGTAGTCTACTTGCATTTTGAGTGTCGAAATGAGTAGAGGAGGAAGACCCGTCTCGAGCATGAGAATGTGATTTGGAGTACTGTTTGGAAGCCTCAAGGTTCTCTTTAGAAAATATCTCAAAAGATGTTCCACCTCGCTGAATTCTTTGTGACCCCATACTTGTGCGGCGTAACACATAACTGCCTTCGCCGTTGTTTCAAAAATTCGAAACTTTGAATTGAAATTGATGTTTTTGTTGTGCATAATGGACTTCCACGTTGCATTTAGTGCAATTTTTTGATTTGGTCAGTTTCTCCACAATGTGGTTTCTCAGATTCAGATTTCTTGATATTTTAACTCCTGGGTAATTATAGTCACTTACTACTTCGATTTCCTTACTATCAAATCTCCACTTTTCATTGCGACAGTTTGGGCCTCCACCGTTACGAAAAATCATAACCTTGGATTTACTGAGGTTCACCTGAAGCCTCCATTTGTAGCAGTATGCAGCTATTCTGTTTATCATCAACTGGAGATTTTCAGGCGTTTCAGCAAATATCACAATGTCATCGGCGAATTTTAAGGATTCATTAGAATACAGTTTGGAGATTTTCAGGCGTTTCAGCAAATATCACAATGTCATCGGCGAATTTTAAGGATTCACTAAAGTGCTGCAACTTTTGCTCCACCCTGTAGATCGTTCTCCATGTCGTCTATGAAGAGTTCAAACAAAAGAGGGCTTAAGTTGCAACCTTGTCTTACATCTTACTCCTATTTCCACTTCATATGATTCCGTTACGTCGTTGTTGAATGATATTGCAGATGTTGTAGATTCATACAATTTATCCGAAATGCGTCCAAATTTTGTTGACACACCCTTGTTGTATAGTTTAAGCATCAGAGCTTTTCTGTGGATGTTTCGAAGGCCGCTTCAAAATCTATGAAGAAGGCATACAACTTCTTTTTGTCTTTAATGAAAATGTCCGCAATGGATGTGAGTGAGTAGATTTGATCTACGGCGGATTCTTGCGGATTCTTGCGATTCTTGCGGAACCCGGCTTGAGACTCACCAAGGACGTGATTTACTTGAACCCAACCGTAGAGTCTTTTGTAGAGAAGCCTTGTAAGAATTTTCATTGATGTGTTCAGCAAGGATATTCCTCTATAGTTTGCAGGATCAGTGCGGTCACCTTTCTTGAATATGGGTGTGACGATGGAATCCTTAAAAGAATTTGGTATGCATCCGTGTTCATAAGCCTGGTTAAGCGCTATAGTAAAGTGTTCGATGAATGAAGGTGTGCTGAATTTGTAAAATTCCGGCGGTATTCCGTTGGATCCTGGAGCTTTGTTACATTTCAGTTCATCCAAAACTGCTTTTACCTCTGAGATACAGAACGGGGCGTCCAAGGCGTCGTCCGCCTGAAAAGGGATAGCAAATTGGAAGCTCGTAGTAAACTTGTCCCTTGTGAGGTTTTTGAAATGCTCGCATAAATCCTTCAGCTCGATCGGTAGGCAGGGTCGCGGTGATTGACTGTCGTTGTTAAATCTATCAACTTCAGATTAACGGAGGAAGAGAATCGGAAATCAAAAAGATATTTTTATAAGAAATCGCAAATTCCTGGTGTGATTGATGTTTGTTTGCCAACTTAGCTCATAATAATTTTGAATCTGTCCAAGCTTCACGTGTTTTTAAATACCAATTATACAAATTTGGATATTGTACTTGTATTTCGATTTGGGAAACTTTTGTGTTTGGATTTTAAGTTAAACTTGAAACATTAGCGGAGTTCACACTGTACTGGACAGACTTCGTTTGATGGATGTTGGATGGTCCGGTGTAGTTTGCGTTCAGACTTATCAGATTTGTCGTCCAACATTGTGTCATATGTTTCTCCGCTCCATCCAACTTCAAAGTTTTCAAAAATATTTGAAAACCATCCAACAAGTTGCACAAGCAGTCGTCTGAGAGTTCACATTATTTAACATTGGTCTTTCAAACCAAAGTTTGTTCAACTTATTGTACAGTGTAAACTCCGCTATTACTGTATTTATGAAATATTCAATTAATTTATTTCATAACTTTCTCCTGACCATATCTGTTCGCAAACACAATCGTTAAAGAGTGATTATTTTTGATTTTGTTTTGTTTTGACATTAACTTTCGAGTTACGTGGTTTCCCGAATATTCGAAAGTAGAGAAAAACATTGCGGGTATTGCTCGAGCTGTTCGATTATCGCACATTATAGCGTTCTTAAAGAACTACAGAGTACCGATTTTGCTAATTCGAACATTTGTATTGAAGAATCCAGTTACATAGTAGGGCCCCTGAAATCGAAATTGGCGAATGATATGTAGGTTGATTTCCAGGTTAACACCGAACTGTAATGCTTACCTAAGTAAGTAAGAAAGTTCAAAGTTTGCTTTTTATTAGTTAGTACACGAGTCGGGCATGTTACAAATCCAGGCGGTTTCGAAGGCTTTCTGAATGTTCAGAAGAACAATCTCTACGAATAGTTTTTAAATAAATCAGTTGCGGGTGTGAATGAGGTTGGTTGAATGGCTACTGTGGAAGTCGAATTGTGTCGGTGCGGGCAGAATTGAATTATGTATTTTTATTATTCGTATTCCCTTACTCAATTGCAATTCCACCGCTTTTTAAGAATTAACATTCTTTTCTATTTGTTCCCATTTCAAAGAAATTTTTTTGATGCATTTTTGGCTTCAATTTACATTTGCTTCTTTGTGGTTTTTTTCCCTTGAGACGAGTATCACCTTTTGCGAGATGCGAGGTATCGGCAAGTCCCCCTTGAGTAATAAACTACGATGTGCCATGAAAAACGTTTTCATTGCGGTTTAGAATCGGCGTTAAATTGTAGGTCCTTGAAATGAGTTAGGCCACGAGTTTCCCATAGCTTTCTTGTGATTCCTTATTTATTTATTTAACATTGAAAAACACAAACAACTAAACATATTTTCTTTTATCTTTCAGGTGAGTCGATATTCAGATACTTAGATACCCTTATCTTTCTACCAAAAGTGTTTAAGCTTTGAGCTCTTCAAGCTGAAATTAATAAACAGGTTAGTTAACAAGTTTTGCTGACGAAAAAAACAGGTTTAAGATGTGGAAAAAGCATGAAATATATTGCTTTGACTATGAAAATATAACACAAGTAATATTTTTTGAATCTTTAAAATCTTCGCGTACAGAGAACAAGCGAATGTAGTTGCCAGACTTTTGTATGCCTCAGTGGCAAGGACAAAGAAACGGAAAACAAAATTCATTACAACTTTGACCGTCTCTCGTAATTTTTCTTAAGGAAAGTGTTTCTACATAACATGCCACGTAAAATGCCAAAGAATTTTTTTTTTTTCAAAACCATTAGAATCATTTATTACAAAGCTCGTTCGTCGTATCAATTTCGGAATACGATATTGAACTAAAAACATCTTCGTAATGAATTTCTGGCAGCAGAAATGTTAGTAGTCTTATCAACAGTAATTAACACACACTAAGAGGGCGCCTTTGATGATTCATTTTGTATTGGAAGTGTGAAATTGTTCAGACGGGTCTTGTGATAGGGGCCATTATAGTGTTTGTCGTTAATATAAGCTTTACCAATAATATTTTTCTAGCATATATTTTATGTTCCATAATTTCTGGGAGTATTCTGTATGTTTCACGTATCAAACAGGTGTGTTTGAAGAACTTCGCACCATCTGTGTTGGGCGCCAATTAACTATATTTTAGAACTTTACTTTATAGTGCATATATTTTGTTCACATATTTTACTGAAAACATTCCAGATGCACACATTCAAGTCCCCTGAACTTAGGAGCATTCTTTTGTAATGTTTTTAGGATGTCACATAACTGAAAGACATCCTGATTTGTTTTTGAAATAAGTCGTCTATGCCGTCACTCGACCAGTTGGAAAAGAGCATGCACCAGCTGATCTACATGATATGGTCGGAAGAAAGCATGCCCGATGAATGGAACCTCAGTATCGTATGCCTGATCCTAAAGAAGGGAGACCCTCACTATTGCGCCAATTATAGAGTGATAAGCCTCCTTAACGTCGCTTATAAGATCTTGTCTGCTGTAATATGTGAACGTCTGAAACCCCACGTCAACAACTTGATAGGTCCTTATCAATGTGGTTTTAGACCAGAGAAGTCCACAATAGACCAAATTTTCACATTACGGCAGATCTTGGAGAGAACATAATATCGATATTCACCATCTCTTTATCGATTTCAAGGCCGCGTATGACAATATTTACAGAAACGAGCTGTACAGATCCATGTCTAGTTTCGGCATCCCTGAAAAACTCGTACGACTATGCAGGATGACTTTGGAGAATTCACGCTGCTCCGTCAAGGTCGGTAAAGAACTCACCGAGACCTTTGATGTCGAAAAAGGCTTTAGGCAAGGCGACAAACTGTCATGCGATTTCTTCAACATCATACTTGAACAGATTGTAAGAAACTCAATCGTCAACACCAGAGGAACAATCTTTCAAAAGTCTGTGCAATTACTCGCCTATGCAGACGATATTGACGTAATCGGAAGAGTGTTGTCATAGGTGCTTTTGCGAGTATTGAAACAGAAGCGGCAAAAATGGGTTTGATGGTTAATGAGGGCAAAACGAAGTATATGCTGTCATCAAACAAGGACACAGAACATCGACGAATTGGACAAATCGTCACAATAGACAGACATAACTTCGAGGTAGTACAGGACTTCATCTACCTTGGATCCGCTGTAGACACGGACAACAACATCAGTGCGGAGATCAAACGGAGAATGACTCTTGTCAACCGTTACTTCTTTAGGTTAAGAAGGCAATTGAGAAACCAAACCCCCTCCAGGAAAACTAAGGTAACCCTGTATAAGACCTTGATCATCCCAGTCCTGCTGTACGTCGCGAAAGCATGGACCTTATCGAAAGCGGATGAGGAAACTCTTGGTCGTTTCGAAAGAAAAATTCTCCGAATGATCTTTGGTCCCGTATGCGAAGACAATGTGTGGAGAAGAAGATACAACAACGAACTGTATGAGCTGTACCGCGACATGGACATAGCTAGAAGAGTACGCATCGCGAGGCTACGATGGTTGGGCCATTTAGAACGGATGGACCCAAACGCTCCGGCTCGACGGGTTCTCGAAAGCACATTGCAGGGAAATCGCGGAAGGAGAAGACCTCGTCTTAGGTGGCGCAATCAAGTGGATGAAGACCTCAACCGACTTGGAGTGCGAAACTGGAGAGAGCTCGCCCGAAATCGAAATCGTTATAGAAGGATGTTAGTTGAGGCCCAGGTTCACCCCGAACTGTAATGCCCACCTAAGTAAGTAAGTAAGCCGTCACTCGACATTAAAAGGTGCAAACTTGAAAATATATTAAAAATGTCCAGCTCAAATTATCACTTCCGTTTATGTATCTAAGTAGTCTCGGCTAATCACATTTCGACGTTCCATTTCATTAAAAAAAAGCATCACGTTGGGCGCCAATGGTAAATTTATTCACTCTCTCTCATTCCTGTAAAAATAAAGTTAAAATTACACCTGCCATTCTCTTAAATTGTCTTTCCAATCACCGAACACCAAAGTCCTTAAAACTTTTAAATTGAAACAACAAATTCCCTTCCTTCTTATGCTTAAAATTTTTGTTTTGCCATCCATCGTGTCCTCGCAGAATAGTAATTTGATCGTTTAATGAATGAGAGTGACAGAACTCAACAGCATTCTGATTACAGAGTAAAAAGTTTTCAAGTGCGTCACATCGATTACTTCAAGGAGTAGAAAAAACAAACTTCTTTGTCCAGCTACCTTCCAATTATTCAATTGTACCCTCCCAGTTTCTTCTTTAATTTCCTTTAAGTATACTGTTTTGTCATCATGGTGATTTTTTTGTCCATTTGTTGAGATAAACATCCCCTGAGGTGCACAACATAGCTAGAGGCTAATTCAAATCAGTAAATTACCATTCTCAACACGTTATTTGGCGCCCAATGCATTTTTTTTCATCGTATCGTGTCGTCGTCGGCCGTCGCGTAGCGTCGTGCTGAATGTTTGTTATTTTAGCTCATTCCTAGTTTATTGTTCTTGCTTAACTTGTTCACTACCTACTCCATACTAAGTTTGTGTGTAAATCAATTTCTATTACTTCAACCACGATTGCCCGACTGAAATCAGATGGAACAAAACTGTATACTGAAAAGCATGGTAACTGTAGCAATTGACATTTTATCATCTAAATTCTAAATCAAGTCAGCGTCACTCGTCTCCTTTTGTTTGTTCTTCGAAATGAATGTTTACATAGAAAGGAAGTTACCGGTCATTGTCAAGCATAAAAAATGACGGGGTATGTCTACCCGATTCCTGTATTGTCCTTTAGCTTTGTTTTTATTTCAAAGAGCTGTTGTGGATATGTTTGTGTAGGTGAAGCTTGGATATATTTTTTTGTGGCTCGTCATAGTTGAAACTGAGAAGAGTCCATCTCGTGTAATCAGTACTTGGCATTTTAAGTTAATAGAGTCAATTTGAAGTCGCAATTTAAACAACGAATTGCCTTGCTTTTCTTTGAAGCAGCGAGCGTACCATCACTGAACTGAGAAATGACAATAGATTTTCTAAATTAAATCAACAGCCATCTGGTATCTTCGAATAGGCAAGAAATTTTCGTCTTGATATCGATGCTCAAGCTGGTACGACTGTAGAATACAAAATTACGCTATCCGTTTGTCCACCAAGAGACACTTCGTGTATAAAGTCAGTAGAAACCCGATTGAATTTCAGAAGCCTAAAGGCCCCGACCCATAGAATTCGTTGCGTCCGTTCGCTGCCGGATTCAACTGACAGCAGTGAGTTTTACCGGAAACAACGGATTGGGGTGAGCCATAGAATCCGTTGCGGTGTGAAGAGAAAACTTCAAATTGGTGTTGACTGCGCATGTCATCAGTTCTGCCGGACGCAAAAGTTAAAAGTTGAGCTACTTTTTCCGTTGCGTCCGTTGCATCCGATGCTTATTGGTCACCTCTCATAAGATCGTGTTTTTTAATCGAGCTATCAGTTGAATCCGGCAGCGACCGGACGCAACGGATTCTATGGGTCGGGGCCTTAAGACTTACTCGTATTTCAGTTCAATTTAACATGAAACTCATCATTCTTATTCTTATAATAAATAAATAAGGTGGCGCAACAGAGCGAGGAGCCCCTGGACCAAGTGCATTTCTCACAACCATGCCTATAGTGATGGAATGGAAGGGACCTACATTTTTCTGCCGGTTCCGAACGGATAATCGACAAAGCGCTTTTCATGGCAATGAATTTATTGTTGGAAGACTTGCCAATTCCTCGCGAATGGCGATACCCGTAGAAAAACTTTTTTGAATTTGTTGGGATTCAAACCACGAACCTCTGGGTTAACAGGTGGACATGCTAACCATCATGCCACGGGTACCACAAGAAAAACTAACAAACAAACTTGTGGCACAGAAATTTTTACACTTGTCATAATTTACTTGTATGTATTACATTTACTTGTAGTTTTGTGTTTCAGGTATCATGACCATAAAGTTTTCAGTCTAAAGCTAATTGCGAAAAACTTCTGTTGACACTCTGCTCTAGGGAGCGTATCGGAATCCCGCTTTTTAAAATCCCGTTTTTTAAAATCCCGACAAAAAAAAGTTTATAATCCCGTCTTCTTAAATATCGTTTTGTTAAAATCCCGTTCGTGACAATCCTGTTTAATCAAAATCCCGTTTATCAAAAGCCCGTCTTTTAAAATCCCGTTTAATCCCGCTTAGCCCGTTTTATATTTATATTTTATATTTCAATATTGTTCATTTAAACACTACATATCAGTTCTCAAATGTTGAAAGTTTTGTTGTCTGAACATTTTTTTTATTAATACCATTATACAGAGAAACTGGGACAGATCTTTTAATATTTTTGTCGTATAGCTCACAATATTCAACTGTATTCATTTTTTGTTATTTTTTGTTGTAATCTTTTTTGGAATTACATTTTTGTTATGTATTATGTTCTTTTCTTTTGAAACAATAATAATGTTTGCAATAAAATAATTTAGACCAAATATTCTTCTTCTTTTTTATATTTAATCCCGCTTTTGTATTCAACACCAGTTGTTTTATTTTAAAAATCGCGCGATTTTTAAAATAAAACACCTGGTGTTGAATACAAAAGCGGGCTTATAAGAACGGGATTTTAATAAACGGGATTTTAATAAACGGGATTTTAAAAACGGGGTTTTAAAAAAGCGGGATAATACAAAACGGGATTAAAAAAAACGGGATTTTAAATGCGGGAAAATAAAAAACAGGATTATAAAAAACGGGATATCGAACCCAACCCTCTGCTCTACTACTTCCCATTTCAGGGATTAAAAAACAAAAATAATTCAATTGTAATCTCTGGTAATCTACCAATAAGCCTTGTATTGATTTATCCCTTAGCATAGTACAAAAGTTTGAATCTTGAATGTAATCCAATCGCAATAAACGAAATTAATTCATGCTAATCATTGTTATTTTTCATATATTCAAACCCAATCCGTGGATCATCCATCATCGTTATGAATCTTTAATTAAATTGTATGGTTAACTTGCGGCATCGATAAGAACATCAATCATCAATTGAAAGTCTTGTTTTTCATCTATTGAATTAACAGTCAAGTTAAGTATACTGTTCCTAAACAAACTAATTAATATTCATGGGTAGTTTAATGCTTCATTGCGTGATGCTAAGTGGAAACTTCCAACTTTCATAGACCTTCCCCAATACTTGAGTTACTTTTCTACTACAAGGGGTGGATTCCGGAAAAGCAAAGTTTTATTAAATTAAAGTTTTTGGCTTTGATTTCAAAAATAATAATGCGTTTATGGGAATAGACGAATGTCTAGTAAATTAAACTTATTTTAAATTAAAGTGGAGATGAAAATTGAAAAATAGTTACTTGCTGGTTGGAACGAGGCAGGGTTTGAAACTGGGGACGAAACTGGTTTTGATTCCGCATCCGCATGAAAATCAGCATTGATTGGTGCGGATGCAGATGTTCAGAAAAATGCGAAACTACCACGTTTGCGGATGCGGATGCGAGTATTCGCAACATCCCTCGTTTGAACCTACAACTAGTGTTAAAGCAAGACTCGGAATACATTCTGCAAACCACTAAAATTCGAAGTTTTGAATTTCAAAGTCTGAAATTCTTGTGAAGTCATAAGAATCCAGTTCTTGTAGTCAGAACGAAAGCTTAGATTCTTTTTTTTCCTATGTATAGAGAGATTTTCACTGCTTTGGTTCTGTGTATGCAAATGGCAATATTTGTAGCACGTTGAGTTGAGTGTTGTTGAAGACGGGGAGTCTAAAGAGTCCTTCACTTCTATTGCGACTTAAAAATTTCTGGGACAAGAGTTAAGAAAAACCTTAAAACTTTTTTAATGACTGAGCAGTTATCTAAACTCGATAGGGAATCGGGAAAACAGGGTATAATATTCACTGCAACAGACGTCATCGGAATTAATTTTCTTTGCCCAAAACATACTAAAGTGGTGCCCTTGGCGTAGTTGTAAACATGTCTGCTTGTTACTTGGGAGTTACTTGAAAAGATTCAAAAATTGGCAACAACATGCATTACTGGATGCATGCGTTCAACACCAACATACGCTCTAAACGTCATTGTAGTACTACCTCCAATTCACCTCTTCATAAAAATGGAAGCAAGACTGGCGACACACCGTCTTTTCCATCAAAGACACATAAAATCACATCCAATGATTTCATTCAATGACTCTCCGTATGTCAGCTCCATCGACAAAGCCAATTTGCTGCCAACTCGACACTTCCTTATAACATATTGGCTCCACCTGAGCTCGAGTCTGCAAATTCTTTGATGAAGCAGATATTTTTTCGAACTCGTTCGGTTGCGAGAGTCCTTAAAGATCTCAACATACATAAATCCGCTGGCCCAGATGGTATCCCTGCCGTTATTCTGAAGAGGTATTCTTCTACGCTGGCAAAACCACTGCGTAAACTTTTCCATCTTTCCTATTCTGCTGGGATTTTTCCGAGCAGATGGAAAACTGCATTTGTCCAGCCCGTCCCTAAAAAAGGCGAATCTTCCTCCCCTTCCAATTACCGTCCAATTGCACTTACGTCCCTTCTTTCCAAGGTCATGGAAACGTTGATTAACCGTCAACTTATGAAATATCTTGAAGAACGAAAGCTTCTTAATGACCGTCAGTACGGCTTTCTTAGCAAACGGTCCACTGGTGATTTGATGGCTTATCTCACCGAAAAGTGGAACCAATCTTTACATTGTTTTGGAGAAAGTAAGATTATTGCGCTTGATATTTCTAAAGCATTTGATAGAGTTTGGCATCAGGCTCTTTTATCGAAAATGCGTGCTTTTGGTATCGATGAGTCTCTTCTTCGTTGGATTAGAAACTACCTTTCCGACCGTTCAATACATGTTGTGTTGGATGGCTTCAAGTCTGATACCCACTTAATAAATGCTGGTGTGCCCCAGGGCTCCGTTTTGTCTCCGACTCTCTCTCTCTTGTCTGAAACTTCTAATCCGCTTAACTGTTTTGCTGACGACTCGACCCTCAGCTTTTCATATTCGTTTCCAAATTCACGTCCCTGCTCTTCGGATGTGGAACTGGAACGGCTGCGTATGATAAGCTCATTGAATTCTGACCTTGACAGCATTGTTACATGGGGTAGAATTCAATGCTTCGAAAACTCAATGCTGTCTCTTGTCGTTGAAGCTTAACATTCCCCCATTGCCATTATCCATGAATGGTACCTGCATCGAAGAAACCGAAAAGCTGTCAGTACTTGGTATGTGTGTAAACGATGGTCTTCGTTGGAATGACGACATATTTGAAGTCGCCAAAAACGCTGCTAAATGCTTAGGTTTCTTGAGACGATGCAGGAAGTTCTTCACTCCTTCTGATCTGGCTACAATTTATAAGGCTTTCATCCGACGAAAACTGGAGTATAACTCCCATATGTGATCAGGTGCTGCTCAAACATCTATGCACCTGCTTGATAATGTACAAAATAGAGCGTTAAAATTGATAGGTGATAGTTCAATCGTAGAATCGATTGATTCTCTTGAACATCACCGAAACGTCACCTGTCTCTCTCTCTTTTATCGCTTTTTTTTACAAACAGTGCTCTAGTGAAATAGCCAGTTGCATTCCTCCCCTGAAACAATTTAGCCGCAACACTCGCCTCGCTAGGAATGCTCATCAGTTCTACCTTGAGCCCAACTTCGGGCGTACAGTAGAGATTTTTATTTTAGTCGCACCACCCGAATGTGGAATGCTTTACCTGGCTCTGTGTTTCCCCTGCATTACGATTCACAAAGGTTCAAGAGCAATGTGCATCGGTGTCTCCTATTAAATCCTCTTCCTAAATGATCGCACTGAGTTCTATAACATTATAAGGGTATTCATAACCCCTTGATGTGCGCGCTAATTATAAAAAAAAAAAAAAAAATACAAACCCGAAAGGACATCTGTCGATAATGAAAAGTCTAGATAAACTTAATACCTTTAGTATGTGCTTGGATGCTATTATTCCCATGTACGCACAAAACCTCATCCTTCATGGCAAGATATGGTCTGGTATACGGACGGCTCAAAAATGGAAACTGGTACAGGTTCCGGCATTTTCAGCGACTGTCCCAGAACGAATTTCTCAGTAAGTCTGGGCAGTCACTCGTCCATTTTTCAAACTGAAGTCTTTGCCACTAACGAATGATCGAGAATAATATGTTCATCGAACACGAAAAACAAAACAATATTCATTTTTTCAGACAGCCAAGCTGCACTAAAGGCGTTAAGCTCACCTGTCATAAGATCCAAACTAGTCCAAGAGACAGTCATGTCACTCTCTGAACTAACAAGGAAAAACACTGTAATCCTCCACTGGATCCCAGCACACAAAGGCTATGATATGGCAATAAGAAGGCAGACATCTTAGCTAAAGACGGCGCATCTAAACCATTCATCGGTCCTGAACCCTTCTGCGGTGTAAATAAAAGCACCTTCAAACATACTGCCAAGAACATCCTACTGGAGGAATCTAATAAAGCTTGGAGTAACTCATCTGGTCAAATCTGTTCAAAACTCTTTTTGCCAGAATATACTGAAAAACATCAAAATTCCTATTGAACCTCAATAGGAAAACCCTAAAATTTTGCACAGGACTACTGGGAACATCTTCATCAAATGAGGCTGGTAGCGGACCCCATCTGTTGACTATGCCTCGAAAATGAAGAAACATCTCTGCACATTATTACAGAATGTCCAGCACTTTTCCGCCTTAGAAAGCAAATACTTAAATAAATAAGCAAATACAAACTCATTCACCCACAGACACTAACTTCTGGCTCAATTCAGGAGCAGGAGAACTGTCCTGAAACCTCACATGGGCTGGCACAATAGATTTCATTCAGACACCGCAGTTCCCGGAGCTGAGCAAGCTCTACCCGTCCCCCAAATCTATCTATCTATCTACTCAGGAGTTTAAAGTTCTCAGTTTCGAAAGTATTTTTTGTACTTATTTTCATTGTGAGTTTCATATGATCTTATTTCTGAGTCAAACAAAATAAACCTTACAAATTTTTTGAAGCGGATCGGGCTGTGAAGGAAATTCCTCTATAAATCGAATATTCTTCTCCACATATTGTCTGCACATACGGAACCACTCGGAGTATTTTTCTTTTGAAACGACAAAGGGTTTCCTCATCCGCTTGAGATAAGGTCCATATGCTTCCTACTAGGTTTTTCTAGAGAGGGCTTTGTTCCTCAATTGCCTTCTTAGCCCAAAGAAGCAGCGATTGGCAAATTTTTTTTCCGTTTGATCCGTTTGTAATTGTACAGAATTTTTGAAAGATTGTTAAATTGAATCGCATGCCGGTTTGTTGCCTTGTCGACAGCCTTTTTGGACAACTAGTGTCTCAATGAGTTCTTTATCGACTTCAATGAATCAGTGTGAATACTTCAAAGTCATCCTGGACATGGCTCTGTAAGCACTCATGAAATCAAAAAAATATGGATTGTATTTGAAAGAGCCTATCAAATTGAAGACGTTCACATATTACAGCAGACAAGACTTGATAAGCGACGTTAAGCAACTAACATCTTCTATAATTAAAAAAAAAAAAGTGAGGGTCTCCTTTTTTAGGATACTGAGTTTCAATTCATTGGACAAACTTTTTGCTTACCAGATTAGATTAGATTAAGTGATATATATTCAATATTTTATAAAACAATTAATAGGATACAATATCAGATATAGCATGACATTGCCGTCTGCCAGATTGACAAATAATTATATATGTTTGGTTACATTTAACAGATTCAAAATTGCAAGTAGTAAAACAAATATAAATTTAAATTGATCACATAATAAGTAATACAAAACATTTCAATAATTAGCCTTTCACGGTAAGCCAGCGCCACCTTGCAGTAATTGAAGAGCTTTGGGACTTCCATTTCATTTCAGAATGAAACCATCTCATCTTCGTAAGACATTGTAGCCATAATAAAATCTTCTTGTTTCTTTCAACACTGGATATCTTCCAAGAAAGTGGAACACGTCTTTTTTTTCTCTTTGATTACAAAAATTACATAATACCGGAAGGTCATCTCTATGGGGAACAAAGTTGAGACTTAAAAGTTCTCCACG
Organism: Melanostoma scalare; assembly: GCA_949752695.1. Taxonomy (NCBI): domain Eukaryota; kingdom Metazoa; phylum Arthropoda; class Insecta; order Diptera; family Syrphidae; genus Melanostoma; species Melanostoma scalare. The sequence continues at coordinate 57,204,692 of OX456985.1, forward strand.
CAGTCTTACCATCATTGATATTTGATCTACACTGTACTCATCTGGAAAATAGTTTTTAGGGCACAGGTTGTGACATAATCTATTGTATATCGATCTATGCACTGAACTAGTAGCTTCTTCTATATATCTTTCGCGATATTTTACATCCACAGTCTCAATTAGTTTGTAGAGAGAGCTTTTCCATTCACTGATATTATCTAAGTTCAAATTTAGTTGAATACCACACCACTGCGCCAGCTCCAACCACTCCGCATACCAACTACCGCTTTTCTTGGTAATCTTTCGATGTTCAAAACCTTGATTAAATAATCTATGTGCAGCTTAAGTGTGCGAATGAAGAGCGGGGAGAGTCCTGTTTCCAACATCACAATGTAGTTGGGTGTATTCGAAAGAAAAAACGAAATATCCTTTCCACATAAAACCTCAAAAGTGCTTCAACAGTTTCATATTTTTTGTATCCCCATACTTGAGATGAGTCGATCATCTCCGACACTGCTTTAAAAACACGACACTTACTACTATAGGCAATGTATTTGCTAGCGAAACATTTTTTCCATGTAGCACCAATGGCATTCTTGGCCTTGACAAGTTTTTTTTTGAAATGCTTTTCCAAGCTAAGGTTTTTTGTAAAACAGACCCCAAGATAACTATAGTACTTAACAACGTCAATACTTTTCTCGTTATAGGACCACCTTTCATTTGAGCAGTTTATTCCACCACCATTTTTAAAAATCATTACTTTGTACTTGTTCAGGTTCACTTTTTTTTTCTAGTTGGTTATTCATCAACTGTAGCGATTCAGGTGAATAAGCGAACAAGCCTAAATCATCTGCGTAGAAAAGCGCCTTGATAACAGTTTTTGCGTACTTTATTCCTCTGGACAGACAGTCAGATAGGTCTTCAATATGCAGTGCAAACAAGAGAGGGCTTAAAGCACAACCCTGACGAACTCCTGATTCGGTTTGAAACCATTCAGACATTTCCTCGCCATTCCATACCGCCGCTTTAGTATCGCCATAAAGATTTTGAAGAACTCTATCAAACTTTTTGGACATTCCAATTGTATGGAGTTTATAAATTAAGGCATGCCTGTCCACCCCATCAAACGCTGCCTTAAAATCGACAAAAAAAAAAAAAAAACAGTACAGCTTCTTCCCATTTCTCAAAAATGTTTCTGCGATGCTTCTAAGCACAAATATATGGTCTGTCGTCGAGTATCCTGACCTTAATCCAGCTTGGGTTTCCTTTATATGACTATTTTGGTCAATCCAGTTGCTTAGTCGTCTTTGCAGAATAGTTGTAAATATTTTGTAAGATGAGTTAAGGAAACTTATCCCACGATAATTTTCCGGATTCCTCGTGTTTCCTTTTTCAAAGATTGGGAAGATTAAAGCTTCCTTAAACTCCTGCGGTATACTGCCTGTATCCACAACTTCATTAAAAAGCACATTTAGTTTACCTATTAACTCCGTGGTTCCATATTTGTAGAACTCTACAGGAATTCCGTCAGATCCTGCAGCCTCTCCATCCTTTAAGCTCTTCAAAGCATAAATTATTTCTTCACTAGTTATATGCACATCCAGCAATTGATTATCAATGTTCGGTGCAGCATAGGCAATAGCGATATTGTTAGAAAGCGGATTCAATAGCTCCTTAAAATGCAGAAACAGGATATCCGGGGTTAAATCTTGATTTATTGTAAATTTGTTTCCATTATTTTGCTTACCATATTATGTAGATCAGCTGGTGCATGCTCCTTTTCTACTGCTACGTAAAAATGTTCGGCGTCAAGGCTAACTGCAACTCTATCTGATTTAAGCTTACATATTATAAGCTAAACTTAACGGAAAGCTCGTACATCAATAACACTGGAAAATTGTCTAACGTCGATCGCAACATGGTCAATTTGGTTGATTTATGTGTGCATGAGCCTTGCAACAAAATCGATTCACCTTAGTACGTTTTTGGAGTTTTTGTTATCCCGGTTATGGTTATCGGTTGGTATTGCCAAAGATATCCTTCTCCCCTAGTCTTGCGTTAAAATTGCCAAGGACAATTTTCACGTCATGCATAGAGCATTGCTCATTCTTCGAGGAGCTGGTAAAAACAATCTTTAACATTATCGTATTTCTCTTTTGTTGGCTCGTAGGCGCATACTCGTTTTAGGCAAATTTTTTATTATACGCTCATTAACTCCATTTTGGCTGTTAACCTTGTCTTTGAAACAAATTTGAATCGAAATCGTAACAACTGTTAAAGGACGAATCGCTCAACAAAAAATATAAAGACTTTATTGAACATGAAATTGAAAATACAGTGGTGGTCCAGTATAACGAACGATATAATGTCCAGAGTCAATTCGTTATGTCGAAAATTCGTTGTATCGAAACGTTTTTGTCATACAAATCCTTAGGTTAATAGATCGTACGATTGTATTTTTCATTATTTTATTTCATACTTCATAAAAAAAAATAATAACATACTTCACTTAATAGACTAAAAAACATATTTAACTTCAATTACATATAACGAAACATTTAAGGAATAGACTTATCAGTTTATTTTTTTCAAATTATGTACACAAATATTTGTACTCAAATTTAAGAAAAAAATCCTTAATATGCATTTGGTTTTTGGGCGCTGAATGTTATTGTTGAATGCCTCTTCCCATAAACTTCCAAGAACTAAGACTTTAGAGTTTTCAATGCCATTTTGTCTGAAATTCGCTATTTCTTCGTTATATAAAATACCTAATGGTCTTGAAAAAAGTGTTAGTAATCAGCCCTTTCACAGATTCCATCGTAGGAAAGTTCCCCACGGAGAGCTACGCTCCGGTCTACGAAAATTTGTGTTCACAAAAACCGAATGGAATCGAAAAAACCATTGTCACTCTGAATGCTTTCATTATTTTTTTCGAAATCAGTTGTTTTATGTCAAATGTGCAAGATTAGTGAAAAAGTTGAAACTTAAATTGTGGTTCGGTTCTTTATTGTTGGTAAAAAAACTATTTTGTGTTCAAGATTACTTTTTATTGACACAAATAAAACACAAATAAAACCGGAATGGATTCATTTGTCTTTACAATTACTGCCAACCATCAAGAAGCAGCTAAGAGAAAACAAAATCTGAAAATTGAGAGACAAATACTCCGAGATGGATGTGATCCATTTGAGTTGAATAATCAAATGTATGTCATGAAAAACTTAATTTTTAAAAATGATTAAGTTTCTGATTTATTAAAAATTTTCTTCTCAACAAACCGGCGTTCAAGCGTTCAAGCACGTTGTGGAGTAACTGAAGCATGAGTATGACACGGCTTACTCTTCGTCCGGATGACATGGACACATCAAAGTTTTCTTGAACCTTCGTTGCTATCATTTTGAATACGGTCTGTAAGTTTCTTCACCAGCTTTCGTTTGATATAAGACTTCCAATCCTGCCATACATAAATTTGAAATAAAAAAATCATACCTCGAACCAAACTCTTAAATCAAATATTTTACGCACATTTCTCATAACAGAAGCCTCTTTAGAAAGATGTCCCAGACTGTTAAGCTCAACATTTACCGTTTCTTGAAAAGCGTTAACGTCTTCATTCGCAATTTTAGAAAAAGCTTGAGCAACATTTGGTTTTTCGTTCAACAGCTCATGCCTACAGTCTTTCATATTGGGCCTTGTTTGTTGTTTAAGGCCTTGAAACACAAAATACAATTATTTAATATAAAAATATTTTGAAAGTACTCACATTTTTCTTAAAACACAACTGCTTTCGTACATGCTCTATGACGCAAATGGCTTATCGTAGAAAAAGATGACGAATTTACATTCCACTCGGATTTGGTGATACCAAATCTACGAATTTCGAAATTCATAGCATGTGTTCCACTCCGAATGGATTTTGTGATAGTTACATCGGGAAACTTAGACTTTTTTCGATTACGATGGAATCTGTGATAGGGCTGAATATCGATCATTCGTTATATCGGCATTCGTTATACTGGACCACCACTGTACAAGGATAAAAAGTGGGCTGTATTGCACTGCACCGTGCACCCACGACTGCTCTGTTCAGGGAATAAGAAGACACTGAAGTTAAGGCCCCGGCCCATAGAACGCGTTCCGCGCGGTAGGAGCGGCGCGGCAACTGATGCGGTGGGTTTTGCCGCACGCAACTGATAGGGGTGACCCATAGAATCCGTTGCGGTGTCTCAACTCAACAAGGCCACTCATGTTAACAGAAGAGAAAATTTCAAATTGGTTCTTACTGCGCATGTCATCAGAGAGAAAATTTCAAATTGGTTCTGTCACCGCGTGAGAGCCGCGGCAAAATAGAAGTTTGGCTACTCGGCGCGTGCGGCGCGTTGCTCGCGGTGCTTATGGGTCACCTCTCATAAGAACGTGTGTATTTAATCGAGCTGTCAGTTGAAAGCGGTGCCGCACGCACGCACCGCGTTCTATGGGCCGGGGCCTTTAAAGTCCAGCAACTGCTTCACAGGTAGATGCTGTTGGCTGTTGATTTTCTGCAGCTGCAGCTGGGCCGTCATTTGTTTTTCGGTCGTAGCCACCGCTAACGTGAGATGTTTTTCGGTTGCGACCATTGCTCTTTTGCAGTTCGCACATAAGATATTTTTGGGTCGCTCGTAACCACCGCTACCTTGCGCCACCTGAGACATTTCTCGGTCGCACATCGCACATTTATTCCTTTTTTATACTGAGTTAGTATTACTGAGTACTGACCCCTTTTTCTTGGTTGCAAATAATGCGCGTGAGGTCACTTTGATAAGGGATATGGTCAATGCCCTGCCACACGATGGTGTGATTATGCTTTTTGTTCTCTAACAAGTGCTTTGCAAACGCCTCGACGAATGAGTTTGATTTTTAATCACAACATTTTATGAATAGAATCTAATTACAAGTCTTCACATTTCGCCTCGATTGTGAAGAAAAATCTTTGACTACGTCCTCTCTCCAGATTCCGTAACGTGGCAATTAGAAATGATTTGTATTTTCTGCTGGCTACACGTGAAGTTGACATATCCTGAATAGTTGGCTCTAATTTGATTCCCTTTCCTTATGCTAGACACAAATCTATGATTCAGAGAATACAAAACAGACACAACGGCTCCTTTTAACAGGCAACACATTGAGAACAACAGACGTTTTTCCTTGCGCGAAAATACACTTATAAATCACAGGGAGAGGAACTTTTATTTCACCCGACTGGAATTGGACACATCTTACAAAGTATATCGTAAGTATTTTGTATTTTTCTGTGTAACGCTACAACGTAATAACATCAATTCGTTTTCTCTGTCAGCGCCAGACCTTCACAACGCAGTCCAACTTAATAGAAATCTCACAAACGATAGAGGCTGACATTACTTTACTGTGAAATGAGCACCCCCCCCCCCCCCCCATCCTTCCGTTTCCCATTTGAGTTCAAGGCGAAAACAACACAAAAATAAATGAGTAATAAACAAAATTAAGTCTTTTCTTTCTTTATTTTTTTTCCAACAAATTCACGACCACATCAGCAAACTGTCGTCGTCGTCGTTCGCAAAAAGCCCAATTCGACCGATTCAGCTAACCTCTCGTCTTGGAAAAGGTTAGCATAAGTATTTTTAGAATTATTTCGTCCTTTTATTGCGTTGGTATATATCTCATGCAATGCTCCATAAGCCAGAAAGTAAAAATCATAAACTAATAAGAAATTATTATTAGCATTTTATCAAGAGCAAAGCCTTCATTATTACAACCGTAGACTTAGGGTTCTGGAACACGTGATCGTTGCAATTAAATAACATTTCTTATGTAGGCTTGACACTTATTTTGATTTATTATATGTACTACCTACATCATATGAAATATAGTTTTTGTATTATTACCAAGCCGCGTCGTCTTAGGAACCAAAAAAAAAAAAAAGGAAAAAAAAAATCGAAGTAATATTTTTCGTTGTGACTCTTGAACAGGACTCAAGAGACGATGACAGCGATGGGTGACTCTTTAATGGAAGATGATTACATGTTTCAATTTTGTTCCCTCGAATGAAAATCCTTGGTCTCTGGCTTTGAGTGTAAATATTATCTTTGACTTTGGGTGTGCTTTGATGTTATGTGATTCGGGGATTTATTAATGAGGTCGTGTTCTTATTAAAATATCTTAATCTTATTAGAGAAAAGTAGCCTTTGATTAAATGTGTTTGTATTCTCTTTCTGTGTCTCTCCTAAAAGTGCGGGTTGAGCTTAGCGGTTTATTTTGTTCAAAGGAATTTCGGTTGTAATGATGTTGCCTTTGGCCGTAAATTACCTTGAGACAGGATTATTATTTTCGAAAAATGAATATTTTCCTATAAGTCCAGTTGTTAAGAGGATTCAAGGAGTAGGTACGGATTTAATCAGTAACAAGTTCAAAGGGATTAAAGACTCGAAAGGAAATCGGACGTAACTGAAGCTTATTAGGAGGGGTTTCTTGGGTAGAGTGCATAATCTTGTTGTCCTATGATCTATAAACAAACAAACAAAATGAGATAAAACGTATCATCAGTTAGCTGATGCTTGGATTTATTATCTTTGAAGCAAAGACACTTTCAATTACACGGCATGAATAAAAAGGTTAACCTTTTCAGAGGTGACCAATTATTACACCCGTGACTTTACCATTCGCATTAATCGACAGAGCTAAGTAGGGGCAAACTCAAGTTCTAGAAGGTAAATATGGGTTGTACCGTGGCGCGATGGTTAGCATGTCTGCTGTTAACCCAGTGGTTCGTGGATCGAATTCCAACAGAGGCAAAAATGTTTTTCCACGGGTATCGCCTTCCACGAAAAATTGGCAAGTCCTCCGTTAGTAAACTTATTTCCATGAAAATCGCCACTTTCTTGATTAGGAATCGAAAGAAAAATGTAGGCCCCTTCCATTCCCTCACTAGGTATGGTTGTGGGAAATGCGCTAGGCCCTGGGGCTCTTCGCTATGTCCATCCTATTAATTTCCTTATTTCTTAGTATATTACTGGCTTAGCGCAGAATGTCCTTGTAATTCTTCTAATGGTGACATTTTCAAAATCTGCTGTAGTCACCTGGTTGGAGAAAAGTATTGAAACTAGCATGGATCCCTGCGGGACTTCACCGCTAGTTGGAAGAAAGTGAACAAAAAGATTGGTGAACAAACTTCTTATTCTATTTGATAGATAACAATAAGAGGAACTCAGTTCCTTGAGAAGTTGTTTGTAAGTTGAAGTAAAACTCAAAATTTACTACACATATCATTGAAACAGCTTAATTTCTCTGTAAAATCAAAGAAAAGCATCGATTTGCTTCTGCAAGTTCAGCCGAAAGAAGCTGAGATGGAATCTAATTTGAGACATTCATGAATGTCCAATGGAAGTATCTACATGCACCCACGATGTGGGTCGTGTTAGGTTATGTAATAAAGCCTCAATCGAGCCATTTCAGCGGGAAAAACTTAAAGTAATTCTTGTTGGTTCTTTTCGAACGAAATCGCTCAATCATTTCTGATGCACTCACGATATGGGTCGCTTTGCTATGTAAAAAACCTAAATAGAGTCATTTGAGCCCAAAAAAACACTTCGTGTAGTTCGTGTTAGTTCGTTTAATACGAAATTGCTCAATCATTTCTATTGAAAAGGCTTTAATGTAAGCTTTTTACAGTCTCTTGAGAAGACATTTATATGCTGTTGCCAGAATATGCTTCGATTATAGTCTGTTATTAGTTTCCAATGAAATCAACAGTTAAAGTCCACATTTTAATGATAAAACTAGTAATATTTTGAATTTCATACGAACTTTGACAACAGAGTGAAACTTTTAAGTCAAACTACTACAAAAAGCTCATTTGAAATTGATCATTAGGTAACATAATACATAATTACTCTTTCTATCAGAAATGACTCAGTAATTTCGTTTTGAACGAGCCCACACGAACAAACACGAGTCACACGACTTTTTTTTTTCCTTTCAAATTACTTAAAAAGGTCGTGTTAAACGAACGCTCGTCTGTGCGCACCATACAAAGACGTGGACCAAAAGTATTGTCCAATAGCATATCAGTCTCACGAAGTTTTTGCACAAAATCGCGCACAGCAGCTTTATTTTGGCCAAAACTGATTTTCAAAAAACACAATGTCTTGGCTGCACAGGAATCACTTGAAACGAAATTTTCAATATTCCTCATCGTTTTTCGAGCGTTAAACTACTTACTTCCTTGCGCGGAGGTTTTTACCTGCTGACTGCATTTCCTTCAAGATTTTGAGCCTGAAAAAGCTGTCAAAAGTAAAATTTTCGTTTTGACATTTGAGTAACATGTGCTAGTGCTTCTTGAGTGGATTCTTACTTCAAATCGAGAAGTGGCTGTCTCTTCTCAAAATTATGAGAAGCGATCTTTTCGCACCAATAAATCGGTTTGAGAATTTTTTTTGACCTGGTTGATTAGTCAAGCCATAATCTACTGTTTGCTTTGCCCAGTCTTGATATCAACTTTTCTTGTATTGCACAGACCGCTTTCTAGGTTTTGCATATATTTTGGTGTATTTATTGGCAACGAGATTTTTCTGAGAAAAAAGCAAAGTATGTTCTCTACAACTTCGGATTTGTATGTTCCTCACTCAAACTTGTGCTCGACAAGCAATTTTTTATTGACTATTTCCAGATTCGTTTCATCCAGTTTCCACTGCTCTTCTTACGATGCTCTTTCACTGCCATGTTGAAAAATCATATCATTTGTCTTGTCTACATCAGCTTATTAAATACAGACTTTGCTAAAAGGACAATACCATCAGCGTACTCTAGGTTCGTTCGTTGAAGCCTTGGGGTCGCTCTGTGGCTGTCTCAAAGCGTTTTTTGAGAAACCTAAGCTCGCCCTGAATGTCAAATTGAGTGTTTTTTGGGGACTTCGGATTGACCTGGGTTTGCTCTCAACTCACCCTAGGTTTTTGCTGGAGAGAGTTGAGGGCTGTCAAATGGCATGTATATTTGTTGAAATGACAGGGATGTGTGGTGATTTTGTGGTTTGGCTTTTTTGAGCACTGGAAAACCGAGGTTTTTTTGAGAACTCTTAAGGTTGTCAAGGACACCTGGGTCAACCCTAGGTAAGGTTCAACGAACGAACCAATTATTACATTAACTGTGTTGGGACCAAATCTGACTCCACGAGGTAACCACTCTACCAGGTCGTCTAAATAAAGTCCAAATAGTAAAGGGCTAAGATGGCAACCTTGTTTAAGAGTGACCTCAGTAGGGGCTTCAATAAACTATTGGATCTAAAATAAATCAATAATTTTAATTTTGGTAGGGGCAGAATTCCCATTAATTGGCTTAATACAAGCTATTTCTTAACTGGTTGTGGGGCTTAGGAGACGAAGCTTTAGGCAGCGAGTACTGATATTAAAATCAAAACAAGAAGAGTGAAAATTGATTCCTCATCATTCGGGAGATGAGTTTATTGGAGCCGTAAGAGGTTCGATGCAGAGTCGTAGCGATTGTGTGGCGAGCGATGTGCTTGCCTCGGGCGCCATCACGGCGGGGGCGTCAAAATTTGGTCAACTTTTCATGTAAAAAAATTTGATGATTTTAATAAATAGGAGCCCTACTAACGCATTTCAACTGTTTTCTATAGCTCAATGTAGGCAAAACACAAACATACATGTATTTAGATACTGATTTGTGAAAAGCTCGAACTTAAATTTTAAATATGAAAAACAAACTTGCATCAATAAAACAAAAAAAAAAAAAAATGAAGCGTTTAAATGATATTCGACTGAAATATTTTCGGTTGGGGTTTTATCCCCAAAACCCCCCCCTACACTACGCCACTGATACATACATACATTCATGTGTACATATGTACATATAATTTACTTACATATGTTCTGCATTTCGTTGTTCATATAATGTAAGAACAATGTAATACACCTACCATTTGTTCAGTCGCAAGGATGCCATTGAATACAGAAGCTATTCTGTCTTTAGATGAAGGAATTAGAAAATGTTTGATCCTGTACGTGATGATTGATGAGCAAATATCAAGAAAACAAGGTGAGTGGCATTTATCTTGTGGTATTTGTTTCAGCTTGATAAAGGAGTACCTATACAGACCTGGAAAAAAACGGGAGCATTTTGAAAAACTAATCAATGAATAGAACAACTGCAACATATCGAGTAGTTTCATGATAGGCTTTCATCATTCGCACCGTGGGACATCCGTCAGATTTCTTCACTGAGGGAATTTCGTTTATTATTTAGGTTAGGTATTCATTTAGCATTCTTCGTCAAGCCATAAGGTTTGGTTTAAAGGTCGAGAAAAGCCCAAAAGCGACGTGTTTCAATTGACATTTATGTCAATCGTTACTTGGATGCTGTTGACATAACACTTTTGGGCTAGTTAAGGGAATCTCCTTCGGTTGTTGGAACTTTCCGACTTTTTATATTTTTTCAATTCAAGAATTCTGGCACAAATTGTTGTTAAATGTGATATAAATGTAGTAAATCATGTCAAAAGCATTCTTTCCAAATACCTGCTACTTAACTTGGCATTGTCGCTATTTGCATTGAATTCAATCAACTTCTTTGGTGGTAATGATGGTAGAACGAAAGACCCTTCTAATTTCGGCGCTATTTAGAGCAATTCTCCTTTTGAAAGAGTTATGGGAGCATAAAACCAAATTCTTGTGATGAACATGGCTTTGAAGAAAGGCCGTTAGAAACAGTTGCTTTGGAGACATCTCTCGTAATTGATATGAAGAGAGCTTAAATCATACCCAACTCGAAGTTGAAATAGTTTGAGAGCTTCTTTGTGTAACTTCATAGCCCTCCTCGCATCAATGAAACAAAAGTGCCGAAAGGAAACCGTAAATTAAAAGCATTTCCAAAAGTAGGTACTCATTTACAGTTTATTGCATTATTGTCAAACGGTATCTCTCTATACTTTCATCATAATTGCTTCATCTATGAACAACACCCACTCATTATCATTAGCATTACATGTGAATGAATTTGTATGTATAAATGTGTCATGTACCATGTGCCTGACATTCATCCATGGCCCAGGCAACGCCTTGCCTGCTGGAGCTGGTTTCTTCTGAGTTTTCTTCTGGAATCTTGAAGAAGTGAAGATGAATGTCACGCTCATAAGAGGAGCTTAAGTTGAAAACATAATCTTCAACATTTACTTAAGTACTTACACGCGTATCTGTGTTACTCGTATGTATTCATGTATGAGTATCTAATCACAATACCAACGACGAACAACCATTTTTTTCTTCTTCGTTTACATGTGTTGTGTTCACATTCACAATTCACTATTCACTCCGCACTCTCTGCTTCCTTAAGATCAAAGTAAAACGAGATGAATTGGTTAAGGAAAATAATAATAAAAGACCCCGTGTGATGGGAAATTCATTTTCTTATCTCTACATTTTCATCGGGAATGGGTGGTTCTGCTCGGTGGCCTTTATTACTTTATGTGGGCTATACCATTTCATACCCATTTACTCCTTGCAACATTCTATACGATGACCATCATACAGAAAAAAAAAAAATAGAATAATGTTCATAGATTTAGGTCGCAGTTTTACTTTTGTCCAAGTTCGTATAAGTACAGGATCCGGCGCATATAGTTTCCACTAAAAAGGAGTATACTTTTATCCTTTGGAGGAGTTAAAATATTGTTTTATTACTCCCATCGGGCATGGGAGGGATCCGATGGGACATCGGTTTAAGGTTTGGCTTCTTGATGCTTGTTTGTCACTTTATTGTTGCTGTGCGTCCCCCTTGACGTCCATTTCGTGTTTTATACACACAGTAAAACAAAAGTGTTGAAAGCTTCTCGGAGGTTTATCTTTTTTAATGGCAAAATAGTACAGAAACAGATGAGACTGCACAAATTGCTTGCTGCAAAGATTGATAGACTAAATTTAGAGCTTTGAAAGAGTGACTTTAGAAGAACAGCAACGAACGAAAATCAGGTGCTACCCAGAGACTTTATTTAATAAGAATTTAAGCACTGCGTCTAATCATCTTTTCGAAATTGCAAAAATCAAACTTTACACAGGGTTGGAATAGGTCTGTTCGCAACTCTATGATTTGTCAAAAAAACAGGTTTTTCGGGTGGTTGTCAAGAAGAATTATAACGCACAAAATTTAATGTTGTGATTGTGCCCAAGTAAAGGCTTTATTATGACGTTAGGGGCTTGCCATCAAGTTTTAAATATGATTTTGGGCAATTGGCCGACGCTGCTGGCTGGAATAATTTCCAACCTATAAAGACTCAATTTTCGGCCACTTTTTGTAGCATTTGTGGCCGTATGTCAGCAATACCGCGCTGAGTATTCTCTCCCAAGGCGTCAAACTTCTCGGGGTTATCTGCGTGGACAAGCAACTTTACATAAGCCCGCATAAAAAAGGTCCAGCGGTGTCAAATCGCCTGATCTGATCTCGAAGGTAGCTTACGGGTTTAGAACTATAAGAATGTAAAAACCAGCGTGAAGAGCGATTTCGTGTCTAGACATTTTACCCAACGTACGCAGTGCGCAGTGGTCGTGCGGCTTCAAATTTTCCCACTATGACATGACAAATCAAACTGAATCTAAATCAACTAACAGCTGCCAAAAAGACAAACTCTGAAAAAAGTATTGCCAGATTAAAAACCATGCATCTAAAAAAAAACTCTCTGTGCCTAGGCGCAAACTAATTTTAGACCAGAGGTCGTAATACAGCACACGTGAGCGAGTAATACGTAACTGAACTATGTGTTTTTGGAACTACTTCTCACGTTATTTTAATTTTGACATTCTTTCATCAGTATTTGAACAAATTGAAGTCGATAAATGAACAGCAGACTGATGTTGGAGCGAATTTTGAAAGAAAAATGGTGCTTACTCGATCACTGATGGGGTAATTCGGCTACAGTTTTTTGCTCAAATTCTTGATCATTGAGGAAAAATTGTCAAAAATCCAACCAGGGACAAAGAGTCTTATTCGGTTTCTGTATTAACGATCACCATGCTAAGCCTCAGCGCTTTGGTTGCAGGTTACTGGAGACCCCAAAGGCCGCCACATTCCAGCCTATGCCAAGAGAATACCCTCAGACAGCTTGTTACACTGGAACGTAGGTGTCTTCAGAGCAGTTGGAAATAATAATTGTAAAGGGTTTTTCAAAAGGATGGCTACAAAAGAAGAGCGACAGGGACAGCAAACGACGCCATATTTCTTGCCGTTCTTTTAACATTTCTCTTCAGTAAGATTTACCATTTTATGATGGAAAGACATACGAGCCACCAACGAGTCGAAATGATTAAAATTTGCTACCGAAATTCGGAGTCAGTGGCCTCAACGTTAAGAGGGCTAAGTCCAATTTATGGTCGTCATAATCGTCCTAGAAGATCAACAATTGAGCGTCTAGTGGAAAAATTTGAGTCCACAGGCACAGTACCTACAAAATGTTCCCGTGCCAGTGAGACAAAGAAGTGCCCGTATTGTCGAGAATATTGCTACCGCTGAGGCTTCAGTTGCAGAAAGCCCAAATGTGTCTCTCACACGTCGTTCTCAAGCGTTGGGCATCTCTGTGACGTCGTTGTGACGAATTTTGCGAAAAAATCTTGGCCTACATCCTTACAAGATTAAATTGACGCAAGAACTGGAGCCGCTTGACCACCAGAAGCGTGGAATGTTCGTGAATTGGGCTGAGCAACAACTTCAACAAATGATTCGGATTTTCATCGAAAAATCATCTTCAGCGATGAGGCTTATTTCAATGAACAAAATATGCGATTTTGTCAGCCAGCAATCCACACGTAAGCTCCATGAGCCATCATTGCATCCCAAAAAAATTACGGTTTGGTGTGGTTTATGAGCCGGCGGCGTCATTGGGCCGTACTTCTTCCGTGATGATCAAGACCGGCACGTTACTGTGAATTGGGATCGCCACCGTTCAATGATAACCGAATATTTTTGGCCCCAATTGGATGATATGGACTTGGAGGTCAAAATGGTTTTTACAGGACGGCGCGGCGCCACAAGCCACACAGCGAATGTCACAATCAATTTATTGGAAACCAAGTTTGGAAAACGTGTTGTCTGACGAAATGGTTCAGTCACTTGGCTTTGGCTGCCTCGGTCGTGCGATTTGACGCCGCGCCGTTAGACTATTTCCTGTGGGGCTACGTCAAGTCTATGGTCTATGCCAACAAGCCAGCGACGATTGATGAACTTCGTACGAATATAGAACGTGAAATTGCAGCAGTATCGGCCGATTTATGCTTGATGCTTGAAAACCGTCGAAAATTGGGTTCAGCATCTGGACTTCTGTAAGCATGCGCGTGGTGGCCATGCAAAAGAAATCGAAATCCGCACATATAATGGCATCACAGGAATAAAGAATTTCATTGATATCCAAAACCGTTTTTGTTTTATTTAAAAAAAACTTTTCTAGCGCTCTTATTGAAAAATCCCATATATGTCCTCGAAGTAAAACTAGATTTGGAAATGGCCGTGTGTATATATGATTGTATATAAGTTTTAATATACAATGAATGGCCTGCAAGTGGGAAGAATGATGTAGTTTTGTGCGTTATTCATAAGAAGACCGCAGCGCTCGAAGGCATGATGGACAAAAGGAGATGGAAAGGTGCTATGATATCGGCCAAAGAGATAGAATTAAATAGAGAATATAGAAAGCAGACAGCCCATATAATTTCAAGAAGTAACAGGAGTGAAGCTTTTTTAGACGTGATGTTTTCAAGAAGAAAGAAAACGCCAAAAATGGCTAAAAATTGAGCTTTATTGTAAAATAAAGGTTTGTCATTATGTTTAAGAAAAGAATTCAGGCAAGTGGCTCGAATAAGTTTCAGCCGAGAGGCCTAATTTTCGACCACTTGTTGCAGTATTTTGGGCCGTATGTCAGGAATAACGCGCCGAATACTCCTTTTTAATGCGTCAATCGTCTCGAGCCTATCTTATTGGATAAGAATAGAACATTCAATTTAAATTTGTGTTTGTGAGGCTCGATATGAATGTAAATCAAGACATTGCGAAGGAATGATAACTCAGAGGCATTGGTTTTCCCAGGTGTTGCATTTTCCAACGGATAAGCAAATCTTCCATGAGAATTGAACGTGAACGCTTTCTCGCAGAGTTTTCAATATTGGCGAAAATGTGTATGTACCCTTTAATAGTCTCTAAGGTATATATGATGAAATGCGCTAGAAAACAGTTTTTTGCAAGGTCTGTTGTGTCACTCTATTGACTGACTAATTAAATTCACTTAAAAACTTCAACTTAAATGTGTAAGGGTGCGGCATGGGAACCGAAAGAGTTTTAAATCGTAATACCGCCATCTTCACCATCTGTAGTCAATGTAAAGACAGTCTTGAACACGTTGGAACTTGGAAAGAGGAAAGAGAACAATATTTTTAGTATTGTAACGAATCAACATAGGCTCTTTTTTCCTCCTTCCAATGCGACCAAGATTGTTTCTCTACGTTGGCGTTGTCTATAGATAAAGCTATTACGATTTAAAATCAAAAAGTCAGCACTGTTTTTAGCAGTCAATTTCTTTAAATTAAAAAATTAATTCAATCACTTCAATTAAAGTCACTGAGTCTTTAGAATTCCTTTGATTTAAAAAAAAAATGCAATGACTCCCACCAAGTGAAAAAAACCCCTACGCATGATTTATTTTGACTTTTATTAATTTTCCAACAGCAATTACGTTTTATGAATGATCTGATGCTATGCAAAACATCAGAACCCAATAATTCTGCTCGTTCACTCAAATTATCTACGTAGGCTGTACAAATATACCTTAAAAGAAAAAAGTTCCGCAATTTGGTGTTTGATTTTAAAAATACGAGGTATCAAGTCCTTTGATTAAATTTTGTTTTCGTCTTAACTCATAAGTCCTAAAGTTTTTCTTTTGAAAGCTATAATCTTTCCAATCTGAAGTCTGTAAGGGCACGTTAAGGAACTTTAATTAATCCAAAGCAAAGGAAAAGAGCCTCTCTACTGCTGCTGATGAGGGTAGCGTGAGGGTAACGTTGTATTTTAAAAAAGGTTTTTTTTCACAACTGGGACATTTTTGGAGGACTTCGAGTGAGGTCGATGCGTGAGCAAAGCATGCAAAGTATTCATTTACGCGGAAATACCTATTGGTGTTTAAAGACTCGTTTGATAAATTGTTTTAATATTCTTACATATACATATACGATAAGAGACCGATGTACTTCCTCGTATCTAAGAAGCCATAATAGTTTAAAATATGCACAATGTGCCTTAAAGGGAAAATTGGAAATCTACGTCAATTGTGTAAGACGTTGAATATCAAAATGCCGCTTCCGCGCCGCATCTTCACAGTGGAGCGTTTAGTCAAAGGTGCTTGGCTCTTTGCAAAGAATTTTTTGGTGCTTTGAGCGTATGGACAAGTGGTATTCGTGGCGTGATGGTTAGCATATCTGCTGTTAACCCAGAGGCTCATCGTTCACATTCCATCAGAGGCAAAAATGTTTTCCACGGGTATCGCTTTTCGCGAGGAATTGACAAGTCCTCCGTTGTATGGGCTGGGAATAGTGTGTTCAGTGGCTCGTCCTTGCTGGGCTAAGATCTTCTACTTCTGGGCTAAATCTTGAAGCCTAGTCCCCAGAAATTGATTTTGATATATTATTTCAGTACCTACTTCCCATTTTCGTTTTTGGTTCTGGTTGATGGCCCTTTTCAATTTGTGACGCATTGCCCTGATTTCTTCAAGGTTCCGCTCCTTTTTGACGTTTTGTCTTCTTCCGCCTCTTGTCACTTTATGTCTAAATAAATAAATAAATAAATAGGGTGGCGCAACAGAGCGAGGAGCCCCTGGGCCTAGCGCATTTCTCACAACCATCCCTTGTAAGGGAATGGAGGGGACCTACAATTTTCTGCCGGTTCCGAACGGCTAATCGAGAAAGCGCTTTTCATAGCAATGAATACTAACGGAGGACTTGCCAATTCCTCGCGAAAGGCGATACCCGTAGAAAAAACATTTTTGCCTCTGGTGGGATTCGAACTCGAACCTCTGGATTAACAGGCGGACATGCTATCCATCACACCACGGGTGTCTAAGGTAAAGGAATTTACTGTGGAGCTCGGCTATCTGTCCCGATCACCTGTAGACAGGCTTTCTTCTTCTATTTTAATATATCCTTGTGGGCATTGAAGCGTCGCGTCGCCTGCTAGACGAGTGAGTTGCCTAGTTGATTCAACTACTTCTTCAGCTAATCCGTGCGGTTGAATCACAATGTTTCTATCTTTTTTTTCTATCCTTCGAGTTTTTTCTTAGTCGAGTAGCTTCGCAAAAAGCCGACGTTGAGTCTATTAACTTTTCATCAAAGGGCTTGGTTTGGATTTGGATTCTCTTCCACATCAAAAGCGATAAGTTGATGATCGCTGCCTTTACAATCTTCGATGACCCTCAAGATCCTTGTTTTGGACAGTAAACTATCTGTAGCGGAGGTTATACCAGGAATGCTACCTATTTGTCCTGCTCTTCTAAAAGTGGGCGTGTTGCCCACGTTAACTACACCAAGGCCACGTCTCGCTACCACCTCAAGTATTTATCTTCCTCGAAAATCCGTCGTTGTCATGCCCCATTCGTGTTCTCTTGCATGAAAGTCTCCGGAAGCTATGATTTCCCCACCGGTCTTACACATATATGAAATCATAAAAGTCTCCTTCTTTCCGTTGGGAATGATTAATCCGGTGAGTCGGGTTAAGGTATTACTGACCATTGTGGTTACTGCACTTCTTTTTATCAATGTAAAGCCTCTTTTCGATCCTTTGACTTGAAGAGTAGTCACACAGTCATCCTTTGGTTTGAAATACATAATGTTTCCTTTCCAAGTGTTTCTGAGATCCAGTTTGTTCAAAAAGTTGGCATTTTTGTGATTTATAAGCTCAAACAGGAATCAGTCCGCCGTTCGACTCCTGTCGACATTTTTTTTTTTCCTTTTTTGTGACTGTTTGCTTTTTCTCTTACTGTTCTTTTTTATGCTTATCAAAAAGTATTTGTATAATCTTCACTTAAAATCGCTCTATTTGCAAAGGCAATTTTTATCCGCTAGTTTTCCTGAATCCACTGTCGTTTAGGGCACTTGTCTTTTCTTTTTACTCATGCCTTAAGGTAGCCGTGCTCTCCGAACTTCTTCGTAATCGCTATGTTTTATCGTTTAGGAGTTGGTTCGCGAGCGCTAGGCGAGTGAGCAGTGTTCGAGATGGCTTCCTAATGTGTTTTCCTTACTTTTCACTTTTATCCATTTAAACAAAAATGCTCATAGGCGTCGCGTGTGTATGAAAAAGCTGCCACAGCAAAACTGGGGCCGAATTATTGCACCATTGAACGAGTGAGTGAGTACTATTTTTCTCGAAAATTCGCTCTATATTACACAACGTCAGTCGTCTTCAATTCGTTCAAATACTGATGAAAGGATGTCAAATAGTGGTACTAAAGTGCTCGATAACGCCAAAAACAGATAATTCAGTCACGTATTACTCGATCACGTTTGCGGCAATCTCACCCCTGATTGACAGATGTATCTCAAAACTTTGGGCGTTTGAAAATCGCCTTCTTAAATTGTAGGTCCTTGAAATGCGTTAGGTCAAAAGGTTCCCCGAACTTTGATCCACTTTATTTGTTTCTTTTGAAAGATAATTTTTGACCAAAATTTAAGATGGCGATACTTGTGTTTATTTTCCTAAACTCTAAACCTGAAATCAAAAGTCCAATCCGAGTGAAGTGACGCAATGGTATCTGACTGCATCTGAGAAGTTTCCCTGTGGTTTTTGATAATTTTTTTGAATTTTGTTTGTTGTTCTTGTAAGGTTAGGTTAGGTTATGTTAGATGTGGCTGTCATTATATGGAGACCGACACACTTAGACCACAGAGGGTCCATTGTGATACCACTGAGACCAGAAGGTCCTCATCCAGTGGATAAGAGAGTTGCTTCAGCCTCTAATCGAACCTGGACTAACGAGTTAATTACTATTCAGAACTTCGCATGAAAAGGGAAAGACTTTTAAGGTCTTTATTAGTTAAATCGATGGTGTCGTCGAAAATGTTTTCACCTGGGTTAGTTTTCCTTCTGTGAGCAAGCGCAGGGCATAAACAAAGAAGATGTTGGACTCTCTCCTCCTTCTCCGAATGCAGATTCTTCAATAGTGATTGGAGTTTGGAGTAGACACCAAGTCTTTTGGCGTGTAGATTCAATAAGCTCTTTGAATATTTCCAATCTACACATTTATGGCCAAATTCGTTTAGTAATAAGATACTTATTACTCTGCGCCGATCTAGTGCTCATCTTCTCAGAAGCGTCTTGCTTTAGCAATAGTTTGCATGTAGCGATAAGTATACCTATACTGTTTCTTTCAGGTCAAAGGGAGAAGTCGTTCCTTTTTTGGCGAGTTGGTCTGCACCCATGAGAGGTGAATGTTGAACGGTTCTGACATCTCCTTTAGAGAAGTGCGACAATCTTGGACCGTAATAGACTTTGAATAGACAGAGAAGATACGAATATCCGTAATAGATAAAACTTTTTCTCTGAGCCAGGACAGAACTTCTTTTATCACGAGAAATTTCGCTTGGAACACAGTGAGGCTTCTTTGTCATTGGCTGGGGCAAAACTCAGCGGACCCAAGGTTTTTCCCAAGGAAGCTCGAAGACTCGGGCTGCTTCTATCCAACTTCTAAATAACGAGGCGAGACACGGCAGATACGAATTATAATAGTTTTTAATTACTGAATAACTAATCGAGTTTAACAAATTTTTACAAAAAGTGTTCAAATATGTTGTCGGTCGGGGTACGTAATCTCCCAGCGTCTGGCACGGTCGGGGCGGTAAATGGTCTTGGTACGGCCTCTGCGTTTCCTTTGGATCGATGGAGGCTGGTTTGGAACGTCCTCGGATGTTACGGGCTTTGTTTGGTTACTGCACCCTAATACTGAATACGCTCCTGTAAAGAAATAAATTTTAATATTTAGAACGTTGCCCAGAATATGGCGCACCGCTTCTTGAAGTAACAGGGAGGCGGAGTGGCTATCGCAAAAGCCACAAATGGTGAATTGACCTAGAGGGCCCCTTAAGAGCACCACCAAGAAAATTCAAACTACTAGGGAAGGGAATCTACCGGCTGGGCCCCTTGAGAGCACCGTCCGAGTGATTCAACGAGATTTTTCTTGGGAATTTATCGCACGGACCCCTTAAGAGCACCGTTCGAGAAATTCGGCGAGGAATAGATGGGAATTTAACAACTGGGCCCCTTGAGAGCACCGTTGAAAAATTCAATAAGTCAGTTGGAAAATTTATCGGGGGGCCCCTTAAGAGCACCGTCCGAGTAATTTCGGGTTCGCAGCAGGAATGGAGAAGCAAAAGAATAATATTAAAGTGGTATTCCCACAATTAACATTGGTAATTCCTTCTCTGATTTTTGTTCACCCAAATTTCACTTCTACTTATAATGTTTTGAGCCAAGAGTAAATGTGAGGTGCACTGGACGAGTGAACTATTTCCATAACACTACTCATAACACGCTCATCTTGCGTGGCTACCTATCATATCGAAGAAATATAAATTCAGCAGTGCATGGAAACTTACCTGCCACTGCTTGGTAGAATTTATTTTTTGTATGGAGCCAAGTTCACGATGTGCACCAACCGAATAATGTATTTGCGCCTACGGTTGGTCTTTGGCGTTCGCTGTGTTGTGGTGCATGTTTTTACTTGGCTGCGTAAATATTTTCTTAGTGCCCATGTCTTTCTTATGGCAAAGCGACTATATGGTACGATTCGTAGGGTGAGATGAAGGCGGTTCGGCGGTGGCAAAGAAAAAGTGTGACGCATCGTCACAACACACTAAAATAGTCAGGTAGGCGGAAGAAAAGGCTTAAATTGAGCCCTTTCGAGAAAATTCCACTTCCTAACGAAGTGTAAGGCTTCATTATATAAAAGAGTGCAGTTCTCCCAAGCTTCTCTTGAGGGTATGGTTACTTGGAAATTGTTATCACACACCAACTTGGTGTAATCAAATCGATCCAGATCCAGATGAGTAAGTTGTTTAAAATTTTAGGAGGACCAATTTGATTATTCGTCCGCTGAGAGTTGGCTTTTAGTCGAGTAGCTGAGTTCACTGCTAACTGTTTGCCCGAAAATTTCTAGGGGTATGAGGTTTAGAAAAGTGCAACGTTTGTCTTATTTACTCTTTTAATTATCTTAATTTTCGAAGTTAGTTTTTTTGTCAAAAATTACACGTAGATATTAAGTCTGACTCACTGGGATAAAAGTTACACCTCTAATGGCAGGAGGTCTAAGATCCGGGCTTTGTATTTTCTCACGAAGATAACAAGCTCCGTTTTAAGGGGGTTGATATTCAGTCTTCGAACTTTCGGCCCAGTGACTGAGTTTATTTAGAGTTGTTTGCAGCAGCTCGGCTAGATTTCGTGGGTATTTGCCTGAGACAGCAATCGCCGCGTCATCAGCGTAGGCAATCTGCTACTTCTAGATCGTTTAGTAGTTCGTTGACGACCAAGATTCAAAAGAAGGGGAGGGGATAGTACTCCTCCTTTTAGAGAACCTCTATTGGTTATTCTGCTATTTTCGTACTCACCCATGTTCGACTTGATGATTCTGCTTCTCAGCATTGAATTAATCATGTTTTTGATGGGGTTTTCTATGTTTATAGTTTATCAAGAGGAAAGTGTACTCTTTATAGTGTAGGGAATATTCAATGGCGCATGTCAGCGAATGCAGTACTGTTTCCACTGGTTTTCCATATGTGTAAACGAGTTATTCTGTGGAGATCAGACAGGGTTTCATTTTCTGTCTTATGTAGGTTAGGTTAGGTGGAAGTGGCTGTCAGTCAATGAGTACATTGCCTGACACACTTAGGCCGCAAGGGCCCATTGTGATACCACAGAGATCAGCAAGTTAATCACCTACTGATCTCAGAAACCCGGTGTAAGATTAACGAGTTGTTCACTTATTAATCTTCCATTACGGGACTATCCGGTTAATCACCTGCTAGTCGAACCACGTGGAACTTTTAATGTATTTCGAAGTATCATCGAAGAAGAATTCACCGAGATGAGTTTTCCTCCTATGAAGTAGTGCAGGGCATGAGCAAAGAAGGTGTTGAACGGTTTCTTCCTCCTCCTCGTCCATGCAGCTTCTGCAGAAATCATTGGAAAACACACCAAGTCTTTTGGCGTGTCTCCCTATTAGACAGTGTCCCGTAAGAACACCTATGGTAGGACCTAGATACAGACGGTTCAGGGCCAACAAACTCTTCGAGCGTTTTGAGTCTACACACGGCCAAACTTTTTTGGTTGCATGGCAGTTGTTACTCTCAGTCCATCTAGTGTTTGCTATCCCTGAAGCGTCCTGTCTATGTAGGAGTTTACATGTAGCGATAGGTACACCTATGTTGTTTCATTCTGAGCGTAGGGAAGTGGTCGTGCCCTTTTTGGCTAGTTCGTCTGCCATACAGTTGCCTGGTATGTCCCTGTGCCCTGGCACCCATGAAAGGTGAATGTTGAACTGATTTGACATCTCCCTCAGAGACATCTGACAATTTTGGACCGTGATGGATTTTGTAGAGACAGAGGCAAGAGATTTAAGGGCAGCTTGGCTGTCTGAGAAAATTCGAATATCCGTGGAGGATATGACGTTTTCTTTGAGCCAAAACCTCCTTAATCGCCAGAATTTCCGCTTGGAACACACTACAATGATCGGGTAGGCGGAAGAAAAGACTGAGGTTCATTTTTTCTGAGTAGATTCCACTTCCCACACCTTCGCTGGTTTTTGAACTATCGGTGTAGAAGTGTATTGCTTCATTTTCCAAAAGAGCGCCATTTTCCCAAGCTTCTCTCGAAGGTATGGTTACTTGGAAATTATTGTCAAATACCAACTTGGGGGTGGTGTAGTCGGATCGATTCGGTAAGAATCTAAAGTTATCTAGAATGGTAGTGTGGCCGATTTGATTATTGGTCCACTGTGATGTAGCTCTGAGTCGAGTAGCTGAGCTAGCTGCGACTTGTTTCCTGAAGATATCTAGGGGTGTGAGATTTAGTAGTACATTGAGGGCGTCCGAAGGGGTTGTCCTCAGTGCGCCACTAATACACAGACTAGCCGTTCTTTGAACTTTGGCCAACTTGTTGTAGTTGATCATCTTGTCTAGTGCTGTCCACCAGACTATCACCCCGTATGTGAGTATCGGTCTATTTACCGAGCCAATGGGTGATTTGGGGGGAGAAACCCCATTTCCCGCCAATGGCTTTTTTACAAGAGAAGAGTGCCACGTTGGCTTTATTTACTCTTTCCTCAATATTGGTTTTCCAGGTCAGTTTTTTGTCAAAAATGAGACCTAGATATTTAGCCTGATTTGACAGTGTGAGAGTTACCCCTTTAATAGTTGGGGGTCTGAAGTCCGGAATTTTGTATTTCCTCGTAAAGAGAACTAATTCCGTTTTGTGTGGATTGATGTTCAGACCACACTCTGCAGCCCAATTGTTAAGCTTGTTAAGTGCTGTTTGTAGCAGCTCAGCTAGGGTTTGTGGGTGCTTGCCTGAAACGGCAATTGCTACATCATCGGCATAGGCTATTGTTTTGAAACCTTCGTCCTCTAGGTCGATTAACACTTTGTTAACGACCAGGTTCCACAGTAGGGGAGATAAAACTCCTCCCTGCGGGGTTCCTCTATTGGCCATTCTGCTTGTTTTGTAGTTCCCCATTTCGGAACTAATGATTCTGCTGCTGAGCATTGTTGTTATCATGTTTTTGATGTGTTCTTCTATGAACAGCCCATCAAGTGCATTAGTGATTGCTGTATTGTTAACATTGTTAAATGCACCCTCTATGTCTAGGAATGCGACGAGAGAGTATTCTTTGTAGTGCAGGGATTTTTCAATGGTGCAAACCAGAGAGTGGAGTGCAGTTTCCACTGATTTACCTTTTGTATAGGCATGTTGCGCCGTTGAGATCAGACTAGGTTTAATTTCTTGTCTTAAATGTATGTCAATCATTCTTTCCAGTGTTTTAAGGAGGAAGGATGATAGACTAATAGGTCTTAAATCTTTTGGATTTACATGGGAGCTTTTGCCGGCTTTAGGTATAAAGACGACCCTAGCTTCTCTCCAGGCCTTGGGAATATAGGCATAGCTGATGCATCCTTTCATGATCATCTCTAAGTTATAGATGATGATGTCTGAAACCTGCTGCAGCTCCGCAGGGATGATTCCGTCAGGCCCTGGTGATTTATAAGGGTCAAAGCTGTTTATTGCCCATAACAGTATATCTCTAGAGATAAGACCTTTTCCTGATTGGTTTGCGAGTCGGGGCAAGTGCTCCTCGTCTGTTATTGTCAACGAGCTACCAGGGAAATGAGTATCCAGTAGCAGGTTTAATGTTTCTTCATATGAGTTGGTCCAGTTGCCGTTTTCATCTTTTATAGAACTTGGCATGTTTGGACTCGTTGATAGGATTTTCCTAAGTCTAGATGCCTCTGAGGAGTCTTCAATTTTATTGCAGAATTCTCTCCAAGAGGATCTTTTGCTTATTCGTAACCTCTTTTTGTAAATCCTAAGGGATTCCTTATAGAGATCCCAGTCTATGGGATTTCTGGAAGATTTGGCTCGATTGAAAAGCTTCGCACAACTTTTCTTGAGCGGTTCTAGCTCTTTGGTCCACCAGTGTGGTTTCTTCTTCCCTCTTACTATGGTAAGAGGACAGGAGTTACACAAGGCATGGTTAAGAGCACTAGTTAGATCGTCGACTTTGCTGTCAAGATCCTTGGGGTTTGAAGGGAAGCTATTGTCATTGTAGTTGTAACAATGTTTGAAGATTTCCCTGAATTTTACCCAGTCAGTTTTCCTATAATTACGGAAGCCTATGGGTTTTGGTGTGTCATCTGTTAGACTAAATTGGATGTATCTGTGATCAGAGAAGGAGTGATCCTTAGATACAGCCCAATTTTGAATCTTGTTATAGATTGATTGAGATACAAAGGTAACATCTAAAACCTCTTGTCTGTTTTTTGTGACAAAGGTTGGATCGTTACCGATATTGCAGATAAGAAGGTTAGTACTTAGTATAAAATTAAAAAGAGACTCACCCCTTTCATTTACGTCCGTACTCCCCCATACTGCGTGATGTGCGTTGACGTCACTTTCTATTATGAGATCCGCTTTGAGCTTTGTTGCGCTTTTTATTACGCGCTCGAGCGTCTCTCCTGGTAGCGGCCCCGGTTGGTCATGGCCTAGATAGGCGGACGTGAGCCAGTAAGTCCCACTGTTGGTCTGCAGTTTTACTGTTGTGGTGTCGCAATTGCTGTAATTAGGTAGTAAAAATACGTTAAGTGTTTTCTTTGCCAGTATGCAGGATCTTGGTTCACCTTTGTCCGTCACATACAGCAGAGAATAATCTTTCGTCCTGAGTCCTTTTACCACGGATTTATTAATCCATGGTTCCTGGATCAGGACTATATCCTCGCCGGACTTGCTTAGTATATGTCTAACACTCTTTCCTGTGTTTTGAGTAGGAAAAATGTCAGACTAATAGGTCTTAAATCCTTTGATGTTACGGGGTTCGCCGGCCATTGGAATAAAGACCACCTTATCTTCTCGCCAGGCTTTAGGGATGTAAGAGAACTTGATGCAACTGTTCCAGATGACCACACAGTTCGCAGTGATCATGCCAGACACATGCTGAAGTTATGCAGGAATGATTCCATCCGGCGAAGTCGTGTCGAAATGAATTATGAATGCCAAAGATCCTTTTTAATTTCGGGATTTATTTTCTGCGTGTATTTGTATTGGGGTTTCATTATTGAATGTACGAATGGGAAATATCTCTACTGAAATTTTTTTGTCGATTAAAAAAGAAAAGATACACAATAAGCAGAAAAAAATAAAATCCACTACAATTCCCATCGCTCACAGAGCATATCCGACAAGCTTCAAGGAAGATAAAAGTTTTCGTTGCAATGGCTATGGACATGACGTTTTTCTATATGAGAAGCTAGACAGAGACACACCTGAAGGTGAAAAGTTAATAAATGAAATCGTCCCACAACGCCACTGAAGTAGGTATACAAACAGACCACAGATATCATGGACAAAGTACCGACCAGCAAACTATCCTCAACAACATTTACATTAAGATAAAAGCCATTCGAGGCGAATCCTTGTAAGTTATGGGCTGTGAACTACTACCCGGAACAATTCGTAGATGTAGGTATACGTAGAGTGAGAAGAATTGGTGTATTTTATGCTAGGTATAGTTATCTTGCACCTGGCTCCTCAACCTCATGGCCAAGTTAATGAAACTGCAAGAGGTGACTACAAAGACATGAATCTAAGTGATGTGTCGTGTGGGGTGTTCTGTTCAATTGCAAGGATAATTATTCTCTGGAGCAGGTGTACGGGTATAGGTAAAGGTAAGTGCATAACTGTGATGATTTGTTGGTGTCACAGTTGATTCTGCACTGCTATCCTTTAATCAATCAAATCCTTAACTCATTCCTGATAAATCAAATCGAGATGCCCTCGTTGTGACTTCACATGGACACAAACTAACCGGAATTTTTTTAAAAAGTCCATTTTCCTATTTCTCATAAGCCTTTTCTCACCCCTTAAAAAGAGCTCCTGGACTCAATAAGGATTTATAGAAAATATACCAACCTTTAAATTATACACCAGCCCCCAGGGATTGATGATGGGGTTTAAAAATCGATTTAACAGAACATCTCGTGCCAAATCTTCATTAAATTAAAATAACCCAAATAAAACCTGGCTTCATTCACCATAAAAATAACACCACCGTGATGGTGGTGGTAGCCCTTCCCTAGAGGAAAGTAGAAGCCACCATCCAAATACTAATTAATGTGGGCGTCATGACGATTAGTTGTTCCAGTTTTTTTGTTTTGCAAAATTTGGGTTTGCTTTTGAAAAGGTCAATAAAACGGCCCTTTCCTTTTCTTTTTGTTTTTCAAACTCATTCGGTTCCCCTCAAAACAAATTCGAATAGAAAGAAAAATAATTTAATGGCTGATTGCTTACAAGGACCTCCATAGAGCGTGCACAACACTCAGGATTCAGTTCTCAGTCCAAAGGGCACATAAGTATTAGATACACTGTCTCTCTCTCTCAAAACACCGAACCATGGAAAACCAATTCAAAATGAAATCCCCTCAAATGAAAATTGATTTAACATAAAACCGCTCTTCTATGACCTAATCCCTATCAAAATGGGATTTGCAAATGGCAACATCTAAGAGAAAAGTAAAAACACTCCACTTTACCTTTTGCAATGCTAAAAATTGTCACAGAGGAGTGTGCCAGTGTGGTATGGAAAAGTCGGGAGCAATGGCAAGTTATGTTGTAATGAAACCGAAATTACATGCCATTAGGCTCTCTGAACGAACGAAGGTTTAGACAGCACGAACAAAAAAACTAAAATCTCTTTATTCCTTTTTCCCAAAAGTTGAAAAGAAAAGAATAAAAAATCGGGACAATCTTTCCAATCACTGAGTCGAGTGAAGTTCAATAATTTTTTTTTGGAGGAAATATTTTATATTGAAATGCCTGTTAGACTGTGAATGGATTAATATTGAATGAGTGTGGTTGAATGACCAAAAATGTAATCAACATTAAGCAATATGAATTCTTTTTGACAACTCATTTGTTTGCCTCGTCAATCTTCTTGATGGCTTTGTATTTTTGCGGAAATCAAAATCCTTTTACCATTGGTTTTGTGGGCATGGAAGATCTCAAATATAGTAAAGTGTGTATCCACCTAACTCTATGTATGTGAAGTATTCCGATGTATACATGATTCAAGTAAAATGTGTAGCTAAAGCCGCAAAGTGTACGTTTTCGTAGGTCTTCTAAGTTCTTATTGTAGCCCAGTGGGTGACTCCGATGGAGATTGGAGGTTGCAAAGAGAATTTTGATGTTTTTGACTGAAATTTATTCAACGCATATTTGAACGACTACTCAACCAATCCCGCATTCGAAACTCATTATACTTCTTCTGAGCATTACAAAAACCTGTGTGCGCTTTGAAGGGGAAAGTATTAAGGATTTTTCGACAACAAACACACATTACACATAAGAAAATTCAGTTCACTCATAATAATTTTTTTTTGAATTTGTCGTCAAATATTCTAAAGGTGGTCTTGAGATCAGTACTTATTTGAGTCTTAGGCTATTTTTTCTCAGTTACCACCTGTAAAGAGTTTTGTATTTGCCAAAAACGGTTAGTGTGGTGTCTCTTCCTTTTTGGCCATTTTTCATCTGTCGAGAAGGTGGGCTTTACAATTTATAAGTCATTATGAGGTTTAAACGGATGAAACCCTTTCAGATGAATCGAACATAACATATTCACATAAATGTTATATTTTTGGAAAGAGATTGTGTAGTAGAGGTGCACAATATCATTTTTTTTTTATAATTTGCGCCCACTCAAGGGGTTGTGACTACCCTTAACATGTTAAGTAACACAGTACTAGCGATAGGAAAAAGGGAGAGAATTTGAAAGGAGAGACCGATGCACATTAGTTTTAAATTTCTGAAGATTGTAATGAGAGGGAAAAATAGAGTTGGGTAATACATTCCACATTCGCGTGGTATACGGCTGAAGAAGGAATCTCTGTATTTAACAGTACGTCCGAAATTGGACTCAAGGGTAAGCTGATGGGCATTCCTAGAAGCGCGAGTATTAAGGTTGAATTCTTTAAGGAGAGGAATGCAACTGGCAATTTTTTAAGAGCACTGTCTGTAAAAACAACGATAAAATTAGGAGAGACAAGAAACATTACCGCGATGTTCGAGTGTCGTGAAAGTTTAAATGGTGTGCGTATCTCGAATCATTTTAAAGGCTCTTCTCTGAACACTGTCCAAAAGATTGAGGTGGGTTGAAGGCGCACCTGCCCAAATATGCGAGTTATACTCTATCTTAGGGCAAATGTACGTTTTGTGGATGACTAAATAAATAAATAAATAGGGTGGCGCAACAGAGCGAGGAGCCCCTGGGCCTAGCGCATTTCTCACAACCATGCTTTGTCAGGGAATGGAGGGGACCTAGAATTTTCTGCCGGTTCGGAACGGCTAATCGAGAAAGCGCTTTTCATGGCAATGAATACTAACGGAGGACTTGCCAATTCCTCGCAAAAGGCGATACTTACTTACTTAGGTGGGCATTACAGTTCGGTGTGAACCTGGGCCTCAACTAACATCCTTCTATAACGACTTCGATTTCGGGCGAGCTCTCTCCAGTTTCGCACTCCAAGTCGGTTGAGGTTTTCATCCACTTGATTGCGCCACCTAAGACGAGGTCTTCTCCTTCCGCGATTTCCCTGCAATGTGTTTTCGAACACCCGACGAGCCGGAGCGCTTGGGTCCATGCGCTCTACATGGCCTAACCATCGTAGCCTCGCGATGCGTACTCTTCTGGCTATGCCCATGTTGCGGTACAGCTCATACAGCTCGTTGTTGTATCTTCTTCTCCACACATTGTTTTCGCATACGGAACCAAAGATCATTCGGAAAATTTTTCTTTCGAAACGACCAAGGGTTTCCTCATCCGCTTTCGATAAGGTCCATGCTTCCGCGCTGTAAAGCAGGACTGGGATAATTAAGGTCTTATACAGGGTTACCTTAGTTTTCCTGGAGGGGGTTTTGTTTCTCAATTGCCTTCGTAACCTAAAGAAGCAACGGTTGACAAGAGACATTCTCCGTTTGATCTCCGCACTGATGTTGTTGTCCGTGTCTACAGCGGATCCAAGGTAGACGAAGTCCTGTACTACCTCGAAGTTATGTCTGTCTATTGTGACGATTTGTCCAATTCGTCGATGTTATGTGTCCTTGATTGATGACAGCATATACTTCGTTTTGCCCTCATTAACCATCAAACCCATTTTTGCCGCTTCTGTTTCAATACTCGCAAAAGCACCTATGACATCACGCTTTTTTCTTCCCATTACGTCAATATCGTCTGCGTAGGCGAGTAATTGTACAGGCTTTTGAAAGATTGTTCCTCTGGTGTTGACGTTTGAGTTTCTTACAATCTGTTCAATTATAATGTTGAAGAAATCGCATGACAGTTTGTCACCTTGCCTAAAGCCTTTTTCGACATCAAAGGTCTCGGTGAGTTCTTTACCGACCTTGACGGAGCAGCGTGAATTCTCCAAAGTCATCCTGCACAGTCCTCGAGTTTTGCAGGGATGCCGAAACTAGACATGGCTCTGTACAGCTCGTCTCTGTAAACACTGTCATACGCGGCCTTGAAATCGATAAAGAGGTGGTGAATATCGATATTACGTTCTCGGGTTTTTTCCAAGATCTGCCGTAATGTGAAAATTTGGTATATTGTGGACTTCTCTGGTCTAAAACCACATTGATAAGGACCTATGAAGTTGTTGACGTGGGGTTTCAGACGTTCACATATTACAGCAGACAAGATCTTATAAGCGACGTTAAGGAGGCTTATCCCTCTGTAATTGGCGCAATTGTGAGGGTCTCCCTTCTTTAGGATCGGGCATACGATACTGAGGTTCCATTCATCGGGCATGCTTTCTTCCGACCATATCATGCAGATCAGCTGGTGCATGCTTCTTTCCAACTGGTCTCCAGCTGCCTTGAAAAGTTCGGCATCAAGGCCATCTGCACCTGCAGTCTTATTTGATTTAAGTTTGCATATGGCAAGCTTAACCTCTTCTAGGTCGGGAGGACGGCATTCTTGATCATCGTCCAAGCTGAATGGGGCAATCTGCCTGACAGCGGAATTTTTGTCCTCATCGCCGTTGAGCAGTCTGCAGAAGTGATCTTTCCAGATCCTCAGTAGCGACTGTGACTCTATAACTATGTTTCCCTGCTGGTCTTCACAGGCTTGAGTTCGGGGCTTGCCACCCTGGCAGGATCTTTTAACCTTTTGGTAAAACTTCCGAATCTCATTCCTTTCATGGCACCTCTCAATTTCCTCAAACGAGCGCTTCTCATGCTGCTTCTTTTTCTTTTTGAGAATTCGGTGTTTCTCTCTTCTTTTCTCCTTGTAAATCTCGTTATTCTGATCGTAATCTAACCTAACATAACCTAGGTATAAGTATTTTCTTCGCCTCTATCCTTTGTCAGTCGATGTAAATTTTACAGCCGTTTTTACAGCCATTGAGAACAGTTAAAAGGACAGGGTGAATGATATCCGCAGCCATTTGGAGCTCTGCTGGTATTATACCATCTTGTCCTTCGGATTTGTATTGGCCAGAGCTTTTGTTAGCTCGATGCAGTTTTTCACTTGTAATCAGACCGAGTTTGTTTGTTGTTATGCTTCTGGCTTCTGTAGAATCAGAGTTACATACGTTTTCAAAGCAGTCTGGGAAGTGAGTGTCCAGTAGCATATTGAGCGTTTCTTCGCAGGATTCGGTCCAGGAGCGGTTCGAGCTTCGAACACCAGTTTCTGCGAGTATCACCTTTCATCCGGAATTGGCGATTTCTCCGATGGAAAATTCATGCCATGAAAAAGCGCTTTCTCAATGAGCCGTTCGTAGTTGTCAAAACATTTTAGGTCCCTTCCATTCTCGCACAAGAAATGGTTGAGAGAAGTGCGTTAGGCCCCGGATCTCTCCGTTCTGTTGCACCACATTATTAATTTTTATTTTATTTTAAATCATAAGTAATGTCGACAGTTATCCGTTCTAAGGGATTTTGTTTTCGCTCTGTTTCACGGACAAAAGTCATCTTCCTTTTGTTTCATGGGGGAGAGTGATACACAAGTACCAGAGATACTAAAGGAACTTTTGAAGTACCTTCACTTATGTTCTAAAAGTTGTTAAGCTTTTGGGCAGTTCCGTATCATATCGTTTAGCTGATGCACTGTGAGCCCAAGGCAGGGACCCTTACACTAAATCTGATTGAGAGAAAAGTCTTTTGGATTGAACTAGTTGTTGGGTGGGGAAAAAGTTGTTTTCCTAATCTGTTGTTCTAGCGAATAGGTTTGAGAGCAAGGAGCTAAAAATACCTGCTTGGTTCAATTCTTGAACGAGGGGCATATTTTCTTGTTTTGGCTTCATTGACATTGTGTTTCTGCAAATCTTTCACATGACTTCAAAGAAGAGACTCAATGGACTCTGTCATAGAGTCTGTAGACAAACAAAAAAAAAAAAATTAGCTTTGCTAAAGCTTCCATAAGAACTCTCACGTGGAAATAAGGCAGTAGCTTCCTTTCGAAAATGAAATTGTAATTTTGATGCGTACTCGTATGTTTTCATCAAAATCACTATATGACCTAACCGAGACCTGAGAGATTAATTACAGCCATCCTTGACCTCGACTATACCTCTTATGAAGGTATTGCTCTCAGCCATGTCAAAATAGATGTCCGCAAAGAGACATATCCTTTACTTATATGATGGCTACTTTGAATTCGATGCACTCTCTCTACACTTTGTCGACTATTCAAATGAATAATCAAACGAATGTCGTCTCTGTCTATACGGAGGACATTTGCTTGTCATCTCCCCCAAGGCTCAAGCGATTCCAATATCGAATTTCATATGTGTGTTCAGCACATGCTTCTGTTTTTATTTGTTAGTTTTTTTTTTTCTCACTGAGCACTGAGGATATCCATCTGTAAGCTCTTCCGTTTTTAATTACAATTCCAAGGAAAACGTAAAGGCCATACTGTAGTATCACAAACAATGGTCATTTTGTTTCGTCCAAATGGTAATGGGCTTTTTATCATAACATACAGTGGGCGAAAGGATTCACAAAAGTAACAGAAAAAAAGTATTAAGAAATAAACAAAACTCATCCAATCACACTAGAACGGATTAAGGAACTGTTCGGCCGGCCTTTTTTGTGTTTATTTGTGTAATAATAACCAAAAGGTCCTGGGGCGGTGAACTGTTTTTGTTATTCTGTTCCCTCTCTCCTCCTTTTGTCCAGCGTCGTCGTTTTTGTGTTGTTGTTCCGTTTACTGCTTTTGCGGTATATGACCACTGTAGAGAGAAAAGTACACAAAAAAGTCCCTTCCTTTAACGTTTTGTAAATGTGTCCCTAGTGGCTATGGGGTGTCAGGAGCAATGTTCCTACACTTCGCCGTCATTGTTCCAGAAAAAGAAGAAAAAACAAAACAATAGCTCCCCGTTCTTCTGGTTCTTCGAATCCAATATGGCGCTAGGATGCCGATGCCTAAGCGCAAGGAGGCATCTGGAATCACTAAGAAATACCACCACGGAAATATGCACAAAGTAATCGCAATAACAATAATCATCATCTACTTTCTGCATACACAATCACAACATTCCTTTGAATACGCAAATGCTAGTCACAGCAGCAGTCGTCCTCGTTGTGTGTGTGTGTGTTAATTGTGTTATTGTGTACGTATGGAAGCAAAGAAGCAGCGAACGGGAATCTAGGTCAAAGTTATTGATATACTTTTTGGGAAAAAGAAGGCCGGAGGAGGGTTATTCACAAAGTGTGTTGTGGTTGTTATTTTCATGTTTCCTTTGAGAGAGATAGAGCAAGGATGAAGGACGGTAGATGGGTAAAGTGGGTGGTATTGGGAGTACAGTAGATACTACATATATGCGGTAAGTGGGTGTGCTGCGGTAGAGTGATTACAACTCAGCGGTGTACATCGGAGAGTGATGAGCACATGGTCTATGAGTTGAGTATAGTTTCTTGTCTTCTCCATCGGTATCGTCATCGGCATGCCATACCATGCCGGGGAGGAAGGCCAAAGGCCAAAAGGATAACCTATATCACACACACGTAATACCCCACCCTTCGCCCTCCAATGGCTGTGGCTTCCAATAGCCAAGGGTGATGGTGATTTGAATTGGTATCGAGTGCTAAAATTTATGCTTGCTCCTCGTTAGCAAATTTCGATTTTGGAATATCGATGAACAACGTGTAGGTATAGGTTGGTAGGTAGGTTTTTTGGTTTCGGTTGGCTATACACTCCTGGTTACACCACAAAGCTTTATTCCTTACACTCGTTGTATCGATTGAGCATCGCAGTCCAGGATATGTGCGTGCTGAGGCTCTATGTGTGTCTTTTGTTAGTTTATAATAGTCCCTCGGTGCGGTGCCAGGATGACACTAGAGATGGCTTTTATTTCTAGACAATGATTGACAGTGAAGTGGGATTTGAGGTGATATTGCTTTAGAGAGTCGTCCTCATATGCGATACTTATTTGGTTCGAGCACGACATGTTCAATTGTTCATGTGGCTGCTTTCACACAATGTTACCCATTCGAGTTCGGAGCTGTCAAGTGCAGGCCAAACTTGTTTATTATAATTTTTTTTCTTCTGCTCTTCAATGACTCTTGAATCTCATTCAGTTGATACTAAACATACAACATACTTCTGTGTGCCTTGGATTTGGATGTCACTTTCCAGGAGAATGATCAAGGACACCTTCTTTGATTCGAATATCGGTTACAAGGAATCAACAAGCGAGTGCTATGTAAACAAGATGACTTACATTTTCTTTCTACATCAATAAGACAGTGCTTAGCATTGAACTGTGGGAGACTGTGGTCCTCCTTGGGTCGTTTCGCATGTAGCTTTCCACTATAGCTTTTCAGAGTACTTCAGTGGAGTTATAGGATTCAAATTTGGCTTTCAAATTCAATAGGGCCCGTTATAGCTTTGTGATTAAGAAAAAAACAATAAATAGGGTGGCACAACAGACCGAGGAGCCTTTGGGCCTAGCACATTTATCACAACCATGCCTTGTGATGGAATGGAGGGGACCAACAATTCTAATTGAGAAAGCATTTACTAACGGAGGATTTGCCAGTTCCTCGCGAAATTTTAATTTTTTTTTTAATTTTGGTGGGGGCAAAACCCACCCACAGGCTTAATACAAGCTATTAACTTACAAACTTAAAAACTTAATAACTAAGACTTACTAACTAGTTGGAGGGCTTAGGACACGAAGTTTTAGGCAGGGAATACTCATATTGAAGTCAAAACAAGAGGAGTGGGAGTTGACATTCCTCAGCATTCGGGAGATGGGTTCATTGGAGTCGTAAGAGGTTCGATGGGTAGGAAGATAGAAGAGACGGGGATTCCGGGTGTTACGAGGGTTAGTATTTAGAAAAATGGATTGGTTAAGGGCTGGACAGGCAATGGTACCTGTGAAGATTCGGTGAATGAAGAGAACGTCAAATATTTCTCTTCGATCTTTCAGCGTATTGAGGTTGAGGAGTCTTATTCGTCCTTGATAAGGAGGTAATATAAGGGGATTACTCCAATTAAGACCTCGAAGAGCAAATCGGAGGAAACGGCGTTGTATGCTCTCAATTCTGGCAATGTGCACTTGTTGGAAAGGCGACCAGGCTTGACAAGCGTATTCAAGAAGCGGACGGACAAACGAAATGTAAAGGGATCGGGTTACGTAGGGGTCTGCAAATTCTTTGGACCATCGTTTTACGAAGCCAAGTGCTGAATTTGCCTTAAGGATTATATCGTCGATATGCTTGAAGAAATTCAGCTCACGATCGCAAATAATCCCAAGGTCCCGGATCACCTCAACGTTGGAAATGATTTGACCGTTTAGAAGATAGAGACGGGGAGGAGATTTGATGCGTTTACGTGAGAAGGTTATTTTGACTGACACTTGGAAACATTTAGCTCCAGGCAGTTTTTGGAGCACCATATTGAAAAACTGTCGAGATCCTGTTGGAGGTGGGAAGAGTCTTCAGAAGAAGAAAAGACCCGGTAAAACTTAGTATCGTCCGCATATAGAGAGATAGAGGAGTGTTTGATGATCATTTCAATGTCGTTAATACTGAGAATGAAGAGGAGAGGGCCTAAATGGCTGCCTTGAGGAACCCCGGATGTAGCTAATAAGCGGCTGGATAAGGCGGATCTGAACCGAACGCTGTAAAAACGGTTTTCTAAATAAGAAGAAATCCATCTTAACAGAAAGTGTTCAAAGCCGAGGGTGGAAAGTTTAAAAAGAATAAGTTTGTGAGAGATTTTATCGAAAGCTTTACTAAAGTCATTTGAAATTACATCGACCTCCTTTCCATTCTCCAAGGCTGAGAGGGAAAATGAGACAAAGTCAACGAGGTTTGTTGTTGTTGACCTGCCTTTGAGAAACCCGTGTTGTCTAGGGGAAATGAGAGATTTGCAACGAAAACTTAAGTTTTCATACAATATGCTTTCGAAAATTTTGGATATATGCGATAGTTTAACGATGGGGCGATAATTTTTCACGTTGCACTTAGGAACTTTTTTGTGTATAGGGGTTATAAACGCCGTTTTCCAAGCTTGGGGGAAAACTCCAAAGGATATGGACAAGTTAAAGATTTTTGAGAGGGGAAGGGAAAGATTTGAGGAGCACTTCTTAAGAAATATGGCAGGTATACCAGGAATATACTCATCATTTAGATGATTTAACTTTTCTTCAATGAGGTCGGAGTCAAAGAAACGTTGAAGGAATGGATCAAAAGAAAAATTCGGTAAAAACGAGAAATAAGCCAGGAACAAAAGAATCACCCGTGAAAGACTGTTTGAAGTAACTTGCGAAATAGTTTGCTACGGCGAGTGCATCGGATGAGGTTTCGTTATTGAAGGAGAGGGAGGAAGGGTACCCGTCATATTTTCTCTTGTGGTTGACAAATTTATAAAAAGACTTAGGATCATTAATAAATGTTTGATTTCATTTCGATTAAATAGCGTTGGTAAAGGGTGTTGAAAAGCTCACCGAAGTGTAGATAACAACCAAGGTAAGCTAAGGAGATCGAGTACGAAGGAAGATTGTCCACAATTTGTTCCTTTTGTTCCTTAGAGTACGGAGCCTATGGTTATACCAAGGTGGGGAAGTAGAAGAAGTCTTAAGTCTGGAAAGGGGATCGAAGAGGGATATATCATTAATAATGATATATCTATATAGGGGTACGTAAATTTCGCAAATAAAAAATCGTGATTTCGCATTTAGAAAAACCCAAAATAGAAAATATCGCATTTATTTCGCAAAAAAAAAATACAGTGTTAAAAACTCAATCAAATGCTAGCATTGTTGCATTTTTGCGGACACTAAAGTACCTCTCGGCATCAACACTATTGGCAGGGCAATTGAGACATTGAATAGCTGCTTTTGCAAATCAAGGATAGCAAGATTTTGATGCCACTAAAACTAGCATTACATCGACAGGAGCTTCTTGGCCGACCAATCGAAGTAATTGTCTGTGAAAATGAAAATATCCGTCAATTAGTTCTTCTTGTGGTACACTTTTGAAAAACGGAATTTTTGCGAAGCTTTCCACTACAGAATTTGAATTGACAGAAGAGGAGGGCATATTTGTTGCTTTCGATGGACAAAATAATCTACCAATGTGCTTGTAGCACTCATTTGTTGGATTTGCCCCCATGTGTATCGTATCAACAATTTATCCAAGCTCTTTTGAGCTGCTGTCTTCAACATCATGCTTTGATCGATAGAGCTTTCGGGTGATAAAATATTCATTGTTTTTCGCCAAAAGAGCCGTAATAAACACAGTTGTAATAAAATAAAAACTGTTAGCGCGCCTGATCAACATTTGAAAGCGGGTAACGTAACAAGTGCAAAAGTATTTAATTTTCAAATTTCGCTTTTATCGCAAATAAAATGAAGATTTCGCTTTTATCGCATCTATTTCGTAAAAACGAAATTTACGTACCCCTATACATTATGTATTTCTCTGTAGAACGCGGATGTGGCATCTTCTACAGTTAAATTATCAAAATTAAAGTGAGTTCTATTGAGATAATCATTAATTTTCCGAAAGGCGATACCAGTGAAAAACATTTTTGCCTCTGCTGGGATTCGAACCTCGAACCTTTGGGCAGGTGGACATGCTAACCATCACACCACGGGTACCCGCTTTGTGATTTGTTTTTCTTATTTTTTATTTGCAAACAGATGGATGCAACAAGCTCGGGGTGAGCTAAGACTTTTCTCTCAACCACAACTCAAAGAGGTCTACAGTTTTTTGCTGACTCTGAACGACAGCACAAAGTTTGTGTCCCTGATGCAACCTTACCATAGTTTCTTCTTAAAAAATATCCCCCTTTGTTGAAACCCGTCCAAACACAACCGCAGGGGAAATGAAGGCTTTTTTGTTCAAGCAGGTGCTGGCGATCTTCTGCTTGAAATATCTTTTACCTTCACCAGGAAAATCTTTCTAGTCTCAAACGCTTACAAATGAAGGAGTTGACACGTAGTAAAATGTTTTTTTGAGTGATTCGAGAAATCGAATATTTTTTTCACTGGTTTTTGGGAACCTAAGGAAGTTCTCAAAAAATTTGAGCTTATAATAGCTCCAAACAGAGGCAAAAATGTTTTTCCACGGGTATCTTCCTCAATTCCCCTCAATTCCCTTACAAGGCAAGGTTGGGAGAAATGCGCTAGGCCATGGGGATCCTCGCTCTGTTGCGCCAATTTTTTATAGCTCAACAATGCAATTTACCGCTGAACATAAAAACTTATCGTGTTTTTTTCTTTGTCATTGAAATGAGGAGGCTTATGTTAATCTGGAGCATGCAGATCATTGAACTGAACCAGGGTAGCAGCCTTCAGTTTTTTTTTGTGGTAAATAAAGGTGATTTCAATATCAAATAATACCTGAAGATCGGTTTCCAGATGAAATTTAGAGGCTGGAAGAAAAGTAGAGCACTCATAGCTCAGTAGTTATTTACTTTTATGTTCAATGCAAAAGCTTTGCTGAGCTGATTAAAGAATTACTGAGTTTCAAAAAAAGACATCAAGTATTGCTAACCTCATCGCGATTTTCCATTTTGTCTCACTTACTTGGGTGGGTATTACAGTTCGGGGTGTATCTGGGCCTCAGCCGACGTCTTTTGCCAACAAATCCAATTTTCGTTGAGCAATTTCAGTTTTGTATTCTAAGTTGGTTTAGGTCTTCTGGCTGGTCTTTCCAGGTTTGAGTTCAGGCTTTGCCATCCTCGCAAGATCTTTTTATACCTTTTGATAAAACCTTAGAACTTCAATCCTGTCATGGCATCTCTCGATTTCCTCAATCGGTGTTTTTTCCTTCGTTTCTCCTTGTGAATCTTCTTGTACTGGTTGAAAGCAGCCCTTGTTCTCTTCTGTATCAACATTTGTCGTGTTTTTTGTATTGGATGCATTTTGTTTGCCTGCATTCTTCATCGAACCATTGCATTGGTTTCGTTTTATAGGCGAAGTGAAACCAGGAAAGTCAATGGCTTGTTGGAATTGCTGCCACTGGTTTTCAATGATTAAATCTGGTGGCATAAGATCCGAGGGTATTTGGAGGGGCACACAATTGGAGAAGGCTTAAGCAATCGCTTGCGATTGTAGCTTTCCGACGTCATATATCTTCACAGCGTTGATTCCCGCGAGTCGTGAACAGGATGTCCTCATTATTATTACAACAAGATAGTGGTCCGAGTCAAAGTTGGCCCCTCGGAATGTTCGGACAGATTTTTATTTCCAAAGATGTCCTCCTTCCACAGTTTTGCGTTTAATTCGCCAAGAACGATTTTCATGTTATGTCTAGGGCACTGCTCATATGTTTTTTCGAAGCTCGTAGAAACAATCTTTGGAGTTCTCGTCTTTCTCTTCTGTAGCGGTGGGCGTGGGCGCATATTAGGTTAATATTGGCGAACTAAGCCCTGATGCGGATGGTCAATATACGCTCATTAACTGGATTTTGGCTAATAACTTTATCCCTTAGTCTTTTTCTAATAAGCGTTGTTTCTGTTGTCTGTAAGAAGTCGCAATTGTTAATGTCGCAGTTTTTCATCTTCTTTATGCCCGGTCTGTTCCATCGCACTTCTTGGATGGCGGTTTTGTCTACATTG
The DNA here is from genome assembly GCA_949752695.1 of Melanostoma scalare. Taxonomy (NCBI): domain Eukaryota; kingdom Metazoa; phylum Arthropoda; class Insecta; order Diptera; family Syrphidae; genus Melanostoma; species Melanostoma scalare. The sequence continues at coordinate 57,244,545 of OX456985.1, forward strand.
TAGTAGTATTGGGTGTCTGCCAATTCTCGGGCTGCACGTGATCTGTTTAGGGATCTTACGTTCCACGTGCAGATCCGGAAGTCTTTGTCCTTTTTTCGTTAGCTTGAATCGTCAACGTTGGAATCTTAATTGCTATCAGAGGTTATTGGTTATTTCGGAACCATGTAGTTTTTACGTGGTTGAGTAGCTAACCCCACGCACGTCCCCCAACCTGGAAAGCCAGCTACTTTTGGTATCCCCTTAAACATTAAGGGCCGGAAAGTTCGGATGCAGTACCCTGCTGCAGGTGCAAGAGAGCTGCCGTTGGCTCGCCTGGAGCTCATCCGCCACCATCTTTACTTCAACACTCTATCCTGGTATTGAAAAACCATGAAAGGCCCTTAAATTAAATATGTCGGAGTAGCTCGTTCAAGAATTTCTGCTTTTTGACTGCTGAAGTCCACCGCTGATTTTGTCAAATCAAGTGGTAGGCCACTGGAATTCGACTTATTACTGGCAGAACATTATAGTGTTGATCTCTTTCTTCTTCGGCTCTTTGTTAACACTCGCACTTACTAGCTTAGCAGGTCATCTCCGGGTGGAGTATCCCACTTCCCAGTAGTAACCCCGTGGAGGTGAAGTAAGCACAATTGTCTACGGATAATGAAGCACTCTCACGGTGAATTCTCGAAATTGATTAAATATTTTTATTTACAAATTGCGCATGAAAATACAAACTTTGTCAGGATTCCCTCTCCACATCTCCCAATCCTCGTCCTGGGCTGACTGAACGCTTAACAATGAAGAGAACATTTAAATTCAGGAATGCATTCGATGGTCAGTGAAACACAAAACAAATACTATCTCAAAAGTGGAATTTCATATGAATTTAAATGCAAAATCCTTTCGAAACTTCTTCCTGAAGGCACGCGTTGAACTAAATCTCCTCTTGCATAACACTGAAGACATTTCCGAGAAATCAAAAAGAGGGAAATGAATGCTTTTCGTATTTGGATATGTCTTTCAAAATTCACATCAATTCACTATCATCCCATTAGAGTTACATGATTGAGCACAAGTCCATCTGGGGGCAACCTGTTCAAACTAAATACGAACAACATTCTTGTTTCATCAATGACTCCCAAGAATTTAATATCCGAATACAAAATAAACACAAAAGCAGGATTAATTTCAATCTCACAATTGACCTTGATCCATGTGGTCCCGTTCCATAACAAAACAATAACCCCCCAACATCCTCCAGCCCTCTTCCTCGACTGCCATGTTCTCTGATTTCTGCCGAATTATTCAACTTTAAATGGAAATAATTCAAAGCAAACAACATTTCTTGAGATGGAGGTAGGAACGAGTACCTACTAGAACAATTCATAGTTTAACAATTGAAAGCCACAAATCCGCACAATTCATGGTACAGTCGTACTGGCAGCATTATTCTTGAGCGAAATGTTTTCACCAGTCAGTTCATATACAGATGTGCCTGTCGTTGTGTGTGTGTGTGCTTAGATAGTTTTGCCAAGGAATGTCAATAAAGCAACTGAATTTCAAAACAACCTCCACTGCGATGTTTTATGAGAATTTGCCGGAAAATTTACATGAATACCGCCGTCGCCGAAGTCCTCATCGTCCTTCCTCCGCCCGATACAACCGCCCACTTGTACTTCTTATTGTGTTATCTGTAAATTCAATTACATTTTATGGTAGTCCTTGTTGTGAAATTTGTTACGTGCATGAACGCCAATGCCAGACCCATCCCGATCCTGATGATGATGACTCGACTTCGACTGTCGACTTGGTGCGGCGGCGAAGGGCGAAGGTTTCTGATGCTAAGAGCTACACAAGCCTGGCGGCAACCCCCTTCAATTTAGAGAATAACAACAGACTATCAGTGAGTTAGCGCTCTCAAAATTATTTAAACATGATAACCGTTGAGATGAAGAATGTGTCATATTGTGTGTATCACACACACACACTCGTATAGGTTCCTTGTTCGCAGGATCAGGAATAAACAAAAGCCACTAACTGCGTGTGTTATGCACTTCATTTCCATGAAATTTCAGTGTGTGTTGGCATTAAGGAAATATTCATTCGCTTTACACGCTGAAGAAAATACGGCCCTAATGAAAAATTAACGAATTTGCAGAAATATTAAGCGCCCCTCTCCCACACACACACTCCGCTCTCAAGTTCACATTTTGCCTGCAGAAATACGAAAATTTATTTATTGTTATTAGAAGTTGGCATGCGAAAGTGCTGCTACGTTATACAAAGCCCAGGCACAATAACTTTTCAAACGCGGAGTGCGGGTGGCGCGGCGGATAAAAATACAAACTCGTACAACAGGCCGTGATATTAAGTAAACAAAATGAACACCAAAACTGCCTAATAAAGCAGTCTATTACTCGCTTCAGACTTGAAAGTGCTTTGAAATTTGAGTGCTGCAGGAGACGACTGATGCGACGCGACGCACGGCGTACAAGACTCAGAGAGTGTTTCGGTGAAATTTTGCGCATTACCGATACCGAATCGGTGATGGGAGTTTCTGGGTGTGACTTGGGACAAAGTTTTGAGATGACAGCTTGTAAAAGGGAGGTGTTGTTAGAGAATAATTTGAAATTAAATCTTGTCAAAGTTTTCCTTTGTTGACTAATTTAGATACACGTTTCGAGATGAAAGAGGAATTATCTACAAACTGGTTCAGGGCTTCCGCATTGATGATTCTTTTTGGATAATTTTTGAAAAACTTTTGATCTGAATTATTGAGTTGTGATTTCTTATAAAAATGTGGGCAGAAGCATGAAGGGTTTTGGTTTTTCTTTGGTACAACCTGGTAAATGGTTTTGTTTATCTTTACATAAAAAGAATGTAGCTTTGGCTGTCTGTCTGCTACGCACTTCATGCAGAAACAAATGAAAGGATTTTATTTCTTAAATTGAAGCTTGCAGAAGACTCAGAGCAACAACTTGAAAGTAGCTTTAAGTTGCTATGTCAAATTCAATTGATGAATTTATTTGAATTGAAAACTCGTTTTACAGTGAAATCAACACAAGTTTTTTTCCAATAAGTAATTTCGAGTTCGGATATTCTTGCTTTGTTCGTTTTTTTTCGAATTAAACTGCTACTGCTACTCAAAAATAGATGTCGCAAGTTTTGCTACATTGAATATCGTTTGCGGTTTTTTTTTAAAGTCGATCCATGATCACTTTTTCCACATAACTATACTAAGATATTTTTAGCAATGCTAATAGACTTTTTCTCCTTCTTTTCAGGTAAGCCAACAACTAAAATATACAAATAGTATATTCGAAACATTGTATGAAGGAAACAAAGTAAGCAGTAAGTAAAATGATGATTGTATTTTAGTTTTAATTAAAACAGTGTTTCAATGAAATATGTGGTACCCGTGGCGTTATGATTAGCAGAGGTTCGTGGGTCGAATCCCAACAGAGGCAAAAATGTTTTTCCACGGGTATCGCCTTTCGTGAGGAATTGGCAAGTCCTCCGTTAGAAAATTCATTGCCATGAAAAGCGCTTTCTCGATTAGCCGTTCGGAACCGGCAGAAAATTGTAGGTCCCCTCCATTCCATCACAAGGCATGGTTGTGAGAAATGCGCTAGGCCCTGGGGCTCCTTCCTCTGTTGTGCCACCCTATGTATTTATTTTTTATCAATGAAGTATAGAGCTTCTCCGACTTACCAACCACCTTTTCATATTCCAGGTTTGTTCATTAAGACCCTGGTTTTTCTAAGCTGTCGTCACTATATTTTTTTTTAAATGGCTCAACTCGCCCTGAATATCAAACTGCTTTCTTTGAACCCTGAATTCGCCTTCATCTCGTCCTATAGGAGCACTAAAGGTTTTTGCTGGGGCGAGTTCAGGTAGCGAGCAGGGTTGTCAGATGGCAGGTATTTTTCTTCAAATGATTGAGATGTTTGATGCTTATTTCGTAGTTTTGCGTTTTTTAAGAAAGGAAAATCCAGATTTTTTTGGCCACTCACAGGTTCTCACATTTTACCTTTCGGATTTTACAAAAAATTGAAGGTCTTTCAAGGGACAAGGAAGTGTGTGTAAGCTCTGTGTAGATCGTGTTGGGTTGCTGAAACCCGCTTCAATCGGGTAATTTGTGTGACTTGTGTTTCTTTTTCTGATGAAATATCTCGTGTTCGTGCTCGATGTTTCCTATTGTTCAATTTTACAATTGCTTATAGCACTCAATTGAGTTGAAAACCATATGGTGTAGCTCGTAGGTAGTACTTTTCTGTGCTATTTTGAACAAAATCGATCGTTAATAGTTGAATTTCTAGAATTTAATTTTTACAGAATTTTAAGCTTTAAACAAATTATACTCGTGAAGCTACAGTCAAAGTATTTGGATCTGTGAAATGTTTTGAGAGATTTTTTTTTTTTAGAACAACCAGCACAAGTCTCACGACCTTTTTTCTCCCCTTTTTTTCGTGTTAAACGAATTAGCACGATCCCAGGGTTGTCAGCTCTGTGTAAAGTTTAACCAACGAGTCTTGTAAGTAGGAGGTTAACTTTCTCAAACTGTTAGTTCCTTAAAATCTCACTATTTCCAATTTCTGATCTATAAACCCACTACCAGCTAAAATTGACTGCAGTAAATTTTATTTTCTTATGAAAAAGTAGATTTTGGTCTTGATATTTTACTTATTTGAAAGCAATAGCTTATATATATTTTGTCTTTCGAAGTTTTTTGGCAAGCTTTTATTGCATTTGTTTTGTGCATGAAGCATTTTGTGCCTTTTAGAAGTAAAAAGGTGGCTCAATATGTAATCTTTTAAAAACTGGCTGGTATTGAAAAGTAATTGTTGGATTACTTATCCAGATAAAAGAGTAAAAAAATTTTTTATACAGGGTGCGACACCAAGTGATTTCTTTCCCTCCATTGCATGTATGGACTCTATCACCTATAAGCTTGCAGATGAGAATCGTGAGCCATCTAATCTCGATATCACCCATCTTTTTCAAAAAATCATTTGGTATCTCGTCTGTCCCAACACCTTTGCCTTTTTTGGAGTTCTCACTAACTTTCCGGCTGTGACGTTGCGTCGGATATTTTCAAGATAGGTTCACCTACTGGAAAGTGCTCACGCAAAAAATAAATTACCATCACAATCTTACTGTCACCACTAGTACTTGCTTTCGTCGTCACCCACAGCAAACTGTTCTTGATTATCGTTAGTTAACTTTACCCAAAAATTTCGTGAGCATTCTTTTTCTTTGACCTGCTATTTTGACGATGGTTATCCGCACAAAAGTTATATTGTCGCATTTCTTGAAAAGTTTGATTTGCAGTGGCATTCTGTTTGACAGTAGAATTAGTGTCTTCATCGGCGTGAAGCAGTATCAAGAAGTGGTCTTTCTAGACCCTCAGTTACGGTTGAGATTCTATCACTGTGCTTCCCTGCTGGCATGATCTTTTTACTCTTTTGTATATAACTTCTCAATCTCCTTCCTGTCATGGCATATCTCAATTTCCTCAAACGAACGCTTCTCATACTGCTTCTTTTTTCTTGTAAATCTAGCTATACTGGTCGAAATCAGACATCGACTAGTTCCAACTCGTGACTCTTAAACCTCGCCAAATCCATCACATTGTTTTATTAGTCTCCGTAATCCGTGAAGCTCTGTGAGTTCGGGATCAGTACCACTGGTAACGTTGGTAGTGCCTTGCGAATAGCAAGTATTTGCGCGAAATGTATTTTCATATTTGGACATGTGCAAGATGGTGCTCCGTTTTTTCAGTTTGATCTCTTTCAACATCAACCGTGGGTTGTTAACCGTGGAGTGCCTCAGGGGTCAGAACTAGGACCACTTCTTTTTTTTCACTTTTTTTAAATGATCTTCCAGATATTGTGCTTCATCTACATGTATGCAGATGATATGTTGCTTTATATTTTTAGAGAATTAGGCTCAATGGATGATTGCATTGTCCGGGTTAACGAAGATCTTACGAATATTCAAAATTGGGTGCTTGAAAATAAACTACAGCTAAACCCTTCGAAAACCCTTAGTAGGATTTGCTCGAGAAGTGAAGTTAATCTTGATGACTTTCCCAAAATCATATTAAACCACGAGTACCAATTGTGGTACCCGTGGTGTGATGGTTAGCATGTCCACCTGTTAACCCAGAGGTTCGAGGTTCGAATCCCAGCAGAGACAAAAATGTTTTTCCACGGGTATCGCCTTTGGCGAGGAATTGGCAAGTCCTCCGTTAGTAAATTCATTGCCATGAGAAGCGCTTTCTCAATTAGCCGTTCGGAACCGGCAGAAAATTGTAGGTCCCTTCCATTCCCTCACAAGGCATGGTTGTGAGAAATGCGCTAGGCCCAGGGGCTCCTCGCTCTGTTGCGCCACCCTATTTATTTATTTTATATTAAACTTTCAAGTTTTTGAATATGTCTCAAAAGTAAAATACTTGGCCTTCCAAATTAATAACAAACTTACTTGTTGTGACGCTATCTCTGAGTCCATGAGACGCGTTTATAGTAGTTTAAGTTCTCTTAGGTCTTCTTCAAACATCTTGGATCCTGCTTTGAGAAAACATCTTGTGAAGATTCTGAAGCATGCCAAGGTAGATTAAGCATCATTTTCGGAACTTTGTTCTGTGATACTTGCAGGCTTTTTTATATGAAACAAAGCTGCTTCGCCCCATTTGGGCAGCCATATAACAATATTGATATTGAAAAATAACTTTATGAATAATTATCTTATTTTCATTTGTGAGTGAAAATTTGCGGTTGAGGAAGGGGTAAAGCATTTTAATAGCAATACTCATTTTCTTTAATGTGTTTTGAGTATGGTGATTAAACGTTAGTTTTGTGTCGAGTTGGACTCCGAGATACTCTGCAGATTGCATCCACTCTAATACTTACTTACTTACTTAGGTGGGCATCACAGTTCGGGGTGAACCTGGGCCTCAACCAACATCCTTCTATAACGAGTTCGATTTCGGGCGAGCTCTCTCCAGTTTTGCACTCTAAGTCGGTTGAGGTCTTCATCCACTTGATTGCGCCACCTGAGGCGAGGTCTTCCCCTTTCGCGATTTCCCTGTAATGTGCTTTCGAAAACCCGTCGAGCCGGAGCGTTTGGGTCCAACCGCTCTACATGGCCCAACCATCGTAGCCTCGCGATGCGTACTTTTCTGGCTATGCCTATGTCGCGGTACAGCTCATACAGCTCGTTGTTGTATCTTCTTCTCCACACATTGTCTTCGCATACGGGACCAAAGGTTATTCGGAGAATTTTTCTTTCGAAACGACCAAGGGTTTCCTCATCCGCTTTCGCTAAGGTCCATGCTTCCGCGCCGTAAACACTCTATTGCGATTCCAACTAAGTGTTGGGAAGAAAACAAGCTCTTCTTTTTCTTGTAAAAAAGATGGCTTGCATTTTTCCAGCGTTCAGCTTAATTCTCCACAGTATAATATTTTTCCAGTATCTTAATCGCATATTTTAGATTCGTCTCAATATTTCAATATTCAGAGCGAATTCATGAGACGTATACACTGCTGTGTCATCAGCAAAAATTTGCTTTGCAAAAAAAAGTGTTGACTCAGATGCTTGAAAAGTCACACCCTTAAAAAAATTGATAACATCTTATTCGCTCACTAGAAAGATATACTGGCTGTTGTCACCGATGCAACAAACAATGACAACCTACTACTACGTGGAAATGGCAAATGGTGTTCAGCAATACAGAAAATGAAGAAGTTGTAAGTCCTCAGCCGAAGCCATTAATTGTATCGAACAAAATTCATGGGTGAGGTCAAACTTCATGACCAATTTGTAAACAGCTACCGAATCAATATAAAAGTCGTTCATCACATTGGCTATTCCCATGTCTCCCTATTTCTTATTCAGAACTTCAACAGGTGACCCTTAGTATTAAGTCCAGCTGAATCATAAGCCTAAACGATTCTATGGAAAATGAATTTTTTTCCCCGAAGTTCGAACACTTTGTCCCACCACTACTGGTACCATTCAACAGTAGAATGTTCCACTTAAGTTTCATTCACTGCTTATGTTCATATTTACCATCCAAACAAAAGACTTATTTGCAAACACATAATTTCCCTCGAGTCAAAGAACAAATCAACCGAACCACGAATATACTATCAATCGAATCAATCTCAGGTTTATTCGAGAAGGGGGAGCGAAAGTGGCAACTTTATAAAACATGAAGGGAGATTAGATGAAACCCAAGAGATTCCAACCGATGTATGTGAACATGCTCGTATACTCGTATTATTTGTAGTCTCTGCTAAACAAAACTCTGCGAGCTGAAAGCAATTCAAGGAGATGTGCTTGAGTGTGCTTAAGGACATTTCTATATTCGCACTGAGAGTGTTGTTTTGTTTAATTCAGTTTTGCTTTCTATTTTTTATTTATTTTTAAAGTTAAGTGCTTAACATTTTGTGTGATGTGAAAAGCATTTTCTCAAAAACAAAATTGACTTCTGATTCTGCAAAACCACTTACTTCTATTGTTTACAAAGAAGAAGTCATTTTGCTATGTAATCCTTTTCCATGAACCTTGACCAAACATTCAACAGAGGAAAAGGAAACCTCTCTTCATTCGACTCAACACCGTGACTCTATACTTCCTTCATTTAAGCTTTTGTTTACGCTGGCATCCTTCCGTTCCTGCACTACACCCCCTTGGACAAACACAATTTTTCACTTAATGGAACACACTTTAAGCGAATAAAAACGATACACACAATAACAACAAAAACTAAAGTAATTGATTTCTGGATCATTAAAGCCGTCATTGAAGAAGAAATCCTCAGCCTAGACTTGTGTGCAAACAAAACTACCCTCCTTATTGTAATGATGACGAACGAGACGAGGGTGGGTGGGTAGGTAGGAGGGTTTTAGAAATATTCGGAGCTGGAGTGCTATAGCTAAAGTACATGCACAAACATTAGAAACAGCAAGTTAAAGGAGTTGGCAGGCAAAATTGACACCTTTTTGTGCAAACAACGAAAAGAAACCTTGCCGTGTCGTTGACGTCGTCGTCAGGAGCAATTAATGACATTTTCCAATTTGTTATTCGATATTCGTGCCAAAAAGCATTGAATCAAACACTCACTCCTCCTCAAAAATGTAGCACCAATTGTGTGCTTCATTTTGTCCTTTTCATTCCGCAAACCATTCACATCATTCCCAGGTTCCATCAGGTCGCAGCAAGCAGCCCCTTCAACAATCACTTAGCATTGGAAAAGCGTTCTAATGAGGCGTACAGCAGAATCGCAAAAATCAATGCGTTTTGGATACATCGTTAGGACAAAGTAACTTAGTGTTGGGCCGCAATTGATACCCAGGCTACTATTTTTGCCAACCACATACATTTACTCGTACCACACCACCTCTATGGGATGAGTATCAACAACCGCAAGAATACAAGCAAACAAGTTGCCTCTACTAACCGAGTACTGTGCAGGAGCGCACTATGTGGAAAGTGGAGCCTTGTTGGCTGGGTGGTGTTTTTTCTACTTCCCTTTTCTTATTTTGGATGAGTACCGAAAGAAAGTCCTCAGTAGACATTCGATAGTTTGTTTGAAAGAAAGACTTTTTCCAGAATAATTGACTCGTTTCCTTTTGCCCCAGTTGTGCCAACGTAAATTTGGTTGCTTGTGTTGCCATGGACGAAGTTCATATTGGTCGATTTGTTGAAACTTTGTGCGAATAAAGCGACTGTTTTCTTGTTCTTCTCCTCTGTTACATCAATTTTTCGGTATTGACTAAGTCAAATGGGGTAACAGAGAAAAAAAACAAGTCGCTTTATTTGCACGAAGTTTCAAGAAAACGGCCAAAGTGGACTTCGTCATGGTCGCAGTTGATTAAAGTCGTTTTTGAGCCATCAGTATACGAAATACATTGACAGTTGTTGTCAACGAAAGGGCTATTTAATTTTGATGAAAGATTAGATGAAGGGCATTGTTTACATGATGCGACATGGTACTGGGAATGTGAGTTTGAACAGTGAGCTTCAGATTCAGTCCATTGCATTACTGAGAGCGTATACTTCTTCCCATCACGTCATTATCGTCTGCGTAAGCGAGTTAGTGTACCGACTTTTGAAATGTTGTGCCTCTGGTGTTGACGTTTTAGTTTTACACAAACATTTCAAATTTGATGCTAAGGAAATCGTATAACAGTTGTCGCTTTGTCGATAGCCTTTTTCGACATCAAAGATCTTGGTGAGTTCTTTACCGACCTTGACGGAGCAGCGTGAATTATACAAAGTCATTCTGCATAGTCGTATACGAGTTTTGAAAGGTTGCCAAAACTAGTCATGGCTCTGTACAGATCTTCAAATAATAAGTACAAAATTGTAACCCTCAACTAGTCTGCAAAAGTAGGCTTTCCAGATCTTCAGTAGCAACTGCGATTCTATCACGATGTTTTCCTGCTGGTCTTTCCAGGCTTTAATTCGAGGTTTGCCACCCGGACATGATATTTGCACCTTTTGCTAAAACACCATCTCTATTCCGATATCCTGTCCTAACTTGAAAGACCCTAGAAGGACCTTTAAACCAAATCATGAAAAAGAATAGCTAGTTCAAGGGATTCCCAACAGAAGCAAAAATGTTTTTCCACTGGTATCGCCTTTCGAGACGAATTGGCAAATATTCCAAGAGTAAATCCATTGTCATGAATAGCGCTTTCTTGATTAGCGCTAGGCCCCGGGGCTCCTCACTCTACTGCGCCACCCTATTTATTTATTTATTCAATTTATTTAGTTCAAGAGGGTTCTGCTAGTGAATGCTGAATACCTGCATTCTTCCTCAAAATCGAACCTTGAGCTCTATTTGGAGGCTGAATGAACCCAGAATATCAAAGCCTGCGGTTCTAATGACTTGTTGGTACAACTGCCACAGATTTTCAACACCTAATGCTGGCGGCATTTGATTCCAGGATAGTTGGAGGGAAATTTGATAGGAAAAGACATTGGCAATCTCTTGGCTTTGTAGCTTTCTGCAGTCAAATCGTTTCACAGCGCGAGTTATGAAGAGGATATTCTCATTCGTACCTGGGCTACAGCAAGGTAGTGGTCTGAATCAAAGTTGGTCTATCGTAAAGTTGGGAAAGTTCTTCGAGGAACTCGTAGAAAAAAATTTTGGAATTCTTGTCTTCCTCTTCTGTGGATACGATGGCGGATTTAACTGTCATCAACCGGATTTTTGCTTATAACCCTATCATGCGTCTGACCTAACGAGGAATCTGCAACCACATGTCGCAGTTTTCATCTTTTTTTATACCCAGTGAACTTCTTGGATGACAATGACCAATTTTTTTTGCAGTAATTTAAGGCTTCTGATTTTTTCAGGTGCCCGTAGTCTGTTTGTCTAGGACATCAACGTTGAAACCATTATTTTCATGCTAGCCCAAATTCAACTCTCAACCATGTCATTTCGGAATCTCCTCAGACATAAAGGGCCGTCAGTGTCAGTAAACTTTTGAAGGTGCTTGAGAGTTGCCGTTAGCTCGCCAGGAGCTCATCTGACACAATCTCCATTTCAATACCCTGTAATAGTATTGAAAAACCATGGAAGACCTTAGACCAAAATATGTCGGAGTATTGACGTGTAAGTTGCAACATCTGGCCGCGCGACACTAATTCGACATTAATCAGAGCCTTTTGGAATAGAAAACACTTACCCGGAGTCAAGTATAATTGGTGGGTTATTTTGATCACCGTAGATAACAAGACCACTTGCTGGTGTAGTTTTTAAACGTTCCATTGCCGTTTTTCAGAACTTCCAAAGACGAGTGAGTAAAGTACGCGATATTGCTCCTTGCTATTGACTTTTACAGGCTAATTCTCTTATTTCGTTTTTACGGACTGTGCTTGAATGTTGTTATTTCAATCGAGCAACCTTAAATACCGAATCCACCGAGGTAGGAAGTTAGGTTGAATGGGGGGTGCAGCCACAAGTGATAGCACCTCACTCGGATCTCAGGGATCCATTGTGCTCCCCAGGAAAATCAGAGGATGAGAAGATGGGAGGATAGGAGAGGTAGATGTTTATTGGGATAGGGAACTCCCACTGAACCATTTGGAGCCCTGAGTAAATTTCAGGACGTTGCTCAATGGGAGATTAGAGATTTCGCCCAGTTCGTCGAAAAAGTATTCTCTGAGGGTTATTTTCCGAGTGTGGGCCAAGCTAGGACACTCACAGAGGAAGTGGAATGATCCTTCCTCCTGCCTCCTCATCTTGGCATCCTCTATATAAGTTGGATGTGCTAATGCCCATTCTCATCATGTGGGTACCCAACGAGTTGTGGCCCGTGAGAATGCCAATCAACAGAGAGAGCCGAGGTCTGCTTAGCTGGACTACCGAGGTAAGGGAGTTATCAACTGGAAGGTTGCGCAGTATTGAAATTTGATGTCATCAACGAAATCACATTTAATCCAAGGCAAAGCTCTGAACTTTGGTCACAATTTCCATTGTGGATTGAAAATGTGAATGGATAACCCTTTGAGCTTTCATTCAGTTTGACATATAGCTTTCTTGGCATGTGTTGACAAATTTTAGTGCGCCCGCCGAACTTTTTGAACAGCTAATCGTTCGGCAAATTTTTAGAAGGAATGTAGTTTGCTAGTTTCACTTCATTGGACTGGCGTGGCGGTGGGAACTAGTTTCGATTTGATGAAATTTTTCCGCGGCACCACCAGCCCACTGAATCGACCAACCTAAGAAAGACAGTAATGATTTCAAAGCCAACTGACACACTTAGACCAATATTTACCCCATTGGGTCCATTGTGATACCACATTGACCTTATTGTAATCAAGAACAGGATAAACAAAATTCCCTGAGGCAGTTTTTATTGATTATAAAGCTGAAAAGTTTTCTTAATGCGGGCCATAGGAAACTTTGTGGGGTCCAAATTGCCCCAGGTACGTTTGCAGCGACTTTTGCCGAACCCTAAAAGATGGATAGTAAATTTTCTGTTTAAATTTCAATATCGCTGCATTAAAAAACATTAGCAATGAATTCATACAACAAAAATAAAAAAAACCGCATGGGAAACTTTGTGGGGTCCAAATTACCCCAGGTACGTTTGCAGCGACTTTTGCCGAGTCGTAAGAGATGGAGGGGCTAATAATTTTGTTACTAACAATTTTATTTGATTTCTTAACAATTTTAGAAATTCTAAAGGTTCCTTCGTTCAGACCAATGATGAATCTGAACAGATTCTTTTTATGATAAAAAACGAAACCGTTTTCAAAAAATTTGAACAGATTCTTCTTGTGGTGCTCACTATTGACTTAAAACGAAACACTGTTTCTCTTATGATGGATGGTACAGCGTCTTAATGACGTCGCGCCCTGGGGGCCTCCACATGCATTATAAACAGATTCGCCTCTGACGCTATGTGAACACTCAATGGGCCGGCAGCAAAATCAAAAGTATTCCCTCTGCCTGCCTGCTGTGGCTTAGCTGAGCTGCAGAAGGCGACAACATTGTTTCGACGTAGAATGCTTTAATTAACCTTGGTCTTCTTAAATTGAATTAAAACGTTTTTCTTTACCCGCCACGTTTGTGTGTTGTTCCTTCATTTTGTTTCATTTCTTTTTTTAATTTCCCAAATGAGGAATAGTGCTGCAGTTGTGTCAGCGTCAGTGAGCGGCGCGGCGTGATAGGGCGATAGTGACGTAATACCATTCAACGGTCACCTGCAAAATAAGCACACAAGATATATCTGCAGCCTTAACTGTACCCTATTCACTGTTTATAAATTTAGATACACGCTGCCCTAGATCATAATGACATTGTGTAGTTGCATTAATTGATTTTTATTCAATCACAGCGATACACTGTGTATAGAGGGAGCGTGTGGATGTGCTTTTTTGGGAGGGGTGGTGTATGGTGCTTGCAAATTGATTAAGGGCTGAGAAAATGAGGATTGGGGTTGCAGTTGGTATTGGTGTTGGGCATGATTGTTCTGTGAGAAGAAACCAACTCTATAACACACAACCAAAACGAGTCACCTTGAAATGGCACTTCGAAATGAAATGATTTGATCCCCCACACTCATGTAGTTAAGAGTGTCATCATTGTGGCGTCGTCATCGTGTCGTCGTGTCCTCGTTGGTGTCTGTGTCTGAATGACATTTCCCCAAAATGACAGCCATGCCGATTGTAGGTACAAGGAGGCGTATCTCATGTGAAGAACGACTATCCATGCCTGCGAGAGTAGTTGACATCCTTTGTTGCTTGGGTATAATTTACGCATTCAGAGTTTAAATTTTTGCTCATTTCCCGGACAGAAATGGCACACTCACACGCACATGCACACACTTGACTGACGACGATAGCCCCCCAAAGGGTTGAATTTCCGGTGGCAAAATGCGAGAGATATGTCAACGAGTTGGCTTAACACCATGGTCGCTTTGTGACATTAGAAAATCGATGTGACGAAACCGTGTGTGTGTGTCTTTGATGTTAGATATGAGTAGATTTTCTTGGTTGGGTATTTGCAGTCTTCAACTGTCTTGAGCAGCTCGGAAGTATCTCCTTGTCGCCGGAGTGTGTTTCTTATGCAAAATGATGGAATTTTATTCACCACAGGGCTTTGCATGAACCGCACACGTTTGCTAATAGAAACAAGGGATAGATGCCCCTGTTTATTTTTATTTTTATTTTTTTGTTTTAGTTTTGAAAAGAAATCCAACAGCAGGATATTCATTCGTATACAAAGGTATGAGAGTAGCTAGTTTGTAATTCAATTGGTTGAAAGCAGTTGCGGATCATGAAAGTAAATTGAAGACTGAGAAGAGTTTATTTTTATGAAGCTATGGCAATTGGAGAGTGGTATTCGTTCCACGTAATGTGTATTCCATTTTGCTTTCCAAAGCAAATCCAATTTCAATTTGTTTTTTTTTGTTTTGTCTTCCTCCATTTAAATTGTGGCTAGGGAATGCTGTCGCTGCACAAACAATGTTTGTGTCATTTTTGGGGGCGAAACTGAAGGTGTACCTGCATCAACTGAGATCATTAGAGGATGAGTTTAGAAGATCAATCAAATTTGCATACAAATTGGCTTTAATTTACACGGCTAATGACAGCTACAGGAAGTCGGGGGCCAGTTGTGTGCGTGGGTTTAATTAGTCGTGAGTTTGGACTTGTAAGTCAAGTTGATTGATGAGGAACTTAAATATGGAATTCGGTGTTTTCGTTATCTGAGCGTAAGGTAATTATGTATTAGCCGTATCTTGTAACTGAACCAAAGCAATTCAAAGAACAAAAACATTGACATCTTCATGGGCAGCCAAGTGGTCATCAGACATAAAACAGCTATCTCATCAAAAAGTCCAAATTATTAGAAAACTGTTGGAAAAGTCTAAGAATGAATGCTCAGCGCAATGAACACCGTGAACACATATGTCGGGTTTTTCAATTAGAGCGCTACAAAAGTTTTTTTTAAATAAAAATATTCTTGTGAAAGTACGTTTAATGCCATTTTGTAAGGAATTCGATTTCTTTTGTATGGCCATCACGGCCCGCTTGTAGAAGTTCAGATGCTGAACCCAATTTTCAACGGGTTTCAAGCATAAATCGGCCGATACTATGCTACAATTTCACGTTCGATATTCGTACGAAGTTCATCAATCGTCGCGGGCTTGTTGGAATAGACCATAGACTTGACGTAGCTCCACAAGAAATAGTCTAACGGCATCAAATCGCACGACTAGGCGGACAGGACCATTTCGTGAGACAACACGTTTTCCAAACTTGGTTTCCAATAAATTGATTGTGACATTCGCTGTGTGGCTTATGGCGCCGTCAGGTTGTCCTCCAAGGCCATATCATCCAATTTTTGCCAAAAATATCCGGTTATCATTGAACGGTAGGAATCCCCATTCACAGTAACGTACCGGTCTTGATCATCACGGAAGAAGTACGAAATGTCGCCAATGACGCCGCCAGCCGGCGCCGCGCCGGCCGGCCCATAAACCACACCAAACCGTAATTTTTTCGGGATGCAATGATGACTCATGGAGTATTCGTGTGGATTGCTGCCTGACCAATACCGCATATTTTGTTTATTTACAAAGCCATTCAGCCAGAAATGAGTCTCATCGCTATAGATGATTTTTCGATGAAAATCCGAATCATTTTCAAGTTGTTGCTCAGCCCAATTCACGAACATTCGACGCTTATGGTGGTCAAGCGGCTTCAGTTATTGTGTCAATTTAATCTTGTAAGGATGTAGGCCAAGATCTTTTCGCAAAATTCGCCACAATGACGTCACAGAGATGCCCAATGCTTGAGAACGACGTGTGAGAGACACATTTGGTCTTTCTGGAACTTTTCTTTCTTTCTCGACACTACGGGCACTTCTTTGTCTCACTGGCACGAGAACATTTTGTACTGTGCCTGTGGATTCAAATTTTTTCACTAGACGCTCAATTGTTGATCTATACTAGGACGATTATGACGACCATAAATTGGACGTAGCGCTCTTAACGTTGAGGCCACTGACTCCGGATTTCGGTAGTAAATTTTATTAGTTTCGACTCGTTGTTGGCTCGTATAATTTTGGTGGGAAAAAAACAAAAAAGAAAAAGCGAAACCCTCATTTATTAAGCTTAATACAAGCTATTAACTTACAAACTAAGAAACTTAATAGCTAAGACTTACTAACTAGTTGGACGGCTTAGGAGACGAAGTTTTAGGCAGGGAGCACTCATATTGAAGTCAAAACAAGAGGAGTGGGAGTTGACATTCCTCAGCATTAGGGAGATGGGTTCATTGGAGTCGTAAGAGGTTCGATGGGTAGGAAGATAGAAGAGACGGGGATTCCGGGTGTTAAGAGGGTTAGTATTTAGAAAAATGGATTGGTTAATGGCTGGACAGTCAATGGTACCTGTGAAGATTCGGTGAATGAAGAGAACGTCAAATATTTCTCTTCGATCTTTCAGCGTATTGAGGTTGAGGAGTTTGATTCGGTCTCGATAAGGAGGTAATATCAGGGGATTACTCAAATTAAGACCTCGAAGAGCAAATTGGAGGAAACGGCGTTGAATGCTCTCAATTCTGGCAATGTGCACTTGTTGGAAAGGCGACCAGACTTGACAAGCGTATTCAAGAAGCGGACGGACAAATGAAATGTAAAGGGATCGGGTTACGTAGGGGTCAGCAAATTCTTTGGACCATCGTTTCACAAAGCCAAGTGCTGAATTTGCTTTATGGATTATATCGTCGATATGCTTGAGGAAATTCAGCTCACGGTCGCAAATAATCCCAAGGTCCCGGATCACCTCAACGGTGGAAATGATTTGACCGTTTAGAAGATAGAGACGGGGAGGAGATTTGATGCGTTTAAGTGAGAAGGTTATTGATTGGCACTTGGAAACATTTAGCTCCAGGCAGTTTTTGGAGCACCATATTGAAAAATTGTCGAGATCATGTTGGAAGTGGGAAGAGTCTTCAGAAGAAGAAAAGACCCGGTAAAACTTAGTATCGTCCGCATATATTGAGATAGAGGAGTGTTTGATGATCATTTCAATGTCATTAATACTGAAAATGAAGAGAAGAGGGCCTAAATGGCTGCCTTGGGGAACACCGGATGTAGCTAGAAAGCGGCTGGATAAGGCGGATCTGAACCGAACGCTGTAAAAACGGTTTTCTAAATAAGAAGAAATCCATCTCAACAGGATGGGTTCAAAGCCGAGGGTGTAAAGTTTAAAAAGAATAAGTTTGTGAGAGATTTTATCGAAAGCTTTACTAAAGTCATTTGAAATTACTTCGACCTCCTTTCCATTCTCTAAGGCTGAGAGGGAAAATGAGACAAAGTCAACAAGGTTTGTTGTTGTTGACCTGCCTTTGAGGAACCCGTGTTGTCTAGGGGAAATGAGAGATTTGCAACGAAAACCTAAGTTTTCATAAATATGCCTTCGAAAATTTTGGGTATATGCGATAGTTTAGCGATGGGACGATAATTTTTCACGTCGCACTTAGGACCTTTTTTGTGTATAGGGGTTATAAACGCCGTTTTCCAAGCTTGGGGGAAAACTCCTAGGGATATGGACAAGTTAAAGATTTTTGAGAGGGGAAGGGAAAGAGTGGCGGAGCATTTCTTAAGAAATTTCCATCATAAAATGGCAAACCTAACTGAAGAGAAATGTCAAAAGGGCAAGAAATATGGCGTCGGTTGCTGTCCCTATCGCTCTCCTTTTGTAGCGTCCTTGTTGAAAAACCTTCACATTGGTTGGCGCAACAGGGTGGGAAGCTCCGTGCCTAGCGCATTTCTCACAACCATGATTTGTAAAGGAATAAATGGGACCTACAATTTTTTTTTCGATTCTCAAAGGCTAATCGAGAAAGTATACTTTTCATGGCATTACTATCGGGGGACTTGTCAATTCGTCGCTCATCTGAAAACAGTTTTTTGTTTTCTGTTGGGATTCGAACGACGAACTTTCAGCGTAACAGGCAGATATGCTAACCCTTGCGTTTTGCCAAGAACGGTTGTCAAGTTTTGCCTGGGGCATTGCTCATTTTTGTTTCTTCTTCTTCGAGTAGTTCGTAGAAACAGTTTTTGGGATAATCCTCTTTGTCTTTTGTATGTCGTGGGCGCATATTAGGCTTATGTTGGCGAATTAAGCCTTGACACGGATGGCCTTTAACTGGATTTGGCTGATAAATCTTATCCCTGAGTCTACCTTTAACGGCAAACCCGCACCTACCTGCACTCTGGTATTTTTTTCTGAATTCATACCATTTCAATGCATTGCTCAAGTGTTATTCGTTCCAATTCTATAAACTGGGTACTTTTTTTTGTAGCTTAGTAAATTTTTACTTTGATTGTCATCTTTCAAGCAGGGACAGTTTGACTCATGACTGAAGTGAAAAAAAGCGAGCTTTTCTAAATGAAACCCTTTTTTGAAAAACCCTTTATCTAACCTCTGTCCAGCAGTTGAAAAAGGATCAGCATTTTTTTCATCGATTTGTGTTTTTTGCCGAGCGGTTAAAACAAACGTTCCCATTTCCTAGCCTAATAACATGAATAACGTTACGATGAAACAAAATCCTGTCAAATACCCGAGACCCGACCCATCTCCAATACCATTTTTGCCATTTCAATTTTCTCCAAAGACAATTCCATGCCAATAAATACATCTCTCTTCGATAGAATAAATCCCCTCACTCAATAAATACCCTTTCATGTGTCTACAAATATGTAAAAACCAACATTTTGGTTTACCAAATCACAGGGATTTCCTGTGATTTCAGTTCATTCCTCAAAACAAGCATAATTTTCCAGCCCATCGGCTGCAACCTTTACAACTGAAAAACTCCTGATTGACACAAAATAACATTTACCTGGTCACATTTCCGTCTCCTTGTCGTCATCATCCATCCATTTAAATCTCCTCAAAACGAAAAAAAGGCAATGTTGTACCCTCTAAATCTAAACCTGTCAACACATCATGCGCTTCTGATTTGCTGTTCAATAATTCACGTGTTTTGCCATTTTTTTTTCTGCCTCTGCCTTATTTCACCTTTATGGCTCACCCAGGCTTATGTATTTCAGGCCGCACTTCGCCGAAACTCAGCTTATTTTGCCTTTTGCAAAATATAAGAGGTATTTCATATCGATATTGGTATTGTGGAGGATATGCTATGCTTACATTGATTCAATTTAATATGTTATCTTCCCAAGGATTACGATTCGATTCGTTTTTCCTGAGAACATCGTTTCACTATACTCACAGCACCACGACACACACATACACACACGGCCGACATAGGCTCCCCAACCCACTGCTCATACATATTAATGCACATTAATGGAAACTAATGCTTCTGTGATTTCGTTATTCTAGTGATGGTAACTTTCACATTATGCCGGAGGTCTTCTTGGTTATTTTTCTTTTTTTCGTTCTTTGGGAGCCAAGTTAAGTCGCAAGATTAAATTTTTGGCTATTATTGGGATCCACGTATAGAAAGAGAAAAAAACCGCCAATAGAGGGTTGAAAAAAAGGATACAAAAAAAAAAAAAATATGGTATAAAAGGGTGGAAAGTCGATAACCGGGAAAAGTATCGCTTCAACTTTCCAATACAAAGCAAACATGGCCGTTTTCCTTTTTATTTTTTAGTGCCTTCGGGGCATGTATCTCTTTTCATGGGTGTGAGTGCAGCGATTTTAGTCAAACTTCTACCTCAATGGTCGTGACCTACTTTCGAAGCTGGATTTCGATTTTGTGAAAATGTAGATTTTCAATGCTATGACGACGCAACTCTCTACATCGACAGTAGCTACCATGGAGATTCTTCAGTAACATAACACCTAATAACTGAATGCAAAGCAGGATTTGTCGACTACTTTTCGGCACATCAGGCTTACACATTTTTGCCAGTATACAAAAATGTGTGTTTAAGTTTTGTAAAATTGAATGTTAAATTCGAACACGTGTACGATTGAGTCGAGTGTAGCTAACAAATGTATAGACTTGGGAGTGCCTTGGGTGGCTGTATACTTACAGTGTAGGTATTGAAAAGCAGAAGATGAAGTCTTTTTGGAACAAAGCCAAAGTTCTTTTTTTCTCTTTTTGGATAAACTGTGAATTGCAGAGAGGAATTGATACGGAAAAGAAATTAAAGTTTTTACAGTGAGAAAATTCGGTTTAATGGAAGCTGGTCCCAAACTGAGTTGGTAACAATCGACATTTTACAAACTATTGCTGGAATTCGTGTTGCAAATGGAAGGTTTTAAGGGTTCGATAAAGTTCATGGAAGCAAAGGCCTAGAGTGGTTTTATTAATCATTTGAGTAAAATTATAGCCAGTTGACTCTATCATGAAACTCTTTCTCACTCACCCGTTGGCAATCGACAGAGCATTGTTGCTCCTTGAAATGCCTTAGGTCTTGAGGTTTCTAAGCTTTATTTTTAGTTATATTTCTTATTCTTTTTAAACATGAAAAGCTTAAATTTTCATAGTTTGTCATCGCTAGAATGCAGTCATGAGATTCAATAACGAATCAATATTATAAGCTGCATCACTGGTTACAAAGACCGTTGGCTGATACACCCACAGGAGACACAACAGAACGATTTAAAAATGACAACAGCACGATGTTGTGCGTTCAGACGGTGATCCATCTAAGCACAAACAGCGCTCAACTCGAATCACGTCAATATTGGTTGATTTTCAGATGTTATTTATATCAAATTTAGTGACTGCTTCTTCTGGTGTTCCTCAAGGTAGCCTCATCGACCCGATTATGTTTGTCTTAGCCACGACATGCGTCGACCACATCATTTCGGATTCCTTCTTCATCTTCTTCCTCCTTGACGTTACGAGCATCGTAATTTCGAAGGGATCACGGCTCTCCCACTTCTAACTAGCTCGAAGTAGCTCGGTGGGGCTTACTTCAGAATGCGTTGAAAAACCTTGTTTAGTTTCATATTTTTCCATGTCTGAGGCCATCCAAATGCTGATTTCGTTGCATTTCTCTTTACCTCAAGTGTTTTGGTTTGTATTCCTTCTTTTTAGCTTCGCACGATAGTGTGCGTGAATGTTCTATGATAAAGACTGGGTTTTCTGGAGCTCTTCTTTGAGAACATGATGGTCGTGCCATTTTTCCAAGGATGGCATGTTTAATATGAAAGCTTACACGAATCTTAGTACTTCTAATATGATCAAGTATCGTTACTCCTACTGTCATACAAAGCATCTTCACACCTCAGCGGCTGTCAACATACTCTCATACTTTTTTGTATATTGTCCAACATTGTGAACCGTTTGTGAGTGCTGGACGCAAAACCGTAGTGTAGAATCCTTCTTTCAGCTAAGCGGGCATTTTCTATCACAGATAATGGTGGAGTTTTCTCCCCACTTCCTCACAAGTTGCTTCACATTTAGTAATTGATGCCAGCTATTCGAACTTTTCACACTTGGGAAGCACATTTATCTTAAGTAAATGTCTGTAAAACTCATGTCCGGATCAAAAAATGGACAAGACAAATACTCAGTCTCTTTTGGACTTATACTGTGTCCATTACCTTCTAAAACATTTAACCTGACTTAGTGCTTCTTGCAGTGACTATTAGTCTTCACTTAGGATGGCTACATAGGCAGCAAGGAATAGTGAAATTTGTAGTTCTGCACTTTATGTTCCAGCTGGTATAGTATATAGGACTGTAGTAAAAAGCACAGGACGCATCCTTGGTGTACACCTACTGTGACTTGGAAGGCTTCGGTGATTCGAGCTGGAAATCTTTCCTTCGTCACTGCTTCTTTACGCATGTCCTTGATCATCCGCGCATGGGCCTCTGCAACTATACTTATCGTCTGAAGTACACCCATTTTAGATCTCATGATGGACTTCCATCAGGATCCTTGTATTGTGGATTGCACCACTTGTCTACTTCGATGATTGTTGCTTCCTTGTTCAAGCTTTTTTGTTGTATTTTTTGAATTGGTCAGTTTGCATTAGCAGCCAGGTCAGAAACCTTTTACAGCAATCGGTACAGGATCTCCGTGCTCTTTGCTTGTAGCTGGGTGGACTTTCTCTTCACTTTTTTTCTCTTGCAGCCTTTGTATTACTCTTCAAAGTGAGCCTTTTTTTAACCATATTTTGAAAGTCGTTTTTGGCTTTTTTTGAGCGGGTTTTTTGCAGGCAATCTTTGTGCTCTTCTCTCTGCATTTTGGTGTTGGTGGTGTAACACGGATGTATGCAGTTTCAAGTTTCCTCCAAGGCAGTTCCTTCAATCCACGTTTGTCTTCCCAATATGTTCAAATATCTTTCAACAAACAAAAAAACTCCACTTTTGAGATATTATTAAGTAGATTGTGAAAATCGAGCCGAAAGGGACCTTTTACCGCCTGCCGACAACCGAAGAGCATATGCACTGACAATATTCCACACTTTTCCTTGAATCACTAGTTCAGAAGACATCAAACGGTATCTAGACTTAGAAAAGTAGTTCCAAGTAGAAGTTCCCAAGTAGTTCTTTCGCAAGGATAATACCTGTTTCGTTTTTACCTTGATCAGCCCTATAGCAAAGCATCTTGTCGGCTTTTGTCATTCCTAGGCGCGGATCCAGGATTTTGATAAGGGGCGGGGGGGGGGGGGGGGGGGAGTTTTCCTTCCATTTCAATGATTTGATGTTATTAAATATAAATTCAATCAAATATAAGAATAGATTTTTTATTTAAGAGAATTAGAAAAATTGTTTAAACAAAAATAAGTTAAATTAGTTTAAAACAGTTAATTAAATGCTAAAATCTAGCTTTTGTTGAAGCCGGTTCTTGAAAACCTTGTTATTACTTTTTCAACGTCGATCGGGACTTGTCTGTGGATGTGCATAAGTGCCAGACCGCAAAGGCGATTTTCAAGAAAAAGACCGCTCTGCCGAAGAATTTGAAACCGGAAGCGTTGCAAGGATTAAAAGAAAACTGTGTATAATGCCAAACACATCCTTATTGCATTTATCCATCAACTCAAGAGCAGTAACGGGAAGATGGTTGTTCTGCTTCTTTTCCTTTAACCATTTTTCCCGCCACAACACCAGCTCATCTTTGAGCAAAAAACAGGCTGTGTCTGTATTTAAATCTAAGAGTTGACCAAAGCTATTTATTAGCGACTTAACGGTGGTATCCAACTCATCAGTATTATATCGAATTGTATTTTCCGGAAAAATAATTGTAAGTTTAAATACATCTAAGGTTTCCGGTCGAAATTTTTCATGCAAATCGGTCAATACAAAGTCAAGTAGAGGTGCATATAACGAATTAGCTGAATTAGTGTCAAAATTAGCTCGGTGAACTTGGCGTCCACCATGACGTGGAATACGAGGAATTCCCAACTCAACATTCAACTCATCACATAAATTCTTTGCATACTGCCAGATGTTGTGGAAACTGGTTTCTATGTTCTCCCGGCGACCTTGAAGAACGGGAATCGTGTTCTTCACCAGCATTGCGCTGCTATTCAGGCCAAGAGATTTAGATTGTAGTAACTTGCTCAAGGACTGTGTTAAAGACAACACATCACTCAAACACAAAATTGATACAATAAACTGTGAATCGCATAAAGATGTTATAAGTAAGGAAGCCTTGCCAGCCGTGGGGCTTGGGTCACGCTACTGCGATATCGTTTCCAACGCTTCCAAAATTTTGATGAGGTCCAAAGAAAATTGAAGTACACCTTCGTGTCGTTCTACCCACATTGTGATATGAGGGCACACCCCAAGGTGTTCATGAGACCAGTTTTTCGTTTCGGATGCGATTTGAAGAAGAAGATTACCTCTTTCATTATTGCAACAGCGTCTCGAATGGCAGGTACTTTTGAACTTTGAGAAATGGAGTTATTTAGCTTATGACTGTAGCATGGAGTCCTAACAGCATTTTTCGCTTCTCTCTGAGTTTCCATGACAGTACCTCGAACTTCTGAAAGCATAACAGCACATCCGTCTGTCCCTATTCCCACATAGCATTCAAGAGGAAGTTTGAGCTTTTTTTTTCAGTTGCAACAATACAATTTGGCCGATGGCTTTGCCAGTTAGAGATAACTCCTTAGATTTAGAATTTCCATCCAATTTCTCTCGGCAGCTAGTTTTTTTCTAGTTTCCCTCCAGCTTTCCTCATCAGATTCGTATTCTTCATCAGTTCTGGAATAAGCTAGTTCCTCAAATGCATCCACGAAAGAGACAAAATCCTCACAAATGCAACCATTGTGAACGTAGCGTAATATAATACTCAGTTGGGAGAGGTGAGATGCATCAGTTGTTTCATCAAAAAGTATTGAATAATTTGTGAATCCCGAACGAATGACATTGACTTTTTTATGCCTTCTGTCTGAGTTTTGCTTTTTCTTGGTATTGAATGAATTATTATTTAAAGCAATTTAGGGACCAGCCGAATTTTTGTTGCGAATACGTACAGTTTGCTAAGGACTTAACATTTTTATTGACAGAGAGGGGATCCGCGCCTGGTCGTTACATCCATTTGTTTTCAGTATTCTGAATTCCACCATTTTCTTTCTTTGAACAAAAGATAACTTCTCGCCTCCTTCTTCTACTTCGACATTCTTTCAAAGTTCCAAACCACCACTCTTAAGCTTCTTTCAATCTTTCGCATTATTTTTGATAGCCTCCATAATCCGCGTAGCATTTCTGCCTGGTGGGCTTTAGCCATTCATTTTTGTAAGTACTTCCGTAATGGTCGAAATGTACGAAGTTTCGCTAAACAATTCATTTTTTCGACTCCAGTGCGCATCCATTTGATTTCAAGTCTTGTTAGCCTTAAAATCTGCATGCACATTTTTAGGAATGTTTCAAGATGTTAAGATTCGTTTGATGTTAGTTTTCTTAAGGAAATATGTAACTCGTTTTCTTGCCTCATGCTTCAAGCACGTCTTCAAGAACGTCTTTATGACACTTTCCTTATAATGCAACTGTTATATTCGTTCCCATTTCGAAAATACTTCTCTGGTGTGAAAACCACGAAATTCATAAATCTTGAATCGGAGCAGTACAACACAGATTCGTTTTACTCTTAGAAGGCGTCTTTACATCGATCGGGACACAAATTCATTTTTTGTTTAATAATTTAGACAAAAAAATCTAATTTAAATTGGAATGGTCTAAAGGAACTTAAAAGCGCAATCGAAGATGGGGCCAAATTACTGCAAACGTGATCGAATAATACGTTACTAACTAATGTGAGTTTATTAATTCCCACAATTCCCACGTTATCGAGCACTAATATCACAATTTGAGACTCGCTCGTCAGAACTTGGACGAATTGATTTCGATAGTTGAACAGCAGACTGAAGTTGTGTAATGCGGAGCAATTTTTGAAAGAAAAATGGTACTCACTTACTCGATCACCGATGCGGTAATTGGGCCTCTATTTTTTCCATCTCTAAAGCTAAATCTCCCATTAAGGGTTTCTGCTTAAAAGATGGTTGAAGCTTACAAATACAAAAAACAACTCAATTAACAATGGACAATGCAAGCCTCAGGCCCCTTTCCGAAACTCTTATGAAAATACTCAAAATATCTTCCAAATCGCCCCAAAGACCCTTAATCTAATTGAACACATTAACTAAACGTCACTCCAAATATCCAAAAAACATGTGACAGCTGCCGAAAGCACTCCTTTCATTAGATTGAAATTGATTTGGGAAATTCCAACACAATGTCCACATAAAACCATTTGGCATTTTAACTTCGCCTGAAACTGGATAATTTGTTCAACAAATGTACGAGTACGACAAGAGGATCAAGGGAGCTTAAGCCTTCCATCTATCGCCCATCTGAACTATAATGGCCATTTTAATATTTTGCATGGTCTGGTCGTACGAGCGAGTATACGAGTATGTGGTCCTGCAAACGATGCGATGGCCAATTAGCCATTAAAGCCGCAAAGCCAATTCTAATGACACTCTAACGATGCCCGCACACAAAATGCTCCATTCATTCAAAACCAAACTAAATATATTCCGGAGTCCTTAATTAAGACATAACATTAAACGGAACTCTTGTATTGATATTCCAGAACATCCATCCAACCATATACAAAAGCCATCAAAAGAATATCAAATTAGCTGGCATTTAGAATGCCAGTCGATTAGAAAACCGAAATCATATCTAACCTTTTATGGGTGGCTCTACGCAAACACGTATATACATAAGCACCCACACGATTATCGTTTGAATGGCTTTGCTCAAAGGAAATACAGACACGCAAGACGCAACGCACAAACTTGTCATTTTATCTTCACAGC
This sequence comes from Melanostoma scalare, assembly GCA_949752695.1. NCBI lineage: Eukaryota > Metazoa > Arthropoda > Insecta > Diptera > Syrphidae > Melanostoma > Melanostoma scalare. The sequence goes on from OX456985.1 coordinate 57,271,315, forward strand.
ACATTCGAAGTGAATTTTCTTTTAGCTCAGCTCAGCTCGGCTTAGCTCACTTTTGTCTAACCTTTCTGTGATTTATACTTAATTTCATTTATTTGTATAAAATGTATTGAGGCAGACAACCAACCAACCAACCAGCAACAACAATAGAGAAAAACGAACGTTAAAAAGAGAAAAAAAGAGGGAAGAAGAACCCAAACACGAATAATTTATGCTTGTCACGAGCCTCTAAGATTCAATTAAATCCGCCTTAGGCGTAAGCATAACGTTCGCTTCCCATCAAATGTCCCCATCAGCATTTACAGCCTTGAAACTGTGAATCCATGCAAAATGGTAACAGGTCGTTCGATTTCAGTCCAGATGCGATGGTTTGAGGGAGGAGGTGAATGAAATTGATCAACTCCCACCTATACCTACCTAACTTTCTTTTATACCTCCGCCACGCCGATATATACCATCAGATACGAGAGCCTGCCTGCTAAGGTATATAAATTTGCCAAGAGCCCACAAGTCAAACACGTGGCTGATTTGTTTTTCTTTTCAATATTCAAAGGATATACTGGTGGCATCGTAAGCCCTCCCCAAGGCATTTGCTACTGTGCGGTGCAGGTGAGTTTGTCTTGGGTAACGTTTGATAGTTAGATATTTACATCAGAAAGTACATTGATAGCAGGTGTAAATTTGTCAGGTAAGCACAATCCTGTGGAAAAGGACTTACATAAGTACGGCAAGGGCGGAAAGGGAACGCCCATCCCTAAGGCAAACACGGTATATATATTATGTACGTATATTTGACATCTTGATGCAATTGATTTATGCAAAAGGCTATATTACGTATGGTGGGGGGACGAGGGGGTGTTATTGTGTACTGATGTCGATGTGGTGTGGATTCTGGGAGCAATCAGGGTCGTATTTTATTTTCGCAGGCCTCTGGTGCCATGTGTAATTAGGATTGGTTTTGGAAAGCTGATAACAAGTCGGTTGGTTATGTCCTGAATCATGAAGTTCTTGACAGGTTATTTGCATAGGGAGATAATAAAATTTGCCATCGCACACATCAAACTAATCCTATTCATAAGCCCAGAATGGCGATACAAGACACTTGTGAGGGAGGAATATGTAACCAAAAAAAATTATGGGTGGATCGATGGAGTTTTCAACTCATTATAAGAACAGTTTCATGGCCATCCCATTAAGGAAACATTCATTCACTAAAAAGGAGCAGAACAGATATTTTTATAGGGTAAACGCACAAGTGTCCGGACACTTGACTTTTTTCTAGACTTTGAGTGCGACCCATTTTGTAACCATAAAGGCTATCGCGGACACTTATATTGATTGTAGGAATTTAGATTAGTTTAGATTAGATTATATTTATTATTTCATATAAATTTGTTAACAATTATTGAATAATAGAAAAATTATAAAATTCCATTTAACTTAAAGAAAAATATAAGAAAGGCTGGTGACATTCTTTATTTTTAAGAAATTCAAAAAATAGAGTTGAATACCACTTCAAAAGCTATAAATATCAAAAACTAAAAGTAATTGGGTAGGGTGACCCTTGTAGAATTCACATAATTAAATTTTAATTTTTTTTGTTTTTTATATAATGCAAAAATTGATATCAAAAACACTAAGCAACAATAACAGATGTAGTAAAAAATTTGAAATGTGAAAGAAAATTAACCCAAAACATCAAAAATATAAGACTCCAGAGCAAGATAGTCTAAGGAAAGAAGCCACATTTTAACGCTTTTAAAAAACTTTCCAGGTGTGGTTATAGTCCTTATTGATTGAGGAAGAATGTTAAAAAAACGATGAGACATAATAGAGAAAAAGTTACGAAGTGGTACGGAAAAAAGGAACAGATAATAAGTTTGAAAGGTTTCCACGAAGATTGTATCTCGAATAAAACGAAAATTGAGATTGCCAGATTTCATATAGAAAGTTTCTAGCACCTTGAAACAGTATAAATGATGAACTGGAAGTATCTTAAGAACACAGAACAAAGGAAAACTAGAGTGCCACCAGCTTTACGACAGATTTTTCTAACGACATATTTCTGCAATACCAAAAGTGGTTGTATTTTGTTACGATATACACCACCCCAGAAAGCAATTCCATATTGTAACTTTGAATGGAAAATACCATAGTAAATTGTCTTTAACAGTTTAGTTGAGCATACATTACGCAAATAATAAAAATGTTGCAGGGTACACCGAAAATACTTCTTCAGGGATTCAGCATGATTAGCAAAACTCATCCGAGAATCTAGAGTCAGTCCCAAATATTTAAACTCGTTGACTTTCTCAACTGGAAAGCATTTATCACTAGCACTACAGTTCAAATCACTATAAAAGGAGGGAGGAGAGAAACCAGACGAACAGTGGCAAGTAAACAGTTTGAGTCTACAACATTCAGATGAAGAGAAACTGTAAAACATTATCTTGGTCTTAGAGCTTATTACTAAATTATGTTCATAGAACCAGAGTCGCAATAGGTCTATGTCCCAATTAATATTGGAAACGAGGTCTAAAGGACTATGCCGTATGAGAACGCAATGTCATCAGCAAAAGCAGTTGGTAAACCTATGAAACTAAGAGCAAAAAGCGAATTGATGTAAACTAAAAATAGAATTGGACCCAGTACAGAACCCTGTGGTATACACCCAAATCAAGAAACCTTGAAACCACATTGACTCTTGATTTAAGTTTTGCATTTTCAGATCGTAATGCATTTACTTCGAGTAGGAATTGTTTATTCGATTGCTCCAACGCAGACAGTTTAGCATTAACCATCTGAAGAGTGCATTGACCTTCGCTGTTCTTATTTTCCTGTGACTCAACTTCTGCAATATGAGTGTTTATTTTTTGCACGGCATTGTTGTTCTTTTGTTGGGGTAATACCGGTGGCACTGACAAATTATGAAGAGAACGTCTTCTTAACACTGCACACTTATCACATCGAAGTGGTTGGGCACTGGATTTAAAAAAATTTGCATCATCTTCAGTGATGTTTACGCAATTATAATGAAAATAGTTCTTGCAATCATTGCAATTGATTTTTGTATTACAATTGCGATCAATTTTATTTGAACAGACTGAACAATTCATAGTGAAAGATCTTTAAAATTAGGTTCAATTGATGCGCACGCCACGACAATCAAGAGAGAACTGATAAACATTTCTCAATAATATAGCGTTCAAGTAAATTGCAAAGAAATAATTGTTAAAATTAATAAAATAACAATGCAGAATAGTTCCATTTTCGTTAATATCCGGACAGCAAAATTTAGTATCAGGACAGGACGCTTTTGTTTTAGTATAGTATCATTCTAAGAATCAAGCCCTGTCTGGATACTGAAAATATATGATAAACGCACAATTTTTAGTATCCGGACAGCATTTCACCACAAATAAAGTCAAAGATTTTATTAATTTTTTTTTTTGCAAATTGTTTTAGTTAATCATATTTCCAACGAACCCATGACTTTTCATTACAATAAATTTATTATTACTTGTTCAATTGCTTACTACTTGAAACTGTTCGTAGTATTTTCTTTTTTACACAAATCGACAACGCGACCGCTCCTTCAAACCTTAAACAATAAAATGACGCGTAGTTATTAAAATACGCATTTTGAGTACCTGAAACCTTGCATGTATGTATAGGACACATTGATGGACCCATGTATTTTTGACGTTTGTGGATTTTTTTGTGTGATTTATTAATCGCAAAAATGGTCAATGTTACCGGATACTAACACTGTCCGGATACTAGTGCGTTTACCCTATTTGAACTGCGAAAATGACGAGATTGAGAAGCGAATTAGTAGCTTAATTTTTATTCTGGTAAATCTTTTTAAATAAGCCGAGAACATATTTGAGTAATTTATTTGCAGGTTTCAACTAACATTGGCAAAGGTACAATAAAATATTGACAATTTCACGTTGCGTTGTCATGTTGGTTCCCGCAATTCTACCGTGAATCAGTTTACAGTTAAAAATAATGTTATTGAAAAGCTCGAGGTGCGATAAGGAATTGGAATGATGACCATGCGACGTAACGCAATGATTTTAACGTTTGTCTACCTGTGCTTTACTTATTGGGAGCAGAGTTATTGAAAAGGGTATAATGTTCAGCATGAAAAGATACAACGCTAACCCACATGTTTCCATTTACATCAAAAATGAAACGTAGAGATTAAGGTAAAATATAGACAGCATGTTATGTAACGTAACGTAATTCAATCCACGAGTTCACAAAACTCCAGCCTCAATTTTAATTCATCCAACTGAATTGCAGAGAGTGTGTATTTAAGGCTTCTCAGTCTGAGGATGAATGAATACATTGATAAGTAGTAAATAGTGAACATGTTAAGCAATGAAAAGACAATTATATGAATTACTGAGATAAGAACAGCCTGACGATATGAAGCGAAGCTTACGATGGGAATCAAAATGTTGAGTTACTATTTGATTGCCGGAGGATCAATTCAAATACCAAATTCTTCTAACGTAACACGCAACGTTATTATGCAAATTCACTGAAATCCCCTTTGATGCAAAAGTCAAATGAGAAAGATAGTTTTGAATAGGAGGATTATTAAACCGAATAGTGACCACATATTGTAACGTTATAAAGTTGAAAGTACAGCCTTTGAGAAGTGATCATCTGACTGAAAGTAGTCATGTGATTTGTGCCTAAAACACAGTCAGCCTTTAGCTTCGATTTCGTTACGTTCATTCACTTTGAGTGCGGCATGTGTTTTTTTTCTTCGGTTTGTGATTTGTGAAAGCTAGTAAAAGCTTAGCCAATTTTTATAATTTGCTTTTAGTTCGAGTTGCGTTATGTAATCTTGTACACGAACCAAAGTAATGCAGAAGCAAAAGCGACGTCATGTAAGTGTTTCCTACAGTTAAACTTATAAAGGTCAGGTGAAACCGAGGCTGTAGGGTAGCTGTGTTGTAGGGATAATACAACTCCACTTGCGTTTGACATGTAAAGAACGGATTTGTTGTATTGAAAAATTGATGTTTATTAATTGTGACTATGTGACGTAACGTTACTATTTATTAGTAAATGCCAGAGATGCTTAAGCATGGTATCCTCACTTTGATTGTACCTAAATATAGAGCAAGCCTGTTTCAAAGACTTTACTGGGGTTAAATTTTGTTTTAGATCTGTTTTTTGAAAATCTTCTACACATCACAAAGTTATACAGTCTCTCTGTAACTTTCTGCCTTGTCTCTGGATATTCCAGGCTTGAATTGAAGTTTTTTTCGCTTGTTTTATTAACTCAGAGAAATATGGATATCAAAAGACCTTTGCAATAGTCTGACATTAAGCTTTTGTATTCTTATAATTTAGCTTAAATAATCTTATATTATGGTGAGAACATTCTTGAAATCAGAATTTGAGGCTTATAAAAAATAGGCTTGAAACAAGAACTTTGGGAACAGATTAAGAATTTTCGAGGTTGACAGACTTTAGTCAACGAATAGGCTTGCTTTGACACCGATTTTCTTGAATTTAGCTCGTTTTTTTTCTAAGTGTAGCGCTCTCTAAATGCGCCATTTGGAACCGACAGAAATTTGTAGGTGCCCTAGATTCGTTCACAGGGGATGGTTATGAGAAACACACTAGGCTCTGGGGCTCTCCGCTCTGTGGCCCAACCTATTTATGTATCCCATTAATTTCACTCGAACACAGTGTGGTAAGCATCGTCGTCTGTCAGCTAATCTCAGTGTTAGCGCTTAGAGTTTCTTCTTTTTCCAATCCTGTTCAGGAATGCGTTGATTCACTTCATCATTTCCTTTTACTCCATTTATATCCACTCAAACGTCATCAGCGTATCTAACCAGAAAGCAAGCTTCGGGTATCTCTATACAGAGTCTGCCATCATAGGAGATATTCCAGAGGTCTGGTCGAATGACAGATCCCTGTGCTGCTCCGGCTGTGATGTCCTATCGATTCATTCCTTTTGTGATTCAGTTGATAAGTCATCTGTAAGAGATACTCTGAAATTTGAAGTTTTCTTTCAATTACATTGGTCATATTTGACCATCGGACTGAGTTAAAGGCGCTTCGTACATCCAGCGTTAGCAGTTACCACTTCTGCTTCTATTGCTCCTATGGTAAAGTTCTCCTTCCTGAAGCCATATTGTCTTTCAGAAAATGGTCTCTCATTAGCCCTGTTCACACTGTACAATTAGTTGGACAGACTTCGTTCGATGGAAGTTGGATGGTATGATGTAGTTTGCGTTCACCCTTATCAAGCTTGTCGTCCAACTTTATGTCACATACCCTTCCCCTCCAACCAACTTCTAGATTTTCAAAATTTTTTGAAAACTATCCAGCAAGTTGGACAAGCGGTCGTCTGAGGGTTCACACTATCAAGCATTGGTCGTTCAAGCCCAAGTCTGTCCAACTAATTGTACAGTGTGAACAGAGCTATTAGCGAAGTTCACACTGTACAACAATTTGGACAAACTTTGGTTTGAACGACCTATGTTGGATAATGTGAACCCTAGACGACCGCTTGACCAACTTGTTGGATGGTTTTCAAATTTCTTTGAAAATATTGATGTTGGAGGAATATGTGACATAGTTATGGACGACAAACCTGATAAGTCTGAACGCAAACTACATCCGACCATCCAACATGCAGCAAACGAAATGTCCAACTAATTGTAGAGTGTGAGCTCCGCTATATTGCAATAAATTTGATAAGAGTTTCCCTGCTGTGTCCTTTACGTATACAGAGTCCTGTTTACGGATGGAAAGTCCGGGTTACCTTTTTTTCTGATCGGCAGATTATTTCAGTCAGCAGCTGTTGCTCATATTCAAGAGCATTTAGGGACAGCAATGTGGGAATTGCTTCAGTGCTTTCACCGGTATATCATCTGGTCCGGAAGCTATTTTGTTTTGTAGCGTGTTACCAGGAATTTTTTGCTGAACGGTGGTGTTTCCTGTTGCAGAAGCTTGGGGATGTTGCATAGCTGGACGAGATGGGTTGGGAACTATGTGTTCACAACGTGGCTCATCTTTTCTGGGCTAAGATTTTCTCAAGGGTATCTGGGCTACCAACTTACGCATAGCGATTTTGTAGCCTTATCAGCGTATATTGCTGTTGATATTTTATCGGAGCTCTTCTTATTTCTGTTTGCTCTTCAAATCAATGAATTATTTAAAGTTCCGCTGACTCTTGTCGTTTTGCCTTTTTTTGCCGCTTGTCACTGTTTGTCTTAGAACAAACAGTTTTTATGGACATTGAAGCGTAGCTTGCTAGACGAGTGAGTTGCATGTTTGAACTATTTCTTCATCTGCTCCGTGGGCACGATATTCTTCCCATTCTCGATCGTGTTTCTCAGGCAGTCGACATTGAGCCTGTTGGCGTTTCATCTGAATGTTTGGTTGGCTTTTCGGTTAAGGCCCCGACCCATAGAATCCGTTGCGTCCGTTCGCTGCCGGATTCAACTGACAGCAGTGAGTTTTACCGGACACAATGGATTGGGTAGACCCATTGAATCCGTTGCGGTATGAAGAGAAAACTTCAAATTGGGTTTGACTGCGCATGTCATCAGTTCTGCCGGACGCAAATGTTGGGCTACTTTTTCCGTTGCGTCCGTTGCATCCGATGCTTATGGGTCACCACTCACCACTCATAAGATCGTGTGTATTTAATCGAGCTGTCAGTTGAATCCGGCAGCGAACGGACGCAACGGATTCTATGGGTCGGGGCCTTTAGTGTTTTTGCGATTTTCTTCAATGTCAAAGAGGATAATCGCTGTCTCTACAGTCTTCGATGACTCGCAGTACCTTGTTTTTGAAAGAAAACCATCTGTGACTATATTTATATCAACTATGGTGCTTTTCTTGTTCTGGGCTCATCTAAAAGTGAGCGTGTTCTTTAAAATATCTACTCCACTGTAAATGTTCGATAAATAAACGGTTTAGTGTTCCACCAGTGGGATTATGCTCAGTTACCAAAACAATGGCAACTTGGCAGCCTTTTTTTTAAGCTTTATCAAGGGCTCATCACGGGAAGGGTATCTATATCTATAGTTGCTTCCCAACTTTATGTAATGATGAGGTTTAAAGCAAATTTTAAAGTCCATGTAACGTAAAGGAATTACGTCTGTCCTATCTTTATCCAACTTACGTAGATAAAGTTTGGTGTCTAAAAACAAATACTACCTAATAGTGAAAATTTACCATAACGAAACGTTACGAAAACGAAAGAAATTAAAATTTTTAAGGTCCGTCCTAACGATGCAATACCGACTTAGTGTGGACGTCCCGATCGGCCTTCCTCCTTACCGAAAGCCGACTTTAATTCGAATCGTTTGCCGGTGGGCATAGTGTGGACGCACCTTAAGGGTTTAAATATCAATCGAAAAGCTACCATGCTTAGTGAGTTAGCTGTATTGAAAGCAACGCAGCTGAAATTTCTTGTTTGGCACACAGAAAGGAAAGGGGTCGCATTGAAAAACCTTTGACCAGAGAAAATGTTAAAGAATTTGGAGCAATTCGCTTCGATGTCGTCGATGGAATATCCCCAGTCACCTCTGCAACAAATTAAGTCAGGCAGCAGTATGTGGGAGCTTTGAATATTGTCACCACTAGAAGCAGTGGTATCGAAAAGACAGCTCTTCAAACGACCAACTCATTTGACTTACATAAGCAGAACTGTACTCATATACTCACTGTTATTCCATAACTTTCAACTCTACACTCAAACCTCAACAATCCTAACTTCAATCGAAATTGAAAACGTTCCAGCAACAAAAAAAAAGTTGTTTATGAGAAAGCCCCAAATGGGAGAGAATGTGGGCACAAAATGAAAAGTAGATAAGTTTCTTGTGGCTATTTTCAGGTAAGGTCAAGGCTTTATTCATAACGGAAACGTCTACAAGAGAAGTTAAAATCCCCGTAACGTGAAAAACGAGCTGGGTCGAAAGCATTAACTAAACATCGAACCTCATCATCTCAATCCCTCTTGACTTGTAGAGACAGTTTTTTTTTTTTTTGCTTTGTTTAAATGTACGGACCTGTTGTCCCAACATTAAGGTCAGTCCATAAAACATTCAAATCATCTTTCGCACTCACACTCACAGTCCGAATTTACATAAAAATTACATACGCCGAGATAGGAGCTATGAACAATTGAAAGACCTTTTTTGTTTGATTTATTCAAATGGTTTTCTTATTTGAATAGTTTTCCATTTGCGTATATCTTCCTTAAGTACCATTGCCCCAAAGGATATGATGCTAATATTGCCATAGACGCAACATTTTGCCTGCCAACATCATGGCCCAATATTGTGTGGTGAATGGTGAATGGTGATGGTTGGAAGACCATAGAACATGATAAACTCCTACAATATACTGTGCTCATATAAAATTTAATAAACAAAATTAAAACTTTGTTTCGCGCACACCACCACATGACAACTTCTGGTTATGTCAATATTTGATTATAAAAGTTTGTAGCATTGTTAGGGAGTTTCAACACATTATAAAAGTTGCGACTGTGGGGGCTTTTATGGTGATGAGTTCTATCAGTGACGATAGCTTGAAACATCCCGCTGAGAGGGTAACTCCTCAATTTTTTGATGTTCTGTTTTAAGGGAAGATAAATGGAGTTTTGTATAGGCACACTGGGTGTTGTTCCATTGTTGTTCTAAATTTTATACACAAAATAATAAGTCAAGCGGGGTTCGGGTGAGGTGGACGAAATAGACATGTTCTGTTTTTTCAGTTATGACTTTTGTCTTTAGTTTGTGTTGCTAAGTGGTGGAGAAATATGTTCCAGCTGAGGCGATAATAAATGAACGTTTTTTAAGAACCTATTTGAATGTAAAAGCTCATTTGGATGGAGACGACATCGCATATCGATTTCGTTTGATGGAGGAAGTCGAAAAGACTGCTATTATATCACTTGAACTTATCCAAGATTTGGAGAATATATTAAGAGATTAAAAGAATGGAGTGATTTGTTGCGACAGAGTTGAACTATCTGACTCGAAGCAAGCTAAATCTACGTCTACAAAAAGTATCGTGAGGACTTGAAGTCATACAGAATAGGTACTCGTCCGGCAACAGGCTTAAGGTGGATGGGTTGTACTGATAATATGCCATCCAAAGAAAGAAATGTCCTCTGAAACAGAGCGAACAGACAGTACTGCGATCAGAGGCTTTCCTACTCACTTTGGTGAGCGTTACCTTTAGAGGTGAACCTGAGCTTCAACTAACATCTTCCGCTATCAAATTCGATTTGGGTAAGTTCTATCCAGTTTTGGGAACAAACTCCCATGTCGGGCACAAGTTACCATCCCACTTGGACGATGACCAAGAATGCTGTCCTTCTGACCTAAAAGAAGTAGTACTTGTCATATACAAGCTTAGAAGCCGAACGTTTCAAGGCAGCAGGAGATCAGTTGGAAAGGAGCATGCACCAGCTGATCTGCATGATATGGCCGGAAGAAAGTATGCCCGATGAATTTAATCTAAGTATCGCATGACCAATTATAAGAAAGGGAGGCCTTAACGATTGCCACAATTAAAGAAAAATATGCCTTGTCAACGTAACGTCAACAACTTGATAGGTCCTTATCAATGTGGTCTACAATAGACCAAATTTTTACATTACGGCAGATCTTGGAAAGACCCCGAGAACATAATATCGATAAACACCATCTTTTTATCGATTTCAAGATCGCGTATGACAGTAATTACAGAGACGAGCTGTACAGAGCCATCTTTAGTTTCGGCATCTCTGATGCAAAACTCGTAAGACTATGCAGGGTGACTTTGGAAAATTTACGCTACTCCGTCAAGGTCGGTAAAGAACTCACCGAGACCTTTGATGTCGAAAAGGCTTTCGACAAGGCGACAAACTGTCATGCGGTTTCTTCAACATCATACTTGAAAAGATTGTTCAAAGCTCAAACGTTAACACCAGAGGAACAATCTTTCAAAAGTCTGTACAATAACTCGCATAAGCAGATGATATTGACGTAATGGGAAGAAAAGAGGTGCTTTTGCGAGTATTGAAACAGAAGCTGCAAAAATGGGTTTGATCTTTGATGGTTAATGACGGAAAAACAAGAACACCGAACATCGACGAATTGGACAAAACGTCGCAATAGACAGACATAACTTCGAGGTAGTACAGGGCTTCGTCTACCTAGGATCCGCTGTAGACACGGACAACAACATCAGTGCGGAGATCAAACGGAGAATAACTCTTGCCAACCGTTGCTTCTTTGGGTTAAGAAGGCGATTGAGAAACAAAACACTCTCCAGAAAAACCAAGGTAACCTTGTATATGACCTTGATCATCCCAGTCCTCTTTTACTGCGCGGAAGCATGGACTTTATCGAAAGCGGAAAGCGGAAAACCCTTGGTCGTTTCGAAAGAAAATTTCTCCGAATGATCTTTGGTCCAGTATACGAAGACAATGTGTGGAGAAGAAGATACAGCAAAGACCTGTATGAGCTGTACCGCGGCATGGCAGTACGCATCGCGAGGCTACGATGCGATGAAGCGATGGTTTGGCTATGTAGAGCGGATGGTAACAAACGTTCCGATTTGACGGTATTTCAAAAGCACATTGCAGGAGAACCGCGGAAGGGGAAGACCTCGTCTCAGGTGGCCCAATCAAGTGGAAGAAGACGTAAATGGACTCAGAGTGCATTACTGAAGGGAGCTCGCCCGAAATCAAAGTTGCAAAAGATGTTGGTTCAGGCTCTGGTTGACCATGAACTGTAATTAACAACTAAGAAGAAGAACTATTCTTATAGATGTTCACTTATTACAGCAAAATAATTCATTCCTTGGTGCCTGGACATGAAGGCGTACACGGTAACGAAGATGCTGACCGCCAAGATAGACTTGGCTCTCAATTCCAATTCAAAGGCCCGGAACCCTACTGCGGTCTCCCAATCAATAGCATTAAATGCGAGCTGGTTACTTGGGAACGGCAGAACATGATCAACACCTATAGTACAACTCCAATGGCCAACGCCAGTCAACAACTATCTAAAAGACGTATGAAAGAGATTCTTGACATGAGCAAACGTGACGCAAAGTTACTTACGGGCTTCCCGACTGGATATTGCTTTCTCTGATATCAACTTAAAAACATGGGCATCAGCCAGGATGACACCTGCTGTCTCTGTCTCGAAGACACAGAAACGGCTGAACACATTTTATATGAATGCCCTGCCATAGCCAGATTTAGGCTGAAACGTTTTCAAAAAGGATTTCAAAAGGAAGGCTTCGAATATTCTTAGATTCTTAGACGACCTCAACTTCGAATGAACAACTCCACACTTTACGTGTTTTATCCTAAGGGAACAACACTAAAGATCTTTCAGGTCGATGTGCTAGTAAAGGTGTTTTGCCTTCTCCCTAGTCAATTAAAAAAAAAAAAAAAATTAAAACATATTACAACGGACAAGATCTTATACGCGACGTTAAGAAGCCTTATTGCCTTACAATTAGCGCATTGGTGGTGCCCGTGATTAGCATGTCTTCCTGTTACTCGGGAGGTTCGTCGTTCGAATCCCAACAGAAGCAAAAATGTTTTCTACGGGCATCGATTTTTGCGAGGAATTCCCAAGTCCTCCGATACCACATTCATTGCCATGAGAAGCGCTTTCTTGATTAGGCGGTAGAAAATTGTAGGTCGCCTCCATTCCCTCACTAGTTATGAGTTATGTGTGTGAGAAATGAGCTAAGCCCTGGGGTTCTCCGCTTTTTTGCGCTTTACCAACTGATCTGATATTGCCTTAAAAAGCTCATCGTCAAGGTCTTCTGCACCACTAGCCTTATTTCATATGAGTTCGCGTACCACAAGCTTATCTTCCTCTAGGCCAGGAGAATGGCATTCTTGATCTTCGTCCAAGTTTAATGGAGCATTTGCATGATAGCGTTTCTTCATCGCCGTTAATCAATCTGCAGAAACGGTATTTCCAGTTCCTTAATACCGACTGCCTCTCTATTACTATGTTTACCTGCTGGTTCTTAAAGGCTTGAGTTCGGGCTTTGCCAACCTGGTAAGATCTTTTGACCATTTGGCTAAGAACCTCCGAATCTCATTTCTGTCATGGCATCTTTCAATTTCCTCAAATGAGTTCTCGTGCTGCTTCTTTTTCTTTTTGAAAGCTCGGTGTTCTTCCCTTCTTTTCTCCTTATGTAAATCTCGTTATACTGGTCGAAAGCAGCCCTTGTTCTCTTTTGCATCAACATTTGTAGTGCTTTCTGTTTGGCTGCATTTGCCTGCCTGCACTCTTCATCGAACCATGAGTTTCTTTTTGGGAGAGGAGTGAGACCCAGAACTTCAAAGGCAGCGGTTGTGATGGTTTGCTGGAATTGCTGCCTCTTTACTTCAATGCTTGATACTGGCGGCATAAGATTCAAGGATAGTTGGGGGAAACTCGATTGTAGGAGGCACTGGCGATTTCCCGTGATTGAAGCTTTCCGACGTCATACCTCTTAACAGCTTTGGTTCGCTCGAGTCGTGAACAGGATATCCTCATTCTTACCTTGGCAACAACAAGATAGTGGTCCGAGTCGAAATTGGCCACTCGTAAAGTTTTTACAAACATCTATCACACTGGTATCTTGCGTCGATCCCAACATGATCGACATAAGTTTTGGGATGCGGGAAGCGTGTACTACCACAAGATTTAGCCCGCATCAATATCGATTAGTCCGTTCTTGGATGTTTTGTCATGCAGGCTATACTTTCCGATTGTATTTCCTCCTAGTTTTGCGTTGAAGTCGCTAAGGACGATGTCTAGGGCACCACTGCTCATATGTTTCTTACAGGGGCTTATAGAAACATTCTTTGAGACCCACTGGAAGGCGAAAAAAGCATTAGAATTCTCATTTTTAGCCGTAGATCGGTATTAAATTTCATAATTACAGGTCTTGAGTGTCAAAGCCCAGCTGCGGGGTCGGTGCATTGTCATTTCTGGAATTGGTTTGCTCGCATTGAATGGGTTAATGGTCCATCAGCAACTCAAACGGGCAGTGAAACTTTTCCACAATAGACAATGTTCCCTAAATTACAGGCATTAGAAATCATACAGCCACGTGGATTGTATAATTTCTTACGCTTGATGAGAGTTTTGGAGGCAGAGGCCTTGGGCCTCTCTTTTCCATCCATATAACAATGTGATATGACCGCTCCGATTCCGTAGCTGGAGGTATCTGTAGCCAATATCACAATGGTAGCGTTTCATCAAAGTCAGCTAAGCGTGCAGCGTCCAGAAGACTGCGCTTTATCATTTTCATCGCATTTTGCTGGTTAGTGGATCATACAAACTTTGCACCTTTTGCACGCAGTACATTTAAAGAAGTTCAGCTTCTTGAGAGAAAATTGATTTAAGTAATTCAATTTAGCTATCACACAGCTTCCAACTCCTTAAGTTTAAAGGGTTTTGGTGTATTTTGAAATACTTCCAAACGCCTTTCTGAAGGACGAATCCCAGTGGCAGACAGTGTATGGTTGAAATATTCGATAAAATTGTTAACAAGTTCTAAATATCGTAGCAAAACTTTCATTACGATGATGAATTTACTTTTGGGGGGCGACGGAATTTGCGATATGGGTTGGTGATTGAATTTCTCGTGAACCGAAGAAACGTAACGTCCCTACCGACCCCAAGTGCAAGTAGCAGAGAGTTCAAGTCATGGGACAAAGATAATGGAGACCGATTGGAGGTCATAGAACACTGTTCTTATCTCTGAAAACATGGAACCTGCCAACGGTATTGTTAAACTGAACAAAAATCAACGAGAAGGAGAACTTTTACAAAATTTGGCATTCACTTTCCAAAAATGTCCTTGCTGCACGAATTTTCAGATATAAACTCACGGTTTTTCTTCGCTCAAGCTTCGAATTTTACGTCAAGTAAATCAATCCAACTGTACTCATTTCCATTTACAAAAAAAATACACTCTGACAATAGTGATAAATCGAAAAGGACATCAACAAACATGTCATGTCCCAATCGCAGGGATCATCTTCAGCGTGTGTTCGAGGGCGGCTCACGTTTTGTTTTTTTATTTGGAAAAAGAGAAAAATGTTTTCACTCTTTACCAAAAAGAAAAACATTTCACTATTATTTATCATCCACAAATGAAATAAAAAACTCAAAAATTTCATGGATCCCTCCTACGCTTTCTCCCACACAAATCCCACTCTCAACGCCTCCGTTACACTTTTCAGCTTGTTAACTTAACTGGAAAGGAAGGATGGAGAGAGAGCCTTAATCAAAATCTATCAAACACAAGCAGAGAAATGATAAAAAGGAATTTTACCTTGCTCTAGATGCCAAATAAAGGCGCACATTCTTCACAAGGATCAACCGCCAAGAGATAGTACATAAGTTCTTTCCTTTCCAAGTCAGGTAAGTGTAGGTTGGTAGGGAGGTAAGCTCTCGAAACTTTCATTATTAATACATAAATTCTCCCAAATACAAGGGGCCCATCCTAAAAATATTTCCCTCTCCCCCCATCCCACTGCCATGCCGTGTCAAAAAGCATGAAAATAAAAAGGAACAGAAAATAAACTTTATCCTCCATTTCGCTGCGGGCCAAAAATTGTTCTTAAACCCTTTTCTTGTGTGGGGGAGGATTAAACATTATCCAGGAAAGGAAAGAAAAATAAAAAATTGTCTTCCACATCCCAAGATCGACCGATTTAGGGCTTAAGACAAATTTCGGCCATGGTCAGGACCAAAAACTAATCGGCTGTCTCTGTTTCTGTGTGACTTGGCTTAAGCATCGATCCGTTACAAAGACAACATAATACCCCTGCTAATGAGCACTTTCAGTTATCTGGAGCTTCATTTATGGTCGCGCAAATCCGACCCAAATACGTAAACAGCGCATAGCTTTGTAAGATGATGGCCCCAAAGAAAACAGAAAAAAAGTAAAAAAAAGAAGCGACACAAAAGGACGAAACCAACAACAACGACATCTTAATCATCAATTCGATTTGTCACTGCAATTTACTTAGATCCAGATAAGTGTGTTCACAGTTTTTCTTTCTTTATGTATCTTTGTCGTATAGTCTTCATCATCGCATCGATTGGCATTCCTTGGATGGGGGGAACAAGTTTGTTTTTTTGTTGTATTTTTTTTTGAGATGAGATGAGATTTACTCGCTGATGTCACATTTAATGGCAGCCAATTCAATAGGACAATAAATATGTGCCAAACTTATAAATCAACGGAAATGCAGTGTCCTGTGTGCTGGGTGAATGAAATAAGTCAATATGTCGCCGTCTATAAACACACACACTACACACGTACACGTACCTACAAACAAAACGAAATGGATCCCCATCCATCATTTGGTTTGATTGGACGAAAATATTGAACTATCGACTTGTTGATAAGACTGGATCTTGTTACAACGACGACGTTCAATTTGTTTCTGTTTGCGCCCTAAGGGATGGTATTTACATTGCACATTGTAAGTTAATCCTTTGCATTTCGATTGGAATCCATGTTCCGTTTTGTACGATACGGATACGCCATCACGTACCTACTCTTGTTCAAATAAAGAAGGACTCTTATTTCATTTGTGAACACTGAACAGATGCATTTCTCTGGAAGACAATTGTTTTATATGAAGAAACTGGATATGGTGTATGACTTGACTATGACAAAGGAACATGCACGGAATTTGCTTGGCTAGATTTACTCATTCATTCTTGTCAATTTTGTCGTTAAACGGGATTTGATATTGGACCTCTGACATTCATTTGTTCTTCGGAATTCTAAAGTCTTTTGTTAAATTTGGAATTTCATTAAACAATGAGTTTTGCATTTGAATTTAGTGCAAAGTAACTAAATATGTCATCAGAGAAGAGCAGGGTTTAGAAGACTAACATTCTTAAATTGGATTATTTTTGTCTTCGAAAGTAGGTGCACCATTCAAGTTGCTGCAGCTCAGTTGCTGAAGGATGCCTAAGAGATATGTAAAGAGCCTGCTGGTGTAACACAATTACTATACTCATTAGATATCTGCAACACTCTGGTGGGCAACACAAGACTGTTTCTATTGACCTTTCTCAAGAACCATGAAGCAGACCCAATGCTTGAGAGAAATGAACACAATCTCGTTCAAGCAATTGCCTCAAAGCGACTGGATGAAGATTTAAATGTCGAACTCTAATATCATAAGCAAAGGGAAACAACGATTCAAATAAGTTGCAAATACTACTAAAATCTTACTGAGCTCTTGCACATTTCTCCTAAAAACAGAAGAATGAATTTGTTGTATAGAACAAAATTAATGCACAGACTTGATATCATTTTTAAAGCTTTTAATCTTTCCAACCTCCGCTTTGCACTGAAAAGTGAAATGACCAAAATGTTTAACTACATCCTCGTACCAAGCGATACTATACAGTCTGTGAAAGGTGCAGAGAGAATGATGACACCGCCAAGCACTTTCTCTGCGGCTGTCCTGAGCTGTATTTAGCTTGGTAACAGACACACGGCTCCAACGTGGTGAGAGTTTCTAACTCAGTCTAGGCTACTTCCTAGTCAAGGAAATGCCCTCTAGATTTTTCAAAGATGATGAAGGTAGTCATTTCGTTTCATGGATGTTGGATGGTCGTATGTAGTTTGCGTTCAGACTTATCAGACTTGTCGCCAAACCTTATGTCATCTAATCGTCCGCTCCGTCCAACTTCAAAATTTTCAAAAATATTTGAAAACCATCCAAGCGGTCGCTTGATTGTTCATATTATCCAATATTGGTCATTCAAACCAAACTCTGTCCAACTAATCGTACTGTGTGAAAGCACCAGCTAATCTTTTCGCACATATTTTCTACTCATCTCTAGCAAGTGTAATGGTCCGAACTAAATGAAAGACTAGGCGATGTTACTCTTTTAAACGCTTTATTGCAACTGACCTCTTTTGATATCTTCGTGTATAATGTAACATTGAGTAGTTTATATAAAGAACAAGAACTGTGCCATCGTGCGATCGATGGATTAGAGAATGTACATATGTACATAAAATACATTCAGTTATTTCTTTTAAAATAGATAAACGAATACAGGTGTACGGATCTAGGAGGTTGATGGTTGAGTTACTTTACATATTAATGAAAGGATATTATGTTCCTTACAGATCGACCATCCTTTAAATAAATCGTCCTCGATTTATCACATACACTTATATTTGCTTATTTGACATTTCATTTGATTTGATTCATTTAACATTTCACTTGATATGATAATGGTTACTATTGTTTATACATTTCAAAATTTAGCATGATCGCAAAATTTAACGAATCGTAAATGGTAATACGAAATAAAATACATTTAACATTAATAACAATGAAATTCAATTGAATACATTTGATACAAAACATGAAATAGGTGAAAATAAAACATCGATATGTGTGTATCTTTACTACATTAAAAAGTCTTATAGGGTTTCATATTTTCGGGAGAAGCCACCCCTTCGTAAGGTATCCTTGCGACTTGAAGATTTTCTAAATCCCTGATAAGGTATCTTTCGTTTCCCAAACATTTAATAATTCGATATGGACCTTTATATTTCGCTTAAAGCTTTTTATTAACACCGGGAGTATTCAACACATTTCTTATCATGACATAATCACCTTGTTTATAACTGTGTGGAGCTTTATGTCGGTTGTCAAAGTGTTTTTTATTGGCATTCTGACTACGAATAATTTTTTCTTGTGCTTCCTCTCTGACTGCTTCTAGATTTCTAGGATCCTGAACGATAATCTGCTCCTCCAAATATTCTCTAACTCTATCAGAAACAACACCCTTCTGCCTTACACCAAACAGCAATACGCTAGGACTAAACCCTGTACTTTTCTGCTCTACGTTGTTTAAGGCAAATTCAACTTTACTAAGGTATTTTGTCCATTCACCTGGTTCCATCTCACTTTCTTTTGCTAACATTGGAGTAAGAGTTCTATTTATTCGCTCTACTTGTCCATTAGACTGAGGAGAATTTGTGGCTATTTTTACATGGCATACATTATGTTCACTACAAAAAGTTGAAAAATCTTCAGACGTAAAACAGCTTCCCCTGTCTGAAACTATTCTAGTAGGTCTGCTGTAATTTGCAAAATAAGCTTCTAAACACTTCAAAACTTCATTGGTACTGGTGGTCTTAACAGCATACAGCTTCGTAAACTTCGTAAACCCGTCAACTACTAAGAACACATATTTTTTTAAATTTCGTATTGCGGAAGGTAGAGGACCGTAATGATCGATGTGAACAGTTTCAAATGGCTTGTCACCTTTGGGAATATTATGCAATACGCCCTCCTTCTTGCCAGTATGTGGTGAGAAATGTATGCACCGTAGGCAACTGCTAATATAATTCTTAATTTTGGCCTTCATCAACGGGAACCAATAGGTTTTCCTTAAGAAGTCATAGCACTTCTCCACACCCATATGGCACAAGGCATCATGGTGAGTCTGTATGACATTCACCTCCATTTTGCTTGGAACATAAAACAAAACTTTATTGTTCAGCTTTCGATAAACGAGGCCATTTATAAGCTCATAGCAAGAACTTTCTCTCTCTTCCAGCATGTTAGCAATTCGCCTAATATTCTCATCCCTTTGTTGCGAAGCTGAAAGTGCAAACTCAAAGGACTCAGGTTCGACTATAAAAATGTTGTAACACCTACTGAGCGCATCTACATGGCCCATTCTTTTTCCATCCCTATGCTCAATGGTATACTCGAATTCTTGGAGCTCCAAGGCCCACCTTGAAATCCTAGGGTTCAAAAGCTTTTTACTTAGCGTGAGTGTTAATGACTTACAGTCAGTTATGATTTTAAACTTAATACCAGCTAAATAAATCTTAAATCTTCTGAGCGCATACACTATTGCAAGTGTCTCAAGTTCGTAAGAATGATACTTTGATTCTTGGGATGAAGCTCGCTTGGAAAAGAAAAAGATTGGATGTAACAATTTGTCCTGTTGACGCTGTAATAATACTGCTCCAAATCCTAAACTGCTAGCATCGCAATGCATCTCTGTTTCAGCATGTGGATTGTATATGCTTAGCAAGGGTGCGTCTAAAAGCACTTCTTTAAGCATTTCAAAAGTGGATAAGCATTCCTCATTGAGTAAAAATTTCGCTTCATTCTTTAAAAGATCGTAAAGAGGCTTGGAAATGATGGAAAAGTTCTTAATGAATTTGCGAAAATAAGAGCATAAGCCCAAGAATGAATGAAGACTCTTAGTGTTTGTCGGGGTTGGAAAATCTCTTACTGCCTTCAAACCATCTGTATTCGGACCAATTCCTTTTGCTGATACCTCATACCCCAAATAAGTAATTTTCTCAAACAAGCACTTATCTAAGCGTAATTGCAAATTATGCATCTCTGCCACTTTCACTACCTCTTTTAGGACTTGAATATGTTCCTCTTTTGTTTCGGAAGCAATAAAAAGATCATCGATGTAAATCAACAATTTTCCAGATTTAATAAGGTCTTTAAAGATTAAGTTTATGTACCTTTGAAAAACTGCCGAAGCATTTTTGAGGCCAAAGGGCATACGCAAAAACTCAAATTGACCTAGTGGAGTCACAAATGACGTATACTTCACTGATTCAGGTGACATCTTCACATGGTGAAATGCACTTTTTAAATCGAGGAGCGAGAAATACTTTTTACCACGCAACGTGTCTAAAAGGTCTTCAATAACTGGAAGTGGAAAATTATCTTTCAAGGTAATCTTATTCAATTCCCTATAATCGATACATAACCTTAATTCCCCAGATTTCTTCCTCACTAAAACAATAGGCGACGCGAATGGAGAATCACTTTCACGAATTACTTTATTTTGAAGTAAATCGTCTAAAATCGTCTGTAGTTCTTGCTTATGCGCGTATGGTAGCCGTCTGGGAGCACAATTAAAAAATGTATTCGCATTTGTTAGCCTTATTTTCATAGCATAATCATCACTACCGCTTAATAACACATTATTTGCATATTGTTCATTTCGAATATTATTGTTTGAAAAACTTCCAGTCACTATATCTGTTATTTTTACTTTATCTTCATAGCTCAAGTTCTCATTAATCTGCAAATCAATATTATCATGGTCACCACACGTATCAATGTTTAGAATTTCACTAATTTCTGACTCTATATCTTCTAACACATTATCATTTTCTTTTGTAAAACTAGGCTTATCATTTTCTATAGTTAATCTTATGTTGCTTTTTTGCAAAAAATCTCTACCCAAAATTACTACATTTTTCATTGTATCGTTTTTCACAACGTAAAGATATAAATTCACATGCATGTTATTAAATATAATTTTAGAAAATACTTTACCAAACATAACTACTTTGCTGTTGTTGATGCCACTGAATTCTTGATGAGAATGATCTAAAGCTGTCATCAAATAAGCTGGAATGTATTTCTCCTGTATGATGCTTATGGGACTGCCGGTGTCTATTATCGTCATCGCTGTCATTGTCAAACTAGCTGCTTTACAATCCTTGTTTACGAATGTGAACTCAAAGATGCCATGAAAATCTTTGAGGAACGATGATTGTGTGACTTTGATACGCACGTTTTGTTGTAGCACGTGTACTGCTTGTGATTGTGGACATTCTTTGATAAGATGACCCGTTTTTCCGCAGCGAAAGCAAGTCCCTCTCTCTCTGCGCGGCTTGGGGCAATTGGTGACGATATGCCCAACGTCATTGCAGTTGAAGCATTTGATTATGGGTTTGATTCGCACTTGTTGAGATGATTTTACCATGTATGTTGATTTGGTATGGTATGTTGTAGGTTGAAACTCTGATTTCATATTCTCATATTTTCTGAGAGCGACTTTCAACTCACATAAAGTATTTGCTGTAAGAAGAAGTTGTTTATTAGTCATAGAATCGGGGATACCTTTGATGACGTAGTTGATGAGATCTTGTTCTTCTAGATCTGCTGCGCTGGCGATCTCCTGCATCTTAAGTACATATTGTTGGTAGTTCTCTTCTTTTTGTTTTTTTCGGTTCCTTAACGCATTATGTACGTCAGAAGCTGTCGAATGATGATGAAATTCTTTTAATAGGGCTGATTTTAACTCGTTCCATGATTGGCATTGTGTTGACCTCAGGAAAAGTTTTGCTGTGCCTCGAAGCAATCGTTGGGCGTAAATTAAGCATTTTGATTCTTCAAACTTATAAATGTGTTTGGAGTCTTCAAATGCTTTAATCCAACGCTTGATGTGAAAATTATCATCACCGGAAAATGTTGGTAATGAATCTTCTACTTCCCTAAAGCTCACACTTTCGGTCCTAGGTGTCAATTCACGTGGACTGTTTAGCTCAGCAAGTCTTTGCTGTAGTTGAAAAATCTCCTCTTTCCTCTTCACAACTTCTCGTAAAGTCTCAAGTTGCTGTGAGACTAGTCTGTTCTCTGATGAGCCATCGTCGTCGGTACTAATATCGTCAAGAACGCTGGCGGGGAAAAAGTTCTCAACCTGGGCATCTGTGAGTTGCTCGATTGCCTGTTCCAATCGAATTTTGAGCGCTGGCTTCAATCCATTTGTTTGCAAATTTAACTCGCCAAGTTTGTCTTTCAATTGAGGTACGGTAGCCATCTGCAAAAACCTCGTTGCACGTTCAGTCATCTTGTTCGTCTTTGCGGTTGATTTTCCTTCGTTTCTTATTTTTTTTTTTTCTTAATTTATCTTTAGCTTTGCGTACAACATGCAAGCACTTAAAAACACATAACATAAAATTCAGGATCAATTACTTAAACTTGCTTTGACTTTACATAAAAAAAAAGACTTCTTGTAGGTACAGTAATCCCACTTCTGATAGTTGTAATGGTCCGAACTAAATGAAAGACTAGGCGATGTTACTCTTTTAAACGCTTTATTGCAACTGACCTCTTTTGATATCTTCGTGTATAATGTAACATTGAGTAGTTTATATAAAGAACAAGAACTGTGCCATCGTGCGATCGATGGATTAGAGAATGTACATATGTACATAAAATACATTCAGTTATTTCTTTTAAAATAGATAAACGAATACAGGTGTACGGATCTAGGAGGTTGATGGTTGAGTTACTTTACATATTAATGAAAGGATATTATGTTCCTTACACAAGTGAATTGAAATAAATTAAACAAAGAAAGTGAATTGCTTTAAAAAAAAAAAAAATGGTTTCTGTCTCCTTTTTTCAACCCTCAACAATAAAAGTGTCCCACATGGCAGACACTTGGGACTGCAATTTTTTAAACATCACATTTTAAATCTGATGGTTTATTGGGTGTGTACTATTCGGAAAGGTTGCCCCTGCTTGGTGTCAACTTGGTGGCGCCCACATCTTGCAACTTACAGAACACACCAATTGTGCTCACTATACCTCCTCGCCGAAACTACTGGGTACTGGGCTCCTCCAACCGGACTTGACTTACCAAACTAGAAAGTGAGAGTGTTGACAAAAGGACGAACAAACTACAATGAAATGCGAGTTATGCCTGAATACCTCAGCCTCAGTGGTCTACTAGGGCTTTTTGGGAATGTCTGAGCATATGAATTCGACTTACAGTACATCATCATTGGTGGACTTCAACAGTAAAAAGCGGAAACCCTTGAATGGGCTACTCCGACATATTTCATTTAAGGGTCTTTCAGGGTCTTTTCATACAAAGACAGAGTATTGAAATTGAGATTGAGGCAGATGAGTATCTACCTGGCGAGCCAATGACAGCACCTGACAAACCCTTTCAGAAGCGTATTTACACCCAGAATATGTGATGATCTGTGTCCAAGGGGATCCCAAAGGGACCACCCGGCTTGTCAGGCTGGAGGTTTTACCCAATCATGTAAAAATATCATAGTTTCGAAACAATCAACTGCTTCGGATAACTACAATGAATTTACCGTTGATAACCCTAGCAAACGCAACGAGAACAAAGACTTCCAGATCTGCACTTTAAGCGTCAGATCAATTAATGGACAACGTGTAACCGAAGAATAAGCGGAGGCGATAAACTGCTACAAAGCAGATATAACCACTAGCCAAGAAGTGAGATGGATTGGACCGGTCGTAAAGTAGATGAAAAACTGCAACATATACAAAAACGACTGCTACTCCCAAAAAAAAAAATCAGGGTTGTGAATAGAATGTAGGCTCGCGGTTAAAGTTTTCAGCTAAAATCCAGTTAGTGAGCATATTTTAACCAACCCCATTAGGACTAAGTTCCTAAACATTAGCCTAATGTGTCCGAACTTTCAAAGTGAACTACTTTGCCTCGGATGACCATATTATTGTAGCGGATGAGGGTATCCTGTTCACCACTCGCACAAACTAACGCTGTGAAACTATATTACGTCGGAAATCTACATCAATTGCAAAATATGGCAAGTGCCTTTTGAATCAGTATCCTTACTTCTAAACATGAATCAACTAACAAATGCCTTTAGCATTACGCATTATAGACCAGAGGCCGCAAACAAGGACAGCATCGACCAACTGAATGAAACACCAAAACAGACAGACACAGCTTCGAGATAGTAAAATACTGCGTCTACCTTGGATCTGGGAATAACATCAGTGCGGAAATCAAACGGTGAAAAAATGTGTTTTGAATCCATTTTTTTAAATACATGTGGTTTTGGCTTTTTTTTGAGATTTTTACAGCACATAAGTAAGTGGGGAAATGAGAACTGCGATTGTTTAAGATGCGCCCAGATGTGATAGCTCGGGTGTCTGTCTGTTGTGTTGGAGACTCGAGGTCAATGAAAAATAATGTCCCTCTATGGGTGTCGCCTTTTTCGAGGAACTGGCAAATTTTTTCGAGAGTAATTTCACGTCACGAAAAGCGCATTTTCAATTAGCCGTTGGAGATCAGCAAAAACATGTAGGCCCCTACCATTCCTTCACAAGTCATGGTTATAAGAAATGGACTAAGCCCCGAGGCTGCCTGCTCTGTTGCGCCACCTTTTCTATTTTTAATTATTTATGAGATTTCTTATAGTTTGTTTTCACCACTCAACTCAAACAGTTGTTGTTCATTTCAATTTGCTTACATTAGACTCGTATACAGCGTCGTATGATGAACTACAGAACACCCTGTAGCGGTAAGTTTTCTACTTTTATTTTTGAAGAAATAAAAAAAATCAATATGGAGTAATTTCCGGAGCTATGAGCACTAAGAACACAAAAGAATCACAGCTCTTCAACTTATCTGCTTCGCTTTTGATCTGGATGTGGGCCAAGCTAGCCCTAAACGACGAAGATGGTTGTTTACGTTTTACCTTACACAACTCAGTTCTGTTGCATCTAGAAAGTGTTAGGTTGTTCAATAAAGAAGTTTGCGATCATGGCTCAACATGACGTATATCAAAGACAACGAACATTCGAAAAAATCTCAAATTTTCGTTAACAACAAGCGGCTGGCGGGCCAACCAACAAGAGAACAGCCGTTCGTGTTCTTTGAGAGTTCGACGAACAATCGCCCTTCAAATTAGAAGCATTATTGACACAGAAGATGGCAGAGTTTTCTCGCCACTTCATCCACCCTTTGCTTACTCGATCTTACTCGATGACTGATGTCGCCATCACTAGTTGCTTAACTATTGATCATTGATCCCAGATATTCCAACTTTTCTTACTTAGCAAGAACATTTCCAATCAAATAAATGTCTGGAATAGGGGTTTCTGGATCAGAGAACGAGCCACTCAAGTACTCAGTCTTTTATGGACTAATACGGTACCCACTACCTTCTAAGACCTTGATCATATATTAAGTGTTTTTGCAGGGATGTAGTTGATGTTTTTTGCTGTTCTGCACTTTATCTTCAAACAGGTATAGTCAAGATCTGCAATAATGAGCAGAGTCATCTCAAGACGCTTCCATGGTGTACACCTACTATGACTTGAAATGCTTCAGCGGATATCTTACCTTGGTCATTGCTGCCTCATACGTATCCTAGATCATCCGCACATAGGCTTATGGTACTCCTCATTGTCTGAAGACCACCCATTTAAAATCTCGCGGTTGTAAATTGAATGTTTTTTCCAAGAGTACCCTTATACCGCATTGGTTAGCAAATAAAAATAAATAAGTATTGTGGCGCAACAGAGCTAGGAGCCCCAGGGCCTAGCGCATTTCTCACAATTAAGCTTTGTAAGGGAATGGAGGAGACCACTTTCCAACAGCTGCACCTAACTTTACGGAAGTATCCGACCTCACAGTCGAAGAAGTTAGGGAGGCAGTTAAGAACTCTAAAAAAAGGCAAAGCGATTGGGCCAGACGAGGTACCATATGAGTTTTGGAAAAATATGGGAGACATCGGGTTGAGATGGCTCACGATTCTCATCTCCAAACTTATAAGAGGTGACAGTTTGTCTAATCAATGGAGGGAAAGTTTTCTTCTTCCAATGTACAAGGGAAAGGGAGATACCAGAAGATGTGACAACTATCGTTCGAGTCCACTGCTCTTTATTGCTGTTCTGTATTATTAGCTCGAAGGAAAGTAACGGACAATAAAGTACAACAATTATTCTTTGCTGACGATGGAGCCATCATAAGCGAGGATCCTACATCCCTGCAACGAGCACTTGACGTTTGGATTGATGTTCTGGAAGGAAATGGGTACCGTATTAGCGCAAAAAAGACTGAATACCTGTGCTGCCCTTTTTCTGATCCAGACAAGCCTATTCCAGACATTTATTTGAATGGAAATGTGCTTCCCAAGTGTGAAAAGTTTAAATATCTGGGATCTATGATCAATAGTGAAGCAAGCGTAGGGTGGATGAAGTGGCGAGAAAACTCCGCTATCTTCTGTGATCGAAAAATGCCCCCTAAGCTGAAGGGAAGACTCTACACAGCAGTTGTCCGTCCAGCTCTGACATACGGTTCACAATGTTGGACAATGTACAAAAAGTATGAGAGCAAATTGACGGCAGCTGAAATGAAGATGCTTCGGATGACAGCAGGAGTTACAAAGCTTGATCGAATTAGAAGTACTAAGATCCGTGGAAGCCTTCATGTCAAAAGTACCATCTTGGACAAAATTCAGCACGACCGGCTCAGTTGGTATTGTCATGTTCAAAGGAGAGATCCGCAGAACCCCGTCCAAAAGGCAATATCGTACAACGTTTCAACAAATTCGCGACGAAAAAGAAAAGGCAGGCCAAAACACTCCTGGTACAAGCAAATGCAAAAGCAGCAGCATTTGGTTGGCCTCAGACATGGAACAATCGAAAACCGGGAGGCTTGCCGACGCTTTCTGAGGTCAACGCGGTGTACCCCACAGGCGGATCACTAGTGTGAAGCAGAGAAGTGGGAGAGTTGTGATCGCTTCAAGATCACTACTCGTAACGGCGGAAATGGAAAGAAGAAAGGAATGGAGGAGACCTACAATTTTCTGCCGGATCCGAGCGGCTAATCGAGAAAGCGCTTTTCATGGCAATGAATACTAACGGAGGACTTGCCAACTCCTCGCGAAAGGCGATACCCGTGGGAAAAACATTTTTGCCTCTGTTGGGATTCGAACCACGAACCTCTGGATTAACTGGCGGACATGCTATCCATCACACCACGGGTACCATTGGTCGAAGGAAAGTTTTTATTGTAAGGAAGACTTTGATCTCCCATGAGCTTGTCGTTGAGAATCGTGAGCCATCTTTTCCAAAACTTATGGGGTATTTCGTCTGGCAAAGCACCTTTCCCTTTTTTGAAGTTTTTGACTGCTTCATCACTATTTTCTACGACTGTGATGTCAAGTATTTGCGTTAAGTTAGGTTCAAGATCTAGATAGGGCACTTAAGGGAACTGTTCGACTCATAATTCTCGTTTGCCCTCAATTTATAAATGAAAATCGTGAGCAACCTAAACCCGATGACTTTCATCTTTTTCCAAACCTATGGTATCCGGTCCAGGTTAGTTTAGGTTAGGTTGCATGGGGGGTGCAGCCACAAGTGGCAGCACCTCACTCGAATCTCAAGGGTCCATTGTGCTCCCCGGAAAAAACAGATGATGAGGAGGTGGGAGGATTGGAGAGGTAGAGGGTTGGGTTGGTGATTGGTTTATTGGGGTAGGGAACCCCCACTGAACCATTTGGAGCCCTGAGTAAATTTCAGGACGTTGCTCAATGGTAGATTAGAGATGTCGCTTTAGTTCGTCGAAGAAGTATTCTCCGAGGGTGTTTTTCCAAGTGTGGACCAAACTAGGACGCTCACAGAGGAAGTGGAAAGATCCTTCCTCTGCCTTCTCATCTTGGCATCCTCTACATACGTCGGATGTGCTAATGCCCATTCTCATCATGTGGGTACCCAACGAGTTGTGTCCCGTGAGAATGCCAATCAACAGAGAGATCCGAGGTCTACTTAGCTGGAGTAGAAATTCTGTTTTTTTCTTGGAAATATCTGACCAAATGTTTCTGGCGACTCGGCATGTTTCTAAAGATGACCACCTGTCATTGGCATTATCTCATCCGGTCCAGAACTGCCTCTTTTTGGAGGCCTCACCAACTTCTTCAACTGTGATGTCGGATATTTCCGTTGGGTTTGTTGCAGCTTTTGGTAAGTGGTCTTGAGTAAACTGTTGTAGAAATTTAACTTCATTCACAAGAAAGTGTCTTTGAGCATCGTTAGTGAACTTCGTTGAACACATCTCGATATTTGGAACAGCTTCGTTTGAATCAGCAGCTTGAACAGACATTTCTTCCAACTCCTGGTACATGGTATGTTGTGTATCGCCCTTCCAAGCGAGTAATTTCATCTCTTTAATTTGAGGGGTAACTTGGTCATAATTTGAAAACCGTTTTCTTTTTCCTGATCACCGCTCTAGCTTTAACCTTTCACTCCCATGACTATTTGACCTGCTGGTGGTGTCCTTTTAAAAATACTACCAATAGAGTTTGCTAGGAGTTTGTGCAGAACAGAAAATTCTGTCTGCTTTTCTATTTTATTTATCACACGCCCTAAACGCACGTGTTAGTAGCTCATCCTTACAAGCCACAGAATTGATTTCCCTTCTGTTCTGTTGTTGTTTTATTATACTGCAGCTTATAGGCACTGTGAACTGTTTTCACTCAGTTTCTTTAATGACTTTAATAACTGTAACCAAACAAAGTGGCTAAACAGTTTTCCCTTTCGTTTTCTAATTTGCTTTTGCCCGGCCTGTCTATATAAAGGGACTAAAGTCCTTTCATCAAACAAACTTCTATAGACACCTGGTGTTTCCCTTTGCGGAGGAGGTTGATATTATTTTAAAATTAATTCATCTCCTGGTGCTTAAGCTGGTTTCAATTACGACAATCCCTTCGAGGCACAATGACAACGAAAATGGTCAAAATCAAAAAGAAATCAGCTTAGGACTACGAATTTACATTTCCCTTCTAACGAGATGAGGCAAATACAAGAGATAGCCCCATTCTCCCCCCACCCCTGATGGGGGAAGCAATCAAATTAATGCAAACTAATCAATTCGAGGAAAGGGTAGGTTAGGTATATGATTTTTAAAGAGGACCAAAACACACAATTTGAAAATACAAAAGGTCCCTCTTTAAGGACACAAAGTATAAGGTTGGGTTCATTTGTTTGTCCTTGTAGTGATTCACTTTAATTTTTTATTATAATCTGTATTAATTCACCGGAAAGATTTACTTGCCAAAGTAATGTCCTGTTTGCAGAGTCTTAATGAAATCTTAGCACAAGCAAAGGACATAATTAATTAACAAAACAAATCCGACGAAAAAGACGGCGACGATGAAGTTAAAGAAGGAGAAGAACGCACAACCCAAAAGAGACACGAATAAAGTGATTAATTCGATCGATCGTGACATGGACACCCTCCGCCGGGACAGTCGAGGATAATGAAATGCCTAAAAAAAAACTAAACTTAAACACCAAAGGACCCAGGCACCTGCGGGTGAGAAGTAAACTTCTTCTCTTCTTATTTTTTATTATGAGGAGCTTGGGTATGTCCTTAGCAATAAAAGTTAAAATTTATGGCGATTCCAATAGAAAAATAAGAAGATTTGCTGGGCCTTCCTCTAAATGCTAATTCGTCCTTTTTGAGTTGTGGCTCGTGGCTTTGGAAGAGGGATTGAGGATGAAGGGAAAAGAATTTTTATTTGATTGCTTTGGTAGGATTTTGTATGAGGTTGAGCCATTCGAAGGACAGAAATTTATTCCGAGAAAATTACCCAGTAGCTCAGCGATTCGACAATGAGAATTGTCTTGCAAATTGCGGTCCGTCGGCTTCGGGCTATTCAAATTCAATGATATATTACCTACCTACTGTTCCTGGACGGGCATTACTCGCTTCAAATGGATTGCATCTTTGTAGCTTTGAAGATAGCTTTTTGCAAAGAGAAGCGTTCAACCGAGGTATTAGGTCCGATTCCGATGGCGGTAAGGGCAATTTCAATATTATTTTCATTGGGGATTTTTTTTTTCTTTTGGGAGTTGATTTTCTGCAAATGGTTTTTCCATATGAATGCTCATGAGTTCAATTCATCGGCTACTTTTCCTTCGCCTTTTGCTTTCTATTGAAATCATCTTTGAGGGACATCCATCTTAGCTGTGTGCGAGAGTGGTCGTTAAATATTCCTATTTGACGGATAAGTGGCTTCGAATATCACAAACAAGATGGTTTTATAGAACTGTCAGAATAATTCATAGCAACATGACACTTGGCTGTTTAATAAATCGTTACTACATGGACTGGAAACACGCCATTTGATGAACATTCCTGGCCATTTGATCATAAAAATTGTTCGCTTTGGTCAGGACAAGGTAATTTATTTTATTAGCCGAATTACACGAACGTATTCAGACTGTACGGCTATGTAGGTTTATGGTTATGTTCTTGTTTTCCTTTTCCTTTTCCGCTGACTAATACAACACGTGGTGGAGACATTTCGCGGTATCAAGTTCGTAAGGAGACAGTAAACATGGTCGTAACGGGGTTGTGTGTATAAATTACGACTTATTTTCTTCGATGTCAACGGTATGGGCTTTTTGTTTTTGTCACATACTTTTTGATTATTATTTTTGGAACTTAAAAAGATAAATGTCGTTTTTGTCTTTAAAAGTATGAAATAGTTTTCCGGAACTAAAAGGAGAAGAGGCATGCCGTGCTGTCGCTGGTCGACTACAGCAGAGTAGATAACCTCGGTTTTTGTATGAAGTTTTATTGCTGATATGACAGAAGGACGATTTGATGAGACACTTGAAGGGACACTTCATTGAAAATCCTCAGCAGTTTCGACCTTGCAAGTGTCACGCATTACTCATTTGTATGTCCTCTAAAATGCCAGTTATGGCGATCAAAGAAAATTTTAAAAATGGAATTTTAACCGATTTCAAAAACGCAAATGCTATTTAAATTGGTGGCAAATAACTAAAGAATTTTTGTTGCTAAGAAAATGTTGTATGAAAAGAAACTCTTCTTTACCTACTTACACTTACTTTTACCATTCGGGGTGAACCTGAGCTTCAACCAACTTCTTTTGCCAACAAATTTATTTCGGGCCAGCTCACTCCAGTTTTACACTCTGAGGGCACGGTCACGTACAAAACAGTAAGCGGCAAAATTGGAACAAAATTGAAAGATGAGCGGTAGAACGATGCCGCTCTGTCGCTTAGCCGTTTCCTGCGCTGCCGTGCCCTAAGTCGGTTGAGGTCATCTTCCAGCTCATTGCACCACCTTAGAAGTGGTTTTCCCCTTCCGCAATTCTCCTGCTATGCGCTTTTAGAAACCCGTCGACCTGGAGCTTTGGTGTGGTGTCCATCTCTACATGTCCCAGCCATTGTAGGCTCGGAATATGTACTCTTCTATAGCTATGCACAAGTAGCGCCTGTACCGCGTATAGAAACATACAATTCGTTGTTAAATCATCTTCTCTTGGCATAGTTTTCAGACACGGAACCAAAAATCAAGTGGAATATTTTTCTTTCAAAAAGAGCAGTGGTTTCCTCAACCGCCGTAGATCAGATCCGTGGTTATGAACGAGACGTCTATGTAAATTTATACCGACGACGGCGACAGCTAGCAAATGGAAGTAGGAACAGGTGCGGATTTCTTTTCAGAACTTCAAACTTCAAACTTCCAAATCACAGTAGTGTATTCCAAGCCGAGTTCTTGCACGCTGCACATCAGGTGTCCATGATGGCGCTATTACATGCTCATATCACTTTTTTTCATTGATAGCCAAGCAGCAATAAAAGCAATTTCTACAGTTTTTTTTTGACGCGAAGAGCTAAAGGTTCTTGGCAAGCAGCATAACGTTAGACTCTGCTGTGTTCCCCGTCACAGTGGCATACCGGGAAATAAAAAAGCGGATTAACTGGCAAAAAAAGGTTCAGCCCTTGACCCTTCTTTCATAGACTAATCAATCATGGTTCCATCTTGTGCAATTAAACAGATAATTGATAACAAAATAATGAGGAAGTCCAATGAAAGATGAGAATGCCTCTTGGTTCCTGTGTCATCTCCAGGAAACTATGGCCGAAATACGATAGGAACAGATCAGAAAGGCGATCGCTATTGTTTGTCAGTATTCTAACAGAACATTGCCTATTAGGCTACCACAAAAAGATGGGCTATTGCACCTTGTTAGTTAGTTTTGTTTATTGAACGATATATATTTACAATTGATACTTATACTAGGTAATTTAAAAAATTAAAATAATGTAGGAATGTTGGCACATAGGGGGCCTAACCAAATACATTGTCTAGAATAAAAATAATAACTTAATATTATATAGCTGAAAAGAATGGTAGTTCTTGATTATAAGTCGGTTGACTTGAGTTATCTCGGGTTGTCGCTGGTGTCCCTCTTTATGGGGAGGTTGTGGGAGGTGGCTTCAGCCACGGAAGTATGCTGACCCAGGGTCAGCGTAGAAATTGGTGGCTTCGTCGTTGGTTGTTATTACTTCTTCGTCCAAGGTGTTCATCACGCTTAGGTATCTTGGCTCAGGGTGTCGGTCCTCAGTGGTCATCCTTCTCACCAGGGGATTAGGGTGGTTGCTGATATTTGCAGCCGTCATCAATACAGTCGATAAGACGTATTGGTCCAAGGGCGTCATCTTGGCTGTCTCGTACAGATGCTGGTTACTGTAATGTCTCTGACGCTGGTGGTTGAAAGTGAGGCCGGTGCAGAGTCTCAGAATCTTCCTTTCGAAAATAAGAAGCTCCTTCATCGCGGTCTTTGAAATGGTGAACCAAACAGGGCTTCCGTAGTTGATGACGGGTCTCAGCAGCTGCTTATACATCAGTAGTTTTGTTGGCTGACTTAGTCATGTCCTTCTCCTCAGCAAAGGGTACAGTCGGTAGAAGGCGTGGTTGGCATTCTTAAGTACAGTGCGTGAATGCGGGTTCTATCTAATCACCTCGTTAAAGTTGATACCTAGATACTTCGCGTTTCTTTGGGCAGCCAGTCTGGTTCTATCAGGTAGAGTAATGGATGTGGCTCTACAGTTACCAGCAGAACAACGGCCTCTTCCTCCGGTCGTTCTGAAGCAGACGAGCTCTGATTTAGCTGAGTTGATCCGGATACCCCACTGACTATAATAAGAATATAGTTTGTGGATGTGAGTTTCCACTCTCCGGGCAGCTATGGTTGCGGTGATATGGATGTGCTATACGTCAGAGAGTCATCGGCGTAAAGCAGGTTTTCGCAGTCCCTTGGGGTTGGTTGGTCCGACGTCATAATGTTGAAGAGAAATGGTCCTAGTTTTGATCCCTGAGCGACTCCTGCTCTGATGTTCTTGGTGGCGGACTTTGCGCTTCCAATTTGGACGAAAAAGTTTCTGTGGGAGAGAAAAGAAAAAATTATTTTTATTAATGGAGCTGAAAAGTTTAGAAGATTTAGTTTATGGATGAGTGCTTCAATCCAAACGCTGTCAAATGCTTTATCGACATCCAAAAAGCATGCGACGGTGACACGACGCGACGGCTGTTAAGGTCTTCGGCGACGTCATTGTGTAGTTTCATCAGCGGATGCAGGTTTGAATGCTTTTCCCGGAAGCCGAACTGCATGTTTGGGATGATATTATTATCCCTGCAAAACTTTTTAAACTTATTAGCTCCTCCAGGAGTTTACTTAGATTGTTGAGAAGGGAAATGGGCGTGTAGTTGTCGACGAGGTTTGGATCGCCTTTCTTCGGGATCGCCACTATCTTGGCCGTTTTCCACTTCCTGGGAAAGTAGCCGTTGTTGATGCAGTTGTTTAAGATGATAGCCCGAAAGATCATCACTGTCTGCGGGAGCCTCTTCAGGACGTAATTTGAGACATCGTCTGGGCCTGTTGATTTCTTGGGCTTGGAGCTGTGTATTATTTCTGCAATTTCTTCCGGAGTGGACAGGTTCGGGCAGTTGATTGGGTCACTCGATGGATTATTGTTGCTGAATATTGCTGCATCAGTGTTGGGCCACAGGGTCCGTTGGATGGATGTCTCGATTTCGTCCAGAAAATCAGGGTCATTAGAAGGTGCGGGCACGAAGTGCCATTGCACCGATGACTTATTCAACGGTAAAACTATTTTTGGTTCCAAATGATTAGTGATTACATCGTTCGATCTCGGAGTCCAGTTGGGGTTGCTGAATGCCATCTTTAAGCTGAATACAACAAATTGTTTCAAAAGATTACATTCTTCTACAACCCTAGGTAACCTTAGTAATGATTGCAACCAAACAGCCAGGAGTTAGGATAAGGTCATATCATCACCATGCATGAGACTTAACAAGACGGGGGAAACGAATTACATTTGCGTCGATTCTATCTGCTCTTTGTTCTTAAAAATAATTTATTCCGCATTTTTATTTCTGTTTTTAAAATCCAAGAGGACCACAACCCCAACATACCCGAACATCCTCAGTCAAAATTCATGAAAACAATGATTGCGATTTCAATTCCCTTGGCAGCAAAAGTTTTTCATTAATTAAAACAAATAACTTCGCATACCCAAAATTTGCATTCCAACTCGATGAAAATTCCGCCCTTCAAATGGTCAAAAACAGTAATCAATCTCCCAGAGCGCGGGCTTAAAACGAAAGCATTTACCCAACGTTTGTATTACCCGTGGGTTGTGTGTGTGTGTGTGTTTTGGTGAGTGCAATCCCCTTATGTTCCACAATTTTTTTTTTTTTTTTTAATTTATTTTGTTTTTGAAATGCGGCTCACGCTTTTCCGCCAAATAGGACATGCACATCAAATATCATTGCCCCCAAACACCAAACGCAATTTCGCGAAACAAAACAAAACCAAAAATTGCTCGCATTAGGGGAAATCGGCATCACGTTGTATTCTAACGAATTTGTTCCCGCGTAATGCAATTTCCATATAAAGGATAATTACGACAGGACCAACGACAATGAAAAGGCATACAGCAGCGGGTATAATGTCGTACATTTGGAACAAGTACACACCAACAAATAAGCACCATCAGAGAAAACTCAACGGGATACAACCCGCTGGCGTTGCGCTGGTTGGCTGGTAGGAGAATTCTACCAGCCACGAACCATAATTAGAGACAGGCAAAGCCTTTTTCGTAAATGCTAATAAAACAGGAGTCGCCTCCCTCCCTTACACAACACTTAAAGTGAGAACAGCACTCCAAATTTCATACACGACCATTTGCTACATTTTAAAGCTCACAGACCGTCGTAACATGCCACGGCTCAGTGTAACGACTTAAGCTCCAACTATAAATTTTAATCCTTTTAATCCCACGCCTTAACCGAACGGTGAGGATGCGAGCGCGGGTGCGGGTGTGGATATGGGTGCCATCGCGGGGACTGTACTTTAAGTATCGGTGTATGGAACAAAAGAAAACTAACGATCTAAGCTGTTTCTTGGAATTGCGTTCGGTTATAACGACGCAAAACACTGAATGCCATGGCCAACATAAAACAGAGAACCTATAATTCGCCTGACAGGAAGACAGGAAAAGAAAGGGTTTGCAAAGGGAAACCCGTTGTAGGAGCTAAGAATTTCCATCTTCCGGAAATTTAATTTCCGACCCGAGTAAGACAAAACGAAAAGAACAAGAAAAACGAGCGAAGAGAGAAAATTTACAAAAGAATTTTATTAAGAAGTTTAACCATCCAGTCATCCATCTATCCATCCATCTTTCTATATCTAGTAGAAGCTCTGGCTCTGACTCTACTCCTTTTTTTTCTCGACGTTGTTGGGATAATTATATTGACGAATTTGTTGGTACGTGCCAAATTTGTGTTATCATTGGGTTCTTGTCTTAAGGAATTTGTTTAAGCAATTTGTGTCGAAAAGTTTGGCATTTATTTGTTTCGATATGAGTGTGTGTGTGTGGGTGGTATTCCTTTTTTTTTTAAAAGATGGATCATCTGTGTTGTGTTGGCCAAGAAAAGCATTATCTTTTTACGAGTCCTTGTGGGATGTTGTTGTGAAAATTCATGACTTGATTCAATATCGTAACCTGGGGTTCATTTGGGATTTTTCTTGTCAGTTGCTTGAAGAAAAAAAAAAAAAAAAAAAAGGACAAATGCAGATATTCAACCATAAAGAAAAATGAATGACGTAAATCACCAAATTTTATGAGCATCGCTTAAAATTATGACCGAATTCTTCGGTTGGATATTTTAGTAGATAAAGCACATTTTTAATATTACTAAGAAATGCTGGGGCCGCAGCTGCTCTTGAAAGAAAAAGGGAACAATAAACAATTTTACAGCTTACGTGGATATGGAGTGTAACAATTTTGTTCTAAAAGTGTTTTCATGTGGAAGTTACTATAAAATTGGATCACGGAATATTTGCCAGAGATATGAATCTGTCCTTTTTCATAAAGATTTCTGTCTGTTGGCAAGCAACAATGAAAGTTCAGAGTTTGAGTTCGAATTCAGGGTCAGATTAGTATTTTTAGTCCAACTTTTTTTGGTACAGAGTTCCAACGAGGTGCAGTTCTCAAAGTCTCTCTGGCAGAGGATTTGGCAAACCTAGATTAATTACTCTACCTTCCTTACACCGCGAAAATTTCGTAGGTTCCTTCAAATTCCATTCCTCATACTGATGGGTATGGTTAAGCAGGGCCAGAGCAAACATATGCGCAAATGCACAGGGGTTCTTGGGCCGTATTGGTAAAGGTAGAAAGTTATTACTAACAAATAAGCCTCTGTGCTTAATATTTGCACATTGGCTCACAAAACTTGCAATGTTGCAAAATAGAATATAAACCTCCTCAAAATTGCCCAAAATGAAAAACCATTTTTTCTGTGAATCTTTCATAGGACGCCTGTTTAACTGAAACCGGTTCTGTGGTTGAAAAAAAGCGCATTGTTTTATCTTCCATGTTTGAAAAACTTTGTGGCTTTTCTTGCCTTTTCCTTCTTATTTTCCTTTTCTTTATTACCTACAAAAATATACCTTCTTCCGTTTTCCTCTAGCAAATTGATGTAGATCCAACAGGATCCGCCCTTTCTCACTGAAAAGTCGTTCAGAATTTGGAAAAATTTCTGTTGGGACTCGATCCTTGAATTTGCCATGTAACAGGCAGAGAACATATAGGAGTCGAAGATAAAAGCAAACGCTTGTATTATGTGTACCTCCTTCTCTCACAGACTGAATCCTATTTGTGAATATTTTTGTATCTTTTCTATGTTGCTTATTCTTTTGCTTCGTATTATGTAGTGTGGAGGCTCGAACACATGCATTGAGCACAGAGTATTGACTACTTCTTTTTTATTAATCGGGCTTGTTGATGTTTTGAGAGAAAAGCGAAAAGTCTAACTACTTGGTTCGGATTCAGGTGTTGATATAACCACCGTTCCACTACAAAAGGTGCCTTTACATATCGTCAGTTGAAATGCAGGGCTTCGTAAGTCAAAAAATTCAATAAAAATATAGTTTATTAAAATAAAAAAATAATAATAAAAATCAGAGCCACCTTTTGACATTTTCAGTGTACTTACGTTGTTCTAAACATTTTG
Organism: Melanostoma scalare; assembly: GCA_949752695.1. Classification (NCBI taxonomy): domain Eukaryota; kingdom Metazoa; phylum Arthropoda; class Insecta; order Diptera; family Syrphidae; genus Melanostoma; species Melanostoma scalare. The sequence goes on from OX456985.1 coordinate 57,309,294, forward strand.
TTAAAGAGAAAAAAGTTTAAATTATTTCATATACATACCAGGTGCTGCGGTTTTTGCGATTTCTGCAAAACATGCTTAAATTACGTGAGAGGTCCTGCAATTTAACGGCCGATATGGACAATGCTTAATTGACACAGTAGTGGTTCTGCGAATCATCGCACAAATAAAAGATCTAGTATATAACATTATTGTGAAATTTATTCGATTTTATTATATCGTCGACTAAATTCAATACATTCATGACCTTCATTCTTTATCGTGACGCATTTCCGTTTCATCGAGTTTCGAACCCCTACGATTATATAAAATGCTCACTTAAAAATATGGTTTCTAGTTATGAATTATATATATATTATATTTCAAATAGAATTAAATATAAGTAACCTCAACATCTGAACGAGTTTTAATAGTTTATTTTTTTTATTCTACTTTCAGGTATGTCAACCATAGGATTCCAAATCTATCTAAATCAATAATTTTCCAGAGTGTTTGGGTAAGGTTTGCATAGCAATTCCTCAAAGTAACCAACTTTATGATGAAAAGTAAGAAATGATTTAATATCTGGTTGATAAGATCCTGGGCCTGGATCGTTTAATTTTGAACACAACAATAATGCAAAGTCTAAATATTGAAAAAATGTTTTTAAAAAACGAAAACCTTCCAAGATCTATGAGACGATAGTAAAATATCTACAGCCGTATTTATTAGATTTCCCTAAATATCTCTGAACAGATGAATAGTTATGTAGTGAATAGCACTCTATTCTACGTTGCATAAATTCTTATTTATAAACCATTATAGTTATGATGTGTATATCTTACCTATCTATAATCTATAATCTAATCTATAAAATTGAGCGTTAATATCCAGATGTATGAGCTTTACATTATTTTTTACTTTTACATTTACATGAACCCTGTCCGTAGGAAAGGCTTCGAACTGGGAAGTCACAGCACGAACGAAAGAGCCCATTTAACAGATGCACCACAAAAGCTATATACTTACAAGACTATCACTAGGTTTTTGATTATATCAGATTAGATTGTATGGTGGGGGTGGGTTTTTAGAAAACAGTGATCAGCCAATATTAACGCCCCAAGTTTTAAGGGTTCTCCTGTTGGAATTTTGATGTTTTGGGTCCGGTCCCTTGTACTACCAGATAGCAACCATCTTTTTATTATAGCTTTCCAGATGTTCGTAGAAAAATCAAAAGACGCTGCCATGATAAGGAGCCTAAGTTACCAGCTCTCACCATGTGTGCGCCGAGTGCTCCGCGGTGTCCTCAACTCTCTAAAAGATTAACAGAGTGTGATATTACTTAAGCCTAACAACCTTAAGTGTTTGTCAAAAGAGAAGAACCCCGCGCCAATGGCAATAATCTTTCTACATTCTTTTCTGCTGCGGGATACCAAAAGTGTTGCAGTCTTCTAATCAACGTTGGGGAGCATTCGTTTGGTCTGTCTGCTTCCCATGGAGGCATAACATCTACGGTTGTGCTCTTGACAGATCCAATGGTTGATTGAAACCCTCACTGAGGACCCTGGTAGACCTAGCGACGATACAGGCCTTGAGAAAGGTGTCTGAGATCTTTGCCTAGCTAGTTGATCGTCGCTCTCATTTCCAGTTATCCCGTGATGGACTTGAACCCAAATGAAACTCAAGAAGAAATGTTGTCCTCCGACGGTATTCAGAGAGCTCTTGCATTCCTGGATCACTTTCGAAGTAGTTGGAGGGTTGAGAAGGGCCTTAAGCACAGCTTGGCTGTCGCTGTGAACACAGATATTTCTCCCCGTCCAGTTATTGTTCGTACCGTGACTTAAAGCCATTTGAATAGCATAAGCTTCCGCTTGGAAGACGGATGGGTATGAGCCTAAAGAGGCGTGCAGTTGTACGTCGTCGTTCTCCACAAAGGCATCAGCGCCAGATCTCTCGTCGGTTTTGGAACCATCTGTGAAAATTCGCTAACAGTTCTTTCCAAGCTCAAATTCTGAAGTGGACTAGCCCTGAACCTAAGGAAAGTTGACTGTGTATTTTTGACACAGTTTCAGCATTGGGATCATCGTGTCGGATGGCATATCCATTAGACTTGAGTCAAAAGATATGCTGCTTGCGAGTTCCTCAAAGCTCCAGTGCGAATTGTGCCAGAGATCACATCCCCTTAAACGAGAAATGGTCTTGAGAGTACACCCCATGATGTAGGTATCAAGGGAAGGAAGATTCAATAGTGCGCCGAGAGCAGCTCCCGGTAGACAAATTGTTCTTTGAAGTTTGCAAACGTGGCATAAAAGTATTTACGCGAGAGTTCATTCCACCAAACAACTGACGCATAGGAGATGATTGGTCTTATCATAGCCGTATAAATCTAAAGGACCCTTTACGGTGAAAGACCCCATGTCTTGCCAAAGACTCCCTTACATTGCCAGAAGATTGACACTGCTTTAGCAGTCTTTAACTCGACATGTTTAGACCAAAGAAGCTTGTTATCTTTAGGTTTACTCCGAGATGTTTGACTTCGTTTGAAAAGGGGATGTTGACGCCTTTAAGTGTAAGTTGGGTCAGACCAGTCAATTTTTTTCGTCTCGTGCAGAGGACAACCTCAATCTTAAGAGGATTGACGGAGAGACCGTTTCTAGCACACCAGGTGTCAATCATATATAACGCAGCCTGTGCTCTGGAACAGACAGCTTGGAGACTGGAACCGACCGAGAGCACGGCAACGTCGTCTGCATATGCTTGGGCGTGAACGTTAGATCCATTGGACATTACAAGTAGAGAGCCGATCAGCATGCACCACAGAAGAGGAGATAGAACCTTGTGGACAGCCCTTATCCACTCCTGTTGCAACATATTGTCCACACTCTTCTTCAACGATCACGGTTCTATTTACTAGCAATACTTTAATCCACAATACTAATAATTCGTCCACACCATGTTCTCTGGCAGCATTGCACATAATCCAAGCTGGCACAGTCAAAAGCAACTTGTATGTCGATGAAAATGCCTACCGCAAATTCTGTCCTGTCAAGCGCGCATTTTTACAGGGGGTGTATTTGGAGTGAGGTTTTTCATATGAAAATATCAACCTTTTTTTCCAGCGTTTTAACCAGGAAGGAGGTAAGACTGATGGGTCTAAAGTTTTTGGCGAGTGAATAGTCTTACTTGGATACAGCTTGAATGGTATGTCAGCCCCATTCTGTAATGAGGCCGGGAGGTTATTGTATTCCCCGAGAGCTTTGAGTGGTTTGAATGAGGGACATTGCGCATTGGTGTTGCAGATTTATCTGTCCGTTGACCAGATTTACACTTGCCCCACACTACACAAAAAATAAAAAGAGCACGCGGCAATACTGAGTACTGAGAGGTCATCATCTTATAGCGCTCTAGTCGAATAAGTAACGATGTTGGAATCCATATCGATGCTTTCAGAGTAACAATGCCACTATCAATTATGTGATTTTTTTTAAGGATCACAAAATATTGCTTGATTATTTGCTTACTCTTCCACTAAAAACTCAATATCGCAGTTTTGTGAAGTGTGTAACAAGACACATAATTTATTTTTATTCATTCGGTTTTAGTAGCAATGAACATTCAGCAACTGTAAACAAAGACATCGCGTTTATTTCGATAAAAAAGAAAAATTCAAATACAAATACTTTGCCAGTATAATGCAAAGAAATTGTTTCATTTCGACTATTTTCAAAAAAAAAAAAACCTCAAGGGACTTGTTTGTCCTTTTTTTTTTAATATCAAAGAGAACACGCAACATAAAAAATAGCCAGCTTCATCATTATGAATGTTGACAGCCGCTTGCTATTTGGAACAACACGCAACACAGTCCACCAGGATTACTAGGCATAATTCGATTAAAAAAACACTTACGCTGGGCATTGTCACTCTCTGTTTCGTGCCATGTATTCTTTGTTGTTAGTTATGCCATTTATTTTGCTTCAGGGGTTTTATTTTAGACCAAAGTTCAACGTAACGAAGAATTTTTGCTTCATGTCTTAAGTTAATTACATTTTTCTCCATACCTTGAAGTTCAAAGTGAGTCAACGTCATCTAGAGTATATCATAGCCAACGTTTGTTTCTATGGTAAACAAGCTTGAGCGTGGGTATTTTGTATACCTAATCACGAGTCGAGGTCTGAAGTTCTTAAGTGGTCGAATTTTTAACACGAATTCATTTGAACAATTGAAAATCACATGAAATGGCGAAATCTTCCTTCGTAAATTATTTACGGCAACTCCACGGAACTTCAAAATCAATTCAAATCGACGGAAAACCTTTTAACACTACATCCTCTCCAGCCTGTGTTCTGTGACGGCCATTAACTGCAAATTAATTGACACTGAACCGGGCTATTATGTTTCACGAGCAACACTAAGAGCCTTTGAAAAAAGCTTCGCCCTAACCTCCAGCCACTCACAATCAAAAAGAACTTTGCAAAAACAGAACAACAGTAGTCCATCAAATATTCCCTACGTAATTTCCATGCCCTTACAGTGCTGTGCTGTTCCGTCATGCCGCAAATCAATCCACTCAAAAAAATGCCTAAAATTTCATGAATTACGTGACAATTAATCCAAGTGAGCTCATCCTCCCTACAGGCTAACATCAGCTTTTTAGCTTTCAGCCACAATAGGCACACACACACACACGAACACACACATGCTCACACAAGATTTGTGAAACAAAAACAGTTGAGTAACTTTTCAAGACAATCAAAAATACGTGACCAAATCAAATTTAAAAAGTTTTAGCCCACCTCCCATGCCATACCGCCATCGCCACTGTGTTTCCTTATCCATGTAGTTCCGGTTGGTGGTCGGGCGCTTTCTCCTATAACTTTGTTTGCCGCATAATTGCATTTATAATAGCCCCATCAGCACAAGGACGAAGCTCGATGTGATGGAAAACCGATTTTGATAGTCCTGCGGCAGGAAGTGCAAATGAGAATATGGCCTCTGTTCGACATCATCAGGTCGACAATACTGCCCCACAGCAATAGACTGTGGCAGTAACAGCCAGCACCAGTTAGAAATGGAAGGTTCTATTAAGTTTTTTTTTTTTTTTCTTCTGGAATTTATGCGGTCATGTAACTCAAAGAAGATTGATAGTCCGAGGCACCACACTATTCGAGTTTATTTGGTGTATGGCTTGGGTTCACACATCCGGTGTCCATTTCCGAACTGCTGATCAATTAACAGCCGCAATATGACCAAATCGGTTTAGTGAACATGTATAATGAAGATGTGTGACCTTTTGTCGAAGGGAACCACAAGTGTTTTGAGGTATACAAAGTCGTTAATTGATATTGTCGGGTCAACGTGTTGGTATAGAGAGTAAGTTGACGGTAATGGCTGATCCTGGTCAGGTGACCATTTTCTTTGAAACTACAGTGTCCAGGCAGATAACATCATTTTCGGGCTTTGAAGATTACAAGACTGGGAGGTTATGGAACTATACCGAAAAGTCAATTGTCAAACGTGGTGTTTATCGATGTTGTATTCCCGGGTTGAAAAGACGCGATCCTTCAGTTTTATTTGATTCAAATTTACATATTGCAAGCTTAACCTCTTCTTGGTTGGGAGGAAGGCATTCTTGATCATCGCCCAAGTTGAATGGGGCATTGTGCATGAGAGAGGAATTTTGTTCTTCATCGCCGTTAATTAGTCTTCAGGAGTGCTCTTTCCAGATCCTGAGTATAGCGACCGCGTCTCTATTCCTATGCTTCACTGCTGGTCTGTACAGGCTTTGGTTCGAGGCATGCCACTCTGACGTGAACTTTTACACTATTGGTAACTTTCAAATTTCATTCCTCATGGTATCTCTGCTCTCTATCGACAGCTTCTCATATCGCTTCTTTTTTTTTTTTTTGAGAGTCGGTGTTCTTCATTTTTCGTCTCCTGGTCGAGTGTAAACCATGTTCTCTTTTGCATCCACGTTTTTCGTGCTTTTTGTTCTCTCTTCATCTTCATCGAACTATGGATCTCGTTTTGGGGACCCAGTGAAATCCAGAACGTCAGAGGCTGTGGTTCTGATGGCTTCTTGGTATTGCTGTCACTGGTTTTCAATGCTTAAACTGGCGAGAGGCATATGATTCAATGACAATTGGAGAACACACGATTGGGGAAGGCACTGGCAATCTCTTTCGGACTTACCTTTCCGACGTCATATCGTTTCATAGCGTTATTTCGTGTGTGTCGTAAACTGTACAACAAGGTAGTCGTCCGAGTCAAGTTGCCCCGTCGGAAAGTTCGGACATCTTTGACATTGGAAGAGTGTCTTGTGCCGGTCGCAAAATGGTTGACGGTTGATTGATCCCGAGGATCGCCAGTCGCCGTGTATGTATCTTTATGAAATTTGAGATGTGGAAGCGACTGGCCTCGCATAAAAATTGGTTAACCTGATACCTTTGGAGGTTATGTCATTCAGGCTATTCTTTCCGAATGTGTTTCCAAAGATGTCCTTCTTTTCATAGTTTTGCGTTAAAATCACCATCGTCTTTCGCGTGATGTGTAGTGCATTGCTCATGTGTTTCTTCTAGAAGCTTTATTGTTGGAACATCGATTCATATTAGGCTAATGTTGTCGAATTTGACTGATAACCATTTGTCTTACGACAAATTTAACACCCACATAAACGTTGTTTCCGTTATCTGTAGCAGTCACCAAAGTACAGGGTGGTGTTCAGGAAGAATTAATATTATAGCCAAGAATTCGGCCTAATTAAAAAGATAAGGGTTGGCCATTATGTTTTAAAAATAACTTTTGGCAAATAACAGCCACGATTTGCTTGAATAAATTCCAGCCGGCGTCAACAGCACTGCACTTAGTCTGTTAAAGGATCTTACATTCCAAGTGCTGATCCAGAGTTCTTTGTTCTTTTTTCGACAACGGAGAACTCTTCATTGTTATCCGAGGCTGGTGGTTATTTCGGAATAAGTTGTTTTTTACGTGGTTGCGTTATTCACTAAACGCACAACCCTGAACCTGGTGTTCTAGGTCCTTTAAAGATCCTCCTGCATAAAGATCGGATACGCCGGGACAGGAACCTGCTGCGGGTGTGCGAAAGCTCTGTTAGCTTACCAGGAGCTCATCTGACACCATTTCTATTTCAATACCATGTCCTAGTATTGAAAGACCCTTAAAGGCTTTTAAAACAAATAAGTCGGAGTTGTTCATTCAAGGGTTTCTGCTTTTTGTCCCCTGAAGTCCACCGTTGATTCTCTAAAACGAATGCATCCGTTGTGATATTCCCCATAAGCTCCGTCAGACCATAAGCAGTCAGTCATTACTCACAGAATGAGCGTACTCGCTGTCGTTTTGTTATTCGAATTTGGGCTTAAAATTTCTAAGAAGCAGGTGCTTTGAGCGGAACTTCTTCTTATGTTCCTTTGGATAAGTAGCTGTTGAACAGTTTTTTGTTCCAGATTCCTAGTGGACTCTTTACAATAAGTGAAGCCTGGAGCATTCGATATACTATGATATATTTTAAGTCATACTTGATTACCTTACATAAATAAATATGGTGACACAATATAGATTAGAGAGAGGAATGGAAGGGACCTTCAAATGTTGCCGATTCCGAACGTCTAAGTAAAAAAGAACTTTTCTTGGCAGTGTTATTTCTCTCGTAGGACTTGCACATTAAGGCAGACATGCTAACCATTGCGACACGAGCACCAACTTACTTAAGCTTTTCAAATTTTTCTGTGAGTGCTCTAAGTTCTTAATTTTGAAGTCGAAGTGCAAATACGAAACCCTAATAATCAAGTGACAGCTTCATAGCTTTGTCCTTAAGCAAGACCACAGCTTTTCTTTCCGTCGCGTCGCCCGTTTAACACTTAAATAGAGCCATTGGTCGGTCTACCACCTTTATACAAAATGCTGGGTGGTCTGGTCACCTTGTGTTTTTACTTTGAATGATAGGTCATTTTGATACTGGCAGCTGTTTTGCCCTCAAGATCTTGACAGAATGTTAATATCATATCTCCGCGGAGCGAAATGATTTGCTTAACACCTGAGTAACGTGGGGAAATATGGAAAAGTGAGGAAATGTTAAGTCTTGTAGCGTGAATAAAACCATAATACTTTGATGGGCTTGATGCTTTCCAGCTGAAGTTTCGGTGCTTTATATTGAATCGCAAACAAATTTTTTTAAATTATATATGTAATCTTACTTACTTACTTAAGGTGGCGCTACAGTTTGGGTCAGACCAGGGCCTCAACCAACATGCTTCTCCAGCCAGCTCGGTCCCTAGCTAGCTGCCTCCAGTTTTGCACGCCAAGTTGGTTGAGGTCCTCTCCTATTTGCGTGCGCCACCTGAGTCGCGGTCTTCCTCTACTGCGCCGTCCCTCGGGATTGGATTCGAAGACTTTCCGGGCCGGAGCGTTGGTGTCCATTCGCTCTACATGACCCAGCCATCTAAGCCGCTGGACCTTGACTCGTTTGACCAGATCAGTGTCGCTGTCAGCCCGTACAGTTCGTCGTTGAATCTTCTTCTCCACTCTCCATCTATGCAGACGGGACCAAAAATCACCCTAAAGCGTTCTCGTCTGCCTTTGACAAGGTCCATGCCTCTGCGCCATATATAAGAACCGGGATGATAAGTGTCTTATACAGGGACACTTTAGTTGCTCGAGAGAGGACTTTACTACTCAATTGCCTTCTTAGTCCGAAGAAACAGCGATTGGCAAGAGTTATTCTTCGTTTGATTTCAGCGCTGGTGTCGTTGTCTGAATTAATAGCGGCGCCTAGGTAGACAAAGTCCTTAACTACCTCAAATTTATAGCTGTCAATCGTGACGTTCTGTCCAAGACGTCGGTGTTGGGTGTCCTTTCTTGATGACAGCATATACTTGGTCTTGCCCTCATTGACCACTAAACCCATCTTCTTCGCTTACGTCTCAATGCTCATAAACGCGCCATTGACATCACGCTGCGTTCTTCTAATTATGTCAATATCGTCGGCATATCCGAGCAATTGGACGGATCTTTGAAAGACTGTGCCTCTTGTGTTGACGTGGGAGTTTTGCACTATTCTTTCAAGAACGATGTTGAAGAAGTCGCATGACAGTGCATCGCCTTATCTAAAACCTTTTTTGACATCGAATGTATCGGTGAAATCTTTTCCGACCCTGATGGAGCAGCATGCGATTTCCATCGTCGTCCTACACAATCGGACAAGTTTGGTAGGGATGCCATAACTAGACATGGCTCTATATAACTCCTCTCTAGATGCTGTCATATGCGGCCTTAAAATCGATAAAAAGGTGGTAGGTATCGATTTGAATCTCCTGGGATTTTTCCAAGATCTGCCGTAGTGTGAAGATTTGGTCTATGGTGGACTTTCCCGGTCTAAAGCCGCACTGATGAGGACCTATCAGGTTGTTGACGAATGGCTTCAGACGCTCACAAAATACGGCAGAGAGGATCTTGTACGCGATGTTAAGAAGACTGATACCTCTGTAGTTGGCGCAGTTCAGAGGGTCTCCTTTCTTTCAATATAGGTAATCAATAAACTTAAAACTTTTAACGTAGTACGGTAGATCCTCGGTATTTCTAAACAGTCGTTAATAACTTACGGTCGGATCCATTGCTGTTGATAACATGGGTATTACCATAACCTGAAACAAAGGGAGAAGTACAGGTTTATTTAAGGCCCCTCGGTGGCACGGAGAAACAGCAGGAAAAAGCTATAGTAGATCAACGGGTTTATTTACGGTCCTTTGGTGACACGGAGAAATGGTACATAAAATCTCTGGTTGATCTGCGGGTATTTTTAAGGGTTAAGGACCTTTGTGGCGCGGACCACTGAAAACAGCAGGCAGTTGCTCTTATTGAAAACTAATATTTTTTACCGAACTATGTTCTCGGTTTTTGGGAAGGAACTGCATGTGAGATATACTCGGCGAGTAAACAACTGCGAAGTGGTTGGTATGACGGTGATGCATTTGACATTCGTTTTCCAGTGCTGTTGATTCTTGACGTACATTGTGGTACGAAAAGTACCAGGTACCAAAAGGTACTAAAAGCTGGCATTAAAAGCCTCGTTACAATACATGGAAAGCTTTTATTTTGTTTATTACATTTTTGAAAAGAGAACCTGATACTTAGAGGGAATTTTCAAACAATTGCACACAAAATGGCATTGTGAAGAAAGAAGAGTGAATGACTGGTCTTTTTTGTACCATAAAATTGGTTTACAACGACGCGACGTTTTTTATGGACACCCTTGCTTAAGAGTAGCGCAGTCTGGTCACCCCAGAGATGGCCCCCGAAAAACTTATTCACGTGTAGAGTGTAGTACACTTGCATTGATGGACATTAAAATGGCAGATACTGTAGTTGCTGGCTGGTAAACAATTGACAACAGTGGGAGACTGAGAAAGGGAGAACAAGCCCACTCAAGCCTCTACGGCTAGACAACCGCAAATGGTCGGTAGGGTAGGGTAGAATACCATCTGGGGGCTAGTTGAACACAAATATGCACACTCGTAGGTCTGGAAGAGCATTCCAACCAAAGCATTACAAAGCAAATATTTACCTCCGTTTATTGTCCGCTTATACATACATCTATATGTACACATGAAGGAGCAAGGACTAAACGGTTTTGCGAAACAGGGCTTGTGTGATGTTATTAGTTGATAATTAAAAAACAGCGCAGCAATTCGTATCCACATTAATTAAATAAATAGAAGCGAAAGAGAACTGCTGCTGGCACAAACGTTCCGTTTGAACGTTCATTTCTCTATAGCAACATAAACAACCGAGATAAATTGCTTTCACCAAGAAGTGTGGATGTGGGCTTTGCTTTTTTTGGCCAGCAGCGGTGGGAAGAGGACAAGAGCCACTCGATACAAAACAAACATAGAGTTTTCGGTTCTCGTAAATCGTGTGTAGAGCTTTATTCAGAGAGACTGTGCTTTTGGTCTTTTATTTCGTTTTATTTCGCATCGTGCAATGGCTACACGTTATATAACCAATTTCTTTTTGAACTATCAAAAGAAAGGATATGTGGCTTACTCTTCATTGAATAGATGAGATAAGGGTCGCACTCTGCACCCCAAATATGCTGCTGTCCAAATTAATGGACTTTCAGTGTTTTGGGATCATCCTTAAAACCTATAGTCGTATTCCCCCTGGGGGAATAATTTGAAGGTGAAGTTGTAAGGTATGCGAAAGGCTTGGTACTTTCTTAATTTCAAAAGCAGTAGCTATTTTCTCCTAAGGGCATGAAAATATTAGGGTTTAGCAACATAAAGGAGACAATAAGCTTCTGACAAATATTTTCTTGATTTGATAATGGGTGGGGTTGACTGGTGGAAGCATAGCACATATGTGTGTCATGTAGGTGCCTACGCATCGCACCCCTTTGTGTTTCGAAAAATTGTTTAAACTTTTGTAATTCCTCATTTTCAAAGAATATTGGAAGTATCAGAGATGAACAGGCTTTTTGACGTTCAAAAGAGAACAGAATTTCCATTTTGAAGATCTTTATGTGGGCCTATCGTCGAGGGCTTTTCTCTTTTAAACTTAAGGTGTGCACAGGGTGTTTGTGAACTCAATAAAAAAATAAAAAAGGTTGGCGCAACACAGCGAGAAGCCCCAGGACCTAGCGGTTCCGAACGTCTAATCGAGACAGCACTTTTCATGACAATGAATTTACAATCGGAGGACTTGCCATTTCCTACGAAAGGCAAAACCATTTTTGCGTCTGTTGTGAATTCAATAAACAATTGTTAGAAAACACATATTCGATGCGTGTATACTTCTTGCACGAAGTTTTTTTTTATAAAACTCTCCACCTTGCAGATTGCAGTTTGGGGTTTCTTTTTTCAACTACATAAAACAAAAACAGACGTTGATGTATTCTTAGTGGTGCCGCTGGCTTTGGAAATATTCCTCTTTTTCTGTCTACAACGCTCTTCCACATATTAAAAAGTCTAAAAAGACTTGCACGGTCATGGTGATAAGATTTTACTGGGGTTCGAGCCCAGATTTCGAGTAATAATTCGGTGCTCTAACCATTTTAAGTTTGCGTTGTCATCTCGATTTTTTGTCTTTTTGTTTTTGTGATGTCGCACCGGTAGGCTTGGCGTTGATTTTATCAAAATTTGGAAGCTGAAATTGAACTTCTTCGCTGTGTACGCTTTTACTCCTAAATACAGGCCAGCAGTTTTGGCACTAAGTGAAAAACGATCGGGGGTTGACTCTCATCAATCTACACGGATAAAGCTTGGTGTCATTATTCTTCCTCTGCTATGGTCTCGCTGTTTAGGCCGGCCGTGGTGCAGTGGTAGAGTGTTCAGTTAATTGGCCAGACGCGTGGACTCGAATCCCTCTCATGGCAAGTACTTTTCTTTCAGCCTCCCAGTTTCATCTGGCTGTAGGTTATATACGAAATAACAACCACCTTATTTCAATCTACTGCACCACAAAAAAAGGAAGGCTGCTACACTGGTATATCTACAGTGGACCGGCAATTAGGTCTGAGTGTCCCAGATTTAGAAATGGTCTCGCCGTTTATGTTTGGAATTATGTTTCTTACCAACTTCAAGCTGTGCTGTATCCTACTTAACCCTCTAATTACTTTGAAAGTGCTCCAGGAATTCAAGATCTCTCTGATTGTGGTCTGAAGACTAAATTCTTTGAATCTCGTTTGGGTTCCGTGCCATCATTGCATAGCTGGAAATGAGATCTATGAACTTGAGGGTAAGATCTCACACAGATTTGCACTACCTGAACTCGCGCTCGGTTTGTCAGGGTCCTGAGTGACGGCTTCAATCAACGATTGGATCTGTCAAGAACACAACCGTAGATGGCATGGTACCATTTGATTCAAACGGACTTAACGTAGGTATGCTCACCAACATTAATAACAAAACTGCAACACTCTTGCTATCCCGTAGCAGAAAAGATTGTAAAAAGCTTGAAGCGCACAAGAAACTTTGTTGCTGACAGAACAAGAGTATATCATCTTCAGTGAGAATTCGTTTTTTGATTCGAGCTGTAAAGTGGCGGTTAGAGATAGAGAAAAAAGTTTTTGAGTGTTTCAAGATGATTCTATCGTAGAAAATCAAAGTTTTTTTTCCGAAAAATCGTCAGACAAGTTTTGCACGACTAAATGTAAGGAAATAATACTGCTGTGTCCAAAAGGAATTAAAAAAATTCGGTGTTTTGTTAAGAACATTGAGAACTTCACCACGTCATAGCTCGTAGCTCTCATTTTCAATGACTGTCCGTATGTCAGTTCCATCGATAAAGCCAATTTGCTGTGAGCTCAATTTTCTGCTAACTTATGGCACTACCATCAGATGACATATTGGCTCCACCTTAGCTTGGGTCTGTAATTTCTGTGATGAAGCAGATATTTTTTTCGTACTCACTCGGTTCCGGGAGTCCTCAAAGATCTCATTATTCATAAATCTGCTGGTCCATTTAGGAGAGGTGTTCTTTCACGCTGGCAAAACCTCTAGCTCTATCTATCCAATTCTTTTGGGCTTTCACGACCAGATGCAATACTGTACAGCCCGTTCTAAAAAAGGACAATCCCTTTCCAATTACCGTCAAATTGCACTAACGTCCATTCTTTCTTAGGCCGTGGAAACGTTGATAAACCGTCAACTCATGAAATATCTTGAAAAACAAAAACCTTCTTTGTGATCGACAGTACGGGTCTCTTAGCAAAAGGTTCCCTGACGATTTGATGGTATTTTTTTTATATCTTTTGGAGAAAGAAGGATTATTGAGCTTGGCATTCCTAAGGCATTTAATAGAGTTTGGCATCAAGCTCTCTTATGAAAATTGTGTGCTTTTGGTATCGATGAGTTTCTTTTTCGTTGGTTTGGAAATTACCTTTCCGACCGTTCAATACAAGTTGTGTTGGATGGCTTCAAGTCTGATACCCACTTAATAAATGCTGGTGTGCCCCAGGGCTCCGTTTTGTCTCCGACTCTCTTCCTCATTTTCATTAATGATCTCTTGTCTGAAACTTCTAATCCGCTTAACTGTTTTGCTGACGACTCGACCCTCAGCTTTTCATATTCGTTTTCAAATTCACGTCCCTGCTCTTCGGTCGTGGAAATGGATAACCTCATTGAATTCTGACCTTGACAGCATTGTTTCATGGGGTCTTATGAACCGAGTAGAATTCAATGCTTCGAAAACTCAATGCTGTCTCTTGTCGTTGAAGCTTAACATTCCCCCATTGCCATTATCCATGAATGGTACCTGCATCGAAGAAACCGAAAAGCTTCTAGTACTTGGTATGTGTGTAAACGATGATCTTCGTTGGAACGACCACATATTTGAAGCTGCCAAAATCGCTGCTAAATGCTTAGGTTTCTTAAGACGATGCAGGAAGTTCTTCACTACTTCTGATCTGGCTACAATTTATAAGGCCTTTATCCGCCCAAAACTGGAGTATAACTCCCATATCTGGTCAGGTGCTCCTCAAAAATCTTTGCGCCAACCTGATAGGGTGCAAAACAGAGCGTTAAGATTGATAGGTGCTAGTTCAGTCGTAGAATCGATTGATTCTCTTGAACATCGTCGAAACGTTGCCTGTCTGTGCTCTATTGAAACGAGTTACTCCTCGACTTAAACAATTTAGCTTCAACACGCACCGCGTTATCGCACTAGGAATGCTCATCAGTTTTACCTTGAACCTAAATTCGAACATACAGTAGGTAAAGTATAGAGATTAATATTCTAGTCGCACTACCCGAATGTGGAATGATTTGCCAGACTTTTTTTTACCCAGTATTACGATTCACAAAAACTCAAAAGCATTGTGCACCGGTGTTTCCTACTAAATCGTCTCCTAATTTCCTCAACGCTCTCCCTAATGCGAAAAAAAATACCGTCAAGTCAGTACTGCTTTCGTATCTAAAGGTCTACTGGTAATTAGATGGCATATCTCAGCGAAAAGTAGAACCAAACCTTAAACAGCTTTATAGAAAGTAAGATTATAGCGCTAGAAATTTTTAAAGGCACGGCTACATACTGAGCGTCAAAATTAGAACAAAATTGAAAATACTCAGCTTTTTGTTTAGTTTTAGTTTTCCAGTTTTGCCGTTTCGCCGCTCTGCCGTGTTCCAAGGCATTTGACATTATTTGGAGTCGGACTTTCTTACAGAAAATGAGTCCTTTTGGTGTCTTAGAATCTCTACTTCGTTGGAATAAAAACTACTTTTCTCGCCAGTTAGTTAGGTTACTCTTTTTCATCGCTTTTTTCATAAACAGTGCTGTAGTGAAATAGCTAGCTAAATTTCTCCCCTGAAACAATTTGACTGCATTACCCACCTTAGAAAGCTCATCAGTTTAACCTTGAGCCCAAATTTAGACGTACAATCAAGTATAGAAATTCATATTTTTGTAGCACTTTCCGAATGTGGATTTCTTTACCCGACTTTGTCTTTTCCCTGCATTAGGGTTCACAAAAGCTCGAGAACAACGTCCATTGGTGTTTCCCATTAAATCGTCTACTGTTTTTCATATGCTCGCACTGTCCTTATGATATTTCAATGATGTACATAACTTTGCGCGTTAATAATAAAATAAATGTGGGACATAATTCCATCAAATGGTAGTCTTCCCAAGCAACTTTGTGTAGAAGGAAACTTTCTCTCCATTCCTTTAGCAGACTACCACCTTCAATAAGCTTTGGTATGAAAATCTTTAGCCTTCTAGGTGCTATCCCTTCCACGTTTTTCCATAACTCTTATGATGGTATAGCTTCTACTAACTTTCCATTTTTTCTTAAGAAAGTCTCACTAACTTTTTCGATTGTGGGGTTTGGTATTTTCATTAAATTAGGCTTGTGAGCCTCTTTCCCTGTTTTTGCTAGGAACTGGCAAGTAATTCCGATAGTTATTTCACTGCCATATAATCCACTTTCTCGATTGACTGCTCGGAATCGGAAGAAAAAGAATGTAGATCCTCTTCATTCTTCACAAGCAATGGTTGTAAGAAATGCGCTAGACCGCGAAGCTCTTCATTCGATTTAGTCTTGAAAATGGTCTCGAAAAAACTATTTGTTCAATAGGCCATGATACTCTCACCTCAAAGGGAATTTGTCATCATCCACAAGAAGCTTACTTCTTGAGCATCATTTATGAACTTCGATGAACGAATCTTCTGAGTCTTTCTACTTCTTTGAGCGACTATGCAGATAGAAGATGATTGCCCTCCTGTTGTTTTTGTCGTATTTCTTGAATAACTCAAGCTTGGTTTGCATTGGCAGTTGGGGCAGATATTTCATCCAGCTCCCGATATCAGCCCTCTGTGCTCTTTGCTTGGAGTTGGGCGCACTTCCCTTCACTAATTTCTTTTAGCTTCTGTATTTTATTGCGAGTCGAAACCTTTTCACCTCTATAATTTGAGACCACTTCGACCACGCCTTGAAAGCGGCTTTTTTTTCATTACATTTCACTGCCTTAGCATCAATATTTCAACCTATATGACTTGTTTTTAGTGTCTCTTGGAAACCTTTGGCAATAATTTGTCTCTTTTTAAGCTTATTTGTGGCAGACTTTGTACTTCAGTCCCTGCATTTATGACTGTGTTGATGCGGAGTTACGCACATACTAGTGCGTTTTTAAAATTTCTCGCTTTTTTGTCTGGTCCAAATTATTTGAATTGATTCTCTCATTAGCTTTTGTTTGTTCGAAGTCCTCCATCACCACATTCATAGAAAGCTCTGATAGCAGAAGGTTGTGATGACAGCTTCACCTAGCATCACTTTTCAGCCATCCAGAGTCCAGACCTATCTTCTCAAACAACAAAAATTGCTTTTGAACTAGTTCTAGTTTCTCAAAATCAAATTCTTCAATCGGACGAGACCTAATTACACCAAAAAGATTCCTTAATTGAATAGAACAGACTACAATCGACTTCGTGATAAAAGGTTCCTTAAATTCTTTTGATCTTTTTTTGTTTCCATTGAAAGTTTGAAATGCAGCGATAGTCGGTGCTCGTAAATCTTATTCTTCCTTGAAAACGTTCTGTCCCTTTAGTAAAAGTTCCTATCAGGCCTATAAACTTAATACTTTGGAATTTTCAAGAAAAAAACCATAAGTTTCTCATAATTGCTAAGTTCCACACTTGTTTCTTATCGAGCCTTGATAAGTGTGCTCAGTTTATGAACTCTTAGAATTATTTGAATTAATTTGGTTTGACTGGAATATGCCGGTCCTCTCTATGTGGTGAAAGTTATTACAGTTTCTGTTGTATACAAACTCACAAGCGGTTGACTTAGTGGTGACTCCTGGCAACTTTAATAAATTCTAAGTTTCAAACGACTAATCGTCTTAAAGTATATGAACATGAGTAGGTAGCATAACATCCTTCATTAGTTTCTCGGTGGCTTAATGAAATTAAACCCTAACGCCTGAATCTCTCCATCCTTTCATAAAACCCAAAGGATACAAATTTGTTTCCAAAGTTCACGCCAACCAGCGTTAACCCTTCATCAATCAGATTCAATTTTTAGCTTTGGATTAATTAATTTTCGTGTTGTTTGGTTTGAGATCAAGAGATTGCAGGTCTACTGGTGTGGGAGGGAGGAAAGTCTTTGTATTTTTCATTTAAGCATTTCCTCCCTTGTCCCTTTCCAAATCTCCTAGGCTTAATTGAGTAGGTTGATGACCCAATCGTAGCCACAATCAATGGGAATGGTTTTCGTTTTATTGGTAACGTATCGTGTTCCACGAAGGTCCACACACACGAGTATCAAGTATAAACAGCTAAATGCTAAATAACTAATTTGCTTGTCGGTGTGTATTGCGTGCTCTCGAGCAAATAATTTAGATATCTAAACCAGAGATCCATAAATCACCCACCTCGTATTCCATACAAACATTGCTTTCCAAAACCCCGGCCAAGGTATCCGATGAATCTCAATCTTCTTAATTAACTACCCCATCTCAAGTGGGCACTTCCATATTCCATACTAAACCCACTCTACGAATGGAGTCCTAACACACTGGGCGAGTCACAAGTGATTTATATCCCAAAAAAAAACACACACATACAAAGATATTTGCCTTAAATTGGCCAAAAAAATTGTACGCAATTGGCAAATATTTTAAAACCCCACCCCAGGAACCACGGCCATGACAAAGTTCGTAGGAAGTCGCCTTGTTTAGTTGTAGGTGTAGGTCCTTTTTTCTTTTTTCTTATGTTTGAAAAATAAAATGAGTGCCCTCTTATGCCAAAAGACTACCAAGGTCTTGCACCTGGGATAAAAAATTCCCTCAGGGTGAGCCTATTGTGTCTCATAAGTAATGACTTGAAACTGTCTGCATGGCAGAAATAAAGCTTTTCCGGAAAATCCTCCACCATCTCCCTGTCTCAGCGTAGGAAACGGGAAAGAAAAGTCAAAAATGATTTATCTGCAATAGATGCTGTCTCGATGAGTCAAATTTATTACTCCTCACTCGACATCGTTCTCTCTGTAAAATGCCATCACCGTTACCACCACCACTGTGACACAGAGGGGTTCTTTATACCGCTCGTCCTTAAGTACTTTCTTAAAAAGCGTGAAAAATTACGGATCACGACGATAATTTAATGAAGGCAATTCATAATTAATTTTATTTGTTCTATTGAAAGGACGTGGTGATAGGACACAATACCCACTTGGTATAAATAAAGAAAAACAAACCATTTGTGTTCGTGTGAATGGTGATTACTCGTGGTTTAGAAAGTAGGTACTATTGAACTTTGCTAACTGATAAACCCTTTCCACCTGATGAAACTTTTATAAGCAATTAGGCTGTCGAAGTCGTTCCGTTTGATTAATGTTAGCCTTTGACTCCTTTATGATGGACTCATCCTCTTCTGACAAGGCGTTGTTTAGAGGTTTGCCTTTTGTTACGCCCATCAACAGTCCTTTGCGTAAGCTATTGCCTGCCATTACTCCTTTCGAAAAATTTTAGACGAAGATATCGACGGATTGTTGTTGGAGTAAACATCAGTTCGTCGTTTGAACAATAAGGGCTGTCGCTGACAGAATGGGTTCGGGTTGAGTTTAAATTGTTTATGCTGTTGATTGTGATACAGTCCAAATTGGAATTTACTAATCAGTAGATTTTTAGACTTACGTGCTTAGAAACATTCTTTACGGAAAAGCGGCGCGGCGTGTGCTGATGATGCTTTGTTTTTGAATAATGGAAAGCTGTCAAAAGTGATTTTTATTAAAAGTTCCTACTATAGACTTAATTGGATTTAAAGTTCATTAGTATTTACTTCGATACTTCGAAATAACGCGTTCATTTTTGATCTGAAATGAAATCAGCCATTGAAGATGAACCAATTATAGAGTTAGGAAAGACACTCCTGATCTTTAGGAAAATGTAGTTTGCTCAGGATACGTATCAATAGCTTAGTTTAAATCCATTCATCGCATAATCTTGAATGCGGTGAAAGCTTTCTGAGTAAAGACTTTCTCAACCGCACTATGCGAATGCGACACATTTAACTGAACTTGAGGTTTTGTTTTTCAATTCATGTAACGAAAATAGCAGAGGATTGAGTTCGTGGCTGGGTTATTGGGGTTGGGAACCCTCACTAAACCATTAGGAGCCTTGAATGTATTTTGAAATGCTGTTCGGTGGGTGTAAGAAATGTCGCTCAGTTCTTTTTAGAAGTATTCTCCGAGGGCTTTTTTAAGTATGGGCCAAGCCATGGTACTCACAGAGAGAGTGTAATGATTCTTCATTTAACTCTTTGTCTTGGCATCCTCGGCATAAGTCAGATGTGCAATAATTCCCATTCTCATTATGTGGGTACCTAATGAGTTATGTGACATTTTTTTGTCAGGAGGAAATCTTCAAAAGACACTTGGCGGTATTCGACACAAAGTAGTGTGGAACTCTTACCTCACTAAAAACTCCTCGTAATCAGAACCAATCTATGAACGATCGACAACAGATTTTTCTTTCTCAGTAATATAATCGCTTTAAGGGAAGCTTAAATTTTTAATGCTTCCCATGACTTTTAGACCATTAGCTCGTGTGGCTTGGTTCTTCTTAATCTCCGAACATTGCCTCTCGTATTTAATACGGACTCCATTTCAGAGTTGATATGACTATGCAGTCGCTGATTGTGTGATACAGCATGTTTTCTTTCAACTTCTGTAACCGTTTCTATTTGTAGGTCACGATGTAAATCGCTATTTCTTATATACCATGGTGCATTTACTATTCCACGAAGGACTTTGTTTTGGAATTTTTGGACGATTTCAGTATTTGTTTTCTTTGTACAGCCCCATAAATGGATTCCATAGGTCCAAACAGGTCTAAGTACTTGTTTATAAAGCATTATTTTATTTTCGACAGATAAGTCAGAATTTCTACCGAGTAACCAGTACATTTTTCTATACTTCAAGTTGAGCTCTTCCCTTTTCTTTTTGATATGCTCTTTCCATTTTAGCTTTGCATCCAAATTCATCCCAAGGTATTTGGCCGTATTGGTGTAAGGTACAGCTTCATTGTTGATGAATATTTGAACGTAGCTTAACTTTTTATTATTAAAGTTTGGACCAAAAAATGGCGTATCAAGCTCAATGAAGCTAAATCTGCACAATTTAGCTTCATTGAGCTTGATACGCCATTTTTTGGTCCAATCACTAACGGTGTCGACGGGGTTTTGCAATTTCTCAGCAGCCTTGCACTTACTGGATGCCAAAATTGCAGTATCATCTGTAAAAGTAGCCATAATGGTGTTGTTATCCACTTGAATATCTCTTGTATAAAGCAAATACAGGGTAGGTCCTAGGACGCTTCCTTGTGGAACACCGGCTTGTATTTTACATAGCTTTGAATATTCTTGATCATACCGTACTCTGAAGAGCCGGTTTGAGATATAAGACTTCAGTGTTTCGTAGTACTGCCTGGGTAGGTCCCTTTGCAGTTTATACTCTAGCCCCTCATGCCATACCTTGTCGAATGCTTGAGCAACATCTAAAAATATAGCCGAACATACTTGTTTTTCTTCTAATGCTTTTTCAACTGCTTCCGTTATTCTATGAACTGATGATTTGGGATTAGATTTCTTTCTTTTATGACTTTGCTTAGTCTTTTCAGTAGCAATTTTTCAAAGACTTTTGCCATTATTGGTATAAGCGATATTGGTCTGTAAGACGTCACTTCTGTTGGTGGCTTACCTTGCTTTGGTATAACAATTACTTCAGCAATTTTCCAATGATGTGGGACATATTGGGTCTTTAGGCATGCATTTATTATGAATTGGAGTTTTATGAAGGCTTTTGATGGCATTTCTTTCATAACCTGAGCAGTTATTAGATCGCACCCAGGTGATTTTTTGTTCGATAGTTTATTTCGACACATACTTTTAATTTCTTTGAGTGTGACAATTGGTATGTCAACTTCATCGACTTTATCAATAAACTGTAAGCTGTTTTCAGATGTATTTGCTGGGAATGGCTTAAAAACATTCGCAAGATGTTCTGCAAACAGGTTAGCTTTTTCTTTCGGATTTCCGATCCAATTCCCGTTTAGAGATTTTATTGGCGGGTTTTGTAACTGCGGTCTTTTCAGGCGCTTAGCTGCTTTCTAGAGCGAATAATCGGTTGAAGCATCAGTCGTTAAATTTTTCAGGAATCTACTTAATGAATCATTTTTGAATTCGTAGATTTGTTTTTTCAGTTCGTTGCTTAGCCGGTTAAACGCTGTTTTGTCGTCCGGAGATCTAGTATTTTGCCATTTTCTTCGAGCTCTTCTCTTCTCCAATATCAACTCTATTATCTCGGCAGGGTATCTTGTTTCAGTTTGCTTCCTACTCGAGTAAGTTGGTGTACTTTCTTCTGCAGCTTGTTGAACATCGGCAATGAATTGTTCTACTTCAAGGTCGATTTGCTCTTTTGTTTCCATAGGGGATCTGAGATTTATATAGCTTTCAAGCTTTTCTCTGAATTCACTCCAGTTTGTTTTATTATTTACAAGCTTAGGATTACTTTTTTCCATTATCTCTGATTTATTAAGTGATAAAATCACCGGTGTATGATCTGATGATAAGTCATAATTACCTTCGACTCTTATGTGGTTTCGTTTGATGCCTTTAACTATGAAAAAGTCAACAAGGTCTGGTATTTTACTAGTATCCGATGGCCATTAAGTTGGTAATCTGGAAGAATAAAAATAGCAATTGAATTTGAGGCATGCTTTGTAAAGCCTTCTGCCCTTGGTTGTTATAAGTCTGGATCCCCAATGGGTGTGCTTAGCATTGAAGTCACCGCCAACAAGGAAGTTATGTCCTAGTAGATTTAGCAGTTCTGTATAATCATCTTCAGTCGGGGAATGCCTTGGCGGGCAGTATATTGATGCCAACTAAAGTCTTTCTTTTTCATACCAATACTAATTATTGTTAATGATGCTGAATCTCTGTTAAAATCAAGTGAGAAACAACTGTCAGTTGCAACGTGTCTCATAATTTAAAAAGAAATCACTATATGGCTACCATCCGTTACTGCAGTAAAGCTACAAGCAGCAATAGCTGCAAAGCACACTAATTCACACCCAGTATGTTGGTTCGTTACTTAGTTACTTTAGTAGACATTGGAAATCTGAATGAACATGCCAAGATTTTTAGACAGGAGTTCCAATTCCTAATGGTGAGCTCTCTCCAGTTTTGCATTTCAAGTCAAATGAGGTCACCTTCCATCGCTGCAGCCATCGTCTTATAGTGGTTCTTATTTATAAACCCTTCTTAAACCAAAGTATTTCCATGTTTTTAGCGTAGCCAAGGCAGGCGTAAACCTGGAATACCTCGAAGTTGTGACTATTTATTGTAGTGACTTTTCCAAACTCAGCCTCATTCAAACACTGTAAATAAATTGTCCCACAAGATTCTACCAGATTTTTAGGGTTCTCTTTTTTGCAATTTGGGCTTTCTGTCAGGAAATTGTCTGTGGGCAATTTTTTGACTCAGTCAGATAATTGTTTAGTCAGGTAGAGAGACCTGTTAAGAACCCGGTTGAAACCAATTAAGAACCAGAAGCTTGTCCGTTGAGAGTCAGATAGAGACGCGTTCGTGACCAATTGGAGATAAGTTGAAAATCAGTTGCTGGACTGTTGATAAACACGTGATGGGCAGTTATCTGTCATTTAGAAACCTACTGAGAACCAGGTGAAATGTTTTTATAAATCATTCGAAGGTCTGTTGACAAGCAGATGAAATACTGTTGAGAGCAGATGGAGTCCTGTTTTTGTACCTGACAATTAATTCTATTGAAAGACATCAGTGGATGGTACTTTTGAATACCTAGTCTGTGTATCTTCTTTATATCGCTCAAGCTCGCACCTCACGAAGTCGCAATACAATTCTTTCGACCAGTCGGAACGGAAAGTAACTCAAAACTTTAATAATTTTTACTTGTTTTTATGATCTGGTTGTTAATAATTCACATCATTTTCCAGCAATGGAGCTCATTTCTGAAAATCACCACTTATATGTATACTAGCAAAAACTAAAACCTATTAAGAATATGATCTTTATAGACTAGAACCTTCTAGAACAAAAATTCTGAAGCTTTTAGGCTCTGCGCTCTGATAATATTCTTGAACTTCTGTGTTATTTTTGTAACGTGTTTTTGGACCCATTTTTTATTGAATAGCAAATGCTTTTCATGTTAATGAATTTACTAACGGATGACTTGCCGATTCCTCGCAGAAGGCGATACCAGTAGAAAAACATTTTTGCCTCTGTTGAGATTCGAACCACGAACCTCTGAGCCAAAATGCGAAACGCTAACCTTAACACTGCGGGTACCACACTTTTGCACTGTCTGTTGTTGTTTTTAATACCAAGATACTTTTAATACTTAGACAAAGGAAGGGAAGTCAGAACTGATAGAACTGATGAATTTTGGTCATTAAGTTGAAATAAGGTAACGAAAAGTTTTTTTTTCGTGTTCTGCATCATTTTCGGGGACATGCGACATACCTTTCATGCGAACTTTATAGCCAAGCTGTGCGGTCATTAGCGTGTCTGCAATTGAAGTTCATGAATGTAAGATTTTTTTTCGGGATAATATACCGATGCTACCTCACCATAGAACTCAGCATTCTCGTCAGTCCTATATCAGAGTTTATGGTCAGCTTTTCCTTTGCACTGAGTTTCACTGGAATGACGTTAAGTCAGAGCGTTTTGAGTTCAACTTTAATTTTTTCGTACAGAGAACCGATTTTGTATTCTTCTGTGTTCGTTTACACTTGGTACCTTGTACTTGTTAGTAGGGGAGCCTAGGATGCTAAATTTGCAGTTACTAAAGCGTCATGGGGACTTACTGGATTGTGAAGTTAACGTTCTAAAACGAAAAAAAGTGTATGGCAGTTTTCCATTTTAGTGGGGCGATGAGCGTGTATGAGCTTTAAAAAATGTAAAAAAACAGTCACATTGAAATACTGAAATACGTCAGATATTCATAGAGTATACGCGCTTTTTCTTTCTGATAACCGACAAATATTAATCTGACGATTAACTGGGGGCAAATGGGGGTAAAAAGAGGTTGAAAAAAAAGAAGATATTCGAGCGTGTCAGATTTTTAAAGTGAATGTAAAGGTACTCAAAAAAGTGTATATTTCAATAATCTGACAATTTGGGCCATAAGTCATGGCTGAATTTTAAAAATGTAAAAAAAACACGTGACCTTGAAATACTCGATTGCGTCAGATTTTTATACAGACTGATCAACTTGATGTCTTCGTCCTCCAGGATGATAATCTGACAGTGATATGGGGCCGCACTCTTAGTCTGATAAATTTTAACTGATTTTTTATTTTTAAATTTCTATAGCTCAGCGGCATTTCATGGGTTCGCTTTAACCGAAAATGTTTTTTTCTCGAAATTGAAAGCTTTACAAAAATGTTCTTTGTGGCAAAGTTGTTACTCATACCGGCCAGGTGGTACGGGCCACTAAACCAGATTTTTTCCATAAAATTCACGTTTTGTCACAGTTATCTCGTAAATAACAAATGCTACGGGAAAATTGTGAATTACAAACTTGTAGAGAATTTAGTTTTCTACAAAAAAGGTCTTCTGGACCAGATTGCTAATATCAATACTAACCGAGATATTAACCATCATATATTATACCTTTTATTGACGATTTCACCTTCAGATTATATGTTTTCCGTAATCCTGATAGGATTACCTTCAAAATAAAAAAAAATAAAAATTTATCGCGCTCGAGTATTTCAAACTGTCGATTTTTTTTTACATCTTTGTGACTCACCTACTAACCTACTTACTTAGGCCCCGCTCAAATTGTCAGATTATTGAAATATACACTCTTCTGGATGTAATCAATCTACCATCTCTTTATCTGACGCGCTCGAGTATTTTCGAGGATCGACTTTTTTTTTTTTACTAATCTATGGTAGGAGTACATTACAGGGTGCAAGATTTCTCCCCATATGATTTTCTGACGCGCTCGAGTAACGCGCAAAATCCATTCCTGGGCTCCCCTACTATGTAGTGCACATTTCAAAGTTAGAAGGATTTCTGCAACCTTTGCTAACTCACAAGCGTTTGTGTTGTCTCAATATCATAAACGAGGAATCTGTACGAAAAAGTACGGAAAACTTGTATTAAAGGAGGCACAATATTCCTTCCACTGTGAATGATGAAGGGCTAAACGAAAATACTTCTTGAGAAATTAGCTGTTTTTTTTTTATTGTTATTAATTACATCAAAAATTGGCATGCTGGAAATAGAGGTCTTTGCAGAAGTAATCATTCCTACAAGGCGAAGGCAGAGGTCCTTCAGAACAACCAAAATGAATCGACAAAAATCACTCGCCCTGACAAATTCTTAGCCGAATCTTACAAAAATAGTCAAATGGCCTGTATACCGACACAAATCAGCTGCTATAGAAAAAAAAGAAGGGGGATGGGGGCCGGGCAAACGAACATAATCACCTCGGCCTAGAATTTCACTTTGCATTGGAATCCATTAAACTATGGTGACCATTGTTTAAGGTTTTTGGGAAACTAAGGACAGCAATCGTTGCGTAAAATGTATTTCTTTTGTTCCGACCTTTCTTTGTTTTTCTTTTCGGTGTTCTGCGCTGGGACACTCTATATTCCACTCGATGTATTTAAAACAAAGTTAATGTATTCCACTCAGATTCCATCTTGAACACATCGACGACTTTGGTGAAATCATCACAAAGAACCAAAAAAAAGAGCACCTGGCCTGGAACGCGTTAAGAAACGCAAATATCGCATTCCTGGGGCTGCCTCTGACTTTCCTTTTTTAATGCGTTTCCGACTTTTAAGCAAATTGGCTTCCTCTTCCTTTGTGTTTGTTTGATTTTTCTTATTGCCGAACCTGATAACATCCTCTTGTTTTCGAATGTCTTTATTCAGTTTTCCTTTTGTGTGTGGGACAGAAGCCTGGTGCGAGGTCTGATTTTGGTAAGAGCATAGCTAGCATATCCTTAGGATCCTATTAAAACCATCAAAAATTGCTTAGCAGTGTTAATTTGCACAAGCAGCTCTGTTATTGTGTATTCCTTGCTCTCCCTTAAAGATCCCTAAAAAAAATACAAACAATCCCTTTCAGAACCAGGCCATGCCTTTATGACAAGACAACCCATCTCATCCCCCAATTGTTGAATGGCAAGACTTGCTTTCTTTTTCGTTACGTCTCGCTTCTGATGAGGATTTTTTATTGCTTCCTTTATAACAGCGTTCACAATTCCGAGGTGTAATTTCGTCTTAGTGCATATACAACGTATAGTACCTACGTTCAATTTGACTTTGACTTTCTTGCACATTGAGTGTAAGACGTGTATAAGGCTTGGGAAACGCCTCACTTTGCGTGGCCCCGAGCAAGGAAAGCCAACAATTTTTTTTGTATTGTTTATGTGCAAACAAACATACAGTTACACACTTTTTGCTGACACTTTTCCCATCAGAAAGGCTTTTATTGTTAGGGACCGAGTTGTTCGTTGAGCAGAAGAGGAGAACAGCGACGACGTTTGCAGGAAAGTAAAAAATAAAAATAAGTAAATAGTGAATCCTTCAGTTTTATTTCGCTCTAAAATGGTTTTTATTGTGTCGAATGTTATTTCATTTTCCAGTCCTTGAAATCTATTCTTCTTGGTTTTTTTAAATGAAAGCTAAGCAAGTTTTGTGTTTATGTGTTTTTATGACGGTCGAGGACGACATCGCACGGTTGAGAAATTATAAATGTAGGTGCGTTTCAAACTTTCTGAAGTCAGGGAGGTCCTTTCGGCTCTTGGGTGGGTTGGTAATGGTAATGGTGACGGTGAGGTAAATTGAAAAGTTTCGTTTTTTATTTACAGTGTGTGCACATCTTTTGTTTGTTTAGAGAAGGAAATTTATCAAAAACTTTATCAATTAATGCTCTGAAATAATATAAAACTACTCATGTGTGTGTGTGTTCTTTGATGTCCTTTAGGGTTAAAATTTTGTGTGCAAACATAGAGAAGTCTTTTCATTACAAAGATTTAAAGCAAAGAAGTTTGGGAAATAATTTGCTGGTATAGGTACCCTGGGGCTCATAAGTTCTGCACCGGAAGTTGATGTTTATTTATGTCGACAGAGGATACAAAGGTTAATTTAAAAGGAAAAAAAAAAGAATTAACGGATATCTGAAATAACGGCGTTTAAAGTTCCTAGAAACCTTGAGAATGTGAAGACTGGTGAACAAAACAGAAGGAATTTTAAGTTAGAGTTCCCCTGAAGTGAAAATGATAATACTCTTCTTGAACTATCTTTACTTTTGACTTGAAAGGATGGGATTTTAGTTTAGGTATGTTTTGATTATTCTTCATTAACCAAAGACTATTTCCTTTTAGACAAAAACTAAATAAAACGAAGTATGCTAAGAACCCATTACGATTGTAGAGAAGGCTGGATTGGTACCTTACATTCTGTCTGTCTAAAACTTTGAATCCACATCCTTCATTAGATTTAAATAACGCTACTTTCTATATAAGCATAGATCTGTTTTTCTTGGTGATTTTTAACATTACAAATCGATAATTTTTTATATGACACCCATTGAGCGTTCGCTTGGGTAATGCAATTCTACGAAATTTAGTTTAGTTTATCGAAGTTTTACGAAGAACTGAATTTGAGCTCATCGCTTGCGAGTTTCTGGAGATTTCTAAAGTTCACGTTGGGCGCCATTTAAACTAGTTCAAATCCTGTTTTCAAAAGCTCACAATTAGAAGAACTTCTTAGGCCATATGGTGGCTATATGATTTAGTGATTCGTCTAATTGGTGCTCGTTACTTTTTCTTCAGTTTCTTAAACTCCAATTGCTTAAGGCACTGTGAGCAGATCACAGGGCCCGTTGTAACAATTTTGGACTACGAATGCCAACATCTTCGTTGTGCGTGTGAGGTATTTTTAACTTTAGCTTTGAGTTTCGTGGCGAATCAATCACCAAGACCAAGACCAAGACCAAGACCAAGACCAAGACCAAGACCAAGACCAAGACCAAGACCAAGACCAAGACCAAGACCAAGACCAAGACCAAGACCAAGACCAAGACCAAGACCAAGACCAAGACCAAGACCAAGACCAAGACCAAGACCAAGACCAAGACCAAGACCAAGACCAAGACCAAGACAAAGACCAAGACCAAGACCAAGACCAAGACCAAGACCAAGACCAAGACCAAGACCAAGACCAAGACCAAGACCAAGACCAAGACCAAGATCAAGACCAAGACCAAGACCAAGACCAAGACCAAGACCAAGACCAAGACCACAAGACCAAGACCAAGACCAAGACCAAGACCAAGACCAAGACCAAGACCAAGACCAAGACCAAGACCAAGACCAAGACCAAGACCAAGACCAAGACCAAGACAAAGACCAAGACCAAGACTAAGACCAAGACCAAGACCAAGACCAAGACCAAGACCAAGACCAAGACCAAGACCAAGACCAAGACCAAGACCAAGACCAAGACCAAGACCAAGACCAAGAACAAGACCAAGAGCAAGATGAAGAAGAAAGATGATGAGGAGTAGGGTGGGGTAGTAGTAGGTGCGATGTAGGTGGAATTGAGTTGGTTTTTTTTTTTTTTTTTTTTTTTTTTTTTTTTTTTTTTTTTTTTTTTTTGTCAGGAGTAAATCTTCAAAAGACACTTAGTAGTATTCGATACCAAGTAGTGTGGGATTCTTACCCACTAAAAACTCCTCATAATCAGAACCAATCTATAACGATCGACAACAGATTTTTCTTTCTCAATAATATTATCTCTTTAAGGGAAGCTTAAACTTTTAATGCTTCCCATGACTTTTAGGCCATTAGCTCGTGTGGCTTGGTTCTTCTTAATCTCCGAACATTGCCTCTCGTATTTAATACGGACTCCATTTCAGAGTTGATATGACTATGCAGTCGCTGATTGTGTGATACAGCATGTTTTCTTTCAACTTCTGTAACCGTTTCTATTTGTAGGTCACGATGTAAATCGCTATTTCTTATATACCATGGTGCATTTACTATTCCACGAAGGACTTTGTTTTGGAATTTTTGGACGATTTCAGTATTTGTTTTCTTTGTACAGCCCCATAAATGGATTCCATAGGTCCAAACAGGTCTAAGTACTTGTTTATAAAGCATTATTTTATTTTCGACAGATAAGTCCGAATTTCTACCGAGTAACCAGTACATTTTTCTATATTTCAAGTTGAGCTCTTCCCTTTTCTTTTTGATATGCTCTTTCCATTTTAGCTTTGCATCCAAATTCATCCCAAGGTATTTGGCCGTATTGGTGTAAGGTACAGCTTCATTGTTGATGAATATTTGTAGGAAACGATTCCCAGAAAAAAATCCTTAGACAATCGTTGAATACTTGGGATTTTCTTCCAGGTATGAATTAAACTTACCCGAAACCCAAAAGTCTCGCCTTGGCCTAAAAGCGCTAACCCTAACTTACACGATCAACATTGTGTTACCCGCATAAAGTTTTAGTCGGTAGTACAGGGTATGTGAATTCACCAAGTTTTAAAATGTCTCGTATCAAGTTCATATTTCCGGTTTTTTTCTCCATTTCATGCGTTCCATGCGAAGTAATTCTTAATTCTCATTCTTTTCACTCTGAGTCGTCGATCGAGCTAGTCGCCTTGGCTATGCTAAGTTCTGCCTAACAAAAAAAAAAAAAGAGAAGAGTTTAATTCGGGGTTAGAAAAATTAAATAAAACAAAAGGCACAACTAAAGTGAAGTGAGTTGTTAAATTTCTTTTTTTTCACTTTCACTGTGAGTCTTATTTGGCCAACTCGATAAATCATTTTTGTTTTTTTTTACTGCGAAGAAATTTGTACTCGGAAGAAAGCAGAGGTTAACTCGAGAATTACGAGAAATTCGGAAATTTTATAGATGCGACGACTCAATTAGGAGTTCAAGTTGCACCAGAATCCGAAGAGACTTACAAAAGCCTCAAAGGATTCAGGATCCGTGACCATTTTGAGAAAATAAGCCTCAAGCGTTAAGTTCAGCTCTTGAACGCAACGAAACCTCATGTGTGACCAAAAAGCCTGAGAAGCAAACGAGGAGTTGCTTAAAAGTTCCCTATCCGACACAAAGTAGAGGTAAGAAATTATCTTTTCCCAAACATAAAGATAACGAAAATATTCAGTACCCCGTCATCCATTGATAGCTAATTCGGGAAATCATTCCCAATACGATCTCCCTTCTCATCACTTCAAGGTTTCGGTTTTCTGCTCGTCATTCTCTTTCCCTTGACGACGACGACGACGACGACCAGAAGGAAAGACCCTAAGCTGAGAACCACAAGCCTTAAGAAAAACAAAAAAAAAAAAAAAAAACAAAACCAGGAAAGGATTTGGTACTCCGTCTCATATGAAAACAGGTTTAACAAAAAAAAAAATATTTAATCGACTAGGCTGGATCTTCACTCCCTATGAATTTTTTAATTCGGCATCGATTGATCGAAACCGATCTACCTTGAGAGAAAGAAGAAAAACTAAGTAAATTGACTAGGGAGGGAACGGCAGAAGATGTTTTCGTTCGCTCCTCAGGCTGCCAAGAGGCATGCATAGGCGAAAACACCACCAAGAATCAGACGAGTGCACAAGAACCGACAATAGTGAAATTAAAGAAAAAATACAAAAAAAGAAATAAGAAAGTCAAAAAGAAAAACGCAAAGTAAAACAATTATCAGAACAGAAAAATTTTATGAATTAAAACAAACAAATATGTAACAATAATTTCAGAACTACCTAGTAATAATAGTGTATTATCCAATCCTTCGGCTAAATAATCTTTTTTTTATCGGTAGTAACGTAATCATTTGCATCTTTCTTTGTTCGGTTATTTCGTTCAGTGTACCCAACCATGTAAATTTTTTTTTTGTACCCATCAATCAACATTTAGCAAACACCGGCTTTACAAGATGCTGTGCACAACATATTGGAGCTCGGGTAAGTGCTTAATTTGTTTTTGTAAATTATTTTAAGTATATTAAGCCTACATTAACTTAAGCAAAGAGAAAGCATATTAAGAGAAAAAAACGAAAGCAAGTTATCCGAAATAGTAAAACGAGGGAAGAGTACAGAACGAAAAGCTAAGACAAAGTAGATAAGAAAGTTATTGAGATAAAATAAATTATTCGATAAGTACACCGAAAAGAAAGCCGGAGCGATTTCGCACCATACACTGCAAATATTTAAGAGTAAATTTTAAAAATTTTTTTTAACAAGTTGATTTAATCATTTTTTTTAAGAGAAAAAAAAAAAAAACATCCTATGAGGATACGGAATTAGAAACTAGTTTATTCGATCCCTTAAGTTAATTGAAATGTGGATTTTATTTAAAAATTAAATAAACTTTTTATTCATATTTTTTTTGAATAATATGTAGCAAAAAAAAAAAAAAAAAAAAAAAAAAAAAAAAAAGATGTAATAAGTCCACTAGCGGATAACAAGATCCCCCCCACCCTCGACGAGCTATGCATGGTATAGAATAGGCCTTAATAGTTATCGACGCTTTTCGGACATCTCTTCCGACCACTGCTCTAGTTAAGCTATGGGTCTGTAAACATCGTTTAAGGGGAGTAGAAGAGTTAGAAGAGCAAAAATTTAGCGGGAGTGTATGAACACCCAATACCCTGCGCTAAGAAAAAAATATTTAATATAAAAGTTAAATACAACAATCAATAGACACATTACAGATGGCGCCCAGCAACGTGGGGCCCGAATTTTTTTGAACCGATTTTTTTTTAGTCTTTCTCCAACTAGTAGCTGAGTATTAATCCTGTTGGAATTTGTGTTTCGTAGTTGAAAAAACTGGTTGATTTTAGGAGGAAGTGAAAGCTTTTCTTCCTAATGCATTTGCTATCTTATCATGGCAAGTAGGCCATAGTTGACCAGGAAGTTATATATATTTTGTTTAAAGATTCTTTGCTGTTGCACTATGGTCAGTTAGCGTGATTAGATTAGCATTGAAACAAAAAAAAAAAAAAAAAGTGTTTTTTCAATGTCCTTACTTGATGACAAAAACAGTATTCAGGTAGTCGAGTGCATTGAGCACTTACCGTTTCATTTTAGGAAAGTTTATACATTTTGATCTTTTTTTTTGAGGTTTGGACCTCAGTCCGGTAGATTGGTGAAAAGAAATCCTGATCTACGTCTGCTGCTGAAGCTCTTAGCCCAAAACGTAAATCGTATTTATCACCTTGAGCATACCCTTTAATCAAATCGAGGAATTGTACCGCGTTATGGGGATCATATTCTATCTGTACATTATCCGATAGGTTGACGTTATGTTATGACCTATGACTGCTGTTATGTATGGAGATACAAACGATTCGTTGGCAAGGTATAGTTATCGGTTTTCAACATACTCAGAGTTAGACTACGCGTTTATTTTTTTTTTGAATCCATTGTTTTTGCAAGAAGGCATGGAGATCAATTTTATTTAAAGTTTTTTTTTAGGAACTGCAATTAATACTTCGAATTCACTTCTCAGATCTATAAATGAACATTTTTTTTATTGAAAATTATTTTTTTTCAATATTTTTGGGAGTTAGATTTGAATAATTTTTTTTGAGTTTTTAAAGTTTTCTTTTTGAGCGAAATTTAGTTTTTTTGAAAAGTGAGAGTTCAATGTCCGGAAGTAAAGCTTGGTAGTAACTAGATATTAGTCCATACCTAGATTTACAAACACCAAAACAATTTTTTTTAGTGAAAATAATAAGTTTGTGAACCGAAATATATATATTGAGAAAGTCATTCTAACCTAATGGGTCGCCCAAAGAATTCCTCGTCCAAAGACGACAAAAGTTCGCATAATACCCGAAGTAGTAGTAGACATAGTGAACATGCGTCACGAGATGACATAGCTGAGGACTTTCAAAACGAGTCAGAACGAGCTTCTGGATCAGGCCAAAGGGAATCCGCAGGTCAGAATGGTGCTAGGGCTCAGGAAAACTCCAAAGAGGGAGAACAGTTTGAAGCTTATATACAGGATGTGGTTACTGCGACAGTAGGTCTTACACGGTCTGAGGACCAGCAGTTCATACGTGAAGAACTAGAACGAACCCAAGCTTTGTTACTACAACAGGTCAAAAATATAGTTAAGGAGAGCCTTGCTAGCCTCATACCAGAGGGGGCTCCACGTCATCAAGCAACTCGAACCTTATCAGATATGAACACTCCCGTAGTAAGAGTTAATGATCGTGGTTCACAACAGAATAATGCAAATAGTTCCACCGTAAACGGTAATCCAACAAATGAACCAGCAGTTCACCCTATAGATATGGCTCGTGGTTCAAATGTGGATAATTTCCTAGCTCAATTGAGCAATTTAAACTTTAACGTTTCCCCTCCGTCCGCCAGCCAATCCAACCAAAATCCTCCATCTTCGACTTCAGGATTACGTTTCCCACACTATCACAAGTGGGGAGTAAAATTCGACAACCGGAACATGTCCATCGACGACTTTTTGTTTCGACTTGAAAGGGTCAAAGATAGTTACAATGTAACTTGGCCAGAGGTTGTCATGAATTTCCACCACTTTGTGAAGGATAGTGCGGAGACATGGTACTGGATGTTCCTGAAAAATAATCCATCAGCAAACTGGTTAACTTTGCGATTAGCACTTATCGAACAATTCAGAAGTTTAGAGACAGATTCGGAATTATTTAGAAAAATGTCAGATCGCAAGCAATTACCTAATGAGACTTTTGATAGTTTTTACGATGACTTGATCCAGATCAATTCCCGTCTTCGGACACCAAAGCCTGTTAAAGAAATCATTGAACTCATAAAGCAAAATGTACGTCGTAGAATAGGAGAACTTTTAGTGACGTTTAGCACGCATAGCTTACCGGAAATGGTCTATGTGTGCAGAACTATTGAGAAGTTCTTAAATGGAAATGAGCCTGTCAAATCCAAATACCCATCAGGTACTCCGTTTCAACAACTTCGACGTCAGGTAAACGAATTAGATACTTCCTCGGATGAGTTAGGTTATGTAGCACCAGTGGGAGTGGAGGCCTACCATAGGGAAGCCAACACTCTCAAATGCTGGAACTGCAAGGTGGAAGGTCATTCTTTCAGAGAGTGTGAGAATCCGAAACGTAATCTCTTTTGTTATAAGTGTGGGCGTGAAAACGTCATTACACCCAAATGCGAAAAGTGTTCGGGAAACCGACAGCCGAGCAACCTTATGACCGGGGGGAAGTGCTCGAAAGTAGAAAACCCGGAAAACTAGACTCAACGTCAACCAAAATAACCTTGCTTCGACATACACCGGAAGAGACAATGTGTAAGGAAAAACCTCGTAATGACCTAGCAAAATCCCAAGAGAAAACTTTTATCCCAAGAAAGTCAATACATGAACGTTTAAAAGATTATTATGAGGCTAGGAAAAGAATAGTAACCTTTCCTTCAATTTCCGATAAAGTAAGAAAGCTTAGAAACAAAATGAAAAGAAAAAAGGCACTACATAGATCAGTTGCAGCCACAACCTTAAATTGTTCCTCGGACGATCCGCGAACTTACGTCACCGTGGAAATCGGTGGGGCGAAAATCCTCGGTTTGCTCGATTCGGGGGCAAGCGTAAGCTGCCTGGGTGCTGGAAGTCTCGAACTTTTAGAGGCAAACCAAATCTCTTTTCATAAATTTTCCTCGTTTATCTCTACTGCCGATGGACAAAAACAATCCATAGTCGGGATGGTAAGGACGCAGGTTCATTACAAAGGCAAAGCTAATGTTATGGATTTGTTTGTCGTACCATCGCTGGCTCAAAAATTATATCTTGGTGTGGACTTCTGGAAAGTTTTCCAGATAGCTCCACATGTCATTTCAGAAATTTCACTTAACCACGGAATGGAAAAACAGGTAGAAAGTGCTATTGAGTGTGATCTAAACGATCAAGAGCGTGACATACTACGTGAAACAATCTCAAAATTTCCATCTTTCGCGAACAAAGGTCTTGGAAAAACCCACCTATTGGAACACTTTATTGATACGGGAGACGCACAGCCTATAAAACAGCGTCATTATCCCATATCTCCAGCGATACAAGCCCTGGTGTATGAGGAACTGGATCGGATGCTTTCTTTGGGGGTCATTGAAGAAAGTTCCAGCGCCTGGAGTTCTCCAGTAGTTTTAGTACGAAAACCTGGAAAAAACCGACTGTGCTTGGACTTTCGGAAAGTGAACCTTGTAACAAAGAAGAATGCGAGTCCAATTGCTCATATAGAGGGACTGTTAGCCCGCCTTTCAGAGACGCACTTTATATCGAGTGTGGACTTGAAAGATGCGTACTGGCAGATACCGCTGGAGCAAAGTTCACGGGAGAAGACGGCATTTACAGTTCCAGGTAGGCCCCTGTATCAATTTAAAGTTATGCCATTCGGTCTTTCTAACGCTGCTCAAACACTAACATACCTCATGAATCTAGTAGTACCCACTGAGTTGCGTGATCAGGTCTTCGTTTATTTGGATGATTTACTCGTTATATCGAAAAATTTCGAAGAACATGTCCGAATCTTAGAAATTATTGGGAAAAGGTTACTTGATGCAGGCTTGACGATAAACGTCGAAAAGTCTAAGTTCTGCTTCAAGGAACTTCAGTACCTGGGCTACGTAGTAGGACAGGGGTGCTTGAAGCCTGACCCTGCAAAAGTGTCAGCAATTCTTGAGTTTCCGGTACCGAAAACGGTCAGACAAGTGCGAAGATTCTTAGGTATGGCAGGGTGGTACCGCAGATTTGTGAACGGCTTTTCAACACTTGCGGCTCCTTTAACTGACACATTAAAAAAAGGTAAAAAGTTCCACTTTGGTAAGGAAGCAGAGGAGGCTTTGGAAGCAATCAAAGCTGCTCTTACCTCAGACCTAGTTCTCGTGAACCCAGATTTTTCAAAAGAATTCGTAATTTTGTGTGATGCATCAGCATCAGGCATAGGATGTGTTTTATGTCAAAAGGACACCAACGGAGACGAACGACCGATATATTATTTCTCGCAGAAATTGAACTCGGCTCAGCGTAACTACTCAGTTACGGAACGCGAATGTTTAGCAGCTGTTAGAGGAGTTCAAAAATTTCGGCCCTATATAGAAGGATATAGATTTACTATAGTGACAGACCATTCTAGCCTGAAGTGGCTTATGAGTCTGCGAGATCCTACGGGGAGATTAGCACGCTGGAGCCTGAAATTACAAGGATTCGATTTTGGGATCGAACACCGCAAGGGTACTCTGAATGTCGTGCCAGATGCTCTATCACGAGTTCATGAGGTAGAGGCAATTCATTCAGCGGTACACCCAGCGGAGTCGATGTCAAAGAATCCTACCGATGTTCTTCATGTTGATTTGGAGGATCCGAGCTTCAAATCGGAAGAATACCTTGAAATCATTCAGCATATCGGACAAAACAAAGATCAGCTTCCTGACCTTCAAGTTTCGGACGGGTTCGTATACAAGAAGGTCAGGCATTGCTCAGGGAATCCTCTCCAAGATGATTTGGTATGGAAATTATGGATCCCAGCTGCACTGACAAATTGTTTGATCTCGTTGGCTCATTGCCCACCTAGAGCTTCACACGGTGGTATAGGTAAGACTCTGTACAAACTGAAACAACAATTTTTCTGGCCTAATATGGCCAATCAGGTAAAAACTTTTCTTGAAAATTGCGAAATTTGCAAAACTACAAAGGCTTCAAACTGCGTATTGAGAGCTCAAATGGGTCAATCTTTTAAGGTCGAAAGGCCATTTCAACATCTATACATGGATTTCTTAGGGCCATATCCCCGTTCAAAAAGTGGAAATACGCATATATTTATTGTTTTGGATCAGCTGACGAAATTTGTCCTGATTAAACCTATAAAAAAAGCTAACGCTCCAACAGTCATTAAGTTCTTACAAGAAGACGTATTTCTAATGTTTGGAGTACCAGAAAGCGTACTTTCGGATAATGGAACTCAATTTACGAGCCAAGAGTTCTCTAAAATGATTCAAACGTTCGGTATAACGCATTATAAGACCGCCGTATATTCGCCACAGGCGAATGCCAGTGAACGTGTGAACCGTTCTATACTGGCAGCAATCAGAGCCTACATTGACCCAAACCAAACCAATTGGGATCTTCACCTACCTTCAATCGGTAGTGCACTACGTTCAACCTTGCATTCGGCAATAGGAATGTCTCCGTACGAAGCTCTTTTTGGTCAACGTATTATAGAGCATGGAACGGATTACAAACTACTGCGCGGTTTAGGAGGGCTTAACCAGTCTGAAATCGACTGGCTACCAAAAACAGCAAAAATGAATGTACTTCATACTTACTTAAAGTCCACTTTAGAGAAAACCCATGAAACATATGAAAGGATTTATAACTTGAGAAGCCGAATAGTAGCGTATAGCGTAGGCGATATTTTATACAAACGTAACTTTGTCTTAAGCAAGGCAGCGAAACATTTCAATGCTAAGTTGAGTCCAAAATTCGTAAAAGTTACCGTGCGTAAAATAATTGGAAATAACTTATACGAAGTCGTTGACGCCAAGGGTCACAGAACGGTGACACACTCAAAAGATTTAAAAAAGTGAAAACAAATAGATTTCAGGACTTCAGATTTCATTGCCCGGCTTTTCAGCTGTGCATGAGACTCTACCGAATGTACTAATTTTTTTTTATAAAATACGAAAGAAACGTTTCTTTTTCATATACTTTTTGTACAGCTAGCCTATTACAAAAATTATATGATGTGTAGGAAACGATTCCCAGAAAAAAATCCTTAGACAATCGTTGAATACTTGGGATTTTCTTCCAGGTATGAATTAAACTTACCCGAAACCCAAAAGTCTCGCCTTGGCCTAAAAGCGCTAACCCTAACTTACACGATCAACATTGTGTTACCCGCATAAAGTTTTAGTCGGTAGTACAGGGTATGTGAATTCACCAAGTTTTAAAATGTCTCGTATCAAGTTCATATTTCCGGTTTTTTTCTCCATTTCATGCGTTCCATGCGAAGTAATTCTTAATTCTCATTCTTTTCACTCTGAGTCGTCGATCGAGCTAGTCGCCTTGGCTATGCTAAGTTCTGCCTAACAAAAAAAAAAAAGAGAAGAGTTTAATTCGGGGTTAGAAAAATTAAATAAAACAAAAGGCACAACTAAAGTGAAGTGAGTTGTTAAATTTCTTTTTTTTCACTTTCACTGTGAGTCTTATTTGGCCAACTCGATAAATCATTTTTGTTTTTTTTTACTGCGAAGAAATTTGTACTCGGAAGAAAGCAGAGGTTAACTCGAGAATTACGAGAAATTCGGAAATTTTATAGATGCGACGACTCAATTAGGAGTTCAAGTTGCACCAGAATCCGAAGAGACTTACAAAAGCCTCAAAGGATTCAGGATCCGTGACCATTTTGAGAAAATAAGCCTCAAGCGTTAAGTTCAGCTCTTGAACGCAACGAAACCTCATGTGTGACCAAAAAGCCTGAGAAGCAAACGAGGAGTTGCTTAAAAGTTCCCTATCCGACACAAAGTAGAGGTAAGAAATTATCTTTTCCCAAACATAAAGATAACGAAAATATTCAGTACCCCGTCATCCATTGATAGCTAATTCGGGAAATCATTCCCAATACGATCTCCCTTCTCATCACTTCAAGGTTTCGGTTTTCTGCTCGTCATTCTCTTTCCCTTGACGACGACGACGACGACGACCAGAAGGAAAGACCCTAAGCTGAGAACCACAAGCCTTAAGAAAAACAAAAAAAAAAAAAAAAAACAAAACCAGGTAAGGATTTGGTACTCCGTCTCATATGAAAACAGGTTTAACAAAAAAAAAAAAATATTTAATCGACTAGGCTGGATCTTCACTCCCTATGAATTTTTTAATTCGGCATCGATTGATCGAAACCGATCTACCTTGAGAGAAAGAAGAAAAACTAAGTAAATTGACTAGGGAGGGAACGGCAGAAGATGTTTTCGTTCGCTCCTCAGGCTGCCAAGAGGCATGCATAGGCGAAAACACCACCAAGAATCAGACGAGTGCACAAGAACCGACAATAGTGAAATTAAAGAAAAAATACAAAAAAAGAAATAAGAAAGTCAAAAAGAAAAACGCAAAGTAAAACAATTATCAGAACAGAAAAATTTTATGAATTAAAACAAACAAATATGTAACAATAATTTCAGAACTACCTAGTAATAATAGTGTATTATCCAATCCTTCGGCTAAATAATCTTTTTTTTATCGGTAGTAACGTAATCATTTGCATCTTTCTTTGTTCGGTTATTTCGTTCAGTGTACCCAACCATGTAAATTTTTTTTTTGTACCCATCAATCAACATTTAGCAAACACCGGCTTTACAAGATGCTGTGCACAACATATTGGAGCTCGGGTAAGTGCTTAATTTGTTTTTGTAAATTATTTTAAGTATATTAAGCCTACATTAACTTAAGCAAAGAGAAAGCATATTAAGAGAAAAAAACGAAAGCAAGTTATCCGAAATAGTAAAACGAGGGAAGAGTACAGAACGAAAAGCTAAGACAAAGTAGATAAGAAAGTTATTGAGATAAAATAAATTATTCGATAAGTACACCGAAAAGAAAGCCGGAGCGATTTCGCACCATACACTGCAAATATTTAAGAGTAAATTTTAAAAATTTTTTTTAACAAGTTGATTTAATCATTTTTTTTAAGAGAAAAAAAAAAAAAACATCCTATGAGGATACGGAATTAGAAACTAGTTTATTCGATCCCTTAAGTTAATTGAAATGTGGATTTTATTTAAAAATTAAATAAACTTTTTATTCATATTTTTTTTGAATAATATGTAGCAAAGTAATACACTTTTCTTTATTTTTGGGGCTTCTATGATTAAGATCTACGCTGTTGATAAATTTCTTGTTATAAACGTTTGAACATGGAAGTTTAAAAATATAAATTTCTGGAGAAGTGAAGGAGAGCTATGAATTGTAAGTCCTAATAGTATTTTTAAAGGGAGTTTATCTCCCTTTTTCAACAAGGGCTATTACGATAATTTTTTTTTTGAGCATGCTGTAATAGTATAGGAATATTTCCATGACGTTTGTTTTGGGAATGTTTATTAGGGAGGGTAATGAAAATGCTCTGGGACACGACCATCAATGTCCTCTTTTACGGCGCGTATCAAAATCGGGAATAAAGATTCGGGTTCCTCTTGTTTTAAAGAGGAAAATATATATTCAGTCAAATACCACCTCAGACCTAGGCCTTAAAAAAAAAAAGATGTAATAAGTCCACTAGCGGATAACAAGATCCCCCCCACCCTCGACGAGCTATGCATGGTATAGAATAGGCCTTAATAGTTATCGACGCTTTTCGGACATCTCTTCCGACCACTGCTCTAGTTAAGCTATGGGTCTGTAAACATCGTTTAAGGGGAGTAGAAGAGTTAGAAGAGCAAAAATTTAGCGGGAGTGTATGAACACCCAATACCCTGCGCTAAGAAAAAAATATTTAATATAAAAGTTAAATACAACAATCAATAGACACATTACATATTTGAACGTAGCTTAACTTTTTATTATTAAAGTTTGGACCAAAAAATGGCGTATCAAGCTCAATGAAGCTAAATCTGCACAATTTAGCTTCATTGAGCTTGATACGCCATTTTTTGGTCCAATCACTAACGGTGTCGACGGGGTTTTGCAATTTCTCAGCAGCCTTGCACTTACTGGATGCCAAAATTGCAGTATCATCTGTAAAAGTAGCCATAATGGTGTTGTTATCCACTTGAATATCTCTTGTATAAAGCAAATACAGGGTAGGTCCTAGGACGCTTCCTTGTGGAACACCGGCTTGTATTTTACATAGCTTTGAATATTCTTGATCATACCGTACTCTGAAGAGCCGGTTTGAGATATAAGACTTCAGTGTTTCGTAGTACTGCCTGGGTAGGTCCCTTTGCAGTTTATACTCTAGCCCCTCATGCCATACCTTGTCGAATGCTTGAGCAACATCTAAAAATATAGCCGAACATACTTGTTTTTCTTCTAATGCTTTTTCAACTGCTTCCGTTATTCTATGAACTGATGATTTGGGATTAGATTTCTTTCTTTTATGACTTTGCTTAGTCTTTTCAGTAGCAATTTTTCAAAGACTTTTGCCATTATTGGTATAAGCGATATTGGTCTGTAAGACGTCACTTCTGTTGGTGGCTTACCTTGCTTTGGTATAACAATTACTTCAGCAATTTTCCAATGATGTGGGACATATTGGGTCTTTAGGCATGCATTTATTATGAATTGGAGTTTTATGAAGGCTTTTGATGGCATTTCTTTCATAACCTGAGCAGTTATTAGATCGCACCCAGGTGATTTTTTGTTCGATAGTTTATTTCGACACATACTTTTAATTTCTTTGAGTGTGACAATTGGTATGTCAACTTCATCGACTTTATCAATAAACTGTAAGCTGTTTTCAGATGTATTTGCTGGGAATGGCTTAAAAACATTCGCAAGATGTTCTGCAAACAGGTTAGCTTTTTCTTTCGGATTTCCGATCCAATTCCCGCTTAGAGATTTTATTGGCGGGTTTTGTAACTGCGGTCTTTTCAGGCGCTTAGCTGCTTTCTAGAGCGAATAATCGGTTGAAGCATCAGTCGTTAAATTTTTCAGGAATCTACTTAATGAATCATTTTTGAATTCGTAGATTTGTTTTTTCAGTTCGTTGCTTAGCCGGTTAAACGCTGTTTTGTCGTCCGGAGATCTAGTATTTTGCCATTTTCTTCGAGCTCTTCTCTTCTCCAATATCAACTCTATTATCTCGGCAGGGTATCTTGTTTCAGTTTGCTTCCTACTCGAGTAAGTTGGTGTACTTTCTTCTGCAGCTTGTTGAACATCGGCAATGAATTGTTCTACTTCAAGGTCGATTTGCTCTTTTGTTTCCATAGGGGATCTGAGATTTATATAGCTTTCAAGCTTTTCTCTGAATTCACTCCAGTTTGTTTTATTATTTACAAGCTTAGGATTACTTTTTTCCATTATCTCTGATTTATTAAGTGATAAAATCACCGGTGTATGATCTGATGATAAGTCATATTTTCCTTCGACTCTTATATGGTTTCGTTTGATACCTTTAACTATGAAAAAGTCAACAAGGTCTGGTATTTTACTTGAATCCGATGGCCAGTATGTTGGAGATCTGGATGAATAAAACTCACAATTGTATTTGAGGCATGCTTTGTAAAGCCTTCTGCCTTTTGTTGTTATAAGTCTGGATCCCCAATGGGTGTGCTTAGCATTAAAGTCACCACCAACAAGGAAGTTATGTCCTAGTACATTCAGCAGTTCTGTATAATCATCTTCAGTCGGGGAACGCCTCGGCGGGCAGTATATTGATGCCAACTTGAAGTCTTTCTTTTTCATACCAATACTGATTATTGTTACTTGCATATTCTCGTTTGTAAACATAACTTCTTCATGGTGTTTTAAGCTCTTTTTTATGAGGATTGCCGATCCACCTCTAGCCTTATCAGCTGGATGAGGAGCGTGGTAGCAAATATAGTTTGATATTAAATCATCAAGAACCAGTCCACTGGAGAAATGAGTTTCGGACACCAGACAAATATCTATGTGTTCGATGTCTAAGAAGATTTTTAATTCTGATAAATGGTGTAAAAGACCGTTTGCATTCCATGTTCCAATTTTTAGTGTTCTGTCCATCATTGTTTTTTAAGAGCGACTTCTTCACTTACAAATCGAAAGAGAGAGAACCGAAACCTGCTTAGCTGCAGAGGAAATTTTGTTTTTTTTTATTGGAAATGTCGATCCAGGTTTATGGAAATTTCTACAGGTACCCAATGATTTGTGACCCGTGAGAATGACAATCGTTTGAAAGTGCTGCGGCCTGCTGAGCTGGATTCGATATTCTGTTTTTTCTTTCTTGGAACTGTCTGAGCATAGGTTTCTTAGAATTACCACCTGGCAGTATCAGTCTCCCCTCCACCTCCTCAACCTCTGTTAACCGGAAAGCACAATGGATCCTTGAGATCCGAGTGAGGTGTTGCTGCTTGCGGCTACACCCCTATCCAACCTAACATGCTTTAGACTCCGTTTTTGTGCTTGCTCTAGTGACTTGAGTGCAGAGGTTGTTGATCGCGTTGGATTCGAGTGATGGCTCGATGCCTGTTTATCCGCCATTTTATTAACAATTACATCAGGGTGCCTTAAAAGTATTTTAATAATTTGGTGTTTGTGACTAAGGGTGCTAAAAC
This sequence comes from Melanostoma scalare, assembly GCA_949752695.1. NCBI lineage: Eukaryota > Metazoa > Arthropoda > Insecta > Diptera > Syrphidae > Melanostoma > Melanostoma scalare. Next base: position 57,353,035 of record OX456985.1, read on the forward strand.
CCGTCTGGCAGTCTATGAAAGTATTTATTTGATAAGTTTTAATGTTACGACAGGTTTTGTGGCCTTACAGAGTATAGAGTAGTATTTACACTAGGAAAGTCTGGGAGCTTTATTTATATTTTTATTGGAGGATAATGTGAGAAGATGCCTGACCCAATCCTTTCGGTCGTTATGGAATCGTCTGTGAAGGCGAAGAGACGAAGACTTTGCCTTTGTTGGGGACACTGAGTTCAAATCATTGTACTGTGTAGTGTCGGTCGAAATGTTTCACTATAGTTTTGTTGCCTGATGGGCCTGTTTTCAAGTTGTTCCTTTGTTTGAGCTGCAGTACACCTTTGACCGCCATCACTTTAGTGAAGAGGTCTAAGGGTGCTAGCCACAGGAAAGTTTCCAGAGCTTCCAGTTTTCATGGAACTGGTTGAGCCATTGCTTGCAAGTGTTTGAATTTTGGTCATATGTTCTTGAGGATTAGCCCTGTTCACACTGTACAATTAGTTGGACAGACTTTGGCTTGAACGACCCATGCTTGATAGTGTGAACCCTCAGACGACCGCTTGACCAACTTGTTGGATAGTTTTCAAATATTTTTGAAAATCTAGAAGTTGGACGGAGTGGAAGTGTATGTGACATAAAGTTGGACGACAAGCTTGATAAGTGTGAACGCAAACTACATCCGACTTCCGACCATCCAACTTCCATCAAACGAAGTGTGTCCAACTAATTGTACAGTATTACCTAGGCTTTTAAGGCCTTCTACATGGTGTTTCTTAGACCTATAAAACTTCACTTTAATTTGACTTTATTGGTAGGAAAATTTTATGCCATTAATGTTTAAATATCATTTCGGGCATGTGGCCACCGCAGTTGGATGGAATAAAGCCAAGTCTAGAGGTCTAATTTTCAACCACTTTTTCGAGCATTTGAGGCTGTGTGTCGGCAATAACGACACGATTGCTTGCTTTCAAGCCCCCAAAAGTTTCTGGTCTGTTGACGTAGACGAGCAACTTCACATATCCCCGAAGAAAATAATCCCATGGTGTCTAATCACATGATCCTGGTGGCCAATTGACAGGTCCATTCAGCGAAATTGTGCGCTCATCGAATGCTTCCCTCAATAAATTGTGATTGTGGAGTGCGCCGGGAGGCCATCCAATTCGGAAAGAAAATAGTCGGTTATCATGGCTCTATACCGGTCTCCATTAACGGTAACTGGTTCGTTAGCATCATTTCGGAAGAAATATGGCCCAATGACTCCACCAGCCCATAGAGCATACCAAACAGTCAGTTTTTGTGGATGTAATAGCGTCTCAAGGTACTCAGGTGCATACTCTTCACTCCGAATGCGGCAATTTTGCTTGTTGACGTAACCATTCAACCAAAAATGAGCCTCATTACTGAACAAAATTTTGCGATGAAAGTCAGCATCGAGATCAATCTCATTTTCGGCCCATACACTAAAATCACGACGCATTGCATGGTTTCGCGGCTTTAGTTTTTGCAACAAGCTGGATCTTGTAAGGTCGTAAGACAAGAAATATTCCATAAAGTTGATGGACAAAGCTCAAAGCTTTTACAAGCAGGGAGTCGATCCAGTTTGACAGCGTCGACTCGTTATAAATGGAGCTTTGTGCCTAGCTAAAGGCGCGAACAACGTGATTCTTTGCTTTGGATTGATTGTTCAATTGTTCAATTGTTCCGACTACTTCGTGAAGCTTTCTGTTCAAATTAAGTTCAAACACTAAATCTTTCTGCTATTGCCGTTCTAACTGCCTTACTTGTTTCGGCATAACAGTTATAGGCAAACACGGGCCTCAACTTGTTCTTTGTTTATAGGTGAGCCTAGGTGGACGAAGTTTTGGACTACCTCTGTGCTTTCTAGTGAACAAAACTAGTTTCGTTTTTGTAGGATTGACGTTAGGTCCGCTGTTTACAGCACAGTTGATGAGATTGACTTGATCTCGACCTCATCTCACATAAGCCCTGTTCACACTGTACAATTAGTTGGACAGACTTAGGCTTGACAAACCAATGCTTGATAGTGTGAACCCTTCATACGACCGCTTGTCCAACTTGTTGGATGGTTTTCAAAAATTTTTGAAAATCTAGAATTTGGATGGAGTGGAAGGGTATGTGACATAAAGTTGGACGACAAGCTTGATAAGTGTGAACGCAAACTACATCAGACCATCCAACTTCCATCAAACGAAGTCTGTTCAACTAATTGTACAATGTGAACAGGGCTATAGTTCCAATTTAATGTGAATTTGATTGGTGTACTTAGTAGATATCATAAGAAATATAAGGGTTATAAGGGCAATAAAGACACTTTTGATATCCTTAAACCATTTTAAATTCTCGTCACCAAAATCATCGCGGAATGTGGGAAAAGCATACCACATCCCTTTGTTAATCGTCCGTCACATTCTCCAAAAAACACTGTGGTGTAAAACTCATCAAGGAACTAAGTAACAATGCCCTCCGTCTAATGAAACTCATTTACCGACTTACCAAAAGAAATTAATGTTCGTTACATACTCACAAGAAAACCATAACTGGCCTGCACATTATTACAACGGACTACGATTTTTCTCGCATTTTAGAAGCAAATCACCGCGATCTGTTAAAATGAATGCCAAGCGGTTTTAATTACTATGACAAACTGACACTAACCCCAGTGTCAAAATAAAAATTCATTAAAAACCCCAAAAGGTTGGCAGTTGGTAGAAGGAAGTGTTTAATTTATCTGGCAGCCATCTTTTCCTTGCACTGTGCGGCGCCAATTTTATATAACCTTGCTCTGGCTTCTGTTAATCGTTTTTTATTTTAATGGCGTCGGCGGAAATCCTATTGCCTACAATTATAAGTTAAGTTGGTTACGTGCTAATCTAGAAACATCTTCGTCGTTATATTTAATCATTATTAATTTGATTGTATTCGTTATTTGGCTCGATATCCTTGTTCATGCTTCAGTCAAAGTGAACACCCAAACGCTTTTCGCTCCTTTTATTCACAAATCGTATTGAACCTTGTCGCCATTTATGTTTTCTTTCCTCTAGCAAATGAGAAGAATTTTTTATTTTTTTTTCTCCTGAGCGGAGAGCAGGCATTTGGAATAATCCCAGTATAACCTTGAGTGATTCCGGGCGATTGCCTGCTCATTAGACATTAGTCTAATTCCGCCTACAGGACGTGTTTCATTTAAGATGTCTACATCTCCGCTAAGTAATTTAATCAGATAAGCACGGGAGTTAGGGAGTGGGGAAGAGCGAGTTGGCAACGACAACGACGATGATGCGTTCCGGATCTGAGTTAAATTAGAAATTCCTAATTTCCAATGTAAATCGCAGGATGCCGAGGTATAGCGCAGCAAGTCATTAATTTGGCCTCGATTATATGGCACTCACTTGGGAGATGAACCTCCAATTAAGTGACTCGTCCTTTACACAACACGCGTAGGTATCTTCACTTGTTATTATCACTCATCCTTAGCGTGTACCCACTACAGAGTTTCACACCTGTCGGAATTTCTTGTTTCTCGGTTCGTGTAAACAAGCTTAATTATCGCCATTTTGATATTTGGGGAGATTTATCAATGTCGTCAATGCAAATTGACACGGTTTATCGATAAGGGAAATGATTTGTTGCTGATAATCTAGTAGACCACATCAAATGATGGCTTCATCTCCTAAACTGTTTCTCGTTCGCAGGCAATTTGTTCGCCGCCATCGCGCCGTGAAGGTGTCACTCGAAATGATGCAGACAAATGACAAACGTGTGTGGAAGGAACATCAATAAACATCTCAAATGGCTCTCATCTTTGACCCTCGATACTCCAAATTTAAGTAGATATCTTTTGAGTACTGTCAATGCAGGAGGCCTGAGGGTACACGCAGAAAAAAAATTATTAACCGAGTGCTTTTTTCCATGGGTTAAAAAAAGATGTGTTAAAAACAGCCTATTCTTATTTAAAACTACATAGTTAAGTATGTTAAAAACAACATAGTGAACTCGGTTATATGGAATTGGTTAAAATTACCAACTAATAAAGGTTATCTAAACCGATCCTCTTATTTATATTAACCAATAACCTCGGGTAAGGTCAAAAAACGCATTTTATACGAGTTACTTGGTAATTTTAGACGACTACAATAGTTTAATTTAGCATATGTCATAGATCATATTAAACAACTTACTAGATCACTAGGCAAATCGATTAAAATAACCCACTGTTGTTATTTAATTTTACTACTTAAAAGTATTAATATAACCGAGTTAGGACGGTTAAAATAACAAACTCGTTAGCACCATTTAAATGTGCTAACTTAACCGAGCAGTCGGTTAATATCCTCTACATTTTTAACCCTTCTAGTGTGGTAATTTAACCGAGTAGTCGGTTACTTTCTACTGCTCTCTGACTCACACACCAGAGAACATAACTCTACATACTTAACCTTTCTAGTGTGCTAACTTAACCGAGCAGTCGGTTAATATCCTCTACATTTTTAACCCTTCTAGTGTGGTAATTTAACCGAGTAGTCGGTTACTTTCTACTGCTCTCTGACTCACACACCAGAGAACATAACTCTACATACTTAACCTTTCTAGTGTGCTAACTTAACCGAGCAGTCGGTTAATATCCTCTACATTTTTAACCCTTCTAGTGTGGTAATTTAACCGAGTAGTCGGTTACTTTCTACTGCTCTCTGACTCACACACCAGAGAACATAACTCTACATACTTAACCTTTCTAGTGTGCTAACTTAACCGAGCAGTCGGTTAATATCCTCTACATTTTTAACCCTTCTAGTGTGGTAATTTAACCGAGTAGTCAGTTACTTTCTACTGCTCTCTGACTCACACACCAGAGAACATAACTCTACATACTTAACCTTTCTAGTGTGCTAACTTAACCGAGCAGTCGGTTAATATCCTCTACATTTTTAACCCTTCTAGTGTGGTAATTTAACCGAGTAGTCGGTTACTTTCTACTGCTCTCTGACTCACACACCAGAGAACATAACTCTACATACTTAACCTTTCTAGTGTGCTACTTTAACCGAGTGATCGGTTACATTCTCTGCGCTGTGACGCACACCAAAAACATCCTCTACATATTTAACCCTACTATACTCTGTCCAACAAAGATTGTCAGTACAGGCCTTATGGGAGAGCTTTTTTCGAAACTGTGGTGCCTGTCAACGCTCTCAGGACACCACACAAGTAATAATGTACGTAGCGCCCACTGAAATAAAAACAACCCACTGACCTACCTATGAGTTTTTCATGTAGTTTTAATAAAAATTTTGCGATAGTCCCCCATACAACTTGTCTGCCACACAGTCGATGGCAGAATGACTTGTGTTTGCTATTCAACCCTCGTTTATTTGCTGAGTGCAATGAGAATGCGTACATTCAGACGGCGTTGCCATGACCAAATTTGACCGAAATAATACAACTCTTCCTTCAGAGTTTGTTAAAGAACTTTGAAAAATAATGCTTTTCTGAAGCTCTTGAGATAAATTTAATATGTAAGTACTGCCATCATAACGTTTATAAATTCATTGGTTCTTTTCCTACATGATAGGAAAGATGCTTGGAAAATTGTATAGAATTGTTTCTCTATCTTTAAGCAATCATCTATTATTATTTTGGCGATAGGTTTGTATGGCTAGGTTAGTTATTAATTTTTTTGAGTCTGTATGTAAAAAGTAAAAACTTTTCCAATTAATGAAAAAAAGAAGAAGAAAACCAAATTTATTTATGTGTTATTTTCTTTGAGTAAAATTTGAGTGACTACCACGAGGATATGAACTCAGAAGTCTACGAAAAATGGTTTAAGAGTATTTTGCCAGGATTGGAACCCAACTCCGTCATCGTATTGGACAATGCTTCATACCATTCCAGAAAACAAAATAAGGCGCCTTCAACCTCAACGAAAAAAGAAGACATAAGAAATTGGTTGAGAAGCAATGCCATAAGTTTCGAAGACGATATGGTGAAAGCAGAGTTGTTGGAAATCGTCAAACGAAGAAAATCCAATTATGAAAGGTATGTTGTGGACGAATTGGCTCAAGCCGCGGGACATAAAGTGCTTCGTTTACCGCCTTATCACTGTGAACTCAACCCAATAGAATTGGTTTGGGCTCAGGTGAAAGGATGTGTAGCAAGCCGAAACAAAACATTTAAAATGTCCGAAATCAAGGAGTTATTAACAATAGCACTTGAAAATGTTGACAACGTCAAGTGGAATAACTGTGTGCAACACGTTATAAATATTGTTGAGCCGAAAATGTGGGCGATGGATGTTTTCACCGAAGAAGCCACAGAAAGGCTAGTTATAAATCTGAACGAAGATAGTAGCACTAGCAACTACTCGTCAGATTGTAATTAAGATCTTTTTCTATATTGAATAGATGTAAGTATCCAATTATTTAAATTAAAATTATTTTATGATGTTTTTGTTATGAAATGTATATTTTTATATTGTTAAATAGATTATTTTTAAATAAATGAAGTTATATTTATTTTTTGTTATTTATGTTGTTTTTTTTAAAAAAGGATTAGGCCTACTGGGAATACCTTTCTAAAAAAAAAAACGCACCTATTATCTTACCTCATGGTGGTGTGGAAAAAAATGATCAAATTTTTGTTTAAATCGTAATTGTGAAATTAAAAAGCAAAAGTGGTAGCGCTGGTACTTTTCTCTCTCATTTTGAAGCGATTTAGTATGATTTTTTATACATGGTATGGGAACGCTGAAAGAGCTTTCACGTGTGATAGACTTATGCAATATGTTGCAGCCAAAGTGAGATGCCAACGTCCTATCTTCCCTGTACTGACAATCTTTGTTGGACAGAGTATAGTGTGCTACTTTAACCGAGTGATCGGTTACATACTCTGCGCTGTGACACACACCAAAAATATCCTCTACATATTTAACCCTCTTAGTGTGCTACTTTAACCGAGTAATCGGTCACTTTATTTCCTACTTTATGTGTACAAAGTGGTTGGTTATTTCTTTGCTCTCACTCTCTCAGCACAGTCAGTTATTGTTCGTGGCAGTGAAAGGATCGTGTCTCGTGCGTTTTATAAGTAATTTTGTGAAATTTAAAATAATCGGCCGTGTTAGTGAAATCAAACAACAAACAATTCAAAGTGAAAAAAAAAAACAATTAAAGTGAAAATTGACATTCTTAATTAAATCGATAGAGCTCACTTTAAAATCAATTCAAGATCGCAAAGGAGTCGAAGATGGAAGAAGTGGCGTGTTTACTTAAACAGTGGGGATTAGAGGAATATATCCCCACGTTTCAAGGTAAGTCATTTATATTCTTTTATATTCTATTTTTTATATTTGCTGCTTTGTTGTTGTTCAATAAACATTTTTAATTTTGAATAAAAATACCTATCAAAAGATTAATTAAATAATAACACATTCCATTTAACCGAGTGACTATTGTATTGTAACCGAGTGACTATTGTATTGTAACCGAGTAAATATGTAAAAATTTAACCGAGTTGGTTAGTTTAGTTAATCTTTTGATTGGCTTATTTTTATTGTAACCTTGAAAAGTGTGTCAGTTTTATTTGTCGAGTATTACACACGCGTGTTTTTAACGCGCAGTTCTCGGATATTTTGCTTTGAGTTTGAACCATCATTCTGTAGCCGCGCATTATTACTATATCTATATTTGTTTCTTTCTCTTTCGCACTTCAATCAAACGCGTTAAAAACACGCGTATGTAATACTCGACTTTTCACAAAAAAAAACATATCGATTGATAACTACATCAAAGAGTTTCCAGCGTTACAAAAACCGGCTGGGTATACTTTGATTCACAAGGACTTCCAGTTTCTGTATCCAGATAATTATAATGGGCTGATGGAAACCTTCCCAAAAATAAGAACGAAGTTATACGAAATAGCAAAGCAGCGGTCTGCCAAGGACAAGTGTATCCAAAACTTGTTGGCCCTTGAAAATAGTAAGTAAAATCACCTTTATTTTAATACATAGGTAACCTCTAAAATTTCAAAATATACTAACAACATTTTTTTTATTTTTTTATAGCTTCTGAGGACACCAGCAACCTCGCTGCATTCCTCCTAATTCCATCACTGCTCTCCGTGAGCACCATCCGTTTGAAGGGCAGTTCAAAAAAAGTTTGGCGGCCTTCTAAGTCAGAGGTGAGGGAGGCCTTCATAACCCACATTCTATCAGATGCTGGCATCAGCGAGGCAATATCGAGTCGAAAAAACAAACTGGAAGGGTATAACCTCACCCTCCAACCATTCATTTTGGCAGTTGGTGAGTCATTAAACCAAATACAATCGTATTTTGTTGTAGTTAACGATAATAAATACTTGCTTCCTACCATAGTGGAAGCAGTAGATACGTGTCTTAAATTAATTTTTATTCTGAATGCAAAATATCCAGAGGAGAGTTGTTGTACCTGGATGTTGATTCAAAAAGGATTTAATAAAATTAAAACCACATTTGATACAACATCAACTTCCACTACAACTCTCCTCTCGGAACTCGGCTTGTCGGAGAACTAATCCTTTTAATCCTTTACTAATCCTATTAAGTCTCTTTGTTAGAGCAAATCACTCTTTAATCCTTTTTGATATTAAGTCTTTTTGTTAGAGCAAATCACACTTTAATCCTTTTTGATATTAAGTCTCTTTGTTAGAGCAAATCACTCTTTAATCCTTTTTGATATTAAGTCTTTTTGTTAGAGCAAATCACACTTTAATCCTTTTTGATATTAAGTCTCTTTGTTAGAGCAAATCACTCTTTAATCCTTTTTGATATTAAGTCTTTTTGTTAGAGCAAATCACACTTTAATCCTTTTTGATATTAAGTCTTTTTGTTAGAGCAAATCACTCTTTAATCCTTTTTGATATTAAGTCTTTTTGTTAGAGCAAATCACACTTTAATCCTTTTTGATATTAAGTCTTTTTGTTAGAGCAAATCACACTTTAATCCTTTTTGATATTAAGTCTCTTTGTTAGAGCAATTAACACTTTAATCCTTTTTGATATTAAGTCTCTTTGTTAGAGCAAATCACTCTTTAATCCTTTTTGATATTAAGTCTTTTTGTTAGAGCAAATCACACTTTAATCCTTTTTGATATTAAGTCTCTTTGTTAGAGCAAATCACTCTTTAATCCTTTTTGATATTAAGTCTCTTTGTTAGAGCAAATAACACTTTTAATCCGTTTTGATATTAAGCCTCTTTGTTAGAGCAAATCACTGCCGTCACTATGGTTTCCTGTTTCTTATGTGAAATGAGACTCCAAGATGTTAGATGTCTAAGGCAACATCTGTATTTTGTACATAGTGACCAAAAAATAATTCAATATAACTGTAAAGAAGGCAATTGTAGCCGATCTTTTCAAATATTTAGTTCTTACCAAAGACATATTAAAAAAGATCATTGTCCTGAACAAAGTAATGATGACCATAAACGAGATGTACCTTTTTCTTCACCTTTGGCTGTACCTAATAAACAAATTAATCCAAAAAAGTTAAACTTTACTCCTGATAACCAATTACGGAAAATAAAAACTAGAGTTACGACACCCACTGTAGATAAAGCCATGTCAATTTTTATTGCTTCTTTATATGGAAACGCACTTCTGCCTAGAAATGTTGTGCAGAAAGTAATTGGCGGCTTTGAAGTATTTTTGAATTCCTTAAGCTCTACAGTTGAAACGTGTGTTGAAAAAGTATGCTTGGAACAATCACAACCCCCTGATGTTTCCATGTCATTATTAAAATCTATTTCACATCATATTACTCCTCCTTTAGATTTATTTAGAACAGAGCATAAAAGAATAAATTATTTTACATCACAAGGATCATACATTAAACCTGAAGGTATTGTTATAGGTCAGAGAATGGATAAAGTTAAGACCCAAGGCATTTCACGTATCCAACCAATTACATGCGAAGAGCACTTCATTCCCTTAAGACAAGTTTTGAAAGCATTCTTCTCTCTTGATTCCATTTTATCTGATACTCTTCAATATATGGATAGTCTTAAAAATAAAAATGTGGTTGAAAACTTTATTCAGGGTTCGTATTGGAGAAGTAGAATTACATATAATTCTGATAAAATAGTTTTTCCGTTGTTTTTGTATTTTGACGACTATGAAGTAGGAAATGTTCTTGGAAGCCATGCTGGTATACATAAGCTTGGGGCAGTGTATGTCTCCATAGCTTGCTTACCACCTTGGCGCTCTTCCGTTCTTTCAAACATATTCTTAATTCTTCTTTTTCATTCTTCTGACAGAACACAATTTGGTAATAATGTTATATTTCAACCAATAGTTGATGAATTTAACTTTCTTGCTAAAGAAGGAATAAGTATAAACATTCCAGATTTCAATGGAAGAATACATTTCGAGCTTGGTTTAATCCTGGGTGACAACCTTGGTATACATGCAATGATAGGCTTTTCTGAAAGTTTTTCATCCAATTTTTCGTGTAGAGTATGTAAAGTCCCAAAAGAAATTTTAAAAACACAGTTCTATGAGGATACCGCTCTTCTTCGCCACATGTCGAGTTACGAAGCAGATTTGGCTCTTGATAACTTATCCTTAACAGGTATTAAAGAAAAATGTGTCTTCCTTGGAATCAAAAATTTTGATTTATTTCAGCAAATAGGAGTTGATATCATGCACGACGTGCTTGAGGGTGTTGCAAAATATATTTTAAGTTTTATTCTTTCAGAATATACAGAATCTTCTAAATTGTTCACCCTAAGTCTTTTCAACGACAAGCTTTTGGCATTTGACTTTGGTCCCGATAATAAAAACAGACCTTGTTCCATAGAAAAAGAGCATCTTAAAAGAGGAGTCATTCGACTATCCTCGGGGGAAATGATAACTTTAATAAGATATTTTGGTCTTATTGTAGGTGACTTTGTCCCAAGAGAAAATAAAATTTGGTCATTGTTTATTACACTTAGAAAAATTTTAGATATCCTTTTAAGTGTAAGCATTTCAAATGGGACAGCACCTTTATTGCAGGTATTAGTTGCAGAACTTAATGAGCAGTATATTGCGTTAAGCAAAGAACCTCTTAAGCCAAAATTTCACAATCTCATTCATTACCATACTGCACTTACTAAATATGGACCACTCTCTTCGCTTTGGTCGATGCGATTCGAAGCAAAACACAGACAATCTAAAATGTCTGCTAGAGCATCATGTAACCGAATGAACATTACTCTTACCTTAGCAATGAAACATCAGTTTCAGCTAAATGAAATGTTTATAAAGGGCAAACTTCCTGATTTACTTTCCGTAGGTCCTGAAAAAGATATTTTACCTTCGCAAAGAAAACTAATTTATTCTCACTTAAAGTTAAACTCAGAAAAAACTTTAACGACAGTTAATTGGGCAATGATTTCCACAGTACGTTATGAAAAGGGTTCCATTTTAGTGAAAGATGTGGGAGAAGATAGCTACCTCTACGATTTCTGTACTGTCAATAATATATACCTATATGACTTTGATCAACTGATCTTCACTTGCTCCTTATTAAAAACTTTAGCCTTTGACGAACATTATTTTGGTTTCGAAATAGAATATCCTCAGAAAAAAGAACAACACATACTATTTCTTGAGTCATTCCTTAATCCTATTCCTAACACAAAAACAATCCTTTCAAATGGAAGAATATTAATAGTTCTTAGAAGCCCACTGTAAAGCTATTCGAATTGAAGACAATTTATAGTTTTAAGAATAAGAAGTAATATGTTTGTAATATGTTTGTAAATATTGCTTTAAACTTCTTAAATTTTGTAATTTGAATAAAAAAATAAAAAATCATATTTTTCTAAAATTGAATGTAATTGGATTAATAATAATTAGACAAATAAAACATGTATATAAATTTTTTCAAAAATTTAAACTTAAAATTTTTGAGTATTAGATTTTAAATTATAAAAATTATTATTATTATAAAAATTATTATTATGTTTTTAATTTTGAGTAACTGTACACTTCTTTCGTTTTGTAATTAAATCTAAGAATTAAAATGAATATTAATTTTGCATACAAATTATGACAATATTTTTATCAATTATTTAAACAAAATCTAAATTTAAATATAAAATAATATTTATATTAAGTAAATATTTATATAAATAAAATTTATTATGTATTTTTAAATTCGAAACAAAATGTTTTTTATTCTAACCGAATAAATAGGCTACAACAACTACGAAGAAATAGGCTACACCAACAAAGTAAGTATGGTATTTTTGCCGATTAGATGGGCTACTCTAACTGAGCAAATGGATTAGTTCAATCCAGCAAGGTGGTTAAAGTAACCAACTGGATGGGTTAGAAACAAAAACTAGTTGGTAATTCTAACCAAACAAATAGTTTAAATCAACAGAGTAAAGAGTTTAAATCAACAGAGTAAATAGGTTACTCCAACAAAGTAAGTATGATAATTTAATTGAGTAGATGGGCTACTCTAACTGAGCAAATGGATTAGTTCAATCCAGCAAGGTGGTTAAAATAACCAACTGGATGGGTTAAGCACAAAAATTAGTTGGTAATTCTAACCGAAAAAATAGTTTAAATCAACAGAGTAAAGAGTTTAATTCAACAGAGTAAATAGGTTACTCCAACAAAGTAAGTATGATAATTTAACCGGGTAGATGGGCTACTCGAACTAACCAAATGGGTTAATACAATCCAGTAATAAGTTTAAAGAAATCCATTAGATCGGTTATATGAAAGCCTTTATTAATATTTCTAACCGAATAGATTGGTTAACTCAACCAGAGGATATGTTAATTTAACCGTGTTGATTAGCTATCGCGTTTTAGTTCTAAAAAGTTTAACCGAGTCAGTATGTTACGGCAACTAATTAAGTGTGTACATATAATCGAGTGAATGTGTTATTTTAATACATTCAATATGTTCCTTTTACTAACTTACTTGGCTGTTGGTTACTGACAACATTTAGTAGTATTTAACCGAGAATAAGGTTGATTAATTTTTAGTACCCCTTAACCGAATCGGTGGGTAGATTTTACCAATTATTTTTAACAGAGTTGCACCGGGTCAATTTGATCCAGGCAGGTTGCAGGTTCCATATTAGCAGTACCCCAGGGTTAATTTTACACGAAACTTATTCAATTTAACCCATTTTTTTTTCTGCGTGTATGTGTGTACCTTTGACATTTTGAGAAGTCCACTTGAAAATGCCACTGTTGTATATCTGCGTGACGTTGGTTTTTTGTGCAAATGATTCAACTGCATAGGCATCAAATGAAAGAGTTGAGGAGTTTTTTTTATGTTTTTGGTTTGCTTTGAAACTGAAACTAACTGACGACAAATTGGGAGCTCCAAATTGGCGTACTCAAGCTTTTAACACGCTTTTGGCGGTATGAAGTATGAAGTGCTTCAGCTTAAAAGCAATCCATAAAGATGCGAAAGAAATCCTTTTTTTTACAGTTGAAATTGTCCATTTCAACCATCCTCGTTATGTAAATATCTTTTTTGTTAACTGTGTCAGTGACATCAAATCTATCATCTTGCAGCGGATGAGAGCTCAGTCACGCTTCGGCTTGAAAATAGAGCCATGCTTGACAGAAAGATTTATTGTGTATACAGAGGAACTGGAAGCAGCTGTTTCGAACGCTTTATTGAACCAAGAACTTTTTTTTTTTTTTTGAATTATATAGGGTGAAGGTGAAAATTACCTTTACAAGCACGTCGTCCTGAAAGATCTTTTGTGCTGTTCCCTTAGGTTTAATTACACGTAGTGTATAGGTTTGTTCATTCGAAGCTGAGGTCATGTAAGAACCTAAGAATCTTCGAGGAAGAGGTGTTTCTGATATCAAGGGGACAGGGGAACCGTTTATTGAATATTTTAAGCCTGGATCTAGCTAAGGCAGGGCATTCGCATAAGATGTGTTCAGCTGTTTCTATGTCTTCAAGACAGAGACGACAGGTGTCATCTTGGCTGATGCCCATGTTTTTAAGATGATACTTGAGAGAGCAGTGTCCAGTGAAGAAGTCCGTAAGTAACTTTGCGTCACGTTTGCTCATGTCAAGAATTTCTTTCATACGTTTGTGGGATAAGTCAATGAATAGTTTTGACTGACGATGGCCATTTGAGTTGTTCCAGGTGCTGATCATGTTCTGTCGTTCCCAGGTAGTTAATTCGTTTTTAAGGCTACTGATTGGGAGACCACAGTAGGGTTCAGGGCCTTCGAATCGGGACTGAGAGCCAAGGCGGTCAGCCTCTTCGTTACCCGGTACACCTTCATGACCAGGCACCCATGAAAGAGTTATTTTATTGTGAGTAGCTAATTGAAATAAACATGTCAGGCTGTTCCAAACTAGTTTGGATTCGATTTTTGTCGAGGACAGAGCCTTTAGTGCTGCCTGACTGTCAGAGCAGATTAGTATGCTTGATCTTCGGAGGTTTCTTCTAATGCATTCCCTAATACAGAATTCTATAGCCATTACCTCTGCCTGAAAGATAGTAGTTGTGTTACCAAGGGATGTAGATGATTTAAAGTTGGGACCATAAATCCCTGCACCTACACCGTTGTTTGTTTTTGAACCGTCAGTATACCAGATGTATTGGATGGAAGTTATTAGTAAGAGTTACAGGGTTCTTCCATGCTGAGCGGTTTGGAAAGATTACTTCAAAGGGGTGGTGTAACAGTATGCGTTTAGGCATAAAGTCCGAGGAGTGGGCTGCAGGCGATTCCAGTATTGGGAGCACCTGCAGAATACTCATATGTCCTTGTAAGTTTTCCTTTCTCGAGTGGTTAGTGAGATGAAGCTTTAGTCCGCTTAGTGCAGCAGTCTTCTTTACTCTTTGATGTAGCGGAGGAAAATTTAATAAACTTTCTAACGCTGAAGTTGGGCAGGTGCGCATTGCGCCTGTGATACCTACACAGGTTAGTCTTTGTAACTTTTGCAAAGATTTGCGGGCATAAACTTGCTCTGTTTTTTGCCACCAGATCAGCGAAGCATAGGTTATGATGGGTGTGATAATAGTGAGGTATGTCCAGTAAATCATTTTTGGCCTAAGTCCCCACTTTTTACCAAAGAGTCTAGAACAGGCCCAGAAAGCATTTGTTGCTTTTGCTATGGTTTTGTCTAGATGTGGTTTCCAATTGAGTTTATTATCCAGGGTTACTCCTAGATATTTGACCTTTTTGGAAAAATTAATTTGAACATTATTTAGGGATAGTGTTTGGAGATCGATTTTACGTCTCCTGGTGAATGGAATGATGACTGTTTTGGTGGGGTTGACCTTAAGCCCTTCTTTATTGCACTAGTCATTAACTTTGTTCAGGGCACTTTGCATACGGTTTGTGACCTGTGCTTCTTGATTGCCTTGAATAGAGATGACTAGGTCATCAGCGTAGCCTTGTGTATCAAGGCCCAGCTTATTGAGGTCGTCCAAGGGCTGATCTATTACAATTGACCAGAGTAGGGGAGATAAAACACCCCCTTGGGGACAGCCTATAACAGCATTAACTGTTATTGATGTTTGACCTAGTGTGGTGGAGATGATTCTGCCACTTAACATAGAGTCAATCCATTTAATGGTTGGTGTGTCAATTCCTTTGACAGTTGCAGCGGTTTGAATTGACAAGTACGTAGTATTGTCAAAGGCGCCAGAAATATCAAGAAAAGAGCAGAGTATGATGTCTTTCTTAGCAAACGCATTCTCAATTTTGCTGACCAGCTGATGGAGAGCTGTAACTGTGGACTTACCAGTTTGGTAAGCGAATTGGTTAGCATTGAGAGGATTTGCTATTAAGGCCGTACTGCGAATGTGTAAGTCAATTTCTTTTTCCATGACCTTTAGGAAGAAGGATGTGAGAATGATTGGTCTGAAGGATTTTGGGTCTGAGTTTGATTGTTTGATTGATTATTGCCAGCTTTTGGTATGAATACTACTCTCACCTTTCTCCAAGTTTGAGGAATGTATCTTAATTCAAAACTAGATCTATAGATAAGTGTGAGTGAGCAAATTATGGTATCAATTCCATACTGCAAGAGAGCAGGAAAGATACCATCCTCCCCGGGCGCCTTGAAAGGCTGTTGGGAGGATATTGCCCATTTGATGGAGTCTTCGTTAAACTTTGGACTTTTTTTTAATGAACCAAGAACTTAGTGAATAGCTAATACAAAGACTCATATTCCCACCCACCTCCATCCAAAACCTCTACCATCACGACCAGCTGAGGAATTGAAAGAATGGCTCCGGTGAATACACTAACACGAACTAAGTGAAACCAATGCTCAGTCCTGGCTTAAGCTAGCTGTATTATATAAATTTCATACTTCGGAACCAGATCCCAGCGGAGAACCTCAATGCATGTAAATCCAGACGGCAGCACATTGAACTTGACATTTCAAAACATTTACAGAATCGGTGAAACGTTCGAAATGGCAGTGAAAATTGATACCATGGAGCAAAAGCGTTTCCTTTTTCTTCGAGAAAGTGTCAAACCAAACCCACCATCTTGAACAAATTAAAAATAGCAATCCAGCAGATCTAACTAAGAGACAACACTAAAAACATTTTATTTCTCCTAGGCAAAAAAAAACAGCTTTGCTTGCCTTGGTTCTCAGTTGTATAATGTTAGCTTCATTTTTAATAATTTTTTCTGAATAAACTTTTCATTAGTACAAATCGTTATGATTTTTTAAAGGCATCGTTAAAATTCTAAGCCTCACATTGTGTGAAAAGCTGTTCCAATTTTGGTACCATAGTGGAATGATTTTGGTATGAACTTGATATGAAAGATTGTATTTATTTTTAATTTTTGAAAGGATTCACCAAAACAGATACAAAGTAGATAATTGAGATTCGTACGCAAGCGTATGAGTTTACATTCAGCCACACACTTCCATAAAATCGGAATAAACTCACTAAGTGGAAGTCTCGAGCTGCATCCAGCGGAACCCACATACTACAAGAATGTGTGCATGAATGGATAAATGGTTTGGAGTTTTATATTGTACTTCGATCTTGTAGATCTATTGTACCCTTCTGCTTCTTACTTACTTACTTACTTAGGTGGGCATTACAGTTCGGGGTGAACCTGGGCCTCAACATACATCCTTCTATAACGATTTCGATCTCGGGCGAGCTCTCTCCAGTTTCGCACTCCAAGTCGGTTGAAGTCTTCATCCACTTGATTGCGCCACCTAAGACGAGGTCTTCCCCTTCCGCGATTTCCCTGCAATGTGCTTTCGAACATCCGACGAGCCGGAGCGTTTGGGTCCATCCGCTCTACATGGCCCAACCATCGTAGCCTCGCGATGCGTACTCTTCTGGCTATGCCCATGTCGCGGTACAGCTCATACAGCTCGTTGTTGTATCTTCTTCTCCACACATTGCCTTCGCATACGGGACCAAAGATCATTCGGAGAATTTTTCTTTCGAAACGACCAGGAGTTTCCTCCATGCTTCCGCGCCGTGCAGCAGGACTGGGATGATTAAGGTCTTATACAAGGTCACCTTGGTTTTTCTAGAGAGGGTTTTGTTTCTCAATTGCCTTCTTAACCCAAAGAAGCAACGGTTGGCAAGAGTTATTCTCCGTTTGATCTCCGCACTGATGTTGTTGTCCGTGTCTACAGCGGATCCTAGGTAGACGAAGTCCTGTACTACCTCGAAGTTATGTCTGTCTATTGTGACGTTTTGTCCAATTCGTCGATGTTCTGTGTCCCTGTTTGATGACAGCATATACTTCGTTTTGCCCTCATTAACCATCAAACCCATTTTTGCCGCTTCTGTTTCAACACTCGCCAAAGCACCTATGACATCACGCTTTTTTCTTCCCATTACGTCAATATCGTCTGCGTAGGCGAGTAATTGTACAGACTTTTGAAAGATTATTCCTCTAGTGTTGACGTTGGAGTTTCTTACAATCTTTTCAAGTATGATGTTGAAGAAATCGCATGACAGTTTGTCGCCTTGCCTAAAGCCTTTTTCGACATCAAAGGTCTCGGTGAGTTCCTTACCGACCTTGACGGAGCAGCGTGAATTCTCCAAAGTCATCCTGCATAGTCGTACGAGTTTTGCAGGGATGCCGAAACTAGACATGGCTCTGTACAGCTCGTCTCTGTAAATGCTGTCATACGCGGCCTTGAAATCGATAAAAGATGGTGAATATCGATATTATGTTCTCGGGTTTTTCCAAGATCTGCCGTGATGTGAAAATTTGGTCTATTGTGGACTTCTCTGGTCTAAAACCACATTGATAAGGACCTATCAAGTTGTTGACGTGGGGTTTCAGACGTTCACATATTACAGCAGACAAGATCTTATAAGCGACGTTAAGGAGGCTTATCCCTCTGTAATTGGCGCAATTGTGAGGGTCTCCCTTCTTTAGGATCGGGCATACGATACTGAGGTTCCATTCATCGGGCATGCTTTCTTTCGACCATATCATGCAGATCAGCTGGTGCATGCTCCTTTCCAACTGATCTCCAGCTGCCTTGAAAAGTTCGGCATCAAGGCCATCTGCACCTGCAGTCTTATTTGATTTAAGTTTGCATATGGCAAGCTTAACCTCTTCTAGGTCGGGAGGACGGCATTCTTGATCATCGTCCAAGCTGAATGGGGCAATCTGCCTGACAGCGGAATTTGTGTCTTCATCGCCGTTAAGCAGTCTGCAGAAATGATCTTTCCAGATCCTCAGTATCGACTGTGACTCTATAACTATGTTTCCCTGCTGGTCTTTACAGGCTTGAGTTCGGGGCTTGCCACCCTGGCAGGATCTTTTTACCTTTTGGTAAAACTTCCGAATCTCATTCCTGTCATGGCACCTCTCTATTTCCTCAAACGAGCGCTTCTCATGCTGCTTCTTTTTCTTTTTGAGAAGTCGGTGTTCTTCCCTTCTTCTCTCCTTGTAAATCTCGTTATACTGATCGTAAGCAGCCCTTGTTCGTGTTTGCATAAGCATTTGTCGTGCTCTTTGTTTGGCTGCATTTGCCTTTTGCTTCTTGTTGTTAAGTTAATTAGTGAAAGTACTTCATCCAGGTTAGTCTCTTTGATGAAACTAAGTATCTGTGTTACGTTTAGGTGTTTAAGTGCCCTCTCTTCTACATAGTAGGATCTTAGGCACCTTTTTTCTTGGTTAAAGAGAGCTTTGGAGTCTCCTAAGAGGTGGTCCGGAGATTCTTGCTGTTCGTTACAGTATCTGCATTGGTCATTGCCCTATATTTTATTAATTTATTTTATTTATTTATTTGATATCGTTGTACAATGAGAACAAAAATTCTTATAACGTACAGGTAATGTTATCATAACAATATAAGAATTAGAAAAAAACTAAAATTTAAAAACAAAATTACAGAGAATAGTAAATTTTAAGGAAAATGAAATAGTTAACAGTTATAATCAACTTAAAAAGAATGTTTAGTGAGAATTTTCCAGTGATAAGAAAGAAATGATTAAAGAAGAAATTTTTTTATGTTCAATTTTGTTTCTTAGTGACAAAGGATATAACGTTGCTATATGTGTAAGGTCGTATTGACAAGCTTTTTATAGATTGTGAAAAAATTATATTTGTAAATAGATACTCAGGTGTTTTGAGTTTTATTATCTTAACGAGTGCAGACAAGCATCTGTAGCGAAAGAGTCATCGCAGACTGCAACCGAGAATCTGCCTTGAGAAACTAGAGACATGATCATATCTTCTTAAATTAAAAACGTACCTTACTACGGAGTTAAACGCAAGTGTAATTTTTCGGAACGATAGCGAGTCCAGGTCTGCAAAAATTTCACAACCAAATGTGAGTACCGGTAAAATCAGAGACTTAACTAATTTAATTTTAACTTCGGATGATAAAAAGTATCTTGAATGTGACAAGCTTCGTAGTACTGCATAAATCTTCGAAACTGTGCTGTTGACGTGGTCAGTCCATGTCAGATTGTTGTTAAACATGACACCAAGATTTTTCACTTTTTTAACCATTACAATAACTTTACCATTCAATACAATGTTTGGAAAATCATCAAAGGCGAATTGTTGGGTGCATATCGGAATGCATTTTGTTTTAGTTGGATTTAGTATAAGCCGATTTTGGTTTGACCAATCAAAGACTGAAGCCAAATCTTCTTTCATTCTAACAACAGCATCTTCAACAAGCCCTAAACTAAAATTGAGATATAGTTGGACATCGTCAGCATAGATATGATACGAACAATATCTCAAGACAGACGGAAGGTCATCTATAAACATAGTGAAAAGGAGCGGTCAAAGTATTGATCCTTGAGGAACACCTAATCTTAATAGGGAAAACGAAGAGAGTTTACCACCATGACAAAAAGCTTGAGACCGATTTGTTAGATATGAGAAAATTAATGAGGTAGCAGCAAAAGAGAAATTATACATTTCAACAAGTTTTTTACATAATAAAGTTGAATTAACTGAATCAAAAGCTTTGGAGAAGTCAAGCAAGGTCAAAAGTGTTACTTTACTTTCATCAGAAGCTTCGCGAATATCTTCAGTTGCCTTTAAAAGCGCCGTTATGCAGCTGTGGCCTTTCCTGAAACCAGATTGAAAATGGCTCAAGAGATTCAACCCATTTATGTAACTCTTAATTTGCTTAGTGATTACTACTTCAAAAACCTAAGATAAATACGATAATATTGAGATCGGCCTATAATCAATCCTTCTCTTTTCCAGAACTTTTTGGAATTGGAAAAAGATATATGCCTAGTGCATTTAGGTGTATACTTAGCCTACAACCTCCCGTTAGGAAACCGGCTAGCATTCGTATATTGTTCCTACTAAGGTTAGTTAATTCTTTAAAACGTTTGGGTTGAAGGTGCCAAATATAAGCTAGGCTTGACGCATTTTTGGGAGTTTATTCCGTTACTCCACAAAAAGTACTATGAGTGGTAATTCGGTTCCTATCTTTGATTCCTACATGTCCTGGTACCCAGTAAGGTGTAGTCCTGTTGTTTCTGTCCAATTTGTCAATGCGTTTGCTGACAACTTTTGAAGAGATTGTGTAGGATTTTGTGGCCTTAATTTCAGGTTGCCTGTCCGAGTTATTGCAATGTGTTAGCTTTTATATTTTTTGTTAATGTTCAATTCCACGTATTTGCGTGTTGCATAGACCTCAGCTTTTAGTGTGTGTGTGTGCGTTAAAATTGATAGGTGATAGTTCAATCGTAGAATCGATTGATTCTCTTGAACATCGTCGAAACGTCACCTGTCTCACTCTTTTTTATCGCTTTTTTTAACAAACAGCGCTCTAGTGAAATAGCCAGTTGCATTCCTCCCTTGAAACAATTTAGCCGCAACACCCGCCTCGCTAGGAATGCTCATCAGTTTTTCCTTGAGCCCAACTTCGGGCGTACAGTCAAGTATAGAGATTCGTATTTCAGTGGATGCCTGGCTCTGTAAAAAAAAAAAAAAAAAAAAGTGTGGTTGGCATCCTTCCGATTGGTCTGAAATTTTTGCTCTTGCCCCAAAGATTCGTGCTCCAGTACCTTCCGTTGTTTTTGAGCCATCTGTATATCATTTAAATGCATGGGTTTCAATTGAGTAGGTGCTTTCCTCACTTTGTCATGACTTTTTGTTACTTAGTTCCGTGTTGAAGAACTTATCGAATTTGAATTCCTTGTTCTTGCTATCCCGAACGATGTCACTATGTGTTCATTAGATGTTATATACTTTTCGCTGGATTTTAGGATACAATCTGTTTTTTTACGAACTTGGCCAACGTTGCATTTATAACGCTTCTTATTATCACGTGCCAGGTTTAGCAATACTTCTATTGCCGCGGTTGGGGAACTTCTCATTGCTTCTGATATCCATATACACACAAGTTTTTGTATTTTTTCTAATGCTTTAATGGTGGTTACCTGTTCGGTTATCTTATTCCAGAATACTGCGCCATAGATAAAGGTCGGCCTTACCATCATTAAATACATCGAATAATGCTTGGTTTACATTCCCATGATTAACCATATCCATACGTCGCGTTGCCGGTTTAGATCCGGCTCGAAGGACCAAATGTTTTCCTGTTAGTTATTTAAAAACTTGAAAAACTAGAGAACTACTTTTTTATCAGCCAAATTTCTTAATATACACACATTCTGTATTTTTTAAGATGTTCTATGTTCTTGTTAATATTATCTGTCAGTTTTTGTGGATCGCATCTTTAAGTGAGCCTGCAGCAGCTTTCATCTGTGATATTCACTGACATCGAGCTTGTTATACGCAAGCTGAAAGAAGAAAAGCTTTTCAATGCAAAGTTGTAGATCAGATGGAAGCAGAGATGGCAGAAATTCAACTTTTTTCGAGTAACTAAATTTCTTACGTTTGCTACACAAATGGAGTAGTTTATGTAGTTAAAAGTAGTTAACGTAGTTAAATGAAGTAGACTTAGCGTTAACTGACAAAATGTTTTTTTTTATTTTCAATTCAACGGCCATATTAACAATTTGCTCTGTAGTGCAGATGAAGATGCACTTTTTTTTCTAGTTACCTTTTCAAACGGATTTGTTTAAAGATAAATTTTTTATTTGATTACTGAAGGTCAGTTTTGCTCAATATTTCATCATGTTTCTCCTTTTTACATCTTAAAATTTCAATTTTGATTAAATATCGTAATTTAAACCGTTTTAGGGTGGTAGTAAACGCAGGTAACAAAATGTAACAAATCAGGGATGTAGTCTACCCGATTAACTACGCGCTGTTATTCGAGTAGATTACTACCTCAGGTAGTTTACTCTGTCATCTCTGGATGGAAGGGAATGTGATCTAATTGATCTCCAATATGCGCTTTTCATGGCAATGAATACTAACGGAGGACTTGCCAATTCCTCGCGAAAGGCGATACCCGTGGAAAAACATTTTTGTCTCTGCTGGGATTAGAACCTCGAACCTCTGGATTAGCAGGTGGACATGCTAACCATCACGCCACGGGTACCACAATTGATCTCCAATATGCTACGAAGAAAGATGGGGTAGTAACTAGTAAGTGAAACCTTTTGGATTTTTGTTTGCAGTCTTCGAATCTCTTACGACTGCACCAGCTGTGTAGGAATAAGTTATCTTAACGTGACATAGAAAATTTTGTCTGTTGAACTAGGACTTTGACTTCGATATACCCCAATGTTTTTATCGTCTTCAAGGCCCAAGTCTAAGAATTAGTATACGCAATTATCTTATTATAGTTGAAGTAACTGATGGCTGTACAATATGTTTAGTTGCTTGTGCCTATATACTCCGAATAGAAGTTCCTCTCCATTTGCTTTGTCTCGGAACTGTCTGAATTCAGTGCTTTGTATAGACATTTTTTAGTGTGAATGGACTTTAATGCCTGTTTGCTTGTTAAGGCCACTGATGGGATGAAATCAGTATACGGTTTGGTGTAATCTTTTGGAATGTCAACATCGCCATGGCTCATAATAGTTGAGCTAAGTTTCAAGAGCTGCAGTTGGTGTTGTTCTCATGGCTCTAGGTGAGCCAATGGATTCAAGAATTTTGTTTTTCGTTTTGGTTTTCAGGTTTGACACATTCTCTAATGATGGCCTCCACACCAAACAGACGAAATTGTACTTCCAAGATATTGCAGTTGTATTCTGAATATTTGATCGAAATACCCTTTTGTACAGAAAACAATTATGTCCTTTAAAACCACTTATGAGAGAGTGAATGCTGAAAAATGGACCTTAGAATGGACCTTAGAATCTCAATCAACATCTTTAGAAATTCAAGAAGCATAACGATTTTATAAAATGATTTTCCATTTGATCAAATTTATCAAATAAAAATTCCAATAAACACTTCCCTTCTTGTATCCTGTCAACGACTACACATTAAGCTTCAACCGCAGTGAATCATCATCATCAAAATCCACCTCCAGTGTTTTAGTGTTGTGGTTGTTGTTGTTGGTAGAAGCGATTTATTGTTCATTTTCTTAACAACAACAAGTCCATCAGTTATCTCCCACGAGCAGTATAGTATGTGTTTGTAGATTAAAGCGATTGCTTTCATCATTATACTTTTCACGTATTTCCTTTTAATGGCTTAATTTAACGAGTTTGTTCGCCCGCAAACCACACAGGACATAAATTGTCCATTAAATTCATTCGTTTCTGTTTGCTTATCTTTGGAATTTCTATTAAGCTGCGTGTCTTTTGGACTTAAAAAATTCTTTTTCTATTTCCTGCTTTTCATTTAAAGTTTGAAGGAACCAATGAAATGGAGACGTGGTCTAAGAAGTGCGCGGTCATTAATGCCAATTTCCATCAAAGACGATTTGCCATTTGAATGGAAATGATTCCCTTAGGGTTTGATGGCTTTTTCTTTGATGATGTTTTTACTGAATAATGCGGATTTATTTATCTCCGACGACTATTCTCCCTCAGGAGCCATTGAGCTCGCTACAAATGGTTATATGGATGATTTATTTCTGAGCTTCCTGACCTCTTATTGAATTCAAGAGTAATTTTGCTTTAAACATGGGAAATGAGACAGATTTCAGTTTTTATAAGATGGCTGATCTCTTGTCCACTTAAGTTTTTCTGAAAAAGTTAAGAAAGTTTTTATTACACGATCTCTATAGAAAGCCTCTGTTGCAAATAAATTTGTAATTGGATGTTTTGAAGTGGACGATAGATTCCATTGACTGTGGGGCGCGTTCCATATCAAGACATAAGACAACCACTTTTGAATCAAACGCTTTTCGATTTGATTGAAAATTGTCTTTCATTTTCAGGAAATTTTTCATCTGACCCTAAAAAATATTTAGAAGGTTGATCACCCTCTGGTCCCTATGTAGGGGATCAGAGAGTTGGAACACCTTCTAATCGAACCTGGAGTAACGAGTTGATCACCAGTTAACCAAACCATTCAGAAATTCATACGAAAAGGGAGAGACTTCTAGGGTCTTTAATAGCTAAATCGCTGGTGTCAGCGAAAAGTAATACCCTAGGTGAGTTTTCCGTTTCATTGTAGTGGACACCAAGGCTGTTGGCTTGTGTGCCTATTAGGCAGTGTCCTGAAAGGACACCTATGGCGGAGTTTATATGCACACGATTTAGATTCTATGACCTCCTTGAACGTTTCTAGTCAACACATGAAAAAATCTGTTTAGCCTTAAGACACTTATTACTTTGCGTCTATCTCTATGAATGTTGAACTGTTCTGACATCTCTTTTAGAGACCAGCGACAGTTTTGGACCGTGTTAGATTTTGTAGAGACAAAGGCAAGAGTTTTGTAGAGCAGCCTGACTGTCCGAGAAGATGCGAATATCCGTGGAGGATACAACGTTATCCAGGAGAGAACTTCTATTATCGCCAGAATTTCCGCTTGGAACACACTACAGTAATCAGTTAGGCGGAAGAAAATGTTAAAATTCACAGTTTTTGGATCCGTCAGTGTAGAAGTGTAAGGCTTCATTATCCAAGAGCTTCTTTCAAGCTTCTCTTGAGGATATGGTTATTTAAATTTACATTTACATGAAACCAACTCCAAACATAAATCTGCGGAGTAGGGGGGTTGCAGCCGGGCGACAAAGACCATTTGACTGATACACCACAAGACTAACTACACAAATACTACATAGAACAAATAACACATGACAACAGCACGCAGTAGTACAGGACGGTCCCCCATCTTGAGGATATGGTTATTTGGAAAGTATTATCAAACACCAACTTAGAGGTGGTGTAATCTAATCGATCCGGGATGAATCTTAAGTTATTTAAAATGTTAGTGTGACCAATTTGAGTGTTGGTCCACTGTGAGTTAGTCGAGTAGCTGAGTTCGCTGCTGACTGTTTGTCGAAAATGTGTTTGTTTTAGTAGTATGTCTAGGGCATCCGAAGGAGTTGTCCGCTGCTGCTTATAGTTCCTGAACTTTTACAAGCTTGTCATAGTTTACCTCCAAAGAGTCTAACTATACTAAATTCTATGTAGCAGACGAAAAAAGAAGGATATAGAGCTGTTTTTCATCAAACGACATTTTCAACCTTATTTTGACTGCTAAATGCTCTTTGCGTCTAGAAAAAGACTTAAAGTCTTTCAAAACGCTTTCAAAAGTCTTATCATTGCACTGGAATGGTGGGGCATGGAAGATGCCGTACATACAAGTAAATGAATCTTCTCATGCTATTCTGAGTCTCATAAAATCTTACTTTTCAATTCGGAAACCCCGTTAAACTTTCCAATGGTCAATTGTTTGGCTGCCTACAAGAAAAAATGGGCACGACTGGGTCGCACGAACTTGCGATTGTGTTCTAAATACGATATCAAAATCTAAAGGCTGAGTTAAAGGTTTTGGTTTTAGCTCTTCATAATATATTTTGTGGTACAGGGTTGCCAACTACACATTAATTATGAAAATTGAATTAAATCACGCAAAATAATGAAAAAATTAAATTAAATATTCCAAAGGTTTAAAGCAAAAATCTAAAAACGCCATTCTCTTGCAATTGCAAATAAATATAAATGATGAAAATTTAATCAAAATCGTTAGAGCAGTTTTCCCAAAAAACGGTTTTTTATTTTTCACTTTTTTTTTAAAACTGTTTTTTAAAAGTCGAGTATGCAAAGTTTTTTTTTTTTTTTAGGGCGGATATTAGGTCTGAGTTCTCCAGTTTAGCATATAAGCCTCCTCTTTTCTAAAAAAAAAAAAAAAAAAAAAAAATGCAAAGTTTTAGATCTAATAGGAGTTATTTTGACAATAAATTTGAAAAAATTTAAAGTGATAGTTTCGAAGTTATTTTCAAAAATCAAAATTTTTTAAAAAAATTTATAAAAATTTCCAAAACTAAATTTTTTTAAATATTGATATGCAGTCTTTCTTTTACTGTTTACGACTTCTTAAATCCAAAATTTCGCCAAGATCGTGTAAGCCATCAACGAGAAAGTCGGTTTTGAAAAAAAACGGTACTATGGTAGGTACCATTTTTAGCCTTTTCTCAACATTTTTTTTTAAATCATAAGGAAGACAATCCAAAATTAATACCTCACACAAATTTTTATCGAAATCGTTGGACCCGTTTTCGAGAAAAATAAGTATTATCAAATCGGTTGTATGGCAGGTACCGTTATTTCAAAACCTAGAGACTCAATTCCAAAAACCTCTCTGTAGGATGCTCCACAGACCCTAACTGCAAATTTTGAAGAAAATCGGTCTATTAGTTCAGGCTGTAGATCCATATACAGACAGACAGACACACAGACAGACAGACACACAGACAGACAGACAGACAGAATTGCAGGACCCACTTTTTTCGTATTCTCTATCATCGTAATGTCATATTTAATTGTTATCTCAAAATTTTTTTTCTGCACGATTGCAAGACTTGCCTTATAGCACCTATGTATAATCGCAAGTAAAAAGCGATTAATGCACCACTATTTTTAGCTGTATCAAATGTATGAAAATTAATCACATAAAATAAAAATAAATAAGGTGGTGCAACAGAGCTAGGAGTCCCAGGAACTATCGTTTTTCTCGCAATCATGCCTTGTAAGGGAATGGAGGGGACATACAATTTTCTGCCGGTTACAAACGGCTAATCGAGAAAGCGCAATGAATTTTCAAACGCATGACTTGCCAATTCCTCGCGAAAGGCGATACCCGTGGAAAAATATTTTTGCTTCTGTTGGGATTCGAACTACGAACCTCTGGGTTAACAGGCGGACATATAACACCACGGGTACCACACAAATTAATCACATAGTTTAAAAAAAATTTTAAAAACCATCAAACCAAATATAATTTATAACAAATACCCAAGCAACACAATCACCTCTTATAGAATACTTAAAGATTCAATTTCATAAGAGCTTAACGCTTTAAGTCTTCGGAAAGTGGTCGATTAGACCCAAAAGAGACCAAAGGAGAGGAGCCAACTGCATGGACTGAATTACTTATGAATCATTTATAGGTTATTTTTACTTCACTCTTTCTCAAGAGTAAATCTAAATTTAAGTTCAGACACACCCCATTTGAATTAATTGAAACCTTGCCCTAACTCATTTGACTTCCAAATTTAAATTTGTCATAACTGTGGAAATTCAGGCTCTATTCACATTTTATTTAACCAAATTGATTTTAAAGTTGTCGTCACTATAGATCGTTTAAATGGCCCCATTTTAAAGATCTAGTACATAGTGGTTTTACCAAGAACCGGGACTTCTCTTGAAAACTAGCTGAACTTAAATTTGCATTAGTATTTTGAATTCAAAAGGAACTAAAGGCATTGCTTGTGCTTTACCTCCAAATATAAAACTATTTGGATCTTTATAAAAAATACGTTTATTCATTTTCTCGAAATTTATATTATAATTAGTCTCAGACTAGATTAAAAAAATAGCATTCGAATCCAATTGATTTTTTTTCTCAAAACTGACTCTTTTGTAAAGATGCATCCTGTGCATAGTCATCTTGCAATGAGTAGGTACTGTGCCCATTCCACACACACATTACACGTCTGACTTTCATTGAAAATATGGTAGCGTGAAAGAGAAAACAGTCGAGATCATTTATCTTCCGTTTGCACAAATGCGGTCAAAGAAGAAAATTATGGACGCACAGTTCGACAAGTGGTTTCTAACGTACAAAGCACAAGGGATGATAATGTGTGTGAAACATAACTCTAAATAATTTTCCTTCTTTTACATTGCACTGTTGCAATTTTTTGGATAACTTTTAAAGAGTTTGTGTTTTGCTTGGCTGCTTTATTTAATAAGAGTCTTGTCTGAAACTTCTAATCCGCTTAACTGTTTTGCTGACGACTTGACCCTCAGCTTTTCATATTCGTTTCCAAATTCACGTCCCTGCTCTTCGGATGTGGAACTGGAACGGTTGCGTATGATAAGCTCATTGAATTCTGACCTTGACAGCATTGTTACATGGGGTCATAAAAACCGCGTAGAATTCAATGCTTCGAAAACTCAATGCTGTTTCTTGTCGTTGAAGCTTAACATTCCTCCATTGTCATTATCCATGAATGGTACCTGCATCGAAGAATTCGAAAAGCTGTCAGTACTTGGTATGTGTGTAAACGATGACCTTCGTTGGAATGACCACATATTTGAAGTCGCCAAAAGCGCTACTAAATGCTTAGGCTTCTTGAGACGATGCAGGAAGTTCTTCACCCCTTCTGATCTGGCTACAATTTATAAGGCTTTCATCCGCCCAAAACTGGAGTATAACTCCCATATCTGGTCAGGTGCTCCTCAAACATCTTTGTGCCAACTTGATAAGGTACAAAAATTAAAATTGAGAGGTGATAGTTCAATCGTAGAATTGATTGACTCTCTTGAACGTCGTCGAAACGTTACTTGTCTCACTCTCTCTTTTATC
The DNA here is from genome assembly GCA_949752695.1 of Melanostoma scalare. NCBI lineage: Eukaryota > Metazoa > Arthropoda > Insecta > Diptera > Syrphidae > Melanostoma > Melanostoma scalare. Next base: position 57,382,383 of record OX456985.1, read on the forward strand.
GCTTTTATCACAAACAGTGCTCTAGTGAAATAGCCAGTTGCATTCCTTCCCTGAAACAATTTAGCAGCAACACACGCCTCGCTAGGAATGCTCATCAGTTTTACCTTGAACCCAACTTCGAACGTACAGTCAAGTATAGAGATTCGTATTTCAGTCGCACCACCCGAATGCGGAATGCTCTACCTGGCCCTGTTTTTCCCCTTCATTAGATTCACAAAAATTCAAAAGCAACGTTCATCGTTGTCTCCTTTTAAATCCTCTCCTATTTTCTTAAATGCTCGCACTGTGTTTTTATAACATTATAAGGGTACCATAACCCCTTGATTTGCGCGTTAATTATAAAAAGAAAAAGAGTTTGTTTAAAAGAGAAAGAAACTTATTTTTTCCTTGTCCTGAAACTATTCATCCCTACTTAATTCATTTTTTTTACTCAGTCTAAAATATCTTCTAAAGTTTTAAAGAAAAGCTTTTGAAGATAACGGAAACCAGTGCTCTTTATTTGCTCTTCAATAAAGTAGATTGAGAGCTCTCTAGTTTCTCGGAGTTGGTTTTTCCACTTTGGTGTTTTTTTAGTCTTAACGACCTCTTTACGAATGCATAAATCTAGAATATTCTTATAAAAGTGACACTTTAAGCACTCTTTAAGAGGCAATTGTGTTGCTTGGGTAGTTTTGCAAGTCATGCCGGTTGAAGGTGAGCAGCATGGCCAGTGGTTACCGCGATGAGGTATAGTAAGCACATTCAAAGTGTACTATAAGTTACAACATACATGCACTGCCAAGTTGACAACAATTGAAGTCATAACGAATTTTTCACAGCATTCAAGATGCAAAGTTTAGTAAGACCTTTTTTTTAGTAAAGCTAACGGTCAAGTATCACTCCTAGGCATTTCGCAGTAGGAACATGAAATGCTATGAAGTGATAGTTGGATTTATGTTACCCTGTTTTCAAAGTACATTTTACCCCCTCCCAGCTCAAATTAATACTAATTTCAACCAAGTGAATATAAACTGGTTGATGCGAGTTAGCCTCTGCTCTAGGGCTGCGCGTAGAGTAGTACGAGAATGCATTAATGTTGCCCACTACTGCTACTATTGACTTTCTTTTGAGCTGTAGGAGTGTGCCATCATTGAATTTTAATTACAGCGCTCTAACCAAATAAAGCTTGTTTCGCATAACAATGCGGGTAAAGGAGTTTGCCCTCGTCCATTTATCACTTTTTTACGAATCACTGGTAAACATTAATCTTCCTACAAGGTGACTCCGTCATCGTATAAGGATATATAAAAATATAAAATATAATTAATTTTAAAACACGTAATTTTAACACAAATAAACTGAAAACGGTTTTGAATCAATTAAGTCAATAAAAATACTAATCGTTTAACGAAAAACCTTAATATTGACCTAAAACTTAAAACATACATAAATATATATATATAAACAGAGAAACACAAAGAAAAATACTTTGGTACACTGCAAATGCAAAACGCAAAAAAACGAAATTTATCCGACACATCATCCGAAATATTAGGAACCCCAAAAAAAAATATTTCACAAAAGATGTCGGTCCCATCCATATCCGTGATCGAACTTGAAGAAAGGATAGCTAGACTGTTGGACAAAAAAATATGCGAGCTCCCACAAAAGGCCGACACTGATCGTATTCTCATGCAGGTTGAAAGTCTAAAAGCACAAAACGATGTAATAACAGGCGAACTTGAACAGGTAAAAATAAAAAAACGAAATACTTGAGCGACGAATCGATTATCTCGAAAAGCAAACGAAGGCAAAAAACATCATTTTTGCAATTCCCAACAACAAATGTGAGAACATAGAAGACGCCGTCAAACAGTACGCTGACCTTGTAATCGGCGAGAATATATCTCTTCTGACGATATCACCGAACTGCCATCCAGAGGAAATCAAAAAATTTTGCTTGTAGAGACAAGAAGCAAGAATATTGCATTGACAATGTTAAAAAACTCAAGCAAGTTGAAAGATACTGGTGTCTTTGTCAACCCAGATTACACAAAGGAGGAACAGCATAAACGTCAAAAAATCCTACAAATATGACATGCAATCAAACAGAGACACCCGTCGGCAAATCCTATCATTCGAGGTTTAAAACTATTAATAAACAACAAAATCTTCACGACAACCAAAGAAGGAAAATTTATCTGCGATAATGGATGCGATGGAATGGAAATACTCCAGCATATGTTCGGAGAACTACAAGTACAACAAATAAAAACAAAACAAATAAATAAGATGTCTGGTATGTCAAAAACGTCAACACCGTACCCGAGTTCATCAGCTGTCAACCCATCAACACCCGCCATGCCATCTGTTAGTCAATATCCATATCAACAAACGAATTGAAACAATGTTGCCGTCTGCCATAATGCAAGTACTAAATATAATACTTTTCAAAAACAAACAATTAAAAAAAATGAATTTAAAAACATAACCATATTATCTTATAATATTTCGGGGTTAGGCAACAAATTGTTATTTTCAGACTTTTTTGAATTTGTCAAGAAACACGACATATTTTTTCTTTTTGAAACATTTGTTATGCGAGAAACATTCCATATTTACAACAAATACTTTAGCGAATTTAGGTTACAATGGGGTTCTGCTACACGTTCAGCTGACTTCGGAAGAGCCAGCGAAGGTTTTTTGTTTGGATTTAAAGAATCCAAAGTAAAAGCCACTTATATCGAAAGTAGCGATCTTGTGTATGTTAAAATAAATTATCTGAATTACCACATTCTACCATTGTATATCAACTGTAACAGTTGGCACACCAATTTCGAAAAAGTATAAATGAATTTCTGAACACCAATAATTTCGAAAATATAATGCTAGTAGGAGATATGAACGCCCGCACAGGTACTGCGCAAATAAAAACACGACATACCGAACCATTAACGACAGAAACAATTATTTTAGAAAATAGATCCTCCATGGACGTAGCAACCAAAATGGACATGATTTTTTAGATATGTGTCATATTTATGACCTTTTTATCCTGAACGGGTGTAGCAAACAAGATCCGCAAGGTGCTTACACCTTCATAGGAGGCCCAGGAAAATCGGTAGTAGACTATTGTGCAGCATCACCTGGTTGGAGGAAACTTATAAAATCATTCAAAATAGATACCCAAACATTTTCAGATCATATGCCACTTGTTTTAACTTTTGCAAGCAACGCCGCAGAAGATAATAACATTTATACATTTACTTTACCACCAAAATTAAATTGGAAGGAAAGTGAAAAAGAAACTTACCAACATAAAATTACACAAACATTACAAAATTTAGATCATTCTGTTTTAAGTTCAGTTGAAGGAAAAATATAATTTTTAAATACGTGTATAAAAAAATCTAACCCCAATAAGCAAAATCCAAAGTTCAACAGATACAAACAGCAATGGTTTGATAACGAATGCTACAGAGCCCGAAGTTTGTCTTTTTCATTACTAAAGAAAATTAATCTGTCATCTGGTTTAAACGAAACACTTACCAAAAATTACATTGCAGCCAACAAAAACTACAAACAGTTGTGTAAATCCAAAAAAGAAATTTTTTTCCGATCAATGGCAGCAGGTCTCTCAAGCACATAGGTACAACAGAAGAGATTTTTGGTGCAAAATCAATCAGTTAAAAGGTCAGAACTTGATATGTGGGATTAAACTCAATATAAACGATCTCGCAAATTACTTTAAACTTCTTCTGAATCCTCAACCAAACCCCAACAATTTTTTGTATGCAGAGAGAGCCCTATATTTTGAATGATCTCCTAGATCGAGAGATATTAATGACTGAATTGCAAACTGCGCTATATAAGGCTGCAAATAAGAAAGCACCAGGCCCTGACAGAATATCAAATGAATTTTATAAAAATGCCCCTCCTGATTTTCAATCCAGAATCCTTGAGACATTCAACCATATCTTTAATTCGGGTGAGGTACCGCAAAGTTTCAGAGATTCCATTGTCTATCCCATATTCAAAAAAGGTGATGCAAATCTGCCAAATAATTACAGGGGTATATCTTTTATGAATTCAATAGTTAAAATTTTCACATCTATTTTGTTAGAACGTATCAATATATGGTTAGATCTGAATGAGATACTTAGCGAATTCCAATCTGGTTTTCGAAAAGGATACTCGACCATAGACAATATTTTTGTATTAACGTCTATTTCACAATACTTTTTGAGACAAAAAAGAAAACTGTACATATTTTTTGTGGATTTCAAGGCGGCTTTCGACTCGATCGATCGAAACGCATTATTTTACAAACTATCTCAAAAAGGATTGTCAACTAAACTCATTCGAGTTCTAAGAAATATGTACAAAAATACGCGTCAAACTGTTTGGAACGGCAAGAATACATCAGAATGGTTTGAGACAAAATCTGGAGTTAAACAGGGATGTCTCTTAAGCGCAGTACTGTTCGCGATTTTCATAGATGATATCACGTTGCAACTCCCAGCAGGTGTTCGAATTGATGACCTTCTCATAAAAATTTTACTCTATGCTGACGACATACTTCTGTTATCAGAATCCCCTCAAAGCTTGCAACTTATGATTAACAGACTCTCGGAATTCTGTAAGACATGGAACCTAACCGTTAACCTTGAAAAATCAAAAATCATGATAGTCAAAAACAGGCAAACAAAGCTTCAAAACAATGAAAAATGGTATCTTGATAATAAACTTATTGAAACAGTTACCGAGTACAAATATCTTGGAATTACTTTCCACTCAAACTTGAGTATGTCTGCCCACCTACAGAAAAAATTGTTATCAGCTAAGACAATGATCAATGTTTCTTGGAGAGGTGTTATATCCCGTGCTGAAATTCCAACATCTGCCAAGTACAAAGTATTCGAAGCTATTATGCGTTCGGTCATGTGCTACAGTTGTCAAACATGGGGGTATACTTCATACGAAGAAGTTGAAAAACTGCAACAGTTTTTCCTGAAGAAGCTTTTTAATCTGCCTTCAAATACACCAAACTACGTCCTTATTCTCGAAACTGGTCTTCCCACTCTTTTTGTGCACACACTCAAACTGCACTTTGATTATATTTTAAAAGTTCTTAGTTACACACCAAAGAGAATCCCAAATAGACTTGTCAAATACACTTTTCTAAACCAAGTGGAATGGATAAAGGAATGGAAAACCTGGGCGCAAGTATGTGGTGTAGAGCTTACAATTCAGTGTGATAACCCCATTTTATTAAAGAGCCAACTTTATAAATTATTAGAAGAAGTAGATATTTTCCAACGAAACGATAATATAAGAAAATCAATTTCCTCAACCGATAGAATACTATACCCAGAGCTGAATAATGACTTTGTAGAAAACTATTTCAACAACAAATATAGTGTGCGTGCGATATCTCTTATTTGCAAAGCAAGTAGCGAAACATTAAATCTGAATGGATCACCTTACAGAAAATCTCTAGATACGCGTTGCTCCTTGTGTAACTTAAATTCGAAGGAAGACTGTTTTCACTTCTTATCAATATGCCCTGTCTACAAAGAAATAAGAATACTCTATTTTGGAAAAACTTCTTTGTCTATGGAACAAACAAAAAACATATTGAACGGTGAAAATTGGTTAAACCTTTACCATTACCTTGAAGCAGCAACAGAATATAGAAAATTAATAGTATAGGAATATATATAAATCCAAAAAACTTCAATTATTACCATTGCTTTAATATGTCATGTTTCACACTCTGCTCTTCATAGCTTTATGTATATGTTATAGGCAATGTGTATAATCCGGCATTGTATAGAATGCCTAGGCATTGTATACATTGCCTAAAACGTTCAGGCAATGTGTATAATACGATTCATTTCATACATTGCCTAGGTATTGCATAAAATGCCCGAAGCGCATCAGGCAATGTGTATAATGAAATGAACGACCACGGGAAGGAGGCGAGTGCGCGGCGCGCGTGCGAAACTACCCCGTAAACAAGTCGCAACTTGTTCGTTGTGTTAGTATCTTAGAGCAGTGTTTTTTGATCTTCTTGATTTCGCGACCCCTTTACAGATTGAAATATTCTCTGGTGACCCCCTCTCGTCATAGATACCCAAAGAATAATTTAACGAAAAGACAACATACAATTGGTAATGGTTTTTTGCTACTTTGGTACATTTATCTATTACGCTTAACTACGTCAGCGACCGACGTTGCCACACCGCATTGTCGTTGCGGTGGCAAAAAGCGCCACGCGCGTGCTACCCACTTATTAGAACATGTTCAAATGTTCATGAACAGGCAATGTGTTCATGAATAGGTAGTGTTTTTCTCTGAGCAGGCAGTGTGTTCATCAGCAAACAATGTGAAATATTTGTGAACTATATTTCTCTTGAAAATTAAGGAAAGATGTTATGAGTAAGAAAGGATTGGTTACGTTGCTGGAAAATAAAATATTTTAATTTGTGAATCCAAATGAAGTTGTAATCGTAAAATATAGAAAATCGATGAATGAGTTCATGAAAAAAAAAAACCCATTTTAAAGTTTTTCTTAGTAGGATACTCTTTTCCTGGAATGCAAAAAGTTTTTAAAAACCAATTTTTTACAAGATAGTAAAATTAGCAGCTTTGTGAACCGTGCCAGCAAAAACAAAAAGGAATAAAAAAGGGAATTGTCGTCAAGCCCATACTGTCATCTGAGTTCAATTCCCGGTGTCAAGTAGATTTAATAGACTTTCAGTCACACCCCGATCGAGAATATAAGCTTATAATGGTTTAACAAGATCACCTGACCAAATTTGTCGTCCTCAGAGCACTTAAAACAAAACGGGCAGAAGAAGTAGCATACAATTTACTGGACATTTTCACATTGATTGGTGCACCAACAATTTTGCAATCCGACAATGGAAGAGAGTTTTCAAACCAAATCGTTAGTAACCTAAAATCATACTGGCCAACTTTAAAAATAGTCCATGGTAAGCCTAGACACTCCCAGAGCCAGGGTAGTGTAGAAAGAGCCAACCAGGATATAGAAAATATGTTAACAACTTGGCTTCAAGATAATAATACTGATCGCTGGAGTGATGGCCTGCGATTTGTCCAGCTTATGGAAAATAGGGCTTTTCACCAAGGTATAAAAAGAACACCATACGAAGCTCTATTCGGCTCAAAAATCAAGGTTGGTGTTGAATTAATGACGATTTGACCAATTGTTTTAATTATGTTTGTTTTTTTAGGTTGGTATTTGTTTGCCGTTTGATGATGCTAATGTAGAGACCGAAGAGCAACTTGAAAAAGTAATTAATTTAGGACAAAGTAACCCTGTTGGATCCGAAAATGAAAGAAGTAAACAGATTGAAAATCCCGAAGCCCACACAGAAACTTTGAGTGTCGAGAACAAACATGCGGATCTGGAAAACGTCGATGCTGAACCTGGCAATGTTCCGAATCAACCTTCCCCCCAACCAGCTTTATCCGTACTCAAATGCTGTGTTTGCTCTGGAGAGACCACGGGTGCTCATTCGTGTAGAACATGCAAAAGTTCTATACATACTATTTCTGCTGCCCCAGAAACAAACGCACCAGAAGGCTATGGGTCTAAAGTGATTTGCCCTTTATGCATGAAAACCGCATTAACTTTAGAGAACCGCAACAGTTCAAAAGATTTAGATTTTTAGATTAGATTAGATTTTATTCAGTTTTTTCATTTGTTCGTACAATCATTATTTTTACAAAATAAAAATCATAAAATCTTTAAAGCATGGCATAGCCGTCTGCCGGATTGACAATTATATTTGTACATGTGTATGTTAATATAAAAATAGTAATTTATGAAACGGTAACTATAAATTTTAATATTTTGCCCCTTAAATATATTCATGTAGTGTAACGATTTATATCTAAATAAAATATTTGAATTTTTCAGGTATTTATATTATTAGTTTTTTTAAAAATCTTCGTTTTGAATTCTTTCTCTATACTTCAAGGTAATTTTGCAGTACTCGTAAAGGCGTGAAACATCCATTTCATTTAATTGTATTAAAACTTGATCCTCCGATAAGAAATCGCTTCCGAAAATACTCCTTCTCGTTTCTCTTAGCGTTGGACATTTTCCAATGAAGTGAATGGTATCTTCTCTTTCTCCTAGGTTGCATATACTGCACTCCAATGGCAAATCAGGTCTGTGTGGTATATAATTTAGGTTGAGTAATTCGCTCCGCAGCCTAACCATTGTACTAATGATTTCCACATTATTTGAATCTTGGAAGTAGTTTTGGCTTAACAAGTTGTGGTTGAGTCTACTGTAGATTGTTCTGTACAACGAACCAGTTGCTTCCGATATGTATTCTTCTCTATACATTGTTCGTCTACCTTTGCTATTATTTCGTATAGATTCCTTCTACTACTTGTTACATCTTCTATGTTGATGTTCAGGCTCATATTACACCCTTGCGCCAGTGCCAACCATTCACCATACCAGCTATTTTTATCTTGGATAGCTTTGAGAACAACTTTCCTAATCAGCCGAGTCTCCTGCATATTGATAATTTTTAACAGGTAGTCTGCTTGCATCTTAAGCGTCTTAATGAACAACGGTGATAGGCCCGTCTCTAACATGATGACAAAAGATAATTTAAAAAAACAAGCCAAGAAAATGCTTAAAACTTCGGGAAAAAAATGTCCTCCTGTAATACCCGGTACCACGGTTAGGATTCCTGTTCCAGAAGTCGACAGAGGTCGTGGTGACGCCCGTAATATACTTGCAATTGTCTTGAAAAAGACAGAAGATGAACTTTATCAACTTGGTACAAAGCAAGGTATCATAAAAACACTGTTTTCTAGACAACAATTCACTGTTTGTCAACAGAAATTAATAAGCGTTGAAGATGTCGCTAATCAGGATACAACAGTGCGTTCAGCTGCTACTTTTCAATCGACTGGAACCGGTCAGGGATTTTTCAAATGTAGTTGCAAAGTAAACTGTGAAACCAAAAAATGTTCATGCTTTAAGAATAAGTTGCTGTGTACTTCAAAGTGTCACAATAGTTCTTCTTGTAAGAATAAGTAACTGCTTTTAATATATGTACTTACTTACAGAAAGATCTTTTATTATTAAACACAAGAACTTTATCATTATAATTGTATCTTAAAAGTAGAGCTAGGTGCATAAGACAATGGCAATGTACAATTTGACATTTTAGAATTGATATGTGGCTATTTTGATTGTTTGAAATACCAACCTTAAGTTTTGATTCTATTGAGGTACAGTCAGGTGCAAGTAGACCTTTACACTTGCCATTCGATTTAAAAATTAGGATAGCTCTCAAAAGATCAGTACTTGTCTAACTTAATCGTAGAGAAGAAAATTCGATTACATACATTACCTATGCGTCAACCGGCATTCTATACAATGCCTAGGTATTCCATACATTTCCTAGGTAAAGTGTGAAATAGTTTGAACATTCAATATCATTTCACACATTGCCTGGACGACCCCGGCATTCTATACATTTCCTAGGTATTGTATAGAATGCCTGCATTATACACATTGCCTATAACATATATAACACAATAAAAAAAAATAAATAAATATTCTCGTTTTAGCTAAGCTAAAAACCAGCGAACTTTTTTGTACATTCAAGAATCAAGTTTTAAATTAAGAAAATGTTAAAAAAAAAAAATACTAACGTATCCTATTTTCGTTTTGACTAAACTAAAAGTCCCTATTATTTTCGTTTTAGCTAAACTCAAAGTCCAAAACATTTTTTAATCAAAAATATTAGATCTTTCATAAATCAAATTTTGAATAACTGAAATGTCTATAAAAAATACCAATGTATACTTTTTCCGTTTTGGCTAAACTAAAAGTCCTACTAATTAATATATTTTATTTTCGTTTTAGCTAAACTCAAAGTCAATTACAAAAAAAAAAAAAAAAGTTAAAATATTAAAATTTTATATAAGTATATCTACGTTAAATATTTTGTTATTTTTAATTTAGGAAAAATTTCCTTTTAAAAATGTCTTAATTTATTGATTTTAAGAAAAAGAAAAATTAATTATGATTATTTATCACTTTTTTATTATATCAAAAATACAGTTTCAAAAGTCAATCAGGCAGACGGTAACACCACAGCCTATTATTTTACTTTTATCTTTTATTTATTATTATAAAACAAAACAAAATTGTAATTTGTAATGATTTTAAGAGAAAAAAATAAAATCTAATCTAATCTAATCTAATCATTAATCTTCTCAATGGTTAATGAGATTTACTTTTGACATCGATATTCGGAAATTAATAATATCCTGATGAAATAATCTGTCAGTATACCATTTCAACTCTTTCGTCTTTCATTTTTCTTTCTCATCGCCTCAAAACTTCTGAAGATGGTAAAAGACATTACAGTTGCAACTGACATGGCAATCATATTGAATTTTAATTCTGAGAAGTGTGCAACCAACGCCCGCCGTCAACAACCATTTCAATTTCGAAGAAAACTTCGCATCCCATGTACTTTTACTGGTCTATATTTATTTACCTCAAGCGCTGCGGCGATGCTCACTCGTTGTTAACATTCATCCTTTCGATTTGAAACTCAATGCTGAGTACCCGTCAAAGGCTATTCACCAGAACTATAGTTCATTGGATTAATTTTGAAAAGCAAAATTGATCAAAACCGAATTCATTTTGCGAATCAACAAGTTCGTTGTCTCTTATTGTGAGCTAAGAATGTCATTGCAAAATCCACCTGCCAATTGTTAGTTGTTTTTTGTCTATTCATACCTCCGCTTGCTGTTACGTATAAGAGCGCCACCATTTTTGTAACAGGTCTCGTAACGAAACAGCGAGATAACTGCCAACACCACTCCACTTAGTGTTTCACATCAGCGATAACTTACTATACCCTGCCAAGGAAATTTATCGCAAGCCCCTCAGACTGTAGGGTGGGGGGAGTAGCGGCGGCGGATACATACCATCACCATGCCATACACATATTTCCGTTCCACTTGTCGATTCCTGTCCAACGTTTCACTTTATTTTCAATTCTCCATTTTCATTTTATTTTTATTTTTTTTCTCAATCATCTGTGAGATTTTTATATCGCTTTTGTTTTTCCTTTTTCATCTCCTAATTGACGACCTCTGGGTTTGCCAGAGAAAAAACATTCAAAATGAATTGAATTGAATTTTCGTATAATTTTCAAGAAAATATAAAAAACTTGCAAAAACAAATCTCATGGTTATACTCAGGCGAAAATATATACATGATACTTACTTTGGGAAGAAAAAAGTAAAAAGTAAAAAAAAAAAAAAAAATGAGAAAAAGGTTACGTATACGCCCCCCTACTTTGTTGCTGCTACTAAATGTGTATACTTCATCATTGCACGATATAGGTTAGGTACCGTAACATACTTTAGATTGGTTGTAATATTTTCAAATATAGTTTGAGGGTTGGTAGTTGCTTACTTTATGGTTTTCCATTCGAGCTCTCCCCGTTCGTTGTGGTCTTGCAGGAGCAGCATCAGCAGCAAAAGGACTTCAAGCAGAGCGCGTACATTCTTTAAAATTGAAAAGTAGAGCTTCTAAAAATATAAATTGATTCAATTAAAGTCGGTGGTGCAGAAGAGAAATTCTGTTACTTCTTTTGCCGTATTCGAGCAATTGAAAGCTCGTTTTTTTATGTGTTTTGCTACAATTGACATTCACTTACAATGAAAAGTTATGAAACGTCTTCATTACAGAAATGAGGACGTTAAGGACGTCGGCTAACTTAATGACACTTGACGCAATCACTTCTTGTTGATGGAATGTCAAGCAACAGCCAAATGTTATAGCAATTTTATTATTTTTTGTTCAATTATGCCCGGTTGCTTGGGTTTGAAGTGTTTCCTTGTAAAACGAATGAAAGTAAATTTATCAAAGAAATGAGATTTTTGTGTAGCACTCGTTGTCAACAGAAATAGCTTCGCTTACTCATGTTTTTTTTTTTTCTCTCTTTACAGGTAAGACATCCAGACGTTCATGTTCATATATTCAATGCAAAGCAAATGGTAAGACTTGAACTATTACATACTCAAATACACTTCCTGTTCCGGAGTGATTTTAAGAATGCAGCTGCTCCCGCTAGTAGTTTTTATAGAGGATACCCAATATGAGTAGATCAAAGTGTGGTTCTTTGTTGTGTGGCACATATCGCTGTTCTGTTGGAACCAGATGTTCACATCCATATCGCCTGAGGAATAAACTGCCTGGATCCCAATGCATGGCTTTTCAAACAATAGAAATGATGAAAGGAATACAAAAACTGCAAAATAAGCGAAGAAGAAGAGCGGCTAACTTCAAGCAAAGGGCACTGAGGGCTTTCATTTGTGGCCAGAACACATTTTTGTCTCAGCCAGACTTTCGTGAAATAAAACAAAAGAACCTTCTTCGAAATACTCGCTAAAAAGAGAAAATATGCTCAAAAGATTCGTTCACTAAAGTTAAATTACGATTCTAAATTATAGCTCCTTTCTTACTTACTTAGGTGTAATCACAGTTCGGAGAGAACCTGGACCTTCAGCAACATTCTTCGACAACGACTACGATTTCGGGCGAGCTCTTGCCAGTTTTGTGCTCTAAGTCGGTTGAGATTGTCTTCCACTTGATTGCGCCACTTAAGATAAGATTTTTCCCCTCCTCAATTTTTCTGCAATATGCTTACGAAAACTAGTTGAGCCGGAGCCTTGATGTCTAACCGCTCTATATGGCCTAGCCATCGTTGCCTCGCGATGCATAACACTCTTCTAGCTATGCCCATGTCGCAATACAGCTCATACAACTTGTTGTTAAGCCTTCTTCATTTATGGGACTAAAAATCATTTGGAGTATTTTCTTTCGAAACGACCAAGCGTTTCCTCATCCGCTTTCGATAAGGTCCATGCTTCCTCGCCGCAAAGCGGGGCGGGAATGATTTTCCTTGGTTTTTGTTTTTCAATTGCTTCCTTAACCCAAAGAACCAACGGTTAGCACTGTGTAAGCGAATAATTGTACAGTCTTTTGAATGATTATTCCTCTGATGTTGACTTTTAAGTTTTGCACAGTTTATCGCCTTGCCTAAAAACTGAAACGTGAGTTTCCTAAAGCCATCCTGCATAGTCGTACAAGCTTTGCAGAGATGCTGAGACTACAGATGGCTCTGTACAGCTCGTCTTTGTAAATACCGTGCATGCGTGGCCTGGAAATCATTAAAAAATGTTGTAGATATCGATATTGTGTTCAAGGGTTTTTTCCAAGATCTGCCGTAATGTAAAAATTTGGTCATTTGTACACTTTTCTAGTCAAAAAGAAACCAGATCTTATACGCTAATAAGGAGGCTTATTCATTTATAATTGGCGCAATTATGAGGGTTGAGGGTCTCCCTTTTTTTGAGGAAAAGATACTGGTGTTGCATTCAGCGGGCATTCTTTCTTCTGACCATCTCACGACGGCATTTTTGTTTCCCTTTACCCTCACACTGAAATCGCAATTGCGAGTGATTTCAATGCACACAATTCTGGTTGGCTTCGACATTCTGGCCAGACAACACCCGAAGGAAAGCGTGTTGAGATTTTCGCTGAGTTTAACCAGTTAACTCAGCTTGTTGATGAGCCCACTCGGGTTCCAGATATTGTAGGCCATGCGGCCAACACTCTTGACCTATTTCTCACTTCTCATCCCGAAAACCACCACTGGTAAGAAAAGATAAAGTCCCTAAAAGAACTGTGTGGCAATACGAGAAAGCCTATTGGGACGGCCTGAATAATTTCTTTCGAAATTTTAATTGGTTATTGTGCTTTCTCGACGGAAACGTTGATTCATCAGCTGATATCGACCATCGAGAAAGCCAATTTGCTGCTAACTCGACACTTCCTTATAACATATTGGCTCCACCTGAGCTCGATTCTGCAAATTCTTTGATGAAGCTGATATTTTTTCCAACTCGCTCGGTTGCGAGAGTCCTCAAAGATTTCAACATACATAAATCCGCTGGTCCAGATGGTATCCCCGCCGTTATTCTGAAGAGGTGTTCTTCTACGCTGGCAAAACCACTGCGTAAACTTTTCCATCTTTCCTATTCTGCTGGGATTTTTCCGAGCAGATGGAAAACTGCATTTGTCCAGCCCGTCCCTAAAAAAGGCGAATCTTCCTCCCCTTCCAATTACCGTCCAATTGCACTAACGTCCCTTCTTTCCAAGGTCATGGAAACGTTGATAAATCGTCAACTTATGAAATATCTTGAAGAACGAAAGCTTCTTAATGAGCGTCAGTACGGCTTTCGTAGCAAACGGTCCACTGGTGATTTGATGGCTTATCTCACCGAAAAGTGGAACCAATCTTTACATTGTTTTGGAGAAAGTAAGATTATTGCGCTTGATATTTCTAAAGCATTTGATAGAGTTTGGCATCAGGCTCTTTTATCGAAAATGCGTGCTTTTGGTATCGATGAGTCTCTTCTTCGTTGGATTAGAAATTACCTTTCCGACCGTTCAATACAAGTTGTGTTGGATGGCTTCAAGTCTGATACCCACTTAATAAATGCTGGTGTGCCCCAGGGCTCCGTTTTGTCTCCGACTCTCTTCCTCATTTTCATTAATGATCTCTTGTCTGAAACTTCTAATCCGCTTAACTGTTTTGCTGACGACTCGACCCTCAGCTTGTCATATTCGTTTCCAAATTCACGTCCCTGCTATTCGGATGTGGAACTGGAACGGTTGCATATGATAAGCTCATTGAATTCTGACCTTGACAGCATTGTTGCATGGGGTCTTATGAACCGAGTAGAATTCAATGCTTCGAAAACTCAATGCTGCCTCTTGTCGTTGAAGCTTAACATTCGCCTATTGCCATTATCCCATGAATGGTACCTGCATCGAAGAAACCGAAAAGCTGTCAGTTCTTGGTATAAACGTAAACGATGATCTTCGTTGGAATGACCACATATTTAAAGTCGTCAAAAAGCTGCTAAATGCTTAGGCTTCTTGAGACGATGCAGGAAGTTCTTCACTCCTTCTGATCTGGCTACAATTTATAAGCCCTTCATCCAACCAAAACTGGAGTATAACTCCCATATCTGGTCAGGTGCTCCTCAAACACCCTTGCGCCTACTTGATAGGGTACAAAACAGAGCGTTAAAATTGATAGGTGAAAGTTCAATTGTAGAATCGATTGATTATCTTGAACATCGCCGAAACGTCATCTGTCTTAGTCTCTTTTATCGCTTTTTCTACAAACAGTGCTCTAGTGAAATAGCCAGCTGCATTCCTCCCCTGAAACATTTTAGCCGCAAAACCAGCCTCGCTAGGAATGCTCATCAGTTTTACCTTGAGCCCAACTTCGGTCGTACAGTCGTCAGGTATAGAGATTCATATTTTAGTCGCACCACCCGAATGTGGAATGCTCTACCTGTCCCTGTTTTTCCCCTGCATTACGATTCACCAAACTTCATAAGCAACGTGCATCGAAGTCTCCTTTTAAATCCTCTCCTAATTTCCTAAATGCTCGCACTGTGTTCTATAACATTATAAGGGTAGTCATAACCCCTTGATGTGCGCGTTAATTAAAAAAAAAAAAAAAAATCGTACTCTCCATCATTGTTATGTAATCCTTTATTACTATCTCAAACATTTTTTTCTGCACAATTGCAAGCCTTGCCATTAATTGCAAGTAAAAATTTTTAAAACAGAGGCACCTTTGCAGGTTAGGCACTTATACAGGTCTTGCTGTATATGCGAATCGCCCTAATCGATTCAAGAGCCTAAAGATGGGATTCGGATTCTAAAGCATATATACGAAAATGTGGAGATTTGTAATAGACAATTTCAAAAGAGTGGCCTACATTATTTTCCACACATCATTATCCTTATAATGAAATGAACATCCTGTGGTTTCCTTTCAAATGTTGTCTTTTTTTTCAACATCATAATAGCCGAGTTCACACTTATATCATTGCTCCTCCACTCCGTCCAACTTCTAAATTTTCAAAAATATTTGAAAACCATCCCACAAGTTAGCCAAGTTGTCGTCTGACATCCAACATTGGTCGTTCAAGCCAAAGTCTGTCCAACTAATTGTGCAGTGTGAACTCCGGTAATGTAAACATCTTAATTTAAGAGATTCTGTTAGACTGGCATTAACTCGAAGTCAAACAAAATATGTTCTTCTTAGCTGCATGAGAAGTTTTGATGGTTAATGTCTATTTTTTGAGAATGAAATGAAATGAGACTGGTTAGGTTTGACAATTTATCATGAATCGTGAATTAACGCATTGATACATAATCTTGTTAGATTTAACTTTCCAATGGCGACAGTAAAAGTTATTTTAAGCTTAAAGTGGGAGACAATTTTTTGTAAAAGTGCAAGGCGATATATCTTTTGTACATAATATTCCATATGGAATTCCTCAAGGTACAGTACTTGGTTCCATATTATTTAATATCTTTGTCTCCGATTTACCAAATCTTGGAAATAATATTCGTATTGCAATGTTTGCTGATGACACGGCTATTTTTACATCGGGCACATTTTACTTGGAAGTTTATCACTCGTTGCAGATTGCTCTTTCTAAAATCGAAAAATATTTCTTTAAGTGGAAGATTAAGGTAAATCATTTGAAAACACAAGCAATATGGTTTACGAGGCGTCGAAAGTCTTTTTTTTCTCCCAAACAATGTACAACTTCGCATGGGTTCTGTGGATATTGACTGGTCCAACCATTGTCGATATCTTGGGGTCATACTAGACAAAAAACTTGGTTTTCAAAAACATATATCTACAACTATTGACAAGATAAATCTATACAAAAGAATTCTATACCCATTAATATGCAGAAACTCTAAACTCAGCAAAGAAAATAAACTTTTATTGCACAAATCAATTTTCCAATCTATCCTCTTATACGGGGCTCCTGTTTGAAACGATTGCGCTAAAATTTACAAGCTTAACCTCCAAAGATGTCAGAACAAAATTCTAAAAATGAAGCTTGATCGTCCATGGCACATTCAACCTACAGGCTTCATGAACAAAGCAGTGTCAATTTTCTGGACTAAGGGTGTGTTGAAATTTCAACTCAAAAATTTTATGTTAATTGTTCTATCTCCGATAATTAATTGATTAAATGTTTACCCCCACCATAAACTTTTATATATGTACATGGGGGTTTTTGGGGTCTCTGATTAGGAAGCCTAAGTCAGATATTCAAAATTCAAGATGGCGGATCAAATATGGCCAACGCCAAAATCTTAAAAATTAATGAATTTTTCGAACTTATGTGTTCACGTCAGCTATTTTGTATCGATCATTTCGAATTACGCGAATCTAACATTACTCCTCAAATTTGCAAATGTTTTGTTGGATAGATTCTTCAAAAATGAATTCTTTCGAAAAAAAAAAACGTTCTACGTTCTTACATCCCTCAAGTAACTGAAAAGTGCAAAAAACCGTATCTGAATAAGTTCAAACGTAAATAAATTAGAAACATTCAATTAAATCAAAGTGGTTACGTGGGTTACCACCATGCTTCTAAGGGTTAAAAAATTGTCAGGAACACCCGCTGGACTAAGCTGAAGATATTTGGAAAGTTTCTAGTTTCACGTTGCCGTTTCCGTGGGAGTATGGTCATAAAACATAGTCTTTGTAAGGGATAATGTAACATCCTAATGTCAAGAGAATTTTTGATATCGGTTCAGAATTTTTAGAGTTCCCGTTCCCGTTCCGGTTTTCTCTCCTGTCCCCTGAAACGGGTTCAGAATTCCAAGAAATCAATTATAATAACTTTTAAATTTTGAAAAACCAAGAGCCTATTGCTAATAACATATTAAATAATATTAAAAAACATCAGAATCTGTTGAAAATTACGGGCGTTAGAAAGAAACAAAATTTTAAGATTTAGAATAATTTATACTTACTTACAACACAATATCTAGCCGTTGCGTTGTTTGCGGGAGTTAGGCACGTGTTGCGTACTTTTGAGATTTTGTAATAAACCACTCAATTATCTAATCATGCAAACTGCACTTAATAAAATAGGAATAAATAATTTTTATCCAGCAAATTAGTAATAAATTTGCTTGAGAATATAGTTGATATGACATTTACACTGATACTGTAAAATCTAATATATAAAATTCTCGTGTCACAGTGTAAATTAAAAAAAACAATGTTGAGGGTAGATGGCCCTTATCACTTAGGGGTATGGAAAATAGATAGTAGCCGATTCTAAGACCTTCTGAGTACGCATATAAAATTTGGTAAAAATCGGTAAAGCCGTTTCGGAGGAGTACGGTAACTAAGATTGTTACATGTAAATTTTATACATTAGATGTATATATGTATTTGAAACTTTATTTTGTATCTTATTACATGTATCTGAAAATGGCTGATTTCAAATCACAGTTTTAGTACTAATTTAACATGGGAGTTTTGCAATATTAGTCTTTAAGAGTTATATATATATAGAGTAAGTTCGGGTAATGTGGAGTAGGCGGGTAATGTGGGTCACTGCAATTCCCGTTTAAGTGAGAGAGCAAGAGATCTGCAATTGTTGATACATGTTGGTTCTCTTAACCAGACAGCAATATCTTTTATTACCAAGGGCTTATGAGCACTAGATTTTGCGCAGTGCAGTGTTTCATGTTTTGGAGTGAGGTCGTTCTTAACTTTTATTGGCAGTTAAAAGTTTATATCCATTTAAGCTTAGCTTTAATTCGGTAAAGTGTTTCTTTTTCGGCATTCTCATTTTGTATTTCTTGATTTAAAAGGTGAGTTTCAATGTTTCGCTTGAATTTTATAAAAATAGCAAAGTTTAACTTATGAAACGTGCTTTTCGGCTATTGTGGAGTACCCTTAAGTGGGTAAAGTGGAGTAGTTTTCCACATATGCCATCTGTCTTGGGTGAGATTCATCAGAAAATGCGAAAAACGCCCTTTAAATGACCTTTTGTCGACTCCCTTGGGTCGCAAACCAACTTTTAGTAAAAATCAGGAAAACGAGCTTGTTGAATACTTACACGAATTGGAAAACTGTCATTGGGGACTAACCAGAAGCGATATTCTTTCTTTTCTATTCTTTTTCTGGTTATGTGGAGTACTATTTTACATTAACCACCCTGATGGGACCACATTACCCGACAGTTTTTCAAAAGGATGAGTTTTCACTTTTTGTAAACTTTAGATAATATATGCGTTATTTGAGAAAAATTGTTCCGAATGTTAGGAGAAACTTGTTGCTAACGTTCTAAAGAATGATTACAAGTTTTAACCATCTCAATAACAGCTATATTTTAGGACATATTCCTGACAAATTAAGGGTATCCACATTACCCGAACTTACTCTATGTATGTAAATTATTTAAGAAAATAAAGATAAAATAATAATAATAATAATAATATTAGTCTTTAAGAGTTGAATAAGGGCTTTTATTTGTAGGAAAAAGGTTTACAAAATGTAAAACAAATAATGTATGTTGCTACTTAAATAAATGAATGAATAAACGCCAAACCAACGCTGCAAATTGTGGAGATTAACTTTGCAGGACATGAACATGCTTGTGAGGTTCATAGTGCCTAGTGAGCAAGTAATTCGTGCAGCTATTGATCGTTTTCGCCCTTAGTTTACTCTTCTCGATTCAAAACCATTAATAAAGCAAAGAAATGTGTGTTTACACGCTCTCGGCATCATCCGAAGTAATTTTGTTGAAAACGAGAAAGGGGCTGCCGTTACGGTAAATGACGAGTGCCATCAAACCATGCTGACTGATTTTTTGTTTCCAAAAATGTATCAGTTAAACATCGACGATATTACGTTCAAGTAATTTGAGGGCCAGCGTGAGCTTTGATTTCAAAATAGGTGATTTCAAGTAAAGGGAAATATTTTAAATTTGCAGTGTGTTGTGGCTCAATCAGCAAATAGTATTCATTTAATGAATGAAAATGGTCTCGTTTTTCAGCTTTTTTGCAACTTGATGTGGCAATGAAATAAAGCCAACGATACTTTTCGAACGGTTAGCCATGACTTGCTGTCTGCTTGAGGTCCATTTGTTGAGTGAACATCAACCGAAATTGAAAAAAAAGTTTGGTTCTATTTAAAACGAAAATTTAATATTTTTTTCGATAGAAAAAGAGATACTAACCATGTACCTTAACACTTGCGGATCAAGTAATAAAAGGGAGAACGAGCACTGTGGCGCTGTTATCCGTCCCTTGAATTGCTCATTTGTGGTCAAGAGCAGTTTCATTGGAATCTTTTTTTACGCATTTCACTCATTATTTTTGACGACTGGCAATGCAGATAACGAAGGATGTTTTTAATGAACCCAAAGTGGGCCTTTTCCGCTGAAATCATATCTCAACAGGGATCCTCAATAACATTTTACTGCACAAGAAATTCATTAATTAAATTTTGTTGTTTGTGGAATTTTGTTTGTCGAGGTATTCATTAAACCGACTGAAGAATTTTTTATTAAATCTGTACGTTATACATTTATTTGCACAGAAAATAAAAGTATAACAAAAGAGTGCACGTACCAAAACGTATAATGTTTCCCCCCACCCAACTAACCAAAACTTTTCTCTTTTAAAAATAAATTTCGCATCCATCTCTCATCAATGAATTTTTCGGAATTGATTTCTTTTCAAACTTCTCTTCCTTTGAAAATCTTCTTGTGAGGAACAAGATAGGATATTTTGCTACGTGACCAATTTGCATTTTAATAATTTTCCTATACAAGTAGCCTCTGATTAGAGGAAAAGAAACTCGATCATCATTTCGTTTTTCTGCACACCCAGTTATGAGCGCAATAAATCTACCATACGCCATAGCCCACACCATTTGCCATTATTTGCACTGGAACTGAATAGGTACGTACGTACATGGTATTAGGAGATATGTCGGTGCATAATAAAATTAAAATAAATGTTAGCCCACCTCAAACCCCCTCACTGCTAGAGAGAGCTACCCTGTTGGTATAGGGAGGGTGGAAAGTCCCCCGTCCACATGTGAAAATAATGTGGCAAAACAGAACTAAAAGGCTAAAATAAGAAAATGGAAGTCAGCTGGCAGCCATGTGGAATAAGTAGGCCACTGATATAAAAAGGTTTGTCGGTTCAGTATTCAGGTTGTTCTATCGTTTGATTTAAGCACACAGCCAGTGCCTTGGCAAGCCAAACCAAAGCTTTGCCAGAACAAGCAGTCGTATAGTGTGAAGGCTTCCAACTGTGTATTTTCTTGCGATGGTATTTCCTGCTGCACGACTCCCTCTGTTTGCAAAGCAAAATAAAAAAAGAAAACATTCAAAGTGCATTGCTGTTGCTGCTGTCGTAAAGTACACACACTTTTGTGCATAGTTTTTCTGTTCAATGCACCCGCTTGGCTGTGCTAACTGCTAAGACAATTGAACGCTGTCACATATGCGAGATGCGGTGCGATGGTTTAAGGAGCGATTTTCTATGGCTCATTCTCCCTCTGAGCACATTGCTGTGATGTGCATATACGTAGCATACATTTAAATGCGTAAAGAAAATGTTGGTTTTTCATGGCAAATGTGAGCCCCTATCGAGATCTCTGAGTGGCTGGCAATGTTGTCTACCAACGTCAAAGACTTCAGAAATGTGATTAACTTGTCTGTCGCTATTTTTTGTACATAAGTTTGATATGTTGTGATTGGGTGTGTCAAAATAGTGATTGTCTGAGCTCATTTCCTACTAAGCAAGAAGTGTGCTTTCACCTGTCACAGTGAGTAACAGCCAAGTTTGTCACAAGAGTGCTTGTCACTTAGTAGATTGTTTTCTACTGTAGCACGGCGGTGTTCAAAGGAGGAAAGGGAGAGCATGTGTCGCATAGGAGCGACTGATAGACTTATGGTCCCTCTTAAAAATATGATTTATACAAAAAAAAAAAACTACTTTCGATTCATATTAAAAGTAACACATGAGGATTTGCAAATTTATTTATTTATTTATTTCACAGGTAACAGTAAAAAAAAAATTTACACTGTCCGGAATATTTAGCGCCGGGGAGCAAAGCCCATATGGCAGTTATTTAATAAGGAATGAGAAATTTAAATTAAGTTATACAAGCTTTAAAAGTCATAAAATACAAAGGGATAAGTTACAATTTGAAAATTAACATGTAGAGTAATGTTGTAAATTGGATAGTAAATTTATATAAGGTTAAGTTTGTGTTTGTTTAAGAGTGGGAAAATTAGCGATTTGGTTGGGTGCACTGTTGTGTCTAAAATTCTTTCAATAGGTGGTCTGTTGTGATTGAAGTGTTCATTTGTAAGTGGGCAACTTTGTAAGACGTGATACACGGTCAGAACTTCATGGCAGTAGGAGCATAATGATGGTGATTCTTTTTTGTATAGATGTAATTTGTTGAAAAGTGTATGTCCTTGCCTTAATCGGAGGAGTTGCACCGACTGTAGTCTGTTTAAAGCTTTGTTGTAGGTTACTTTTCCTAAGGTCGTGTGATGTTGTTTTAGAAATGATGTGGAGTTTTCCCAACGGCGATCTGCTTCATCTTGTAGAGTTTTTAGCATCGTTTTGTTCATCGATGACGAAAAAGGAGGACTAGTAAATACTAGTGGCATCTGAAGTGTCTCTCGGGCGGCTTTATCTGCTTTTTCGTTTCCTGGAATCCCTACGTGTCCAGGTGTCCATATAAGTTGTATTCTTGGGAAGTTGGATTTGATGATTGTGCGGAGAAATTGAGTGACTGGGGTTCTGTTTCGATTGTTCAGGATACTACGTATGGCGCTCAGGGAGTCACTGCATATAGCTGTTTCAGCGTTGCCGAAGTGGCACAATTGTGCCATTTTGGCACCTTTCAGTCTCGATTGGCACCTTGGCACCTTTAGCTCTCATTTTGGCACCTTAAGAGCTTGATACATTTTAATGAGGAAAACTTAATAAAGTCATTCGAAAAAGACTGAAAGGGATTTTTTTTTTTAAGTAGTGAAACATACATATCGTTTGTGTGTGTGTACTAATTCATGCCCAAATAATCGTAATGATACTTAATGGGAAAGTATTTGTTTTTTGTGTTTTTAAATATCTATCTACCTTTGAAGAGCTGTTGGCACCCAGTTGGCACCTTTGGTTACCGAAAATGGCACCTTGAAAAATTTTACTGCGGCAACGCTGAGCTGTTTTATCGGTTCTTTGGTTTGCAAAGCTGAAAGCGTCTACCAATCCCATTACTTCACCTATAAAAGGGTTTTGGTGGGGAGTAGTAAGCCTTTGTGAAATGATTTTGTCTTCGACTTCGTCGTATCTATACACAGCGTAGCTTGTAGCGTCGTTCATTGTGGATGCGTCTGTATAAAGTACACAATCATATTTTTTTGTCGAAATTATCTCTGCAAGCTTTTTTCTATAGACAAGAGGGTGAGTATGTTCTTTACGCATTTTGTCAAGAGATGTGTTTATTGTACTTTTCGGAAATAGCCACGGTGTGGTGTCAATGTCGTAGACTTGTGTTTCGGGTATGGAAATGTGCATCAATTTGAGTTGGAAGATGGAATTGCCAATTGCACTTTTGATTTTTACTTTATCGGTGGTTGTTGTCCATACTTGTTTGCAGATCTCATGTAACGGGTGATGTTGATCTATGAGGCTTTTAGTTATGATTTTGGTTTGTGCTATTCTTTTAGTGTCGACAAACTGTGATGTATTTGTTTCAGCCAAAAGTGCATCAATAGGCGACGAGGGTAAAGCTCCTGAAGCTTTGCGAAGAAGAGAATTTATTTTTGTTTGTATTTTTTTATCGTTATTTTTCGTCCAGTGTGAGTAGATTGAGATGTTGTGTTGTGTAGCTCCTCTTGCAAGCGTTTGAGCTATATTTATGGCTGTGTTAAGATGTGGGCCTTTGTTTTTGTGACATATCACTTTTAGCAGATTCAGTGATTTGCTGAGTTTATCGGCTATAAATTTTGAATGTGCGTGCCATTTCCACGACTTGGTGCAAACTAGACCAAGGACCTTTATTTTTTCTCTAAGCGGGATTACTGTGCCGTTTAGATTTATGTTTGTGTTTGGGCAAAGTTTTTTTCTGCATATATGGAGGAGTTCCATTTTTCCGACGGGTAGTTTGGCACCTGTTTTTTTGCACCAGTCTTGTGCTCTATGAAGCGTTTCTTTGAGAGCATATTCGACCTCTTCTGGTTTGCCTGAACCTAAGAGAAAAATATTATCAGCAAATGTTAAAATTGACTTAATGTGTTGGTTAATTTTCAAGCTATTTAGGAGGGAGTTAACATATGCATTATATAGTAATGTTGAAATCGGCGATCCTTGTGGGACCCCGTTTTCAATTTTTTGGAGTGAAGAGAAATAACCATTGACGCATACTCTTATTGTTCTATTAGACATAAACGAGTTTATTACGGTTAATAAGTTGATATTTATACCCCAGTTTTGTAGTTGTTTTATAACTCCTAACGTTGTGACTCTTTCGAAAGCTTTTTCCAGGTCCATTGACAAAAGGACCGAATGATTACGTGAGGCCAACTCGGTATGAACTGCTTGGTCAAGCATGTGCAACAGAGTTTCTGTGCCTCTGGATGGTCTGAACCCATCATGTTGACCAGGGTTGAGAACTTTTTCAAGTTTCCACTTAATTCTGTTCGCAATTATTTTTTCGAATAGTTTGGAGAGAACTGTGAGTAGCGATATTGGACGATAGCTTTCGATTAATTGTGGGTTTGTGATAGGTTTCGGTATCGGAATCAATTTGGCTTTTTTCCACTCATGTGGGAGGGATCCCTTTAGTAAAATGTTATTGTATAATTTGACCATTCTTTGAATGATATCCACTGATAAATTTTTTAGCATTTTGAATGAAATTTTGTCAGCACCTGGCGTTGATCCCTTGGTGGTGGAAAGGGTTTCAAGTAGCTCACTGGTAGTTATTTTTGGAATGTGCATATTCGTTGATGCCTGAATTTGAAAACTGTTTTTTTGTTCTAAAATGTCCATGGCGAAATTAGCATCTGAGCTGTATCCAGCCCATTTGGTTGCTAGTCGTTGCGCAATCTCCGTTGGATCAGTTATAGTTTCCGAATGTAGGCTAATGGCAGTTATACTGTTCCGCGAATGATTTCCGCTGCAAGCCCTTACCTTGTTCCAAAGTGTTCTTGAATCCATAGTTGGATTAATCGATGAAAGGAAGTTATCCCAAGAAGTTGCTTTGGCTAAACGGACTTCTCGTTTTATTTTGGCAGCTAAACGTCTATAAACTATTATGTTTTCGTTCGAAGGGTTTCTCTTCAAATTTTTCCAAACATTGCACTTTTTCACTGAGAGGTCTTTTATTTGGTGGTTAATCCAAATGGGTTGTTTATTGTTTCCTGGTGGATGAGATGTGGGGATGGATGTAGCAGCCGCCTGCCTTATAATTTTTCTTAAGTTCGCTGCTTCTTTATTAATGTTTTGAGAAAAAGGTATTTTATTTGAACTTTGGATTGCGTTTTTTGAAAATTTTTCCCAATCGGCTTTGGATTCTATGTATTTCGATTGAAATTTCTTAGCCTGGGTGTATGGTGTGCCCGTGTCAACAATAATAGGGAAATGGTCGCTTCCTAAAAGACTTCCGTGTGTTTTCCAGTTTGCGTTAGGTGCGATTTCAGGAGACACTAATGTCAAATCTATGGCCGTGAAAGTATTCCGCGTTGAGAAATGTGTAGGTAATCCATCATTATATAAGACGAAATCCGAACTTTGTAACCACTCTTCAACTGTTGCTCCCGCACTATTTGTGTGTGGGGATCCCCATAGCAGATTGTTGGCGTTAAAATCACCTAAAAGAATACTTTGAGGTAAACGGTTTGTTGACAGATCCTTGTATTCTTGTAGTGATACTGTTTTATCTGACTGCCTATAAATATTTTGGATATTTAATGTTTGTGCCAGAGAGATTTTCAGAGTTTGAGTAAGTATTCCACTTGGTGTACTTGTATAGGTGTGTGGAATATTGGATTTAATCAGAATAGCTGTGCCATCTTTATTCCGCTCATGTGGCTTGTTGTGGAAGTAAGCAGTATAGTTTTTGTATTTGGATGGTGCCTTTTCTACCAGAACTTTGGTTTCTTGTAGAGCAATGACCTCAGGATTGTATTTCTTAACGAGAACATCTAACGACGCAAGGTTATTGAAATACCCTTGTATGTTCCATTGAAGAATTTTAATACTTGTCATTTTAATATTTTTTTCATAAGTATTATTGTTTTGATCGACATTGTTTTGTGAATAACTTGTTGTTGACGAAGTTTGTTGTTGATCAGGTTCGTTTGGTCGTGGACCTCTCTGGCTGGAGCGAGAACAAGAAGGCTGCTCGCCTATTATTCTTGTTCCCTCTTCATCCAGAAAAGCCCACGACCTTTTATTTATGCAATTTCGTTTGTTATTATACATCATCATCTATATCAGATGAGGACATAAAATAACATTCTTTTTGTATCAAATTGTTTGTGATTGATGAAATAGGAGAATTAGGAATATGTTTTTTCTGAAGTGGTTGAATTTTTGACTCGGAGGGTTGGTTTTCTTGTGGTGTTTTTGGTGGTGGTGGAAGCGGATGATTTGGTGGTTTTTGAGTGCTTTGATTGTTGAGTGCGAAAACACTGACTATTTGTGAAGCGCAAGGAGAATGCGATTGGGAAGGCTCGGTAGTTTCGATCTGCAAATTGCCTTGGGTGTTTTTGGTTTGAAGTTTGTTATTTTTAATTGTTGAATTTTGGTTTTTTTCTGGTATATTGTTGTTTAAGTGTGTGTTGGCCGGAGTTATAATCTCTAATGCTTGCTTAGCACTCTGTGCAAAAGACAAAGTATTTGCTATTGGTTGACTTGGGTGCATTTGACCGTAAATGCGTTTAGCCTCAGCCATGTTGCATTTGTTGCGTGTCTTGATAGTTAATATCTCTTTATTTTGAATGTATTTACTACAGGTTTTGGAAGAAGAAGCATGGGCTTCTGAACAATTTGCGCACATTATACGGCTGCATTCGACAGGATTGTGGGGCGGTAGACTGCAAGTTTCACAAATCTTATTTTTGTTGCACCTTTTCATAGTATGGCCTAATAGTTGGCAATTTTTACATCTCATTGGATTTGGGATGTATTCTTGGACTTTCGTTTTATACCAGGCAATGTTTATTGTTTGGGGGTATTGATATCGATCAAAGGTAAATAGCATGAGTCCAGTAGGACGCTGGCCATTTTCCGTATGCTTTTGAAATTTGTACACATCGATGACACCTTGAGATCTTAACTCACTTATTATTTCTTGTTCGTTGATGTTTATCAGACACGGTGCGTATACTATTCCTTTAGAGGAGTTCAAAGTGGCATGTAATTTGATCGAAACTGGGACCTGTGCAAGACTGGTTACTTTAAGGAACCTGTCTGCAATTGCCTGGGATTTTGTGAGTATCAAGATATTCCCATCTCTTAACTGCGAAATGCTTTCGTAGTCCTTGCTAATAGCATCTATAGCTTTGTTCAAAATAAACACACTTACTGATGTTAAAGGTTGTTTTTCATCATTTGAGGAGATTGTTATAAATTTAGGGTTTTTAATGTTTTTGATATTGGGTAGTTGCGGGAAGTCCGCTATCGATGAACTTTTTATTTTTTTTTGCACTAGGCTCTGAAATATAAGCTTCATCTAAACCTGCAAACATGTTCCCGGTTTTCTTTTTTCCTGGCCCCGGGGCCATCATTGTCAAAGGTTAACCAAACAGCAAAAACTCGAACACGCGGTCTTTACGAATTTAAATATGTCTTTAGGAGAAAAAGAGATAGATATATGTTTTAAAGAAAGCTGTCAAAAAATCTACTGCACTAGGAGAAAGTCAACGCAAGTGAATGCCGTGAAAGCTAGTCGGTGACGGTTTGCAAATTACTTTGAAAGAATCTGTTGTTCCATTTTGTTAAGATTAAACTTTGTGTTCAGAATCTCAGTGCAAAAAATTAACTCATTTCTGGATTAAAGCTTAACAACATTTCGAAGAGTAGAATATTTTTTACTATTATTGTCAATATAACTTCTTTTTTAAACAATTTAAGTACAGCACAGCTGCATTTAAGGTTTAACAAATAGAAAAAAAATTAATGGCATTGATTACTTGTCTTCCAAATGATTGATTAAATAAATAAATAAATAAATAGGGTGGCGCAACAGAGCGAGGAGCCCCTGGGCCTAGCACATTTCTCACAACAATACCTTTTGAGGTAATGGAGAGGACCTACAATTTTCTGGCGGTTCCGAACGGCTAATTAAGAAAGCGCTTTTCATGGCAATGAATTTACTAACGGAGGACTTGCCAATTCCTCGCGAAAGGTGATACTCGTGAAAAAACATTTTTGTCTCTGCTGGGATTCGAACATCGAACCGCTGGGTTAGCAGGTGGACATGCTAACCATCACGCCACTGCACTGGTACCACATTATTTATGTAAAGTGATATAAAATAAACAAAATAATACACATAGTTATTTAAATGCCTAAAATTTGTAATGGTTGCTACACACGAAATGTAAAATTTTGAATTTTAGGACTAAAAAATTTCGAAAAAAAAGTACTGCGATGCTTGAAGGAATCAACACAATTTTCTAAAATTGCACTTTTAGAGTTTGAAAGATTCTTGAAATGTGAAAAAACTTTTGGAGAAATCTAACTTCCTAAATTCTGAATTCGCCCGGTGAATGGAATTTCAGTAACGTATGTTCGATCCTAAGAAACGAAGAACCTTACATCAAGTCTCCTCAACGTCGCGTATAAGATCTTGTCTGCTGTAATAATTGAACGTCTGAAACCCCACGTCAAAAACTTGAAGTTGTTATCAATCTGGTCTTAGACCAAAAAAGTCAACAACAGACCAAATTTTCACTTGACGTCAGATCTGGGAAAAAATCTGAGAGTATAATATCGATATACACCATCTTTTTATCAATTTCAAGGCGGCGTATGACAATATTTACAGAGACGAACTGTACAAAGTCTTGTCTGGTTTCGACATCCCTTCAATACTCCCACGACTATGCAGGTTGAATTTCGAAAATTCGCTCTGCTCCGTCAGGTTGAGCTGAGAATTCACCGAGACCTTTGATGTCGAAAAAGGCTTTTGGCAAGCCGACAAACTGTCATGCGGTTCCTTCAACATCATACTTGAAAAGATTGTACAAAACTCAAACGTCAACACCAGAGGAAAAATCTTTCAAAGGTTGGGTTAGGTTAAAATGGCTGTCAGGAATACAACTGACACACTTAGACCAATATTAGGTCCATTGTGATACCATAAAAATTGTGCGAGGGAGTACCTCACTTAACAAAACCATTTAGAGCTTTTAATAAAGCGAAGGAGATGCAGGGGATCTGTGTTCGCCATGTCGCTTGGATCACCGAGAAAATATTTCCCCAGATGCCGCTTTCTTTTAAAAGAGAGTGCAGGACATGAGCAGAGGAGGTGTGGGACTGTCTCCTCCTCCTCCTCATCTAAGCAACTTCTGCAGAAGTCATTAGAGGGAACGCCAAGTCTTATGGCGTGTCTTCCTATCAGACAATGTCCGGTGATGACATTGATTACGGAGCTAACTTGCAATCTGGTTATGGATAACAAATGTCTTGTGCGTTCTGGATCAAGTCCTGGCCATATCCGTTTTGTTGCCACGCACGTGGTGATAATGTTCCACCTATGATTTGTTCTATCCATTGCCTCTTGCTTTAGCATAAGTTTACATGTAGCGATTGGTATACCAATATTCAACCTGCTGATTGAGATCGGTAGAACGGTTCCTTCTCTGGCGAGTTCATCGGCTTTGCAGTTACCCACGATATCTCTGTGCCCCGGCACCCAAATAAGGTGAATATTGAACTGTTCAGCCATCTCCTTAAGAGATTGGTGACAGTTTAGGGCGGCTACTGAGTTCGTAGAAACAGCGCCGAGTGATTTGAGGGCTGCTTGACTATCTGAGAAAATCCGGATATTCGTTGAGGATATCACGTTTTCTCTTAGCCATGATAGGATCTCTTTGATCGCCAGAATTTCCGCTTGGAACACGCTACAATGGTTTGGAAGGCGGAATGAGAGACTTACGTTAAGTCGGTTTGAGTCCACCCCACAGCCTACCCCTTCTTCGGTTTTTGAACCATCTGTATAGAAATGAATTGAAACATCTCTCAAAAATTCTTCGTCTTCCCAGGTCGTTCTCGGTGGGATTGAGACTTGGAACTTATTATCAAAAACCAATTGGGGGATGGTGTAGTCGGAGTGATAAGGAATTGATCCGAATAAATTCAGGATTGTAACGTGACCGATGTTGTTATCGGTCCATTGGGAGATAGCTCTCATACGAGTGGCTGCACTGGCGGCCATTTGTTTGCTGAAGATATCTAGTGGTATGAGATTAAGGAGTATATTTAGGGCAGCTGAGGGTGTTGATCTCAGTGCTCCGCTTATACACAAACCGGCTGTTCGTTGGACTTTGCTCAGATTATCGCAGTAGGTCCTTTTATCAAGAGCGGTCCACCATACCACTACTCCGTATGTGAGTATTGGTCTGATGACCGCGGTGTAGAGCCAGTGGGTGATTTGGGGGGAGAAACCCCATTTATTACCAATGGCTTTTTTACAGGAAAATAAGGCAACGGTGGATTTCCTGATTCTTTCCTGTATTGGCTTTCCAATTTGGCTTTTTGTCTAGGATTATACCTAGATATTTGGCTTCGTTCGAAAGTTCAAGTGGGATTCCATTAATTGATGGAGTTATTAGTTGAGGAATTTTGTATTTCCTGGTGAAGAGAACGAGTTCAGTTTTCTGAGGGTTGATCTCTAGATCGCATTTTCCCGCCCACTACTATTTTGTTCAGAGTGGTTTGCATCAGATCCGTAAGGACGTGAGCATGTTTTCCAGATGCCGCAATGGAGACGTCATCTGCATATGCAATCACTTTGAATCCCTCAGCTTCTAAGTCAACTAGAAGTTCATAGACGACTAGATTCCATAGAAGAGAGGATAGGACTCCGCCTTCCGGTGTTCCTCTACTGACAGATCTCTTTGCAGAGAAGTTTGCTAGAGTTGAGTTGAACCTCCTGCTTTTTAGCATTAGATTTATCAACCCCACTATGGAACTATCTACTATCTTCTTTGAGCTTCGTCAGTGCCTTTGTAATTGCAGAGCTGCTGACGTTATTGAAGACGCCCTCTATGTCGAGGAAAGCGGCCAGAGTGAATTCTTTGTGATGGAGTGAATATTCTATAGTACGTACCAAGGTGTGTAGGGCCGTTTCTACAGATTTTCCCTTACAGTAGGCGTGTTTGCTGTAGATAACAGTTTAGGATCTATAGCTATACGCAGGTGGATATCAATTAGTCGTTCTCAGGTTTTAAGAAGGAAAGATGATAGACTTATTGGTCGGAGATCTTTTGGGCTTACGTGGGATGATTTCCCAGCCTTAGGTATAAACACAATCTTGACCTCTCTCCACTGAGTGGGTATATAGTTCAAGGTGGTACAGCCGATGAGATCTTTCAAAAGTCTGTGCAACTACTCGCCTATGCAGACGATATTGACGTAATGGGAAGAAAAAAGCGTGATGTCATAGGTGCTTTTGCGATCATTGAAACTGAAGTGGCAGAAATGGGTTTGATGGTTAATGAGGGCATAACGAAGTATATGATGTCATCAAACAAGGACACAGATCATCGACGAATTGGACAAAACGTCACAATAGACAGACCTATTTTCGAGGTACTGCAGGACTTCGTCTACCTAGGATTGGCTACAGACACGAAAAACAACATCAGTGCGGAGATCAAATGGAGAATGACTCTTGCCAACCGTTGCTTCTTTGGATTAAAAAGGCAATTGAGAAACAAAACCTTTTCTAGACAAACCAAGGTAACTCTTTTGAAGATTTTAATCATCCCAGTCCTACGTTACGGCGTGGAAGCGTGGACCTTATCTTTACATCGATTTGGAGAAAGTAAGATTATTGCGCTTGATATTTCGAAAGCATCCGATAGAGTTTGGCATCAAGCTCTTTTATTTAAAATGCGTGCCTTTGCTTTTGATGAGTGTCGTCTTCGCTGAACTAGTAGCTACCTTTCTAACCGTTCATTACAAGTCGTTTTGGACGGCTATAAATCTGGAACCCACAAAATAAATGCTGGTGTGCCCTAGGGCTCCGTTTTATCTCCGACACTTTTTCTCATTTTCATTAACGATCTTCTGTTTGAAGCTACTAATCCACTAAATTGTTTTGCCGACGACAGTACCCTCAGCTTTTCATATTCGTTCTTAGGTTCACATCCCTCCTCTTCGGGCGTGGAACTAGGGCGGCAACGTATTTTAAGCTCATTAAATTCTGATCTAGACATAATTTTCCAATGGTGAACAAAAACCGCGTAGAATTTAATGCTTCAAAAACTGAATGCTCTTTTTTGCCGTTGAAGTGAAACTTACATCCCTTGCCACTATTCATAAGTGGCTCTTGCATCGTTCAAACAGAACAGCTTTCAATCCTCGGTATGTGCATTATCAACCACCTCTTGTGCTGCAAAGTGCTTAGGCTTTCTTCGACGATGCAACAAATTTTGTTCACCCAATGAGCTGTCAGTCATCTACAAAACATACATTCGTCCTAAAATGGAATTTAACTCCCATATTTGGCCAGGTGCTCCTTCAATTCACTTGAATCTTTTGGACAGTGTTCAGAGAAGAGCCTTTAAAATGATTGGGAAAATGAACAACATTGAAACTTTTACGACACTCGAACATCGTCGTAATGTTTATTGTCTCTCTTTATTTTATGGTTTTTTTTACAGACAGTGCTCTCATGAGATTGCCAGTTGCATTCCTCCCAATTTAACCGTAATACTCGCGCTTCTAAGAATGCCTATCAGTTTACAATTGAGCCCAATTTCGGACGTACCGTTAATACTGAGATTCCTTCTTCAGCTTTACTACGCGAATGTGGAATGTATTACCCAGCTCTATTTTTCCCTCTCATTACAATCTTCAGAAATTTAAAACTAATGTGCATCGGTATCTCCTTTCAAACTCTCTCCCTTTTTCCTAACGCTCGTACTGTGTTACTTAACATATATAGGGTAGTCACAGTCACAACACCTTGAGAGCGCGCAAATTATAAAAAAAAAACGGAAATCGTGGAAAGGGAAGACCTCGTGTTAGGTGGCGCAATCAAGTGGAAAAAAACTTCAACCGACTTAAGAGTGCGAAACTGGAAAGAGCTCGTTTGAAATCAAAGTTGGCTTAAAATGTTAGTCGAGGTTCAGATTCACCTCGTACTGTAATGCCCATCTAAGTAAGTAAGTAAAGTCAGGACATCAATGCTTTTTTCTTTGAAAAACTGGCTTTGCAGACCGATTCTCTTAATGGATTTGAAGTCTTCACACTCACAACTTTAAAGAATGTGTTTAATTGATTCAAATTTTGTTTCGAGACTCTACCTAGGCTACAAAATAATCCAGAACTGTGTATTACCACCTTTGAAGCTAAATATCTCAGTTATTTGATGGATTGAGCGGATATTTCGATAGTAATCGAAAAGCAATGGTTTGTTTTTAAGTTGGTTTTTTTTTCGTGTTAAAACATAGGTTCAAAGAAAGCAAAAGCTGGATTTTTTGGATCTTAATATCTCGAAGAAAGGAGTTATTAGGTAAATTCTGAGCTCATATTTTGTCTTTAAAAGGAAAACCATTGTGGACCAGTGTACTTGAGCAAAGTTTTCTCAGGCTACATAGAACGGAGATACTCCTATAGTATTCAACGAAACACATATCCCCTTTTTTTAAATAAGAAAAATCAAGGATTTTAAAATAGAGTCAGTTCTTCCTCAAGTGTACTTATCGCCCCTTTGTTCCAAACAAGCACCATAATTAAACTATAAGTTTTCAATTTCAGAGAGTTTGCCTATCGAAGCTCGAATCAAAATTACACACCCCTTTCCAGCTGCTATTTTACCTAAATTGTTTCTTTCATATAAATTAAAGTTCTTGAAGGTGTTTCCCAATGCTACATAATTACTGATCCAAGACAGCGATGTGCGTAGAGAGCAGTTCAGTTTACCCATTCAAAAGTCTTCTGGGTCGAATCCACTGTTTTCATTAAAAAAGTCGTTAGCTAAAGCAAAGTTTAAAGTGCGCGCGAAATTTTAAAACGAGATAAACTTTTGTACGTCTCCTTAATAAAATCAATTACGTTAATTGAATTTTCATGCATAAATTAGCAAATACCCAGTGCGGGAATTAGCATCTCCCACTCCCATGTCCATAAGCATCGACTCTTTTATTTTTTTTTTTGCTTCTCCTATCGTTTTTTATCTCTCACTTTCTCTTTGAATAAACGGCGAAAGGAGTTAGGTTTAAATCCTCTAAGTCGTCCGTTCTTATATCACAGTAGCCACAGTGCGGTGCGGTGCGGCAGTGAACGTGTTGCAATCGATGAGGATGTTAGTTAGTCCTACCGCGCGCCGTGTTGTAGTTGTGGCCATTGCCTTACGAATCCTTTTTTACTGGATTCGTTGTGTCGCCGTCGCGTTATCGTCAAGGAGAAACTTAATTACACACCACTGCCACACCACCATCACAAAACAAAAGCCAAAACGAAATCGGTTGCTCCCTTAGAATTTAATTAGTTTTTGTATTGGGTTTTGGCGTTGGGTTTATTCGCGGCTGCAGTTTTTGCAGGAACCAATGCAATGGCGCGCAGAGTAGAAACTAAATGCAATTGGACGTTTTCGAAACATTTTCTGGGACTTTGAATTTTCAATTTTTCATTTGACACTTGTTACGTCGCCTTTACCCGGAGTCTTTTCTTTTTCGTTGGAAATTGGTCGGGCATTGGAATATGAACTATGTGGTACCCGTGGTGTGATGGTTAGCATGTCCGCCTGTTAATCCAAAGGTTCGAGTTCGAATCCCATCAGAGGCAAAAATGTTTTTTCTGTGGGTATCGCCTTTCGCGAGGAATTGGCAAGTCCTCCGTTAGTATTCAATATTCATTGCCATGAAAAGCGCTTTCTCGATTAGCCGTTCGGGACCGGCAGAAAATTGTAGGTCCCCTCCATTCCCTCACAAGGGATGGTTGTGAGAAATGCGCTAGACCCAGGGGCTCCTCGCTCTGTTGCACCACCCTATTTTTTTTTTTTTATTGGAATATGAATTGATTTTCAAAGTAAGTGATAAGATAAAACCCAGAGGGCTATGTTTATTTTTCGTCGTCAGAGTGAAATGATTTCATAATTTAACGTTCAAAGGGTGTCGAAAGTACCAAGAATATATACGTATATCATGCGAAGCTCCACGTTGAAGTGAATGCAGCCAATGGTTGTGCAATTGGAATGGCGATCCAATCGTTATTATAATTGCTGCTAATGAACGGCAACTGCGGCTGATCGACCGCAATTAAGGTTGATCGACCATAGCTACAGCAAGTCGGCCACGATTCTGAGTGATCGAACATAACTGCTTTTGATCAAACTTTTTTTTTTTTTTTTTTTTTTTTTTTTTTTTTTTTTTTTTTTTATAATTAACGCGCACATCAAGGGGTTATGACTACCCTTATAATGTTATTAAACACAGTGCGAGCATTTAGGAAAATAGGAGAGGATTTGAAAGGAGACACCGATGCACGTTGCTTTTGAATCTTTGTAAATCGTAATGCAGGGGAAACACAGAGCCAGGTAAAGCATTCCACATTCGGGTGGTGCGACTAAAATAAGAATCTCTATACTTGACTGTACGCCCGAAGTTGGGCTCAAGGCAGAACTGATGAGCATTCCTAGCGAGGCGGGTGTTGCGGCTAAATTGTTTCAAGGGAGGAATGCAGCTGGCTATTTCACTAGAGCACTGTTTGTGGAAAAAGCGATAAAAGAGAGAGAGACAGGTGACGTTTCGACGATGTTCAAGAGAATCAATCGATTCTACGATTGAACTATCACCTATCAATCTTAACGCTCTATTTTGCACCCTATCAAGTAGGCGCAAAGATGTTTGAGAAGCACCTGACCGGAGATATGGGAGTTATACTCCAGTTTTGGGCGGATGAAAGCCTTATAAATTGTAGCCAGATCAGAAGGGGTAAAGAACTTCCTGCATCGTCTCAAGAAACCTAAGCATTTAGCAGCGTTTTTGGCGACTTCAAATATGTGGTCGTTCCAACGAAGATCATCGTTTACACACATACCAAGTACTGACAGCTTTTCGGTTTCTTCGATGCAGGTACCATTCATGGATAATGGCAATGGGGGAATGTTAAGCTTCAACGACAAGAGACAGCATTGAGTTTTCGAAGCATTGAATTCTACTCGGTTCATAAGACCCCATGAAACAATGCTGTCAAGGTCAGAATTCAATGAGCTTATCATACGCAACCGTTCCAGTTCCACATCCGAAGAGCAGGGACGTGAATTTGGAAACGAATATGAAAAGCTGAGGGTCGAGTCGTCAGCAAAACAGTTAAGCGGATTA
Source organism: Melanostoma scalare (assembly GCA_949752695.1). NCBI lineage: Eukaryota > Metazoa > Arthropoda > Insecta > Diptera > Syrphidae > Melanostoma > Melanostoma scalare. Next base: position 57,418,893 of record OX456985.1, read on the forward strand.
GAAGTTTCAGACAAGAGATCATTAATGAAAATGAGGAAGAGAGTCGGAGACAAAACGGAGCCCTGGGGCACACCAGCATTTATGAAGTGGGTATCAGACTTGAGACCATCCAACACAGCTTGTATTGAACGGTCTGAAAGGTAATTTCTAATCCAACGAAGAAGAGACTCATCGATACCAAAAGCACGCATTTTCGATAAAAGAGCCTGATGCCAAACTCTATCAAATGCTTTAGAAATATCAAGCGCAATAATCTTACTTTCTCCAAAACAGTGTAAAGATTGGTTCCACTTTTCGGTGAGATATGCCATCAAATCACCAGTGGACCGTTTGCTAAGAAAGCCGTACTGACGGTCATTAAAAAGCTTTCGTTCTTCAAGATATTTCATAAGTTGACGGTTAATCAACGTTTCCATGACCTTGGAAAGAAGGGACGTAAGTGCAATTGGACGGTAATTGGAAGGGGAGGAAGATTCGCCTTTTTTAGGGACGGGCTGGACAAATGCAGTTTTCCATCTGCTCGGAAAAATCCCAGCAGAATAGGAAAGATGGAAAAGTTTACGCAGTGGTTTTGCCAGCGTAGAAGAACACCTCTTCAGAATAACGGCGGGGATACCATCTGGACCAGCGGATTTATGTATGTTGAGATATTTGAGGACTCTCGCAACCGAGCGAGTTCGAAAAAATATCAGCTTCATCAAAGAATTTGCAGACTCGAGCTCAGGTGGAGCCAATATGCTATAAGGAAGTGTCGAGTTGGCAGCAAATTGAGCTGCCAGCAAATTGGCTTTGTCGATGGAGTTGACATACGGAGAGTCATTGAAGACGAGCGTTGGGACCGATGACGAGTTCTTAATGTTCTTGACAAAAGACCAAAAGTTTTTACTTCCTTTTGGACACAATAGTATTTTTTGCCTTACTTTTTGGTCATGTAAAAACTTAGCCCTTTGTATTTGAGCATTACAGATATTTCTGGCCCGTTTGAACAAATTTCGGTTTTCTACAGTCGGGTTGTCTTTAAATTTTCGAAAACTACTTTCCCGATCCCTAATCGCCTCCTTACAGCTTGAATCAAACCACGAATTCTCTTTGGGGATGATACTTTTTAATCTGTGAGGAACAAAATTTTCTCATGCCGTTGAGAATTACGTTAGATATCATATCAGCTGATGCATCAACGTTTCCGTCGAGAAACTTAATTGGGACTGGTAGACAGCAACTGCTTCTTACTTGCTTTAGGTGGGCATTTTAGTTCAAGGTGAACCTGGGCCTTAACCGACATTTTTCTATAACGACTTAGCGCGAGCTCTCCTCATCTCCTCCTTCTTCCACTGGATTGCAATTTTCTTACAATACGCTTTCGAAAATGCGCCAAGCCGGAGCATTGATCGTCATCCGCTCCACGTGTCCTAGCCATCGTAGTTACGCGATGCGTACTCTTTTAGCTACGCCCATGTCGCGGTACAGTTCAAACAACTCGTTTTCGTATCTTTTTTCAAAGATGTTGTTTTACGTGTCTATAGCGTGATATGGCGGTAGATGAAGTCCTGTACTACATCGACTGTCTATTGTGACGTTTTGTCCAATTCGTCGATGTTCTGTGTCCCTGTTTGATGACAGCATATACTTCGTTTTGCCCTCATTAACCATCAAACCCATTTTTGCCGCTTCTGTTTCAATACTCGCAAAAGCACCTATGACATCACGCTTTTTTCTTCCCATTACGTCAATATCGTCTGCGTAGGCGAATAATTGTACAGACTTTTGAAAGATTATTCCTCTGGTGTTGACGTTGGAGTTTCTTACAATCTTTTCAAGTATGATGTTGAAGAAATCGCATGACAGTTTGTCGCCTTGCCTAAAGCCTTTTTCGACATCAAAGGTCTCGGTGAGTTCTTTACCGACCTTGAAGTAGCAGCGTGAATTCTCCAAAGACATCCTGCATAGTCGTACGAGTTTTGCAGGGATGCCGAAACAAGACATGGCTATGTACACATGTACAGCTCGTCTCTGTAAATACTTTTATACGCGGCCTTGAAATCGATAAAAAGATGGTGTATATCGATATTATACTCTCGGGGTTTTCCTGCGAAAATTCGGTCTATTGTAGACTTTCCTACTCTTAAACCACATTGATAAGGACCTATCAAATTGTTGACGTGGAGTTTCAGACGTTCACATATTACAGCAGACAAAATCTTATATGCGAAGCTTATTTGTTTATAATTGGCGCGATTGTGAGGGTGATCCTCAGCAGCGACTGTGACTCTATTACTATGTTTCCCTGCAGGTCTTTACAGGCTCGAGTTATGGCTTTTCCACCCTGTCAAGATCTTTTTAGCTTTTGGTAAAACTTCCGAACCTCATTCCTGTCATGACATCTCTCAATATCCTGAAACGAAAACTTCTAATGCTGCTTCCTTTTCTTTTTGAGAATTCGGTGTTCTTTCCTTTTTTTCTCCTTGTAAAACTCGTTGTACTGGTTAAAGGCAGTCCTTCTTCACTTTTGCGTTACCATTTGCCTGTCTGCATTCTTCATCGAACCATGGGTTTCGTTTTGGGGACTGAGTGAAACCCAGAACCTCAGAGACAGCGGTTCTGATGGCTTCTTTTCATTGCTGCCACTGGTCTTCAATGCTTAATAGTGGCGGCATAGGATTCAATGATAATTTGAAAAGACACTCGATTGGAAGAGGCACCGGCAGTCTCTTGCGATTGTAGCTTTTTGACTTCATATTGTTTCACAGCCTTTGTTCGCAAGGTTCCTGAACAGCATATCTTCATTGGTATTTTGGCTACAGCAAGGTGTGGGCCGAGTCAAAGTTGGCCCCTCGGAAAGTTCGGACATGAATTTCACTAGAAGATTAACTGGCCTGGATCGCAATATGGTCAATTTGGTTGACGATTGACTGATCTGTTATAGCTATGCGCTATGGTCTTTAATGATTTTGAGTGTCGGAATGCATGTGCTACTGACACCAAGATTTAACCCTGCAGCAAAGTTAATTAGGCTGAGTCAGTTTTCGGAGGCTTTGCCATGCAGGCTATGTTTACCTATTGTGTTTCCAAATATTTCGTTCTCCCTAGTGTTACGCAAAAATCACTAAAGACGATTTTCACATCTTGTCTAGGGTATCATATATTGCTTCGAGGAGCTCGTAGAAACTGTCTATGGAATTATCGCCTTTATCTGACATGCTAACAATGAATCCACGGGCACCACTTCCTCTGTGGGGCGTAGTTGCATTTTAGGCTAATGTTGACAAACTCAGCCCTGAGTGGATGGCCATTATACGCTCATTAATTGGATTTTGGCTGGATGACATTATCCCTGAGTCTTCCTCTAACGACATATCTGCACCCAAATAAGCTTTTCTTTTTGCAATTGCAATCGTCATAAAAGAAGCGTTCTGATTCACCAACAGTGACTTAGAATGGTTCGGTAACCCCAGCTAGACATCTTACCATCGGCATCGGTTCTGCTCTTTAAAACTAACTCTGCCGTTTTTCGAAGCAGAGCCGCACAACATCAAAAAATCCTTCGATGAGTCACATGGCACTTTTCTTTAAGGATCCTTATGCTTTGGATTGCATCAGTTGGTATGACTTACGCGTTACAAACTAGGAAACCAGTTCCTTTGTACATTTGACAGATGGTAGTTTTTTCTCCTCCGTATGGTCCGACTTTCACCTTACCTAAGCCACTGATTTGTTAATCATGCAAATAGATTGATTCCGGCCTTCAGTTAAACCAAACCCAAGCAGCTATTTTCGATAAAGTAGGCCTGGCTTATAATTTTCAAATTTTTGCCTTCAATTTTAAATTTTACGTTGCGAAAACCAGCGATTTGTGATTAATTTTGATGTTAAGCCTCCATTGAACCATTGAAAAAACACATTGACTAACTTAACATTCAATCAAACGAAATTAATTTGAGTTCATTATGCGGTTCAGTATTTTTCATGACAAGCTCACTACTGTCGCATCGGTGTGCAGCAAATAACCTGCCAGTTCCTCAGTTTTCATTCCACGTCAGCTTACCCATCTGTCCTTTTCAAATTATGAGCATCAAACGGTATCGTTTCTAAGACTCTTAACTATGCTTCTGAGCTGAGTTCGCATTGTGTTCGAGAATAAATGTCACCACACGACGTTATGTTTTTAAGTCGACCAAAGGAGCTTGCTGCTGTTTTAATAGAAAATAATGAAGATAAAGTCACAAGCATTTTTCACACAATATCCCAAGGAACCATCAGAGTCATCTGTCAAGTCTAAGGAAGCGTTACATAGTTGAAAAAAAAAGAGAAACTATACGAAAAGAATAAATGTCAGGCAGAGAAAACAAAGAAAACGAGAGATAAACTCCCTAGAAAACCCACAGCCACAAAAACGAAGATAGATACTGCACTTCACTGCTTCCAAACAACCATTAGAAACTATGTTCGAGCGCTGTAGTTTGTGCGGTGGCGGTTCCTTCCTCGACCATGTTGCAATCGATAAGGGAAACCTTCCCTGAACTGAACTTTGAAAAAGAAAGAGGTAAAGTAAAAAACACAAGACAAACCCCGAGAGAAATAAATGACCGTTATCTTTACAAGACGAACACTTGAAAAGGGCGTTCTGGTGTGGGCTATGGGGTCCCTGCTTAGGGAACTTTAAATGTTCACTAGCCACCCACTTGGTCGAAGAAATTCACTCACACGTTTGGCTTTAATGTCTAACGATGGACGACGACGATGATGGCATACGATGAGTATAGGGCTTTATTTAATTCGCATGTACCTTCAGTTGAGGGCTTATGTTCTACAAGAGCACTACATCAGCTTTTGGGGGTTTTCAGGAAGAGTTTAGCTCGGTACACCATGGAGTGGTTATCATCAATTCAACCATTGGACGCTCAATTTGATGTAAATCCCGTATTCATAGGTGGGTTTTTGGCGTATTCATGTTTTAATTTCAAAAGAAAAGGAAAAAAGAAGAGAACACATCATGGTCTCCAGTGACTTGCAAAGCTGAAAGGGATAACGACGGACAAAGAGGAAGGTTCGAGGTCGAGTTACATGGCGTTGTATGTTAATTTTATGGAACCAATACAAGAAATTTTGTGCAAAGCACACGGAAGCTATGCGAATACAAAAACTCACTGGGCGAACGAACTAGAAAACTCAACTTTGGAAAACTGAGATTTTGAATAATTCACGAGGTGCTTATACTCGTAGCTACCAAAACATTGATGGCTCCATGCGGGACTAGTGGGTTGTGTTGTGGTCTTCACTCATTTTGCTCTCAGGCTTTGAAGTCGTACTTACTCCAAGATAGAAATTAATGAAATTGAATTATGAGCAGAGGAATGTTACAGCCTGCGTTCAGTATAATGATGCTCTTGTAACTTTAAACTCTTTGGTGGTTAGAACTCTTTCGAGTTTCAATAGCAGGATTTTTTTTGATACTTGAAGAAGTATAAGCACAATTTCTATCCTGCAGACATGTTTGTAACGACGCGACGTTTACACGTACCATGTACAAGGCTGCTTGATTTGTTGTTCAACTTGCAGGTATGGTTGGTGGGGACTAGGGCAATGAGATACTTTGATAGTTTTTGAGGTTAGTAGGACCGTTGGAATTTTGAGATTTAATTAAAACATTTTGGATAGTACGCCACATTATGGCATATTTTGCGTTAGGATCTTTGGTTACAATAACCATATAAAGCTGACTCTAGAATTGATGCCGATGGGCCATTTGAAGCGACGCGACGTACGTTCTTCGATTGGGCTTTGGAGAAGGGTGGGGCAACAGGGAATTGAGCCCAGGGGCCTAAATCATTTCTCACACTTATGCTCTGTGAGGGTATGGAAAGGACCTCCAATTTTCTGCCGATTCCGAACGGCTTATCGAGTAAACGCTTTTCATGGCAATGAATCTACTATCCGAGGACTTGCCAATTGCTCGCGAAGGGTAATACCCGTGGGAAAACATTTTTGGTTTCTGTTGGGATTCGAACAACGAACCTCTCTCCAACGGACACCACAGAAGAAGCGTCATCTTCAGTTACGAAGCTCATTTTTGACTCAATGGGCACAATATGCGTTATTGGTCGGGTGAAAATCCACATGTGCTTCATGAAAAAAAAAAACAACTGTTTGGTGCGGTTTGCTTACCGCTGTCGTTATTGGGCCATAACCATGGATGACCAGCGCATCGTCGTCGCTCCTGATTATCGATTATTTTCAGCCCGAATTGAAGGATATGGACATGAAAAACATGTGGTTTAAACAAGATAATACCGCCAACCTCACAGCACACGTTATAATCCATTGATTGAGGAGTAAGTTTAATGAGCGAGTCCTCTGAAGAAATGGGCTAGTGAACTGGTCGCCTCAGTTCGTGCGATTAAACGCCTCTAAATTATTTTCTCTTATGGGTAACGTTAAGTCATTGGCTTATGCCAACAAGCCGAAAACGTTGGAAAAGCTCAAAGCCCGGTTAGGTTAGATTAGGTTGAATGGGGGGTGCAGCCACAAGTGGCAGCACCTCACTTGGATCTCAAGGATCCATTGTGCTCCACGGGAAAATCAGAGGATGAGGAGATGGGAGTATTGGAGAGGTAGAAGGTTGGGTTGGTAATTGGTTTATTGGGGTAGGGAACCCCCACTGAACATTTGGAGGCCTGAGTAAATTTCAGGACGTTGCTCAATAGGAGATTAGAGATGTCGCCCAGTTCGTCGAAGAAGTATTCTCCGAGGGTTTTTTTCCGAGTGTGAGCCAAGCTAGGACACTCACAGAACAAGTGGATTGATCCTTCCTCTGCCTCTTCATCTTATTGTCCTCTACATAAGTCGGATGTGCTAATGCCCATTCTCATCATGTGGGTACCCAACGAGTTGTGTCCCGTGAGAATGCCAATCAACAGAGAGAGCCGAGGTCTGTTTAGCTGGAGTAGAAATTCTGTTTTTTTCTTGGAAATATCTGGCCAAAGGTTTCTGGAGACTCGGCATGTTTCTAAAGATGACCACCTGTCATTGGCGGTTTTTAGAAAATTGTGTTTGATTCTGTTTTTTTTCTTGCTCTAGTGGCTTTAGAACTGAGGTGTTCGTTTCGCCAGCTTATCCGCCATTTCATTACCGATTATGTCACGATGTCCTGGAACCCATGTTAAACTAACTGTGTTTGAGCTCAAAGCCAACACTGAACACGAAATAGCTGCCGCATCGGCCGAAGCGTGTTGTTAAGTCATCGAAAATTGCGTTAGCATCGCAACACATGATGAGCCCCAGCTTCTGACTTTGGCAAAACACCATCAGCTAACGAGAGAAGGCAAAATGTAGTTCCATAGGGAGTATGCTAACACAACGACTGACCGTTCGTGTCGTTAAAGACGTGCGTCGCAACGAAATCCTGACAGCAAATTTAATGAAGTGGAGTTTCTGGGAAGGAGTTCCATATGATCAGACAACCCTCCAAGTTCTGATATTACAAAAAAAAAACCATGACACACAAATAAAAATAAAGAATATTTCGATAATTGAATACTTAAGCAAATTGAAAAACCAAAAGTGCCTAAGTGTTGACCAAAAATATTTAATTAACTCTAAAAACTATTACCCCAACCAAAACTGTGACCCTATATTGTCCCTCCATTTAACTCAGGAACAACCACATCCAATGATAAATATATGCCCTGGAAATTATCACCATAGACACTAATTCCTCTCACTCCAACAATTTTATCCATTTCCCATTTATTGAAATTCGACTAAACTAAAATTAACCTCAAATCGACAATTCATATAAATTTGGCAACCTCGCTTGGTGATTTCATAAAATCGACCATCTCTATTAAACATTTTTTAGAGAATACTGGCACCACACATCAACACCCTCCGCATTCACATTCCAACTACCCATTCACTGGGAATTTTAAGCATTTTATTTGCAAGCTAAGCAAATCCACAGGAAAAACAACCACAAACCGAAAACAGTCAACGCGGTGATGTATCAGAGCACAGCACGTACACTGGTACACTTCAAATGTAACAGGAACTGGCTTTCTATACTGCAACAATATACATGACCACCATCACCGCTACTACCGCAATGGCCAGGCCTATTGCCAGTCCTGTTGATTTATTTGAATAATTTAATTTCGTCTCCTGCGCGGTGCCGCAGGCGTACCAACTTTTTTTTTATAAACAAAAACATCTCCCTAGCGAGATTAATGCTGCTTCCCTTTTGAAATTTTGATTTGTGTATTTAGGGAGTTTGGAAACTAACTTTGAACAGAAAATAATAATAAAAAATTGGAAAATGGTTTTCTTTTTTTTATTATTAAATTATCCATAGCGTATTCGGTGGGCACAAAGAATTTAAACTTGCTCAGAAAATATACAAAGGAAAATATTTGCATATTTTGTTGAGGACTCATTTCAATCAAGGATGGAGTTTGAAAGTTAAGAGGGTTTTTTTTTGCGGAGTAACATGCAAGCGGGAAGGTAAGTGCGTTTGGCTTGCTACTTGTCTTATTTTTATTAGAATACATAGAGGCCTGCAGCTGTAAATGTGTCATGTGTGTAAAAATTTAAAGGATGGTAAAATTTTCTTATAATTATGGCTGCAGATGTTTAAGAAGCATCAACAGTATACTGAGGGAAGTGTGATCTACTGAAAAGATACAGTCGACAAACGTTCCCATTGCCCCATTTAAAGAACAAGTCAAAATAAGCCCCATTAACGTCGCTGTAATATGTGAACTTCTGAAACCACACGACATCAACTTGATTGGTCCTTATCAATGTGGTTTTAGACTAGAAAAATCCACAACTCACAGATCTTGCAACAAATCCGGTAATTCAATATCGATACCTATATACAAAATTCTTGTGTCTTTCCAACGATTTAAATACCACATATACAGTGTTTACAGAGACGAATCAGTACAGAGCCATGTCCAGTTTAGGTATTCCTTAAAAACTCCCACGACTACGCATACTGATTTTTTAGAATTCGCACTTTCGACAAGGCGACGCGACGTCCTGTCTTTAGGGTTGCAAACGATAGTCATAGACATCGATGTTGACATCGATGTTTTGAAAAACGATACATCGCCGATACATCGAAGGCAAAACTGAAAACATCGGCATCGCACATTCATTTCCTTGAACATTCCCTACATGTGTAAAGTGTAATTCTTAAACAAAAAAGTTTTTTGATCACTGAATTGCAACAACAATCTATACCTACAAACGAAAAACAGCAAAGTCAAGAGCCTGTAGATCTTTTGTAAGTTAGTAGTTATGAAAACTAATTCTAGGTAAAGGGCAACCCGTTCATTGAAAAATATTTTTGTAAGAATCAGCTCAAGGATTTATTCACACAGACATAAGACGTAACCCGTGACAATTGTAGTTTAATTTTTAAATGAGTGCACTATTCCTTGTCTGCTTTGTCGAGGGAGGCGGAACAGTGCGACATAGATAAGTAATTAGGTAAGTTTGTCTACTGTCTTTCCTTTACCCGTCATAAACTCATCAATTCTCAAATTCAATTGCCGGCAGAAAAAGAGGAATGCAAAGTACTTCACTCATGTTTCGTTTGAGTTGCGACTTGCAAGTTGTCAAATTTACGTTAAGTTAATTCATTGAATAACTATATATAGAAGCTGACACCCGAATTAAACAACTTTCTCAAACTCGGCATAAAGGGGGCCATACACTATGCGATTGCCTGCAGGCCGTCGCCTCAACAGGCGATCGTAAGACCAATATCGACGAGTTCCATACACTAGCAGTCAACCGCCTGCAGGCGGCCGTACTGAACTGCAGATGATAGCCTGAAGATAGCACACACTACAGTCCGGTACCTGCAGGCGGACTGTCGGTCAATGAAACAGGACTGCAGGAGATCCCCAGTTTTTCACCATGCTCCGTCGGAAACGTTGCGCTATGTTTGTTTTGTCAGTTCTTGGGGAACCCCAAGAAAAAAGGGTCTGGGTAAAAAGTTGGCTGCGAGATAGAGAGGCTAGCTCTCCCATTTCGTTGCTCCGTGAACTGAGGCTGTCTCACCACGAGGATCTAAGGAATTATCTGAGAATGAGTGAAGAAAATTTCCAAAAACTTCTAAATTTGGTTGAAATGAGAATCACAAAAGTGGACACTCATTTGCGCCAGGCTATCACTGCCGAAGAATAAAATAACTTACGAGTTGTGATTCCTCACTCCCAATCGTCGCTCTAGTTTCTTCATGGTCGGCTGTAAACAATAGCAAGTCGAAATACCACAGTGACGGGGTGTATGCGTCATCTCCCGATGAGCCCGACTTTTGCTGTTTTACTTTCTTCAACTCTTTACGGAACGCACATCTCAAGTTATTAATTTTTTTTTTCACTGTGTCAATGGTGGCTGACGGCACAGTTTTTTGATAGAACTTCAACAATTCACCGTACGCCTCATCCCGCGATCTTTTATTAGCGTAGGCATCGTCCTTGACTTTCCATAAACAGGGGTAGGCCCGATGTAATTCAATAAATGCGGAAATGAAAGGAGGTTTCCCGTCCATCTTTCCTCGTCAGTCCAATCTCGGCTGGTGAATGATCTCACGAAAATTATCTCACGCAAAACTGATGGAAACGGTGACAACAGATCGTTTGCCTGCAGGCTAACTGACAGTGTGTGGTGGGGGGCACATGAGATCATTATCCGACAGGTCGCTGCCTGTCGACAATCTCTCATCCTATCCCCGCCTGCCCGGCGACCACACACCTTCAGTCCGGGCGAACTGCAGTCCATTATCTTCAGATCAACTGATAAATGTGTGGGCAATCCCGATCTACGGCCTTACGATTATCTTCAGTTAAACTGACAGTGTATGGGGCGCTTAAGAAGATTGTTACCTAGCAATAGTCACACTATTTATTATTGTTTATGTTTTTGTCTCTGCTTTGCTTATTTCATACACAAACTATTTTGAAATAAGGGTAATTTGGCAGTTTAGGGTTTAAAATATGTCCCTTAAGGGATTTATTTCTGAAAATGGTATTGAGAAGCGACAACAATCTCTAAATTATATGTACATAATCTGTGATAGTAAAAAACTGTGTCAAGGTAGTTTTTGTTGACTTAATTTTTATTAATAAATAATTGAACATTTACGACCTTTTTTAATGAGAACTTTCAAACTTAGGGAACCGTATTTACATGAAGTACCCATATATATAAACTACATAATTACATATCTACCAATCTACCCAACAAATTACTTTTAAAAGTTGGGTATGACGGTATACAACTTCACATCACCGGAAAAAAGAAATAATCTACTTAACTAGACACTTCTTATATACAAATTCATAAACTCAGTCATTGAATGATTGCATTTATTCAATGTAATTATTCAATGACTCAGTTCTTATCATCACTTTAAAACCATTTTTAATCTTAACAACCTCATCGGTAACCAACGAAACAGTAATAAACAATAATAAAAAATATCCTTTGGGACTAAATTTGAAAAAAGGTTGGTGAATTAACTAGCTCCGACTCCGACGACACTAGCGACATAAGAACTCCTTGTGGCGATTTTCTCCGGTGTCACTTCTATATATAGTTATTCAATGGTTAAGTGTAATCAAAGACGATCATATGAAATCTGTTTTTAAAAAGCAAGCAAAAATTGTAATGCTTTATCTTCCCATCGTTCCCACATCTGTCCCAAGTCCCAAGCGAGCGTTTGTTCTCGGGAGTTGGGGCAAGAATTACTCAGGACAGAAATAGACTTCTGGGGACAAGACTATCAAAGCTTCTTTTGATCCGATCTCAAAATTCTTGGATTTGATCAAATAATTTGAATATTTGTAATGTTAATGTTAAATAAGGTAATAGGTTAGGTAATGTTAAAATGTTTTTAAATGTTTTGTTTCGCAATTTGCAAATGAATCCAGTCGATTTGAATTTTTCTTTTGAATTTGGAACTGGTAAGGCTAGTAAATTTGCATATTTAGCTACAGTACACGTAAATAAAGCCAATGTTTTTCGTTATTGACAAGATAATTAAAAAATCGGCAAAACATCGGAAAAACATCGATGTATTGTTGTTATGACCGATGTTTTTTTGACATCGATGTTAGTCGGAGACCATCGATGTTTTCCAACATAGATGTTTTTTACAACGATGTTGCAACCCTACCTCTTGCGTACTCTTAGATATCAAGTTAAAATAGATTGTGCAATACCAGAGGCATAATCTTTCAAAGGTCTGTACAATTACTCGCTTATGTAGACGATATTGACGTAAAGAGAAAAAGTAAGCGTGATATCATAGGTGCTTTTGCGAGCATTGAAACAGAAGCAGCAAAAATGGGCGTTGTGGTCCATGAGAGCAAAACAAAACTACCATTAAAATTTCTTTGTTTGCTTGACAACATCGATGAATTGGTCAAAAGTTTCATACTGACCGGACACAGGCGCGGATCCAGGGGGGGGCAATAGGGGCATTTGCCCCCCCCCCCCCTCTTTGTCAATAAAAATGTTAAGTCTATAGCAAACTGTACGTATTCGCTACAAAAATTCGGTTGGTCCCTAAATTGCTTTAACCCTAATTTACAAACTGGGGTCCATTTGGACCCCAGAGCATGTTTGAACACTCATAACTTTTTTGTTTTTAATTTTTTTTAAAAGGGATTTTTACTCAGTGAACAAAATTCAATTTTTTATTCATTTCTTAAGTTGAAACGATTATCAGATGTTTACAGATTTTTCTGCGATTTTTTTGTGAAAAGAACCCGTCCACCCGAACTGGGGTCCATTTGGACCCCAGTACTGAAATTCTATGAAAAATCATATTTTTTCTAATAAATAATTATTTTATTTTAAAAGCAGCCTTGAAGTTGTGGGCAGTTTCGGGAGACATTTAACACATAAGGTTCTAGTGTGGCAAGGGCAACAACATCTGCCACATCCATCGCAGGTGGTTCTGGTTTTCTTGTCATCTGCTCTTGGGCAAAGGTGACATCTGCTTCTTTTACAAGAGAACTTTTCAGGGACTGTTGGTTGTTTTTCCTGAACTCTCCCCAAAATACAGAGAGCATCCAATGCAGATTTTCCAATGCCAGATTGTGTTGCAGGTTGGGAACGGTTATTCAATTCTTACTCAACCAGTTCCTCCGCTAGTTCGATGAGTTTATCACTTCTGTACAATTTTTTGTTTCTTCTAGGTGGATTGAAGTGTTGAAAAATGATAACAGTTGCTAGGGCTGCTACGTCCAGTAAGTTGTAGAATACAACCATCGGCCAGCGATTTGTTTTGCGTGTACATGAATAAACTGAGACCATTTGGTCGAATACATCGACTCCACCTTTGGTGCTGTTATAATCCAGTATCATTGCAGGCTTACTTTGATGACCGGAAGTGGCTTTCTCACAGTTATGTTGTGTTGATAGCAATACCACTTGTTTGTTTGGCTTCGGAACATAACTCACCAACGCCATTTTTCCAGAAAATCCAAAAATGGATGAGTGGACTGGACGATACTGCTTTTTGTTATTGACCTTTACAGGCTCATTCTGCTCATCAAGAACCTCCTTCGCTACAAAAGGTTTAGGCAAATCTCTTTTGTTTTTCTGAATCGTGCCAAGAATAGTGATCTTCTTATAAAGCAACTTCAATGACAAATCCACCGACGTAAAGAAATTATGAATAGTGAGGTTGCGTCCAGAATTGAAATATGATGGCATCAACGACATCAGCACATCATATCCACGACCAAGTCCTGTACTTTGGTCTCAGAGCTACCAGTGTAGATAGAAAACTTCAGTGGATAGCCCTTTGAGCTTTCACTAAGCCACCTAAACTTCAAGCCATATATGGCAGGCTTGATTGGCATGTATTGGGGAAATTCAATCCTTTTCAGGTCATAAAATTATTTGATGACCTGACCAAACTGAACTAATGACTATTTTTTTTTGAGATAGGCATACCTGCCAGGAACAATTGATGTGGATGAATTTTACAATCAGTAATTACGTAAAAAAGACATATTGAAAAGGATAAGCGGGTATCCCAGATTTGCGAAATTAGGCAATTTTCTTCGTTTTTGAAATTGAAAAATTTTATTGCTGACCTCCTACATACCTGCATAATGACATCTCTGCTTAAATTTCTTTATCCCTGCTATATATAATACTTAGAAACAATTCATACAATAGCCAGAAGAACTATAACTGAACAATATAAGTCAGAAATCAAAAAAGTTTCGAAGAAAAAATCGTGGGGTCCATTTGGACCCCAGTTCGGGTGGACACGACTTTTGCCGGTTTGTAAACGAGGGTTAAATAATAATTCATTCAATACCAAGAAAAAGCAAAACTCAGACAGAAGGCATAAAAAAGTCAATGTCATTCGTTCGGGATTCACAATTTTATTCAATACTTTTTGATGAAACAATTAATGCATCTCACCTCTCCCAACTGAGTATTATATTACGCTACGTTCACAATGGTTGCATTTGTGAGGATTTTGTCTCTTTCGTGGATGCAGGAACTAGCTTATTCCAGAACTGATGAAGAATAGGTACGAATCTGATGAGGAAAGCTGGAGGGAAACTTGAAAAAAAAGTAGCTGCCGAAGAGAAGATGGATGGAAATTCTAAATCTAAGGAGTTTATCTCTAACTGGCAAAGCCATCGGCCAAATTGTATTGTTGCAATTGAAGAAAAAGTTCAAACTTCCTCTTGAGTGCTGTGTGGGAATAGGGACAGACGGATGTGCTGTTATGCTTTCAGAAGTTCGAGGTGCTGTCATGGAAATTCAGAGAAAAACGAAAAATGCTGTTAGGACCCCATGCTACAGTCATAAGCTAAATAACTCCATTTCTCAAAGCTCAAAAGTACCTGCCATTCGAGACTGGCTGGCTGGCTGTTGCAATAATGAAAGAGGTAATCTTCTTCTTCAAATCGCATCCGAAACGAAAAACAGTTCTCATGAACACCTTGGGGTGTGCCCTCACATTATTTTGCGAAACAAGGTGGGTAGGACGACATGTAGGTGTACTTCAATTTTCTTTGGACCTCATCAAAATTGTGGAAGCATTAGAAACGATATCGCAGTAGCGTGACCCAAGCACCACGGCTGGCAAGGCTTCCATACTTAGAACATTTTTATGCAATTCACAGTTTATTGTATCAGTTTTGTGTTTGAGTGATGTGTTGTCTCTAACACAGTCCTTGAGCAAGTTAGTAAAATCTAAATATCTTGGCCCGAATAGCAGCGCAATGCTGGTGAAGAACAAGATTTCCGTTCTTTAAGGTCGCCGGGAGAACTTACATTGATACCAGCTTCCACAACATCTGTCAGCATGCAAAGAATTCATGTGATCAGTTGAATGTTGAGTTTAGAATTCCTCATATTCCACGTCATGGTGGACGCCAAATTCACCGAGCTAATTTTGACACTAATTCGGCTGAGGTATGCTACAGAATCTCGTTATATGCACCTCTACTTGACTTTTGTCCTAACTGATTTGCATGAAAGATTTCGATCGGAAACCTTAGATGTATTTAAACTTACAATTCCCATTCCGGAAAATACAATTCGATACAATACTGATGAGTTTGATACCACCGTTAAGTCGCTACTAAATCGCTTTAGTCAACTCTTAGAGTTAAATACAGACACAGCCTCCCTGTTTTTTGTTCAAAGATGAGCTGGTGTTGTGGCGGGAAAAATGTTTAACGGAAAAGAAGCAGAACAACCATCTTCCCGTTACTGCTCTTGAGTTGATGGCTAAATGCAATAAGGATGTGTTTGGTATTATACACAGTTTTCTTTTAATCCTTGCAACGCTTCCGGTTACGAATTCTTCGACAGAGCGATCTTTTTCTTCATTGCGGCGCCTTTAAACCTATTTAAGGTCCACAGTGAGTGAGAATAGCCTTTGCGGTCTGGCACTTATGCACATCCACAGACAAATCCCGATCGATGTTGAAAAAGTAATAACAAGGTTTTTAAAAACCGGCTTCAACAAAAGCTAGATTTTAGCATTTAATTAACTGTTTTAAACTAATTTAACTTATTTTTGTTTAAACAATTTTTCTAATTCTCTTAAATAAAAAATCCATTCTTATATTTGATTGAATTTATATTTAATAACATCAAATCATTGAAATGGAAGGAAAACTGCCCCCCCCCCCCCCCCCCTTATCAAAATCCTGGATCCGCGCCTGACTGGACAATCAGGACTTCGTCTACCTATAATCCGCTATTGACACGGCAAATATAAATTAGTGCGCTGATTGACCGGAGAGTTACTCTTACGATTGCTGCTACTTTGGGCTAATAAGAAGGAAATTCAGAAATGAAAACCTCTCTAGAAAACCCAAAGTCATCTTTCACAAGATCTTGATAATCTCGTCTCAGACCTGCTTTATGGCGCACGGACCTTACCTAAAGCTTTTCTTATGCGGCGCAAAGAAATAGAAGATTACTTCAACCAACTTATGGCAGTCCAACGTTTTGGAAGCAAACACAATTGGCTTTTGTGCGCCGCATGGATAATGGTTTGAAAGACCTTCTCCAATTCCAAAGCTTAAAATATCGGTGGCCAAAATGACTGGAAGCATATTCTTAAATTGCGCTAGACGAGTTGCTGTAAGAGTTAAGAAATTCATATTATCAAGTGCTACTTTTGTTGCTGTGATCAGTTTCCTGGGAAAAATTTCAATTGAATTTAATGTTTGTCGTTTAGGCACTTGCTGACTTTTGCAGACGAACACACATGCCCGCAACTATGGGACCAACTTTCACTACCTCTTTGTATTAGGTATGCTATGTTTGCTTTTTTTGCGAAGCCATAACTTGCCTCAACCTTTAATCTGAAGTAAAATTGATTTTTAACTCTTGAGAATATTGGTGCCAATTAAAAACTGGTTTTCGGACAGTACTTAGTTTTCAAAAGAGTGATTTTTCGGCGGGTCCATAGTCTGTGACTTTTTGAATTTCCCGTTGAACAAGCTGCGACATTGCTCGCGTTCGTCGCAGTTTCGAATCTTCGATATTCAATCTGTCAGTTCAAGAACGCAATTTAAGCTCTGTGTCAGATATAAAATGGTACTGTTATTCACCTCTCGGTTCTACACAGTTAGTGGTAAAAGTAATTGGAAAACATACAGATTTTCCCAGTTTGAAATTAAGGAATTTGATTTCCAAATATTTATTTAGTATGCAAATTAAATTCACTTCAATCAATTTTGATAAAAAAAAATTAAAACCATGTGCCCTCAAAAATATATTTCTGTTGCTGATAAATTTACTTTCAATATCAATCAATCATCAATAATAATCAATTTCAATTAAACAAGTAATCGAAAACTATTAGAACAAAAAACTAACCCAAGAATACCGAGTAAAGTCCGATTGTCATATACAGTGGTGGTCTAGTATAACGAACGATATAATGTCCAGAGTCAATTCGTTATACCGAAAATTCGTTATATCGAAACCTTTTTGTCATACAAATCCATACAAATCTTTAAATAAATAATACGTGCAATTGTGTGTATGTATCTTCCAATATTATCACGAACATACACGTAAGTAGACACATTAATACACTTACGGCCAATTTCTTCACACAGAACTAACGATAGATCTGGTATTAGTCCTAAAAATAACAAACCAATCGGTATCAACTCATTTCTTCACATCAAAAATTAAATAAGTTCTGTGAGTTTGAAACCGAGTACTACTTAGGACCCGGTATTAGCTAGCTCTTCAAAAACAACAAAAAATATATTATTATACCAGTCATTAATACTCAAATGAGTATCAACTCATTTCTTGACAAAACATAAACACACAAGTTCTGTCAAATTGATACGATAAATTAAATAGTACCCGACCAAAATTAGAACCAAAAAGTTGGGGGTCTAGCATACAAAATCAAGTTGTTTTGTTAGAGAAAAATTTTAAAGATTTTTGCTTTGAATCGATTGGGTATAGTTTTTTGAATATGCTTCCTTTTATTGGAATTAATTTATACTTTTAGTATTGTACACTTTTTTTGGTGGTTTTTTAGATTAACAAAACCACCACTTCAATTAGCTACAGAAGAATTAGCACACATGCAAAAACGGTATTGTAAATATTATTTGTAGTGCATTAAAGCTAATTTTGAACTGGATTTTACATAGATCTCGTTTTATATCACCGGAACAGCAACTTCTCGTTACTTTGCGTTTCATGGCATGTGGATCAATGCAGGTAGCAGTTGCTGATTTCATGCATGTGTCAGCCTCTTGCGTTTGTCGCATATTGCTAAAAGTCTGCATGGCATTAATATGACATTTGAACCAGTTTGTGAAAATGCCCGCAACATTCACAGAACAACAGAGAACCTCATCTGAATTTTGCAGGATTGCCCAGTTCCCACGAACAATTGAGGCCATTGACTGCACCCATGTTATAGTTATAATTAGTTAGTAGTAATAATACGGCTGAGCTATTTCAAACAGAGTGAAGGGTTTCGTAGCCGAAAATGTTGGTTTTCCTTAAATGTGCAAACAATATCGTCGGCGCCGATTTAAAGATATTCTGCCGTATTAATAAACGCGGAATAGCTGGGCTAAGCCTTATTCCATGGATTAAGTGGAAAATGGTATAATGGTGGCTTTAATTAAATGGAAAATGGTATAATGGTAACTTAATCCATGGAATAAGTATTTCCCAGTTATTCCGCGTTTATTAATACGGTGGATTGAATTTTGTTGCTCGTTGGGCTGGATCTGTGCATGATCAAACCATTTTTTGACATTCGAGCTAAATTTGAAGCAGATAAATTTGAAAACTAAATATTGACCGGTGACTCTAGTTATGCAAATACGAATTATTTGGCAACAACATACACCATTAACAATCCGGATATGAGTCAACAAATGCAAAATAACCAGAGGCGAATCATGTTGAGAGGCAGTGTTGTGTATGGAAACGCAGATTTCCTGTGCAATATTGCATAATATATGCATCAATGCTAACGACCCGCAGCCACCTGAAGAGTCAACTCAACATGAAGATCGTTTACTTCGAGCTATTTTAAGTAGATCAATTGAAAGCAATTCCGCCTCAATGGGAATAGATCTAAACAACAGAAATTGTGCTGCCAGAGAAAGTATCATCCTACAATTGCAATAATTAAACTTAAACTCAAATTTTTTAGTTTTTTTATTTAAAATAAAAAAAAAAACCAAAAATACTAGTTATATAAAAGTGCCTAACCAAAATTAAAAAAGAGGATCCAACGACGAAGTTGGGCATGGTTTAAGGTATCTTCTATCAATTCTGATACTTGACTTGTTTCTTGCGGGATTTTTATTCTTTTCTTCCACCCCAGGGCTCTATAATGTATGTATGTATATTTAAAATAAACTTTATGTATATACAATTATACGTTCTATTCCTTGTAAAAAACAAACTACATACCTAAATACGACGGTACTTACCAGATCATTCACATACATATCTAATTAACTCAAAAACCGATTCATAAAGTCAACCCAACTGTAACGACAAAAATTTTCAAAAAAAAAAAACTGAGAAATTTGAATTTCAATTCAAATTTATAATTTTAATTGTCAATCAAATGTCGTAAAAAGGATTCGACCAGTTTTAGACCTATCAAGTCACTAGTACTGCAGTATGAATTTAGATCTCGTATCAATCATGTGAAGAAATGGAGAAGTACTAAGTTTTATGTAGGACCTGGTATAAGAGCTAGTACCTGGTCTAGCTAGACCGGGTACTAGACCGCCTTAGTACTAATGTGAAGAAATTGGCCGTTACAGTCATTTTTTTTTTCATTTTCTGAAATTCGTTATTTGTTCGTTATATAGAGTACGTAATTTCCATTTCGCCTGAAATTCGTTATTTTGTTCGTTATATAGAATACCTAATGGACTTGAAAAAATTGTTCGTAATATCGATCATTCGTTATATCGGCATTCGTTATACTGGACCTCCACTGTATGTTGTTTTCCTTGTTTTGACAACTAGAACTTTTTTTATGAATTTTCAGACTGTTTTTTCCATCTGAAAATCTATGTTCAAAAATCTGAAAAATCTAACTGTTAGCTAAATGTCAGCTGAGACTTCTGACCCTTTTGACCAATCAGAGCAACGAAAACTGACAGTAGTTTTCGAAGTCCCGGTGCGGAGAACGCGAGCATTTAGTTTGCTTTTGACAGCCGTTATTATCAGACTACCGCGTTAACTGAAAAGAAAATGGAAAAAAGTGATTCACCTCGAGAAACCCACTGTTTCGACTGCTGTTTGGTCTCCAGTGTGTTGTGGTGGATCCACGTTTCATCCACAGTTAAGAAACGCAAAACTCGTTCACAAGATACCGGAGAATTGAGATTTCGTATCATCCGCATTGTGGTTGATAGAAAAAAAAAAACATTTAAACATCATTTTTACTCCTTTGTCAACATCACTATACATTTTGTTTCCGTCTGTGGTATAAATTGATACTCATAATGACTTCAAATCCTTCTCATTCACTGGTTTTATTTCAATAAAATGGATAGCAACAAAAAGAGAAACCCGCTTTCATTCATAGAAAGACTTCATTTGAATGAGAGTTTTTAAAGTACTTAAACTTATCTCAAAAGATCGAGGAGTCCAAATTTTCTTCATGAAAAACAAACGTCAAGACCAAAAGGTTTAAGAAGAACCACAAAGAAGTTTAGAGCTTCGAAAATATCTTTTTTCTTCGTGCACTTCTATCCTTCAAAGCTAAACGAATCATAATTCAAATGCTAATGTACCTGTAAGAACACGTCTTCTACTTTTTTTTTTAGCTATTTCGTCTTTCATACAAATTTAACCTCGAGATCTTACGACAAAAGCCACAAATAAAAGCCATAAACAGACCAAAAGCAGTATCTACAAAAGAACAACTTCTAATCTCATAATCAATCAGAAGTCCCTTCGGTCCCAAACCACACACGCCATAAGGAGCCCAAAATTTTGTCTCCGAACGGGAAACTTTTCCCATGTTATATTACGCAACATTAAGTGGGGCTGGGTTTGAGATTTGGTTCGATTTCATACTGTTGCTGTTGCTCATGCCAACAAAACGAAGAAGAGTGTCCTCTTACAAATTCTTGGCTGCAATAAAACTAAGTCCTTTGGGTAATGATGGTGTCTCGTTGCTATAGAAAGTAATTTCAGATGCTTAAGCTGCAAAAAAAATTTACTGTCGCTTTTTGCAACGCCAACGAACGAACGGTAAGTAGGAAGAAGATCTGTGCGCATCATTTCCTCCTTTTATCAATGCCGTCACGGCGAATCTAGGCTAGCAGTGAAAATATACTTTATTATCTTTTCACGTTGCGATGCTGACTCACAACAGCAGCCTAGTGTTCAAAAGGACACACGACTGACTTACTGTTAAGGTTTGCTGCGCTCTGCACGCCATGGCATTCGGATAGGCAAGTAATGCCACGCAAGCATCTCACGTTTATGTTACAAATTAATGTAATATCCTTCCATAATGGGAAACGATGGCGAAAAAAACACCGATAAGGAGATGATTTCATTTCCTTTTATCCGTCAAATGGATTGGAAGAGCAGAAATAGAAGTAAGGCACACATACACACACACACACGTCCACATGGATTTGAAACGAAGACAGAGATTCGTTGTGAAATGACTTCATCATTAAATCTCATCCAGATCCTGTTGATGCACTTAAGTTAAGAAGAAGTAATCCATTCACAAGGAAGACACAAGGTCTTTTTATGCAATATGCATGCACTTCAATCAGGCTCCTCTCCAGTGCATTGTTTTTTTTTTTATCCTTTTTCCTTCCCATTATTTTATTTGTTCGCACAAACAACAAAAAAGCAGAAAGATCCGTTTTGGGAAAAGGATATGTTTACTTCGTTCCAATAACATTAAGGATATGCGAGTGGGTGGTGTTGTTCGTGTTCAAGCTTCAGTCAGAGCGAGGATGTTGTGCTCCTCCCTTTCAGGAAAGCAAAGTATTTCATATCGAAAATTTATTAAAATTACAATCTGTTGGATGCAGTCAAAACTGTTGTTAAATATTTTCCTTCCCTGCAAACATTTTGCACTTGAGTGATGTTATGCTGCGTTGGCACTACGTCAGGGTATTATGCATTGTTACACTCATTAATTAAGGAAAATATTCGGTTAATTGAAATTCAGACCGAATGTGGGCGGGGGGGCTATCAGAGCCACCCCCGTTGTATTGTTTTGTGAAAATAGCTGGCATTTGTTAACAAATATCTGTCTGTTGTTGTTGTTGGAAGCATTGGGGTGGAATTCGTAGAATTTTATTAACAGAGAATTTATGCAAAATATTCATCAGGAGGTGCTCTTCAGAATCAGTAATAAGGATAATTCCAATAAATGCTGGTAGTGTACAGATAGGTACTGTGTAATGTGGAACCTAACCACCAGCATCCTCGAACTTAAAAAGCAACTCTTTTTGATATGCGATGGCGTTTTTGGTTTTTGTGAATTGGAGCACGTTTCTGTTTGAGGCGGAAATATGTCGAGATAAACAGAAAATATTTTTGAAATTTCAATCGAAATTGGCTGACGGTTGAAGTCGTCCTTGTTGTTTACTTTGAAGGCACATGTTTTGATTTTTCGGTTGCAATTTAATGAGTTTCCTTTGTAGGAGCACAAATTTATAGGTGCGGGTACATATATACGATAATATTGGAATTTTCTATGCAAAGCGATTGACTGAGGAATTTATATTGAAATTCAAATAGGTAGGCAATATTTTACGGTCGATTTGTTACTACTCTGCGTAAGGAGATGAAAAACCGCAATCAAACATCTCTTTCCATTGGAATTTGCCTCTGTTTTAGAAGCTGTTGGCTTTGGCATTTGGCGGAATTAAAAAAAAAAGAAACTAGAGACAAAATGAAAAGTTCTACGAAGTGCCTATTTGATGTCATGTTCTATAAGACTTAATTTTATGAAACAGAATGACAGCAGCAGTAGATCTTTATAAATGGCATGACATTTTGAATTTACCACGAGCTGCGCAAATATTTGTTTTCATTGGAATGTCTGGAATTTATATTGGCGTCTTCAGGAAGTAATTGAAAAAAGAAGCTATTACCTGAGCATCAGTGTGAGTCTGGAACCTCTCAACAATTCATCAAGTGTATTGGATAACTGATGTAACATTTGTTCTGCAGTTTTTGCTGTGAATGCATGCTTAAAATCCAAAGGAAGATTGGACCTGTCGAAAGGGATAAAGGCTTTGGACCATAAACTCTATCACTTCTAACACCGAAATGAATATTTAAAGTTTGAGGCTTTTAACACCCAAGTAGACTTAATTAGCAAGCCTCAGTTTTTGACTATAATTATGGTGGGGAGATGCTCAAAATTTAATTTTTAACACTATTAAACTAATGAACTAATAATCACTAAATTAGAGTTTAAGGATGAAGGAAAGTTTGGTCGGGGAACTTTTTGACAGGAACTTGAGAGAGTGTATCATTTCGAAATGAGAAGGGTCAGAATTAATCATACGCAGCATTAAAGGTTCGTTGAGACCTTGGATATACAATGCGCCAGAAGGAAGAAAAAAAGTTGAAGGATCTTATATTTCGGGGATAATGTTGAAGTAGATATAACATCAAACGGGGAAGCAGTCAGTGTCACCAGTAAAAAGAAGTAGGTGAATGAAAATGATGTCAAACAGGTCCCTTCGGACTTCTAGGGGAGAGAAATTTTTTAACGTCGCTGTTATAGAAATCCCGAATGGCAAAGAGTAGAAGACGACACGTCGAATGCTTTTGATTCTTGAGATGTTAAATAAATTAATAGTGTTGCGCAATAGAGCGGGGTGCCCTGAGACCTAGCGCATTTCTCACAACCATGCCTTGTAAGGAAATGGAGGGGATCTGCATTTTTCTGCCGATTCCGAAAGGCTAATAGAGAAAGCGTCTTTCATGGTAATGAATTCACTATCGGGATGTTTGCCAATTCCTAGCAAAAGGCGATACCCGTCAAATAAACATTTTTGCTTCTGTTGGGAATCTAACACCGACCTCCAGCGTTACAGGCAAGCACGTTAACGATCACACTACGGGTACCACAATTCTTGAGATGTGAACCGCTTAATACGAAAAGCCCATACTTAAGATGCATACTCAAGGAGAGGAGGAACATAGGCGACATATAGGGATTTGGTAATCATGGGGTTGCTGACCTCTTTGGATCTTCTCTTGATGAAACCGAGGGTGGAATTAGCTCTTGATATAACTACATACGTCAATATGATAGCAAAAATTCAATTCGTAGTCACAGAGAACACTTAACTCACGGATAAGCTGCAGATGGTTAAAGGGAAGGTTCTGAATATGCTTCGATCTGGGGGAGCTTTATTACTTTTTCGAGATAGGCATACTAGCTCACATTTTTCAATATTTAGTACTAGAAAATTGATACGGCACCAATTGACGTATAAATTGAGGTCATTTTGATTCAGGAGAGAATTACGAATAAAGGCAATGAAAAATTTGTGTCTTATCAGCATAAAGGTAGACAGAGTAGAATTGAATGATCCTTTCGACATCATTAATGCTAATGATGAAGAAGAGAGGTCTTAGATGGCTATCTTGGGGTACACCAAAGGTAGCCACAAAAGGAACTGAAAGAGAAGAACAAAAACAAACTCTGTAGGGCCGGTTGATCCTCTTTAGCAGGATGTGACTGAAACCAAGTTTTGAAAATTGTAGAAGATTCAAGTCTGAGAGTTTTTGGCTTTGGATCCAATTTTGTCAAGAAATATTTTATACGCTGGTGCACTCAGAACTTCTTCGTTTTCTCATCTAAGTAACAAAAAAGCATGGCAAAGTGAAAAAGAGACCTACTCTATGAAGACCCATGCAATATAATGGTATACAGATGGCTCAAGAACAACTGAGGGAACTGGAACTGGAGCAGGAATTTTTGGGCCAAGATCAAAAATTTCAGTACCTATGGGAAGACTGTCAAGCATATTCCAAGCAGAAGTCTATGCAATAGGCAAATGCGCGGAAGTAAACATTGACAGAAAATATAATAACAAACATATTGCAATAATGACGGACAGTCAAGCTGTAATTAAGGCCCTACGATCCAACACAATCTCCTCAAATCTTGTCAGCGAATGCATTGACAAATTGAACAAACTGGGCAGTAATAACAAGGTTACAATCTACTGGGTACCATGACATGTAGGAATCATAGGCAATGAACAGGCAGACGTACTGGCAAAGACAAGAGCCGGATCACCACTCATTGGACCGGAACCTTTTTGTGGAATAACAGAAAGCCATATTAAGAAAGAAATCAAAAAGTCGGAGGAAGACAACAGAGCTAAACACTGGAATGACCTCCTCAAAATAAGCCAAGCCAAACTTTTACTTGGCACTTTTAACACAAAACGTTACAAAGACGCAATAAAACAATAGAAACAATGTAAGAATGCTATCCGGGTTCTTAACCGGACACTGCAGACTATGAAAGCACCTAAAAGTACTAGGCGTAGAGAGCGACAACCAATGCAGATTTTGCAACGAACAGGAAGAGTCTCTTGACCACCTCCTAGGTGACTGCGAAGCTCTAATACACCAAAGGAAGAAGTACTTAGGATCCTGATACGTAGAGGAGAGGGAGCTAAAACTCCTAAGCGTAACCCAGATACTAAGTTTCATCAGAGGAACTAATCTGGATGAAGTACTTTAAATTAAGGAATACCACTTAAGAAGTAGGGGGTACAATAGATCTAAACAGGTCAAGGTACAATACAAAACCCCAATTATTCATTCATTCATTCATTCGTTTTCTCATGTCTAAATTTGGAAACGCGGTTGATAGTGTCGATTAGTTGTGAACCTGAAAAACATGGGTGATAATGATAACGCTGAACATGTTGAAATCAGTAGACTTCGAAGTATAAAAGCATCAACAGATTACCCATACAAGGTTTTTTTTTTTTTTGATTGTTCTGACCGTAGGTAAATTCAGGTAGAAATAGCCATGAAAATATATTTTATACTAGGTGTGCCAGAGACTTCGTCCGCAAGATTTGGCAAAACTTTTTTATTTATCAACC
This sequence comes from Melanostoma scalare, assembly GCA_949752695.1. Taxonomy (NCBI): domain Eukaryota; kingdom Metazoa; phylum Arthropoda; class Insecta; order Diptera; family Syrphidae; genus Melanostoma; species Melanostoma scalare. Next base: position 57,445,028 of record OX456985.1, read on the forward strand.
GATTAACATGAATTATGTTAAGTCAAGCTTACCACAATATATTACTGAAAACCCCATTTAGATAGGATAAGCCGTTTCTGAGATTAGCGTGCACAAACAAACAAACTGTTACGTTTTTATTATATGTATAGATATAGATATAGATTTATCGATGATTTAATGTAATTTGGAAAAAAAATATTTTTTTGGCACTTTTTTAGTTCATAAACTTTAGACGCGTTTTTCTCAAAACTACTTTTTCAAAGTCCGTGTTGTACACATTTTTAGCATATAAAATACCGCCTCCAACGATTAGTAAAAATTTTTTTTAAACATTAAGGGTGTTTTCTACCCCCGAAATAGCGGAGTTTTTAGTGGAAAACAACAGTTTTCACTTTAAATGACAGCCAAAAACTTAAACAAAAAGAAATTATCAGAGAACGTTGAGGGGGAAAATTTGATCTTAATTTTACTAATTTTTCATGGATTTTTATTTTCAAATAATTTCCAGCCGAGTTATGATGAACACCGCAAATTGTTTTTCTCTCAAGACGTTCTGGAGGAAGCTCTTTTACCGGCTTATACTTCAATACTTCTGCATGAAAAAATTACCCTATATTGTCGAAACTATGCTGAATAATGTACGAAAGGTCCGAATAAAATTACTCAATCCATATTTAAGAAAAAAACAAAAAAAGTCTCTTTTCAAGATAAACTTGAACCCGAAACCCCCCTTAAATCAAATAAGCTTTGTTTTGCTTGTAAGGTTACTTTTGAAATTGAAAATAGATCTATTTTCATAAATTTAAACTGTGTTCGCCAAATGAGGATATTTATGTAATAATATGTGGAGTGCCATTTAAGAACTGATTTTATAATGATTTTATAATAGATAATCTTATATCGTGGACATATATCGTATATTCAACAAATATTCAACAATCAACATATAACAATTACAAATAGTTTCTCTTTTATTTTTTCTAAGAACATTTTTATCTTTCTCTTTTCAGGTGAGTCTTTTGATTTTTTCCTTTCAAAAACTTAAGTGATGAGCATTTACCAAAAAAATAAGTAAGTAAAATTCAAAAAGAAACATACAAATTTATATGTGCAGTACTATTGCAGTGAAATTTTTGACAATACGTTAAATAGTTTAGGACTGGAATTTGATTGTAGACGCAACGTTTCCAGTAATTTGAAGCTTAGATCAGCTTTAAATTACTAAAAATTAATGGCTACAGCACTTTAGCATGAGGATAGTGTTTACCCAATAAAATGACCCTTCTGTTCACCAATCACGATTTGGTCTAATGATCCGTACGCTATATTTGTTTGCCTCTTAAAAAAAACACACACATAAGGAAAGGATATTAATACAAATGAAAAAAGATAACGTACTTTTCATTAGTTTTTCACAAGATCTGTTGATCGGCGAAAAAATATCAAAACTCTTTTCACAGTAAAATTACATTGACTATGTTTTCAAAATAATATCTTTTGTTTGTGCTGACATCGTGTTCCACAGTCATTGCAAAGAATAAGCAGTAAGTAAGGAGTTGTAATGTACACTGCTCTAGAAAACTTTTTTTTTTATTTTACTTAGTCGTTCCAAAATGACAAGAAATTGTTGAATTGTATTACGCCGTAAGGCTACCTGCAATTTTTTGCACCACCCTATTTTTTCTTCTTTCTTTTTTTTATATGGTTTGATAAAACTTACAAAAAACAAATTTCCACCTGCTATCACTCCCCTAAAAGCTCCATTTAAAACATCTGACATTTTTTAGGAAATGATTATGAGGCCAAAATGTTAGGCTTTGTTGAAATTTCACGAAATATAATTTTAATTTTGTTTAACAAAATAATTCATTCAATATTACACTTTGACCAGGAAAGCAAGCTCGTACCACCTAGTGCACATTTTTGATATTTTGAACTAAAACTGCGAACCTTTAAGAAAACATATTATGCTTCATGCGCATCTAATTAAAAATATACTTTTCTCCAGATTGTTACTGTTTAATCTTAGCACATTTGACAGCACAAATTCAAAAAAATTCAGGGGTTGAATTACGGCACACGTATTCGAATTTGGTACTCTTGACAGAATTATGTGAATTTGTGAACATTCTAAAATCTAGTGATTTTATGCAGACATATCAGTTTTAATGTTTTAATGTTCATTCAGTTGTCTGAAAATTGATTTATGGAAGTAATTTGTGTTCTCATAATTTTTAATTGAAATGGCAACACTGCTCCCGTCAACGGTCATCTGTCAGCTGACTGTTGTCAAAAATTGAACAAGCTGCGACATTTAGTTTGTTTTTGATAACCGTTAATATCAGACTACCGCGTTGACTGAGAAGAAATTGGAAAAAAGTGATTCACTCCGAGAAACCCACTGTTTTGACTGCTGTTTGGTCTCCGGTGTGTTGTGGTGGATCCACATTTCGTCCACAGTTACGAAACGGTGCAAAATATTGTTCCCAACGCACCGGAGACAAAACAGCAGTCAAAACAGTGGCTAGTATTGAATCACTTGTTCGGAAGCACTAAAATAGAAGCCCAGCGCGGTATTGCTGTAATTCATATCTACAGTTTTAATCTATAAGCTGGTGATTGGTCTATGAAGCTTTTGTGGATATCGAATCTGTGGATATTATTAATATTTTTCAAATAGAAGCCCGTTGGCCCTAATTAAGTATACATATTATTGAGCTGCTCAATTTAGTGAAGCCAGAGAAAAAAATATTTATGTAAGTGTATTGGAGTAAAAATTCTTTAAATTTGTGCCAAGCTGATTATTTTGTGCCTGAGCTTGTTACAGAGAGTCAACTTTGCTAAGTGCAATTATTTTGTCCACGCAAGCTATTTTTGCCAGAAGTATCTAGAAGGAAGCACCCATGTAATGGCGAATGTGCAGAGTTCAGAAATCGTGGTGCACGTGTTTTTCACGGGTATCACATTTGGCGAGGAATTCGCAAGCACGCCGTAAATAATTGCAAACTGCCGAGAAGAACGGTTTCTAGTTTAATAGCCATTCGAAATCTTCATAAATTTGTAGGTCCTTAAAATGCGTTAGACCCCGAGGCTTCCATAGCTTTTTTGATCCACACTTTTAAATTATTTTGTCTTAAATCAGAACCTTTTGTTGGGCTTTCCATCTCTGTCTTGTTTTTCAATTTGGAATCATTCAAAACTCATTAGTTGGAAATGATACAACATTCTTAAAGGCTCTTATCTTCTAAAGGGTGTTTTATTTTAGACGTGTGGCTTACAATATGGCAATACTTTTGCGGGGTTAATCTTTTTGACAGTGGTCTTTTCTCAGTGTGGTTCTCCATTTCATCGTGACAGAATTGAAGCTGCACGACCTTTGAGAATTGCATACATTAGGTAAATTATCTCAAAACGAATTCACTGTTGACAACAATTTTCACATAATTTCGAGCTCTAAACCTTTGAGTTTGAGTGTGTAGGATGACGATGGAGAACGCACGCTGCTCCATCAGGGTCGGAAAAGATCTCACCGATCCATTCGATGTCAAAAAAGGTTTTAGGCAAGGCGATGCACTGTCAAGCGACTTCTTCAACATCGTTCTTGAAAGAATAGTGCAAAACTCCCACGTCAACACAAGAGGCACAATCTTTCAAAGATCCGTCCAATTGCTTGGATATGCCGACGATATTGACATAATTGTAAGAACGCAGCGTTATGTCAATGGCGCATGAGCGTTGAGACGGAAGCGAAGAAGATGGGTTTAGTGGTCAATGAGGGCAAGACCAAGTATATGCTGTCATCAAGAAAGGACACCCAACACCGACGTCTTGGACAGAACGTCACGATAGACAGCTATAACTTTGAGGTAGCTAAGGACTTTGTCTACCTAGGTGCCGCTATTAATTCAGACAACGACACCAGCGCTGAAATCAAACGAAGACTAACTCTTGCCAATCGCTGTTTCTTCGGACTAAGAAGGCAATTGAGTAGTAAAGTCCTCTCTCGATTAACTAAAGTGTCCCTGTATAAGACACTTATCATCCCGGTTCTTATATATGGCGCAGAGGCATGGACCTTGTCAAAGGCAGACGAGAACGCTTTAGGATGCTTCGAGAGAAAAATTCTTCGGGTGATTTTTGGTCCCGTCTGCATAGATGGAGAGTGGAGAAGAAGATTCAACGACACTGAAATTGTCAAACGAGTCAGGGTCCAGCGGCTTAGATGGCTGGGTCATGTAGAGCGAATGAACACCAACGCTCCGGCCCGAAAAGTCTTCGAATCCAATTTTAGTGCGCAGTAGAGTAAGACCGCGACTCAGGTGGCGCACGCAAGTAGGAGAGGACCTCAACCAACTTGGCGTGCAAAACTGGAGGCAGCTATAGCTAGGGACCAAGCTGGCTGGAGAAGCATGTTGGTTGAGGCCCTAGTCCGACCCGGACTGTAGCGCCACCTTAAAACCTTTGAGTTACCTCCACGATTGGGCAATTTTTTGTGGTTTTATGTGAAGTCGCAGGTGAATTGTCGCATTTGAAGAGAATATTTTGTGTGTTTTGTTGACAAACGGCCCCAAATGCTGCAAAAGGTGGTAGAAAATTTGACCTCTCGGCTGGAATTTATTCGAGCCAGCCGCAGCGGCCATTTATTCGAAATAATTTTTAAACACAATGGCGTATATCCTTATCCTTATCCTTACACAGTGTTAAACAAGGGCACATGTTGGGACCGGTACAGAAACGGGAACTTAGAAACTGCTTGACCGATTTCAAAATTGATTTACCATTTGAATGAAATGGGAACGGAAACATAACCAGGAATTTGGAAAACACTGGACCGATTCCAGAAATTCTTTCACTGTTACAGTATTTTATTGCCTCTGAGTTGCATAGACTATATTTCATCCTCCCCATTTTCCCACTGCAATGGAGTATACTTAACTTTACTTACTCAATTCAATCACCTTAAGACCCGATCGTGATGGCTACCAGTTGCTTCTTACACGGGAGGTGATTTGAATCCCAGCAGAAGCGAAAAATGTTTTTCCATGCGTATCACCTTTGGCAAGGAATTGGCTAGTCCATGAAAAGCGATTTCTTGATTAGCTGTTCGGAAACGTCAGAAAATTGTTGGTCCCATTCCATTCTTCTGAGGAATGGGTGTCACGCTCTGCTGTGCCACCCTGTTTATCTATTTATTCAGGCCCGGGGTAAGTCGGGCGACCCGGGTCTTTATAAAGAAGCTTAATACAATTTCTTTCTTCTTCAAAACAAAATGTCTAAAAAATCAACCTTTACAAATGTGTAATCATTAGACTGTTAGGTATCTTGAAATCTCTTGATGGTTACACGTCAATTAAAAAAACTAAAAGAACTCCTTGCTCAAGACTGATCAATTGATCCAATTGAATATACATAGGCTCCATCGTTTAATATGCAAGTTTATTACCTTCATCAACAAGAATTAAAAATTGATCAAAATTATCAAAGTGTTCAACTATGTACATATAATCAACTTTTCAAGGCCTGGTTCGTCTTTAAGTAAAACCTGGTTGCTAGGTAAATCAATTTGAAGAATCAAAAGGTTTCCTTCTTTGAGATTTGAGCCTTGACATCATTAATTTCATTTTTTTTACTTTTTAAAGAAATTTCCAAAGCAAAGCTCTTATCTCATAAACACTGCAAAAATGAAAACCAGCTCCCACCTTTACCCATGCTATCGATTCGAACTTATCGCGAGTGTATCGGCAATAATTATTATTTATGAAGCATTTGTTATGAGAGGGAGGGTTGTGGAGAAAGAGGAACAACTTTTCATCCTTTAAGGGCACGAAAAGGATACCCTATCGTAAATAACACTTGAAAGCCCTCTCCACAAAGCAAAAGTTCAACAACAATAACCATGGCGATAACTCATATTTCCCCGAATAAGAAAACTCACCTCCGATAAATCACCAATTGACAAAAAAGTCACACAAACAACAAAGTAAAGAAAAATAAACAAAATCCCTGATTTGATTTGGAAGCCAAGCCCGTTTGGGAAAATGTGAAGAAACATTGTGTCCCCGAAAAGGAGGAAAATAAAAATACAAAAACTCAAGATTGTTGGTTAACCCTAAATGTACAAATCCATCGCTTGGAAAACACGTGCACCATACTCCTTTTTGCCCTACGGTTTTGCTTGTGTGTCTTTGTATGCATCTCACGCCTAACTTGGCTCACTGAACTGGAACGAAGAATTGTAACGATTTCCTTTCGAGTAAAATTCTTGGCAAAAAAAATATAATTATGTCAGAAAAGTCTGTTTAAGGAAAGTTTTCTTCTCTTTTTCTCTCTCGTGGTGTGAGAGAACAACAAACTACCCTCAAAACAAACGAAAACGCTGCTGAAACTAGTGCAGGCCGTGTGAAAGATTAAATGTTGCGCCTGCAATGCTGCAACCGGAAAAAGAAAATTCTGTTCGAAATTCGAATGAAGAAAGTTTTTAACTAGTTTGAGGTTTTCAAGAAAATTAAATAAATTTAATTTTTTTTAGTTTTAGTTCTTCGTTGGAGTGACTTGTGTAGCTGACCGATGAAGTTTTGTGTTGCTTTTCTTTGTCTTTTTGCAGAGAATGAGTAGAAGTAGGTATACACAGGCGAACGTTCGAGTGAGGATCCACTTGGAGGCTGTTATTGGCATTCCCGGCATGGAACTACTTTATTTGATTTCCTTACTTCTGAACTGTGAACTTTACTAGAGAAATTGTCACCTGATGTTTTCTGTCTCTTCATTGTGTCCTTTTGTATCCCTATACAAATGAAACAAATTATTTTAATTAGTTAAAAGTTTATTACAAAAGCTATGGGGTGTGTTGATTCCTGATTATTTTCTTCTATTGTCTGTGCGAGAATAATCAAAGTCATTCAAAGAGAAAAGATGGCTCGTTTTTCGTGAAAGGAACTTTAGCTCCTGGCATTGATGAATTACACGACATGACTCGACCAAAAAAATTAATAGAAGTCAAACTATCGGTGTGTAATTACTGACACTGTGCAGCAATTTGGGTATCCATCATCTTGAGGGAGCAAATCAAAAGAATTGTAAGGTTTCAGCTTTTATTGTTTCGGAAGATGGAATAGTAGAATCCCAGGGGAAACTCTAGCATCCATGGTGAAAAGGCAAGCGTCGTTGTTGAAGTTGACTGATTAATTAGGATTCATTTGTTTTCGTAGACAGTCTTTTTGGTGTTTTAACCTCGTAATTGGATTCTATTAACAATTTGATGAAATGGGAGGTATGGAATAAATGACTTGAAGTGTATTGGTCATTGGAATTGGCGGAAAGACTCTGGTACCTTCTGTGATCGGAAAATGGCACCTAGTCTAAAGTAAAGACTCTACGCTGCGGTAGTTAGGAATGGAATGAGACTCGAACCTAGTTATGAGTTGAATGTCTATTACACGTGTGTGTAAGTGTGTATAAAAACATGAAGTAAAACTAATTTCTCGTCGATCACTCTCTTTACGATTCTCATACCTAAGCTTATAGGAGGCTACAGGCCACTTCTTTCCTTCTACTAATGTACAAAGATGTTCAGCTGCATTCTCTGAAAAAAAGTCACAATAGCTGTGCCCCCGGGAAAAGTTTTGAGACCTCTGCTTGGATCAGGTAGTCAAGGACTGTACTAAGCAGTTCAGTCCTTGTCTACCGGCTCGAAGGTAAAGTATAAAAGACGATTGAAGATGGGACTATCCTAACCGAGGATCCTACATTCCTGCGGAGAGGCCTTGGACGAAAACACGTTTTCGAAGTTTGTTCTGCTGCCCGTTTTCTGATACAAGATGAGCAATCCAAACATTTTCTGAACACTCGTACGTACCTGCATACTACGAAGGGCATAACAGCTAGTGGTGAACTTGGGCCTCAAGATCTTTTGCAAATAATTTTGACAAGTATTGCGCTCTAAGTCGTTTTAAATATCTTCCAATTAATTTTGCCACCTAAGTCTTCCCCTATCCACTCTACATGTCACAGTTATTGTGGTCTCGCGATACGTTAACTATGCGCTTAATGCTCAAGCCACGGTACAGCTCATTCAGCTCGATATTGAATCTCTTTTCCACACATTGTCACATACGGAACCAAACATAACTCGAAAAATTTTTCTTTCGAAAAGATCAAGGGTTTCCTCATCCATTTAAAATAAGGTCTATGCTTCTGCGCCGTATTTAAGGACTGAGAGGACCAATGTCTTCCAAAGGACTAGCTACCTTAGCTTTTTTAGAGAGGGTCTTACTTCTCAATTGCCATGTTCTTAGTTTGTATTTTTTCCAAGTATGATGTTAAAGAAATCGCATGACAGTTTGTCGCCTTGCATAAAGCCTTTTTCGACATCAAAGGCCTCGGTGAGTTCTTTACCGACCTTGAAGTAGCAGCGTGAATTCTCCAAAGACATCCTGCATAGTCGTACGAGTTTTGCAGGGATGCCGAAACTAGACATGGCTCTGTACAGCTCGTCTCTGTAAATATTGTCATACGCGGCCTTGAAATCGATAAAAAGATGGTGAATATCGATATTATATTCTCGGGTTTTTTCCAAGATCTGCCGTAATGTGAAAATTTGGTCTATTGTGGACTTTTCTGGTCTAAAACCACATTGATAAGGATTTACCAAGTTGTTGACGTGGGATTTCAGACGTTCACATATTACAGCAGACAAGATCTTATAAGCGACGTTAAGGAGGCTATAATAAGCTATAATTGGCGCGATTGTGAGGGTCTCCCTTCTTTAGGATTGGACGTACCATACTGAGGTTCCATCCATCGGGCATGCTTTCTTCCGACCATATTATGCAGATCAGCTGGTGCATGCTCCTTTCCTGGTCTACAGCTACCTTGAAGAGTTCGGAATCAAGGCCATCTGCACCTGAAGTCTTATTTGATTTAAGTTTGCATATTGCAAGCTGAACTTCTTTTATGTCAAGAGGACGGCATTCTTGATCATCGTCCAAGTTGAATGGGGCAATCTGCCTGACAGCGGAATTTGTGTCCTCATCGCCGTTAAGCAGTCTGCAGAAATGATCTTTCCAGATCCTCAGTAGCGACTGTGACTCTATAACTATGTTTCCCTGCTGCTCTTTACAGGCACGAGTTTGGGGTTTGCCACCCTGGCAGGATCTTTTTACCTTTTCGTAAAACTTCCGAATCTCGTTCCTGTCATGGCACCTCTCTATTTCCTCAAACGAGCGCTTCTCATGCTGCTTCTTTTTCTTTTTGAGAAGTCGGTGTTCTTCCCTTCTTTTCTACTTGTAAATCACGTTATACTGATCGTAAGCAGCCCTTGTTCGTTTTTGCATCAGCATTTTTCGGGCTTTTTGTTTGGCTGCATTTGCCTGCCTGCATCCTTCATCGAACCATGGGTTTCGTTTTGGAGGAAAAGTGAAACCCAGAACCTCAGAGGCAGCGGTTCTGATGGCTTCTTAATGGCACTGCTGCCACTGGTCTTCATTGCTTGCTGCTGGCGGCATGGGATTCAAGGATAATTGAAGGGACACACGATTGGAAAAGGCATTGGCAATCTCTTGCGATTGTAGCTTTACGACGTCATATCTCTTCACAGCTATTGAGTCGTGAACAACATATTCTCATTCGTACCTTGGCTACAACAAGGTAGTGGTCCGAGTCAAAGTTGGCCCCTCGGAAAGTTCGGACATCACTAACACACTGGAAGAGTGCATTGGTCAAATTGGTTGACAGTTGATTGATCTGGGGATCGCCATGTACCTTTATGAATTTCGAGATTCGGGAAGCGTGTGCTACTCACAACAAGATTTTACCCCAGCAAAATGGAGTAAGCCTGGCTTAGTTTTCGTATGGTTCGCACAATAAGCTATGCTTACCGATTTTATTTCCAAAATTGTCCTCCCTCCCTAGTTTTGCTTCAAAATCGCCAAGAACGATTTTCACGTCGTGTCTAGGGCATTGCTCATATGTTTCTTCGAGGAGCTCGTAGAAACAGTATTTGGAATTGTCGTCTTTCTCTTCTGTGTGGGCGTAAGGCTAGTTTTTGCGAATTTAACCCTGATGCGGATTGTCAGTAAACGCTCATAAACCGGGTTTGAGCTGTAACCTTATCTCTGCGTCTACCTAACGAAAAATCTGCACCAAAATGTCGCAGTTTTTCGTCTTTTTTATACTCAGCCCATTCCATCGCACTTCTTGGATGGTGGTATCCTCTTTAAAGTAATCTAAGGCTTCTGTTTCTTTTTTCAATTGCATGTAATCCCTTTGTTAAGGTTGTCAAAGTTGAAGTCATTATTGATTATTGTTGTCCGAGGCTGTTGGTTGTTTCGGATAATATTTACGTTGACCAACACTCAACCCCCAACCTGGACGTCCAGGTCCATTCACAGTCTCCTTGATCATGGGCTAGTTAACACAGTATCAGTACCTTTCTAAAGAGGCTTGACAGCTGCCATTGACTCGTCAGGAGCTCTTCCGCCACCATTTCTACTTCAATAGCCTATTCTAGTATTGAAAGACCCTGAAGGACCTTTTAACCCAAAATTTCAAAGATACTACTTCAGTGGTTTTGCTTTTTGACTGCTTAAGTCCAAGTTTTTATATGCTAGGCAAACTCATCAGCTGTGACTTTTCCCGTAAGCTCTGGCAGACTACTGAGATTCGGGCAGACAGTCAATACTCAAAGAGGGAGCATTATAATTTTGCTCTATTTTTCGACGTCTCTTTGTCAACACTGGAAGCTGGAACACTTAACCAATGTAGCTAGTCACTGTCGGTTGGAAAAACCAGTTCCCAGTGGCTACCGTGATTAGGTATATGTAGTTACCACAATTGACTTCTTTGCGCCCAATTGGACACCAATCGCAAATTCCCAAATAGAACAAGTTAAACCTACAAATCTCTTATTTCCCTGAAACAACGTGGCTTATTGTATCACAACACAAGCTTATCTCGTTGCATTTGTGTTCTTCATGCTTTCAAAACTGTAGTAAAGTCGACTTTATTCAGCGGGTTTCTAATGATATCTTTGGCTCAATCAGTGGCGGATCCACGGGAGGGTTTTCGGGTCCTCCTCGTCGTCGAAAATGATCGTTATGGAGTTGCTGTAGTTACAGGGAGTACTGCCAAGACTCGCAAGATATAATTGATATTCTTGGACGACTTGCTATTGATAACCTGAAAAATATCGTCAGATTGATGTTTGCATTTGTGACTCGATCCGATAAAAGGGACTTACTAGGCAAAAAATCGGTTGTTGGATCATGATTGGTTGCACAAGTTCTTTTACTGAATATTCATGAAGCGCAATCAGAAATTTTAACATAGCTATTATTTCACAAATATAAATTCAGGGAAACGACTTTTTACATGGGTTTAAATGGTACATCAGCGCCTTCAGAGCGTGCCGTGTAAGCTTTCACATTTGCCTAGAAGGTGCCTTTTCTCGGATCGCGTCACATATAAACTTTTTTACATGTAAATGTTTGATCGAAACATACTAGCCAGTAAAGCATCAAGCGCATTTTGGATGTTCTGGCCGTGGATTCATTGTCTCCACATCTTGACTTCTGACAGAAAATTTTCTTTCGAACAGTCCGATATATCTTCGTAAAATGTGTAGAGGTCAGCTCATTTCTTTCTTGTTTAAGAAACAGTTGCCCGAAACTTTGGAAAATGGATTTGTGTTCCGAGAACCGACTTTTGAGTACAGATATGAACGTATCTAGAAACGGAATGTAGAAAGAAATTCTGTAGTAGTCTTCAATACTTTGTGCTTGAACGTTGCAAGGATTTTTTTTTGTTGATTGCAACGGCGCGTGGCAATTTGGTATTCAGAACAAATTCTAGCAACATGTTCATAACTAACGTGGAAAGTAGAATCTGCGTTTTCGCGTTTGTACGTAAATTCATTCAAAACGTCATCTGCCAGCTTAGTAGCCTCACCCAGATCTTGGTTTTTAGATTGCAATTCCCGACTCAAAGGCAAAACAATCGAATTAACTGATTCCATAATGTGACAGGCGATTAGGAATTCAACCGTCGAAATCGCTGTCAAAAGATGCAATGCCTTTTGCAAAGTATCTCGATCCTTCCACGTTTTGATTTCTTTAAAAGATTCAGTAACAGCCGGTTGCAATTCAACGTACGTTCCAACTGCTTCATGGAACTAATCCCACCTGGAACAAACAGACTTCAACTTTCGTTTTTTTTTCTCACTTTTGTTTGTCATTTTTGAAATTTCTTAGTGTAGAACGTCTTGTCTTTTAGGCCAGCGAAAAAATGATTCAATCGCATCGATAGTTCCTAACGCATTTTTGATTCCCGACACTTCGCATGCTACATTGACTGCCAAACTAAAGCTATGTGCAGTGCAATGTACATGAATTGCCAGGGGGAAATACGATCTCAGATGAGCCTGTGCACCAATGAATTGGCCACTCATTGTTGGAGCTCCGTCGTATCCTTGGCCATATGAAAATAGTTTCTGATTGAATCTGCTAAACCTCGTAAGCCCCCTTTCCCAAATCCTGGATCCGCCACTGGGCTCAATATTCAGCCATCCTTTCCTTTGTCGTCTCCCAAGGCAACCACTTAAGCTCGCGTCTTCTTCTCCTTGTATTAAAAACATCGTTGCAATGTTAATAGTCCGGGATCCCTGGTCCAATTTTTTTTGTGACTACTATCAAGCTAATTTTCCCTGAGTGGCTTTATTTTGTTGAGACGCCCAACAATTTTCTAACGAAAACTTTCGACTGTGGTAGCTAACAGAGGTAGAAAGGGTGAAATATGTCGATTTCATGATACTAAAAAATTTATTAGTAACAGTTTCTTTCTTAGTTAAGCTTCAAGATAATTATCTGAATTACGTAAAAAAATATTTATCCTACAAATTGTATGGTTTGATCTTAAGAGTCTCCTTCCTCAAACATGTATCGATTACGAGGTCAAAAAAAATTGATTACTAACAAGCTGATTTTTTCGTTTTTACTTATTTAATATTTATATAATCTAACAGTCGGATTGTCCTACAAATTCCGTGGTACGTTTTTTCAGTCCTACGCTCAGAAAATGTCAATACCACCAGATTATTATTTTCATTACTAACTGTAGGACAAAAATATTACATTATAGGTTAGTATGTTATCTGCCCAATTCAAACAATGTCCTACAAGAAAACAGGTATGCATCGCTAGTCCGACAAGAATTGTCATTTTTTTGTTTGTTTATTTGTTAAAAGAAAAAATCTTGCTCTAATTTTAAATATTTAGCTTTATTTTTTAGTAAATAAAAAATTCATTCAAGCACAGAGATTTCGGTATTTCTAAAAAAAAAATTAATCCTCCTCAGATTCATCCGACAAACCTTCGGTGCTATCGCTACTATCGCAACTATCGCTGTCATCGGCATCTACTTCACTTGAATGTCGGAAGATATTTCTTCAAAAGATGGACTTTGGGGACCATCAAACCAATAATATTCATATTTTCCATCAATTATTGTACATCCAAAATTTTCTGGCAATTTTTCCGTGGGGCACCGCATGTGTGCATTACACCATACATTGCAGATAAATACAGTTCCTTTAATTTGTTGCAACAATTATTCTTTTTGCCGTACACATTCGTTTCAATGCATGTCTGGTCGAAACATCTAAATCTCCTCTATTTGAATTTGTATGTATTAAATTGTCTTTCCCCAAACGCTGTCTTTACCTTCTTTGTTGTTATATTCGCCCTTCTCAACCCTGTCTTGTCTATCAACAATTTGTTGACTCAATAGGTCCTTTAATTGAGAGTGTAGACCCCAATGATGACTTTATAGTACTTGGGGACTTTAACTTGCCCTATTTGAAATGGACTCCTTCTGAGGACGAATCTTGTTTCGTTCCTTCTAATCCGTCTTCTGATAAAGAATTCATATTCACCGACAGATTTCTTGAATTAGGCCTCTTTCAAATGAGCTGCGTTCTAAACAATCTTGGGAGACAACTTGACCTTGCTTTCTCCTCTGATCCTTTCAATTCCGCCGTCCTAAAAAGCTCACATCTTTTATCCACCCTTGATCATTTTCATCCTCCCCTATCTTTCAATCATTGTCTTGATCTTAGCACTCCGATTTCATTATGCTTAGTCATCTTTTAAGTGGAATCGACTTTAATCTCTTTATTAACCTCTCTACACCCATTGATATTGCTCTCTCCTTTTTCTATTCTTCAATTTTTGCATGTTTCATACAATGTGTTCCCTATACATCTCAGAAAACCTGTGTATCATCTCCTCCCTGGTACACAACAGAGTTAAAAAATATTCGTAACATCAGAAACAGACTATGGAAAACATATTTAAAATCCCAGACCCCTTCCAATTACTATTACTACCAACAGGCCTCTTTTAACTTCTCAACTTTATGCCAATCTTTATACTTAACCTATCTTGATAAAATGCAATTCTCTCTAATCACTGATCCGAAGCGTTTTTATCAATTTATTAACGTCAAGAGAAAATCTGACGGTCTTCCCTCAACATTTAATTTCCTTGACAAATCTTCCGATGACCCCAAAGTAATTGTTAATCTCTTTGCTACCTTTTTCAGACAATCATATGCCAATAATCTGATTGATCCTGACCTTGACTATCACAAGTTTCTGATGAATAGCCCGCAAACATCTCTTGTCTTTCTTAATGTTTGTCCACAGACTGTTTGTGATAAATTAAGGTTACTGGATGATGATTTCTCACCTGGCCCAGACGGAGTCCCGGCAATTTTCCTTAAAAAGTGCGCATCAGTGCTCTATCAACCCCTTGCTAATATTTTTCAACTTTCTCTTTCCCAGGCTGTTTTCCCTTCTCTCTGGAAAGAATCTTTTATCTTCCCAATTTTCAAAAAGGGCTGTAAAAACCAAATCTCGAACTATCGACCGATAGCTAAGCTCTCCGCCATCCCTAAACTTTTCGAAAGCATTGTGTACGACTCTCTGTATTTTCATTGTAAACCAATTGTCTCTTCACTTCAACACGGATTCCTAAAAGGAAGGTCTACTACGACTAACCTTACCCAATTCGTATCAAAGACTCTCTTGGCCATTGAAAAGGGCAACGAGATCGATGTTATTACTACAGACTTTAGTAAAGCATTCGACAAAATTAACCATCAAATTATCTATCTCAAACTCAAAGCCTTTGGCTTCCCACCTTCAATTATCGAATGGGTCAAATCGTACTTAGAGAACCGTGTGTATAGAGTAGTTTTTAGAAAAGAAGTTTCTAACCCGATATTTGCCTCTTCTGGCGTTCCCCAAGGCAGCCATCTAGGTCCACTCCTGTTTGTGCAATAAATGACGTCGCTAGTATTATTTCTTTCTCTGATCTGTCTATTTATGCAGATGACATTAAAATTATAAAAGTCATATCCTCTTCTCAAGATTCCTCTCTTCTTCAAAAAAACCTAAATGCTTTTCTTACTTGGTGCAATAAGAACTTTCTTGAGCTTAACGTTAATAAATGTCAATCTATGACTTTCTCGCGTAAACGCTTACCCTCTAGTCTTCGAACGTACTACTTCAGTAACGTGCCTATCCCCAGAGTTTCGTCTATTCGTGATCTTGGGGTTATTTGTGATAAAGAGCTGAATTTCCACTCTCACATTAACTATATTATAGCGAAAGCAAACTCCTCTCTTGGGTTTATTAAACGCTGGTCAAGAGAATTTTCCGACCCCTACGTCACTAAATCATTATTCAATACTTATGTTAGACCAATCCTTGAATATGCTAGTCAGGTTTGGTCTCCCTACCAAATAACTCAATCCCGTAGAATTGAAGCTGTGCAACGAAGATTTTTAAGATTCGCTTTGCGTAGATTGCCTTGGTCTGATCCGTTCATTTTACCTCCTTATGAAAGCCGTTTGCGACTAATTGACATGGTCACCCTTTCGAAACGTCGTCATATCGCCGACATAATTTTCGTCCATCAGATCTTGACCGGTACCATAGACTCTCCGGAATTACTTGAGCTGATTTACATGAACACTAATCCACGTAACCTTCGTTCTGTCCCCTTCTTCCACCTCCCTACCCTCCGCACAAATTACGCTTATTTCAACCCCATATGCAGAATGTTACGTTCTGCGAATGCTGTTGGAAATACCTTTGACTTTTCCCTTAGTTCCTCTTCTCTAAGAAAAAATCTATACTCCGCTTCCCCTTTCAACTTCTAAACCTTGCACTTCAACTTAGAACTAAGCATTGTATATCTGTAAATATATTTATTTATTTATTTATTTGTTTATATTTTCTTTTTAAGTTTAAATATTTTTAAGTTTAAATATTTTTAAGTTTAAATCTATTGTTCTAATCGCTTGTAGTAAGCTTAATAATAAATATGAGCTTGTTTTGTTGGTGGCAAACTGGAAGGATCATATCCTACGATTTTTTTGTTTTAAAATATCTTCGTTTTCATTTTTTGATTTATATCCTTTCTCAAATAACTCATACCGTCCTTAGTTAATATCATTTTTTGTTTTTAATGAATAAACTCTGCATACATACTCTTCGATAATTTGAAATACTTCATTCGATGTTGTTAATGCTGTAGTTTCAATTTCAATTCGTAGGAGTTTAATAAAAGCCTCTTGAAAATTGTTATTTTTCTTCAAAATAGTGAAAGGTCTCCTTTTTCCTTTACAAAAGAAAGCAGGATTATAATCATTTCCTGTAAATAGATATATGACATATAGCGAGTGAACAAGATAATTGATCCCCAAGTTTTTCATAAATTTCATTTATGTTTAAGTACAGTTTTTTTTTACTCGTGCTTAAATTAATTATTATTTGAATTTGATCTTTTAAATACTTAAAGTTTGCCAACATTATTATTGGTATATCAGAATCTGTACAGTATATCTGCACACTATAATTAGTATTAAGTTGACAAATGTGGTATACAATTTTGGTATCAGCTTCTTCATGATAACAAGAGAGGTTATAGTCAATGACTCTTATTATTTTATTTTCACTAGACACCTCATAAGTGTAACATTGCTCATAATTAAGTTTAACAGTCTTTCCGATGATCAATGCAATAAATTCGTCCCTTGTCCAATCTTCAATTAAAAATTCTACATTTTCTAAATTTTTGTTCGTTTTTTGTCTTAGTTTAAGTCGACGTTCATTAATTTTCTAAACTTATTGTTAAGTGGAATCTATCAAAAAGTCAATATTTTTTTTGTCACGCTTGAAAAATAAATTGATTTCTTATTTCATGAATTTCAAATACATATATATTCAAATTGAGCACCGCTTTAGCGTAGCGCGTTATTTTTTACATCATGCATATGTACTGCTACTTTTGGGCGTAGGACTGAAAAAACGTACCACGGAATTTGTAGGACAATCCGACTGTTAGATTATATAAATATTAAATAAGTAAAAACGAAAAAATCAGCTTGTTAGTAATCACTTTTTTTGACCTCGTAATCGATACATGTTTGAGGAAGGGGACTCTTAAGATCAAACCATACAATTTGTAGGACAAATATTTTTTTACGTAATTCAGATAATTATCTTGAAGCTTAACTAAGAAAGAAACTGTTACTAATAAATTTTTTAGTATCATGAAATCGACATATTTCACCCTTTCTACCTCTGTTAGCTACCACAGTCGAAAGTTTTCGTTAGAAAATTGTTGGGCGTCTCAACAAAATAAAGCCACTCAGGGAAAATTAGCTTGATAGTAGTCACAAAAAAAATTGGACAAGGGATCCCGGACTATAATTTAATTATCTTTCTTTTTCTCTCCACATATCTGATGCCCTTCTAATTTTCAAAATAATGACGGAGGTTTGTCCGTCTTTTGATCTAGTTCTCCGAAACTGCTTGTAGTTTAACACTGGTAAATGCTAATCAACCAAGGTCATGGAAACGTTGATAAACCGTCAACTTATGAAATATCTTGAAGAACGAAAGCTTCTTAATGACCGTCAGTACGGCTTTCGTAGCAAACGGTCCACTGGTGATTTGATGGCTTATCTCACCGAAAAGTGGAACCAATATTTACACTGTTTTGGAGAAAGTAAGATTATTGCGCTTGATATTTCTAAAGCATTTGATAGAGTTTGGCATCAGGCTCTTTTATCGAAAATGCGTGCTTTTGGTATCGATGAGTCTCTTCTTCGTTGGATTAGAAACAACCTTTCCGAACGTTCAATACAAGTAGTGTTGGATGGCTTCAAGTCTGATACCCACTTCATAAATGCTGGTGTGCCCCAGGGCTCCGTTTTGTTACCGATTCTCTTCCTTATTTTCATAAATGATCTCTTGTCTGAAACTTCTAATCCACTTAACTGTTTTGCTGACGACTCGACCCTCAGCTTTTCATATTCGTTTCCAAATTCACGTCCCTGCTCTTCGGATGTGGAACTGGAACGGTTGCGTATGATGAGCTCATTGAATTCTGACCTTGACAGCATTGTTTCATGGGGTCTTATGAACCGAGTAGAATTCAATGCTTCGAAAACTCAATGCTGTCTCTTGTCGATGAAGCTTAACATTCCCCCATTGCCATTATCCATGAATGGTACCTGCATCGAAGAAACCGAAAAGCTGTCAGTTCTTGGTATAAACGTAAACGATGATCTTCGTTGGAATGACCACATATTTGAAGTCGCCAAAAACGCTGCTAAATGCTTAGGTTTCTTAAGACGATGCAGGAAGTCCTTCACCCCTTCTGATCTGGCTACAATTTATAAGCCCTTCATCCGCCCAAAACTGGAGTATAACTCCCATATCAGGTCAGATGCTGCTCAAACATCTTTGCACCTACTTAATAGGGTACAAAATAGAGCGTTAAGATTGATAGGTGAAAGTTCAATCGTAGAATCGATTGATTCTCTTGAACATCGCCGAAACGTCACCTGTCTTAGTCTCTTTTATCGCTTTTTCTACAAATAGTGCTCTAGTGAAATAGCCAGCTGCATTCCTCCCCTGAAACAATTTAGCCGCAATACCCGCCTCGCCAGGAATGCTCATCAGTCTTACCTTGAGCCCTACTTCGGTCGTACAGTCAAGTATAGAGATTCATATTTCAGTCGCACCACCCGAATGTGGAATGCTCTACCTGGCCCTGTTTTTCCCCTTCATTACGATTCACAAAAATTCAAAAGCAACGTGCATCGATGTCTCCTTTCAAATCCTCTCCTAATTTCCTAAATGCTCGCACTGTGTTCTATTACATTATAAGGGTAGTCATAACCCCTTGATGTGCGCGTTAATTAAAAAAAAAAAAGGTACTCCGTTCTTTGAATGCGTTTACATTTCTGCGTTCCTCGAGAACGTATTATGTATGAAACATGCCGGCCGTTAAAAATGTGATTTGTTCATTTCGTGAAAAGCTCTCAAGTAAGAGGCCGTTAAGACTTAACAAGAAAACCTAAGTGGTCGCCAAGGTCCGGTGGAGGGCGTACTCAGTTGCACGAGTTCCTTTTCTAATGTGATTACTTCTACTTGAAGTGTCTTGGCACGTTTATACTTAACTGGTTTTCATTCCAGCTCACTCTGCTGTCTTTTTTGAAGCGCCTTAGAATTGCCACTGCGTCCACATTGAGTCGATTGAACGATTTCATTGAAACCCTTTTATATACATATAAAATAATTATCAGGAATTCACCTTTCATGGTTCGTTAGTCCTGCCACAGCACTCCTGCATCTGGATACGAACTGAGTTTGTATAAAACACAATTACACTCCATTAAAAATATTAAATTTCTCTCTGACCTGTAATTCAAATGTCATTTACATCCCGCCCGAACTTAAAATGTCCACTCAAGACTTCATCAGCGTTAATACAAAACAATTTAAAATTAATTTAAAAAAAAAAAAATCCTTCAACTAGTTGCACCCAAGTGAAACAGACTGAACTGAAACAGTTTCATTTAATTATGAAACTGAAAGAAAAAAAAGCACAACAGAAAAGAAATGCAACATAACGTTCGATCTTAAACAAAGGCGAACGTTCGCTGGACCGAAATTATTCGTATGCAGCTTCATCAGCCATAGCAAGATACTCACAGAGATACTCGTCTGTCGTTTTCACATCATTCAACTGCAGAACATTGTGATCGCATTTAGGTTAAAAACTATTTCCCTTTGGATGATTTCGCCTGCCGCTGCCGACTTACTTGCTTTTGCATTGTCAACGGAATTGAAAAGATTCGAGCAGCTACAACAGGAATGAATCACAAATAAGAGGAAGTAAAGTCGAAGCAAATCTGGAAACACAAAAAATTTAGCAGTTGTTTTTTTTTTTAAGTACACGACGATGACGACGTTTTGGGGGTGCACTCTACGCTGGGCGTGGGGTGGTTTCAGTTGCAGCTAAAAAAAAGAAACAAAAATGGGAAAACTAATCACATCTAGGAAGCATCGGAACGTTTCCTCTGTGGACAAAGTTTGCCCTGATGGTGTGCTCAAACCTACACCGCTTTGCATCCGTACCACGAACTACTTCCATCCCGCAGAAGAGCAAACAGCAAAAATGGTTACAGAACAAGGAAGTTCTGGAAGTTGACGAGTGGACGGAAAGGAGGTTTCTCTCCTTTCTCTCATTTTTTCCCCCCGTTCCGAAATAACTTCATGATGTGTCCTGGATATGTATCCTGCTGTGCTTTTTTGCCTCTGATGCATGCATAATGAAATCGTATTTCTCCTCGTGAAGCGTGTAATAGCCCTGTGTGTACGCGATGGAGTCTCAGTTCCGTCAGAAACACGTGTTGTTTCAGGAAGATGGTTAACTGATGGCAACTATTTCGGTGTTGTTTTTTGTGAATTTGTCTTGTTTTTTCAGAGAACTTTTTACTCGGAGCTTTTTGAGGAGACAATTCCCGTTCACGGTGCCTAGACTTCATAATGGTCCCATTAAAAGAAAAGAATTAACATATTTCTGGGTAATGAATGAGGAACCAAAAAGTTTTGAATGTTGTAAAGAAAAACAAAGGAAGAAATAATCTGTACGAACAGAAAAACCGTCAAATTACTCACATGTCATGTAAGAGGAAGTTTTCAAAGAGACTGAGAACTTTAAACTGGGCTTTTGTTGGATTTTCGTGTCAAGATTCCAAAAGTTTGGGCATATCTACTGTCTAGTGGCGTATTTATGGTGCTGATGCCTGTTTGTTGGGACAGCAGTGTTGATATGTAGATATACCTAATTCAACCCTCGTGAAGTGTCAAACAAGTTTTGCAAACAAACTTTGTCTTTGATTTATAGACGAACCGGCCAGAGGTTTGCAGATGTCCTGGTGTGTGGGGTGTACCACAAGGCAAGATGGGTGTGAGGGGGTTGTATTGTTTGAATTTGAATAAGTTGTAGTCGTTGTGGCTTTTACAATCGATTGAATTCGATTAAACTTTGAACTTATAGTCATAATTTCTCTTTCTCGAGGTTAGCCACCCACCTTCATTCTATGAGAAATGGGACAGGAGGGGAGTTGAAGTTTGTTGATACGATTATACTTGGCAGAATACTGACGTATTGTCGAGGTAAAATATGTGATGTAAATGTGATCTTGGAAGCATTCAGCAATCATTTTAGGATCTATTAAGTAGGGCAAGAAGTTTGTATGAAACTGCCCCACTCAAGGGATACATTGAAACATGGGATCCAAGGTCACTTAATCAGAATTTGCTGCAGGACTGTGGAGAGTAAATGAAGATTTTCTTGTTCTTGAAATGTTTAAAATAAGTATAAATAAAAAGGGTGGCGCAACAGAGCGAGGAGCCCCAGGGCATAGCACATTTCTTACAGCCATACCTTGTGAGGGAATGGAGGGGACCTACAATTTTCTGCCGGTTCCGAACGGCTAATCGAGAAAGCGCTTTTCATGGCAATGAACTTTTTAACGGAGAACTTGCCAATTGCTCGCGAAGGGCGATACTAGTGGAAAATAATTTTACCTCTGTTGGGATTCGAAACACAAGCCTCTGGGTTAAAAGGCAGACATGCTAACCATTACGCCACGGGTCCTACACGTAACGTTTAGTAATGCAATTATGACTTCAATAATTTTAGCTTGAAATGAAAGCCATTGTCATTAGTCCTTCTTTTCCTCAAAAGTCTACAGAGTTCAAACCTTGCTCAAATTTGCTTCTCTTTCGGAGAAAATCTACTCCGAAGCTCCGATTGCTTTGACACTTTTTCAATATAGAAAATTTTAAATACCTAAATTCCAGACAACTATAGATTGGAATGCTTGGAACTGAAATTGTAAATTAGCAAATAAAAAAAAAATAGGGACGACACAAAACTAGGGGAGCCTCGGGCCCAAGCGCATTGCTGGGACCTCCAATTTTATGTCGAACTCGAACGGCTAAATCAGATGGCGCTTTTAATGCAAGTGTTTTTCTCTTAACTTGCCAGTTCGTTGTGAAAGTCGACACGTGCTTGAATGGTTTCCAAATTTTTGATATAATATCGGCCCTACACAGAAAACGAGGCAGACAATGGACACCGCCAAGATGGCTGATAACACGATTTGTCAATTCGGTTAACAAAAGGTTAATTATTATTATTAATTAATATTAATTATTATTCGGTTAACCCGCCGTCGGTCGGGCCAGCCTCAAAACGCGCTGGCAAGCCTTTTGGTATTTGATTTTTTTGGAAAAAACTTTTAACAGAAGAAACTGTCCTGATTTTTTATCATAGAAAAGAGTAATTTTGTAGCATATACAAATTTTCTAAATAGAAACGCCTTGATGCTGCGGCTAGCAGTTTGCTGTTTGGAAGTGCGAAAACGTCTTCGGATTATGAGATTCTCAACTCCCCCGCTTCAGCCTATGAAATAAGATTTCTAATCAAAAATTCTCTTAAACGGACAATCAAAGCAAAAGATTGTTTTTTTGGAAGTCGGGCTTTTAATCTGGTGGTACCTTTTTCCGACTTGGTGTTTTTGACAGCTGCCACTGTCTGGATAAATCGATTGTTTTCGATTATCGAATCGATCAAGTATCGGTTTGCTAAATGATCCGATCATTTGAATCGATCGATCATTCTATCCATTTTATTTGACTCATTCTGGTCATTTTGATCTCAATTATTTTAGTGCTCCGAGTATGATTGGAATTCAACCAAATAAAGTAGGTATGTAGTAGCGATAAAATCAACATCATTCCTTCACTGCTTATGACTCCACCCTCCACAGCACCACGATAGATCAACGTAAAGTTTTAGTACTCGTTCAGATGACTGAATAAGATGGAATCAAAGACATAGAAGTCGAAACTAAATGAAAATGAAATATCGAATCGGAATGCGTGGATTGAGTTGTAGTGTGATTGAGATCGAGTATCGAGATTGATTGAAACGACCGAGATCGATTGATTTGCATGATTTCGATCATCAATACTTTTGGATGATAGAATCAAAAAGATCGAATCGATCATAACTCACACAGGCTTGGCTCAGTATGGTTTACCACTTCATCATTTAAGAACTAATAACGCACGTCCACCGAGCACTGCGTACGTTCGGTAAATTGTCTCGAAACGTAATCGCTGTTCACGCCGATTTTTACGTAGTTTCAAGTTTTAAACCTGTGAGTTTACTTCAAGATAATGGACTTAGACTACAAAAAATCATATCGTAATGAAATGGCGGATAAGCTGGCTAAAATCGGGTCAGCACTCGAATCCAGCGAAACGAACACCTCAGTTCTAAGGCCACTTGAGCAAGAAAAAAACAGAATCAAACACAATTTTCTAAAACCGCCAGTGACAGGTGGTCATCTTTAGAAACATGCCGAGTCTCTAGAAACCTTTGGCCAGATATTTCTAAGAAAAAAACAGAATTTCTACTCCAGCTAAACAGACCTCGGCTCTCTCTGTTGATTGGCATTCTCACGGGACACAACTCGTTGGGTATCCACATGATGAGAATGGGCATTAGCACATCCGACTTATGTAGAGGATGCCAAGATGAGGAGGCAGAGGAGGGATCATTCCACTTCCTCTGTGAGTGTCCTAGCTTGGACCACACTCGGAAAAAAAACCCTCGGAGAATACTTTTCCGACGAACTGGGCGACAACATCTCAAATCTCCCACTGAGCAACGTCCTGAAATTTAGTCAGGGCTCCAAATGGTTCAGTGGGAGTTCCCTACCACAATAACCATCTACCTCTCCAATCCTCCCATTTCCTCATCCTCTGATTTCCCGGGGAGCACAATGGATCCTTGAGATCCGACTGAGGTGTTGCCACTTGTGGCTGCACCCCCCATTCAACCTAACCTAACCTAGACTACAAAAAACTTATAAAACTGCGTTGAAATTGCATTTAGTAATTTATTTCGTCATTATACCTAATTTATCTTCTTCATCAACTTCATCTTCCTGCGAAAATCATGAACTTGAAGGGATCACAGTTCTTCCACTTAACTGCCTCACATTAGTGAATCAGAACCCAATGGGGTACGCCGCTTTGTCCTCTGAATGCGTGGACAAGCCTCCCGGCTTTGGATTGCTCCGTGTCTGAGGCTAACCAAATGAAGATTTCGATGCATTTGACACGTTGCCTGATTTATACGCGACTTAATTGTTTTCCTGGAGTGTGGAATGAATCCTTGAATGCAGCTGCATCTCCTTCCGACATGGGCTTTTTCTATCATGTTATAACACAAGCAGTCATTCTCACTTTATTTTTTGGAATTTTGGGTTTTTGTGAGTTCTTTGAACTATTTCTCTTGAGAGGAAGACTGAGACTTTTTCATTGATGTCCACTTAAGAGAATTTTCTATGTAGATCCTTATCCAAGCATCAGAAACTCTGTTTCATTTGCCGATCTGAACTGCCCAAACTGTATTAAAAAGCATTTTGGAAGCTAAAAACTATTTGTGAATCAGCGGGACGCGTACCTACAAGTTTCTTTTCAAAAATGCAACAAAAATGAACAAAATCAATTTTTTTCCTTGCATTCTGGCTTTGTTATTGAGAACAAACATTGCTATTATCATTCACAACGTCCGTCGTTCAAGTAGCTGCCTCAGCTAATTTCGCAGTAGCGCATTCTGTCTCTCCAATTTTCTAAGACTTTCTTGATGGTTTCGAGCTGTAGCTCACGGATCGCTGGATAATATTGGTCTTAAGTTCTTGAATCGTCTATAAAATGTGACAAAACATCGGTACTTCAAAGTTCCCCATAAAAAAGATCATAAGGCTCAAATCGAAGTTCTGATAACAAGATTTTGAGAACCATAATTTGGTGCTTTTTTCATAAACTTTCGTACAACAGGGGAAGTTTGTGCTTAAATTAAGCCAAAATTTCTGCACGGTACTCATTGCTCTAGAAATAAATTTTCAATAACTCTCAACGTTGTGCTGTGCTGGCCTTAAGCTATACTACTTGCAGTGTCAAATCAACCAATTATAGTAAGTATGCTCTTTAAAAATTTCAGTCGTCATTCGAATCGAAATTCTATTCGAAATTTGAAGTTAAACGAATATCCCCCCATTGTTACCGCCAACAAGGGTGACGCATCCGAGTTTCACTTGTCTCGCTGTAGGTTCTGGTGCATAGAGGAATAGAGAGCAAGAGGGGGAGTCTTTACTTCTCTTGCCTCGCAACCTCTATTTGAAAAATCAGACTTTCCGTCATGTTACTTCTCCTCTGTGCTCCGGTACAAATTAGAAGGTGAATAACATTTGTAGGGTTTTATCGTGCCTTAATTTTTCAATAGAACACCATAAATTTTCTGTAACCATTGCAATTATCAAATAATTGAAATTTCGTCGACATAAAGAACTGCTTTTTGTATTAGGCTTAGTATATATATAAATATTTTTTCGTTTTTCCAAAACAAAATGATAGCAAACGCAGTACAATGCAAGCGAAGGTATCGTAAAACACTTAGCCACTACGCGAAATTGAAAAATCCTGTAAATATTCCTTAAAGGATACTTATTTATATCTAGTCTGTCCTATGCCTGCAAAAGTCAAATTATGCGTTCTACGTCAAGCACTGGCAGTTAAATAAATATAAAGAGTATAACCATCGGAGTGCTTGCAAGGACATAAAACAATAAATTACGTTTTAGAGAGAAATTTATGGTCACAAAAATTGTAACAGGAAGCGATCCAGCGTCTTACAAAAGGGACACAAAAGATGCGACGGCTGGCTCCTGCCACATCTTGCAACGAATCGACTATGAAAACGAGTTCAGCTTCTAACAAGAAAGGAAAATTCCTTGGATTGACATCCGATTAAAGGCTCCATAGCACATAGCCTCGTCGTCTTTCCATCATTATACCAGTTTTTTCTTGATTGAATATACTCCTGTTCGTTCATTTATCCTGAAGATATCATCAAAAAAAAATCACCTTTAATCGAAGTCCACCACTTGAACACATAAAGAACCATTCGGCAGCTATTAATCATTTCCTTTTCATGCCACGAACCTCATCATGTCAGTGGTTGGTGTAATCACCAACAAGGATTCTGAGTAGAAAACCACAATTGAACCATCTTCTTAAACTGTATACCTACCTACGGTGGACCAAACATCTATCGTCTATCGAAGTGGTCCACAAACAAACACACAATCAGTTCATCGCAATAAAATCTAATTAAATCCAATCTAGGTCAACTTTGAGAGTGCCCATTCCCCATCAAGGATCACAACAATACCGCTACTCGGCAGGATGAAAACAATCAATCACACTGCACCCACATAAGAAAAGTGTCATAGCCAGCGTCTGTCTTATTTGGTAGTTAATCATTGAATCTATCATAAGACACACGCGGCTATAGCATTTTTTTAAAATCATCGCTGGAGTGTCGTCTTTTCTTTTGTGTGTTTTTTTCGTTTACTTTTTTTTTAACTTTTTTTTGTCATCCACTTATATAATGATGATGAAAGGACTGAGCGTCACGCCACGACATCACACAGCACGGCACGGCACGGCACAGTTAACCTCACATAATTACCCAAGTGTCCTTTATTAGTGATTTTATTCCACAAGAATGCCCTCCGCCAGCTCTCAATGTAAAAGTAATTAAGATTTCAAGATTCTTTTTCTGGCAAACAATTTCCTGCTCCCGGCACAAGGGGCTCGCTCCATTCATTCGTCAGCCATCGCACACTGGCAGCTGACAGCACTGTATACCTTGGTGTGTATGAGTGCACGAGTATGTATGACTATGGCAGCAGTGGTAACATGCCCTTGGCAGCGTGCACGCAGTGCACACCATGAATACCCACTAATTAGGTTGTGTACAGGTGGGTGTACGTAGATTAATTTATCGCTTTCTCTACCGACTTCATCTGCGAGTTCTATAAAAGGAGTCCCCATCTTTATGGAAGAATAAATTTCAATCTAACGATGCGCAAGGATATCGTAGAATTTTACAAAAGGATCGCCCGCTTTACTGTTTTGTTTGAACGAAACGGCAACACCCACCTCAGGATTATTTCATGAGAATTCATAGACTAGCATCAAGCACGACGTTTTATACGCGGAATCTCTTAGAACAATGGAATGAAGACCAACGACGACGGCGGCGGTCCTTGTAGATCTTCTCGCCTGAAAACAGAATGTTCAGAGAAAAGCGGTTTTAATTTAGCTCCTCCGTTCCCACTCGCCCGATGATATCTTTCTTGTGTTCGTTTGTTCGCCGCATGGTTAGTGTTCGTTGTCGTTGTCGTCGTAATCCTGTGTGCTCCACATCGCATATCCTTTGGTATACAAATATTTATGTTTGCTGGTTGCAGGCAGGCAAGCAGAATCTTTTAATCGATTCTATTCACTCGGTACTCACC
This sequence comes from Melanostoma scalare, assembly GCA_949752695.1. Lineage (NCBI taxonomy): Eukaryota > Metazoa > Arthropoda > Insecta > Diptera > Syrphidae > Melanostoma > Melanostoma scalare. Next base: position 57,472,811 of record OX456985.1, read on the forward strand.
CAACGAAGTTGTTGACGCCACCGTGCCATGTATGCTAAGGTCTTTGTTTGAGTTTGGCGTTGTCGTCATCATCATCAACTGGAGAATTTCACCAGCAGTACACACGTAAGTTTTTGTATTGAATATGATCTCCGACTAGAATATTAATCTTTTTATCAGAATCTAGTTTTTATCTAGCCGATGTTCTCTACACTTGTTTGATGTTTATGTTAATGAACTCAGGAGTAACTTCGGCTGTCAAAGGTCGTTTTTAAAGCAGATATACCCCTTCAGCCTTTTTTATGTGAATCGTTACTTCCATTGGGAACTAGCCATAATTGAGATTAGGCTTATCGAAGTAAGACATCTTTAAAAGTTCATCGAGTGTGTTCGTTCTTTTGTGTTTTCTATAAAGTGCAGCATTAGACTTGGTCCCTCGAGCCAGACAATTGTCGGAAACAATTAAAATGTCGAATGCTTTACCTGACTCGGTTCTTCCGTTACATTACGACTCACAAAAGTTTAACTTTAGCAGTGTGCACTGGTATCTCGTAGTTAGTCCTAATTAATAATAATAACAAATTAATGTGCGCGCTAATTATAAAAAAAAAACATAAAACCAAAAAAAAAAACAAAGTATAACAAAACGATGGCATCAAACTCAACAGTATTGTATTGGATCGTATTTTCCGGAAATGAAAACACATCTTAGGATTCGGTTTGAAATCTTTCACTCAAGTCGGTCAGGACAAAGTCAAATAGAGGTGTATTTGACGAGATTCTGTAGTATTCTTCAGCTGAATCAGTGTCAAAATTCGATCGGTAAATTTGGCGGCCATCGTGGCGTGGGATACGATGGAATATTCAACTCAACATTCAACTGATTATTTAATTTTTTTGCAATGTCCCAGGAGCATGTAACACAAAGCTACAAGCCTACAAGTTAACAGCCATTTGTGGAATTATGTCCATTGCAATTGAAGAAAATTGAGCAAATTTGCAGGTCTCTATCACACTTTTACGAGCCCCAGATGATGTGAAAGCTTTGTCAGCTGTGCTTGGGACAAGCCACTGCGATATTGTTTCCAACGTTTTAACAATTTTGACGAGCTCTAAAGAAAGTAAAAGTACACCTTTATGCCATTATACCAAACTCGTCTCCCAAAGTTATGTAAATGCATACCCTATGGTTCTCATAAAAATTGGTGTTAGTTTCGGATGAGATTTGAAGAAGATAATTACCTGTTTCATCAATTGCATCAGAGTCTCGAGAGACAGGTACTTTTGGACTTCGAGAAATGTAGTTGTTCGAGAATTGTTAGTTGTTGCTTATGACTGCAGCTTGGAGTCCTTTTTCTCGTTTCTTTCTGAATTACAATGACAGCACCTCGAACATCTTAAAGCATAACAGCACATCTGTCTGTCCCTATGCTCACACAGCATTCTAGAGGATGTTTGAGCTTTTTCTTTAAGGCCCCGGCCCATAGAACGCGTTGCGTGCGGTGGGAGCGGCGCGGCAACTGATGCGGTGGGGTTTGCCGCACGCAACTGATAGGGGTGACCCAATGAATGCGGCGCGGTGTTTTGACGGTTGTGTATTTGCTAAAAAAAATTTGAAATAGTCAACACAGACTTCAAACGAACTAGGGATGAGTCGATAATTCACTAAAACTAGAGGTGGTTGAAGTTTTCACTGGTACATGGATTATATTTTCTTGAATGCTTCAAATACCTCATTTCCACTTAGGATTGAATCCTGTTTCAGATCGAACTAGTGTCAGGTTATACCTTCTTATGATACGTTAAAAACAAAACAGCAAAGTCTTTGACTTTAGCAACCAAAATTTGTTTTAAGCTTGTTTACGAAACAATGTTGCCTTTGCAAAAAATTAGAAAGTGATGCGTTCCACTGGTTTTACGATTCGCCTTTTCTTATTTGAAAAAGTTGTTCGTGAAACTGTGAATATAGGTGGCGATACCAGCGTTTTACCAACCTTTTTTTGAATTCGAATACTTTGCTTAGTACTGGATTGAAGAAAAAAAAAACAACTCAAGTAATTTACTGTCTCTATTTATCCCAGGAAAAACAGGGGTGTCTTTACTTTGAATAAATAATTTATAGTGTTGAAAAGAGTATAGTTTCGCTGTTTACAAAAAGTTTGTAATGTTAAATTGAGAAAAGCGCACCATAGATTTTGAAAATTTTTTTGAACTGGAATACTTTACCAGCTTCTGGCTTTGAAAAAAAAAAAAAAACACTATAAAGCTACGCCGCGCCGCTGACGCTGCATTTTTGCTGTTGTCACAATACTTCGTCATGTTTGTGTGGTTACTTACATACTCTTGATAAAAATAAAATTTTTTATGTGAAACTGTTGCAGTCACAACAAAAAAAAACCGCTTCGGTTTGGGAAATCTCTGAATAGTCTACTCTCAATGGGACAAAAACGCAATTCTTTTACTTAACAGTTTTTGTTTGACGCCTCTCCATTTTTGCAATTTATGTTTTTAGAAAAATCACCTTTATTAATGTTATTGTATTGTTGAATTCATTTATTATAGAATGGAAAGATTGAGTCAAACACAAATAAATTAATATCATAAAACACTTAAAAAATTATGTGTTAGAAGTGAAAAGAAAAGATTTTTTATAACATTTGCTTATGGTGAACAAATTTAGAAGATAAAATAGCTTCGGTTCCGTCACTTATTTGCTATTGGTTTCATCATAAGCGACTTGAAAACATTTCGATACTGAAAACATGAGTTTCTCGAAAAATTAATGTGAAAATTTGTTAGTATTTGGGAGTTGCTACCAAAACCGCGTTTTTGTCCCAATGGGAATAGACCAGGGGTGTTGCAGATATTCGCATCCGCATCCGCAATCGCGGATTATCCGCATTGATTTCAACATCTGCATCCGCATCCGCATCCGCATCAATTTATGCGGAGCTTATGCGGATGTGATTCAAAGTTTTTTTTACTTACTATCTGCACGCAGTTAAAAATTACAGAAATCCATTTGAAAAAAAAACATAGCTAGTGAGTGTTGTTTTCATACTAAGAGTCGTCAAGAAAATATGGCAAATACCAACACACACTGAAGCGAAATTATTTTTTCTTCTTGTCGATTTCTGTTTCTTGTTTTGTTCTGTTCGGTGTGTTTTTTAGCTACTTATCGCAATAAAAAAAGAATGGATTTGGATAATAATCCCCTCGATTGGTGGAAAACTAATGAAACAGATCTTAAAACACTCTCCAAAATTGCACGCAGGTATTTGTCACCTCCACCTGCTAGTGTTCCCAGCGAACAGCTGTTTAGTGGAGCTGGTTTAATCTACGATCCATTAAGAAACAGATTGGAGTCTGAGAAGGCTGCAATATTATTATTTATCAAATATAATTCATCTATTTTTAATTTTAATTATTAAACCATTTTCTTATTCAGTAACACAATGAAGTACAATACATTTTTATTTTTATTTTTAAAAAAAAAAAATTTAAAATTGATAAATTTTCATTCATTTATGTATTTAAAATGATATATATTTAGCAAATTCTAAGATCCGCATCCGCATCCGCGGATATTAGTTTCCTAAAATCTGCATCCGCATCCGCATCCGCGGATGTCAAAATTTGCACATCCGTAACAACCCTGGAATAGACTATAAGCCTAAAAAGTGCATGTCTGAGTTCATATATTCACATATTATAATTATATTACCTCAACGTCAGATAAGGATGGTGAATTCACATTTGTTGGAAGTCAAGGCAGCTCAGTAATAGATTACAGTTTCGCTGGAGGAGCAGTGGTGAAGTATATACTTGACTTCAAAGTAGACCCGATACCATTCTCGGATCATTTACCCATCAATACGATGATGCAATTAGTTACCAACGATGATTCCGGTACAAGAAATCTACGGTTGCTACCCAAACTGAAGTGGAATTCTAACAAGGCAGCTGTATATCATAGAAACCTAAACCTTATGCTAAGTCACGGAATTAGCTCTGGTCTGAGTGCTATTGCAAATTGCATAAAATCGGCTTATCTGGCAAGCAGCAACAACAACAAAATGTTCACTCCTGTAGAACGATGGTTTGACGATGATTGTAGACGTGCGAGGCAGAGATCATTTGCGTGGTTAAAGTCATTTCGTGTTTATGGAGGTGATTATATTAAGAGCAAGTATCTGGAAGCGAATAGGGAGTTCAAAAACTTATGCAGGATTAAAAGAAGTACATTTTTTAATGAGGAGGCTAGACGACTATCACAATGCAAGAATTCATCGGATTTTTGGAAATTGGTGAAAACATTGAATGGAAACGAGTATAAGATACACAGAGATTTAACACCTGACGTTCTGTTGTCGCATTTTAAAGAACTGTTGAATCCTTTAATCGTCAATGCAGCAGTATCATATGCAGAGCCATGCTTTGAAAATAGCACACTTGATGCATGCATAACTACTGATGAAGTTATAAATACTTTAAAAAAATTACACGATGGCAAAGCGGCTGGGTCCGACGGAATCCCAGTTGAATTCTACAAGTACGGCACCAATGAGCTGATAAATAAGATTACTTCGGAGTTCAACTATATTTTGGATAGTGGATCTATACTCGAATGTTTTAAGGAATCCTTAATCTTTCCTATCCACAAAAAAGGCAGTACTCAAAACCCAGAGAACTATCGTGGCATAAGTTTTTTGAACGCCTCTTACAAAATTTTTACGTCAATTCTGCAACGACGACTTAATTTATGGATTGCCCAGAATGGGTTACTGAAGGAGGTTCAAGCTGGTTTCAGATCCGGTTACTCCACGGTGGACCAAATATTTGTACTTAAGAGCATTGCCGATAACTTTCTACGGAACCAAAAAAGACTCTATTGTTTCTTCGTGGATTTCAAAGCTGCGTTCGATGCGGTAGACAGAAATGCGCTCTTATACAAGCTTTATGGACTGGGGATGTCCAGGAAATTCGGCAAAGTCCTCCAAAATATTTATAACGATACCAAAGCCGCGGTTTGGAATGGAGAGGAAATCTCTGAATGGTTTCAGACTGGAACAGGCGTCCGACAGGGGTGTGCGTTGAGCCCGCTATTATTTGCGCTCTTTATAGATGACCTTACCGACAACGTAGGCGGAGGTGTGGAATTCGCAGGGACAGTGATCAAAGCACTTTTCTATGCTGATGACATTGTGATGCTGTCCAATTCACCCCAATCTCTGCAACTGATGATAAATCAATTACATAGGTACTGTGTAACGTGGAATCTAAAGGTCAATCTAGGTAAATCCAAAATAATGATTTTCAAGAATGGAGGTGGAAGAAATTGCGCAAATGAAAGATGGAGCTACGATTCGAATTTAATTGAGGTGGTGAAGGAATTCACTTATCTAGGAGTGTGCTTTACAAAGAATCTTAGTATGGAAAGACATCTTGGGGATAAACTTGTGAAGGCAAAAAGTACAATTGGAACAGCCTGGGCAAAGTGTTTTTCGTGTATTTGAAGCAGTGTCTGAGTCTATTATGCTTTACGCAGCGCAGGTTTGGGGATACAAACAGTACGAGAGTGTGGAGAAACTACTAAGATTCTTTATTAAAAGAATATTTCATCTACCCTACAACACACCAAATTACATGGTTTTGCTGGAAACTGGACTATCACCGCTTTTTATTTAAACCCTCAAACTAAACATAGACTATATTCTCAAAGTCTTGCAGATGCATAATGAAAGATTACCCAAGAAAGCAGCCCTCTATGTAATCAATCAAAGAAGCAGTTGGTACGCAGAATGGCACGAGCTGGCCTTATGGTGTGAAATGTCACTAGAACTAAATTTCGGCAACGTCAATGATTGCAAAGTTAAACTGTACAATCTAATTGCCGCGGTTGATGAAAAACTCCGTAGTCGCTATATAGAAGAAGCTTCAAATTCAACTCATAGATTAATTTACAAACACCTAAGTCATAACCTTTTTCCAAATAATTACTTTAGAGATGAGAACAAAGTTGAGGTTATTTCTGTGATGCTGAGACTTCGGGGGGAGCTCATGCATCTTAACTATATTCCTCATAGAGAGGATCGTCCTGGACAATGTAGTTTATGCAACCTAAGAGAAAGAGAAGATGTTTTTCACTTCTTAGGAAAATGTCCTGTGCTGGTAGAAAGCAGGAGAGCCTTCCTGGGATCTAGTTACCTCACGGAAGTGGAAATGATAAGTCTTCTTATTTTAGCAGCAGTAGCAACCACAGTTGAGTCACATCTCTGAGGTATCAGTCTAGCAACAAGAGAGAACTTCAAATTGGGTTTGACTGCAAATGTCACCGCGTGAGAGCCGCGGTGAAGTAGAAAGTTGGGCTACACGGCGCGTTTGGCGCGTTGCTCGCGGTGCTTATGGGTCACCTCTCATAAGAACGTGTGTATTTAATCGAGCTGTCAGTTGGAAGCGGTGCCGCACGCGCGCAATGCGTTCAATGGGCCGGGGCCTTTAGTTGGAACAAGAGGCAAACCACTGGCTTTGCCAGTTAGAGATAACTCTTTGAAAAAGAGCGCATTAAAGTAAAGTTAGTGGACGAGATTGAACATAGATTTTTGAAAATGAGGAAAGTGACTAAAAAACGCAAGCTTCGTCGTTTTCCTCATTTCTACATACATACATATATGCAGTATGCACATATTAAAAGTCTTCCGTTCAAAATTCTTCTTAGTACGTAAAAAGCAGCAAAGGTTTAAAGGAAGTAGACGAGAGATGCACATAGAAAATTCAACATAATCTATTATCTTTGTGTATCCTCGACTACTTGTAGAATTAATCTGTGCGGTCACAAAATAATATAATGACTAGGGCAACTTGAAATATGCTCTTTAAAAACGGTTTATAGCACTTTAAATATAAAAAATAAATAAATAGGGCGGCGCAACAGAGCGTGGAGCTCCTGGGCCTAGCATATTTCTCATAACCATGCCGTGTGAGGGAATGGATGGGACCTACAATTTTCTGCCGGTTCTGAACGGCTTTTTGAGAAAGAGCTTTTCAGGGCAACGAATTTACTAATGGAGGACCTGCCAATTCCTCACGAAAGGCGATATAAAATATGCTCTACAAAAAAAAAAACACATGTTCTGAAAATTTGCTCTAAAAAATGGAAAAATTACGAAAAACTAGACTAGAAATACTATTTTCCAATATAAAAATTCAAATAATGTTGCCTAAATTGCTAAAAGACATTGCTAAGGACATACTTGTGTACATTGAAAAACTTCTTTCTAACTCAACGGATGTTATAGGCGTAAATTTTAATGCCATTTTCTCCGCGACTGTGTATTCATTCATTACACTTTTAAGTTTTCTCCGAACGCACAACTGGATATCGTCGGCTTGGAGAGTAAACCTGCTAACTCCATTAAATTTAAATTTTGCAGGAGAATGAAAAAACTTCTCAAAAGGGTTCTTCAAAAAAAAAAAAATTCAATACAAATTTGTGTATTCAATGGTACTCTTCTTTCCTATACATGAAAAAATTCAAAAAGACGCATAGTTTTGTAAATGTTTGCATTTTTGTGAGTGAGCTGGTTTCCTTTGTTAAAAATTAAAAGAAATATTGGATTTAGCAGGTTTTCCTCAAAAATTAAAAATATATTTGTAAATTTATATATCCCAACAGAGGCAAAAATGTTTTTCAACGATTATCGCCTTTCGTCAGGAATTGGCAAGTCCTCCGGTAATAAATGCACTGCCATGGAAGGCGCTTTCTCGATTAGCCTTTCGGAATCGGCAGAAAATTGTAGTTTCCTTCCATTCCCTGGCAAAGCATGGTTGTGAGAAATGCGCAAGGCCCAGGGGTTCCTCGCTCTGTTGCGCCAACCTATTATTGACATTTATTAGAAGGACCTAAAAGGAAGGAAGTTGTATTTTACATTAATCATGATGATGGTTGTCATAATACTGGCCGGTAATATTCTGGTTAGATATTTTCCAGGTATTGCAAATCTTTGAATTCCCTGGCAGTTATGTTCTTCGTGTTTTGGTTCAGATTTTGGAAATTGTTAAAGCTAGGGTAATTTTTGATGCTGACTTATTTCGGGGAAGTTTTTTCCAGTCATGCAGAAACCTCAGTTTGAAATGTACACCACCATTCGGAGTATATCGTAGAGCTCTAAAATCATTTAGTCGAGCATCAGCTTTACTTTGCGCAGAGCGAATACTTTTAAATAATTGAACTTTCTTAAATTTTTTTAATGAGTTAGGTACATTTCAGTGATTCAGAGGATTGGGTTTGTAACTGGGTTATTGTGGTTAGGAGCCCCCACTGAACCATTTAGAGCTCTAGATGAATTCAAAGATGATATTAAGTGGAGGTTAGAGATGTCGTTCATTTCGTCAAAGAAGTATTCTCCTAGGGTTTTTTTCCTAGTATTGGCTAAGCTAGGACACTCACAGAGGAAGTGGAATGATCCCTCCTCTGCCTCTTCGTCTTGGCATCCCCTTCACAAGTTGGATGTGATAATGCCCATTCTCATCATGTGGGTACCCAATGGGTTCTGACCCGTCAGAATGTCAATCAACAGAGAGAGTCGAGGCCTGCTGAGCTGGAGCAAAAATTCTTTTTTTTTTTCTTGGAAATATCTGGCCAAAGGTTTCTAGAGACTCGGCAAGTTTCTAAAGATGACCACCTGTTCAGGCGGATTTGCAAATAGTTTTATGTAGACTGGAGGTACATTAGTGTCCTTGGTTCTAAGGGCTCGTTCAACAGTCCAATGGATACAATCTGTTTCCATTTGTGTGTGACCAACTGCAAGGAATTTTTGTTTTATTATTATAATGTGATTAATTGCACAACATTAAAGAGCGTTAGACATAACACAGCTTCTGTTTTGATAGGTGCAACCATCACTATAAAATATTACACTGATCGGATCAATTCCTTTGTTTTGTAAAGTCACATAGGTATTTCTCAATCAAATCGACTTAAATACTTGCTAATTCTTCAGAATTAGCGCCCTCTTCAGTTTAACTCCACAAATAACAAAATCCATCTTTGTTATGTAATGCAAGATTATGAACTTTAAGCTTTGTGCGGTAGTATAGACTGCTTGTTTTGGGCGTAGGTGCCATTAGAACTGCTTGTAGATCGGTTGTGAAAACACTGTTCTCAGTCATCTTGTCTCTTTCCTTTTCATCTCATGATTCTTTTTTTTTTTTTTGTGGTCTAAACTATCTTCTTGAGATATACAACAGTATTCTCTGGTCCTTCTTTGGATATCAGAGTCTTGAATTTCTCTTTGTAAAAGCTTCATAAAAAACAGCAATAGAAAGTGGTTTAGTGGATTTTTGTTTGCACACCAATCAGTTACATAAAAATTGTAAAGAGCTTGTTTAGGAATCCACTTTGGCAAAAGGTTTTTTTTTATCGTTGAAGCCCGGTAATACTGAGACTCCATAACTGGTAAAGAATCCAAGAAATGTTCAAGCTCCTTCCGTTCCTTATTAAAAGCCGTCAAAAGTCGTGTCTTTTTTTGCCACCACCGGACTTTGAAGTTTGTTGCTCTCGCTGTATATTTTTCCAATGAAGAACTGTCCATCATACGATTCCAAGAGTACTTTAAAACATATTTTTACATACTCTGAAAAGAGCATCACGTTTTTCAAATTATAATTCAAAGATTGGGATCTTCTCGATTGCTTTGCAATTTTTCTTCCTCTTGGTCTCTTAACAGGTGCAAAAGTCACAAGGCTATTCACTAAAAACTTTTTTTCAGCCCAACTCATGGTCCAAAAGTTTTCGAAAATACGAATTCTGTCATCTTCCAAGAATTTCTAACACTGCAATGACACATTGTTGTTCGAATGATTTTTGTGGATGCTTTGCATTTTCTTGATATTGAATATATGATTTAAGTTGTAAGGCAATGAGTAACTAAGCGAACAACCAAATTTTTGTAATGAACACGTAGAGTTTGCTTCATACTTAACATTTTTACTGCCAAAGATTGGGGCGGGACATTTGTACCCATTGCTCTCCCTTTGGATCCGCATCTGCTTCCGCTTGATTTCTCCTATCCGATTTGGGTAACAGAGAACGGAGCCCAAATAATTGGCAGAATTTGACCAGTTTTTTTTTAGATGTTCGTGATTTAAATCGTTTGGAAACATGCAGAAAGTTTATTTGATAACACTTGTCTTATTCACATTCCCAAAGCCTTTACCTGACCTCTTATGATGGACATTCTTGCCTTTCGAATCTAAGTTCCTTGGTTTTATTCTACCAGCAGTAAAGCCATCAATATAAGAAATCTTTATAGCAAATCTTGCAATGGCAGCATTATCCTTTTTTCCACTACCCTAAATAATAAACTTATCCCAGACATCCTTTTTTGCGTCTCCATATTTTTTTGTAAACTAATGGTCTTGCTTGTTCTCCTTATCGGTGCCCGTTAACCTTTTCCTATAACATAACCTATAAACTCGTTGAAGATTTTTATCGTTTTAAATAATTTCGTCCCATTCAAAGCAACATTTTGAATAAAGTCCTGCAGAATACCAGTGCCAGGATAAGTAAGGAGAGGACTATAAAATAAAAACAAATGCAGACTATATACTTTTCTTAACAATACATTAAACTTAATGGCTCGTTAACAACCTGACAATTAGTGCATAAAAATATGGCGTCAAACTGGTGCCAACGATCCGTATAATGTCCCAATGATAGGGATATTCTTTACTCAGCTCCATCTACTACGTATATACTTAACAACAATAAAATTGCGATAAACATATTTTTCGTTCGTTGTGAATTTCCATTTTAAGTAGGTGTACCCCCCAACTCAGTGACAAGCGCACACACACACACTCAGTAAACATTGCTAGAAGTAACGACAGACATAATGCAATCATTTAGAAGAGAGAGTCTTCTGTTAGCCCCATCGCTGCAGGCAAACTACAAAATACAAAATGCAAAGTAAGAAAAAAAGAAAAGTAAATAAACACCGGGAAAGGACACTCGAAATAAAAAACCCCAACCTCTTTAACAAAAAGCTCCTTCCATGGACAGGGAGGGACACAAGCAAAGGAAAAACGAGAAACTAAGCGAATAAGCAATTATTTTGAGTCATTCCCCACACGAGCTCGAGGTCATTCGTGGAATAGGAGCTGCGCTAAAAGGTTTTCTTTGTTCGTAAAGCCTCATCAGCTCTAAACCACCATCATATTCTCATTGCTCCTCACACCCCCTTCGGAGTATGGTATTCCTTTTTTTGTGTGTCTGTGTGGCTTGGCACTTTCAACGAAGTTTCGACCCAAATAGAATTATGCCGACTTTAAAAGGTATTCGTTCGGTACGCATCACCTGATGCAGTAAAAAGCAGGACGATATACAAATTTCGCCAGCTTCCTAGTTGAGTCAGTTTCAGGCAAGAAACTTGCTTATAACGGAGATGTCTCGTCGTATCACTGTTGCTTCGAGTTGATGTCAAGTTTGATTGTCAGACGGCTTTGTTTGCAGATTTGTTAAACTGCTCACCAGACCTTCAATTACCTCAATGAGGTTTGATGTTTGCTTCCAACCGAGCTAGACGGTAAACAGTCGATGACTTGAAAGTTTGTTGTACTTCGTGGGGTTGTCTTAAAAGACATATGGCCTCCACTACAGCTTCGTGTCGGCTTACATTTGTCTGTGGGGTTTTTGGAGGTGAACTTCAGCTCCCTCCGAAGCTCTTTACTAGGTGCGACGATTCTTCTCCACTATTTTACGCCGCATTTACTTACTTTTCACCCCGAATGTGGTAGTGGGTCACTACCACATTTAGTGGGTCTTTTACTGTTGGCTGCAAGAAAGTTTTGCCGAAAGTCTTTCTAAAGTCCTGATAAGAGTTCTCCAACTAAACGATTTCCACAAAGTAAAAAGTTTATCCATCCACATCCTACAAAAAAAGAAAAAAACCAACTCATCTAAGGGCCACTACCCCAAAAAGAATTAAATTTTGTCGATTTGTCAACGTACTCATTTTCACACACTAGAGAATGTATGAGTATCATCTAAAAACTTTGAGCTGATGAACAAAATTGATAGTAGGTATCACCTTTACATACGTGGGGTTTGCAGCTCGGAGAAAAGGCATCGTAAAGTTTCTGCCATCCTTAAGCCATCTGCATACATTCAGCTCTGTCTTTGAGGGTGCCAACGATTTGCAAAAAGGACGCAACTACACAAGTAGAGGGTAAAAGTCGAACGAATTATGCTACTCAACTGCGAGAATAAAGTGTCAGCTATTTATTTTCGAAGTTTGTCGGCAACAAAAGTTCATAGGTGAACTTATTTTGATGCAAACATAAAGCCAAGCGCATCTTTGACGCTTATATTCAAGTTGATGTATCGAGGACATTAGACAAATTCAAGTAAAGTTTTTAGAGTGCAGGCCAAGTTTTTGTTTGTTTGGATGTATATTTAGAGGGATGAGGTATTTGGTTTCTGTTGTGGTTATCGATTGATTTGACTTTTGCTTTAGTTTGTGCCTATTTGGCTGATGAATGGGTCTTAAAAGATTTGAGTCAGGAGGTTGGGTCACTTTAAACACTTCAAACAGAGGATTTGAAGTCTTTTTTGAGAAATGTTTACCCAGTCCTGGATTAACAGGTAGGCAGAATAGGCAGTTGCCTGGGGCCCCCGATTCTAGGGGGCCCCCGAAAAATGAAAAAGGCTTCTAAAATTTTCTTGCAAACATAACATTAATAATAAGAACTGAAAATAAATTTTACTTTAATAAATAAAACTCAATTCACCGCATTCAAAAGGTGACGACCGACGATCTAGACAAGGTTCCTAAAAAGGAAATTTCGGACACATTTGACGAATTGTATGAGCGTGCAAAGAAGTGTATCGAAGTGAAAGGAGAGTATATTGAATAATAAAAAAAAGTAATTACAAAGTGTTAGTGAAGAAGTGAATAAAATATCTTTGTTACTATCACCTAAAAGTCCGCGTTTTTTTTTCCTTACCGTTGTGAGACCATAATTTATAATTTTTTTTGCAGTGATTGTTTTAGTACAATCACTGGTAATTACTCAAAACTGTCGTAAGCGTCTTAAGTTGTTATTATGTTTAAAAAGTGTCTCGTTCATATTTGAGTGGTGCCCAAAAAAGAAAGGTTGTTGAAGAAAAACGACCACAAACAAGTGCAGTGTTAGAAAAAGTTCCAAAACTCGAAAATTATTTCCATCGGAAGGTAAAAACACCAAATTCATCAGGCAGTCAAAGACTTGTAACTAGTCCTGAATTGAACGATGATCCAGTCAGCTCAACACCTGAATCTTCAAACCAATCTCTTGTGGGCGAAAGTGTACATAAAAATTAAGGTGTAGAAATTTTCAACCGTTCCAACGATCCAGGAAAATGAAAAATATTTACTAGCGAAGATGTAAGATTTTGGTTTGAACATGAGCCATCCACATGTCAAAAATCGACTGGACCATTCGAACCAAGGTATGCAAGCAAGAATATTGAGTTCGAATGAGAATGCGATCTATGTTCCCTGCTCTCGCATTCCCTTAATTTGGTTGGAGAGCATGCTGTGAAGTGCTGTTTTTATGCAATTGATTTTTTCGCCACATTAAATAATTTTTTTTCCGCCTCCACCTATCGTTGGGGCGTATAAAAAAACAATGAGAAAACTTTGAAGACATTGTCAACTACACGCTGGGAAGCACATTCGAATGCGACGAATGCAGTTTACGATTCATTTGATATCATATTTGAGGCTCTAGAAATCATTGCTGATGATGAATCACAAAATACTGATACTCGAATAAAATGCAAAAATTCGAATTTGGTTTCACGTTGATTTTGTGGAACTCTATTTTGACTGCAATGCGTTCAGTATGTAAGTCATTGCAAAGTGAAAAAGCAGATTTACAAACGTGTGCTTTTTCGTACGGATCGTTAGAAGAGAGTTTAGTTTCATTCCGAGAAAAATTCAATGATTTCGGGAAAAAAACAAAACAATTTTTACCCGGTATAGGTTATACAGAAAACTTAAAACGTAGGTACTCGTCGTAGAAAAAAACAACCTAATGACGGAAATGCTCCAGAATTGGAATTTTCGCCTCGCGATGATTTTAGGACTAAAGGTCTCCTCGAAATCATCGACAATCTTCACAGTGAAATCAAACGACGTGGAAGTTTCAGAGAGATTTGATTGCTCATCAACTTTTCTCTAAGTGATAGAGACCTCCACGAAACTATAAACAACTTGGTTCGTTTTTATTCCAGAGATTTGGAAGAATTTTTTATTGAATTGAAACAATTCCAAAGTAACGTGAACTCCAGATACACTGATGCACGAAAAACTCATAGTCATTTGTATAAGATTCTAATGGAAGATCAATTAGCCGATGTATTTCCTAACACAGAAATAGCTCTTCGGATATTTTTAACATTGATGATCACAAATTGTTCTGCCGAACGATCCTTCTCGCAATTAAAAAAAATCAAAGATGCTAAAAGAGGTACAACGCGACAAGAGCGACTAGACATGTTAGGTATACTTTGCATTGAGTCAGATTTATTGAAGAAAATTGATATTTATAATATAATTGATGAACTTGCCGAAAACAAGTGTAGAAAACTACATGTTTAAAATGTTTATAGATGGTAATTTTATTGATATTATAACGTTTTGACAATAAATTTTTATGAGATCTATAAGTTTTTATTTTAATCGAAAAAGAAGGGAACAGACGTGAAAAAGGGCCCCCAAATTGATGGTTGCCTAGGGCCCCGTTGAGGGTTAATGCGGCCCTGTGTTTACCCAGTAAAAATAGTATAATTGGCTGGTATAATTTCGAAGAAGTATTTCTGCATAGAAAATTTAGAAAAACATGAATATTTTATTTTTATTTGTATTTTTTTAGAAATTTAACTAGCTGACCTACTCGGCGTAGCTCAGTTTACGTTTATCAAATTGAAAGTTAAGCAGTTTCCAAGTTTCCATTCTAAAGGGAGAGTGGGGATGAAATATAGTCTATGTTACTCAGGAACAATGAAGTACTCTAACAATGAAAAAAATTTTGGAATTGGTCCGGTATTTTCGGGAACTGCGCTTATGTTCTTGTTCACATCCCGTTCTCGTGGGAGTATGGGGATACAATATAGTTTAAGCAATTTGGGGTAACATCGTAATGTAATAGCTACAAAAATTTGAAATCGTTCCCATTTCCGTTCCCATTCCCATTCCCATTCTCGTTTCCGGCTAATTGAGAAAGCGCTTTTCGTGGCAATGAATTTAGTAACGGAGGACTTACCAATTCTTCGCGAAAGGCGATACCCGTGAAAAAAATTTTTTGCCTCTGCTGGGATTCGAACCTCGAACCTCTGGGTTAGCAGGTGGATATGGTAACCATCACTCCACGGGTACCACTCTCTGTGACGTCGTTGTGGCGAATTTTGCGAAAAGATTAAATTGACGCAAGAACTGAAGCCGCTTGACCCACCAGAAGCGTCGTATGTTCGTGAATTGGGCTGAGCAACAACTAAAATTGATTAGGATTTTCATCGAAAAATCATCTTTAGCGATGAGGCTTATTTCAATAAACAAAATATGCGATTTTGTCAGGCAGCAATCCACACGTACTCCATGACTCATCATTACATCCCGAAAAAAACTACGGTTTGGTGTGGTTTAAGGGCCGGCGGCGTCATTGTGCCGTACTTCTTCCATGATGATCAAGACCGGCACGTTACTGTGAATGGGGATTGCTACCGTTCAATGATAACCGAATATTTTTGGCCTTGAAGGGCATGTGGTTCCAACAGGACGGCGGGCGCCACAAGCCACACAGCGAATGTCACAATCAATTTTTTGGAGCAAGTAGCTTATACTCGGGAAAAGGTCTTGTCCAGCGCTGCCGCTTTACTCGTTTAGCAGTAGATCTACTGCGTTTTGGCCAAATTGAAAATCTACTCCGCAACCAAACGAATCTGCTCCTCTTTAAAGAATTTTTAATTAACATATCCAGAATTTGAAATGAGCTACGATGTTCACTCAGAGCCAAGCTTTTTGAACTGAATTAGCTTGCGACTATCGGCTCAAACTCATAAACTGAAAACTTAATATACAGACACAGTGTACTAACACAGCTCCTCCATCTCATCATCTCTTTAAGTAAGAAACTTCGAACAGTCATACTCCCAACGGCAACGTTCCAACTCGCAACTATTGAACTTCTTTCAGTTCTTCGCATAGTTGTTGCTACCAGAGCATTTCTGCTCGATCAAAAACCAGTACCGTGCTTAGTGTATTGTAGTGCCTGTCGGGATAAAGCTTTAAATATTCGCAATATTTCCATAACGTTCGAAATTTACGAGATTCTGCGAAATTTTGCAAAAAGTATTTTCAATTTTTGACACGTACATTCTTCATGTTTTAAATTTAATCTCTCTTTTGTTTCGCCGGTGATCTCCAGTCTTGTAATCCCTGTGGTCTGGATACACACTTGTAAAAAAGTTTTAAGGTGCCACGAGTGTCTCTAGGTTCACTTGGATTTGATTTGTCTTGATGAGATTACTCCTTTCAAAAATCGAAATGAATGAAAACTGATGATGTAAGACTTTTACCTGAATGTCGACTTCAAAATATGAAAACCATTTTTATGGAAGTCCAAGTTTACGGCGGATAGCCGTTCCAAAAACCACGTCTTTTGATTGAATTTATTGGATTCCACAAAAAGGGAATGTGAGTACACAAATATGATTGAAGAGTGTAGTTCAGGTACAAAGTACAAACATATAAAAATTGGGGAGGAGCTAGAACACAAACTTTTCGAAACTTTCTTTATGGTTCCCGTTTTATCTAGAGAGTTCGATAATGTGCGGTTTACTTTTCTATATGAAGAGGCCGCTGCCGTTGACTGAGGCTGAGTCAGTTTTTATTGCGAAGTAATAGTGTAAAAGTTGGGGTTATTTATTCGATTGTATAACAACAAGAAAGTATTGTAATTAAATTACAGATAAGAGTTCAAAGTAAAGTCTTATTTATCGAATCTGGCAACCACTAAAATATTTTCAATTCCATCAATAAATGAGTTACCAAGCTCCATTATGCAACAATCAGTGCCCTATTTCACCAAAATGAAAGTTACAACCACAAATTTGTACTTGTAATTTACAATTACAAATTTCTAAGCCCGCTTTTTGTTTCACCAATTGCAATATCTTATTTCACAAACTTGTGATTGATTCTAAAAAAGTTGTAGAAAAATGAATTGTAAGGCACAAGTGTTCAAAGTTCCTGTTGCACCGGCATCAAGAATAACTTGTTATTTATAACAGTTTTTTCACAATATTGTTGAACGTTGTGCTGCGTATACATCAAAGTGAACAAGCAAAATATGTTTAGTATTTGTAGCGTCTTTAATAAGAGACAAAAAAGATATATTGTTCGGAAAGTTTTCCGATTACTTGATACATTCAGACAAAGTAAGAGAATGGGAAAACATTCTTTATTTTTTGCAGTCTCAAGCGCTTCTCATCAATAAAGACTGGAAATATTGATGTTCGTTAGGCCAGCATATAACGTTTTCGTTTTCGAACATTGAACTGACGACTGCGCTGCGGTGCAAACTCTATGTACGCATCCGAAAACTGTTGACTTAGATATCCCATGCATGTCGGCAACTCCATGGTATTGTCCTCCATTCCCTAGTCAACGTAAAACTGTTAGAAACTGCTGCTTGGTTTTAAAGCACAGTTTTTTTCACTCGAGTGGGCTAGTCGCGGTCCAATAATTAAAACTATTTCCTCTGCCTTGCATCGACTGAGTTGAAAATTTTCATTAAAATGAATTAACTCAAATATATCATAGTTTATACTCGGCCGATAAATTCTTTTTTCACTATCAAAATATCATCACTTTGGCTGTTATCGCTATTGCTATGCCTTCGTCGCAGAAACATTTTTGTTATGAAAGCAAGGAATTACAAATTTGTAACAAAAATTACACGTCTACCTTCACCTGTAGAATATTCTTACAAACTGAACAAATTTTGTAAGTCTATTTTCGTTGGTGAAATGAAAACTCACAAATTAGTGTTATATTAACAAGTTTGTTACTTGTAAAGTACAACTTTAATTTTGTATTGGTGAAACCGAAAAGGAAATTTTTCCACAAATTTCCTTTTGTAAAATACAACTGCAATATTGTAATTAACAAAGTTTGGTGAAACAACATTTTTACAAAAACTCACAAACATTGTTAAAAAACGCTTGTAATTACAAATTTGTGAGTTGGTGAAATAGGGCACAGCTCTTAAATGTAAGCCCTTTGAAATAAAACAACAGTACAAATGGTCGGCTGAAATTACTCGCAGCTCTCGAAAGTTAATAAATCTGCCTGTAAACATTAACATTTTTCTCTTAAGCCTCTTAATACAAACACATTCCACTTTAGAATTAAAACAAAAACCGCTGAAATTCGTACAAAAAAGTTATGTCCAGATTGAAGTATAGTGAATTGAATTTCACAGAAATATTATTTCCTCTTATCCCATTCCAAATAAAGCAAAGGTTTGAATAATTTTGCTATCACAGAGTGCGGAATTGCAATTGGAGATTTACAGCCATAGTCGTAAAATTATTTACAACACCAAAAAAGATTTAATCGTATGGATGCCGATTTGATTGAATAGTTAAATGTTTATGGTCCACTGTCCGCTTATATCGGAGGAAGGATTTACTTTGCTTTATTTTTTTGTTTCATTGAAAGTGTTTGGGTATAATGTTATCTGCCTAAATACGAACACTACCATTTATTTCTCGCAATTTGCCGTCATTTTTTCTTTATATTTGCTGATGAATTGCGTGGTAGTCTTTTTCCCCGGGGGTGCTCGTAAGGAATGGGTCTTGTACAAATAAAATAAATTCGAAACCAGGCGGTTTTCTTAGTAATGTAACGGGGTTTGTTTACGACCGAATCGGGATATCTTAAGTGCCCCCTTCTTTCTTCAAGAAAAACACATTTTGAAGCCAAAATGGTGGGGGTTGAGATGTTTGTTTTGCCAAATTTAAGAAACCAAATGTTTAATTCAACAAAGCTATGTAAATCCGATTTGTGTATCTGTTCCATTTTGAAGAGCGTTATATACGCTGTAAAAGCTATTCATAATTTTTTAATTTAACGAATTATGTTGTCACAACTGCCTATTCCAACGAACCGGTTTCTCTGTTAAGTAGTCATCGTGTTTCAACTCGTGTCTGAAAAGACTACAATTTCTTGATTAATAGGTCTAAAAATATTTAAAAGTAAGTCTTCTTGGAAATAAGAATTTAAAATGTCTTATTTACTTTTGATTGCTACGATAAAAGTAATACATACGCAACAACAAAACAGCTTTTTGACACTTTTTTAGAGTCACTCTAAATATGAAATCAGACAACCCTCACTTTAAGGTAGTAGTCTAGTGTGATGGGTTAAAAATCGGACTACATTTTTAAAATATGCCCTTAAATTTACAGACCGAAATTTAGAATATGTATCTCCAAAGTTATACAGCAAAACAAGAGAGCGCCCCGTAGAGTGTATGAAAATGTGTTGACAATGCACGGATTTTAAGGGCGGAGAAAACTGCAGGCGCCAAGTGTAAAGAGTCCAGAACCTTATGCAGGGCACTTAAAGCTGCAACAAATGACGATTTTGAGGAAACAGAAGGATTGCTCTATGAACCGGGCATGGCTGATTAAATAATAAAAGTATTATTTGTTGTCAAAACTTTAAACGCGTTTTTCTCGAAACCATGCTTTTGAAATTTCGGCGAAGCACTGACTCAAAATTATTCAATCAATTTGGCTAAGAACTTCACCAGTTATTCTACATATACATAACTAAATAACTAACCTTTAAAACATTTAATTTTATAAACTATTTTTTTCAAACATTTTGTCAACGAAAAAATTTACATCTTGAGAACTTTTTTCTTAAAAACGCACTGACTACAAATTGCGCTTATGCTTTTATTAACTACTACCTAACCCGCCTGGCGCTGCTCGGCTCGGTTGGGAAATGGAGATGAAATATAGTCTATGTTACTCAGGGACAATGAAGCACTCTTGCAGTGAAAGAATTTATAAAATGGTACCGGTGCTTTCTAAGTTCCCGGTTATGTTGCAGTCCGCGTCCTGTTCCTGTGGGAATATAGGAATGAAATAAAGTTTATCTTACTCGGTGTTAACACCGCATTGCAATGGTAAGACAATTTTGAAATCGGTAAAGTGGTTTTTGATTTCCCATTTCTGGTTCTGTGGGAATAAAGGTATGAATTAAAGTCTATATTTTTTAAGCAGTCTAACAGTGAAAGAATTTTTGGAATCTTTCTAGTATTTTCCGAGTTTGTTATTCTCCCGTTCTTGTTCCCGTTCCTGAAGGATATGGAGAGGCAGCGTTACCGTTGGATATTTTGGAAAAGTTGCAAAAAAAGTGGCACTCGAGAAAAAATGGTGGCACTTGAAATTAAAAACGAAACAACACCATATACCTATGTATGAAAATTGGCTTAGTGAAAAAAATTTCACACGTCTCAACAAATTCATAGGAGTTGAAGAAAACACATACCTAACTTAACAATCATTTTAAGGGTTATTGCAACGTAAGATAAAAACTAAAAATTTAACAGTTCATTTTGTATTGATAACTCAACATAAATAAATAAATAAAAGTATGAATAAATAATTAATAAGAGATAGATAATAATTCATTTAAAAGAATTCGTATCACATTTTTCTTTCTTGTGATGGTTTACCTATTTTTTTTTATAAGGAGCTCATCAGGACTCCACTCAGTTATGTCATATTTGCTTACTAAATTTAAGGTAGCCAACATATTTTCGCAAGTTTCTGTTTTTAGCTGGTTGGTGAGTTTATTTTTCATCAAAGTTAACTTGAAAAAAACCCTCTCAGCGCCGGCACTGATATGAGGCAAGATTAATAATTTTGCAGTCGGAAAATAGGTATTCATTCAAACTATTTTGAATGTAACCCACTTTAAACCAAAACAATTCGATATTTGTCAATTTCAAAAATTAGTTGAAAATCTGCGTGGACTTATTTTGTTTCTAAAAATTTATATTGCTCGATTACCTTTTCAGGACTTTTGATAAAATTACTAAAATCAGAAACAATGCTAAAAAAGTGGCACAGACTGAAAGGGTGTGGCTCGGTGGCACAGCCTGAGAAAACGTGGCAATAACGTGGTAACGCTGAGGAGAGGAAATATAAATTATGTCATTTCTGAGATTCTAAACCATTTTTGTTCCAAATTTCATTCATAACGGCTCAGTAGTTTTAGAGCCTTTTCAATACACGTATACTAAGTTCTCGTTTACGTTTACGTTCCCGCTCCTGTTCCCGTGGGAATATGGATATGAATAGCATTTTAACGGTGAAAGAATTTTGAAATCGGCCAAACAGCTTATAAGTTCCAGTGCATATTCCCGTTCCCGTTCCCGTTCCCGTGCGAATATAAGAATGAAATATACTTATAAAATTTTCTCTCCGATCACTCTATTCATTAAAAAGAAACCTCATCAAAATCCGTTGCGACATAGACAGCGGGAAGCGCCTTTGTTTGATACTATGTAATGAATTCTCTGGAAATTGGGAATGTTCAAAGAAATTAGTTAGTTTAGTTTATTTTTTAATTCCATATAATTAAAGTGTACAATTTTCGTAATATAAATAATTTTTGGCCTTGGTTTGAAACCGTCTGCCAGATGCCAACTTTTTCATAAAATTTTGTTTTAAACATATGAGTTTTTTTATTTTATCTTTAGAATAATAATGCTTTAATTTTCCATGAATAAAATGTTATTGAAAATATTTCACAATTTTTTTTTTTCTTCTTTTTTTAAATTTTTAAATTATAATAATATGCAAAGTATAGATTATTTGCATAACAAAAATGGAGTTTTCGTATACGAAAGATGAGGGTGCACCTTAATGGGTTTTTTTTTTTTTTTTTTAAGAAAAAAGAGGAGGCTTATATGCTAATATGGAGAACTCAGACCTAATATCCAGTCCATTGTACTACCAGAGTAGCAGCCTTCCCTTTTTTTGTGTTGCAGTAGTTGGAAATAAGTTGTTAGTAATTTCACATATATAACCTCAAGGGCGGCGTCCATATCAAACTGGGAGGCTGAAAGAAAAGTAGATGCCCAGAGCGGGATTCGAACCCACGCATCCGGCCTCTCTACCAAACACTCTACCACTGCACCACGGCCGCCCTTACCTTAATGGGTTGAAATCTGCTATTAATCATTAATAAATTCTTGTCGGTATTTGAGTGTTTCTATGCAATAATGAGCCAGGTTTTTCCAATTTTCACCATTTAAGATACTTATAGAATCTTCTTCACTTAAAACTGTCTTTTGAAAGTATACGAATCGAAGTTCTTTTAAAATCGGGCAGACAGATAAAAAGTGAAACGAAGTTTCTTGTTCTTGCATATTGCATAATGAACAATACGTGTTTCGGTCTTTGTGGTATGGTCTGTAATTTAGAGCTAGCAGTTCTCCCCTCAATCGAAAAATGTTGGAAATTTCACTCAAGCTTTTTGCATCAGTAAAATAATTCGCACTGTTTAAATTATACTCGAGCTTTGGATACAATGATCTCCGTGATGAGCCTTTAGCTTCCTCAATAAGATCTGATCTTATTTTTATATCCAAAACTTCTAGAAAGCTCATTAGTTTATTTCTTAGATTAACGTCTTGAGTGTCTAAGCTTGGCAGTGGAGTTCCACAGAGCAGAGTAAGCCCTTCCCATTTCCTGAACCAGCTTATGTTTTTGCGTATGCTATGCTTTGCAAGTATCTTTGGTAGTCGATCGTCAGGGTATGTGAGTATTTTTAAGACATATTGAAAGTGCATTCTTAGAGTGTATAGAAAAGTTGCTGAAAGACCAATTTCTTGAAGGAGCATGTAGTTCGGCGTTGACTTAGGTAGAGCAAATGTTTTTGGAAAAATCGTTGAAGTTTCTCTACTTCCTCATATTGTTCATACCCCCAAACTTGGGAACCATATGTCATATTCAGAGCAGCTTCAAATACTTTAAACTTGATGCTATGTGCAACGAGTCTACTTCTAAACAGATTTTTCCATGTTGAATTTATTGCAGCTACTGCTTTTGCAAGCTTAATCTGCAGATGTTTTCTTGGATTTAGATTAGGTGTTAGTATCATACCCAGATAATTAAATTCCTCCACAACTTCAAGAGACTCCCTGTTTACAGTCCATCTTTCATTTCGGCAGTGTCTACCTCCCCCAGTTCGGAAAATCATGACTTTCGATTTTGAAGTATTTATTACCAAATTCCATGTTTTGCAGTAACTACTGAATTTGTTTATCATTAATTGAAGGCTTTCGGGAGAATCTGCGAATAATATAATATCGTCTGCGTATATTCCATTTGGTAAAAAATCAACTATGTCATTTATATACAATGCGAACAACAATGGGGACAACAAACATCCTTGGCGAACACCACTTTTTGTTTCAAACCAATCTGACATTTGTTCACCGTCCCATACAGCCGATACAGTCTCTTCATACATATTTTTTAATAATTTTAGAATTTTGGAAGATATGCCAATTGAATTAAGCTTGTATAATAATGCTCGTCGGTCAATGCTGTCAAAGGCCGCTTTAAGATCTATAAATACTGCATACAATTTTTTCCTATTTTCTAAGTAGTGATCTACAATATTTTGAACAGAAAAAAGGTGATCCACTGTTGAGTATCCTGGACGGAAGCCTGCTTGAAATTCACTGAGTAATTTGTTTTTTTCTACCCAACGTTCAAGTCTTTTCAGTAATACGCCTGCAAATATTTAAGCTACTATATTCATAAATGAAATTCCGCTATAATTTTCCACATTGCTTGTGTCGCCTTTTTTATGTATTGGAAACACTATTGACTTCTTAAAACTTTGCGGTACTTCTGCTGTGTGTAGTATTTTTGAAAATACCTTTGATAAATGACCCAGGAAGATGTTGGGAGCATTTTTAAAAAACTCATAAGGAACTCTGTCTTCTCCTGGAGCTTTGTTGTCCTTTGCTTTGTCCAAAACACAGCGAATCTCTTCAAGATCAATATCCTGCTCTATATCTACTACAGAAACTAAGTTTTCAGCGAATTGTATTGGCTCGTCATCCGATATAGGATTCAAAAGATTTTTGAAATGATCAGCTAAAATATTGGCATCTAAATTATTTCCTATTTTAAATTTGGTACCATTCAATACCTTCACTATTTTCCAGAACTGTGAGGAGTCTTTTACATTACTTAAATTTTCTTTCTTTTTAGATTTGCACAAATTTTTGTAAGAAGTATTAGCTTGTATGTATGCTTTTCGGAAGAATTCTCCATTCCGCTGTTTTGCTAGTTTGAGCAGTTTGAACGATTTCGCTCTTGCTTTTTCACAGTCAGTATCAAACCACTTCTGTTTTCCTGTTGCTACATACCTTCTTTCTTCAAAGGAAGTTGAGTTTTTTATAGCCTCAATGAAAAAATCAATTTCGTGGCTTGAGCTTGCTTCGCTTAGGTCAGTTTGCGCCATAAACTGACAAAGCTTGTGGTGGTACTTTTCTTTTTCATGCTCCCTCCAATAAAGTCTTGGTAAAAGCTTCATTTCACTAGCAAGCCCCAACTCTTCTGAAGACAGTGTTACGGATATTGGCATATGATCGGAAAAAGTTTGTGTACCAACATGGAGGTCAACTACTCTTTCAAACCATTTATCACCGACACCACAATAATCCACCACAGAAGAACCGGGTCCTCCAATAAAAGTTAGCTCTCCTAAAATATCACCATCAATTGACCCATTTAATACGAATATATTAAAATTCTGGAATAATTCCAAAAGTTTCTTTCCGTTCCCATTTATAGTCTTATCTTTTGAGTGTCTTACTGCTTTAAATTGTTCACCGAAAATATTAATTTCGCTTTCTATCTGTTTGTCTGCCATACGCGCGTTGAAATCCCCAATAAGCATTATGTTATTTACATTTATGTTATTAAGTAAGTTTTCAAAATTGAAAAAATCTTGCTCCCAATTATTGCAATTAAGATAGATTGGCAAAACATAGTACCATTCGCACAATATTTTTATTTTTAAGGCAGTAAAGCCTTCGATAGTAAGAAAACTACAGTTCTTAAAAGTAGATCTATACCCAAAGAGGTATCCTCCAATTGCCCGCCCACGAGAATGTACCCGTGTAGCAGGAATCCAACATAATTTGTAACCAATAAAAAACTTTTCAAAATCTCCATAATTATCTTGCATTACATGTGTTTCAAAAAGAAAAAAATAATCAAAACTATTCACATATTCAAAAAAGGATGGAAAAAGTAATTTGTTTTTTAATCCTCCTACATTATACGATAATAAATTTAAAATACTTACAGGTGCTTCTTTAATAACTTTATTTGTTTTACTAAAATTCTGGCAGACGGTACTGTCTCATGCTCGTGCTAAATAGTTTTTTTGTTGCATACGTTCAGGCAGTTGGTTATTCGTTGTTATGTTCCCATGGTTGTTGCTTCTGCTGATATTGGATGCATTTGCTGATCGTAAAGGGCAATTCACATGAGCGCGACCAACGAACGACGAATATATCAATAAATGTGATTTTAAGTACCTTACACGCATAAATTCCTCACGAATTATTTAGGAGACGATGGCAATATAGTTCATACTTATTTTTTGGTGAAAAAACTCTTATTTTTGTGCATAAGCTTTTGGGAATAGAGAAAATAAATTTATTCGTTACGAACAAAATTTATTCGTAACGAATGAATTTCTTTTTTCTATTGCTTTAATTTTAGGCACAAAAAGAAGAGTTTATCCATCTAAAAATAAGTATGAACTATATTTCCATCGCTTCCTAAAAAATTCGTGAGGAATTTATGCTTGTAAGGTACTTAAAATCACATTTCTTGATTTATTCGTCGTTCGTTGGTCGCACTCATGTGAATTCACCTTAAAAGCTCTTCGTTTGACAAGGTGAACCCCGCATACAAATGTTTGAGAGTTTCGCAGCCGTCGACTCCGTCATTTGACTGCAATAACCCCCTCTCTCTGCACCAGTTGAAGATTTTCCCCTCAGCCACCAATGTCTCACCTTTGATTTTGATGTCAACATTCGGTTTGCAAATCTTTATGGTCTTCCTCACACGCAGCAGCAATTGTCGTATTTTTCGTTGTTCTAATGGCAGATGCCTATGGATGAACATACCAGTGCCTTTGAGTTGGATTGTTTTATTGATTATTTTATCCACATAATCCTTAGAATTTGTTTCAACAACAATATTGCTAGTTTTGAAGTTCGAAGGTAGCGAACGAATTGAGCTTATAGGTGCCGGCTCATCTGGAACAAGTGAATTAAGCAGTTTTTTAGCTTCGTCGCTAGGATCGCTGTTGGGTTGTTTGGCGAGGCGTATAATAAGATTTTTTTCACATGATTTTTTGGTTACAAAATTAACTTCTCTCTTGAGATACTCGCATTGTTGTTGAACTTTCTCCAGTGCTTGTGTGAGTTCCTGGTTTTTGGTTCGGAGTTTTTGGATTTCTTCATGTATAGTTGCAACGTCTTCTTTAGTTGCTAAATTTGCATTTTTTGTGTCCAGAAGATCGCCCATGAAACTTTTTAGGTCGTCGATTGACATTTGGCCCACTGCCATTGTTTTAGTTGTTGTTATTTTTTGTTGTCTTTTATGCTTTGTGATAAATTGATCAGGTGAAGTGACAGCAAGAGATCTTTTTGCACTCATTTACACTTAGTGTTTATAGTTTTTAAGTTAAAATTTAATGATTTTCAAATGCACGGCACTTTAAATAATAGCTAAGAAGCTTTGCAATAATTTTAAGCTTCGTTATTTTAAAGATAAAAACACTTTGATATAGGACTTTTTAACAAAGATGTCACTTAGTAAATAGCCAGAGTTGCCATCCTTCAAAGAAATTATTAAGCCTGTGTAGCAAAATAAAATATTTGCACTGCATTACTATTTTTGCAATATGGCACGTTCAAATCATCACTTTGCTGATTAGGTTAATTTTTAGTTTGTTTTTTTTACGAAAGTTTAAAAAGAAACTAAACAAATAATGAACGGTTTTTAAAATAAACAACGTCTTATTTGTACTCCAATTCCACCTAATCAATTAAATGCCATTTTCACGAGACCAAAATTTGAAACCAACTCCCTTAGAGCAGCCGTGTTGCTTATACATACAGTGACACAAAGTTCTTAATGTGTTACAGGTTTAACCTTTCTAGAATTGCTTATATTGTGTGAGGATGCTTTTTAGCTAAGGCTGGGCTAGTTTGGACTTAAGGAGTGAGTGCAAAACTCCAATGAATCTAGAATTATCGCGTAGTTCTTAAAAATTGGCTTTAAAAATTCATATAGTGGCAGTCATATATAAGTAAATAGTCCTGATAATAATTCCGGGGCATAACGTAGGTGTGGTAGATTGTGGCGGTCTGTCTTCCTAGTTCCGACCAGATGAGCTTCCTTATGTGTTCTTCAACTCTACGAGTTGCGATCACAGGTGACAGTGAATGCGCGTAGGACAACGAATCATCCGCATAGAGAAGGTTGATGGCGTTTTCTGGTTGAGTTTGGCCCGTGGTGAAGATGCTTTACAGGAAAGGTCCTAGGCCCTGGTTGATGACATAGTGCTTAGAAGGAACTGGAATGAAGAAAATAAAATAAAATTTCTTTTACTGTACCTGGAAAGCGTAAAACGGTTAGCTAATGGATAAGTTCTAGAGTCTAGACCCTATTGAATGCCCTCTCAATGTCCAATAAACATTTAATAGTTATTTGGTGGTGATTGAACTTTTTTACAACGTCCCTTTGCAGATTCAGGAGTAGATGAAGAGTGGAGTGTTTCTTCCGGAATTTTGCATCAACATTTCCGTTCTTTTTGTTTGGCTACATTTGCCTGTCTGTATTCTTCATCGACCTATGGGTTTAGTTTAATAGGCCAAGTGAAACCCAGAACCTAAAAAGCTGCGGTTCTGATGGCTTGTTGTCATTGCTGCCCGTGGTGGTCTTCGTCATCATGCTCAATCCTGGTGGCTTAGGATGCAAAGACAACTTCCGGAATTAGATCGTTTCAAAGTCTTTGTGGTGTGTCGTGAAGAGGATATCATCATTCGTACCTTGGCTACAACAAGGAAAGTTGATGATGAATCCAATAAGGCATTGCACAGTGGTTCCACCGTAGGCCAAAATTCAAAAAATTCATTGCAACGATTATAATAAAAAAAACTAAGCTGAGAACATCCTAAAGTCATAATAAATGAAAACCTAAATGCTGTTAAATATTTATTTTCGAAGTTATAACCTTGCAAACTCATGACATTTGAATTTTAGTGCTCCAAGTGTTAGTAAGACTACATTTGTTGGCTTTGAGGTTTTCTTATCTTTTTGTGGAGTTGTTTTTTTGATGTGGATATATTATTTAAAGGTAGAATCTCCACAATTTTTTTTTGAAATTCAGGGTTAGACTCAATATAAACGTTTATAAGTTGGGCGTGGATAGAAAAACAAAAAAAAAAATTTAAAATCTTAATGTTATTTGCCTTAAACTTTTAAATGTTACGCCCCGCAACGCCCCCAAAAGTAATATATTGTTAGGAAGTTATTAAATGTACTATTTAGCGCACGTTTAATCAGCTGCAGAAACTTGCAGATTGATTTTTAATTGATTTTTAAGCGACCTAAGGAATTTATTATCTTTTCAACAATCGTGAATAACTTCTGAAGGAAGTACTTTATGGAAAAATATAAAAACACCTTTTTTGTAGAACATTAAATATTGTCTAAGAAACATGTTTGCAATTTATCGTATATTGATTTTTTCCTTAATTTAAAAAATTCAAAGTAAAAGAGCAAAATCAAAACTACTTTCCAGTTTTCCAAGCTTGATTACTTGGAAACGGTTAGCCTGACACAAATTTTCAAAATGCCCTTTTTCGAAGGAAATCTAGTTCCCTACTAAAATACGCGTCGTTCAATTTTTATTTAGCTCAAAATGGTTCAACAGTTTTGACGCTAAAATAAGGTAAGGTCTATGGAATAGAAAACACCTTTGATAGATCTCTAGAAATGGTCCGTACGTTTTAAAGTTGGTTTTTGAAAAATATTTACGTACCTACCGATCTACATATAAGCTTAAACCTATATTTCGAGAGAATGTCACCAAATTAAGACGTGTATTTGATCCGCTCCGTACACTGATCAATTTAATCCGTTTAAAACATTAAATAGTATAACTAGTGTTTAACTTTAATTTATTGACTCTTTTGTTTATCCGCAAGCAATAATAATAATTAAGCCACTGCCAATTGATTTTCCAATAAGTGATTAAATAAAGAACCAAATCTCTATTTTGTGTCCCTCAGTTCAAAATGACAAAAACAAAATCTGCCACTAATACATCATCAACCAAAACCATTTCGACTAGTTCTCTCCCCGCGCCGCCACCGTCTCCGTTAATCGCCTCTTCTTCTCCTACCATCATAATCGCTGCAAAAAATTCTACTGCCAATAGTTCCGCCTCTTGCTCCCCCGCCTCTTGCTTCGCCTTAATATGCGCAACGCTAGACAAAGAAGCAAACCACTTCTAATTCGATTGTCTTCTCCTGCTGAAAAAAAAAGTTTACTTAGTGCATTCTTTTCTAAAGGCCCCGGCCCATAGAACGCGGTGCGTGCGTGCGGCACCGCTTTCAACTGACAGCTCGATTAAATACACACGTTCTTATGAGAGGTGACCCATAAGCACCGCGAGCAACGCGCCGCACGCGCCGAGTAGCCGAACTTCTATTTTGCCGCGGCTCTCACGCGGTGACAGAAGAGAGACATGCGCAGTCACAACCAATTTGAAGTTTTCTTTTATTTAGAAAAAATGACAATGGGCGCGTTCAAGAACCTATCGGATAGCCTATCTTGGATAGCCGTGTCTAGATACCTTTTTGAACGATCGACAACAGACAACAGCTGTGAAATATTAAAATTCGACTTTTGAAAACAGAAAAACATTCAAAATATCATTGCTAGACGATTATAACTTATTTTTTTCGATTTCCCACACGTAAACAACAACAACAAGCTATCCGGATGCGATTCTTGAACGCCCCCATTTTGACTAAATTTATCTGTCAAAACACCGCAACGGATTCTTTGGGTCACCCCTATCAGTTGCGCGCGGCAAAACCCACCGCATCAGTTGCCGCGCCGCTTCTACCGCACGCACCGCGTTCTATGGGCCGGGGCCTTAATGGTGGCTTAACTTCATCTCAGCTGTGTGAGCTGGGTGATGCTCCGCGCAATGGCAATGGTAATGATCAACGCATCTACATTAATGAAAGCCTCACACAACGAAATAGCTCTTTATTGAGACACGCTATTAAACTACGTCGAGAGGGAATTCTTTTCTCTGTGAGAACTAAAAATGGGTTTGTTTATGTCAAGAAAAGCAGAGATGACGTAGAGTTCAAAATTGATGTCAGTACTTTTTCTACTACTACTACTAATACTACTACTACTACTCAACCGGACCAGTGTTGACGGCAGCAGATCTTTATTGATTCATGTTAATTGGTTATTTAATTTGCTAATTTAATTTATTACTTTTTTACTTTCTTTCTTTTTTTTTTTTTTTTTATCTAACTTTTCTATTTTTAGTCTCACTGTTTGTAATACTATCTGTTTTATTATGTCTGTAGGTTTAGAAATCTGTACTAAGACTATGCTTAAAATTCTCTCTAACGCCCGTGAGGGATTTTCTGTTTGTTGTTTGAATGCGCGAAGTTTAAATTTAGAAAAACTAGATTTTTTAAAGCATGTAATTGACGCATCGGGAGTTGATGTTATTTGCGTAACAGAGACATGGTTCAAACCTCTAATTTCTGATAGTTTGTATCTGATTCCTGGCTATAGGCTTTTACGCAATGATAGAGAAACTAATACTTTTGGGGGTGGCATTGCTATCTACTACAAGATTGGTTTAAATGTAAAAATTATATCCTCTTCTGATACCAGCGGCATTGAGTTTTTGATTGTTGAGGTTTATGATACGAACATAAAATGCTTGTTAAGTGTTGCTTATAATCCCAACCGAAGTCTTTCTCCTGAGCCTCTTTTCTCAATTCTTAGAGAATTTACGGCGGTCTATGAAAATATAATTGTCTGCGGTGACTTCAACGCAGATTTATTTCTATCTGACACAAGAGCAAGCCAACTTTTGGACGAAATTTCAGCCTCTGGACTTTCTGTGGTAAACTCCTATGCTACTAGTTTCGGACCTAATTCTAACCCAAGCCTTCTTGATCTTATGATAGTTTCTGACTTAAATAACGTTCTTTTATCTGACCAGCTATCTCTTGAAGGTTTATCTGACAATGATTTGTTGTTTTGTACATATAATATTGTTTTTAATAATGTCTCGTCCCCTTCTTCCTTTCAATTTCGTGATTACAAATCTGTGAACTATAGTGCACTACAAGAAGACGTCTTCAATTGTCCGTTTTACCTGTGTCATGGTTTATATAACGTTAATGAGAAAGTTATCTTATTTCAACAATTTCTGCTTGAGCTTTATGAAAAACATGTTCCTTTGAAAACTGTTGCTATCAGCAATACGAACTGCCCATGGTTCACTTCAGAAGTCTTAAATTCGATAAAAAAAAACGGCGCAAACTGTATTCTAAGTGGAAGCATCTTCCCACGTCTTTAAACTGGGAGAATTTTTGTCGAGCTCGTAATCAAGCCTCATTTATAACTCGAAGAAACAAGAAAAGATATTATTTCTCAAAATTTAACCCTGCTCAAAGTTCTCGTAAATTTTGGAATAATCTGCGTTCGTTTGATATTGGCAAAAAAGTAATCGTTAGCGATTTTCCTCATCCTAACGATCTCAATACAGGATTTATCACCAGCAACCTACCCTCATCAAGCTTCACAGTGAACAACTCTGCTATTTACGAACCTCCCTCAGAGTTTGACTTTGAAGTCATATCTGAGAATGATCTGATCAGAAACGTTTTTTCCATTAGTTCCAATGCTGTTGGTGAAGATGTAATTCCAATTCGGTTTATAAAAATTGTCTTACCCTTTATTATACCCACACTTACACACATAATTAACTTTTGCATCACGTCATCCTCATTTCCACAATGTTGGAAACGCGCTATTGTTATTCCTGTGCCTAAAAAGAACAATCCCTCTGGAGTTTCTGATTTCCGTCCCATTAGTTTGCTGCCTTGCCTCTCTAAGATCTTTGAAAAAATCTTATCCAGTCAGATTTCAAACCACATGCGTATTCGTGAACTGTTCTCTCCGGTGCAGTCGGGTTTTCGTGCTGAACACAGCTGTTCTTCAGCTATGGTAAAAGTCCTTGACGACATCCGCATTGAGTATGATCAAGAAAAGCTTACGCTCCTGTGCCTGCTCGATTTTACTAAAGCCTTTGACCGAGTTAATCATAGTTTTCTATGTAAAAAGCTTAAATTGTATTTTGGCTTTAGTGATAGATCAGTGCGCCTCATTCAAGACTATTTACATCATCGTACTCAAAAAGTAAAAGTTGGCAATTTATTTTCTGAATCCATCCATTTGCTTACTGGCGTGCCACAAGGTTCAATTTTGGGTCCAATTTTGTTTTGCATGTTCATTAATGACTTGCCATATGTTTGCAAGAATGTAATGGTTCATCTCTACGCGGATGATGTTCAAATTTACATCTCGCAACGGTTCAACTTATTGGAGGATCTGGCTTGTAGAATGAATGAGGATTTGAATGAGATCCATGCTTGGTCTCTGAGTAACGATCTTATGCTCAATCCAGGCAAATCACAAATAATTGCAATTTCCAAACGCAAGTTCGATACAAATAATCTGCCAGCTATACTTTTATCTGAATTTAAACTTGAATTCTCTGCTAGTGTCACAAGTCTAGGCTTTAAAATAAATCGATACCTCTCTGCCACTGATCATATTAACTTATCTGTTGGTCGTATATATGCTGGTCTCCGTAAACTAAATATGTTTTCTTCTCTTATACCGACTGACACAAAAATTAAAATCACTAAATCGCTTCTCTTGCCTATCTTCGATTACGCTTCAGTTCTTTACCCTAAGTTGGACTCTCATTCACAGCGTAAATTGCTTGTCGCTTTTAATGATATTATAAGATACATTTATTGTTTGCGGAGATTCGAACATGTCTCTCACTACCATCAACTTGTACTAGGATGCACTTTCAATCAATTTTTTGAATCAAGATGTTATATTTTCTTGCATAAAATAATACAAAGAAAAGCACCTTCATACTTATTTGAAAAATTATGCTTTGCGCAGTCTGCAAGGACAATGAATTTAATTTTACCTTCGTACACTTTCCTTTACTCATCCAGGTTATTTTTTGTATATGTTACTAAGCTCTGGAACTCTCTACCAACTTCGATAAAACAGATAGTAGAAATTTCAAAATTTAAGAATGCCATTTTCAACTATTTTAATCAGTCTATTTGATAAACAAAAACAATGTATTCAGTACGTGATTAAAATTTCTTTTTTCTTCTTTTTCTTTTTTACTACTTAATATTTTCTTATCTTTTTCTCATTGTTAACATCTAATATAATAATTTAATGTAATGCAACTATAATGTATAAAATCATAATGTTACATAGTAGGTACTATAAAAGACTATGTCTTATTTGTACACCGCAATAAAATAAATTGAATTGAATTGAATTGAATTGAATTGAAAACACTTTTTGAAAAAAGTCTTATTTAAAAAAAAAAGTAAACTCAATTTGAATACTTGCATAGCTTCATAGTTGTTTCTGTGTTTTGCTAAGAGTTTAATTTTTACGAGCATTCTGTAATAAGTTACATATGTAAACATATTCAGAATAAAAAAAATTATGTTTCGATAAATGTGGAAAACATACCTTTTACAGGACTTTTTCTAGTCCCAATAGCTAAACTGAAGTAAACCGATCTTGAACCCTTTTACCGCACTTATCTCAAGACATTGAGATACATCAAAACTGATGGCAGTCTCGTAATCAGAGAGCCCAAATCATATTAGGAAAAATAAAATAGTTTTTATATGTTATCAAGTGAGTAAGTAATTATGGCCGCCTTTGTTCGAGAGTGGAACTACTGTGCATTGGTTTGCTGTGGTGGGAATATAAAAAAGGATAAATAATTTGTTTGTTTTTGGGTCTGTTTATTTTTGTCCTTTTTTGTATGTTTGTGTTCGTATTTTTATTATGTATGTACATAAATGCTGTTGCTGTAGATTTGACTTTTAAGTGTTCCCCATAACATTGAGCATTTGGAATTTTCATAGTATTCGAATTTTTGCTTAAAATCCTATAAAAATATGGACGCACTGAAGGGGAAGAATTTCCAATTGTAATTTAAGCAAGAATTCAATTCGATTGGATTATTTTGGGAAATAAAACACCAAGCATGTGCTTTACAACGTTGGAAAACTTTTGTTTCAGTGAATTTTGAGTAATGCAGAAGTTCAGTCTTTTGTGAAATTATTTCCACTTCAACTTAGTTCCTGTGGTTATCGTTACTCGAAGCTTAAGCTTGTGTAACAGAGGAGGCGTTAAAAATTCTGTTTTAAAAATTATTGCTTTCTGAAAAGGATGTAAAATATGTAAAACGTTATTCATATCAGCAGAAAATACACGAGTAGCGACACACTGACTTCATTAATCGATCGGTATGAAATGAATGCCAAATCGCTCAACAACTTTTCCATATTCCAACTCGCACATTCATTACATGGCGACACGAGTCTGGTCGACTCTCACGAATTGATATTCAAAAATTCATAAATCAACGAGCGTATCAATTCAGACCGAGCTACACGACTATAAACAAATCATTTCCCAAAAACCAAACAAAATAAAAGAAAATGTCTGCCTACGACGCACGGTGACGATGGGGATGGGGACAACTTCCAATGGAACTCACATGTTGTGAGGTATGCTCTCGAAACACAACTCAGGAGTGTTTTTATTAATTTCCATATATGTAGGTATAGAGAAGAGCACCCTCGAAACTCAAGTGCGTTTGCCTTCTAAAATTCGCTCCTCGTCGGGCCATCCATGTCTCCTGACATTAGTAATGATGACGACATACAGAGAGTTTTTTTTTTGTCTGCTTTTTTGTTTTTTCTATTCTGTCACCATTTGCATGTGAAAATACGAATCCAGGTGTGGTTTTATCCATGACACACACGAATACCAGAACCGTCAGAGGATGACGACGAAGGAAGAGAACGAACTCGCGATAGGTACCTGTCAGCCTGACATAGAATCCTGTGCTCGCCCATCATTCACATAGTGTCATGCTAGTCCCTGAGTGATTGCAGCCACGCTTTCATTTGCATGTCGGAGGTTATGATATTTTGCAACATGAATCTACCACATGAGCTCGGGTATGCTTTACAAATACGATTTCATAAATTCCTTCTGCAAGACAGCTGGAATTGGCAGAGCATGTAAGGTTGGAGCACATCGAGTGGAGATTGCATTTAAAGAAAAAAATATAACTGAGGGATCTATTCTAGGTCTTCAATCATAAAGAATTATACGGGCTTCACTTTGAAAAATGACTTGAAGTGTTTTCGTCTCCTATGAGACGATTTAGTTGAAAGTCTTAATGCTAAAGCATTAAACATTCTGTCTTTTAAAGTGTCTTGAGTTTTTTTTTCGTTTTAACCGACCTTTAAACTTGGTTTCAAATGGCTACAGGATTCAGAGGGATAATTGTGTATATTGAATAAAAAGTGCCTAACAACTGCTCTGCGAGTAGTGACTGGCTGCCTGAAACTCAGTTGGCTACTACAGCTTTTTGGGAATGTCTCAGCTGATGAATACGACTGACAGAATAAACGGGGGATTTCAGCAGTCTGAATGAGCTACTCTGACATATTTGGTTTAAAGGTCTTTCAGGGTCTTTCAATACTAGGACATTGTATTGAAGCAGAGCTGTTAGCGGATGACCTCCTAGCAAGCCAACGACAACTTTCATACCCCTGCAGCAGGGTACTGCTTCCGGATTATCCGGCCCTTTTTGTCCAAGGGGATAACAAAAGGACAATCCTGGGGATTGTACGTGGGGTTAACTACCCACCCACGGAAAAAATACATGGTTCCGAAACAACCAACAGTCTCAGATAACAATTATGATTTCAACGTTGGCGACAAAAGCAAAAGAAAAATGGACCGAAACCTCCGGATCTGCACGTGCAACGTAAGATAACTTAACGAATTACGTTCAGCCCGAGAGTAAGCGGCCGCCCTGTACTGCTGCCTGCCTGATACAGATATAATCACCATCCAAGATAGATAGCCGGGTATAACGAAGGCGAAAAATGGGACATCAACTATGGCAACTGCTACAGACAACAGAAACGATGCTTATTTGTGTGCGGATTTGTCATAGAAGTAGACTCAAGGATAAAGTTATCAGCCGAAATCCAGTAAATAAGCGTGCGCATCAGCGCTAAATTCACATATGCGACCACACCCACCCAGAAGAGAAAGACGACAATTCCAAAGATTGTTTCTACGAGCTCCTCGAAAAAACATATTAGCAGTGCCCTAGACGCAACGTGAAAGTCGTCAACCAAATTTACCAAGTTGCCATCGACGCAAGGCACTCTTTCAGTGTTATAGATGTCCGAAGTTCCACTTTGAAAGGCCAACTTTGACTCGGACTACTACCTTGTTGTAGGCAAGGTACGAATGAGGATATCCTGTTCACGACTCGCTTTGAAGAGATATGATGTCGGGAAGCTACAAACGCAAGAGATTGCCAGCACCTTTTCCAATCGAGTAACCCTCCAACTATCCTTGAATCCCATGCCGACAGCATTAAACATTGAAGACCAGTGGCAGCAATGCCAAGAAGCCATCAGAACCGCTGCCTCTGAGGTTCTGGGTTTCACTTGGCCTTCAAAACGAAACTCATGGTTCGATGAAGGATGCAGGCAGGCAAATGCAGCCAAACAAAAAGCACGACAAATGTTGATAAAAAAGCGAACAAGGGCTGCCTACGATCAGTATAACCAGATTTATAAGGAGAAAAGAAGGGAAGAACATTGAATTCTTAAAAAGAAAAAGAACCAGCTTGAGGCTTCTCAAGCTGGTTCTTTTTCTTTTTGAGAATTCGGTGTTCTTCTCTTTTTTTCTCCTGCTCGTTTGAGGAAATTAAAAGATAAAGCCCCGAACTCAAGCCTGTAAAGACCAGCAGGGAAACATATGTACATAGGTGTAGAGTCACAGTCACTACTGAGGATCTGGAGAGATCATTTCTGCAGACTGCTTAACGGCGATGAGGACACAAATTCCGCTGTCAGACAGATTGCCCCATGGACTTTGGACGATGATCAAGAATGCCGTCCGCGTCCTTCCGACCTAGAGGAAGTTAAGCTTGCCATATGCAAACTTAAATCAAATAAGACTGCAGGTGCAGACGGCCTTGATGCCGAACTCTTCAAGGCAGCTGGAGACCAGTTGGAAAGAAGCATGCACCAGCTGATCTGCATGATATGGTCGGAAAAAAACATGCCCGATGAATGGAACCTCAGTATCGTATGCCCGATCCTAAAGAAGGGAGACCCTCACAATTGCGCCAATTACAGAGGGATAAGCCTCCTCAACGTCGCTTATAAGATCTTGTCTGCTGTAATATGTGAACGTCTGAAACCCCACGTCAACAACTTCATAGGTCCTTATCAATGTGGTTTTAGACCAGAGAAGTCCACAATAGACCAAATTTTCACATTACGGCAGATCTTGGAAAAAACCCGAGAATTTAATATCGATATCAAGGCCGCGTATGACAGTATTTACAGAGACGAGCTGTACAGAGCCATGTCTAGTTTCATAGTTGATTAATTGACCAATTTTTAGATATATAAGTGAAGTGGAAATCTGTTTTTCCGTCGGCTTTTTTGGTCACATTGAATTTTGTAATGAAACAATGAAGTTACATTAACTTTCCCAACGTTTCGGCAGGGGTTGCTGCCTTCTTCAGGGGAACTTTATTTGAACAAAAAAAACAAAAATATGTAAACATTAGTTGTTAACAAAATGACAATAAGTACACTCACTTATATAAAAAAGAAGAAATAAACAAAAAGGAAAAAAATGATATACATATTAAATCATTAAATCGGCATCCCTGCAAAACTCGTACGACTATGCAGGATGACTTTGGAGAATTCACGCTGATCCGTCAAGGTTGGTAAAGAACTCACCGAGACCTTTGATGTCGAAAAAGGCTTTAGGCAAGGCGACAAACTGTCATGCGATTTCTTCAACATCATACTTGAAAAGATTGTGCAAAACTCAAACATCAACACCAGAGGAACAATCTTTCAAAAGTCTGTACAGTTACTCGCCTATACAGACGATATTGACGTAATGGGAAGAAAAAAGCGTGATGTCATAGGTGCTTTTGCGAGTATTGAAACAGAAGCGGCAAAAATGGGTTTGATGGTTAATGAGGGCAAAACGAAGTATATGTTGTCATCAAACAAGGAAACAGAACATCGACGAATTGGACAAAACGTCACAATAGACAGACATAACTTCGAAGTAGTACAGGACTTCGTCTACCTAGGATCCGCTATAGACACGGACAACAACATCAGTGCGGAGATCAAACGGAGAATAACTCTTGCCAACCGTTGCTTCTTTGGGTTTGAAGGCAATTTGGGTTGGCAGGCAATTGAGAAAAAAACCCTCTCCAGGAAAACCAAGGTTACCTTGTATAAGACCTTGATCATCCCAGTCCTGCTTTACGGCGCGCAAGAATGGACCTTATCGAAAGCGGATGAGGAAACCCTTGGTGATTTAGAAAGAAAAGTACTCCGATTGATCTTTAGTCCCGTATGCGAAGACAATGTGTGGAGAAGAAGATACAACAACGAGCGGTATGAGCTGTACCGCGACATGGGCATTGCCAGAAGAGTACGCATCGCGAGGCTACGATGGTTGGGCCATGTAGAGCGGATGGACCCAAACGCTCCGGCTCGACGGGTTTTCGAAAGCACATTGCAGGGAAATCGCGGAAGGGGAAGACCTCGTCTTAGGTGGCGCAATCAAGTGGATGAAGAACTCAACCGACTTAGAGTGCAGAACTGGAGAGAGCTCGCTCAAAATCGAAGTCGTTACAGAAGGATGTTGGTTGAGGCCCAGGTTCACCTCGAACTGTAATGGCCATCTAAGTAAAGTATATCGATTCACATTGATTATTCGAACCAGACTGAATGTCTGACAGCTAATTCGACAGATGTAGCTTCAAAAAGATTGACCCTATCAACCGTCGAAATTCGGAAGTACCTGTTGTAGGACTCTGTACAAACAAGCAACACAAATCAGCGTTGAAAACATTTGTTGGCTGTAATCCAATTTTGTTCTCCTTTCATGGCAACATTCTATTTCGTAACATAGATGAATAGCTTTTGTTTATAAACCAAACTGAATTGTAACCCAAAAGGCTGAACACAAATGTGGTGTAAAGTAATTCTCTCTTGCTTCAAAAATTACAATTTTACCCCATAGCATCGTTAGTACTTCAAAAAATCTATATTTTATTCAAATTCTGTAGATTTTCAATTTTCCACAGTCTTTCTTGCCGCAAATTGAGAATAGCTGGCTGTAGCTACAAAACAAAATAAAATCCTTTGCGTTCACTTTCACAAAACCCAACGACTTAGTAAAATTTTAAGTCCTAAAAATCAGAAAATTCATAGAAAAGAGCTTAAATAAACTTTTATGTGTGTTCACTGTTCAACCATTACACAAAATGGGCGGTTCGTTCATTTTTCCACACATAACCCACAAGTGTGGCCTTATTTAATTAGGTTTGAAAAAAGGAAGTAAAAAAAAAAAGGAAAGGAAAGGAATAAAACCTAACTACCTACTGAGTGGAAACTTTTCTAATTTTAAAATATTTACCTACCTACCTTTGAGCGGTTGAAATCTCAGATGTAATTTTGTGGAAATTGCACGCTTTTATGTTATATTCCGCCACACATGCATATGATTTACGTTGTCGTAAGTGTGTGCTGTGTGTGTGTGTTCTACTTTTTGGGTAAATATTATTTCATCCTTATTAAATTCAATTTGAATGTAGAGTTTTACCACAGCGTTTTCAAACCTACATTTAAGGGATAAAGTGTGTGCTGGCGCATTAATTTAAACATAGTGCGGAGTGAGATCATTGAGTATGTAGAATTTTCTACTCTATAAAAATAATATTAAAAAAGGGTTTGCTGTGTTAAATTGGAAGTGCATTTGCAAAATTTGGTGCCAGTAGATAGCATGTCTGCCTGTTACGTCGTAATTCGAGGTTCGAATTCCAGAAAACATAAAATAGATTTTTCATCGGTATCGCCTTTTACGAATAATTTGTAAGTCCTCCGAGAGCAAATTCATTGGCCTGAAATGGGATTTCTAGCCTAGCTGTTCGGATTTGGCATTAAACCATAGGTCTTCAAAATAAGTTGTAGCCCAGTCATATAAGGGTTTCCGCCTTAGAAGGAAAGACAAAGAGCTGAAAATTGGTGTAAGCCTTTGTTTTGTCGTCCTAAATATGTCTCTTCGAGCCTAACAAGTCATTATTGAACGTGTCGTGCCATTAACGGTATACGACTTGATTTAGTGGAAAAAGTGCTCGAAAATTGGGTTAATCGAATTTGTTGCTCGAATTTGAAGTCTTGGTGGCCATTTGAATGTCGTTTTATTTAAAACTTCATTGTATTGATTGAACTGAACATTAAATAAAAAATTTTTGAATTTCCTTAACAAGTGTGGTTTTTTTTTAAAGAAATCATATCACTCTTATTGGAAAACCCATTATAACTTAACAAAAACTAAGAAAAATATAAAAACTTAGTTATATAGAGCATGTGGTATGTTATTTATTATAGCTAATTAAAACAAATTAAAACTACTTAGGAACTCAAAAGTCCCAGCAGCTTGCTTAGTTATTTTTTTGCGTTTTTTTTTTTTCGTATATTTATTGATTTTTTTTGTTAACCACTGCACCCACCTTTTATACCCTAAGAGTTACACACTAAGTCTTCGTAAGCCAGTCATTGGCGACTCACCATCACTAATCAATTGCATTTTGTTGCTCCGACAACCACCAGAACAGTTTTGACGTTATAATAACGTCCCGTCGATCGCGATCTGAAACTGCCCTACTGAACCGGAGGAGCTCTTCAACTTCTACGCCCACTGCGGCAACGTATCGGCTGTAAAGGAGCCGTCGTTCCACGGAAGAAAATGAACGGAACCGCCAGTCTATCCTGTATATAACCTTCTATGTCAAAATAGAGAAAAGCCCCCGGTGGAAGAAATTCACTAAAGCGTTTTTTCTCCATATACTCAATGTTGGGGTAATAAGCCCCAAATATCAGGCCATTGATCGAGGTCATCGCTCTTGTGGTGTAACCACGAGTCAGTTTTATGATAAAGATGTCGATGTTTATCTGAGCCCCGTTGTAAGGGACCCCATTGG
Source organism: Melanostoma scalare (assembly GCA_949752695.1). Lineage (NCBI taxonomy): Eukaryota > Metazoa > Arthropoda > Insecta > Diptera > Syrphidae > Melanostoma > Melanostoma scalare. The sequence continues at coordinate 57,514,414 of OX456985.1, forward strand.
GATAGTATTTTGTGTACTCCGACTGTGGTGTTCTGTGCAATCCAAGACAGGTACGCAGACACAGTCTCTCAAACACCCGAAACTTTTCCATCTGAGACGCTGTAACGTTGAACCACACGAGGCACCCATTGATTTTCATTGGCCTTATGAGGGCCAGAGCAAAAGCTTGTGGGTGGCCATGTAGATCAACGATCACCAGCTTTCGCCAGTTCTTTCTCGTATCCTGTGAGGCCCGAGCCAACGGGGTTCTAAACACAATTGTTTCCGATTTCTGAAAGTTGATTTTCACCTTCCAGTCATCGCAATACTGCTGAATCTTATCGAAGTTACGTTGCAAGAAAAGACTTCTTTGGATCTATTCTGTACGCAAGGAGGTCGTCGCTGTACGCTATGGCATGGTAAAGAGAACCACTTAGATCGCCAGTGAAAATGCTAAACAAAATAGGTGAATTCACCGCTCCCTGTTGCAGACCGTTCTGTATTTTAAAAGTTCTGGTAGAAGTTATATTGCAATTTTTCACAACAAACGTTCTACCATGAAGCATGTCATTCAGAATATAAAGCAATGGTTTACTCATGCCATACCTGATCAGCTTATATAAAAAGACCGTCTAACCAAACGGTATCGAAAGGCTTCTCCAAATCAACCAGACATGCACCCGTACACTGCTTTTTAGCTTTGTTCAATTGAATATCAGATACTAGTTTAGACGCGGCATGTATGGTATCATGGCCCGCCTAAAAACCGAACTGATTTTCTGGAATTGAAAATATGTTTGTCCTCAGCTCATGTGGACAGAGCTCTATTGAGAACCTTCTCGAATACCTTGCTGATACTCGGAAGAAGACTAATCGACCGGAGATTTGCTGCATTGGAACCATCCTTCCCTTTTTTAAGGAGAAGATGGACCACTGCCGTCTTTCAACGCACTGGATAATATGCATTATTCAGCGCATTGTTGAACAACGTGGTGTATATGTCCACCACTTCCGAAGGGAGGTTTCGCAGCACAACATTGGGTAAGCCGTCGACTCCTGCTGACTTCTTTTTCTTTATTTTGAGAAAGATGTCTACGAGGTCCATCTTAGAAACGAACAGGGTGTTATCCCCGTTTCGCTCGGCGATGACTGCATTTGCAAGTCGGTCGTCATTGAACCTAGTGAAACCAGGATTCTCGGATCGCCAATGCGAGATCTCGTCTCTAAGATAGAAGTGTCCAACGAAGGCTCTGTTCTCAAGGTCGTAATTCGGGTGAATGCACCCATTCACCTTATATACTCGCTCGAAAACAGCACCCACCGTCTCTACCTTCTCCTGAGCATCTTCCACTACAAAGTGGTCATCATCCAAAGTGGCGTCATCTAGATCTATTCCTAATGCCAGAAGATAGTCTTTGTTCTCTGTCGTCCCTTGGAGTTTAATACTCTGAAGGTCATTTTGATCTTTTCTCCTAAAAATTTTATTTATTTCCGGAAACATAGGTACTCGGGTTGTTGGACTGTACAGCCTGAATTTTGTTGTTCCAGAAAAGAGATATAGATATTCTGTAATTTTCTTTTATTAACTGTTGGAGAGTTTTGATCTGTGACTTCAGAGTTCTAATCTCCAAATCGTGTCGGTCAGTTTATCAATCTTTTATATAAAATGGCAGTGAAATTTTTTTTAAGTGAGTTGAGAATAGATATTCTTCTACAGTTTTCTGCCAAGTTTGGGTCCCCTTTTTTAAAAATGTGAGATATTGTGCTCTCATTAAACTTTGAAGGATTAATGGAATCGGCAAAGCGACTGGTATACATCACTATTTATTGCTGTACCAAATGTATGAAAGTATCATACATTGTTGAAACATAATGTAAAACAGATTTTTTATTGTAAATATTCCAGTCGAATCAATCAATCAATGACAGCAGTCATACAACAATTTCTGTGAAACATTATTTTGTAAAATAGATTTTAAATGCCAAGCTAGGAAGAGAGGATATCTTTGGTGGAATAATCGGAAGATACAGCCTGCACGACAACACCTCCGATAACGGATTCAGGCTGATCGATTTCGCTGCGGGGCGAGATGTTCTGGTAGCTAGTACGCGGTTCCAGCACCTCAATATCCACAAAGGGACATGGAAATCTCCTGATCAATCAACCGTCAACCAGATTGACTACATTGCGATCGACGCACGACACTTCTCCAGTATAGAGGATGTCCGAACATTCCGAGGGGCCAACATTGACTCGGACCACTACCTTGTTGTAGCCAAGGTACGACTGCGGATATCCCGATCCAAGCCAACACAAGGAAATACTGTGAGAAAATTCGACGTTGGACGACTACAATCGCAAGAGATCGCCAAGTCCTTTTCCGATCGAGTCTCTTACAACCTCTTAAGGAGTCCTTTGCCGCCAGCATCAAGTATAGAGAACCAGTGGCAGCACTGCCAATCAGCCATCAGAGATGCCGCCTCTGAAGTGCTGGGTTTCACACGGCCACCACAACGAAACCCCTGGTTTGACGACGAATGCCGGCAAGCACATGCAGCTAAACAGGAAGCATACAAAGTGGCGCTGCACAAAAAGACTAGAACTGCTTACGAGCTCTACAAGCAGAAGAGGAGAGACGAACACCGGCTTCTCAGACGGAAAAAGAGAGAGCATGAGAAGCGCGCGATCGAGGAGATAGAAGGGTGCCACAGCAGTAATGAGGTTCGGAAGTTTTACCAAAAGGTAAAAACAACAGCCTCGGGCTATAAGCCCCGAGCCGAAGCCTGCAAAGACGACCAAGGGAACATCGTGGTGGAACCGCAGTCAATGCTGAGGATATGGAAAGACCACTTTTCCAAGCTCTTTAACGGCGATGATGAACCCAATTCCGCTGTTAGAGAGATAGAAACATTCGATTTAGGCGACGTAGACCAACAATTCCGCCAACCCGACCTGAACGAAGTGAAGACAGCAGTATCCAAGCTAAAGTCCAACAAAGCTGCTGGAGCTGATGGTCTCACTGCCGAATTGTTTAAAGCGGCAGGCAATGACCTGGTCAGGAGTATGCACCAGCTCATTTGCAAAATATGGTCGGAAGAAAGCATGCCCGATGAATGGAACCTTAGCATTGTTTCCCCGGTCCTCAAGAAAGGAGACCCTCTGAACTGCGCCAACTACAGAGGTATCAGTCTTCTTAACATCGCATATAAGATCCTCTCTGCCGTATTGTGTGAGCGTCTGAAGCCATTCGTCAACAACCTGATAGGTCCTTATCAGTGCGGCTTTAGACCAGGAAAGTCCACCATAGACCAAATCTTCACACTACGGTAGATCTTGGAAAAAACCCAGGAGCTTCAAATCGATACCCACCACCTTTTCATCGATTTTAAGGCCGCGTATGACAGCATCTATAGAGAGGAGTTATATAGAGCCATGTCTAGTTTTGGCATCCCTACCAAACTTGTCCGATTGTGTAGGATGACGATGGAGAACGCACGCTGCTCCATCAGGGTCGGAAAAGATCTCACCGATACATTCGATGTCAAAAAAGGTTTTAGGCAAGGCGATGCACTGTCATGCGATTTCTTCAACATCGTTCTTGAAAGAATAGTGCAAAACTCCCACGTCAACACAAGAGGCACAATCTTTCAAAAATCCGTTCAATTGCTCGGATATGCCGAAAATATTGACATAATTGGAAGAACGCAGCGTGATGTCAATGGCGCGTTTATGAGCATTGAGACGGAAGCGAAGAAGATGGGTTTAGTGGTAAATGAGGGCAAGACCAAGTATATGCTGTCATCAAGAAAGGACACCCAACACCAGATTGGGTCATGTAGAGCGAATGGACACCAACGCTCCGGCCCGGAAAGTCTTCGACTTATCAGGTGGCGCACGCAAGTAGGAGAGGACCTCAACCAACTTTGCGTGCAAAACTGGAGGCAGCTAGCTAGGGACCGAGCTGGCTGGAGAAGCATGTTGGTTGAGGCCCTAGTCCGACCCGGACTGTAGCGCCACCTTAAGTAAGTAAGTAAGATTTTAAAATCATACATTATATTTATGTGATGTATGATCCGTGAAATGGGCCCCAGGATGTACCTCAACAGAATAAATAAATGAAACTTCTTTCCTGAAAAACTCCCGTTTATCTCTGTCGAACTTTGAGGTTCCCAATTGCAACAATGCCGATGGTTTGTGAGAACACAGTGTGGTTGGATTTCCTAATTCATAAAATACAACGATCCGAAAAAATACTTTTCTCTTTGCTAAATGTTGCAGACATCCTTTCCTTTCCTCGATAGTCTTAAGAGATTTCGTAAAATTAAATAAAATAGGAAAATATTTCATTTGCTTAAAACTTTCTTGGAATTTCTCAATTAAACTAAAACTTTATTACATCGTTTGAAGACGACCCTTTACTCAGTTGCTCTTATGAAAGTTTAAGAAGTTTTTCTAATTAAACTTTTGTCGTTTCGACTTGAAGGGTATCTCCGACTGACTGACCAAACAAATGTAATAAAACCAACAAACCCAATAATCGTTAGAAGGTTGCTCCATGAGACTTATCAATTGAATGTTGGACAATTCAATTGTATGAGGGTACAATAGAGAAGCTAATTATACTTCTTCCCAGACCAGACAATTGATGTCCTGGAATATGGTCAGTCAGTGATTTTGCTTCGTTTTTTTTGATATTTTAGTTTGAACTTTTGTAAGAACTTCACTTCCGAAAGTTTAAAGGGATGGAAGTGGAGGCATTGACTTTATGTTAAAATTCACCAAAGTCAAGTTTTGTCTTTGTTGGTATGAGCCCTCGCAAGTGAATAACCCAGAAAACTTTAATCAAAGGAAAAAACACGCATCCCTGGGCTGTGAATTGTGCAGTCGTGAATTTCATATTCATGTTTTTGAATGCGTGACGGTTTGCTAACACACTGTGCTTGTTTTTTTTTTTTTTTTCATCTCGGTTCAGTTGGATTGAAAATGTTCTGTTGAAAGAATAATTTTATCACTCCCATATGAGTCGTTAAAAAATACTCAAGACAAAAATGTCGTCGCCAGTATATTCGTTGCTTTCTACACAAAAATTTTTAGATACGTGGATGCTGTGCGAGTGAAACGCCAATGTTATAAACGGAGAAACATTGTCTAGGCAACATTCTTGTGCAATTTATGTCAAGGAGATGAAATCTGTCCTTCTTTCAGTAACGACAACGACGCCGACATCGCAAAAGAGACCAAATTGACAGCGAGCACGTATGGACCATAAACACTTCTGAAAAAAAATTTGCTGCTTGGTTTCTCCACGTAATGTCGTCCTTTGGAGGTTAAAGTAGAATGAAAACGGAAAAGCATTTGCCGGGTGTTGGTTTTAATGGCGAAACAAGCGATGGTTTTAAAAACTACCACGACAAGATGGTTGCTTTAATACGTCGGGCAAGAAGGTGTAGGTAATCTTAAAGCAAAACATCATAATCAAATTTAATACAAATAATAACAGAGCAAGAGCAATAAACTACGAGCTAACTGCAATTTTTCGGTGTGAGTGAAAGCTCAAAAAATTTATTTTCAAATTGGTTTTATGAATTATGTGTGTGAGTTGCATAGTCTTGCAGACTCTCACTGGGGCTCTACAGAAGTTATGGTGCAGCAGTCTTTTGAGCTGTTTTGATATCAAAACAGTAAGTTTTATGAAATAAAAAATGAAATAATAAATAATAATAATAATAAATAAATAATACAAGGTTACCATGGTTTTTCTGGAGAGGGTTTTGTTTCTCAATTGCCTTCATAACACAGAGAAGCAACGGTTGGCAAGAGTTGTTCCCCGTTTGATCTCCGCACTGATGTTGTTTTCCGTGTCTATAGCGGATCCTAGGTAGACGAAGTCCTGTAATACCTCGATGTTATGTCTGTATATTGTGACGTTTTGTCCAATTCGTCGATGTTCTGTGTCCTTGTTTGATGTCAACATATACTTCGTTTTACGCTCATTAACCATCAAACCCATTTTAGCCGCTTCTGTTTCAATACTCGCAAAAGCACCTATGACATCACGCTTTTTTCTTTCCATTACCCCAATATCACCATTGTCATGGCACATCTCAATTTCCTCAAACGATTGTTTCTCATACTGCTTCTTTTTCTTTTTAAGAATTCAATGTTCTTCCCTTCTTTTCTCCTTATAAATCTGGTTATACTGATCGTAGGCAGCCCTTGTTCGCTTTTTTATCAACATTTGTCGTGCTTGTTGTTTGGCTGCATTTGCTTGCCTGCATTCTTCGTCAAACCATGGGTTTTGTTTTACGGTCGTAGTCAAAGTTGTCCCCTCTGAAAGCTCGGACATCTATCACGCTGGAAGAGTGTGCGTCGATCGCAACGTAGTCAATTTGGTTGACAGTTGATTAATCTAGAGTTTACCATATATAGCTTTATTGATTTTGCGATGATGCAAGTGTGTGCCGCTTACAAGATTTAACTTAGCAGCGACATCGCTTAGTCGGAGTTCGTTTTCGGAGGTTTTGTCATGAAGGCTTAAGCTTACCGATTGTTTTTCGAAAGATGTCATCCTTCCCTTGTTTTGCGTTGAATTCGCTAAGAACGATTTTCACGTCGCGTTTAGGGCACTGTTCATATGTTTTTTTTTGAAGAGCTCGTAGAAACGATCTTCGTCTTTTTCTTCTGTTGGGGCGTGGGTGCATATTCGCCTTATGTATACACTCAATAACTGGATTTTAACTGATAACCTTATCCTCCTGAGTCTAATCTTTGTAACGGAAGTTGGCCCTATCACACCAAAAGCGATATTCAGCAATCCCAAAGATACCCAGGAACACAGGAATCCCTGCAGGAACCTATGGGGAGTGTGACAGATTTGAATTAAAAGCAATACAAATATATCTAAAAAAGGTATCAATTACGGTTCGCTTAAATGTTTTTACTTTATAGATAAAGAGATAATCAAAAAAAAACTTACCAAATTATAGGTAATCAAAAACAAAATAAAACTACCGTGTGTTAATTCATTTGCGCAGCATCAGTGGTGTCTCAATTTGTTGTGCACAGCAGATTGGATCGCCGACGCTCTAGCTAATTGTGTTAAGGAATTAAAGAGAAAAGAGTTAAAAACAAATGAACGATCTTAACAATAACAAATAAAATGGAAAGAGTACTTAACTTTCGGACTTCAGAATTCGGAGTACTGATTACATTAGCAAGTAAAGAGAAAGAATGGAATTAAAGAATTAAAGAAAAAAAAATTGCACAGATTTCGTTTTGATAACGAACGTGTGTTGACCGAAGGTAAATGCTGAGGCTATTGCTGCTGTTGATGGTGATGACTGATGATGATCAGGTATTCGGTTTCTTGAGGTTTGGATGGCTTTTTTTTTTGTAGGTAATGTAAGTATGTATTTAGGTTGGATGATGAGTTGCTTCTGATAGCGGATATATGATAAGGGCTATTGCAGTTCTATTGTATAAAGATGAGGATGATGTAGATTTTCACGTGTTGGGTGCATGTACATATATGTATGTGAGTCAATTTTCATAGTTTTTTCAATTTTGTATAGTTTTGCACCAGTTGTATGAAGCAATTACAGGTGTTGAACTTTTAAGAGCTGGCGAATATTACTATGTAGTTTCCGATGAAGGAGTGCTGAAATTATGCACGATGTCCCCGGTTATCGCATTCTGACAAGCACATGCAGTGCCAAGCGTATGTGATGGCTCGGAGCTAAAGTTCGCTCTGCAGGTTTTTTGGTGTAGTTTTGTCACGTGTGGTTGAATTGCAGGTAAGCTTGAATTTCTGTACGCTTTAACTTCAGTCGGTTGAATTTCTATATGCTGAATTTATGGATGGTTGGATTTGCTTTAATTTCGGTGAGCTTGAATTTCTGGAAACTTAATTTATGCAATCTTGGTTGGATTTCTGGAGACTTAAGTTATGCAATCTTGGTTGGTGGTGAAGCTATTCCCTTCGTAATTGAAGGATTACAGCTGGAATGGCTGAATGGATCGGCGTTGTCTTCTCTCTTCTTTACCTGATTAAAGGAATGTTCGATGGCACTACGTGTCGAGAATTAGCTCGATTGGTAAAAGATGACTGTAATTTAATTAATGTTAGACTCAAGACTGCCTCTGTTTTTCTATTAATTTTTTTTATAAATACCTTACAAAGCATGTAACGGATTTGGTGTTCTTATTTAACACAAAGCGATGATCTGCTTCTCCCTTGAATTCCTAGGACCACAGGATACCCTAAGCAAACCAAAAGAAGGTTGAATAAGTCGTCCAGCAGGCTAAGTACGGCTCGGCACGCTTGCATCACCTTTTGCCAGCTCGTCGGTGGGGTGGGTACTTGTACCAGCCGCTAGACTACCGTACAGTGTACTTCATGCCGAAGAGAAAACACAACAAAATAAAAGAATATTCAACAAAACCTAAAGTAATCGCAAAACTATATAAATTTCTGGTATATTTTTCTTATATTGGAGACCCAAGGTGTAATCTGGGTCGCCGGAGTGTAGTAAATTATTAAAATCTTATATTCCATTCCATTCAGTCCATTCACAATTTCTTGCAAAGGAGGAAATGGATTTAGTTTCGTTGAGTTTAACTTGACATTTGATCAGCTGTGGAGTAGATAAATTACCTACGGAATTCTGTACGACTAGAGTTCGTAAACTCGTAATTTTTTTGTTGCCTTGGTGACAAGTGGAATTTATTTTTACGGTGGTGTAAATTCATGGGTAAGGTAGATTGGTCCCCAACATCTTAACAACAAATCCGCACTGAAATAAGCGCATTCTAGGGCCTACGCTAATTCTCCGCCTACACAAAGTAAGTCAAGAGACATTACGCTCCACATGCAGATCAGGAGCTCTTCGTCCTTTGTTCGTTTGCTTGGGTCATCAACTTTAAAATCATTATTGAATTGTTATCCGAGGCTGTTGGTTGTTTCGGAACCAGATGTTTGTTACCTTGTTGGGTAGTTAACCCCAAGTACAACCCCCAACTTGAAGGGCCAGTTCTTTTTGGTATTCCCTTGGATATAAGGGGCCGGATAATCTGGAAAGAGTGCCCTGCTGCAGGGGTATGAGAGCTGTTGTTGGCTCACCAGGAGGTCGTCCGCCACCACCTCTACTTCAACACCCTGTCCTAGTATTGAAATACCCTTAAAGACTTTTTAACCAAATATGTCGAAGTAGCTCATTCAGGGGTTTCTGTTTTTATGACTGCTGAAGTCCACCGTTGATTCTGTAAGTCGAATTCATCAGTCAGTCATTACTTGAAGAGCATATTATAATGTTGATCGCATTTCTTTTCTTCTGTGTTCCTTTGTCAACACTCGCAATTAGTTTAGCAGGTCAGCTCCGGCGAAGCATCCCTGTGCCCAGTGCTTACCGCCTGAAGGTTAAGTAAGCACAATTGACGTGTACTATAAGTTGCAACATCTGGGCGCCGCCAAGTTGACACCAATCAGAGCCTTCCCGAATAGTGCTCTGTACCAGGACACCGCAATTTTGTATATGTACTTATTTTAAAAATGTAAAATTGAATTTCAATAGCAGAGTTCTGCTAAATAAATCATCTAAACTTATAAACTGATAAGAGAACAACGTGAGCCTTATTCCAACCGTCAACTCTATGAGCTAAGTCAGGGTCGAAAAAAGTACTGCTGAAAACGAACCTGTTTAGCCTATGACTCGGCTTTGAGTAGACACCTCAACATTTTTGGTTTCATCTCAACGGCCTCTTCTGAAGTTTGGTACTACTTTTGACCATTGACTGCATGAGCTAAGTCGGGGTCCAAAAAAGCACTGAAAATGGCCTGTTTTAGACACCTTGTCCATGGACTCGGAGAGGCACCCCGGGTGCATTATCTTTGTCTCGAGAATTTCTATTGGTTAAGTTTAATTGCAACCATTTTTTGGATGAGCTAAGTGATCCGACGGTCCGGTCGCCTCTCCGCTCTACTAGCATATGCAATGGCAACAAAACAATCTCTTAAGAGATTTTCTCTCTGAATTTCTTGTTAATTTAAAAAGGAAATACTTTTTCTGTTCTTAGAAACAATTCTGATAGATTTTGCTTTGAAAAGTGTTTTCGCCTACAGGCTCCCGGTCCATCCCCGTACGTACAATTTTTTTGTTTCATCGCAATCTATCCCATCCGGGAGCAAAACATCTTATCACACGACTCAGGTATACCATTTCCGTCTTGGATTAGAATTTATTGCCTCACGCAGTTACTATTTCTTCGTATCCCAAAAGCCAAATGTGGCTCCGGCAATTAATTCTTCCCGACAGTGTTTGTAGAGTATTATCTCAAAACTTAAACGCTTAATGAGACGTTCATAGAGCAATAAATTACTTTGCATAATTAAAATTCAGTTTTATACACGCCAAAGAAAAAACTCCTGACTCGACTTATAACTACACCGCAACACATTTTTGCATTAAATTTCCGCAAGAATTTTCCAAAGGCAAAAAAGCGAAGTGAAAAAAGCAATCCCGATTATTCAGGACATTCATATGCATGCTCTTCATTCGCATGTAAATATAAAATCCGTTTAGTACTCCACCACAAGGTGTGCTGATTTCGTAAAAAGAAACAAACACACTCACACACGGTGACTCTGGTTTTATTTAATTTCCATGGCGAAGCTTATGATTCGAGAGGGAGGCAGTTTTATAATGCACTCAGAATTTTATACCTTAGCGCTTTAATGCTCTAACAACGTGTATACATATTACACTCGTAAAGCTTAAAAGGCATTCAAAGTGAAGCTTAGTAAACCTCATACCTAGGCATCTGGTTCTTAAAAAACATAATCACAATTTCGCTATGGTCCTCTCCAGTGGGTGTACTGATGTGAGATCTGATTAATTAGCATTTTCTCTCCCATTTGAGGAGTAAAATTCGTTACACAAGGAAGATGCCATGGTAACTTTATATGACATGGCTCCCTTGCCTCCTTACTCTTGATTTTGTTTTCTATGATTAATCACGAGCATTACACTGATGAGTCGCGTGTTCAGACGGAATTTAAATAAATGAAATGGATCCGTTTGCATAATTATTCCAGTATAGTTAATTACTTCTCCTATTAAATAAATATTATCATTTTCATAAAATAATGAGTGTTTTTTTTGTTTTCTTTTCATTTCAGACATTTCGGCATGGGTTTCCACATTCACCGACGGCCCTAGCATTTGATCCAGTACAAAGATTATTGGTGATTGGCGACAAATCCGGTTCACTGAGGATGTATCCTTTTTTAAAATAAAACAAAAATCATTTATTATTATATTTTAAAATTAATTTTCAGTCGATCCATGACACTAATTAATCACATTTGCTTTTGAAATCGATTCTGCAAATGTATCCCTATATAAATTACACACAAGTTTTTTTTTAACATGAAATGAAGCAGAGTGTTTAAAGAACTACGAGTATCCAAGCTTAAACAGAGAAATTCGTACTTCGATGCATTCTGGCGCTTTTTTTTCGTGTGTTTCTAATTAATTTTTCTACTGGATTAGAAAGTATTGGAAGCTTCAAAAGCAGAAAAAAGTATTAATATTGGTCAAAAAGTTCCGATGATACAGGCCGTCAAAGTTTCCTCATTAATTTTAATTTAAAAAAAATTTTGTTTTATTAAAAGATTCAGAATTTCTTCCTTTAAGTCAAAAAACCTTAAATTTAAGCATTTGCTGTGTGACACGCACCTTTGGTGCGGTTATAATCAAGTATCATGGCAGGTTTACTTTGATGACCGGAAGTGGCTTTCTCACAGTTATGTTGTGTTGATAGCAATACCACTTGTTTGTTAGGCTTCGGAACATAACTCACCAATGCCATATTTTCTGAAAATCCAAATGCAGATGAGCATAATAAACGATACTGCATTTTGTTATCGAACTTTCGCTTTTTTTCTTTTGTTGGAGGTTTTTAAAATACCAGCTGGAGCACTCAGACCTAAATACCGGTCCATTGTACTACCAGATAGCAACCTTCTATTTGTTATAGCTTTCCAGATGTTCGGAGAAAAGCCAAAAGACTCTGCCATGGTAAGGAGCCTAAGTTACCAGCTCTCACCATGTCTGCGCCGAGTACCTGTAACCTCATGCGAGAAAAAGCAGGACATTCACAGAGGAAGTGCTCTGCGGTGTCCTCATCTTCTCCACAAGATTCACAGAGTGTGGTATCACTTAAGCCTAACACATTTAAATGCTTTGCAAAAGAGAAGTGCCCGCTGGCAACGCCAATAAGCTTTCTACAGTCTTTTCTGTTACGAGCTAGCAAAAATGTTGCAGTCTTCTTACTAACGTTGGGGAGCATACGCTTGGTCTGTCTGCATCCAATGGAGGCATGCCATCTACGGTTGTGCTCTTCACAGATCCAATCGTTGATTGAAGCCCTCACTGAGGACGCTGGCAGACCTAGCGACGGTTCAGGTCCTGAGAAAGCTGTGTGAGATCCCTGCCTAGCGAGTTCATCGGCGATCTCATTTCCAGTTATGCCGTGATGGCCTGGAACCCAAATGAGACTCAAGGAATTTAATCTTCCGATCGCATTCAGAGAGCTCTTGCATTCCTGGATCACTTTCGAAGTGGTTAGAGGGTTGAGAAGGGCCGAAAGCACAGCTTGGCTGTCGCTGCAAACAAAGATACTTCTCCCCGTCCATCCATTGTTCGTTACGTGGCTCAAGGCCAATAGGATAGCATAAGCCTCCGCTTGGAAAACGGAAGCGTATGATCCCAAAGATGAGTGTAGTCGTATGTCGTCGTTCTCAACAAAGGCACCAGCACCAGAACCCTCGTCGGTTTTGGAGCCATCTGTGAAGATACGATAACAGTTCTTTCCAGGCTCAGATTCTGGAGCGAACCAGTCCTGAACCGAAGGAAAGTTGACTGAGTAATTTTGACGCAGTTTGAGCCTTGGGATCATCGTGTCAGACGGCATATCCATTAGACGTGAGTCAAAAATATGCTGCTGGCGAGTTCCTCAAAGCTCCAGTGCGAATTGTGCCAGAGACCACATCGCTTTAAACGAGAAATGGTCTTGAGAGTACACCCCATGATGTAGGTATCAAGGGGAGGAAGATTCAACAGTGCGTCGAGAGCAGCTCCTGGTGTGCTGGGGAAGGCCCCCGTAACACCCAGACAAATTGTTCTTTGAAGTTTGGCAAACGAGGCAATAACGTATTTACGCGAGAGCTTATTCCACCAAACGACTGACGCATAGGAGATGATTGGTCTTATCATAGCCGTATAGATCCAAAGGACCCTTTTCGGTGAAAGACCCCATGTCTTGCCAAAGGCTCCTTTACATTGCCAGAAAACTGACAGTGCTTTAGTAGTTTTAGACTCGACATGTTTCGACCAAAGAAGTTTGTTATCCAGGGTTACTCCAAGATGCTTGACTTCATTTGAAAAGGGGATGTTGACGCCTTTAAGCGTAAGTTGGGTCAGACCAGTCAATTTTCTACGTCTCGTGAAGAGGACAACCTTGGTTTTAAGAGGATTGACGGAGAGACCGTTTCTAACACACCAGGTGTCAATCATACAAAGCGCAGCCTGTGCTCGGGAACAGACAGCTTGGAGGCTGGAACCAACCGAGAGCACGGCGACGTCGTCTGCATATGCTTGGGCATGAACGTTAGAACCATTGAGCATTACAAGTAGAGAGTCGATCAACATGTACCACAGAAGAGAAGATAAAACGCCACCTTGTGGACAGCCCTTATTTACTAACTTTCGCTTACGCTTCAAAAGGTTTAGGCAAATCTTTTTTTGTTTTTTCGTATCGTGCCAAGAATGGTGATCTTCTTATCCAGCAACCTCAATGCCAAATCCACCGACACGACGGACGTAAAGAAATTATCAATAGTGAGGTTGCGTCCAGAATTGAAATATGATGGCATCAACGACATCAGCACATCATATCCACGACTAAGTCCTATACTTTACTCAGAGCTACCAGTGTAGATAGAAAACTTTGCAGTGGATAGCCCGTTGAGCTTTTATTATGCCACCAAAACTTCAAGCCATATTTGGCAGGCTTGCTGATTTTTCATTCAGTAATTACGTAAAACAGAAATCTCGAAAGGGATAAGCGGGAATCCCAGACTTGCGAAATTTGTAAATTTTTTTTAATTTTGAATGATGACCTCATACATACCGGCTTAATGACATCTCTGATTAAATTTCTATATCACTGCTGTAAAAAATATTTAGAATGAATTCATACAATAGCCAGAGAAAAATTAAAACTGAACAATGTAAATCAGAAATCAAAAAAATAAAAAAAATAAATCGTGGACAATTTGGACCCCAGTGCCTCTGTTCTGTATCTTTGGCCTTTGGCGATAAGTTATCGCATCGTTAAAAAATTAAACGATTCATTCCCTCTTTATCGCCCCTGGAAAGAACTGGGTTTCTATAAGTGCATGCGATAACTTTTTGTTTGACTGGAATTTCCAATGGAATTCAATAAGTCTATCTCTCAATCTTGTTTATGAAATTTGTTGTGTAAATTAAAGTGAGCAGTCTGGCCTCTAGCAAACGCAAGACTTGCACAAATTATGTGAAGCAATCAGTTCCTAAATGCCGACAAGAACATCTCTTCAAAGCAGAATGTCCCAAAACGTAGTATATTGCTTTTTTTCCGCAGTTGTAAGTGAATTTGTGCAGCTATCAAAAAACACTTGCATACTTTTAATTGCATTGCAAATTTTATTTGGAATTATTTTTGCTTAGCATTAGACTTGCTTGGCAAATCTTGCGTTTAGGAATTCGCTCTCTTATTTTGCAGCATGAAGTCTACCAACAGTTATTTTTGCGCTTTTGATATACGCGTACATCTCTAAAAATTTAAATTTTAATATAAGTCCCTAACATTTCAATATTTTTATATTAATTTTACCTTTTTGTGCTCAGCCATAATCATCCTCTTGTCTTATCGCCTGCTACGAACCCAGTGATAAAATTTGACGTATAAAATGAAAAGGATATCGACTTTTGACTATACAGAAACCCGTTTTTAGCGCCTTTCCAGTATTTTCATTCCAGTTCGTTTCGCGTGATAAAGTTATCGCCTGTCATCGCTTACAGAACCCCGATGATGCGATAAAACCAATTTCGTTTCAAATCTCACCGTTTCTGGACGAATTTTATCGATGCGATAGTTACAGAACAGGGGCACAGGATGTTTGGCATAACTTGGGTTGATACGACCACAACGTAAACTACTTTTAACCATGGAAATTGATGTTTGCAGAAAACCCATAGTACATATCAAGTCTTTTTTTGGTTTCGAAAATGGTTTTTTACTAAAAAAATAATAGTTAATCAGCACACGAAATTCACTTTTCTTCATTTTCATAAATTTTCACGAGATTACTGCTTTGAATGACTGTAAAACACAAACTAAAAGATATAACTTGGCCAAAATTTGAAAATAGTCTATAAGTAGATGGCAGTTGACAGGAGCAGAAAAATCAAAAACTCACGGGCTTATCAAACCGCCCATACACATATTGAAGGTATTTTACTCAATATGCAACAAAAGCTCGGGGCGGATAGGTTGGGTCAACTCAAGAAAAAGAATCGGGGATTATTTCTCAACGTTTTTTATAGCAAGTTGACTTAATCTTAATCTTAACATAGTATAAAATAAAGTCGCTTTCTCTGTCCCTATGTCCCTATGTATGCTTAGATTTTTAAAACAACGCCACTGATTTTGATGCGGTTTTTTTTTAAGAATATAGTGTGATTCAAGAGGAAGGTTTATATGTATAATACATGCATATTATAGCATGTATTATATTGTGTGTTTTCATAGCTCTGTTTTTAAACTAATTAAATTCTGTGTATTTCATACTTTAAAATTTAAACTGTGATCTGTTCAGTAATCTTTTTAGTTTGATTATCTACTTATGAGTTTATTTTGGTTCAAAGTGTTGTAAATAATAAAAATAGCAAAGTTGAATTAAATTAGATTCTGATTACGTTTTGTGTTATCTTTAGTTGTATTGGTAAGACATTATTTTCCGTTCTTATGTTGAGTGTGTTTTGAGTGATTTTTTTTTTTTTTTTTTATTATTGTTTTCTCCGTTTAACCACTAATTATCCCTCATACATCTCTTTCAACTACTAATTCCTTTCTTTTAGAACATACCATTTTAACTTAACAATTTTGCAACCTCTAAATTATCGTTAGTTTGGTTGAATTGGTAGGAGTCTATACCATTTTGAGAGTTTAATTTCGTCACTTAGGTTCAACTCCTACCCGTGCCTAAAAAAAAAAATATATATTTTTTTTTTTTTTTTCTTCTTTCTTATAAATAAATAATTTTTTTTTTCTCTCTCTTTTTTAATATCTTTTAATATGGATTGTGCAGCGGGTAAATGCCTCGACAATTCGAACTCACCTCTGTTTGCTTGCTATGGGCCATGTGGAAATGTTTTTCATGCCAAATGTATTGGCTCCAACAATGCTTTATTGGATAAAATTAGTGCATCGAAAATCGCTTGTTGGTACTGTGAAAACTGTAAGAAGATTTCCCTATCCCATTTAGCTGTAAAAATGTCCAATTTTAAGTTAGAAATTGAGAAACTCTCTAAAGGCTTCGAAACGCTTCATAAAGTTTTTAATGAATCGGTTTCAAACTTAGCGTCATTTTCTTCCCCTATTAGCTCTGTTGACATATCAACTTCAACAGATGACTTAAAGTTGCTGACTTCGGATAAACCCCAAGCTTTAAAGGATTTAAGTGAACAGTGCAGATCTTCAGTTAATTTGAACCCTGTCTCCGTTCTAAATAAGGGCTCCAAAAGAAGCAGTGATGGCATTGCTTCCACTAAGCAAAGTACTCCTTCAAAGCGAAAGAATCTGAGAAGCAATTCTAAAAAGGCGAACAGCGTTTCAGTCCCATTAGAACAAACTGATGTAGTTGATATGGTTGCAATTAGTTCACCATCAGTAAGTAACGATTTGGATGCTGTTCCCTTAGAATCTATTACTCGAATGGAAGCAGTCCCCAAACCTAGATCCATTTTTGTTTCTCGGCTGAGACCTGAGCTCATACCGAATGATGTTTTGCATTATTTAGTTACAAAGAAACTTATTCCTTGTGAAAACTTTATTAAATGTTCTAAAATAAGTAAAACTGATAGTTTTGTTTCGTCTTTTAAATTACTTGTCCCACCCTTATTGTTTGACTCTCTTTGTGACAGTAATATTTGGCCAGCTGGTACTCTTGTCAAAGAATTCTCAGGCTACAACAAAAAGAATAAAAATTTATTAAAGAGTATTCCAAAAAACTAAAAAGATTTTCCCTCTTCTACCAAAATGTTAGAGGGCTTCGCAGTAAAACTGCAGATTTATATGTGAATTCTCTCGTTTTCTCACACGATGTGTTTGCTTTGACGGAAACGTGGCTTAACCCAAGCCATTTGAATACCGAAATCCTCAGCCAAGAATTTTCTGTCTACCGTAAAGATCGGCATATAGACAAACCAGAAGCTGTTGGAGGTGGTGTTCTTATTGCGGTCAGGAACGCGTTTATGTCATCTCGTATACACTTTCCGTTTGATTTGTCTATTGATGTTGTTTGTGTGAAAGTTTGTACCTTGTCCAAAAATATTTTCATCATAAATGTTTATATTGTCCCTAAAAGCTTAGCACCAGTTTATGCTGAGCTATCTCTTATTTTGGATTATGTCTTCGAAATATCCGATCTTGAAAGCCAGATTCTATTACTGGGTGACTTTAATTTACCATACATTCAGTGGCTACCCTCTGATGATGGTTCCTTTCAAAAAGCTTCCCTGTCTTCACCACAACAGGAGCTTTCCTGTTTAGACAACATAATTTCTTCTGACTTACGGCAAGTAAGCTGTATTAGAAACTATCAAAGTCGTATGTTAGATTTAGTATTTTCTTCGGACGCTATTAAGACTGTTGTAATGCAATCAAATTCTGGTATCACAAGAATAGATGACTTACACCCACCTTTAGATATCTTTATTGAACTCAGCAATTTGATTGACGAAAGAAGTAGTCCATATGACTGTTCATATACCTTTGACTTTCGAAAAGCGAACTTCGATTTGCTTTCGGATGAATTAAGCAGGGCTGGTATTGAAAAAATATCAACTCTAGCAAATCTTGACGAAGCAGTCAGCTGTTTCTACTCTATTTTAAAGGATTGCATGAATAAAACAATTCCGCTAAAATTGATTAAAAAAGAAAATTATTGCCAGCCGTGGTTTACCAAAGAACTGAAAGTTCTGCGGAATAAAAGAAACAAGGCCTGGAAAACTTATTTGACCACTCTTTCTCTAACTGACCACCAAGTGTTCATAAGTCTTTTTGAAGACTTCAGAACGCTTTCTCAAAATCTTTATTCCAGCTATGTAACTCAAATGAGTTGCTCTCTTAAAAATGATCCAAAAAGCTTTTGGTCCTTTGTTAACTCCAAAAAGAAATCAGACGGCTATCCAACAAATTTTATTTATAATAGCAATCTTTTGAAGGATACTCCTGACATATGCAATGCCTTTGCAAATCATTTTTGTGGCTCTTTTTGTAGTACACCTCTCAAAATTGATGAAAACTATTTTAAGTATTTAACTCACTGTTCTCAAGTAAGTTTTAATAGCATCCCCATTTACAGTGATAGAATTATTCATTACCTTTCTTCTCTAAATGATGACGTTTCATCTGGCCCGGATATGATACCACCTATAGTTTTAAAAAAGTGTTCTTTACGCTTAGCCTTCGCTCTCGAATACCTTTTCAAGCTTTCTTTAAAGTCCGGAAAATTTCCTAGTTTGTGGAAAATGTCTTTTATTACCCCTGTTTTCAAGAAGGGTGAAAAAATAGATATAAAAAACTACAGGCCAATTGCAAAGCTTTCATGCATTCCTAAGCTGTTTGAACAAGTAGTCTGCGAAAGTTTATCATTCTTTGCAAGGAATATAATCTGTAATCAACAACACGGATTTATGCAAAGAAGATCAACGGCTACTAATCTTCTCTCGTTTTACCATAAATGCTCTAATACACTCGAAAAAGGGTACGAGTTAGACTGCATTTATACTGATTTCTCTAAGGCCTTCGACCAACTTTCTCATAATATTATATTATATAAACTAAAAGCATTTGGATTTCCACCAGTATTTATTGTTTGGATAAGTTCATACTTAAAAAATAGATCTTATCAAGTCAAATTTCGTAACGTCTTGTCAAATTCTTTCAATGGTCTGTCTGGTGTGCCACAAGGGAGTCACCTTGGTCCTTTGCTTTTCATTATTGCAATAAATGACGTCATTACTTGTATATCATACAGCGACATTCTAATTTTTGCTGACGACATGAAGATTTTCAAATCGATAGAATATTCGTCAGATCGCAATTTATTACAAAAAGATATCGACAGTTTTGTTACGTGGTGTTCTAAAAACGGTCTTAGTTTGAACCCTTCCAAGTGTCAAAGTATGACGTTCTCACGCAAAAGGATTCCCTCTGTCGCAAATTATTCAATATCTCAGCAATCATTATCTCAAGTCTCGAATTTCCGCGACCTTGGTGTAATTTTTAGTACTAACCTTGAATTCAATGAACACATCAATTCCATAACAAGTAAAGCAAATTCAATGCTTGGGTTCATAAAGAGATGGGCAAAAGAATTTAACGACCCCTATGTTACACTTTCCTTATACAACTGTCATGTTCGTCCCTATCTCGAGTATGCTTCTCAGGTTTGGTCACCTCTATATGAAGTTCATAAAACTCGTATTGAGGCAGTTCAACACAGATTTATACGTTTTGCCCTGAAAGGTCTTCCCTGGGAAGATCCTTTTAATCTCCCCCCTTATGAAAATCGTATTCGTCTTTTGAATCTTCAACCACTCTCACAAAGACGAACTAACAATGATTTGGTATTTTTCCATCAACTTATAACAGGTTCGATTGATGCTCCCGACTTGCTCTCCCACATAGGATTCAACTATCGTGGAGGATCTCACCAACTACGTAATTTAGAGTTTTTGCATTGCTACCACCACAGAACTAACTATGGCATGCATGAGCCGATAGCTCGCATGAGTAGGTTATACAACTCTAACCCTTTTACTTTAGATTTCAATCTTAGTAAAAGTAGTTTAAAATTAAAACTCAAAACCAGTGCTCCACAAGCATGATTTTTGTTTTGTATTTAATTTGTATTTAATTTGTATTTAATTAT
The DNA here is from genome assembly GCA_949752695.1 of Melanostoma scalare. Lineage (NCBI taxonomy): Eukaryota > Metazoa > Arthropoda > Insecta > Diptera > Syrphidae > Melanostoma > Melanostoma scalare. The sequence continues at coordinate 57,534,651 of OX456985.1, forward strand.
TAGTTACTGTAAATTATTTTAATGGTATTTCTTCTTCTTTTTTTATATACTTTCAATAATGTTTATAGTTTGATTTTGTTTTATCGATGTAGTAAAAGTTAATTATGTTAAATGTTATGTCCTTGTTCGAATACGTTCTTTTGTGCTTGTGTTGGCGTTTTTTACTAACCACTAACACTTGCATTAATGATGAAGAGCGTAGATAAGTGCGTACATATGAGCTTGCTCTAAGCTCAGTACCGCTTAAGACTCTGAGATGCAAAAAAGCAGAGAAAAGCCAAGAAATTTAAAGTTTTATAATGCGATGTCATAACAAACATATTATTTTACTAAAAAAAATCATTTACTTTTACTTTTACTTTAATTTTATAATTTTCAAAATCGGTTTGAAACTCGCACGAATAGCAAACTATTTTTTAAAGCATCGTTGTTTATGTTAAAAAGAATAGGTATCTTTTGTTTTTGTTTCTGAATGGTAAGTATTCAGATATTTTTTACTGCGTCACAGAACAGGGTGGGCAAAATGCTACTGTCCGAAACTATGATATTGATAACCGATGGATCGTTCCCTATAATCCGCTCCTTTTGAAAATTTTTGATGCCCACATAAACGAGTTGTGCAATTCAATAAAGTCGATCCAATAAGTTACTAAGTACATTAATAAAGGCAGTGATCAAGCAACTTTCAGCATACAATCATCAAATGAAGTGGAAAAATATCAGTCTGGACGTTACATCTGCAGCTCTGAAGCTATATGGAGGATTTTATCATTCGAAGTGCACTACCGGGCTCCCACAATTGTCCACCATGCAGTTCGTTTAAAAAATGGACAAAGAGTATATTTCACTGAGAACAATATAGAAGAAGTTGTTAATAACCCGCGAGATACAACATTGACAGCATTCTTCAAGTTATGTACTCAAGATGATTTCGCGAAAACACTGACATATGACAGAGTTCCAAGTTACTATACATGGAACCAGAGTTCTAAAGCTTTTCAACGACGAAAACAAGGTACTGCGGTTGATGGTTTCCTCGGAGTAAAATAAACGGATGCTCTTGGCAGAGTCTACGTGATTCGTCCCAACAACAGCGAATGCTTTTATCTGAGAATGTTACTGCATATTATAAAAGGCCCGACTTCCTTTGAACATCTTAGAACTGTAAAAGGTGTTGTTTACAATACTTATCAAGCAGCATGCAAAGCTATGGGGCTCTTGGAAGACGATTCTCATTGGGAAAATACATTATCAGAAGCAGCTGTTTGCAGTTCAGCTACATCATGATATTTATTTGCCGTCATAGTAACGTTTTGTCAAGTAACTGATTCTGTTAATCTATGAATTAAATTTCAAGAAAATATGGCCAGTGATCTGATTCGGCGACGGCGAGAGTTAAACTCAGATGATGTACAATATGATCAAAACATATTTGACGAAGCATTATTTGAATTGAACAAAGTAGTGCAATTACTTTCGGGTAAATCGATCAAGGATTTTGGGCTGCCGATGCCAACGCAGATTTAACTAACAGTGCCGAATACACAAGAGAAACATCATACGATCAAACAAGACTATTACAAAATATAGCTCAAATTGGCCTCGATTAAACGTCGATCAGAAAAAAGTATTCACTGTATTACTGTCTGCAATTGATAACAATGAAGGGAAATTGTTTTTCCTTGATGCCCCAGGAGGTACAGGAAAAACATTTTTAATCAATCTGCTTTTAAAAAAAGTTAGATCTACCGGAAAAATTGCATTAGCTGTTGCGTCATCGGGCATTGCCGCTACGCTTTTGGAAGGAGGCCGAACCGCACACTTTACATTCAAGCTCCCGCTAAAAATCGCCACCGATGATAATAACAGCATCTGTAATGTTTCTAAACAGAGCAATACAGGAAAATTGATGCGTGACTGCTCATTAATAGTCTAGGACGAAGCTACCATGTCAAACAAGACGTCTGTGGAAGCACTGGATAGGACAATGCGCGATTTGCGCAACAAAAATTCACCTATGGGTGGATGTACATTGTACAATTCTGTTCTCAGGAGATTTCCGTCAAATCCTACCAGTTGTGACTCGAGGAACACGTGCTGACGAAATAAATGCTTCCCTAAAAAGATCAAATCTTTGGCCACATGTCAGTAAATTAGATTAGATTCTTCACGTGAGAACAGGCTATTTCCAGAGATGCTGCTAAAATTTGGCAATGGAGAGTTAACACAAAGTGAGAGAATCTATATTACCCTAGAAAACCTTTGTGTTTTGATAGACAACATCCAAGAGTTGGTCAACAATGTCTATCATGACATTGATAACATAAGTTCTAAGACAATATCTTGGTTTAAAGAAAGAGCGATTCTGCCACCAACTAACGAACAAGTAGATAAGGTAAATAACTTGATTCTTTCAAAGATTGATGCGCCGACGAAAATATACTACTCGGTCGATACTGTTCTCGATTTGGAAGAAGCTGTTCATTTTCCTACAGAATTTCTAAACTCTTTGAACCCGTCAGGACTTCCTCCTCACAAAATGGTGTTGAAAGTAGGTTGTCCTGTTATTTTATTAAGAAACCTGATTTCACCTTAACTTTGCAATGGCACGCGTTTGCTGGTAAAATCACTGAAAACTTTCATAATAGAGTGCACAATACTCACAGGATGTGGTACTGGAGAAGATGTATTGATTCCCCGAATCCCTCTGATACCATCGGATTTACCCTTCCAATTTAAACGCTTACTACTAAACAATTTCCGGTGAAGACATCTTTCGGAATGACCATTAATAAATCGCAGGGTCTAACCTTTAACGTTGCAGGCTTAGATTTGAGCGTTGACTGTTTTTCACATGGCCAACTGTATGTCGCTCTATCAAGAGTAACTTCCAGAGAAAATATGTTTTTATTGTCTAATGACAAGAAAGCTGTGAACGTTGTATATAAAGACATTCTGTAATATGTTAATTGTTGTAAAAACAAAATAAATAGTTAAAAATATAAAAAGTAAATAAGTAAGAATGTAGTGTATTTAGTACCAGCATTGTACCCGTGTGAAGCCGGGGCGGGTCGCTAGTTTTTAAATAAAATATTAAAAATCAACTAATAAGAGTGGTTATCCTATAGTTTTAACAAACTAATACTTTGTTCTTTAATTAAAATTCTACTTCTAAAAAAGAGTGAGGTTTTCACCGTGGATTGTATTTTCATGAATGCTTCAAATACTCCGTTTCCACTTAGGATTGAATCGCACTTCAGATCAAGTCAGCGTCAGTTTATACTTTTTTTATGATACTTTTTTATATTCAAGTTAATTTAGTGAATAGTTTTTGAGTATTCAAGTCTCAAAGTTAAATTTTTAAAAACTTTGGGTCACTTTTATTTAAAAATAACTGATGCTCTTTTTAAAAATTAAAAAAAAAAAAAACAAAAGTTACCTTTTTCTCAGAAAATTGAATTTTGACAGTTTTCGCTCGTTGGACCTTATTGTCCGAGCAAAAAAGAGGTTTCCTGGACAAAGTACGTTTCGTTTATTGTATTTTTTTTGTTTTAAATTGCTCACAAACCTAAAAATATTTTCACGTTCGGTTCTCTGTGTCTGACTCAAAACTAGTTCTTATTATTGGTTGTTTTTTTTTTTTTTTTTTTTAAAGTGACCCTTAACATGGTTATTCTTCGTAAAATCGACGAACACCACTTTTATTTTATATGATTTTTCATAAAACTTATAATTTTAATTTTGTTTTTAAGTGCAGGAAACCTGTCGATACTTGATATTTTAAAATCGATATTTAGATAAATTTTATCTTAAATTTTGAAAATCAAAGTCAACTAAATTTGTATAAAATTAATTAAAAGCTAAGTTTAGTCGTTTCGACGAATCAAATCTTTAGTGTGCGTTGAATGTGCGTAGCCAAATAGGGTAAGTAAGGCAAAATCTATCAAAAATTTAATTTATGGGGGGGGGGGGGGTTGTGAGCCCTTAAGGAGCGTAAAAATCATGTTTTTATTTTGGGATTTTTTTTTGGAGGGAATAAGATAACCCAATCATTTTCAAAATTAGGAGAAATGTTTGTTAGACCTGTCCAGTATTCCCAAAAAAATGTGTTATATGTTCAATGGCCAACAAAATGGCGGCCTTATTGAAGTTTTCCGCAGTAGCGCAGCTAGCATGGGTGGCACCTGGGGTGGCAATTATGGTGTCACCCCCAGAATACAAAAAAAAAAATAAATGAAATTCTGCTAATCCATATATTGCGATTTATTTATTTAAATTCAAATAAAAAATTTTAAAAAGGAGAACAAAAAATTAATGTATCTACATATTCACATTGTTTAAAAAAAAAGCAGAAAATATTAATAAAACGTCTTCTTCTTAGCTTTTCTTCTTAGCAGAAAATTCGCTGATAGCGTCATCAAAATTTATTTGCTGGGTCGCCTCATGTTCAATTGTTGAAATTCCCAGATTGTTGAGCATCTTTTCCGTAATTGTTGCCCGCAAGTAGTTTTTAATTAATTTAGGCTTACTAAAACTCCTTTCACGTGACGCAACTGACACACATATTGTCATAAACGTTTTTAATGCGACAATGAGATTCGGTAAAGATTCTACAAAGTCCCATTCAAGGATGAATTTCATAAAGTCTGAAGGTAACCAGTAAGATGTTGACACCTTAGCCGCTTTCAAATGACTTCTCAACCTTGGTATCTTTGAGAGAAATTCTGACTCTGACACCTCATCAGAAGCACAAGCAAGTTTTGAGACAGCTATTTTCAAATCATTAATGTTTGTTAAAAGTGAAGTAATCACCTGTACAACTTCAAACAATGAACATGTCTTTCCGTAGTTCAGTGCTCAGAGAACTACGAGTACTGTTTTTTTCAAAACCGATATCCTCGCTAATGGCTTGAATGATTTTGACGAAATTTCATATTTTAGAAGTCCTAGTTGTAAGGAAGATTGCATATCAATATTTGGAAAATCTAGTTTTTTCGAATTTTCATTAATTTTTAAATTGTTTTTTTTTTTTCGAATATTTTCAAAATGGTATCTTTGATTTATTTCAAATTTTTTGTCAATACATCTTTTGAAAAGATCTTAAAACTTGTTTACTTGAATTTTTAAAACCTCGTTTTAAAAAAAAAATTAAAAACCGGTTTTTTAAAAAATGGCTCAAACGATTTTGATTAAATTTTTAGGGCTTATATGCATTAGTAACTGCAAGAAAAGGACATTTTCAGATTTTCGCTTGAAACCTTCGGAACATTTAATTTAACTTTTTTCAATATTTTGCGTGATTTAATTCAATTTTCATAATTAATGTGTAGTTGGCAGCCCTGTACCATCAAATACACAAAAAGCAAAAACTAAAACCTTTTAATCAGCCTTTAGATTTTGGTATTGTACTTAGCACACAATCACAAATTCTTGTGACCCAGTCGTGCCCATTTTTCATCTTCGTATTCCCACGGGAAGGGAAACTTGAAAATTACTTTCAAGAATTCTTTCGATATAAGGATATTACATTTTCCTTCAACAACATAAACTATATTTCATTTCTGTATTTCCACAGGAACGGATGCTGAAACGGAGACTCAAAAACTACTGAGCCAATTTCAAAAATCTTTCGGCATTAGGATGTTAAATTATCTTTATATTTAAAGCACTCGGCCCATAGCAGATTTAAATTGTATGTTCTTCCGAACACAACTCAGATGAGTGACTCAATGAATCCGTTGTGGTTTGCGGTGGTGTTGTATTTGCTAAAATTTACTTGAAATTGAAAACACAAACGTCAAACTAGCCAGGGATGAGTCGATGATGAACGATGAGTTACTAAAACTAGAGATGAGTGAGGCTTTCACTGTGGATTGTATTTTCTTGAATGCTTCCTCTTCTTCTTTTCCATTTCCGGCGTTACGAGTAGTGATCTTGAAGCGATCACAACTCTCCCACTTTTCTGCTAGTCTAGTCTAGTGATCCGCCTGTGGGGTACGCCGCGTTGACCTCAGAAAGCGTCGGCAAGCCTCCCGGTTTTGGATTGTTCCATGTCTGAGGCCAACCAAATGCTGCTGTTTTTGCATTTGCTTGTACCAGGAGTGTTTTGGCCTGCCTTTTCTTTTTCGTCGCGAATTCCTCATTCTTCTTCATTAGTTTTAAATTTTCCAAAGTAAACAATTCAATAATTTTCTACCTCCAATCATTTTGAAGGCTTTTCTCCAAAATATTTAAGTGAGTTTTAGGAGAACCTCGCCTGGTTAAAGAAAGGGGAGGGATGGATTTCTTAGATCTTCGAAGAAAGCCTTAACACTCTGCGATGATGTTCAGTATATTATTATACCACAAAAATGGGCAAGGGGGCTACGCTTCCCTTCAACGACTGAAAAATTCTGTCACTGTCAGAATGAGCTCAAGTTCAACGTCCAAAGAGGAAGGATATAATTCTAGAAACGAATGTGAGAAGCTTAATGTGCTGGTATTCGGTAAAACAATTTAATGAATTGGTAGGTTGAGAAAGAAGATCGTTAATGAAAATGAGAAATGAGTGGCGGGGACAAAACGGAGCCCTGAGGCACACCAGCATTTATTTAACTAGTTTCAGACTCTAACCCGTCCAAAACAATTTCTGTTAAACGGTTCGAAACTAAGTTACTAATCCATTGAAGAATAAATTCATCAAAACCGAAGTCACGCATTTTAGATAAAAGAGCTTAGTGCCAAACTCTATCAAATGCCCTCAAAATATCAGACGCCTTCTATAGCAAATTGTATTCTAATCTAGTCTCCACGTGTTTCATTTATCTGCTTCAGCTCTGATCCAACGTTGCAACTCGTGACTCTCAAAAGTGCACCAAGCTGTTGCTTTACTTGGCTGGCTTCCGGGAACACTATACAGATGCTTATCAGCTATGTACATAAACGTCGATAGTTACAAAGCATTGAAATCAGGTTGAAACATCATCTTTTTCGGAAGTCAACCGGAAACTCTTAAGCATGTGCATTACAATGGAAGTATGTATATCTTTCTTACGTTATGTACCTCCTACGTACCTGTTTTGAGTGTCTAAGGATGAATCATAAAAGTAATAATTTCTCGCATGGACAATATAATTTAAGTTAAAACGAAAAGACATTGAAAATTCAATAAAATATTACTCGAAATGCGAATTTAATAAGGAGAATTTTCATTTCTCGGAATGTTTCACAAGAAGGAAAAAGACCTATTCTTGTAGAAATGTTTTAGGTACATACGAACAGTGGGATTCTAGGCGGACAGAACTCTTCAAAACAAATCAATGAACGAACATTGAAACGGAGAGAGATCAAAAGGGCACCCATTTTTCTCCGGAATAAAACAAATATGAATGACAGTTTCTATGGAAAATATTGTCCCCTCAGGGCTATATGTTTCCAAAGGGAGTCGATGGACCTTCGTATAATACTTGTTGGCTACCATATTCAGAGGTTACATCAACCCCCATACTCCCCACCACTCTGCAATCAAAGAAGTTGAATAACTTATCATATACAAATACTTTCGATGGTCCTTTTATGAACATCCGTTCAACAACTCGTGCCGCTCTATTGACCTTGTTGGAATATTTGTTTTGTTAGCCTTCCATGGACATCATTCGAAAGGACATTCAAAGAATACAAAATCAGAATACAAATAAATTAAAATGGAAATAACTTATACAAGGGGGGCATTCGTTTCATTTTTTTTTAGTATTTGTTGAGACGATGTATCCCTTGTTCTTCCTAAACGAATATTCCGAAACAAAATGTAAAAAAAAAAGAAGAAAAGAAACTTTCACCTGCCTTGAGACTTGAGACTACCGTGAGGCTTTACAGCAAAACAAACAAACAAGTATCTACATAATTTAGCAAAACTTCTTCGGAAGCAGGGTTTTTCTGGGGTAATATGATGTTGGTTGGAGGCTGTCAACGCCCATACTACCGCCTCGGATCCTAATTATGTATTTGCTTAACTGATGTGTTCTGTTCCACTTCCAATCCCATAATTCAAACTGGCAAACTGGAGGCAGTTAAGTCAATAAGCTAGACTCACCTTCATTCGTTGTTGTAAATCACAATAGCCTTGAGAAACAATGAAATTAATGACTTGAGATATATTTTTATTATTTTTGTTTTGTTTGTAATGGGGACATGGGAAGTCAGAAATCATTTGAGAAGCCCTTTCATTAGGCATATGAAAGGAGGGTGATGGAAGGAAGAGTAACAAACTTAATATTCATGAAAATTGAATCTGGGAAGTCAGTTGATTTGAGAGTTGAAGTCCCAGGTAATTGGTGGTGACGCAAACATGTACGTAGTGAAAGTCGAAGTTCAGAAACCTTGAAGTGGTCAAATTGCGAATAGCGATCTTTAATGGCAACGAACACTTCTGGTCCGTGCAACACAGACAGCGAAATTAAACTGCATTTTTATGGCATCACCGTTTCTACTGATATCAATATCAATTTGACAACTGGTGGTATATTTGTAGTCAGTAATTTATTTAAAACGAATATGCTGACTGTGAAACTAATCAAGCAAGTAACTAAACAAGTCCTCCGTTAATAAGCTCATTGCCATGTAAAGCGCTTTCTCGATTAGCCGTTCGGAACAGGCAGAAAATTGAAGGTCCGCTCCATTCCCTCACAAAGGCATGGTTGTGAGAAATGCGATTGGCCCTAGGGTTCCTCGCTATCTATTGCGCTACCCTATTTATTTTATTTATTTAGATACATGATGTTAAACCATCCCTTCGAAGTAATTTTTCCTAACCGCTCAGCATGGAAGAACCCTGTAATTCTTACATGTAACTTCAAACACATTTGGTGCACTGACGGTTCAAAAACTAACAACGGTAATGGTGCAAGGATTTTCGGTCCAAACTTCAAATCGTCTTTATCCCTTGGTATCACAAGAACTATCTTTCAAGCAGAGGTAATAGCTATAGAATTCTGTGTTAGGGAATGCATAAGACGAAACCTCCGAAGATCACGCGTCCTAATTTGCTCTAACAGTCTTACTTACTTACTTACTTACTTAGGTGGGTATTACAGTTCGGGGTGAACCTGGGCCTCAACCAACATCCTACTGTAACGACTCCAATTTCGGGAAAGCTCTCTCCAGTTTTGCACTCTAAGTCGGTTGAGGTCTTCATCCACTTGATTGCGCCACCTAAGACGAGGTCTTCCCCTTCCGCAGTTGTGCTTTCGAAAACCGACGAGCCGGAGCGTTTGGGTCCATCCGCTCTACATGGCCCAACCATCGTAGCCTCGCGATGCGTACTCTTCTGGCTATGCCCATGTCGCGGTACAGCTCATACAGCTCGTTGTTGTATCATTCGGAGAATTTTTCTTTCGAAACGACCAAGGGTTTCCTCATCCGCTTTCGATAAGGTCCATGCTTGCGCGCCGTAAAGCAGGACTGGAATGATAAAGGTCTTATGCAAGGTAACCTTGGTTTTCCTGGAGGGGGTTTTGTTTCTCAATTGCCTTCTTAACCTAAAGAAGCAACGGTTGACAAGAGTCATTCTCCGTTTGATCTCCGCACTGATGTTGTTTTCCGTGTCTACAGCGGATCCAAGGTAGACGAAGTCCTGTACTACCTCGAAGTTATGTCTATCTATTGTGACGATTTGTCCAATTCGTCGATGTTCTGTGTCCTTGTTTGATGACAGCATATACTTCGTTTTGCCCTCATTAACCATCAAACCCATTTTTGCTTCTGTTTCTATACTCGCAAAAGCACCTATGACATCACGCTTCCTTCTTCCCATTACGTCAATATCGTCTGCGTAGGCGGGTACAGACAGAATTGTACAGACTTTTGAAAGATTGTTCCTTTGGTGTTGACGTTTGAGTTTCTTACAATCTGTTCAAGTATGATGTTGAAGAAATCGCATGACAGTTTGTCGCCTTGCCTAAAGCCTTTTTCGACATCAAAGGTCTCGGTGAGTTCTTTACCGACCTTGACGGAGCAGCGTGAATTCTCCAAAGTCATCCTGCATAGTCGTGCGAGTTTTGCAGGGATGCTGAAGCTAGACATGGCTCTGTACAGCTCGTCTCTGTAAATATTGTCATACGCGGCCTTGAAATCTATAAAGAGGTGGTGAATATCGATATTATGTTCTCGGGTTTTTTCCAAGATCTGCCGTAATGTGAAAATTTGGTCTATTGTGGACTTCTCTGGTCTAAAACCTCATTGATAAGGACCTATCAAGTTGTTGACGTGGGGTCTCAGACGTTCACATATTACAGCAGACAAGATCTTATAAGCGACTTTAAGGAGGCTTATCCCTCTGTAATTGGCGCAATTGTGAGGGTCTCCCTTCTTTAGGATCGGGCATACGATACTGAGGTTCCATTCAGCGGGCATGCTTTCTTCCGACCATATCATGCAGATCAGCTGGTGCATGCTCCTTTCCAACTGGTCTCCAGCTGCCTTGAAGAGTTCGGCATCAAGGCCGTCTGCACCTGCAGTCTTATTTGATTTAAGTTTGCATATGGCAAGCTTAACTTCCTCTAGGTCGGGAGGACGCGGACGGCATTCTTGATCATCGTCCAAAGTCCATGGGGCAATCTGCCTGACAGCGGAATTTGTGTCCTCATCGCCGTTAAGCAGTCTGCAGAAATGATCTCTCCAGATCCTCAGTAGTGACTGTGACTCTACACCTATGTACATATGTTTCCCTGCTGGTCTTTACAGGCTTGAGTTCGGTGCCCTTCGATACTATGCACCAGTCATTGATTTTGTTCAGGTTCTAGTCCACTTATTTATTTATGTCACATAAGAACACGTCTCTCTCTTCTCCAATATGCCTTCAGTATGTTTGCGATCACGCGACGAAAAGAAGCTCGGTATCTATTTGTTTTACATTTGCCAATTATCGTCAACGTAACAACCGCACGAGCGGTTCGCTAGTGTGTAGCAGTTGAGTGGAAGAAATGTGATTCCTTTGAGATCTCGATGCTCGTAAGACAACGAAACGAAGAAGAAGAAGAAGTACCCGCTATCGTAATGCCATTTGGCGATTCGTATGGGTTTATCACTTTCACCGTACGGCCTTTTTAGTTTTTCATCTTTACCTAGGACCAAAGATCGATCAGGTTTTTTTCAAAATGAATTCATCCTCATTCAAATAAAATACATGCGTTCAAATCAAATAATAGGCCTTGAAAAAGTTTACTCTGTTTTTTCCAGAGAAGGTTTTCGCCCTCAAGTGCCTCTTTAACCCAAAGAAAAAGCAATTACCTAAAGTATTTGCCAACTTGATCACGCCGATGTTGTTTTCTGTATTCATATAGTGGACTGGACAAAGTGCTGAACTACTTCTCAGAGCTTTGACAGAAACTGTTGTTCAACTTGCATTACTGTTAACTGCCACGTAACCCCCAAATGAATATCAAGCGGAATATTCCTAACCCAATGTCCTAAGTTGCAGCCATCGCGCGACCGAACAACGAGCGACGGGCGCTCCATCGGACGATCAAAATATCAAACAATAATAACCCTATTGTGTGTCCTTATTAGCACAGGAAAGCGAAGTTCATCGTTTGGTCGTGCCATGCAACTCCAATTAGGACATACGTATTCGTTTGTGCTTTAAGGTAAGTGTGTCCTTACTGCTTACTACTTCGGGTAGCTATCTGTTTTCAAATCGTCGATCACTCCAACAATGCGCCTATACTTCCCTTCCTTTGGATTCAAAAATTCTGCAATCAGCAGCTTTGATATCTACTCCCACTCGAAATTAGTATGACAAGGCTTTTGAAAAAATTCGTATCTTCTAACAACGAGCTGTTGTATTCTTTCACTCAGCTGATAAGCTTCCAAACAAGCACTTTTATCAACAATGCATGCTCTTGGTATCAATGAGTCTCTCCTTCCTTGGATTAGAAACATCCTTTCTGGCCGCTCACAACGAGTTGTGTGTGATAGTGCGTTGTGTTGGATAGTCTCAGGTTCGATGTTCACCTTTCAAATGATGGTGTGCCCCAGGGCTCCGTTGTGTCTCCGATTTTCTTTTTTATTTTCGAAAATGATCTCTAGTCTGCTAAAGCTTTTCATGTTCGTTTCCTTCTTCAGATCTCTGCTCTGCGGATGCTGAACGTAAGCAACAGCGAATGATTACCTGATTGTGTCCTGACTTTTACAGCATTTTTACATGTGGTAATTGAAACAGTGTAGAATTTAAGGCTTCAAAAACTTTATACTGCTTTTTTGTCGCTAAGCTAGACACGCTGCAACTCTGACATTGTCCAAGAATGGTACCTGCCTCAATGAAACCGAAAAGCTGTCAGCTCTTGGTGTAAACGATTACTTTCATTGAAAAGACCACATATTTGAAGGCACCAAACATGCTGCAGTGTTTTAGATGAAACACTTTAGACGATGCAGGAAATCTTTCACCCCTTTTGATCTGGCTAAATTTTGGGAGGTCTACATCCGCCCAAATCTGGAAACATCCTTGGGCTTACCCGATATGGCTATGAAACAGAACTTTAAGAGCTGATAAGCGACACTGAAATCATAGAATCGATGGATTCTGTTGATCATCGTCAAAACGTTACTTGCTTTACTCTTTTTTTTTGCTTTTTCTGCAATCAGTACCCTTTGACAAAATTTACCCGCAACAACCGGCTCGATTTGAATGCTTAAAAAACAAACCTTGAGTCCAACTTCGGACGTACAAAGATTCATATTTTAGCCGCTGAACCCGAATGTGGAATGCTTTACCATACTCTGTTTTTCCCCCTGCATTCTACTAGCCACCAATCAATGTTCATCGGTGTCTCCTACTTAATCTAGCTCTTGAAAAAAGGATTCTTTTTTACCACACATCCATCACCAAAATGGAAGCATACAAGTCCAAAATTATGGCTTTCAAATGTTCTCTTGTAACTTTGTAACTTACGAAAAGCTTTCTATTTTCTTATTGTAGGTACTACTAGTTAAGTATTCTATCCCTACAGTTAGAATACAGTTGTTGGTTTGCATCTAACTTTGGATTTTGAAAAAAAAAAATTTAAATGTCTTCTTCAGCAGCCTAGTTTTTATCGAAGAGTACTTGGCAGCAAAATTTGCCTGTTTTCTTCGTGTTCGCTTTACACACAAAGAATCAAGGAGTCACCAATCTGTCACTGATGTTCCCAAAGTAATGACCCAGAAGTAAAATTATCTGATCAATATCCTTGACAGAACTCACAAACACACACCTGTCATCGGTATATAATACATGTTACGTTTTAATTACCACACACATTAGTCTGTTTATGGGCCCTGTCAATGTTCTATTCCGCTGAAGGCATCACACACAAGGGACAGAAAACAATCGGTGATTTCAGGTCAAGTCGTGTAATTTGTCTTGTTTACCCCTTGTCAGATAATATGCGACTTCATTTCGAAATACCCCTCCCTGTCGACTGTTTCTTTATTTTGTTTTCTATGAAGAAAGCTCTGCCATATAACACATGTGTGTGTACAATGTACATGTTTCATGAGAGCATCCCTGTCGTAATATATTATTCTTGTGTCTATATGCAAACAGCAAATCGCTATTGGAAGGAACACAGCTCAAGAATAAGAAAAAAGATGATAACACCTCGCTAAGGACATTATTTTTTCAGATAAAAAGACATTTTTCTCTGTCATAATTCCTACAAGGAAATTGCTTTTTTGTCAAACATCTAAGCTCCTTTTTATTGTCAAGCAAAATCCGATTCTACCCTCGACAAGTTGATAACATCGCAGCAATTTATTCGCTTTGGTCTTGCTTCTCTCTATCTCTGTCTCCTCTTCTATCTGTCTCTCGTCTTTATTATCCAGAAATTCACCATCTTTGTTAAGAGATGGAATTTTTTTTCTTCCCAAACAATACGATGCATGATGAATTTCATTTGTTATATTTTGTGCGGTGTTATGACAGATTAAATATAAGGATTAATGACACCTACTTGAATTGATTGGTACGAGTATGTGAATGTTTTGGGTCTAGGGCTGGAATTTGTAAGAAAAATGGAAACGCTTACCTTCGTGAAAGGAAGGAACACCTCGTCTTTGGTTGGTAAAGAGCATTAGTGTAGGAAAATTTTGGATAAAAGTTTGGATAAAAGATGAGCTCTTAGAGTCATTAGTTCGGAAATGGCCCCACATTAATTTGAGTGTTGAAGGCTTTCAAAAAATGTTGTGCGCAGACATGAGAATCTTTCTTGATTCTTTTTTCAATGGAAAGAGATCTGTCTATGAAGACTTTTGTTATGGTGAGAAATTCTCATTTCAGAAATCAATTCAGGTTTCTAAAATGACTCGGTAAATTTAATCTTTTCAATCATTTCTAGTCCTAAAGGATATCAAATGGGTTCATTATTTTTCAAGAAGTGGTTCAAATTTGCTTCTTACGGTTGAGCCTTAATGCTACTTTACTCTTATTACTTACTCTTAAGGAAATTTTCAATGTTTTCCATGTAAATTATCTTCCACTTCTATTCGATTTTCCCAACATACAAAGGCTGCATATGTAATATGTGGCAAGTGCTGCATATTTAGCAAATACTACATATGCAGCATTTGCTACATATCCAGCTCTTGCTACATATGCAATATTTGCTATATATGTTACTTTTCTGCATATATAGCAAATATTGTATATGTAACAAATGCTGCATATGTAACAAATGCTGCATATGTAGCAAATGCTGCATATGTAACGAAAGATTTCGTCTCAGTTGTGAATAAAGGCAGGCTTAGAAACTCTTTGCATATGCAAATGTGAATGGGGAAATAAAAATACTTGTCCCAGAAATTTAATAAATCCAAAAACGAAAGGCTTTACTTCGCCTACAAGTTCCAAAGTCAACGAGGCGTAGATACCCCACATGAGGATCACAAGAGCGAATAAAAAATATGAAAAGTTTGTGGTTATCACTGCAATCTGAGGAAGAGAGAGGTGAAGTGTGGTTTTTGGAAAAGTATTCGGTTCTAGCCACACAAGCTATCTTCCGTTTACTATCTGCTTATGACTTAATACAAGTCCAAGGTGACGAATGAATACTGCTCCATTAAGGAACTCAAAAAGCCTTTTTTTAGTCTACGGAATCAAATTAATTTTTTCTCATGTTGAAGCTCATAAAGTTCTATTATTAGTTTCAAAAACTATTAAATTTAAATGGATCTCTGCTCTTTGCCACATGGCCGGCATGTAGATGACACATGCCGGAAAATTCTTCATTCCTGCTTGGAGAGTTGAGACGTAGCAGTAATTGTAGCTCGAATTGATTGTGTTAGTTAGTCCAAATTTGAGAATTTTTATTTTCAGACTTCTTGTTTGCAGTAACCCTACAAGAAAATGTCAGGTGCGGTAAATTCAAGCGATCAACGGAATGTGGAGTTTAATAGGAAATTTTCTTCGCAATTCTTTCATAACAGGCTGGGCTATGTCAGCAGTAGCATCATCCTGTTGAAACCCTACACAATTTTAAAGGATTCTTTTTCGGGATAGTTCTGGATAGAAGCAATCTCTCAAATGAGCATGTAACGGCCCCCAGTAACTGAAACAATGCGACAATTTCCTTCAAAAAAGTGAGGCCTGACAATGCAGTGTGATGAAAATGAACATGTAACTGTTTCGTAAACTGAATGCAACACAACATATTTGACAATTCTGCTTAAAAATTGCCACTATGGTCAAAATGCGCCTCATCAGACATAAAAAGACAACTCAACATGTTTTCGCCCTCTTCCACAATTTGAAGCATCTTCTGGCAAAGCTCCAAGGGGATGGGCAAGTCTGCATCTTCAGTTTGTTAACTTTTTTGTTTGTTTGGGTTTTATAGGGAAATGAGTTCCAATCTTTGTGCAATAACCGCCTGCTGATATTCATTTGAGTAGATAAGATCCCTGTTTTTCCACGGGTATCGACTTTCGCGAGGGATTGGCAAGTCCTCCGTAAGTAAATTCATTGCTATGAAAGCGCTTTCTCTATTAGCCGTTCGGAACCGACAGACATTGAAGGTCCTGTCCATTCCCTTACAAAGCATGGTTGTGAGACATACGCTAGGTCCGGGGACTCCTCGCTCTGTTGCGGCACCCTATTTATTTTATTTTGAGATAAGTTTGTCCTTGTCAAAAACTCTTGTTTTGTTTGGCAGCAGCTATAATTCACTCAGGGTTCCATATGGTTCTGTGATTCTTCTCAACACCAATAACATTGTCACCAACTTAAACCATTCCTGTTCATAATCTCCTACCCCTCCTCCCTTTCTATCCATTGTTATTCTATGGAACACAAAGGGTCCTCGAGATAAGATTGATGCGCTATTGCTTGTGGCTGCAGCCCATTCAATTTAACGTTATTTAGTTACATCACAATAGGTTCCTACGTTCAAAGGTAGATGTCTTATTGCGACTGTCTCAGAAAAATTGTTAACAATATTCGTTACTGTCCATCTGCTTGGAGGATCGCCTTCAAACGTGAGCTTAAACTCTCTTTGCGCCGAATTTCGGGACTTCAAGGGTGTCAACTCAAATTCTTGTTTCAATGTCCCATTTATCCATTTCTTACATTGAAATATCAATCTACGCAACAAGAAAAAATTGTGCTGATTACTCAAATAGAAAAAAAGTTTTTAGGTTTTTTTTTGGTAGCGGCCTTCATTGGCCACACTGTGAAAAAAAGTAACAAATTTTACGGTACTGAATTTGTATAAAATGTAATTTCTTAATGCATCTTCATTTTAAATCTTGTTCCTCTTGTTCTTGTCTTTTATGTCACCATACAGGTACTGCATATGTAATACATGAGGACACGTTTTTCTTCTTCTTCTGTGCTCAAAATTACGAGTATCATTATTTCGGACGAAATTGCGGGAGTGACCTTGTCTGCTTTACATGCTCGTTGAATGACTTGAGTTCTAAGGAATTCCTCGCACATGTCACTTTAATAACATAATTTTTATTTATTAGAGCCGCCATACTGATGTAATAATAATAATTATTTTATTGAACGTTATATACAGGGTGTCCCGTAATTCGTTTTACATACTTTGGGATATGATTCTTGGTCATATTCAAAGAAAAAAATTGTTCTACAGTAAAGTCCGTTTCTCAAGTTTGACATCACTTTTTGACAATTTAAAAAAAGGCTAACTTTGGTGTACCCTGACCTGTGTTAAATTCGATATCTCTGTCAATACTGATGATAGAGACCTAATCTTAGACTCAATTTTTTGTAGAAATAACAACCTTTAAGACTGTATTTAAATTAGGCTTCCATAGGTTTAGGGTTGCCAGATTTTCAATTTTAAGTGGTGTTCAAATTTTCTTCCCAAAACAAAGTTTTGACTTTGAGGTCATTTTTTTGGAGAAAAGGCCTGATAAACATAGAGTTTCTTTATTTTTTACAGATGAACAAAACAATAATAAAGAAAAAACTCAGCATTAAGTTAGCTCAAAAACCCATACATTTTATGATACTAAAAAAAATACAAAATGGGAAAAATTTAAAAAAAAATAAAAAAAAGTTTTTGCTTTGAGGTTTGTTTGAATAAAACAATAATATGATCACTTTTAGTAGTTTTTTTATGTAATTAATAGAAATACAATTATAACAAGTGCTCAAAGCCCCATCCTTCGTTTTGAATCCATGCCAGAGCCCGTTTTTGGATTTCATTGTGGGTGTTTGCTGTCGATAACTCTTGTCTTACTTGTAGTCTTGTAATCTTTGAAACTGTATTTAAATTTGACTCCTATAGGCTAAGGGTTGCCAGATTTTCAGTTAGTATAAAGTTCCTGGTATCCTTTGTTGTGCTTTTCTTCAATTTCCATTTAAAAACTCATATAAGAAAAAAAATGTCTGCGTATTCTTCTCTCGTAAATGAAAGCATTTCAAAAAACTCTCTGATCAAACTGCAATCGTGACTTAATTTGACAAACTAATGAACAAATTTGTTTTC
This sequence comes from Melanostoma scalare, assembly GCA_949752695.1. Classification (NCBI taxonomy): domain Eukaryota; kingdom Metazoa; phylum Arthropoda; class Insecta; order Diptera; family Syrphidae; genus Melanostoma; species Melanostoma scalare. The sequence goes on from OX456985.1 coordinate 57,552,614, forward strand.
TTATTCTTTTATACGACTTATTTACCTATTGAACATTCATACCCCAAATTTAAAGCAAACATCCACAATGAAATCCAAAAACGGGCTCTGGCATGGATTCAAAACGAAGGATGGGGCTTTGAGCACTTGTTATAATTGTATTTGTATTAAATACATAAAAAAACTACTAAAAGTGATCATATTATTGTTTTATTCAAACAAACCTCAAAGCAAAAACTTTTTTTTATTTTTTTTTAAATTTTTCCCATATCGTATTTTTCCAAGTATCATAAAATGTATGGGTTTTTGAACTTAATGCTGAGTTTTTTCTTTATTATTGTTTTGTTCATCTGTAAAAAATAAAGAAACTCTATGTTTATCAGGCCTTTTCTCCAAAAAAATGACCTCAAAGTCAAAACTTTGTTTTGGGAAGAAAATTTGAACACCACTTAAAATTGAAAATCTGGCAACCCTAAACCTATGGAAGCCTAATTTAAATACAGTCTTAAAGGTTGTTATTTCTACAAAAAATTAAGTCTAAGATTAGGTCTCTATCATCAGTATTGACAGAGATATCGAATTTAACACAGGTAAGGGTACACCAAAGTTAGCCTTTTTTTAAATTGTCAAAAAGTGATGTCAAACTTGAGAAACGGACTTTACTGTATAACAATTTTTTTCTTAGAATATGACCAAGAATCATATCCCAAAGTACGTAAAACGAATTACGGGACACCCTGTATATATACAATTGATACTTATACTAGATAATTTTAGAATTTAAAAATGATAATGTTATAATGTTGGCACATAGGGGGCCTAACCAAATACATTGTCTAGAATTGAAATAATAACTTAATATTATATAGCTGAAAAGAAAAGAAAAATCTTAATTATAAGTCGGTTGACTTGGGTGATCTCGGGATGTTCCGTCCCGGTTGTCGCTGGCGTCCCTCTGCATGGGGAGGAGGTAGGGGTTGGCATTAGCCACGGAAATATGCTGACCCAGGGTCAGCGTAGAAATTGGTGGCTTCGTCGTTGGCTGGTATTATTTCTTCGTTCAAAGTGTTCATCACGCTAAGGTATCTTGGCTCGGGGTGTTGGTCCTCACTGCTTATACTTTTCACCAAATGATTCGAGTGGTTGTTGATATCTGCAGCCGTTTTCCTTACTGTCAATAACACGTATTGATCTAAGGGCATCACTTTGGCTTTCTCGTACACAAGCTGGTTGCTGTAGTGTCTTTGGCGCTGGTGGTTGAAAGTAAGGCCAGTGCAGAGTCTCAGAATTTTCCTTTCGAAAAGTAGGAGCTCCTTCATCGCTGTCTTGGAGATGGCAAACCAGACCGGGCTACCGTAGTTGATGACGGGTCTCAGCAGTTGCTTGTACATCAGAAGTTTCGTTGACTGACTTAGTCCTGTCTTTCTTCTCATCAAAGAGTAAAGTCGGTGGAAAGCGGAGTTGGCCTTCTTTAGTACAGCGCGTGAGTGCGGGTTAAATCTAAGCACCTCGTTAAAGTTGACGCCCAGATACTTCGCGTTCAGTTGGGCAGTCAGTCTGGTTCCATCGGGTAGCGATAGTGATGTTGCTCTGCATTTTCCAGCAGTACGGCAGCCTCTATAAACTCCAGGCCTTCTGAAGCAGACGAGTTCCGATTTGGTTGAGTTGACCTGTATACCCCACTTACTATAATAGGCATATAGACTGTGGATGTGAGTTTCCACTCTCCGTGCAGCTATGGATGGCGAAAAAGATGTGCAGTATGTTAAGGAGTCGTCAGCGTAAAGCAAGTTTTCGCATTCCCTTGGGGTAGGTTGGTCCGACGTCATTATGTTGAAGAGGAATGGCCCTAGCTTCGATCCTTGAGGAGCTCCTGCTCTGATACTTTTGGTGGCTGATTTTGCTCTTCCGACTTGAACGAAGAAGTTCCTGTGGGAGAGAAATTAAAAAATTATTTTTATTAGCGGAGCTGGAAAATTTAGTAGATGGAGTTTATGGGTGAGAGCATCAATCCATACGCTGTCGAATGCTTTTTCGACATCCAAAAAGCAAGCGACGGTGACCCGATGGTTGTTGAGGGCTGCGGTGACGTCTTTATGCAGTTTCATCAACGGATGTAGGGTTGAATGCTTTTCCCGGAAGCCGAACTGCATATCTGGGATGATGTTATTTTCCCGGCAGAACTTCTTTAATTTCCTAAGTAAAAGCTCCTCCAGGAGCTTACTTAGGTTGTTCAGTAGGGAGATGGGCCTGTAATTGACGATGAGATTCCGATCGCCTTTTTTCGGAATCGCCACTATCTTGGCCGTTTTCCATTTTCCGGGAAAGTAGCTGTTGTTGACGCAATTATTCATTATGATGGCCAGGAATATCATCACTGTCTGTGGGAGCCTCTTCAGGATGAAATTAGAAACACCATCTGGTCCTGTTGACTTCTTGGGCTTGGAGCTGTTGATTATTTCCGCAATTTCTTCCAGATTGCACAGGTTTGGACAGTTGACTGGGTCACTCGACAGATTGGTGTTGCTGAAAGTGGTTTCATCAGTGTTGGGCCCAAGGGTCAGTTGAACGGATGTTTCGATTTCGTCCAGAAAGTCAGGGTCATCGGTTGGGGTGGGCACAAAGTTGCCTTCAAAATGTTTTGCGAACGCTTCCGCTTTCTCCTGATTGGTTTTAGCATCTCCTTCGTTGGTTGTGATGGCTTCCGGGATTGAATTCTTACAACCAACTATCCTGTTGATTTTTTTGAACACATCAGGTCCAGGTTTTATTTCTTGTAGCCTCTTTTGGATTTGAACATCATTGTAGTGACGGATCGCATTCCGGAACATTACATTGATTTGCTGGAGCTCGCTCCAAACAGTTCGATAGCTGACATTGGTCGTGTTGAGTTCCCTTTGGTGGATTCGCTGTAGCCTCTTACGCAATATTTGCCTGTGCTTGTACAGGTTGTTCACGTAGTCAGGAAGATGCTGGTATCTATCACTACTCTTCTTCGGTTGCTTTTGGCGATCAAGTGCGCTGGTAATTGCGTGCTCTAGCGTCTCAACAGCAGCGTCAATTTCCGAATTGAGCAGGTTCCTGTTTTGGTCAGGCAGTACCAAAGTTTCCTCAACGTCCCTTTTAAGCTTCTCTGGGTCGAGTTTCTTGTAGTTGATGTAATGTTCCGGCGCTTCCGCGGCTAAAAGAAGTGGCTGGCGCAGCTTTATGTTTACTTGAACTGCTTCGTGGTCCGTGTCACTGTATATGATTGAGCAGGTGTAGTTCTGCAACTCTGGAACGAAAAAGATAAAATTTGCTGTTATTAAAAAGAAATCAAGTGTTGATGGCGTCCTCGGGAATGTTGGTATTTGTTGGGAGACAACTGCCAGTGAATGTTGAGAGCCAAACGTATCCAGCCAGTCTGTAACCGCTCTGCCTGCTGGACTTATGATCGTGTCGTGCCAGCGGGTATGTCTGGCATTAAAATCGCCACCAATGAGCCCATACGTGCTTCTGGAGATGATGTTGTTCTGGATATGAAGATCACTCTGGATATTCCTTCGAGTTGAGTTGCATTTGAAGTATACTCCGATTATTGAGAGGGATTCATCATTTCCTAATTGGATGGTGACGGCTGTTGCTTCGCTGGTCAGTAGGCCTGTGACGAAGATTTCCGTAGTGCTGGCAACTATGTTATTTCTGACATAGATTGCTTTTCCAACGCGATCCTCGGATTTATCCTGTCGGAAGGTTTTGTATCCTATGACGTCAATGTTGTTGCGCCTTGCGACATTTGTTTCACTGATGAGGGCTATATCCGGGCTATTGTTCTTCATGAACATGTTAAATGACGTCCTCTTTTCCAGGCTGTACAACGAATTTACGTTGTACGTCATGATAGAGCCACCATACTAGTGCTACATATGTAACTACTAATTTTGCGTAAGCTCTTTCATTTTGAAGCTAGTTTTTGCCTATAGCCAAGTACACTTTCTTTCAGTTTATTTAAGTTACGACCTAAAACAGTTTCTACGTGTTTCACAATAGTGACTTTTTCCAAGCTGTGGCATTTTTTCATTTCTGGCATTTGTAAAATTTATTTTGCACTACTTGAAGCATTGGTCTCAGAGACGGAACAATCCAAGATCGGGAGGCTTTTTATCCCTGTCCTTGAAGTAATTTTAAACGGCTAACCCAAGAGATATCAAACTGATCAGTCTATTATTTTAAATTATGTTAAGACGTTAGAAAGACTGTTTGATATACACCTTCGTAATCCTATAAATCCTAACCGGTACAGTAAAACGCGCGTATTGCAAGGGAAAATCGGTAGAACGGCTATGGAATGTTCTCTCAAAGGAATCATGAAAGCCACCGTAACCGTCTTCTCTTGCCAAAAATTAGGGACTATCACTACATGTCACTCTCTGACTATACACTACGGTCATTAGACCATTTCTTTCTTACGGAGTAGTGGTATGATGGACCGCTCGAGATAAAGTATCATAATATTACTCTTTGCCACTTAATAGGGGCTTTTGGATCCACACCTTCAGCTGTCCTAAACACACTCTTTAATCTTTCTTACTTCCCTAGATATATGCAGTAAACAGATGGCCGTTAGCACAGCCGTTTGTCAAAAAACCATCTTCCAATAGACCAATGACAATATTGATCACTCAACAATCCTGAACTTGTTCGGATCAATCCCAAGTGACTCCGACTACACCGCATCCCCTCTTTGGCTTTGAAAGTAGGTTCCAAGTCTCCATTCTAACGAGATCAGTTTGGGATGACGAGGAATTTTTTTAAGAGATGAACCAATGCATTTGAATATAGATGGTTCAAAGACCGAAGAAATGGTTCCAAGTGGAAATTCTGGAGATCAAAGAGGTCCTATCGTGGCTAAAACAAAGCACGATCTCCTCAGTGAATATCCACATCTTCTTAGAAAACCAAACATCACCCGACGCAGTTTCCACAAACTCTGTAACCGCCCTCAAAAAACTATGTCTATGAGATTTTTTCTTCCAGGATCCAAGTGGTCTGATGAACACAGATGCCCTTCATTTCTTTCGCTTTAAAAGCTCCAATTGGTTTTGTTCAATGATGCACTCCCTCATATATTGGGTATCACAACGGACCTTATATTTGTCTAAGTGTGTCAGTTGGTTTCCTGACAGCCACTCATACGTCATACCTAATCTATCCTACCAACATAAGGGTGCTAAATTTTGACCAATGACTATGAAAACAAGGCTTTCTTTCTATGGATGTGATACTTAGTCAATGATTCCAATCATTTTCGTGTGTCACCTTAAATTTCACTTTTAGTGCAGTTTACTAAACATTTAATTTAATCAATCGAATCAAACGTTTCAAATATCTTTGCTTGCCTGCATTTGAATTGTGTTTTATTCATTTTCACAGATGAATGATCACACTCTTATATACATCATCTGTAAGCAGCTAATTTACAACAATCGAATGATTTCGAATTAACACCAACTGACCTATTTGATTCTTTTGAGCGTGGGCCCGCTAATTCACAGCACCACCCATATGCACAAATCACGATATCCCGATTTAGATGATGATGTGTTCATGGACAATTGGGCTCGCAAAAGCTGAAATGAATTAAAATACAGCATAAAGTTTGATATTTATTTAAAGGTGTGGGTTTTGTTTAAATGTGCCGGTTGCAGGGATTGATTACACAAGCATTTCGGTACAAATTTAAACATCCTTCTTTATTGTTTCCATTTGCGAAGCCAGAATGTAATGAATTGCGTAGTATATGCATCAGTAGTTTTTATGTTTTAGTCCCGTGCGAAAACCGATTAGACAGGATAAATAAAATCGAATGCAATTTGTATACCTAAGCTCCTTATACACATGTGTGTCTGAAAAATACAATGCGCATTTAGCAAATAAATTTTACACTTGGCTGGTATTTGCCAATTTAATTCCATATTTATGGACAGGAAGTGCGAGGTTATAAGTTAGTCATGAACATTGCTGTGTGATTTGTCGTTTTAATTACACGATTTGTTCTATGGATGCTGTATACATACTCGGTGAATGATTTTGTTTATTATATCGGAAATGATATTTTCTGTTTTTCAATATCGTACATAAGGATAAGGGATAAGGGTTGGTTGCGATTTATTTGAGGAAAAAAGTTTAATATTGGCGTTTATCTCTTTGCCCTTTGGATTTTGGTTTTGGTTTCATTTCCCAACAGAGTTATCGGCTTCGGTCTCCTGTTTTAGGTTTAAGTGAAACAAAGTTAAATTGAAAACATCGTGATATTTATTACCTTCAAGTCATAGGTGATAAAAAAAAAACTGTATTAAAACAACGAAGTAGAGGCCTCCTCTCTTCCCTTTGAGACTACTCGACACTTTTTTTTCTGAGTCCAGATTTGACTGAATTATGATTTTGGAATCAAGCTGTAGAGCGATGAGTTATTTCTTCACTCAATTCTATTTTACAACAGCGAATACGGTGCATTTAAATGCTGCTTTTGTAACAACTCTTTCTGTTTTACAAGGCAACATTTCGATAAGGCCTACTTCTTCTACTCTTCTTTCCTCAAACAAGCAGTCTGAAGAAGTGCTGTGGCTCTTTTGAAGAGTGAGGCAATCAACACCAAAATTTAAAAACAGCTTTTATATTCCAATACCTTTTATCCAATAGTAATGAGTGACAAGCTCCTTTAGTTGAAAAATGTCGAACTAAGAACTGCTAAGGCACTGTCAGTCTTCTGGCAATAAATTGAGCCTTTGGGAAGATATGGAATCTGTCACTGAAAAGGGTTCACCGGATCTATAGGACTTTGAAAAGACAAATCACCTCCGCGGTGTGTCAGTTGTTTGGTTGTTGTTTAATACGTCATTGTTTCGTTCGTTGAATCTCAAAGAACATTGTGTCATGTCTGTGGTCAAGCCTACTCTACCACTCTGGGTTTTGCTTTCAACGTACTGCTAAATATTCCTCCACTTGACACCTTTATCATGAGATGTACTCTGAAGACCATTCCCCGTTTGAAAACAATTGGTCGGCTGCCAGAATTTGCTCTGGAGCTTTCAAAATTTCCACGAACTTATCATTTGACTTGCAAAAAAAAAAAAAAAATAGATCGAGGGGCCTCGGGGCCTAGTACATTTCTCACGACCATGACTTGTGAGAAAATGGAAGGGACCTACAATTTTTGGAAGTATCGTCTTACGTCTAATGGAAATACTGTCTCATAAAATTTTCCCGAGGCCCAAACTACGTCGAAAATACTCGGTCAACTTTTCATTGCTTCAAGACTAGTTCGCTATAGGATCTGAGCCAGGAAGGGATTGTTATTGAATTTTCATGGATGATTCCAGAACTGTTGATTGATCTGATAGTGAATATAGAAAAATTTCATTGTTTTTAAAACAAAAAACAAAAAATGAAGTGCAAATCATCACCAGTGCCAGTGCTTGTGTAGTGCAATTCGTTTTTCAATGCCACCTACCACCCATTTAAATTAATAAAAAAAAAAAAAAAAATTGTCAACAATAACCTAAACACAAAGTGCGGTTCCTTTCTGTGTCATCTCCTGCCCTGCACCACTCTTGCAGTCACGGCATTTGCACACATTTCATATGATCTGAATATTTCTTATCAAATGCAGTGTGTGCAAATGCTGTGGCTGTGAGTTTGCTAGGCGAATAGTCGATCAACGGTGTTGGTTCCGTTGGTGAAACGTAATCAAGTTGCTGGCTGGGCATAACACCGCTAGTAATTTGCTTATGTTCTCCAATTGAGATCTTTACTTGTTGGTTCGACTTAGGTAGCGTCTGTGTTCGATATTTTGTTTTATGTGCTTTTGTGAATTGTAATGTCGGGTAAATTTCGGGTCGATTTTAGCAACATTAGGGGGTTGCGATCGAATTTCTTTGCTGTGTACGCTCACACTGCAAAATACAGGCCAGCTGTTTTGGCACTGAGTGAAACACAGGTTGGTGTTGATTCTGATCCCTCAGAGTTCAACCTGCCATTATTCTTTTCCTCCCATGGCCTCGCCGTATATGTTAGGAATGATATTGCTTACCAACTTCTACCACAATACGGCCTCTGTTCTAATACGAACTTTAATTTCATGTGGTTAAAATTCACCGTCCGTAAGCATATCATTCACTATTGTTTTATTTACAGAAGCCCCAATTTAGATAGCAATTCAACCTCTAACGAGTTTGATGCGCTATCTGAATCCATAATAAGAATTGTTTCCCTTTATCCTCACACTGAAATCGCAATTGCGGGCGATTTCAATGTACACAATTCAGGTTGGCTTCGACATTCTGGCCAGACATCACCCGAAGGAAAATATGTTGAGATCTTCGCTGAGTTTAACGAATTAACTCAACTTGTTGATGAGCCCACTCGGGTTCCAGATATTGAAGGCCATGCGGCCAACACTCTTGACTTATTTCTCACTTTTCATCCCGAAAAATACAGGGTTGTAGTATCATCTCCTTTAGGCACATCGGATCATTGTGTCATATCGGTAGATTTTTCGTCTTCCGTCACGGTAAGAAAAGATAAAGTCCCCAAAAGAACTGTGTGGCAATACGAGAAAGCCAATTGGGACGGACTGAATAATTTCTTTCGAAATTTTAATTGGTCATTGTGCTTTCTCGACGGAAACGTTGATGCATCAGCTGATATGATATCTAACGTAATTCTCAACGGCATGAGAAATTTTGTTCCTCACAGAACAAAAAGTATCATCCCCAAAGAGAATTCGTGGTTCGATTTAAGTTGTAAGGAGGCGACTAGAGATCGAGAAAGTAGTTTTCGAAAATGTAAAGATAACCCTACTGTAGAAAACCGAAATTTGTTCAAACGGGCTAGAAATATCTGTTATGCTCAAATACAAAGAGCCAAGTTTTTACATGACCAAAAAGTAAGGCAAAAAATACTATTGTGTCCAAATGGAAGTAAAAACTTTTGGTCTTTTGTCAATAACATTAAGAACTCGACCACGTCATCGGTCCCAACGCTCGTCTTCAATGACTCTCCGTATGTCAGTTCCATCGACAAAGCCAATTTGCTAGCAGCTCAATTTGCTGCCAACTCGACATTTCCTCATAGCATATTGGCTCCGCCTGAGCTCGATTCTGCAAATTCTTTGATGAAGCAGATATTTTTTCGAACTCGCTTGGTTGCGAGAGTCCTCAAAGATCTCAACATACATAAATCCGCTGGTCCAGATGGTATCCCCGCCGTTATTCTGAAGAGGTGTTCTTCTACGCTGGCAAAACCACTGCGTAAACTTTTCCATCTTTCCTATTCTGCTGGGATTTTTCCGAGCAGATGGAAAACTGCATTTGTCCAGCCGGTTCCTAAAAAAGGCGAATCTTCCTCCCCTTCCAATTACCGTCCAATTGCAGTAACGTCCCTTCTTTCCAAGGTCATGGAAACGTTGATAAATCGTCAACTTATGAAATATCTTGAAGAACGAAAGCTTCTTAATGAACGTCAGTACGGCTTTCGTAGCAAACGGTCCACTGGTGATTTGATGGCTTATCTCACCGAAAAGTGGAACCAATCCTTACATTGTTTTGGAGAAAGTAAGATTATTGCGCTTGATATTTCTAAAGCATTTGATAGAGTTTGGCATCAGGCTTTTTTATCTAAAATGCGTGCTTTTGGTATCGATGAGTCTCTTCTTCGTTGGATTAGAAATTACATTTCCGACCGTTCAATACAAGTTGTGTTGGATGGATTCAAGTCTGATACCCACTTAATAAATGCTGGTGTGCCCCAGGGCTCCGTTTTGTCTCCGACTCTCTTCCTCATTTTCATTAATGATCTCTTGTCTGAAACTTCTAATCCGCTTAACTGTTTTGCTGACGACTCGACCCTCAGCTTTTCATATTCGTTTCCAAATTCACGTCCCTGCTCTTCGGATGTGGAACTGGAACGGTTGCGTATGATAAGCTCATTGAATTCTGACCTTGACAGCATTGTTGCATGGGGTCTTATGAACCGAGTAGAATTCAATGCTTCGAAAACTCAATGCTGTCTCTTGTCGTTGAAGCTTAACATTCCCCCATTGCCATTATCCATAAATGGTACCTGCATCGAAGAAACCGAAAAGCTGTCAGTACTTGGTATGTGTGTAAACGATGATCTTCGTTGGAACGACCACATATTTGAAGTCGCCAAAAACGCTGCTAAATGCTTAGGTTTCTTGAGACGATGCAGGAAGTTCTTCACCCCTTCTGATCTGGCTACAATTTATAAGGCTTTCATCCGCCCAAAACTGGAGTATAACTCCCATATCTGGTCAGGTGCTCCTCAAACATCTTTGTGCCAACTTGATAAGGTACAAAAATTAAAATTGAGAGGTGATAGTTCAATCGTAGAATTGATTGACTCTCTTGAACGTCGTCGAAACGTTACTTGTCTCACTCTCTCTTTTATCGCTTTTATCACAAACAGTGCTCTAGTGAAATAGCCAGTTGCATTCCTCCCTTGAAACAATTTAGCCGCAACACACGCCTCGCTAGGAATGCTCATCAGTTTTACCTTGAGCCCAACTTCGGACGTACAGTCAAGTATGGAGATTCGTATTTCAGTCGCACCACCCGAATGTGGAATGCTTTACCTGGCTATGTGTTTCCCCTGCATTGCGATTCACAAAGGTTCAAAAGCAACGTGCATCGGTGCCTCCTTTCAAATCCTCTCCTATTTTCCTAAATGCTCGCACTGTGTTTTTAACATTATAAGGGTGGTCATAACCCCTTGATGTGCGCGTAAATTATAAAAAAAAAAAAAATTAAATAGTAATGCCGTTGTGGAAAGCGATGACATATGACTGCACACCTCACTTAAGCATATACTTCTCTCTTCCAAGTGGAGGTCTAAGCTTTCCAAATGGCTATAAACTCCTTTACGAAAAATGGGGAGGAGTATTTCTGTTTGTAGCGACACCCAAGCTCTGCATAAGCCTCTACTCAACCATGTAACTACTTTGAAAGTGATCCAGGAGTGCAAGACCTCTCTGAATGCTGTTGGAAAACTAAATTTTCGTTCGGGCTCCAAGCCGTTACCATATATGTATCTGACAACGAAATCGCCGATGAACTAGTAAGGCAAGGATCTCCGATTGCTATCTGCTGGGATCATTAATAAAAGCTTTAATTAAAGCTTGAATGTGTCTAGATCGCAATGGTAGATGATACGCCACCATTAGATGTGGGTAGAGAGATCAAACTTATGTTCCTTAATGTTAATTTAAACAAAAAAAAAAACTGTTTTGCTATCCCGTTGCAAAAAATTCTGTACAAAGTAGTCGTTGCCACAGAGCACTTCTCTTTTGCCAAGAATTTAAACGTGTTAGGCTAAAGTGATACCACACTTGAGAGAATCCTGTGGACTCTGACGACACCGACGAGCACTTCCTTTCTAAGTGTCTTGCATTTTTTTAATTCAGGTTGAAGATACTCGATCTAGAGACGGTGAGAGCTGGTAACCTAGACTCCTTCTCATGGCAGCACCTTCAGCCTACGAGCATATGGAAATCTATGACAAAAGATGGTTACTATCTCGTAGATCAATGGACCGGTATTAAAGTTTCAGTTGTCCAGTTAGTGTTAAAGGAACCTCTCCCACAGAGAAAAGGTAGTTGCATGGTGTGTAGAATACTTTTCACGGTTGTCTTGCTAGAAAGCCCTGTATAATTTGGTAAAATTTTAGTGGAACGGGCAACGGGGTTTTTATAAGAGGAACGCCTACGCGATAAAATAGAAAACAAAGCGTTAAAGGCCCTTTTAGACAATCATTTCAGTTTCAGTTGAAGTATCAGTTAGGCTTTCAGTTAAACTTAATTGCCAATAACTGAAGAGTTTAACTGAAACTTAACTGAAACTGAAACTGATGGTATACTCTTATAGGTTTTCAGTTCAGTTCTCAGTTTCCTTTCTGATTTTGATTTTTCACAAATAAAATAAAGCTCAACTGAACATTGAACTGGTGGTACCCGTGGCGTAATGGTTAGCATGTCCACCTGCTAACCCAGAGGTTCGAAGTTCGAATCCCAGCAGAGGCAAAAATGTTTTTCCACCGGTATCGCCTTTCGCGAGGAATTGGCAAGTCCTCCGTTAGTAAATTCATTGCCATGAAAAGCGCTTTCTCAATTAGCCGTTCGGAACCGGCAAAAAATTGTAGGTTCCCTCCATTCCCTCACAAGGCATGTGAGAAATGCGCTAGGCCCAGGGGCTCTTCGGCTCTGTTGCGCCACCCTATTTATTTATTTATGAACTTCGAACTGACGTTTATTTACACAGACTTTTTTAACTGAACTGAAAATTGAACTGAGAACTGACCGTCTAAAAGGGCCATAAGATTGATATGTAGGTGACAGTTCAATTGAAAAATCGATCGATTTTTTTTGAACATCTTCGAAGCGTTACCTGTTTCTCTCTCCCTTATCGCTTTTTCTACAAACAGTGCTCTAGTTAAATAGTTGCGTTCCTACCGTGACCCAATTTAGGCAACACTCGTTTCGCTAGGAATGCTCATCACTTTTACCTTGAGCTCAACTTCGGATATGCAGTCAACTACAGAGATTCATATTTTAGTCGCACTATCTGAATGTAGAATGCCTTGCCAGACTCTGCATTTCCCCTGCCCTTCGATTCAAAAACAATAAATTAGCCCCGCCTGAAAGCACACGCTGAACCCATGTGATTAGCTTGTGTCGTTTGAATGTAGCAGCAAAGCTGTCATTGATTATTTCTTAGTTCAAATGAGGACAAGCAAATAAAATATTTCTTTTCCAATTAGTGTCATCCGTACGTGGGACCCAGTAATGCCTTTGTATCTTTAGTTGAAAAAAGAAACTAAAAAACTAAACAAAAGTCACTGTTTCCGTTCTATATCTGAGTAATTACCCAACCGGAAACTCTACAACGTAAATATTCGTAGTCAGTAAAAACTGAAACTGTAAGCACCACAGTTCGGAGTTGAGTAAACAGAAGCGGTTGGTTGTTTGCTGTTTGGCAACATCCTTTTAATTATCCACACTTCCAAACACTTAAGCCCCAGCTTTGGTCTCGGGTTTCGTTTCCATTGGGCTACAACTTTGGTCCAAATATCCCACTGATATGACATTCCAGATATTGGTTTTTTCCTCGCCTTCGAAAACCAAACATTAATTTCTCACACTCGTCTGTGATGTGTAAAATGCAATCCCGATGAATGTATTCTCTCAAATTGAAGGTTCCGCATGCTGGAAAATGTGTACCATTAAAACTGCAAAATCCAAAAGCAATTTAACAGTTTTCCGGTTTTTTTTTTTTAATTTCTTTTTCGTATTTGGTAAAATGCAATTTAATTTAATTGCCATGGCAAACTGTCGATGCATGCGGAGAATCGTTTTTGGATAACAAAGAAAAAAAAAAAAAATAAAGAAAAAAAAATGAGTGATTAATGGGTGTGGCCCGAAAATTCAGATAGAACCAAACACTCCTATGTTAATGAATTTAAAATATAAATTTTGTTTTTGTTTTTGGATTTATCATCAACCATCGAGAGGGAGAATCAAAATGTTGTTTTTGGATTGTTTTTTTGCTGAGCATGAGCGAGTGTCAAAGGATGATTATGTTTAAACAGCAAGTGATTAATCAGTGCATTGTGTTAAATAGAAAATTACTCAAAATAATTTAATTGCGTAATTAGTTTCAACGCTTTGGTTATAAATTATGACTGAACAAATATTTAACAACAGTTGAGTTGCTTGTTTTTGATGTTGTTCACTTGTAACACCATGTGTGTAATGCTCGTTAAAAAAAAAACGTTGTAAGGAGTGGAGAGCTTTGAATACTCCACCTACAAGTACACAATTAACACACAAAATGTGAGCATAACAAAAACAAAAAGGAGTTGTCAACTTGAATGCACAGCAAACAAGGTTCAGGACTCTTGTTCACAAAGCGAATACAACTAATTTCAAGCGACTTGACAGAAAAAGGGCTGAAAGATTCACACAGAAAAACAAGTCGAACGGAATTCAATAAGCTCAATGGTATAATTATCTCATTAGTATTTGAGGTTACGTGAGCAATTGAATGGAAGGTTTATTACTTCTTGTACTCTTGTGCATATGCATACATGTAATTATATATCTCATACGTGTTAAAATCTGGGGTCGAATTTCGGCCCATGTGATCAAGTAATACGTGAATGAATTATGTGCTTTTCTCATTACTTCTCGAGTTATCGAGAACTTTAGAACAGCAATTTGAAATTTTTACTTACTTACTTAGGTGGGCATTACAGTTCGGGGTGAACCTGGACCTTAACCAACATCCTTCTATAAGGACTTCGATTTCGAGCGAGCTCTCTCCAGTTTTGCACTCTAAGTCGGGTGAGGTCTTCTTCCACTTGATTGCGTCATCTAAGACGAGGTCTTCCCCTTCCGCGATTTCCCTGCAATAACTTTCGACATTCATTCATCCGTTTTTGAACGAATTCAAGTCGATAAATGAACAGCAGACTGATGTTGTGCAAAATAGAGCGAATTTTGAAAGAAAAATAGTACTCACTCACTCGATCACTGATGTGGTAATTTGACCCCTGATAAATTACAGTGCAAACGACCGCGAAGAGTTCTGAAATAGTACAACAATCTCACAGTAGATGGCAAAGTTTTCTTTTGCAGTTGTTTCTGCTGGGAGATAGCAACAAGCTGCAAATTATTCATTGAGAAAGACGCGTATTTTTCTAGTTTTTTGTGTCAAAGAACATGTCGCACCCTAAAATTCCTATATTTTCTGACTTCGCAATAAACTGACCAAATATACTTTTTTGAAGACATTGTTCCTCATTTCTCACAAATTTTGAATTAGGTCACTTTCATTCAAAGGTTGGGATAACATCTATACTCGTGGTCTTTAAAGATCCAAACAAAAGTTAACAAAAGCTTTTGCTTTGTAGAATGACAGACCAAACTTCTGTGTAGGCCCTTAAAAACATGTCTGTGAAGACGCTAACATTCCTAAGGTTGTCGATGTTATGTTACTTATTTAGGTGGGCGTGCAGGTAAAGCCTCAACCAACATCTTTCGATAAAAATTTTGATTTGAGCTCTCTTCAATTCTGGACTCTAAGTAGGTTGAGGTCTTCTTCTACTTAATTGTGCCACCTGTAATGTGCTTTCAAATCCAATCGATCCATCGTAGTCTGGCGATGCGTAATTTTCTAGCTGTTCCATGTCGCAGTACCGTTGTTCGTTGTGGAATATTCCTCTCCACACGTTGTTCTGACATACGGAACCAAAGATACCTCGGAGTATTTTTTGTCTTTCGAAAATACTAAGTGTTCCCCCATCTGTTTTCGATAAGGTCTACGCTTCAGTGACGTGAAATAGAACTGGCATGATTAAAGTCTTATTCAGGGTTACCTTGGTTTTTCTAGAGAGGGTTTTGTTTCTCAATTGCCTTCTAAGCCCAAAGAAACAACGTTTGACAAGAGTAATGCAGCGATTGATCTCCGCACTGATGTTGTTTTCCGTGTCTATAGCGGGTCCTAGGTAGACGAAGTCCTATACTACCTAGAAGTTATGTCTGTCTATTGTGACGTTTTGTCCCATTCGTCTATGTGCCCTGTCTTTGTTTGATGACAACATATAGTTCGTTTTACCTTCAGACCCATTTTTGCCGCTTCTATTTCAATAATCGCAAAAGCATCTATGACATCACGCTTCCTTCTTCCCATTACGTCAACATCGTCTACGTAAGCGTGTAATTGTACAGACTTTTGAAAAATTGTTTCTCTGGTGTTGATGTTTGAGTTTTGCACAAATTTTTCAAGTATGATGTTAAAGAAATCGCATGACAGTTTGTCGCTTTCCCTTAAACCTTTTTCGACATTAAAGGTCTCGGTGAGTTCCTTACCGACCATGCCGGAGCAGCGTAAACCCTCCAAAGTCATCCAGTTTGAGCTTTGCAGGGATGCCGATACTTGACATGACCCTGTACAACTCGTCTCTGTGAATACTGAATACTGTCATATGAGTGCTTGAAATCGATGAGACGACGGTGATGTACATATATCGATTTTGTATTCCCAGTTTTTTTTTTTTTTTTCAAGTCCTGCCATAATGAGGAATTTTGTTTTTTTTTGTGGCTCTAAAACCTCATTGATTGTTGACGGGTGTCTTCAAACGATCACATATTACAGCAGACAAATTGTTAGATGCGACTTAAAGGAGGCTTTTTCCTCTAAGATTGGACTAATTGTCAGGCATACGATACTCGGGTGCCATTCATCGGAAATGCTTTCTTCCGACCATATCACTCAGATCAGCTGGTGCTATAGCTTTTTTCATTTTGAGATTTCGGGGTTATTTCCTTCGTTTCTCCTTGCAAATCTCGTTGTACTTGGGCCTGTAACACAAAACTGCAAGTACTTGTAACACAAGTGATTTGTGAGAAGTGTAAAAAATTTTCTGTTACTGAAAGATACTAGTTTTGCTTGCTCTTCTATACATGTTCAATAATCATAATCCTAAAAGTGGCTGTTAACTTGTGAACTTGTTGCTTTGTGTTATAGACCCCTGGTCGAAAGCAGTCCTTGTTCTCTTTTGCGTCAACATCTGTCGTGCTTTTTGTTTGGCTGCACTTGCCTGCCTGCATTCTTTCGAACCACCGCTTCTTTTCAAACGCCCGCCGAGTGAAATCCAGAACCTCAGAGGTCAGAGGCGGTGTGGCGGTTCTGATAACTAATTGACATTGCTGCCACTGGTCTTCATTGCTTGATGCTGTCGGGATAAGATTCCAGGTGGGACACTCGATTGGAGAAGGCACTGGTGATTGTTGCTTTCCAACGTCATTATATCTTCACAGCGTTGATTCCCACGAGTCGTTAACAGGATGTCCTCATTCGTACCTTGGCTACAACAAGGTAGTGATCCGAAATTATTCTTTCGGATTTCTTTCGCTAGATTTACAAAGAAAATTCCTTGAAAAATTTGCTAAGAATCTATAATTTTTAAAGAACACCAAAAAGTACTGTCTGCTATCACTTTTCCATCAGAATTTAGTTAATTTGGTTTTGCAAGAACCATCACTAGCAGCACTATGCAGCTTTCAACTTAAACCACTGCAATTAGCTTATTTTAGCCTCACTAAAAGGAATCTCAATTACTTCTCTTATCAGAAACGACTGAGTTATTTCGTTTTAAACGACCCGACACTAGTAGCACGATGTGTTTTTTCACTTCAATATACTTTAAAAAGTCGTACTAAACGAACGATCACGAACTACACAATCTTTTTTTAACCCCTAGAGTGGCTCTTGTGCTGGGTGCATTTTGACCGTCACTAAAAGCAGCTTTCATTTGGCTTCTTTTTTTTTTTGGTATACTAGAAATGTTTTATGCTTACAGGATTCAAAATTCCAGCCCATTGCACTGGAAATGACTTCTTTCAAAGTTCTAATTCTTATTTGATGACGTGTTATATGGAATTGCGTATCTTCTTGTGTTGTGAATTGAAAACAATAACTCGCAATAAATTTGTAAAGGGTGGGTTTATCTTTACTGTCACTTGGTGTGATAAAATTTTATATAAAGGAAAGCACACTGAAATATCTATTGGGGGAATATGTGTCCAAACACTGCGCTGGTCCTACCTCAAGTTCATGTTTTTTGTTTTAAAATTAAGAAACAACCACTCATCTCAGAGAAAGAAAGAAAAACAGGACAATAGAGCGAATTTCTGGTTAAATGACAATCATAAGTCATATAAAACCAATCGATTTTTATATGACGAGTACGTTTCTACATGTTTGTCATGTTTAATGTGTCACAGATGGCCATACTTGTGAGAGAGCCATGTTTTGCCGAATGTAAACAAATCAACAAAACTGGAAGCCATGCAATTATACGTCAGAGTTCTTCATATTTATAAGCTTGATAGTTATTATCAAAAACGTAGATACTGAGTGCAATGTCTACTACACTACTAATAGTATTTTTTTCAAAGCCATGCAACACACATCTTCTGCATTTTAGATCCAATAAATAAAAAATCTCAAATCCGATGGAAGATTAGAATCTCAGTCAATGTTCCTTGTTATACACCTCATTGAAACGAGCAAATTCAAATTCGTAAGCACCTGACCTGAATAATTCTGAATTGCTTTTCATATCTTGACTTAATTACAACCACAGTCCCATAGCCTCGTTCCTCACCTAAATATGACTAGGTAAGTACTACATGTACATGTACATCCACATTTTCTTCCATTACATCGAGATTAAAATTAAAGCTTTCAAATGCTTTCTATGTTGGGGGCATTCACAGCTCCAAACTGGCTATGTGTATTCATTCGCATATTGGCTTATTATTTCAACTTCCAAGAATCGTGCATGCCGAGCATATTAAATTTACCGGATACCAATTCATTTATACACCCTATCTGAGCAGACCTCATCACACATCAGATATCCCCAAATTTACTCAATTCCAATGAGCCAAAAGGCAAGCTATAAGTATGTACAATGTACATGTAGAGTCTCTTCTATTCCTTTTTCAAATAAGGACGACTTGAAGTTGCTTCGCAAATAAGCCATTGATGAACTGATGCATCCGGCGAGGCAAGTTAGTACACACACATGAGCAAACAACGATAAGGCATCGGCAAGGCAAAAGCAAGATATAAAGGGAGAGTGGGCTTGTTCAGATGGAAGATTTATATCGGACAGACGGCAAGATAGGAGCATAGGTATGGTACATGGCTACATAGAACATAGCGCATATCTTGCCGCTTCAGCAGCTTTATAAAATATTCACTAGAATTATGACATTAGGAAGTATTTTTTTGGCGTTCGTTCTTTTTTTTTTTTTCTTACTGTTCACAGTTCGGGTGAGTCTTATAAACATTGTGGGATTTATAGCTAAGACCCGAAAGTATGTTGGAAAGAGGGATTATGTTCATATTGCCAAAAAAAAACACATTCCAAGGACTTTACTTTAAAGGCAGAACGGAAGGAAGCAGCGATTTTATGTGCGGCTGGTTGTCAACCAAACAGCCATTAATAAAATGAAAGATGGTGTGAATTGGTGGTGCTGGATAAACTTTTAAAGAGTCCGATGATATCGAAGTTTTTGAACTCCCATTTCATTTCTACATTCACTGCCTTGTCTATATGCTGGATCCTTAGACCCTCGGCATCGAGAGCAAGTTTTCTGTTTTTATTTTTCAATGGTGGGATGATTTTGCCCCGCTCTAAGCGTTCTTTAGCCTTTAGTAAGAGAAGTAGCGTTTTAGGGTATGTAAAAAGGAATCACACACTCTGTTATGATAACGAAACGAGAGTTGTCTTTTAAGGCGAGCTTTACTTTGATGTATGACTTTTATTAGATGTTTCTTCGCCAGACAATAGTGCTGAACAGAAAGGAATCTAAAACACAATGGTCCATATTGTATCTAAATAGATAACTGAGTTTTTATTTAGTCTATGAAATCAAAGGCTTTCAAATTTATTACTTCTTGACAGTAAAATTTTAATTTCGCAAAGTATATCGAGCATAAACAAGTTCAAAAGAGTGAAAAAAATCAATATTTGTTCTATGGTTACATCAGTGCTATATTCTTATTACCCATTCTTGTAAATAGTTATTGAGAACTACTGATATACGTCTTCACTGCAATTTCTTTCTACTACTTGTTTTTTAGAAAAGATTTTTATAAAAAACCTAATAAATTTTATCTAATTTTAGTAATATGATGTGACACATTTTTTTTTTATACAGGGTGTCCTGTAGTTCGTGTGTTATACTTTGGGATGTGATTCTTGGTCATATTCTAAGAAAAAAATTGTTCTACGGGAGTCCTCTTTTCAACTTTAAAAAGTGGCTAACTTTGGTGTACCCTGACCCATGTTACTCTCGATTCCTCTTTGAATACTGATGGTAGAGACTTCATTTTAAATTTAATTTTTAGAAGGAATACTAATCTTTAAAACTGTATAAAGGTTTGTTCGTTAAAATATACATTCGGTTGACCCAGGTGCACTTGAAACTCTATGAATTGTCAAAAAAACTGGGCTTTCCGTTTTCAAAAAATGGACACGATTTGGTCGCATGAACTTGGCGTTGTATGCTAATTACATTATAAAAATCTTAAGGCTGAGAAAAATGTTCTAGTATTCGGTTCTCATAATAGATTTGGTG
The DNA here is from genome assembly GCA_949752695.1 of Melanostoma scalare. Classification (NCBI taxonomy): domain Eukaryota; kingdom Metazoa; phylum Arthropoda; class Insecta; order Diptera; family Syrphidae; genus Melanostoma; species Melanostoma scalare. The sequence continues at coordinate 57,572,799 of OX456985.1, forward strand.
GTACAGGGTTGCCAACTACACAAATTAATTATGAAAATTCAATGAAATTACATAAAATATTGAAAAGATTTAATTAAATACTTATTCCTATTGTTGGGTGATATTATAAGTAGTAGTTTTAAACATTTTTTGCTTAAGATTTGTGGTGTGATCGCAGACACGAAAAAAAATGTAGACAGTACAGTTTGGACTACATAAAGTTTGGATTTATTTCATCTCCATCAAATCAACACTTGCCGATGTGTCTCATATGTGAAAAAGTATTTAGTAACGATGCCATGAAGCCTTCAAAAATGGAGGACCACTTATCAGGCTTTATATACGTTGATGGCTTGCGAGTCTCTCACAATTGGAGATCAGCTTATTTAACCAGCCATTGCAGATGTTGTATTGCAAAAGTCCGCTCAAGATATGATAACAAGAATATCTTTGAGCAATAACACCGTTCAGAGACGAATAGACGAGATGGGTCGCGACGTGGAAAACATTTTATGCAATTTATTGAAGACCAAGAGATTCTCTCTCCAATTAGACGAGTCTACATAAACCCGGCAATGAAGCTCTGTGTTAGGATACATTCGATATATCATAGATGAAAATATGTGCCGAGAGCTGCTTTTTACCATATATCTAGAAACCGATACCAGAGGAGAATCCATTTTTCTGGCAGTGGAACGTTTTTTTTTTACCGACAAAGCTATTCCATGGAGAAACATTATTTCTGTTGCGACTGATGGAGCACCATCTATGGTTGGTCGTCATCTTGGTTTTATAGCTCACGTAAAGCTGCAATAGCCTGATGTACTGGTGATTCACTGAGTAATTCACAGACAACATTTAGTAGCCAAAAATTTGAGTCCTAGATTGCACCAGTCTTTGCAATACGTTATAAATGCTGTCAACAAGATTCGGAGCAATTCATTGAACTCTCGGTTATTTGCTCAGCTTCGTGAGGATAACGACGAAGTTTTTACTAAGTTACTTTTGCACACTGAAGTTCGCTGGCTTTCAAGATGTGCTTGCTTGGCAAGATTTTCAGCTATTTTGGGTCTGTTTTGGAGTTTCTAAATGAAAATGATCCTAATTTGGAAGAAAATCTGAAAAATTCTGTGACAGATATTTATTACATGACCGATCTCAACTGGATCAAAACAAAATCAATTATAGCGGCGTTTGTGGGAAAACTTATTCTTTATAAACAAAATTTAAGCAGAAAAGAATACTTTCAGTTTCCGCATTTGTCAAAATCAACAGAAATCCTTCGAGACGATGTTATTTTATCATATGTCGCTCACGTGAACGCGCTTCACAAAGATTTTACCAAATGGTTTGAAGATCTTTTGAACTTACAAATTCCTGAGTGGGTAATAAATTCGTACAGTATAATAGCCATGGAAGAAGCCAATGTGATATTGCAAGAAGAGTTGATCACCATCCAAACTGGCGAAGAGTTTAAGCTAAAGTTCAACGAAGGCTATCAAAAGTTCTGGTTGAAGCGCAGCATTGAAATTCAATATGCTGCATTGTGGAACATTGCTGAAAAATATCTCATCGCTTTTGCATCATCATATTTAGTTTAAAAAGGCTTCAGTGTGGTTGCAAACATTTTGACGAAAAAAAGAAACCGTTTGACAGTCAACGAACGCGGAGATTTAATGCTGCAACTTACCAATATTAAACCAGATCTAGCTAGATTGGTAAAAAGTCACCAAATTCATCCATTGCATTAATTTTTCAAACCATGAATTTATTATTTGTTCTTAATTAAGAGCACGATTTCTAAAAACCTGCATTAATTATGAATTACACTTCATGTTTAATGAGTTTCATTTTGCATACCTCTGCTATTATCGTTACGTCATGTTTTATTGTTATCTCAAACAATTTTCTTTCTTCACTACTGCAAAACTTGCTTACGTACTAGGTACCTGTAAAAGTATAAGTAAAAAACTTGAGACAAGATTTTTAAAGTAATTTGGTCTTGGGGGTATTACGGTATCAGTTCATTTTGGAAAAGGGGTCTGTTGTTCAAAATAGTTTGGGAAACCCTGTTTTAAACGAAAATCTAATAAGGCTATTTTTTTTCAGTTGCTAATACAAATAAACGCTGAAATTTTAATCACAATTCGTCATCAATTCAAATGAAAATTGGGTTTGAAGAAAACTTCAGGGTGTCCCGTAATTCGTTTTACATACTTTGGGATATGATTCTTGGTCATATTCTAAGAAAAAAATTGTTTTACAGTAAAGTCCGTTTCTCAACTTTGACATTACTTTTTGACAATTAAAAAAAAAGGCTAACTTTTGTACCCTGACCTATGTTAAATTCGATTTCTCTGTCAATACAGATGATAGAGACCTAATCTTAGACTTAATTTTTTGTAGAAACAACAGCCTTTAAGACTGTATTTAAGTTGAGCTTCCATAGGTTTAGGGTTGCCAGATTTTCAATTTTAAGTGGTGTTCAAATTTTCTTCCCAAAACAAAGTTTTGACTTTGAGGTCATTTTTTTGGAGAAAAGGCCTGATAAACATAGAGTTTCTTTATTTTTTACAGATGAACAAAACAATAATAAAGATAAAACTCAGCATTAAGTTAGCTCAAAAACCCATACATTTTATGATATTTGAAAAAATACAAAATGGGAAAAATTTAAAAAAAAATAAAAAAAAGTTTTTGCTTTGAGGTTTGTTTGAATAAAACAATATTATGATCACTTTTAGTAGTTTTTTTATGTATTTAATACAAATACAATTATAACAAGTGCTCAAAGCGCCCTCCTTCGTTTTGAATCCATGCCAGGGCCCGTTTTTGGATTTCATTGTGGATGTTTGCTTTAAATTTGGGGTATGAATGTTCAATAGGTAAATAAGTCGTATAAAAGAATAAGAAAACAAATTTGTTCATTAGTTTGTCAAATTAAGTCACGATTGCAGTTTGATCAGAGAGTTTTTTGAAATGCTTTCATTTACGAGAGAAGAATACGCAGACTTTTTTTTTCTTATATGAGTTTTTAAATGGAAATTGAAGAAAAGCACAACAAAGGATACCAGGAACTTTATACTAACTGAAAATCTGGCAACTCTTAGCCTATAGGAGTCAAATTTAAATACAGTTTCAAAGATTACAAGACTACAAGTAATAAATTATAAATTAAACAATAACAAAAAAGTTTTGTTATTGTCGTAGTTTTTTTGTCCTGGAGTTGTAATTTGTTTAAATACAAAAACCTAAAAAGAAATAAATTTCTTTAAAGGCATGTTAAATGATCGTGAAGATCAACCTTCAACTCCAAACTTGCGTTTCGCCCAGGTACGGCAAAGGGCTCATCAGTTAGATGTTGCCGTACCCTTCTAAGACGCAAACTTTGTTCGGAATACACCGACACTTATAAAATTTACTGCGCTTTTTTTTTTTTTTTTTTTTACTACAAGTAAGACAAGAGTTATCGACAGCAAACACCCACAATGAAATCCAAAAACGGGCTCTGGCATGGATTCAAAACGAAGGATGGGGCTTTGAGCACTTGTTATAATTGTATTTGTATTAAATACATAAAAAAACTACTAAAAGTGATCATATTATTGTTTTATTCAAACAAACCTCAAAGCAAGAACTTTTTTTTATTTTTTTTTAAATTTTTCCCATTTTGTATTTTTCTTAGTATCATAAAATGTATGGGTTTTTGAGCTAACTTAATGCTGAGTTTTTTCTTTATTATTGTTTTGTTCATCTGTAAAAAATAAAGAAACTCTATGTTTATCAGGCTTTTTCTCCAAAAAAATGACCTCAAAGTCAAAACTTTGTTTTGGGAAGAAAATTTGAACACCACTTAAAATTGAATATCTGGCAACCCTAAACCTATGGAAGCCTAATTTAAATACAGTCTTAAAGGTTGTTATTTCTACAAAAAATTGAGTCTAACATTAGGTCTCTATCATCAGTATTGACAGAGATATCGAATTTAACACAGGTAAGGGTACACCAAAGTTAGCCTTTTTTTAAATTGTCAAAAAGTGATGTCAAACTTGAGAAACGGACTTTACTGTAGAACAATTTTTTTCTTAGAATATGACCAAGAATCATATCCCAAAGTACGTAAAACGAATTACGGGACACCCTGCATATTAAAGGTACCGTTCACAATAAAGACAACCAAAACTGTGTCTCTCACACAAAATGTTATCGGAATCGTTCGAGAAAAATAAGTATAATCATATAAGCTGCATGGCAGGTACCGTTATCAAGACCTAGAGACCCGATTCCAATTCCAATACCCCTCTGTGGGTTGCTCCACAGACCCTTACTGGAAAATTTGAAGAACATCGGCTAAGCCATTCAGGCTGTAGATAGATCCACATACGGACAGACAAACAGACCGACTTACAGGACCCATTTTTTCGTATTGTCAAAATGTCACTGCTTCTCTTATCTCAAAAATTCGTTTTTGCACGATTGCAAAACTCGCCTTTGGTACCAATCGCTAGTAGGAACTGTGAGCCGAAAAATTACAACACTTCCCTGTCATTTGAAAATACATGCTATTTGGCAGCCCTGTTCATTACCTAACTTTAGTGTGGGTTGAGGGCAAACCCAGAGCTGAAAAACTTTTAGTTTGAAACTCAGGATGAGCTTTGATTTTTCAAAAAACGCTTTGTGTCGTCTACAGGACAACCCAGGTGCTTCAACCTACGAACCTCATAATTGGATTGATATGGTTTTACGGGCTGCCAGACTTTCTATTTTAAATGTTGTTCAAATTTTACCGAAATTTTGCCTTTGAAGTCATTTTTGAAGTGAAAACTTCTTTAGGCGCGTTTGGCACTTTTGCGATGGGGGTAAATCAATGAATTCGCGTCCGACACCATTTTTTGATTGGCTCATCGTAATTCGTATGTAAAGTCGTCATAGCCCAGTGTCTCAGGTTCGTTTCCCAGCCATGACTTGCATTTTTTTGTTTATTTAAAGTGAAAACATAAATAAAAATTGATCGCCACGGCTGAGACCCTCAGTTTAATAGCCAACGACTCTACCATTGAGCCAAGAGACACCTTAATTTATTTTATGTTGTTAAAGGACTTAAAAGAATGCAATAGCATTATTACATAGTAATTGTACTTACCAACTCGGAGAAATACAGAGAAGAAAGAAATCAATTGAAGAAACAGAGAAAAATTTATGCAAGGCAGAAAAAATAAAAAGCACCAAATATTTTACTGCCATTACAATGAAGAGTGGCTGGATAAGTGAAGCTGGAAATTTCATCATGACAGAGTAGGAGACGCTTTTTACAACAAATTAGAAGAGATCAACAACTCATCGCGATGATTTATCGATGGAATTGAAACGGTTGCATGAAAATAGCTTGAAAACCATTACTCAATAGACACTATCGCTAAGAAAATTAACGTATTACTGCGTGAACACAATGGCTGCAGAAACGGAGCCGCAAGAGATGTCAAAACATTAAATACAAGCAATACAAAAACAACGCAAGACGGAGCCGGACAAGTTAACTTGATTTTAACTCTTGCGGCTCCGGCTCCGTATGCGTATGCGTATGCATTGTGTTCAGGCAGTTAATTTTAACAGAGACTCACATGGGTGAAGAAGAAATATATGATATTCCTGATTTCAATTTAGTTGCAAGTTTCAGAAGGCACGATCGTCCAGCAGCAGGAGTAGCTATCTATAAATGGTTGTCAGATACAACTGCCATTTTTTGTGCAAATCATATGAATTTGCATACGAGGTACCTACACTAGTATGTCTAGTACTATTTTGATATCGGCGATCTATCTGTTTGTCGTTGCAACTGTGAAAATGAACAGCAAGTTATAATAGTTGGCGTTTATATTTCACCGAATACGTTTTTAAGTGTAATACGACAGTTTTTATATAAAAATTTATTTATTTATTCTGAATACGCTTCTGCACACCTTCACGGCAAAATTGGGGAGAGATTTGATGATTTGCCAATGATTTTGAATGGTAACTTTAAATATGAAATGTAAATATATAAAAAAAATATATAAAAAAGAAATGTTAATAAATTTTCTTTGTTTTATTTTATTAAATAAACTGTCACAACTTTTATAATTTTTACGACGCGTTTCGAAATTAAAATTTCATTTTCAAGTATTTCTCGTTTCAACTTGTTTTATTCTTTGTTTTGGTTTGTTGGTTCATCTATTGGTGTCTCTTTTCGTTGGTTTTACTTTCATATACCTGTCTGATTTTATTTAATGGTTATTGTTTTTGTTTTTATTACGTGTTCTTTGTTATATAGTGGCAATTTAGTTGTTTCAGTGCAGTTTCATATAATGCATTCGTCTTAAATATTAATTTATCGTTCATTAGTTTGTCTTTTTCTATCTTGTTTGCTTTGTATATTTCAAATTCCTCCAGTGCGTCAAGTGCTCTTCCTTTCTTGCATAAGTGCAAAGGTTGTAAATTTGTGTCAAAATCTGAGTAGTTATGGTTGGTCTCTATTAAGTGCAAAGAGCAAAGCGTAATTAGATTTTGTGTTTTGTTTTGGTCTATGTTCTTGAAATCGTTCGTAGAAAGTTCTTCCAGTTTGTTCTATGTAAAATTTGTTGCAATCATTGCATTTCATTTTATATACTCCTGATTGTTGTTTGACGTCTGTTTTCTTTTTTGGCTGTAGGATGTTCTTCAAGTTGTTGTTTGTTCTGAAGGAAACTTTAATGTTGAGTTTTTTGAATTCGTTTTGTATTATTTGTGGCAGGAAATTGGTGTATGTAATGGAAATGTATTTTGTGTTCTCTGTGTTCGAGTTGTTGTTGTTGTCAATTGTTCTTTTTCTCATACTTTTTTTGAAGTAATTTGTCTATTATTTCTGTTTTATATCCGTTGGATTTGGCTATTTGTTTTATTATATTTAATTCGTCGTCGTAATCTTGTTCGTCCATGGGTATGTTGAGTAGTCGATTAATAAATGCGTTGTATGCTGCCATCTTTTGAGAATATGGATGATGTGAGTCGTTGTGTATTGTTATATCTGTTGTGGTTGGTTTTCTATATATTTTATATTTGAGTTTATTGTTGTCATTTCTTATGTTTAGGTCTAGGAAATTGATGCTGTTTTCTGTTTCAACTTCTGCGGTGAATCTGATGTTGTTATTTATATTGTTTATATAATTATTAAGTATATCTATTTGTCTGTGTGTTCCGTCAAAAATCATAAAAGTGTCGTCTACATATCGTGAATATGTAATTATTTTATTATGTTGAGTGTTGAGGTTTGATAAAATGTATTTGTTTTCAAAATGGTTTAAATATATATCAGCTATTAGGCTGCTTAGGGGTGAACCCATTGCTAGGCCTTCGTTTTGTGTATAAAATTGTTCGTTGAAAGTGAAATAGTTTTGTTCTAGTATGATCTGTAATAAGGCTATTATTTCATCTATTTGTTGTTTATTGATTTTCGCGGTTGATTCCAAATTTTCTTTTATTAAGGTTATTGTTTCTTCTATCGGTATATTAGTGTACATATTTGTGACATCAAATGAGAGCATTTTGTATTGTGGGAGTATAGTCAAACTTTCCATTTTTTCTATTAGTTGTTGGCAGTTGTTGATGCTGTGGTTTTTATGAATTTGAATATTGTCTTTGATTAATTTTTGAAGCTTTTTAGCTACTTTATATCCAGGCGCGGTGGTGTAATCTATTAATGGTCTAATTGGTGTCTTTTTTATGTATTTTCGGGAGTCCTGTAAATCGTGGAGCTGTTGCGTTGGTTTGTCTAACTTTAAACATCAACTCCGCCGATGCTACAAATTTTAATTTTTAAAAGAAGAATATAATTTGACGAATGACCGCAGCCTTAGTACAACGAAATATAAATCGACAGTTGGTGCAGTCTTTGCGATATATTTAAATAGATTCGAGTCAAAATTTTTCGTTTCCTATTTTAGTTACCATAGGCCTATTACTTCATTATTAGAATACGATGATTGCATGAGATGATAATGGAAAAGCTGAAAATGTGAATGAAAACTCATAAGTTTCATTGATGTTCTTCCATATGTACATGTACATTGTACATATATTATAAAACATTGAATAAAATTTTGCCACTATTTATCTATTTTTATTATAAGCACTAAGAAGAAACAATTCAATGAAAAGATTTTCCTGTACATTAAAATATTTACTGAAAATTCAATTCTGTTTTCACTTCTGTCGGCACTCCCGGAGTGCTTCTTTTTTTTTTTTTTTATAAAATGCTTAATAAACATAGTTGGCATGAGTACCCTTTTGATCCATCTCATCAGTGCGCAGTCATAAAAATTACATTAAAATTATCAATTCTTGCAAAACTAATCCGATTGCAAAGTGCCGCCAATTGGACCCTGCAATCTCCTTTCGGACCATTCAATACAAGTTGTGATCGATGGATTAAAATCTGAAATTCACCTTATAAATAAATGGTGGAGACGATAGTAAAACAGCAATCCATAAATCACTACATCTAAGTCTTGCGAAACAGTCTTTTGACGACTGGCCAAAAGACTGTCAAAGGCCAATTTGTGCTTCAAAGAGCTCTAGTTTAGCCAAAACACAAGGTTAGGTTAGGTTTAAGTGGCTGTCAGCTCGGCTGACGCACTAAAGCCTGTTGGCCCATTGTGATACCACGATGAATCTAATGTATCCTCATCGTAATGGAACCATTTTGAGCCTGCTATGAAGCGGGAGAGACGCAGGGCGTCGATGTGAGTAGTAGGGAGTCAGGGATTTGATGGACGCCTGACTGTCTGAGAAGATGTATACTTACATATAACCTTTTTGGATATCATGTTTTCTCTGAGGCGAGACAGAGCTTTGCTGATTGCCATCACCTCCGCTTAGAACACACTTCAAAAATCTGGAAGACGAAGCGAGATGCTTATAGTTTCATTTCGTCCGATTATATACCATAACCTACTCCCTCATTTGTTTTTGAACCCGTCCCGTCCGTATAAAAATGGACGTATTCGTTTTTCAAGAGTGATCGCTCCTCCCAATCTGCTCTGGATGGAATGATCCATAGGCGGATCCACGGGGGGGGGGGGGGGGGGGGGGGTTCGGGTCCGGACACCCCCCCCCCCCCCCCCCCCAATCGGGAAATTAAAAGATGTTATTTGTAACATTTATCGGCTCCTAATTTTCAAATTTCGTTGCGGGACGGAAAAATATAGCATGAGCAAGACAAAAAAGCAAAGGAGAAGTAATATTATTATTTTAAAAATTCAAGAACCTTATTGATTATAAAAATATAATCGACATTCTTGAACGACTTGCTATTGATAACCTGAAAAATATCGTCAGATTGATGTTTGCATGTGTGACTCGATCCGATAAAAGGGACTTACTAGGCAAAAAATCGGTTGTTGGATCATGATTGATTACACAAGTTCTTTTACTGAATATTCATGAAGCGCGCAATCAGAAATTGTAACATCGCTATTATTTCACAAAATATAAATTCGGAGAAACGATTTTTTAGATGGATTTGAATGGTACATCAGCGCTTTTCAGAGCGTGCCGTGTAAGCTTTCACTTTTGCGTAAAAGGTGCCTTTTCTCGGATCGCGTAACATATAAACTTTTTTACATGTAAATTTTTGATCCAAAGATACTAACCAGTAAAGCATCAAGCGCATTTTGGATGTTCTGGCCGTGGATTCATTGTCTCCACATCTTGAATTCTGACAGAGAATTTTCTTTCGAACAATCCGATATATCTTCGTAAATGTGTAGAGGTCAGCGCATTTCTTTTCGTTAAATTTTTGTTTAAAAAACAGTTGCTTGAAACTTTGGAAAATGGATTTGTGTTCTGAGATCTGACTTTTGAGTTGAGAAATGAACGTATCAAGAAAAGGAATGTAGAAAGAAATTCTGTAGTAGTCTTCAATACTTTGTGTTTGAACGTTGCAACAATTTTTTTGTTGATTGCAACGGCGGGCGGCGCGGCGGCGGCGGCACCCGCGTGGCAATTTCATTCTGATTTAGAACAAATTCTAGCAACAACTTCATAAATAACGTGAAAAGTAGAATCTGCGTTTTCGCGTTTGTACGTATATTCATTCAAAGCGTAATCTTCCAGCTTAGTAGCCTGACCCAGATCTTGGTTTTTAGATTGCAATTCCCGACTCAAAGGCAAAACAATCGAATTAACTGATTCCATAATGTGACAGGCGATTAGGAATTCAACCGTCGAAATCGCTGTCAAAAGATGCAATGCCTTTTGCAAAGTATCTCGATCTTTCCACGATTTGATTTCTTCCAAAGATTCAATAACAGCCGGTTGCAATTCAACGTACGTTCCAACTGCTTCATGAGACTGAGCCCACCTAGTAGGACAAAAAGACTTCAACTTTTGTTTTTTTTCTCACTTTTGTTTGTCATTTTTGAAATTTCTTGGTGTAGAACGTCTTGTCTTTTAGGCCAGTGAAAAAATGCTTCAACCGCTCCGATAGTTCCTAACGCATTTTTGATTCCTGACACTTCGCATGCTGCATTGACTGCCAAACTAAAGCTATGTGCAGCGCAATGTACATAAATTGCCAGGGGGAAATACGATCTCAGATGAGCCTGTGCACCAATAAATTGGACACTCATTGCCGGAGCTCCGTCGAATCCTTGGCCATACATATATGAGCAATCGACGCCAACATCATGTAAATAATTTCTGATTGAATCTGCTAAGCCTCGTATACCTATATAAATAAAGTAATGAGTAATGGACTCCCATGCCCAAATCCTGGATCCGCCACTGCGTTAAACTGCTTCACCATCTTAGATTAGTTTTCCTGTATGCATCCGCTTGAGCAAGAGTTTGTATGTAGCTATTGGTATGCCGATACTTTCCGTTTTCGGTGAGAAGGGCAGAAGTGTTTCGTTTCTATGGCGAGTTCATCTGACATGCAGTTTCTTAGAATGTCTCTACGCCCCGGCACTAAGTACAGATGAATGTTAAACTCCTCTGACATCGCCCTGTGAGATGATCGGCAGTTAAGGGCTAGAATAGAGTTGAAGAAATTTGACGCCAGGGATTTGATGGCCACCTGACTGTCTGAGAAGATACCTATATCCCTTTTGAATGTCATGTTTTCTCTTAGACAAGACAGAGCTTCGCAAATTTCCATCACCTCCGCTTGGAACATGCTACAATGATCTGGAAGACGAAACGAGATGTTTAATTTCATTTCGTCTGAGTTGACACCGCAATCTACTCCATCATTTGTTTTTGAATCGTCCGTATAAAAATAGACGTATTCGTTTTCCAAGAATGATTGGTCCTCCCAGACCGCTCTGAATGGAATGAGGAATGGCCGCCCGGAAATTTGTGTCTAATTCGAGTTTGAGTATGGTGTAGTCTATTTTTAGCTTGGGGACTCTGAATTTGTTCAGAATTTCAGCATGGCCAATGTTGTGAAACTTCTTGTAATCGAATAGCCGAACTCGCAGTTGTTTGTTTACTGTAGATCTCAAGTGGGACTAGGTGAAAAAGGATGTCCTGTTTGTCGCAACACCAAGCCAAATGCTTGCCAGACTTGTGTGATTTCTTCTCACACTTTTCTCAGATAACTTTGTGCAGCTAGTTTTCATATTCTTACGTAATCTTCATAATATTCAAGAAGAGCTTTGAAATGGTTGTAATCATATCAGGCTTTAATCGGGGAACCATATAAAGCTTACAACAATATTCAGCTTCAAAACTTGTCTATACCACAGTGAATCAAAAAGAAGGACAAAAGATGTGCCTTTATCGCAATTCGCATTCCTGTAATCAGCTCAGCAATGGTTTCTACCACTGAGCGCAAAAATAAATCAATACTGAACTATATGCGCCCATTATTGATTTGTTCTGAAATGCGACAAAAACGCGCCTAAAGTTGTAAGACCTAAAAATTTTAAATTTGTGATATTCGTTCACGCATCACCACAAATTCCCCATTTTCTTCAAGAAACTGCTAAACGGAGATTAAAACGCCCAAGGTTTGTACTTTGCATCTTAATTAGGTTATGTTTTCCAATATATCCAGGAGCAGTGGTGGGAATCCACCAACTGAACAATCTACTGCCAAGGCAATCTCTGCTCTCAAATAAAACCACCACGACAACAAGGGAAATATACACATGTAGATAGTAAGAAAACTCTGATGTAAGAGTCGCTAAGCACTTGAGGTTTGGACAGGGCATTAAAGTGCTTCCTCCATAAGAAAATTAAAAACAACAAAATAATAAAAAAAAAAATATGAAAAACAAATCCTTAGCAACCTTCTCGAATTAATTATTTCAGAAACTTTTAGCATTAACCTTTTTCTCTTTCGTGTTTCTCTGTAGGAAAAAATAAAAAAGAAAAATGTTCACGAGCAACAGATAATCTCGTAATGCAGATGCACAACGGTATCTAGTTGTGTTCTGGAAAGAAAAAAAATCCAACCAAAGTTTCAAGTTTTTTAAGCATTAAATGCAAAAGAACATAAAAAATGCATCCCAGAAGGAGGTAGGACTTTGTTATATAGAAAACGAGACACAAACCCTATTACAATGTTTACATTAGACAGAGGATTATTATACAAGTACCCAAGGACACTCTGATTTTCATCTGTTAAACAGTACCTTCCCACTTCTATTACACCATCCCTCAAAACAGTCAGTTAAAATGTATCAACTGAAGCGTTCGTTCAGCCACTTAATATTTTATTAAACTCCGGAATCAGTAGCAAACAGTTTCAACAAAAGCCAACTGTGCCAAAGCAACAGGACGTAATAGGCTTAATTTACAAGAAAAAAAAATGTATAAAAATACAAAGCCCTTGATGTGTTCGAGCACACATGGGTAATGTGAGCAGGAGTGTGCATTGTGTGGGGAATGTGTGAGGGATGAGTGGGCTGGTGCTGTCGTCAGTTGGTGTTATGTGAAAGATTTGCTATAAAAAGTTGCCTAACTACCTGCCGGAATTTGGCTACTTGACAAAAACTTTCGCCTAATGCATTCGAAAGTACGTCGCTCTACTTTTCATTTTTTTTTTCTAAGGTGAAGTTCACCAGGACACATTTGTCCGCTCACAGGATGACTGCAAAATTATGAATCAAATCCTCTCAACTGCCAAATGTTGAACCTTTTTGAAGAACCAACTGCTTCAAGGGGGAAATTCTCCTTCATCAGAACTGATTTCTTCTGATGATGCTTAGAAATGACTGTCAATGACTGTCAATGAAAGTACCAGCTGGTTTTTGATCGCACTGATGGTATGGATAGCATCAAAAGTAGAAATCCTTTTCTTTGTTCCACCGAAGCCACCGCAATCTCAAATTCAACGTCAGTAGTTTCTTGTGCGAGATTATAAATCAGCAAAAGATGGATCCCATGTTCATCGGTCCTCGGATGACATAAAAATGTCCGTAGTTTTGTGGTCCATTCGATTAATTGAGTTCCATCTCGTTGGATTATTCCAAAAGGCAAATTTATAGATTTGAATTGGAAAAGGAGTCCAAATTTGTGTGACGCGTTATTCATACCCGAATCCAAATCCCATTAGACATTGCCGGACCTTTGTGAGAATATAAAAGATACCGAGGATGTGTGGTCCTGGTCATATCAGAGTGTTTACACATCGTTGGACAGAATAACACATTCATGTTTTTCAGCATGTGTTTCCGTCCTATGGAGGATGCAATCAACGCTGTCACTATGCCAACACAAAGGGCAACATGGAAAATTGGCTGACAGTTTGTTGTGTAGGAAGTATGGGAACTGGGACCAATTGCAGTAAATGCGCTTGTCTTGTGTTCTAGTGTATATCGACAAGGGCCTTATCTTGTTCCATAAAAAGTGTTCAGGTGATCAAAATGCACAGGCATTTGGCAAGCACGCCGCGCTGGCCGCTCCAACTGTCGAAGTAAAAAGCAAAGTTGTTTTTGGCATGAATATGGCTTTGAAATGAACTGGGTGCATGTGTATACTTTTTTGCAATTAGAAGAGAGGGTTTTTGAATTAGCATAGGAGATTATGCAAATTTGAAATTTCAGGTCGTGGGTATTGAACCGGAACGAGGGCTTGAATGAATTATTGTTTTTTGTGCTCTAACAAAACGGTTGTTAAGCTCGCAGTACCTGTAGTTTTACCCACAAGGCAAAGGCAAATAAATCTAAATGAAGTACTCGACTGGGTCACATGCACAGTGTTGAATAAAGTCGCTTATGCTATACCCACCGACAGATATAGAGACACTTTGAAGTGTTTGATTTACTAAATTTGAAATGGAGCGAGAATAAGCCACAGCAGACAGATACCGGCAACTCAAGTCCATAATTTATAAATTTTTCAAATACGACAAAAGTCCATAAAGGTGCGCCCGCACTTTGGTGAACGGCACCAATCGGCACATGCTGATCTGCGGCAATACCGAAATATTGCATTAAGCTGCTTACAAACTACGCCGGGAAGGTTCACTTTCTCACGTCTTAAACGTTTTTCAGTGCGACCGAAGCGTCTACGTGCCTGACTTCTTGGCCTACCAGCTAAAACACAGACTAGTAGTGCCCTGCCCCAAGTGGTCCACTGTTTGTTTTATACGTAAACGTTCTTAATTGTGATTAAAATGAAAGGTGTGTCATCTAACGGCGCCTTTTTAAAGCATAGGTCTTTTTTGGCACTGCTGTTTTGCGTTCGAAATATTGACAGAAAGTCAGTAATACCTTCGCGGAAAGAAGGGATTCGCTAAAAAGCTTTATCAACGTTGTTTTGCCCAAGTTCATACAAAAAGTTTGTGAGATTGTCATGCTGGTGGACAACACTCACGTTCTTCGTCTTCATACGGTGCACAGAGTAGTGAATACTGAATACATAGAATATGAGACTTAATCCACGAATTTTAACTCGCCATCGATCGAACAGCTCAAAATTAGACGCTCAATCCAGAGGAGAGTTCGATTAAAGGGTTCAATTGACTCCAAAATTACAGACACAGGACACTCATTTTGTCATGACTTCGCAGTTTGTGCCTTTGGGCAGATTGAATTTGACAATAATTTTGGGAAAAAATTAATCTTTTCTGACGAAATGGCTTTTCACTTTCGTTAGGAATTGGCAAGTCCTCCGTTAGTAAATTCATTGCCATGAAAAGCGCTTTCTCGATTAGCCGTTCGGAAGTGGCAGAAAATTGTAGGCCCCTCCATTTCATCACTAAGTATGTTTGTGAGAAATACGTCTGTCGTTTGTCGTCTGTCGTCTGTAGTCTGTCGTCTGTCGTCTGTCGTCTGTCGTCTGTCGTCTGTCGTCTGTCGTCTGTCGTCTGTCGTCTGTCGTCTGTCGTCTGTCGTCTGTCGTCTGTCGTCTGTCGTCTGTCGTCTGTCGTCTGTCGTCTGTCGTCTGTCGTCTGTCGTCTGTCGTCTGTCGTCTGTCGTCTGTCGTCTGTCGTCTGTCGTCTGTCGTCTGTCGTCTGTCGTCTGTCGTCTGTCGTCTGTCGTCTGTCGTCTGTCGTCTGTCGTCTGTCGTCTGTCGTCTGTCGTCTGTCGTCTGTCGTCTGTCGTCTGTCGTCTGTCGTCTGTCGTCTGTCGTCTGTCGTCTGTCGTCTGTCGACTGTCGTCTGTCGTGTGTCGTCTGTCGTCTGTCGTCTGTCGACTGTCGTCTGTCGTCTGTCGACTGTCGTCTGTCGGCTGTCGTCTGTCGTGTGTCGTCTGTCGTCTGTCGTCTATCGTCCGTCGTCTGTCGGCTGTTGTATGTCGTCTCTGCCATCTAGCTATTATAACGGGTGATCCATTTCGAGGTTCCCTACTTTTTTAAAGAAAAAAACACAGAAAATTAAAATTTAACGGGGATTGTTTATTATCATTCGAAAGAACATTCTTTGGCATTTATTTTTTGAAGATTATCTCTTTCAAATGTTGGCCGCGGCTACGTCTCAGATGGTCCATTTGTTGAGTCCAATTTTCATCAAATAGTCGGTTATCATGGCGCGATAACGGTCGCCATTGACGGTTACGTTCGCGCGCGAAACACATTCTTTACAGAACGTGAATTTTCGTAATAAAGTTGAACGATTTGTAAACGTTGTTCAGGCGTAAGTCTTTCCATGATGAAATGCCAATCAATACTGAACAAAAATAATATGACAGCTTGACACGACTCACGCGTGATCTGTCAAAAAAAGACTGATGAAAAAAGTACCTCTAGTTGGATCACCCTTTAGCTCAAAGTCAACAAAGTGCTTCTGCTCTAGCATCAAAAAATAACTATGGCTGGGCATTTTGGAATCTAAAAATTTTGAAATTTCCCTCTTCTCTTTCGAATTATTTTTTTTTTGTTATTACAGAGTACAGACACAAAGCACTTGGGTTTTTATGTCGTTTCAGTAACTTCGTTCCAATTAATGAATTTTTTGAATTTGTTAGATAACTTTGGTGTCTGTCCGTCAGATTTTTGTTGAATACTCAAAAAAAAGGGAAAATCCAAGCATTCTAAATAAAAGAAGTTACCGGGAACCCCGGGGCCTATCGTATTTCTCACAACCATACTTTGTGAGGAATGAAGGGGACCTATGGGGTACGCCCTTCCCAAAAATAGGTCAGTTTCTTAGTTTCATATAAATTATCTCCCATTCTCCTAACCTTACTCCACAATCGCAATGAACTAAACTGTCTTTAAACCCTACACATTCTTTTTTTATATGCAAGACGAACAATGAAACGTAAAGTCACACCAGCTAATCATTGTGGTGGTATCACATCTTTGGGGTTGTATTTATTAAGCAGCACTATCCAAACGAAGTTCTTCAAATTCTAATCTCCATATGAAAACCTCATTCTCGTTCTTAATCATTGAATGAAATTTTATAAAATCAAAAAACCACAGGTGTTTTGGAGATGGTTAAATCAATAACCAAACTTAATGTCTGTGCCTTGGGTTTCCTCCTGCCCAAACATAGTCTACTGCCAACCGAACTTAGTTTTGGTTTGAAAAACACATAAATTGAAAACTAATTGCAAGCCACATTCTTCATAGTTCCTACTCCCAAATATTTTGTGTTAATTGAAATTGAATTTGTAATTACTTTTGCTATGGCAGAAGAAAACATTTTACAAATTCATTTTCAAGGAATGGAGTGTGTTGTTAATGTACGAGTATAGAGAAGAAGAAGGTAGGTGGTTCGTATCTTTGAGTATGTTTTTGTCTATTTTCGAATAAATCTCTCCATTTGATTTATTCATCAGCCCCTCAGGTTTTGTGTCAACAGGAATCTTAATAATCTCTTCCTTTCTCGCTCTCTTTCTTTTAATTAGTTCAAATTTCCGTAAGGCACAAGCGTCACCATCACCACACCGCATCGCACCATCATCTCTCAGAACCCAGGGCACGAGTAATTTTAAACATTTCCTCAAGTCAACAAAGGAAATAATTGCATTTGCTTTGTATTCCCTGCTTTGCTTTAGCTTCCCTCTACTCTTACTTTATCGTCTCCTCCATTCTTTTGATTCCAATTAAGGTGAACATGAAACGGATGCCAGCTAAAAGCATCCGCACCAACTCTGCTCCTCGTTCATAAATAGTCTTTTTCTGTGATTTAAAAAGAAGGACGCAAAATTCTTACAGCACTCTGAAGCCTTTATTTGCAATTGACTTGTAAAAGATTAACTGAAAAGTTTTTAACCATCACCGCGAAGAATATTTACAAACGTCAAGAGCCTGAGGAGGATCCTCGTCACAATCTCTCTTTTAATTGCTGTATTGACAGATAAATAGATACTCAAATTCAGCACATAGCCATTAGCTTGGCTGCAATAAGCCAAAGAAGTAACATTTCTAGAGATTTAGTTACAAAGAAAGTCGTCGGGCCCATGTAAAGGTTTCATTTCCTCCGAAGCAATAAAGAAACACCTCCCACACAGAGTCATATTCATGAGAAAGCTTTGCCTCCAATTATGGCGGGGGATGTGCTTCCAAAGGAAGATCGAATATACAATTACATAAGAAAAATGTGTCACAGGTTTAAATAATCTACTCAGCACAATGGAAAGGTACACCTCCTTGCAGCACCTCCACCCATACCCACAACCACACCACATACGGTGTCCCTGCAATCAAAAGAAAGAAGGAAAACACCAAGAGGCAATAAAATACCCAACCAACCAACCATTTTAACCACCCACTGAGAAATAACTGTAATTTTTCCTTAACTCTTAAGATATTTCTCATTAATTTACTAAACAGACTTGGACGTCCTGGGGTGGATACACATGTGCGACATGAAGGTGATTCGGCCTGTGCTGTCATTGGCATAGAGTTTCTTGTTAACGAGGGTGCGATAATAACTGCCACAGCAGACGATTCACTACATTTATGGAATATACGCCAAAAGAGTCCACAAGTAGTACAAAGTTTAAAATTTCAAAGAGAAAGGTACGTATTCGTGTGCTCCTTGCTTGCTTCTCCTGTACATTTAATTGCCATCCACATTTGCATCTCTGCAACATGGTAAATGATTAAATCCAATGTTGATTAACACACAAATTGCACTAGTCAAGTTGACATTTAATAAAATTAATTTCATGCATTTTTGGGTTGTAGCTACATTTTTTTTTTTTTGCTTAAATTGAATTACCTTGATTGAAAAATATTTATCTATACTCGTGTGTGTATATTTGCAGGATAACATGTATTCATTTGCCAGTGGGAAGCAAATGGCTGTACGTTGGCACAGAAAAGGGCAATATTCATGTTGTACATATTGAGTCGTTCGCACTGAGTGGCTATATTATAAACTGGAACAAGGCGATTGAAGTGTAAGTTTTTGTTTCTTAATTATATTTAGCTCACTTTTAGAGTTTCGTTGTTTTTAATTAATTTGAAAGCAAGCAAAGCTAAGGAGGCCTCCTGAAGGTCGTTAAATTGGAGAACTTTTTATGTCGGCCTTAACAGAAAACAATAAAATTGTATAAGAAAAGTAAGCACATAGGGGTTTTGATAGCGCAATTGTCTTAAAAACGAAACTTCATTGAACGTGCCATAAAAATCCTGAATCTTTCTGCGTTCCCTACTGAAATTGTGTGTGTTAACGAAATTGGTTTTTGCAAACGAATCTCAGAAATTTGGATAACAAGTGATTGGCGATATTGCATAAGTAATTTTATTCTGTCTACAGGGTGTTCCTTTAAGTCATGTGAATACTAGTGATGCATGTCATGCTTGGTTACATGAATGTGCTTTTAGTAATAAATTTCATGGTTCCGCCTGTACAGGTACCCTTACACGAGTATTATTATCTTCTCGGCATTCTAAAAACATTTTGTACCACCGATAAACGTTGCTTCGATCCAAGGTAGCTTCTCCGTATGCCACAGTCAACATTCGGAATGCATCCGCCCACTTAATTTCGATTTTCACACAAAATTTAATACAGGTTCTTTGATCCATTTTTTTGAATAAGTAAAATTCGAAGACGATCCAAGCAATGCAGCTGTCAACAATTAAGTGAACATTCAAAATGGCCGAGCTTGTCGGCATAAGTGAGAGACATGAGTAGGGTAGACTGGGTACGGTTGAAACAATTTCGCTTATATCGTTTATAACATTGATTTCTGTAATCCGAGCTGTGAAGAAGTGATGTCTTATGAAAAAGCGGATTTCCATCTACAAATAAAGAGTGTCTTTTTAGCGCTACGTGCATTATTTTTTGTAAAACATGGAATTTTAAAAAACATCTTTTTTGTTTCAACCGAACCCATACCAGGGGCGGTTGAAACAGCAATAGGGGTCAGTTGAAACACATGGAAATAGTTAGCATTTTTTATTTTTGAGTGTAATTATAAGACTGTTTGACAATGCTTATTACGTACTGTAGTCCATAGTTAGTATAGCTGTATGCTATATATATATTTAAATTTATACCTATGTAATTCTATTGTTCCTACTTTTGTTTTATTTAAATCTCAGAAACCAAAGAACATTTTTTCGTTTGAGTTTCTGTGTTTTACTTAAAACTTATAAGAGTATTGATTATTGAAAAAAAAGTGACTCTTAACAAATCAGACTTTTTAAAAATTTTATTCAAAGAAAAAGTTTTTGATTTTCTTCAAAAGATCGGCATTTACACCTGACTACTGAAAATCATTCACTTAATTAACTTGAATTAAAATGTCATTGAAGAACAAAGTATAAGCTTTGAATTGAAAAACACTTTAGTGTGTGGTAGTTAGTGGCCTAGTTGTTTTTTAAAAAAAATTATAAAATAATCATTAAATTGCCCCTCCCGCCTAAACGGGCCTATGACCGTTGCTGTAGGTAGTCAAGTCAGTCTGTCCTCTTGAAGTCTTTCTTACACGAACTCTTGGCATCTGGAAAGCAAGGAAACTAAGTAAGCATTTTGTTTCAATCGTACCCAAAAAAAGTGTTTCAACCGTCCCCAACCGCGCTTTAGCTACAAAAATGTATATAATTATGGCCATATTAGCAACACGTTGAAGCAAGTCACTGCGATGCGTTCAACACTCCTCCTTTCAAACACAAACTCATACCCAAAACTCTAACATGAATAGAAGCACAGTTGTTGCTAAAAAAAACCGCTCAAAATATTTTACTTTTGGTTATCGATTAAGAAAAAATCAATTTTTGAACAACTGCCACTTGCCACGTGCTAAGCCAGACTGACGATTGTTCGCATATGTTTTCGCTTCGTTTTCCTTCGGGAAACATTCTCGTACCGTCTACTGTTCGTAGAATATTTGTGTTGTTTCAACCGTCCTTTGTTTCAACCGTACCCAGTCTACCCTACCAACATTACGCCACAAAAAAATCGTAATTCGAATATACGTAACCCGCGAAAATTCAAAATTCACGATACTTTTTGAACGCACCTCGTAATGTCACTTAGATGTCTGCCCTTCAAGGGCCTGGAACCCAAAGCTACAAGTTTACAATTCAAGAGCCAATTGCAGGATAATGTCCATTTCACTCGTAGAAGAACAAGCAAGCTTTGTATTACAGAAATTTTTTGCACTTGTCATAATTCACTTGTTTTGCAAGTACTTGTAGTTTTGTGTTACAGGCCCAAGGTTTTTGTCGAATACTTAAGCAAAAAGGAAAATCCAAGTTTTCTAAATGAATAAAAAGGGTCACGCAACTTATAACCTATCGCATTTCAAACGACCATGCATTTGTAAGGAATGGAGGGGACCTATATTCATTTTTTTCCGATCACAGCTCTTCTTCTCGTCTGCTTCACAATAGAGATCCGCCTTTGTGGTACGCCCGCGTAAACTTCAGAGAGCGTTGAAAAGCCTCCCGGTATTAGATTTATTATCTGAAGGTGCCAAAAATTTCTTTGTCTGCCTTTCATCTTCGTGGTCACGATCATGTCCGAATTTTATTGTGTTGTATTTTTGACAAGGTTCAAATGTGTTCTGAGACGGTGGCGATGGACTATTTCTTGCAAATGGAAAAGTGGAGTAAAAAGAAGGAGAAGAAAGAGCGTTATCAACAACAGCAACACACAGTACTAGTAAAATTGTTGGTCTGAACTAGCAACAACAATAATAAAGGTAATGATTTTAATTACAACCTTTGTTTTATTAGGTTAGGTTAGGTTAAAGTAGCTGTCAGCTTGGCCAACTCAGTTAGGCCCGTTGGGCCTATTGTTATACCACGATGGATCTATGTATGCTCATCCTAATCGAACCATTTTGAACTTACAATGAAGCGGGAGAGACGAAGGGCGTCGATGTTATTGAGATCACTAGGGTCATTAAAGATACACGAACCTAGGTGTATTTTACGTTTGTGAGCTAAAGCGGGGCATGAACAGAGAAGGTGGGGAATAGTCTTCTCCTCCTTCTCATTCATACAGGCGACTCCTAAGCTTGCAGCATGTCTTCCGATAAGACAGTGTTCTGTAATGAGAGATCAAACCATTCGACCACTTAAGATCTGGCTTGGGCCAGATCTGTTTCGTTGCATTACACCTCAAACTTCTTGACCATTTCAGATTAATTTTTTTGTATGCGTCCTGCTTGAGCAAGAGTTTGTATGTAGCGATTGGCATGCCAATACTCTCCGTTATCTGTGAGAAGGACAGAAGTGTTCCCTTTCTGGCAAGTTCTTCTGCCTTGCAGTTTCCTGGAATGTGTCTATGCCCCGGCACCCAGCACAGGTGAGTGTTAAACTGCTCTGACATCTCCCTGAGAAGTGATCGGCAGTTAAGGGTAAGAATTGTGTTGAAAGAACTTGACGCCAGGGATTTGATGGCCGCCTGACTATATCTGAGAAGATGCATATATCCTTTTCGGATATCGTGTTTTTTCTGAGCCAAGATAGAGCTTCGCTAAATGCCATCACCTTCGGAACAAACACACTACAATAATCTGGCAGACGAAGCGAGATATTTGATTTCATTTCGTCTGAATAGACATCACAACATACTCCTTCATTTGTTTTTGAACCGTCCGTCCGTATAAAAATGGACGAATTCGGTATTCGTTTTCAAAGAATGATCGCTCCTCAGTGAAACCCAGAACCTCAGAGGTAGCGGTTCTGATGGCTTGTTTTCATTGCTGCTACTGGTATTCAATGCTTGATGCTGGTGGCATAAGATTCAAGGATAGTTGGGACACTCGGTTGGAGAAGGCTCTGGCTTTCATTTGTTCATCAATCTCACATCCTTCTTTCTAAAGGTAATTGAAAAAGTAATTGACTTACATATTCGCAATACGCCCTTAGTAGTCAATCCTCTCAATGCTTACCAATTCGCTTGTCAGACTGGTAGATCCAGAGTAACAGCTCTCCATCAGCTGGTCAGCAAAATTGAGAATAGGATTGCTAAGAAAGACATCATACTCTGCTCTTTTCTTGATTTCTTGATATTTCTGGTGCCATTAGGTCAAACATAAATTAATGCCGTTAAAGGTTGTCTCCAAGGAGGTCAATAAATCGGGCCTTGACACACAAAGCTACGCTGATGACCTGGTCATCTCCATTCATGGTAATCAAGAAGCACAGGTCACGAACCGAGTGCAAAATGCCTTGTAGGGAAGGGCTACAGGTCAACCTTTGGTAAAAAATGTGAACTTAGGTCAAAATTGATTTACTGGACATACTTCACTATTATCACACTCATCATAACCTATGTTCCGCTAGCCTGGTGGAAAAAAAACAGAACAACACTATACCCGCAAAAACTTTCCAAAGGTACACAGATTTGCCTGTGTAGGTATCACAGGTGTGTAATGTGCACCTGTCCAACTTTAACGCTAGAAAGTTTATTAAATTTTCTCCGCTTCAACAAAGAGTAAAGAACATCTAGATTAGATCTTGTTTTTGTTAATAATGATATGAAATATTTTGTATATTTATCTGAATTCCCATTAATCAACAACGTGATTCATCATAAGGCTGTTAATGTAATTTTTGAGTTTTATGAATTCAGTTTAGATTGCTCAAATGAAAATGAATGTATCTCTTTTATACTTCAATTGATTGGGAACATAGACTTAGCAATAAATCGCTTAACGATATGTATGCATACTTTAAAGCTTTAATATTTGATGGTGTAAATCAGTTTGTCCCCGTTTTTAACAAGAAGTCTTCTTTCAAGCACCCATGGTTCAACAAGAGGCTAAAAAACTTAGAAAACGTTAAAAATAAGGCATTGAAAAGATCAAAATTATCAGTCAAACCTGAGGATAGATCTCGTTTTCTTCAACTTCGGAGAGAATTTGATTTTCTGAATAAATTCCTATACCACCAGCATATAAGTGCTGCTGAAAGTAAAATTAAGCAGAAAAGCAAATCCTTTTGGGTTTTCTTAAATTCGAAAAGAAAAACGTCTTTTCTACCAACAGTAATGGAGCTTGAAGGACTAACGCGGATATTATTGCAAATGTAAACGAAATGTATTCTTGCATAACCCCTATTACTAATTTCAGTCTAAATAACTTTTCTGAACAAGACGTATTGGATGGTTTAAATGAACTTGATTCAACAAAAAAGGCTGGGGTGGATCTGATTCCTCCACTTTTATTATCTAGATGTGCCTCATCTCTCTGCACTGCAATTAGAATAATTTTCAATAAATCCTTGGAAACTGGTGATTTTATTGATGACTAGCTGAGCCACCCGGCGTTGCTCGGGTCTGTAGTTTTAAGGTTCCCGTTTTCGTTTTTCCGCTTAAATGGGAACTTGGGGATGAAAATTAATCGTTTTTACTTTGGGATTATGTGGCATCCCAATGACGAAAGAATTTTTGAAATCTGTCCAGTAGTTTCTAGGCTCCCGTTCCCAGCCCCGTTCCTGTGGGAATCTTCCGTTACCGTGGAAATATGTGAAATATAAGTCTATGTCACTGAGGGATAATGTAACTTCATAGAGTTGAAAGAATTTTCGAAATCGATCAAGTAACTTTAAGGTTCCCGTTCTCGTTCCAGTTTATGTTCCGGTGGGATTATAGGGATGAAATATAATCTAAATTACTAATTGAGGGGGATAATGTAGCAATCCTAGTGCAGAAAGGGGAAGGGTTATAGAAATCTGTATAGTAGTTTCTAAGTTTCCTTTTCCAAACCCGTTCCTGTCGGAATATCCAATTTTTTAAATTCCGTTCCTGTGGGAATATGGGGAACAAACCTTGACAGGAAGCATTTATAAGTCATTGTAACTGAGGGATAATGTAACATCCTAGAGTTGAAAGAATTTTTGAAATCGGTCAAATAACGTTAAGCTTTCGGTTCTCGTTCCCGTTTCTGTTTCCGTGGGATTATAGGGCTAAAATATAGTCTAGGTTACTCATGTAGGGGGATTATGTAGCACTCCTAATGCCGAAAGAATTTTAGAAATCTGTTCAGTAGTTCCCAACCCCGTTCCTATGGGAATAAGGGGAACAAACCTCGAAAGGAACCACTTATAAGTCCTTGTCACTGAGGGATAATGCAACATCCTAGAGTTGAAAGAATTTTGGAAATCGGTCAAGTAACTTTAAGGTTTCGGTTCTCGTTCCCGTTTCTGTTCTTGTGGGATTATAGGGATGAAATATAATCTAAATTACTGATGGAGAGGGATAATGTACCACCCCTAATGCTGGAATCGTTTTAGAAACCTGTCTTGTAGCTTCTAAGTTTCCGTTCCCAAACCCGTTCCTGTGGGAATATCAATTTTTAAATTTTTTATGTCATAAAAACCTTCTCCTGACAATAACAAACACAACAAAAAAAGAATTGGCCAAATTGGTCCAGGCGTTGTTGAGTTATGCGCTTACCTACACATTTTGCGATTCATTTTTATATATAAGATTGGAAAATATCTTTCGTAAATCCAATTTACAAAAGCGTCCTAAAGCACCAGAAAAAAAATTACAGGCCGATATCAAAACTGTCAGCAGTGCCAAAACTGTTCAAAAAATTAGTAACTCAGAGGCTTTATTTTGCCGTCAAAGAATCTATAACGCCAAAACAACATGGGTTTGTGAGCGGCCGTTCGACTGCGACTAATTTGTGCCTTTTTACCCATTTCTGTTTAAATGCTTTGGAGAATGGAAAGCAAGTTGATGCTTTATATACGGATTTTGTAAAGGCGTTCGACAGAGTCCATCATGATCTTTTATTACAAAAACTTCAAAAATTAGGACTCAGCTTAAAAATCTTGAAATGGTTGAGGTCTTACTTAACAAACCGTAAGCAGGTTGTTCAGATCGATGGTTTTCGATCGGTTTTTATCAGAGTGGACTCAGGTCTTCCACAAGGAAGTCATTTGGGACCACTTTTGTTCGATTTATTTGTGAACGATATTCCTGACGTTCTTGAATACTCGGAATGTTTGATGTTTGCGGACGACGTTAAAATATTTCACGAAGTTGCTTCCATTCATGACTGTCTTAAATTCCAGGTAGATATTAACTCCTTTTTAAATTGGTATAACCATCTTAAACTGAACATCTCAAAGTGTAAAATCTTTAGTGCCTTCAGAACTTTTTCATCCATAAATTTTAGCTACAAGTTTGGAGTTGAAGCTCTCACAAAAGTCCGTGAGGTCAAAGACCTTGGTGTTATTTTTGATGCCAAACTAACTTTTTCTGCACATATTGATTACATTACATCAAAAGGAAATTCGCTGTTGGGTTTTCTCCGATGGAATTCTGGTGTTTTCAAAGACGTGTACACACTTAAAGCTATTTTTATGTCCTTGGTGCTGCCCATATTGGAGTACTGATGTGTTGTGTGGTCACCGTTTTATGAAAATAATATTAGTAGAATAGAAAGAATTTAAAGAAGATTTACGCTTTTTGCATTAAGAAATCTGAGATGGTCTGATGAATTGTCTGATTATTTTTCTAGATGCGCACTTATAGACTTAAAAACTCTTGAAAGCCGCAGAAAATCCCAATGCGTTGTTTTTATTAAAGATATTCTGAGTAATAATATTAAATCTGAGGAATTGCTCAGGTTAATTTCTTTGTGCGCTCCTGAAAGAATTCTTAGAACTAGAAATTATTTGTTCTATGTTCCCACTCATAGAACAAACTATGGCCTAAATGATATAATAACTCGTTCCTTAATGTTGTACAACTCCATATGCAGTGAAGTCGACCTGTCGATGAAAAGGGATATTTTTAAAAAAATTGTTCTTGAATTGTTTAACTCGTAAGCATAAATTATTTTTATTATAAGTTATTAAATTTGCTATCAAAAGATTGTATTTATCCATTGATGAATGAATTAATAAATAAATAAACACCGCCACACTAAGCGGACTTAAGCTTCAACTCATAAGCAACTTCAGTAAAGAAAACTTACAAGCACATATGAGCATTCTGCAGGTGTAGTGCAGTCAATGAAGCGAAAAATAGGGTCCAACCTCCGAATTTTTTTACTGTGGACCGATTTGCATGAAATTTTGGAACTAGGCTCATCTTACCCTTAAATTCAAAATAGAAAATGATTTGCACACCGCCTTCTCGGGGGTGAATTTTTTTTTTTTAATAACCTCGGATATCGATAGAAGGCCTAATTTTAAGCATAAAAACAAATATAAAGTTTTTTGTTAAGTCCAATACTTTTCGAGTTATTGGCAATTGAGAATTCGCAATTTGTTCACGTTTTTCATCTTTTTATTGCAAATATCTCCAAAACTATACGTTTTATCGAAAATTTTATAATGAACAAAATTGTAGCAGATAAAACAATGAACAATTTGGTATCTTATAAAGTATTCTAAGAACAATATTAAGCTAGATATTAAAGATCAAAGTCATTTTTTATTTTGTCTGAAATTTAATCGATGTGTTCAATGCCATCTAGTGGCGAGCAGATGCATTTTACTTATTCTAATATAAGATGTTTTGTAGTGCTTGAAATAAGCTTTAAAATGAGCAATATTAAAAGTCTTTTGCGCGTAAAATAAGTGAGCTGTAGTGCAAATAAGGGGAGCATCTAATGTTTTTTTCTTTTAAATCAATGGGTTTTTGGACCATAACTCCTTCAATTTTTATGCTATCAGAATTTGTAAGAAACCATTGTAAAGGTAATTAAGAGAGCTAAGACATCCTTGATTGCAATATATAGTAAACAACTTTTTGCTAAAACGGTGAAGGGTTAAAGGACTTAAGAGAGGCTAAGATTGCGCTGCCACGCGCTCTTTAAACAATCATATCTCCGTCAATTTTTGTTTGACAGAAAAAACTAAAAGACCAAATTGTTTGTCATAAAAATACCAAAATTTTTTATTCTTACACTATTATACGTATCTGTCGTCATTTTTGAGATATTATGAAAAAAAGTGGGGTTTTTAAAAATTTGAAAATTTGTTATTTTTTTTTAATCGTGACTTTTTTGAAAAATATGTGTCCAAAAGCAGCCAAACTGATACTATCTATCAAACTCTTCATAACAAACTTAATTTTAGGCGGAATACGATTAAATTTAATTTTGGTGGAAATGGTACTTATGAAAGCCATTGATTTAAAAGAAAAAACCATTAGATGCTCCCCTTATTTGCACTACAGCTCACTTATTTTACGTGCAAAAGACTTTTAATAGTGCTCATTTTAAAGCTTATTTTAAGCACTACAATACATCCTCTTGTATTAGAATGCATAAAATGCATCTGCTCGCCGCTAAATGGCATTGACTACAACCATTAAATTGCAGACAAAATAAAAAATGGTTTTGATCTTTTATATCTAGCTTACTATTGTTCTTAGAATACTTTATAAAAAACCAAATTGTTCATTGTTTTACCTGCTACAATTTTGTTCATTATAAAATTTTCGATAAAACGTATAGTTTTGGAGATATTTGCGATAAATAGATGAAAAACGTGAACAAATTGCGAATTCTCAATTGCCAATAACTCGAAAAGTATTGGACTTAACAAAAAACTTTATATTTGTTTTTTTGCTTAAAATTAGGCCTTCTATCGATATTTATTAAATTTATTTAAAAAAAAAAATTCACCCCCGAGAAGGGGTGGCAACCTATTTCACTTTTGAATTTAAGGGTAAGATGAGCCTAATTCCAAAATTTCATGCAAATCGGTTCACAGTAAAAAAAATTCGGACCTAAAATGCTTCATTGACTGCACTAGTGCTTCCAATATTGGAATCGCTTGCAGCTCACTCTTCGGACTTTATGCCTATAAGCATAGTGTTACACCACCCCTTTGAAGCAGTCTTTCCTAACTGCTCAGCATGAAAGAAGCCTGAAATTCTTACAAGTAACTTCCAGTACATTTGGTACACTGACGGTTCAAAAACTGACAACGGTGTAAATGCAGGGATTTTCGGTCCCAATTTCAAATCAGCTATATCCCTCTGGAGCACAACAACTATCTTTGAAGCAGAGGTAATAGCTATAGAACTCTGTGCTAGGGAATGGATTAGAAGAAACCTCCGAAGATCACGAATTCTAATTTGATCTGACAGTCAGTCAACCCAAAAGGCCCTGTTCTCGTTCAAAATTGAATCCCAACTATAGTTTGGAATTGCATGACATGTCTATCTCAATTAGGCATCCACAGTAAAGTCACTCTTTCCTGCGGGTGCCTGGATAATTCAAAGGCCAGGAACCCTTCAACAGTTTATAGTTTTTTGTCAATTTATACAGTAACCTGGGAACGGCAGAACATGATCCACACCTGGAAAAACTCTAATGGCCACCGCCAGTCGAAACTATTCATCTACTTATCTCAAAGACGTATGAAAGAAATACTTGACATGAGCAATCGTAACGCTAAGCTACTTACGGACCTCCTCACTGGACACTGCTCTCTCAGATATCAGATATCATCAAAAACATGGGTTTCAACCAGGATGACACCTGCCGTTTCTGTCTCGAAGACACAGAAACAACTGAACACGTTTTATGTGAATGCCCGCCATAGCCAGATCCAGGCTCAAGCATTTCCAATAAGGGTTCACTAGTCCCCTTGACATAAACACCTGTTATTCGAATATTCTTAGGTTCTTACATCACGACCTCAACTTCAATTGAACAATTTTCCACTTCCACGTGTTTAAACCTAAGGGAACAGCACAGAAGATCTTTCGACGACGTTCTAGTTAAGGTTATCTACCTTCGTCCTATCTAGCTAAAAAAAAAAAAGAGGTATGCCGCTACGGTAAGAGAAAGCTGAATATAGTTAACACAATTCGTTAAATATTTGGTTTCCGAGAGTTGATCAAATTCGCAGCTTCTCAAATCTCAATTCCTTACTATAAAATTTATTTGCCTCAGAGCTTTCACACCACTCCACTATGGTTCAATGCAATCCAAAGCAATCTTCTTGTTTTTTTCTCACAGAACTCAACAACTCATCCATAACGCGTCATTCTTGTGTGACGTCGAAGAGACAGCTCTTAGTCGCTATGCCATCCGATTGTGGAATAATCTTCCAAGTTACCTAAGAAGAGTGAAGGTTGAAGTATAGTTTCGTCACGATAGCTAATAATTCTCTTTCAAAACAAAATTCCTAGTTTCTAACAAATTGATTAGATCAAGCGGTTGATGAAAATCCTTGCCAAAGTTAAAGTCATACCATCGAATGGCACAAGTCTTCCGAAACACGTCCTTTGTGGTATAAATTCATTAATGGTTTCAAATCCTTGACTCAAAAGATTCAATTTTCCAACCAGTTTGTGAATATTCTTAACAAAGTTTTAAAGTAGTTTGGTGTTAGGATATTAAGAAGAGCCTCTAGCACAGCTCGGTTATCACTACGGACACGGATATATCCTCCCCCACCATTTACATCAGATGCTCTATCCAACCTCCGTTTACATACCTCTAAACAGGTGAAACAAATCGAGATACCATATCTTTGTTGCCCATATTTCAAATTTTAAAGACCAAACAACACACATTACATGAAATCTATTGATCTACCACTTGTCGTTAACGAAACCCTTTACAATCGCCCAGGGGACGTGTGAAGGTACTTATCAGTTCAATGTTCCATATTATCATTCTTTAAGAGGCTCTTTATAATGTAGAAAGGTAGAACGGGTTAACGGTGTGTGTTCGTATAAAACGAAAGCTGCTATTAACCGAGCCATTGTGTTTCAATGATACTTAAGCCTCAACAATTGCCATGGATATGCGTTTCCATGTGAGCGTCCTTCTTCCAAAGATACTCTCAAAACAACGCTTCAATGAAAATCCATTTTCACAAGTATACAAGTATTGTATTTCTGTCACGTAACTAAAGATACAAAAGCGTTAAGTACCAACATCTATGACTTGAGTGAGAGGGAAATAAAGACGTCGTTTTGCTTCACACAGCGTGCGAAATGCCAAGTGTACTCTTCAAGTAAGTACCAATAACAATCCGAATTAGAAAAAGAACTTTTAACATAATATCCTCTCATCTACCTTCTTGCCACCGCTCTTGGCTATGATGGGGCACAGGATTTCAATGAAAAATAAAATCATAAGCTAAAAATCGGTTCAACCACCGATTATTTCGAAGGGTCAAATGCTCATTTTCACACGAAAAAGGAACTGGCAGTATATTTCCTGTACCCACGCTGCTGCTGACAGAAAAAGCCTCTAAAAAAATTCTCAATCCAATTCGGACTGATGTAATTCTCTGGAAAACTCCCAAATTCCATTATTTTTCATTTCCCCGCCCAATCTGACTGTAACGGGAAGCGTGGTGAGGTGGTGGTGTAGTGATAGCATTTTCCAGCTTAAAGTGTGAGGATTGCAAAACAGGCATGACTATTGTTTACCCTTTGTTCGAGTTTGGAGTATGTATACTAAGGGCAGTGTGGGCAGCGGAGTCAGTTGAGAGCATGTTATTGTCGAAGGCTTTTGACAGCGAGCTCTCGAAAATCAATTTGCGTTCAGTCAAATAAAATGTAAATAAATGAAAAAAAGGGAAACAAATGAAAAGCACACGAGCCCAACGGACGTGGAGGCTGGATCCGGTTTGTTGTTGGTAAAAGGTAGCAAAAACGAAGTGTAAAATGGTTTTGTGTGTCCCCAAGTGACACTTGGCTCTTACTCAGATGGGAATGTCAGTGTATATGTGTGTAGATCCTACTCGTTGGCCTCTTTTTTTTACGATACCATTTTAACAACATGAATTTCAATTAGTTGTGCCTGCTTTCACACGTAGAACTCCGATTAATTATAAATAAATCTTTTTTGGGATTTGGGTTGGCAACGGACCTTGGGGAACTGACATGAATTGGCTTTTTTGCGTAGTTTTCAAAGCGAAATAGTTTTGCGAGTTAGTTGGTAGGTTGTTAGACTATTTTTTTTGGAAAATGATTTTACATTGTTTTTTTGCATCTCAGAGTCTTAAGCGGTACTGAGCTTAGAGCAAGCTCATATGTACGTACTTATCTACGCTCTTCATCATAAATGCAAGGGTTAGTGGTTAGTAAAAAACGCCAACACAAGCACATAAGAACGTATTCGAACAAGGACATAACATTTAACATAATTAACTTTTACTACATCGATAAAACAAAATCAAACTATAAAAACATTATTGAAAGTATATAAACAAAAATACAAGTAAAATAAGCTACAATTGACTAAAATACAAATTAAATACAAAACAAAAATCATGCTTGTGGAGCACTGGTTTTGAGTTTTAATTTTAAACTACTTTTACTAAGATTGAAATCTGAAGTAAAAGGGTTAGTGTTGTATAACCTACTCATGCGAGCTATCGGCTCACGCATGCCATAGTTAGTTCTGTGGTGGTAGCAATGCAAAAACTCCAGATTACGTAGCTGGTGAGATCCTCCGCGATAGTTGAATCCTATGTGAGAGAACAAGTCGGGAGCATCAATTGAACCTGATATAAGTTGATGGAAAAATACTAAATCATTGTTGATCCGTCTTTGTGAGAGTGGTTGAAGATTTAAAAGATGAATACGATTTTCATAAGGGGGGAAATTAGAAGGATCTTCCCAGGGAAGACCTTTCAGGGCAAATGAATCCGTGTTGTACTGCCTCAATACGAGATTTATGAACTTCATATAGAAATGACCAAACCTGAGAATCATACTCGAGATAGCGACGAACATGACAGTTTTATAAGGAAAGTGTAACATAGGGGTCGTTAAATTCTTTTGCCCATCTCTTTATAAACCCAAGCATTGAATTTGCTTTACTTGTTATGAGGCTGATGTGTTCATTGAATTCAAGGTTAGTACTAAAAATGACACCAAGGTCACGGAAATTCGAGACTTGAGATAATGATTGCTAAGATATTGAATAATTTGCAATGCAGGGAATCCTTTTGCGTGAGAACGTCATACTTTGACACTTGGAAGGGTTCAAACTAAGACCGTTATTTCGGTCTTACGTGGTGTTCACATAACAAACCTGTCGATATCTTTTTGTAATAAATTGCAATCTGACGAATTTTCAATAGATTTAAAAATCTTCTTGTCGTCAGCAAAAATTAGAATATCACTGTATGATATGCAAGAAATCACATCATTTATTGCAATAATAAAAAGCAAAGGACCAAGGTGACTCCCTTGTGGCACACCAGAAACACCACTGAAAGAATTTGACAAGACGTTACGAAATTTGACTTGTTAAGACCTAGAAAGAAAACATTCACCTTTGTTTATTAGGCTTCAATGACTGCGACATTAACAAGAAAGCATATGTTTTCATTCATGAATGCCTAACAGTAAAAAATCGATCTCTTCTGAACCAAGCACTTAAAATGAAACGAGAGCATAAACTGTATTCAGTGTTTACTATGCGCGGCCTTGTCTACGTGAAGAAAACTGTTAACCAGAATGCAGTTCTTATTAAAACCATTGGGAGCTTAGCTGAGTTTGCCACTTCACCAAAGACAACAATAATAACAACAACTGATGATGATGCCTTTTATCTCGATGAAATTCGCACCAGCTGATCACATTCTTAATTACGTATTTACTATTTTTTTCTTATATTATTGTATTCTTTATCATTTTATTCTTATTTTTTCTATTCATTTTAATTTTCTTACCTTGTACTTACTTATTTTTTGTATCATAATTTATAGATCTGTTATATATCTTGTCATCATTACTTCTGTGTCGTTGTTATTTGCTTGGTTTCTGGAACAGTTTGTGTGTCTTACCTTTTCTTTGACTATTGAGTGCCTCATGGGGCTCTTATCATTTATATTTATTATCAATGATTAGACCCCGTGTTCGGAATAGGAGGGAGTTCACGGATCATACTGCAGTTTATGAGGATAACATGCGTATAATGTTAAACATTTTGTGTGGTTATCGTAGTGGACTACAAGTATGTCACATTAATGCGCAGAGCTTACATCCAAAATTAGATGAATTCAGGTTTTTATTTGAAGGTTCGAATGTTGACGTTATCTGTATTTCCGAAACTTGGTTTGCTCCTGATCTAATTGATGCTATGTGTTGTTTGGATGGTTATCGTTGCTTTCGTTCTGATAGAAGTGACCGGGTTGGAGGGGGTGTGGCCATTTATGTACGTAAATGTTTAAATTGTAGACTAATACGTGAGTCACCAAATGGGAGTTCAATTGAGTTTATATTTGTGGAAATAGAATGTAAGGATAATGTTATTCTTATGGGTTCCGTATATAGACCAAATCGTAATGTTAATACAACACCTTTGATTACCGTGCTAGATGAATTATCTTATGTAACGCCTTTTATTATTATAGCTGGAGACTTCAATAGTAACATACTGGTAGACTCTTCTCTTGTAAACTCTATGGGAACGCTTGATTTGACTCCTGTAAACACTTCCGTACCCACTCACTTTACAAAAGATAATAGTACACTTTTAGACACATTCTTCGTAAGTCATCTGCAAAAAGTTTTACACTACAGCCAACTCTCTGCTTCTTGTTTTTCAAATCATGACCTCATTCATTTAACTTTCCAATGCGAACCTATTTCACTGGACACAACATATTCCTTCAGAGATTTTAAGAATATTAATAAAGAAAGTCTTGAAGAGAATTTAAAATCAATCGAGTGGTATCGAGTCTATGAAATGACATCGGTTGATGAGCAAGTAATGTTTTTACAGAATAATTTAAACAATGTTTTTAATGATCATGTCCCAATCGTAACTATGCCGACTAAATCAAATCTTCGCCCTTGGTTTAGCTCCAGAATTATAAATATAATACAGAAGCGCAACCAAGTTTACAAACGCTGGAAGCGTTTCCGGCTAGATGTGCTGCTTAATGAATATCGAGCTTTAAGGAATAAAGTGACATATGAAATAAGAGTTGCAAAGAAACGGTATTATGCCTCTCGGCTGGAACCATCGTTGGCTAAAAATAAGCTTTGGAAAAATCTTAAAGAAATAGGTGTAGGGAAACAATTAACTAGCAATTTGTCCGCTATTGATTGCAATGAACTGAACTCAAAATTCACTACTCTTCCTTCTGATGAGACCTTTGAGAATGTAGATGTTCCATTGGCCATACCTCTTGATTTGAATCCCAGAAATGGTTTCTGTTTTCAACCAGTTGGAGATTCCGATGTCTTAGAGAGTTTTCTTTCAATTAAATCTAATGCTGTTGGTTTTGATGAAACTCATCCAATATTCATAAAAGCTACTCTACCATACACATTGAAATACATAACGCATTTATTTAACACCATTTTCATGACTGGAATTTTTCCCAGCGCTTGGAAACACACTAAAGTCATTCCTATACCAAAAACCAATAATGATTTCAGGCCAATAGCTTTTTTGCCATATCTGTCGAAAGTCCTTGAGCGGATTATGAGCAACCAAATGCGGAGCTTCCTTAAAAGAAATGACCTTCTATGTGAAAGTCAGTCAGGCTTTCGTCCTCAACACAGCTGTACTACTGCTTTAATAAAAATTGTTGAAGACATCAGACAAGCTGTTGACGATAACCAAGTTACTTTTCTTACACTATTGGACTTTTCAAAGGCATTTGACACTGTCGACTATGGAAGATTATGTAATAAGCTTAAAAATCAGTTCGGTTTCTCTTCTTTTTCTACTAATTTGATTGCATCTTATTTACATGGAAGACATCAGGCAGTTGTCATTAACAATACCATATCTGATTTCCTGCCTTTGTGCAAAGGTGTTCCACAGGGATCTATTTTGGGTCCATTGCTCTTTTCAATGTACATCAATGACCTCCCCTCGTGCTCACTTCACTGCTCAATTGATATGTATGCTGATGATGTTCAGGTGCGAAAAAGTTTTCCTTTAGGACTCGTTGAAAATGGAGCTTGTGAAGTAAATGAAGACGGTGCCGTGACATAAGGCCAAGCGACATAAGGCCAAATTTGAATGTTTGGCCTTATGTCACTTTGCGAAAGCGACATAAGGCCAAATTTGAGGAGTTGGCCTTAAGTCACTTTCCCATAGCGTCATAAGGCCAACTTTTTTTGGGACATAAGGCCAACTGTTCAATTTATTGTTTGTTTATGCCGTTAGGATTGTTATCAACATCTCGCTTTTTACATGTTGCGCTCATTAACATTCTTCTTTTCAATTGTGTAAAAATTAATCTTTTGGACGGCACTTTCATTTTTCGCAAGACAATCATGTAAGCTTACTTCCCTTACTTATATTTGAACAAAACATTTTTCCATTATTAACTTCTTATCATAATTTTGCTTGATGCACGTGATGCATTGTTTTATAAAGGAAGATACAGTTATAATTAAAAATGCGAATGCATACATACAGAATATTTTTAAGTATCATTAGCCGTGTTTCATTGGGAATTTTCATATTCACTTCACTAATACGCTCAATAAAACGCTGTACTCACTAATGCAACTCTATTCCATAAACTCGATTTACCAGCCATCCCTGTTGTTCACTTCTGCAAGTGACTAATTTTTATTCACTTATCGTCGTTGTTCACTTAGAGTTGTTGTTTTCCCATGTGCGATGTTCTGCGATGTTTTGCTGAAGTGAATACAGATTCCCAATAAAACTCGGCTATTGATACAAAGAGATATGTTTTCAATTAGTTAAATTTAAATATATAAGTTGAAAAGCTTTTACAAAACATTCGCCGGGAATTTTTTAAAATATTTTTTCAGTTTTGTTTTCAAATCTTTAGGTTTTCAGCTTAAGGTAAAGTAAAAGTAAAAAAGCTGAAAACCTAAAGATTTGAAAACAAAACTGAAAAAACATTTTAAAAAATTCCCAGCGAATGTTTTGTAAAAGCTTTTCAACTTATATATTTAAATTTAACTAATTGAAAACATATCTCTTTGTATCAATGATACTTAAAAATATTCTGTATTTATGCACTCGCATTTTTAATTATAACTGTAGGTATCTTCCTTTATAAAACAATGCATCACATGTATTTAATCAGAAATACAATTCATAACAGAGGACTGCACTTTCATTCTTTTGCTGTCCACTTTTATATATTAAAAATCATAATCCAATTCTCTTTCCAATTTGCAGACAAATTGTGACGAATACCACCCAAATTTTTTGTTAATTTTAGAAAGTATAAAATCTTTTTTGAATTGTTGTAGATTTGTTTTGACTTAGCGTTTATTTTCATTGGAATGCTTTTATGTTGTTGTTTGTTGTATATGTATATGCCTTTCTTGTTTAATAATAATAAAATTAAATACTTATGAAAATACTTACAATATACACATGAATATTTAACTATTTTTCGTCTTTTGCTTGAAGTTATGGAATATGAACTTTGTTCTTTGAATCCAGGTACAACCACTTCTGAGTTCTGAGTGACATAAGGCCATATTGGCCTTATGACGCTTTGGGAAAGTGACATAATGCCAACTCCTAAAATTTGGCCTTATGTCGCTTGGCCTTATGTCACGGCACCAATGAAGACCTGCAAAGAATATCATGCTGGTCACGCTCTAATGGTCTTAGCATTAATCCTTTAAAATCGAAATGCCTTGTAATAAGCCGAAAGCATGTGGACACTTCATACTTTCCTAAAATATGTATCAACAACAACAACATCGAGTTTGTTGACACTGTCAAAAACCTTGGCTTGGTATTTAATAGAACGCTTACTTGGGATAACCATATAAGGTTAGCTATTGGTAGAGTGTATGGTGGTCTTCGTATGCTATGGACAACACAAAAAATAACTCCCATAAGGACAAGAATGATTCTGGCAAAAACATTGATTATTCCGATTATTTTATACGGATGTGAAATTTTTTCAAATTGTGATTATGTGCACAAACGCAAACTCAATGTCGCTTATAATAGTATCGCCCGCTATGTCTATGGACGAAGAAGGTATGATCACATTTCTGCTTTTTCCAAATCAATTCATGGACTTACTCTAGACAACCTTTTACAATTTAGAACTTTAATTTTGCTTCATGATGCAGACACGTCAACCTTCGTACTTGTTTAATAAGATAACTTTTCCGCGATCCAACAGAAGCTGTGATCTTGTGCCAATACGCTACACATACTTAGTTTCAAAACGTCAATTCTTCATATGTGCTGTTGCGCTGTGGAATTCCCAACCAAGATTTATAAGATTGGTGAGCTGCACAGATCTTTTCAAATCGAAACTCAAGCAATACTTAGAAACACGTTTGTAATGTTTGCCATGATATTATATGATGTATGATAATAATGATGATAATTTAAAATAATTTTTCTTCTATCCTTTCTTCTTTTTTTTCTTTAAATTTTGATTCATTCTTTCTTTTTTCTCCACTTTTTATTTTTGAATAATTATAGAATACCTACAACTAAATATGAGTTCAAATATTGTTATTCTTATTTGTCTTTTTTTTTAATTAAACATTTGAAAAATTGTGAAAAATTGTAAAAAACTTACTCAACTAAAAAAGATTTTGTATCTTACTGAGTAAGGTTAATGAAATAATAAATAAATAAGTTTTATTTTTTAAGTATGAACTTATCCAAACAATAAATACTGGTGGAAATCCAAATGCTTTCAGCTTATATAATATAATATTATGAGAAAGTTGGTCGAAGGCCTTAGAGAAGTCAGTGTAAATGCAGTCTAATTCATACTCCTTTTCGAGTACATTGAAGCATTTATGGTAGAATGAGAGAAGATTAGTAGCTGTCGATCTTCTTTGCATAAATCCGTGTTGCTGATTACAGATTATATTCCTTGCAAAGAAGGACAAACTTTCGCAGACTACTTGTTCAAACAACTTAGGAATGCATGAAAGCTTTTCAATTGGCCTGTAGTTTTTTATATCTATTTTTTCACCCTTCTTGAAAACAGCGGTAATAAAAGTCTTCTTCCACAAACTTGGAAATTTTCCGGACTTTAAAGAAAGCTTGAAAAGGTATTTTAAATACTCAAAATAGTTTTCATCAATTTCGAGAGATGTACTACAAAAAGAGCCACAAAAATGATTTGCAAAGGCATTGCATCTCACGTCAGGAGTATCCTTCAAAAGATTGCTATTATAAATAAAATTTGCTGGATAGCCGTCTGATTTCTTTTTGGAGTTAACAAAGGACCAAAAGCTTTTTGGGTCATTTTTAAGAGAGCAACTTATTTGAGTTAAATAGCTGGAGTAAAGATTTTGAGAAAGCGTTCTGAAGTCTTCAAAAAGACTTATGAATACTTGGTGGTCAGTTAGAGAAAGAGTGGTCAAATAAGTTTTCCAGGCCTTGTTCCAGGCAGAACTTTCAGTTCTTTGGTAAACCACGGCTGGCAATAGTTTTCTTTTTTAATCAATTTATAGTTTTATTCGTGCAATCTTTTGAGATAGAGTAGAAACAAGTGACTGCTTCGTCAAGATTTGCTTGAGTTCATATATTTTCAATACCAGCCCTGCTTAATTCATCCGAAAGCAAATCGAAGTTCGCTTTTCGAAAGTCAAAGGTGTATGAACAGTCATATGGACTACATACTTCTTTCGTCAATCACATTGCTAAGTTCAATAAAGATATCTAAAGGTGGGTGTAAGTCATCTATTCTTGTGATACCAGAATTTGATTGAATTACAACTGTCTTAATAGCGTCAGAGGAAAAGACTAAATCTAACATACGACTCTGATAGTTTCTAATACAGCTTACTTGCCGTAAGTCAGTAGAAATTATGTTGTCTAAACAGGAAAGCTCCTGTTGTGGTGAAGGAAGCTTTTTGAAAGGAACCATCATCATAAACTGATGCTAAGCTTTTAGGAACAATATAAACATTTATGATGAAAATATTTTTGGACAAGGTACAAACTTTCACACAAACAACATCAATAAACAGATCAAACGGAAAGTGTATACGACCGCAATAAGAACACCACCTCCAACAGCTTCTGGTTAGTTTATATGCCGATCTTTACGGTAGACGTAAAATTCTTGGCTGAGGATTTCGGTATTCAAATGGCTTGGGTTAAGCCACGTTTCCGTTAAAACAAAAACATCATGTGAGAAAATGAGAGAATTCACATATAAATCTGCAGTTTTACTGCGAAGCCCTCTAACATTTTGGTAAAAGAGGGAAAATCTGTTTGGTTTTTTGGAATACTCTTTAATAAATTTCTATTCTTTTTGTTGTAGCTAGAGAATTCTTTGACAAGAGCACCAGCTGGCCAAATATTACTGTCACAAAGAGAGTCAAACAATAAGGGTGGGACAAGTAATTTAAAAGGCGAAACAAAACTATCAGTTTTACTTATTATAATGTTCTAACATTTGATAAAGTTTTCACTAAGAATAAAGGCCCCGGCCCATAGAACGCGTTGCGCGCGGTAGGAGCGGCGCGGCAACTGATGCGGTGGGTTTTGCCGCACGCAACTGATAGGGGTGACCCATAGAATCCGTTGCGGTGTTTTGACAGATAAATTTAGTCAAAATGGGGGCGTTCAAAAATCGTATCCGGATAGCTTGTTGTTGTTGTTTACGTGTGGGAAATCGAAAAAAAATAAGTTATAATCGTCTAGCAATGATATTTTGAATGTTTTTCTGTTTTCAAAAGTCGAATTTTAATATTTCACAGCTGTTGTCTGTTGTCGATCGTTCAAAAAGGTATCTAAGATACGGCTATCCGAGATAGGCTATCCGATAGGTTCTTGAACGCGCCCATTGTCACTTTTTCCATATAAGAGAAAACTTCAAATTGGTTGTGACTGCGCATGTCTCTCTTCTGTCACCGCGTGAGAGCCGCGGCAAAGTAGAAAGTTGGGCTACTCGGCGCGTTCGGCGCGTTACTCGCGGTGCTTATGGGTCACCTCTCATAAGAACGTGTGTATTTAATCGAGCTGTCAGTTGGAAGCGGTGCCGCACGCGCGCAACGCGTTCTATGGGCCGGGGCCTTAAGTTTCTTTGTAACTAAATAATGCAAAACATCATTCGGTATGAGCTCAGGTCTCAGAAGAGACACAAAAATGGATCTAGGTTTGGGGACTGCTTCCATTCGAGTAAAAGAATCTAAGGGAACAGCATCCAAATCGTTACTTACTGATGGTGAACTATTAGCAAACATATCAACTACATCAGTTTGTTCTAATAGGACTGAAACGCTGTTCACCTTTTTAGAATTGCTTCTCAGAGTCTTTCGCTTTGAAGGAGGACTCTGTTTAGTGGAAGCAATGGAGTTTTTTGTTCAAGTGGAACATTGGAGTTCTTTGTTCAATAGTCTGGAAATAGTGGATCTTTCTAATCCGAGGAATTCATAGACTTTCAAATATCCTTTAGTATTTCCTAAACGCTTTTCAAAGCATTATCCTCTCTAGGATTGGGTTTTTCTTTCCTATTGACAGCTGGAATATTGCGCTCCCCACTTGTAATAAGGAGCGTCTAAGCAAGGGATAAATAGCATCTTCTTCTTCCTTTT
Organism: Melanostoma scalare; assembly: GCA_949752695.1. Lineage (NCBI taxonomy): Eukaryota > Metazoa > Arthropoda > Insecta > Diptera > Syrphidae > Melanostoma > Melanostoma scalare. Next base: position 57,614,077 of record OX456985.1, read on the forward strand.
TCAACGTTACGAGAATCGTAATTTCGAAATGATCACTGAGATCAATGAGCTTTCCCAACTAAAATTGCTTCAAATTAGTGATCCGCTAGTGAGGTACGCCATTTTGGCCTCAGAATGCGTCGACTAACAAGCCGTCAAGTTTTGAGTTGTTACATTCATGAGGCCAACCGAATGCAGATTTCGTTGCATTTGTCTAGGCCAGGTGTATTTTGGCCTACCTTTGTGTTTTTTCCTTTGGTGTGAACCTTTTTGATGGGGTTCTATAAGGATCTCTCCTTTGAAAAGGAGAGGTCGTGCTCTACTTTTCCCGAGACGGTACTTTTGTCGTGAAAGTTTCCACGGACCTTTGTGGGTACTTCTAATATGATCAAGCTTTGCTGTACTGCTGTCATTCGGAGCATCTTCATCGGCGGAGTTTCCTCGCCTCTTTAACCACCCTACAACTATTCGATGACTCATGTTGCCATCACACGTTGCTTCACTATTGAACCCAGATATTTAAACTTTTTCACTTGGGAAGCACATTTTTATATAAACAAGTGTCCGGGAAAGGGATTTTTGGATCAGTTAGCGAGCAACGCGGGTACTCAGCCTTTTTTGGACTAATATGATACCCAATACCTTGTAAGACTTTAACCATAGGTGCTTCTTCCAGGGATGAAGAATCCTTTCATTAAATGACTCTATCGCCAGCAGGGACTAGTTGATGTACCTTGGTGCTCTGCACGTTATCATCCAGATGATAGTCGAGAAAGAGCAGAAGACTCAGGACGCTTCGTTGATGTCCACACACCTAGTGTGACTTGGTATGGTTCAGTGACTCCTTCTTCTTCGTCTTATTTTCGTCATTACCCCTTCATTCATATCCTTGATCATTCGCACATAGGCCTTTGGAACTCTTCGCTGTCTGAGGGCACAAATTAGATTTCGCGGCGGTCGATCGGATGTTTTTTCAACGTCAACTAGCAAGTTATCCAAATCCTCTAAGGAATTATGATTTTTTTTCATTAAGATCCTTATACTTTTAATTGAAGTTTTTGCTGACTACATTGGTTATCAAATAGCTTTATTTTTTTTCATACCCAATACCCTCTTAACAATCTTCAAGGCGTGGGACATCACCTTGATCTAAAGGTATAGTTATCGCCATTTTTTGTATCTGTCTTCCCTTTGTACATTGGCAGAAAGTAACTTTGCCTCCATTGCTAAGGCAGACTGTTACCTATTATAAGCTTGGACATTCAAATTGTGAACCATCAAAACCTGATGTCTCCCATCTTTTTCCAAAACTTATATCGTATCTCATCTGGCTCAGAAGTTTTGCCCTTACTTCGTTCTCGTAGACTTTGATGTTGGGTATATTCGATAAGGCTCAGCTTCTGGATGGCCTTTTGTTCGTTCAAAGGGCTATCACAATACTGTCACCGTCTGCGCAGAAATTTTGTCTTCATCCCACAAAAATCTATCCTTCGGCATGGTGGTTTACCTTCAGCGAACGAGTTTCCTAAGCATTTTTTCTTCTTTAGAACGTCTTTTTTGAAGATGGTTGCTTCCTTATTCAAGTTTTTGTCGAATTTCTTGAGTAGATTGGCCGGCATCAGTGGCTGGGGCTAAAATTTCTTCCAGCTCTCGATACAGACCTTCGGTGCTCTTTGCTTGGAATAGGGGCCATTTCTTCTCTTCTTTCTGCTGTATTCGATTTTGACGCTAGCCTTTTCATCTTTATTATCAGAGGGGCACTTTGACCATGCTTTCTTCTTACTTTTTACTGCTTAAGCTTCATTATTCCGCCACTCTTTATTTTTCAGCAGGAGAGTTGCTGGTACCGCATGTCCTATACGTTCATTTCAAACATCATAGTCCTCGTTTGTTTTCCCAGCCTCTCCGTTTGAATATCCTCCAACAAACGAAAGCTCTTCTTTTCAGATATCGTTTAGTAGAAAGTGAAAATCTAGCGTTTAAAAAGACGCGCTCACATCCAATTTGGGGACCAAATGCACTGACAATATTCCACAATCCACACCCTTCCATCCATCACTTATTTGAGAGAAACGAAAAGCTTCCTACTTGTAGACTTCGAAATAGTCAAACGCAAGGATTATGCTGATTCCGATCTTAACCTGGTATGTAGCAAAGTGTTAGAGTCCCTTTCATACCAAAAATTAGTAAGCAAAACTATTCACAAGAGCCTTAGACCCTTCAGTCTTACCTCCTTCATGCTTCAAACGCTGGAAAAAATGGTTGAGATTTTCATTCATAAAAACACACTCCAAGTACACCCTCTGTCTCAGATGCAACATGCCAACCAAAGAGGAAAATCTTGTGAGACCGCACTTGAAAATCTTGTTAGCAGGGTTAAATGCTCGCTTGACAGGAAAGAATTTGCGACATGCATTTTCATCGACATACAAGGTTCTTTCGACAATGATAGCTTTGATGGTATGTGCAAATAATTAGTATTGTTGATTAAAGCTATGCTAATGAATAGAACCGTGATCATTGAAGCAGAGTGTGGACAATATGTTGCAACACTAGTAAATAAGGACTGTCCACAAGGTGGCTTTTAATCTCATCTTCTGTGGTGCATGCTGATCGACTCACTACTTGTAGGTAATACTCAACGGATCAAGTGTACACGCCCAAGCATATGCAGACGAACGCCGACGTCGCGTCGCAGCATCCAAGCGGTTTGTTTCAAAGCTCAGGCTGCGGCAAATCTAATTGACACCTGGTGTGCCAGGAACGGTCTCTCCGTCAATCCTCTTAAAACTGAGGTTGTCCTCTTCACGAGACGTATACTCTCAAGACCTTCTCTCGTTTAAAGAGATGTGGTCTCTTGCAAAATTCGAACTGGAGTTTTGAGGAACTCGCAAGCACCATGTCCGACACGTTGATCCCAAGGCTCAAACTGCGTCAAAAATATACTCAGTCAACTTTCCTTCGATTCTGAACTGGTCCACTCTAGAATCTGAGCCAGGAAAGGATTGTTATCGAATCTTCGCAGATGGTTCCAAGACCGATGATGGATCTTGCGCTGGTGCCTTTCTTCATAGGCTCATACGGTATGAGCCATACGCATCCTCTTCTTCGGTGTCAATCATCTCGGGCTCATCTGCGTAGACCAGCGACTTCAAATAATCCTACAAAAAATAGTCTAGCGGCGTTACGTCGCCCGGTCTTGGAGGTAACTGACAAATTCAAAACTCGAAAATATGTTAAGTCTTCAATCAATCAATTCAATCAAGTCAATCTTCTGAACGTACGTAGTCCCCAGATGTCGTACGGCCTCTATTCTTTCACGATTATGGCAACCCAAATCGAGGATAAATGTAGTGAAAGAAGTGTCAAAAAGATTATCTTCGAAAAAAGAATGAACCACACGTCTAAGAAAAACTTTTCTTCAACTTGCGACTCTTAAACTTCATCCAATCTGTTACACAACTTTGCTATCCTTCGAAATCCGTGCAACTTTGACGGGAGCATTTCTATTCAATTCAGGATTGGAAGGCACCATGAATAGCAGTGGTAGCGCCTGGCGGGGTACTGAAATTCCAATTTGCAAGCATTTCCGTGATGCTTTAAATTTCACGAAATGTATTTTCAAATTTTTCGACACGCACATGCGCACATGCTTCTGGATTTGATCTTTCTTTTACTACACCTGTGATCTCCAGTAGTGTGGGAAATTTTTAATGTGTTAAGAGTGTCGTCTGACTCACATTGATGTTATTTTTCATGAGATCACGAATAGTATCAACTGAATGAGCTGGCTCCAAAAAGATTTTTATACTAGCGTAGACACGAACCAATTAAAATAAATCCGCTATTCACCAGGAGCGTGGTACCTGGTGTGTGTTGGTTAGCATGTCTGCCTGTTATCCCAGAGATTCGTGGTTCGAATCCCAACAGAGACAAAAATGTTTTTCCACAATTATCGCCTTTCGCGAGGAATTGCAATACAATTGAAAAGCGCTTTCTCGAATAGCCATTTGGAACCGGCGTAAGATTGTAGGTCCCCTCCATTCCCTCACAAGGCATGGTTGTGAGAAATGCGATAGGCCCTGGAACTCATCGCTGTGTTGCGCTACCCTAGACGCTACTTAATTTAATTTGATTCACCAGGAGCTAATTTTGAGCAGAAGTACATAGTTTGAAGCATTGAAGAATTTCGTTAAGTAAAGAAAAAAGTTTATTGGAGTGTCTATTGAGCTGCTGATATTGCTAAGTGGCACTTGATTAGATGGACACTTATGTCATTAGCTGAAAAAAGTTCTTGGTTTATTTAAGGAGACATTTTATCGCTTGTGCCTTGTCATGTCTACATCGAGAACTTTACTATAAGCGCACGATAATAAACTACAGTAAGAAACACCAAGACACCGAGCTACACATGAACTTCTTCAAAGACAATTCCTGTTTTTATAGTTTATCCGTAAAAGTTGAAATTTTCCCTGAAATTTATTGTCCCCAGATGCAATATCAAAATCTGTAACTAAGTAACCAAGTTGTGCCGATTTGCAAGTACTGCTGACAAGTGAAGCTCTCGACAGTTGAATGTGTTCTTTTGTTACCAACTTTTTCAGTTATAGTTTTAACTTTCAACACTGTGGTTTTTGAATGAACTTCTTGATAAACTTGGCTGATTTCTCGGCTTCCGAAATTAACATAAGTCGAAGTTACAGTGAAGAAAATGGTTCTTAGTCCCTTAACATCTTGCGTGGCCTCAACTTTGACTTGAAACAACATCGCATCAAGGTTCTTTGATGATGGCTTGTTTCAAGTAGCTCTTTTCTTTTTCTTTTCATTGAAAAATCTACGTTATTTCTTTTCGACTACACAGTTTTACAACCGAATTTCTATTTTCTGTAGTTTCCGTCCCTAAGGGTCATTTAAAATTCCAATTCCTTAGACAACGGAAGCACTCTTCTGTGCCAAATATATGGAAAGCTATCACACGGTTGCTTATTGTATCTTCTCTTACCATCCCAAATCCCAAAGAACTTTGTCTGTTTCAGGGCGTTTCTACTCCCATCCTGTATAATTCTCAGTTGAGTAAGAGATCAAAAAATCGAAGAACACCAACTCGTAGACATGAGCCAAGTCTCATCGCTTGGATCACCAAAGGGACCGGTCGGTCAGCTTCAAAGGAAGCATTACTGCAGTCCAACATTCAAAGTAGAAGTCCATTTGATGATGGCTTTTCCCAGTTGGAGGATATTGCCAAAAATTCTTAAACTAATTAGTGTTGAATAAATTTCCCTATGAAACAAACAACGAAACTTTGCAGAGTTAATTGACTTCCCAATAGACTTTCGGTCGAATGCTTTTCGTCCACATCGTAAAGTTTTCTCCGTTTTCTGCAGGTGCACCTTCCTTTTCTCTGCTTCCCTTCCGTTCGTCACTCAATTATAGATTCACATTAATTTTCTTCAAGTCGTAAAAGAATTTGCATTTAACATCAAAACTTCATTAATGCCCTCTTAAGCATTTTGGGTATTGAGTGAAGGAATTCCACTGGACTGGACTGGACCGAACCGATCCGAAGTGAGCTGGACCTTTGGGATGGGGATATTTCCACATATCAAAACATAAACCACGTCACCTTACCACAGTTCGTCAAACAAACTCATTCAAATTCATAGTCGAAAGCTTTAAACCCAAAATGTGCCCACAGCCCCGATATTAAGTGTGTGACGAGGGTAAAAACTCATCGCACACATTTCATTTATTTAAAAATAAAAAAATTCAGAATGTGTTGAGTCAGCTATTAAAAAGTTACAAAAATAAAAGACTAACTTATTCAGTCAATCGTTCAAATTCCTTCCCATTTATAAACTTTCAAACCCTTCCAAGTGGAATCAGAAAAAACCTTTTTTTTGTGTTGCAGCGAGAGCGAACGAAGTAAAGTCGTTCTGCAAAGGTCGAGTGGAATTGATTTTTTTTGTATTTCAGGGTTAATACTTCTTGGCAAATAATGTCGACCTATTTTGCACGGCCCCCATGCGCCCCATTGCCATAGATAATTCTTTTTTCTACCTACACTCCTATCCCGTTTGCTCCTCTTATGGGAGGGTGGAGCTCTCATGCAAGTCATTGTGCTGGCTGTATGTGTGCTTTGTGCTATGCCATTTCGAAGGGTATACGAGTTATGCATGTTGTCATAGATAGAGTAAGACGTATAGCACACAGTGTATAGGTACAAGGCTCTAGCTCACTCCGAAATGAATGGCAGGCTGCCTTATTTATCTTTTCCTTACTCATCCTTTCATCCGGCCTCAGTGTGCAGCTGTTTCACTCTAGCTGCTGTGATATGCATGGGGATAATGGAGCATTGTTATGATGTACAAAAAGATTTTAATTACCAAGCTTTTAACTCGATTTATTGTTGCGTTAAATAAGTGCAAATCACTACATGCTACTCAACAGACTATGGTGTACTCGTATTCTTTCCATTTCTGTAAAATTGTATTAGGTCCATTGTAAATGGCTTCGCATAATCTCCAGTTGTGTGAGGAAAACGCATTTACGTGTGTTAAATTAAGCCCTTTTATGAACAGGCGATGGTTGGTTCCTCTGTTCTTCATGGTGGAATTGATTGAGAGGAATTGCTATTTCCTGTTCGGTGGGTTTATGAATTAATGTGGTTTCTTCTTCAGCAGGGACTTGTCTATGGGAGTGTGAGACTCCACTGACAATTGTTTTTCCCCACAATTCGAATTGTTGACTGTGATAATTGTCGAAAGGATTATTTCTACTTAGGTGTTTCTATGTACCTTATCGTCACGAGCTTTGAATGTAGTCTCAAGGAAAATTTTACAGAATAGGTAACGAGTAAGTACCTAACACAGTGCTGATGCAAATACATAATCCTTTTGCGTTTCAGGTATAAAAGCAAAAAACAATCACACCATGCAAAATGTGCATGGGGCGGCCTGAGTTTGTGTCCAGGGCCTCTGATTGAGTAAAAAAGGCGTAATGGACTCTGCAGTACCTACTTTTTGTTCTAATACAAAAATTACCGTCGAATTGGTTTTCGTGAAGATCCCATAGAAAATATGGAGCTTGTCTTTCCCAAACTGCTCTTGGGAGGCCTATAAAGATCTCTTTGGGACTTTGAAGACTTGTCAAGGCCCACTATACCTCTTTTGGAAGAGCCTATTGTATTCCCCTTCTGCTCTGTTGGCAACCTTGTCGGTATTTTGGAGGACCTGCTGTTCTGTTGGGTGTTCTTCAAATTTGTTTGGAGGCACACAAAGCATGGTTGAAGGAACCTACCGCTCGCTCGGGTGATTACCTCTACAGACGTGATGTCGTTCTTTTCGTTGAAAACGCATATTTCTTTTTTACGGTAAATTATAGCTTTAATGCTTTTAGCTTTACCCTGCTTTAGATTTCCTAAAAAATTAGAATTCGAAGACTTATGTAAAGTAATCGAAAGCCTTTTTCCACGGGAAAAGTCTCTGTGAATTATTTACCTAATTTGACAGAGCAGTTTGAAAAAGGGAGGTCGTGATGCAATGTTAGAGGGTTCAGTAGTTAGGCTGGCGAGTGAGTTCGACTTCCGATGCATCTACTTTTCTTTCAGAGTTCCAGTTTTATTTGGACGCCGCACTGCTTTGAGAATTGAGATTATATATGAAGTTACAACCACCTAATTTCCATCTATTGCGCCACAAAAATGAAAAGACTGCTACTCTGGTAAAATAATGGGCCGGCACTTAGGTCTAAATTAGTGCTCCATGTTAGCATAAGCCTCCTCTTTATTTAAAAAATAAATTTTGAACTCTCCAAATTCATCCTGAATCGTCGGCGTCGTACAGGCGGACAGGGATGTCCATCGAAAACATCGAACAACTGAAGGAGTTGCCAGCATCCATATATGAATAACGCAAAAATCTACTACAATACTGCAGCACATTTTAACTTATTTATCTCATTTTTAATTATTAATTATTATTTTTTCATAATCGTCTTAAATTTTTTCTAATCTCTTATTTTTCATATTTAAAAATATTTAAAATTTTTCTTCATCTTTCCTTTTTTTTTCTCTTATCAAAATGTTTTCCTTGAGCTTTCCCTTTCTCTCCATTTCTTGCTTAGTGCGGTTTGTGGCGTCAGCGATAACTTGGTGTCGTTTACGACACCGTCCATGGTTATATATCTATGGCTGGTGCTACCAATGACATAACTTATAGAGATTTCACAAGCGAAAATACTCGAACTATGCTTAATATTTTATGTACTCAACGCTCTGGTTTGAAAATCTGCCACCTGAATGCGCAGAGCCTATTACCGAAGTTGGATGAATTTAGAAGCTTATTTGAGGGTTCAAGTGTTAGTTTAGTTGTCAAGCGAAATTAATGACGATTATTGCAGCATTAACAATTTTCATAAACCTTTTCGGTCTGATAGGGTGGGACGAGGGGGTGGTGCAGCAATTTATGTTCGTAATAATCTACAGTGTAGTCTGATACGTAGAGCTCCGGTGTCTAGTGAATTAGAGTATGTGCTTGTAACTATTAAATGTAATTTCAATAAAATATTAATTGGTACGATGTACAGGCCCAATAGAAATATTAATATAGCTCCAATAACTAATATTATTGATGAATTATCCAATATCTCCCCATTCATAGTACTTGTGGGCGATTTCAATTGTAATATCTTACAAGACTCTAGTTTGGTAGATAGCTTGGGTTCTACTGGTTTGTATCCCGTCAACACATCACTGTCCACGCACTTCACACGATCCAGCTCCAGCCTTCTTGATGCTTTTTTTGTTTCCCACCTTTATTAAGCACTCCATTTCAATTAAATCTCTGCTCCCGGTTTCTCTCACCATGATCTTATAATCTTAACGTATGAATGTGAACCCTGCAATATCGAGAACATTTTCAGCTATCGAGATTTTAAGAATGTTAACCTGAGACTTTTAGAGATTGATGTTAGTTGTGTCGAATGGTTTCGAGTGTATTCAATGTTATCAGTTGATGAACAGTTATCGTTTATTGAAAGCAACATACGCCAACTCTTCAATGCTCATGTTCCTATTAAAACCAAATATACGTCAAGAAATCAACCTTTATGGTTTACAAACAAAATAAAATTTTTGATAAGAGAACGTGGTCAAGCTTTTAAGCGATGGAAAAGATTTCGTCTTGATGTTTTCCACGATGTTTTTAGAACGATGAGAAACAAAGTAACTCTGGAAATTCGTGAAGCAAAGCGACGTTTTTATGGCCCACGATTGGATCCTGCCCAAGCTAAACATAAGCTGTGGAAAAATCTGAAACAGTTAGGGATAGGTAAACAGAAAAACAACAACCTTGACAATATTGATCCCAATGAATTAAATAGAGTTTTCGCTACTTTGTCAAGCCCTGATTTGGAAATTCCGCAAAGCTCTATTCTAGCTCAAAACATTTCTCCATATGCCAGCTGCTCATCCAATAATTTCAGTTTTACGTCTGTTGATGAGGCTGATGTTCTTAAAAGCTGCATCTCAATCAGGTCTAACGCAGTTGGTTTTGATGAGATTCACCCTGTTTTTGCCAAAGCTATCCTCCCGTTCATCTTAAGACAATTGACCCATTTATTCAACAGGATTATTATGACTGGTGTTTTTCCACATTCCTGGAAAAGAGCAAAAATAGTCCCGGCACCCAAAGCCCAAAATGAGTATCGCCCAATCGCCATTCTACCATTCTTTTCAAAGGTTTTGGAAAGACTTTTAAACTCGCAGGTTCACCAATACTTAAAACAAGAAAATCTACTCTTTGTCAGCCAATCTGATTTTCGCCCTAATCCCAGTTGCACAACTGCCCTGTTGAATGTTGTTGAACACATAAGGCAAGAAATAGACAGAGATAATGTAACTTTCCTCGTGCTACTGGATTTTTCTAAGGCGTTCGATTCAGTGAGTCATCAAATCTTATGTAGAAAACTTAGGTATCAATTCAATTTCTCTAAATCTTCCTTGAGACTAGTTTCATCTTACCTAGATAATAGATTTCAGGCAGTGGTGATAAATGATAAAAAATCATGTTTTCTCCCTTTGAGTAAAGGTGTACCGCAAGGTTCAATTCTGGGTCCATAGTCGGCATTCTTTAATACAGTATTTCACTAATATAAAGTGCTTAAGTGCGGATATTTGAATTAACTAAGTTAATAACTAACCACAAATTTAAAAATATCGCCGCATTAACCAGTGAACAATTAAGAATTTAGTGATTAAAAATTTCTAAATTATATACACCAACCACCACCATTATTTCCCCTGCAAATACAATGTCAACATCAACACGTTCCAAATCACAGCAACAAGCACCTGCAACAGCACTAGCACCATCAAACATCGATTCTCCAGCAACAACTGTTTCAAAACGGAATAAATTAAAAACAACGCACTCGCAAATACCCCTTTCAACACCACCGTCATCGCGGATCAGTCAACCAGGAGTCGCAACAGTAAATGCATTCAGCGGAGATGTTGGATCTTATCTCACGATCGCTTTACTCGAAGAGCGCTTAAATAAACATGCTGACTCAATCATGAATCACATTACGAATGAGCTCTCAAAAATACGCTGTGAACTCTTCGGAAGACTAGAGCAAACTGAACAACATTGGTCTCAGAAGTTTGACAAGGTAAACAACACGATTACTGAAATTATGAACCGTGTTGAATGCATTGAAACCAAATCAGCTGAAGATCCCACTTCCCACCTCTGACACTAAGATGGAAATTGTAAACACCACGATTGCACATGCAGTGCAGAGATTGGATACAATCGAAGAGAACTCCGTTGATGTGCGTAAACTAAATTTTAAGCTTTCGTCATTGCAACAACATATTGATGAATATAATAAGAGAGACATTGCAGCAGACGCTGTATTGTTTGGCATACCTTGTTTACCAGAGGAAAATTTAAATTTGCTCTTTAATCATTTGTGTTTAACAACCAAATGCAAACCACCCACTCTAAAGAGCATTTTTCGCACACGCAGTCGAAACCGTAACAGCCTTATTTATTAGATTTCGCTAATACTCGGTTCAACCTGGTATTAGTTAATACTAGTATTAGCACTTAATACTCCCTTACGCCAGGTCGAGCGAATCCTTATTTATAAAACATTTTTCAACCCGTATTAGTTAATACTTGCTTATGTCAAATTTTTCATCAAAAAAATGACCCATCTATAGCTCTGGTTACTATAAACGTAAACAAATCCCAGCTGACTTCATTTTGCACGTTCAATGCATTAAGTTTTTTCAGATAATCTAACTTCTTTCGGGCTCTGATTGGCCAAAGTTTTAGATTTTCTTTTGATGCGTGATTTTTGACCAATCAGAGGCCAAAAAAAGTTAGATTATCTGAAAAACTTTATTGCGTTGAACCCGAGCATTATGATTATTTTTTTTTGTGGTTGGCGGAAATTTTTCCAAAATGGATATTAAACAAAACAAAACAAGAAATATTAGTTTTCATTTATTAATTTATTTATCTCGTAGTTAAGGCGGAAAAACAATTAAAATTATTCACAAAACCAAAATAATTTTCCACTTTTCCTCCAAAAATTTGAACAAAATGACATTTAGACCTTAATACGACCTTAATACTCCCTTAAAACTCCTATGAACCAGTATTAGCTTAATCCGCCGCTAATACTGGTGTATTTTTTTTATAAATAAGGTTTGGAGTATTAGTGGAGTATTAAGTTCGTAGTAACCTTAATCCGCCGATAATACGGGTTTATAAATAAGGCTGTAAGAGTTCAGTTTCGTCACCCATTGTACTTAAATTCAATAGTGTGCAAGAGAGAAACTCTATTCTAAGGGGTATCATGTATCAACATCTACCGAAAGCAACAACAACACCAACAACTCTCGCTGCGTGACCTGGGCATAGATTCTAATAACTCTTGTTTTCTGAATGAAAGCTTATCAAAAAGTACGCGTACCATTCTCCACCACGCTATTCGCATGAGGAATAACCACCAACTTCTCAGTGCTTATACAAAACATGGAACTGTTTACATCAAACTAACAGCTGATGGAGAAAGCTTTGCTGTGAACAACGTTGAAGACTTAGAAGCTGCCGTAGGGACGTCATCCTAATGTTATTGTAAGCAATGATCACCATTTACACAACTTTTTATTTCGTAATGTTTAAATTGTACAGCCTTTTTTACACGATTTCTTTTAATCCAATTACCACTTTACTTTATTTTAACTTTCTCTTGATTTTCTCCTTTAATATTTTACTCTATTTTAGCTTTCTTCCTAATGTAACAATATTCTGCCAAATTTTATTTTTAAATATCTCTTTTTTCATGGTATGTTCCTTCGCTTCGAGTTACTTCTCATACTCCTGCCATGTACACAAGAACAATGCTTGTGAGTGCAAGCGCAGCTAACAACAACAGGGGGTTCACAGGCAGTAGCTGGTATACGAGTCTGTATAGTATGATTCGTATTTTACAGGCTCAAAATAATGGTTTAAAGATTTGTCACTTAAACGCGCAAAGCCTGACCAATAAATTAGGGGAGTTCAGATATCTGTTTGTTGAGTCTAAGATAGATATCGTTTCTGTGTCTGAAACCTGGTTTCAGCCAGACATATGTGACGATTTTTATAGTTTGAAAGGTTTCAAGCTTTTTCGAGCTGATAGAAAGTTTACTTCTGGTGGTGGCGCCGCGTTGTATGTGCGCGAGGGGATAAGCTGTAGGTTGGTATGTAAATCCGATGACGAATGTCCTTTGGAATATGTTTTTGTGAGTGTCTTATGCAACTCGGAGAATATTTTGATTGGGTCAGTCTACAGGCCATATAATAACATTAGCACATTACCTTTGATTGCGATTTTGGAAACTGTTTCTTGTTGTTATTCATATTCTTTATTGTGTGGCGATTTTAACTGTAATCTCTTGGATAACCGCTTGTCTCAAAATTTTCTAAGTCCGTTTAAGACGCTCAATTTAAGTCCCGTTAACCACTCCACCCCTACGCACTTTACAAAAGAGTCTAGTTCTCTGTTAGATCTTTTCCTTGCTAGCGATGTTAGTCGGATAATGCTTTACACGCAGCTTCTGGCACCAGGTTTTTCAAAGCATGATATGATTTTCCTAAGCTTGGATATTGCTTGCTGGGTTGATCAACAAACTTTTCAATACAGAGACTATAAAAATTTAAATGCCCTCGAATTGGTACGTGACCTAAACCGCATAGATTGGAACTCAATCTATCTTATGCAAAATGTAAATGAGCAAATCTGTTTCCTAAGGCATAATATTAATCAACTTTTTGATGTTCACGTCCCATTAAAAACCCGTTTTACCAAACATACTTCTCCAACTTGGCTGAATGGCGATATCACTGCTCTAATGCTGAAACGAGATACCGCTTACAGTCAATGGAAACGGTTTAAATTGGAGCACTTCCGCAAATCCTACTGCAAGCTTCGCAATCAAGTGATCGTAATGATCCGAAATGCAAAACGGCTTTATTACGAACACAAAGTTGGCCCATTAGTTACTGGAAAAACGTTATGGAAAAACCTCCATGAAATTGGTATTGGGAAGCGATATACGAAATTTGCTGATGATATCGATTGTGATGCTCTCAACAAAAAGTTCACCTCCACCCCACAAACTTTTGACAATGTTGCACTTACCGACGAGGAATCATCAGGCGTCAACTGTTCGCTTAACTTCATAAGAATACGAGAGGAAGGCATAGTTGAGGCGATCATATCAATCATATCCAATGCTACCGGCCTCGATCTAATGGAACCAAAGTTTGTTAAGTTACTACTTCCTCACATACTTCCTTTTATAACTCACCTTTTCAATTACATTCTAACCACATCTGAGTTTCCTTCAGAATGGAAGAGGGCTAAAATTATCCCTGTTCCTAAGAAACAAACCTGTACTGCGACGGAGTACCGGCCAATCGCTATTCTCCCGTTTTTCTCAAAGGTGTTTGAAAAAACCATTATGAAACAGATTCATCAATATCTATCTATCAATAAGCTTTTAACTACATGCCAGTCTGGTTTTAGACAAAAGCGCAGCTGTAAATCTGCTTTGCTTTTTGTTACTGACGAAATAAGAACAGCAATGGACAGAGATCAAATGACACTTCTAACGCTTTTAGACTTTTCAAAAGCTTTTGACATTGTGAACCATTCAATTCTTTGTAAGAAACTACGTAATAATTTTGGTTTTTCTCCGGAATCCTGCAAACTGATTCTTTCATACCTTAGCGGAAGGCAACAACGCGTGGTGGCTAATGGTCAATCATCAATCTTTCTCAATGTATCAACTGGAGTACCACAGGGATCCATTCTTGGTCCCACTCTATTCTCACTTTACATAAATGAGCTACCAAAAGTTGTTAAACACTGTCTGATTCATCTCTACGCTGATGATGTGCAGCTTCTGACAAGTAGACCTTTCGGGGAGAAGAACGATGCTGTTGCATTGATGAATGAGGATCTCCTTCTAATTTCACGTTGGTCTAAGAAAAACCATCTTTGTTTAAATCCTACCAAATCAACAGCCCTTCCTATCTATCGCAAAACCTTTGATTTCTCAGTCCTAAATCCATTGACTCTTGAAAACGAAACTATCAATTACGTTAGTAGTGCTAGAAACCTTGGAATGGTTTTCAATTGCTCCTTCACATGGAACGACCACTTAGTTAAGGCTATTGGTAAAGTTTATGGAAGTCTCCGTGCTCTCCAAGTTACTCGAAGCTTCATCCCTACAAAAACCAAACTTCTCCTTGCCAAAACGCTTTTACTACCTATATTATTATATGGATGTGAAATCTTTTGCAACCTGGATTCTGCCACAAACCGCAAATTGAATGTAGCATATAACAACATCGCTCGCTACGTCTATAATCTACGTCGCTATGACCACGTTTCCAATTTTGCTGCTCGTCTTTCTGGCTGTAGTCTCGACAATCTAATAAGTTTTCGCTCACTTAGCTATTTACATGAAATCATTCAAACAAAACAGCCTGATTACCTATACAGTAAACTAAATTTCCCTCATTCAACAAGGTCATTTGCTTTTATACTACCTCGCTACAAATTTCTCATTACCGAGCGTCAATACTTTGTCCATGTTATTCGCCTTTGGAACTCCCTGCCCATAAGTATGAGAAGTGTAAGAAGCACAAGAACATTTAAATCATTACTTTTTAATTATTTGGCAGACCATTGAGAATGTAAATTTACCCATTTATATTACCTTTTCTTTTCTCTTACTTTTAATTTTTGCTATCATTATTAATAGTTAAATTTGTACATATTCTTCACAGTTATTAAAATTTAATTTCTAAAAATAATTTAAAGGCTTTCAACAACTTATAAGACTTCTGTCCTACTTTGTAAGCGATTTGAAATAAATAAATAAATAAATAAATAAATAAATAATGGCTTATGTCTAAATCCTAAAAAATCAAAATGTCTAGTGATTTCTAGGAAAAGTATCGAAGATACCTCTTACCTTCCAAAATTATATCTGAAAGACTGCCCAATTGAATTTGTTAGTTCTGCGAAAAATCTTTGCATTACATTCAACTCTACACTCTGTTGGAATGACCATATCCGCTTGACCCTAGGAAAAATTTATGGAGGCTTACGTCTGCTATGGGCAAGCCAAAAATGTATACCCCTGAAAACTAGGCTTATTCTTGCAAAATCCCTCATCATACCTGTATTGCTATACGGTAATGAAATATATAGCAACTGTGACTCTGTTTACAAAAGAAAATTGAACGTTGCCTATAATAGTATTGCGAGGTATGTTTATGAATTGCGAAAATATGATAGTATTTCTCACTATGCCAAATCAATCTATGGTATGTCTTTCGATAATCTGCTTCAGTTTAGAACATTGATTTTCCTTCATAAGGTTATGCAGACGCATCAACCAACGTACCTTTACAATAAGATTTCTATGTCGCGTTCTACTCGTTCTTT
Source organism: Melanostoma scalare (assembly GCA_949752695.1). Classification (NCBI taxonomy): domain Eukaryota; kingdom Metazoa; phylum Arthropoda; class Insecta; order Diptera; family Syrphidae; genus Melanostoma; species Melanostoma scalare. The sequence goes on from OX456985.1 coordinate 57,630,070, forward strand.
TAACATAATACCAATACGATACACTTACTTGGTATCAAGTCGGCAATTTTTCATTTTTTCTGTTCGCTTGTGGAACTCTCTGCCTATATCGCTACGCAAAATAGGTTGCACTGAGTTGTTTAGGACTGGATTGAGACAATATTTTTAAAGCTTTTGATGATTTTTCTTCTTTCTCTTTCTTTTTCTTGTTTTTCCCTTTCTTTTTACTTTCTATTAACTTAATATTATATTATCTTTGTATATAAATATTTATTTTATCTTCATTTTTCTTCTTCTTTGTTTTTCTTTATTTGTGTTATTAAGTTAATTGAATTTCATTTAAAAGCATATAATCTAATTTGTAATTTGATACTTACACTATTTTTATAAGATATTGTATCTTAATGTGTTAAGCTGTTGTCGAGATGAATAAATTTGAAATTTGGATGTTCAAATTAGACATAGCGCTGCACAGCTCTCTAAATCTCTGTAAATACTATTGTACCCGTCCTTCAAGTCGATAAAAAGATGGCGTGAACCAATATTGTACTCCCAGGTTTTTGTAATGTGGCGTAGTGCGAAAATTTGGTCGATTGTGGACTCTTCTTCTTTAGGTGGCTCAACTAGAGCGTGGTGCTCCTAGGCCTTGTCCAATATGCCCCTCCAGCCGGCTCGATCTCTAGCCTGCCGTCTCCAATATTGCACTCCAAGTTGGCGGAGATCTCCTTCTACCTGGTCGCTCCATCGAAGATGAGGTCTACCTTGGCTTCTGACTCCCTCTGGTTTGGCGTTGAAGACTTTACGCGCTGGAGCGTTGATGTCCATTCGCTCTACATGGCCCAGCCATCTTAGTCGTTGGACTCTAATTTTTCTGGCTAAGCTTATGTCGCTGTACAGCTCGTATAGTTCGTCGTTGTATCTTCTTCGCCAAACGTTTTCTTCTCGATTAACGCAAACAGGACCATAAATCGTACGCAGAACTTTTCTCTCGAAGACTCCAAGTGACTTTTCATCCGATTGGGAGAGGGTCCATGCTTCTGCACCATATAGCAGGGCCGGGATGATGAGTGTTTTGTAAAGTGTCTCCTTGGTTCTTCTCGAAAGGGCTTTATTCCTCAATTGCTTATTTAACCCAAAAAAACAGCGATTAGCAAGAGTTAGTCTGCGTTTGATTTCCGCGCTGATGTTGTTGGCTGAGTTTACAGCAGTGCCCAGGTAGACAAATTCACTGACTACCTCGAAGTTATACCTGTCAATGGTGACATTTTGACCAAGTCGGTGGTGGGATTGGACTTTTGTTGATGATAGCATATACTTCGTCTTGTCCTCGTTTATTTTCAGCCCCATTTGGCTTGCTGCTGACTCCATAGTAGTGAATGCACCAGTTACTGCTCGCTTTGTTCTTCCTATCACGTCTATGTCGTCTGCAAACCCAAGTAATTGTGTTGATTTATTGAAAATGGTGCCCGATGTACTGGCATGGGTGCTACGTATTACATTTTCAAGCACAATGTTAAAACAGCTGCATGACAGTGCGTCGCCTTGTCTAAGCCCTCTGGTGGTTTCGAAGGTTTCAGTAGAGTCTCTACCAACTTTGACGAAACAGCTAGCGTTCTCCAACGTCATCCTGATAAGGCGTATCAGTTTAGCAGGGATTCCAAAGTTAGACATAGCACGATACATTTCAACTCTGTTAACACTATCGTATGCTGCTTTAAAGTCGACGAACAGGTGGTGGGTGTCGATGTTGTACTCTTGGGTTTTCTCCAGGATTTGGCGCAATGTGAATATTTGGTCGGTGGTAGATTTTCCAGGTCTGAAGCCGCATTGATAAGGACCTATCAAATCATCAGCAAACGGCTTGAGACGTTCACATAATACGCTCGAAAGGATCTTATAGGCGATGTTTAGAAGACTAATGCCTCTATAGTTGGCGCAGAGTAGGCGGTCTCCTTTTTTGTGGATCGGGCAGATGGTACTGAGGTTCCACTCATCGGGCATACTTTCCTCCGACCATATTTTGCAGATGAGTTGGTGTATGCTCCTGACCAGGTCATCTCCAGCGTGTTTAAAAAGCTCCGCTTGTAGACCATCACATCCAGCTACTTTGTTCATCTTTAGTCTGGTGATGGCTACTTTGATCTCACTTTGGTCGGGCGGTTGCAGTTCGTGGACGTCATCTAGATTAACTGGCACAAGTTGATCTTGGGCGGGATTTTGGCTGTCATCGCCATTTAGCAACTGGTTAAAGTAGTCTCTCCAGATGGTTAACATCGCCTGCGTTTCCACTATGGTGTTTCCATCCTGATCTTTGCAGGGTCCAGGGCGGCTTGTAAAACCGGATGTTGACTGTCTCACTCTTCTATAGAAGTTTCGCACCTCTTTCCTACTAAAACATCTCTGCATCTCCTCGACTTCGCGTTTTTGGTGTTCCTTTTTCTTCCTCCTGAGTAAGCGTTTTTCCTCTTTCCTTCGCTCAACGTAGAGATTTCTGGACGCTCTAGTATCTCTCTGGAGCCATGACTTGTATGCCTCCGTTTTTGCTTTGTTTGCCTGAGCACATTCGGAGTCGAACCAAGGGTTTCTAGGGGGTGGCTGTGAGAAACCTAATACCTCTGACGCAGCATTTCTTATGGCTTGTTGACATAGCTGCCATTGGTCTTCCGGGTTCATGTCATCAGTCGAAGGATTCCTCGCAAGCTCAAGGGATACGCGGTCGGCATAGGCAGCGGCGGTCTCTATCGATTGAAGTCGTCCAACATTTAATTTCCTCGACGTAGTTGGTGATCGCCTAAGAGCTTCCATCGAGATCCGTACTCTGAGTTTTGCACCAACTAAGTAGTGGTCCGAGTCGATGTTTGCTCCTCGGAAGGTACGGACATTCAGGATGCTGGAGGAGTGTCTTCCGTCAATCGCAAAATGGTCGATTTGGTTGCAGGTTCGACCATCTGGGGATCGCCATGTGCCCTTGTGGATGTCGGGACGTGGGAATCGCGTGCTGCTTATTACCATGTTTTTTCCCGCTGCAAAATCGATGAGCCTGAGTCCGTTATCGGAAGTGGTGTCGTGCAGGCTATGCTTTCCGATCGTCTTACCAAAGATGTCCTCCCTGCCAATTTTGGCATTAAAATCTCCCAAGAGGATTTTAATGTCATGTTTGGGGCACTGCTCATAAGTTTCGGCGAGGAGCTCGTAGAAACTTTCTTTGGTAGCGTCGTCTTTCTCTTCTGTAGGGGCATGGGCGCTTATGAGGCTTAGGTGGTGGTTGGCCTTGATGCGGATCGTTGTCACTCTTTCACTGACTTCGCGAAAGCTCAAGACTTTTTGCCTAAGTCTTCCTCTGACAGCGAATCCGCATCCAAACAAGCGCGATTTCCCATCAAGTTGGCAATTCCCATAATAGAAAGTACAGTCATCTGTATCTCTCAGGCCCGGTCCATCCCATCGCATCTCCTGGAGGGCTGTTACATCAGCGTTGAGGCTGGCGAGGGTCTCGGCTAGCTGTTCAGCTTTGCGCGGCCTATTCAACGTACGCACGTTCCAAGTGCAAATGCGTAAATCATTGTCCGTTTTTCGTTTGCGGGGGGGGTCGTCAACGTTTTTGGTTTGGTCATCCGAGGCATATCTTTTATTTTTCATCACTTTTATTTTCCCTTTCATGACCGGCTTGTGAGGCCTGTGCATGACGTGTAGATCGTGTTTGGTTGGATATTCAGAGCGAATTTTTTTTCTCTCCTGCTCCTAGTTCCTGAAAAGAGAGCTCAGGTATCAACAACCAATGGATCCGATGGATCCAACGCTCGTCGTTAGTTCACCTTTCGGCTATCCAGCGGGCACCGCGGGGAGGTAACGATGCGATTTTGCCCACTTGCCCGATTGTGGACTATTCTGTCTAAAAACACATCGATAGGACCTTGCAAATTGTTGACGTGAGGCTTTAGACGTTCACATATTTCAGTTGATAAGATTGTATAAGTGAGGTAAAGCAGGCTCTCAAAATGGAGCAATTATGAGAGTCTCCTTTTTGAGTATAATTTCTTGCGACGATATCTTGCAGCCGGTGCATGCTTCTTTCCAATTGATCTCCATCTGCTTCGCAAAGCTCGTCTGCAATTTTAAAATTTGATTTGAGTTTGCATATCGCAAGCTTAACTTCTTCTAGGTCGGGAGGACGGCATTCTTGAACATGGTCCAAGTTGAATGGGGCGTTCTGCCTGACAGCGAAGTGTGTGTGTTCATCGCCGCTAAGCAGTCTGCAGAATTGGTCTTTCCAGATCCTCAGTAGCGACTGCGATTCTTTCACTATTTTTCCTTGCTGGTCTCTACTGGCTTGATTTCGAAGTTTGCCACCCTGGGAAAGTATTTTTACCTTTTGGTAAAACTTCCGAGTTTCATTCCTTACATGGCACATCTCAATTTCCTCAAAGGAGCGGTTTTCATGCTCCTTTTTTTGAGAATTCGCTGTTCTTCCCTTCTTTTCTCATCTGTCGAAAGTGGACCTTGTTCTCTCTTGCATCAACATTTGTTGTGCTTTTTGTTTGGCTGAATTTGCCTGTCTGCATTTACCTGCTGGCATTCTTAATCAGGCTATGGATTTCGTTTTGGAAGACGAAAGAAACTTAGGTGATAAGATTCAAGGATAGTCGGAAGAAGACTCGATTGGAGAAGGCACTGGCAACCTCTTGCTGTTTACAAGCGTGTGCTGCTTACAAGATTTACCTAAGCAGCGAAATCGCTTAGTCTGAGTTCGTTTTCGGAGGTTTTTTGATGCAGGCTTTGCCTTCCGATTGTATTTCCAAAGTTTTGCGTTGAAATCGTGAAGAACGATTTTCACATCATATCTAGGGCACTGGTCATATGTTTTTTCGTGGAGCTCGTAGAAACAATCCTTCTTTATGCCCGGTCTATTGCTTCGCACTTCTTGGATATCGGTTGTAACTTTATTTTAGCAGTCCAGGGCGTCTGCTAATTCTCCAGCTGCATGATATCCGTTAAGGGATTTTACGTTCCATGTGCAAATCCGGGGGTCTTTTTTCTTTTCTTGGGTCGTCAACGGTATTATCATTATTGTTATCCGAGGCTGTTGGTCGTTTCGGAACCGTTGCATTTTTGCGTGGTATTGCAGTTAAATTCAAGCACAGTCTCCAGCCTGAACGGCCAGGTTCTTTTGAGACCTCTTGGATATGTAAAGGACCTGATAATTCGGCGTCAGTATACTGTTACGGGGGTTTAAAAGCTACCGTTGTCTTGCCAGGAGCCCATTCGTCACCATCTCTACTTTAACACCCTTTCTTTGTATTAAAAGTCCCAGAAAGATTTTTTTACGAAATATGTAAGAGTAGCTAATTCAAGGGTTTCTGTTATTGGACTGCTGTTGTACACCTTTTTGTAAGTCAAATGAATTCGCTGTGGCATTCCCCATAAGCTCTGGATGTCCCCATGAGCTCTGGCATCGCACTGAGATTCAGGCAGTCAGTCATTACTCGCAGGGTGTTACAGTGTTGCTTTATTTGTGAGTGAACCCCGGGCTATAACCAACATCTTACGGAAACAATTTCAATTTTAGGCAAGCTCTCTCCAAAGGATGTAACAACAAAGCTATACAAAAATCGGGCCTAATACATTTCAAGGACCTTCAAATTTATACCGATTCCAACCGACTATGTGTGAAAGAACTTTTAATGGCAGCGTGTGATTACTGTCCCTCTCAAAAATGATACCAGTGAAATACATACTCCATCTGATTTTTCCAGGATTCACACCGCAAACTTCCAACGCAACAGCCTTTTCTGTACGATGATGGTATGGTATTGACGTGAAACGAAGTAAAAGAAATGTTGCCGTGTAGTTGGCGTTCGTTCAAGCTGAAGACAAATACCTCTCTGACTGCGGTCGGAAAACTTGAGTTCCAAGCCATTACGATCTCAAGAGGATCTCAAATAGCTGTCTACTGAAATCCTCAATCTGGGCTTTGATAAACATTTGGATTGATCTTGATAGTAAAAACATTAAACGACATTCCTCCGTTGGATGGAGACAAACTGAAAGTATGCTCCATAACGTTAGCAAGAAATGTGCCACCTTTTTAGTATTCTGTAACATAAAAGACTGTGGAAAGCTTTTACCAAACATTTAAACGTGTTAGGCTTAAACGTTACAAAATTCTGTGGAGAGGAAGACGACACCGCGGAGCACTCTTTCTCTGTGAATGTTCTGAATTTTTTCTGATCAGGTTGCAGACTAGTTGCGTACTGGTAGCCTGAGTCTTTATCATGGTAGCGTCTCCGAACATCGGGAAAGCTGTAATAAAAGATTGTTGATATCTGGTAGTATAATGAACTGGTTATAAGATTGAGAATCTGAGTGCTTCAGTTAGTATTTTGAAAACCTCGGACAGAAGAAAAGGTGTATCGCAAGGAGGCCTCCTGAGTCCTAAGCCTTTATTACAGACATTTAATTTCAAATATTCATTGCTAACGATGGAGCCATTATAAACAAGGATCCAAATTTCTAGCAATGAACCCTAAACGTATTGGTAGAGCTTTAACAAAGAAGTGGAGCTTTTTATATCAGAAATTTCCATTTCAGGTATTCATTCGCAGAAATGTGCTTCCCAAACGTGAAAAGTTTAAGTAAGTGGGGGGATATGTGATTAATAGCGATAGTTTTTACATAAAGTAGGATAGATTTGTGGGAAAACTAACTTCTGTGAACCATACACCCTGATGATTCTGAGTCTACCTCTCACAAGCAGTTCACAATGTTGAACAATGTGCACGAAGTATAAGTTCATAGCAGTTGATAAGCAGATGATTCGAATGACAGCAGGAGCAAGGTTATGAAAGTATGCAACGTCATCAGCACTTGCTTAGCCTTTGTTATGAAACAATCCAAAGACTTGCCTATACGCTTTCTGAAGCAGTCAAAAGGAAAAGTTTTGATCTCTTTGAGGCGAAAGTTTTCGTAGCGCCATAGTTAACAAAGAAGAAGAAGACAACAGTTTATACTATCACCATTTTGTATTCACACAATGAAACTTTATTGATTTGAATCTCCAAACTTTTCTCAAAAACCACTCCTCTGATTAGGCACTTTGGTCCATGTACCTCAACACAAAACGGTAAGACCCATTTTGTGGTATCTGTACCCAACGTTTTATAGGATTAAACCCTTTGTGGGTGAAAAGGTCATCGCTAAAGGCAATGAGCAACATAAACTTTTACTTCCGAGAACACGTAATTAAGCTGTCAAGCTCCGACCACTGCCACGACATTAGTATAAATTAATATTTCACTCTGTTCCTGAAAATTTTAATCCCTGTTCTCCTCTTTTTTCAGCTTAAGCTCACACACATTTCAATTTTATTATTACTTAGTAACAAAAACACAAAAGCCAAAAAAAAATGAAATTAACAAAATATGGCAAAATAAATTGAATGAATATTTTCCTATGAACGAGGAAGCTGTTTAAGCCTTTAAAATAAAATAACTTTTGCTCACATTTCTCTCACAGGCATACGCTTCATACAAAAACACTGCAACGCAGGCTTTTAAAAGCCAAAACGCTTCCATCGCCAAACGAAATTATTTTCATAACCCACAATAACAGAAAATAAAAATGAAGAGTTTTATAAAAAATATATTGCGAAATTTACGATTTAACATAAATTTTTTATCTGTCCGCAACCGAAAAATGCTTTACGACTTTAATCCATCAAAGGTAGGCATTAATCTGCTGCCTGTTGGAGGGACCAAATTCAATTTCAAAGCGAACCAAAGTGAATTTATAATCCGTTCTTGTGTGCGCGTTGTGCTGTGTTATTGGCCGTAAATAGTGGGGTCCGATATACGATGGCGATGGCGGTGGGGTTATAAAAAAAACATTGGCTCTGACTCTGGTCCTGGATTCCCATCAATACTTATTTGGGGTTCGGCTTTCAATCTACGTCCCCTCTCAAAGGAACTCCGTACTTTGACAGCCTACGTAATTGATTAAGGCGTCTTATTGCTCACACACAGTGATGACGATGATGATGATGATGGTCCATCCGATGTGGACAACGTGACATTCTATCGGCTTTCTCTTTCATTAACTTTGAGCTGAGGACAAAGCCACATGCTGCTCAGGTTGCCTTGCCTTGCTGCGTCTCATACTAATCCAGGCCAATACATCATTGTTATTATAGGTGTGTTGTATTGTGTTCGGTTTGAGTTGAGAACAGAAAAGAGAACAAGGATATTTTTGTTTGATTGTATGTCTATTGTAAGTGTGACAAAGAAAATTAGTTCATGTTCCATGGGATTTTCTTGCCTTATTAAGGAAGATGGATTCGATCCTTTCAGTGTCCATGAATCAGTGCGTAATCTAAGTGAACTTTCCCACACCAAACTTTGAGATTTCTTTTGCGATGGAAGTTTTCTGGAAACTTTTTCTTACAACCAACCACCTTTTTCTTTTACCTCTTTCATTTTATTGGAAACAATTGGATAGTCCATTGGTGTAAATGAAAGGGAGTGAAATTGTTTTTTGAACTTTTTCACAGTCCATTTGAGCAAAGAGCGGAGGGATTCAAGAAGTTAAGAGTTCCTTTTTAATCAATTGACATCAAGAAGGGTCTGCCTTTCAGCTTCTTCCGGAGCAATTTTTCAATAAAAATTAACAGGCTGCATAAAATGACATAAAATTTAAATGATTTCTGTGATTGTAACATGTAGGTACCTAACTTGAAGGATTTTTGCGTTTGGGTTAAAAGAAAACTGTTTTCGTTCATTAAGAGAAAAGACTCAGCATTTTTTTCGATCATTTTGTTTTGAAGAACGATTGTATGGAGGAATGGAGATTGCCAGCAACTTTGGTGGAGTTTTACCGCGTTTTCGGATATTTTGACAAACTTCCAATAACTACAACAGTTTTTTTTAAGAATTCAAAAACTGATATTGAAATTGTTTTAGCTAAAGCGAGTTTTGTTTGGTGTCCATGCTGTATTGGTTGAAAGCAAGATCTTCTGAGCTGGTAATGTCACATCTAAAGCGTGGAGCCGAGATCACCTTGAAAATTCAATATCATACAAATCAGTTATGACCAGGAATAAAGAACGGCATTGCAAAAAGCTCTTGGCACACACAAATGCAATGTACGAGCAATAATTTGGCTTAAGTCATGCAATAATCCAGAGCCGGGAGGCTCGTCGACGAGTTTTTCCACGCTCGCCGAAGTAGTTGCTTAGAAAGCCTCAACCTTGCCAGTTTCTTCAAACCTCCAAATCACAGCGGGGTCTTCCAAACCGAGATCTTGGCAGCAACAAACGGTGTAAAACAGATGACCATGCTGATACCACTTTTTTTTACTGAAGACCAAGCAGTAATAAAAGTGATTTCTGCCACTCTTATCAAATCAAAGCCTGTTTCTTGCTGTATGTCGCGAAGATTTAAGTATTCTTGGCGGCACGCAATATAACGTTAGGCTCTGCTGGCTTCCCGATCGCAGTGCATACTGGGCAGTGAAAAAGAGAGGAAAAAGGTTTAACACTCAAGCTTTCTCTCATAGACCAATGAGTGCAATTAAACAGATCATTGGTAACTAAATAATACGAAAACCCAATAAAAAATAGTAATGCCTAGAATCCTGTGGCATCTATGATAGGAACAGATCTGAGTGGATTCTATTCCGGAATATACCTTCATTACAATCTCTCATCAGTATTCTAACAGGACATACATAGGTTAGGTTAGGTTAAAGTGGCTGTCAGCTCGGCTAACACACTTAGGTCCGTTGGGCACATTGTGATACCACGATGTATCTAATGTATCCTCGTCCTAATGGAACTATTTACAACCGATGGCAGGTCATTTACAAATAGAGAAAAGAGTAGAGGACCAAGAATTGAGCCTTGTGGTACCCCTCTTCTTTAAGGTAAGTATGAGGAAAGGCTATTATTGTATGAGACAGTCTGAACGCGATTATTTAAATAACAAAAAATCAATTGAGTAGCACTTTTCGAAAAATTAAACAGAGTGGATAGTTTGTTGCATACCTAAGATAGTCGGTTCAACGGAATCAAAAGCTTTAGAGAAATCTAGCAGCGTTACTAAAGTTAAATTTTTTTATGTATCGCCTGTCGAATGACATCCGATACCTTCAACAAGGCTATTGTGCAGCTGTGACCAGATCTAAACCCAGATTGAAAAGGGTTCAACAGCTTTCAACTTTCAATGTGCTCCTTGATTTGTTTACTTACTATTACCTCAAAGACTTTCGACAAGTAGCACAAAATTGATATAGGACGATAATTGTTAACAGATCTTGAGTTCTTTGGTATCCATTTTAGCCCTTTTCCATATGGTTGGATAGACGGAGGTGGTAAGGATGGTATTTAAAACATGTGTATTGTATTGGAGAATTTAAGGAATAAGTATTTTCACAAAATCAGGGTGGATATCATCTAGTCCAACACACTTTGATTTTATTGAGAATAGAGCGTTACCTTTACGTTATAGTGAACGTTACCGTTTACGTTATAGTGAATATATCTACGGCTGAAAGGGATGAGTTTGAAACGAGCTGTTTTGTATGACTAGAGATGGATTTGCGAATTTGTAATTGATTTGTTCGATGTTAATGTTTTCATCTATTAATGGTGATTTTTTACCAACTCCAATATTTTTCACTTGCTTCCACAGAAATTTGGAAGACCGGTTCGTATAGAATTTTTGAGAATAATGGAGGTATTTCTTATGTCTAATCATGCTGGATACCTTGTTTCTAGCTACTTTGAAAGCTATAAAGTTTCAATAAACTGGGGTCACTAAGCAAAAAAACATCTAAGAGTGATGGGGCCTAAAATGAGTTGCATCAGTTGAGTTCGCCAACGTGAGATTGTAGGCATTCATAGCATCTCTAAAAAGATGACTTGAAGTGTGACTCAGAAGGTTTATATTAAGGTCACCGCAGAGTATACATTTCTGATTTAGGTGGGAAACCTCATTGATAACATTTTCCACAGTACGATAGTCAGCAATGCTGGGAGGCATATAACATAGACCCAATCAAACTCAATGAAGACAAAATCTATAGGATTAGTATCTTCTGCGCGCAGAACTATTTTATATTTAATTCCATCTCTCAGGTTAATAGCAGCACTGCCCCCAACTCGACCACACCGATCACTACGGAAAAGCTTAAACCCACTTAGTGAAAAACATTCGTCCCGAGCATTCGGATTAAACCACGTCTCAGACACACAAACAACATCTACCCCGCTTCCTTCAAAGACATACCTAAACTCATCAATTTTGTATATAATATTTTGTAAATAATATAATATATCTTCCAAAATTGGTAAAACTATATTGAGGGGTCTCTGAAGGTCAACTAGTGTTATATTGTCTGGTCGCGGGGATTTTTAATGTTTGAATCTGTTGCTCATTCTTTTTTTTTTTTCTTGAAATGAGATCATTTAAGTGGTTTGATGGCATGTTGTGACTATCAATGCTATGTCTACCAGCAGCAAATTAAGTGTTTCTTCACACGAATTGGTCCAGTTACCGTCTTCTTTTTTGAGAAAACTTGGTACCGTTGGATTTTTTAAGAGGATCTTCCTAAGTTTTGAAGCATCGGATGTATCTGCGACAGAGGTGAAGTTGAAGTTTTCCTGAAGTTTTTCCAGCTTTCCTGATCTCCTTCTTGTAGGTATTCAGGGATTCTGTAAAGCAACAACAGGACATAACATATTAGGTTACCACAAAAAGGAAATGGGTCTTTGCACTGATAGCTTATGTAGAGGATGCAGTTACGAAGACGAATATGAGGATACCACTCTGAGGAAAATATTTCTGGTCTGTTTCTTCTTCAACGAGCTAGAAGAATTTATCAGTATTTTAAAGCAATAGCTTGTTGAACGTCATTAAGGCCACAAAATGGTCAAATATTTACCAAACATTGACTCATTGGTTTTTAGCTTTATAGGACGTTACAAGACTCCATGGTATCACAATGGATCTACATTGATCTTAGTTTAGTGGAAATAAGATCAATTGTCAGCCCATTCTACCTACCTGCCTACCTGCTTAAGGTTTTTGCACGTTGTTTTCTAATTTCTAACTTTTAATGCGTAAAGCAAAATGGTACTTTCCATGGTTTTTACAAAAACGGTTGGCTGGTTACGGTTGATTGCTCAAATATATCGATTCACATACGATTGCATATTGCATTTAAGTTTTCTGATTTATGTTCTTTAATGACAGCTCCTATGCAAATTTTGCTTGTCCTCTTTTAAACCCAAATACTTGCTTTCTTGATTTCCTGTAACGCCGATTGTAATATTTTCTATTCAATTTGGGAACAGATTTTACTGACAAATTGCGCTTGGGATGAAATAATTTGAAAAGTTGTTCCTATAAATTTGTCCCCAGTTCAGTTTCGGCTGTGAATTTTCACAAATGACTTTCTCATCTTATTTATACTCTTCAAAACTAACTCTGATTTAAAAAAAACGAGACACTCTTCCAAACCTATTCTGTTCTCATGTTCTTCAAAACTTTAACAGCTGTCTCATCTCTTCACCTTACAAATAACAATTCAAAGTTTTAGTTTCAAGATAGAAAACTATTACAGTTAAGATTTACCATTATACACATAAAGCCATAAAACCATAAAACTATCATGATCCATACCATGGATGTGATCCAGTTCTGAAAAGGTCATCTTTGGATAGCACAATCTCCATTCAAAGTCTCGTCATAGTCTGGGTTGTGGTATCCTTTTGAAGAAGCAAATATTTTTCTCAGCAGTCTTGGCAGGCACAGTGTGCCAACTTGATTCGCTCCACTTGAAACAGACATCCCTCACTGGCATCTCCATGAATATCATTATAATGTGTGTGAATTTTTCGTTGTTCTTCTTCTTCTTTTTTGTCTTTTAACAACCATAACCAAAGGAAAGTGAAAAACACCGCCCTATGTGAATACTTTATATTCACATATCTCTCCCCCTCCAGCAGAAACATAATTGAAGGCAATTGTGGAACTTCAGTGGAGCGCTTTTGAGGTTTCATCATGAATAAGCAACCAAGGAGCGAGGGTATGCTCTCCATGGACTTTATATCGTCCACGTGCTACGTGTCGCTGTCATCTTTCTTTTCTTCTTCGCCATCGTCGTCGTCTTCGTCGACGTCAGATGACAAAAGCACAATGGCAGAGCAATTGAATGCTGCAGTGTGTCACAATGGGGTAAGACGACCGAAACGGCGCGGCGGGCGGCGGGCGGCGGGCGCGCAACGTCAGGAGCCTATCCTCCTTTGGGAAACTGCCATTAATATGCAAATGGGAAATTCCTATCGTATTACGAATTCAAATGCAAATTTGTATTCACTCCAAGGATCTCTCTCGCTTTTGCATTATAACCTGAGCGCCTACCTATACACACCACCACCACACCAACGCCATACCTCACATCTTATTGATAAGCGAGAAATGTGCTGAATTCGCCAGGCGCTAGGGAATCAATAATCCCCTTATGGCAGATAAGCCACCCACCCAGCAATAAATATCAAAATACATATTGCACAAAGAAAGCAAGCAGTTCGATTTAAGATTTACTGCGCTCCTTGCTCCCACCAGCGTCAGCTCCCTCCAAGAAAGATGAAAAACATTATCGTTGCCAATGGCAAGCAGAACTTTGCAATTCGAGGACATGTTTATCCCATTTTAGTTAGCATTTTGTTGATTCGCAGATAAGCTAAAAGCCGAACATTATGATGTGTTTGTTCAGTGTATGCGAGTACATATTTGAGATTTGTTTTTGTTGTAATCTAAGGAGTGCCGTGCGTCGTGATGTAGCGATTTTTTCTTCACCTCCCAACAGGTATCTGCCGATTTGGAAAAACGTTTCGATTGGAAAGGATAAATTGCTAAACTGTTACTCCTCGAGGAGCTGTGTTTGTGTTGTGTTTTTGTTTCATTTTCGTACATGGAGCCTTTCAAATTCTCCTGAGATTGTTTTTCTATAAAAAGAAAAGTGAAACAATGGATGACTTGATAAATGTTTAAAAAAAAAAATCAATATCCTCCAGCCCGGCGTTGACTTTCAGTTGCAATACTTCAAACAACTTTTTATTAATTACCCAAAGTTCAGTTGAGAGCACGTAATTTTAATAAAATTTTCTTTCATCTCTTTGCAGAATACGAACAACTCACCCTGGGGCTGTGATAGGATTATCTGATAATCCATTGGATGCCAATAAAGTAAAATGAACAAACAAACAAAATGAAAAAAAAAAATAATATGCAAAAAGCAAGTAATTTACGTTGAGCTTTGTTTTTAAAAAAGGAATTTCCCTTTCTCCTTCACAGCTACTAATGGCTTTCGAAAGTGGACTTATTGTACAGTGGGACTTGAGAAGTAAATGCGCTGAAATCCGATGGCAATCTCCCGAGCCAGTGAGATCGATCGCCTGGCACCATGAGGGAAAGCACTTTGTATCATCGCACACGGACGGCTCTCTGTGTACGTGGCCGCTTAGGCCTTGTCCCAAACCGCAGATACACTCGTTTCCACACGGTAATACCTTTTCTACTTTTTATTCAACTTTTCTGTCTTTCTGTTTTTTTCCAATTTTCGAAACAACCAGTCTGTAGCACTGGGTATAAAGGCCAGTGTTCGGGTGATTAATTAACTTTTAACATAATCTTTGGTATTTTTTTTTCTTTCCTCTTCCTTTTCCATGTGGTTGCGGTGGCCTTTATGGAACGCAGCAAAAACAAACAAGGATGGGAAACCAGAGGCATGCAAACCAATACATAAAGTTGATTTGAAAACGACCCGATTAGGGTGAGTTTAAAAAATGGAGTACTAAATAGAAAATAGTGTTGTTTGTAGGTAAATACTTTCATGCTGAGGACCTTGGGTGCTGGTTTCACTAATCGATGCAAAACGGAAAGATGACTAAGCGAGCTCTGCGTGACTTTTAAAGCTTCTGAATCATTGCTTTTAAAAAAAAACTCTGTTCCACAGTTTTGGCTGCACTGAATATTCTTTGACTTCTTTAACGACGATTAACATTTGGTGTTCAGAATGGATTTTTGGTCTAATGTCTAAAATACAGATAAATTAGTGTATTCGCTTTTCAATCTTAATCACAGAGTAGAACCAGTAAATTAATGAAATTTGCTCAGAAAAGATTAAAAAACTAGTACCTGAAGGGCAAATAAATAATTAACTTATCAGAGTAGATACACGCAGATTCAACTGCAGCAATGTAGTGCCATTTTGGCTACATGCTGAGTTCGACCAACAGCCCTCGACCAGGAATCCTTGTCGGATTTTTTTCTTTTAACCGGTCTCCGACTTCTTCAAACGTAACTCCAATGTAATGTATGTAAAACTTTATTAGACAAAATTTTTTAAAAATTTTATTTGAACTAAAATGTTAATCAAAGAACAAGGTTTTAGCTTTCAAAAACACTGTACATAGTAGGTGGCTTAGTTGACCTAATTTTTCTACTGTAAATTAAGTAAATTTTGACTTGCGGTTATAGGTACATAAGGCAAGTTTTGCAATTGTGCATTTTTTTGAAAAAAGCCTAAAAACGGTACTCGCTCTGGATGCGACAATTCGGAGCACTTTTTCCATCACTTATGGCTTATCTAAACCTCATTTGCGTTAAATATCGCTGAAGAAAATGCTTCTAAAATCAGGAACAAAAACATTATTTCAAAATGATATACAACGACAAGCGTTTTCCACTAAGCAACGAAAAGAATAAGCAGTAGAATTAATGAAGCTTGACCAAGTTTGGATTTATATGTGTTATTGAAGAATCTGATTCTTCTTCGGCTTTTGTGGTCACTGGTTAGCGCAATGAAATGTAACTTATTTCATTTACTTTCCCGACGTTTCGACAGGGTTTGCTGTCTTCTTCAGGGGATCTTTATTGAGAACATAAAATAGTTTGGTTGAACAAATTTGAGATTTTACATTAAATAAGGTAAACTAGACTTACTTCTAAGAAATCAAAAAAGTTACTTTTAACAAAAGACAGATAGATTAAATATAAAAGAAAAAAAAAACTTTATACTTCGTTAAAATAAAAGAAGAAAAGAGAAATTTTACACTTCCTTTGTTAAAGTTTAGTCTTAATTTGAGTCATTAAAGAGGGATCTGTAAAATATTAAAACAAAAACATATTTCACATACAAATACGGTCAACAAATAACCTACCATCTTAAACATTACAGCAATTCACTTAGACACCTAGCCCAACAAAAAGAAAATCTTAAATTTCATTTCATTAAACATGTAGAGAGTATGGCTTCATTCCTAACCACATCAATAATACAACAAAAATCATTAAAAATCAACGCTGCCCAGAATCGATTCCTGCCTACAACAAAATAGAGCAGAAGTTCCATCAGAAAATATTAAACATAGAAATAACCGAAATGAATCACAAAATAAAACGCACCTTCAACGTTACGCGACTACAAAAAAAGCGCATAAAAAAAAACCTACAAATTGAAGAATACACACAGTTTACAAATAAACAAAAAGTAGTTTACAATAATGCACTCTCAGCCAAACAAAACAATTTTCAACACAAATTAGATCAACTGAGAAATTCGTTCTAGAAAGCATCCAATAGCGTTTTTCATTGAAATCCGAAACATTTACTTACTCTCAAATCGAGAACTACTCCTTTCAATGAAACATGATTTCATATTTTTTGCTAGTATTGAAGGTTAAACTGATGTTCACATATAGGAATTCATATTTCTATATTTTGTAATTTGTTTTCTTCAGCAATTTACTGAATTCTTAGTTATTTTCTCGTGTCCTTATAATTTATAGCAATTTTTTCAACCCAACGCTGCCGCTGTGGCAAATTGAAAAAAAAAAAAAAATTTCCATTTAAAGTTTGACAGGACAAATGTTTTTGCATGTGTGCTTGAATTCAGAGTAGATATCCCAACCAAATGGGAGTAGATCTTTAGCATTTGGAGTAACTCCGGATCTACTCTTTTTTTCAATGAAACATAGAAAATGGAAAAGGCGTAGATCTTTTTTCAAAAGGAGTAACTCTTTTCGTCAATGAAAAACGATATCGAGGGTTGATTGATAAGTTTCCGGCCTGACCAAGAAAAACAACGTTTTTAAGAATTTTTTTTTTATTTCTTAACATAATTTTCTCCAAGGCTGATACATTTCTCATAGCGGTGTTCTAGTCTAATAATCCCATCTCTATAGACTGATCCGTTAAGCTCCTCAAAATACCCATTTACAGCTTCGATTACTTCTTTATTGTCCGCAAATCTCTTACCGCCAAGCCATTTTTTGAGGCTAGGAAACAGATAATAGTCACTCGGGGCTAGATCAGGAGAGTAGGGAGGGTGCGGCATCAATTTAAACTTCAGATCGTTGATTTTAGCCATCGCAGTGGTTGACTTGTGCGCTGGTGCGTTATCGTGATGAAACAAAATTCTTTTCTTCGCCAGATGAGGTCGTTTAATTTTCACCTCGTGGCTCAAACGTTGCAATAAGTCTGCGTAGTATTGACCAGTGATAGTTTTACCCTTTCCAAGGTAATCGATGTATATAATACCTCTTGCATCCCAAAAAACAGTAGCCATAACCTTGTTCGCCGAAAAAACTGTTTTTGCCTTCTTTGGAGTTGGTTCCCCTGGTCCAATCCACTGTTTAGACTGTTCTTTGGTTTCAGGAGTGTAGTGGTGGACCCAAGTTTCGTCAGCGGTTACGAATCAACGCAAAAATTCGCTTGGATTACGCTTATACAACGCCAAATTGGCGGTAGAAATGTTTTTTCGAATCAATTTTTGATCGACTGTTAGCAAACGCGGCACCCATCTTGCACAGAGCTTTTCCATATGCAAGTGTTGGTGTAAAATATTTTGCACACGTTCATATGACATCTTACAGGTCTCAGCTATCTCACGCACTTTTAATCTGCGGTCTTCCAGCACTATTTGATGGATTTTTTCGATCATATCTGCAGTTGTGACCTCAAGAGGGCGTCCTGAGCGAGGCTCATCAGAGGTGCTCACACGACCCTTTTTAAACTCGGAAACCCACTGCTTAATGGTTGAATATGATGGGGAGGATGTCCCCAGTATTGAGTCCATCTCTTCTTTGATTTCCTTCGGCTTTAACCCCTTCAAATAGAAGTATTTGATGACAGCGCGATTTTCCAACTTTTCCATTAAAAAAAAAAACACAGAGGCGTCTTGTTCAGTGTGCTCTCAAACCTAAACTAACATGGCAATCGGGCTGAAACTATAGCTACAAGCTATCTAAGCATGCTACTATAGAACGCCACCTCAAGGTAGGCCGAGTGGCGCTTTTTCTTGGTCAGGCCGGAAACTTATCAATCCACCCTCTAATATTCATTTCAACGATAGATGGTTTGTCAACAAAAGCGACATCGAATTCCCACTTGAAATCAAATGGCTTCTTTCATTAGGCCAAAAATTCGCTTTCCCGATAGAAAAAGATAACTTTCCCCTTTTACAGCTGATCACCGATGGCGAAGAAATTGTTAAAAGCATACAGGATGAAAGAGAGTAAGAGATGATGCGTGCAAAATATTGCAATATGCTGCACTCCTCCCAACGTCACTATCACAATGGTGGCGTTCATGGGACCTATGTTCGAAAAACTTAACTTAAGATTTTGTCACTTTTCTTTGTTAAAAGTTCAAGATTTTCAGATGACATTTAGATTTTTATATTTTTGAACATAGATTTTCAGATGGAAAAACTTGGCTGAAAATCTGAACTTCAGATTTTACTTGTCAAAACAAGGAAAACAACATAAATGACAATCGAACTTTACTCGGTATTCTTGGGTTATTTTTTTGTTCTACAAGTTTTCGCTTAATTGTTGAATTGAAATTGATAATTATTGGTGTTTGGATATTCTGTTTTGTAAATTAATTTTAATAGTGAGTTTATCAACAAAGAAAATACATTTTTGTAGGCACACGATTTTCATTTTTTTTTTATCAAAATAAAATTAAGTAAAATGAATGTAATTTTGAAGCTGCTCAACTTGGAAATACTTGGAAGTCAAATTGTTGAATTTCAAACTGAAAAAATCTGTGTTTTACAATTAATTTGACTACTAACTACATATGTAGAATCGAGAGGTGAATCACAGTACCACTTTAAGACCAAAAAAAAGTTAAGATAGTCGTTCACGGACTGACAGGTCTCTTCGAACTTTCGAAATTTGTCTTGAACCCGGCCAATGACCCTTTTGCATCCAAATCTTCTTAAAGAAAAATAACAACATTGTCATCTTACCAGCTGACAAAGGCAACGTCACTGTTGTGATAAATAAACACACATATGAAGAAAAAATGAAAGAGTTATTGTCAGATTCATCCACATATAGAAAAATTTGAAATAATCCAACAAAAATTCTTCAAACGAAAACTTCAAATTTTTCAAATGAAATGGCAAAATGGTTATTCAACAACAAAATAAATAGTCGATGAAAGAGAAAAGAACAAGTTGACAACATACACTGCACACACCCCATGTATCTATGGCCTTCCCAAAATACATAAATAAGGTATGCCTAACGTGACCATACGTCCCGCTTTGGGCGGGACAGTCCCGCTTTCAGACAGTCTGTCCCGCTTTTGCAATTTTTGTGAGGGTTGAGTTTCTTTTGATTTGATAAAATCTAAGCAAAAACTTTTTCATTCTTTTGTATACTGCTATTAACTCGGAATGCGTGCTGGCAAAATACTCGAGGTTAAAATTTAAAAATGAAAGTAGTGCAAGTAATTTTCGTGAAGTGTGTGTGAGTAGCTGGTGGACAAATGGCGCCATGGCCAGAGATTGCCATCTTATTAATTAGTTATCGATGGTTTTGTTTCAGTTCAAGTAGTGTTTTGTTACAAAACAATAATGCCTAAACGCAAGTGTTCCTTTAATATTAGTTTGCAACAGAAGTATCCATTTATAAAACAAAGAAAAGATGACACCGCAGACGTTACATGCGAAAAATGTCGTACAGATTTTAGTGTTGGACATGGTGGTGCCAGTGATATAGAAAAACATTTAAAATCAGAAAAACATAGACTTGCCGATCAAGCCGCTGCTTCAAGCTCGTCAATGCTTAATTTTTGTAAGGAAGCCGAGTCGTCGACTTTCTAGAATTTGGATTTAACTGCAGCTGGGGTACGTAGGCGTATCACACCGTGCAACATAATCACAGTTTTCGCTCAAGTGACTTTTCTTCTTGTGTGTGGATGGGCGTTGTACTATTCGGGTAGGCTCTGAATGGTGCCAACTTGGCGGCGCCCAGATGCTGTAACTTATAGTACACGTCAATTGTGCTTACTATACCTCCAAGCGGTATCCACTGGGACCTGGGATGCTCCGTCCAGAGCTGACCTGCCAAACTAGTAAGTGCGAGGGTTGACAAGGGAATCCGGAACAAAAGAATTGTGATCGGTCAACACTATAATTGTTCTGCGAACTATGACTGACTGCACGAATCTCAGTGGTCTACGAGAGCTTTCGTGTAAATGTTCCAGCGGATGAATTCGAAGGACAGAATCAACGGTGGACTTCAGCAGCCATAAAAGCAGAAACCCCTGAAGGAGCTACTCCAACATATTTGGTTTAAAGGTCTTTCGGGGTCTTTCAATACTAGGGCAGGGTATTGAAGTAGAGATGGTGGCGGATGAGCTCCTGGTGAGCCAACGGCAGCACTCACACCCCTGCAGCAGGGTACTGACACTGGATATTCCAGCCCTTTGTGTCCGAAGGGATCCAAAAGGACCTGGCCCTCCAGGTTGGGGGTTGTGCGTAGGGTTAACTACCCAACCACGTTAAAAAAAGTTTGTTCCGAAACAACTAATAGCCTCGGATAACGATATTGATTTCAAAGTTGACGACCCAAGCAAACGAAAAAAGGACAATGACCTCCGGATCTGCACGTGGAACGTAAGGTCTCTTAACGGACTAGGTGCAGCTGGAGAATTAGCGGACGCCCTGGACTGCTGCAAAGCAGACATAACCGCCATCCAAGAAGTGCGATGGACTGGACCGGGCATAATGAAGATGAAAAACTGTGACATCTACTATGGCGACTGCTACAGACAAAAGAAACAACGCTTATTTGGGTGCGGATTTGTCGTTAGAGGAAGACTCAGGGATAAGGTGATTAGCCAAAATCCAGTCAATGAGCGTATAATGACCATCCGCATCAGGGCTAAATTCGCTAACATTAGCCTCATATGCGCCCACGCCCCCACAGAAGAGAAAGACGACGATTCCAAAGACTGTTTCTACGAGCTCCTCGAAGAACGTATGAGCAGTGCCCTAGACACGACGTGAAAATCGTTCTTGGCGATTTTAACGCAAAGCTAGGGAAGGAGGACATCTTTGGAAACACAATCGGTAAGCATAGCCTCCATGACAAAACCTCCGAAAACAGACTGAGGCTAATCGATTTTGCTGCGGGGCTGAATCTTGTTGTAAGTAGTACGCGCTTCCCGCATCTCAAAATTCATAAAGGTACATGGCGATCCCCAGATCAATTAACCGTCAACCAAATTGACCATGTTGCGATCGACGCAAGGCACTCTTCCAGTGTGCTAGATGTCCGAACTTTCCGAGGGGCCAACTTTGACTCGGACCACTACCATGTTGTAGCCAAGGTACGAATGAGGATATCTTGTTCACGACCAGCGCGAACTAACGCTGTGAAGAGATATGACGTCGGAAAGCTACAATCGCAAGAGATTGCCAATGCCTTTTCCAATCGAGTGTCCCTTCAATTATCCTTGAATCTCATGCCGCCAGCATTAAACATTGAAGACCAGTGGCAGCAATGCCAAGAAGCCATCAGAACCGCTGCCTCTGAGGTTCTGGGTTTCACTCGGCCACCAAAACGAAACCCATGGTTCGATGAAGAATGCAGGCAGGCAAATGCAGCCAAACAAAGAGCACGACAAATGCTTATGCAAACACGAACAAGGGCTGCTTACGATCAGTATAACGAGATTTGCAAGGAGAGAAGAAGGGAAGAACACCGACTTCTCAAAAAGAAAAAGAAGCAGCATGAGAAGCGCTCGTTTGAGGAAATAGAGAGGTGCCATGACAGGAACGAGATTCGGAAGTTTTACCAAAAGGTAAAAAGATCCTGCCAGGGTGACAAACCCCGAACTCAAGCCTGTAAAGACCAGCAGGGAAACATAGTTATAGAGTCACAGTCGCTACTGAGGATCTGGAAAGATCATTTCTGCAGACTGCTTAACGGCGATGAAGACACAAATTCCGCTGTCAGGCAGATTGCCCCATTCAGCTTGGACGATGATCAAGAATGCCGTCCTCCCGACCTAGAAGAGGTTAAGCTTGCCATATGCAA
The DNA here is from genome assembly GCA_949752695.1 of Melanostoma scalare. Lineage (NCBI taxonomy): Eukaryota > Metazoa > Arthropoda > Insecta > Diptera > Syrphidae > Melanostoma > Melanostoma scalare. Next base: position 57,652,442 of record OX456985.1, read on the forward strand.
ACTTAAATCAAATAAGACTGCAGGTGCAGATGGCCTTGATGCCGAACTTTTCAAGGCAGCTGGAGATCAGTTGGAAAGGAGCATGCACCAGCTGATCTGCATGATTTGGTCGGTAGAAAGCATGCCCGATGAATGGAACCTCAGTATCGTATGCCCGATCCTAAAGAAGGGAGACCCTCACAATTGCGCCAATTACAGAGGGATAAGCCTCCTTAACGTCGCTTATAAGATCTTGTCTGCTGTAATATGTGAACGTCTGAAACCCCACGTCAACAACTTCATATGTCCTTATCAATGGTGGTTTTTGACCAGAGAAGTCCACAATAGAATAAATTTTCACATTACGGCAGATCTTGGAAAAAACCCGAGAACATAATATCGATATTCACCATCTCTTTATCGATTTCAAGGCCGCGTATGACAGCATTTACAGAAACGAGCTGTACAGATCCTTGTCTAGTTTCGGCATCCCTGAAAAACTCGTACGACTATGCAGGATGACTTTTGAGAATTCACGCTGCTCCGTCAAGGTCGGTAAAGAACTCACCGAGACGTTTGATGTCGAAAAAGGTTTTAGGCAAGGCGACAAACTGTCATGCGATTTCTTCAACATCATACTTGAACAGATTGTAAGAAACTCAAACGTCAACACCAGAGGACCAATCTTTCAAAAGTCTGTGCAATTACTCGCCTATGCAGACGATATTGACGTAATGGGAAGAAAAAAGCGTGATGTCATAGGTGCTTTTGCGAGTATTGAAACAGAAGCGGCAAAAATGGGTTTGATGGTTAATGAGGGCAAAACGAAGTATATGCTGTCATCAAACAGGGACACAGAACATCGACGAATTGGACAAATCATCACAATAGACAGACATAACTTCGAGGTAGTACAGGACTTCGTCTACCTAGGATCCGCTGTAGACACGGACAACAACATCAGTGCGGAGATCAAACGGAGAATAACTCTTGCCAACCGTTGCTTCTTTGGGTTAAGAAGGCAATTGAGAAACAAAACCCTCTCTAGAAAAACCAAGGTGACCTTGTATAAGACCTTAATCATCCCAGTCCTGCTTTACGGCGCGGAAGCATGGACCTTATCGAAAGCGGATGAGGAAACTCTTGGTCGTTTCGAAAGAAAAATTCTCCGAATGATCTTTGGTCCCGTATGCGAAGACAATGTGTGGAGAAGAAGATACAACAACGAGCTGTATGAGCTGTACCGCGACATGGGCATAGCCAGAAGAGTACGCATTGCGAGGCTACGATGGTTGGGCCATGTAGAGCGGATGGACCCAAACGCTCCGGCTCGTCGGGTGTTTGAAAGCACATTGCAGGGAGATCGCGGAAGGGGAAGACCTCGTCTTAGGTGGCGCAATCAAGTGGATGAAGACCTCAACCGACTTGGAGTGCGAAACTGGAGAGAGCTCGCCCGAGATCGAAATCGTTATAGAAGGATGTTGGTTGAGGCCCAGGTTCACCCCGAACTGTAATGCCCACCTAAGTAAGTAAGTAAGACTTTTCTTCTTCTTTAATTCAAGCATGTTTTGAGCAAAAATTTAGATGTGCACGTACAAAGTTTCAAGCTATTGTGGTAAATGTGCTGTCAATCCCGACAATCGAAGAGCAATTACGTAAACCCAATTGCAAAACTTTATTAACGGATGCTTCAAATCATGGCTCAATCAAATTATTCCCAGTTTTAATTCGCTATTTTTTACCATAGAAAGGCGTGAAAGTTAAGGTTTTAGAGTTCCGGGAGCAGCCAGGCGAAACATCGGATATTATTGTACTTATTGTATTATAATTGTATAGAAGGAAATATTGTCTTTTAATGACTTATATAAAAAGATTGTTGCGTTTTGTGGAGATAACACGAACTGCAACTTCGGGGGAAAGAATAGGAGAGGAAATAATAATGTTTACTCAAATTTGAACCAATCACTCGGCAGACAGTTTATTGGGATTGGATGTGGAGCCCACATAGCACACAACGCGATCAAAACTGCCACTGATTGTCTTCCTGTGGATTTCGAATGCGTTCTAATAAAAATTTACTCATTTCTACATCTACAGCGTTCGAGTAGAAGCTTTGAAAGAGTTTTGTATTTCTACCGAGACAGAGTATCACAAGCTGCTGGGCTTTAATAAAATAAAGAGGCTTGCGTTAATGCCCGCGCTTGAGAGAGTTATCAATATGTTTCAGCCTTTGAAAAACTATTTTCTGAGTATCGACAAATGCCTAAATATTTTAAAGACGTTTTTCTATAATCCCAGCTCAGAATTGTGGTAATATTTTTTGCACGCACATGCAGCGATCTTTCACGAAGTTGTTTTGAAAATCGAAGTACAAAATGTGTCGGCTATAGAGTCTGCCAAGGAAATTAATCATCTCCTTACACTAAAAGAGAATACGGTTTTCCTTCCTCACATGGTCCGTGGCCTGATGGTAAAATTACAAGAAAGAGCAGAAGAAAAAGCAGCAGTAAGCCAGAACGTAAAAACTACGGCGGCTGAGTTTTATAAAACAAGCAAGGAATACTTGAACCAGTGCCAGTGGTGTCAATTTAACACAGAACTAGAAATGTTTAAATGGGCAAATTTAACAAAAGTGCCTACGTGGGAAGAGGTACAGAAAGTGGTTGATTTACTAGTCGCAAGGATTTATTAGCAGCAGCCAAGATGCTACAGTCTTTGACGAGTTTTAACTTATTTTAAACTTTGTTACAGATGAAAACATTTCTGGCTGGAATACCGAGAATGTTTCAACTCAAAATCGTTGGGTCGATTTATTCCAGCACTTTCGTGCCAATAATCTAACTTTAACAAATTTTTCTACGATTATTGAGTACGTTATGTGTCTGCCTAGAAGTAACGCACGGAAGAGTTTTTTCCTCAAATGAACAAGGTTTGGACAAGTGATAAAACACAGTTGAGTGTCTCAGTAATGAACGCTACTTTGATAACGAAGATTAAAATAAATAAATCGTGTACTGAGCTTCACACTTTTCTAAAAACAAGACCCGATATTTTAAAACAAATTTGTTCAGCCGATAAATATAAAAATACAAACTAGATTTCACGCCACTACTTATTTGCTTTGATTATTTAATGAGTTTTTTAGTTGAGATATTCCACGTGTTTTTTAATCTAATAAATGAAAAGATTAGTAAAGTTTTTAACAGCATTGCTTCTGAAATGTACATCTGAGGAAATAAAATAAGTGTTTTAACTGTTAAAAACTTTACTAATCTTTTCATTTATTTGATTATTTAAAAATAATAATAATAATAAAACCTTGTAAGACAATAGTAGCTTTTTTAATTACATACATAATTCCGAAGATGTCCCGTTTTGACAAAAAAAATAAATGGTCACGTTAGGTATGCCCCACAAATCTCGCCGTTGATATTGTAAAAAAGAGATGGGATACTATTGCACTCTCAACAAAACTCAGCCTAAAGAAATTTTTGGAAATTTTTGAATTTTGTCTGAAAGACAACAGCATTCTCCAATACAAAAACGACATCTACAAACAAATTCATGGTATACTAATGGGAAACCCACTTTCACCCACCATAGCAGATTTGGTACCTACTAGATTACCTACTGGATCAAAATAGAAAAACCGAGCTGCATCTTTAAGTATGTGGACGACACAAATCTGACCTAAAACTAAAAAACACAGCCAAAACAGCATTGTCAAATCATTGTGTCACCTCCAAACACCTACCCGATTTTACAAATGTCAAAGTACTTCAAACAGAAAAACATATTTCAAAACGATATACTCTGGAAACACTTCACATTTTAAGAAACAGCAATAGTATGAATAGAAAACAGGACACACAGAACATATCAGCCATATATTGCTCTCTCGTCGCTGCAAAGAAATTTTAAGTTTTGTTTTTGTTTTAATATTTTACAGATCCCTCTTTAATGACTCAAATTAAGACTAAACTTTAACAAAGGGAGTGCACAATTTCTCTTTTCTCCTTTTATTTTAACGAAGTATAAAGTTTTTTTTTTCTTTTATATTTAATCTATCTGTCTTTTGTTAAAAGTAACGTTTTTAATTTCTTAGAAGTAAGTCTAGTTTACCTTATTTAATGTAAAATCTCAAATTTGTTCGACCAAACTATTTTATGTTCTCAATAAAGATCCCCTGAGAAGACAGCAAACCCTGTCGAAACGTCGCGTCAGGATAGTAAATGAAATAAGTTACATTTCATTGCGCATGAATATGCATGCACGTCTGAAACACCATCTTACAGAAAATAGAAAACGACCGGTTCAGTTATTTTGATATGTTCAAGAGAGAGAATCGAAGAACCTCGTCAAAAATTCAATACCGTCTGCCGTTCCGATATGATCGAAAAGAAGAATAAGCATAAACCAAACTGCTTCCGTAATAAACAAATGGAATAATTGGTGGTACCCGTGTGGCGTGATGGTTAGCAAGTCCGCCTGTTAACCCAGGAGTTCGTGGTACGAATTTCAATACAGACAAAAAGGTTTTTCCACGGGTATCGCCTTTCGCGAGGAGTTGGCAAGTCCGCCGTTTGTAAACTCATTGCCATGAAAAGCGCTTTTTCGATTAGCCGTTAGGAACCGACAGAAAATTGTAAGTGCCCTCCATTCCCTGACAAGGCATGGTTGTGTGCGCTAGGTCCTGGGCTCTTCAACCTACATACTTACTAAATTGGTCTTACTCAGTATCGAAACAATACAAAACCCGAAGGCCCACCAACGTTTTCTGAGGCCAACTCAGTGTTTCCCTCTCATAAAAAGCGAAAGATCTGACGAATTTATTAGGCATGGATTTCAGTCATCTTTCGCAGGATCTGTTGAAGTCTACCTTGTGCTCAGTCTACCGCACTTTGTACAGTGAGAGTTTAAATCGACGCCCACGTTGAGTTCTTATAAAAATACGACCATTTTTCAATAGCATGTAGTCTGAGTAGACAACAGGATTTAATCGATCTGCATCACTCTTCCACTCTCATAGCGGAGATAAGTGCAAAAGACTTACTATAGTCTTTACGGATACTTTTCCGCATTACCGTGGCAAGTGTGAGCGAATCATTGAACTTTCAAAAACTCTTGTCTCTGTTGGCCAATAAATCATCTTAAATGCATTACCTTAACAGCGTTTGTGAATCCTGTCAAGAAAAGTGAATGCTGCACCGTACCTTCTGTACCCCTTCTTTTCCCAAACCAAGCTGAAAATACTCGTTGATGACAATTTGGAAACATGTCCCTTTGACTCTCTTATACATCGGAATCTTCTGGCTTTTCTTAAAAGCCATGTCGAAAGAATTTTGTAACCCTGTGATATACTGAACCGGAACCTATGTAAGTCTTAGCACTCCATACTTTTCGACAAAATAGATATCAAATTTCAAGTCAGACTCACACAATGTTCCTTTTATTTTGTCTATAGAATTCGGGACGAAATGAAACAACTTATAAACCGAGTCCCGTTTCTGTTGGGAACCAACTTTAAGATCGAACAGCTGGTGGTGTTATCGTGCTTCTTCGAAAGATAGATGACACAGTCATGATGAGTGAAAAATATATACCAGCAAATCGGAACTTATTCAGAATCGAAAGACTTTCTTGGGAAAGATCGCTGCAAGTTCTTTTATCCAATATTTGTTTTGAATGCCAACAATCCTCAAAAAGCCTTACCACAATAGGAACCTTACGTTTAATTGGTTAAGAAAATCCAACATCAGCTTTTCTTCCCTTTTCTTATGCGATGAATGTCAAGGTATCTGGACTCACTGGTAGAGATGACCTTGGACTACTTTTCCAGCAAAATTTGCTGTCTGGTTTACAGACGAAGCCACTTTTGCTCTTGACCCTTGAGGTCATATCCGACATCATGCCTTACATTTACATTCCACTCCAACTTGACATCCTTGTCCCGTTTGGCTATGTGAAATTTTGTACACACAATGCTGAAATGCTCATGCAAAAGTATCCATGCTTGAATAGAGTCAGCTTCAATTTTCTTCATCGAAGACTGAAGCTAGTCCTATATTTACTGCTCGCTCAGAAAGTTAGTTCATTCCACTGTACTACTTTATTCTTATAGAATGTGGTTTGAGGAGAGACCGCAGGTCCTTTAAATGACTACACCTCGTTTAAAACAAATACATAGGTTATTGGTAAAAGCATTTACCAAAAAAAGCAGACTAACTCACATCCCCTGAAATTGCTTTATCATCATGCGCTATTGCTGCTTGGAAAAACAACACATGTTCGTTGACCTTTTGTTAGCATCCCCCACTATTTGTTCACACAGTTCACTAACGGTGTTTATGGGATACAATAACAACACAACACAACACAAACACTTGCGGCTTCTTGCTTCCTTCCAAACAAGCTTACACTAAAGTTGTTTTAATTATCGTTTCCGTGTCATCGCATATGTGAACCAGCACCAGCAAGCACCCAGCCAGTTTCATCCAATGTGAAATCATTGAAGAATGAAGACCCTTCTTCCCTACCAACTATACCCAGCTAACCAAACAAACTCTGCTAAAGTAGGCCACGCTTTGCCAAGACTGTCCTTATTGATTTTCATTTTGTTGCAGTGAGACGTACACGATATTTTCGGGCGGATTGTCTATGGAGAAGGGTGGCAAATCGCCTTGCATTACCGTAATGCAAGGCAAGTCGACTACGGTTTTAGAAATGGAGCATCCTGTTGTGGATTTTATTACCCTTTGTGAGAGTCCTTGGTCTAGTGGTAAGATTGAATACAGTGATTATGGATAGTGTTGTGTGTCAGTGGAAATGGTTTTTTATGCAAGCTAATCACGAATGTTGTTCTCTTTTTTTTTATGCTGACCAATTTTTCAGATATGCAGGAACCATATGCCATAGCAGTACTGCTGCAACACGATTTAGTTTTAATAGATTTACTTACACCCGGTTTTCCATGTTTCGAATCGCCTTATCCTATGGACTTACATGAATCACCTGTTACATGTTGCACTTATTTAGCTGACTGTCCATCAGATTTAGTTCCGGCTTTTTATTCCGTGAGTATATGAAATCGATTTATGTTTAAGGGAGAGTTTGTGTGCCTGTCTGGCTGTGGGGCTGTGGAGAGGTAAATAAATTACTGTATTTTGTTTTTGGTTCTTTTAGGTTGGTCGAAGTACTGCGAGTCGAAGAACGGGATTCTCGGATCGTGAATGGCCTGTATCAGGAGGAGAGTGGTCGCCGGCTTCTTGCAGTTACTCCGAAATAGTGATAACCGGCCATCAAGATGGAACTGTTAAATTTTGGGATGCCGGAGCGGGTTCACTACAGGTTTGTTAAGATAATTGTAGCACTAAGTTTCTTACTCGAAATGCCATTGAACATTATAGAAATATTGGTGAACAAATAATTTTTGGTTTCCGTGCTAAGTTTGTATATCGATTTGATAGTCAATTATTTTGATGGAAAAAGTTACCCCTGTTTAAAAAGATGGCCGTCGCGTGACAAATTTTTCTTCCTTTTTCCGGTGTTGGGGACATTGTAATCTTGAATGGATTACAGCTACCCACTTGACTGCTTCACACTTTTGATCCGCTCGCGCTCGTGGGGTACTCAGAATTTGTCGGCAAACATCCCGGTTTTGGATTTTTCCATGTCTGAGGCCGACCACCCGACCATTTTAGTGCTTTGGTCTTCCATTTTTTTTTGTTTCTTCGCAATAGTGTCTAAACCTTTTTGACGGGGTTTCTCTGGATCTTTTAATTGAACGTGAGAATACCAAATGAGCCGCTCGAGGTAAATTTTTTCAAAGATGGCATTTTCGACGTGAAGGTTTCCACGGATTTTGGTTCTTCTAACACGATCATGCTTTGATACTCCCGAATCCTAACTATGTATGTAATTCTGTACTACTTTCGAATCTTTCGAAAGTTATTTTTGATTCTACTTTTAAATGCCCATAAGATTTAAAGTAAAATCGAATTTGAATTCTTCCAACTGCTTTCGACAAAAGCATCAGAGTTTACTCCTATGTTGTAAAGAATTACAGATTATATTTCATCCCCATATTCCCACGGAAGCGGAAGAACGAGAACGGGAACCTTAAAACTACAGACCCGAGCAACGCCGCGCCGGGCGGCTCAGCTAGTATTATATTTAAAAAAAAAAGCACTCATACGCCACAGTGACTCAGTTATTCTGGAAATATCAGCTCGAGTGTGAATACTGTTTTGAAAAGCTAGTAGTATCTATATCTACCCGATACGATAGACTATATGTACCAGCTTAAATTTTTTTTATCAAATACGTATATCTGCACAAGTAAGGGATGCGCCGAGTAAATGCTCCCTGGAATTATTGTTTGGAATTTGGAAAGGTTTAACATTCTCATTAATTATGGAACACAACGTTGTTCATGTGGCTGCTCGGCTGCCTTGGCAGTAGTTCGAATTTCAAATTTCAAGACCTCCCAAATGCAAACAATAATTTTTTATGTTCATTTCACTTTGACATCACAGATGGCGTGGCAAAAAAAAAAATTAGACAAATTCAAATACTTTGATCAACGTCATAAAACAATACTTTAAATACTTTGCTCAACAGTTAAAAATTCTTATTCCAATAATTTTTATATACAGTACCTCACACTCAAAGTGGGACACCTAAGAAATAAAATCTTCAATAAACTTCTTTACGAAAAAAAAAATGCTGAGTTGCTCACTTTTTTAAATAATTTTTATTTTTATTGCTTTATATTGACCTCAAATTATTATAAAATAAAAAAAAATTTCAAAAAACAACCCCGATTTGTTTAAAAAAAAAAGATGAAAATGATCTGTCTAGTATTTTTTTTTAATGCAGGTCACACTCAAAGTGGGACACCTGCTGTTTTCTAAGAAAACTAACTGTTATTGCCACGTTATCTATATTATTTAGTTGCAGTTTTTGTAGAGCTTTCATTGTGATAGCATAAAAAAAAAAAAAAATCGAAATGTCAAGGCAAACAACCTTTGAAGAAAAGCAAATTGTGATTTTCAATTAAAAAAAAGGAAAATCGGTTCGCAAAATAAGTAAAGTTGTTAAAAAAGTAAATCTATGGTGTTTAGTGTAATAAAACGGTTTCGGGAAGGTCGAATAGAAAATAAACCAGAAAGTGTTGAAAGCAAAAAAAAAATTTGCGATAGAAATGTGCGGTTTCTTTTAAGAAAAATAAGAAGTTATTCTTTGCTGTCCGCAATTGGCCTTTAAAAAATGTTAAAGGACACTTAAAATGTTGACTTAAGGGCAGAAAGAGTTCGGCGGTTTGTTAGGAGAAACAAATTGAGTGGCTGAGTTGCGCACAAAAAGCCGTTAATATCAGAAAAGAATAGTCGTTTATGAATGCAATTCGCCAAAGAGCACGTGACATCAGAATCAAAAAGATTAGTTTTGGTTTCGTCCGTAAAATGGACTTTTAATGAATTGACCGAATTATGATTGAAGTTGAGAACAAAATGCGACTTACCTTTGACCAGAAATTCATATCCTTTGTCACATTTTCTTCGGCGAATGGCATTCTTAAACGACTATTCTTTTCTGATATTTCTTTGGCCAATTGCATTCTTAAACGACTATTCTTTTCTGATATTAACGGCTTTTTGTGCGCAACTCAGCCACTCAATTCGTTTCTCCTAACAAACCGCCGAACTCTTTCTGCCCTTAAGTCAACATTTTAAGTGTCCTCTAACATTTTTTTAAAGGCCAATTGCGGACAGCAAAGAATAACTTCTTATTTTTCTTAAAAGAAACCGCACATTTCTATCGCAATTTTTTTTTTTTTGCTTTCAACACTTTCCGGTTTATTTTCTATTCGACCTTCCCGAAACCGTTTTATTACACTAAACACCATAGATTTACTTTTTTAACAACTTTACTTATTTTGCGAACGGATTTTCCTTTTTGGTAATTGAAAATCACAATTTGCCTTTATTCAAAGGTTGTTTTGCCTTGACATTTCGATTTTTTTTTTTAATGCTATCACAATGAAAGCTCTACAAAAACTGCAACTAAATAATATAGATAACGTGGCAATTACAGTTAGTTTTCTTAGAAAACAGCAGGGGTCCCACTTTGAGTGTGACCTGCATTAAAAAAAAAATACTAGACAGATCATTTTCATCTTTTTTTTTTAAACAAATCGGGGTTGTTTTTTGAAATTTTTTTTTTATTTTATAATAATTTGAGGTCAATATTAAGCAATAAAAATAAAAATTATTTAAAAAAGTGAGCAACTCTGCATTTTTTTTCGTAAAGAAGTTTATTGAATATTTTATTTCTTAGGTGTCCCACTTTGAGTGTGAGGTACTGTATATACATATATTTGTAATCACGTATTCACCATCAGATACCCAAACTGAAATGAAGCGTTAATAAATGCTCAATTGAAGTACACGCTAATATAATAATATTCAGTCATAAAACTGAGGTGAAGGCGAAGATGTGCGACGTTAGTATTTACTTAACGATTTTATAAAATAGTAGCATGCATATATGTGTTGATGGTTGTTAGACTGCGTGTACATTGTGCGAGAAAGCGATGCGATGCCAGAAGCGATGCGACAAACGACTCCAGTGCCCCTGTTCTGTAACTATCGCCTTGGCGATAAACGGTGGAAAATGGAACGAAATTTTATTAATTTAGTAGAATTTCGTTCCGTTTTCCACCGTTTATCGCCTGCTTTTATCGAGTCGATAGTTACAGAGCAGGGGCACAGGTGCGATATTAGATGCGTCAAAGTGCGCATAGTCAAAGCGTTCTTGTGGAATTGTGTTACTCGAAAGTCTTAAGTCAAAACAATAGGAATTCGTCATCAAATATTTAATTTTATTCCTTTATAATTATTACTTACTTACTTACTTACTTAGGTGGGCATTACAGTTCGGGGTGAACCTGGGCCTCAACCAACATCCTTCTATAACGACTTCGATTTCGGGCGAGCTCTCTCCAGTTTCGCACTCCAAGTCGGTTGAGGTCTTCATCCACTTGATCGCACCACCTAAGATGAGTTCTTCCCCTTCCGCGATTTCCCTGCAATGTGCTTTCGAACACCCGCCGAGCCGGAGCGTTTGGGTCCATCCGCTCTACATGGCCCAACCATCGTAACCTCGCGATGCGTTCTCTTCTGGCTATGCCTATGTCGCGGTACAGCTCATACAGCTCGTTGTTGTATCTTCTTCTCCACACATTGTTTTCGCATACGGGACCAAAGATCATTCGGAGAATTTTTCTTTCGAAACGACCAAAGGTTTCCTCATCCGCTTTCGATAAGGTCCATGATTCCGCGCCGTAAAGCAGGACTGGGATGATTAAGGTCTTATACAAGGTCACCTTGGTTTTTCTAGAGAGGGTTTTGTTTCTCAATTGCCTTCTTAACCCAAAGAAGCAACGGTTGGCAAGAGTCATTCTCCATTTGATATCCGCACTGATGTTGTTTTCCGTGTCTGTAGCTAATCCTAGGTAGACGAAGTCCTCTACTACCTCGAAGTTATGTCTGTCTATTGTGACAATTTGTCCAATTCGTCAATGTTCTGTGTCCTTGTTTGATGACAGCATATACTTCGTTTTGCCCTCATTAACCATCAAACCCATTTTTGCCGCTTCTGTTTCTATACTCGCAAAAGCCTGGTAGACGGCCATAGGCCAAGCCAATTAGACTTAAGAAATTATTAAATAATTGTTAGCTTTATACATGAAATAAAAGTCATTTTAAACTAACTAAACTAACTACTCGCAAAAGCACCTATGACATCACGCTTCCTTCTTCCCATTACGTCAATATCGTCTGCGTATGCGAGTACAGACAGAATTGTACAGACTTTTGAAAGATTGTTCCTCTGGTGTTGATGTTTGAGTTTTGCACAATATTTTCAAGTATGATGTTGAAGAAATCGCATGACAGTTTGTCCCCTTGCCTAAAACCTTTTTCGACATCAAAGGTCTCGGTGAGTTCTTTACCGACCTTGACGGAGCAGCGTGAATTCTCCAAAGTCATCCTGCATAGTCGTACGAGTTTCGCAGGGATGCCGAAACTAGACATGGCTCTGTACAGCTCGTCTCTGTAAATGCTGTCATACGCGGCCTTGAAATCGATAAAAAGATGGTGAATATCGATATTACGTCCTCGGGTTTTTTTTCCAATATCTGCCGTAATGTGAAAATTTATTCTATTGTGGACTTCTCTGGTCTAAAACCACATTGATAAGGACCTATCAAGTTGTTGACGTGGGGTTTCAGACGTTCACATATTACAGCAGACAAGATCTTACAAGCGACGTTAAGGAGGCTTATCCCTCTGTAATTGGCGCAATTGTGAGGGTTTCCCTTCTTTAGGCCTAAATGCACACTTGTGGTTTTAAGATGATAAGCTATTCGCTAGACTCACTTTGATCTTGACTGTCGACTTGTCTAAAAAATGCGTTTTTTAGACGTGTGGCTAACAATCTGACAATACTTTTTCCGGAGTTGGTCTTTTTTGACAGCGGTCACTTGATTTATGCTTAGTTTGGTTTTGCATCGTGGAAGAATTGAAGCCGCACGACCACAGGGGACAGAGCACAGCTTACGTTCGGTAACTTGTCTCGAAACGGCTTCGGTATTGACTCCGCTTTTATCATAATTCCTAGTTTTAAACCTGCGAGTTACCACTGGCCTATTTTTTGTATGGTTATGTCGACCTGCTTGTCTACGCAGATAATCCCGACAATTGACGATTTGGAAGAGAATATTCTTTCCGTTTTCGCTGACATACGGCGCCCCAAAAACTGCGAAAGTGGTCGAAAATTGGACCTCTCGGCTGCAATTTACCTCGATTCCAGCTTCTCGAAACTTCATTTGCTGGACACATAAGATGGCAACTCGCCTCTTACTCGACTCCAGTCAAACAACTAAATAACTAAACTAAGTCCAACTCGTTGCATTATCTTTGGCAGCCCTTTAGAAAAAAGCGGTGAGTCTAACAGTCCATGCAGGTTTGAATTCTTAAGTTAAGGCATTGTAAGTGCGTAAAAAGTTTTAATACAATTTATGCACCATGACATTTGATTCTCATCCGCTTGTAGGTGTGTAAACAATCTCGTTGTTGAAATTTGAACTAAATTTACTTTGTAAGAATATTTATTTTACCTATTTTTCAGATTTTATACAAATTGAAAACTGGTAAAATTTTCGAACGGCCCAGAGCTAGATCAATAGATAATGCGGACGATGATCCGCTTGGCATACAAATTATAACACTCTGTGCTGAATCAAGAAGGTTGTGCATCGCCGGGGCTAGTGGTCACGTGATACTATTTAAGTTTAGAAAATTAGAAAGTACCTCAGAAATATTGGTCCTAGAAATACCAATAAAATATGAAAGTTTCGATGACGGCGACGGCGGTAGTCCTGAATGTGAATTTGTTCCTCGCCAAGCCCCGAAGACTGCTGATGCTGCTGAAAATGACAAGAAGGTAATCCAATCAATTTATTAAAATACATAAAACCTTCCAGACACTTATAACAAACAAGACAAATTGCTTAGACCGATGGCATGCTGAGGGTAAGACCAGGAGCGCAAAGAAAACCCCCAGGTTTTCAGGCGCAACTCATTTGCTTAACACCATGGACCCAGGGTAGTCATCCTGGACAAATAACATCGCTCTGTTTAAATTCCAGCTACGGCCTGTAAGTACAAACATTTTCCATAAAGTCATGTGTTATGAGGTCATAGATTGTTTGCATATAAAAAAAAAAAAAAAAAAAAAACAAATAAACTAGAACCCAAGTTCTCCCAAAGTAGTACTTTCTAGAGAAAAAAGTAAAAAAAAAAAAAATACAAAAACTAGTAGTAATATTGACATTGTACAAGAATTGATACCTTTTTATGTTTTATGTTTCATAAATGAAAAAAAAAAATGGGATAAGAAATGCTTTCACCAGCTTTATATTTGGAAAAAATTAATGTATTTCTAGAATGGCTTATGGCAATGAATACGGTTTAGCTGTTGTCGATACCGTTCAAAAAGTCTGTCTCCTTAGTGTTGCTAGTCCCGATTTATATGGAGCGCAGGATCCATATTCTCGGGTGCCCAAGAGTCCAAAACGTGGTGATAATAATAAAGATGAACATACGCGTTCACCTAGCATAGACCAGGTAAGTGTGTTTTAGCCGTAAGCCCCCCTCCAAAACTACTCTTATTACACATAACATTATGATCAAGAAAATTTTGGTTTTACTTTTAATTTTTTCTTAATAATATTTTGTTTTTTTTTATGATTAAGTTTTTAATTATTTAGTTTCTTGGTTTTTAGACTTCCAAAATTTATTTCTTTTTTGTGAACGGCGTAGCCTTAAGTTGATTTTGAATTTTTTGTTTGTTTTAGTTTTTTTTTTTTTTAATTATTGTTTTAAGTTTGAAATGAGAAATTTGATAAAGAAAAAAAAACTATAAATAAATTGAGCTACTGCCCACATTGAGCTATTTGTATGTAAATTCGCAGTTATCCTTTTCGTTTTAAGTGAGTGAATTTTAAAAAGCAAAAGTCATAGCATAACCAGAAGATTGACATCGGATTGTATGTTAGCAATTGTGAATATGAATAAAATAACAACACTTTACCAGAGCAATGTGGTCTCAAAAAAAAAAAAAAAAAAATTTACAAAAAATCAAATCATTAGAATCAGCAAATCCATTAGTAGCAATTGCAGTAAAAATAAGTCGTTTTTTTTTTTTTTTTTTTGAATAATCGCAAGCCAAGTGCTAGCGAAATTTCACAAAACCTTACGTAAGCTAATTCTTAGTTCTGTTTGCAGTAGAATTTGTGCGGAATATGCTTTTATTAATTTATCTTAGCTCATTGAATGACTCTGTTGTACACATGAACTTCGCTTGATGTCATTTTACCACAGACGGATGGATCTGGATGTAATTGATGGTCTACAATCATTTCCCTCGCTTCTGACTTATTCGATATCAAGTCCTTTTCGCTTAGTTTTTGGTTTGCCATCTTACCACTGGTGGGGGATGTAAGTAGTAGATGCTATTAACTAGTGTGAAGCAGACAAGGTGTCAGAAAGAAGAAGGAAATTAGAAATTTTATTACGAAAAACAGGTTGTTTGACTTCCGAGCTCCGTTAACCGAACCTTTCTTCATTTCGGTATTGGTACCACTTGTTGGAGAATGACTTCCCCAAGAAGCGCATCACTGCACTAGTGTGAAGCAGACAATTTAGTGAAAGAAGAAGGCATTGGAAATATAGGAACAAAACACATTACTTGACTCCCGTCCTCGTCGTTCTTAAGCAATTCTGTATAAGTTTCAGTTTTGCCATCTTATCGCTATGGGGGGAAGACATTAGTAGATGACTTAGTCATGACGCGGATCTCTAGTGTCAAGCAGACAAGCATGAAAAAGGAGAAAGAAAATGGGAATATGGCTACGTAAAACAAGTTACTTGGCTTCCTAACCTCGTTACCGTGTTTAAGCGATTCCTTGCTGAGTTCGACTTTGTCATCTTCCCATTGGTGCGGTAGTCTAGTAGTACATATGTGACTTATCCGAGATGCGGATCGCTAGTGTAAGACAGATAAGCTTGTGAAAAAGATAGAAAATATTGAATGTATGATTATGAAAACCAGCTCCTAACTTCGTTGTCGAGCTTAAAGGCTTTTTATAATTTCTATTTTGTCATCTCACCACTAGTGGGGGACGGCAGCAATAGATTTTTAATCAAGATGCGGGTCACTAGTGTGAACTGAAAAAGAAAAAGAAAAAGAGAAATATGGCTTAGGAAAACAAATAACCTTCTTTGCCTCGCTATCGCAAGCTATTCCTTATAATTCCAGTTTGCCCATCTTACCACTGGTGGGGGATGACAGAAGAAAAAGAAGATTATCAGAGATGCAGATTGCTAGTGTAAGGCAGATAATCTTTTGAAAAAGATTAGAATGTATGACTACGACCATGAAAGCAAGTTCCTAACTTCGCTGTCGTGCTTAAATTTTTGTTTTTAATTCCGATTTTTTCATCTTACCACTAGTGGATGATGGTTAGCAAGTCTGCCTGTTAACCCAAAGGTTCGTGGTTCGGATCCCAAAAGAGGCAAAATGCTTTTCCGCGGGTATCGCCTTTGACGAGGGTTTGGCAAGTCCTCCGTTACTAAATTCATTGCCATGAAAAGAACTTTCTCGAATAGCCGTTCGGAACCCGCAGAAAATTGTAGGTCCCCTCCATTCCATCACAAGACATGGTTGTGAGAAATGTACTAGACCCTGGGGCTCCTCGCTCTGTTGCACCGCCTTATAAGGCAGCGTCCACACTTATTTATTTTACTAGTGGGGGATGGCAGCAATAGATACTTAATCAAGATGTGAACCACTAGTGTGAAGCGAAAAATTTAATGAAAGTGAAGTAGACAAGCTAATAAAAAAGAAGAATTAAAATAGAAATATGACTGAGGAAGACAAATTACCTTCTTAACTTCGCTATCGGAAACTATTCCTTATAATTCCACCTTTGCCATCTTACCACTGGTGGGGGATGACAGAAGAAAATGGCTTATCCGAGATAAGCAAACAAGCGAATGTAAATTAAGCAGGACATTGAAAATATGATTCCGGAAAACCAGGTTCTATTTTTGATAAAAAGCTTTTAATAAAAATCTACCAACGCTAACACCTTGCTTCCGAGTGAGGTGCTGCCACTTGTTGCTGCACCCCCATGGAACCTAACCTAACACCTTGCTTTTTTCACAAAATTTCTCACTGAATCATTTTCATCTGCGTGCTATTCTGATGGTAATTCTGTTAATGTCCATGCTTCTCGGTCAAAATCTCTCTAACCTCGGCAATCATTTCATAATTTTTCGAAAATGGACAGAAAGAAATCAGAGGTTCCCCAAAAACCGACTCCATTCTGTTTTATCAACAAAATGTGTGGCTCTGTCCAACTCCAAATGCTCTATCTTGTGTGTAAATGAACTGAACCTATTACATTTCTAATTCTTTTTTTTTTTCGACGAAATTATATGCTTCTGAGATTTGAACCCTGAACTCTCGGGTAATACGCAAACTTCATAAAATTCATTACGACAGGAGCACCAAAAGAGGTGTCTACCAGATTTTTAATTTTTATAGAACTGGTCAGCTCCGATGGCAGAAGTCGCTACATCGCGAAGGGTTTCAATTTATATATTCAATATTGCATGTTCGATCTCCCTTTGCAAGGAATTGGCTAGTCTTATGAGCACCGAGGATAATAACATTGCCATGATAAGCGCTTTCTCACATAGCTCTAAGGAGTCTCCAAAAAAAAACTTGGGTTTCTGAAATGCGTTTAGCCCTGAGGTTCGCGAACTTTTTTGTGCCTTGATATTTGTTCAATTGTAATTTCTATTCAGATCGTTTTTTTTTTTTAAATTTGATTCATCGTAAGCACATGCTAGCTCTTCCTTGCTGGGCAGAAGCTACAGAAAGTTTTTCGTCTACTGCTTGTCCAACCCAAAGAACAAAACTTCTTTCTTTTCTTGAGTCTTATCTCTAAAATAGAGATATGTTGTTTTCATTGTTGCTAGTTCCTTTTCTCTGAAGTCTGAAAGTCCAATGGAAACAGTTTTCACTTACACCTTTGGAATTGTGAATCCTTTCTCGTTTACTTTGATCCCTTCAAAATCATCATGCGCGTGAACCCAAAAAGCAAGAAAAAGTACTTTTGATTCCTTATCAGGATTAGTATCTGACGAATTTGTTTTCTCAACTCTTTCATCTAGGCTAGTCATTTGGTCTGAGAAATTGATGATAGTTTTTCAAATGTTGATAAAGTAATAAAATGCTGAGACTAATCCTAGCTTTTCAAAAAAATTTCACCAGTACATACCTTACAAAAAAAAACAAAGGCAAAACTGCTCAACCTTGTGGAACTCCATTACATAGGTAGAACTTTGGCTGCACCAGAGAAATTTTTTCAGTGACTTTCTTTCCTTTAACAGAGTACGAAAATAGTGTTTAAATATCACCTTCCACTGGAATAAATCAAAATAGGACTAGTATTAGCTATTGACCTTTTCTTTGCACACTAATGTTTCCTTTACCTATTGCCCGCTCCTTTCTGTGTGATTAAAAGCAATTATTCATGTGTACGTCAGTGTTGATCTTTCTAATGCATAAATTTACCACAATAAATATCTAAAAAAAACTTAAACAAACAAACAAAACAACCAAAAAACACAATAACGCTTGCTTCAGTAAAACTACTAAACAAAAAAATAAAACTTACAAATTTATAAAAAAAATTGAAAACGCATTTGATTTAGTAAAAATTTATTTGCAACCATTCTGTTTCAACTGTTAAATATATTTGCTTAAAGATCTTTAAATTCATTAATCAGTTAATTTCAATGAGAAAAAAATACAAAAAAAAAAGAACGTTCAAAGTTTTGATCTTTGAACACTGCTGGTAGATCTAAACTATCAACAGTTGTTCTCCTTTATTCATTTTTTCTATTGATTTGCCTCATTACTTCAGTTTTATAATTTTAGTAATTAGTTTTATGTAACTTAATTGTGAGGTAACCAATATAAGTAATTGCTTTATCCGTGTGTGAGAGCATAAGCATAATTATACTTTTATTTTAACCTCAGCACTTAGTGTAAATAATATTAAATAATTAAAAATATATGCCTCATCGTTTGTCGTGCAAATAATAAAATAAATACTTAGTGTGATGCTAGCAATGGCCAAAAACATATCGAATGCGTATGCTTACTTAGGATTGTTCAGAGTTTCCCACTTGATAAGCGACGGAACATTGAAAGTTTGAAAGTTAGCAAAGCATGAAATCGTTCCTTCTTGCAATATATGTAGTCAGCAGTTTTCTAGAAAAAAGGAAGAAAAACGCATGGAGCACGCAACAAAATTTTACTGAAAGGTTTTTGATTTTTGAGTAAGTTTACAGCTGTTGGATTAGTGTTCATCAGATGAGAAATGTAAACTGAGTTTGGTTTGATGCTTCTGATAACGAGAACAAATATTTTTATTTTCAAACGTCTGGACGCACCTTTAGTTTCTGCATTGATTCCTTCTTGTTGATTCTCATGAAATTGAAGCTTTGTAGTAAAAAAAGACAGCAAACTTTCACCTGTTGTATTCGACTTTCATTTTATTGAAATAACGCCAGCCACTTGTTCTTTTCAAGGCAGTATAAGGCAGCGTCCACACTATGCCGAATGGCATCAATCGGCACATGCCGATCGGCAATACCGAATTGGTGTGGACGTCCCGATCGACTCTCCTCCTTACCAAAAGCCGACCTGAATTCGTACCGAATGAAATGGATCCGATTGCCGGTCGGCATAGTGTGGACGCACCTTAAGAAGCAGATCCTTTTTTTGGGAGCTTTTCCGCTTTGTTTTCTGATGATGAAAGGCTTCTTTTAATTTATTCGCTGTAGAAAAACCTCGTACTGATTTACTGGAGAATTTGTAGTTTTTAAGCTATAGACTCAAGCTTTGGTTTCCTGCGATAGCTGTGACGTCATATGACGTAAGAAAAAAGCCTAAACAAAATGGTGATTTTTCATAACGACCGGTAATTAACACGGTAACGTGAAAAAGCTGTGCTGCCATTTGCATGACTGCCATCTTGTCGTTCATTGATAAGTGAACTTATTTGTGTTTTTGATTTTTTACCGGAAAATGAGTTCTAACACCAACTGGAGCTGCAAAAACGACGAAATTTAAGTTGATTTAATTTCTCAGTAAACGGCGACATACTAAAATCTCAAATACACCATCTGTATCAGGACTTTTGCATAAATCATCTTCCGCCTTGCGACTATGTTGTCCTCTTTAGATGATAGTTCATCCTCCAAGTAAATTATTAAGGCTTAATCAAGGTTGTCCATTTTGTGTGTTAATACGGCAATGGAGCTTTCCACGCAACAGACAGGTGGCGCCGCAGACCGAGAAGCCCCGGGCCTAGCGTAATTCTCACAAACCATGCCATGCAAAGGAATGGAGGGGACCTATGTTTTTCTATCGGTTCCGAACGGCTAATCTAAAAAGAGCTTTTCAACGCAATGAATTTACTTAAGAAGGATTTGCCAATTCTTTGCGAAAGCCGATGTAAAAAAAACGATTAAAAATTGTGATTTTTCATAAAGACCGGTAGTTAAAACCGAAACGTGAAAAAGCGGTGCCGCCATTCGCATGACGGCCATTTTCTCGTTGTTGGATGGTTCCATGAACCCATGAGAAAACATTTTTGTCTCTGTTAGGATTCGAATCACAAACCTCCGGGTTAACAGACAGACATGCTAAATATCACGCCACCGGTACCACACAGACGTCATATTATAGCGTCCGTAAAATTACGGCCACCATATTTAAACCAAAGCTTATGAAAAAAGTAAGCTCACTGGAAAGCTTTCATTGGATCAAACTCGCTCCCCACCATCACTATCTCTTGTTTTCCTTTTCCAGTAGTTTTGGGTGCGCAACTAAAGCCCTTACAGACTCAACGGGCAGTGGAAGTGTCTGAGTGCACAGACAGTTTCCCACTTCCGTCGGACATAAACCCATTGCTTATCGAATTTTCATCTAGTTTTTGAACTACGCCTAAGCGAAGTGTAGCGTGGGTCCACTAAGGGCATACATTCCGTTAAGCTATGTCTCTGCGTCCCTGTTGTTCGACTTAAAGTTTTGCGTAGGCCCATTGTAGACATACGTCCCGTGGAGTTATATCCCTGCGGCGCAGTTCTGTTTTACATTTGACTATCTTCTTTTCCTCTGGGGGTTGTACCTTCCTACTCAATTTCCTCTTTAGAAGACCAACAGGAAAACTGACAGACTACTTACATATATTTATACTGTTTGGGCTTCCCATTGGTTGGTATTTTCTTTTTGCCTTGCTTGCTTTATGTTGCGCTGGTAGTGCCTGTGGCGTGATGGTTTGCATGTCTACCTGTGAAGTAGGAGTTCAAAGTTCGAATACTAGAAATGTGTTATTGTAGTTCCACGGGTATCGCCTAACGTGAGAAACTGCCAGTCCCTACAACAGTAATTACTCTGCCATGAAAAGTGCTGATGCCTCTGTCAGGAACTTGGAATCGACAAAAAATGCCAGGTCCCCATCATTTCAGTACCAGTTGTGGTTGAGAGAAATACGCAGGGTCTCGGTCGTTATCGTTATCGTTTGTTTTGTCCGCTTTTATTTATTTAGGTTTAGGATGATTACACCATCAATTAACAAGTCACTCAAGCCAGACCAGGCCCTTTGATGTAGTCTCATCTTCTTTGCCACACTTCAAGTTGGTTGTGGTCGCTCTCTACTTTGTCGACCTGCCAATGGTGGAGTCTTCTTCTGCTGGACTTGTATTACGATAGCCACAACATAAACCGATTATTATTAATTACGAGAATGGATCCATGAAAATTTTAAAACGATAACAAAGCGACCGCCAAAAAAGAGTCGTAAATAACAACGAGTATTGTGAAACGTAATCGCAACGTAATGATAATGCTTTGTTTTTTGCGATTATCGTTATTTGTAATACCGGCCCTGTGTTGTCTCTTGACACGTTATTGTCTGTACCTTCACCCAAAAGATCGATTGTACTATGGGTTGCATGACATATCGCCAAATTTGAGTAATAATTTCAGTTCAGTAATAAAAATTCGCTCTCTTAGTCCAGATAAGCCACTCACCACTCCACAATTCGCACCAAATGTCAATACCTGCCAATTTTGTTTGTAAGTGTAACCGCCGAGGTGATGATGTGCGTTTACAGAAAAAATTATTTTTCGTCCAAAATCGTTGCACAAATCAAGCTGCTCTAAGTCCCAAACTGCGAAGGTATAGCGAAGCGGATGGTCGTGCATCTTCAAGTTCTTTAACAATTAGAACTTGTGGGAGATTCTCCTCAAGCTAGTGCGTGAAATGTTGAGCTGCTGATATCGATGGCGAGCTGATATTCGTGGATTGAACCTCACACTCTCGGGGTCTCGGCTACAGCAGCCACATTCTCCTTTGTTTACACTGCACTAAGACCACGAGTGTTGTCCACTATAATGCCTGGCTCATGAACTTATTGTTTAAACTTCTTACGACGGCGACGCGACGGTTGCTTCACTTACGCCAAATTTCATGTCAAGAAACACAATGTTTGGGCTACACAGCACTCACTTTGAAAATAAGTTTTTAACGTTGGGAAATTTGTCGTTAAAAAGTAAACGTTTCTTCTGCGGAGTTATGATATTGACTTTGTGTCAAGATTTTGAGCGGGAAACTGTTGTCGGTGTCAAAATAATCAACAACTTAAAAGTTAACCACTAGACGGACCATTTATATCGATCTCGAACTGCTGGAAAAAAATTCTCAGGATCTGGCTTTAGACTGCGTTGATATAGAGTCCGATGAGGTCGTTATCGCTATTTTTCTACTGAGTAGATTTTCAAACCACCTGATGCAGGATTCTATAAGTGACGTTAAGATGAATTTAACCGTCGTTTTCGACTTGTTAAATTCATCTTAACTTGTATTACAAGTATGTACTTTTAATTTTATGTCGCAGGCACCGAATTTGTCTATTGAGGAGTCTACTTTCGCCTTTATTTCGTCTAAATAAGTCATTTGCCCATCTTTGGTAAGTTTGGCCGGGTGGCCCGGTACAAAATCTTTAGAGGACTCTCTCCTAAATAGCGGTTTTGCAGTTGTGACAGCGACTTAAACTTCGCGACAGCTGCAAATACTGGGAAACACTGTCGTTTTTGTCGCTTTAGTGTGAGAACTCTCATATATCGCTATGTATACACATTTTGACAGCTGAACTTGTCGCTACAAAATCGTTTTGGTTTGGATAACCTTTAGTTTTAAAAACACAGTCATGACTCTCCTTATTGCTCAGATGGATGAGAGTCTGATATATAATTTCAGTACATCAGTTTGTATAAAAGCGGTATTTTCATCAAACGCCCGCCGCGCCGGTGCCGGTTAACACACAACTTCCTTACTTTCAGCACTCACTGTGAATTGGGTTATATCATTTTCATGTTCGATGTACGTCTTAGAATATCTTTTGACCCTTTTTCTTCTGCTGGAGCTTTCAATAGACCGACAGTTGTTACCATCAGTAAGTTTCAATGTTCTGGTTCACCAAGCCAAACCAGACTTCGGTTAGAAACGGTTGGTCTTTTTTGAGTATTTTGCTGACCATGAAAAGAGTCAAGTAGTAGCCCAGTTGGTTGCGTAGATTTGTCTTCTTCCGATGAGTCTATTTCCCTTTCCTTGTTACAGTCCACCATTTTTAATAGCAATACAAATAAATCAATAAATCCTTTCTAAAAAAACAGAGTTTGCTATTTTCAATTTGATTTCAAAAATCAACAAATAACTGTACTTAATTCAATTGTGGTGTTCCGAAGCTTAGCTCAATCGATCTTGGGAAATTCTGATTAAACAAATGCGTTATCAAGTAGAGAATAAGTTTACCTATAGCACCCCAATCACTAAAAAGAAGTAATAACTAAAAAAAAAAAACTAAAACTTTATCACAAAAAAAAAAAACACCAATCACACACTTGCTTTAGTTGAACGACGTGTCGTCAAGTAGCCCACAAAAAGTGACCCAGATGCCGTCGTCATCCTTACCTCATGAGACAATCACAGCTACTTTAGTAACCCAAACAGCACAATCATGTTCATCATCTGTCGCTAGAGAGCAATCAACCTCACCCTCCCGTCCAATATCGCCTGCTTGCGAAGCACTCGAAACTCCCCAAAGTAGCAGCACTAACAATAACAGTCCTACCTCAGAGGATCAACCTGCACTCCCGGCTGAAGCACACGGTCGTCGTAAGTCAATTCCATGGAAAGCATTCAATTTAAAACGTCAGTTATCAAAGGTCAATATGAAGATGACCAAAAACGATCCTAATACACCGTCGACTTCTAAAGGTTCGTCTGTATTTTACTGTGCCCCCACTGAAGGTACACCATTGTCACCAGTCGAGATATCACCAGACTCGGTATCCGAATCGACACCCACTGACGACACCGAACAAGATAAATCCGATTATATGGAGCAGATTGAAAAGGACATTGTGTCCAGTTTGAATGAGCTCGAAAACAAAGAGATTGTCCCAGATGAAAGCATTGAGAATACATTGGATCGTTTGTGTGGTAGTAATTCGGATTTGTCAGAGCCGACTAGTCTATCGGCATCTCAATCGAATTCCACTCAAAATATCGCACAAAGCGTTCCCAAGATCAGTATTCACGATCGAATTGTTATTGTTCGTGGTAACAAGAAGGAACGCACCATGTCACAGCCTCAAGCTGTGCCAATATCCTCTACAAAACGCGTCGACTTTAGCAGCGGCGGCGCCGACGAACCGGCGTTTACTAAATCACTGGTATCTACAATGGAAGGGGCTCATGTGTCGCGTCCTGTTGATCTGCCCTTGTTCGACACTGATGGCGATCCACATCCTGTTGCTCCTCCACGATACAAGAAAAAAGACAAACGCGATCAGCGACTGCTCTCCGTGCCGAATATCAAATATCAAGTTCGTGATCTACGATCACGCAATGGTCGGGGCGATCCTTCGCCCTCTTTTGCTGGGAATCTCATGCGACGATTCAGTAAGTATCAACTTCGTGATGAAAATTTACCAAAAAAAAAAAACGACAAGGAATCCATCACGGTTATCCTTGACAAGGTTTCTTTCAAAAACAAAAAAAGGTTGTAAGTCGTTAGATAGCAAAAAAAAAAAAAAAAAGCAAAACGGAAAGCTTTTGTGAGACATTAAATCATCGAACGAAATATACAAACATCAGCTGTAAGAAATATTATTTTTGACTTTTAAATTTCCACTTTGGTTCGTTTTATTTTTACGTATTGGTTTTCACTTACTCATCGACCGTTTGAAAACAACAAAAGAAAACCCTCAAATTTACTTATTTTTTTCTATTCATTTCTTTTTTTTTTTCAAATATAATTTAATGCAGTCGGCTTTTTTAAAATTCTCTTGTTTTGTATGGTTTTTAAAATTAATATTTTGCAAAATTAGTTTTTAAACAATTTACTCCCAAATCAGTAGGTAGAGTTTTGATTACTATTAGAAATTTTACTAGTAGAGTTTTTTTTTCTAAGAACAGTAAAGCATTGTTTATATCAGATGCGTTTCATTGAAAGTAGTGCAATAGTTACTCTTTATAAAAAAAAATTCATTATAAAAATGTTTTTCTTATAAAGTTAAATTTTTGAATAAATTTTTAGTAGATTAACTTTTTGCAATGTTAGATATAAAAAAGACAAGTTGCTAATTTTGTTATTGAATAATGTTGTTTTTTTAATACAAATTGCGTAAAAATTCCTATTTAGCACTCTTTTTCTCCCCTTTAAACTTAAGAAAAACTAAATTAGCTATAAAATTAAACAATCAATTTGGTGAGGCGCCCCTAAATTAAACAGCAAAAGACAATTTCTAAATAAGATTAGTCATTTATCATTTAGTTTAAATTTAATTTGTAAATCAATTTGAAATTTAATTACATACCACAAATCACATCTTTGAAGGTGTCGCCTGGGTAAGTAATTTGATAGAAAAACAAAAAAATTTCGCGAAGCATCGTGTTGCACTTGCACTACTTAAGACTAACAGCGGTTTACCTATGCAGCTTTGTTCCTATATTATACAAAAAATAAAATCTTTGAACACAAAACAGAACACATTCCTCGTCTCTTACAAAATATATACCAACACAAAACTTCTGGTCATGGTTTGACTTATTACTAAATACCTACAAAAAGAAAATTATGGTTTTTGTTTTTTAATAAAATTTTTGAATTTATTTCGTTTGAATGAGTTTTGGTTTGTTGTTGGATTTATTTATCTTTTTATTTATATTTTAAGTTCTATACAACGTATTTTATTTAAGTTTGTGTGGGTCCTTTAATAAATAATCGTAGAGTATTTGCTAAGAAAATTATGAAACGAAAAAAAAAATTTAAAACAAATTTGTGTTGTTTTGTCCAGGCAAATACGAGTGACTTGTCCCCCCTGAATAAAAAATATTCTACCATTTTGAACATAGAGTAACAAAATTCAATACGAAACATTCATTAGTTTGTTGTCCCCTCAAAATAGTTTCAAAACATTTATTGCAAACAATATACAATATTGTACATCGACTAACAGTTGCGTCACATGCACCTGTTTTGAGAAGCTTCATAGCACAATTTTTTGTTTATCATTTTATAGATCATCTTAAATTTTAATGTTAGTTATGATCCCATTTTATTGATTTGTTTTATTTTTTATCTTTGTACAGTGGGTAGTTCTGTAAATGACTTTTCGTTTAATTTACTTGTAAAATAATTTTTTGTATTCTCATATCACTGAAACCAGAGATTTGCATATGAGATTCAAGAGAACGTTTGTGTTGATTCCTGTGTAAGAATTTTTTTCCTGCGAATGACTTTGATCAACCAGTTTTACGGATCGATTCAAAACTCATGTGCGACTGTGAAGTCATTTGTAAAAAAAAAAACAGAGGGAAATATTAAGCCCTGAGCAAACCAGCGCAGTCTGCGATCTGTGGAACGTATTCTAAATTGTATGTCCGCGTAAGAGTGTGCCACTCCATAAGGTTACATAAGTTTCATTTTGGCAATGATCGAATAGTAATCGCAGGCCGCGCTGGTTTGAGTAGGGCTTTGGTCTGCCAGTCAAATTAGAATCTGAAAGAATTATTAAATTGAACGATAAACATAAAAGCGATTTATCTTAAACATTTAGGGCCTTCTTCTACGCTCGGTTGTCAATTTATCATTTGCTCTATGTAGTTTCTGTCTCGTAAGAATGTCTCTTGCGGTATATCAGCCATTATGGTATTTGTAACCCGTGCTGCAACCCCCTGAAGTTTTTAAACTTATGATAAATGGAGAAAAAAAATTAATTTTTATTTGGAATTGTTGCTAATTTGCTTTTAAAGAAACGCTAAATAAACTATTTGCAGATAACAAAAATATAACAAGTTCTTTTTTGGCAAATCAACTGAGAGTAAAAAAAAATTGTATAGAGGCTAAGATTTTTTACAAAACGACCTTAAAAATCGGTGTTAGAAATATCTGATTTGTGTTAATAAAGAATGTGCGGAATCACCGCTTCAGTCAACGAATAGGTGAGTGTCATCAGTGATCGATTGAGCAAGTTACTACTATTTTTATACTACACCATTTGTCGCCTAGCTTATTTTACAGTAATTCAGTTGATTGACTCTTACAAGATTTTGACTTTCCTTCGGTGAATTTGTACATGGCCGAAGAAAGTAATCGATTTGGTTGGATGTTCTTTTATCGATTCGTTTGGTTTAGCATATTGATTTTGTTTTAACGATTTAACTATGATAGACAAAATCAAACCAATGAGACGAAAATACTCTCGGGCTACCCCTACCGCTGATAGGGAAAATGTGCTATACATTTTCGCAACTAGTAAACTACCATCTTAGAACATTGATGCATTTCGAGTCTCTATTGGTAAATAGTAGTTGTATTTTAAGTAATTCCGATTTTAACTAGAAATATTCACTCGTTTTTAGCTTTTATATAACTTTTTGTTAGTATGTCCAGGGGCTGTACTACCTTTATAATGTTGAAAACATAGTGCGGGTGTTATATTAAGATATATTAAATGCCCCGATTGGTTCTGTAAACCAGTTGGTGGACTCCTAAAAGATTTTGATTTCCCATCGATGCATGTGTACCTCTACATGGTCAATGGTTTGATGGGAAACTTTCTTTTTGAAATCATTTGCTTAGTAATATTAACCTCGATTTTTTCTTGTTAACTAAATTGGGTTAACTGGGACAAAGTAATCAGCCTTTGTGCAAATAAATTTTAATAACACGGCACGGGCTTCCCCTACCACTGGTAGGGTAAATGAGTAAATTGCGTTGAATTGTCAGTCACAAAAATGTTTTAATATTTCTTTACACTGAGAGAAATACATTCATATATACTAGCTTTAATGCCAAAAGCACAATCATGCCTGAATGGCGCCTTAGCTTATCTTTTGCTTGACGTTTATTAATTGAGTTATTTGAAATCAGTACATCCTGTACAAGACAACGTAGTGTGGCTGCAATTCAAAGCAAAAAGTTTAGTTTATTTGATCTTTTGCTGACAAACAGCCATTAATTGAAAAAAGAAACTAAAAAGCCTCATTAAATTGAAGTTATTTAAGGTTTCATTCCAGGATGGTTAGAGTTAACCTAGTAGTGTCCCCATATGGAAAAAAAGTTTTGAGTTGATGTTTTTGTCTTAAGTTAAAAAGAGACAGACATAAAGTGTGAGCAGGACGTCAACAACGTATGAGAGATTCCATTCTCTCTCAACTCACTTTCACTCTCTTAAAAGAAAAATTCACTGAAATCTTGGAAATAGTGCATTCAGGGCACTTGGTTTTAAGTAGGTTGAAATGAAACCCAATAACTAAAACTAACTAACTAACTTCATTTTGTATGGCAAACTTTTGTTGTTTTGAGTTGAACAAGTTTAAGTGCCAGGTGTGGACATACCATAAAGCTTCGGAAAAATTCGCTTGCTCCACGAAGCATATAAGTGAGAGAGTTGCTATCACTTCAAGATCACGATGCTCGTAAAATCGAAAAAGGAAAAAGTTTAGGAAAATGGCTATCCTTAAAAAAGATTCGAATAGGAACTGATATGGCCAATGATAATGTCTTGGAGCGATGAAAGCTCTGCTTGACTTCAATATTATGTCTTAAGGGTAAGCCATTTACAAGTTCTTCTTTTATATGCAGTTGAATGAACAAAATTAAAAGTGCCCATGTATTATGATTACTCCTTTTAAGTATGAAACGCATTCTGTCATTCTACCGATTGACATTGCCAGAGGGACTGATTATACGATTCGTGAACTTGGTGCACAAATTATCGATTTTGGGTGGCATGGGTTGTGTATGTTTGGGATAGCGAACCATCCTGCATGAACCAGAGGTTCCCCAAATCCATGTCATCAATGTCAGCAAAGACAACTTTCTTTAACATAGACAGAGTTATGCTCTGCTCATGTTGTTCCTAGCCTCATTATCGCTTCTCGTTGATAACGAGCTGGTTTTCCGAACCCCAGATACGGCAATCTTTTTTGTCAATGTAGCCGCGTCGAGCTGAAAATGTGCCTGGTCAGAAAAGATGAGTTATCGTTCAAAGCCGTTGACCAATTTAAGCTCCTCTAAAGTCCAAACTACGAAGCGATAACAAAGCAAATGATAGTGGGGCTTCAGTTGTCAATTATTACTTTAAACGATTGGGGGAATAATCCGAAGTCTTTGTGTAGAATTCTCTTCACGGTAATGCGTGGCTGTTGAGCTGTTGAGATTGATGTTCGGATTGAGTGTGACTTGATTGGATTGAGTCTCAGACTCTTGACTACAGCAGCAACATTCTCGTTTTTGGGCGATTGGATTGAGTCTCAGACTCTTGACTACAGCAGCAACATTCTCGTTTGTGTGAACTTAATCGAGATGGATGCAATCAGTGTTGTCCACTTGCATGCCGGTCTTAGGAAGTTTTTGCACAAGCAGCTGTTAGCGTCGAAATAACCTAACTGGTTTCTCATTTCTTTTAAAAGGTAAACAACTCGATCCAATGAAAACCATTGAATTGTCAATGCTTGCAAAACACAACAGCGATTTCGCTAAAGACAAAAACTAACATTTTGCAGGATTCAAGTTGAGAACACATAACATTAACAACATAACTGCGCAAATCGATTTTCATTGAAGACGTTGTTAAAAGTTTGCGGCCCATAAAAGGCGTATTTTACTTTTTCCAAGCAAATGGCGATTTCACCGTCAATTTCAATTTCAAGCTTAGTAAAATGTGTTTTTATGTTTTGTAAAGAATTCTAACTTCTATTTACTTTGTTTTCATTTGCTTTGTATGTACAGCATTTTTGTCATGAGCGTAGTTCCAAATTTGCGTGTCTTTAAGTTTAGCAGTTTAGCAACAATTCCAAACTTTTGTTGCTTATGTTACTTGTCTGTATATATGTATAAGTAAATGAAATGCTAATTTTAAAACTTTTATGAGGGCGAATCAATAAGTCCGTGACTTTTTGAATTTCCCACTTCTTAATTGAAATGGCAACGCTGCTCCCGTCAACAATCATCTGTCAGTTGACTCTTGTCAAAATATTAACAAGCTGCGACATTTAAAGTGAAGCCACAATAGAGCGTCGCTTCGCGTCGACCTCACGTAGGCCTCACGTTACATGAGAAATCCTCAAAGCGCCCTACTGTCATTTATTCGTCTAAGCTTGTACGAAATTAAGGAAATATGTTTTCCTTACATCGATTTTATTACTTTAAGCTATTGCCAAACTGAAAATAGGTGATATTTCAGAAAGCGAGCAAAAGTTCAACATAGCTGAACTTTTTTTTGAAGGTTGGTCGCTTTGTTACGTTTGCTTACGTCTGTCAAACGACGCATTTGAGGACAAATCGTGATTGTGTGAGACTCTACAGATTTCGTATAGTTGAACTTTTGATTGTTCTGTCAAATGAGATCGACGCTAGGCCAACGCGCTATGGTGTCTTCACTTTAGTTTGCTTTTGACAGCAGTTAACATCGGACTACCTCGTTGACTGAGAAGAAAATGGAAAAAAGTGATTCACTCCGTATCATTTAATTTTAAGAGCTTTTGAAAGTAATCACACTGACTGACATGTTGTGACAATTTTTTTCCTTTTTTCTTTCATCTACATAATTGTGGAAAACAGTTTCCCCGAAGTATCATCAAAATATTCGTATAAATTCTATTTTTTTAGTTCCGTTCGTGTGTTTTCTAAGCGTCCATTTGTTTTTTGAGACATCGTAATGTAAAAAGCCAATTTTTCAACAAATTCCGGGATTCATAAGAAAAAACTTACATCGAGTGAATAAGCAAAAAAAAACAAAAAATGTAAACTTGAAAAAAATTCCAAAACTCCAATTAATTTAACTTAAATTGTGGGTAAAAAATTCACAGACATTTTTTATTTCTATTGCGATTTACATTGGCGAAAAGCTTTGGGTTTCGGGGTTGTTGAATTTTTATTTTTGCTCCATACATCTTTTTGTTAATTATAAACCTAAACTTAAATTTATACAAAAGCTTTAAATTCGACTTAAACTTAAACTTGAACTTAAATTTAAACTTTAACTCAATTTTTTATAACTCATCCTAGTATAATTTATGAATTAGTTAGTTTTATGGTAGCTTGCAATAAACTTAAATACAGCCATTTTTTTACTTTAACTTTTTTAATTAGAAAAATACAAAAATTTATAAAAGGAGAGTGTGACAGTCGTGTTAGATTGTCTTTTGTGACGAACTGCTCCTTTAAATGGTATGGAAGAGCCAATTAAAATTGTTGTTCATTGTAGAATAATGCTACGCGTCACTTCTCCCACTAGGTTTGTGTTACGCCACCACATTTTGGGTTACTAACACCGTATCCTCTTCTCAGCCCACACAGGCCAATGGCCAACTTAGTTATCGAACGTCGAAAAGTAACGTTCTCTAGTTTGTACAATAGACACTAAATATGCATAAAAATGTTTTTGGTTGAGTTTTTTGGTTTGTCCCAGTTATGTCACACGGTGATATAAAAAATTTGGGTATTCTTTTTTTCTACTTGATTGCGCAACCTAAGATGAAGTCCTCCACTTCCACGACTTCTCTGCAATGTGCTTTCGAAAACACGTCTTCATGTCCCAGCCATCGTAGTCTCGCGATGCGTACTAGCGTACTCTTCTAGTTTTTCTAACATCCGCTTTAGAAACGATCCATGCTCCCACGCCGTATAACAGGACTGGAATGATCAAGGTCATATAAAGAGTTACCTTGGTTTTTCTCGAGAGGGTGTTATCTCTCAATTGTTTTCTTAACCCAGAGAAGCAGTGGTTGGTAAGAGTAATTTTTCGTTCGATCTCCGCACTGATGTCACTCTCCTTGTTTAGTGGATCTGAGGTAGACGAAGGGGCTGTTTTGTCCAATTCGTCGATGTTCTCTGTCCTTGTTTAATGACAAAATATACTTCGTTTTCCTTTATGAACCTTTCTCCTGCTCCTGTTTCAATGCTCGCAAAAGCACATTTCCTTCTTCCCATTACATCAGTATCGTTTACAGAAGCGAGTAGTTGTACAGACTTTTGAAAGATTATTCCTCTGATATAAACATTTGGGTTTTGTATGATCTTTTCAAGTGTGAAGCTAAAGAAATCGCATGATAGTATGTAGCCTTGTCCAAGCCTTTTTCAACCTCAAAAGTCTCGTTGAATTCTCGACCTTTGATTGGGGCAAATGTGAAGGTCGCCCTCTTTTAGAATCGAGCATATGATACTGATATTCCATTCATCAGACATACTTTCTTCCGACCTTATTATACAGAATTAGCTTTCCAACTGATCTCCAGCTACTTTGAACAGCTCAAGATCGAAGCCCTCTGCATCTGCAGTTTTATTTGACATAAGTTTGCATATGACAATCTTAACTTCTTCAAAGTCGGGAGGGCGGCATTCTTGGTCATCGTCCAAGTTGAATGGAATGCCTTACAGCGCAATTTATGTCTTCATCACCGCAAAGCTGTTTGCAGGAATGGTTCGGAACTTGCTTTGCTTTGTTGTTAAGTTAACCCCACGCACAACCCCCAACCAAGAAGGATCCTGTTGAGATTAATTTGGTCATGAAAGACCGCGGAATACAGTGTCAGTCCCCTACTGCAGGGATCTTAGAGCTTCCGTTAACTCGCCAGGATCTCATCCGCCACCATCTGTATTTCAAGTATTGAAAGATCTTGAAAGGTGTTTAAACCAAATATGTCGGAGTAGCCCATTCAGGGGTCTACTTTTTGACTGCAGAGGTCCATCATTGGTTTTGTAAGTCGAATTCATGTGTTGGGACATTTGCTATAGACTCTGGCAGACCACTGAGGTTCGGCGGGCAGTCAGTCTTTACTCGCATAGCATTATAGTGTTGCTGTATATTTCTTCGTCGCTTTATCAACACTACCACTTACAAGCTTTCACTTCCGGTTTGAAAACACCTGTCCTCAGTGAAGAGGTGTAGGTAATCACAACTATCTAGACACCTTTAAATTGACAACAATAAGAGCCCTTCCGAATAGGGTGCGCCCCACCATCAAGTCTTTGAATTACTCCGATCAAATTTGGTGTTTCCTGTCAAAGGTTAACATCAATTTGTATCAACTCATACCTTTTTGTGGTAATTGTATACGAATCGAATACATTTACCTTCAGTAAATAGAAGAGGCAAGTACGTTGCACACTACATCGTATCACATACACTTCACCCAGTCCCCTAGTCAAACAAACATTCTTTTCACAACAAAAAGGCTAAGACAAGTCCTGAAGAGACATTTATGAGAGAAAATATATTTTATTTACCCACAATCCTTTGAAGAGTACACAAAATACCTTTAGAAACTAAGCCAATTATGCCGAAACAGCAAAACCCACTGTACACTCACAAATCACCCCCCTCATCCCAGCTCATCAGTAGGTTTATATTTTTGAAAGGCTTGCTTGGAGCTGAGAAGTATTGAGTAGCAAACTTTGCATGCTAATGCACTTTTGCTTCAAATCAAACTTGTAGACTATCTCCGGAATCCATTCATTTACAATAATTTTCAATTAAAATGCAGTCCCATTGATTTTCATTACTCATCCTGCTCCTTAATGTATGCTGACAATTTATCCCTGCATATTGTAATTGTAGTTTGCTGTTGGTCTCTCTAAAATAGAAAGTATTCATTGAAACGACCATAGTTTCTCTCTTCACCCACCACCCAAACATCGAAGTGCTTACATCTTGTTAGCTGAAGCGGAAATTCTTGTTTATTATTATTATTTGTTTATTTTTATTTTGAATATAATTTTGAATTGGCAATAAAATTGGTTAACTAAAAGAGTTTTCATTTTTTCTGTGTTTAAATTGACTAGTTTTGTAAGGCTCGCAAATCTCCATCATTCGCCTGATATCTCATAAAAAAAAACCACCACAACAACAACAAAAATATCAAAAATCAAAGGCCACTTTTGCGCTGGCTACTTAAAAATGTTAATTCGTATCTTTTTCTATTTCCTTTTATTCCTCATTCAATCAAAAAATCGAAACAAAACAAAAAAAAAAATAACAAACCAAAATTAAAACGAATCTTAAGGATTCGTCCAAATCAGACGAAGAAAACCGTAGCTGCCTTAAATTAATTTTCGGAGATTTATTTGGTAATTGCAAACAAAGATATGTATATACTAATAGTTGTAACTAAAATCCACTCAACGCATACATTTAAAATAAAATAAAATAAAAAAGAGAATAAATCGCATTTAGTAATTTAAAGTTTCTTATTTTTTTTGTTTTTTTTCTTAAGTAAATTTGCATATAGAAAAATATTTTGCGACTGGTAGTTTTGAACGTTTAGAATTTTAATTGAAATGCAGTATTTAAATATTTGATATAATACTTTATTTTTGTTTAATTAAATTTTGTACATTTTGCCAATGTAGAAGCAATTGAAAGCCGCCTCAAGTGCAAACCTAATTTAGTATAACCAATTTTATTTCCATTGTATTTATTTTTTACTTTTTTTTTGTTTTTTGTTACATGTTTTTGTTTGTTTTTCATTCAAAATTGGATTTGAGGTAAATTTAATTTGAAGACCCAACCCAATCATTTTTTAATTGAATTTCATTGAAATATCATTGTTATTTAAATATTTTTGTTCTTTTTTGTTGCATTTTGGTTGCCCTGCCGAACATTCATGAACATTCAATATAATTAAGTCCCTAAGGAAGAGTCGATGTGCAAATTGTATTTGTAAAAGAAAAATATAACGAAAACAATCCTTTTATAAAAAGCTTTTGTGAGAGGTAGTCATTGTCATGCCCATACCCAGTCTATTTATACATAAATGCAAAACTGAACAGATGGCCTTGGTTGTTAGTTGATTTCATCGCAAAACATTTAATAATGTAGAAGCAAGGCGGCGCTCATTTGGTGTGGGTTTGATTGATTTTTCGTGATGTTAATATGTGTGGATATAAAATGGTTTTCTTTAAAATACCGATTAACTATTTCAGAACAAATGCTTAGAGATCGTAAAGAACATAGACACTCTGCAATGGATAATCTCAAATGTAAGTAATTATTTTTGGTTAAGAACGATCCTCTTCTAAGGTTGAATTTGAATGTCTTCAAACATATTCTTAAAAAAAAAAAAACAACTCGAACATTGCGTTCTTTCAAATAAAAGTGTAACGATTTCTCTGGTAACTATATACGAGTACATACATTTTATACACCCTTAGTGCATGTCTACAGTTTATTTTCCATTTCAATGCCCTGGGCATAAGATGTTGGTATTATAAACAGCATTTCACTCTGTCTCTTTTAACAACAACAAGAACATAAAACAGTGAACTGAAAAACAAACAAATCGATATTACCAAAGGCATTCGAAAATCAGTGTGCGGAAAAACGCTTTCAAGGGATGGGAAAAATACAAGTTTCTTTTAAAAAATTCAATACAATTTGCAAAATAAAACTTTTCCATGATTTTTGGCTTTTTTTAGCTAAAGCAAACATTCCCAATGTGGTGCCCGTGCCATGATGGTTAGCATATCTGCCTATGAACTCACAGGTTTGTGGTTCGAATCGCAACAGACGAGTTTTTACGGGTATCGCCTTTCGCGGGGAATTGACAAGTCCTCCGTTTGTAAATTCGTTGCCATGAAAAGCGCTTTCTCGATTAGAAGTTCGGAACCGGCAAAAAATTGTAGGTCCCCACCATTCTCCCACAAGGCATGGTTGTGAGAAATAAGCTAGGCCCCAAGGTTCCTCGCTCTGTTGCACCACCCTATTTATTTATTTAAACATTCCCATTATGGAACACAATGACGTTGAAGTGGCTGACACGGCTGGCTTCGCAGTAACTCATTCTGTCACTACGATTTTCCAAGTAGGCGCGGATCCAGGGGGGGGGCAACAGGGGCAATTGTCCCCCTCTCTGTCAATAAAAATGTTAAGTCTATAGCAAACTGTACCGTATTCGCTACAAAAATTCGGTTAGTCCCTAAATTGCCTTAAATAATCAGCATTATTATGAGTTTCACGTGAAATCATTACCCTCGAAAAAGATCCCATTTCACTTTTCACTTATTATGTGTTTCGGTGGAAAAATTTTCCATGTTCGAAAGAATTATTATGAGCTATTTTTCCCCGTGAAATGTGAAAACGTTGAGAGCAATTTATTTCACTTATTTTTGTGAGGCGAACAAGTGAACAACAAAAGCGGAAAAATTGTAAGTCTGGAATTTTGTTCAGGCGAAACTTATAATAGCTTTTAAAATTCCGGGCGAACAAAAATGTTCCGGGCGAAAAGCTGTTCACGTGAAACTCATAATAAAACTGAATAATTCATTCAATACCAAAATTCACAACATTATTCAATACTTTTTGATGAAACAACTGATACATCTCACCTCTCCGAGCTGAGTATTATATCATGCTACGTTCACAATGGTAGCATTCGAAGGAATTTTGTCTCTTTCGTGGATGCATTTGAGGAACTAGCTTATTCCAGAACTGATGAAGAATACGAATCTAATGAGGAAAGCTGGAGGGAAACTAGAAAAAAAAACTAGCTGCCGAAGAGAAATTCGATGGAAATTCTAAATCTAAGGAGTTATCTCTAACTGGCAAAGCCATCGGCCAAATTGTATTGTTGCAACTGAAGAAAAAGTTCAAACTTCCTCTTGAGTGCTGTGTGGGAATAGGGACAGACGGATGTGCTGTTATGCTTTCAGAAGTTCGAGGTGCTGTCATGGAAATTCAGAGAAAAACGAAAAATGCTGTTAGGACTCCATGCTACAGTCATAAGCTAAATAACTCCATTTCTCAAAGCTCAAAAGTACCTGCCATTCGAGACTGGCTGGCTGGCTGTTGCAATAATGAAAGAGGTAATCTTCTTCTTCTTCAAATCGCATCCGAAACGAAAAACTGTCCTCATGAACACCTTGGGGTGTGCCCTCACATCACTTTGCGAAACAAGGTGGGTAGAACGACATAAAGGTGTACTTCAATTTTGGACCTCATCAAAATTGAGGGAGCGTTGGAAACGATATCGCAGTGGCCTGACC
Organism: Melanostoma scalare; assembly: GCA_949752695.1. Lineage (NCBI taxonomy): Eukaryota > Metazoa > Arthropoda > Insecta > Diptera > Syrphidae > Melanostoma > Melanostoma scalare. The sequence goes on from OX456985.1 coordinate 57,689,680, forward strand.
CAAGCACCACGGCTAGCAAGGCTTCCTTACTTATAACATCTTTATGCAATTCACAGTTTATTGTATCAGTTTTGTGTTTGAATGATGTGTTGTCTTTAACACAGTCCTTGAGCAAGTTAGTACAATCTAAATCTCTTGGCCTGAACAGCAGCGCATTGCTGGTGAAGAACATGATTTTCGTTCTAAGGTCGCCGGGAGAACATAGATACCAGTTTCAACAACATCTGGCAGCATGCATAGAATTTATGTGATCAGTTGAATGTTGAGTTGAGAATTCTTCGTATTCCGCGTCATGGTGGACGCCAAATTCACCGAGCTAATTTTGACACTAATTCAGCTGAGGTATGCTACAGAATCTCGTTATATGCACTTCTACTTGACTTTTGTCCTGACTGATTTGCATGAAAGATTTCGACCGAAACCTTAGATGTATTTAAACTTACAATTTTCATTCCGGAAAATACAATTCGATATAATACTGATGAGTTTGATACCACCGTTAAGTCGCAAATAAATCGCTTTAGTCAACTCTTAGAGTTAAATACAGACACAGCCTGTTTTTTGCTCAAAGATGAGCTGGTGTTGTGGCGGGAAAAACGGTTAACGGAAAAGAAGCAGAACAACCATCTTCCCGTTAGTGCTCTTGAGTTGATGGCTAAATGCAATAAGGATGTGTTTGGCATTATACACAGTTTTTTTTTAATCCTTGCAACGATTCCTGTTACGAATTCTTCGGCAGAGCGGTCTATTTCTTCATTGCGACGCCTTAAAACCTATTTAAGGTCGACAATGAGTGAAAATCGCCTATGCGGTCTGGCACTTATTCACATCCACAGACAAATCCCCATCGATTGAAGTAATAACAAGATTTTTAAAAACCGGCTTCAACAAAAAGTTAGATTTTAGCATTTAATTAACTGTTTTAAACTAATTTAACTTATTTTTTTTTAAAAAAATTTTCTAATTCTCTTAAATAGAAAATGTATTCTTATATTTGATTGAGTTTATATTTAATAACTGCAAATCATTGAAAGGGAAGGAAAGCGGCGGCGCGGCGCCTGCTAAGCTAGCGCTCTGTACAAGATTTACAGAAAGCGTCTTGTGCAATTGCACAACATGCACACATGGAGGATGTAACACAAAACTACATAAGCCTGTAATACAAGCGATTTTTAGCAAGTGTTAAAAATTTCTGTAACTCAATGCTGTTATTGTACTAGCTCTTCTACAAATGTAATGGTTATAATCCTACAAGTGGCTCTTGACTTGTGAACTTGTAGCACTCACTTTCAATATTAATTTTACAACGTTGTTCAAGCGTTAAGCTAGTCATTTCACTCCACGAAGGTATGATACTGACACTCTGGTAAAATATTGAGCGGAAAACTGTTGTCAGTGTCAAAATGACCTATGATTGAAAAATTACCCGCTAGATGGCCGACCCTTTACATGTTACTTTTCTGATAGGAATATGGAAGATCTGTGTTTCCTCCAATAGACATACAAGTGATATGTTTTGGAACAGCTATGCGCAACCAAGTTTTATTTCCCAAAAAGTCGCATTGTCAGTAGCCGTAACACAAAACAACAAGTACTTGTAGTACAAGAGAATTATGACAAGTAGTGTAGAAAATTTCTTTAAAACAAAGCTGCAAGTACCTATGCTTGCTCTTCTACAAGTATAATCTTCCCAGTGCTACAGATTGTTCTTGGATTGTAGACTTGTAGTTTTGTGTAACAGGCCCTTCCTTTTAGCCTTTTCAAGTTGGTATTCTTAATTCACTGTCAAATAACGAAGCCACAAATACATACTTTTGCCAAGCTCAAAAAACTACAGATAGGAATGAAATGTCATATTCTCACTCTCTTTGCCGCCTTTAGTTTCCATGTTTTTGAGTTTAACTTTTCTCATTCCTCAAATGCCAAAAAAAAAATAAAAAATTTCTTTTTTAAAGTTTTGGTTTTGGTTTTCAATTGACGAAATGGAATGGATAATTTTTAAAAGAATGAAAGTTGCGGAAAATGATGCCGAGTTTAGTCCTTTTCCTCATTTTCAGATAAAAGTTTTGAGTCAAAATTGTTCTTGTTACGTAATTGAGAAAGGACGATGTTGAGAAAGTAGAAGAGGGATGCACAGCAAAAATCGAACACAATCTATTCTTTGTGTGCATCCACTAAAGTGGATTTATATTTGCGCGTGTCTAACCAGGGCCTTAGAACAACGCTTGAACATTTTTAAATTGGACTTCCCGATTTAACTTCATTCGAAGCCGCCGTGGGCCCATATGCCCGAAATTGTTTTAAGCACAAATCACAGTAACATTTATTTGAAACCAATACCATGGTAATGAAACTTACTTTTAGGTATTTCTTTTCATTTTGAATAACCGCTAAAAACAACCATAGCAAGGGTTACGGGAATATGTTCGTAGAGTTTGTCGGAGACAATTCTGTTGTTTGGTTTGATTTGTGCAGTTTTTGTTACTTGCAATTCACTCTTGTAAGTGAAGGGCTTAGACCCTTTCCACTTGTAAGGCAATATCGTACAACGTTCAGACACGATCGCAAAAGAAAAAGAACAAATGCAGAACAAAACACTCCATTTACAGGCAAATGCAACGAAATCTAAATTTTTTGATTGTCTCAATCTAAACTAAATCCACGGCGGATGACTAGTAGATAAGTGAGACAGCTGTAATCCATTGGGAATCACAATGCTCATAAGTCGAAAAAGGAGAAAGAAGAGGGCCTTAAAAATAATTAATAATATTTTCCAAGAGACGGATTTCAAAATTTTTGTAGAAGAAACGTTGGATAGAAAATTTTCAGCAATGAATCCGTTTGAAGAAGAACTTAGAGTTCGGTTAGCATTCCTTACACTAGAATGAAATGGGACGAAAACTGGAAGAGAAACCACATTTGCTGTCGCTTTGAGAGCCTTTTCAGATTTAGTATTGGATCGCTCTGCCGCATCATTTATACGTATCCAATTTCCATTGCCCCTTCCTTTAGTTTTAGTACACTTCTATGGTTTTCTGTTGCTTCCACGTGTTTCCTTAAAACTTCCCAAGTGGCGCAATCGTTTTTGTGTAGGTGGACAGACCCCTCTTTACCACTGGGCCCACTGGGCACAGGCCCAGGGCCCCGCAATCACCAGGGCCCCCAAATTGCTGAAACAAAACTCAACCTCTATTGATCTATTTTCAAAAAAAAAAAAAAAATTCTATAAATTTTTCTTTTTGAACAACAACCAAAAAACATTTTAAATCACATTCCCCCGAAATTATGTTCAAATTGAAACAAAAAAAAGAGGTCACTCAAGATATGATCAGGACAACGAAACCATACACTCCCTTGTGTTTGTTTCAGGGCACATTTAAAAATCCAATCAGAAAAAACATCCATACATGTATCTTACGATAGAAGTTAAATTGTGTTGTGAAGATGGGAAAACTTCTTGTGTATCCTTCTGACATTTGTGATGCGATGGTCCGAAAGGGTTAAGCTAATGGCACTTTCCATTGGTTTCACTCGGGGAAGCACTCATTTTAAAAACCAATGGAACACCCAAAATAATTTCTGTTCAGTTCAACGTAATTGCCTTTGTGTGAGTGAAACACCTATGGCTCTTAAAAAATATTCCTTGAAGAAAATTTTCTTTTTGACATTTGAGTAACATATGTTAGTGCTTCTTGAGTCGATTCTCATTTCAAATCGAGAATCGGCTGTCATTCCTCAGAATCATGAGAAGCGATCTTTTTGCACCAATGGAACGGTTTGAGAATGCTTCTGGACGCTCCTGGACGGTTCTTTTCATCCAATGGAAAGTGCCATAAGTGTACACGATTGGTAGGTCTGACAATCATTGTCAGATCTGCAAACGTCTGACAGTGTATGAAATTGAGCTGGACAATGAGGTGAAAATTGAATTTGAGTGTACACGGTTTGCAGAAATCTACAAATGTCCGCAAATCTATTGCCAAATATTTGGCTGACAATGTCGACAAACTAGTTTGGCCCAATAAGCTGACAATAGATTTGCGGACATTTGTAGATTTCTGCAAGCCGTGTACACACCAAATCAAATTTCGGATGTGCAAATTCATTTTCAGTTCATTGTCACACTGCATCCGTCAAAAATTTGTCTTGTTATCTTTGCCAAACTTATCTGCCAATGAATAAATTTGCAAATGTTCTTTAAACTGGATATGTAAATTAATTTATTGCGAGACATTTGCAGAAACGTCAGAAAATGAAAAAAAAATGTGTACACACGATTGCCACATCTGCACATTAATTTGTCTTCAAATTGATTGATGAACAAACAAATTTTTGTGCAAATTAATGTAGTCAATTGCCAGATATCTACAAATTAATTGGCAGATATTTGTCCACAAATAAGCAGCCAAACAATTTTTCTGCAAATTAATTTGGTGTGTACACGATTGTCAGCCATTCGAGACAAATTTTTCATTGACAGATCTGCCAATATTTGCAGAACTGGCAATCGTGCACACGTAGCTTTACCATTAATAATTTTTGCCTGTTTTCACTAATTGTGGGTTTTTTATTTTTTGCTGTCTCTTGTTAATGTAGGCGTTGCATTTGTGTAGAGAGTGTCCCTACTCATTATTAGATATACTCTGGGATGAACTGCACTCAATGTCTTAAGATTTCAAAGATGGAGTGTGTTGACTGCTCATTTAGGTTCAAAAAAGTTCCGAAAAGTCTTTATCAAACAAGATGATCAGCGCGAGCTGATGCACTAAGCGCCTTAATATAATGATCATCAAGAAATTGAAGAAGCTTTGATGCCTATCGATAAAGATCTAGGACAGCCACGAAAGGCCAGACAGGAAGCTCTTAGTCTTTGCAAAAACAAAGTTAAATTTTCTGAGTGTAGTCGATGAATTTATAATTGGGCTCAAGGACAATTTAAGTAACTTTGATTCATCATCCGGACAAAAAAAAACGGATTCCGAATATAAGAACCTTTCTGAAAGGACTAGGTGTAGAAAAGACTTTTTTTGACGGCTCTGAACCCTCATTAATTTTGACTGGGAAAGAAAGGTTCGAAATTGAAACCTTTCTTCCCATTGCTGATACTCTAAGCGTTCATTTGAAACAACATTTAGGTTCGTATACGAATATTGGTCAACGTTTTGACTTTTTTTTTTCAATTAAAAAACCTGAATTCAGAAGACAGAAAAGAAAACTGCAAATTTTTGGCAAAATTTTTAAACGGAGATGAACTACACGCTGAATGACTGCATTTAAAAGAATACTGGAAAGCTATTCGACACCAAAGTGAAAAAACTGGCAATATTCTAGAACTTTATAATAAAAAAAAAAAAACAAATAAAGTAGGAGATGAATTTCCAAGTGTTTAAACTGCACTTAGAATTTTCTTAAGTATAATGGTGACCAACTGCATAGTGGTGAACGTTCCTTCTCTAAGTTAAAAAGAATAAAAAAAACGACCTCAGAACTACAATGGTTCAAGAAAGATTGAAAAGCGCCATCCTCAGAGGTATCGATTTCAAGAAAAAGACTCCTTCAAAAAACATCCCTCTTTCCATCTTTTTTGCATATCAATATTTTCTTCCTTAAACTACATTCTGAGTTAAATTTTTTGGTTATTTGGTTTTTGTTTATTTTTCAATTCTTTTATGAAATAATATATGTATGTATTATCTTGTTTTTATTTCTACATTGTTTATGCTTATGTTAACGTTTATGTAAAAACATAAACATGCTGCAATAATTATTTACCTTTATAATGAATTGAAAAAATTATTATTTATTTAAAAAAATAAAAGAATGAATATCAATTCAAATTTCTGTGATTTTTTCTGTATACCTTTATTGCACAACATTACATTTTTATAGATAGAATCATACATACAGGGCCCCATTTTCAAAAAGTGCCCAGGGCCCCCAAAAGGGTAAAGACGGCCTTGTAGGTGGAGTTATTTTGAGTTATATGTACAGCCCGTTATCCAGTAACTGCCGAAAAATCTCAATTCTAATTAAACTACCTTACCCTGCTACATTTTTATTCTATGTTTCCACCTAAAGATAAACTTGTTTTCATTCCAGTGCCCCTGTTCTGTAATTATCGCCTCGGCGATAAACGGTGGAAAATGGAACAAAATTCTATCAATTTATCGCCTGCTTTTATCGAGGCAATAGTTACAGAACAGGGGCACAGGATGGTTTATACTATGTCCCCACTTGAAATCATACTAGGTTTCATTCCAGGATGGTTTGAGATAAAACCTTGCAGTGTTCTCATATGAAAAAATGTTTTGAGTAGATGTTTTTGTCTTAAGTTAAAAAGAGACAGACATAAAGTGTGAGAAGAACGTCACCGATGTATGAGCGATTCCATTCTCTCTCCACTTACTTCCAATCTCTTAAACGTCAAATTCATTGGAATATTGGAAGTAGTGCATTCAGTGCAGTTGGTTTCAAGTAGATTGAGATGAAACCCCGTTCCCGTAACTAAAACGGTTTCATTTTGTATGGCAAACCACTTGGTTATCATGTAGATTTGGAATAGTTTTGAGTTGGTCAAGTTTAAGTGGCAGATGGGGGTAGAGCATTAAGTAAACCTAGTAGTGTTTCCATCTGAAAAGCTAGTTATGAGTTGATGTTTTTTTATTTTGTCAAACAGAAACAGACATGAAATTCAATATGAGGAGAACGTCTCCGTACAGACGTATGCGGGATTCCATTCGCTATCCGCTCACTTCCACTCTCCAAAACCTTAAATTCACTGGAATATTGGAAATAGTACGTTCAGCACGAAATTTGTTAGTAGGTGTTGAAAAGGTTTCCTTGAAACCTACGAACTGAGAAGCTTTCATTTTGTATGGTAAACCACGTAGTTTTCTTGTAGGTTTGATTAGTTTTGCTTTGAACAATTTTAAGTGCCAGGTAGGGACATAGCATAAGCCTTCAATAAAAGTTGTTTAAAATTTTGCGCCAATGCCTTTCATCTCCGAGAAACATAGTTTCCATGAGCAGAGTGAAGTAAAGAAATAAACATTTTCAGACCACCCTTATTTATGAATATGTGGGACAAGAACATATTTCTATTAAAGAGAATTGGTAATTGTTTGAAATTCAAGGAGGTTACCAAAATGTTCAGCTCTGGAGTTGACTTATTTTTAAAAAATTACTTAATTGCATGATCGTTCCAACAACAGGAACTATAATATTTCTCATACTCGTACTCACATAATAATCATTGAATCATACAACCATTTTAATTTAAGAAAGAAGTAATACCTTTAACTGAAGACAGCTCTTTGCTCATTGTTCTCTTTTTATGAAAATATGGACAAGTCAAACTAAAGGTGTCAAGCAAAGCAATGCGAATAAAAACCCACAATACTTTGTTTTTGTGGGACTAACAACCTCTACGAATTTTCTTAAAATAGTGTACCTATCTGGCTTACCGTTTGTATAGCTTTTAGGCTTCGTAGAGTTCGTAAATTGAATGCATGTGGTTACAGCATTTGGTATAAGAATTCTGAGAATATGCTGTTTATGCTTTCCATCCAACACAAGCAATAGTCAAAATACCATGGAATGCCGATTTCTCGCTGCCAAAAGAACACAAATCTGTTAATAAAAAATTTTTTTTTTTAAATCTCTTACGAAGATAAATTTGTTCTTTTTTTTATGTTGATTTGGTTATTCTCATTTCAGTTTTTTTTAATTCACTTGATTTCTTATAATTTATTGTTGGTTTGTTTTCGAGATATGATTTATTTTAAGTGTTGTCCTGCCCCAAGGATTGCACTTCATTCTGATTTAAAAAAAAAAAAAAAAATACAAGAAAAAACAATACAATAAATAAAAATATAAAAATTCGTGGCTCAGTTTCAGACAAAATAAAAATATATACATTGTATTAAAAATCTTATCCCAGATGAATGGTGTTTGCGGAGGAACAACCTCTGGATCTGGCGGTGTTTATAGTGGCAGTAATACAGCAATCGGTACGGGTGGTAGCTCCAGTAACCGTCGTATGGTTATGACGGGTGGTGGAACTGGTGTTGGTGTGGGTTCAATTAGTGGTAGTAGTGGTGGTAATATTGGTGGTAATATTATGGCTAGTGGTGGCAATATTAGTAGTGGTGCTTGTATTCATGGCAGTGGCGGAATCGGCCCAAGCACCTCGCTAATTGGACTGCAAAATACTTCGTCGAATGTGCCAGCATCCGTTTCCGTTGTATCCGGTTTAGTCGGTGGTGGCGGCACGGGTGGTGGCGGTAGCAATCAAAATATTAATATTCAAAGTAATTTTGGTTTGTCTGGTGTAGCTGCCACACATCAGTCGCAATTTTTACTAACACAACAACAACAACAACCCCAACAACAACAACAACAACAACAACAACTACCACACCAATTAGTCCAGCAACAACTAACACTAGCGCCCGACTTTGTTCGACGATCAAGATCACAAGGTGGGAAAAAATTGCAAAAATGTTTATCCACAGCATCGTATGGGGAGGAGTTGTCAATTAGTCGACCGCAGATGGCTGCCATGCCTCACAATCTTCTAATGACCCGACAATATTGCAGTTTTGGTAGTACCACATCTTATTTGAAGCATTTAAACTCAAACGAAAATATTTAATTTAAAAGAAAAACTATTCAAAACAGTTGACTGTTTTCCTCCAAAATATCTTTGGCTATCGCTCTCTTTCTCTTTCTCTCTCTCTCTTTGGTTTTTCCGATTAAGTTTGATCCAACTCAGACTTTTCTTTCTTTATTTTTTATACTCTTTCTCTTGCTCTCTTTCCTTTCCATTTATTTCTCAGTTCCTTTTATTTGAAATCTGGGCCTGGCACCTGTTTATGAGTTCTTATACTTGATTTCCTCTTTCATTTCTACTCATCATTCTCCATTCATTTAAATTCCATTAACCAAGACGAAGTTTTTCAAATTCAATCGATCAGAAATTATAAGGGCAGTCATTTTTTTTGATTTCCTGTTGGCATTTTCTAGTCATAGCATGGCGTATCATCGCCATTTAAAAAAAAAAAAAAAAAATATGACAGTTAAAGGCGCTCATTAATTTCAATCGATGTGAAGTTTGAAAAGCGGCCACTTTGATGGTTCCCGTGTTGACGTTTTGTCTCACAATGGTCCAGCCATTTTGATAAACAAACAACTGTCAACCCCTGAACTGTCATAGCTAAACAATTTGATAGTTTTGTTATCCTAATTAACTATGTAATTTCAAAATTTTTTGTATGCCTAATGTAACAAATTAAACAATTGGATTATCAAAAATCAAATTTTCAACTTTAGACCGTGCTCAATTGATAGGTAAACATATGTAGACCGTTTGGATTAAGATTTTTATTTAAATGAAAATTGAAAAAAAAAAAAAAAACTCTCACGTAGTGACTATGTAGCAACCATTTGTTTTGTAAATACTAAGTACGTTCTGTTCTGAGAATTTGCTGGTATTCTTCTATTGGTCTTCCTTTTTTTGTTAATTTTTGTTTTACCTTCTCACTCACTGAAGATTTGGCTTTCAGGAGTCATGCATCTTCAAGTTGTCAAGTTTTTGGTTTTCGTTAGAAAAACTCCTTTTTCTCTCTCACTCTATCTCTCTTTCTCTCTCTTTGAATTTGAATTGAATGGTTAAACAAAAATGCTTATTTTGTAGGTCCTTGATATTTGAATTTTCGCTCATACTTGTGTGAACGCAACAGCAAGCAGATTATTTCTCCAATTTTTGTTTTTATTTATTTTTGTTTACCTTTCGCACTATCTCTTCATGTAGCACTGGATTAATCGATTCTATATATATGCACTTCGAAACTTCCTTTACTCGAAGGTATTATACTAATTAATGCAAGTTTTTCTTATCCTCTATTTTTTAAAATTTATAAGAGCATGATCACGAATGTCCGTGATGTTGAAAAAAAAAATATATATAATTTTGTATTTTGGAGCAGTTTTTATAAATGTATACTTAAGTATTTGTGCGCTGGAATGGAAAGATGAAAAATCAATTGCATTTGCCCTTTTTTATATAGAAATGAGAGTAAATGAGTATGTGTGTGTGTGTGAACCTAACGTAAAAGCTTTATAGGAATTTCACGATAGGTTTGCAGTCAACTATAGCCCGAAAATTTTCTTAACCTGTCCAATGTTTTACTCTACACCGAATCGCTGTAATTATTCAGAGTAGATTAGTGCCTACATACCTACGTATACTCAAAACTGTGACGAGGCCTCTCCCAGTGTAAAAGCTAATCTCAAACGCACGTTCTGAACATGTCATTTGTAGTTAGTAAACAAGACTCCCTCTTTATAGATTTGAAAACAACATTCCGGATTGAAGCGTTCTTAGAAACTACTATCATATCCTCTGCCTTTCTCTCTTTTTCTTTCATCTGAATAATCGCTGCCACACATTCTATAAATTCCTTGTCATACATTTTTAATTTAAAATTTCCTAGGACTTCGTTACATAACTGGCGGATAAGCTAAGAATCGAAAGAAAACTTTCTAAATGATGAATGACAAGTGGTCATCTTTAGAAGCTCGCCGAGTTTCCAGGAACTTATAGTCAGATATTTCAAAAAAAGAAGGGGTCGAATCACCGCACACGTGATCGAGTAATTCGTGACTGAATTATGTGTTTTTGACATTAATTCTCCCGCTATCGATCTCTTTATTACAATAATTTTACATTGTTTATTTCGATAAGTGAACAGCAGACTAATGTTGTGTAATAAAGAGCTAATTTAGATTCGATCACTAATGCGCTAATTCCACCCCAGATTTTCTATTCCAGGTCACTTCTTCTGTACTTGGCCAAGCTTGGCCAACACTAGGAAATAAGCCCTCGGAGAATACTTCTTTGACGAACTGAGCGAAATTTCTAACCTTCCACTGAACAGCATCCTTAAGTTCACTCAGGGCTCCTAATGGTTCATATGAAGAGTGCAAATATGGTTCAGTGAAGCTTTTCAACCCCAATAACCTAAAGACCAACACAAACCTCCGTTAATTATCACCGTCTAACCCTCTCCCATCAACTCATCCACCGTAGTTCCGGGGAGCCCAATATATCCTTGAGATCCGAGTGAGGTGCTGCCGCTTACGGGTGCAAACCCCATCCAAACTTACCTAAATGTTCTAAAAATCATGACTGTGTCGTAAAATAGTAAGCATGTCCGCGAACATCCCATTGTATATTTCAACATGTATCGCGTATCGTCTTTCGCGAGGTATGCGGCAAGTCCTTTAAGAGTATTTGCTAAAAATAAATAACTAAAGACAGGTCAAAGTGATAACCTTTTACATGTGTACGCGAGCGTACAACATTTTTTGTTAATACTTAATTTTATATTAAGTGGGTTTTTCTAGCAACTCAGCTGTACGATTTTGTACATAGTTGCAAAAATGCAACCCATCGCAGAGTCATCGAAAAATAGTGCGTGGAGACATTTCACTACAATTCAATCGTCTGGCTGAGCGACGCGACGCCGACGCGGAATTGATACAACTGTTATATCAACAAATTGCGAGCAGTACCGAAAAGTATGCAATCGATAATCCGCGTTAAACGTTTAAAGCAACCTTGTTGGAAGTCGCATAAGAAGTTTTACTTCAATAACCGACTGCCATCAAATTATTCTCAGTCTAGCGTTTGGTATTGGAAACGTGAGATGAATCGAATAACAGTCGAAGAGTCAACAAAAAATTATTACAAATAAGGCCAATTAAAAAAAAATGTATTGAGTTCGACAACGACTCTCTTGTGTTCAGCACTTGTTTCATTCGTTTGGTTGTTTCTCAGTTGAATTTGTGCTAGTGTTATCCCCTGACCCACGGTTAGGTAGTGTTTGTGAAAACTTCAACATCAGCAATCTTGTAATCAGCTCAGCAATCCACTTTACCACAGAACACAAAATCAATTCAATACTGCGCTTAACTTGCTCACCTTGTATTGATACTGATTGCAGGATCTAACCCCAGGTTTGTTTGTTTTTGAGTTCAGTTCCTCCTTTTAACTCACTTTAGTCCGGGAGTTTTGTTATGGAACTGACTCTTTTGTGGTGACCGTGGCAGGTTAACCTGTCTGCATGTTACGTCACCATCGGAGGTTTAAGGTTCGATTCCCAGAAACATCAAGGACAATAATTGATTTTCCACGGCACGAATTGGCAACTTTTGCGAGAGTAGTTTAATGCTTTAACGACTACCCGTTCTGAATCGGGAAAATATCGTAGATCCCTTCCATTCCCTCACAAGATATGATTGTGAGGTTATACGTTGTTCCCCGCACTGTTGCGCCTGTTTTTTTTTTTTTACTCATTTGAACGTAAAGCTAGTGAATGAAGGGAGCGAACTAGATCAAAGTTATGATTTGATATAATTTGGTCGATCACTCAAAGTCCCTGTCCACACGTTGCTGTGCTAATCAAGTTATCCCGTTCTCTGATAGACACATTTAAATAGGAAATCGCTGAATTTGACTAGAGCTGTGGATGTATATTAAGTTATTTTCTGACACCGAATGATTAAACGTCATGAGCATAATATATGTCCACAGGGTGACATGAACTTAGATGCCGTACTTTCTATTTCATTAACGTTTTTATTTATTTTTAAAAATGAATGTGGCCCTTTAAATAACAGATTATAAAATAAAATACTTGTTAAAAATAAGTTATTAGAGTTTTTTCGAAAAGAAGTTTCTACACTAATATTGGAAAATATATTTTAGACTTTTAATTTCTTTATGGCCTTGAAATATATGAAAGTATTTTCAATTTCTGAACTCTAAAGGACACTTTTACATTTTTTTCTCTAGGAGATGCTGGTTTAAACTGACAAAATGTTTCAGATTTCGTCGTCTTTATGGTTTGTTTGTATTGGCATTTCACCATATACATATAAAAAGAAAAACTGAATTAAATTCTGGATCAGAACATTTATGCGATTTTATTTTACATAAGTCTTAAACGGCATACATCAGTTCCACTGCGCATCCTTACTGAAATACGAACAGACATATTTATGAAGAAATTTTAGAGAATCAGCAATCAGATCTAAGTGATGGAAGTGTCTTATACAATGTGCCACTAAGAAGTTAGTTATACTACTCATCCTATAACATTTGTTTATTAATAGGACTGAAAGTTTTTATATTGCTAGATCATTTATGGACGCGCCGATAACATCGCACGTATCGTTAATTGTTTAGCGCACGTATGAAGTTTTTATAGCTCGGCTATAGTTATCAGCTGTCATTAAAATCCTTGACCTCAAATTAAAAGATTGGTAGAGAGCAATGTTGGTTTAAACTTGTATAAGAATAAAGCTCAAAGGATATAGAATTTCATTTGTTCAAAAAAGGACGCAATTTCATGAAAAACTTCCTTTAAAGTAATTTTTTAATTTCAATCAATTTCTTAAGAGAACGGTCACTGAATAAAGAGCAGGAAAAAACAAATGGATTTAAAAATAGTTTGCAGCGGAATTGAGTAGGTACTCTTTGCAGGTGATTCTACACCTCGTATGCACGGTTGCCGTTTTGGTAGGATCCTACCAAAATTGGTAGTTTTTTTCAGCTTTGGTAGGTTGGTAGGTTTCAATACGATTTGGTAGGTAATTTTTACTTAAACATCCTCAACAACTCTTTTACAAAAAATAAAATAATCTTTAGTCAATTTCTCAAAAGAAGTACACAAATGTAACCAGTGGCCGATTCTGTAACGATTTAGACGACTATCGTCTGAATTTAAGGCAGTAACACGTTTTTAAGACCCTGAAAAAAACAATTGGTTAGACGACAGTAAAGTAGCTTTCCACCAACCACTGGAAGCAAGATTATATGAAACAATCGTTTGACGAAGCAATCTACGATAGACGATAGACGATAGACGAACTGTGATTCACCTTTCGATTCTACATAGTTAGTAGTAATAGCAAACAGATTTTCCCAGTTTGAAATTCAGGAATTCGATTTCCAAGTATTTTTGTAAAGTAATATTAACATTAAATTCGTTTTACTCAATTTTTTTGAAAAAAATTAAAGTCAGATGCCCTCAAAAATATATTTTCGCTGCTGATAAATTCGCTTTCAATGTTAAACACATCAATAATAATCAATTTCAATTCAACAAGTAAGCGAAAACTAGTAAAAAAAAACTAACCCAAGAATACCGAGTAAGGTTCGATTGTGATATAGGTTGTTTTCCTTGTTTTGACAACTAATGCTGGGTTTACATGCATCTGCATATGCGGAAGTGCAGAAAAGTAAAACGAGACTGATGAAGATTACAAAGCACAAAAGTTAAAAAGAGAGACGAATAGGATTATGGTTGCAGATGAAAAATTATGGTTGCAGATGAACATGTTCATCTGCACCCATAATTTTTCATCTGCTACCATAACTAAGGAAGTGCAGATGGTGCGTTCCCTCTCTATCAGACAAGTATGCATTTTACATCTTGTGTCTTTTTCCGTTTTTCATCTGCACTTGCAGATGCATGTAAATCCACCATAAATCTTATCTTAAGAATTTTCAAACTGTTTTTTCCGTTTGAAAATCTATGTTTGAAAAAATGAAAAATCTTACTGTCAGCTATGTAAATGGGCGGGTTCAAGACAAATTTCGAAAGCTCGAAGATATCTGTCAGTCCATGAACGACTATCTGAACTTTTTTTTTTGTCTTAAAGTGGTACTGTGATTCACCTCTCGATTCTACATAGTTAGTAGTAAAAATTAATTGTAAAAACACAGATTTTTCAGTTTAAAGTTCAACAATTTGACTTCTTAGTATTTGTGTTGAGCAGTTTTGAAATTACTTTCACTTTTCTTTATTGTAATGAAAAAAAAAGAAAATCCTTCAAAAATGTATTTTCTTTGTTGACAAACTCACTATTAAAATTAATTTACAAAACAGAATATCCAAACACCAATAAATTATCAAATTCAATTCAACAAATAAGCGAAAACTTGTAGAACAAAAAAATAACCCAAGAATACCGAGTAAAGTTCGATTGTCATGTATGTTGTTTTCCTTGTTTTGACAAGTAAAATCTGAAGTTCAGATTTTCAGCCAAGATTTTCCATCTGAAAATCTATGTTCGAAAATCTGAAAATCTGAATGTCATCTGAATTGTCATCTGAAAATCTGAAACTTTTTACAAGGGAAAAGTGACAGAATCTTAAGTTAAGATTTTCGAAGATAATATTAACTAACTAGATAATGTCAACTAAAACTTCTGACACTTTTGACCAATCAGAGTGACGAAAATTGACAGTGCTTTGAATGCGAGCATTCGGTTGTCGAAGCTTTAAGTTATTTGTTGGCATTTCGAAACATAAAAAATTAACAAATTTCGTTTTTAATTTACTGACCCTACCTCAGACAGCAGCAGAAAGGAAATTTTTTGATATGTCCCTAATAAAAAGCAAACTAAGAAACAAATTGAGATTTAATGTAATAAACAGTATAATGTTAGCAAAAGGCTTAGCCGCTGAAAACAACGGTGCCTGTGCCTTAATCTTAAACTAGTGTGCGTTATGAAAAATAATTATGAATTACTGCGAAAACAAGTTTTTTTATGTTGTTTATATATTTTTTTCGAAAATTAAACTCAAATGAAGCTTTGGTAGGTTTTTCATTGAGTTGGTAGGTTTTTCTTACAAGATTGGTAGGTTTTTTTTTCTTGACAACGGCAACCGTGCTCGTATGCTTTATTTTGTTACCAATTCAAACCAAAGCTCTATGCTAATAGTCCTTTCACCAGTTTTTAAAGTTTTTTGACGACAACTGTTTCATGACAGACTTTTACCATTTATACGACAAAACTTTACTCAGTTGTTGTAGAGTTGCGAAAATTGTGGAACTGGTACAATAATTTTATAATAGGTTACTCACGCGTTGTTTTGCAAAAATTTTGTTTTGTAGATAGAGACACATTGTCAATGTAGTGCCATTTTATCTACCAGCTAAGATTGACCGGGAACCCAGGTCGCCATTTTTATTCGATTGGTTTGAGATTAGTTTGAAAAAATTAACGTGTTTTCTGTATTTTTGGGTTTGTAAGGGTGGAAAATGTTGAAAGCTTCATTCCAAGCTGCCGCAATAAACATTATTTGCCATCAAAGTGAAAATTACATACAAAAATGAAAATTATGATACTTAATTTCTGCCGGATATAGCCATTCATACAAATGAGATGCTTTCATTTTCTTCCAGACATTTTTACACGTATTTCGCCTAATGCGGGAAAGTAGTGATTTCTCCGGTATTAATTTAATGCCATGCAAAACGCTTTCTAGATTAACCGATCGGAATCTGCGAAAAATTGTAGGTCCCTTCCAATCCTCACATGATATGGTCGTGAGAAATGCGCTAGGCTCCTGGTACAACGCTCTGCTGCACCACCCTATTTATTTATTTATTTATTTAGTTATTTTACAAAACACACTTGTATTTCCTTAATAGGAATACAAATTAACAATTCAGTTTTATATTTTAAAGCTGGAATCAAAAAATATGAAAGCTGAACCTAATACAACTTAATCTAACTAATAATCTAATAATACACAGTTCATTCTTTGTTCATTATGAATTTTATTGTTTTCAAAAACATCAAAAAGTTAAATTTTGTAATTTCAAAAGCTGTTCATTGTTTGTTTAGTTTCTTATAACGAATTATTTTTTAAGAGTTATCGGAAATTAAAATCAAAATACTTAAAACTCAGAAAATTGGATAAAATATTTATTCATTATTTTATTTAATCCAAATGTTTTCCGCGGCTGCACCTCAAATAGTGGAACTCGTAATCTCGTAAAAAAAAAAAAACTAACCAAATAAAAATTCTTTCAGAAAAGTGATGATGTGAACGCACCTTTGTGTTAAGTAATGTCGTGCATCTATTTCATTTTTGGAACACAGTCTTCATCATTTTTTGAACATGGTAGATAGATATGTTTCTAAAAATTTTTTTGAAATATGATCGTTTGAAGTTGACTGTATATTTTTTCTCTGTGTCTATTATTGGGGGTTTGAAAATATGATCACCATATTTAAACTAGGTCAACAATTTATCGCACTTAAATCCGAGTAATTCCAGCCTAAAAACAAATCTAAAACAAAGAACTTATTATGTAATCGAATAATAATAGGTTGGTTCGTTGTGCTTTAACCAGGGTTGACCCAGGTTTCTGATAGTTTGGTCGGTCGGCATAGAACTATACTCATAGTGTTCCGAACCTCATTCATTTTCATTGGGAATTTTATGAATTGGACAGTTCAGGCAAACTAGCAGTCAATTATCGAGTCTGTAGTTTGTTTGGATCTCTTCGAGTTAATATTGGATCAAGTTAGAAAGTTAACTCGTGAATACTTTAGTACTAAAGTATGCGGATGAAGCTAGTATAGCTCTGATAAAAATAATACGGATTCTAATATCGGAACACTCGAGTGCTCGGTTTTTCGGTTTGGATTTGGAACTTGTAACATGCAACCATTCCTCGGATAAGGAATATATAAAACCTTTCATTATTTTGGGAAGAAGTTTGTGTTTCTTTTTTCTATTCCAGTACCGATGTTTTGCCCTCTTTATATTTAAAGAGTACACTCATCTAATGTGGTCTCTTTTTTTATTTTGACTAATTTCTGTGTTAAGTTTAAAATATTTTAGAAATCATTTATGTAAGAATTTTCGCATAAATCACCCATAAACGATACATGTACATCACTCTATCCTTAGCACACTCCCCTATCCTCTCATCAAAAGTAATATAACCAACCCCTTAGACCACCACCCACCCTACTTTATCTAAGCCCCTTCTAAAATGTGTTCGTGATGTGGTACTATCCAAACAAAGGTGTTGTTTTGGTTTCAATCTGTACTATGTATCTGTGTTTTTTTTTTTCTTGTCTATCAAATTTCTGTCCTCTATTTAACAACAAAAAAAAAATAATAAATATTATTCTTGTCAATGTTTTAGAAACACAAACGCAAGTAAGCATCTCAATAACAGTAACTATACTACTATCCCATTTTGAGAAAAGAACAAAACAAAACAAAAATTTATGTGTCTCACTAATTGGTTTAACAAAATACAATTATTAAAATACTATAGTACTATTACAAAACTGTGTTGTTGAACTCCTTGATCGATTCCTCTCCGGCAATTTTATCTCTCTCTCTCTCTTTCTCTTCAGTAACTCTTTTCCTCATTTTTTTTATCTACCTTATAAAGCAAACAAACACTTTCACATTTTTTTGTAATGAAAATTAAACGCAATTGTGTTACTACTTTCTTTTAAAAAAAGACAAAGAAAATAATACAAACTTTTTAGTGTATTCAATCTCTGTTACTCTTTCTTCTTTTTTTTTTTTTAATTAAAATTCTCAAAACCAATTAGACATTCGAACACTCGAAAACAATCTCAACTCACAAACACAATAAAAATTATTAAAATTTATTTTTCTCATCAGAGAACTTTTTAATTCAAAAATATAATTAAACTTTTATTTAGTTTTGTTATAAAAATAAAATCGGAACATTATCATAACTAACTGGCATGTGCACAAACGACTCAATCTTAGCCACCAATAGCTTCATATAAACAACAAGCAAAAGAAAAAAAAATGTAAATAGAGTTTTAAACTTAAAAATAATAATAAACCAAAAAAGTGATAAACAACAAAGCTTACAAGAAATTGTTAAAGTTTTGAAGAACTTTATACGTGAACCACCACTACACCAACTGATGCCTACATCTAAGACGTATTTTCCGATGTTCTTTTCTTTATAATTTTCCGTTCTTTCGTTCTTCATATGTGTGTTCCAGACTCTTGTATGATTTTTAAAATTTAATTTTTAATTTAAAACAAATCTGCACGAATACAACCGCTTTTTTATGTTTCGAAAGACATTTCATTGAAAGTACAAGTAATTGTTATGATTTTATAGTAGAAAATAATTGTTCGGACTTTGTGTTTAGAAACTTTTCGCGCATGTCCAAATCAGCGTCAAATCAGTGTCTAGTGCTAGAGTTTTAGTGTCATGACACTGCCTTGATTAAATGTAATTCTTAAAGATGTATGCTGCAGGAACGAACGAGCTCTGTTTCTATTTCGAATCTTGTGTATAGCTTTAAGTGAAATTGCGCGCCAAAGTGGAATTTTAAAAGAAAACTAACTTTTTTTATAAATAGATACTCGAACATTGCATGTGATGATGATTTTTAGTTACTATTTGCATTTTGTGCATGTTTCAAATTTCTATCTGCCTCTCTGTTTAGCAGCACATTTTTGAACTTCTAGTTGAATAATGAAAAAAAAAAAAAACAACCGTAAACAGTAAAGAATATGGAATGAATTTTTATTTTTATTTGGTTTTAATTTTTTGACTGAATAATCACAAAAAGCTCTTCTTTCTGCTGATCAATAAATTATCTACCATACTGTTTTAAAAATTTTAACTTAAACAATATTGAAGCCAGCTGGCTTCTTGTGAATTGGCTACTTTTTGTATATATTTCCAAATGACAAGCTATAATTGTTAATATGTTTGAAATGAAACACATTAAACACCTTTTTTGATATCAAAATATATAAATATCAATGTAAATTAATTGTCTATGTTTATTTTATATAATATTGGCTATGCCTTTTGTTCTCTATTCTTGTCCTTAAAACTCATGCTGTATTTTTCTAATTTGAGTTTGTTTTTTTATTTTTTCTTCAATCTAATTTTTTAAAAAAACCGAAAACAAATTTTGTTTGACAAAATAAACAAAATTGAATCGCTTGAAAACAAAACAAAAATTGTCGCTGTTATTTTGGATTTGAATACTACGGGTCGAGTAGATAAGTTGGATAGTTCGTTCTCCAGATCACGATCATCGTCTATGTCAAGCCTTGAGAATATCACATCAGAATCCATAACGTGTTTAGCTTTTACGGATAGCTATACGAAAAAAAGTGGTAAGTTAAATTGAAATATATACAAAAATCAATGAATTTTAGTAGATTTTTTTTTGTCATTTTTACAATGAAACATGAAATTGGTTTTCCACGGGTATTGCCAGTTCTCCGAGAGTATGTACTTGTAGGTTCCTTCTATTACTCACAAGATCCCCGAACTCTCTTATGCCCGCACGGCGTTGCTCGGGCCTAACTTATTCAAAAGGGTTCATCACATAGAACTGCCAAAAAAACAAAAAATTGTCTGGAACACCCGCTGTCCTGAAGCTTGTCTAAAAATTCTAAGTTTGCCGTTCCAATTGCCGTGAGAATGGGGGATGAAACGTGTCAGTCCCACGTTGGGTTATAAAAGGAAATCACATTTCCGTCTTCACAGATGGTTCCAAAACGGACGAAGGGGTAGGGTCAGGTATCTTCTCAGACTACCCTACCATGAATAGATCAATAAAGCTTCCCGACTTCTGCAGTGTCTTTCAAGCAGAGGTTTTTTTTTTTTTTTTAATTAAAAAAGAGGAGGCTTATGCTAATCTGGAGAACTCAGACCTAATATCCAGTCCATTGTACTACCAGAGTAGCAGCCTTCCCTTTTTTTGTGTTGCAGTAGTTGGAAATAAGTTGTTAGTAATTTCACATATATAACTTCAAGGGCGGCGTCCATATGAAACTGGGAGGCTGAAAGAAAAGTAGATGCCCAGAGCGGGATTCGAACCCACGCGTCCGGCCTATCTACTAAACACTCTACCACTGCACCACGGCCGCCCTTCAAGCAGAGGTACTCGCAGTGTGCGAAGCCGCGAAGCACCTAGCTACGCACAACTTGATCAACAAAAATATTGACTTCTTCACAGACAGTCAGGCGGCCATTAAAGCTATCTCATCCATTATCACAAAATCCAGACTAGTAGACAGCTGTCGCAGTAACCTAAGACTGCTCAGCGAAACAAACACAGTTAGTTTAACCTGGGTTCAAGGACATCGTGACATAATCGGTAATGAAATAGCGGATAAGCTGGCTAAAATCAAGTCAGCACTCGAATCCAACGAAACAAATTCTAAAGCCACTAGAGCAAGAAAAAAACAGAATCAAATAAAATTTTCTAAAAACCGCCAATGACAGGTGGTCATCCTTAGAAACATGCCGAGTCTCCAGAAACATTTGGCCAGATATTTCCAAGAAAAAAACAGAATTTCTACTCCAGCTAAGCAGATCTCGGCTCTCTCTGTTGATTGGCATTCTCACGGGCCACAACTCGTTGGGTACCCACATGATGAGAATGGGCATTAGCACATCAAACTTATGTAGAGAATGCCAAGATTAGGAGGCAGAGGAAGGATCATTCCACTTCCTCTGTGAGTGTCCTAGTTTGGCCCACACTCGGAAAAAAACCCTCGGGGAATAGGTACTTCTTCGACGAACTGGGCGACATCTCTAATCTCCCATTGAGCAACGTCTTGAAATTTACTCAGGGCTCCAAATGGTTCAGTGGGGTTTCCCTACCCCAATAAACAAATTACCAACCCAACACTCTACCTCTAAAATCCATCTCCTCATCCTCTGAATTTCCCGGGGAGCACAATGGATCCTTGAGATCCGAGTGAGGTGCTGTCACTTGTGGCTGCACCCCCCATGCAACCTAACCTAACCTAACCCACGTTGGGCGCCAGCTTTTTGCACTTTTTTTCACTTCCCTTCTTTCAAGGGGATAGGTATGTTTTCTTAATTGAATTCAGTTTTAAAATAATAAAGTAAATATAATTGAGAAAACATACCTATCCCCCTGAAAGAAAGGAAGTGAATGAAAGTGCACCACCGCGTCAAAATCTGTTGCGTATTTTTAAAGATTTAAGCATACAGACAGACAGCGGAAAGCGACTTCGTTTTATACTATGTAAAGAAGCTATGCCCGCTGCTTCGCTTGTCTTTAAATTTAGTAGACAATCTGTTATTCCTGAAATAATTACTTAAGACTACACTTTACTTCAAAAAACGTTTCATTCATTTTTTTTAAGGAAAACTTGTTTGTAATCATTGTGATTTGAAGCCCGATGAAACGAAAATGCTTCACGATAAATAAACCAAAAATTAAATGTTATATCTATATTATTGTAATGAAACTTCTTTAGCACCATTGTGATTAGAAAATTTTTATTATCATCGCGCTCAAGTGACTGAAATTTTTTCACTTCAATTTTCCAGAGCGTTGCTAATAGTTTTGGGATGTAGCTTACAGATTGCTTGGATTATACTGCGGCCTTAAGTGCTTGAATGGCTTTCGGATTATTTTCATACCATCGGTCTTTCAAGGTTCTTCATAAAACCAAAGTCCCACGGGTTCAAATCGCAGCTTTAAGGCGGCTAATTGACAAAATTTGGGAACTGACGATCTATAGTGGTATGGGTTGTTTGACATGGTCCTTGGTGACTCAAACGTTGTCCAAATTCATATTATCAATTCCACAAAAAAAGAAAAAGTCGGTTAATTGGCTTAGTAACACCTGCCGTTGCCTGCTATATTTGGCGAGTGTTTTTCTCAGCTTTGGTGCCGCACGTCGCAAAGTAATTCTATTAGCCATTCATCCCAGACCTTAACGTTTTTGTACTTTTTCACTAGCGATGACCGATAACATTAGCGATAAGTTGCATCCTCTTAATTTCCTCTCAAAAAATTTTCAATTCTGTTTTTGAAATGCTTTGAAGAAATTAGAATTTTTGAAGTGCGTTTTGTTGGGAATATTTACTTATAAACAAGAAAAAACAAAATAGTCTTTGTTCATTTTGTTTACAGCTTAAAAATTACAAATAATTTCAATATAACAACAGTATGTTAATCCACTCAATTATTTTCAACAGATCCATCAGTATTATTGCCCACTTTATGGGTTGGAACCAGTTTAGGTTCCGTTCTGACAGTGTCAATAACATTACCTGAATCAGACACACGGAAAACGCAACCAGTTTTAGTGTCGATATTAGGTAAACTAAATTTAAAAAGTTAAATTTAAATTTTTAATTTAAACATTAATTAATTTTCAATTTACAGGAGGACCGATTTTTCGGTTGAAGGGGTCAATTTTATCAATGTCATTTTTGGATTGCAATGGTGCTCTCATACCTTATTCATTTGAGCCTTGGAAAGACGAAAACAGAGAGAAGCGGGAACGTAAGTATCTAGATCAAAACAAAAATCATTAGGTTTGTTCGTTGAAGCCCTGGGGTGCTTCAAAGCGTTTTTCAATCAGAACCCTAAGCTTGCCATGAATGTCAAACTGAGTGTTTTTTGAGAATTTGGTTTGCCCTCATGTAGCTCTAGGTTTTTGGTTTTGTTTGGGCGAGTTCAGGGAATGAACAGAGCTGTCAAATGGGTTCTTTAAATGACAGGGATGTGTGCTGATTTTTTGGTTTAACGTTTTTTGAGAAATGAAAACCCAGGTTTTTTGACAGCTCATATATGGTTGTCAACCCCCTATGAAGTTCAATGAATGAACCTTTTGTATTGTATATTTGAAATTACAACTGTCATCTAGAAAGAAGTGGTGTCGCGAGGGGATGGTTTAGTTTTTAATCGAATTTTTGTACGTAAAACACACTAAAACTTTCTCCTGTTGATGTAGCTGTCGAAATTTGTCACTTAATACACTTTTTTACAAGAAGATTAGCTTATAGCACTCAAAAACTAAGAAACTATGGTCTCTTTCAATCGATTGAAACTAAAAGAAATTTTTGTGCAAATAAAACGATCAATTAAACAAAATAATCCAAATAGTTTCTGATGTAAAGTCATTTTTTGTGTCGTTTGAAATTCCAGCCAAAATGAAACGAATCGTTCCAATTTTTTCGTCTCCATTTATCATGTATTCCACTGACAGATAAAGAAAGCAAATTGGTGGGCTGTGAATAATTGAAAGCCTGGTAACTAACATATTTTTTTTGTTCAGTATAAACGCTCACCAAGAAAAATTCCTGTTTCCATTTAATTCAACTCTTCCTGATCGCTTTTAGGTCACTTCATTTGTTTGAACTGTCATAATTAACGTACTGTTCACATCAGCGCAAATTTATAGACAGCGCATTTTCAAGAGAAAGTACCAGCTCTAGTTAATGTAACTCTTACTTTAAAATAAGGTCATTAGGCTAGCTTAAATTGACTCTTGCATCATTTTATAATTGATTTCAACTTCACACTTTCTGAGAGTCAGTCCATATTTAAAATCAGCCAACCCTTATTTTAAATACTTAAGACCTGGCTCTAATTCATCTGACGTTTCTCATTTGCTATTTTGACATTTTGTGTTAGGCCGGCCATTGACGACACAATATAACTGCGCAAATTGGAGTTTGCGCAGTTCAGTTGTGATGTGAATGGGGTTGTTTGTGCTTTTTGTGTAGTTAACTGTGTAAAAATCCAAACGATTTTGATTTTTGCTCAAGTCAGTTTGCGCAGTTATATTGTGTCGTCAATGGCCGGCCTTAGGGATCCATTTTCATTCTAATCGAAGTTTTGAAACAAGTATTCCAAATTTTCGTTTTCAACCAAAATCTATGTTATTTTTCATCTGAGTTTTTTTTCTTTTTGTGTCTGTTACTTGACTTCATTTGCTGAAATGTCAAAATGTTGGTAGGTACTATTCACATTTATTTTAACCAAGTCCATTTTAAAGCTGTTGCTGGTTAGTAAGGTGTTTAAAAATCGTTTTTATTTAATAACCCCATTTTAAAGTTAGAGTGATGTTAACTAGAGCCGGCGGTTTTGACTGGTCAGTGAATAAACTGATTTAAGCAAAAATGAAGAAAAGAGACTCAGTAGTATCGCAAACAGAGCGTAACGGTTTCAAATAAATTAGTAAATAATTAATTTAGAATCACTGCGTTCCATCATTTGGGCATTTTAGTTATGTTGTGTCACAGTTGTACAGTTGTGAACTCAAAAATCTATTAACAGACTTTGTAAACCTGTTCCCCAGACAGCTGCAATTTATAAAAATACTACAATGTGAAACTGCAGCACACTCCAGACACAAATAAGATAATCAAACGAATACCATTTTTATTTGTTGTAAAGAGCTTTGAGAATAGAATCAATAGCTCCAAGCAAGCATAAGACTATCAAGGATTAAGTAACCATTTATGTTTTCAGGGACGCCTACAAAGAACACAAGTCGAATGAGTCCCACATTGAGTGGAGCAACAGCCACATCAACGACTAGTGGAGTAGGTGGCAGTACTAGCGTCAGTACCAGCAGTAGTATGACAGTTGCAACAAACCCTGCCAATGATGGTTGTTCAGATAGGCAATTCATTGTGATTGCCAGTGAGAAACAAGCTCGAGTAGTAGCGCTTCCCAGTCAATATTGTGTTTATCGGCATCAAATAACGGAAACTGATTTTGTAGTCAAGGCTGAGATTGTAAGCATGCGAGGTAAGTAGTTCCTATAGTCTGCAATCTACGTAGTCTAACAACTACATATAATGACGATTTGTCTTGCAGAAAGTGTATGCCTCGTAACGTACGTGTCAAATGGCCATTTAATGGCATATAGTCTTCCTAGTCTAAGGCCCCTGTTGGATGTTGATTTTCTTCCCCTAATCGATTTGAGGTAATTAATCATTTTAAGATTTCAGCGAAACCATAATGTCTCTAATTGAATGCAATGCATAAGCCATTTCTATTCTATCGTGGCTCCACAAACAAAAAAAAAAAATTTTAATGAAACCAAGCACGAACTGCAAAACTTAGAAACTCTTTAACTAAAAAATAAATGCTTTAACTAAAACAAGTATTAACCTAAGCAGAACCATATGCAAATAAATGTTATACGCACAAAATCAACAACTCTATTTGATGTAGTAGCCACAAAAAAAAAAACTAAATATTAAAAAAAAAAACCTTAAATAAAATAAAATTCAAAGCAATTAACTAAATTCTAAATAACAAAATGAAAAATAGCGTTCACTCCATTCCGAGTTGTGTATGTTATAACTATTTCAAAACAATATCCTTCCAACTTTTTTCTAATTTTCTTTTTTCTTTTATGTGGAAATTAAAAATTAAAACAAAAAAAAAAAAAGAAGATATATGCTCAGATAATAAGTTATTTTTTCCAATCGGTGGTTTTTTATTAAACATTTTATTGGTTGATTTTGTATCTTCTTTCCTTTCAATGTTAGTTTGCACTATTATATTATATTCTTTATATTTTGCCCTTCATTAATTGTTTGACTAATGGATATAATATTATAATATTAATGGAACGGTGCTCATGATGATATTGATAATAATTTAGTTGCATACATATATTCTTTATACTTCATCTAACTAAGCATTTCAGCCGATTCGTATATATTGAGGCTATATGGCAACGCCTTTTCTAGCTTGAATATACATCAGTACAATTAAATCGAATAAAAAAATACTTGAAGCATTAATATAACATCAGAACATTCCATCATTTTATAGCTTAGTTCGTACTTAACATAGTTTAAAAGTAAATTGCATTATTTGATACATTTTGGTAAATTATAACATATTATTTGCCGTCCCAAGCATTTTCAATGAATAAGAATTTAGACCATTTGCAACTACATATTTGCACTCTGACGGGTTTGTGTTTAACCAGCAAGGTATTTTGTGTGTGGGTGTAGCAAGTTATTACTCTGACGGAGGTGTATCGATAATATATTAGTATGTATGTATACCATATTATTGTCAATAGGGGTTTTTCTTTTTTGGTTCGAAACAGTGAACTGAACTGAAAACGAACAGCGTGAACGTATTCTGAACTGAGCGTGTTCAGTTCTCAGTTCATTTTAGAAACACACTTGAACGTAGGCTGTCAAACAGCTGTCAAACAGCTGTCAAAATATGTGCTATGCTATGTGAAGTTGGCTGCGCTCAGACTCTTGCTCTAGATGCCCCGTCATTTTATTTCGAGCACGTAGAGTGCGCTCGCGTAGTGTTCTGAAAAAAAAAAAAAAGCATTTTGATGTTGCTGAATTGAAAAATAAATACTCTTACGTTTTTGTCGTTTGACTTTTCTGTTCGGAACTAAAAAAGAAAAACCCTTAATGTTGGGTGATGTTGGATATGGCAAGAA
The DNA here is from genome assembly GCA_949752695.1 of Melanostoma scalare. NCBI lineage: Eukaryota > Metazoa > Arthropoda > Insecta > Diptera > Syrphidae > Melanostoma > Melanostoma scalare. The sequence goes on from OX456985.1 coordinate 57,716,777, forward strand.
CTTGCTGACATGACGTTAACTACCTTCAGCGGGAGTTAGTATTGCGTGATTGAGATTACATAAAGGCCCTGACCCATAGAATCCGTTGCGTCCGTTCGCTGCCGGATTCAACTGACAGCTCGATTAAATACACACGATCTTATGAGAGGTGACTCATAAGCATCGGATGCAACGGACGCAACGGAAAAAGTAGCCCAACTTTTATTTTTTGCGTCCGGCAGAACTGATGACATGCGCAGTCAAAACCAATTTGAAGTTTTCGCTTCACACCGCATCGGATTCTATGGGTCACCCCAATCCGTTGTGTCCGGTAAAACTCACTGCTGTCAGTTGAATCCGGCAGCGAACGGACGCAACGGATTCTATGGGTCGGGGCCTTAATGTTCAGGAAATTAACATTTACCAAAATAGTTACATTATTCAACGAATCGACTACAACGCCGTATACCTACAAAAATTGGAGGAACAGAGAAGGAAGACAGTAGCTTAATTCGAACAAAGTTTTAGCGGTGCGTATTGATCTGATTTTGGGAAATATTTCTTCAACTATTATTCCACACTGCCCGCGAACTGTTCCACAAATCGACTAGTAAAAACAAAGTTCAGTGAGCGTTATAATTGTGAGCTAAACGTTACGTAAGCGAGAGTAAGTAAGCACAAGCGGTGCATTTTCAGGCGTGAGTGAGCGTTAGTGTTTCAAGATAAATGTTACAGCAGCGAGCATCAGATTTGCGGTATATAACTTCCACTCTCTTGGAGGTTGCAGTCTTTGGGGAGTGCTGATTTTGCTTCTAAATAAATGTGTTGCGCTCGAAAGCATTAACGTTACGTTAGCTAGTTTTAGTAAATGTGTGCCTTTTGAGCAAAAGTTGAACCAGTCTAAACAATTTGCTTTGAGTTCGAGTCACATTATGTTATCCTGTACATTAAACAACGTAATGTAGCAGCAAAAGCGACGTTAATGCCTGAATGCCGCGCTGTCAAATCAAAAATCAGAATGCAGCTGAGAAATGTAGTAAAGCTCATCCACAATGGTGTAGCGCAAGATGTCAATTTTGCTGAGCCATTTTGCTTTGTTTTGTTTTTTTTTTTCTGTGTTGAACGTCAAAATGTAGCGCTGCAGCGCGCTCAAAAGTTGAAGTTGAGTCAACTTGTACTACAGCTACAGCTACTACTACGCATTAGGGGTTTTTCTTTTTTGGTTCGGAACAGTGAACTGAACTGAGAACGAACAGCGTGAACGTGTTCCGAACTGAGCGTGTTCAGTGAGCTGCGCTCAGACTTTTGCTCTAGATGCCCCGTCATTTTATTTCGAGCACGTAGAGTGCGCTCGCGTAGTGTTCTGAAGAAAAAAGAAAAGCATTTTGAGCGTTCAGATGTTGGTTAACTAAAAAAGAAATACTCTTACGTTTTTGACGTTTCACTTATCTGTTTGGAACTAAAAAAGAAAAACCCCTATTGTGTACACTCTTATGGCATTTGCTTACTTTCGACTTTGACAGCCGTACCTACTACAGCTACAGCTACACCATTCTGTTCAGGCAGTAAATCACAATCCCGCTTCTACTTCAGCTTCATCCTCGTAACGTGCCAGCGCTTTGTGTTCGCTTTGAATTGATATTACGATTTTGTTGTTGGTTTTTACTGTCAAAGCGAGTTGAGTTGAAGTCACGTTCGTTGTCTTGTACACAAATCAACGTAACAAGCTACATTGTGATAGGAAGTATTGATTTTCTATGATTGAACTCACAAACGCCTGTCAAAAACGAAGCTAGAACTGAAACTTGAAGTTTAGGTAACTGTGAATAACGTTTCATTTCAACTAAGTTCTTTAGAATATTGGAATACATCTTTAGCTACTTTTTGCTAACATTCACAGCAACTGCCATTAACGCATATTTTATAGTCATTTTAAATCTTCATGTAAAGTGAGCTGTAGTGCTATCACTAGCTTAAAATGAGTCTTGAATCATTTATTATTGATTTAAACTCCGCACAGTTGAAGTGTACTAGAGCCGAAACCTTCTCTCAAAAGTCCGCTGAAAATGCTGAGATATTCCATTATAATATCATTTCGCATCATTCATAACTCTAAGCAAGAGTTCACTTTGACGTCTTTCAAAATTGAAAAACGAGAAGAAAGCCACAAATTTCTCTTAAAGCAAATAATGGCAGCGTATTCGAAGCTGACGAGTTTGTCTTTTGCAACTTACTTCAATATTAAAGGCTGTGTTCTTAAAATAAACGTCAGATAAAGTAACGTTTACCTTTTGCCCTTCTGATTTGAATGATTTGATTTATCTACCGGAATATTGGGTTTGAGATAAAAAAATAATTAAAAATAAACTCAGCGAATAGACATAAAACGGGTACAGAATACATCGTTTGCTTCAACAAACAGCCGTCCCTTACTGGACGATATTAACGAAGAAAAGTGTATGCGAAATATATGGTGACTTTTTCTTATGTACAAGAAATAGAAGAATTTCCTTTATATTTTGCAACGATGGGCATGTCTTGTTCCTTATGAATATCAAATTTTTTTTATCATGATGTCCAAACCACATAGGAACAGTGATAGTTCACACTTTGTCCCAACTCATTTTCAATGCCATTTCATACCCTTCACGAATTTATCTCTTGCCAACTTATACTCCAGCCGATTTAAGCTCATTTTAAATACTAATTTACCAAATTCTCTATACCAACTCATTCTCATACCATATGCCAGTTCAACCCACATTACTTTACATCATCCCAAAGCTGGTTTATCCCCCATACAAGCCTATCCCCATACCAGCTGATACATTTGCAAACTCATCCCTTTGCCAACTTATCCCTATGTCAACTCATCTCTCATTCCTACTCACACCTTATGTTTATGCTTGCAATGTCCTTATGCGCGTTTACATTATTACAAGTGGAAATCGAATCCATTTCATTCGGTTTGAATTTGGGTTGACTTTCGGTAAGCCGGAAGGTCGATCGGGACGTTCACACTACTTTGTGGTTGCCGATTGATGTCGTAGTGGGAACGCATTTTTATACAGGGTGTTTTGCATAAGATGCGACGAAAACTCAGTACGGATCAATTTTTTATAATACTGCGCCTCCTGCCTAAACTGAGGGGATAGACCCCCCTCTTATTCTATTCCTTAATTGTCTTGACGAAAACCATCCGCCCTGAGCTTTTGTCCCATCTTATGCAAAACATCTTGTATACATGAAGTAGAAGAAATTCTCTTTATTTTGCCAGAATGTGCATGAATGCGGGACAGTGGGCCAAGTAATTGTATCACGAAACCAACAAGTCGTTACGATGCTAACTTATACTTTGTCCAAGTTCACCACTCACGCCAAACTCATAGTTAATATCAGCTCGTGCCTTATGCCAAGTCATTTTATCATCACGACCAATTTTTCCCCACAACAACTTATCCCCGATGCCAACTCATCCTCGATACCAACAAACACTCTAGAGTCTACACCAACTCATACCATGTGACACCTTATTGACTTGTTCTTCATACCAGGTCATCTTCCATATATACTCGTTCCGAATGCCAGTTCAAATCCTAAGGCAGATCCAAAGCCTCACATGCCACATGACTTATACTTTGTACCTGGTCATTTTCCATATCAGCTCATTCATAATCCCAATTCACCATCTAAGACCCAAGGCTATCTATCCTCTATACCAGGTAAAACTCTTCGCCCGTCAGTGTGAAGCCCAATTAGAAGAATTTTGACAAAGGATCTGTTCAGCTTCCCGCCGCGCCGAAACACAGAAAGGGTTTTAGTTAAATAAATAAATAAAAAATGTTTCAGTTGCTCAGTTATTAATGACGTTCACTACCTGCACTCATTTTAACACTTCAAACTTTTTCGATTCGGTAACGCTCCCGTTGAGTCCATCGAACAAAAATGCCATTTATTTTTGTGTTTATTAAGACCTTACATGCACCAGTGCAAACACAAACTATATTCTTTGCTAAACTTAATCAACATTTAAAACAAATTGTATGAACAACAAAAAGCAACTTGCATCAACCACCACTCAACTACAGTCACTTTGCTTGTAGATTTTTTTTCGCAGATACATCACATCGCATCGGTAGCCTCACATTGCGGTTCTACACAATCATGGCTATAGTAAATGAACTTCACCTCTAAATATATTGTTCTTGTAATTTGCACATTCTTATACATTTTTGTTTTGTTCCAAGCTCCAAGCATAGTTCAATCACAAAAATGAAATATAATTTCTCGTTTGTAAACACTAAAAAAAAATTAGAAGATATACAATCTGAAATGAACATTACACTTTAGGTTTCACGACTCCAGCAACATTCTAACGAGATTGCTTTCATTTGGAACGTATAATAAATAGATAGATACATACTCGTAGTACCAAAATTAGGTTGTGTAGCAAGCGCTAGTACCTATGTAACCCAAAATGCAAGCCTTACAATAAAACAATTTGTCAACGTACTTCTTATAGTTTTATGTAATTGGCAATACCAAATTTAACAGAAAAAATACAAAAATTAATAAATCAACTCAAAAATTAAGAAACTCCGGTTTTATTTGAAAAAACGTATGATCATAATTATTTTATAAATTATTTTATGTAACCATACCATTAGCTTTCAGACAAAATGTAAGCAAGGAATTGTAGATCCAATGCTTTCAATTTGGGGCCAACAACTAATTGTTCACGAGGATACTAACCAGTAAGTTTGTGTTAATTCATAAAAAACTAAAAAAAAAAAAACAACGCATTATATACATTACTTATACATATTATAATTACATAGTAAACAATTTATTTGATAATATTGATCGTGTATTAGTTTTGTTGATTTATTTCATAACTACCTTCTTTACAACAACAAAAAATATCGTTCGCCTTGATTCATTCATGACTCTTGTGGTCATAGTAATTGGATGTCATTGCTCATAATTGTAAATAACTTTCACACAAAATCATCATCTCTAATCATGTGAACAGGGTGAACACACTTGAATCGTAGATCTTTTTTGTGTAAATAAAAAAAACAATGGTATGAAGAGTTGTACATAAATATCTTAATCGTTATAGACTTGTAAATACTAACAACGATAACAACGATACAGCCGATATGGGCCGGAAGGTTTTTTTGGGAATTATTGTACATTATTTTGGATATAGGCATACTCTACATAAGTTTTTTTAGAAACTCTTTTCGTTTTTCTTTACTAAAACTTCAACACACACAATTTATTAATGAAGAACACACCTTTACCAATACATTTCACCATTTGCTGGCAAAACAAATCTTTAAAACGAAATTTTACAAAAAAAAAAATAACATTATGCTTTTTTTGTTTTTGATAAATCAATTTATTGATTTTGCTTGCACTCTTCTTTTTTCTTTCTTTTTTTGGATCAGATTCGGATATGTACATATATTTAATATATTAATTGAAGCCTTTAATGTGAGAATGACTTTTGCATGTTGTTGTAACAATTCGCATGCGAATGTGTTTGTGTTCCTTATATTTGGAGCTATTTCGAATTCGATTAATATGCAAGCGCTCTCTGGAGAAATTAGTGTCTAGATATAAAATGTGATAGACGTAATAATAAGGCAGTAGGAAATGACGATTAGGCTTTGTGATATATATAAAATATAACAAAACAACAATACGCAATGCTGTAAGAGTGAATTAATATGATTTACCTTAAACATAAACTGTATAGCCTTAAGTTATTTTGAATTTATATAAACGTGGTTAACTAAAAATTTGATTCTTCCCAACTGCAGGATCTCGAAAGCTTTCTGTTTTAGCAACAAAGGACATGGACTGTATCTCGCCTCACCCACCGAGCTTCAAAAGTTCACACTCTGCTCAGATTTTTGGTAAGTTTTCAATATTTAATTAAAACAAATTAGCAGCCCTGTTATGGTTGTCAAATATCATTACCATACTTGACTTTTTTAGATTTAGATTTTGTGATTTTTATTCAATATTTTATAAAACAATTAATAGTATACAATATCAGATACAGCATGGCATTGCCGTCTGCTAGATTGACAAATGATTATATAAGTTTGGTTACATTTAACAGATTCAAAATTGCTAGTAATAAAGCAAATATAAACTTAAATTGATCACATAATAAGTAATACAACAAAGAGCTGACGGCTAAGCCAAAGCTTATAAATTCATAAAAATCTTTGTAAATGTAACAAACTCAAAATGTCAATAAATGAATTATTTACTTACTTACTTACTTACTTACTTACTTACTTACAACAACAAAAAAAAAACAAAAGGCTGATAAAACCTGAGTGTCTTAAAACATTTCATTGATTAGCTTTTCACGGTAAGCCAGCGCCACCTTGCAGTAATTGAAGAGCTTTGGGACTTTCATTTCATTTAAGAATGATAACATCTCATCTTCGTTTAAGACATTGCAGCCATAATAAAATCTTCTTGTTTCTTTCAACACTGGACATCTTCCAAGAAAGTGGAACACGTCTTTTCTTTCTCTCTGCTTACACAAATGACATAATACCGGAAGGTCATCTCTATGGGGAACAAAGTTGAGACTTAAAAGTTCTCCACGCAGTATTACCATCATTGATATTTGATCCACACTGTACTCATCTCAAAAATAGTTTTTAGGGCCCAGGTTGTGACATAATCTATTGTATATCGATCTATGCACTGAACTAGTAGCTTCTTATACAGGGTGTCCCGTACTTCGTGTATTATCCTTTGGGGTGTGATTCTTGGTCATATTCTAAGAAAGGAAATGTACTACAGTAAAGCTCGATTCTCAACTTTGACATCACTTTTTGACAATTTAAAAAAAGGCTAACTTTGGTGTACCCTGACCTATGTTAAATTCAATATCTCTGTCAATACTAATGATAGAGACCTAATCTTAGACTTGGTTTTTTGTAGAAATAACATTCTTTAAGACTGTATATAAGTTTAGCTTCCACACGTTTAGGGTTGCCAGATTTTCAATTTTAAGTGGTGTTCAAATTTTCTTCCCGATACAAAGTTTTGACTTTGAGGTCATTTTTGCAGAAATTGCCTGATAAACATAGAGTTTCTTTATTTTTACAGATGAATAAAACAATAATAAAGAAAAAACTTAGCATTAAGTGCACTCAAAAACCCATACATTTTATGATATTTGAAAAAATACAAAATGGGTAAAATTAAAAAAAAAAAAAAGATTTTTAAATTTGAGGTTTGTTTGAATAAAACAATAATATGGGCACTTTTAGTAGTTTTTTTATGTATTTTATACAAATACAATTATAACAAGTGCTGTAAAAAATAAAGAAACTCTATGTTTATCAGGCAATTTCTGCAAAAAAATGACCTCAAAGTCAAAACTTTGTTTCGGGAGAAAATTTGAACACCACTTAAAATAGAAAATCTGGCAACCCTAAATGTGTGGAAGCTAAACTTATATACAGTCTTAAAGAATGTTATTTCTACAAAAAATTAAGTCTAAGATTAGTTCTCTATCATTAGTATTGACAGAGATATTGAATTTAACATAGGTCAGGGTACACCAAAGTTAGCCTTTTTTTAAATTGTCAAAAAGTGATGTCAAAGTTGAGAACCGAGCTTTACTGTAGTACATTTTTTTTCTTAGAATATGACCAAGAATCACACCCCAAAGGATAATACACGAAGTACGGGACACCCTGTATATATCCTTCGCTATATTTTACGTCCACAGTCTCAATTAGTTTGTAGAGAGAGCTTTTCCATTCACTGATGTTTTCTAAGTTCAAATTTAGTTGAATACCACACCACTGCGCCAGCTCCAACCACTCCGCATACCAACTACTTCTTCGATCAATGGCTTGTAGCGCCGCTTTTCTTGGTAATCTTTCGTTAGACATGTTCTAAACCTTGATTATATAGTCTATGTGCAGCTTATGTGTGCGAATGAAGTTGGGGGTATTCGAAGGAAGACGATATATCCTTTTCACATAAAACCTAAAAAGTGCTTCAACAGTTTCATATTTTTTGTATCCCCATACTTGAGAGCCGTAAAGCATGATCGACTCCGACACTGCTTCAAAAACACGATACTTACTACTATGGGCAATGTATTTATTAGCGAAACATTTTTTCCATGTAGCACCAATGGCATTCTTGGCCGTGACAAGTTTTTCTTTGAAATGCTTTTCCAAGCTAAGGTTTTTTGTAAAACAGACCCCAAGATAACTATAGTCCTTAACAACTTCAATACTTTCCTCGTTATAGGGCCACCTTTCATTTGAGCAGTTTATTCCACCACCATTTTTAAAAATCATTACTTTGGACTTGTTCAGGTTCACTTTTAAACTCCAAGCTTTGCAGTACCTATCATGTTGGTTAATCATCAACTGTAGCGATTCAGGTGAATAAGCGACCAAGACTATATCATCAGCGTAGAAAAGCGCCTTGATAACAGTTGCTGCGTACTTTATTCCTCCAGACAGACAGTCAGAAAGGTCTTCAATATACAGTGCAAACAAGAGAGGGCTTAAAGCACAACCCTGACGAACTCCTGATTCGGTTTGAAACCATTCAGACATTTTCCTCGCCATTCCTTACCGCTGCTTTGGTATCGCTATAAAGATTTTGAAGAACTCTGCCAAACTTTTTGGACATTCCTATTGTATAAAGTTTATAAATTAAGATTTTTTTGTACATTGTCCACGTTGTGAACGGTGTAGAGTCTTCCTTTTTTTATATCGCGGAAGATGGCGAAGTTTTCTCGACACTTCATCAATCCTACGCTTACTCAATTATAGATGGGAAGCAGATTTTCGTTAAAAAAAAAATGCCTGATTCAGAAAATGGCAACACAAGTACTCACTTATCTTTTAACTAATACGGTACCCACCCCCTTCTAAAAGTTTTACCTTAACTGTAAGTGCTGCTTGCAGGGATGTACCTCACTTATGGTATATGGCTCCTTCGTCAGCAGACCCCTCTTTACCACTGGGCCCACTGGGCCCAGGGCCCCGCAATCACCAGGGGCCCCCAAATTGCTGAAACAACACTCAATCTCTATTGGTCTATTTTACATTTGACAACAACCTTTGTTGAACATTTTAAATCACATTCCCTCTGAAATTATATTCAAATTCAAACAAAAAAAAGAGGTCACTCAAGTAATGATCAGGACAACGAAACCATACACTCCCTTGTGTTCGTTTCAGGGCACTTTTAAAAATCCAATCTGAAAAAACATCCATACGTGTATCTTATGATCGAAGTTAAATGGTGTTCTGAAGATAGGAAAACTTCTTGTGTAGGTATCCTTCTGACATTTGCGATGCGATGGTCCAAAAGGGTTACTATTAATAATTTTTGGTATTCATTCATTTGGGTTCAAAAAAAGTTGTAAAAAGTCTTTCTCAAACAAGTGATCAGCGCGAGCTGATGAACTAAGCGCCTTATATAATGATCATCAAGAAATTGAAGAAGCTTTGATGCCTATCGTTAACGATTTACGACAGGCACGAGAGGCCAGACTGGAAGCTCTTAGTCTTTGCAAAAAAATGTCAGATTTGTTGAGTGCAGTCGATGAATTTATAATTGGGCTGAAGGACAATTTTTTATAACTTTGATTCATCATCCAGACAAAAAAAAACCCGGATTCCGAGTATAAAAACCTTTCTGAAAGGACTAGGTGTAGAAAAGACTTTTTTTGACGGCTCTGAACCCTCAGTAATTTTGACTGGGAAAGAAAGGTTCGAAATTGAAGCCTTTCTATCCAATGTTGACAATCTAGGCGTTGATTTGAAACAGCGACTAGAGTCATATACGAATATTGGCCAACGTTTTGACTTCTTTTTTCGATTAAAAACTCAATTCAGAAGACTTAAAAGAAAACTGCAAGTCTTTTCCTAAATTTTACACTGAAGATGTAAACGGAGATTGTCTACTTGCTTAATGTCTGAATTTAAAAGAATACTGGAAAACTATTCGACACGAAAATGAAAAAACTGGCAATATTCTAGAACTTTATAATTTCATAAAAGCAAATAAAGTTGAAGATGAATTTCCAAGTGTTGAAATTGCACTTAGAATATTCTTAAGTATGATGGTGACCAACTGCAGTGGTAAACGTTCCTTCAGTTAAAAAGAATAAAAAACGAACTCAGAACTACAATGGTTCAAGAAAGATTGACAAGTTTGTCGCTGATGTCAATCGAAAGCGAAATCCTCAGAGGTATCGATTTTGTAGATTTAGTCAATGATTTTGCTAATCTTAAATCAAGAAAAAGATTGCTTCAATAAACATTCCTCTTTCCATCTTTTTGCAAATCAATATTTTGTTCCTTAAACTAGATTCCTTAAACTATATCTGAATTAAATTTCCTGTTATTTAAATTTTGTTAATTTTTGAATTCTTATATGAAAAATTTATTATTTTGTTTTTATTTTTACATTATTTATGTTTATGTTAACGTTTATGTTAAAACATAAACATGCTGTAATAATTATTTACTTTTATAATAATTTATAATTGACGAAATATTGATTCAAAGTTATGTGCTTTTTTCTGTATACCTTTACTACACAACAACATAACATTTTTGTAGAATCATACAGGGGCCCCATTTTCAAAAAGTGCCCAGGGCCCCCAAAAGGGTAAAGACGGCCTTGTTCGTCAGCATAGAATAGTTGATGTTTGTTTATGCTCTGTACTTTATCCCCCAGCAAGTAGTCAAGGACTTTAATAAAGGACTAATAACGCTTTTTTGGTGTGCACTTACTTTGACTTGGAATATTTTAGTGAATCCAGGTGAACATCTTACTTTCGTCACTGCTCTTTCATTCATTGTGAATCGTCTATGACAGCTGAACGCACAGTCGCGGTTTTCCCTTCGGTTTAGGAGAATTTTTTAATCACAGAAGATTTTGGATCTGTTCCGCTACTTTAGCCGCCCTATACTGATGCTGATTGATGTCGTTTTCGCAAGTTCACTTTTGAACAATGATCTCAGATATTTATACTTTTTACACTTGTAAAGCACATCAAAACCAGTTTGAAATCCGAAAATAAAGCGGTGTTAGTAAATTCACTGACACAATTCAGTTGAATACGTGTATTAAAGATAGATCTCGTGTTACAAAAGCAACAACGTAAACAAATGGAAATTACGGGGCAAGAGAAGTAATGGTTTTCCCTCTTGTTCTTTACTCCTCTAAGGTTCAGTCTCTGTGGGACTGTCGAAGTATTCAATTTCCCCAACAACGTCACACTAATGTTGCTAGCTACGCTACTAGAGTACCAACACTCATATTGATATTTTTCCCTTCAATTTCACAAGTCTACTATTTAAGTGGTACCCGTAGCGTGATGGTTAGGATATCCACCTAGAGGTTCGAGGTTCGAATCCCAGCAGAGGCAAAAATGTTTTTTCATGGGTATTGCCTTTCGCGAGGAATTGGCAAATCCTCCGTTAGTAAATTCATTGCCATGAAAAGCGCTTTCTCAATTTGCCGTTCGGAACCGGCCAAAAATTGTAGGTCCCTTCCATTCCCTCACAAGGCATGGTTGTGAGAAATGCGCTAGGCCCAGGAGCTCCTCGCTCTGTTGCGCCACCCTATTTATTTATTTATTTACTATTTAAATTATTTTTGGATCATAGGCATAAATCAAAATAAAAATATTTTGTTTATGTTTTTTCGTTTAGTCAATTTACAACCGAAATGATGGGTGAACTTTTTGTACCCCACGAAATGCCTGAACAACCAAAAGAAAGTTTCTTCAAAGGGCTTTTTGGCGTTGGAAATCGAAGCTTGGATAGAGAAGAACTCTGTGAGTCAATTTATTTCTGTTTTATTGTTAATTCGTTTTTCAATTACCTTTCCACTAATTAATTCAATTTATTTTTCTTCACTGCGATCGCAGTCGGTGAACAAAGTGGCAAGGCTAACCGTTCGGTTGCGAAACACATACCCGGTCCAAGTATTGAACAACTCGGTCAGAGAACTTCCACAGCGGCATCCGAAATCAGTCGTGCCCATCAATTAGCAATGGAACGTGGCGACAAGCTCAACATGTTGGAAGAGCGTGCAGAACGTATGGCAAACCAGGCCCAAGATTTTACCGGTACAGCACATCAATTAATGCTTAAATACAAAGATAAAAAATGGTATCAATTGTAAAATAACATTAGAAACACACAAATAATTAGATTAATACTAAATAATAATATTAATTAAATTTAATGACAAAAAAAACAAAACAAGAATATTTATTTACTATACAAACAAACAAAAAAAAAAAACAAAACAAATAATCTCATCAACAACTATCAATTGTGTATACCAAATGCCTGGATTATGACTACAAAATAAGGTGTATGCATAATTTTGTTAACAGTCACTTATTGAAAACTATATATAGAAAAACATATATGTTATAATTCATATATTATATTATTATTATTATAATTGTGTACCCTTAAATCTTGCTTTCTATTTTGTTCAAATCTTTTTACAAAACATAATATTTAAAAAAACAAAAAAAAAACAATTGAATAAAAAATAAAGAAAGAAAACAATAACAAGCATCTGTGTTATTGTTACGCTTTAAACAAAATGTTAAATTTCTATACAGAAGATACTATTATTTGCTCCTGAATAAAGAAAAACACGCACAGGAAACAAAACAAAAACAAACAAACAATCTTATTAATGAAAAAAAAAGAAGCTTTTCATTTTCTTCAGATGATAAATAGATAATAAATATAATTGAAGAACCTATACATGGCACTACAATTAACGAGTCGATTCTTTATATTAAACGAAAAGGTTATACTTAAATTTGAATTCAAAAAATAAAAAAATATATTAAATTAAAATTGAAATTGAAATACTTAAAACTGCAAAAAATCTATGGTTGCCTAAAATAGTTACTTATTATTTCATTGTTGTAATTAATTTTTCGTTCTTCTTTTAAGAAAGAAAAAACCGTATGTAAAGATAAATAGCTCAGTCGGAGGAGCTATTTCCAAGGCTTTTGGGATTCCTGTTCGTTACCTGAGCTCGCCCCAGCAAAAATTTAGTGCTACTTTCGGCTCAAAAACCACGTGTTTTTCAAAAAACTCTTTGTAGTGACCTCGGGGCAAATGCTGGGCTTCAACAAACAAACCTACTATTTCCTACAGATTGACTAAAGGTGTCGGTTTCGCTAGTACTTGAATTTCAAAAAAAAAAAAAAAAACTGACCTTTTGGTGGTCAAAAAATACTCAAAAATAATATCACCACACATACCTGTAATTTGAAGAAAATACAACCGTTTTGACATCCTTGTCTCTTACTGGAACTCGCCTCAGTGAAAACCTAATGCTATTTTAGAGCGAATTGAGCTGAAATCCAGGGCTCAAAAACATTCAGTTTGACATTCAGACCGAGTAGAGGTTTTTTAAAAAACGCTTTGAGGCAATCACAGGGTAAACGCCTTCAACAAACAAACCTAATGATTTGCATTCGGTTTCTGGAATGTGTTTCTTTATTGCCTCAAATAGAGAACAGTCAATCACTTGCAAAGCCTAAAGGGCTGAGATGTAGACTGTAAATAGAGGTTGTCTAAATGTAAATGAACCACCATGAAGGCAATAGGGCGCCTCCTTGTAAGCAACCCTTGACTGATGTTGGTGAATGACCAAAGCCAGTTGATTAACGGTGTGTTTGTTAACAGTATGGTATCAGCAAAAAGCCCAGAGATTGCTATAGAGACCGAACTAAATCAATCTGACGGGATTGATTCACCATCTAGACGGAGTCAATGGATTTTTCAGTTCGAAATTGGTGGAAAATTAATAGATTAACTTATACATGTCCATATACCGGATGTGCACATAGATCAATGTCTTTTCCATTACCTTGAAAAGATAGATCTAAGACTGCTTGGTTTTAAAAACTTAGGGTCTGAGTTTAATATGTGGCTTTCGGTATGAGGACCGAGGAACCGAGAATGTTAACATACTTTATTCGTCGCATCCATTCTATCCGTTGCTTATGGGTCAACTTTCAAACTACTGTCAGTCATCTACATCGCCGCAGACGCAGCGTGTTAGATAGTTTGGGGCTTTTAAAGCTTTGTCCAGTATCAAATTGGCTGTGGCCTGTGCACAGAGTAGAACCAGAGAGTCAATTGCGGCAAGGTAATGAAATTTTGTCCAAAAGCTAAATTAGACCCACGTCGCCATTTTTTGTTGGTTGGTTTGAAATCAATTGAAAAAAATTATCCTGTTTTCGATATTTTTTGACTTGTAACGGTGGAGAGTGTTGAAAGCTTCATTCAAAACTGTCACAATAAACATTATTTGTCATTATAGTGAAAACTGCAATAAAAAAGAGAGGAAATAGCAAAACTCAGTTGCAGTGCAGCCGGCGGATATAGCCGTTAATTAAATAAGACGTTTTGATTTCATCACTGAAATTTAAAGGCGTTTCTGGCAAAGGGGGTACGTGTTGACTCTCTGTATTATCTACTCTTTGGGTCTGTTGGTGAAAGAAAGATGCAATCCCCAACCTGATTGCGACAAGAATATTTTTCTTTCTCTCTCTTTTCGCTCTCATATCCAAAAAGAACTGCCGCCATATTTGATAGTTTAAATATGGCAGCCGCATAATACACCGGGCGGTCAGGTACCTTTTTCCGGATTGCTGCCGGCAAGAACTGTGAAACATACAAATTCAAGTTTTGAAATCAGAAAAATATATTTGTTCGACATAAATACTTGTAACTAAAGCTACTCTTATATGAAATAAATACTTACAAAAATGAAAAACCATCAAGAAAAGAAACATAGATAAATTTTCTACCAGCTGATCAATAGAAAGAATATAGATTGCTTCTCGGTAGGAATGGGATTTTGTCTCAACTAAATGTTCAACGCTTAAACAACATCTAAAAGTTATCCTAATACGATTACATATTGAACGCCCTTATAGTGCTGTGTTTCCGATGTATAAAATGATATTTTTCTTGTCTTACGAAGTTTCAAAAATTGACTTTGTCTAACATTTTTCAACGTCAATTGTTTCTATCCAGCCTTTTCGCGATTCACTGGTAAATAAAAGTATTGTATACAGAAACTATAGTATTAGCCGCGTTTTATTATTGATCTGATCCGGATCAGATCATGGGTTTATTAGCGTTACAACAACAAAGCGAAATCCTGCTTTTCAGTTGGATCTATTTTTGTGATCTAAAAATTAGTTCTTCTATTTCACACAAGAGGAGACTTTCCATTGAAACGTTGGTATCATTTCCAATATTTCCAATAACAACAGTATTGCCACATGAACATTTTTATCTGTGTGAAATGAAATATATTTTAGATAGATACCGAGAAACTTCACATTTATTCATTTTTGTATAATACATGACATAATGAAAAAGTTTTACAAAACAAAACATATATTCGTGAAATTAATAAGAATAAGTGCAAGAAATGTATATTTGACAAAGTGGATGAACATCATTTTGCCCTAAAAAAAAGAACAAAAAATTAACCATTGAAAAAAAAGTTCGTAGGGCAACTCTGCAACTCTTTTGAAATGTCAGTTGAGAGAGCGAGTCTCTCACAGCTTCCAACTGGAAATACGATGATCTAAAGCTGTTTTATTATCAAGATCTGATCCGGATTGGATCATTGTGATAATAAAACGCGGCTATTATTATGTAGACTTTTTGACTGATAGCGAACCTATTTTCTCCGTTCCAACTTAGCAGTCTCCGTTCCAAGCCATTTGTTTCACCATTGTGTGTAGAGAAGTGAATGCTGCGCCACCGTGCTCCTCCGGCCCAAAGCATTGTTAAATCGTGTTTTGAACTTGCTATAGTTTCTATATACAATGATAAAAGGAATCTAAATGGCAGGCAAAAATATTTCCGTCTAGGCTTTTATTTCCAACATTCGTTAACTGCAGATAAAACACAGCAAATTGTTACATGATTTATACACACCTAAATTCTGCTTCAACATAATGAAAAAAAAAAAAGAACAAAACTAATTTTATACTTACATTTCCAATAAAGTGCAATAACTATTAAGTGTCAAAATGCAAAAATGTCTACATATTGTTGTGCAGGTTATAGCTTAACGGCTATATAGTGAAAATATTTTAGTAAAATTGTACATAAAAGATATAGGATTGAATATAAGATGATGATGAATAAAAAAAACTGGTACTGGATCTTTGTTTATGTTTTTATTTTATTTTGCATTAAGATTTTACAAAAAAAAAAAAAAAAAAAACAATTAAGGAAAAATGAAGAAAAATTGTTGAAAAAAAACTAAGCTACATACATAAAATTGATTTTACATCAAATAAAAAATATATGAATATTTTGACGATAAAAATAAAAAAAATGACAACAAATTTGTGCTAATAATTTTAATACATACCTACTTATTTAATAAATGCATATATAATATATATGTTCACAATAAATATTTTTTGAAACAAAACTTAAACACAAAAACTTAAAAACCCTACATTTCGCAAAGTAAAAAAATTGTATAAACTAAAAACAATAAAAACCAAAAAAAAAAAAAGCAAAATAACAATTGATATATCATAAATACATTGGTAAAATAGTTTTAAATAAAAAAAAAACAGAAAAAATACAACTCACAACTTTTCCAAACATAAGATCGAATGACATGATTAAACCTAATAGATAGTTTAATTTAAGAGAAACAAGGCAGATTATACTTTACAAACAATAAATTATAGATAGAAACGTATTCTTATAATTTCTCAACATCCACACTCAATAAATGAAAATAGAAATTAAACACACATCCATTTCAACTGAACAATAAGAACAACCCAATTGCTTTATCTAGGATTTCATCAGTTTAACGCTTAAAAAGTAGTATAGGCGCAAAAAGTCCATGAAAACTTTATGATTCTCATGCTAAATCGAATTTGTAAAAATTGCAGATGTAAATAAAAGTAGTTTCCATTCACAAAAAAAAACAATGTAAATCAACGTAAGCTTTTGCGCATATCATAACAGCCAAACATGCTGCTTTTTTGTGTCACTCAATCAGTCTTTTTACTCTTACTGTCTGGTTGCGAGTGCAATGCTAATTTGATTTATCTCAAAAGATTGTTCCAAGTCGATCACAGGTTTGTGGAAGATCAGCTCATCTTGAAGCTTTTTATTGTTCATTCCGAGTTGGGCTAAACGAGACAGTCACAAGGGAGGACAGGAGCCTATTCAGGGTTTTCTTTTCTACTTTGGTTAATCACAGCGTCTTTACTTCAGGTGGGAGTCCTCTAATATTACACTTATTGGTGGATTTAGCTTCTCATAACTTTTATCATTTTAACCGGGAACCCTCATCGCCATTTTTTATATTCTAACTTAAAATCAATTGAGGAAAGTGATCGTTTTTTCGATATTTATTGGTTTTCCAAAGTGGAAAATGTTGGAAGCTTCATTTAAAACTGACTACACTAAAAAAAAATGGAAATAATGAAAGGCGATTGTAACCGGATATAACCGTTAATTCAAATGAAACGCTGTCTTTGATTTAACCCCCAAAAATTTTAAGGGTGTTTCTGGTGAAACCTGCTTTGTCAGTGTAACTTTAGGATCAGTGAGTAGAACTAGAGAGTCGGCAAGGCAGTGTCATTTTGTCCACAAGCTAAACTAAACCGGGAACCCTGTTTGCAATTTTTTTTTTTGGTTGGTTTAAAATCAATTAAAAAAAGTGTGTTTGATATTTTTGGGCTTGTAAGAGTTGAGAATGTTGCAATGGAAGCTTCATTCAAAGCTGCCACATGTCTATTATTGTATTCACCATCAAAGTAAAAACTACATTAAAAAGAAAAGTGGAAATAATGAAACTCAATTGCAAGCGGATATGGCCGTTAATTTAAATAAGACGCTATCTTTGGTTGTGGTACACGTGGCGTGATGGTTAGCATGTCCACCTGCTAATCCAGAGTTTCGAGGTTCGAATCCCAGCAGAGGCAAAAATATTTTTCCACGGGTATCGCCTTTCGCGAGGATAGTAAATTCATTGCAATGAAAGGGGCTATCTCAAATAGCCGTTCGGAACTGGCTGAAAATTGTAGGTCCCCTCCATTCCCTCGCAGAGCATGGTGGTGAGAAATGCGCTAGGCCCAGGGGCTCCTCGCTCTGATGCGCCACCCTATTTACTTATTTTTTTATTTATTTCACAAAAATAATTTGATGGTGTTTCAGGCAAGGGGGTACGAGTTGACTCTCTGTATTTTCTACTCTGTATTTAGAATAAAGTACTTAGACCACCACTGAGATTTCCTATAAAACTGGGTACCCAGTTTTTTGATGATTCACTTTTGTGGAAAATAAACTAATTGTGTGTAGCATACGTATAACCGAAGGAACGATTTGAAACTGTGTTGATTTTAGCTTTTCAATGATAAGAAAAGGTAGAGCAGATCAGCTCACATCACGGCAAGAAACATGAAAATTGTATCACAACTTGGAACAGGGTCAACTGGAGTTAAAAGTCAGGTGACAAATCCAGGGCTCAAAAAATAGAGTTTGACAGTCAGGGCAATTAGCTGTTTATCGAAAGAACGCTTTGTGGCGACCACATTGCTTTTCCTCGCAAATCTGAATGCTAATGGCCCCTATCACAATGCTCGTCGAAGCAATGCCGGACTACGAATGCCAAAACGAAGCATCATAAGCGCCCTACAGACGATCAATAGGTTTGTTCGTTGAAGCCCTAGGGTCGCCCTGGGGTCGCCATAAAGCGTTTTTTGAGAAACCCAAAGTCGCCCTGATTGTCAAATTGAGTGTTTTTTGAGCCCTAGGGTTGACCTAGGTTTTCCACAAACTCGCCCTAGCTTTTTGCTGTGGCGAGTTGAGAGCTGTCAAATGGCATGTATTTTTTTTTTAATGACAGGGATGTGTAGTGATTTGTGGTTTAGCGTTTTTTTGAGGACTGGAAAACCCAGGTTTTTTTGACAACTCATAGGGTTGTCAAGAAAACCTGGGTCAACCCTGGGGAAAGTTCAACGAACAGACCTAATGTTACCTGACAAGTATAATTGAGGTTTTCTCTTGTCAAGTAAAATTGATGAACAATCGCCACCACACGTTCAATGAAAATTGACAATTTTTTCCTTTTGTAGTTTCCTAATCGCACTACACAATGACACGAGTGACAGTGAAACTTGATGAAAACCAAATCAGATTTGATTTTCGTCAATGTTTCAATTTTAATTGACAGTAACATTGAAGAGCCTATAAACGATCGAATTTTACTCCTTCAAGTAATATTGTCAA
The DNA here is from genome assembly GCA_949752695.1 of Melanostoma scalare. Classification (NCBI taxonomy): domain Eukaryota; kingdom Metazoa; phylum Arthropoda; class Insecta; order Diptera; family Syrphidae; genus Melanostoma; species Melanostoma scalare. The sequence goes on from OX456985.1 coordinate 57,736,111, forward strand.
GTAACATTGATCGTCTGTAGGGCGCTATAGACGCCCTCATAGTGAATGTTTTGCTTGGAGATTTGTCTCTGTTGATAAAATTATGAAGAAGTTTTAAATTCCTGGGGTGAATTTACCGCACACGTGATCGAGTAATACATGACCAAATTATGTGTTTTTGGCATTACTTCTCAAGTTATCGAGTACTTTAGTGCCACTATTTGACACTATTTCATCAGTATTTGAACGCATTGAAGTCGATAAATGATTAGCAGACTGTTGTGTAATATGGTGCAAATTTTGGAAGAGAAATAGTACTCACTCACTCGATCATTGATGCGATAATTCGGCCCCTGGTTGCAATACATTCGTTCCGAAATTGTCACTATGAGCCACACGATGAGTGAGCTCAATTACAGGAACGTTTGAAAAAAATCGTACGTTTGACAGTTGTTGTATTTGTCCACGATTTCTGTCCACATAAATGTTTATGGCAGAAATTGGAGGCATTTAGCTCATAAAGCTTTTCAGATAATCTACTTTTTTCGGCAGTTTTTCTACAGTTTTTCGTTTGATACGTGACTTCTGACCAATCAGACGCTCCAAAAAGTTATGGCGCTTTCCATTGGTTTCACTCGGGAAAGCACTCATCTTAAAAACCAATGGAACACCTAAAATTGTTTTTGCTCAACTTAACGTGTTGGCTTTGTGTGAGTGAAACACCGATTGCACATGAAAAATACTTCCTGTGGAAAATTTTCTTTTTGACATTTGAGTAGCATGTATTAGTGCTTCTTGAGTCAATTCCACTTCAAATCGAGAAGCGGCTGTCACTCCTCAGAATCATGAGAAGCGATCTTTTTGCGCCAATGGAACGGTTTGAGAATGCTCCTGTGGACACTCCTGGACGGTTCTTTTCGTCCAATGGAAAGTGACATTAGGTTACATCAAAGACTGACTGTCTTATGTCGCTTTGCTTCAGTTTAACGTAATTGCCTTTGTGTGAGTGAAACACCTTTGGGTCTTAAAAAATATTCCTTGAAGAGAATTTTCTTTTTGACATTTGAGTAACATGTGTTGGTGCTTCTTGAGTCAATTCTCACTTCAAATCGAGAAGCGGCTGTCACTCCTCAGAATCATGAGAAGCGATCTTTTTGCACCAATGGAACGGTTTGAGAATGCTCCTGTGGACACTCCTGGACGGTTCTTTTCGTCCAATGGAAAATGACATTAGATTATATGAAAAAATGTCTGCAATTAGAATTTATGTCGACAGAAATTGTGATCAGTCATTAAAAACAACAGCTCAAACACACCGAAATGATCTGTGCTGGAATAGGATGTGACTGATTTTAGGTGCATTTTTTGGCGCATTTCGTGATAATTTACACTTTACAGTCCTCGAACAAGGCTAATAGTTAGTTGCCTTTGATCACTACAACCAGAGAGTCAACTACGGAAAGCCGCGAACCTACGACAGGGAACTCTTGTCGCCATTTTTTTGTTGGTCAAAGTCAATCTGTAGCAATTGATAATGTAGAAGGCTTCATTCAGGTCTGCTGCAGTAAGCATTAATTGCCATCAAAGCCAAAACTTCAGTTAAAAAATTCAAATAAAGAAACTTAATGGTTGCCGGATATGGCCGTTAACTCAAATTAGACGCTGTCTTTGATTTCACCACAAAAATAATTTCAAGATGTTTGAGGCAAAGGGGTTCGAGAGACTCTAGACTCTCTGTAATATCTATTCTGTAATAATAACCTTTTGATTTGTAAAACCGAATAGTGGTTTTCAAATTTAATATCAGAATTTTCCTACACAGCGTGCCAACAAGTCTTTATAAAGCTTGCATTAACTCAAAGCAAGAGTACAACTCTCATATTTGTTCAGGTTCTTATCAAACATCTCTGTACTTACTTGATAGTGTTGAAAACCTAGCTTCAAAACTGATTCGTGATAGTTCAATTGTAGGAGCGATTGATTTTCTTGAAAAGGGCCGAAACGTTACTTGCCTCACTAGCTTCTATTGCTTTTTCACAAACAGTCTTCAACTGGCTATTTTATTCCTCCCTTGAAATAATTTAGTCGCAACACCCTCTTCGCTAGGAATGTTCATTATTTGTACCTTGAGCCTTACTTCGGAGGCACCGTATAGATATTCATATTTCTGCCGCACAACACGAACGTGGAATCCTTTGCATAACTTTGTTTTTCGAATACATTACGATCTACAGAGATTTAAAGTAAATGTGCATTGATTTTTCCTACATACTCTTCTTCTATATTCCTATATGCTCCCACTTATGAGGGTTGAAGTGCGCGTAAATCAAAAGAAAGTAATACATAATATATATACCCCAGTTCCAAGTGCTTACGTCGGGTCGGTCAATTCCAATAAAGCCGGCGAATCGGGAGGTTCCAAGCACTTCGGTTCAATAAAAATCTTGATGCATGGAATGATGTGATATACCTTCACATAAACCGAAAGCACTTTGCTTTTCCAGTATACCACCTCACGTCGTGTCGAGTCGTAGCGACGAATAGTATTATAGGGATGAAGGATAACGCTTTACTTACCGAGAATCTATTTTACTCCTTAAACACATATCAATATTTGTATCAAATCATTTTTCTTTTAATTGCCTCTTCAAAATCATCCCTTGGTATCGCACAAGTATTCAAATCTCTTATAAATAGAAGAACATATCCTATGAACAAACCTGAAAGTCCTAGAATAGGCGTGTACATGATTTTTGTTAATATTACCTCCCTGTTTTGTCGTTTTAATTTGTAAATAAAAGTTTCACAGAAGCCCAAACAAAATCATTGTTCAAGTTTCTCAAACTAAATGTGAGTAGTCTTTTCCAATATTAAGTTATTGTTTCAAGTTAGAAAAAGAATAATCTGAACCGGCTGGCCGTGTTTAGAAATAATCTGTTTATTTTTTACATTTCGTATTAACAAAACTACTATTAATTCTTAGTTATGCTAATTACTGATTTTGTATGGTGAGTTAAGGTTCAATTCTTCAAAGCTTACAAGACAAAGTAAACAAATTATATATGTATTTTATGAGTGTATATGAGTTCGCAGAACTAATTAAAGAGTTTAGTTTTGGCTTTAAATGTAAATAGAAAGAAATTAATTGAATAGTTTATATGTACGTGTATGTCTTCCTCATTTCTTAACTAAGAAACTAGTTTTTTGTTCTTTGAAAGTCACAATTCCTTTAAAAGCTTTCCTTATTTTTATTCTTTTTTTTTTACTTCCACTTTTTTGCTTTAAGTTGGTAGCTGAAGAAAATGCGAGTCGATATCAATTGCGTTTTAGTCACAACTCAGCAATCATATGAACAGCTCAGCAATGCACTTTACATACCAATGAACACAAAAACAAATCAAAATGAGCTAAAAGTGGCTAAGTAGTAGCTATTAATTTGTTTTTGTGGAAAAACCTATTGCTGAGCTGATTATAGAATTACTGAGCTGTGATAAAAGCGCACCAATCATTACAATATGTTTGCTACGAATTCATCTTCTTTAGGGGAAATTGGTATACTATTGAACAGAATGATTTGAAACTACAAAAAAAAATTTTTGTGTAGCTTCAAACTTTTTCCTTTGCTTCCTGTACAATATTTTTGACATCAAAGTAATATTGTTTTTAAAAACTAAAGAAAAAACAGAAGATGTAGAACTTTGAAACAACCACAACAAAAAGAAAACTATGCGCCACTTAATTGAAATGTCGATCCCTACATTTGAACACTCGCTTTTGGCCTTAGAACTAGCATGACGCTTTAATAACATATCGCTTATGGTAATGTTTGATAGAGTTAAAAGGTTACCCCAGTCTTGGCTTCCAAAGTAATTATTTTTTACAGTTTCTGTTAATGGGCCCAAAAAATTATTTTATTTATCCCGTTTGATTTCTATTTGTTTTTGAATCCCTTATCTAATTTTAAATTTTATTTTCAATTTCGCTCTGCCATTTCACTGAATAAAATCCAAACCTTTCTAGTACAATATTTCAAAGAAAAGAAAAACATTTTATATGTGGTTAAGGTTATGTTGCAGTTCAGACACAAATCTTTAAATTAACTGTATAGACATAAAATATATTTGTTTACATTGTTGAACTCTAAGAGCATATAACATTGTATTGGTTAAAAAGAAAACATAATTGTGTAAAAAATAAATAAGTTAAATATTGAGAGAACCAAAACAAGATTTAAACATAAAGAAAAAAGATTCATTACAATATTATACAAAAAAAAAAGAAACATATAAATACTATTATGTATGATAAGGAATCATGTTTTAACTGTGTCATAGACATTTATTTAAAATAATCAGTTAAAAATAGTATAAAATGAAAGAAATAAAAATGACAAAACTGTATGGTATGTTTTATTTATGATATGCGCTTATTTGAATGGACGTGTCTAAATGCACCCACAGTGTAGTTAGTTTAGGTGGTGTTACACCGCACTTTTGAATAACCAATACACCGCATTTTAAATAATGAGTGGAAATAAATGGAGTAGGTCCGTGTTACACCGCATTTTTTTAGAAATCTCTCAAATCTCTCAATCATTTTTGAGAATGCTTTTTAGTAGCTTTTCAAGTATAAAAACAGTATGAGTCAAAAAATATGCGGTGTTACACCGCATTTTTTAAAAATCTCTCAAGTCATTTAACAGAAAAAAATCCTTTTTTGTAGCTTTAGCTGTAGGCCATCTAGCGCTGTATAGAAAAACAATGAAGGAGCTTTTCGCTATCATTTGGTTACAGAACCAAATTCGCTATGGCCATCTAGAGTTGTATAGAAACATGAAAGAAATAAGAAAATAGCTTTTCACTATAACCAATCAGAAAGATTAAAGTGATGCCAGATAGTAGCTATTTTCTGCTACTTTGTTATTTTTTAAAGAATTTTTTAAAACTCGAAGGAAGTTACTTATACTCGTATCTTCGTAACCTTCTTCTGTGTTTTAAGTAAAAAGGAATTTTAAGCCACTCCTTCCTTTAAACCACTCTCCTTCGCTATGCTCTTGATAAATATTTTGCCGATTCAACTTTTTTGCGGAGCTCGGCATAGGCTGACGCTTACACCTTGGTATAACTTTCGTAACTTTGATGTCTTGGGTTTTAATTTTGCTGAAAAGGTAAAAAGTCTATGATTTGCAGTTCCTGCATAAAAGAATATCTAACTTTGAATATGTTTCTTTCTTTCTGTTTTAAAAGCGTTATTGCTGTTTGTCCTATTCTGTGGACAGCCCCGGATCTTAAATTTTTTTTAGACGGGGCAAATACTGAAAAATGCCGCCCCTACCAACCTATGTGTATTTTTACTTTTATCATCTTTAAAATTTCATCAGATGTCGAGTAAACTCGCAAAGTAATATAATTATTTGAAAGGTACGACAGTTCTTCACATTTTGTCCAATCAAAACAATATTTATTGACCACTTTGTTACCTTTAACTCTTACAAAAATATATCGTTGCTAGTCTAACATATATACACTTGCGAGTGAGATAAGCTGCGATATAAGGTTGATCAGTGGAAGAAAAGATTGAAAAAAGTTTAAAAACGGTGCCTCCCATAGTACCGTTTTTTTCAAAATCGACTTCCTCGTTAATCGGTAACACGATATTAACGAAATTTTGTATATTAAAAGTCGTAGGTTGCTTAAAAAAAGACTGGGTATCAACATTTAAAAAATTCTAGTTTTTGAAGTTTTTATCAATATTTCTAAAAAATCGTATGAAAGGGGGGGGGGGGGGGGGGGAGGTTCCATTTTCCCACGTTTAGGCGGGAGGGCAAGTTAAGAAAAAAATCACATAAAATGGAAAAAAATTATTTAAAAATAACGGTAATACCTGCAGAGCTGTGCTATAGCATTTTGAAAAGCCAAAAACTTAAACATTAATTTAAAATTTAAATAAAGTTGTTCAAATGAATGGTTTTTGAAATATTAATTTTCAAAGTCAAAATTCTGAGAAAAAACATAATTTTTTTTTTCAAACCATTTTTTTAAAAATTTTACGTAATCAAGGAGCATTTTTCTGTCTTATTTTCAATGCTCTTATTTATTTTTGATCAAACAAAAAAAACCGGATGTCAAAATAACCTGTAGTTTTTGAGAAAACCAAAAATTACAAAAACTACTTTTTAAAATTTTTTTTTTTTTAAGTTTTTTTTTCGGTCGCCGCCGCGTGTTGCCGCGTGTCGCCGTCGACTGCACGCGTCGGCTACACGCGTCGACTGCACGCGTTGACTGCACGCGTCAACTTCACGCGTCGTCTGCACGCGTTGGCTGCACACATTGTCTGCACGCGTTGGCTGCACGCGTCGTCTGCACGCGTCGTCTGCACGCGTTGGCTGTACGCATTGTCTGCACGCGTTGGCTGCACGCGTCGTCTGCACGCGTCGGCTGCACGCATTGTCTGCACGCGTTGGCTGCACGCGTTGGCTGCACGCGTCGTCTGCACGCGTCGGCTGCACGCATTGTCTGCACGCGTTGGCTGCACGCGTCGTCTGCACGCGTCGGCTGCACGCATTGTCTGCACGCGTTGGCTGCACGCGTTGGCTGCACGCATTGTCTGCACGCATCGTCTGCACGCGTTGGCTGCACGCGTCGTCTGCACGCGTCATCTGCACGCATTGTCTGCACGCATTGTCTGCACGCATTGTCTGCACGTATTGTCTGCACGCGTTGGCTGCACGCATTGTCTGCACGCGTTGGCTGCACGCGTCGTCTGCACGCGTCGTCTGCACTCGTTGGCTGCACGCATTGTCTGCACAAGTCATCTGCACGCATCGTCTGCACGCGTCATCTGCACGCATCGTCTGCACGCGTCATCTGCAGCCAACGAGTGCAGACGATGCGTGCAGACAATGCGTGCAGACAATGCGTGCAGATGACGCGTGCAGACGACGCGTGCAGCCAACGCGTGCAGACAATACGTGCAGCCAACGAGTGCAGACGACGCGTGCAGACGATGCGTGCAGCCAACGCGTGCAGTCGACGCGTGCAGCCAATGCGTGCAGACGATGCGTGCAGACAATGCGTGCAGATGACGCGTGCAGACGACGCGTGCAGACAATGCGTGCAGCCAACGAGTGCAGACGACGCGTGCAGACAATGCGTGCAGATGACGCGTGCAGCCAACGCGTGCAGACGACGCGTGCAGACGACGCGTGCAGCCAACGCGTGCAGACGACGCGTGCAGACAATGCGTGCAGCCGACGCGTGCAGTCGACGCGTGCAGCCGACGCGTGCAGTCGTGGGGTTTTTATTTTTTCTGAATAAAACCGATTTTGAAGCCGATTTAAAGTCCAATTTTTTTTTTTTAAATGGTCACCAAAAATTCAAAAATCGATATTTTTGAAAACCAAGCGAATACTTACCTGAAAAATATGTGATTTAACGAAATCTATTTAAATTTTTTGTTTAAGATAATTTTTGAAGGTGAAATCGCGTTCACCGCAAAATAAAATATTTTTACATGTCTTTACTTATTTACACATAAGTTCAGTTGTAATGAATATTTTGATGTGGGAAAAATTACAAAATATTATTCAAACATGTATTAATATGTGTGCAAAAATTCGTTTAAATGCATTTCATACTTTTCCTACAAAAAAAAGTAAGACAAATTGGCTTTTTTTTCGACGTTCCAAGTGTGACAGTGCCCTTAAGTTACATTCAACTTTATTTGCATTTAGAAACGAAAAATGCCAACAGAGATATTAGCCGCGTTTTATTGGGAATTTTCTATATTCAGTTATGTTCATTTAGAATAAAACGATTTTTTGGTTTATATTCATTTAGCACGTCACTTTCAATTTTCACTTTCAAAGTTGGTACCCTTTGCACTTGTTCTAAGGATAAGAACCATTAAAAATTTGCATTCAGAAGGATATAAATGCATACCTTTTATTTTCCATTTCTATTTTTCTCTATTTAATTCTCGATTCTCAATTTATTTGCCGCATTTCAACTTTTTACTTTCGATGTAAACAAAACAAATGTCACTTTAATTTTTTTTCGCAATGGCTGTGTTCAATTAGATTCATTTTGTGACTCAAGTTTTTGGTTGCCTTGGTTCTGATGTTCTTATGTGTTCTGTCTGATGTTCTTTTTTTCTGACCGATTGCGAAACTTTCCTTGTGTGTGCGTGTGTGTGTGTGTTAGTAACTGCGTGTCTATTTATGTCCCCACCAAGTCACCATCTGACTCTTCTATTAGCTATTAGGTGTGTTTCTTTACTGAAAATTCGCACGAAATGCACCGAAATTCGGCGAAAGTCAGTCTAATCCCGTTCCAATTTTTCGTAGCAGTGCACAAAAAAGAGAGTGCTCTCGAGAGAATAAAAAAATTTCCCCACCATGCGAATTTCCGCCACCAAAATTTCTGTGGACAGAAATCGTGCACAGCCAAAACAAATACCACAACTGTCAAACAGACGTTTTTCCAAGCGTTGCGTTGCTGCGAATGTTTTGTTCAAGGCGTTTCTTTACTTTTAAGACAAATACGCTCTTTCAGAGAGTTTCTGAAAAAATTTTACAACCATTCCTTAAAAAAAAAATTTCTGTGCACAAAAAGTAAAGAAACAGACTTATTCAATCTGTTGTCGAAAATCAGAAAATATGAACGAACACAACCCAAAGACTGCCAACCTCTGGGTGCCAAAAAAGAAATTTAACCAACCATCGCTGTTGTGCAGTTAGCTAACTGCGATATTTATGTTCATTTAGGCTATTGACATAAGGAGTTGTTGTTTTTCCATGAGCGATGTTTTACTGAAATGAACATAACTTCACATAGAATTTCGATAAAACGCGCCTATTAGCATCTTTAATGTCGAATTTTACTTTACAATATATATATCTCAATGTCTAATATCTAATTGTACTCTACGATAAATTGTACTCTACGATCGGCGTCCTCTTTTTATAATGGCAGTTCGTTTCACCAAACGATCTGCTCTCCCCTTTTGCTTTTGTATCCCTTGAAGTTGGTTGTCATTCAGAAGAGTGTTGGTTTTCATTCAGAACAGTGAGTTCGAGATGGCGTTGGTAGTAGCTTCTTTGTTAAGCTCATGTTACAATTACGTTATTTGCAAACAAAACCGATCAAATAAATTACATTACACATCTGTATTTTTTTTGTTAGCCGCAGCACCAAGTTCTTTTGTGCCTTGGTGTTATTGTAGGTTGTAACTCAAAATGTCGAAAACAGTGATACTAAATTATCAGTTGATCCGAGATATCACAGCGACGCAGATAATGAGGAGGATTTGTCTGCAACGTAAGTAAATCACCCTTACTACAGTAAGCGTTTTATTAAAACACCAGTAAAATGATAAAGCTCCTGTTGCCTCTATTGTCGTTTAAGTAAAATAACTTTCTAATACGTCCACATAATAGGACAAACAGCAATAACGCTTTTAAAGCAGAAAGAACGAAACATATTCAAAGTTAGATATTCTTTTATGCAGGAACTGCAAATCCCTTTTCAGCAAAATTAAAACCCAAGACATCAAAGTTACGAAAGTTATACCAAGGTGTAAGCGTCAGCCTATGCCGAGCTCCGCAAAAAAGTTGAATCGGCAAAATATTTATCAAGAGCGTAGCGAAGGAGAGTGGTTTAAAGGAAGGAGTGGCTTAAAATTCTTTTTTACTTAAAACACAGAAGAAGGTTACGAAGATACGAGTATAAGTAACTTCCTTCGAGTTTTAAAAAATTCTTTAAAAAATAACAAAGTAGCAGAAAATAGCTACTATCTGGCATCACTTTAATCTTTCTGATTGGTTATAGTGAAAAGCTATTTTCTTATTTCTTTCATGTTTCTATACAACTCTAGATGGCCATAGCGAATTTGGTTCTGTAACCAAATGATAGCGAAAAGCTCCTTCATTGTTTTTCTATACAGCGCTAGATGGCCTACAGCTAAAGCTACAAAAAAGGATTTTTTTCTGTTAAATGACTTGAGAGATTTTTAAAAAATGCGGTGTAACACCGCATATTTTTTGACTCATACTGTTTTTATACTTGAAAAGCTACTAAAAAGCATTCGTTTCTGTCAAATGATTTGAGATATTTCTAAAAAAAATGCGGTGTAACACGAACCTACTCCATTTATTTCCACTCATCATTTAAAATGCGGTGTAGTGGTTATTCAAAAGTGCGGTGTAACACCACCTAAACGAACTACACCGTGGGTGCATTTAGACACGTCCTATTTGAATATTAGAAAAAAGATTACTCTTGTAGGTGGGCATAACCGTTGTAGTTGAATCTGGGTCTCAACCAACATTCGATAACGACTTCGATTTCGGACGAGCTCCCTACAGTTTTGCACTCTATGTCGATTGAGGTCTTCTTCCACTTGCCTACACCACCTAATATGCAGAGCCGTTTTAACCCCATGCGGTGTTAATAGTCAACAATCCTGTCCTGGCCCTTGAGCAATGCAATGAGGTCTTTCAAAATGAGGAAGGGATGAGTGAGTAACTTGGAGGCGACTCCAGCCGCCCTGCTTCTTGAATGACTTACGAGATATTATGAGAACTTGATTATTTTTCTTTTTTTTTTTTTAGATTAGTAGATTTAATTTATTTTGAATTCAATATAATTTGATTATAACAATTAATTAATTAAATAAAGCAATTATATACACTTCAGAATGTTAATCAAAATAAATTTAGTGACATTTATATTTAAAAAAAAAACAGTGTTAATGTCACTTCAATTTAATAATACATATCTTATATGGGTGGGGTGACCCTTGATAAGAAAAACTTGACCCTTGAAAATAAAAACTGCAAGCAGAGGTATAGGTACAATGAGTATTAGGTAACCTTCATAATAATAATATAAAAGTTCATAAACACATAGGCTTATCAAATAACAATACAAAGCCTTATTTCAAAATTCAATTTACTATATACAAACATGTTTTTTTGTATTTATTTTTGAGCATTTAGTAAGCATTCAAGTTCTTTTGGTTGAAAATCTAATAGCCAGTTTCTTATATCTTTTTCAATTTTTTTAGAGACATTTATTGCTCTGAGATTGCGGGGTAATTTGTTGAAAAAACGACAAGATGCTACACTGTAAAAATTACGCAATGTTGTGGTGTGGTGCGGTATCTGGGAATCGGAACCAAGTTCATTGAATTTATTCGCAAGTTGTGACTGTCAAGAAATCTAGAGTTAAGATTACCAGATCTAAAGAAAAAAACTTTTAACACTTTGAAACAGTATAAATGCCGTAAGGGAAGAATGTTCAGATACTTGAAAAAGAGGTAAACTAGGATGCAAACGATGTTTGTTACACATTATCCTTATGATACGCTTCTGAAGTATTAATAACGGCTCAATTTTGTTTAAATGAGTACCACCCCAACATGTAACACCAAACTGCAACTTAGACTGGAAAATACCATTATAGATAATGCTCAACAGTTTCTTAGAACAAACTTTTTGAAGGTAATAAAAGTTTCTCACAGTCGATCTAAAATACTTTTTAGCGAATCGGAAGGACATTTTTGCATCCATTATTAAGCCAAGATATTTAAATTGGTTCACTACTTCCACCTCAAAACATTTTTCACTGCAGTCAATATTAAAACAGAAGCTATTCGTTGAACTACATGAGCAATTATATAATCTGAATTTCTGGCATTCAGGTGCATGAAAACAAATATTTATATCAGTACTCGATTGAGAAGAGAGGCTAAAAAACATAATTTTTGTTTTCGAACTAATTACTAATTTATGGTCGGCAAACCACAGTCTTAATAAATCTAAGTCCCAATTTATATCACTGAGAAGTTCCAAACGACTACTTGATCCATAGACGCACCCAACATCATCAGCCAAAGCAGTCAAAGCACCTTTGAATCTTAACTTAAATAAAGAATTTATATATATTAGGAAAAGAGTAGGTCCTAGCACTGAGCCCTGGGGAACACCCAAATTATTAAACTGTGATTCACTTCTGATGTTGTCTACTTTTACTTTTTGAGATCTGTTTATTAAATACGAACGAAAACAATCGATCATAAAACCGCGAAAGCCAGCATGTTCTAATTTTGTCAACAATATCTCATGGTAAACCATGTCAAAAGCTTTCGTAATGTCGACAAATAAGGCTGCAGTGTTCTTTTTCATATCTAAATTAGAATATATCACGGAAGAAAAATCTAGAAGAGCATCTTCTGTCGATCTACCCAATCGAAAGCCAAACTGTATTTCACTAAAAAAAAACATTTTTTTCCAGAAACTTTAACATTCTAGATTTTACAACTTTTTCAAAGACTTTGCTAAGAGATGAGAGCAGCGAGATAGGTCTGTATTTACATACATTATTAGTGGCCCCTTTTTTCAACAACGGAATAACATCTGCGCACTTAAGAGCTGCAGGAAATATACCAGAGGTGATACTGAAATTAAAAATGTTAGCTAAAGTGTCAACTATAAACCAAGCAATATTTTTTAAGAGGCAACTAGAAATTCCGTCAATTCCACATGAGTTTGAGTTTTTTAGCGATTTTATAGACTGCAACAACTCCGATGGTGTAATAGGTTCGAAGAAAAAGCTGTACCTGAGGAATGGTTCATTTAGAGACCGATGGGTGCAACTTTGCGATTGGTGTAGTGGTCTTGAAGCGTTTGCTATAGTAACAAAGTAATGATTAAAATAGTTGGCAATCTCGTACTTATCAGAAATGACTAAGTCGTCAACTCGTAGCTCCGTAGGTCTTTTATTGGTGGTACCTTATTTAAAATACCGTTGACTACACGCCTTTCTCGTTTTAAGTCACCTTTAGCGGAAACAAATTGACTTTTATAAAAATTGTCCCGACAGTTTGGAATTTCCCTCTTTAGTTCAGTACTCAAGCGTTTTACTTTATTTTTTAGGTATCTATTATTAGGATGCTTAAAGCTTTTAAACTTCAGTTTGTTTTTCAGGCTAATCTTAACTAACAAGCTGTGATTAATCCAAGGTTTTAGTTTCTTGATATTTTTCTTTTTTCTTACCGAGTAGGTACGTACAGCTATTTATATGTTTCTTAAGAGTTGCAACGAACACATCAAAAGATTTCGAAACATTGCTTTCTATGAAGACGTATACTTTGACTTGATACTGCAGCATCGTCTTACTTGACTCGTTGGCTTTATTGAAATGCTTTTGATCAGGGTTGCGAGTTTCTGAACTAAAAAAACCCGTCAGCTATAAGCTAGTATGTAGTTAGCTTCAGAATTGAGAAATATGCAATTCATAAACTATCTTGTGAAAAGAATATTTTCCAATTCACAATGTACAAATTAGCTTGTTAATTATTGCTAGGCTTGAGCTGCAAATTAGCTCAACATTTTGCAACCTTGGTCTTAATGAGTTGGTTATAGACAAACTATCCAGAAAGAGAAATCCGACGTGAAACATTAAAGAAAAAACACTTTTGTTGAATAACCTTATCAATGGGAGTGAATTCGAATGAAAGTCTTGGAAAGGCAATAAAAACCGCTTCCGTATGTTTGAAAATCGATAACAAATCAACAAGTCAATAATGATTATGGAATTGCAAATCGGTTTTAGTTTTCACATTTTTTAAACAAAGAAAACATATCCCAGCCATCATATTGCCGCGATCCGTTATTTTCTAGCGTCCATGTCACGGTACAGCTCATACAGTTCGTTGTTCCATCTTCTACACACATTGTGTTCACATATTTGAACTATTTTTCTTTTGAAACGCCTAAGGGCTTCCTCAACCGCTTTCTTTGATGATAAAGCAGGACTGGGATGTTCAAGGTCTTATAAAGGATTTCCTCGGTTTTTCTAGAGAGGGTTTTGCTTCTCAATTGCCCATAGAAGCAGCGTTTGGTAAGAGTAGTTCTCCGTTTAGTCTCCGCACTGAGCTAATTTTTCGTGCAGGTATTTGGCGGATCCTAGGTAGACGATGACAGCATATATTTCGTTTTGCCCGCATTAGGTTTGTTCGTTGAAGACCTAGGGTCGCCCCGGGGTCGCCACAAAGTGTTTTTTGAGAAACCTAAAGTCGCCCTCAATGTCAAATTGAGTGTTTTTTGAGCCCTAGGGTTGACCTAGGTTTTCCCTCTAGTAGTATTTAGTAGGTTCGTTTGTTGAACTTTACCCAGGGTTGACCCAGGTTTTCCTGACAACCCTATGAGCTGTCGAAATAAGAAACCTTGGTTTTCCAGTCCTCAAAAAAAGCTCAGCCATAAAATCACCACATTTAACCCAGTGAATAAAGAGCTGATACCTTACAAAAGGTCCGGTAGTTCTAAATTTTTTATATGTTGTCTAGGATGGTTGTTAAGTGTTTAAAATGAAAAATGCACAATTCCCCCCCCTCCGCGCCCGCCGTCATTTTGAAAAAACCGAAAAAAATCGGCACTTTTTTTAGATTTGCACTTATATCTTTGTTTCGGTGCATTTTAGCTACAAGACAGTTCTATTCAATGTTGTAGAGAATGAAATTCCCTATAATATACGTGTTAAATTTTGTTTATAGGGCAGATAGTTCAGGAGATATGATATTTTAAAAAAGATTAAAAATACGCATTTTACAGAAATTTTTTCAAACTTCTAACTTTAGAACGCTGTACTTCAATTTTGACCTATTTGAGAAAAACAAGTATAAGAATAAAAATTGTAGGGAATTTAATTACCTACAAAATGGATGTATACTTGTTTTAACCAACCTTACGGAGGGGGCAGTAATCATTAAAATGAAAACAACGGCATATTGTTTATTTGATTTTTTTTGCTTTATTGTGACTCCATAGTGTATTTTTAAAAAATCACTTATTATTTTCCAGTGGTGGCTTGAATTTGTAGTTTATACCAATCCTATTTGGGTTTCTTACATGTTATAGCGCAATGATCATCAGAAAGGTACTATTTCACTTGAATATTTCACTATTTCACTTAACTGGTGATAGCGGATGTTCAATTTCAAATAAGCCACCAACACAGCAGATACATTTTTTAAATATTCATTTATTTAAACATAGTGAGAACAAAAGGCAGTAATTATCATACAATAATCATTAGTAATTGAACTAAGTACTGAAAAAAAAATTTTTATAAGCGCTTCGCTCGTTTTGTAGGTGGTGAGTTCATGAAGTCGGGGTCTTCATTTTCGTAACATAGTGAAATCACTTGATCGGCGTCGTCTTCCTCGTCGACGATGACTTCATTCCTGTTGTCACATTCTTGGAAAGCACAGAATTTGCAAAGGGTGGAACAATTAAGTCCTGCCTTTCTACAGCAACACATCGCCATACAGCCAGTTTTACATCTGCATGAAATAGTCTTGAGCAGGTTTGGGGGAGCCGCGTCTCTACTCATCCTGATAGGCTCCAGTCTTCCAGCTTTTCTACTCCAGCCCCACTCGATAGGGTCTTTGACAATCCCCATCCACTCCATGACCTGGTGGTATGTCCTCAGGAAGTGGAAATGTGCTGCGTCAGTGGTCGGAGGTAGTTTTGCCAGATTGAGCTTGGTGGTACTTGTTTTCAATTTGCAATAGCGGAGGGAGTTTAACGACTGTTCCCTACTTCCACCATACAGGGATACCAAGATTTTCTCCCCTGCTGCTGAAATTTCTTGGCAACTTGCAGCAGGGTCACTGAATTTCTCCGCCTGCTCCAGCAATGATGGGTCTTTCCTAAAAAGTTGGCAGAGTTTATTCTTTCCAAACCCAAAAATGTTTGAAGTGGTGTCACAGCCCGATATTGCGTGCAGGAGCAAGATGCAGCCTTTGGAGTTGTATTTGTAGGAGGTGGAGGAGTATATTGCGTCTGGATGTTTCCCTCGTGCTGGTTTTTTTAGGTAGACATTGTTCACCGCAGGTGTTGTGCCAGTCAGCAGAACGAGAAGGTCAATGTCTTCCCCGACAATGATGACGGCGTCGTATGTGGGGGAGAGGCATTTAGCTGTGGCAACTATCAACCTGTCAGCATCTTCGGAAGCTTGGTCTGTGGCTATGCTTGACGCTTGCATTGCACTCGAGAGCAGCTTCATGAATCGGTCCTTGTTCCCCTCATTGGCCAGGAACTTATCCTGAGGTGTGGTGTTGACAGTTGTTTTGTCAAACACAACGTCTGCCGATGAGTTTGCCTTATACTTTCTCGCTCGTTCAGCAGTCTTTGTCCCTTGCTGAGAAGGATCTGTAGCGTAACCATCGAAAATCACCATCACATTGGTGCCATAGTGACGCTGAACGTACTTGACGTAATCATGGCAAATCCCTTCAAAGGTGGAGCTTCTGTTCCATACAACCTTGTGCAGAAGGTACCCACCGTCAATAACGACCATGGAACGTTGAGGGAGCTGGAAGTCTTGTGGAAGTGGTGAAAAAGCTTCGTATAGTAAAGATTTTGTCCCTTTACGCATACCGTCCTCATTAAACAAAGCCATGGGGAATGGTGCAAGCTCGTACGACAGGTAGTCCTGCAGATCTTCTTCCGATTGTTTTGCTATACACATTCGGTTAAACAGTGTGAGTGGGTCAACAGAGAGCTTCTTGTCTCCCACCTTCATTGTGTTATTATTAAAATATGGAGTCACAATAGCAAAAAAAATCAAATAAACAATATGCCGTTGTTTTCATTTTAATGCTTACTGCCCCCTCCGTAAGGTTGGTTAAAACAAGTATACATCCATTTTGTAGGTAATTAAATTCCCTACAATTTTTATTCTTATACTTGTTTTTCTCAAATAGGTCAAAATTGAAGTACAGCGTTCTAAAGTTAGAAGTTTGAAAAAATTTCTGTAAAATGCGTATTTTTAATCTTTTTTAAAATATCATATCTCGTGAACTATCTGCCCTATAAACAAAATTTAACACGTATATTATAGGGAATTTCATTCTCTACAACATTGAATAGAACTGTCTTGTAGCTAAAATGCCCGAAACAAAGATATAAGTGAAAATCTAAAAAAAGTGCCGATTTTTTTCGGTTTTTTCAAAATGGCGGCGGGCGCGGAGGGGGGGGGAATTGTGCATTTTTCATTTTAAACACTTAACAACCATCCTAGACAACATATAAAAAATTTAGAACTACTGGACCTTTTGTAAGGTAACCCCCCTTATTTGGTCTCTATTGCCTGTACTAATTCCCCTGTCATTTGAATAAAACACATGCCAGTTGACACCCCTCAAATCGCCACAGCAAAAACCTAGGGCGAGTTGGGGGAAAACCTATGGCAAACCTAGGGCTCAAAAAACACTCTATTTGACATTCAGGACGACTTTGGGTTTCTCATAAAACGCTTTGTAGCGACCCCAGGGCAACCCTAGGGCTTCAACGAACAAACCTAGTATTTAAACAGACTTTAGAAAGCTTCTGCTTCTGGAGTTGACGTTTGAGTTTGGCACAATCTTATCAAGTAGAATGATAAAGAAAACGCATGATAGTTTGTCGGCTTCATTTCTAATGCATTTATTTGGTAATGCATTTAACTGAATATTCGGAATGCATTCACATTCCTTATCGCAGTACTTCAACTTACAAAAATAAGTCCCAGCTAGTTTTGAAGTCTTTAATAAACGAATGGTCAAAAGACATGAAGTAATACTTTTTAACTGGTTGCTTGGAGATTTTTAAAAGTCTTTTACATTCTTTGCAACCATGAAGTCTTTTGATTGCATTGAAAGTAATGCAGTCATTTGGCTGCTACGGAGTTCGGAGTCTTTTGACTGCTGCAAGTCTTTTTTATTGCTTGAAGTCTTTTAACTGCATGATATCTGTGAACTGTTTGAAGTCTTCTGATAACCCCACTCTTTACAATGCTACAGATTATGAATTTCTGTGCACAAAGTAAAGAATCGTTATACTGAAGCTCAAAGGCAGCGGTTCTGATGGCTTGTAGGCATTGCTGTTTAATGCTGATTTCATGGGATTCAAGGACAGTTGGAAGGATACTCGATTGGAAACGGCACTAGCAATCTTTTGTGATCGTAGCTTTCCGAAGTCATATCGTTTTACAGCGTTGGTTCGCAAGAGTCGTGAACAGGATATCCTCATTCGTACCTTGGTTACAACAAGACAATGCACAGTGGTTCCACTCTCGAACAAAGGCGGACATAATTATTTACTTTTTTCAAATTAAGTAAATTTTTTTTTAAATATGACTTTTTTCATAAAGTGTTTTTTGTACAAAATATAGGTTTATGCATATACATAATGTACTGGTATGTATTTTTGATTTTGTTTTTTTACTTTGAATTTTTTCAAATAACGAACAGATTAATATACGATAAATTGCAAACATGTTTCTTAGAGAAAATTTGATGCTCTACAAAAAAGGCGTTTTAATATTTTTCAATAAAGTACTTGCTTTAGAAGTTTTTCACAATTAAATTAAGGTTGAAAAAAATTTAATTCCTTAGGTCGTTTAAAAATTAATGAAAAATCAATCTGCAAGTTTCTGCAACTGATTGAACGTGTACAAGGTACATTTAATAACCTTTCTGGCAGTATATACTTTTTTTGGGGCGTTGCGGAGTTAAAAGTTTAAGGCAAATAACATTAAGCTTTTCTGTTTTTTTTTTCTATCCAGGCCAAATTTATAAAGGTTTTTTTTTTTTTAATCTAACACTGGCTCTCAAAAAAAATAGTGGTGGTTTTAACTTCCAATAATATATCCACATCAAAAAAACAACTCCACAAAATGATAAGAAAACGTCAAAGCCCACAAATGAAGTCTTACTAACACTTGGAGCACTAAAATTCAAATGTCATGTGTTTGCAATGTTATAACTTCGGAAATGAAAAGTTAACGGCATTTAAGTTTTCATTTATTATGACTTTAGGATGTTCTCTGCTTATTCAAACGGTTTTTTGTTATAACCGTTGCAATGTATTTTTTGAATTTTAGCCTACGATGGAACCACTGTACAATGGTCCGAATCAAAATTGGTTGCTTGGAAAGTTCGATTGACGGTTTATTGATGTGGGGATCGCCATGAGTACCTACTGCTATGAATTTCGAGATGAAAGAAAAATGTGCTTCTCGATTTGAAGTGAAAATCCACTTCTTGCCCTAATACATGTAACTCAAATGTCAAAAAAATAATTTTATTTTAGGAATATTTTTTATGAACTATAAGAGTTTCACTCACACAACTAAAATTTTAGTTGTTCCATTAGTTTTCAAAATGAGTGCTTCCCCACCAATGGAAATCGACAATAGAAACAGTTTTTGGAACTATTGTTTAGTATAGTACATTGAATTTCCAATATTCTATTGAGTTTGTCTTTTGAGGACGTGAAGTCTTTCATGCGCCGTTTAAATTTTAAGATTTCTGCATCTAATTAGCATAAGACGAAAATGTCTAGTGTCTATTCAAAACTTCTGTTTTCAGGTAGAAAAACTACCTAGAAGGTTAATTCAAAACATGGTGAATTCAAAACCTGATTTTTTCTTCAGATGGGAACATGATATTAACTCACTTACTGAATTATACCAGCTAAACCGATTTTCAATGGAAAGTAGATAAATAATGTCAAACCAGCTATGCATGTACTGTTTCCGGAATTTTTGTATAAATTGGGAGAACAAGATGAAATGAAATACCTCTAAGATTAATCTCTGTATCCAACTTAGAATAAAAATTCAAATCTTTCGGTTTAAATATTTTGTTGCATACAGTTGGGAGTCTACGAAAACCTAACTAGTGATGTGTGCAACAATCACTTTTTAAAACAGGAAATAAGCTGCGTCGAATATAACATGAATCGCAACAGAATAGTTTTCAAAAACAATATTTAGTAACAGCATTTATTAAATTCTTTTGTAAAAATACTAACAAATTACAATAAATATAAACTTCAAGCGCTATCGAATAATCTTCAGTCCTTCTGTGGACCACTTTTTGTTTATGTTCTTTAAAGCCTGTTCACAGTAGAAACGTTCCTCACTTCCCTCGATAAGGGTATCTTTAAAGTTTTCCAATACGGACACATCTTTAAGCGCCGCCAAAGCATCAATGATTCCTTTTGTACATTTGACTTTTCTTGAAAGAGCCAATTTCTGATTTGGATTGCTCATTTTTGACAAAAAAAGATGCAACACTGGTGGCGGTGCATGTAAATCTGCTAGACGCTGTATTGCCGTTTCTAAAGAAAAGCTAATATGAAATTGTTTTTGCTTTGTTATTGAATGCCATGATGACTTTTCAAATATTCCGCCCAAATCCAGGTAGGACTGAGATTTTGCCCGTTGATTTAGTGCAGTCCATTCAAATTGTGCTGGCGATATCTGATGGTCAGATGAAACCTTAAACGGACTCAGAGGGTTCGCCATATCAGAGTCCTTCCATTTGTGCTGGGCGCAGCATGAGAACAGAACTTCTAAGGCTGACGAATCAACATTTATCTCTTCGCCGAGAGTATTTTTTGTGCTTTCAATAAGTTGAATGAGATTCAGTGAGTTGGTAAAGATTTGATGGAATATAGGTACGATTCCAGGATCAGCAAAGTACGAGCCAAGAAATTGCTTAAGTTTTTGTTTCTTTATAGCTATGTCAGAGTGTCGGTTGATTGCTGCCTTGAACTGAACAATAGCCGACTCTTGGTGTCTCCCTAACATGGTGAGTATTTCAATTGCTTCTTTATTCTTAGTTTGGATTAGGTAATTGATGTAATGATCACATGCTTTCGGACGGCTTCGAAGGAGTCGGTAGAATTGCTTCTTATTTAAAGTTCGTTGAAGGAAAAGAATAACACCGATTACGGCGTTGCCATCGCCATTGATCAATACTTCGTCTAAGAGTTCCTCTTTATCATTTAGTGATTTGTACACTTCAAGTGGGCAAAGCTTGCCGTGTAACAGCTTAGTTGCAGTAACTTTAACCGAAGGTGAATGGACTGTATATTGTAGCTTACGACGTAAAAGCTTGAGTTCTTCGTCTGGTGCGATACCCTTCAAATTATATAAAAAAAACATTGCTATACTATCAACAAAGGTAAGGAACATTGAGCATTCAATCATTCAACGGTAGACAACCAAACTTACCTTAGGAATGATGTCACTTTCAAGGGATTGCTCATTGAGAATTAGTTCCAAATCTTTCTCTGATATTATCGACCGAACAGTGAGATTCAAAAAATTTGCAGTGTTATCAAAACTTGCTTCAGAAACATTATCATCAGCCAGAATATTGGTTTCTGTTCTTGAGCTGTGGAGGCTTGAACTGTCGTCCTCGACATTGTCGTCGTCATCATCAAAACTAAAAGCCTTACTGGCTGACCTATTCCAATAGCTCTCTGCATCCAAATTCGTGTCCATTGGTGTTACTGTTTTTATTAGTAATGACAAAAACGTTATATTTTTAATATATTTGGTAAATATTTACCTTGAATTTATTTTGCATAATAAGACAACAAAGTAGAAAAGTTAAAAGTAAGAACAAAAACTTGTTTACAAAAAAGTTTTGTTGACATATGAGAAAAAGGAGCTGTCATTTGCGTTCAGGTAAAAAGATATAAGGGTGTTAACACAAGCGTTTCTTTCCGTTGTGAAGCATTTTTTTTAATAACTATTTTGTTACCGCTCGAGGTTTGATCGAATCGGATTAAGATCGGACTTCAATGTTGAAATCGAAGTGTGTACATAGTGTGCAAACCAAAAAACTTTATATGTATCACACTTTGCTTCTTTAAAATGCATACACATTACTCACCAAGAAAATTCAATTAAACGATTACCCAATCTAGGTCAACACTCACCCTTTCGATCCAATCCAGATTGCAGATCCGAATTCGATCGGCTAATCTTATTTTGATTCCATAAAGGTTAACACTTACTATAGCTTTTGCCAATTTGAACTACGAAAAACACAAGGAAAAATTTGCAATGAATGTACTTTATCGCATGCAAACACTTCCTGAGGTTTTCATACAAAAATTAGAGACTGAGTAAGCTAATACGTCTATAAGCAACACATTTATATGGCTTTTATGTCACTCTAAAATGTGTTGGTCTATTCATCCTCTAAGATTTATTTATAAATTTGGCTGTTCATGTTGTACATTGGACCACAGAAAACCTTATTTTATAATTAGCGCACACATCAAAAGAGGCTATATGAATAACCTCATAACAGGTTCGTTCGTTGAAGCCCTGGGGTCGCCCTGTGGTCACCACGAAGCGTTTTTGAAAAACCCAAACTCGCCTTAATGTCAAACAGTGTTTTTTAGCCCTGAGTTTGCCCTCAACTTACCCTAAATTTTTGCTTGGGTGAATTTAGGTAACGAGCAGGGCTGTCAAATGGCACGTATTTTTGTTAAAATGACAGGAATGTGTGATTATATTGTGGTTTACTGCGTGAACACAATGGCTGCAGAGACGCAGCGGCAAGAAATGTCAAAACATGAAATACAAGCGAATACAAAAACAACACAAGACGGAGCCGGACAAGTTAACTTGATTTTAACTCTTGCGGCTCCAGCTCCGTCTGCGTATGCGTTTCATTGTGTTCACGCAGTTAGTGTTTTTTGTAACTCACAGCTCTATTCACTCTTATTACGATAGACGTTTTAGGAAAACGCTAGTAAAATATCATAGCCCTTAATAGTGACACATTTGGCCCTTAATAAAATAACTTGAAGAATGATGAACAGAAAAACGTTAAATTTAAAAACTTTTTTTTTTTGAAACGCAAACCGTCGTGTTTGGAATTCTGACAATTTTCAGACGTAGAGGAAACGCCTATTGTAATAAAGGTTATTGGCCCCTATCACAAGGCACGTCGTCGTACAAGACGGGCGGCCGTGATGCAGTGGTAGAGTGTTTAGTAGATAGGCCGGACGCGTGAGTTCGAGTCCCGCTCTGGGCATCTACTTTTCTTTCAGCCTCCCAGTTTCATATGGACGCCGCCCTTGAGGTTATATATGTGAAATTACTAACAACTTATTTCCAACTACTGCAACACAAAAAAGGGAAGGCTGCTACTCTGGTAGTACAATGGACCGGATATTAGGTCTGAGTTCTCCAGACTAGCAAATAAGCCTCTTCTTAAAAAAAAAAAAAAAATAACTTGATTTTAACTCTTGCGGCTCCGGCTCCGTCTGCGTATGCGTTTCATTGTGTTCATGCAGTTAGTGTTTTTTGTAACTCACAGCTCTGTTCACTCTTATTACGATAGACGTTTTAGGAAAACGCTAGTAAAATATCATAGCCCTAGGAGACACATTTGGCCCTTAATAAAATAACTTGAAGAATGATGAACAGAAATCGTTACATAAAATTTTTTTTTTGAAACGCAAACCGTCGTGTTTGGAATTCTGACAATTTTCAGGGGTAGAGGAAACGCCTATTGTAATAAAGGTTGTTGGCCCCTATCACAAGGCACGTCTTCGTAGCGATTTCGGACTACGAATGCCAAAAAGGAAGCATCATAGACCTCATCGTAGTGAATTTTTTGCAACTTTTGATAAAACAATTTACAAGTTTTAAATATCTGTTGCTAAACATTCATTACGAAAAGGCTTTTAGTCCTTTCTTTTTGACATTCTTATTGCGAAATTGTTCCGAGGAGCCTTGTGGTAGAGGTGAGTGTACTAGAAATCCTAGAAATCTAAGGAAATTCTGCATCATCCCTGATATGCAGTCTAATTTCCACACTGCTGAGCTTCCAAAATGACACCACAATACCCCGCAACAGCCTTCGTGTATCCGTGGAATGTTCTCTGGATGTCCTAAGAAAGGCATAGACGCACGCCCTTGTCCATTATAATCATCCTTTCTTTCTCTCCTCCAGAAACTTCTATGTACATTGGTGAAACTGCAATAAACAGTCAAAAACTATACAACATATTGAACTCCACTCAACCAACATCAGACAAAAAATGTCAGAAATGTCTTATCATACATACTCCGTAACAAACTGCAATTTCCTATCACCAGTTATAAATGTCCAAGTCATCAAAATCACAGCAAAAACAACTGCATCTTCAAACTCTGTAATTCTGGCTTTATTAAATTACAAATAAAAGAATTTTTACAATCTATGCAATAATACAAAAAACTTACACATACATAGTCTCGATACAATTATTCTGAGTGTGGTATATTTTATTTATATGTAACAAAACTTAGGCAATCAGGCAAGAGAGTTCATGATGTATTTTCGTATTTCTCGTTGTTTATAAAATGCTATTAAAAATGGTCAGTCTATGTTAGGGGAAATAAAGTATTTGTGTACATTAAACAAGAAATCCAAAATGTCTGTCTGTAGGACGATAGCCTAATTAAATGAGCGAGCAAACAAACTTTAAATGTTAAAATTCTGCTGAGAATTCTTTTCTTTTGCTTATTAAAATTAAGGGTAAATAAATATGCTGCTTAGTTACTAAATTGTACATACAAATACATAAATGCAAAAATAAAATATTCGCTGCTTGGAAGATAAATCAAAAACTGAAGAGGAGTATTACTTTTGCTGCTGCAAAATGAACGAACTGGAAGACGCACGTCCATTGGGATCTATGTAAGAAATAATGCTTTCCTGACTGCTGTCGTCTTCCACTGTTTCAGTAGTCGTGTCGCGATGGTAACTGTCCCCTGTTTTGCTACTCGTAGTATCCATTTCAACCATATCGCAGGGTTTACTAATGAAAGAACTACACTCCGCGTTATCAATTTGTAAATCAGACATATGCACAGTCGATCGCCTAGTTATCTGTTCGTAAAGTTCGTCTAGGGAAGTATGACTGCCATTGTGGTCTTGCTCAGCTTTTTCTGAAGGCAAAAGACAATCGTTTGAGCAATTGTTGAAATCGTCAAAATCGTTCTCATCGTCGAAGTCATTGTCACCTTCCTCTATTTCGCTCACCTCGGAAGATTGGTAAGGATAGTAAACATCTCCGGTTAGGGTTAAGTTCAAGTCGTTATCTGGTTGAGGGGCATATAACCCATGACTTCGTATACTCAGCTCTGAGTTTTGATAGTTGAGATCGCTTTCGCAGGCAGGACTCGATGCAAACGTCCGCCGAATACTCTGAGCAAACAAGTTGAGCGAATCGGAATTTACATTACTGCCATGACTGTACGCTGCAGCTTCACTTAGTGCATCTTCAAGAGACATCGATTCATCATCGGCCAGGGCGAGAGGTTTCCGACGGTCTTGGGGCGAAGGCAAATCGTTGATCTCACAAAGGCTAGGTGAAAATAATATAGGGCTGCTAAGTCCCGCCCTATTTTCAGCTATCTGTCGCATAGGCACAGGTTTTGCAGTCACCTTACCCAGGAACTCGTCTCCTGTCTGTAATAAGTTGCTACAAGAAATTGACCGCACGTGGCTTTCGCCATAATTGACATAACGCTTCCTTCCACTGCCACCTATCAAATGGCAAAGTTCCGCATTAAGACTTACCAAGGACTTTGACTTTTTTGCTAGTTTTATTCGTATTGGAGCATCCTCTCCAGTTTGGTACACCCTATCAGTTATCTGGAGTGACTCTGAGACGTATGTTTCATTTCTATCCAAATCCAGAGTGATTTCCTCACTGCTGGTATTCAAGGTATCAATGCTTGTTGGGATTAGAGGAGGAAGAGAAGATGGTACAACCGCTTCTGCAGAAGGTAATCCGATTGTGTTCATTGCATCTATGGGAGTAAGGTTCGCAGTTTCGTTGTGTTGGGAATCGAACATTTTGTTACTGGGACTGCAGCTGGTGTTTACACTGCTCACGCCACTCGACTCGGCTTGATTGTTTGTAATAATGTTTCTTATGTTTCCGTTTACATAGAGCGGAGTGCTAGTGCGATCATTTTGGGAGTTCAAATCGTTCCTCTCCATATCGATTTCGTCCTGTTCAAGAAATTTCTCTACGTTCAGAGACTTCCTGAACTTATCATCAGCTCGCATTGTAACTATTTCATGTTGAGGCTGTGCAGTTTCTGGAACGTTTGTGTATATATTCGCCACCATTTCGTTGTTATTCATTTTACTGCGGTTTGACAGCACACGCATGCTCTCAGCGCCTAAAACTAAACGTTCAGCATCGACAATCATGTCACTTTCGTTACAACTATCTGACAAAATGTTCGGATTCAAGCTCTGATGACGGGATTCTTTCGAAAAATTACACACGTCTCCTCTAACATGGATGTTAGTATTGTTCACCTTACTCCCCGTGCTAAAAATCGACATGTTTCTTTGCCGATTGGAATGGTATGGCCCGATGCCGACCGTCGATGAGATGTCACTCATCCCGTCGCCGTAGTCGCATCGATCCATTTGCCTTTGCAGTTCGAAATTGTTCCGTTTAGCAAGTCGCTTTTGTTTCTTGAAGAATTTTCGCGCCACATTGATTTGGTTGGGGTTGTAGAAGATGTCGGCATTGGGAATTTCTTGTGTGAGAATCACTGGATTGTGGACATACTGCTGTCTGTTCAATTGTACGATACTGGCCGATCCAGAGGGAGTAATCATCTTATTGGGACTGTCCATGCGATTCATCTCGCCTTTTAGGTGGTTACTGCTAGAGCTGGGCGGTCGGTTTTTTGAACACTGACTATTTGACCGGGAAGCTGAGTGCACGGTTTCGCATGTTTGATGGTACGTCACAGTAGTGTTGACTTCTTTTGTGTTGTCACTTACGTGACGTGAGCGGCAACAGCAGAAATTCCGACAACTTAGCTGACTCCACTGAAAGCGCACATCGCTTCTTGAAATCGAGTAGAACACCAACAGGAAAATGCCTAAAATGGAACAAGTGATAGCAAAGATAATACTAAAAGCCTCTTCCTCATATGCAAGAGTGTCTTTAAATGGAGTAGCGACACTCGAAGCCGCACTGATCCAAGATACTATATACAGAAACAGGAACACAAAGTGCGCCCTCAGTTGGGCCAAATTTGTATGCTCGACGTCCTCGAGCATACTGGTAGAAGGATTGCTCAACGACAAGCTCCGGTATCTGTCCGATGGGTTGTAGTGATGCGGCGCATTGTGAATGGATTCCAGTAACTCGAGATCAACGTTTTCAGTTCCCTGTGTGATCTCAGAGAAATGACCGTTGTGATCCACTGATGTTCTGATGTGACATCGAACGCATATAAACAGAATCGCCAGGAAGAGCAACAGAATGACGGATGGCACGAAAATCGCACTCAAAGAAGGCCCATTGTCCAGGAAACAGTGCGAGTATGATGCATACTCTCGCATGTTAACCGCTCCACTTATCCCACAAATGATCATTCCAATACCCCAACCCACAAGATATATTCCAAGAATTGGCTTGCTTCCTACGTTTTCTTTGGGCAATTCGTCCATGGGAATGCGATTTCGTTTCGACAAACGTTTGTACATGTTGCTCACACTCACACATACCCACAAAATCACACATAAACTGAAGTAGTGTATGCTTATGCCGATGATTTGGCAAATTTTGTAGTCTTCCGTTTGGTAAATGCCAACAGCGAATGTAAAGCTCAAAGCAGATATGGCTAACCAAGTGTTTACCAATGAGTGACGCTGCCGGCGTGCCATTTGTATGGAACGTCCAAAGGTAATGTATGTCACTATGTTGATCCAAACGCAAACAAACAGAACCGAGCATCCAATGTAAAATCCTAGAGGTGAGAACCTAAAGCGAGCACCAGCGTTCTCATCCACGAAATCGTTTAAATGCTTGCGGTTTTGGAGAAGACCATAGTAACCTAGTTTGTTGCAAGTGAACACCAACAGTCCGCGGTAGTAATAGGAGTTCTGACATACCTCGCTGGACCACGAATTTGTTTCAGAGTCCCACCAAGCCGGAACTGGGGCACTCAATTTGTTGTGATGAGCTCGCACACGCAACATCAGAGATATGGGCTCACTTACGTTTCGAATGTTCTCCGAATCCGAAATTATCTTCGCTCCAATAACCACCGACGTTATGAGCAAATTCGATTCGTTGTTTTGATGAGGGAGGAAGTTTCCATTAGCGTAAACCGCCACCATGAGTTTTTGCGACATGAACTGACGGGCGTAATTGGGATGCAGAAAATTGGCAGGAATTTGAATGGAAGCATCAATATGCTGGCTAAAAATGTCCAGTGTTTGATTCATGGCGTTGCATTGAAAAATTCTCTTTTCATTGTTCACTTCTGACCGAATCCATGTGCATGACATCCCATTGAAGGAATCCGATCGTATGTTGAAGAAGTCTATAGAGAGGTGGGGTTTGTGAGTTGTTTGATGCATTTCAGTGCTTTGCAAAAGTGCGGAGTGTTGAATGTACGGTGTGAACTGAGCGGCTTCCTCTACAGCACTGATGAGTTTTACCCCACATCCATCCATTGCTTGTGCCGCATGCAATATGCGTTCGGGCAAAATAAGAAGTTGCGACACAATATCCAACAACATGGAACCCAAGTCCTTCTCCTGCCGCACAAATGCTAAGTAATTTTTTAGGGTTCTCGTAATAAACACAATATCTATGGGATCACGTAGTCTTCGCAGGTTTTCATCGAACTGTGTGTAGTTCCGCAACCGTTTAGCACTTTCTAAAACACTTCCTTTGGCTATGGAGAGATTAACTTTCGAAAATTGCTCGAAGATTTTCGTGGTTTCGCTTATATACGGACAGGCGGATGTATCAAGGTCCATCCATTCGCCATTGTCATTGCAATGATAGGTAGCAAAAACTTCTGAGAGGGCTTCGCCTAGACACGGCTGTCGCACCAGCTTGCCACGTATGGTTCGAGGCCAGAAATATTTCCCTTTGTTGTTGTGGACATCTAGCGCTGGACAGTATTTAGTTTTCTCAGATATCACCATTACCGCAATGGTCCGAGACAAATTAGCTTGTTGTGATCGCAAGCGACAGTCCCACAAACCCGTGTGATTACGAGTGACTGATGGAATTCTCAAAATCGAATCCAACAAGCCGCTATCGGAGAGATGTTTTGCATCGATCTGGATTGAAGGAAAATATTTGGTGGGGTCTTTGTAAACAATGTCATCAGTCGAATTGGGTTCGACTATTTTATCCGACCAACCCCAAAAGACGTGGGCTCTTGCTGGAAGATCTTCAGAATCTCTTGGCGCACCAACTGCAACTCTCGGTGCTCGACATCTTAGAACTATTTCATCGCCTTCGAAAACAAGCTGTAATGGTAAGATGTGATTTGAATGAATATTTAATTCTTTAAAACAAAGAAACTAAAACTCACTTGATCGGCGTCTGGTTTCAGTTCTAGAAGCGGCTGCAGAGGAGACTCGCAATGTAAATCTGAACCAACTCTTAATTTTTTTAACAGGGATCCCTTGAAGTCTATTGGTGTTTCACATTTCGGCGCTGGGTTTAACTTGACAGATAGTGCATTTGACCAAGCCACCAACCATATCAGATCGCAATCGCAAGCCAGTGGATTGTTGGATATGTCACTAAAGAAAGGATTGCAAAAGATGAATTGTTTGGATGAGAACTAAAAAAAGAAATCTTTGACCTTGTTGATTGTTGAGCACTAAACAAAATTTTAACTAGATTTTGGCATTGATTGAAAATAGAGTTGTTTGTAAAAAGTTGGAAACGCAATTTCTGTTTCTTATTTGTTAAAGAAACAAGAATAAATACCGAAAATCATGGTCATATCTGCTGTAGTTGTTTATTCTCTAGGGTTAATTAAGATCATGACGCGTTGGTACTCAAAGCACCTAGGGGAACTTAGTTTGGCTACCTGGACCGACACTGGTTAATTCAGTGAGACTCAAGAACATCAATATACCTAAAGGTGCCTTTAAAACCCCGGGTGTGTTACTTAAGGATGCACTTTTACCCCTTCTCTGTTTTCAATGTGCATTAACGACCTTATAGAAATAGACAACCTTATACTTTTTACATGTTCTTAGAATCCCTTCGAAGTACTTTACAAAAATCGGAAGAGATGTTTCACAAACAGATGCAGCACAAACTTGGGGCCATACTCATCACGAAACAGTAGAAAAGCTTTTATTTTATTTATCATCTACAAGCTAACGCTTAACAGATTGCATACTGGTAACAATTATAAATAATAATTATGTAAGTATAATATAAAACAGTAGCTAAAATACATAAATGTAAAACAACTTGTTTTTAAATGTATCACGAAAGTGATTGCTTACTTAATTGATTGAGGAAATTACTCGTGAAAGAGATTCTTTTTTTCCGTAATTAGTTCTATGTGGTTGCTGAAAAAGGAAATTTCTTGGTCTTAAGTATCTTTAAGGAATGTAAATAGGAACTAAAGAAAGCAAAAAGGGCTTCTTATATGATAACACAAAATATCTCCGACAAACATTATATCATGCGTTTTTCTGCGTGATTCCATGGATTTCAGACCTAATAATTTGCATCTTGCTTTGTAGTTGGGGACAAAGTTCCAGCCTATTTTATAAAAAACGAATTTTGTAAATCGTCTTTGAACTCGTTCTATCCTATCAGACTGGGTATTATAATAAGAATTCCAAATAACATCTGCATATTCAATAATAGATCTTACCAGCCAGCGACTTGAACAACGTTTATAACACATGTGGGCCAGTGAAATCTTTAGTATTCCTTTTAAATGAATCCTACCATTGAGTTTTCCACTATATGATCAACATGGATCTTTGTAGAAAATGTAGAATCAAAGAAAATACCAAGATCTTTCACTTCATGAACATTAGTTAGTTTAGAATTAATTTGGTAGGGAAATTGAAAAACATTAGAACTTTTACTGAAGGATATAGAATAACACTTTTTGATATTGAAATTCAAATTATTCTGAAGACACCAGTAAGATCTGATTGGATTTTGTTGCAATCGTAAAAAAAACTCGATTTTCAAAAACAGCTTGAGGTCATCAGCATAGAGCAAGTAGCTACAGTTTTCTATTGTTTTGACAATATCATTAATATAAATGTTAAAAATAGTCCTTGAAAGTTTATTGTCGATTAATACACGTTGAGATCTATTAGTAAGATATGAGAAATCCAATCTAATATATTTGAATGAAAACCAAAGTTTTTAAGTTTTCTTATAAGAATGTCGTGGTCAACTGAATCAAAGGCTTTGCTAAAGTCAGTGTACACCACATCAACTTGACATTTATTTTCCAACGCATTTATAGCATAGCTTGAAAAAAAGCTAGTGGCAGTAGAACGACCAGAAACGAAGCCATGCTGAGATTCAGTTAAGCCTTCTTTTATCAAAAGCTCGATTTTATTCTTCACTAAACTCTTGAATAGTTTTGGAATTGCTACCAATTTGCTAATACCTCTATAATTTTCGATATCGTTTTTAGAACCTGATTTAAAAATCGAAACCAAATTACCATTCTTTCCAATCAAGTAAGAACGAACCATCCACCAAAGATTTATTAAAAAGTATTAATTAGGGTAAGCAAAAGGAGTGCCTGCAACGTTTTAAAATTTTTTCAGGAATACCATCTGATTAAACGAATTTCAAGCGCGATTCAGAAGTTATTCGACCTTAGACCAAGTATTTAGTCTGTTAAATATTGCGGAGAGCTTCAAAGGAAGGAAACGGAAACTTTACGCATTTTTCGTCGATTTTCCCGCCGCATTCGACTCAATTGCCCACGATGCGCTTTTTTATAAGCTGTATAAGTTTGGTATATCGGGAAAAATTATTGGCTTACTCTAAGCGATGTACGAAAATAACGTGGCCTACGTATGGGATGGAGAGCACATTTCTGAAGAGTTTTCAACTTAAATGGCAGTTAAACAAGGCTGCGTACTGAGCACGTTACTCTTCATACTATTTTTTAACGATGTCATGGATGAGATTAGAGGGGGAATTCACTTTGGAAATATTCGTATTCCGGGTCTTATATTTGCGGATGATATCGTATTTCTTTCTGAATCCGTAGAAGGCATGCAGCGAATGATGAATAGGCTGGAGAACTATTGTGAAAACTTGAATCTAACCGTTAATTTACAAAAAACTTAAAATCATGATATTCAGGGATGGAGGCGGTAGATATGCAAATAACGAAAAGTGGACATACAAGGGGGAACATGTTGCTATAGTTCGTGATTACAAATACCTAGGAGTGAATGTCTCTTCAAATCTCAACAGGAAAAACACTTCGAGATAAAGCTAGCTGAAGCGAAAAGAGCTGTTTCCGCAGTGTGGAACCGCTGTATAGATAATAATTATATCGAACATAGTGCAAAACTTAAAATTTTTCATGCAACCTCAGCCTCCATTATGTTGTACGTGGCACAAGTTTGGGGTTACTCCCAAGTTGAAGAAGTTGAAAGGTTCCTCAGGTATTTCTTAAAACGCATTTTTAGATTACCGAGTTGCAACCCCAACTATATGCTTTATCTGGAAACAACTGAACCGCCGTTGTTCCTAAAGACCCTCAAGATGCACTTCGATTACGTAATCAAGGTGATGGAGATGGACGAAAGAAGGCTGCCGAATATAGTGCTTAGAAAATTGTTAGTATCAAGGGAAAATCTGATCAGAAAGTGGGAAGAGCTGGCTATTTGCGTAGGTGAAAACTTCAATTTTTTACCCGAAATAAGCCCAACTGATTTGAGACTTAAGTTTAACATAATATTGGAGAAAATTAGCCACTCAACATACTCAAACTTTAAACAAGAAGCTCAATCATCGCAGTATAGATTGATCTACGGTAAACTAAATTTAGATCTTAATGAATGCACGTATTTTCTCAATCGCTACCGCATAAATATGATAAATGTATAATTTAAAATTAGAGGTGAACTTTTAAATTTGAACTATATATTCCGCATTGATCTGACCTCCCGATTCTATGTGAGCTCTGTAACTTCAAGGAGAGAAAAGATGTACATCACTTTGTTGCCAGATGTCCCATTTTGAAGGAGTTTCGAGTGAGGTACTTTCAAGTAGCCTCGATGGATTTGAATGACACGTTGGATGTCCTGAATGGAAAACTAGGCTGGATAGCTTTGTATAATTACACAATTAATGCTTTAAACTATAGGCAACGCATCCTCGAAGGAAACTTTTAAGGAAAAAAACAAATAAATTAATTATAAAACTATAAAATGCATATTAAGCTTAAATAAATTGTCAATCTGGTAGACGGCCATTGGCCAAACCATATTAAACTTAAGTTTATCCTATTGTACATCTTAAAGCAGTTTTTAAACAAAGTTTTTTCAATTAACTAACTAACTAACTAACTAACCATCTGATCCACATCCACCCACCACCCACCAATAAGCTGTGTTACTGGTGACTTTTTATTGGTGAATATACTGACTCAAAAAACTGGCAAAAAGAGTTCCAAATGATTCTCAATAGTTGATGACTTCAACAACTTAAAATGAACTGTATTTAGAATTGCTGTCGATTTTTTTTTGGAATTTATTCAGGACCAAGTTTTCTCAAGTTTTTAAATGTGTTAGCCTTTTTTTTATTCCCAACGGTTTTAAAAACTTCCTTTTTCGCAAACTAGAAACAATTCGGTCAAACCCAATATTGATAATTTCAATAAAGCGATTATATACATGTTTTAAATCATAATGAGTTCCAATCAAAAGAATCTTTTAAAATACTACATGATAACATTATTTCAAAAAACCTTAAAAATACAAGCTGAAAGTGCTGGAGACACACTTCCTACAATCGCTGCTATTTAAACAATGGAAAGAAACGTATAGCGAAATGGAAAAGCTAGCAGTTTATTTTGAATTGGATTTCGATGGTTCTATTGCAAACGGAAGGCCTACAAAAGATATGATTTATGGACTTATTGCACAAGTTGATACAAAAGTTGAACAATAGGTCTGTATCCCGCGGGATCCCAAATCGTGTATCTTTACTTTTTTTTTGACGTAAAAGTGGCAGAGCTTTTGCTTTTTTGTCACTTCCCTTCCAGTAAGAATTTACCCGAACAATTTGCTCGTGCACTTTCTTGCTTGTCAAATCGGCTGTTTGTGAAATCAGCTAATCGAAACATTTCGATTGAATTCAAATTTATATTTGAAATTAAATGAAAAAAGGAAATCATAATCTGTTTGGTTTGAAAATTCAAAATAATGTTAAGTATGCAATGTAACATTGCTATGAGCTCATTTTAACACGTTTCTGAAACCAAATTGTTTGTATGGTTTTTAGTATCTCTGCTGAGAGAGCATGATAAATGTCATTCAGCAAGAAACATCCCAAAGGCGTATCTTTACTTTTCATTTTCGGATGGAGATTACAAAAACAACATTAAAAAGCTCGAGCCCAAACTTTTTCCCGGGCTTTTTCCCAAACTTTACCCAGAAAGTAAGGAAACAGACCTATCATATTGCCGTTTTTGTTTTTCAAGATCTACCGTAATGTAAAAATGTTGTCTGTTATTGTGGAATCAAAAATCACATTGCTAAGGAACTTTCAAAATGTTGAAGTTCACATATTACAGCAGAAAAGATATTATACGTGACTTTAAGGAAGGCTTATTTCTCTATTACTGGCGCAATTGTAAGGGCCTCCCTTTTTTCGGGCCGGGCATACGATACTGAGGTTCCACCCAACGGTCATACTTTCTTGCGACCATATCATGCAGATCTACCTTGAAAAGCTCGATGTCAAGGCCATCTGCACCACAGTCTTATTTGAGTTTGCATAATGGCCACCTTAACTTCTTCTAGGTCGGGAGGACGGCATTCTTCTCATTTCTTCTCATTGCTCAAACGAGCGCTTCTCATGCTGCTTCTTTTTCCTTTTCAGAATTCAGTGTTCTCCCTTCTTTTCTCCTCGTAAATCTAAGTATACTGTTCGAAAGCAGCCCTTGTTCTGTTTTGCATCAATATTTGTCGTGCTTTCTTTGGCTGCATTTGCCTACCTGCATTCTTCATCGAACATTGGGTTTCATTTTGGGGGCCAAGTGAGACCCAGAACCTCAGAGGCAGCGGTTCTTATAGCTGCCACTGATCTTCAACACTTTCTGATGGCGGCATAAGATTCAATGATAATTGGACGGAAACATTCGATTGGATAAGGCACTGGCAATCTCTTGCGATTGTAGCTTTCCGATGTCATATCTCTAACAGCGTTGGTTCGCTCGAGTCGTGAACAGGATATCCTTATTCGTACCTTGGCTACATGGTCAACTTGGTTGACGATTGATTGATCAGGGGATCGCCATTTTTATAAGTTCGAGAAAAGTGTGCAACAACAAGATTTCGCACTGCAGCAAAATCGCTTATCCAGGCAATGCTTACCGACAAAATATTTCCAAAGATATCCTTCTTCCTTAGTTTTGCGTTACGATCGCCAAGAACGATTTTTACATCGAGCCTAGGACATTGCTCACATGCTTCTTCGAGAAGCTATGGAACTATCGTCTTTCTTTTATATGGGGGCGCGGGGGACATATCGGGCTAATCATGGTAAATTTAGCACTGATACTAACTTACTTAGGTGTGTACAGTTCGGGGTGAACCTGAGCCTCAACCAACATCTTACGCCAACAATTTTGATTTCGGGCGAGCTCTCTTAAGTTTCTTGCACTAAGTCGGTT
Source organism: Melanostoma scalare (assembly GCA_949752695.1). Lineage (NCBI taxonomy): Eukaryota > Metazoa > Arthropoda > Insecta > Diptera > Syrphidae > Melanostoma > Melanostoma scalare. The sequence continues at coordinate 57,771,630 of OX456985.1, forward strand.
TAGGTCTTCTTTCACTTGATTACGCCTCCTAAGATTAGGTCTTCCCCTTCCACGATTTCCCTGGATTTCCCCGGAGCGTTTTTTTTTTTTTGAAACTATCAAGGGTTTTCTCATCCGCTTTCGATAAAGTCTACGCTTCCGCACAGGACTGAGATGATTAAGGTTAAGGATGGACATTATACGATCATTAAGTAGATTTTGGCTGATAACCTTATCCTTGAGTGTAGCTCTAACGACAAATCCGCCTTGTCTCAGTTGTCTGTAGCAGTCCCCATAGCAGATGACGCAGTTTTATGCACGGCCTGGCAGATCCGGAGACCTTTGTCCCTTATTCGTTTGAAGGGTTGTCAACGGTGTAATCATTATTGTAATCCAAGGCTGTTGGTTGCTGGAGAGCATTATAGTGTTGTTCTATTTATTTATTGTTCATCCCTTTGTCAACAAGTTTGACAGGTTACTTCCAAAAGAAGGAAACTATTCCACATTGCTTATCACAAAGAGGTGTAGAAGCACTACTGCCGTGTACTACAAGTTGCAACATCTGAGCATCGCCAAGTTGACACCAATCAGAACCTTTCCGAATAGTACACTGTCGACAATCCAGATTTTCAGTCGGTTTGAATGAAAAACTAAATTTGTTAAAACTGTCAGCTGAAGGATTGTCGACCGAAAAGCTTAACGCCTGGCCAATCAGAGGCCGAAAAAGGTTAGATTAAAATATGGAAAGCTCATTTGTGATGAATATAATGCCTTGAACTGAATCAAACAATTTTGAGTGCTCACTCAATTTACCTTATTTGTGGGTAATGTTAACTTACTAAAAACGGATTTTAGAAAATTCTGTTCTATTCCTACGATGTTGCTTTTTCTTCTAACAAACTACTTATGTGAGCATACCAAATTATGCAAATTGCAAGTTAATCTAATATCTAAGTGCAACTCGAGGGAAATAAAAAATATCGAAATTATTGTCAATTAAAAACAATCAACATTTATGACAAAAAATTAACTTACAGGCTCTTAAGCATCTTGAGGTTCTCGAAGGACCCTTGATAAATGTGCACAATGACATTCGTAGCTAATTTTAACTTTTCCAAATTCGGAATATCACCAAACATCGTATCGTCAACTTGTTTCAATGAATTGAATGATAAATCCAATCGCTTCATGTTAGTATAGTTAGCAAAGTCATCCTTGACAATATGCGCAATTTGGTTGTTACTTAGATCCCTAAAAGCAAACAAAATAAAAATTAAATTAAATTAATTGCTCCTTTATCAATACTCTTCTTTGTTTTTCATACAAAACGATAACATTTTCGAAATCCTCTTCGAAGTCTAGTTCTTTCATGCTGGTGATCTTTGTTGAGACAGTTCCCCCACATTTTGCTTTTAAAAAGTTCTTGTTTTGTTTCTCACAGCTACATATTTCGGGGCAAAGCGCTTCAATTTGGTATGTGAGAATTATAATAAAAAATAATCTTAATAGCACTGGAAGGGCCTTCATTGCATTTGATTTATTTCATTAATTTGTAGAGAACTTTTTTTTTTCTTAATAAAATACAATTTTTTTCGTTCATGTTTTATAGGTACGCAGCTGAAGCAGTTGTTCCCTATGACCGACATTTTACAAACACATTTTGTAAGGATTTTGGGGCTTTTATGTAGAAAATTTAATCATATACGTTTGGCACCGGTGTTATATTATTGTTTAATATAAACATATTTACAATTTTATGTTATATTTTATGTAAATTTTGATGAAAATGTAAATGAGAAAACAATAAGCACTCCTTTACGATAATAAATAAAAATGGCAGTTGTTAAAAACTTGTCCCAATCGCAGTGATGCCAGATAATGAGGCTTGGTTTGACATGTAGAGTACATTTTGGGACAAAAACTATGTTCGATTTGGAGATGTAATGAAAAGTATTTTGTGATAGTTTTGTTTACACACAAGAATTTCTTTCATTTGAATAGCAAAATTACAAAAAAGTCAAAACAAAAGAACGTGTATGAACTTTGACTTTCCATTATCGTTGTGTGTAAATAAAAATGTTCTTGTTTTCTTTATTAAGACAAAAAAACATTTGAAAATGTGAACCCTATTAGCGCGCCCACTTAGATTAGCAGAGCATTATGGTGGATTTACATGCATCTGCAAGTGCAGATGAAAATCGGAAAAAGACACAAGATGTAAAATTCATACTTGTCTGATAGAGAGGGAACGAACTTTCTAGTTATGGTTGCAGATGAAAAATTATGGGTGCAGATGAACATGTTCATCTGCAACCATAATTTTTCACTGTGGTCATTATTTTTGTCGTTGTGACAGTACAAATCTATAAAACTCATGCGTATCATTTTGGCGATTACAGTCTAATCATCTATCGTCGAAGGTCAGTGACTGAGCGATAGCTAGTTAATTTGTCTTAAAAGTTACGAAATACCAGAACCTATCTTTCTTTCGAACGACTGCACTATTTTGAAATAAGCACATTTTTAATAACGTCTGAAAAAGTACATTGAAGTTAACCCCTTTTTTATGGAATCTTAACCAGCCTCAGTAAATTATTGCAGTATGCTCCAAATAGTTATCTTTACTTATTCAGTCCTACAAACGTTTACCTTTGATTATTTGTATGGTGGCAAACTGTAGATAACTTTTTAACGTCGCTATTAGCTGCGTTCCTTTGGGAACATTTATCTACTGCTTAGTACTTCTGGCTGCTTTGAACTACTTTTCCCTTGTGGTCAAAGTAGTTCTTCGAAGTAGTTACGATAGTCTACGCCAGATGGCGTCAGTAAAAAGAAATAGAAATTGTTGTTGTTTGATTTGACGTTTCTCAAAAACAATAATTTTGCGAATGTTTTCGGGTGTGAAATTTCTTTCTTTTCAAAGTTTTGAGATTTCTTGCAATGGATTTATTCAATGTGAGTTGTAAAATTGTAATTTATTAAATCTATTTGAATCACTAAACTTCTTTTTTGTTTATTTAAGACTGGAGGTTAAGACTTTGGAGGTTAGATTTTACTTTTTGAAAAATTAACGCGTTCCATTCAACGTCTACTGCGAAGTACTAAAAAGTAGTTTAAAAGTCCCAAAGGAACGCGGCTACTGTTGATTTTACTATAATTTCCACATACAATTGGTTAACTAAGGAAACGGATCTTTTCTTCATCACTTCAAAAGTCGAACGAACCCTTACCGTTTTGACAGAATGTCAGTTTGACATTCTACTCGAAGAGTGTGCAAAACAAAAAAAATCGTGTGGTCAGAAATAGAACAAAAATAAAGAACCTTTATTTTTATTTGTGGTGCTAAAAGCTAAAGTATCAAAATTATAGCATGAGCTCTAGTAATGAACTCACTTCGTCAACTTTTTAGTGTTCGCACACTAGCTGCTCTAAGGCAGAACTCACTTCTAAACTCCTTCCCGGCTGAGGCTACCCCTACCAACCATGTTAGCACAGCAGCCTCAAACAACAACAATCAATTTCTTCCAAACGAGCTACTTAGCACTTCGCTACTTAAGAACACCAAACTTGGCGTTGCAAATGAATCGCTTCTAAAAAACATCCAACGTTTGGACCGCAAGCTGGAAATTGCATATCGGTGTAAAATCTGCAACACAAGAAACATCAAAACTGTTTCCGAAGCTGCCTACAATAAAGGAGTTGTTATCCTTGAGTGTGATGGCTGTTCTACTACTCATTTGATAGTCGATAACCTCGGATGGTTTGCAAACTCAAAGGGAAAGAGCGTTAACCAAGTTATTGCCGAAAAGAGTGGTTTTATTCGAAAGATCGTTGTTAACGAAAAAGGCGAATTACTTAAAAATTAATGTGCCATTAGTGTGATTATGTAGTTTTAGTTTTTTGGGTTTCAATAAAAAGTCAAATAAAAGATGATGTTGATGACATAACATCAAAAAAAAAAAAAACTGCCTACAGCAAAAGTTATTTTTATTTTTGTTTTCTACCCAATCGAAAGTATTGGTTTTTTTTTGCTAACTCATCGTGCGTCGTTTCCCGTTGAGGCGATGATAAGAAGTAAAATGTTTGTGATTTATTATTATTTGTCTAGTAAATAAGTTTCGATTAATCGCAACTAGAAAACAAATTAGAGTGATTCATATTCAGCGGAAGAGTTTTCATTGGGGTCTTGTGGCTTACATTTCAAAATTCTTTGGCCTAATGGGGCGGCGTGTACGAGTGGATCACTAATGCTGAGCAGTTAAGTGGGAGAGCTGTTATCTCTTCGAAATCACGATGCTCGTAATTCCGAAAAAGGAAGAAGTTGACCTATTGCATATAAAAAAATGACTAGAATCAATAAAATGCATTGAAAAGCTATTTTTGTTTACGAGAGGTGCGTAAATAAAATTACTTCTTTCGAAACTATTATATATGTTTTTAGGTTTGAACGGATTGTTTTGATTTAAAATCAAAGTAAAAGTTCAAGTGCATTCAGCTCCATTATGTGTTTCGCACAGATGCAACTATGCTTGGACTGTTTTTAGACGTTAATACATAAATAATGAGCCACTGCTGGGTCGATCTATTCGAAACCTCATAAACAAGGACTCATTGGGTTAAGGCTTTGGTGCTTTTATCATTTGTATGCCCTGATTATTTCTTTCTACAATTTGAAGAGATTAAATCCCAATGTTTATGAACACTCACAATGCTATCAAAAACAATCTATGCCTGACCTTATCGCAAATAACTTACAAAAGTTCATTCATTCATTGATCATAACTTTCATTTTCGTAGGAGGCTTGCCCTATAGAATTTATTGAAATTTATTTATTTTTAAACACAATGCCAGCGAGCGCTGACAATCTTTTTTTCGTCTTCTCGAAGGTTTAAGAACAAATCTTAGGTTGTCACAGTTTCCAATAGTTCAGGTTTTCTCGCACCAACTATGTATACATCTTTTTGTTCTAAGAAACTGTATCTTGTTCGATTGTCTAACTGCCGTCAAATTCAAATTAACTTTGCATAGTATAGCGGTTAATAGAATCGTTAACGAAGTCTGTGTTGATCACTTCAAACATTCTACTTTTTATTTAGGTTACTTATTTTAGTGAGCAAAGACAATATGAGCACATTTGATCTAAGCATTCAGTTGTCGCCGGACAGCTTCCTAAGAGGTTCAAAAGATTGGGTTTCAAAATGAACGATTTTCCCGATGGTTCTAGAATTATTTTGCTATCCTCAAACCCATTTTTTTTTTCGGTAGTCATGTGATGTGGATAAGCAACTTTTTCAAGTTGCTTACAAGAAAATTCTATAATGATAACGGTTTTCAAAGCTTTTGTGCCACTCTATCTTTTTATTTCCTTAATATCTAAAACGGTTTTTGGGGGTACCAAGTTTCGTGAGGAATCGGCAAGTCCTCCTAAAGTAATACTGCCATGAAAAGTGCTTTTGGAATCAGCAGAAAATCCTAAGTCCTCTCCATTTCTAATAGGATTGGTTGAGAGAAAAGCAAAAAGCACTAAACTTTCGCGCACCCCGAATATCATAGGCAAAAGGCAATCAGGCGACAATAAAGGCTATCTCATCCATTGTTACAAAATATTAATTAATTTTGATTTAAATCAATCTATTCGAAACCTCATAAACAAATTATTATTAACTGTCGCAGTAATACAAGACTGCTCAGCTTACGAACAAATAAATAAAATAAATAAATAAATAGGGTGTCGCAACAGAGCGAGGAGCCCCTAGGCCTAAGCGCATTTTTCACAACTATACCTTGTGAGGGAATCACATCACACCACAGGTACCACTCAACGAACACCATAACTTTGTGTTCCAGGACACCATGATATAACTGGTAATGAAATGGCGGATAAGCTGGGCAAAATTGGTTCATCACTCGCATCGAGCTATCAGAGCCAGATATTTCAAAAAAAAAAAAAAAACAGAATTTCTACTCCAGCTTAGCAGGCCTTGGCTCTCTCCGTTAATTAGCATTCTAACGGACCACACCACATTGGTTTCCCATGGTTAACCAAAATGCCATAGTAAATCGTTGATTGAAGCCCTCGTTGAGGACCCTGGCAGACCAAGCGCTGGTTTAGATGAGAAAGCTGTCTGAGATCATTGCCTTGCAAGTTCATCGGCGATCTCATTTCCAGTTATGCCGTGGTGGTCTGGAACCCAAAAAAGACTCAATGAATCTAGTCTTACGATCGCATATCCATCAGACGTGAGGCAAAAGATATGCCTCTTGCAAGTTTCTCAAAGCTCCATTGCAAATTGTGCTATAGACCACATCTCTTTAAACGAGAAATGGTTTTGAGACATTTGTCCCATGATGTAGGACCCTTTTCGCCAACAAACTCCATGTTGTTACGGTATATTTTCCCGCAACAAAAACCATTCTTACATTTAGTTATTTTAATTTCGATATCCCTCTCTTTTCCTCAAACCCTTCCCTATCATTTCTTCGTCTCATCATTTCTCCGTTGTTTGCTCTTAGCAATGTGATCGAAACATAGCTTTGAGCAAATGACAAAATAGGTGCATGTTGTAATCAGCGGATGAGCTGAACTGATGTCGGCGTTTGGTGTGTCGAGCCAGAAGCCTCTGGAGACTCGCACACCATTTACTTAAATTGAATGTCATTCATACTTCGTCACTCACAAGCATCATCATTCTCATTCATCGACATTCACATCATTATCATTGTCGCCGATGTGTCTCAGAAAAGGTGGATGCGAATTTAACTGGCAGAAAGAGGTAGTTTATTTCTAAAGAAAACGGAATTTACATTATAATTATTTTACATATATATTTTATGTTACTTACCGCAGTCTTATCTCCTCCTTTCTCATCGGCTGACAAATGGCATATGAAATGAAAATGCGCAATGCGCACACGAGGCGAATAGACGATAAAGAAGTTATCAAACGTCAGATGAGGCAAAGGAAGAAATAAAACTGCGTTTACATTTAGGATTGTTCACTGGTCGCGTTCTCTTTCGTAGCGTTCTGCAACAGGTCGCGTTCCCTTTGGTAGCGTTCTGCAACATCCCCACCCCCGTGGATCGACCGCGATTCACTATGAAGGTCCAGAACGGCTAGCTTAGATGCAGGGCGTCTCATCAGTCCTTTAGATGTACGGACGTCGGCACTTCGCACTTCTCCATCTGCTCCTGTATACACATTTTCGATTCGGCCTCGACACCACTGTCTCCGTGGTACGTTCGTGTCGCAGATAAACACCACGTCTCCTTTCTCAATTGGTCTCGACCTTTGACACCATTTAACTCGGCGTGTTAAAGTTGGCAAGTACTCGGCCACCCATCGTTTCCAGAAACGATCTCTTAATTGTCGGGCTATCCGCCACTGCTTTCTTAGACGACAAAGTTTCTCCAGCGGCTCGTCTCCACTCGGTGTCTGTGCTGTATTCGCTGCTCCTAACAGGAAGTGGTTCGGCGTAAGAGGCTCTTCTTGATCGGGTTCGATTGGCAAATGTGTAAGCGGGCGAGAATTTACGACGTTTTCTGCTTCTATCACTAGACACTGCAGTGTATATTCTCGTGGGGACACTTCTTTAAGGGTGTGAAGTAGTACACGCTTCACGCACTGCACCATTCGTTCCCAGACTCCTCCTTCAGATGGATTAGATGGACAGTTGAACACCCATTGAACTCCTCTGGCAGCTAGTTCGTCTTGTACACGGTCGCAATCAAACACTTCAGAAAATCGTTTTGCTTCCTTGTTAGCACCGATGAAATTCGTCCCGTTGTCGGAACGCATCTTGACAGGAACTCCACGGCGGTTGATAAAATTGCGAATCGCCAAGATGCATGCGTCGGTTGATAGATCGTGGGCGATTTCGAGGTGAATTGCGCGCACTACCAGACAGGTGAATAGCGCTACCCAACGCTTTTCGGTGCGGCGTCCGATCGACACTGTTAGCGGCCCAAAAAAGTCCAGCCCAGTGTAGGAGAATGGCCTCACGAATGGTGTTAGTCGGTCCTCTGGCAAAGGACCCATCATTGGGGTGACTGGCGTAGCTTTCGAAATCCTGCACTCTGGACAATTAGCGACGACCTTGCGCATAACTTGTCGCAGACGGGGAATCCAATATATTCGACGTATTTCGCAAATCGTTGCTTCATGGTTCAGGTGCTTCATCTTGCGGTGTTGGTCAGCAACTACCAGCGTCGTAAGCCTATGTGTAGACGGCAATATGATTGGTCGCTTGGCGGCATATGCGAGCCAGCTGGCTGCATCGACTCGTCCATAAACTCTGAGGATGCCATCGTTATCGATATAGGGAGAGAGTTGGTAAAGTACACTTCCCTTTGGCACGGCTTTGTTGCACCTAAGTTGTCTCAGCTCTGCAGAGAACGCTTCTGATTGGGCTTGACGATATAATTGTTGCTTAGCGGCTTCGAGCTCGTAAGCTGCGAGACTGTTTCCTTCGTTAAGGGAACTATTACGACATCGATCTAGAAATCGAAGAACCCAGGCCATGGTTCTTACTAGTCTGTTGAGAGAGGAAAAACGATTAAAGTCTATAAGGTCTATACTCACGATGATTAGAGAATATTTTGGACGAAGCTCTTCATCATCGTTCTCAGGATCATTGGCAGTGGTAATGATATTTGGAGGCCACATATCTTCTTTCTTCAGCAGGAATTCGGGGCCCTTTAGCCAGCGTGATAAAGCGCTGAAATCAGGTTGGCTACTTGACCGTGTAGCATCATCAGCAGGGTTCTCGTGGGTTGGTACCCACCTCCAATCTGATGAACTGGTTGTGGCCAAAATCTCCGCGATTCTGTGAGCCACAAATGGTTTGTAGCGACGATGCTCGCTCCCAATCCATCTTATGACAGTTGTCGAGTCACTCCAAAGAATACTTCGAGTGATACTTACGGAATGCTGCTCCACGATAGTTGACATCAAACGTACTCCTAAGACGGCTGCCTGAAGCTCAAGACGCGGGATAGTCAATGGCTTCAAGGGGGCGCTTTTTGATTTTGAGCAAATAAATGATGTTTCGACTTCATGATTCTCATTTAATGCTCTCCAGTATGCCACTGCAGCAAAGGCATCTTCGCTGGCGTCAACAAAAATATGAAGCTGCAGCTCTTGTGGTGAACCGTTTCGGAAGTAAAACCGTGGAATGTTGAAGCTGACCACTTCCGAAAGCTTTGACCGCCATCTATTCCATCCCAGTAGGACCTCCGCAGGCAACGGCTCGTCCCATGGCACGTTACGTCGCCAAACCTCTCGCATCAGTAACTTAGCGGCGACAGTGAAATGGTTGAGAAATCCCAGCGGATCGAAAACTGACATTATAACGCTCAGTAGTTCTCTTTTCGTTGGGTTTCGCTCTCCGTTAATGACTGCTTTATCAACGTGATGGAACTGCAGATGGTACTGGAAGTTGTCGCTGACCGGCTGCCAGAACATGCCAAGAATTTTCTCGGTCTCCAAGCAATTTTTAGTGCTCACGAACACAGCAGCATCGTTTCCCTGTAGAGCATTTAGAACTTCTGGCGAATTCGAGGTAAAGTTTCTGAGTTCGAAACCTGCAGCTTTGTGGATCATTCTTACTTGCAATGATATTTCGAGGGCTTGCTCTATAGATTCGAAGCTGTCTACAAAGTCGTCCACATAGTGATGGCATAAGATGGCTTCAATAGCACGTGCATGGCAATGTTGATGTTCCATAGCATTGGTTGTCTTCACGTATTGGGCGGCACAGGGCGAACATGCAGCTCCAAACGTCATGACTGACATTTCATAAACATCTGGCGGTTTTGAGTCGTCACCATCACGCCACAGAAATCGTTGAGCACACCTGTCCTCCTGCTGAATTAGTATTTGGTGGAACATCTCTTTGATGTCTCCACACACGGCAACGGCTCCTTCACGAAAGTGAAATAATACTGATGGCAGCGGCTGATATTGTTGAGGTCCTTTCATGAGGTGTGAGTTAAGTGAAGTCCCGTTCACCTCGGCTGCGGCGTCAAATACAAGACGTAATTTCTTGTAAGGGCTTACAACTGCAAAATGTGGCAGGTACCACGTTTTCGGTCCAACGACGGCGGCTTCAGCTGATGTTAACTTACGAGCGTAGTTCTTGGCGACGTGAGATTTGATGATGGCACTGTAGGCAATGGCGAAGCTGTCATCTCTTTTCATCTTTCGTTCTATTCCAACAAGTCGTCTCAGCGCCATGTTGTAGCTGTTGGGTAGCTCCACAGCATCGGACTTCCACAATAATCCAGTTTGGAATCTATCTTTTACCCTCTTCGTGGTCAACCGAAGAATGTCTCTAGCTCGAACATCAGCTTTGCTCTCAATTGGAGGTGATGGCCTTACTCCAAAACTCTCAGTTTCAAAATACTCCACGACCAGCTTGTGCAGTGACTCATCATTTGTTGCACAGGTGAAAAGGCATGTCGGCGGTGTTGAACGAGCGATTTCTGTAGTTGGACCAAACACTACCCAGCCCAGCTCTGTATTCGCTGCGTACGGACCCTTTCTGCTGGCCATCTGGAATTCATTTGGCAGTCCTAAGTGACAGTGATCCAGACCAATTAACAGTTTGGGTACAGCATTCGAGTATGGCTGCAGTTTCGATCTTCCAAGGCGGCTGTTGAGACTACGAAGTTCACTTTCAGACAAGCTTTGAGTAGGCAGATTAAGATTTGACACACCGTAAACGTCTCGCAGCATATGCTTCTTTTTATTTCCAACTCCACTGACGCGAACATCGACTACAACTGTGTGCTCTTGAGCCTGTCTTCCTCCAACCCATTGCATATTTAGTTGGCGATTTTGGCCACGCAGACCCAGGTCCTTCATTATGTCAGCATCCATCATTGTTATTGACGATCCTTCGTCCAATAAGGCGTACGTATCGATGGCTTTACTTGGACCATAGAGTGTGACTGGCAACACACGAAATAATAAATTGCTGCACCTTGCGACGTCCTGCATAGCAATGCTACCAGAAAAACTTGCTACTGGTTCTTCTGCTGTTGACCTCTCCGACTGTTGTTGTTGTTGAGAACCAGAACACCTATCTGATAGTTCGTGTAGTAGCTCATGATGTCGCCTCTGGCACCCATTTATGGCACAAAGGCCCTTGCTGCGACAGTCACGAGTTGCATGCCCAGGTTTCAGACATGTGAAACACAAGCGCAGATGTTTAACCTTCGACCACCTTTCAGGTATTGTTAACTTAAGAAATTGCTTACACTCACTGGTCTTGTGTTGACCTTGACAGGTAGAACACTTCTGCATATATGGACGTTGCTTTTCAGTAGCGTGCAGAATTGGCATGCGTCTCTTCGGTTCCCTGTTGTCACTATCTTGCATGGTGACACTGCAAACTAAATTGGCCACTTCACTAAGCCAGTCGCTGAAGTTTACTATCGTTGGGTATGGCTGCACTTGCGCTGCGCACCTGGCCCAGTCTAGTTTCTTGGACATTGGAAGCTTGGAGACAAGTTCATCCAGTAATGTTGGGTTCGACATATGCTGTTGAGCGTTCGCTGTTTGGAGGAACACTGCTAAGTTCTTAACTTTAGTCGCAAATGGAATTAAACGACTCATTGCATGTTCACTAATTGGTGTTATCTCCCTTACCAGATTCAATTGGCTGCGTATTAGTTGTTCTGGACGCCCGAACCGAAAACGAAGCTGTTCCATGATGGCGTTCACATTATCAGGATGAATTAAGAGAGATTTAACAGTCTCTCTTGCTTCACCTGTAAGGGCTTTTTGCAAGCGCTGATTGTTTTCCAGATTTGTATAGTTATAGGCGGCTGTTGACTGTACAAATGCTGTGAAAAACATTGGCCAGTCTTCGGGCTGTCCACCGAACGCTGGAAGATCTTGAACCTTTCTGAGAACCATGGCACGTGGGGAGTAGGCAGAGTTCATGGCAAAAGTCTGTGGCATGGCACTATTCATTGAAAACGGCGGATGTGCGTACGTCGAAGACGGCGGATGTGCGTACGTCGAAGGCGGCGGCTGTGTGTACGCGACATTTGTCGTGCGAGCGAAGCTCATGTCCTCTATGGCGACATTTGGATAGACGTGACTTGCTGGCGGCATGGTGGCATGTACATATGGCATACTCGTTGCTGCTTGCGTATATATGCTACCGTATGGACATGGTTGTGGTTGAGACATACATGACATTGGCTGAATGTCGAACGGTAATCTTTTCATTGTAGAAATACCACTAACTGACGATGTATACAAAGGCTGTATTGATGGCGTTGTCTCATGCACTGTTGCTGTTGGTGCGAGTGAGACGGCTGGTGATACCTGGCTTTGCACCACCATTTTGAGCGAGTCGTATTGCAAATTGCTTTTCTCCAAACATGCTTGCGTGGATTTCAGCTGGCTTTCCAGAGCGGCGATTTGATTCCGCATTGCTAGCAAAATATCCTCTGTTTGTGCTGCATCGGCAGTGGCAGTACTCATGGACAGAGGACGTTTTGCTGCGGTGCTACAGGCGGAGCTTATGGAAGCAATCGTCTTGGGGATCACAGCTGACGTTTGCGCGGATGCACTAGATTGCTTTTCGGATGAGGACTCTTCCTCGTCCATGTGGATTTTGGCGGCGGCGTCTACTTCTAGGAACCGGGGACTTCTTCTTGGTGCTGGCGGCGGCGTGCGTTGCATTCACAAAACTAGCTGGCTGCGGGCGGCAGCATGTACAGTAAAAAATTCCAAAATGGAAATGGCGGCTGTTTCTGCAGTATTGCAAAAATATTCGCAGTACTAACTGGCTGCGGGCGGCAGCATGTACGATAAAAAATTCCAAAATGGAAATGGCGGCTGTTTCTGCAGTATATTGCAAATATTCGCAATACTAACTGGCTGCGGGCGGCAGCATGTACGATAAAAAGATTCCAAATGGAAATGGCGGCTGTTTCTGCAAGAATATTGCAAATATATTCGCAATACTAACTGGCTGCGGGCGGCAGCATGTGCGATAAAAAAATTCCAAATGGAAATGGCGGCTTTTTCTGCAGTATATTGCAAAAATATTCGCAATGCTAACTGGTTGCGGGCGGCGGCATGTACAATAAGAAAATTCCAAATGGAAGTGGCGGCTGTTTCTGCAAGAATACTCGCAATAGCAATGCGAAATAAAGATTTGTCGCCGATGTGTCTCAGAAAAGGTGGATGCGAATTTAACTGGCAGAAAGAGGTAGTTTATTTCTAAAGAAAACGGAATTTACATTATAATTATTTTACATATATATTTTATGTTACTTACCGCAGTCTTATCTCCTCCTTTCTCATCGGCTGACAAATGGCATATGAAATGAAAATGCGCAATGCGCACACGAGGCGAATAGACGATAAAGAAGTTATCAAACGTCAGATGAGGCAAAGGAAGAAATAAAACTGCGTTTACATTTAGGATTGTTCACTGGTCGCGTTCTCTTTCGTAGCGTTCTGCAACAGGTCGCGTTCCCTTTGGTAGCGTTCTGCAACAATCATAATTAACCCATAATCATCATACACATATATATCATCTTTACACTCATCATCATGCACACACCTCATTACACGCACTACACAAGGCAGGATATCACACACACAACACTATACACATACATACACATATCACAGATGTGAACAATCAAAATGGCACGTGTAAACGCTATACTTCGTTATGAGACACACTGTGCAGCATAGTGCTGCAAGTGTAAACATCCTAAATTTAACTTTTATTGTTGTAAAACCTAATCATAGAATAAAACGTTAATAGTTTTCTCTTTTCCTCAAATCTGCGCAAAGATCCACCGAATAGGTAAAGTAGTTCATTTGGTTTGGTTAGCTTTTCCTTCCTTCTTCAATTTTCAAAAATTGTAACATAGAGAATTTCATCCTTCCCCTGACTCAGTAGAATATATAGTAGAGTAATTGGGAAAATGCTCAGAAGTATTATTTTCAACTTTCAGGAACTTTCATTTTCTCGACATATTTTATGGGAGGGGTCTGATCTCGACTCAAGAACTGGATAAGTTTTGGAACAAACCCCCAACAACTTTTTCAGTTCAGTGTGATTGGAAAATTGTGCGAGTGAAAGGTCTCGCTGGAATTCGACAACGGAGGTGCTTGTCAGCCATAAGGCTGCATGTGCTAGAAAGCCGTGACAGAAAACCTCGAGACACGATTGGCCGATTGTATGAATGTGTGTGTGAATTTGAGGGTCGAGAAAGGACAAGTTGACAAGATCACCCACTTCTTGGTTGACCTAGTTCACGTCAGGTGGTTTTAATTTGAGATTTTGAAAAGAGAAAAAAAGAAAGCTTAAATAGTGGAAGTTGGAGATAGTTTGGAAAAGTTTTGAGATTAGTTTTGTTAAAATTGTAAGAAAATTTTTTGGAAATTGTTAGAGTCAGTGGGAGGCGAATATTCAGAATTAGAAGAAATCGTCAGATGGACGATACGTAGAAAACTTGAAGGAGGAAGGAAAAAAAAGAAAAGTAGAGTTCTATAGTTTTTGTGTGTTGTCAAAGAAAGTTTCGGTTGTTCTTTGCCTTCGTAAATTCTCAATAATTGTGAGACACGCTACCCTTTTTAATTCGTATTGATTGTTCTTTTCGGGAAAGAACAATTAACTTTTCATTTTTCCGGTTGTTTTCTATTGTTTACATTTTTCAACGGTTCGTCTAACCGTCCATCTTGTACCATTTTATAGTTGAAAAGATTTGGGTTTTTAATCCAACTTTTGTACGGTTTTTCCAACACAAATTTAAATAAATAGTGTAGTGGAGAGGATTCTCCACTCAGATGATTCGTCTTTGAACCGATGAATATTCGGGCCAACAGAGACAGCCAAAGCGTCTACAAATGTTCTCTTATTTTTAGTTCAAACAATAATCAGCCAAAAGAGCCCCAAAGGGTTCAATTGTCTTGATATTAATATTTGAGCAAAATAATATTTATGAATTAGCAAATCAAAAAACTTTAGTTACTTTAAAACTAAGAAGGCTTCTTTATTAGTCGGTGGTCCGGTGACGAATCATCTGAGTGGAGAATCATCTCCACTCAGATGATTCGTCACCGGACCATCGTCTAATAAAGAAGTGTCTAATTTTATTTAAAATAAACAGCCAGAGTTTTTCCGTTTGTTTTTACACATATTTTTATGGTAACCAAAATCCAGACAATCGAAGACCTTTGGGGCTCTTTTGGCTGATTATTGGTTAAAGTAAAACATAAGAGGACAATTGAAGACGCTTTGGCTGTCTCTGTTGGCCCGAAAAGTCATAGTTCAAAGACGAATCATCTGAGTGGAGAATCCTCTCCACTACAATAGTATTAAATCCCTTTTGGGAATTTAACTTGTGTATTTCATTCGGTTCTTTCTATTACAGATTTAATTCTTGGTTTGGAAATTTCACCACAAAATTTCCTGGTGCCCACTTTTCTTTGTACACCCTGTACTTAGAAAATACTTTTAATTCTCCATTTAATAATTACTTAATCGGTCATTTTATTCGCGATCGTCTTTTATCGCGCTACGCAACCTTTTTTGTATACGAACCCAGCCCAGGTGAGCTTAGCCGTGGTGTCAGCAGCCTACCTGCTGAAGAGTTACACTTTTAGTTTATCGCTGCACGCCGGTTGTGCATATTTTATTTTATTCATTTAATTAATTGGATTCGGAAAATCCAATCACGACAAGTAGTTCCGATTCATCGTAAAGTTAATTTTCGCGTTAGTAAAAGTGTAACAAATTGGCGCCCAACGTGGGGCAAATCTTAGTAGAAAACATATACCATATTCTTGGTACTTGGTACCAACCTGTGTTTTAATTTTTAGGGAAGTAAGTCGTTTTGTGTTGTTCTTTTTTGCCTGTGAGTGAATATTTTACATTTGCTTTTTCTTATCCCCTAGGTGAGGTGGAAATTGTGTTGGATAAGTGCTTGTTTGATTTGCTGCAGAATCCCATTCTTAATTGCTTGGGCAATGGTGTGATAAGTTGAAGGAATCTTACGTTCCACCGCCCAACAGTAGAAGTAGGAACCTACTTTAGCCTGATCTGGCTTATGTAGGAGTCGAACCTCCAAGAGTTTCCGTCGAGGAAAGAAACAACCGGACAAGACAGGTCGTGCAGGTCTCGAGTCCCAACTCGAATTTAGTTTCAGCGAGGCCGGCTGTAAGGAGAGTTGCGGTTGTTGAGGAAAACACCCAATGTCGTCAGCCCGTAAATTCATCGAGGTCTTATAGGTGTTTTAATTGTAATGGAGAGGGCCATCTGGCAAATAGGTGTTCCGCTGTTAGGCGTTGTTTTGGTTGCGGCAATCAGGGTGTTACGAAGAGTAACTGCCCAGCCTGTTCGGGAAACGGCAGACGCACTCTCGGGTCAGTAGGACGAGAGCGCCGTTAAATGCGTCGGGGTTGCCTACTGGTAACCAGTCGGCGACAGTTAATTAGAGTTTCGCGCTTGAGCATGTAGGTAGGGATAGGGGTAGGGGTTAGTATTTATGGGATTAGGTTAGTAGGGCTTTTGGATTCGGGTTGTTCTTGCTCGATCATATGTAGGGATGGATGGAAAATTTTACAGGGCTTCGGTATTAAGTCAGGCACTAGCAAAGTAGGTAGTGTTAGATGAGTTGATGGTGCAGGAGTACAGGTGGAAGGTGGAGTTTCACTTCCAATTACAATTAAAGGCAAGGTAGTTTTAGTAGGGTGTTTAGTTATACCTCATCTTCCTCATAGTCTGATTTTAGGAGCCGATTTTTGGGCTTTAGCGGGAATAGCCCTGGATTTACAATCAGGGGAATGGGAATTTTCGAATCAGAATTCGATTTCCCATTCTGAACAGTCGACTGAGGTAGGAGAGGTAGAACAGCAACAGTTAGAAAAATTTTTAGATATGACATTTAAAGAAATGCCTGAAGGATTAGGGTGCACACAGATGGTGGAGCACAAGATTAGGACGAAAGCTGAACCTATTAAGCAGAGGTATTATCCGGTGTCTCCTGCCATTCAATCTTTCACAGATAAGAAATTACAAGAAATGTTAGCACAGGGTGTTATAGAAAATCTTGCCGAAGTCAAAAAAATTACAGGGCCTTAGCAGTGTTCAAATCGACATGTTTAAACCAAAAAAGCTTGTTATCTAGGATTACCAAGATTCATTCCAAAATGTTTAATCCCGTTTGAAACTTACTGGCACACGAACAACAACTGAAACATCTACATTTCTTTTTTTTTCATGACTGATGAGACATACACTTTCGTTATGAGGTATACTTAGAAGGAATATTATATTTTAATTATAATTTTATGTACAATTACTTTGCTTTACAATAAAAATACATGGTAAATATAGCAAACAAAACAAAAAATACTAAATTCGTGTGGGGCTCACAAAACAATTTATAATGAGAAAAACAAAAATATATTATAACCAAAAACAGTCATTAGCTGCAGAGTAGCTATGAAAAAACAACAGATTTTTTTCTATAAAGATTACGTATCTGCAAGTCGTTTCAACTACACCTCAGAATGATGCTTTTTCTAATTTGTATAATGTTGAGCATAGTTTGGCATGAAGCAAACAAAAAAATGGCAATGTTATCTTATGCCTACTATGAATTCATTGATAAAAATATTCAATCCTACACTAGGCACTATATAGTTGTACAGATCTTCAGTTTTCTGCTATTTGCTTTAAATATTTATGTACATTCAGAGATTGAACGACACTCTCATTTTGGAATGTTTTTCTTCTTTATGTGGGTTCACTTTCTTGTTACAGATTTGACAATACTGCAGTCTGGCATTGAGAATTAAAGAAGCACATTCTCATTCTGAACAGTCATTTTATGTTACAGCCGACAGGTGTGGTGATTTTCTGTGTCATGAGCATCTGTGCATGGGTGTATTTCTACTTCTGATTCTATGGTTGCAATGCGTTCTTGGGTAACAGCTTGGTTGTGGTACGAGGTCGAGGAGCATGGGTTGCCATCAATGTCAACTTGTTCGTTTCCCTGTTGTCCGGAAATCGAAGCGGAGCCTGTTTAAAAATAAATTCATATTTAAAACACACCGTTAAGCTATATATTTGCATGTATGAAAAAAAACGTTACCGTCAGGTAGACTCCGATCTGCACACAATACATTTGTAGTTCTGGCTCGTATATTTTCCATATTGACTTTCATGGAGATGTGTCCGAAAAGAAAATAGCCCAAACCCATTCCCAGGACTATAGATGCAAAGACATACACATTGTAAACCATTACCGCCAACATGAGCATATAGCTGGTGATATTTTGAAATAAAAATATTGAGGCTTGTCCTAGTATCGCAATAAGTTTTCTTGAATTCGAAGGATTGACTTCGGATGGTCTTCTTTCTACAAGTAGTAGATTTGTTGTTTCAGTAGTTCCAGCTGAAAGTGACGTGATGCGTTCGCGTGCAGTTCTGGACTTGGATTTCGTTTGGAAAACCTATAATAGAAAGGTAAAACATCAAAGCAACTTTATTACTCTAAAAAACGGGGTGTTACAATCGTAAGTATAACAATGGTAGAGACCTCAAACGCTGTACAAGAAGGTACTCAATTTCTCCACATACCATGTGAAGAAATATAAAATTTTTCTGACGGTTACAATACAATACTCGTATTTGAGAGCGAGCGTGATATGTGAACACAGATTTCTGCCGAGAACTATGTTCAAGCCCTCGTGGTCGCCCCAAAGCCTCAACTCACCCTCAAAGTCAAAGTGAGTGTTTTTGAGGACTGAGTTTGGCCTCAAGTCACACTAAAGTAGCACTAGCTTTTTGGTGGGGCAAGTTCAAGGGGCAAGGGCCTATTTGTAGCTCGATTCTACAATGAAAGTGTTCAAATGCAAAAATTCTTTCTCCGCAATTCTTAAGCACGTAGGAGTACGTGGGAAACTTAAATAAAACTCGAAAGTTTTGCCGAAAGCACTTGGAAATAGTGTTTGGGCATTTAATATCCGGGAAGGTTCTGTTTGGTTTAAACTTAAGTAAGTTCAAGTGTTGGCAGACTGACGAAGAAAAATAGAGCAACACTATAACGTTCTGCGAGTAATGACTGACTGCCTGAATATCAGTGGTCTGCCAGAGCTTATAGGGAATGTTTAAAGCGGATGAATTCGACTTACAGAAGCAATGGTTGTCAGCAGTCAAACAAGCAGAAACACCTCAATCTTCCAACATATATTTAGTTTAAAGGTCTTTCAGGTTTTCAGGGTCTTTCAATACTAGGCCAGGGTATTGAAATAGAGGAAATGGTAAATCAGTCCTATCGGGCCAACGGCAGCTCTCACACTCCTAGGATATTGACTACTGACGCCGAATAATACTTCCCTTTAGTTCCAAGTGGATCCCAAAAGACCTGACCCTCCAGGTTGGCGGTTGTACGTGGGGTTAACTACTCAACCACGTAAAAATTATATGGTTACGAAACAACCAACAGCCTCGGATAACAATAATGATTTCAATGTTGTAAGCCCAAGCAAACGAAAAAAGTACAAGGGTCTACGGATTTGCACGTGGGACGCAAGATCTCTTACTGGATTACGTGCAGCTGGAGAATTAGCGGACGCCCTGGACTGCTATAATGTAGACATAACCGCCATCCAAGAAATGCGATGGAACGGGCCAGGGATAAAGGAGATGAAAAACTTTGACTATGACTCTATGACTCTGTCAGGCGTTTACTTTAACACTACTTAAAAAGATTGTGTAAAACACAACATCAGAGGCATAGTCTTTCAAAATTTTGCAAAATTACTCGCTTACACAGACAATATTGACGTAACATGAAGAAGCAAGCGCGATGTCACAGGTGCTTTTTCGAGCATTGAAACAGAAGTAGCAAAAATTGGTTTAATGGTTGATGAGGGTAAAACGAAGTGTATGTTGATATTATTTGGAGAAAATTTGTTGGAGAGAATTTGTTGGAGAAAATAAAGCGCACACTGCAAAACCAAAACATACTACACACACTAGACACACACAATGAGTAAAATAAAGTTCGCGACATATAAAAGAAAGAGGAGAACGACAAGTCAGTCGTTCCCCCCACCTCATAACACAGTGACAACCGGACTTGAACAATCCGAGAGAAGAAAACGACAGACGAGGAGATTAACCAATCACAGCAACAATTAATTTTAATTATTTTTTATCTAGGTCAATGTAAGAAGTCCCCTCTGTGCCAACAAAATATAAATACTCACATTGTTAACTTTAAGTAGAACTAAGCAAATTGTACATATTATATACTAAGTTCAATAAAAATTAATTCTAATGCTAAAAAAAAAATGCAAGTCAGTGGTTTTCCAGCAGTTAGCAGCAACAAGACAATTTAGCAGCAACAAGACAATTTATTAAAATACATACAGTCCATTTTAAATCAGTTCATTTAATTTTAATTTATATTATACAAATAGTGTCAATCAAATAAAAAGTGTTCCAAATAGAAATTTACAGTGTTGGAGTTTTAGTTGGCTACGTGATTTGCAAGACGGTGGATGGTGGAAAAAAAGGTATTCTTTCTGACAATTAAGGTAACAATATTTATGGCGAACAAACAATGGTTAACAAACAATAAAAACATAAAAGTTATTTCATTTAAAAACAATAAAGAATAAAAGTTACTAAAACTATTTAATAAATAAAGAAACTTACGAATTAAAAAACACAAAAGAAAGTCATTTTAACTTTTTAGCACTATTCAAAAATAGTATTTGATCGACTTTTCTTGGAATTAGTCGAAAGTTAGAAAACAGTCTCTCCGATGGAATAGATCTAGCTGGTATACATAAATATTTAAGCGCTAGCTTCTGTAAGGGAGGGAACAAATTTTTTTTTTATTCCCAAATTCCAGCGGGTTTTTTTTCCGATCAAGATATGGCAAATCGATGTATTGCTTCACCATACCAACTGCTAAGGAAAAAGGAGTAATTTTGGTTTTTGCTTCACAAATTTTTTTGTCAATGACACCCCAGATTTCATCATCTTCGTTGTTAGTGTCGGAATCGGAATTTGTTTGTTCTAGATAGGTAAATGAACATAATTTTACATTTACTTGACAAAGAAAGAAAGTAACAAACCTGCATTTGAGCTACTAGCTGCACATTCAAGCCTTGAAGTTGAACTATTCATAAAAAAATCCTTTAGCTCTTCTATAATCCACATTTGAGCATTAGCAGCATGAATTTCGATTCCAAAACCATTTTTTTGAAACGTGGATCTAAAAACGTAGCCTTGGCTGCCGTTCTGTCCAATTCAAAAACACCTAGACGCTTTTCTATGCCCGCAAGTAAATGTCTTTGTAAGCGTTTAGACGACTCAGTAGTTAATTGTTTTTTTCCAACTGCATTTTGGAGTCCAACTACTAAAGGGATAACCCATGATAGTGAAGGATACGACTCTTCTGACAAAATAGTTGTAGTTTTCTCAAACGGTTGCAAAATCATGACTATCTCCTCCATTAAAACCCATTCGTTAAACTCCAGATGAGGCAAAGAGACTGCCAAAAGTGGCACTGTAGCCGAAAGGGCCACTTTTACTTTTAACAAGCGTTCAATCATGTAGAAAGTGCTATTCCACCTTGTCTTTACGTCTTGTTTTAATTTTAAAGTTTCCACATTCATTTTTTTTCTGCATATCAATCAGTGCATTTGATGATTTTTTACTATGATGAAAATGGGATACAATGCCTCTACACTTATATAAAAGGGGTGGAATTAATAAACTCCCGGAATATTGCTCCACGTCGACCTTTTCAATGCTGCCCTCAACTGTGAGATTTAATGTTTGGGCCACGCAGAAATGATTGCTTTTAGTTAAAAAAATCACTCACTGCCTTTTTCACTGTCTTTTGACCCGAACAGGGGATTCTTCTCGATTGCATATTTGTGGAATTCCAAAATCAGCCACTGCCTGGCTTGTTGAAGGTCGATCAAGATCAAGATCATTTGCTCTTTGACTGTGAACAGGGATACTATCGTCAACAATGTCAACTTCAATATTTACTCCCCTTTCTTTTGTAATTTCCAGGAGCTCCTCTGGGTGTTTCTTTTTTATGTGTACATTCAATGTACTCGTATTAGAAAACAATCTCTCCGATGGAACAGATGTAGCTGGTATACATAAATATTTAAGCGCTAGCTTCTGTAATGGAGGGAACAAACTTTTTTTTATTCCAAAATTCCAGCGGTTTTTTTTCGATCAAGATATGGCAAATCGATGAATTGCTTCACCATACTAGCTGCTTAGGAAAAAGGAGTAATATTGGGTTTTGCTTCAAAAATTTTTTTGTCAATGACACCCCAGATTTCATCATCTTCGTTGTTAGTGTCGGAATCGGAATTTGTTTGTTCTAGATAGGTAAATGAAAATCATTTTACATTTACTTGACAAAGAAAGAAAGTAACAAACCTGCATTTGAGCTACTTGGTGTAGATAGATAGATAGATAGATAGATTCTTTATTTTACGATAAATTACAATATTTTTGTCTTAAGAATACGAACATGGCAATTCTGCCGTCTGCCGGAAAGACATTCAATAAAAAAAAGATACAAAAGTTGAAGTAAAGAATAAAATTATTATCTTGTAAAAATAAGTTATATACATAAAAGAATTTTTATTTTAAAGAGCTGCAAAAGTTTTAGTTAATTAACAATTTTAATGATAATTTCATCGGATATTTTGACAAAAAAAGTTTCAATTGAAGAAAGAGAAAATTAAAATTAGAGAAATGTTTATTATGATTGAATAAAAAACAGTTATTATTTAATGCTCATTGAGAAAAAAAAAAAAAAATACGTTGAACAGTAAGGTAAATGATGTGAAAGCAAATACATTTTCTAAAATTGGCTGAAATGAGAAAGCGAGGATTTTGAGATCTTTTACAATTTGAATAATTTGCAATTAGCATATAGGCTTGATTTCAAGCTTGAAGGGTGATTTAACGCAACAACTGGTAGAGGAGTTTTTTTTTTTTTTTTTAGAAACTATTGCGATAAGTTAACGCATGTTTACAATATTTGAACAAACACAACCAGCCACTCTTTCCATTCAAGACTTCGTAGAGGCTATTTAGGGACAGACAACTTTCCCGGAAATACAAACGTCGAATTTCTTGTAATATTGGACACACTGCAATAAAATGAAAAATATTTTCAGGTTCTCTTCTGTTGCATAGATTACAATATTGCTGGAGATCATTTCTATGTGGAATGAAGTTCAGATTTAGAATTTCAACCCTAGCTCTGAAGATGGTGCTTATAACTTCTGAAGAGTACTTGAAAGCGAAATAGCTTTCTTCGGTTAATAGTCTATGATTAAGATTCTTATAAATTAATCTAGAATCTGATGTTGAAGCTCTTGTTAAATATTGATTATATAACTTGTCATCTATTCTAGATATGATCCTTGCAAATATATCCGTCCAATCACAAACGTTGTTCTCTGTCAGAGTTAAGTCTAGATCATGAGATAACGCTAGCTGGTGCCATTCTTTGAATGGGGAAGCGTTTGTGAGCAATAATCTAGTCATGATTCTTTTATGGAGACTGGAGCTACTTCTCTTCATCACTCTAGTTAAGTAGTCTGAGTGAATTTTGAGGTTTTGAATGTAAATGGGTGGTAAACCAGACTCCACATGTATAGCATAGGTCGGTGTTGCGCTTGGTAATCGAAACAGTCGCTTAAAGAAAAATCTTTGAACAGCTTCGAATTCTTCTAACGGGTTGACTCCAAAAACCTGCACTCCATAACACAAGCAGGTGTTAACCGTGGCTTTAAAGACTTGGTATTTTGATGAAAGATCAATATTTTGATTTGAAAAGAATTTCGGCCACATCAAATTGAGCGCCAACTTAGCTTCCCTGCTTTTATCTTTAGCGTGTTTGCCAAAGTTTAAGTTTGATGTCAACAAAACACCTAAGTACTTGAACTCACTTACTACATCTATTTGCTGGTTATTAAGTCGCCATGTTTCCTCACGTTGTCTTCTTCTCTGTCGGCTTTCGAAGATCATAACCTTTGTTTTCTGCACATTGATGTGAAGATCCCAAGTTGCGCAGTATGATTGCAATTTATTAATTTGCAATTGAAGAGCATAAGGGTTTTCAGCCAATAGCACTAAGTCGTCAGCGTAGAGTAGAACTTTTATGACACTTTCGGCAAAAGTTACACCACCAGGAAGAACATCACTTATACCATCGATGTATAAAGCGAATAGTATAGGGCTCAAAATGCATCCTTGTGGAACACCAGCAGACGTATCAAACCATTCCGACAGCTTGGAACCATCCCAAACGGTTGCTGTTGTTGACGCCAAAAATTTGAAATACATTAATAAAAATTTTCTTGACACTCCAAGCATTTCAAGTTTATATGTCAAAGCTTGCCTGTTGACAGTATCAAATGCTGCTTTAAAGTCCACAAAACATGCATATAGTTTTTTGTTTTTTTCAATATATTTTCTAGCTATACTAGTCACCGCAAAAATGTGATCTATGGTTGAATATCCAGAACGAAAACCAGCCTGAAAAATGCTAAGAAGATTGTTTTCTTCTATCCAATTGGAAATCCTTCTATACAAAATCGTAGCAAAAATCTTTCTTAGTGAGTTTAGCAAAGATATTCCTCTATAGTTTTCGGCACGACTTGCATCTCCTTTTTTAAAAATTGGAAATATTAGAGCTTTAGTGAAACCAGCCGGAATACACGCATTATCGTACATTAAGTTAAAGAAATTAACGATGTAACTTTGAAGTTGCAAAGTTGAGTTTTTAAAAAACTCAACTGGGATTCCATCACTACCTGGAGCTTTGTTATTCTTCATAAGCCGTAAACATGTTTGCAATTCGCTCAAAGATATAGAGGAGTCTAGTTCAGACACTCTTACGTTTTGAAGTGCATAACAAAAGGTGTTAGAGTTCTCTTCCGCTGTCAAGAGAGTTTTGAAATGTGCTGCTAATGTATCAGCTTCAAGAACAATTTTAACACTTTGGTGACGTCCTCCCAAGTCCCGAACACCATTCCAGAAATCTTTCGAATTTTTGCAAAGCTGTAGTTTTGATGCTAGGTTTTTAAGATGAAGCATTTTTTTCTGTAAGCACAGTTGCTTGAACTCTTTGTTGGCGCGTAAGTACATGTTTTTGTGAGCAGTAGAGTTAGACGATCTGAACAAATGCAAGTATTTGAATGAGAGCTTGCGAGCATTGCTACAATCTCTATCGTACCATTTGTTTTTTGGTTGAAACGTGTGATTGATGGTAGATTGTGGAGCGGATGCAAAGATAATCCTTTTGATGCTTTCTTCAATTTGTTCAACAGCGTTCAGCGATTGAGGTGGGAGAAGATTATAGTAGTGGTTCAAGAGTGTTCTGTAACGAAGAGCTTTGTTCTCAATCCATTTTAGTCTCAGGAAATTATCTGAGCTCCTCTGCTGCATTTCCTCTTCGAAATGCGCTTTAACACATATTGGCATGTGAGCTGAGAAGTTAGCAGCGCAAACCTCAAAATCTAAAATTGAGCTAAGCCATTCTCCCGATATTGCACAAAAATCTATGACCGATTGACCCTGACCGCTTATAAAAGTTAGTTCACCTTTTTTGTCACCGTTAGACACCCCATTTAGCACAAACAGACCAAAATCCTCAAATAGTTCAGTTAGAAGTCTACCATTTCGGTTTATTGTTTCATCCTTAGATAGTCGCCTTGTCCCAAAAAACCCTTGGTCTTGTGAAATAAGAGCATGGGAATTCTGAAAATCTCCAATTCGAGCATTTAAATCTCCAATAATCATTAAATTTTGCAATGAATAAAAAGTAATAAAATCTCGCAAATTTTCGAAATCATTCTGCCAGTTATTGCAGTTAAGGTACACCGGAATAATATAGAACATTGAATTCTGAATTACGATTTTGATTATAATCCTGTTTTCAATAATTCTGAACTGAGTAAACGAATTAAATTTGGATTTGATGCCACATAAAATACCTCCACTCGCTCGCCCATGTACATTGCTTCTTGTTGCTGGAATAAATGTTATTTTGAAATCTTTAAAATACTTATAAAATTCGTTTTCATTGTTTTGTTCTAAAAAAGTTTCTAAGAGAATAAAAATATCAAAATTAAGCACATACTTAAAAAAATCGGGTTGCATTAGTTTGCTTTTAAGCCCTGTAATATTATAAGCTAAAATTGAGAAATTTATAGTACTAGATATTTTTGGGCAGACGGCAACACTTTCCTATTGCGTTTTATTTGTTATGATAAAGGGTGATTCACGCCTAGATGGCCTTGGCTTCGGTTGAGAGCCTGATAGTACTGCTTGAAGTTGGTTATCATCTGGAGCAAACTTTATTAATCCCTCGCTGCAGTCAAAATATTCAGCTGATCTGTCACCAAACATATTTTTGACAAATGTCATCTCAGTCGAAGATTTTACAATGAGGCCTCTTGTAAATTTGTAAATAAATGTGTAGTTATTTATTTGTATTTTATCGCCTTTTAAAATAATTTTCGCCTCCGGGTTGATTTGCATGAGTTGCGTTTTATATTCGAATAGTGTTTGCCTTTTCTGTCGGTGCATCAACGATTGCTCGCGGTGAATACTTATGCCACTTCCTTTGAGTTGGTTAGCGGCGGACATTATTTTTTCGACAGTTTCTGCCGATTGACTTGGTGTACATTCAAGACTTGAAGTTGAACTATTCATAAAAAAAACCTTTAGCTCTTCTATAATCCACATTTGAGCATTAGCGGCATGAATTTCGATTCCAAAACATTTTTTTTTTTTAAACTTGGATCTAAAATTGTAGCCTTGGCTGCCGTTCTGTTCAATTCAAATACACCTAGACGCTTTTCTATGCCCGTAAGTAAATCTCTTTGTAAGTGTTTAGACGACTCAGTATTTAATTGTTTTTTTTTTCAACTGCATTTTGGAGTCCTACTACTAGAGGAATAACACATGATAGTGAAGGATACGACTCTTCTGACAAAATAGTTGTAATTTTTTCAAACGGTTGCAAGATCATGACTACCTCTTCCATCAAAACCCATTCGTTAAATTCCAGATGAGGCAAAGAGACTGCCAAAAGTGCCACTGTAGCCGAAAGAGCCACTTTTACTTTTAACAAGCGTTCAATCATATAGAAAGTGCTATTCCACCTTGTCTTAACGTCTTGTTTTAATTTTGAAGTTTCTCCATTAATTTTTGTTTGCATATCAATCAGTGCTAAAATGATGATTTTACACTATGATGAAAATGGGATACAATGCCTCTACACTTGTTTAAAAGGGGTGGAATTAATAAACTCCCATTTACGGAATATTGCTCCACATCGACCTTTTCAATGCAGGCCTCAACTGTGAGATTTAATGTGTGGGCCACGCAGAAATGATTGCTTTTAGTTAAAAAATCACTTACTGCCTTTTTCACTGTCGCGGCGTTGTCTGTAACAATAGCTATAATTTTCTGACCGATTTCCCATTCGTCCAATATTTTTTGGATTGCATTGGCTATGTTTTCAGCAGTATAATTTTTCTGTAGCTCGGTGGTAGAAAGAACGGATGTTTTCATTAGCGTTTCTTCTATGTAGTGAGCCGTTATACAAAGCAATTGCTATCTGCCGTCCAAATGTCCGATGTCAAGGCTATATAGCTAGTCGACGTCTTTAATTTTCTGCTTTAAAGACTTCGACTCACAAACATAATTCTTTTCAAGCATTTCAGTAATTTTTTTTCTGCATGGAATGTTGTATTCTGGGTTGAGCACATTAGAATACTTTCTGAACCCTTCATTTTCCACAATTTGAAGCGGTTGAAAATCAAGAACGATCAAATCAAGCAAAGCATTGTCTCCGACTTTTTGATTTTGACAATTTTTCGAAGGAACTAGCAATCGAGTTTGCTTTAATCTTTTAACCCGAGCAGGGGATTCTTCTCGATTGCATATTTGTGGAATTCCAAAATCAGCCACTGCCTGGCTTGCTGAAGGTCGATCAAGATCAAGATCATTTGCTCTTTGGCTGTGAACAGGGATACTATCGTCAACAATGTCAACATCAGTGTTTACTCCCCTTTCTTCAGTAATTTCCAGGAACTCCTCTGGGTGTTTCTTTTTTATGTGTACATTCAATGTACTCGTATTGCTCGAACATAAAAAAAATTGCGTTGAACTTGGTTCTTCAGCGACAGGATCAGATGTTGACTGGGTTGAACTTGATGGTATTGTCAACACCTTAGATTTTAGATCTCTCACACACCTGTCAGAAAGCACTGTGTTGGGAAACCCGAATTTTTTAAATCTTGGGTCCAACAGAGTTGCTTGTGCCACTTTTTCGTCGACGAAGGTCGCACAAAGCGACTGCTTACTGCTTTATTCAGTGCTTCTAAAACTGTGTCCAATTCAGGAATCTGGTGATTATTTTGTGTTTGAAGTATTCTCACATGACCCTTTATCGCTGCAACCATCAACATCATTTTGGACACTGAGACGTTTTTTTTTAGCTGACAATTCCTCCGTCATGTCGTAAAAGATTTTAAACACGTCTGCAGCTTTTTCCAGCAGCACCCACTCAGTCGTTACCAACGAGCTCAACTCTGGGTTCTCTATAGCTAGAACTGCTAGCACGGCGGACTTTACCTGCAAAATGCGTTTGAGCATTAGGTAAGTTGAATTCCACCGCGTGTCGCAGGACTGCTTCAGCTTTAGCTCTGGAACATTGAGCTCCTTCTGCATACGGCAAAGCTTCACAGTGGCTCTTGAACTCCTTTTAAAAAAAGTAACAATTGTTTTTATTTTTCCGATCTGCGTAGAAATACTTTTCATTCCTTCGCCAACAACCAAGTTTAAGGAATGGGCAAAGCAAGGGAGATGGCTCCAATTGTTTGCCTTTACTGCTTTCACTATGTTGGAAGCATTATCCGTCACAACAACGGACACCTTCTCTCCAAGGTTCCAGCTGTTGAGCTCCGACCGTAGCAAACCACCCAAGTTCTGTGCGGTGTGGCTTTCGTCATAAGGAACGCACCCCAGGAGGCATGACTTGAGAGCGAGTTTTTCATGCTCTTCCTTGACGAAGTGGGCGGTTATTCCAACGTAGCTCTGCTGGGTTAGAGATGTCCAACCGTCTGTTGTGACGCATACTGCTTCAACGCTAGTAAGCATCTCCCGTACTTTTTCTTTGGTCTCCTCGTACATCCTGGGAATCAGCGAGTTGGACAACGTTTTTCTTGTTGGCAGCTGATAATTTGGACAGAGCGTGTGCAGAAAGTCCTTAAATTCTGCCTCTTCCACGATGGAAAATGGGTGGTAATTTTTTACAACGAACTTCGTCAGCTTTTCGTCCAGTTTCCTAGCCATTGATATTGATACTGGCTTTGCAACGAAGCTGGTTATCGATCGCTGGCGTTGGTTGTTGCGAACGGAGGATGAGGGATCTGACAAGGTACTTGTTGTTGGAGTAGGAAGGGATGAATTTGGATCGTTAAGGGGATGGGTTGCTGTTGGAAGTGAAACTGTAGGAATGGTGGCAAAATTGGAGGAGGAGGACGAAGGCCTACCAGTCACAGGCTCTGGATGGAATCGGGCCCGTTCAATCGTGACGCCCACATGCTGGGTTTTCATGTGGCGTTTCAAATTACCAGTTGCTCCACCGGCGAAGCTCACCATTTTTTGACAGTAGCAACATTTCCCATCAGCTGTTTGCGTGAAGTACAGCCACATTGCACTGCGTTTTTTGTTTGCCTGCACGTTCGTAGACATTTTTTCTTTATTGGCTAATAATATGTTATATAATTATAAAAGAAAACTATACGCGTAAAATGTGCTGTATCTTACCAGAAATCAATTTTGTAAAAACAACAAGTCTAAATTTCAATAGACGCTCTTTATTTGAAAAAAAAATTCAAAATTTATTTCAACCACAGACGCTATTCACAGAACTTTAGACGCAAGTGAATTTAAAAATGAAAAACGTTTGTTTCATTCAAGAAATTTTTCCAGTGGAATTGAATTAGGTACCGCTATTTTTTAAATTCAATGAGTGCGTCCAACAACAACGGTTTTTCCATTAGCCCTGTTCACACTGTACAATTAGTTGGAAAGACTTCGTTTGATGGAAGTTGGATGGTCTGATGTAGTTTGCGTTCACACTTATCAAGCTTGTCGTCCAACTTTATGTCACATACCCTTCCACTCCGTCCAACTTCTAGATTTTCAAATATTTTTGAAAACCATCCAACAAGTTGGACAAGCGGTCGTATGAAGGGTTCACACTATCAAGCATTGGTCGTTCAAACCTAAGTCTGTCCAACTAATTGTACAGTGTGAACAGGGCTATTGGCGAAAAGAATCAAACCTATTGGGACTCATCGACAGCGAGAATTAGATTGTCAAAGAACCTCACAGAGGTCATATATATTTCTCACAATAGATATTAAAACTGATGAACCGGCGGCGATGGCTTGCTTACTTTTTTCATACTAAAAATAGGGGTTTGAGTACGTTTCTTAAATGAAAATTAAAGTACCATTCATAAAGCTTCCCTCCTACTTTTTCTATTCAATCTAAAGTATTTTTTAATGCCATCGTGTTCATTGCGTTTTAACATTTGATAGGTATTCTAATGTTAAAAAATGCTTAAAGCAAACACGAAACTATCAATCACCAGCACAAATTATAGGTTTGTTCGTTGAAACCCTAGGGTCGCCATAGGGTCGCCACAAAGCGTTTTTTGAGAAACCTAAATTCACCCTGAATTTCAAATTGAGTGTTTTTTGAGCCATAGGTTTGCCATAGGTTTTCCCCAAACTCGCCCTAGCTTTTTGCTGTGGCGATTTGAGGGCTGTCAAATGGCATGTATTTTTTTTTTAATGACAGGGATGTGGGGTGATTTGTGGTGTAGTGTTTTTTGAGGACTGGAAAACCCAGGTTTTTTTGACAACTCATAGGGTTGTCAAGAAAACCTGGGTCAACCCTGGAGAAAGTTCAACGAACAGACCTTATATGGGCTGTAAGCACACTCATCTTCCTTATGTTCTATGTAGAGTTCCAAATAACTCGAATCATATTTTGATGAGTCCCAAGAGAAAATGGCAAAAACAGAACATCAGTTTTATCATAAAGTAGGTAATTCATAAGCTGTAATTTTTTTTTTTTTTTTTCAAAATTTGTTTGACAGGCTGAAAACCATGTCTACGAATAACACGGGTTCTTTTTTAAGCCCGTTTATGTTTATTTTTGATCTTTTACAACTAGGTACCTTTTGTTCTATTTGATCTGACATTAATTTAAGGTAACCTCCCATTCAAAATTGAATATGTTGACCCTAGGGCTTCAACGAACAAACCTGGTATTGTAATGAAATAAATGAAATGGAACGAACCTAATACGCGTGGAAAACAAATACATATAAAGCTATGATTGATTGAACGATTGAATGAAATGACCGAATCTTTCAAATGAACGATTGATGATTGATTCGATCTTTTCAAATGAACGATTTACCCAGCTTTAGTGTTGACCCAGGTTTTCTTGACAGCCCTATGAGTTATCAAAAAAAATTGGGTTTTGCAGTCCTCAAAAAACGCTAAACCACAAATCACCACACATCCCTGTCATTCCTCGCATTCAACGCACCAGATCTTCGAAAACTACTGTCAGTTTTCGTCGCTCTGATTGGTCAAAAAAGTCAGAAGTTTCAGCTGACATTTAGCTGACAGTTAGATTTTTCAGATTTTCGAACATAGATTTTCAGATGGAAAAAGCAGTCTGAAAATTCTTAAAAAAAGTTCTAGTTGTCAAAACAAGGAAAACAATGTATATGATAATCGGACTTTACTCCGTATTCTTGGGTTAGTTTTTTGTTTTACTAGTTTTCGCTTAATTGTTGAATTGAAATTGATTATTATTGATGTTCGGATATTCTATTTTGTAAATTGATATTGAAAGTGAATTTATCAGCAACGAAAATATATTTTTGAGGGCACATGATTTTAATTTTTTTTATCAAAATTGATTGAAGTGAATTTAATTTGCATACTACCTTGCACAAAAACGTGGAAATCGAATTCCTTAATTTCAAAGTGGGAAAATCTGTATGTTTTCCAATTCCTTTTACCACTAACCATGTAGAACCGAAAGGTGAATCACAGTACAATTTTATATATAACACAGAGCTTAATTTGCATTCAAGAACTGACAGATTGAATATCGAAGATTCGAAATTGCAGTGAATGCGGGCAATTAAAAAAAAATACATGCCATTTGACAGCTCTCAAGTCTCAACTCGCCACAGCAAAAAGCTAGGGCAAGTTTATGGAAAACCTAGGTCAACCCTAGGGCTCAAAAAACACTAAATTTGACTTTCAGGGCGACTTTTGGTTTCTCAAAAAACGCTCTATGGCGACCCCAGGGCGACCCTAGGGCTTCAACGAACAAACCTATTATATGAGGTCTTATAATTCAGATGAATTTAAGCTTTAAGGAAGGTGCTAAAGTGGCTTATACGATAAAGAGGCGTAGCCAAATTTCAACAACGAAAAATAATTGTTTCAATTCCTCATTCCTCAATTCCGTAAGTAACGATAAGAGTCTGACAAACTCAAATCACTTCTCTCTTGTGAGTAACTAAATAAGATAACTAAGACAGAATAATGGTGTGGTGGCCAGGGACATAAGTCCCAGGAACAGGTGAAGCGCAATAAAAGTCTGGTATTCCATGAAACTCTAGCCTCTCCCTTTTCAAGACCGTTATGCGTTAGCAAATAACATCCTGCTCGAGGTGCCACTGCAACTTGCTTACGCAATAACCGAACATAACGGATCTAGACCAGTAAAGGTCGATAAACAATCCTCAAGCCAGTGGTTGTACAGCGACGCCGAAGGCTGAATGGCTAAGGAGCTCTTAGTCGCTAGTTGCGAACTCTGGATACCTAGGCAAATCCAGTTTAAATTGTAAGTCCTTTACGTTGGCAGACTTCTTCAAATCCGCCTCCAAATCAACAAAAAATAGAGCAACAAAATTTTAAGCAAGCGCTGGAGAGTTACAAAATAGGTATCCTTGCCTCAGACTACCCGGGAACGCTACTTAACACTGACCAAATGACAGTAGTGCAAGACACCATCTTTGGTTTGATTTGTAGCCAAAAGACAGGGGATATCAGCCCCAAATTCTTTGGTACCAATTTCAGACCAGGATGGCTTGTCTTCAACTGCAAAAATAAGGTCACGGCTGATTGGCTAAAAGGCGAAATTCCAAAATTAAAGCCTTGGGAGAATGCCTCACTGAAGGCGGTTGAAGAGGAAGAAATTCCCAAAAACCAAATTCTGGTGGGCCATTTCCCCGTTGGCCCTACATGCACGAACGAGCAGATTCTCACTGCGATCAAGGTCCAGAATGAGGGTCTCCCCGTTCCTGAATGGAGAATTATAAGAAGAGAGGCCAAAGGTGCAGCCTCCATTCTTACCTTTTCAGTAGACCACAAATCCGCGGCTCTACTGAAAACCAAAAAAGAAGTCATAGACTTTAGGTTTGGCGATGTTCAACTCCGCCATCCTAAAGTGACTCACAGAACTGGCGCCCCCAAACCCCCACCTAACTCCCCTGTCAAGACAGCCTGTTTGACTCTGACGACAGGTAATAGTGCTCCACAGCCTTCACCAACGTCAGATTTACAAAACAGGCTGACAGCTCCATTAATCCCAGTTCCTCCCCCCCAGTTGCTAATGCCACAACTACCTTGCCAAAGGAGTCAGCCGTAAGGCCTTCCTTATCAAAAGGTACCTCTGGCAATGCAACAACAACTCCCCCCCTTCCCTGCTCAGCAACCGTCGCCAAAACAACAACAAAATGCGAGAACGCAACACCAGCTGCAAAAAGCAGCACAGCCAGATTCATGGCTCAAAAACGGGACCCCAGGCCCAAAGGTAAAGCTCGGCAGAGGCTATTAAAAGCACCGGCGAGCTTTACCTCAACACCCAAAACAAAATGAATTACACCACCCTAAAATTCCTGCAGATAAATCTCATGCACGCCAAAGCTGCCTCAGCTGCGGCAAGCAGGGAATTTGTCAAGCAGGATCTGGACTGCTTACTAGTCCAGGAACCATGGGTGGTAAGAGGCCAAATAAAAGGCCTTCCAACACAATCGTGTAAGTTAATATACGACAACACGCAACTCCAACCACGAGCTGCGCTTCTTATCCATAAAAGAACTAACTTTCTTCCCATTCCAGAATTCATCACAAATGATCTCGTTGCGGTACTAGCTGAGATCCCCACGGCAAGAGGCTTACAAAACATTGTAATAGCCTCAGCCTACTACCCGGGAGATACTACCTCCGCACCACCTGAAGAGGTAAAAAAACTCGTTAGCTACTGCAACGCAAGGGGAAGACAGCTACTACTTGGTTGTGATGCCAACGCCCATCACACCATATGGGGTAGCAAAGACATAAACAAAAGAGGTGAGTCCCTTTTAGATTTTCTTAAGCATTCAAACTTAGATATTCTAAATAAGGGAAATTAACCTACTTTTGTCACCTCCACTAGGAAAGAAGTGTTGGATATGACAGTGGCAAGTTTTGCCATAGCCAACAACATTCTCAATTGGCATGTCTCGAAAGAGATATCATTCTCGGACCACCGGCACATCAGATTTGATCTGTCAAGGCCGAATCACAACAATATAGAAAACAATAGGGTACCAAGACACACGGACTGGAATCTCTATACAGAGACACTTCGTTGTGAATTTGAACCATCCTATCCAAACATTGACTCTCCTTATCAACTTGAAAGGGAAGCAACACGCTTAAGCTCCCAAATCACAATCGCATACGAGTCCAGCTGTCACATTAGACAGACCAACTCAAATCGCGATGTTCCCTGGTAGAACAGTGATTTGGAGAAGTTAAAAAGAAAGCTTCGTAAGATGTTCAATAAAGCTAAACGAACCAATTCGTGGAGCGAATATCGAACAACTTTAACGACTTACAACTCGATGATAAGAAGGCAAAAACGACTTACCTGGAAAAACTTCTGTGAAAGTATCGATAACTTGCCTTCTTCAATCAGAGTTCAAAAAGCCTTAGCTAAAGATCATAACAACGGTATTGGTCTCTTAAAAAAATCGGATGGTAGTTTTACCCAAAGTTACAGTGAAACTCTGAGCCTACTTTTGGCCACTCATTTTCCTGACTGTATACATACCACTGATCAATCTCTAACTACAAATGTGAGTTACACTACACCTAATAGCACAACAAGAAGTCTAGCTAGAAAAATTTTTAACGAAGACTCCATCAAATGGGCAATATCCTCACAACAGCCTTTCAAGGCGCCAGGGGAAGATGGTATCTTTCCTGCTCTCTTGCAGTATGGAATTGATACCATAATCTGCTCACTTATACTTATCTATAGATCCAGTTTTGAATTAAGCTACATCCCTCAAACTTGGAGAAAGGTGAGAGTAGTATTCATACCAAAAGCTGGCAATAGATCAAACTCAGACCCAAAATCCTTCAGACCAATCAGTCTCACATCCTTCTTTCTAAAGGTCATGGAAAAAGTGATTGATTTACACATTCGCAGTACGGCCTTAATAGCAAATCCTCTCAATGCTAACCAATTCGCTTACCAAACTGGTAAGTCCACTGTTACAGCTCTCCATCAGCTGGTCAGCAAAATTGAGAATGCGTTTGCTAAGAAAGACATCATACTCTGCTCTTTTCTTGATATTTCTGGCGCCTTTGACAATACTACGTACTTGTCAATTCAAAACGCTGCAACTGTCAAAGGAATTGACACACCAACCATTAAATGGATTGACTCTATGCTAAGTGGCAGAATCATCTCCACCATACTAGGTCAAACATCAATAACAGTTAATGCTGTGAAAGGCTGTCCCCAAGGGGGTGTTTTATCTCCCCTACTCTGGTCAATTGTAATAGATCAGCTCTTGGACGACCTCAATAAGCTGGGCCTTGATACACAAGGCTACGCTGATGACCTAGTCATCTCTATTCAAGGCAATCAAGAAGCACAGGTCACAAACCGTATGCAAAGTGCCCTGAACAAAGTTAATGACTGGTGCAATAAAGAAGGGCTTAAGGTCAACCCCACCAAAACAGTCATCATTCCATTCACCAGGAGACGTAAAATCGATCTCCAAACACTATCCCTAAATAACGTTCAAATTAATTTTTCCAAAGAGGTCAAATATCTAGGAGTAACCCTGGATAATAAACTCAATTGGAAACTAC
The DNA here is from genome assembly GCA_949752695.1 of Melanostoma scalare. Lineage (NCBI taxonomy): Eukaryota > Metazoa > Arthropoda > Insecta > Diptera > Syrphidae > Melanostoma > Melanostoma scalare. The sequence goes on from OX456985.1 coordinate 57,807,917, forward strand.
ATCTAGACAAAACCATAGTAAAAGCAACAAATGCTTTCTGGGCCTGTTCTAGACTCTTTGGTAAAAAGTGGGGACTTAGGCCAAAAATGATTTACTGGACTTACCTCACTATTATCACACCCATCATAACCTATGCTTCGCTGATCTGGTGGCAAAAAACAGAGCAAGTTTATGCCCGCAAATCTTTGCAAAAGTTACAAAGACTAACCTGTGTAGGTATCACAGGCGCAATGCGCACCTGCCCAACTTTAGCGTTAGAAAGTTTATTAAATTTTCCTCCGCTACATCAAAGAGTAAAGAAGACTGCTGCACTAAGCGGACTAAAGCTTCATCTCACTAACCAATCGAGAAAGGAAAACTTACAAGGACATATGAGTATTCTGCAGGTGCTCCCAATACTGAAATCGCCTGCAGCCCACTCCTCGGACTTTATGCCTAAACGCATAATGTTACACCACCCCTTTGAAGTAATCTTTCCAAACCGCTCAGCATGGAAGAACCCTGTAATTCTTACAAATAACTTCCAATACATCTGGTGTACTGACGGTTCAAAAACAAACAACGGTGTAGGTGCAGGGATTTACAGTCCCAACTTTAAATCATCTACATCCCTTGGTAACACAACTACTATCTTTCAGGCAGAGGTAATGGCTATAGAATTCTGTATTAGGGAATGCATTAGAAGAAACCTCCGAAGATCAAGCATCCTAATCTGCTCTGACAGTCAGGCAGCACTAAAGGCTCTATCCTCGACAAAAATCGAATCCAAACTAGTTTGGAACTGCCCGACATGTTTACTTCAATTAGCTACTCACAATAAAATAACTCTTTCATGGGTGCCTGGTCATGAAGGCGTACCGGGTAACGAAGAGGCTGACCGACTTGCTAGACTTGGCTCTCAGTCCCAATTCAAAGGCCCTGAAACCTACTGTGGTCTCCCAATCAGTAGCCTTAAAAACGAATTAGATACCTGGGAACGACAGAACATGATCAGCACTTGGAACAACTCAAATGGCCATCGTCAGTCAAAACTATTCATTGACTTATCCCACAAACGTATGAAAGAAATTCTTGACATGAGCAAACGTGACGCAAAGTTACTTACGGACTTCTTCACTGGACACTGCTCTCTCAAGTATCATCTTAAAAACATGGGCATCAGCCAAGATGACACCTGTCGTCTCTGTCTTGAGGACATAGAAACAGCTGAACACATTTTATGTGAATGCCCTGCATAAGCTAGATCCAGGCTTAATATATTCAATAAAGGGTTCCCCTGTCCCCTTGATATCAGAAACACCTCTTCCTCGAAGATTCTTAGGTTCTTACATGACCTCAGCTTCGAATGAACAAACCTATACACTATGTGTTTTTAAACCTAAGGGAACAGCACAAAAGATCTTTCAGGTCGACGTGCTTGTAAAGGTAATTCTCACCTTCGCCCTATATAATTTAAAAAAAAAAAGACAGAATAATCAGTGAGGTTTAAGTTAGACCAATGTCTTTGACCTTAAAATATTTCTGTGGTGATTGGCATCAATTGATTTCCCTTCACTTTAACCCCGTTCATTCGCATTTCTTTCAAGTGTGTGGCTGGATTGGATTGGTCATGTTGTAAGTACACGTAGTTGCTATAGCTTCAATTGAAATTAAAAATTTCAATAGCCCGAGTCAACGTTTTGCCGCTCAAAACAAGTCATTTGAAAGCTTTATGCACCTACCTTACATGAAAAAAAAAGTAAATTTACCACCTAGTGTAGCAATTTATGGTAGGTACGAGTACGTACCTATCTAGTTTATGAAATGTTTACTATCTACAAACAAAATTAATAGCCCATTTATCTATGTAGTCTTAAGTATTTTTGTTTATTACCTTGACAGCTTCGTAGATTACTGATATCACAATCAATACCAAACACAGTCCTATCAGCGCAGGAACTCCGGTTATATCAAGTCCAGGAAACAGAAATTCTCCCACATCCGTGTTCCAGTGAAACGCCATCATATGGTGCGAATGCGAATGATGAGACATGGTTAGTAAATTACTTCTATTCAAATTGGTAACAACAATTATAACACCATATAGAAAAACTGTTCCACAATGTTGACTCAAGTGAAACCCAATCAAACAATATTTACACGCGATCGGTCTTGGTTAGATATTATGCAACAATCTTATTGTCATACTGATTTATTTAGCATAATGAAGGAACATAATTTTTTTTAACACACAAATCAGGTACAGCCGAACAGAATATGCCACAAACCACGAAGCAAATAAAATGTTCCCCCCTTGGTCAATGAGTTTAATTACTTTCGATTTAAAGCCATTTGATCGGATGAACAAAGTTCCAAGTTAAAGCAACAGGTTCATGAAGCTGACAAGCTTTTAAGCTTAGGTTATAACTTCTAACAACACGATTTTTAGCTTAGGCTGTGATTTTTTGTGTACTGTTGTTACTGGTTTTACAAAAGACAGTCCGAATCATTTGAACGGTGTTTAACGCGAGAAGTGGTGGAGGTTCCTCCATTTGGGTTGTGTAATGCAGTAGTTTCTGTAACCAATTTGACTTGAGTTTATCAATTACAGTTCGCTTAAACACACAGCTGATTAAACAAAGACTTGTTTTTATAAGTAAAGTACAAACATTAGATAAATAAATTGAACAAAAACTTTTCGTAATCCAAAATAGAAAAAATTAGTTGACTACGTAGGTACTTGAATATGCTTATTGGGGTTTTGGATTTGCCGACTTGGATTTGGAAGAGAAGAGAGAAGATAGGCTTTTCAGCTGATAAGAGACAGGAGAGGTAGTGTTCGATTATGAAATTCTATTGAGGTACCAGGGGTGTTAACTTAATTTTCCTATAAAAAAAGGTACAGCGGCTCACCAGTATTATGTTTTTGCATTTCTCAGCAAAACTATCGTTTCCCAAATTCGGAAAAGTGTTTTCCAAATTTTTCCAAACTGTCCCTGATCGATTGATACCAAAATTTCTGAATTTCATTGCTAGAGCTGCCAAGTATACTCCAAATTTTAAAATGTTAATAACTTTTTTTTGGGACTTTCCCAAATTGCGAAAACTGTTTCCTAAATTTTTCCAAATGTTTTCCAAATTATTTGCATAACAAAATCGAATTTCATGTTATAGCGCTGCCAAGTTGACGGGGGGGGGGGGGGGGTGAAATTTATTACTCTTTCTTGAACATTCTCTTTTGTGCACAACTACGAAAAATCGCTATGCTGGAATAAAATGAGACTGACTTTCGGTGAATTTCGATGTATTCAGTGAAAATTTTCAGTAAATAAGAAGACCTCATACAGTATGACATCTAATGAATATAATAGCCCAGTTTCAGGAAATCTCGCTATTTCCGCTATTTAGTTTATAGCAAACATGTAATCGATGTGGGAGTGACTTTTTAATTTGACGTTTAACGCTTTGTCATGCAATATGTTTAACCAATGTGAACAGTTTCAATTATTATAAAAAAAATTCATGAACTTGACAGCAAAAAAGGCAAAAAAAATTGGCCTAATTCCAATTTCCAAGTGACAAGTCCGGATCCCAGAGTCCGGAAGTATGGTTAAATTCTTATGAAGGAGAAGGTACCCTTTCTTCCAGAGAGAGCGCAACTTTGTTTTCTGCTGTCAATTTCCAAAATGCTGCAGTAGTGTTAAAGTTATCAAATTGATAAACTTCGGCTTTACTTATCTCTTCTATTCAATATCCGGCAATAGTGTGTGGACAAGTTTCGTGGTAAATAAGTTTAGGTACTATTTGAATCGTACAGCGTACACTATCTTTCACCTTAGTTCGTAGTTTTAGTTATACATAAACGTACGTACAACGTTGTCATATTGAGCGTTCAACGCATAGCGATTAAGCACCGTCATTCAGTTCTCTTTTTGATTGCCTTTGCTGTGGTAGCCGCGTTTTAACTAAAGACACGATGGACAAAAAACTACATTCAGGAATCTTCCACCAGACTTTAAGACTCCTGCAAGAACCAAATTGTCAGCTGAGTGCATATAATTTTATGTACCCAATTTTTGTTATGTAAGCTTGAATAAATACCTTTCCTTATTTTGAAGCGTCAATAATAACTTCAATTGTTTTTTTAGTCCAGAAGATAACGCAGTAGAAGAAATTGCAAGTATGCCTGGTGTAGCCCGCATGGGAATCAACAAAATATTAGAACACCTGAAACCGCTCATTGCTAAAGGGCTTACTTCAATTCTTCTCTTCGGAGTAGTCAGCTCTACATTAAAGGTAACAAAATAATCGGTCAAATATCCGAGTTTCTGTTTAGCACACTCGTTTCTAGGATAGCTGTGGGTCTTTTGCCGATGATGAAAAAAATCCAGTAGTACTTGCGCTTGCAAAGTTACGTGAATTCTTCCCAGACCTGCTTATAGCTTGTGACGTATGCTTGTGTCCTTATACAGACCATGGCCACTGCGGAATACTTACCGAAGGTACTTTAGACAACAAGAAGAGTACACAGCGAATAGCGGATATCTCGTTAGCATATGCCAAAGCAGGAGCGCATATTATAGCTCCATCAGACATGATGGACAATAGAATCAAAGCGATCAAGCAGACTTTGATAGCAAACGGATTGGAAAACTCTGTGTCTTTGCTTTCCTACTCTGCAAAGTTTGCATCGAATTTCTATGGACCATTTAGAGATGCAGCCAAAAGTGCTCCGACATTTGGCGATCGACGATGCTATCAATTGCCGTCTGGATCTAAAGGACTGGCCATGAGAGCTGTTGTATGTAAATATTTGTTTTTATTTTGGCTCGTAATTCTAGAGATACTTATTCTTTTAGGAGAGAGACGTTGAAGAAGGTGCTGATATGCTCATGGTTAAACCTGGAATGCCTTATTTGGATATTTTAAGACAGACTAAAGATGCATTTCCGAATTTGCCTTTATATGTTTATCAGGTGAGATATCATAATGTTGAATTACTTTGCTGTAGAAAGACTGGTATTCTATAAATGACTTTAATTTCTATGAGTCTTCAAAATTATGTTTTTCAACAAAAGTAAGGGGAAGTTTTGAGCATGTAACAGTCCTATTCATTGTCCACCCCGAAAAATGTGTGACGAATGGACCCAAATCATAAAACTTTCCATATACCAGTTCATGTTTGTCAAATTGTTTCTCATTAAATTTTTTGTTTTGTTTTCCAGGTTTCTGGTGAGTATGCTATGCTCTACCATGCTGCAAAAAGTGGTGCTTTTGATTTGGAAACAGTGCTCATGGAAACAATGAAATGTTTCAGAAGAGCTGGTGCTGACTGCATTATCACTTATTTTACACCACTACTTCTTGACTTGATAAAGCCTTAAAGTTTTTACCTACAACAAGATTTTTTTTAAACTTTTTTTATGAATGACTTTGGAGAGACCAGCAACTTTTTGACTTTAAGAAATATACTGGAACATGATGCGGGGCAAGTATTTGGTCTTTTATTTATTGAATTTGTTGTTAGTTATGATTTGGACGAGAATCGAACACGTAAAATGTATGCAGAAAGCAATAATGTTCTAGTTTTAGAAGCTTAATAGCTATACCAACGTTGATACCTTTCTTTATAGTGCGTTATGAGCTGGCCGTGAATCCAAGTGACGACCAATCATGATAACTCTCTGATTTATCTAGCTTCAAACATAATTAACTAATTATATAAAAATGGTGGAACAACAGATCGCGGGAAGCTTTGGGCCTAGCGCATATTTCTTAAGTATATCTTGTGTGGAATGGAGGGACCTAAAAGTTTTTGGCAAGTTTTGGCAGTTTAATTACTCCCCGAAGGTTTTCCAATTCCTCGCGAAAGGTGTAGAAAAACAATTGGATGTTTCTGCGATTCTATGCATGCTTACCATCACATCATCGGGACCTTTTTTTGCTGATGGAAAACATTTGGTGAAAATATCAGCTTACATTTCTTGAGTGGGAATATATTTGAGATTGATAAATCCATGTTGAATTTTTCTTAAACAAATTTAGTTTTTGTTTCAACATGTTTGATTCTGGAAGAGTAGAAGTTGTTTTCCGCAAGTTGAATTGCACAAAATAGAATTGATTTTTTGAACAATTTCTGTTTCTAGACGCTTCCACCAAATCGATTCCTGAATTGCAGCAACCGTGGCCATAAATTTTGACTCGGTTGTTGAAAAAGCTACTGTTTGCTGTCGATTTGAAGACTGGGAAATAGCGCCGTGGTGTTGTGACTTGATTACAATCGCTCATTCATTTCAAAAATATAAAGCGACTGATCAATCGAAATCGGCCTTTTGACTTATTTCGAGTTATACGCATTCCTAGAATTGACGACGCATCGCCCAAGCTTTTCATTTTAAAGTTCTTCGTTAAACTTTCCTTTATGAACATTTCTTCTTTTTCATCGTTGCTAAAAATCAAAAGGTCTCGAGTTCTACTGGACCGATTTACCTGAAATCTTTTGAGAGTCTTCTTTATAGTCGGAACTACGCTTTTTTTTCCATTTTTTAAGAATTGGTATTTTTTTGGTTTTCTTTTATGTTGGGTCGACAAAAGCAGCCCTATACCCTCACGAGGTTGAATTCGAGTTTTGTTGCCTTCCACGAGCTGTGCGTCTCTCTATGAACTTCTGTTCGGGATAAGAGATCCTTATGTTGAGAAAACTGTTTTTTTTTTTTGTAGTCATTGTTAGTTTTTAAGTCATGCTTTTACATCGTTTGTTTTTTTATAATTACTTCAGTTTTAGTAGGTATCTTTTTTTGTTAATATTTCCGATTTTTTTTTCATTGTAGTTTGTAAGTTTATAGTTCAATTTTATATTTCCTTTATTTCTTTGATAACTTTTAATAAGAAATATATAAATCACGCTGTTTACCCAAAATGAAATTATTATATTCGATTATTTTTACTTGCGGTCGCATCTGTCGGTGTCTGAGAAGGTAAAGTGATGCTGTGTTTAGTGGGTTTTGACAGTTTCATCGGTCTTATGGAGTTCCTCGTGGAGTGTGGAGTTATCATCGGTGGTGGTTTAAAATTCAAAGCATGTTCCACATTTTTTTGTCAGGGTGAGGTGAGAAAGGAAACCCAAGGTCCCCCTACATCTGGGAAGCTTAGCCGCGCTAGCCAGCATGACAGTCTATCCCTCCGATCCTATCCATAACCTCTTTACCAGATGCATACTTCTTCTTACTTCCTTTTCTTGGTTATCTTCCTTTTACAGTTGCTAAGTAAGTTACTGGAAAGGAAAGCTTGTTTGGTATTCCACTTTCCGTGCATCAATTCTTACCTTGTAAGTTTCCGCTTCAGAACCAACTTCCTGCATCCATCTTCATTTTTTATCTTTCATTATCCTCCACAAAAATAGTGATAAAAATTGTTTTTTTTTTTCAGGCAGCGTCCATTTTATGAATATTTCGTCTTTTCCGTAGTCTTTGATATGTCCTTTTTGTTGAAAAAAAAAAAAAAAAAAAAAAAAAAAAACTGTTCTCTGCTCTCTGCATACCTGTTTAGCAGTTTCATCTGCAAGGCAATTAATTTGCCTAAGGAACGCACTTGTCCAGGAATCCAAAAAAAACTTTCAACGTTTCGTTTTTCGCTATGAATCGATTTCCTATAGCTGGCGAGTTGTTCATATTTTGTACAGCAGTGAGGCTTTCAGATAAAAATTACTGTTTGTTTGTTGTTGAGTTTGGTTGCTGTGAGAATAGCTGTGTCCTCGACAGATAGGAAAAATCAGGGATGCTTTTATGCACGGATCAAACATGGCTGGTTACCAGCAGCAAGTCGAGGAGCTGCCAGCCGGTAATCAGCTTTGTGTGGACATGAAATTCACAACACTCGCTGGAAACCGGCGAGTACTACAGCGGCTAACATTATACCATTTGGCTACTAAAACAAAAAAAAAAAAACTACTGCATGTGACAACCACCAACAAGAAAACGTAAAAACGAAAGAGAAGAGAGGAGAACAGTAAAGAACGAGTAAAGGGACACTCGTGTTACCGACGCCGTTGAGTGCAGACGTTTTTAGTAGATACCAATAAATACAGTTTTACTTACAGACCTACATATAGATTTGAAACAATAAAAACTTTTAATCTAATATTTTTGAATTCTAATTTAATTGTTTTATAAATCAGAAGTGGGATAGACCTTGAACTGTGAAAGTTAAGTTAATGGTAACTTGTTTTATTAATATGGAAAATTTGTGTTGAATCGTGAACCAAAGCAGTGTACTGCAAATAGAATAATATTTTGTATATGAGTGGTGTCGGATAACTGGTTGAAAATCAATAAAATCATTGATTGCAATTAAACTTTAAATATTTAGAAGGGTACAGCATGTCGTATTTTTCCATTAGTCATAGCTCATAGAGCAAGCCACGATAGGTTGCTACGATCAGTTGACCGACGCGACGCCAAGGTTTTCTCCCTCCCTTGTGTGTGTCGGTTGGGTGGATGTGTGAGGAGGAGACAGTTAGACGATAACAGTGTATATTAAAAAAAAGGGGTACAAAGAGAAAAAAACTGGCCGTGTATGGTCCGTATGCGCGAGAGAATGTTTTCGGTGAACGAAAGGATTCAAATTTAGCATGCGCGAATACATGGTTAGTTTGAAGTGGAAGAAATTTGAGAGAGAAAATACATACCTATGTATATGTATAGGCTTTCGGTTTACGAAAGAATATAGTGTGTACTGTGTAGGGAAGGGATTAGAAGAAGATAATAAACGTTGATGGATAGACTTTTGGCACACGAAAGAATATCTTAACGCGAAAAAAAAGCGAAATAAATGAATGCATGAAAGAATCATAGTGTGTACTGTGTAGGCAAAAATTAGTAGAATATAATGGACGTTAATGGATAGACTTTTGGCACACAAAAGAATATCATAAAAAGGAGGAAAAAAAAAAAAAAAAAAAGAAAAGGAAAGAAATACAAACAGGTTCATAGATTCTTTCAAATTTTTCATAGTCTACGGACAATAGATGGAACATGTTAAACCAGGTTAACGAAAACTGATTCTCTTTACAGCTAAACCAAAATGGAAAAACTTAGCACAAAACAGCTACAAAGCGAACTAAAAAATCGAGGATTGCCTACATCAGGGACAAAAAGAACACTCTTGAGTCGGCTACTCGGTTACGATAAGGGAAAACAAAACCGATCGGCACCTAGATCGAATATGTCGACTGTGGACTCGGGAGCTCCATCCACCGACGAAGTGCGAGCCATGTCCGAATCAGGAACGCACGACAGCCAAACGCGGGAAGAACGCGAGTGGGATCTCATCCGAAGAGAGAGGAATCTATTAGAGAATGAAAGGAATCTCTTGATTAAGGAACGAGAACTGACGGAAAAATTAAAACGCTTCGAAACAGCTGCGTCGTCACACACGCCGGCACGAAGACCTGGAATACAATGCAGCATTAAAGACATTGCCGAGACATTGCCAACGTTTACTCCAGGCGATCCAACATCGATGTCAGCCAGCAGCTGGGTAGACCGCGTGGAAAACCTTACCAAAATATATGAGTGGGACGAAAGGGCTCTCCTGATGGCAGCAGCAACGAAAATGAAAGGTCCTGCAAGGTTCTGGTGGGACACCAATCAAGAGACCTCCTGCTCTTGGGCACAAATGACAATCGGGTTGAGAGCCAATTTTCCCTTCCAACAGAATGAAAGAGATATACACCAACAATTGGCACGAAGGACAAGACAACCCAAAGAGTCCATCGAGAGTTTCTGCTTTGAAGTGAATATGCTGGGGAAAAGAGCACAGTTTGCGGATCGAACGATCATTCAATATATATTGACAGGGCTGAATAATCCACAGTTGAGTTCTAATTTAGCTGTAGCAACAATTAATAGTATCCCAGAACTCATTGAGAAAGTAAAATGGTGTGAAAGCATCCGACAAAATTCCTGCTATCAGCCATCTTCCAGTGTATCCAGAACAAAGGTTGTGAATCAGCATACAGCCCAAGAATCACCAAGCTGGCACCAACAACATCGAAACATCGAACAATTAACAACAATGTACCGACAACCGGCACAACAACGGAATCAACTAACTTGCTACAACTGCAATCAACCCGGCCATGTCTCACGACAGTGCACACAGAGTCGCAAAAGATCGTGGACTGCCAATAAAGAAAATAATGTGAGATACTCAGCAACTAACACACAGCAGAAAGATAAAAACGTACGAGTAAATACTATCCATCGACAAGAAAAATCAGATTGCTTTAATAAAATAGTAGTCATAGAAGGAAGAGAATATGCAGCACTGTTAGACTCGGGTAGTGATCAAACCATAATAACTCAAACGGTCGTCGATGAGATAGGAATACCTATGACTCCATGCTCTATCATACTTTATGGCTTTGGAGGCGGAAGTTATACAGTGCTAGGACAAATAGCATGTACGATGGAAATCGACGATGCAAAGTTTCGTGTAAACGCCGTAGTCGTCCCTGATAATAGACTAACTGATCCTGTCTTAGTGGGAAAGGATATACTAAATGACCCAGCCTGTGACGTTCAAAAAAAGGGCGAGACGTTGATTATCCGGAAGAATGATACTACTAGACAAATAGTAGCAGCCGACATCAACGTTGATGAAAGTTTCGATTCGACAAGATTAGTTTCCCTGCTCAACAAATATCGTAGATGCATCGCCTTAGAACAAGGAGAACTTGGACGAACAACCCTAGTTGAAATGGAGATTGAGTTAACGAAACCGGACGCTATATCACAACACCCATATAAAGTACCATATGCGAAGCGAGAAGTATTGAGTTCAATGATAAAAACACTTATCGAGGCTGACGTCATACGGGAATCTAAATCCGATTTCGCAGCACCAGTCGTGCTGGTTAAGAAAAAGAACGGAGATGACAGGATGTGCGTAGATTACCGACGCCTCAATACTGTCACAAAAAAAGTTAATTCTCCCTCGTCGCATATAGAAGAAGAACTTAATAACCTTGTGGGTTACCGCTATTTTACGATGCTAGATCTAGCGTCAGGGTATTATCAAATACCAATCAAAGAGGAACATCAGCCCCTTACGGCTTTCATTACTCCAGACGGGTTGTTTGAATTTAAGGTCATGCCATTTGGATTGGTTAATGCCCCAGCCTATTTCAAAAAACTGATGAGAAACATAAAGGAAAAAATGCTTCCTGATAAAATAATAAGCTATATGGATGATTTCGTCATACCGGCACAAACAACCCAGGATGGAATGCGGAAGCTGGAAAAATTCTTGGTCGTCCTACGCGAAGCGAAACTAACCCTGAATTTGAAGAAGTGCGTTTTCTTTAAACAGGAAATCGAATTCCTCGGCCACATCATCAAGGACGGGAAGATCCAACCTGGAAAAGCAAAGACACTGGCCGTTTGTGAATTTGAAACACCTACTAATGAACACCAGGTAAGGCAATTTATAGGCTTAACCAGTTTTTTTCGAAAATTTATCAGGAATTATGCCCTGATGGCATTGCCGTTGACGGAACTGACCAAAAAAGATCAAAAATTCATGTGGGGAACCAAGGAACAAACTGCGTTTGAACAGTTGAAAAGCGCGCTAGCAAACGAGCCAGTGTTGGTTCTCTACGATCAAACCGCTGAGCATGAATTGCACACTGATGCCAGCAACAAAGGGCTTGCAGGAATCCTTCTCCAAAAGGAAAATTCCTGCCTTCATCCAGTCGCGTACTTCAGCCGCAAAACAACCAAAGAAGAATCGGTGTACCATAGCTACGAACTCGAAGCCCTCGCTGTAGTTGAAGCAACAGACAGATTCCGGCAGTATTTGTTAGGCAAGCATTTCACCATCGTCACTGACTGCGAAGCTCTAAAAACAACTATGAAGAAAAAAGAAATGGTCTCGCGGATAGCTCGGTGGTGGTTGCGTATGCAAGAATACGATTTCGAAGTCTCACATCGACCTGGCAAGAAAATGGCCCATGTTGACACGTTGTCAAGGAATCCATTCGAACCAGCGCAGGAACCCGAAGTGGTAGACATGAATGTCCTCCAGGTCAGCATCGATGATATGGATTGGGTATATTCCCTGCAACTTCAAGACCAAGAGGTGGCCGACATCGTCAAAATTCTTCGGAACCCACCAATCGACCAAACTGACCAACAAGTGCATCACGACTACTCCATACAACAAGGTAGACTTTATCGGAAGGTCGACGGAGAGTTCAGACTTTTTGTACCTAAAGGATCAAGGAATAGAGTTCTGCGTAATAGCCACGACTTGATGGGTCATTTCTCCGAGAAGAAAACACTGACGCATCTGAAAGCAAGATACTGGTTTCCCAGGATGACGCAGTTCGTAAAAAAATACCTGAAGGCATGTGTGGAGTGTGCATACAATAAAAAAGAAATACAGCCACGGGGAGAGTTATTTCCGATACCAAAGGGAAACGTGCCTTTCGACACCATGCATTTGGACCATCTTGGACCGTTTCTCAAATCAACCAAGGGAAATTCCTACCTAATCGTATCAGTCGATGCCTTTACAAAATATGTTAATATCAAGGCTATACCAAACACCCAAACAAAACCAGTGATAAACTTCCTCACGGATTTGTTTTTCACGGTTGGTGTGCCCCGACGGATAATAACTGATAAAGGAACTGCGTTCACCTCACACGCCTTCGAAGAATTCGTAAGGGAATATTCAATCCAGCATATACAAAACGCTACTAAAACACCCCGAGCAAATGGTCAGGTCGAACGGTATAATCGCACTATACTCCATGCGTTACTGGCTACTGTCGACGACGAGACCCGATGGGACCAGAAAATACGATACGTGCAATGGGGAATTAATAATACGCTGAACGAAACCACGGGTAAGACAGCTCATCAGTTGCTCATGGGATATATTCCCCGAGACCCACTCAAGGACGTACTAGCTCAGTGTGTCAACATCAATCAGACAGTTACCAATATCGAAACCCTCCGAACAGAAGCAGCCGCATCCACACAAAAGCGACAAACAACTCAAAAACAACAACACGATATGAAAAATAAGAAAGCTAAATCTTATCAAGTTGGTGATCTAGTGATGTCAATAAATGATGCTACTGCAGCCACCGGAACATCTCGAAAACTTGAGACCAGGTATCGAGGACCGTACCGCATTACCGCTATCCTGCCTCATGATAGATACCAGGTGGCCGACATGCCATTCGCCCCCCGGACACAAAAACCATACTCGGCCACTTGGGCGGCAGACCGAATGAAACGTTGGGTGGATTTGGACCTAGACTTCGACGAGGACGACGAACCAAGTCAGGATGGTCGAATCTGTGACAACCACCAACAAGAAAACGTAAAAACGAAAGAGAAGAGAGGAGAACAGTAAAGAACGAGTAAAGGGACACTCGTGTTACCGACGCCGTTGAGTGCAGACGTTTTTAGTAGATACCAATAAATACAGTTTTACTTACAGACCTACATATAGATTTGAAACAATAAAAACTTTTAATCTAATATTTTTGAATTCTAATTTAATTGTTTTATATGCATGTTCTTGACGGCTTTGCCGTTTGCCTGATTTTTTTTTGTTTTGATGATGATAATAGGTAGAGTAGTATTTAGTAAATTTTTCTTTCAAAATTTGTTGCTTAATGGGTTTATTTATTAAAAAAAAAAGCCAATTTCTAACCGCCGCCACAATGGGGCAGAAGACTACTTTCACCGGCAAAAATTCAATTTATAAAGTTGAGCTTTATCATGAAGTTCCATTTAATTTCTTTTGGAAATATAACAGAGAATAAGAAATGAGAGAGAGAAAATTTATTGAGATCAAGTTATCTCCAGCAAATCGTCACAAGTGGAGCATTTGTTTAGTTTTCATATCGAATACAGACGTGTTTTTCGTGTATTGACTATCGTTACTAAATTTAAAAAAATAAATAGGGTGGCGCTACAGAGCGAAGAGCCCCTGGGCCAAGCGCATTTCTCACAACCATGCCTTGTGAGGGAATGGAGGGGAGAAAGCGCTTTTCATGGCATGAATTTACTAACGGAGGACTTGCCAATTCCTCGCGAAAGGCGATACCCGGTAAAAAACATTTTTTTGCCTCTGCTGGGATTCGAACCTCGAACCTCTGGGTTAGCAGGTGGACATGCTAAGTTTCAGTTTTAAATTCATTTTTATTGTGTATCTCTTATAACTACTTACATGCTAACAAAAATGTTTAAACTAGCTTACATAATACCTTAATTAACTTACTGACCCTAGGCGGGTACTCTAAATTATACAATAACTTATTTCTAATGCCTTTCGGCCTAATGATCTAATCTCTATTTCTAACAATAACTAGTATTAGAGCTAAGAAAATTTTTTAAAAAACTTAGCTTTTTAGATCCTTTTTTATGTTTTCCTTAAAACTACTTAGACTAATTAAAACTACTTAAAACTAATTAAAACTACTTAAAACTAGAGCAGCCATAGTAGCTTTTTATAATTTTTTTTTTTTTTTTTGTTTTTTGTGTTTTATAATTTTTTTTTTGGGTTTTTGTATTTTTTCTATTTTTTTTTGAATTTTGGGGACGCACAGTCATTTTTACATTTTTTTTGTTTTTGATTTTTTACAATTTTTTTTTTTTGATTTTCGACGCCGCTTTAATTTTTATAATTTTTTTTTTTTTTTTGGTTTTTATAATTTTTTTTTTGGTTGCCACTATGCCTACCCCCTATACCCTAAGTCTTACACACTAAACCTTTGTAAGCCAGCCATAGGCGACTCGCTATCCGTAACATTTTCCCTATGTTGCTCAGACAACCACCAGAACATATTCGACGTTTTGATAACGTCCCGTCGATCGCGATCTGAAACCGCCCTACTGTACCGGAGGAGCTCTTCAACTTCTCCGCCTACTGCGGCGACGTCCCGGTTGTAAAGGAGCCGTCGTTCTACGGACTTACGGCAGACGTGGTAGATTAACGGAACCGCCAATCTGTCCTGTATCAAACCTATCATGTCAAAATAGAGGAAAGCCTCCGGTGGGACAAAGCCACTGAAACGTGTTCTCTCCATATATTCTATGTTGGGGTAGTAAGCCCCAAATATCAGGCCATTGTTCGAAGACATCGCCCTTGCAGTATGACCCCGAGTCAGTTTTATCAAGAAGTTGTCGATTCTGTTTATTTGAGCCCCGTTGTAAAGGACCTCATTAGGATAATATTTTCTGTACTCCGACTCTGGTGTTCTGTGCAATCCAAGACAGGTACGCAGACACTGTCTCTCAAACACCCGAAATTTTTCCATTTGAGACGCTGTAACATTGAACCATACAGGGCACCCATAGACAATCATTGGCCTTATGAGGGCCATGTAGCAAATCACCTTCACTCTGCTATCAAGTTGACTGCTGTGAAACAGTCGCCTTGTCAGACCAAAAGCTCCTCTAGCCCTGGCCAGAGCCGCATCCATATGTTTGTTAAAATATAGATACTGATCTAGCCAGATGCCCAGGTACTTGACTACTACTTTGCTTGGCAGTGGGTGGCCATATAGATCAACGATCACCAGCTTTCGCCAGTTCTTTCTCGTATCCCTTGAGGCCCGAGCCAACGAGGTTCTAAACACAATTGTTTCCGATTTCTGGAAGTTGATTTTCAACTTCCAGTCATCGCAATATTGCTGAATCTTATCGAAGTCACGCTGTAAGAGTATTCTGATGACCTCGATCTTTGGACCTGTTCTGTACGCTATTAGGTCGTCGGCGTACGCTATGGCATGGTGAAGGGAACCAATTAGATCGCCGGCGAAAATGCTAAACAAAATAGGCGAATTCACCGCTCCTTGTTGCAGACCATTCTGTATTTTAAAAGTTCTGGTAGAAGTTTTATTGCAACTTTTCACAACAAACGTTCTACCATGAAGCATGTCATTCAGAATATATAGTAGTGGTTTACTCATGCCATATCTGATCAACTTATAGAAAAGACCGTCTAACCAAACGGTATCGAAAGCCTTCTCCAAGTCAACCAGACATGCACCCGTACACTGATTTTTAGCTTTGTTCCATTGAATATCTGATACTAGTTTAGACGCGGCATGTGTGGTATCATGGCCCGCCTTAAAACCGAACTGATTTTCAGGAATAATATGTTTGTCCTCAGCCCATGTGAACAGAGCTCTATTGAGAACTTTCTCGAATACTTTGCTGATACTCGGAAGAAGACTAATTGACCGGAGATTTGCTGGATTGGAACCATCCTTACCTTTTTTAAGGAGAGGATGGACCACTGCCGTCTTCCAACGCACTGGATAATATGCATTATTCAGCGCATTGTTGAACAACGTGGTGTATATGTCCACCGCTTCCGAAGGGAGGTTTCGCAGCACAACATTGGGTATGCCGTCGACTCCTGCTGACTTCTTTTTCTTTATTTTGTGAAAGATGTCCAAGAGGTCCATCTTAGAAACGAACAGGGTGTTATCCCCGTTTTGCTGGGCGATGACTGCATTTGCAAGTCGGTCGTCATTGAACCTAGTGAAACCAGGATTCTCGGATCGCCAATGCGAGATCTCGTCTCTAAGATAGAAGTGTCCAACGAAGGCTCTATTCTCAAGGTCGTAATTCGGGCGAATGCACTCATTCACCTTATATACTCGCTCGAAAACAGCACCCACCGTCTCTACCTTCTCCTGAGCATCTTCCACTATAAAGTGGTCATCATCCAAGATGGCCTCATCCGGATCTGGTGGACATGCTAACCATCGCACCACGGGTACCACGTTACTAAATTTACTGTAAGTTTTTATTCGGTAATTCAATCTTGTAAATTTTTTTTTCACAATGGAATCAATGAGCTCAGGTTAGTTATTCTATTTTTACTTATCAATAAAAATTTGTTTTACTATCTAAGTTGTGAGTATAAAATTAAAAAAGTGTTTAAAAAAATGCGTTATTTTTATGAGTAAATTCGGTAAACGTTTTGGAAGGGTTAACCACGAGATGCAGCAAAGTGTTGTATGTCGTTGTGTTATGTGTTTTGTCTATTTTCAGAATATGTTCAGTTTTTTTTTGCTCCAATTTGCTCCCCTATGTGTTGTGTAACTTTTTGTTGGTGACGTCATTCACGAATTTTTTTTTTTTTTGAAATTAATTAGCTATAATAAATTTTTAGGGGCCGTAACTCCAGAAACCTTTTAACAATTACAAAGCAAGAGCTATACAATATAATGAAGAATTCGAATTGCAAATGTCTTGATTTTTTTTTTTTTTTTTTTTTTTTTTTTTTTTTTTTTTTTAAAGAGGAGGCTTATATGCTAATCTGGAGAACTCAGACCTAATTTCTAGTCCATTGTAATACCAGAGTAGCAGCCTTCCCTTTTTTTTTGTGTTGCAGTAGTTGGAAATAAGTTGTTAGTAATTTCACATATATAACCTCAAGGGCGGCGTCCATATGAAACTGGGAGGCTGAAAGAAAAGTAGATACCCAGAGCGGGATTCGAACCCACGCGTCCGGTCTATCTACTAAACACTCTACCACTGCACCACGGCCACCCTAAACAAAGGTCTGGATAGTCAAATTGAGTTTTTAAGGCAAACAATTAAAAGCCGGGCGAGATGCTGTGTGCCGTTTGAAAATAATTTTGATGACAAAATCACACAATTCAAAGCAAAATTTAAATCTCACTGGGAAAAAGCGCGTCGCATAGAAGCACGGTTTTTGAAAAGCAATGACAATTGGCTAAAAACATCTGTTCGATTTACATACAAGTCTTCATCAAATACCAAACGAGGTCGTCCAAATATTTCTTTTGCAGAAGGTTCAGAAAGAACAAAACGGCACAAAACGGAACAGTTGAGAAGATCAGCATCTGCTTCGGAATTGGTGTATGCTACCGAAATGAGCTTGAGAGCATCTGGTCAATCGGACACTGCAAGATTGATTCGTGAAATCACCACTTTACCAACACAAGCCAAAAAATGTACGGACGCATTAAATGAATCAACTGAGTCAACTTCATTGACTGGAGAAGAAGCATTGGCAATGATCATTGAGGCGAATCTCTCCCGAAATCAGTATGAAATAATTAGATCAAAAGCTAAACAAATATTTCCTTCAAACAAAGTTGTTCAAGGTTGTAAAAAAAAATGTTACCCTGAACAAAAAAAAATATGCACTTCTGAGACTTGCATTGCTTCTGATCTGCAAAGCTTATTAAATTTTACAACTGAACGTTTAGTTACTGTTCAAAAAGACGTTATCAGTATCCTTAAGCCCGAAGAGTTACAAAACTTATACTTATACTCTAAATGGGGCTTTGATGGTAGCTCTGGTCACAGCTTTCCATGGTTCTGATGCAGATGACTCAGCTGTTTTTATCACATGTCTTGTTCCCCTTCGTTTAGTTTCTGGTGATAAAATAATTTGGCAAAATCTTCGTCCCAGCTCAACCCGATATTGTAGACCATTTAAAATTGAATTTGTAAAAGAAACTTCCACAGTATCTGTTGCTGAAAAACAAAGAGTAGATGAACAAATTAAGTACCTTCAGCCTAGTATTATTACGATAAGTGAAAAAACTCTTTCAGTTCAACACATTTTGATGTTTACTATGGTTGATGGAAAGGTGTGTAATGCCGTCACCGAAAACTCTTCGACACAAAAGTGTTATATTTGCGATGCCAAGTTGAAAGAATTTAATTGAGGAGATGATAAACAATCCAATCAAAAATGAAAATCTGCAGTTTGGATTATCTGTGCTACACGGATGGATACGGTTTTTTGAGTGTCTTCTCCATTTATCATATAAATTAGCAATAAAACAATGGCAAGCTAGAGGAGAAGAAAATAAAAAAATTGTTGCCGAAACAAAAAACAAGATTCAACGACAATTCTGAAACCGTTTGGGTTTGATTGTTGACAAACCCAAGCCGGGTTTTGGAAATTCTAATGATGGAAATACGGCAAGACGGTTTTTCGAAAATGCAGATATTTCAAATATCAGAAATAACCAAACTTGATTTAGCTTTGATTAAAAAAATGCATACTATAATGATAGTTGTGTTATGCGGTCATGAAGTTGATGCGTTAAAATTTAGAGCAATTGCTCATGAAACTGCTAATTATTTTGTAGAAAAATATCCGTGGTATTATATGCCACCAACCGTTCATAAATATTTGATCCACGGAAATGAGATAATATCATCAGTTCTTTTACCCATCGGACAGTTGAGCGAAGAAGCCCGTAATAAGGACTTTAAAAGATATAGGGAATATCATTCTCGGAAAAATAGCCGCGAGAACAGTAATACGGACATATTCCACTTTTTGTTACTATCATCAGATCCAGTTATAACAAGTATGCGAAGACTTCCGAAGAAGAAAATGCAACATTTACCGATAGAATCGATAAATTTGCTCAAAAGTCCATCTGTTCATTCACCTAATGAAAGTTGCAATGACATCTATAAGAGTGACGAAGAGCCATAAGTGGTTTAATTTTTTTTTTTTTTGGTATATGTGTATGTTAACTATTTGGTATTAAAATTGTGTTTAAGACGACATTTATTATTTTGTTTCCTATTATACAAATTTTTCTCTTAATATTGCGTATAAGTTCTATGCAAAAAAAAAAACAAAAAATCAAAAAGTGGGCGGGGAAGTGGGCGTGGCCAAGCAATATTTTCACAATTAATTAACTATAGTATCAAGAGTATTGATGCCAAATTTCACATTCCTAGCTATTATGGTTGATTTATTGCCAGCTTTTGAGGTATTCTGCCCCATTGTCGCCGTATTAATAAGCGCGGAATAGCTGGGTTAAACCTTATTCCATGGATTAAGTGGAAAATGGTATAATGGCAACTTTAATTAAGTGGAAAATGGTATAATGGTAACTTAATCCATGGAATAAGGCTTAACCCAGCTATTCCGCGTTTATTAATACGGCGGTAAGAGTTTTATATAGCTGTTTGCTGATAGAAGCTGGCGAAAAGGGGCCGATACCCGATAGTGTGACCGAGCTGGAAGCCGGTGCTTGCTTCTGCTACTACCACACGCTGGTAAGAGGGGACTGCCAAGTAGCCTTATGTAACCTGTGCTATATTAAGGATATTTCTAATTTTGGCTACTAAACCGAATACTGTGCCGCATTGCTTTTTGGTCCCATAGCATCCGTTTAATAAAGTATTAGCCTTTTCCTATTGTATCCCACGGTCTTTTCAATAAATATGGATACGTATACAAATTTCGCTGCTTGGAAAGTTTGGTGATAACGATTACATCCTCAAGAAAAACCTTTTGGATGTACTCTTTTGGGAGAAACTATGTTGGGCTTTACCTTTTATTTTATGAAAAAATTGTTATTTCAAATATTTTTAGACTTAGAAAATTTGAGCGTTGAAAATCAATATGTAGTTCAAACTAACACAACTTATAAACTCAATTAGTTAAAGCTTTCAAACAGACTAATAAATAAGATAATCAACATTTTCGTCAAACCTAATTCAATCATACGAACAAAAAATGTATAGCCCAACACAAGTTCTTTTTTTTTTTTTGAAAACCTGCTTTGCATTTGCTGACGAAATTTAAATGCAAAAGAGCTTTAAAAATGTTATATTGAGCTATAAAAACCCAACCATAGGTTTTTTTCATAGCAATTCGTAATCAAGAACCTCTCATACGACATCTTATCAAGATTGTTCGAACTCTTCTTTTTTATGAAATTAACTTACAATACCGATTAGCTTATTGTCAGCTTTCATGCAAAGATAATAATCTGTACAGTAATTTTCCATAAGGACTGTAAATTAAAACAACAAATCAAGTGCAGTTCGTCATTCAATTTCCTTTTCACAATATATGGAATATTCACCAGAGTAAACAAAAAAATACTTTACAAAGTTGCATATATGTCCAGCTAGTATCAAATGCTTTTGTCTCTATTCAGAAATTTTATCAAATGTGGTGTCTACTCACGTGTTTTGCACTCATTTCCAGTTTTTTTCCCTAACTTAATTAGTATTTCAGTTGAACTCTTCTTAGCACGCAAGCAACCACAGAGTAAGTAGTTAATGTTAAAAATATACAAATCTACAAAATGCTAAAATAGTATGGGTTAGGTGAATGTATTTTTCACATTATTTGGCATCAAAATAGCAAACATTCCTAAAGAGGTGAATGAATCAATGATCGTTCAACTCAGACTTATGTTAAAAGATTAAAAAAAAATATCGACATATTGCATACATAGATATTTTCCACCGAAGATTACACATTTTTTCTGGAAAAATAAAAAAATTTCTGTAGATATTACAAAACTCAATCGGTTAATCCGTTCTAAAGATAGAGTTTTCTTTAGAGTTGAAGAAAAAAGCCAACTCGGAGAGTTTCCTTTGCAAAGAAAATATTTAATTGAACTATAATATTTTCTGTTAAACTTGCAGTTTTCTAGTTTCCTGATAAGTAAAAAAATTAATAAATAGGGTGGCGCAACAGAACGGCGAGCCCAAGGTCCTAGCACAATTCTCACAACCATGCTTTGTAAGAAAATGGAAGGGACGTACGATTTTTTGCCGATTCCAATCGGCTAATCGGGAAAGTGCTTTTCATTGCAATTAAGTTACTACCTTGGGACTTGTTGTTGTTCGAAAGATGATAGCCGTGGAAAACATTTTTTGCTTTTGTTGAGATTCGAACTTTTACGTAATAGGCAGACACGCTAACCACTGCGTCACAAGCACCCCTTAGAAATTTCAGCCGAAATGGAACAAAACTTTTTAATTATTGGGCTTCCATTCGCCATGAAAAGGCTACTTAATAAAGTTACAAAAAAAATTTGATTTCGAGACTTGATTACTCAAAACCTATTCACTAAATTAATTTGAACTAAAATGTTAAATAAAAGACAAAGAATTAACTTCATAAAACATTATAGAATGTTGTAGTAAGTGGCTTAGTAAATTTTTAATAGTCCTCTTTAAAAAGATAGTAAATTTTTAATAAAACTACCCCTCCCGTCTGAACGGAGGGAGATAGATCCCTTCTCTCATAAACTTATTTTCTTCCTGTCACCTAACCCATCTTCTGTAAAACATCCTGTATGAAATTCAATTTTTATACTATGACGAACGTTTATTAGAGGTTAGAGGTAGGGGGTAGAGGGTTGGAGCTGCACTAAATGTCCGGCAAAGAGTGATGTGTGTTCTAATATTATTCCGAAGGAAATATAAAAAAATGAGCTTTGTACTTTAGCGAAAATAAAGTTTCACTTTTAACACTATTGACACCTCATACCTGACCACTTGGACCACAGTCCAAACATCATACTCACAAATCGTTTATACCAGTGGTTCCACCGTAAGCCAAAATTAAAAAAATTCATTGCAACGGTTATAATAAAAAACCGTCTAAATAAGCTAAGAGCATCCTAAAGTCATAATAAATGAAAACCTAAATGCTGTTAACTATTTATTTTCGAAGTTATAACATTGCAAACACATGACATTTGAATTTGAGTGCTTCAAGTGTTAGTAAGATTTTATTTGTTGGCTTTGACGTTTTCTTATCTTTTTGTGAGTTGTTCATTTGTTGTGGATATATTATTGGAATTTAAAACCTCCACAATTTTTTTTCAGAGTCAGTGTTAGACTCAATATAATCGTTTATAAATTGGGCCTAGATAAAAAAAAAAAAAAATAGAAAAGCTCAATGTTATTTGCTTTAAACTTTTAACTGTTACGCCCCGCAACGCCCCCTAAAAATTATATATTGCCGGAATGTTAAAAATGTACTATTTAGTGCATGTTCAATCAGATGCAGAAACTTGCAGATTGACCTAAGAACTTTATTATTTTTTCAACTTTAATCGTGAATAACTTCTGAAGGAAGTACTTTATTGAAAAACATTTAAACACATTTTTTGTAGAACATTAAATTTTCTTTAAGAAACATGTTTGCAATTTTTCATATATTGATTTTTTTGTTAGTTAAAAAAATTCAAAGTAAAAGAGCAAAATCAAAAATACATACCAGTTTTTCAAGCTTGATTACTTGGAAACGGTTAGCCTGACAAAAATTTTCAAAATTACCTTTTTTGAAGGAAATCTAATTTCCTACAAAAATATTTGTCGATAAATTTGTTTAGCTCAAAATGGTTTAACAGTTTTGACGATAAAATAAGGTAAGGTCTAAGGAATAGAAAATGATATATCTCTGGAAATGGTCCCTACGTTTTGTAGTTAGTTTTTGAAAAATATTTACGTACCTACCGATGTACTTATATGCATAAACCTATATTTTCTACACAAAACACTTTTTGAAAGTCTTATTTAAGAAAAATAAACTTAATTTGAATACTTTCATAGCTAGTTGTTTCTGTGTTTTGCTAAGAGTTTAATTTTTACACAAAATATAAGACGAGCATACTGTAATATGTTATGTAAACATATTTTGAATAAAAAAATTATGTCTCGTTAAATGTAGAAAATATACCTTTTACAGGATTTTGTGTAGTCTTAATAGCTAAACTGAAGTAAACCGATCTTGAACCCTTTTACCGCACTTATCTCAAGACATTGAATACATCAAAACTGGCAGTTCCGTAATCAGAGAGCCCAAATCAATTTAGGAAAAATAGTTTTTATATGTTATTAAGTGAGTAGGAAATAATGGCCGCCTTTGTTCGAGAGTGGAACCACTGTGCAGTGTTTGAAAAATGCACAGGGAAACTTTCAGCTTTTATAAAATAACCAAGGTCTGATCGTAGTGAGCTCTTGCTCTATTTGCTATCTCAATTGACAATTGTTTATGTTCGACCTTTCTTCAACCGAAGTACAAATATGAATTAAAGCTCTCGAATTTGTGTAGTAAGCAAATCAAGCTAAAAATAATTATGCGGTTTATTGTACTATAAAACTATTACTTCCTTTTAGGTTTGCGCTAATCATTACAACATTACTCAACGTTTACTGTCAGTTTCTTAAAGTAAACGCTTTGAATACTAAACAGCTGTATTGTTGATAATTCGTACGAGGTGGCACTGACATTGACATAACACTGCACCCACAATAAAATATCTGCAAAAGGAAGCCTCTTTCTAGTTTTCGTTGTTAATTGAATTAAATAAAAAAAAGGAAAAAATACAGTAGGAAAATCGAACAATGACGCACGGCTATAATGTGCGATATCCGTAATGAGAAGTAAGTTTGATTGTAAGAGGATTTTAGGCATGTTGATAATGTCTGACAAACTCTATTGGGGTAGAAGCCAATAAAAACTAGGCAAACAATTATTTCACATGAAAAGAAATTTTATTGGCTTTGTTCTTATTCAGACTTAGTAGTTACGCAGCATTAATTTTTTTTATAAAACCTAGTTGCATATTTATTTAGGTGGGCATTATGGTTCACCTGAGTTCAGGTGTCAACCAATATCTTCCGTTCCGCCAAATATCCGATTTTGGGTGAGCTCTCTCCAGTTTTGCAATTCAGTCGGTTGAGATCTCTACCAGTTTTTTGCGCCACCTGTGACGAGGGGTTCCCTTTCCGCGATTGCCAAAGATATGCTTTCGAGAATCCGTCGCCGTCGAGCCGGAGCGTTGATGTCTTTGCGCTCTGCAGGGCCACGCCTTGTGATGCGTACTCTTCATGCTATCGCCATGTCACGGTACAGTTCATACAGCTCGTTGTTGAAATTTTTTTTTCAACACATCATCCTCATCATCACTCAGAGTATCCATTTTTTATCACCCGCAAGAATTTCTTCATTCGCTTTAGTTGACATCCCTGTTCCCTGCTTCGGCGCATGGTCTCTTTTTTAGAGAGGGTCTCATTTCTCTATTGCCTCCTTAACCCAAAGACGCAGCAATTGGCAAGAGTATAAATATCTCTGTTTGACCTCCGCAATGATGTTGTTTTCCAGCGGATCTTAGGTAGAAGAAGTTCTGTACTACCATGAAGTTATGTCTATTGTGAAGTTATGTCCAATTCGTAGATGTTCTCTGCCCTCATTTGATAACAGCATATACTTTGATTTGTCCTCACTAACTACTAAGCCAATTTTAGCCGCTTCTGTTTCAATGCTCGCAAAAGCACTATGACACCACGTATGCTTCATCCCATTACGTCAACACCATCTGCGCAAGCAATTAGGTTTGTTCGTTGAAGCCCTGGGGTTGCCCTAGGGTCGCCACAAAGCGTTTTTTGAGAAACCTAAATTCGCCCTGAATGTCAAATTGAGTGTTTTTTGAGCCATAGGTTTGCCATAGGTTTTCCCCAAACTCGCCCTAGCTTTTTGCTGTGGCGATTTGAGGGCTGTCAAATGGCATGTGTTTTTATTTAAATGACAGAGATGTGTGGCGATTTGTGGTTTAGCGTTTTTTGAGGACTGGAAAACCCAGGTTTATTTGACAACTCATGGGGTTGTCAAAAAAACCTGGGTCAACCCTGGGGAAAGTTCAACGAACAGACCTATTAACTGTACTGACTTCTGAAAGATTATCCCTCAGTAATTGACGTTTGAGTTTTGTACAATCCTTCAATTATGAAGTTAAGGGGTGGAGTTCAGGATCTTATTTGCGACGTGAATGAGCAATTAGGCTTATTTCTCTGTTATTGGAGGAATTGAGCGGGTCTCCCTTTTTAAGGATCGGACATACCATACATACTGATGTTCCATTCATTTGGCAATCTTTCTTCCGAAATATCATGCTGATCAGCTTGCTCATTTTCATCTGACCACCTGCAGTTTTATTTAACATAAGTTTGCATAAATGGCAAGCTTTACTTCTTCCAGGTAGGCAGAACGAAATGAATTAAATAAGGTGGCGCAACAGAGCGGCGGGTTAGAGGTCTAGCGCATTTCAACTCAACCAAACCTTGTAAGAGAATCTACATAAGAGGAATGAAAATCGACGATTTCTACAAACAAGCGGCAAATTTTAGCGCAGAAAGTTCTCTTATACAGAAAATTATCAAATTTTTTATATAGCTTTTTCTAAACCAATATGTAACTGAAAGAAAAAATGCTACACAAAAGTTTTTAAGATGATATCTGAGAGAGTAGTGTCCCGTGAGGAAGTCCATAAGTAACTTTGCGTCACGTTTGCTCATGTCAAGAATTTCTTTCATACGCCTTTGAGATAAGTCGATGAATAGTTTTAACTGGCGCGCACTGGGGCAGAATGGCCTTATCGGTGGCAATAAATCGAAAAATGAATTTGGCTGTATGGGACCATTGTATATTTTTTCTTATAGTCAAATACCCCACTGATAATAATGTAAAAGTTTCAGACCGTTATCATAAACACATTTTGAATGATATGCATCGGCGTAAGCCATTCTTGTTCACAGATAGCTGGAGTTTGTTGTGAAGAAATTTGTAAAGTGTTTTTAATTTTCTAACTAAAAGTAGAGGTTATTTAATATTAAAATTTCTGGAATGGAGTCATCAAGTTCTGGTGTTTGTTAAGCTATTTAAGTGTTTTTGTTGTGAGAAAATGCTTTTAATTATGAAAAATGGTAATTATCATTAAATTCTTTAAAGTCTCATGTTTTTTTTGCTTCTTTGTGCAAACATTGATCAGTTTAATTATGTTCCCAGTTAGTCCCAAGCTTAATTTTTGTTGTTTTTGGTAGCTGGAGCTATCTATTTCTTGGAACTGCAAAAAACTTTTGCGGATTTTTGCGGTTTTCATCAAAAAGTAATTTTAGAAAATTTGCTTTCCGACAAAAAAAATTGAAGATTTCTAAGACTTTTTTTAACCTTTAGGTTTAAGTTCGAATACGATTTTTATAACTCGAAAGGAGCTTGTAAATATAATTCGGTCATCAGAAAATATTAATTTTCAAAATCAATTTGAATTTCTGGAAGAAAAGTTAATAAAAAACGAACTCGAAACTTCGATAGTATAGGTGTATGATGGCTAGCTCGAAGGGATGACAAGATAGTTAGTTGTTGCAGAAAACATAAAAAAAGGATACAAAAAGAGTGTGAGTGGATTAATAATAGACAAACCAAAGCCCGGATTCTGGAATTCTAATGATGGCGATACGGCCAGACGTTTTTTTTTTAAATGCTGAGATTTCTGCAGAAATTACAAAGAAAGAAGTTGAACTCATAAAAAAGATGCACACTATTATGATTATTATAGCTAGTGGCCATGAAATTAATGTCGATTTAAATTTTGAAAGTTTAAAAGTTTCGCAATTGATACTGCAAGATATTATGTGGAAAAGTATCCTTGGTATTACATGTCACCACCCCTTCATAGATATTTAATTCATGTACCACAAATAATTGCCGATGCTCTTTTACCAATTGGTCAACTGACTGAGCAAGCCCAAAAGTCGAGTCGAGAAACAAGGACTTCAAAAATTATAGAGAACATAATTCTCGGTAATCAAGCAGAGAAAATACTAACCGAGATATTTTTAACTCTTTTTTACTAAGTTCTGATCCCATAACAACAAGCATGAAGAAACTATCGGAAAAAAAGGAGCAACACCTGCCAATTCAAGCATTGTGTTTGCTGAAAGCCCTTCCTGTTTATAATAACTATTCTGAGGCTGAAGAAGATAGCAGTAGTGAAAACAGCGATGATTTTGTTTTAAATTAATAAAAATCAATTCCTTGTGTTATTTAATTGCATTAAAATTTGTTTTGCGTCGGTTTTTACAAAAAAATATGTTTACTCATTCTATTTTTAATAAGACATGAGGAGAAGGGATATAGGATATACATATTTGTTGGTAAGCGTATTTATGTCCCATTTGAAAACCATAAAAATTGATACAATAAGAAATGTCGGTTTATAGTTTTTCAATTTTTTCTTAAAATACAAAAAGTGGGCGTTTTGGTGGGCGTGGTCAATGTTTGGTTTATAAATATCAATAGATTGATTATATAAACATTTCCAGAAATTTTCAGGTCCCTAGGTCCTTGGGCTGATTTATTGCCACCAATATGGTCGTTCTGCCCCAGTGTGTGGCGGTGGTATTAGAGCTGTTCCAGGTGTGGAACATGTTCTGCGGTTCCCAAGTAACCTTACTTACTTAAGGTGGCGCTACAGTCCGGGTCGGACTAGGGCCTCAACCAACATGCTTCTCCAGCCAGCTCGGTCCCTAGCTAGCTGCCTCCAGTTTTGCACGCCAAGTTGGTTGAGGTCCTCTCCTGTTCGATCTGACGACTTTATTAAAAAAGAAAGAAAATTACATACAATAGGTTAACTTCATATACGGCCATGTGAGACCTGTCAAAGTGAAAGTACAGTATAAATTTAAGTTAAATACAGTAAGAGCAAAAAGAAAAACGATTGTTTCAACACTCCCTCTCGTTTTTTTTTTTTTTTTAAATTCAATTTAATTCATTTATGTACTTTAATGTAAAATTAGAGAATCCCGTACAGCTCTCTTAATCTACAGAATTTCTCTTTAGCCAACGGTTTGGTCAACGGGTCAGCAAGTTGATCATCTGTAGAAACAAACTGCACATTTATCTCTCCTATGTTTTGTTGATCGCATGTATAGAAAAACTGCGTGTCAATATGCTTAGTCCTCTTCGATGATTCCGGATTCCTGACGATTGTTATCGCCCGCTGATTGTCGCAAAACATCGGTGTTGGATTCGTCTGCAAGCACCCAAAATCATTTAGTATTCGTCTCAAACATACGGTTGCTTTTGTCGCTGAACATAATGCAACAAATTCTGCCTCGGTGGTGGATGTTGCTATGAGGCTTTGCTTCTTTGAACTCCATGCCACTGGTCCGCCGTTTAGAAAACAAACCCATCCAGTTGTGCTGCGTCTTGTATCGACATCGCCTGCCCAGTCAGCATCGCAATAAACAGTTAGGATTGCCTCCTTCGTGCCCATTCCATATGTTATTCCATATTCAACAGTTCCTTTTAAATATTTGAGAACTCGTTTTACGCCTTTCCAATGCATTGGTTTTGGATCTTCCATGTAGCGACTTAGAACTCCAACGATAAAGGTCAAATCAGGACGAGTAGATATCATCAAATACATTAAAGAACCGATAACTTCACGATATGGAAATAGTTTAGTTTCTTCAATATTAGAATCGTTGCCTGTTTTTGTAAATTTCATACCTGGATCAGCAGGAATTGAGACAGGTATACATTCGTTATGGTTAAAACGCTCTAAGATTCTCTTCGCATAAGCAGCTTGATGTATTTTGATTTTATTCGATTTGCTGTCCCTCTCAATCTGCATTCCCACAAAGAACTCCGCTTCTTTGTATGTTATCTTGAACTCGTTGTGTAAATGTTTTAAGAGCTCTTGAATTGCATCCATATCATCACCGCAGACGAGTCCATCGTCTACATATAATGCTAGGTAAAAACGACTTGACTTCTTGAAGAACACGCATGAATCCATTTTTGATTGAAAAAGTCCAAAATCTAGCAAAAATTTTACCACCTTCTTGTTCCACTGAAGTGATCTTCAATCCGTATAAGCTTCTTTTCATAAGGCATACGCGATCATCCTCTGCAAAACCATAGGGCTGCTCCATAAAAATTTCGTTTTCGATATCGCCATGTAAAAATGCAGTCTTCACGTCGAATTGATAGATTTTGAGGTTAAACGCTGCAGCAACCGCTATAAGACTTCTTACCGACTCATATTTGACAACAGGTGCAAAAGTTTCCTCATAGTCTACTCCACGCTTTTGTGAGCACCCTCTCGCCACTAGTCGTGCCTTGTATTTATCAATACGTCCATCAGCTTTATATTTCTTTTTGAAAATCCAACGATTCGTGATGACATTTTTGTCAACTGGTCTTTGAACCAAAATCCATGTGTTGTTCTCTTCAAGTGCCTCCAGCTCATCATTGATTGCCTCTAACCATTTCTCTGAGTCTTCAGCCTCCATCGCTCTAAATCAAAAGGATCTAACTGCACGGCGCATAACTCAGCTATCTGGTTTTCACTCTCAGAAACTATCCTATTACGCTTAGGATATGGATCTCTTGGAACGGGTAACCTAGGATTTTTCCACTTTGGCTTGATTATGTCACTTGTCTTACCTTCTTCTGTACCTTTACGCTGTTCATCATATTGCTGGTTTTCTTGGCATGCCTTTGTTGAATCAGGAACTTCTTCAATGACAACGTGAGGTGTTTTAGGGATCTCATTAAATATGACGTCTCTTCTTATGAATATCTTTCTGTTTACTGCGTCATAAACTCTGTATGCCTTGTTACCATCACTGTAACCAACCATCTGACATTTAACTGCATTTGTATCCCACTTTGTCCGTTGCTCTTTTGGAACATGAACAAAACACTCACTTCCAAAAACTCTTAAATGTGCTACCGAAGGTTTTTCATTAAACCATATCTCGTAAGGAGTGAGACCATTTAAAGTTCGCGATGCCGTTCTATTTCTCAAGTAAACGGATGTATTTGTTGCTTCACTCCAGAGAAAATGTGGCAAATTTCGAGCATGCAACATCGCCTTAGCACTCTCTACAATGGTCCTGTTTTGCCTCTCAATAAAACCATTTTGTTCTGGAGCCCTAGGAGTTGATATCTCATGCTTGATGCTTTTAGATAAAAGAAACTTCTTAACTTCTGCATTGCAGAACTCCAGACCTCCATCAGTTCTCAACTGCTTGATGTGATGCCTATCAGCTTGAACTTCGGCATAAAATTGCATCAGATACTCCAAAACATCCGATTTGTTCTTTAAGAAATATACAAAACAAAATCTAGAGCAGTCATCCTTCAACAGCAAGAAATAGTAAGCTCCACCAATTGAGGCAACATTCATTTTTCCACATAAATCTGCGTGGAAAGTTTCACCAGGCATTGCAGCGCGTTTTGCACCTTCTTTGGGAAAACTAGAACGATGTAATTTCCCATGTGCACATCCCACACAGAATGGATTTTCTTCGGTATTATTTTTGATGTTTAAATCTTGAACGACCTCATTTCTATGCATCTCCTTAAGCATGTTGAAGTTCACATGTCCAAAACGCTCGTGCCATAACATTAAGGATGATTCACATGACAAAGAATTAACTTCCATTTTCTTAATTGGCCTCAAATTCATTTTATAGAGCTTGCGGTTTCTGACGCCATCTACAACCACCTCGCCACGCTTCACAAAAATCACTCGGCATCCACCTTCCTCAAAAATAACCTTAAAACCTTTCTCAGTTGCTTTAAGCACTGAAATAAAGTTCTTATCTAATTGCGGTACATAGAGTACGTCTTTGATTGTGTGTATTGGAGAAACACCTTCACGACTAATTACCTGAACGTCTACATCACCCATGCCTTCAGCATTCAACGAAAAACCGTCGCCAACTCTTACATGAAAATTCTTGTTGCTAAATGGGACATAATTTTTAAACCACTCCCTCTGGAAGGACATGTGGTCTGTGGCTCCTGAGTCAGCAAACCAGACATCTTTCGTGTTAGAATCTACCAATGTGCCCAACGTAAAAAGCTCTGCTCTATCGGTGAAAGGTAACGAAGATGATTTAGGTATACGACCAGACTGTACCATGAACGATTGAGCATTGTTTCTGCTTTGAAGATCGCGTTGTTTCTTTAGACATTCTCGAGACCAATGCCCTTCTTTGGAACAGTAATTGCATTTGCCTCTGCGCTTTCCACCGTTTTTGTTCGCTCCATTTCTATTGGGTTTCTTCCAGCTGCATGTTGCCATGTACGCAGCTTCAGCAGATGTACGTTCAATTCCAACAACCCTTGACTTCAGAAGAGCCTCTTCATTTACCAGATGGTCAGTTAGCTTGTCGATTGTTTGAGATGTCGTTGGCACAGCATACCAAGCAGTTCTTACGTTGTCGAACTTCGATGGAAGGCTACCTAATATTTTAGCTATTATGACTTGCTCTTTCTGCTCCAGATCCATGTCTTTCAAACGTATAGCAAGAGACATAACCCTAGCAACGTAGTCGGCCATTTTCTCATCTTCTTCCATTTTGCAATTAATAAATCTATCTAAAAGAACTTGCACAGATTGGTCACTCTTTTCTGCGTGCACTGTTTTTAATCTAGACCACATTTGTGCAGATGTTGTGCAGTCCGATAAATATTTTAACTGGTCCAATTCCAAACCACGCATTAGAAAAGCCTGTGCCTGTGCATCTTTTTCATCCCAAGCTGCAAAATCGGAAGTCGGACGTGTTAAGATTCCCAAAATATATTGCTTAAGTTTGTTCTCATTCATGTAGATCTCCATTTGCCTTCGCCATAAATGATAGTCCTGCCCATTGAATCGATGAATGTGGTAAACCTTATGATCAGACATATCCACGTTTGTTTCAGTCGGAATCTCAAAACTCTCAAGAACTTCGTCCTTAATTTCTTTTTCTGGAATTTCAAAAAGCGTACCAATGAAAGAATCTACCAAACTCTCAGCAGCTGAATCTGTTCTGGACATAAAAAAAAAATAAAGTTAGCTTGTATAAAAAATTATTAAGACAGAGAACCCTGGGCCCATAACCTGTTCGATCTGACGACTTTATTAAAAAAGAAAGAAAATTACATACAATAGGTTAACTTCATATACGGCCATGTGAGACCTGTCAAAGTGAAAGTACAGTATAAATTTAAGTTAAATACAGTAAGAGCAAAAAGAAAAACGATTGTTTCAACATCTCCTACTTGCGTGCGCCACCTGAGTCGCGGTCTTCCTCTACTGCGCCGTCCCTCGGGATTGGATTCGAAGACTTTCCGGGCCGGAGCGTTGGTGTCCATTCGCTCTACATGACCCAGCCATCTAAGCCGCTGGACCTTTACTCGTTTGACAAGGTCAGTGTCGCTGTACAGCCCGTACAGTTCGTCGTTAAATCTTCTTCTCCACTCTCCTTCTATGCAGACGGGACCAAAAATCACCCGAAGAATTTTTCTCTCGAAGCATCCTAAAGCGTTCTCGTCTGCCTTTGACAAGGTCCATGCCTCTGCGCCATATATAAGAACCGGGATGATAAGTGTCTTATACAGGGACACTTTAGTTGCTCGAGAGAGGACTTTACTACTCAATTGCCTTCTTAGTCCGAAGAAACAGCGATTGGCAAGAGTTATTCTTCGTTTGATTTCAGCGCTGGTGTCGTTGTCTGAATTAATAGCGGCGCCTAGGTAGACAAAGTCCTTAACTACCTCAAAATTATAGCTGTCAATCGTGACGTTTTGTCCAAGACGTCGGTGTTGGGTGTCCTTTCTTGATGACAGCATATACTTGGTCTTGCCCTCATTTACCACTAAACCCATCTTCTTCGCTTCCGTCTCAATGCTAATAAACGCGCCATTGACATCACGCTGCGTTCTTCCAATTATGTCAATATCGTCGGCATATCCGAGCAATTGAACGGATTTTTGAAAGATTGTGCCTCTTGTGTTGACGTGGGAGTTTTGCACTATTCTTTCAAGAACGATGTTGAAGAAGTCGCATGACAGTGCATCGCCTTGCCTAAAACCTTTTTTGACATCGAATGTATCGGTGAGATCTTTTCCGACCCTGATGGAGCAGCGTGCGTTCTCCATCGTCATCCTACACAATCGGACAAGTTTGGTAGGGATGCCAAAACTAGACATGGCTCTATAAAACTCCTCTCTATAGATGCTGTCATACGCGGCCTTAAAATCGATGAAAAGGTGGTGGGTATCGATTTGAAGCTCATGGGTTTTTTCCAAGATCTGCCGTAGTGTGAAGATTTGGTCTATGGTGGACTTTCCTGGTCTAAAGCCGCACTGATAAGGACCTATCAGGTTGTTGACGAATGGCTTCAGACGCTCACACAATACGGCAGAGAGGATCTTATATGCGATGTTAAGAAGACTGATACCTCTGTAGTTGGCGCAGTTCAGAGGGTCTCCTTTCTTCAGGACCGGGGAAACAATGCTAAGGTTCCATTCATCGGGCATGCTTTCTTCCGACCATATTTTGCAAATGAGCTGGTGCATACTCCTGACCAGGTCATTGCCTGCCGCTTTAAACAATTCGGCAGTGAGGCCATCAGCTCCAGCAGCTTTGTTGGACTTTAGCTTGGATACTGCTGTCTTCACTTCGTTCAGGTCGGGTTGGCGGAATTGTTGGTCTACGTCGCCTAAATCGAATGGTTCTATCTCTCTAACAGCGGAATTGGGTTCATCATCGCCGTTATAGAGCTTGGAAAAGTGGTCTTTCCATATCCTCAGCATTGACTGCGGTTCCACCACGATGTTCCCTTGGTCGTCTTTGCAGGCTTCGGCTCGGGGCTTATAGCCCGAGGATGTTGTTTTTACCTTTTGGTAAAACTTCCGAACCTCATTCCTGCTGTGGCACCCTTCTATCTCCTCGATCGCGCGCTTCTCATGCTCTCTCTTTTTCCGTCTGAGAAGCCGGTGTTCGTCTCTCCTCTTCTGCTTGTAGAGCTCGTAAGCAGTTCTAGTCTTTTTGTGCAGCGCCGCTTTGTATGCTTCCTGTTTAGCTGCATGTGCTTGCCGGCATTCGTCGTCAAACCAGGGGTTTCGTTGTGGTGGCCGTGTGAAACCCAGCACTTCAGAGGCGGCATCTCTGATGGCTGATTGGCAGTGCTGCCACTGGTTCTCTATACTTGATGCTGGCGGCAAAGGACTCCTTAAGAGGTTGTAAGAGACTCGATCGGAAAAGGACTTGGCGATCTCTTGCGATTGTAGTCGTCCAACGTCGAATTTTCTCACAGTATTTCCTTGTGTTGGCTTGGATCGGGATATCCGCAGTCGTACCTTGGCTACAACAAGGTAGTGGTCCGAGTCAATGTTGGCCCCTCGGAATGTTCGGACATCCTCTATACTGGAGAAGTGTCGTGCGTCGATCGCAATGTGGTCAATCTGGTTGACGGTTGATTGATCAGGAGATTTCCATGTCCCTTTGTGGATATTGAGGTGCTGGAACCGCGTACTAGCTACCAGAACATCTCGCCCCGCAGCGAAATCGATCAGCCTGAATCCGTTATCGGAGGTGTTGTCGTGCAGGCTGTATCTTCCGATTATTCCACCAAAGATATCCTCTCTTCCTAGCTTGGCATTAAAATCTCCTAGAACAATCTTAATGTCATAGCCAGGGCACTGCTCATATGTTTTGTCTAGGAGCTCGTAGAATACGTCTTTGGTGTCTTCATCCTTTTCCTCTGTGGGGGCGTGTGCGCAAATGAGGCTTATGTTGACGAATTTAGCCTTGATGCGGATTGTTGCTATGCGCTCGTTCACATAGTTGAAACTCAAGACTTTTTGCCTGAGTCTAGTTCCAACAACAAATCCACATCCAAACAATCGCTGCTTTTGCTCCCGGTAGCAATCGCCGTAGTAGATATCGCAGTCTTTTAATTTGCGTCTACCTGGTCCATCCCATCGCATTTCTTGGATAGCGGTAATATCTGCTTTGTAGCAGTTTAGGGCTTCCGCTAGTTGTTCGGCTGCACGTGGTCTATTAAGGGACCTAACATTCCACGTACAGATCCGAAGTTCGTTGTCCGTTTTTCGTTTGCTTGGTTCGTCATCAGTAAATCCGTCCGTATCCGAGGCTTGTTGGTGCTTCGCAACTAACAATTTCTTTACGTGGCCGGGAAGTCACCCCGACAGCACGACCCCCAACCTGGAGGGCCAGATCCTTGTATAACTCCAAAGATGGGGAGCCGGATAAACCGTTCCTTATAGGCCTGAGCTCCAAATATGTTGTAGTAGCCCTATAAGGTGTTCACTAAGTAGTTCAACCTGACTGGAACTGTAGACGCCACCGTTGATTCCATCTAGGGAATTCCTCCGCTGCCGTCTGGATGAAAGAAGAGGTGCCTTAGTGGGAACACCTCTCCCCCCCCTCTCTCTCGTTTGCTGCCACCAACAACCTTCCACTGGGGTTGAGACCCAATCTCCAGTTGAGGTACTAGGCACCCGATGTTCACCACGTGGAGGTGAGAGTAGGAGTTGATAGACAGAGGTGGGTTTTAAGAAAAACCTATGAACGCTAGGGTCCTCTTGGGTGCACGTGTCTACCATTTAAACATCCCAAGTAACCAGTTCGCGTTTAATGCAACTGATTAGGAGACCGCAGTAGGGTTCTGGGCTTTTGAATTGGGATTGAGAACCAAGTCTAGCTAGGCGGTCAGCCTCTTCGTTACCCTGTACACCTTTATGTCCAGGCACCCTCTTCTGTGAGATACGAGTGCATTGAAAAAACGGATAAGAGTAGCTTTCGACCCCTATCTCTGATTTGCCCCGTTTTCTTTATAACTAACCGATTAACATATTCTTGCAATAAAAAATCCACCCTTTTTTAAATTCCTTTATATACCTACCTACCCCCTTTTTTAAGACATAATCAATAACCTAGTTCTTTTGCTCCTGAGTTGGACTGGGTGTTGTAGGCTTTTGATTATGTCTTAAAAGCCTACAACATCCACTCCAGAACCCCACATGGAAAGGCGCAATATAAACATCACCTTCTAAACCGAAGTGCTTGAACTGCTTTCAATTTTATCTAAATATTTATAGATAGTTAAACAACTTAAAAATGTAGATACTTCGACTTAAACACCTGTAAAACCACTCTTTCCATTCTTGATTCACGATTACAGGTTCGATCGTTTAATTTCAATTTAAAAAATCATAAACCCCATCAAGGCAATCTAATCGCCACTCTCTCACTCTCTCTCTCCCTCCAAAACTTTATTGATTATTCAGAAACAATTATCCAACATAAAAACACTAAAAGCATCATTATAAAAAGGCTTATTCAATCGTATTCTGCTTGCAAGTTATAATGCGTTTCGTAACTAGGAAAAAAGTTGCTTAAGCTTTCAGTTTCGCCTTTCAATGACAAGTGACAACGAAAGCCCCCACTCTTCTGTTGTGACGTATACTTACAAAAATAGGGAAACAAATATACTCGTACCAAAAAATCAGTGTTTTCTCCCAAGAAGACTCTGCCTGCCACCACTTCCCTCAAATGTGTCATCTCAGTGTGAGGTTCTCTCGCGATACAAACTCGGCGCGTAGTAGCCTTCACAACTTTTACATAATAATAACTTTTGTTGTAAAGAAATCGAAATGTGTGGAAAATTATTAATAAACCTACAACACGTGCATTAAGAAATGAAAATACATAATTCTAATTTCCTTCTAATTTCGTGTCGATTGTAGATGGTTAGTGAATATTCATTCAACTCCCTCCCTGTTCTCGAACTCGTTTCTTTCTCTCTGCCTGTGCGTTGTGAATTGTGTTCTTTGTTATTGTTGTTTGTTTTGCTCCAATGTTTTGTCAACGCTCCTGCATTGTAACTACGACGATGTTGCCCTTGTTCTAATATGCGCCCCACAATCACAACTACAACACTACATCGCGCTCCAAGAACAACGAATTTTCAAAAAATAATTTGTTCCTCGATTCTTCCGATAACAAAGAACAAACATCGTGAATTTTTTATCTTTCTGCATAACAAAGCGTTATAGGATACACTCCTTACAAGCTACACAGCACCGAAGCGTTTCTTTTCAACTTTTGCTCAGTGTCTCTATCTCAGAGTTGACCGAAAAAAAACGAAGAAATATTTTGCTGACAAAAAGTAACGTTGAAGTTGATTCATTCATAGTGAACCACTTTTTTCGGGCCGGGGTTTACTTGCAGTACTCTTCGACTCGCATTCAAAACCGCACGGGCACAAAACTCAGCCAAGAGAGAAGTAAATAAACAAATGGTGGGGGCACAACAATCACAGCTCAGAGCTCACAGGTAAAGGCATAAGGCAACCATAACCATACAGGTTTTGTTTGGAAACGAAGTAAAAATACCCGGAGTGCCTTTGCCACCACTTGCTTTTGCTGGCTGACTGTGTTAAAATTTTGTTGGTAAAAGTGAAACAAGTGAAACTCGTTCAAGTGGAAATTATAGTTAGTCGTTTCGTTACATAAAATGAATCAATTGAATTAGTCAGATTTTCATCTGCAACTCTCGTGAAAAGCATCGTCTGTCTATGTTTTTGGAGCTGTAAAGTGCACTTTCTTGCAATTTGAGGGGAATATCTCCTTTGTGTGATAAGATAGGCAAACAAGTGTTGTTTTACGTTGTGCGTATGCCCCAAAGGTCATTAAAACCCGCACAGTGTTTGCTGAATGCACTGTCTTGTGTTATTGTAAGGTGGTTGTAAACAAAGAACCACCGTGTCAGACAACAGTGGCAGTGTGCAGTTATTTCTTAGTTCTTCCAGTGAATAGAAGTGTTTTTGTGGCTTTGATAAAAAAGATTCTTCTCCCAGTATCCAGTCGACTTTGATTGATTCTCAACCGACGACGAGTAAGTACGAGAATTTAAATATTATTGTGCAATTATTGAATGAGTTATGAGTTCAAAGTAAAAATAGATTTTTTTAATTTTTTGAATTGATACCAACCTACTTAAATGCTTACCAAAGAGGAAAATCTTGCGAGACCGCACTTCAAAATCTTGTTAGCAGGATTGAATGCGCGCTTGACAGGAAAGAATTTGCGGTAGGCATTTTCATCGACATTCAAGGTGCTTTTGACAATGCTAGCTTCGATGGTATGTGTAATGCTGCCAGAGAACACGGTGTGAACGAGTCATTAGTGTTGTGGATTAAAGCAATGCTAATGAAGAGAACCGTTATCGCTGAGGCGGACTGTGGACAATATGTTGCAACGGGAGTAAATAAGGGCTGCCCACAAGGTGGCGTTTTATCTCCTCTTCTGTGGTGCATGTTGATCGACTCTCTACTTGTAATGCTCAATGGTTCTAACGTTCATGCCCAAGCATATGCAGACGACGTCGCCGTGCTCTCGGTTGGCTCCAGCCTCCAAGCTGTCTGCTCCCGAGCACAGGCTGCGCTTTGTATGATTGACACCTGGTGTGTTAGAAACGGTCTCTCCGTCAATCCTCTTAAAACCGAGGTTGTCCTCTTCACGAGACGTAGAAAATTGACTGGTCTGACCCATCTTACGCTTAAAGGCGTCAACATCCCCTTTTCAAATGAAGTCAAACATCTTGGAGTAATCCTGGATAACAAACTTCTTTGGTCGAAACATGTCGAGTCTAAAACTACTAAAGCACTGTCAGTTTTCTGGCAATGTAAAGGAGCTTTTGGCAAGACATGGGGTCTTTCACCGAAAAGGGTCCTTTGGATCTATACGGCTATGATAAGACCAATCATCTCCTATGCGTCAGTTGTTTGGTGGAATAAGCTCTCGCGTAAATACGTTATTGCCTCGTTTGCCAAACTTCAAAGAACAATTTGTCTGGGTGTTACGGGGGCCTTCCCGAGCACACCGGGTGCTGCTCTCGACGCACTGTTGAACCTTCCTCCCCTTGATACCTTCATCATGGGGTGTACTCTCAAGACCATTTCTCGTTTAAAACGATGTGGTCTCTGGCACAATTCGCACTGGAGCTTTGAGGAACTCGCAAGCAGCATATCTTTTGACCCACGTCTAATGGATATGCCGTCTGACACGATGATCCCAAGGCTCAAACTGCGTCAAAATTACTCAGTCAGCTTTCCTTCGGTTCAGGACTGGTTCGCTCCAGAATCTGAGCCTGGAAAGAACTGTTATCGTATCTTCACAGATGGCTCCAAAACCGACGAGGGTTCTGGTGCTGGTGCCTTTGTTGAGAACGACGACATACGACTGCACTCATCTTTAGGATCATACGCATCCGTTTTCCAAGCGGAGGCTTATGCTATCCTAATGGCCTTGAGCCACGTAACGAACAATGGATGGACGGGGAGAAGTATCTTTGTTTGCAGCGACAGCCAAGCTGTGCTTAAGGCCCTTCTCAACCCTCTAACCACTTCGAAAGTGATCCAGGAATGCAAGAGCTCTCTGAATGCGATCGGAAGATTAAATTCCTTGAGTCTCATTTGGGTTCCAGGCCATCACGGCATAACTGGAAATGAGATCGCCGATGAACTTGCTAGGCAAGGATCTCAGACAGCTTTCTCAGGACCTGAACCGTCGCTAGGTCTGCCAGCGTCCTCAGTGAGGGCTTCAATCAACGATTGGATCTGTGAAGAGCACAACCGTAGATGGCATGCCTCCATTGGATGCAGACAAACCAAGCGTATGCTCCCCAACGTTAGTAAGAAGATTGCAACATTTTTGCTAGCTCGTAGCAGAAAAGACTGTAGGAAGCTTATTGGCGTTGCCAGCGGGCACTTCTCTTTTGCCAAGCATTTAAACATGTTAGGCTTAAGCGATACCACACTCTGCGAATCTTGTAGAGAGGATGAGGACACCGCAGAGCACTTCCTCTGTGAATGTCCTGCTTTTTCTCGCATGAGGTTGCAGATACTCGGCGCAGACATGGTAAGAGCTGGTAACTTAGGCTCCTTGCCATGGCAGC
Organism: Melanostoma scalare; assembly: GCA_949752695.1. NCBI lineage: Eukaryota > Metazoa > Arthropoda > Insecta > Diptera > Syrphidae > Melanostoma > Melanostoma scalare. The sequence goes on from OX456985.1 coordinate 57,848,289, forward strand.
GTCTTTTGGCTTTTCTCCGAACATCTGGAAAGCTATAACAAATAGAAGGTTGCTATCTGGTAGTACAATGGACCGGTATTTAGGTCTGAGTGCTCCAGCTGGTATTTTAAAAACCTCCAACAAAAAAAAAAAAAAAAAACCTACTTAAATAAACTTAAGTGATTTTTACTTGGCATCATCTCAGCTGTGCGCTATTGAGAAAAATTTATTTGCTTTCTTGATTTATGTGATAAATAAACAAATATTTTTTGTTCATGAAGACGTAAGGGTAGACAACACACAGCTAATGACTAAGAAATTGTTCGGAAGTAAGAAAAAATAAAGGAAACGTTTTCTTTTATTTTCTTAATTGCTGCGGAGGCATAAAAATGAGTTGAATGAACACGCGCCCTGATGGATGATTTAATGAGTCATTTTGGTTAATTTCGTTGAGTGATCTTGTAAAAGTGTTTTAAATTATGTATTGTTTTTTTTTTTTGCTTGGAAAGCGAGGAGAGTATCTTTTTTTATCGTCAGATGCCTTCTATTCGGCAGATTGTTTGAAGATTCTTTGTCTTGGTTTGCTCTCAATCTTATCTTCGGATAGTAAAAACAAATAGATAATAATTGTTCCTATAGGTACCTACTTAGTCTATTTATTTTTTGAGACAATTTTTGTGCGATAAGTTTTGTTGTTTTAAGATTTGTGCTTCGGAATTACTCATGTTCCTTTTTCTTGTGGTTTAATATTTTTTTACGACCGAAGCAAGTAAATATGTGGGATGAGGGTCTGAAAGCCCAATTTAAAGTTGCTAGGTATTTTTATTATGTTCGATGCAACCTTTGCCGGAAAGTTGTAAATAAAATTCTTGGTTTTTACATAGTGCCCCGAAATATAAATTTAACTGAAGTAGCAGGTTTTCATTTATTTTTTCGACGTTACAACTATCGTGATATTAAAGGCATCACAATCACAACTCTTCCTCTGACCTGCTTCACCCGTGTTGTATGCTGCGTTGACCATAGAAAGCGTTGACTTACCTCCCGGTTTTGGACTGTTGCTTGTCTGAAGCCAACCAAATGCAATTGTTGTTCTATATTACTTTTTTTTTTTTTGTATAATCCATGCAGTGCGATCGCTAGGAAGATAGGAAAGGATGAAGAAGGAGATACTGATGAACATTGATTTTAAGTCCTTGTTAAAGGGTGTTTTTTTTAGAGGCATAGAACTTCGAATTGAAATAAAACACAAGAAAATCATGTACACAAATGAAAAAATTTAAGAATATGTTAAGTTATGGTTTTTACCTAGAGTTGAATTGAGTTTGTCAAGAAAAAAGTTGTAAAGACTTAGAAGATCAGAGATCTATTGACCTCAACTCCAAAAATTGGCCATTCGACCAGATGCGACAGTGGGCTCATCAGTTAGATGCTATCGTGCCCTTCTAAGACGCGGATTTGGCTTTATTCGAGCAATAATTTAATGTTTAAATATGATTTCGAGCATGTGGCCTCCGCGGCTGGCTCGAATAAAGCCAAGTATATAGGTCCAATTTTCAACCACTTTTTCGAACATTTGAGGCCGTATGTCAGCAATAACGTCGCGAATGTTGGCTTCCAGGCCCTCTAACGTTTCTGGTTAGTTGACTTATTAGACGAGCGACTACACATATCCCCAAAAAAATAGTCCAATGGTGTCAAACGACATCACGATCTTGGTGGCCCATTGACAGGTCCATTCCGCAAAATAATGCGCTCATCGAATGTTTCTTTCAATAAATCGATTGTGACGTGTGGCATGTAGTGCCGTCTTGTTGAAACCACATCTCATCCACATTCATGCCATCCAATTCGGGAACGAAATAGTCGGCTCTATACCGGTCTCCATTAACGGTAACTGGCTTGCCAGCATCATTTCAGAAGAAGTATGGTCCAATGATTCCACCAGCCCATACAGCACATCAAACAGTCAGTTTTTGTGGATGAAATGGCGTTTCAAGGTACTCATATGGATTCACTTCACTCCGAATGCGGCAATTTTTATTGTTGACGTAACCATTCAACCAAAAATGAACCTGAACAAAATTTTGCGATGAAAATCAGCATCGAGATCAATCTCATTTTCGGCCCATACACCAAAATCACGACGCATTGCATGGTCTCGCGGCTTCAATTCATGCACAAGCTGGATCTTGTAAAGTCGAAAGCCAAGACCTTTGCACAATATCTTCCATAAAGTTGATGGACAAAGCTCCAATTGCTGTGCACGGTGACGAATCGATTAATTCAGGTACTCTTCAACACTTAGCTCTACAGCGGGAATTGTTTCTCCGGTGTGCACTGTTCGATGTCTCTACACGGATGCGTTCACATAAAGTAAACGTTGTGCGAAAAAGATCCATGGTTAACGGAATTAATTGCTCTCATGGACGATTCTGTCGACCATAAATGAACTATTATTTTCGAAATAAATTTGCACGATTTGCAACCGTTGTTCTTTTGTCAACCTGTTCAAGTTCATGATAAAATGGCAAACCAAATAGAACATAAATGTCAGTTTTATCCCTATTCAAAAAACCAATCTCTAAAAAAAAACAACCGATACTTGACTGAACAGCATTTCTGAAGAGGACGGTGTTACGGCTTTTCTGTTAAAGATAAGGAATGCCGAAGAGCATGGACGTGCAGTAGGAAACGAATATGAGATGAGAGGATTGAGTCGTCAGCTAAGCAATGAATAGGATCAGAACAGAAGTTGCAGACAAGAGATCGTTTATGAAAATAAAGAAGTGAGTCGGAGTCAAAATGAAGCCTTTAGGCACACCAGCATTTATAAAGTGGACATCACACTTGAAACCGTCTAACAAAACTTGGATTGAACGGTCGGGAAAAAAGCTTCTAATACAACGAAAAAGAGCCTCACCGATGCCAAAAGTATGCATTTTGAATAAGAGAGCCTAATGCCGAACCTTATCAAATGCCTTAAAAATATCAATCGCAATAATCTTAATTGGATTGGTTCTACTTTTCTTTGTGATTTGCCATCAAATGAGCCTCAACCAACATCTTTCGATAATTCTCTCCACTATTGCACTCTAAGTCTCGGTTGAAGTCTGCTTACACTTGACTGCGCCACCTAAAACTTCGCCTTCCGCGATTTCCCTGCAATGTGCTTTCGAAACCGTAGAGCCGGAGCCTTGATGTCCATCTGCTATACATGGCCCAGCCATTGTTGCCTTTCGTGCGTACTCTTCTAGCTATGCCAATGTCGCGGTATAGCTCATACAGCTCGTTGTTATATCTTCTTCCTCACGCATTGTTTTCGTGTACATGACAAAAGATCACTCGGAGTTTATTTCTTTCGAAAAAGACCAAGGGTTTCCTCATCCGCTTTCAATAAAGTCCACGCTTCCGCGCCGTAAAGCAGAACAGGCATGATTAAGGTCTTATAAAGGGTTACCCTGTTTTTTCTAGAAAGGGTTTCGTTTCTAGCATTCTTAGCCCAAAGAAGCAACGGTTTGCAAAAGGTATTCTTCGTTTAGTCTCCTCACTGATGTTGCATACCGTGTCTATATAGCGGATCCTAGGTAGACGAAGTCCTGTACTAACTCGAAGTTATGTCTGTCAATTGTGACGTTTTGTTTAATTCGTCGATGTTCGATGTCGATTGTTTGATGACAACATATACTTCGTTTTACCCTCATTATAGCGTCAATATCGTCTGCGTAGATGAGAAACTGTGCAGACTATTGAAGGATTACTCCTTTGGTGTCGGCATTTACATTTTGTACAATCTTTTCAAGTACGATGTTATAGAAATCGCATGACAGTTTATCGCCTTGCCTAAGCCCTTTTCCGACATCAAAGGTCTTCGTGAGTTCTTTTCCGACCGAAGTAAATTCTCCGAAGTTATCCTGCACAGCCGTACGTGTTCAGCTATTCAGCCAGGACTCGAAACATACGGAATTCCGAGGCCAACAATTGTATACATTAAAATCGCCCGCAAATGCGATATGAGTGTGAGGATATTGGGAATCAGTTCCTAATATGAAGTCAGATAGATCAAATTCTTTGAAAGTTGAATTGCTATATAAATTAAGGCTTCTATAAATGGAACAAACAGTGAGTGGGCGGATTTTAACCACATAAAGTTGAAGCACGTGGTCGAGCAAGGGCATCCTGGGGTTGATGTTTTTAAAAAAAATTATTCCAAATGCAACTTTTAGACACAATTGATTCTGGGAAAGAATCATTTCTTGTCTGTGGAATCAAAATTGTTCGTCCTTTTTATTTTCACTCACTCCAATTTTCTTTAAAATTTTAATTTTTGCAGCTGAAATGACACAGTAGAAACAGTTTTCTCCAATGGCTACTTATAGGCTAACTACGGGCATTCACAGTGGTAGTGCAATGACCTTCCTCTACGTCTTATCTCGACCCACCCTTTGGGTTATTATTGAAATCATAACAACCTTATTTCTATCTGCTGTGCCATTCTGTGTATTTCCGGTAGAGTGACTTACTTTATTTGTCTGAATAAAGTGTACTCTTTATCGAAGACTGTACAATAACAATGGGATCTTGTGGGTGTCATTTAAGTTCAATTATAAAGTTGGCAGTATGCTCTACATAGTTTATTAGTCCAAGCTTCTTAATGTATTTGCAGTATTTTTCATTCAGCAACTTACATTTCAATGCAATTTTTATCATACTGTTTAAAACCATACAAAAGTCTTATTTCAAGTTCAGACTAGTTCAATGCAAACAATTAAAACGCGCAACTCTTGTAGCCATGGAAGTTGGAAGCTGCACTCTCTCTCGGTCAGTACTCTCAGAATATTACCGTAAAAGCAAACCATGATCAAATAAGCATCCGCAGTCATAAATTTATAGTAGGCGCGTTTTATCGAAATTCTATGTGCACTTATGTACACTTCAGTAAAACATCGCTCATGGGAAAACAACAACAATAGCCTAAGTGCACATAAATATCGCAGTAAGCTAACTGCACACAGGGATGGTTGGTAAATTTCTTTTTTTGGCACCCAGAGGTTGGCAGTCTTTGGGTTGTGTTCGTTCATATTTTCTGATTTTCGACAACAGATTGAATAAGTCTGTTTCTTTACTTTTTGTGCACAGAAATTTTTTTTTTAAGAGGTGGTTGTAAAATTTTTTCAGAAACTCTCTGAAAGAGCGTAATTGTCTTAAAAGTAAAGAAACGCCTTGAACAAAACATTCGCAGCAACGCAACGCTTGGAAAAACGTCGGTTTGACAGTTGTGGTATTTGTTTTGGCTGTGCATGATTTCTGTCCACAGAAATTTTGGTGGCAGAAATTCGCAGGGTGGGGAAATTGTTTTACTCTCTTGAGAGCACTCTCTTTTTTGTGCACTGGTACGAAAAATTGGAACGGGATTAGACTGACTTTCGCCGAATTTCGGTGCATTTCGTGCGAATTTTCAGTAAAGAAACACACCTAATGGCTAATAGAAGAGTCAGGTGGTGACTTAGTGGGGACATAAATAGACACGCAGTTACTAACACACACACACACACACACATACACACACACACACAAGGGAAGTTTCGCAATCGGTCAGAAAAAAAGAACATCAGACAGAACACATAAGAACATCAGAACCAAGGCAACCAAAAACATGAGTCACAAAATGAATCTAATTGAACACAGCCATTGCGAAAAAAAATTAAAGTGACATTTGTTTGTTTACCTCGAAAGTAAAAAGTTGAAATGCGGCAAATAAATTGAGAATCGAGAATTAAATAGAGAAAAATACAAATGGAAAGTAAAAGGTATGCATTTATATCCTTAGAATGCAAATTTTTAATGTTTCTTATCTTTAGAACAATTGCAAAGGGTGCCAACACTGAAAGTGAAAATTGAAAGTGACGTCCGAAGTGAATATAAACCAAAAAATCGTTTTATTGAAAGTGTACATAAGTGCACATAGAAAATTTTCAATAAAACGCGGCTAGTATCATTGTTCCAACAGAAAAAAGTAAGATAACAAACCCGCTGTTTAAATTAGTCAGTTGAGATTTGATCAGCCCAGTGTTGTGTTCTGTATTCGTAGTTTGTAAGTTAAGCATATACATAAATGCCAATAAGAACCAAATTTAAACAAGTACTACCAATATAAATATCGTCACACTAACCACTCAAAAGATAAACTATAGTTTGAGCGAAATTGAATGAAGCAATTACAAGTCCCGATCAAATCGAATGGCCGAATAGGTCTGCATATCTTTTTGATGAGTCTTTAGTTGATCAAATAGTATGATAAATGAGCTCGAACTTTCGATCATGGACTTGTAATTGTCATTTGAGTTTGACTGACTCTGTTACACTGAACATGTGAGTGAATTTGGACGATAGGTAAGAAACGCAAACCAAACCATTGACTCAAGCTGTTTTTTCGTTACGATCCATAAAAGTCAATGAAAGCATGTGGTGTATCTTTATTTGTAACATTTCCTTTTACGACTTGTCACCGATATGGAACTTGAACACCTTCGCCTAGATGCCGCTAAACACCACTTCAATTTTCAAACTAATGGACAGTTGTTAATTGTTTGTCTGTCATTGGCAGTGTTGTGAAAATGAGCATGCATTACTTATGTGACGCTAAACTGTAAATTGGAGATAATTAAATGGAAAAAAGTTATCAAACAGCTACAACCAACGAAAACTGAGAATTACTTGTGTTGAAAAGAAATGCTGACTTCACGTCTGAATAGAGCTCTACAAGTAATTTGTAGTTAATGGCAGTAAGGACCGTTCGGGGGTTCCAGGTTGGAGTTGAAAGACAACACCTGAAGAATGCGGTTTATGTAACACGTAATTAATTTTCTTCAGTTGCGCTTTGCTTCGCTTTGGAAGGCGAACATGTGAAAAGAGGGAAAAATAATAATAATAATAAAATAGGTTAGGAGTAGAAAATTTTTTATCAGCAGTTCCATTGGCTATGCTATGGTCTCAGTAAGGCAGAATTTCATGTTGATCTTGATCATTTCTTTGTGGTACTCTGCCAGCAGAGATATATTTGAGACCTAAATATTTATGCGCGTGTTCCACTCGTAAAGATTGTTGTCAATATTAGGTGATGTGAAATGGTGTTTCTAGGCAAATCGGACTTTTGTGTCGTATCAGTTGATTTTACGAATTCCGTCACAGTAAAAAAGATAAAATCCCTCAAAGAACTTTGGGGCAGTATGAGAAAGCTAATTGAGATGAGACGGACGCAGTAATTTCTTTTGAAAGTTTAATTGCTCACTGCGCTTTCACAACGGAAACGTTGAAAAATCAGCTAATATGCTATCTATCGTAATTTTTGATGGAATGAGAAACGTCGAACAAAAAGTATCATCCCCAAAGAGCATTCGTGGTTTGATTCCAGGTGTAAAGATTTGATTACGGATAGAGAAGTTCGTTTTCGAATATTTAAAGATGGCCCTACAGTAGAAAACCGAAATTTGTTCAAACGGTCCAGAAATATCTGTAAAGCTCGCATTCATAAGACCAAATTTTTGCATGAGCAAAAAGTAAAACAGAAAATACTGATTCCAAAAAGAAGCAAACACTTTTGGTCTTATGTTAAGAACATTTAGAATTCGGCCACGTCATCATATCCAACGCTCGTCTTCAATGACTCTCAATATGGTAACTCCATCGAAAGAACGAATTTACTTGCTCCTCGATTTGCTACTAAATCGACACTTTCTGGCAGCAAAGATATGCTTTTTGACGCAGAGATATGGCCCCACCTGAGCTTGAGACTGTAAATTCTGTCATGAAGTACATATTTTTTCGTCCCTTCGTTCTAAGGTTATGGAAACGTCGATAAGTAACTTATGTAACATTATTGCCCTTGATATTTCTAAGGCATTTGATAAAGTTTGGCATCGGGCTCTCTTATCAAAAATGCGTGCTTTCGGTATCGATGTGTCTCTTATTCGTTGGATTAGAAACTTCCTTTCTGACAAGTTGTATTGCTTGTTATGTTATGTTATGATTGTTGAAATTTATAAAGAAACTTCATACAATAATTTAGGTTAAGTACTTTTGGTACTTAACCGATGGAAGAGTTAGCGCCACTGGTTGTAGTGGTGATAATGTGGTTTGGTTTGGCACAGTTCCAGATAACATGTCGTCTGCTGGGGCTTGGAACGATGATAAAGGTGAGAATCCTTGTATATTGGGTGAAGTAAGTTCGATGTTTACGGACCTACTGTTTGGATTGAAGATGACATCAGAATCGTCTAACCCTGGCGATGGGTTTATGGACGCACTGAAATTGGAAAAACCTTTAAGACCAGAACTCATTCTACTTGCCATCGGAATTGGTGTATAATCTTTTTTGCTAAGTAAATTTTTTGATGTTCTATTTCGTATTTGATTTTGATGTCGCCTCCATACTCCATTGCTGGTTTCTACTAAATACATCATCCTTCCTATGGGTCGCCTAATGATGCCTTCAAGCCATTTGTTCTTCTGCCGGTACTGCCTTACGAAAACTGTTTGTCCTGGACGGAACTTTGATGCACTTTGTAACTCCTCTTTTGATATTTCTGGAAACAAAGGCGATAATAGATTTCTATGCCGACGCCCATGTAACTTCTCAGCAGGCGAAACTCCGTTTTCATCCGGAAGGTTACTTTGATGCTCAAGATATAATTGCTGGTGTGTCGCAAGGCTCCACTTTGTCTCCGACTTTCTTGATTATTTTCACAAGCGATCTCTTGTCTAACACTTCTAATCGTCTTAGCTGTTTTGCTGACAACTCAGTCCTTAGTTTTTGATTTTTGGATGGTGTAGTGATGAATCTGGGGCTCAGAGCATGGTTCTGGTATTTAACCTGATTTGATGATAAGTTTAGGCTTTAAGTGATTGTTTTGGGACTCGAACTGTGGTGACGGTGATTGTTTGCTTCACGGTTTGGTTCGAGAGTGTGTATTTAAGCTGAGACGATGGTGTTCCTCCGTTAGTAATTTCATTGCCATGAAAATCACTTTCTCGATTAGCGGTTCAGAATCAGCAAAAAATTATAGGTCCTTTATTCCCTCACAAGTAATGGTGGTGAGAAAAACGTAAAGCCCTGGAGCCTCTCGCTCTGTTGAGGAATTTCAAGTTTTAGTTTTTGGATCTCGAACAGTGGGTTTCACTATTTAACTTAAGAATCGAAATTCTAGTCAAATTCTGGTATGATGGTTCCTGAAATGATACTAAGTGGATTAATGGATGATCTGAGTTAGCACGAGCCACAAAATTTAACAGTGAGGTAGCACTGGACACATAACTCAACGGTGAGGTATCACTGGGCACCACTTTTCCAGCTCTGGCTGGACCAAGATCGCTCTTCAAATTTTCAAAATGTCAAAACCACTCGTGCTCTTTCCAAAGTATTGTCGGAGTGCATTCGGTGTTTTATAACCTAATGTGAATTGTAGCAGCATAATGAAGTTTGAAAAAAATAATTCATTAGTATTTTGCTGTGTGGTATGTAGCACACGGTTGAGTTGTTGCTTTGTTATTGAAGTCGTTATCATGTGCTTTATAGATTTCGGTGATTTGGTGCGGCTAATAGCTTGGAGCTCTGGTACCTAACGTATATCGCACAACCATGCTATGTGAGGGAATGGAGGGTACCCAGAATTATCTGTCGTTCATGAATGACTAATCTAGGAAGCGCTTTTCATGGCAATGAATTTTTACAATGGAAAAACATTTTTTGTTTTCTGTTGGGACTTGAATTACGCCACGGGAAGCTGATAGTTGTTAGGCTTTATTTCATTAGCGGTGTATGGTATCTGGAATATAAATGTAATGGTTCATTACATTATCTTTTTACCGACTCCAAGAACAAAATTAGTGCGGTTTTCTGTTGCAAAAAAAGTACCCTTCGATGGTTTTTGAGGTTACTTTTGAATCAGTTGATTGAGCTTCATCGTTGATGTTCAATCAGGCCCCCATTCGAAAACCATGTTGAAGTCTTTAGCTAAGCTAAAGAAATAATTGCTATTGATTTGAGTTACAGATACTTATCCTCCCGTTTCTTACCAAAAGATTTCGGGGCATTCGAAAAACCTCCAGAAAAAATTCAGTATACTTTAAGAGATTTTTTTATATGACGTCAGTAATCGTGAGAACACGATCAATAAAACGGATGTTCTCTAAAAAGATTTTGATGCTTCGCGTGCCAAAGTTTTCCAATGGCTTTTAAGCGTGAGTTTCTTTATTTCTCAATTCTTCTCCTTATGTACATAATGTATTTTTTTTTCTTTTGAATGGTGTCTCATATCCTGGTTGGTGGAGATGCTCATTTTTTATTATTTCTTTTCCATTTACTTTATCATTAGCGTATCAATGGAGCAGGAATCTTTGGTTGTTCACATTTATAGCTCTACGGAACAAGTAGTTGCATTTCATTGCTGATGTTGTATTTTCATTGTAATTTCTAGCTTCTTTCTTAACCTCTCTGTTAATAATTACAACTACAAATATTGATTTTCTTGTTTACTTCTGGCAAAGAGCTAAATTATACGTGGGTTGAAATAATTATTTTCTTTTATCTTTTATTTCCAGCTTTGCAACATGTACAATGGCTAGACACGATGACAACGAAAGTATATACGGTAAGTTTGTTTGCTTTTTGCCTTCTATTTAATGAATTAAAGAAATTACGGTGGATTAAACAAACTTCTTGAAACCAAACTTAATTCGATCACTGTGGCGTATACGTACTTTTTTTTAGTATGAAGAAGTCAAGATAGTCGAAAACTTAAGATTTATGTTTTGTGATAAGGGATTCAAAACTAAAGTTTGAATTTACATATTAACTACTACCATTAACTGCTTACAACTATCTTACTCCAGCCTTTTGTGGCCAAAGCAAAGATTCCATGAACAACCCACTTTCCGATTTTTATTGGGTTATAAAGAATCTAAAGAAATGTTAGTTCGTAGAGTAATGGTTAGCATATTTGTCTGTCAAGTAAGGGGTCGATGTTCCAACTCTAGAAATATAAAATTGTTTTTCCTCTGGTATCGCATTTTGCGAGGAATTGGAAAACCATACTCGACTGTAATTACACGGTCGGTTTTTTATTTAGTCGTCCAGAAACAGCCTAACATTGCAGATCTCTGAAATAATGTAGGCCTCGAGGCATCTGAGCTTTGTTAAAATAAATAAATAGGGCAGCGCAATAGAGCGAGAAGCTCGATCTTGTGATCTTTGGTATCACAATGGACCTAATATTGGTCTAAGTGTGTCAGTTTGTTTTCCTGACAGCCATTGAAACCTACCTACCCCATGCCTTGTGAGAAAATGGAGGGGACCTTTTCTTTATTTATTGGTCTTACTTTACTTAAAATTCTTACTTCCGTTTACTGCACCCTAAGAAAAATGAAAGGAAAGAATCAATTTGCGCCGCAAATTAAAGGGAAGAATACGAAATTTCTTGTTGACATTACCGGAACGCAGTTTAAAGATGGAAAAGACGTTTTTTATTTAGCCGTTCTAAAGCAGCATAACATTGTAGGTTTCTGAAATGTATAAGGCCCCGAAGCATCTGAGCTTTGCTAAGATAAATAAATAAGGTGGCGCAACGGAGCGAGGAGTCACAGGGCCTGGCACATGTCTCACAATCATGCCTTGTGAGGAAATGGAGGGGACCTTTTTTTTATTTATTGGTCTTACTTTACTTAAAATTCTTACTTCCGTTTGCTGCACCCTAAGAAAAATTGAGGAAAGAATCAATTTGCGCCGCAAATAAAAGGGATAAATACGAAATTTCTTGTTGACATTACCGGAACGCAGTTTATGAGGTGGTTTAAGATACCCATAAAAATGAAGTTCATACAAGTTACTGTATTTATCTTTTTCAAAACAATAAAAGGTGTTTTTTAGAAATTTTGTTTTTAAACTGGCAACACTTTTTCCAGTGATTTTCAATTTGAAACTTGATTCAAGCTATACAGGGTGTCCAATAATTCGTGTAACATTGAGCTCAATGGGAGTAGTTTTCCAACAAATTAATTGTTTTTAGGTAATTTTTGTGACTGATGAAAAGGGTAAAAAGTGTAATTGACTTGCTAATACACTACACACTACAATACAAAACGTAATTGACTTACCTCTTCTCCGGAAGATTTAAGTTTGGGGTATGAATGTTCAATAGGTAAATAAGTCTGGCAACCCTAAGCCTATAGGTGCCCAATTTAAATACAGTCTTAAAGATTATTATTTTTGCAATTAAGTCTAAAATTAGGTCTCTTTGAGAGAAATCGAATTTAACACAGGTCAGGGTACACCAAAGTTAGTCTTTTTTTAAATTGTCAAAAAATGATGGCGAAGTTGAAAAACGGACTTTAATGTATATTATTCTGTATAACAATTATTTTCTAAGAATATGACCAAGAATTACATCTCAATGTATGTAACACGAATTACGGGGCACCCTGTATTTGGGGTCAGTATGTTTTGCTCAATGAATAAACTTGCTTTAGAACAACGCTTGCAAATTTTTATTGCTCAAAAGATTGATCGAAAATTGGACTTTTCGATTACGTTTCATTCGAGCCAGCCGTGGAGCCCGTATGCCCGAAGACGTTTTTATGCACTAATGTCATAAGAATATCTATTATTCAAACCCAATACCATGACTATGAAACTTTGTATATCTCCATGACCATTGTGGCTTCATCATGGGCATGTCTGCCATTTTGTTGGAGTCTGAGATTCGAATCATGATGAATTAAAAAGTTATAGAGAACGAGTTATGGATTTACTTAGTCCATAGTTCGTCCTGTGACAAACGCGAAAATACGCCCTCACCAAAATTTTCCTTCAACAAATTAATTATGGCAGACGCTGTGATACATGTTGCTTGTTAAAAGTACAGCTCTATAACTAAACCAAAGCTATTCAATTATTTAACGAAGAAGTAATTTGTTTATGTCCTTGCGCCACTACGTCAAATAAAAACTTTGTTGGCATTCCTGCTTATACAACAAAGTCAAGAAGAAGCAATCAAAACCTTATCTGTAATTGGCTGACTAATCACAGACAAGCTTTCAACAAATTTTATCAATCATGAATCCAAAAAAGTGACTGTAGCATAGGAAGAGAACAACGAGGCGGGCGGACAGCAATAAATATTTACCGGCGAGAATAACAAGTTTTTAAAATCGTCATTCTCGTCGGTGAATAATTCACATCATTTAAAAGCGCAATAATTGAGCAAAATTAGTTTTTTTCCATGTATGTGCTTTGGGTTCATAAGAAAGAGTTAACATTTATATTTATTATGGAACACAATGTCGTCGTTCAAATCCCTGGCTCGGCTGACTTTGCAGCAGAGTTGGGAAATAATGATTACAAAAAATTTCAATTACAATTACTTGTATAATTGAAATCTTCCATTACATTTTCCATTACACCCAAAAAATTCAATTACCCATTACTTTTAATTGAAAAGTTTCAATTACTTGGAATTCAATTACTTATATGTAATTGAAACCCCAAGTAATTGAAAAAAATGCTGTAATGATTACTTTTTTCAGTAATCATTACACAAAAATGTAATTGATCACCTAATTTGCTCAATTACATTTTTAAAATTAAACAAAATTGAACAAAATTAAAGCATTGAACAGGTACTGTGTCAAATTCTTTCTTTTTTAGTGAAGAGTAGCATTTGGAGAGTCTGAATTCAGAAATTATAACAACAAAAACTTCTGCGTTGTCCGCCGTTTTGAAAAAAAAAAACATTTCTAATTTCAAAAGCCATTTTCTCGTTTACTAATTGTCATAGAGTATTGTGTTTTCTATTATTTTGTTGGGGAGGGTATTCTCTGAAACCCTTCCGGTGGAACATTTTTGGCAACTCCTTACAATACAAAATTACTGGTGAAAAACTGTCAGAAAGTTGGAGAATAAAGTGCGATTAGCTTGCTCAAAATGTAGATTAAAACAATAATAACCATTGACTATGAATAAAAAAAATTTATATATACGTATTTGTAATTGAGAAGTATGTAATGCATTACAGTTGAAGTAATCAATTACTAAAAAGGAATTAGCGGTGTGTTTTCTTCAATTACTTGGAAAAATGCATTACTTTTTCCATTACATGTAATGGGTAATTGAAAAATTTCAATTAACCATTACATGTAATTGTAATTGAACCTGTAATCCATAACACAAAGTAATCATTATTTCCCAACTCTGCTTTGCAGTCTGATACTCCAATTTTCCAAGACCTTGTGGGTGGTTTCGATCATGGGTGGCTTGGATGACATTGGTCTTAAGCGCTTGAATTGTTTTTGGATTTTTGGCATAACATTGGTGCTTCACGATTCCTCATAAAAAAGGCTAAAATAGTCCAATTGACGTCGCGAAGAAGGCTGATAATTTGGTGCGCGGAAAATCGATAGCGCGTCATACTTCATGAACCAGAGGACGTCCAAGTCCATGTCATCAATCGAAACGATTTTCCCAGCTTCATGTTAGACAACCACCACTCCACAATCCACACAAAATTGTCACTATCCAAATGCAAAATGCGGAGATTTTTGTGTTAACATAGCCACTGAGATGTGATTGTTCCGGCAAAAGCGAGGGTAACTGGTAATGGCTTTTAAAGCTTTAGGAAGTGAAAGTGAAGTGCGATAGAAAAGTAAGAAGATTCAAATCTACACTAGCCTCAAAATTTATAGCTAAGCTAGTTAAGCCTTCAAATACTTCTTAATCCTCTAAGAAAAAAACAGTCGAACTTGACTTAAGAACCTGTACCATCCTGAGGATGATTGCTGCTTCGAATAACTTGGGAAACAATTTGCAAGTTTCTTGGGTATCATGCGATCTAACGCTGCCGAACTCCTTAGAATTACGAAAACAGAGAAAAAAAGTTGATAGGCCATCAATTTAAAAGCACAGTGTGTAGAAACCTTGTTAACGTTGTAAATAATAACAAAAACTCTCGAGCTCAAAAGACGTTACCTATTTCCAAAAAAAGATTTCACAACTTTCCTTAACTTAAGTAATTTCTTTGAAAGGCCATAGAGTTTCTGGGTGTGCCAATCATGGTATATAATTATTCATAATGGAAAAGTTAAATTTTGGCCAGGTAATTTAATTTAATTTCATTCTAAGAACCACAAACAAGGACGCAATGACTGTAGACTATCTACCTGACTAAATCTCTGGGAATGTGTATCGTGTTGTCAAGACCATCGGAAATTTCATTGATAAAACAGTGGTTGTGTTACCAGGCAGTAAAACTCAACACTATAAGAGTTTCCCGACACGGTTGCTGAGTGCTGACATGTTTGAAAATTCCAACGCAAACAACTGCTGGTTGGTATTTAATTAGCAAAGTAAAACACTAAATTAAACAACAATCTTCGACAGTTTCATGTGACATGTACGCCGATCAACTGTGACACATACAAAGCGAAATGTAAAAGATAGCTGCTCTTTGGTAAATTACCGCAGAAACGGTGTGCACTTTCATAAACCTTTAGTGGGTCAACTTCAACCGCCGGCATGTCTGTTTTGTTTAGTTTTTCTTTTTTTTTTAGTTAGAAAGGAAAATTCACGTTGCATGTAACCTAATTCCGCGGAAAGTTGTGTTTCATCGATTATTGTCCTTAACTTGCACTTTTTTGCATTCAGTGAAGCTTTAATGTTGCGTCTCTTGATGAAGTTGTGTTGCTATTGGAATAAAATTCATCCGAATCTTTGTGCAAGTAAGAATTTGCATCTTTGTAAAGGAATTTGATTTTGTTTGAGTGTGTCAGTGAGTGTTTAAGAAAGTGCAACAGCAGTTCGGTGTAAAAATTTGCAGATGAATTTAATTCTTTGAATTGTGTGTCTCAATTTTTTCGTAAGCTGATTTCTATTTCATTCACAATAATTAAACGCATGAATGTAGTTTTTCAAACTCTTACTATGAAGTTGAGTTAAATAACATGTTTTTCGTTCTAGAAAGTTCTATGAAACGTACTAGCGTTGAACCTTTGTTTTTGCTTGCCTTGAGGCTCACATATAAACAAGAAGGTTATATCATAGGAAAGTTGTTAATGAGTGAGTGTACAATAAAATTTTCATTTGAACGTATTTTACTTAAGGTGAGTAATTATTTAATCAGCTTTTGAATAACTCTGCCTTATTAAATTGATACGAAATATTTTTGGCATTTCGAAAATGCCCTAAGGTGCCGTCACCTTTCTCCTTTTTCTAGAACGACGCACTGGGTATTTGCGATCTCAAAATGATCACATCTCCCCCACTTGACTACTTAACACTATTGATTTGCCTTTGAGGTATGCGTGCGCCGAATCTTACGTATAAGGTGTTTGCTTTAAGCGAAATACTTGTTTCAAGCAAAATAATTGCTTCAAGCAAAATACTTGCTTCATGAAAAATACTTGCTAAAAACAAAACTTGCCTCATGTGATGATCCGAAAAGTGCTGTTAAGGAGGCGGTTGGTTCAAGTGATTTGTTCGGAAAAAACGTTTGGAATGGCGCTTTGCTACATGCTACGGTAAAAATATCTTTGTTTAACTACGTTGTTATTGTAAAGATACCAGGAGCCTGTAACACAAAACTACAAGTATGTACTTGTAGTAAAAGTCAATTATGACAAGTGTAAGAAATTTCTGTAAGACAAACCTACAAGTTTAATTGCTCGTCTACAAGTGTAACGGACGTAATCCTAAAAGTGAATCTTAACTGGTAGACTTTTAGCCTTGTGTTACAGGCTCCAGAAATCTCTTTTTGAACTTAATCGGGGGTTCTGATAGCAATATTTTAATAGCGCTAGATTGTTGCAGAGGATTTTCTATTTCTTGACTTTCTGAAAGGAAAGTGACGGAAAAAAGTTAGGAGTCGATCATTCAGTGCTAAGTTGTTTGAGGACGTAGTACTCAGCAACTTTTGTGGAAGTTAAGAGCGTGGCCGTGAAACAACAACGAATAAATTTTTAGCCAATGAGCGAAAAGCTACTTCAATCCTGTCACTGTATTCTACCACCACTATATCGTCGACAGTGAATTGAGAGAGAGAAAGGGTGAGACAAGCAAGAAAATGGAAACTTCTGACCTTTGAGAGTGAAAAGACAAAAAGTCAAAAAAGGAAATTAATAGTTTTGAAAAGTTTACTAACTATGCAGAGTTGTACAACTCAGTAACTTGCAGAGGAATTTTTTTGGATTGTTTAAGGAGGATTTTCAAAAAGAAGGAAGGTAAAGGGTGTTTTTTTAGAGATGTAGAACTTTGAATTGAAATAAAATACAAGAAAATCGTTTTAATGTTCATCAATTTGACTTTATTAGAAGGATTATTTTATGCCATTTATGTTTAAATATAATTTCGGGCTGGTTTGAATAAAGAAAAGTCTAGAGGTCCAATTTTCATCCACTTTTTCGAGCATTTGTATAATCCATGCAGTGCGATCGCTAGGAAGATAGAAAAGGATGAAGAAGGAGATACTTATGAACATTGATTTTAAGTCCTTGTTAAAGGGTGTTTTTTTAGAGGCATAGAACTTCGAATTGAAATAAAACACATGAAAATCATGTACACAAATGAAAAAATTTAAGAGTTGAATTGAGTTTGTCAAGAAAAAAGTTGTAAAGACTTAGAAGATCAGAGATCTATTGACCTCAACTCCAGAAATTGGCCATTCGACCAGGTGTGACAGTGGGCTCATCAGTTAGATGCTGTCGTGCCCTTCTAAGACGCGAATTTAGCTTTATTCGAAGCATAATTTAATGTTTAAATATGATTTCGAGCATGTGGCCTCCGCGGCTGGCTCGAATAAAGCCAAGTCTATAGGTCCAATTTTCAACCACTTTTTCGAACATTTCAGGCCGTATGTCAGCAATAACGCCACGAATGTTGGCTTCCAGGCCCTCTAACGTTTCTGGTTAGTTGACTTAGACGAGCGACTACACATATCCCCAAAAAAAGTAGTCCAATGATGTCAAATAGACACGATCTTGATGGGCAATTGACAGGTCCATTCCGCGAAATTATGCGCTCATCGAATGTTTCCTTCAATAAATCGATTGTGACGTGCACTGTGTAGCATGTAGCGCCGTCTTATTGGAACCACATCTCATCCACATTCATGCCATTCAATTTGAGAACAAAATAATCGCATATAATGGGTCTATACCGGTTTTCATTAACGGCAACTGGCTCGTCAGCATCATTTCGGAAGAAGTATGGCCCAATAACTCCACTGATGTACTGGAGTCTCAAAAGGTACTCATGCGAACTCTCTCACTCCAAATGCGGCGATTTTGCTTGTTGACGTAGCAATTCAACCAAAAATGAGCCTCAGCACTGAACAAAATTTTGCGTTAAAAATGCTTCTCGAGATCAATCTCATTTACGGCCCATACACCAAAATCACAACGCCGACACATTGCATGGTCTCGCGGCTTCAATTCATGCACAAGCTGGATCTTGTAAAGTCAAAAGCCAAAATCTTTGCGCAAAATTTTCCATAAAGTTGATGGACAAAGCTCTAATTGTTGTGCGCGGTGGCGAATCGATTCATTCGGGTCCTCTTCCACATTTGGCTCTACAGCGACAATTGTTTCTTCGGTGGCGTACTGTTCGACGTCTCTGGGATGCGTATTATCACATAAAGTAAACGTAGATGGACGATTATGTCGACCATAAAATGGACAGAGCTTGCGTTAAGCTTCGCGAACTGAACCATTATTTTCAAAATAAATTTGCACGATTTGCAAGCGTTGTTCTTTTGTTAACCTAAAATAAAATAAATAGGGTGGCGCATCAGAGCGAGGAGCCCCAAAACGCTGTCAACAACGTTTCTGTTGCAATCGAAACTATTAAATCACTTTGGGCTTCTATTCAAAGCAAAATGAAACAAAAAATAACGTCAAAAGTATGATTTGCCAATTTTATAATTATAATGACGAAATTTTCTTGTCAAAAGAAGAGAATGCTTACGTCACTAGCTTTTTTCCATGCAGCAAACTTTGTGAGGCAATGAAACTTACAGCTTGCAGAAGACTTTGTATAATTGCCATTGGGAGGTATCGCTGTCTATGGAATTGAGCCAAGAAAAATATTAAAAAAATAAGAATATACATTTTTACATAGTGAAAAATCAATGGAAAGTTCGGTTCAATATCAAGTTTGTCATGAAGAAAAATTTGCAAAAAATATTAAATGGAGACCGGCATCACAGGTACTTGTTGGAATTGTTTTTGATACTTTATAATGGCTAGTCAAACCACCACCGTGATTTAAAGAAGCGAAATCTTTCAATGAAATTCATTTTGATTCAATGTTGTAGAAATTTTCAAAGTCAACGTTTTTCGGTAACATTACGAATTTTGTTATTTCGATACTTGTAAGGTTTTTTACTACTCAAAAGGCTTTCCTTGTCTCGTGATATAATCTGACAATGTTCATAAATTAATATAGTCATTTACTGTGCGAGTCTCCCGAGTCTGAAGACACTTACCGTTAGCTAAAATTATTATTTTGCTATCGGTTTTTGGCCAATTTCCTTGGGAAATGTGTTTTCAGCAGGAAACATACATGTCTATCAGAGTAGTGAGTTCAATTGTAAAATAACTAGCAGATCCGCCCGCCACGAAGTGGCGTAGCCCGTGCATTACGGTGTATGTTAATCATGGTAAAGAAACCGTTCAACACCTTCTTTGCTCATGCCCTGCACTACTTCATAGGTGGAAAACTCATCTCAAAATACATTAAAAGTACCGCGTGGTTCGACTAGCAGGTGATTAACCGTAATGAAAGATTAATGGGTGATCAACTCTTTAATCTTATATCGGGTTTCTGAGATTAGTAGGTGATTAACTTGCTGATCTCGGTGGTATCACAATGGACCCTTGGGGTCTAAGTGTGTCAGGCAATGTACGTAGGTATTACTAATTGGCCACTTCCACCTAACTTAACCTAATCATGGTACTGTGGTACCCCCGACGTGATGGTTAGCATGTCAATCTGTTAACCCAGAGGTTCATGGTTCGAATCGATTTAGCAAGTCCTCCGTTAGTAAATTCATTGCCATGAAAAGCACTTTCTCGATTAGCCGTTCGGAATCGGCAGAAAATTGTAGGTCCCCCCCATTGCCTCACAAAGTATAGTTGTGAGAAATGTGCTAGGCCCTGGGGCTCTTCGCTTTAAATATGAGGATGATTTATCTATTCAAAAAAACTATCAAATTCTGCTGCGTTGCTTTAAAGATCTAAGCAAACAGACAGACAGCGGGAAGCGACTTTGGCTTACACTTTCTAAAGATCTAAAGATGAGGCTGGTTCGATTCAAACCGAGTGGTGTTTTAAAGGAGTCTCCTCTGTCTAATGTCGGTAACATTACGATGATGTTCAAGAGAGTTAATCGATCCTGCACTTAAACTATCACTTATAATTTTTTTTGCCACTTTTTGGTTTTTAGAGGTTGCGACGCGTTTTGGAATCAGGTTCCAACATCTGGCGCTTTTCAACTCCGAGACCAAAAAACAGCAAAATAATGATATCACTTATCAGTTTCCATGCTCTGTTCTGAACCTTTTCGATGGCAGTTGTAATGTGCCTTGAAGTATTTGTCATTAGAGCATCTGATGCCAAACTCTTTCAAATGTTTCAAAAATATAAACTGCAATAATGTTACTTTATTTAAAACAACACCTTTCGTTGAAATATGCCATCAAATCATAAGTAGACCTTTGTTACGATATCAGAACTGTGGCTCATTGAGAGGCTTTCATTCCTCAAGATATGTGACGGGTTACCAACGTTTTATGTTTACGTGCCTTTTTTGTTCAACGAGAAACTGTTTCACTAGGAATGTCTGCTCAAAGGGTTGTTTGTCTCTTGATGTTGTGTAACATTGTTCGTAAACGACTATCTGCGAGTCTCTATACAAGACTGAAAACACATTCCAACAGTCAATTGTCTTGAAAAATTTGTCATTTTTGCTTGCACCCGATACAGCAACTTTACTTCCACCAAACAATCATTTTAGCGGAGGTCTCTAAGAATTAAAAACTTTGCAGTTTAGATAAACCAAATTGATGACTGTGGGCGTTATTTCTTTTCTTTTGCATATGAGCTTATTTATTTCACGCGAGAATGCATGCAAAGGCAGAAAGAAGTAACCAAGCGGTCAGACTTTTATCAATAAAGTGAAACGAAACAAAACGAAAAATGCCCGAAGAATATGAGGCAGACAGTAATTTTTTCTTTGGCTGCGCTTTCTTTATTAGAACGAGAAAGTCTTTAAGAGCTTTTGAGCGATTTTTTATTTATAAATATGCAACGTCATATGCGATTAGCTATTTCACATGAAAAACGATGTATCTATAGAAATGCGAAATACATTACTCATTTAAGAAATCTTCTTTGTAGTTTTCAAGCAAATAGAGGACATTGAGTGCATAGTTTGAGTGAAAATATAGATCGTTTTGATTTTTGAGTTTTTTTTTATGTATGTGGAATGCATTATTTAAATTTGATAACATTTTTAAAGGGCATACAATGCCTACCACTTGGAAGAAATCGAATAACGATTCACGTAGCTACGAGGATGATCCGTGGAACCCTTCAAGCCAACAATAACGTATTGCAGAAAGTAGGAGTAGATCAAATCAGTAGCTATTTTCACGTTCAGATGGAAGATGCTGAGAACCCAACCTAAATGGCAGAGAAAAGGCAGGCCTATAAACTCCTGTTGCTAGCAACTGCGGAGTGGCGCACAGATATTGATTGCATATCAGACATGAAGCAATCTAGGACCAATGGGCTACCGATACTTTCCGAGGTCAACGTAAAACACTAGAGTAGATCAGACAAGAGTTAAAGTTATGGTCCGCTACATTTTCTGATATTTTCTGGTTCTCAACTCTGTTATAATGCGAGTATATATTTACAATAACTGGGTCATTCTGCCTTAGCATACAACCCATGCCTATCAGTTTTCCCTCGAACCCCAACTTTAAAAGTCCTGTTGAATATAGAAACTCGATAATTAGTCGCACTATAATACCATACTAATGTGAAATATTTTGTTCGGCTTAACTTTTCGTCTTCCCATGGGTATGTCTGTCCTATTATCGCATCCCACTCGAGCGCTGGAACAGTGACATGATACGCAAACTTAATGCATATCTCCTTAAGCTTGACAAAATTATAAAAAAAAGAAACCGAATGACAATGCTGACGAAGCTGGTAAACGTAGTGTTGATGATCATGAATAACAAGAAATAACGTTCGTATTTCATTTTAGTGATTTCACAATGCCTCTTACGCCTAGACATTCGTTTTGTGGTAACCAAATTCCAAAACCTTCTTTCATTTCGTCTGTCTGTGCGCACTTAAACAGCAGTGGGTGATTTTATTACAAACTTCTCAGTTAATCACTCATCTTTTTTGTCTTACTGCCCAAGGTACAATATACACATTGCGATGTTCATGGTCTTAACACTCATTACCAAAAACAATTAGTTGAATGACATCAGCCATAAAAAATTTAAAAGGACTTTTGATAACGTGCTTAATAGCTATTATGGTAATATGCTGGTTCCCACCTCACGAAATACTGCAAATTCCGCAAAAATCTCAAAATCACATTCCAGATTACATCTAAGCATGCAGCCCCTTTTACTACACGCATGCCATTGGTCTTTTTTTTACATTTGAAAAGATGTTGTGTCTACTAAATGTCTGTAAAGTCATGCAAATTAATTTAATAAACGGCCAGACTTGTGGTATCATTGAGCTTTGTCATATTCTCGTTGGCGAAGAAGCTGTTTATGGAATTCCATCTTTTTGTGGTCATCTCCTTTATTGTTGGGTTCATGTAGTTTTTTAAAAAGTGATTTTTGAACTGACAATTTAAAGACAAATAACTTTGCTATCAAAAAGTTTAAGGAAGCGTATTCGGACATTGAGTGTTTTCGATCTCAATCGACAATTGACAGACATATCTTCAAAGTAGTGCAGGACTTCGTCGACCTAGGATCAGTTATATACACGGCAAATAACATCAGTGAGGAGATTAAACGAAGAAAAACTTTTGCCAACCACTGCTGTGCTAGGTTAGGTTGAGTAGAATGGGCTGACGGTTGATCGTATTACCGTCACACTTAGATCAATGTAGATATGTTGTGATACCCTGGAGTATTGTAACGTCATAGAAACCTATGAGTTTGTATTTGTACAGTTTTTAACCATTTTGTGGCCTTAATGAAGTTCGACAGGCTGAGTCTAACGTTTTGTTGTGTGCCAAGAACCCTTAGCAAGAAACAAGCTTTGATTTGACAAGAGTGGCAGAAATCGCTTCACTGCTGTGCTAAGAAGGCAATCGAGTCACAAAACCCTCTTTAGAAAAACCAAGGTGGAGAGGAAGATAAAATACCGAGCTCTATGAGTTGTGATGCGATGTGGGCATAACTAGAGAAGAACGCACCGCGAGGCTAATATGGCTGGAAAGCACATTGCAGGGAAATTCCGGAAGAAGAAGACCTCAACCGACTTAGAGTGCGTAATGGCGAAAGATGTTAGTTGAGGCTGAGGTTCACCCTGAACTGTAATGCCCACCTAAGCAAGTAAGTATTCGGACTGGGTGTTTTCAACCTCAACGTCAATACGGATTAGTGTTTTTCATTGTTGGTGTGAATTTAGCTAAACGTGTTTTTTGTAATACGTGTTCAAAAAAATACTATTTACACCTTTAGTTTCACACGTTTAATTTTTAAATACGCGTGTAATCATTTGATCTAAGGTCAGACATCCTGAGTGCAAATGTTTATTGATAGGAACGCTAAAGCACTACAATATCCAATTTCAGAGCTCAACAATAATCCATTAGCTGAAAATCACTACTCGAATGCATTCATTTTTAATATCAATTGGATCAGAAATTTTCAAAATAGCTGCTCGTGTAGTACTGAATGCATGTAATGCTAAGTACACGTGTAATTATAAATGAACATTCAATGTTAAATGCACGTACAATACTAAGAATACCTTTTCCGGGAGTTACTTGCATCGTGGTGCATCGTGATCTCGATGCACCACGATCCCAGCTCCTGGGGTACGCCACGATAAAAATTCTTGTTCATACACAGATAAATCAATGACACGTGTCTTCTTCTCCTTCTTCCTCCTTTTTCGACATTGTGAGTATCGTGATCTCAGATCGCATCTTCATCAAAACTGCCACCAACTTTTTGTACAACATTGTTAACAAGTATGTGAGTAGGTGATTCACAGCTGCGATATAGAGTCTTTCCTTCCGCTTAGAGGTCATTTTTCTGTCATAGACGATGGCTTAGTTTTCTCGACACTTCTTGATGATTGATATCGTCAACACAAGTCGCTTGACTTTTCATCATAGATCACATATATTTAAACATATGCATTAAAATAAATTTCAAGAATAGTCATGGTGATAGCCGTGGCGTGAAGGTTAGGATATTTGCCTGTTACGCGAGAGGTTCGTGGTTTGAATCAAAACAGAAAACAAAAATGTTTTACACGGGTATCGCCTTTGAGAGAGTCCTCCGATGGCAAATGCTTTGCCATGAAAAACGCTTTCTCGATTAGCCGTTCGGAACCGACAGAAAATTGTAGGCCCCCTCTGTTGCGCCACCCTATTTATTTTATTTATTTAGATGGGCCAAAAACTGTTAAAAGAATCCACTCCTGGTTTCTTTGGAATTGGGAATATTTACGCTACTTTCCATTTGTTTGGGGACAACTGTTGTTAATACAGTTATTAAGAATAATCGTAAGGACTGTACCAGAGATTAAAATGAACTAAGTCTTCTTGTGATCTTTTCCTCCCCATGCAGAGGGACGCCAGCGACAACCGGGACGAAACATCCCGAGATCACCCAAGTCAACCGACTTATAATTAAGATTTTTCTTTTCTTTTCAGCTATATAATATTAAGTTATTATTTCAATTCTAGACAATGTATTTGGTTAGGCCCCCTATGTGCCAACATTCTAACATTATCATTTTTAAATTCTAAAATTATCTAGTATAAGTATCAATTGTATATATATAACGTTCAATAAAATAATTATTATTATTACTTCTTGTGATCAATGAGTATTTACTTGAAAAAAACGAGTTTGAACAAACTGAGTCAACCCACAAGCAAGTAAATTTGAACAATCTTATTTGTGAACCAAGCAACTATGTACAACCCCTATTTTCAAACGATCCAAACAAGTAGACTTGCTTGCAAGTCAAAATGAGTTTGAATAACATTGAAAGTTTGAAACCTTTTCAGGTCCCGAAAATTTTTTATAGTTACTGCATAGAATTGAACCGTAAAGACCTAGCGGGTTTGTGAAAATATCATCGGCTGTCGTGAAGACTGATGAATTTTCTTCGTTGAATGTGGTAGGCGGCTGCGGATTTTTAGAAACTATTAGTGAGCTAAGCTTCGAAATCGTCAACACGCTGCCTAGTATCTCTCGCGCAAAGATGATACCGACTTCATTCCGGTTATTTGTGTACAAGCTCCAATACTGATCCTCCTATCGAAATATGTAAGAGATGGCACGCGGTTCCTTATTTTCACCGCCACGAGAAGCTGAGCTAGCATCACGACCTTTTGTTACTGTTTTCGTTTTGTTATACGTGTACATAAGTTTAAGAGCCCCAAGAATACTTCTAGCTATTGGACACAATCTTTTCGTATTACTATCTATTCTTTTCTTCTTCCCTTTCCGGTGTTACGAGCATCGTGATCTTCAATTGATCACAGCTCTATCACTTAACTGTTTCGTACTAGAGATCGGATCGTGCAGTACACCGAGTTTCGTATTACTATCTCCCTTGTAATTAATAGTTCCTCTAAAATCTAGAGGAACTATTAATTGCAAACTCTAGAAAAAAGCTTTTTGAGCCGAAATGTGCGACCAAAACAACTCACCTTAATTTTTTCCGAAACCAGCGTGTTCGTTTGGCCTTCAAACTCGTGAGATCACTTTTGATTACACGCGATGTTTATACTCGTACCTTCACCGCACCACGCAGCGCTTCGATAAACTTTACAAACGTAAACTCACAGCGCCCAAGGGAAAATTCATCGAAACAAAAAATCAAAACACACTATGGCTCATGAGTAAGTTCTACTCAATAGGCCCTATACTAGATTCTTGAAATCCAAAAGTATCCACCTTTCCGGTGGCAGTTGTCGTTTGTCGTCTGACTTAACAGAACCACTCACAACACATATTCAGTTCATTATCAACATACTGGCGTAAAAGTCGTCTGCTATTCTTTCTTAGACAACAATAAAGCTTGAGCTAAACATTCTTTATTAGATTATGTCAGTGTGCGCACGTCAGCTGAAATACGTTTTTTTCTTTATTATCAAGACGACGACGAACATAGTAAGTCAGCAACTCTGTGTCGCGCGAGGTGGTTGCGCTTCGATTTCAGAGTCTATTTTCCGAAATTAAAAATGAACTAAAGTTTCAAAAATAAGAACACTAAACATGGGCGGTTGTTGTAGTAATGATTCTCCTGATGAAAAAGTAGATGTCGAGGAAAGTGAATACTCGGAGCAAAAAAAATTATTGCAGTACGGTAATGAACAGCAAAAACTAACAAAAAAAAACAGTTTATTTATAATTGAAGTTAATCGCTGAGGTCAAAGTTTAATGACTTGTTTTTTGTGTGTGTCTCTCTTTTTCAGGTGAACGTTTGCCATATGATCACAAGTTCAAAGGACCGCTATCTAAACGATCCTGCACGGATGTGTTGTGCTTATTAATTTTTATAGTTTTCTTAGCGGCTTGGGGCTATATCGGACACTACGGTGAGTGTGTGCATCGATTTTTAATCAAATTAAATAATCATTTGCATTTTAATTTGCTTTTACGGGTCTAGCCTATAGCAATGGTGATTTGAATAAGCTGTTAGTTCCGACGGATTCGTTTAATAGGAAATGTGGTGTCGATGCTGTGGTAAAAGACAAGCCGTATTTGTTTTTCTTCAATTTGGAAAAATGTATCGATCCATTTGTGCCAATAACGGGTTGTCCAACACCCCAAGTTTGTGTGTCGCAATGTCCCACAGAGACTTTTGTTTGGGATACCATGAAGAATTCTTTAAGCATGGATGATCTCAAGAAAAAGCTCATTTGCCAGACTGAATTGGAGAGAAGTCGTTTAGTGTCTAAAGATGACGTAGAAAAAGCTATTTCGGAGAACAGATGTGCTCGTTGGTATGTCCAAAGCAAGCCATGTAAGTTTATTAATATTTTTTTTTTTTGTTTTGGCTTTTTTTTTGTTTTTGTTTTGTGTTGTGTATGTCAATGAATTTTTTGTTTGCCGCATGTTCTATGTAGTGGTAATTGTCTAATGTGGTTTGTTTTAAGTAGATCAAGTGAGCCGACATATTGAGCTAGTGGTTTCATTGACGCCCTTGCACACTTTGAATGACTTAAACCTTTAGAAGTTGCTTTTACTTAAAGAAGAAGTTAAATGAAAAGTGGAAATTGAAAGTTAGGGAAATTTTGTAGATTCAGGACTTTCGAAGAATGTTCTGGGCAGAGATTGTGTAACTTTTTAGACGATTATCGTTCGATCGTCTATATTTCATTTAATTTGGCTTTCAGCGACTGAATGATAGTTTTACTATCGCGTAACAAATTTTGAGAACTTTTTCTGGTTTTTGGACAGGTTTTTTGTGCCTCAAATTTAGACGACAGTCGTCTACAACGTTACGGAATGACTCCCCTGCATTCGTATTGTTCTTTTAGAAGATCATTTAAGTTTTAGTTTCAATTGGGTTATCAGTTATTCATTCAGTTCTTAAAAATAATATTCAAATACCAAAAATACTGTTGTAAAATGAAAATGATGTAAGAACTGAAAGGGATGGGACTCCCATCAGTTTGCAATTTAGGTAATAACTGGGCTGACAACTGTGACCTATTTTCCCAAATCACGAATTTGTTGTTACAAACGTTTTTTAACAAAGTTTGTGATTGTTTTTTATTGATCTTATTGTTGTTTCACTAAACGTTGCTATAATGAATTTCGAGGTTGTATTTTCTGAAAGGAAAATTTTGTTTTTCTGTGTCAATAAAACAAAATTGATGTTCCATTTCACATTTGAATATAAATTTACTAAATTTGTTTGTAAGAATATTCTACAGCGGCCTATTTAACCAAAATGAAAGTTAAAACCACAAATTTGTAATTTGTAGTTAGAAATTTATAGTCCAGGGGCCGAATTACGGCACACGTTATCGAAAAACTCGTGACAAAATTATGCTTACGTTGTTGAGTAGTCTTGTACCACAATTTCGCATTTACTCATCAGTAATCGAACGAAATTTCCTTGAGACATGAAGTGCTTACTGATTATTCGTAGAATGAAAATATAATTTTTAATTTCATGTTCATTGTTCTTGTATTTATTACGAAGGTAGTATACTTTATTTTGAAATTAGGTCATTTTAGACGATCAGTTGTCAGTTCGGTTATCAGTTCAATTGTCAGTTCAGTTGGAAAAGGAAGTGTATTTAAACTTCAGTACGGTGTTTGGTTGAGCTTTCATTTTACTTGTGAGCAGCCGAAACTCAGTTTAACTTAATAACTGAATTGACAACTTATGGAAATTTCATCAGTTTTAGTTTCAGTTAAATACCTCAGTTCTTGTATTTAGACTACAGTTTAACTGAAAGGTTAACTGATAGCTTGACTGAAACTGAAACTGAAATAATCGTATAAAGGGGCCTTAATAAAGTGCCCAATTCAACGCACAAGCAGCAACCCGAATCCAAAACGAAGTTCCCTCCCATCAGTTCAAACCGATCACTTTTGTTTTCCATGTACATACACACCGACAGACACTTTTAACAACACCACCCGACTGCATTTAATGTTTTAACTTTCTGAAGTTCTCACTAAAAGTTGACTTTTTTAACAACGTAATAAATTTAGCTTAAAAAAAAAACGAATTTAGTCAGCGACATCTTTGAACTTATAGAGACTCGAAATATTCTATTGTGAATATTCGATATTACTAGTACATATTTAAATAACTATACGATACGTAAGATCACTTATGCTGTGATCCCGTGTCTGCCTGTTACGCGGAATGTTCGTGGTTCGAACCTAGAAAAAACAATTTTTCCATGGGTACCATCATCGCGAGGAATTAGCAAGTCATTCATTGTCATGAAAAGCGGTTTGTCGATTATCCGTTACGCAACGGAAGAAAATTGTAGTTCCCCTCAACTCCCTCACAAGATTGTGAGAAATGCGTTAGGCCCCTCGGCTCACCAACTACAAATTTTTAATTCACAAACCTAAGACCAAGACCAGTGACTCTTGACTTTTGGACTTGTAGCTTTGCGTTACAGGCCACGCAAAGCTACAAGTCCAAAAGTCAAGAGTCACTTGTAGGATTATGTAGAGGAGCAAGTAAATTTTGTGTTACAGGATTTTTTTACCACTTGTCATAATTTACTTAAGTTACAAGTACTTGTAGTCTTATTTTACAGTCCCAATGCAAACTAAATTGTGGAAAAAAAATTAGTAGTTCAGAAGTGTTCAAAATTTCTGCTGGAACGGGATCAACAATAACTTGTTGTTTACAACTGTTTTTCAAAATACTTTTTAGCGTTGGGCTGAAAAATTTATTTTGAACAGCTGGTACAGCTACTGCTTTGGCATCGTCGCAAAGACATTTTTTTTTATAAAAGTGATCTTTTTCACATCACAAGCTTACAAGAAAAATTGCATTACAACTTTGCCTCTGCATCGCCTCCGTCGCAAATACATTTCTGTTGCAAGAGTGACGAACAAACAAACTTGAAGAAAAATTACTCGTGAACTTCAACCAATGAGAATGTGTGAAATACCAACCCATTTGTAATTATAAGGACTTTTTATAACACAGTTTTTGATTTTTTTTTTACAACTACAAAAAAATTTTGACCCCGGTGGTCAAAATTTTTTTGTACTTGTAAAAAAAAGTTGGATTGAAAAAAATCAACATTGATAACTCGTAATCTTCAATATTTTGCACGAGATACAAAAAACTGGATTACAAGCTAGCAAATGTAAGTTACAAGTACAAATTTGTGGTTGTCTATACCACGGGCGTAGCCAAGGGGGATGAAAAAACTTGTTGCATTTTCTTATCTTCTACTCAATGTGGCTTTTTCTTAAGTCAATTACGCTGACTGAACGTCAACATCAAGTTGTAACTAAACTTCGTCATTTCCAACATTTTTCGAAAATAATTTCAATTTCCGTCGAGCTAGATATCTCCACTTTTCCACTCTAATAAGTCGATTGAGGTCTTCTTCCACTTGATTGCGCGTCACCAGAGACCAGCTCCGCGATTCCCCTGCAATGTGCTTTCGACAACCTGTAGAGCTGGAATGTTGATGTCTGACCGCCAACGTAGTTTCGATATGAGTACACTTCCATGCTCATATTTCGTCTTAAATCATGCAAAAAACTTTTAAAAAACTAACTGGCAACTTAGACCTTAATACCGGTCTATTGCACTACCAGATAGCAAGCTGTTATAGCTTTCCAGATGTTCGTTGAAAAGCCAGAAGACGCTGCCATGATAAGGACCCTAGGTTACCAGTTCTCACCATATAAGCGCTGAGTATTTGTAACCTGATTCAAAAAAATGCAGGACATTCACAGAAGAGGTGTTCCGCTCATAATCCTTTCCATAAAACTCACAGAGTGTAGTATCACTCACGGCAACGCCCATAAACTTTCAAGAGTCTGCTTCGAGAAAAAATGTTGCAGTTTTCTTATGAACGTTGGGGACGGGGAGCATACGCATCAATAGAGGCATGCCATATGCGGTTGTTTTCTTGACAGATCCAATCGTTGATTGAAGCCCTAACTGAGGACCCTGGCAGACCAAGCGCTGCTTTAGATCCTGAGAAAACTGTCTGAGATCCTTGATGTCTTATAAATTCATCGGCGATCTCGTTCCCAATTCATCCGTGATGGCCTGGAACTGATTGGAATGGGAATTAAAGAAATTAGTCTTCCAACCGCATTCATATATGTCTTGCGTTACTGGATCACTCTATTTTGATTGTAGTTTTGCCTATTGCGACTACAGTGCACCGCACCGACATGGCTCAATGGTCCACAATATCTCCCATCACTCCCCTGGTGTGAATCTCATCTCACCTTTGCAAAGTCTTCACTAGAGTCCGAACTCTCATTTTGTTTAAAATCTTTTCTTTGTTCTCATTCCTGATCGTAATAACTGTCTGCAGCTCAAGAACAGAAATGCCATTTGTCATTATCAAGACTCCGACTAGGTATACGCAACCATTAGATAACAATTGTCGGCTTGCTTAGAAACATTAAGTAGCTAAGTTCTTTTGATTGGTCATTTATATTTGTTAGCATTAACACTCATTACTAAATACCTTCAATCTAATTAAACTACTAAAACAAATGTGAAACATCACAGTTGGAAACAGATGTGTATGGGATTTCGCACCCGATCGATGCGAATACATTCCATCTCTTCTTCGTTCACTCTCAAAAAGAGACACCTCCATTCAAATAGAAGACAAGACTCCGAAGTCTCTGAGCTTCGTAGCATACCCCGCAACAGATCTTTCGAAACGAAATGACGGCTCACTGACAAAAGCCAGAGGCTTTGATTTAACAAATCAACAGCTAAAAGAAGCCGAAGAACCAACATTACAATGCAGTACACGTCAACAGCTTGGAGAATCTATTATCAAAGAAAAAGTAACGAAGGCCAATTCATATTTATCTCGAATGGTTGGAAACATGGTGGCGCATTTCTACAAAGGACATGAAGCCCAACAGGTGATTTTCTAACAATGTTTGTATATTTTTGTTTTTGTTTTATGTTAACAGGAAGTAAGATTTTGTTGTGATCTTTCATTTGTTTTGTATATTGTCTTATGGTGTGTCCTTTGTCCTGCTTAACAGCTTACCCCCAAAAACGTTTCTATAACATGTCCCAACATCAAAAAGAGCAAATACATCAATTGTTCCTTCTTTCATCATCAATATCATAAACCATACTGTTTTAAATTTTGTTAGTGTCGAAACGGTGTGTACCATCGGATGTTGAAGGTATTAATCGGTTGGTTCACGATATAAAACTTCCGCCAGAAATCGCAACTTTAACCGAAAGAATGCTGGGTGCTGATCTAAATGGGGTAAGAATGCAAATATAAGTACTTGCTATTGATTTTAGATCAACGAGCGGAAACACATGCTTTAGCTATGTTCGCTTTGATTTGGCCATAAAACGGTGTGCGAAATTCATTTGAGAAGAAACGTACATGTTGTTTAAGGCAAACAGTACCTGGCTGTGAACATTCCTAGGTTTATTCCACCACATCACATCATCACACTAAAGAAACGTTAACAATTGAGTTGATTCCTTGTCGAACATTCCTAATCAACATTCAAAG
The DNA here is from genome assembly GCA_949752695.1 of Melanostoma scalare. Lineage (NCBI taxonomy): Eukaryota > Metazoa > Arthropoda > Insecta > Diptera > Syrphidae > Melanostoma > Melanostoma scalare. The sequence goes on from OX456985.1 coordinate 57,880,771, forward strand.
CACACACAATGAACAACATACATAAACAAACAAAAGATACATATTTTGAAACACACTAGAGGATTTATGAGTGTAGACTCCTTGTAATTGTAGTCTGTGTAAGCTTACCAGGGGCCTGTAAAACAAAGCTACAAGTTTACAAAACGATAGCAATTTATAGGACTATGTCCATTACACTTGTAGAAGAACAAGCAAACTTGTAGTTTTGTAGAAGAACAAGCAAATTTGTAACTTTGTAGAAGAACAAGCAAACTTGTAGCAGAAATGTTTTTGACTTGTTATAATTAGCTTGTGTTACATATACTTGTTGTTTTGTGTTACAAGCCCCAGTTCTTAAATGAAATTGTCAAATTTGGGATGGGAAATATTTTACAAAAACTACGTTACGAATTCGTAGTGTAAGCCGAAACGTAAACTTTCACAAATGTCAACAATATAAGAACAGTGAAGAATTTGACGTTTGGCGAGCAGCTGATTGATTTACAAAGCATTTTATTGGGTTGTTTGTGAAACGTCTCACGTGAACTTACATTTTTACAAAAGGTGTAATGTTATGCTTACCCTCTCTAAACAGTTGAAGGACACAAATACCGAGTTGGGAACGATGCCCGATGTAAACAACTGACACTTTACCCATATTCCTGTCGGTTATTATTAATAATTGTGTAAAACGTGTAAATGCTTACCAGTGAAATTTTAATGGAGAACCTGCTATAAAATGATGTCAAGATTAAAGCATCATGTAAATAGTTTACTGACCATATCTTACACAACCTGTGCCCCTGTTCTGTAATTATCACATCGATAACATCAATCAATAAACAGTGAGAACCGGAACGAAAGCCTACTAAATTCATAGAATTTCGGAGGAAAACGGAACGAAATGCTGCTAAATTCATAGAATCTCCAGTTTTCCTCCGTTTATCGACGTCTTTTGTCGAGGCGATAGTTACAGAACAGGGGCATTGGCAAGTATTGAAGATTTTTTCGCCGGTTGCCAATATTTACCAGCAGAATTTTGATGTAGAATGTCAAAATTATCATTAATCTTGCCATTATAATGCCTGCATATGCTGACAATGCCTTTTTACGCAGCTGATAGTTGCCCAGTATTTCTGCCAATTAGAAACAATGATTTCTTCAAAATCCTATAAATGATTGCCAATACATCTCCCAAAAAAATTTTAACCGAGAACCTGCTATAAAATGTTGCAATATGTAAATAGTAAACTAACCATTTGACACATTTTAAGAAGCTGTCAGAAAGAGTAAGGACTTTTTTCTTGGCACTAAAATTTGTTGTAGTGTTAGGTTAGGTAAGGTAGAATGGGCTGACGGTTGATTTTATTTCCGCCACACTTAGATCAATGTAGATCCATTGTGATACCCTGGGGTATTGTAACGTCCTAGAAACCTATGAGTTTATGTTTGGTGAGTTTTTAACCAATTTGTGGCCTTAATAAAGTGCAACAAGCTGTTTCTTGGAGAATTGGAGTGTCTGATAATTCTTCTAGTTCATTGAAAAAGTAATTGCCTAGAAATTTTCCTGGTGTGGCAGATTGATGGACAGTGACAAAGGAAGTGAGTGGTATCCTCATGTTCATCTTCGTCATTGCATCCTCTGCACAGGTCATCGGTGCAAAGACCCATTTTATTTTTGTGGTAACCTAGTAGGTTGTGTCCAGTTATGATACTGATAAGCAATCGTATAATGAAGGCCTATTCAATGATAGTATATTTTCAGATCCGTTCTTATCGTATTTCGGCCATAGTTTCCTTTAAGTAACACAGGAATCACAGGCCATAGTTTCTTGGAAGTAACACAGGAATCCAATCTTTCATTGGATTTTCGCATTATTTTGTTACCAATGAACTGCTTAATTTCACAGGGTGGGACCCTGATTGATTGATCAATGAGAGAAGGGTCAAGTGCTGATCCTTTTCTCGCTAGTTCGTCCGTTTTTTGGTTCCCGGTAAAGCACTGTGACCGGGAACCCAGCATGATGTAGTGTTAGTGGTACCATTAAAATCTTGTCATTATAATGTTAACAAATACTGACAAATTGGTGAACCTTGTAAGTAAGGCATTTTGCCTTTTTAAATAATTGTAAGTCATGCAAATGCTTTCCAACACTTTTTGCACTTTGACAAATAACTTGCTGCAAAATGCTGCTAATGGTTTAATGATTCACTGTCCAATACTGACAAAATTTAAAAAACAATGCCACTTTGGGTTGAATTTGCAAATTTTTTTGTCAAGATTTACTGGCAGAAATTCATCATTATATTGTCAACAATCAGGCCTAACAAGAGAAAATCTGTGCTGCGCCAAATCAACTCTTGTTGATCTTGTTTTTTTTAGTCTGGTTCGTCGGTAGTTATACTGCCATGAAAAGTGATCGTCAAAAACATGTGCGTCTCTTTCATAGCTTACTAGTTTTAGTTGAGAGATACCCGATAGGCTCCGGTCATAAACGAGTGTCCAAAATAAAAAATAAGTATTAATTGAAAGAACCCTTATTTTAGAAACGGAACAAAGACCGCACTAACAACGAAGAGTCTAGAAGATGCAAGAAGATTCTTGAGCAGAAAAGGAGTCTGTTAATTTCATAGAAGAGTGAATCAAACTATTTCTGTAGTTCAAAGCTTTCCTGGTCCCTTCGAATTTGGTGATAAAAACACGCAGTCGATGTTAATCATCTAGAGAGACTATGAACTTTATAGTTTTTGTTTTTTTTTTTTTTCTAATAAATAAAAGATTGATTTTTTCGCTTGTTTTTTTATCTAGTAAATAAAAGATTGATTAAGTTTGCAACAATTAAATACTTTTTATATTTCCCCCAATGTACTGAAGATGGAAGTATTGCGTGCGAAATGTTAATTTGAGTATACAAAAAGTATTTAATTGTTGAAAATTTAATTAAACTTCTATTTATGGAGAAACTACTTCAAAGAATTGTTTAATATGGTAATGACAACCAAGAGACCAAAAACCTGACCACAACGAAACGGCTTCAGACCTGGAAAATCCACTAATGATCAGAAATTCGAATTAGAGATGCCCGTCAAATTAGCACTACTATTTCAAACTTTTCAAAGTTTGCTTATTGCATTAGCAGTCGTCAATTTGTCGTGAAAACGAAAATTGTTGATCTTCGTTTGAAAAAAGAAAATCCGTGTTAAAGCACGGGTCACACAGGGCTGCTTGGCAACCGCTTCTTACCAGTGGCTGCCAATAGCAGAAGTAGGCAGCGGATGGCAGCCCGGTCAGGGTCACACTGTCAGCTGCTACTCGCCAGCTTCTCTCAGCAAAATGCTACAGTACACCATACAAATATAATTTTTGAGCTTTATTTCTAATGTTTAAACTTATTTATGATATTTGAGACAAATTTTGATTGAAAAATTTATTAAACAGAATGTCTAGCAGTATTTTTTTTATTTTAACAGCCGCTGCTAAATACTCGCCGGCTGGCAGCGAGTGTGGTGAATTTCCTGGTCCCACAAAGCTGATCAGCGGCAGCGGCTGGCAGCAGCGGCTACTCGATTCGCCGCTGGCAAGTTGCCGTGTGTGACCTGTGCTTTAGCTTTAGATTATGTATATCGATATTGTACTCCCGGGTTTTTTTTCTAAGATCTGCCGTAGTGTGAACTTATCAAATTGCTGACGTGGGGTTTCAGACGTTCACATATTACAACAGATAAAATCTTATATGCGACGTAGGAGAGGGTTCTTCCTCTATAACTGGCGCAATTGTGAGGATCTCTCTTTTTTAGGGTCGGGCATACGGTACTGAGGTTTCATTCATCGATTATGGTATCTTCCGGCCGTCTTTCCAACTGATCTCTATCTGTCTTTGAAAACCCAGATGTAAATGCCTTCTGCACCTGCAGTCTAGATCGGGAGGATGGTATTATTGATCGTTATCAAGTTAAGTAAGGTATTATTCTGAAAGCGAAACTTGTGTCTTCATTGCGGTTAAGAAGTCTGCAAAAGTGGTTTTTCCATTCTATCACTTTGCTTTCCTATATGCTGTCATGATCTTTTAACCTTTGGTAAAACTTTCGAAACTCATTCCTACTGTGGCATCTCTCAATTTCCTCAAACAAGCGTTTCTTATGATGCTTCTTTTTTGTTTTGAAAATTCGGTATTCTTTCCTTTTTTTCTCCTTGTGAAACTCCCTGCACTAGTCAGACTCAGCCCTTATTCTATTTTGCGTCAGCATTTGTAGTGCTTTTTGTTGTTCTTCATCAAACCAAGGGTTTCGTTTGGCGGCCGAATGAAACCCAAAACTTCAGAGGCTGCGTTTCTGATGGCTTGTTGGGATTGGTGTTACTGGTGTTCAAATAGTTCAATGCTTAGTGCTGGGGGCATAGGATTCAAGTATATAGTTGAAAGGATCTCGATTGAAAATGTCACTGCCTATCTTTTGCGATTGTATAGCTTTCTGACGTCATCTTGTTTCACAGTGGTAGCTCACACGAGTCATTAAAAAGATTCGCATTCGTTTCGTAACAAGGTAGTGTTCCCAGTCAAAGTCTGCACCTCATAAATTTCGGACATCAATTGGACTGAAAGAGTGTCTTGCGTCTGCGTCGGTCGTAACATGTTGACGGTCTAGCCAGCAGTAGAATGGGACTTCCAACAATGGGATTTCCAAGTAAGTGTATTGCTTTTATTGAATGTCGAATCCTGCCGCTTACTTGAAACTAACGTGATCATTGACATGTATGAGTTGGAGGTTAAGACTAACAATTGTTTGCCGATTTCGAACGGCTTTGTGAAAAAGCACTTTTCATTGCAGTAAATATTTTCTTTCGGAGGGCTTCCCATTTCCTATGTACCCTAAGAAGAAAATTTGGAGGTTTCAGGAATTCGAGTTTTAAATGCCCACGTAATATGCAGACAGTCTTATCATTTCACCACCGTAGGTAGATCAGTAAATTTCCTGTATATGCTCTGCTGTAAAACAAAAATCAGTTCTGAAATGGAATGTAAAATAATTACTATTTCTAATGCTACGTGCAGACGGCATATAAAAAGCTCCACACTTTTGTGGTTCTGACGTCGTGTAAAAGTGGAAAACCCAACGCAAAAGCTTTACGGAAATCAATATAAGGATATAAGGGTGTTCAGACCATGTGCAAAATCTGCCCCAAAAGCCGCGCATTAGGTTAGGTTAGGTTGCATGTGGGTGCAGCCACCAGTGACAGCACCTCACTCGGATCTCAAGGATCCATTGTGCTCCCCGGGGAAATCAGAGGATGAGGAGATGGGAGGATTAAAGAGGTGAACCCTGAACCATTTGGAGCCCTAAGTAAATTTCAAGACGTTGTTCAATGGGAGATTAGAGATGTCGCCCAGTTCGTCGAAGATGTATTCTCCGAGGGATTTTTCCCAAGTGTGGGCCAAACTAGGACACTCACAGAAGAAGTGGAATGATCCTTCCTAAGCCGAGCATTAGTTTCCATTGATTTGATGGCATATCAAGTGTCCGCAAATAAGTCCACAAATTTTGTGTTCAATGTGCGACATGGTCACGAATCAGCCATTTGCGTAGATATGCGGGTAAGCGTTTACTTAATAAATTGTTTGAAATTTGTGTTTTTTTTTTGCTCATGGTTTGTGATTGTTGTACACAGGAGTACAAAAATAGTCTACAGCCAACATCTCGTTTCGCTCTTTTATATCTTTTTTTTTTAATTGAGCGCCGATCGCAACCATTACCAATTTGCGTAGAATATTCACATTTGCGTTGTCCTGTTTTCGTGTCATCGCAAATTTCATAGTTTCATAGTTTATTCCATAATACAAAATTTACAGTGATACGTTAAGATTCAAATCTTTTAGAGCATCAAATACGACTTTAACAATAAAATTGAGTTTCACAAAAGAAATATTAAAAGAAGGAAAAAAATAAAAAAAGTTAGAAAAAAAATAATAATAATAATATATAAATATAATGATAACAAATATTTAGTTGAAAAAGTAAATTAAAAAGGAGTTTATCATAAAAGAAAGTAGCATTAAGAAATAGTAGTATTAGAAAGGTGCATAAATAATTTTCTCTTAAAGGCTGCGTGTGAAGTAGTGCTTTGCAACTCATTAGGAATTGAGTTCCATAAACGAATTGCAGAAACATAGAAAGAGCGTTCAGCAATGCTGCGCGTAAAACGAGGTAAAAGAAGTTTCAATCCTCTTTGCGATTGCAAAAAGTTGAGCGGTTCAATTAAATACGTAGGGCATCTACGATGGATGACATCATGGAGCTTCAGAAGCAATCTAAAATTTAAATAGTTATCCAAACAAAGACAAAACATATCATTACGTAGATGTGAAACACTAATGTATCTAGGGATAGAATAAACATATCGAACGCAATCATTGAGAGCTACATTGAGTTTATTTCTACAGTTACAATCTAAAGATGGATAAACAGACGAGTTGTAGGTACAGTACGGAAGAATAAGAGATTTGACAAGCTGTTTTCTTAATTTTGGTAAGAGAAGATCAGAAGAAGATCGTAAACTACGCAGTCCTGAGTAAATTTTCCTAATGGAGTCAGAAATTGCTTTGCAACAGCTCAAATTGTAGTTTATCTTATAGCCTAAGTACGTAACATCTTTAACGAACGAAATGACTTCATTGTGCAAAATAACCGGAGGAAAGTCTTCAGGGCTTAGCTCTTCTCTAGCACATAACATCGCAACAGACTTAGTCGGGTTAAGTGTTAATTTATTACTACTAGACCAATCAAATACACAATCTAAGTCCTCATTCAATCTAGTAAAGCAGTCATCCATTAAACCAATTGGACGAAATATATAAATGGCCACATCATCTGCATATAGATGAACTTGGCAATTGGAAATAACATTCGGAAGGTCATTTATAAACAATGAAAATAACAGCGGACCCAGTACTGAGCCTTGAGGAATTCCAAGATTAGTAACATAGGAATTTGAGGTTCCAATTTCCGTTTTAACACATTGAACGCGATCAACCAGATAGCTACGCATGAGTTTCAGGGAGAAGTTGGAAAAATCAAAATTATTTTTAAGTTTTGAGATAAGTATTGAGTGGTCAATACTGTCAAAAGCTTTAGAGAAGTCCAAGAGAACCATTACTCCAAACTTCCCCGAGTCAAGTGCAAATCGAATATCATTGGTAACCTTAATTGCTGCAGATTCACAGCTATGGAGATTACGAAAGCCGGATTGCCACACAGATAGCAAGCGCCTATCATTTAGATAGAACTGTATCTGGTCATGCATAATTTTTTCAAGTAATTTACCCAGAAATGAAAGGATGCTGATAGGCCTAAACTCTAATGGTGTAGACGGGTTAGATTTTTTTGCAACTGGGATAATATATGAGTTCTTCCACTGGTCCGGAAACACTGAACTATATAAACAGAAGTTAAAAATATGAAGCAAATATTTCAAAACTAAGGGACAAACAAGTTTGATAAATTTCGGTGAAACATTATCAGAGCCAATAGCATTGGATTTAACAGCATTAATAGAATTTACAATCTCGGCTACTTCAATAGAGGTAAAACTAAACGAGCATTCAGTATCCGGCTTATCAAATATTCTTTGCGGAATTGTTGAACTTGAGTGACTTGGAACTAAAGCTCTTACCATCACTTCAGGGTTGAAAGGACATTTATTTTTGTTTTTATCTTCTTTAATACCTATCAGTTTTAGGTTGTTCCAAAGCTCACGGGTGCTGAGTGAAGGATTTAACTTGCCCAATAAAAATGATCGTTTTGAATTCCTTATTGTGGTATTAACCCTGTTACGTGAGAAAACGTACTGTCTTTTATTGTACGCAGTAGGGTTGCTCTTGAATCGTCGGTAGAAACGCTCTCTCTCTCTAATGAGTAATTTAATTTCATTTGTAAACCACGGACATTTATTCCGATTGACTTGCTTAGTTACAATTAGAACATATAAATTATATAAACTCAGAATCATTTTATTGAAAAGAGTAACTTTAGCATTAAGGTCAGGCATGTACAAAATATCGTCCCATTCGGGTCCATAGAAGTTACTCGCCACTGTGTCAAAATTAAAATTTCTGTAAGATCTGTAACTAATTGTTTTTACTTGGTTACCTCCATCGAATACAAGACCAAAAGAGCAAAAAATGAAATCATGTATAAACTCTGAAGTTGGTTTAATTTGGTCATTACATAAGATTTTAGATTTAGAATTAGTTAGAAACATATCCAAAAGAGACGGATTCGTACATGACTTGAAACATGTTGGCCATTGATTATTCACCACGGATAATCCAAGTTTCTCACAAAAATGAGTAAAAAGGCGTGTAGGAACACTGTCATTCAAATGATTGTCACGATCGCATATGCTCGCACATGCACCAAAACTGTCACAAAAAATGTGCCAGGGTCTTCAGATGGTATACGAAAAAAACAGCTCATTTACGTCTCACCGTCGCACATCGTTCGCAAACCATTTCCATGCACGTGCGACTATCCCAAAATGGTGTTCAGACAATATACGTCAATAGTCGCAAATCATGATGTAAAAATGACGCCAGAACCGTAAACTTTCCGGAAAAAACACTCTCAAGCATCGATCTTTATCAGGTCCAAAATAAAAGATCAGCTTTTTTAAAGTCAAGGTGAAGATTCTTTCGATTTTATTGTCGCTTCATAAAACATCTTCAAGTTGAAATGGCCCTTGGAAAACCCGAAATTATAAAAACTTTTTCAACTCTTTTACTTAAATCTGTGAAACTTATTTGAAAAAGTGTTGTATGCAATTCGATTTCAAATTTGTCATGGCATGAATAAGTTTTTCACCTTAACAACTTGAGAAAGAAATTTTGTTCCATGGTTTATACAAATTTTTGATTTAAGCTACTCCCCTTATTTTTTTAAATTTTGATTAAAAACGTTTCCTTTATTTTTTGTAATTTATCTTGAAAACCGTTTTTGTTGCTAGGTTGGCGAGAAAATCGTTGAAGACATCATCAGCTCATGGTCAGTAATTTTCTTGGCTCTGGTAATAACAATGCTGGTATCACTCGTCTTCATCGCCTTGATGAGATGGGTTGCTACTCCCATTGTCTGGCTATCAATACTTGGAGTCTTAGTTGGACTTGGATTCGGTAAGATCCTTTACTTAACCTCAATAAGATTCAAATAGCTAACAGCTTTTTATTCTTCAGGGGTTTACTATAGCATTGCACAGTACAGGCACTGGAAAGACACCTCAGCTGTGCCACATCATTCTCCAAACCTCTCTTCGGCTGTTAAAAATATTTTCGAACAACAAAATACTTGGCTGTATACATCAATAGTGCTGGGCATTGCGCTTGTTGTAATACTTCTTTTGGTAATTGTTTTGAGAAGCAGAATTCGTATTGCAATCGCTTTGGTCAAGGAAGGCAGCAAGTAAGTCCATAAAATTCAAATCGATTTGTATAAAATCGTTAAACAACACTATTTTCTTCCAACAGGGCGGTATCGTGCGTTGTGGCGACAGTTTTCTTTCCCATATTTCCGTGGATATTGTACATGTTGACCATAGCTCTATCTGTTGGAATAGGCCTGTTCTTGGCCTCGGTTGGTGAACCATCATTCAAAGTTACCCAATCAGGTGACTCAAGGGAAATATGCAGTTGTGAAGGTGTTGCGGTTAATTATACACGCGGGGTGCAATGTGATCCTATGCTGTTTCAAGACCATTGCTTTGTGAAGCCGTCGGGTTTTAACTTGGGATTTTCAAGTGACAAGAAACCGTGTGTCGATACAGGATGCTTTTTTGAGGGAATTGGAAATCCAAAAATTGTATCCTATTTTCAGGTACGTACAAAAAAGGCATTATACAGAAAATTTCCACAACATTATGATTTGAGGGAAACTTTTGTTGAGATTTTTGTTTTAGTGGAGCAGAATTACCCAAAAATCCTAAGGGCCTTAAAAATTGAATCTCTCTTCAGGTCTACAACTTCATTGGATTCTTGTGGTTATCGTTTTTCATCTCAGCTCTTGGTGAAATGGTTCTAGCTGCAACATTCGCAACTTGGTACTGGACTTTCCACAAATCCAATGTTCCCTATTTTGTTCTAACCAGAGCTTTTGGCCGAACAGTACGCTATCATCTGGGAACACTTGCTCTTGGGTCATTCATTCTAACAATATGTCGTTTCATTCGCGTTGTACTGGAGTACATTGATCAAAAGTTGAAGAAATTCGACAATAGCGTCACCAGGGCAATACTTTGCTGCATGAAGTGTTTCTTTTGGTGTTTGGAGAATTTCTTGCGTTTCATCAATAAAAACGCCTACATCATGTGTGCTATTCACGGCAAAAACTTTTGCTCAAGTGCCAAGGACTCGTTTAATCTTTTGATGAGGAATTTTCTACGTGTTATTGCTGTAGACAAAGTTACTGACTTCTTGTTTTTCCTCTCCAAATTGCTTCTCACTGGTGCTGCTGGTGTTGGCACTTATTATTATTTAACTACAAACTCAGATGCACATCATCTCAATTACATTGCTGTTCCAATTACAATTGTTGCAATCGCAACTTTCTTAATAACCAGTGTTTTCTTCGGTGTTTATTCGATGGCAGTTGATACTCTGTTTTTGTGCTTCTGTAAGTTTGAAATTCAAAGTAGCTTTGCGATATTTTAATCTGTATTTCTTTTTTTTCAGTGGAAGACTGTGAAAGAAATGATGGATCTGAAGAGAAGCCGTATTTTATGTCCAAGCAATTGATGAAAATTCTACATAAGCGAAATAAAATGCCAAAGCCGTAAGGTTCAACCGACGATGAAGAGTGGAGAAATATGATTCGAGTGATTGTATATTTTGTATTTATGCGCAAAGTTTGCTCAAAATGTTGTGAGCAGGATTAATTACCAAAAAAACAATAATATATATTTTTAATAATGTAAAACTACCGTTACTGCAAGATAGAATAAAATGAATTTTTAATATTTATAAATATAGCTTACGAGTTTTTTCTCTCAATGAAAAATTAGTATTCAATCGCTGATTAGATTACGTAGTGAATAGTTTAGTTTTATCAAACAGATTTTCCATTTTTGAAAGTCTGCTATTTGAAAGAAGAGTGAGTGCAAAGAAAACAATTTTGTTTGAATTTCCTGGATTCTATAAAGGAAGAAGAGATTAATTAGCGATATAAATTGTTACTAACATTTTTCTTTATGGACTTGAAACATTTTTTTTTATTGCTATCTTTAAGTCCAGGAAACTAAATAGCGGAATACCTTCTTTAAACAGACCCCATTTTTGGATGTTACGACAAAAGCTCACAAGATGTTCTACTACAGAACGAATCAAGGTAAAATCGGATTCGGGGTCATTTTGGCGGAATAGTTACTTGGCAATATATTCACTACTAGCTGTGCCCGCGACTTCTTCCGCGTGGAATAGTGACTTTCGGCAGCATTTTTAATTTTTTAGGCTACTCATTTTGCAAATAAGACACATTCATGCGTTTTAGTAAACTATTTATATGTTATTTTATTTCAGTACATTTTTGCACACGAAGTTCTTAGTTTTTCTGTCTTTTGTCAAATAAAAAGGTTTTGCTAGTTTGATACACTTTTTTTAAACCAAAATGACAAATCAGTGGGAATTAAAGAAATACGGGGAATCAATAGTTTTCTCCTTTCGCTGTTCCAGTCATTATTAAAACTTTTATAATGCCACATCCCAGATGTGTAATTTGTAGCTGTGTACAATTCTAGATTACTCATTATTGGCACTGGAACACCAACTTGCAGCCACTCCTGATAATTCTAAGGAATTGAGAATCTCTATAGGGTATGATGTGACTTGCTCAGTGTCCATTATATTGTCTAGTCTACTGATAGACATTTGACAACATCCCTAATACGTCAAACATAATTTATTAGTTTATATGGCTAACTATCTCATTAGTCGGCGCCGAAATCGACTTTTCACACAGTCATTACCGATTGCCAATAGGTTTGTTCGTTGAAGCCCTGGCGTTTTTTGAGAAACCTAAATTTGCCCTGAATGTCAAATTGAGTGTTTTTTGAGCCATAGGTTTGCCATAGGTTTTCCCCAAACTCGCCCTAGCTTTTTGCTGTGGCGATTTGAGGGCTGTCAAATGGCATGTATTTTTTTTTTAATGACAGGGATGTGTGGTGATTTGTGGTGTAGTGTTTTTTGAGGACTGGAAAACCCAGGTTTTTTTGACAACTCATAGGGTTGTCAAGAAAACCTGGGTCAACCCTGGGTAAAGTTCAACGAACAGACCTAATATTTATTGGAAGATCAAGATAGACATTTCTTCTCAGGTCAACTGTGTAATCGACAATTTGACAAAAATCACCTCACGGTGAAATAACTTTTGAAATCGGTCCAGTAGCTTCTAGGCTCCCGTTTACGTTGCCATTCCCGTATGAATATTGGGAACACAAATACAGCCCATGTCCTTCTTCAGGCTCAAGACTATCCCTGCACCAAAATTCATACAAATTCAATCAATAAGTTCAATAGTTTGGGCGGTAGATGGTAACAAAGAAAAACAGACAGACGGAGTTGATCTCGGATCTAAAATGTTAGTAAGTACTTCCGTTCACATGGGAATAAGGGGATAAATTAAAGTTAGTGTTACTTTGAGATAGTGTAGCATTCTAACGGGGAAATAATTCTTGAAATCAGTTCAGTAGTTTCTAGGTTCCCGTTTACGTTTGCGTTCTTGTAGGAATACAGGGATAACATATACCCTATGTCCATCTTCAGGCTCAAGACTATCTCTGTACAAAAATTCATATAAGTAGGTTTAATAGTTTGGGCCAGTTTTTGATAACAATTAAAAATAGACAGATAGATTTCATTTCAGACTTATGATATTAGTAAAGACTTCCATTCCCGTGGGAATATGGTGACCGTTCCCGTACGAATATAGGGTTGACTTACAGTTTATGTTACTCAGGGATAGTGTAGCATTCTAACGGTTTTTGAAGTTGGTGCTGTAGCTTCTAAGTTCCCGTATACGTTCCCATTCCCGTGGGAATATAGGGATAAAAAATATAGCCTATGTCTTTCCTCAGGTTCTAGACTATCTCTGTACAAAATTTCATATCAATCAGTTTAGTAGTTTGGGCGGGAGACGGTAACATAGAAAGTCGGACAGACAGAGTTACTTTCACATTTATAATATTTGTTAGGGTTTTGAAGTCCAGTGACCGCTTTATGTTTCTTGACATGGTGATGCAAGGAAGTTGTTATTATCAGTGCACATGTTTCCCAAATTCAAAGGATGGAAAGGTGAACCTTCGTTATTGTGTTAAAGCTAAAAGTTTCTCTGTGGATGTCCCCAACACTGGTAAGAACGATTTGTGAGAATGGAGATTGGATTGTAGTTTCTTTGCCGTGAATGAAGAGTTAAAAAAAGAAACTTTAGCTCAATCTTTTTATATTTTCTTCGGAATAACATTAGAAAACACATCGGCAATTGCCAGACATTTAGTGCAGCCCCAACTTTTGCCACATACTCCTAACCTTTGATAAATTATAATTAAACTTTCGTCGTAGTATCAAAAATTTGACTATCTTTTTAAAAAGGACTATAAAAAATTAACTAAAGCCTGAACTATGTACAATGTACATTGTACATACATCGAAACACAAAGTAAAATAAAGTACAAAAATTAAAAAAAGTGAAAGCTTTCAAAGAACACACCTCAGAAAAACCTTGAAAGCTTTATTGACGGTTATATTTTAAAACTAGTCAAACAATTTGTCAGAAATAATAATTAAAGGACTATAATTTTCAGTTGTTGTTGATAATGGTAGGTAATTGTGCAATAAATCTAATTGATTACGCTTAAGCTTATTTTGTGCTAGATTTACAAACACCTCATTTAATGAAATTGCAGGAAATGGCATACAGCATTTTTAAAATAGCACAAACTTCGGAGGTATTCGAAAACGCAGTATCATCCAATCTAAGATGGTGGATTCTTATACAATATACCTAAACAGAAGCAACCAAAGAGATTTTGAAAATCTAATTAGAGAAATCTGTGAACTGGATCAGGAACATTTTTTTGACTACACGAGAATGGAAGCTCCCCAGTTTCTGTACTTGCTTAATTTAGTGAAACCTCATTTATCAAAATTCAGCAACAGATTATAGGTCTGCCAGATGAATTACGTCTCTTTGTTACACGGAAGTATGTTCATAATAACGAGTCTGCAACTAATCGTGTATTCTTTGAAATGCAATATAAATTGAAGATGTAGGTACACTTAAGTGTGTATTCATTTTTTTCGAATTATTTATGCAAGCCTATATTGTGAATCATAAATTTTTGGAATTAAATTCTTTTATCTAAGGTTTCTTTCATCTGGCGTATCTGTATCGCATTGGCAAGTTAACTGTTCAAAAAATTATCCCTGAAGTTTGTGATATCCTTTGAAATGGGCTTAAACCAATTCCAATATGCTTGCCGTCAAAGCAACCTACTGATTGGTTACAAGGCGCTGATGATTTTCTTCAAACTTATAACTTTACATATTGTTTGCGTGCAATCGACGGAAAGCATATCAATATCCAGGCACCGAGGATACCCAAGTCTCACAAAATAATACCCAAGTCTCACAAAATAATATTTATTATTGAAAAAATATAAAACTGAACAGACGAGCAAACATAAACGGAAGAAAATTTTAATCTAAAAAAATACATTAAACCAAGAAAGATATGTAGAGGAGAGTGGGGCAAGAAGGACCACTTAAGCTTTGGACACTCCTATTTTTTTTTTCTAGTCCTAAAAGGGAAGCAAATATTTTTTTAAACAATACTTCCAACCAACTCCATCATAGTAAACAATCAGAATAGTTGAACAGTTGTATATAGAGATATACACAATTTTACAAACTTATCTCGAAAGTCCATCTTGCCCCACTAGCGGGGCAAAAAAGACCTTTGAATGGGGCAAAACGAACCACAGATTTATTTAAACATTTTTGTATGGGCTGGATGTCAGTATTGCTGTTTTTCCTTTTTTCCTGCCTTTTCTAACTATAGTGGGACTTGAAGAAGCCTTAGGAAGTTCATGGACCTGTGATACTGCTTTCCACGGAAATGAAGATAAAATTGGTATTTCATTTGCTTTCTCGTTGACAATCGCTACTTGAGGAAGTTCTGTAGCTATATCCGAAGCGTTTGAAAACTCAACGGTTAGTTCGCCTACAAGTCCTGTGGAAGTTCAACATTTGTTGTCTCAACTGGAATATAATCGTCTTCTGAACAAAAAATTTGGGTCAACAGGATAGAGTCCAGTTTTCCTGAAACCATTTATAGCATTATTAAGAACTGCTGCCTTAAGGTATGCTTTTCCAAATAAACCGGCTATTTGAAATTGTGAGACCACTCTTAAAGGATGTTGCCTTAAAATTTTTTTAATTGCTTCCATAGCTTTTTTCAATTCCTTCCTCATTGGTCCAACTAGCACCCCTAGTCGTTTTTCGAATGTATGTTCGAACCATCTTCAAAGATATAAATGTTTAATTTTAACTGAAGCACCTAAATAGGTAGGTAGTACATAAAATATGTTAAAATATGTAAAAAAAAAACATCCTCGTGAGGGTTATTGAGCAAAACATACTTATCTTGTGTTGTTGTTTCGATTTGAAAGTCGAACCAGCAGTAAGTGGGGCAAAACGGACTACCAGTCCTTTTTGCCCCATTACGTACTGGTTTCATTTGCCCCATAAGGAGATTTTTACAAAAAATATTTTTATTTTCCTTAATATTATTTATTTGTCTTTATATCCAGCTGCTAAAAAAAAGCACTAATGATCACAAACAACTTAAAATTATCAGAATGTTTGGAACTATCAACTGGTTGCCTAGGATTAATTTCGCAGATTGTAATTTTTTTTTATAGATAGACCGTTTTTAAACTTTCATCATTTAAACCGGAACTAACTTCAGTTTTTCAGTGAAACTAATGCTATGTCCGCACCTGAAGTTAACCTGGGTTTCGTTCCAGTATGGTTTGAGTTAACCAAGTAGTGTCCGCATATGCAGAAAAGTTTTGAGTTTATCTTTTTGTCTTAAGTTAAAAAGAGACAGACATACAAGTGTGAGCAGAACGTCAACGACGTATGAGAGAATTCATTCTCTCTCCACTCACTTCCACTCTCTTAAATGTCAAATTCAATGGAATATTGGAAATAGTGCATTCAGCGCCTTTGGTTTCGAGTAGGTTATCTCGAAACCCAGTGACTAAAAAGGTTTCATTTTGTATGGCAAACCACTTGGTTATCATGTTGGTTTGGGATTCTTTTGAGATAAACAAGTTTAACTCTCAGGTGCGGACATAGCATAAGGGACGTGTTGGGAAAGAAGGTTTTTTATTAGTTCTAGCTATTGAATATAAGATGGAGTTAGGAACCATGGTAAAAATTGGTTTGGTTCTTTTTGCCCCGAGGTCCTTCTTGCCCCACTCTACCCTATGTATGTATGTAGGTATAATTTTATGAAATTTTGAAAGCTAAGGTTAAGGAGCTAATTTATACTTCTTTTCAGAAAGAATTTGTCATGGGCAAACTAACAAAGTGTCTAAGAAGTAAGCTCATTGAGAATGAATATGTATTTTGTAAATGATAATTGGTTTTCTGTTGAAAATAAGTAACAAATTCAAAAATGTCTGTATATGTATATGTTAGTCTTTTTGTATTACTTGTTATTGTGTCTTTTTGAAAACAGATTTTATCTTTTGGAAACGCGGAGCACCCCTTTAGCACGGTTTCAGTTGCTTTTCAATTCCATTTTCTTTTCTTGGTTCAGTGAAGATACCGTTGGTTTCTCCTTCTGTTTTTGACAACTTGGAAAGCCATGGCACGATCACGATTGCGGGTGCTATAGACCTTCTAACATTGATTTCCAGAAAAAATAATACACGACTTAAGGTTGGACGACAAGTTTAATAAATTTGAACGCAAATTACATCCAATCCATGAATGAAAGAAGACAAGATTACGACAGTTCGCGTTTCATTTTTGATTTTGCTGCGCACATTCGTCACAGGAGACGCTTATTTGTTTATTTTGTTATTTTTGCAGAGTGGTCTTATTGAGTGAACTTCTATAAAAAATAAAAAAAAGAACAATAATGATAAATCTCAATAAATACCTACTTACTTACTTTGTTATTTGTGTGTTTATGTTGTTATTTTAACTTCCTTTTTTGTGGTTTTAAATTTTCTATTATAGCCCGTTTTAGTCTTCGTATCCGAAAGAACATTCGTGCTCGGATAAATAGTGTTTTAATTTTCGAATTTACCGCAACATCTTCAGGCAAAGTTTTTTAATATTTGTAGATAATTTCTTTTTTGGCTTATCGTAAGCTATGTTGCTGCTTTTAAAATCTTCACAACTGGCTTTAATATACCAGGTGAGATGTCGATATTTTGAGCCCAGCGTTGAAGTGTCCGTATCGAAGGAAGTGGAAACTTGTTTTTTTTTTTGTAGTAGCCTATATGCCTTTGCACTCGCTGAGTATAAGGTTATAGACCTCGCATCGTCTGCTTCTGACCAATGTGTCAACTTAAAACCATTTTTCAGTTTTCGAATTTGACCGTAGGTGAAAATGGAACTAATTTTTTTTTTTGCTTTCAAACCTACTTTTGGCCAAAGATGTTCGGAGCTTCTCTTGATTTGTCATTAACACATTGATTTCCTCTTCTAATTTTTGTCTATAAACAAACAAATCAATAAATATGCAATGTACAATTCCTACATACATTTGTGCTACATGCTCTCCAATCTGAATTTGTAGAACGTTGCAGTTCTGACAAGAACTGATTTGTATATCATTGCAGCAGTCTTCATTCGATATACAAGAAGGAACTTCCTCAACTTCCTGTAAAATCTACAATCCTCTTATCTTCTCTTGCTTTAATCTTTTTTTTTTTTGTTTCCCAGAGTGGAATCTGCATCCATGTTTCCAGTGGTGTTAATGGGGGGAAAAGAACCAGGTAAGAGCCATCTATAACTCTCAAGCCCTAAATAATGTTAGCACCTCTACAAACTATGCGTGTCTCTGTGCAGTTACCCATTTCATACTGGAGGTTCCTTTCGAAGTTATCTGATCCAAAATCCTCACTGCAAATCCTTCCTGTCTTCGGGTTAAATTGGTCTTTCCGCTTACAGAAATGAATCCACTTTTTATGTATAACCGAATCTTTTGGAAACGTTAAGAATGATACATTATCCTTATTGTTTTTATCGTTTTTGTTACTGTTGTTATCGAACCCGCACACAGAATAACGCATATTTAATTTTTGGGTTTAAACTTTTGAATTACAAATATTGCCCGTATCTTCCTTTTGAATTCCCGCTTTTTTGTCTAATATCTAATCTAATACATCACAGCTTAATGTCAAAAAACCAAACATGCGCTTGTCGTAATCTTATTATTCTTCCATTCACGCATCCAACCATCCAACATCCTGTCAAACGAAGTCTGTCCAACTAATTGTATAGTGTGAACTCGGCTGTTGGGCCATAGACGAAGTTCACATGGGTCGATTTGTTGAAGCAACAAATCGACCAAAGTGATTACATTGTTCAACGAATCGACCGCAAGTCAATACCGACAAATTGGTGTAACAGAAGGAGAACAAGAAAACAGTCGCATTTATTCGCACGAAGTTTCAACCAATCGACCAATGTGAACTTTGTCACAATAGCCTTGAGAGAATTTTAACCCCACTCCTTAAAATATGACAGATTGTAAATTTCTGTTCAAAAAGTAAAGAAACAGACCTATTTTGTTAAACGCGGAACGCGAAACTGAACGTCAAAAACAAGATCCTTCAAATTTTATAAACAAAAAATAGTTTTAAAAATTCTGCATTTTATTTCTTACCTGCTAAAAGTATTTTGTTTTTTCAATCTTTGTAATAAATTAAATAAAATACTCTTGAAGAGCTACCATGTTGAAAACTGAAGACATTATCAGCCGCCTCATGATAACACAGGATGGCTACAAAAACGTTTTTGATGAATCCTTCAAAAGTACCGAAAAATATTTTCCTAAATTTACGAAAAAAGGTGTAATTGCAGTAGAAGAAGATGACCCGCATCACCTTAAGTACGTAAATACTGTAAATAAATGTATCAACTTAATTAAATCTCACTGTTCCCTCTAGGAATCAAATATTCTGCAACGTCTTTGGTTGTGAACGTTACTTTGATACGGTATCTGCTTACCAAAGTCACTACAACAGTCTTCACAAATATATTTGCAGTCAATGCAAGAAAAGCCTTCCCACACCTCATCTCTTAGATTTGCATCTTTCCGAGACTCACGATTCTTATTTTGCGGTGCTATCCAGCAATAAACCAATGTATTCTTGCTTCATTGAAGAATGTCAACACAAAAGTGCCACTCCTGAGGAGAGAAAAGATCACTGCATCAGTGCACATAAATTTCCCCAGAATTTTCGTTTTGAAAATCTTTGTATGATTGGCAAAAAACTCCCAGCAATGATTAACAAAATGAGCATTGATGAACCCATGGACGAAAAGAAGTCTGAATCAAAAAAGACAAAATCAACATTTTCATTTGGCCATGCTAAAAATAAAACCTTTAACAAGAACAGTTACAGCAAGCTTCTTAGTAAGACGGATGTTGAATACAAAAACACTTTGGAGGATTCAAAAACTATAACCGATCTGTTAAGCAGTTTGCCTGAATAGCATTTGAAACACAGAGTATAACCTAACGACTTATCTACTCTGTGATTTGAAATGCAGGCTTTGGGTTGTTTTTTTGAAATATTTTATTTATTGAATATGTAGTTATGTACACTTGATTTTACATAGATCTAATGAATTGGAGATTAAAATCTTTGAATTGTAAAAAAAGTTAGTATAATGAACTTGGTTCTTTACTTACTCCTGAATTTCCTGCGAGTTGTTAATTGTTTTATTGATATCCGAAGATTCGTCGGAAAGGGGCATTGGTGTTCGTTGACTCTACTTGTCCCAGCTTTTGTAGTCTGCCGATTCCATGATTATAATGACCCAAAGAATAAGCTAGGTGTTGACGTTAGGTGTTGACACTCCTATGTAACACTTAGTTTAAAATAAATAATATGGGGCCACAGAGCGGAGAGTCCGAGACCTAGGGCAATTCCCTCGACTATGCCTTATGATGGATGGAAGGGACCTACAATTTTTCGACGATTCCGAATGATTAGTTGAGAAATCGCTTTTCATAGCATGAAATTGCTATCGGAAAAATTTGCAAATTCCTCGCGAAAGGCGATACCTGTTGAAAACCCAAAGGAAAGAAGATTCCTCATTCTAGAGTATCTCTTACGAACAACATAAGGAATGAGACGAAAGGACATAACAGGCAGATCAACACAGGAATCAATCATTGGACCAGACCCTTGGAATATCTGCTACGATGATATTCTCTGTATAGAGATGCCCAAAGGCTGCTTTCTAGTTGGATAGGCTGATGACGTTGATGTAGTAACGCGCAGACAAAATTGAACCAAATTATACGAAGGACAAATACCTAGATGGAGGAAAATGGGTTGTTTAAAGCTTCTAACAAGGCTAAAGTAGTGCTTCTAAAAACAAAAACAAGTTCCTACGATTATCGACTTCTTCAACAAAAATAACAGAGAGCAAAAACGTGGTAAAATACCTGGAAATAAAGCTCTATGCGAAAATGAGCTTTTGGTACCATTTACGGACGGTCATTCAACACATACAAAATCAGAAGCTATCTACTAGTATACAGGCTGATGACAAATGTAAGGGAACCATCTGTGAGCAACCTCAGACTTCTTCTAACAACAACACATTTTATTCTAATGTATATAAATAAATAATAAATAGGGTGGCGCAACAGAGCTAGGCCCTTGGGCCTAGCGCATTTCTCACAACCATACCTTGTGAAGGAATGGAGGGGACCTACATTTTTCTGCCGGTTCCGAACGGCTTTTTGAGCAAGCGCTTTTCATGGCAATGAATTTACTAACAGAGGACTTGCCAATTCCTCGCGAAAGGCGATACCCGTGAAAAAACATTTTTGCTCTGCTGGGATTCGAACCTCGAACCCCTGGATTAACAGGTGGACATGCTAACCATCACGCCACGGGTACCACAATTCTAATGTATAGCTGCGAGATTTGGGGTGAAGCACTAAAAAAAGAAAAGTAACGGAAACATCTGGAATTGACACGCGGTGCCCTGCGAATAGCTAGTGTGTACCACACAGTATCTGAGCCAGTAGTTCTTGTGGTTGCAGGTGTCATACAAACTTATCTCCTTCCACCACAAAGTAAAACCATTAAAGAAAACAAAGCAGAAATCGGCGTTTAAAGGGCTTTAAAGCGATTACACAGGCAGAATTAGCAGGAACGCTGGAAGTCAGAAAGAAGAAAGGGCGCTAAACTGCTAGGCTGACCGCAGACTTAAGCGAATGGAGCGATCGGAAGCACGGTGAAGTGAACTACTACGCCACTTAGTTCCTCACCGGACACGAGTCCATACTTCAAAGTACACAAGATTGGAGAAAGAATAAGCCCTTCTTGCAGCTTATTCGTTGTCAGATGACGCTGACCACACAGTGTTTGTCAGGAAATAAACAGCAGTGTCGGATGAATAAATAAATAAATAGAGTGGTGCAACAGAGCTAAGAGCCCCAGGGCCTAGCGCATTTTTCACAGCCATGCACACAATTTTCTGCCGGTTCCAAACGTTTAATCCAGAAAGCGCTTTTCATGGAAATGAATTTACTAACGGATGACTATTACGAAAGGCGATACCCGTGGAAAAACATTTTTGCCTCTGTTGGGATTTGAACCACGAACCTCCGGGTTAACAGGCGGACATGTTAACCATACGCCACGGGCACCACATCGGTTAAATCAGCCAAAATAACATCATCCAGAAGATGCTCGGAGACAAAGAGCAGTGGAAGTGAGTCAGCAGGTGTCTGACGCTTTTACTAGATACTTTCGAGCTTTTGTCGGTATGCCAAAGACACCAAGGCACACCTTGGAGAGTCCGGCACACGGGGAAGTATAGATATTTTGTTATGTTTCGTAAAGCATTTCTCCAAAGGTAAAAACTAAAAAAATAGGCTAGTCCCAAGAACTTTTCAAGAGCATTCCATTCGCCTACCTGTTTGCTGCAACCAAACCACTGTAGTGGTGTTTGTCGGGTAGGTTTCAATAAAACGTGCTTGGTTTCGTCCATAGACAATTTAATTTACTGCCTAAAATCATAAATCACAACTCAATATTTTCATAGAAAATCAATCCAGCGTGTTTCCAAACATTCAAAACGTGGATTATGTTACAATTTTGTTTTTATCAGACAACGAATTTTGATTTAAGTAATCCTCTTAAACAGGCGCAAAGTACACTTTATTCTCAATCAAATTCGTTTATTTTTGAAATGATTGCAAAAGTGTTTGTTTTTCCTTTTCCTTCTTTTTGACAACATCCAAACTTCTTTGGCGCCATGTGCTCTTTCTTAGTTTGATCGGTCTGCTACCAACATAACGACCTGAAGAGGAAAACAAACATTGATTACAGGTTTTTTTTTAAATCGAAAATCAAAAACTCACCGTCCATTTCCTTCATAGCTCGTATGAAGTCGGCGGGCTCTCTAAAGCTAACAAATCCAAAACCTTTACTTTTACCAGTTCTCTTATCGCGAATGACTCGGGCTTTTTGAAACGATGGAAACTTGTTAAAGATTCTAGTTAGTATTTCATCATTTACATCATTTCCCAAATCACCACAAAATATTCTAAAATCATTATCTGGCCAATCGGCCAAGGATGAGTCTTCCCATATCTGACCACCAGCAACTCGGACAGTTTTTCGATCTTTCTTTTTCTTCTCTGTCTGAAAAGATTGTAGTGCGGATGAAGCACGAGCGGCTTTTATGGCTTCTTCAGCAAGTGGATTTGGTCCTGATTTTTCGGCTTTTAATTTTTTTAACTTCTGAGTAACATCGAACTGAATTGCATTGATGTCGATGTGCGGAGCTGCAGCAACTTGTGAAATATTCACAGACTGGCGACTTTGATAGAACTTTGGCGCACTGCTTAGAACGATGGGTGTTGGATTTGATTTGGTCTGCGAATCTGCAGATGTTGGTACAAATGTGGAAAGAAATGATGGCGGTATGGGAATTGGTGGTGGTGCTGGTGTTCGAACAACTGGTGCTTGATTTAACTTTTGTTGTACTTGACTGTAGGTATTCGATCCAATTATAGGGCGAACTTGACTAGGCACGAATATATTTCGATTTGGTGGTGCGGCAGGCTTAGATATTTCTGCCTCGAAACTGAAAATTTGTAAAGAGATTAACATCGCTAGCAAATTATTAAAACAAATATTCTTACCGTGACATTTCATCTTCCATATTTTTTCGTTTTTCGCCCATTTTCGTAAACGTTTGATTTTAGTTTCTTTTAGCAAAATATTTACGAAGTGAAACAAAAATGAAGCTGCTGGAATACAAAAGAAAATTGACAGTTTGAGTTGACACATGAATTTATTGAACGAATGTTGAACGAAACTACATTTACGGCCATATTATTCACCCAATAAACCCAGGTTTAAATTTACATCCGGATGTAAAATCGCATAAACCCGATTGTCAAACGCAAATCCATATTATTCACTCCAAATAAACCCGATGGATTTAAACCGCATTGCGTTGTCGGGTTTAAATTTTTACATCCGGATGTATTATCGGTTCGTTCGCATACTATAGGGAAATTTCAAATATTGCAGCCAAATCAAGCGGACTTACCTAGATTTTGACATAAAAAGTGTGCTTTATATATGTTACGCGAACAAACCCAATCCAATCTGTCAAAAGTAAAAGGTGAAGTAATAGAAATTATTTGTTGTATTTTTGTTCTATCTGCCGAAGTGCCGACAATCACTTGATTTCCTTACAGCCAACAAATAAATATATTATGAGTCTTACAAGTCAATTGTTGCTAAAAAGACTGCGTTATATTCCTTCAAATTACCATTTGCATTGGCAAAGCATTTTGCTAGGTAAGTACATTTGATAGATTCTTGTAAACTCAAATGGGAATTAATTTTGTCTTTCAATTAGACGACTAAAGATACCCAAGTGACAAGGACTCCAGGATCAGAGGTGGCCACAATGATTTTAAAAGAGTTAAAAGATCCTAAAAATCAAAGTCATGCGTGGACAGTAACTGGAAGAAGCCAACCCAACCAATAGCAGCCAACAACAGTCAGTCTGCTATGAACTATATCTAAGCTAGTACAAGGAGCAACAATCAGGCAGGAAGACAGTTTGTCGTAGCCATTAAACATACTGCTGCAAAACCAACGCAAGGTTCTTTGATTGGAAGTGATTCACAGGACGAAGTAAAAGATACAGCATCAGCTAAAGAATGTTAAATCAAAATCGTAAATGTGCAATCGCATTCGGCCAATTTAATTGATGCGGTTCAAAACATTGATGCTGACAATGCGGAAAATCCCATTCTGGTTTCGAAATATGTCGACGATATATATTCATACCTTTTCGCGTTGGAAACCGAATTGGCCATTGAACCAGATCATTTAATGGACCAAAACAGGTCGTTCCAAAAATGCTACAGCGCTGATCATGACTGATGTGAAGTTGAGTGTTTAGTTTTTTATTTTACGAGTACATTCATTTCATTTGCTTTGGACTTGGTTACATGTTGTGGTCTGTTAAAATAAAAATAAAAGCGCTCCCACTCGTCTGCTTCAGTAATGATCAGCTACTTGGATATCAGAATTCAGAACGGGGCGAACAGCCTCCGCTTTGGATTATTGAGTATCTGAGACCAACTTCAATTAACGTCGTGTAGGCGCCAAGAGTTGGGAAGAAATCCTCGTTGGTAATATCAGGTGCGGTGCCTTCGCGTAGTTTGTTCATCCGCAATGCAGAAACATTTTGCGAATTTCTTGGCCCTTGTTGCCTTTTCAGCAACATATGAAGCAGCAATTGGTGGAGTTACCATTTCTTGAACCTGCAACAACATGGAAAAGATAGTATTATTATTAAATTATATATTAAATTAAAAGTATTACTTACAATTTCTTCAAATATAAATTTATCCACGAGAAAGTGCTGTTTCAATTTGACGTTTCTCACTTTGACAACTGGGTTTATTTTAAACCTGGGATCAAAATTTAAACCTGGGATCAAAATTTGACAACTGGGTTTATTTCTATTGGGTTTAAATTTAAAGAGTGAATAATATGGCCGTTAACAAATTCTTTATGGAGTGTATTCAGTGTATTCAGTACGCAATGATGAACTCTGCAATTCTACAAAGCAGAGAAAAATAATAAAAAAAATTTTAGAAATTGCACCTAACGTGTAAGCTTTTTTTGCTTGTTCATATTCCTTCGTGTAAAAAATAGCAATAGGCGCGTTTTATCGAAATTCTATGTGCACTTATGTACACTTCAGTAAAACATCGCTCATGGGAAAACAACAACTCCTTATGTCAATAGCCTAATGTTGAATTCCTTTCACCAAAAGTATCGATTCGCCATCGATTCGGCGGCGATATTTTTTGCTTAAAAATGTTCCTTTGGAGAAATATCGATTCGGCGGCGATTCTTTTTTTGAGACGAATCTACACCGATTCTCACACAGATTATCACACACACAACTAGCTTGACAGTTTGGATATGTCAAATAAAGTTATTATTTATTGTGAAACTTTTGCGAAACAATAATCTAGCGCGCCCAATTATTTGATAAATTCAAAATTTATTATTTAATATTATAATAAAACAGTGTATAAATGGTTTGTGTTGACTTTATCAAAATATGGAAACGTAAAATCGTTTTATTAATGAAAATTTGTTGCAGAACATGAATTCCAGGCTATTTGAAACTTTGCTGTCTTCATCATCGGACGAAGAAGAAGAGGTTAAAATAATTAATTGGATGGAGTCAGAGATGAGCATAGCAGCTCAACTTGTTGCCAGGAATGAACGGCACTCCGTTTCATATTTTCAGGAAGTTATTAAAAGTTATTCAGATGAAGAGGTGAGTTTGTTTGAATGTCTTATGAGAAGGAAAAATGAAATTAAAGTATTAAAACTTTTGTTTCAAGTTTCGAAAACACTTTAGAATCAGTCGAAGGACAGCTGCAATCTTGACTGACAAATTTTCTAGCTCAAGGTTTTTTAAAAAAAAACCTCATTCCTCGGGACGAATGCATATTAGTGCCGAAATTCAAATCTTGTTCTTCTTATGGTATGTATATGTATTTGAAGACTACACAACAACTTTTTCACTGCTTTTCAAATTTTAGGTTTGCTGGAAATAAAGAAAGTTACAGGGAAGTCGCCAACCTTTTTAATATAACGAACTCAAGTGTATATAGATGTCAAACTCGGGTTCTCGAGTTTTTGTTTGAAATTTCCCCCAGGTATATCAAGATGCCGTCAACAACTACCATGAAGGAGAACGTGAGCAGGAACTTCGCAAAAGTAGGTTTATTGGAATTGAAAACTTAAACATTTAAAACGATTGTTCTTTGTTATAATTAGACATATTTTATTTATTTTTAGATTGCAGGATTTCAAAATGTACTTGGTTGTGTTGATGGGAGTTATATTTACATCCGAAAACCAGCCCACAAAATACGTTCAACGTATGTGAATCGTCACGGGTTGATTTCAATAACACTCCAGGGCATATGTGATGCGGATAAGAAATTTTTAGATGTTTTCGTTGGGGCATCTAGTAAGATCCACGATTCCCGCATTTTTAAGCTTTCACCAATATCCAAACAATTGCCAACAATATGTGAAAATAGGTACCATATTCTTGGAGATGCCGCGTATCCTATAAGAGAGTACCTACTTACGCCCTACCGTGACTTTGGTGATCTCACGAACACAAAACGAGCGTACAATAAAAAACATTGCCAGACAAGGGTCAAAATTGAAAACACTTTCGGTTTATTAAAGCAACGGTTTCGGCAACTTGTGCGCCTCGACTATTTCACCGTCGAAAGGATGTCCAAATTTGTATTGGGATGTTGCGTTTTGCACAATTTATGCATTGACGAGGCAGATTTATGGACAGATATGCCTGAAGACCGAAGCTCTCATTCGTAGCAAGAAAATACGAGGACCCAAGAGGAAAACGAAATTGAATATGCTGCTTTGCGTGCAGATGGCGAAAGAAAAAGAGATGCCATCGCAGACGCTTTTAGATAAGAAAAATCTGTCTTTAATAAAAAAAAAACCAACATTCATTCAATAAAAAACATAAAAATTTATTCAATAAGAAAACATAAATATTCTTTCAATAAAAAAACAAAACTTAAAAAAAAAACATAAATATTCTTTCAATATAAAGAGATCATTTAAAAAGGAACTTATCTTGTTAACAAAAAAACGAACAAGCTTTAATTTTAATTATTTCTGTTGCCCAATTCTTTCAGTATTTTTAATTTTTCTTTGTAATAGTTTTCTTTCGTTTTGAAATAATTGCTCAGCAGAGCATAGTTTTTTTCGTGCATTTTTTGTAGTATGAGCTCTTGCTTACTTTTTCTCTGGCGCTTCGGTTGCTTATTTTCAGTTATTTCTTCATCTTCTATAGAGGTTGATGGTGAAGGTGATGGTGGTGACTGTTGCGATGGCGATGATGATGGTGGTGTCTGTTGCGATGGCGATGATGATGGTGGTGTCTGTTGCGATATCGGAGATTGTTGACGTGAAGTTGATGCGTGCGAGGTGGAGGGTAGTGTAGCCGGCGTAGGAATCGACCTGGGCTGCGATGAACATTTTCGCATGTATTCTTTTTTTGTAAACATCACTCCAGGCGATATTGCTGTGTCCATCAGCAGCGAGTCATCTTTTTTGATGATATTGTTCATCTCTTCGGCGTATTCCAGTTCTTCAAAAACTGCACCACTTCGATTGTTGTTGTCCATTGTTATTTTTGAGCGCTTCATAGCTGTGTTATAACGAGTCTCCACCAAGTGGTTGAAAGGAAATCGACATAAGTGCACATAAATATCGCAGTAAGCTAACTGCACACAGGGATGGTTGGTAAATTTCTTTTTTTGGCACCCAGAGGTTGGCAGTCTTTGGGTTGTGTTCGTTCATATTTCTGATTTTCGACAACAGATTGAATAAGTCTGTTTCCTTACTTTTTGTGCACAGAAATTTTTTTTTTAAGGAGTGGTTGTAAAATTCTTTCAGAAAATCTATTAAAGAGCGTAATTGTCTTAAAAGTAAAGAAACGCCTTGAACAAACCATTCGCAGCAACGCAACACTTGGAAAAACGTCTGTTTGACAGTTTTTGTATTTGTTTTGGCTGTGCACGATTTCTGTCCACAGAAATTTTGGTGCCGGAAATTCGCAGGACGGGAAAATTTTTTTATTCTCTCGAGAGCACTCTCTTTTTTGTGCACTGCTACGAAAAATCGGAACGGGATTAGACTGACTTTCGCCGAATTTCGGTGCATTTCGTGCGAATTTTCAGTAAAGAAACACACCTAATAGCTAATAGAAGAGTCAGGTGGTGACTTAGTGGGGACATAAATAGACACGCAGTTACTAACACACACACACACACACACACACACACACACACACACACACAAGGGAAGTTTCGCAATCGGTCAGAAAAAAAGAACATCAGACAGAACACATAAGAACATCAGAACCAAGGCAACCAAAAACATGAGTCACAAAATGAATCTAATTGAACACAGCCATTGCGAAAAAAAATTAAAGTGACATTTGTTTGTTTACCTCGAAAGTAAAAAGTTGAAATGCGGCAAATAAATTGAGAATCGAGAATTAAATAGAGAAAAATACAAATGGAAAGTAAAGGGTATGCATTTATATCCTTAGAATGCAAATTTTTAATGTTTCTTATCCTTAGAACAATTGCAAAGGGTGCCAACACTGAAAGTGAAAATTGAAAGTGACATCCGAAGTGAATATAAACCAAAAAATCGTTTTATTGAAAGTGTACATAAGTGCACATAGAAAATTTTCAATAAAACGCGGCTAATAAAATATGTTGTTCGGATTACATCGACACCTATAAAATTCACGTCATCCACTTGTGTCTCCACCCCCATCAACTTGGCAGTGCTATAACACGAAATTCGATTTTTTTTATGCAAATAATTTGGAAAACTTTTGGAAAAATTTAGGAAACTGTTTTCGCAATTTGGGAAAGTCCCAAAATAAGTTAAAATTTATCGTATACTTGGCAGCGCTAGCTATAAAATTCAGAAATTTTTGTGTCAATCGATCGGGGACAATTTGGAAAAATTTGGAAAACACTTTTCCGAATTTGGGAAACGATAGTTTTGCTAAAAAATGCAAAAAACATAATATTGATGAGCCGCTGTACCATTTATTCTAGTAAGATTGAGTTGACTTTCGCCGAGTTTCGGTACATTTCATGATAATTTTCAGTAAGGAAACACTCCTATTCCGAATATCCGAATTTCATCATCACAAAGTTAGCAAACGCACCTAAAACTACCATATGTTTTTTATTTTGACAGCACCATGTGCGATGTTATAAAAAATGCCGGGTTTGATTTCTTCAAACGGATTTAAACAAATTTATTTGTTCAAATAAAAATGATAAACTATTTGTTTTCTGACATTAAATTTATATTAATATCAAGTGCACGCCTTAACAGCCCGCATGTTTGCCAAAAGCGCACTTATTAAAAGGGCAATTCCTTTCAATTGCCTTCGATGGTGTAGTAGTAGTACATTTAAGCCCCAATTGCCAAATAATGATGAACAAAGTCTAGTTAACCAAAAAGTATTGAATGATTTTAAGAAAATGCTTAAGACAAACGATGTCCCAGTTAAGGACGGATTCACATGTTTACAAATAGAATGCAAAGCTTGTATAAATCAATCATCTCAGACTGCATTTGTAAACAAAACAACAGGTTTGTACAGAGTGAGTGTGTAAATGTACTTCCTTTGAATTGTTTATTGCTACAAAAAAACAAATGTCTTAATTATGTCTTGACCTTCTATTTCTGATGCTAGGATTGTTCATGTGTCCATCCTGCGAATTCAAACATCCACTTAAAGAAATAAGAAAATGCTACGAGGAAAATGTTCGAATCCGGGATTTGAAATTACAAAAGTATGAGACCCCATTCGAACAAAAAAGTGATGAAATTCCGATAGAAGTATATGAAACTCTCAAAATACCTACTCTTTCCTTATCCCATATGAAGAAGCTCGGTGCAAGGTACGACTCAAAAACTGGAAATCTCTGGTTTACACTACAGAATGCTGCTGGTCAAGTAGTCGGTGATAAGGTTTTCAACCCAACGAGTCTTATAGAAGAAACGTTTCCCAAGGAAAATTGCTCTGGAGTGTTGCACTACGGTTCGCTAGAATCATCAAAAGCAGTTCTGGTTTCAAATGTGTTGGATTTTTTATCACTTCTAGGACAGAAAATTGATGGATGTAGGTCGAAATCGTATATTTTTATTTAGCATTATTAATTTGCAGTTTGCTCCGATAGATAGCATCATTTGCTTGCCGTACTGGCTAAAATCCCTTCCTCAAGAGTGCCTACCAGTCCTAGAGGGCTATAAAGAATTGATCTTCTGGTTCGACTTCGATTCAGCTGGATGGGATGTTGCCCATAATTTCTCTATAAAATTGGATGAAAAACGATGCCTTTTCGTTCGACCAACTGATGTCCAACCAACTCCATACAAGGCATTGAAAAAACACTTAAACCTCAAACACATAATCCAACGAGCCAATCCGATTCGGCACAGATCGATTACCACGTTCAGCGAACTCAAAATGGACATACTCAGTGAGTTGCAGAACATCGAAAAAGTGAATGGCGTTAAATGGAAGCGATTTCCAGTTTTAAACAAACTGCTAAAAGGTCATCGCAAGGGAGAGCTTACCATTTTAACCGGTCCCACAGGTTCCGGCAAGACTACATTCATGTCTGAGTACTCCTTAGATTTAGCTCTCCAAGGAGTCTCTACGTTGTGGGGTTCGTTTGAAATACGGAACACAAGGCTGGCCTTGACATTGTTGAGACAATATGTTGGTTATCCTCTTGACGACAAACTCCATGAATTCGAGTATTGGACAAGTGAATTCGAAAAGTATCCCATGTATTTTATGACTTTTCATGGTCAACAAAGTATTAAAGTGGTAATGGAAGCCATAGAACATGCTCAGTATGTCTACGACATCAAACATGTCATCATTGATAACATTCAGTTTATGATGGGAATGTCGACTATAAACAAGAACGATAAGTTCTTTGAACAGGATGCTGTAATAAGCGCATTTAGGTCGTATGCCACGCGTAATAATGTCCATGTGACGTTGGTGATGCATCCGCGGAAAGAACGTGAATCTGATGAACTGACAACGAGCTCAATATTTGGCAGTGCTAAAGCTACTCAGGAAGCTGATAATGTGCTCATCATACAAGACAGACGACTAACATCAGTGGGAGGAAAGAAGTTTTTACAAGTAAGCTGTTTTTTCTTTTTACAACTTATTGAATTCATTAATTTGCTTCACTTGCAGGTGGCGAAAAATCGCTATACTGGTGACTTGGGAATAATGCCGCTAGACTTCGACAAAGACGGACTTAGTTACGTTAAAAAGAAAAAGAAAAAAGAAGAAATAAAGTCATAGGATGTGGAATTGATTCTTTTTAATTATTAACATCTCCTCGGACTCCCAAAGCAACTAGTTGATCACATGTAAGTTTTCTTGAAAACATCACCAACTTCCTTGGTAAAGCTTTGGTGAGAATTAAATTTCCTATGATTTCTATGAACACCGGACTAAGAAGTTTGCGACAATAGTTCCACATCTCTTTCAGAAAAATAGACAATTTAGTTTAGTTAATCTAAAACAAAGTTACCTTGCTACGGTTAGCCTTTACTAGCTGCTGAGGGATCTACGAACAAATTCACACATTTCTGATCACCAGTCAGTTAACAAAAGGTTTACCCAATCGAATTCAAAGCACCACCGCAGTCTTTAAACTTATATTTTATTTAATTTTCTTTCATCTTATGAGCTACTTAAAACCTCGGTGTCTCAATCCGCTGTTTGAGAGCATACGCCGTCGTTAGTTTCCAGTATCCACCGCATCGACAACGACTCCAGCGTTGCTCCCAAGCTTTCATTGCTGCTGTCCTAGCTACACTGTTATAACTATTAAACGATCCACATCGAAGACATTGCCTAACAGCAACGGGCTTCTTGCCCAGCTGAATATTTCGCACACTATCTAATACCCCATCGTTGCAGAGAAAACCTTC
Organism: Melanostoma scalare; assembly: GCA_949752695.1. Taxonomy (NCBI): domain Eukaryota; kingdom Metazoa; phylum Arthropoda; class Insecta; order Diptera; family Syrphidae; genus Melanostoma; species Melanostoma scalare. The sequence continues at coordinate 57,913,154 of OX456985.1, forward strand.
TACTTTTGGTTGATCGTTAGAGACTCTCAAATATTCCATTTCTAAGTTGTAGTTAAAGTAAAGGGGATGTGACTTGTAGAAAATCATCGGAGAGTTCAACGACACAATCTGTGTGGTTGTTTGAAGTTGTGGAATTAGTACTTGCGTCGGCAAAACGCAGCACTCGTCGAGTAGAACTTCATCTGGTTCCGATGGATTCAGCGCCAGTCGTGTGAGCAGACGAAATAGAGTGGCGAGAATGTCGAGTGTTTCAATTGATTTTGAGAACATGGGCAGGCAATGTGTGTTGAGAAGACCCCATATTCGAATCATTACGAGTAGTTCACGGATGCTGTTCAATGCGACAATATCCTTGCTTATGTCATAGCCATTGTTCTTGTTGTGTTGGACAATATTCTGAGGTAGCTTAGCCAAAATATTTAGAGCCAAATCGGCAACCCATTGAATGAGTTGCTGTAAACTTTGTAATGTTGGCGGTTCTACGGTGAAGTCTTTGGGATCCAGGTGGAGTAGAACCTTATCGACATCAGGTACAGATTCCGAGAGGACCATTGCCAAATTTTCAGCTGGACCCTTGTCATGACTAGTTAGATCAGATGGTCTAAGGAGGCTTTTAAAAGCTATCAGAACTGAATGCAACATAAGCAGACTATTGAGATCGTTTGCTCGGGACTGTCCAGATCCTTGCATGCGACAGAGATTTGTTTTTAGAGTTAGAAAGCTGACATAGTAAAATTGCTGAACGTAAGACGGCTGGCGTGTGAAATTTTCGGAAAGTTTCTCAATAACTGCATCGAGAATGTTTGAACGGAACAACATGAACATATCCGTGGCGTCGAAACCTGCAAAAAGAAGAAAAAATTTGGGTATTAAATATTATTTTTTTCTTTTACTATCAGGAAGTTGCTTAAATCTCGAGGAGCTGAAATAAGCAGCCCTTTTTGTTCTTTATTCCGAAAAAGGTTAGCTGTGGAAAAAGTTTGAGGGGAAATGTTATAGCATCTGGCTGAAGCAGTGGCGAGAAATTCAACAAAAGTAGCTACTAGCTAAGAGAAGGGTAGACACAGGCCCTTATTGCGAGTGTCGCCTAACATTCGATGAGACAAGGGTCGAAAGTTTCGACAAATTTTCCTTTAATTTTTTTAATTTATCGACAACGATTTCTGTTACTGTCAATAATGAAAGTAGTCATTGGGAATAAATCCTATAATTTGACATTTGAGTTAGTTTCAGTGATAGTCGAACGCAAAAATACAGAAGACAACGACCGAATGCGAAATTGAAAATATCGAACAACGGGAATACGCAATACCAAATTTCATTTTCGGTGGTCGACTATCGACAACCGTCGCGTCGTGTATCGACAGCCAAACGACAATCGCAATAAGGGCCACAGACTAGAGTCAACTGTACTGTATGTGGACGTGGCTGTCGTACATGCATTACCTGACACACTTAGACCACGAGGGTCCTTTGTGATACCACAGAGATCAGCAAGTTGATCACCTACTAATCTCAGAAACCCGATGTAAGTTTAACGAGTTGATCACTCATTAATCTTTTATTTCGGGAGTAGCCGGTTAATCACTTGCTAGTCGAACCACGCGGAACTTTTAATGTATTTTAAAAGACTTTTAGGGTCTATGTAAGCTAAGTCGCTAGGACGCGTGGGTTCGAATCCCGCTCTGGGCATCTACTTTTCTATCAGCCTCCCAGTTTCATATGGACGCCGCCCTTGAGGTTATATGTGAAAGTACTAACACCTTATTTCCAACTACTGCAACACAAAAAAGGGAAGGCTGCTACACTGGTAGTACAATGGACCGGAAATTAGGTCTGAGTTCAAAAGATTAGGATATAAGGCTTTTTTTTTTAAAGTTAATTCACTAGTATAAGTAAAATTCACCGAGTGTTTTTCTCTTATAAAGTAGTGCAGGGCATAAACAAAGAAGGTGTTGAACGGTTTCTTCCCCTTCCTCATCCATGCAGCTTCTGCAGAAATCATTGGAGTGCACACCAAGTCTTTTGGCGTGTCTTCCTATTAGACAGTGTCCCATAAGGACACCTATGGTAACCTAGATACAAACTCTTCGAGCGTTTTGAGACTACACACGCCAAATTTTTTTTGGTTGCAGGGCAGTTGTTACTCTCAGTCCATCTAGTGTTTGTTATCCTTAAATCGTCTTGTCTAAGTAGGAGTTTACATGTAGCGATATGATAGGTATGTCTATATTGTTCTATTCTGAGCATAGCGTGCCCTTTTTGGCTAGTTCGTCTACCATGTATGCCTGGTATGTCCCTGTGCCCCGGCACCCATAAAAGTTAAATGTTGAACTGATTTGACATCTCCCTCAGAGACATTTGACAGTTTTGGACCGTGATGAATTTTGTAGAGACAGAGGCAAGAGATTTAAGGGCAACTTGCCTATCCGAGAAGATTCGAATATCTATGGAGGATATGACGACAAGACAGCACTTTCTTAATCGACAGAATTTCCGCTTGAAACTAACTATAAGTAGATTCCACTTTTTACACCTTCACTGGTTTTTGAACCATCGGTCATGAAGTGTATTGCTTCATTTTCCAGGATTGTAGGATCATCATATACAGATCTCGAGGGTGTTGTGCTTTGATTTCCCACACCTTCAGAGGAAGTCGTCGTGCGTTGAACTCAATGCAATTTGAGTTGACTCGTTGCACATCGATTGCCCAATGCCTTGTATTGGGTAAAACGTGTATGCATTTTAGTCATCAAATTGTGCTGAGTTTTCAAACGCATCGGCTATCCAATGTTGAGCTTGGAGTTCGCGATCGGTTCTATGACACGATAACTTCGAGTTGTATTTAAACCATCAAAGTGCGCGGTTGTTTTGGATTTGTATTTGGAAAAGTATACATAACAAGGGGATGGTGACTTGGAAATTGTTATCAAACACCAGTTTGGGTGTGGTGTAATCGGATCGATTCGATAGGAATGTAAAGTTAAAGTTATTTAGAATGATAGTGTGACCGACTTGATTATTGGTCCACTGCTATTTAGCTCTGAGTCGAGTAGCTAAGCTAGGTGCGACTTATTTACTGAAGATATCAAGGGGTGTGCGATCTAGTAGTACATTGAGGGCGTCCGACGGGGTTGTCCTCAGTACACCACTAATACACAAACTAGCCGTTCATTCAACTTTGGCCAGCTTGTTGTAGTTAATCATCTTGTCTAGTGCGGTCCACTAGACAATCAACCCGTTTGTGAGTATCGGTCTTGTTACCGAAGTAAACCGCCAATGGGTGCTCTTGGAAGAGAAACCCCATTTCACACCAACGGCTTTTTTTTACAAGAGAAGAGTGCCACGTTGGCTTTACTTACACTTTCCTCTATATTGGTTATCCAGGTCAGTTTTTTGTCAAAAGTGAGACCTAGATATTTATCTTGATTTATGTGTGAGTTACTCCCTAATAGTTGGGGGTCTGAACTCTGAAGTCCGGAATTTTGTATTTCCTCATAAAGAGAACTAATTCCGTTTTGTGGGGATTGTTATTCAGTCCACAATCTTTAGCCCAGTTGTTAAGCTTGTTTAGTGCTGTTTGTAGCAGCTCAACTAGGGTTTATGGGTGCTTGCCTGTAACAGCAATCGCTACATCATCGGCTTAGGAAACAGCTGTACTGTACAGTACTGTAACTGATCACTGTCGCCTTCATACCAAAAATTGGTAAACAAGACTACTCACTCGCCAAGAGCTTCAGACCCTTCAGTCTTACCTCCTTTCTGCTTAAAACGCTGGAAAGAATGATTGAGATTTATATACGTAAAACCTCACTCCAAACACACTCTCTGTCTCAGATGCAACATGTTTACCAAAGAGGAAAATCTTGCGAGACCGCACTTTAAAATCTTGTTAGCAGGATTGAATGCGCGCTTGACAGGAAAGAATTTGCGGTAGGCATTTTCATCGACATTCAAGGTGCTTTTGACAATGCTAGGTATGTGCAATGCTGTAAGAGAACACGGTGTGAACGAGTCATTAGTGTTGTGGATTAAAGCAATGCTAATGAATAGAACGTTATCGCTGAGGCGGAGTGTGGGCAATATGTTGCAACGGGAGTGAATAAGGGCTGTCCACAAGGTGGCGTTTTATCTCCTCTTCTGTGGTGCATGTTAATCGACTCTCTACTTGTAATGCTCAATGGATCTAACGTTCACGCCCAAGTATATGCAGACTACGTCGCCGGTTAGTTCCTGCCTCCAAGCTGTCTGTTCCCGAGCACAGGCTGCGCTTTATATGATTGACACCTGGTGTTAGAAACGGTCTCTCCGTCAATCCTCTTAAAACCGAGGTTGTCCGCTTCACGAGACGTAGAAAACTGACTGGTCTGACCCAATTTGCGCTTAAAGGCGTCAACATTCCCTTTCCAAATAAAGTCAAACATCTTGGAGTGATTCTGGATAACAAACTTCTGTGGTTTAAACATGTCGAGTCTAAAACTACTAAAGCACTGTCAGTCTTCTGGCAATGCAAAGGAGCCTTGGGCAATACATAAGGTCTTTCACCGAAAAGGGTCCTTTGGATCTATACGGCTATGTTAAGACCAATAATCTCCTGTGCGTCAGTTGTTTGGTGGAATAAGCTCTCACGTAAATACGTTATTGCCTCGTTTGCCAAACTTCAAATAACAATTTGTCTTGGTGTTACTGGGACCTTCCCAAGCACATCAGGAGCTGCTCTCGATGCACTTCTGAACCTTCCTCCCCTTGATACCTACATCATGGGGTGTACTCCCAAGACCATTTCTCGTTTAAAGAGATGTGGTCTCTGGCACAATTCGCACTGGAGCTTTGAGGAGCTCGTAAGCAGCATATCTTTTGACTCACGTCTAATGGATATGCCGTCTGACACGATGATTTCAAGGCTCAAACTGCGTCAAAATTACACAGTCAACTTTCCTTTGGTTCAGGACTCGTTCACTCCAGAATTTGAGCCTGTAAAGAACTGTTATTGTATCTTCACAGATGGCTCCAAAACCGACTAGGGTTCTGGTGCTGGTGTCTTTGTGGAGAACGACGACATACGATTGCACACATCTTTGGGATCATACGCATCCGTTTTCCAAGCGGAGGCATATGCTATCCTAATGGCCTTGAGCCACGTTACGAACAATGGATGGACGGGGAGAAGTATCTTTGTTTGCAGCGACAGCCAAGCTGTGCTTAAGGCCCTTCTCAACCCTCTAACCACTTCGAAAGTGATCCAGGAATACAAGAGCTCTCTGAATGCGATCGGAAGATTAAATTCCTTGAGTCTCATTTGGGTTCGGGGCCATCACGGCATAACTGGAAATGAGATCGCCGAGATCGCATAACTGGAAATGAGATCACCCTAGGCAGCGATCTCAGACAGCTTTCTCAGGACCTGAACCGTCGCTTGGTCTGCCAGCGTCCTCAGTGAGGGCTTCAATCAACGATTGAATCTGTGAAGAGCACAACCGTAGATGGCATGCCTCCATTGGATGCAGACAAACCAAGCGTGTGCTCCCCAACGTTAGTAAGAAGACTGCAACATTTTTGCTAGCTCGTAGCAGAAAAGACTGTAGAAAGCTTATTGGCGTCGCCAGCGAACACTTTTCTTTTGCCAAGCATTTAAACGTGTTAGGCTTAAGTGATACCACACTCTGTGAATCTCGTGGAGAAGATGAGGACATCGCAGAGCACTTCCTCTGTGAATGTCCTGCTTTTTCTCGCATGAGGTTACAGATACTCGACGCAGACATGGTGAGAGCTGGTAACTTAGGCTCCTTATCATGGCAGCGTCTTTTGGCTTTTCTCCGAACATCTGGAAAGCTATAACAAATAGAAGGTTGCTATCTGGTAGTACAATGGACCGGTATTTAGGTCTGAGTGCTCCAGCTGCTATTTTAAAAACTTCCAACAGAAAAAAAAACTGCTCACTGTAACCACGATGTTTAAACTCAAGACATTATAATTAATTTAACTATAAAACGGAGTGTTCAGATTTACCTACAGAGAAAATTGTGAGGTAGTTGAATTAAAAGAAAAAAATTCCTTACCTGTCATTATGCTGTATTCCAACAGAGAAACCTTGTGAGCAACCAAAGCCATTTGGCTAGTGCACTGATCATGGTAAGCCTGTGGAACTTTAAAGGCATACATCAGACCGCAGTTATCGAAGCACACAAGCAAGTGCCCCATGAAGGTAACGTCCAGTGTGGCCAGTTGAATCTCCGTCCTTGGTTGCCTGCACGAGATATCTGTTTCTACAAGTTTGTTTATCGGCAACGACGAGCTAAACTTTTTGAAACCCCTGCCCAACACTTGTATCGAGTTGTCGCTCATCATCAAAAATACAAATGGATTATCAAAGACCACCTTGGACACGCAAATGTCCATTATCTGAGTAGGATACTGCATGCTGGCTACGTTCTTCCACGAAGTATTCTGAAAGACTTCAGTCTTGTTTATCTGTAAAAACTTATGTATTGGTGTGATTTTTTGCACCAGCGTCCATTGTTCAACGAAGCTGCTCTCGTAATTGTTTGCCACCACAATAACTGATTCGGCTTCGTCCATGGTCTCCCAGCGAAGTTGAGATATTTTTAAATCGGCGATATCACGCCCAGCACCTTCGTAAAGGAAAAAACTTGGCAAAGACTTACTGCTTATGATTGGTTTACCATCGGTTAGCTGGATCATAATGCGGAAGCACTGAATCATCATTCTGTTCTGCTCGCCACTGGAAATGGCGATTCTAAAATGGCCACTGGAATAGTTGCTGCTTTTGCCGTGAGCAACTGTTACAGTCGTGATGAAATTCCTAGTCAAACCGAGGCTATGAGTAACAGCATTGAGTTCGACAACAGGTGGTTCCACCGGCATCCCTTCTCCATTTGCATTCGCATTAAGACTTCGCAACTCTGGTATTAAAAAGCTTCCAAGCAAACCTGAAGACGTCACTACTAAACAACCCTCTGCTCCTACTCCACCAAACTGTCGCACAGATGGTGGGTACTTTACTCTGATAAATTTATCCAAATACATTGCTACATCCCTTTTCTCTGATGGGAATGTTAACTTACGTCCATTGTGAAAGAATTTGCATTCAATTATTTCTTCACCATCGAAATGCACTGAATAAACTGGAATCCAATCGTTTATCAATTGATTTTTTTGTGCCCATATTCTGACATAACCACCCGAATCACCGGTAAGCAGATGATCGCCACTAATGCTCCATTCCAGAACAGTTATGGGATATTTGTTCGAAAAAACTTTGAAAACGTGCCATGGGGCTATAACATCACAAACATAAACATGGGAACCCCAGGTTTCGTCCCTATTATAGGTGTCCATAATTTGGTTAGCTGTGGCTAAGGCCACAATATTCTGGCTAGACACTTTGCAAATAGTTGGAATATTGGGTAGAGTCCAAGTACTATTTAGTGTCGCTCGTTTTTTCTTCACACTGTACAGCAACTCCATAGTATAAAATTTAATAAATAATAAAATGAACTCCTTAATTTAACAGAACTTTATACAAAAGATGTTTGGCTTTTGGTCCTATTTGGTTTGTTGAACTTTTTCCCAACTTTCTCAAAAAAATTTTGACGTCTTCCGCGTTCAGGCTTATAATTTTAATTTGGTCTTATGCCTTGTCTACACCTCTGATCAAAAAATGAAATGAAAAAAGAAATGAAAGGTGTGTTTCTTTACTGAAAATTCACACGAAATGCACCGAAATTCGGCGAAAGTCAGTCTAATGCCGTTCCAGCACAGCGATTTTTCGTAGCAGTGCACAAAAGAGAGTGCTCACGAGAGAGTAAAATATTTCCCCACCCTGCGAATTTCTACCACCTAAATTTCTGTGGACAGAAATCGTAGAAATCACAGCCAAAACAAATACAACAACTGTCCAACAGACGTTTTTCCAAGCGTTGCTGCGAATGTTTGTTCAAGACCGTTTCTTTACTTTTGAGACAATTACGCTCTTTCAGAGAGTTTGTGAAAGAGTTTTATCCCCACTCCTTAAAATGTGACAGATTGTGAATTTCTGTGCACAAAGAAACACTATTGATTTAAGAAACGAGTTTCGAAAAAAGTAAAAATCTACAGACAACAACTGAGATGAACATATTCATCTGCAACCATCTGCAACCATAATTCTATTCGTCTCTCTTTTTAACTTTTGTACTTTATAATCTTCATCCGTCCCGCTTTACTTTTCTGCACTTCTGCAGTTGCAGATTCATGTAAATCCACCATAACGCTACGATGGATTTTTTTATTTCATTAACGGCCATATTATTCACTCTTCAAATTTAAACCCAATAGAAATAAACCCAGTTGTCAAAATTTGATCCCGGGTTTAAAGGGTATTCATGATTTCATTATTACAAAGTTTGACAGATCTCTCACTAACTGGTAATTTTACACACAGTGTGTTCGGATTGAATTAAATTTGGCAGCAGCTTTGTCTTGTCATGTTGTTTCTCTCTGTTATGAATTTCAAACGTGTCTAGGGACAGCGTTACTATCGCCCTATAAATTTTGGTAACCTTTTCAGGACTTTAAACATGTCTTTTAAATACACACCCACAGCCTTATTTATTAGATTTCACTAATACTCGGTTCAACCTGGTATTAGTTAATACTAGTATTAGCACTTAATACTCCCTTACGCCAGGTCGAGCGAATCCTTATTTATAAAACATTTTCCAACCCGTATTAGTTAATACTTGCTTATGTCAAATTTTTCATCAAAAAAATGACCCATCTATAGCTCTGGTTACTATAAACGTCAACAAATCCCATTGTGCACGTTCAATGCATCAAGTTTTTTCAGATAATCTAACTTCTTTCGGGCTCTGATTGGCCAGAGTTTTAGTTCTTCTTTTGATGCGTGACTTTTGACCAATCAGAGGCCAAAAAAAGTTAGATTATCTGAAAAACTTAATTGCGTTGAACCCGAGCATTATGATTGTTTTTTTTTGTGGTTGGCGGAAATTTTTCCAAAATGGATATTAAACAAAACAAAACAAGAAATATTAGTTTTCATTTATTAATTTATTTATCTCGTAGTTAAGGCGGAAAAGAATTAAAACTATTCACAAAACCAAAATAATTTTCCACTTTTCCTCCAAAAATTTGAACAAAATGACATTTAGACCTTAATACGACCTTAATCCTCCGTTAATACTCCTATGAACCAGTATTAGCTTAATCCGCCGCTAATACTGATGTATTTTTTTTATAAATAAGGTTTGGAGTATTAGAGGAGTATTAAGTTCGTAGTAACCTTAATCCGCCGATAATACGGGTTTATAAATAAGGCTGCCAGAATTCAGATGATAGCGTTCCTAAAATTTACGAAATTCACTTTTATAATAGGCGTATTTTATGCGAAGAAAACTATCAGCGGGCTCTATATCTGACAGAGCGGAAATACAGCAATACATTCCTTAGAAAAATGACATGTCTGCTATTTAATTACTACTTTCTCTTTTCTAGATGAGATCACATTTGATTATTAGAAATAAACTGTATTTATAAATTGAAAAAAACAAACTCTGTGTTTACTCCGTCTTTGCAAAATCGAACAAACCTCAATGATGGTTCGCAAAATGGCGTGTGAAACGCCACCAAAATTATCCATTCAGCAAACGACACCCTCATTTCTAGCTGATTTTGGTTTGGGTCTGTGTGCTTTTTATTGAAAATTTTTACTTGGACGCGTGATTTTAATTTTCGAGGCGTTGAACATATCTTTTGTTGAACATTTCCCCCCAATTATTTTGTAAACAAACAACAAAACTATTTAAAAGATGGATTGCAGTTTGGAGCTAGATCCTGCAAATGTGTGTCGAATTTGTCTAGAACCACAGGATAACCCTTTGTCGATTTTTACCAAGCACATCATTGAAGGAAGCATCAAAACGCTGCCCGAAATAATTCTATCGTGCTTCCACGTCGATGTGAGTAACTTTTGATTTTATTCATGTACCTAATTCAATTTACCATTGCACAGGTCATATCGAATCCAAACTTACCAAAAAATATTTGCGAATTATGCAAGTCATCCATCATACAATTTTTCAAGTTCAAAGAGAATGTAGTTCGCACTGAGAAGCTTCTTACAGAAATTTTCAAAACTGACGCCGAAGTAGTTTTAAAAGAAGAAGACTTTCAAGACGTGGTCGATTGTGATGTTAACGATGATCAGTCAGAGCACACTGCTGTGGAAGTCGAAGACGCAGGTGAATGTGCTGAAGAAGACCAATACATTGAAGATGAACAAGTGTACAGTGTTGGAGAAGAACCCGAAAATAATGAAGTACCTCAAGAAGTTCGTAAAGAACAAGACATCGATGTGGAGGAATATTCTATGGAGGAGAAAATCGATGATATTCCCGAAGAAGAGGAATATGATGATCTTATAAACATGGAGTACATAGACGATGTACATGATGTTACCTATGGTGAGTTTGACGAAGAAGCCTATTTAGATGAGATTGAAGGATCTGACGACGAACGAACGGTGATTGTGTTAAAAGAGGAACCAGAAGAAATCTACGAAGAGGAAACTGCTCCGAAAAGAAAACGATACCGTAAAGTCACTAAAGATGGTGAAAGCAAATCAACGCAAACCCTAATGTGCAAGATCTGCAACAAACGTATACAAACAACGGACGAAGGCCATGACAAGTTGCACGACTACTATACGTTGATTGTTGCCTCTGAAACGTTCTTGCAGTGCTTTAAATGCGGCCAGGTGTTTATTTGCCCAGAAGAGTTGAAGGCACATCTGCATCAAATGCATTATGAGGACAACGAAGAAGAGGAAGATGCTTTTAACGATCTGCAGCTTTTGGATGAGGAAACCATGCGAAACTTTTGGGTATGCGGCAATTGCAACTCGGATTTTTCTTCTATCACAGATTTGAAAATGCACATGGTGACGCATATATCTAAATTGGCTTGCCCAGTCAACGGATGTGGGTTTGAGTATTCAAACTTTCATTACTTCTATCAGCACATAAGGAGAAACCATCTGTCGACAAAGTTACTTGATTGCAAGTACTGCGGCAAGGGAGACATACCAGACTTTAGGACCTTGCAAAACCACTACAGATCGGAGTGCACGGCAAAGACGTATAAATGCGAGTTCTGCAGTAAGTATCAGAATGTTTCATTTGATTTATTAAATTTTTGCAGCCGTTGAGTTTTTTATTTTGTGGCATCGAGCCATTTGATTTGATTTTGGGGCAACACAAGGGGGGCTAGCGCATTTTTCACTACTTTTGTTTGCTGTTGAGATTCGAACCACGAGCCTCTTGCGTAACAAGAAGACGACTTACAATTACGCCACGGGTTACTCATTTCAAAAACCAATGGAACACCCAAAATTGTTTCTGTTAATTTTTTCTTTTTTGATTTCATTACAAGGTAATGGCACAAGTATTAATTAAAACAGCATGTTGTTTAAAAAATAGATTATAAGTTACCAATTGTGTTGTTGTTGATACTTTGCTGGTTTCAACGCTGGCGTTAGACTCCCTTGTCATAGACAACAGCAATGGCATGCTAATTCTGCTTACTTGATGATCGAACTTTGCTAAAATTTGCAACCATTCTTGTCTGTGCCACTCTATGAGAAGTACTGTTTTACCAATTTTATGGTTTCCCCAGATTAGCCGCCAAGTTTCTTCCATTTGTAGAAACCAAATTGGATTTAGCCGTCGGTATACTCAGGCCACGCCATATCCAGACATCAGAGATGGTGCTGTTGTTGTCCTAGCCAAGCAAACACAAAGAAGCGAAAACTTGCTTTCTCATTTTTTCTAGCCGCTGGATCATTCCAGTGATCAGATTGCAGCTTATAAATACCTTGGCAAATTTGTTGTTGTACGTGTAATCGCCCTTTTAGATTGAGTAATTTTCTGGATCAATCTTCTGAAAGAAGTAAGGAATAGACTAGCAAAGTTGAAGTTATTAAAAGCCGAGTTTTATTGGGAATTTTTATATTCACTTCAATTAGCCGCTCAATGAAACGCTGTACTCACTTATACAACTTTATTCCATAAACTCCATTTACCAGCCATCCCTGTTGTTCACTTCTGCAAGTGACTCACTTAACAGTTGTTGTTTTTCTATGTGCGATGTCTTGCGATATTTTGCTGAAATGAATATGAATTCCCAATGAAACTCGGCTAAAGTTAAAAGTTCCTTTTGGCATGGCATCGAAGGGATTCTTTGACTTTGGTTCAAGAGCAAGGGCCTCATCAGCAAATTTTAACCCGGGTTTTTCCTTCTTCTTGGGAGCAGCCGGGTTCTTCCTTCTTCTGTTCGACCTTAGCACCTCCTGCACCTGTCTGCTAAGGTAATGCGTTTATACACCAAAAAGGTGGAAATTAGCAACTAATTGTCGAGAGTCAGAGCCGATATCATCCTTGGTTGTGCTGTTCTTGACCTTACTTAGGTGGGCATTACAGTTCGGGGTGAACCTGGCATGACTTTTCGAAACGACCAAGAGTTTCCTCATCCGCTTTCGATAAGGTCCATGCTTCCGCGCCGTAAAGCAGGACTGGGATGATCAAGGTCTTATACAAAGTTACCTTGGTTTTTATGGAGACGGTTTTGTTTCTCAAGTGCCTTCTTAACCCATAGAAGCAACGGTTGGCAGGAGTTATTCTCCGTTTGATCTCCGCACTGATGTTGTTGTCCCTGTCTACAGCTGATCCTAGGTAGACGAAGTCCTGTACTAAGTCGAAGTTATGACTGTCTATTGTGACGTTTTGTCCAATTCGTCGATGTTCTGTGTCCTTGTTTGATGACAACATATACTTCGTTTTGCCCTTATTAACCATCAAACCCATTTTTGCCGCTTCTAATTCTGATTCTGAAAAACCACACTTAACACTTAACAAAACCATTTGGAGCTTTTGACAAAGCGAAAGAGATGCAGGATATCTGTGTTCGCCAGATCGTTTAGATCATCGAGGCTGGAACCTTGCTTGTTGGGAATTTCTCAAGGAACTCTAAAGTTTAATTTGTCTCACCAAAAAACAAAACCTTCAGCCCCTTTCACTCCGAACTTTCTTTTTCGTCCAATGAAAAGCGACACAAGATTTTCTTAGAATTGAATATTTTTTATTGCTTTTAAAATAATCAAAATCAAACTTTTTTTTTTTCTTACTTAAGACCGTTCATTCTTCACTGACAAATCGTGGAGAACTCACGTTGAAATACGACACATTGAGAAGAAATTCGTATGTGAGCTGTGTGGCAAGTCGTTTGCTCAAATAACTGAACTAAGGATTCACACGAGAATGCATACTGGAGAGCGACCATTCGAATGCACCATATGCAAAAAGGCTTACAAAACAGCCAGTGGACGTGCCTCACACATGGACTCTCATTCCAATAAAGTATTTCCGGTAAGAGATCGCCAGTGACTCCATTATTAGGAGCGTTTTTGTCGCAATTCAGCAATCCTATAAAACCAGCAATACAGAGCTAATTTGGCTCAGAATTCGTTTTTTTTTTGTATTCAGTGGTAAAATGCATTGCTGAGTTGCGGCAAAAACAAATCTATCATTATTATTTTTGCAATTGATATAGTTATTCTGTTTGTTTGTTTTTAGTGTGACATCTGCGGAAAGCAAATGAATTCTAGGCGAAATCTTGTAACGCATGTTCGTCGACACACCGAGGAGAAGAAGCTGAAATGCGAAGTGTGTGGCAAGAGGTTCTTTACCAAGTGGCACTTGAATTTACATGCATCAAAGATGCATAATAATATTTTTTCTATAACAGCGGTTGAAAATAAATAAATCTGAAAAAACACGTTCGCCTGCATACCTACCGCAGTGTGTAGAATATGCATCTGTTAAAATGCAAAATAACATAAAATAAGTATGATTCTATTTATTCATGCAGTTGTTTGTTAGAAATTGAACATAAACTCGAAATATTTTGTAAGAAATACTACTTATTGTTTAGACTTTAGAAGTTGTTCCTTGTTTATAAGTTCAAAGTGTTTTGTCGTTTGCTGGCAAAATGACTGCAAATATTTCTTTCCTCATTAGGATAAAGACTCTGTCGGCTTCAAAAGAAATATTCTTTATCCTGAATCATGTACAAAAACACTCTCGAAAGTATGGTTAAGGTCCCCCAATCGTGTGTAATATGCATTTACATATTCATATAAAAACAATCATGGAATTCAATGGACCATATTTCCAAAAACACACAATTTTGAAGAAACAAGATTTCAGTCTTATGTTACGATAGCAACAATTACGCGATTTTTTTTTTCTAAATTCTTCTTAAGTTCAAGTTAAAGCTTCTACAATTATGTAGACTCAGGTTCATTGTGGTCGAAACCTAACTTTATTTTCAACTTTCTTGTAAACAATGCACTAATTTAATAAAATATATTGACATAAACTAAACAAAGACCATAATATTTTAGTGAAAAAAAATGAGTTTATAACTACGAAGTATGATGATGTATGAAGCTATTGTCGTTCATGGTCATAAGTTCAGATTGGCTTTGTGGTAATGAATGGCAGGACGGTTTGTGTAGATGTGTAAATCGTCCTTGGCAGTATTAACGCAAAACTAGGGAAGGAAGACATCCTTGGAAATAATAGGTCCCTTCGTTGAACTTTCCTCAGGGTTGACCCAGGTTTTCTTGACAACCGTATGAGTTGTCAAAAAAAACCTGGGTTTTCCAGTCCTCAAAAAACGCTAAACCACAAATCACCACACATCCCTGTCATATAAAAAATACATGCCATTTGACAGCCCTCAACATGCTACAGCGAAAACCTAGGGCAAGTAAAGGGAAAACCTAGGTCAACCTTAGGGCTCAAAAAACACTAAATTTCACTTTAGCTTTCTCAAAAACACTTCGCACCAGTGACGGATTATCATATAAGTTTTGAGGCAGGTACGGGACCCCAAAATCCAGAGAAATATTTTTTTTTCAATTTCACAGAAAACAAAATGTACATATTTTTCAAGATAAGAAGTTAAATTGCAGTCTTTCATGTCGATTTCCTTTCACCCATTTGCAGTCGACTAAATTCGATTCTTTTTTGGGTATGTAGAATATTAAAAAAGCAGCAATTTTTTTTATGAATGTGTGTGTGTGTCCTACTGACAGATAAAGAGAAACAAGCACCAAAGAACAAAACAATTAAATTCATTTTGTTAAGCAAACATTTTTTTATATTTTTTTCAACAAATTTTTTGTAAATTCACAACTAAATACAAAATATTTTAATTTTTTTGAAGTGAAACTTCTTATGCGACTTCCAACAAGGTTGCGTTAAACGTTTAACGCGGATTATCGATTGCATACTTATCGGCACTGCTCGCAATTTGTTGATATAACAGTAGTTTCAAATTCCGCGTCATTCAGAGAGACGACTTAACTGTAGTGAAATGTGTTCTTATTTTCATTTCCACTTTAGAATTGGATTTAAATTAAGCGTCTGCGTTTGATACTTTGTTTTGTGTATTTTTGTGGATCGTAATGTCGGGTAAGTTTAGAGTCAATTTTAGCATCAGGGGGTTGCGATCGAATTTCTTTTCTGTGTACGATCACACTGCAAAATGCAGGCCAGCTGTTTTGGCACTGAGTGAAACACAGGGGCCCTACTATGTAACTCGATTCTACTTTCGAATCATTCGAAAGTTATTTTTGATTCTTCTTTTTAACGCATCTGAGAATGAGAATAGAATCGAGTTTCAGTTCTACCAATTGCTTTCGACGAAAACTTCCGAAACCCTATGAGTTGTCAAAAAAACTTGGGTTTTCCAGTCCTCAAAAAACACCACACCACAAATCACCACACATCCCTGTCATTAAAAAAAAAATACATGCCATTTGACAGCCCTCAAATCGCCACAGCAAAAAGCTAGGGCGAGTTTGGGGAAAACCTATGGCAAACCTATGGCTCAAAAAACACTCAATTTGACATTCAGGGCGAATTTAGGTTTCTCAAAAAACGCTTTGTGGCGACCCTAGGGCAACCCCAGGGCTTCAACGAACAAACCTAATAAGGGAAAAGTGAAATGGGATCTTTTTCGAGGGGAATGATTTCACGTGAAACTCATAATAAGGCTGAGTATCATCTCCTTTAGGCAAATCGGACCATTGTGTCATATCGGTAGATTTTTCGTTTTCCGTCACGGTAAAAAAAGGGAGTCCCTAAAAGAACTGTGTGGCAATACGAGAAAGCCAATTGGGACGGACTGAATAATTTCTTTCGAAATTTTAATTGGTCATTGTGCTTTCTCGACGGAAACGTTGACGCATCAGCTGATATGATATCTAACGCAATTCTCAACGGCATGAGCATTTTTGTTCCTCACAGAACAAAAACTATCACTTCCAAAGAGAATTCGTGGTTTGATTTAAGCTGTAAAGAGGCGATTAGGGATAGAGAAAGTAGTTTTCGAAGATTTAAAGATAACCCTGCAGTAGAAAATCGAAATCTGTTCAAACGGGCCAGAAATATCTGTAATGATCAAATGCAAAAGGCTAAGTTTTTGCATTACCAAAAAGTAAGGCAAAAAATACTGTTGTGTCCAAAAGGAAGCAAAAACTTTTGGTCTTGTGTTAAGAACGTTAGGAACCCGACCACGTCATCGGTCCCAACGCTCATTTTCAATGACTCTCCGTATGTCAGCTCCATCGATAAAGCCAATTTGCTGGCAGCTCAATTTGCTGCTAACTCGACACTTCCTCATAGCACATTGGCCCCACCTGAGCTCGATTCTGCAAATTCTGTGATGCAACAGATATTTTTTCGAACTCGCTCGGTTGCGAGAGTCCTCAAAGATCTCAACATACATAAATCCGCTGGTCCAGATGGTGTCCCCGACGTTATTCTGAAGAGGTGTTCTTCTACGCTGGCAAAACCATTGCGTAAACTTTTCCATCTTTCCTATTCTGCTGGGATTTTCCCGAGCAGATGGAAAACTGCTTTTGTCCAGCCACTCCCTAAAAAAGGCGAATCTTCTTCTCCTTCTAATTACCGTCCAATTGCACTAACGTCCCTTCTTTCCAAGGTCATGGAAACTTTGATAAACCGTCAACTTATGAAATATCTTGAGGAACGAAAGCTTCTTAATGACCGTCAGTACGGCTTTCGTAGCAAAAGGTCCACTGGTTATTTGATGGCTTACCTCACCGAAAAGTGGAACCAATCCTTACTTTGTTTTGGAGAAAGTAAGATTATTGCGCTTGATATTTCTAAAGCATTTGATAGAGTTTGGTATCAGGCTCTTTTATCGAAAATGCGTGCTTTTGGTATCAAAGTCTCTTCTTCGTTAGATTAGACTATCTTTCCGACCGTTCAATACAAGTTGTATTGGATGGCTTCAAATGCTTCAAGTCTGATACCCACTTCATAAATGCTGGTGTGCCCCAGGGCTCCGTTTTGTCTCCGACTCTCTTCCTCATTTTTTATAAATGATCTCTTGTTTGAAACTTCTAATCCTCTCAACTGTTTTGCTAACGACTCGACCCTCAGCTTTTCATATTCGTTTCCAAATGCACGTCCCTGCTCTTCGGATGTGGAACTGGATCGGCTGCGTATGATAAGCTCTTTGAATTCTGACCTTGACAGGATTGTTACATGGGGTAATAAGAACCGAATAGAATTCAATGCTTCGAAAACTCAATGCTGTCTTTTGTCGTTGAAGCTTAACATTCCCCCATTGCCATTATCCATGAATGGTACCTGCATCCAAGAAACCGAAAAGCTGTCAGTACTTGGTATGTGTGTAAACGATGATCTTCGTTGGAATGACCACATATTTGATGTCGCCAAAAACGCTGCTAAATGCTTAGGCTTCTTGAGACGATGCAGGAAGTTCTTCACCCCTTCTGATCTGGCTACAATTCACCCCTTCTGATCTGGCTACAATTTATAAGGTATCTGGTCAGGTGCTCCTCAAACATCTTTGCACCTACTTGAAAGGGTACAAAATATCGTTACAACATATGCGTAGAATCGATTGATTCTCTTGAACATCATCGAAAAGTCACCTGTCTCTCTCTCTCTTTTATCGCTTTTTTCACAAACAGTGCTCTAGTGAAATAGCCAGCTGCATTCCTCCCCTGAAACAATTTAGCCGCAACACCCGCCTCGCTAAGAATGCCCTGGGGCTCAAAGAACACTCAGTTTGGCGACTTTAAGTTTTCTCAAAAAACGATTTGTGGCGACCCCAGGGCTTCAACGATCAAACCTTATGGCAGTCGAAAGATGAGGACAGGGGCAATACAAAATCTCAAATTGTCCTTTTTTGCAAGAAAATCACACTAAGCCCACAAGAGTTTCACACTGTCTAATAAAAATCAAACAGTTTTATTTTTGAGTTTAAATAAATTTTTATTAACAATCATAATAACAGTTTAATGTAGTTGATGAATTATGTTTTTTTTTTCTCTCTTTTGCAGTTACAAACAAACAAGATTAAAAAAAAAAACCAAAGCAACTAATGTAAAGTCAACAAAATAATATTGCGAATAAAATATCAAGTAATTTCACTTTTTGTGTTATTGGTTTCCTCTTATAAGTATGCAAAAAGAAAGACAAATCAAAATAAACATCAATTCAACACATACGGGTGTGTTTTTGTTTATTTTTTCTTTTAAAGTAAAATATAATAATAATTTATAAATTTATTGCTCACACAGGGTTTGACCATTTATTTAAGTTTTCATATTTTTTTTAGCTAGGGACAAACTAGGTACAAACGCACAGCTTAATTGCATCAGCAGCAACATGTTTTAGTCCTGGACTATTTATTATTACATACACATAAATTTACTAAATATATATTTATATATATTTTTATCTTATACGGAAAACTTTATAAATATGTAAGTAAAAGACAAAAATAACAGAAAGAAACAAAATAGAAACACCAAAATACTTTTAAGTTATTAAGTTAACAAAAAAAAAAAAAAAAATAAACAGGTAAGTTTAAAATAAAAACTGAAAAACACAAATTATAATACAAATCCATAAATATAATATATATATTTTTTCATTTAATACTTTCTCATTATTATAACTTCACTGATTATACATAACTGTTTATAATATATTTTGTATATATATATAAATATGTATGCGAGGTGTCTTGACTGAATAACTGTCCACATTACTAGAATTTGATTTCAAGATTTCATTGCTAGTACATTTGTTCAATAAACTATTTTGGACGTCGATTTTGGAAAGGAAAAGTGAGTTGTATTCGTTTAAGTTTGAAGTGAGTATGATAAAGTGAACTTGTTCTTTTTTTGGACTCAGGTGGGTAGAGTGTATTCGATGAGAACCTTTTTCTTTAAAACAGCCCAACAAGTCGTTTTGTAGAAGTCATAAGAGATTATTATTTGTTTTAAGTTGTCGCTTTGCGTCAAAATTAATCAACAACGCTACCGCAATAATTTCATTAAAAATTGGAATTTGGTTTGATCCAATAACCTAACTTATGTCTCTTAAAGAGGGCGAGGGGGGAAGGCTGAGTAAGTAGCCGCCAAGAAAGCAGGAGGAAAAAGAGCTCGAAAAATCCTGGCCCGGGAGCTTTGTAAACGTCCTAACTCTCACAAAGGGGAGACGAAAAGAAAACATGGCGGGGCACGTCCTCCAAGGAGAATAAGACATTCAAATCCTTTGTGAACAAAACACAAGGTGGCCAGCTAAAGACCGATTGGGCTGGAAAGGAATATTGTTTAAGCCATAAGACCATCATGACATGTAGAGCTAACGAATGCAGGTAAAACGATTGGAAGCATTTAAGTGGTTAGGTTTAATAAGGCTCTAATTATGAGTACCGAATCGAACTTTCGACTGGAAGCGGGCCTCATTTATTGGGCTATTATCAATAACTCTATTTATTGTCTCCAATAGCAAATTCTAAATGTCAAAATATGTCGATTTCAACAAAGCCTTTGTTTTTAAAACATAAACACCGTTTTAAACGAAGCTTTCAAAAACATTCGCGTTCAGCCAAACGTTTGATTCGCTACTCCAAAAAGGGACCTTACATTACAACCTACGCATGCGGATTTCCATGTATGCCACCTTTGTTTATATTCTTTTGTGAAGATTTCCTTGCCTTTAATTTTATTTTGAAACAAATTGAATCATCGAATGAGGGTAGTTGGACAGAAAATGTCAATGACTATAAACTTGGAATTAGTTGTAACGATATATCCACTGTCGCATATGACATGACGTTTTTCATTGAAATTCAATAAACTCACTCTCAAATCAAGAGCTACTCCTTTCAATGAAACACGTTTTTGGGCTTTTTACTGGTATTTTAGATTAAACTAATCTTCACATTTCCATATTTTGAAATTTGTTTTTTCTAGCAAATTACCGAATGCTAAATTATTTACATTTACATTTACATTTACATGAAACCTACTCCACACATAAATCTGCGGAGTAGGGGGGTTGCAGCCGGGCGACAAAGACCATTTGGCTGATACACCACAAGACTAACTACACAAATACTACATAGAACAAATAACACATGACAACAGCACGCAGTAGTTACAGACGGTCCCCCATCTTGTCACTAACAGCGCTCATTCCGATTTAATTACGGTGTTCTTGCTAAAGCAATTTTTTGAACCTAAAATTATTTTCCATTTAACTTTTGACAGAAAAAATGTTTTTTTAAGTGCATGAATTCAGAATAGATATCCCATGCAAGTGGGAGTAAATCTTTGACGTTTAGTTCAACTTCGGATTTACTCTTTTTTTCAATGAAACGTAGAGAACGGAAAAGGAGTAAATCTATTCACAAAAGGAGTAACTCTTTTTTTCAATAAAAAACTCTATAAGATTGTTGTTCATTAATGGGCATACAATTTGTTATGGAAGGCAAGAAATAAGTCAAGCGGTGTTTCTGAGAAGCCTACTTGGTGGTAATTGAATACAAAATAAGTATCATTTTTTTTCAATAAAATACTGCATATATTACGAGAAGGAAAAACGATTCGACAACACAGGACCACAGCTAAAACAGTTAAGACACCCCACACGTATCCCTAGTTTTCTCTCATTTCCTTTAATTATTCTAAATATTTCTGTTTTGCACAGTATTTCTCTATTTGCATATTTATCTCGTTCCTTATTATTTTCTTCTTCTTCTTCTTCTTTATCATTTTTTTTTTCTTCAAGCGGTTAAACTTAGTTCGAGGCGTTAAGGTAAATAGTTTATGTATACATATATAGTTCTTTGTTATTTATTTCATTTTCTTTATTTTAAATAAGTACAACAACTTTTCGCGTCATACTTTGTGCCTCCTTTAATCATTGTCTTTCCAGTTTTGTTTGCTTGTTTGTTAAGTTTTATTTATATTCTCAACATTTGATTGCATTTCAACAGTAAATTTGTTCGCCATTAATTTAGATAAATTATTATTATTATTTTCTTTTTAAATATGATAGTAATAAGGTGTATTATATAATGCAGTAAGTATTTTTTTCTTTTTTTCTTTATTTTACCTAAGCTTCAATACTTCATAAGAATTGATTCACAATTATTTTTTTTTCTTTTAAGTGTTTGTTGTTTTTTTTATTTAAATTGGGAAACATGAATAGTTGTGTAATAATAAAAATTGGTAAGGTTAAAAATGACTCATTTCGAAAGGTGTATAATGTTTAAGTTGTTTGTTTTTTTTTATGAAAAATTTAGTTATTTTAGTAACAAATTCAAACAGGAAACACGTTTTTTCTGGGATACATACGAAATACAAGTAAAATTCACACGTAAATACATTTATATATAATAATAATGCAGACAAAATTAACAATTTTTTTTGTTGTTTAATTATTAGTAAATAACTTTGGTATTCGTTTTTTTTTTAGTTTTCTCCCTTTAGTGTGTGGTAGTTTATGTACTGCAAGATAGCAGATTAAAGAGACTTATAGTTGCAGTTAAAGTAGGACGTGACTGAAACATAAAAAAGATAGATTGTAAATTTTTTACCATAAAATAAGCAAATATAAAAAAAAAGAAAATGGATGCTTTAGAGCTAAGTTGTACCAAAACGTTCAATTTATTCCATTTTTCGTTTCATTGGAGTTTTCAATATTTAACACAGTGAACCTGCGACATCTTATATGGCGACTGCTAGAGACAACAGAAACAACAAATGGAACAAACGGATTTTTCGTTAGAGGTAGACTCGTTTTTATTGTAGGTCCCCTCCATTCCCTCACAAGGGATGGTTGTGAGAAATGCGCTAGGCCCAGGGGCTCCTCGCTCTGTAGCGACACCCTATTTATTTTTTAGACTCGTTTTTGGCGATTTTAACGCAAAACTAAGGAAGGAGGAAATCTTTAAAAGTAGAATCAGTAAGCATAGCCTGAATGAAAAAAACATTAGAAAACGGACGTAGGCTAATCGATTTAGATGCGGGGCTACGTCTTGATGTTAGTAGTACGCGCTTCCCGCATCTCAAAACTCATAAAGGTACATACATGGTGATCCCCAGATCAATCTACCGTCAACCAAATTGACCATGTTTCGATCGACGCAAGACACTCTTCCAGTGTGATAGATGTCCGAACTTTCCGAGGGGCCAACTTTGACTCGGACCACTACCTTGTAGCCAAGTTACGAATGAGGATATCTTGTTCAAGGCTTGCGCGAACTAACGCTGTGAAGCAATATGACGTCAAAAAACTACAATCGCAAGAGATTGTCAGTGTCTTTTCCAATTGAGTGTCCCTTCAACTATCATTGAATCCTATGCCGCCAGCATCAAGCATTGAAGACCAGTGGCAGCAATGCCGACAAGCCATCGGAACCGCTGCATGCAGGCAAATGCAACCAAACAAAATGCACGACAAATCTTGATGCAAAAGAGCCATGTTCTCTTTTGCATCAAGATTTGTCGTTGCTTTCGACCAGTAAGAGATTTACAAGGAGAAAAGAAGGGAAGAACACCGAACGTTTGAGGAAATTAAGAGATGCTATCAAAGGAATGAGGTTAGGAACTTTTATAAATAAATAAATAAATAGGGTGGCGCAACAGAGCGAGGAGCCCCTGGGCCTAGGGCCTAGCGCATTTCTCACAACCATGCCTTGTGAGGGAATGGAGAATGGGAAATGGAAAGAATGATGGAATGGTTCGGAACTTTTACAAAAAGGAAAAAAGATCTTCACAGGGTGGGACAGTCCAAACTCAAACCTGTAACTTCTAGATAACTTGGAATTTCAGGGATTCAAAGTGATCGCATACCCGGATGACATAACCATAGTGGTATCGAGGAAGTATGCTCATATTCTTACAGAACTAATAAAAACCGCTCTAACAAATGCCTAAAATGGGCGGGAAAGTGTGGTCTGTGCCTAGGGATTGCAATCCCGGGATCCCGAGTCCTTTTTCGGTCCCGAAAATCCCGGGATTAGAATCGTAAAATCCAGGGATTTTCGGGATTTGTTGATTATTTTGGCTTATTATTTTTATCTACTTGAAAATTTTCCGATAAAAAAATTTTAAATTGGATTCCACTTGGTTTTGAATTAATAATAAAAATTAATAATATTTTTTTTTACTGTCAATACATTCTTTGGGTGTATTCCAAAACAAAGTTAAAAAAATTGTCGTTCCTGTGTGTATAGCTCTTTATATCGTAATAATAATCTCAAGTAAATAATAATTTAACAAGTAAGTTTAAGTTTACTTATTACTGCTTACTACTTAGTAATAATAACTTAAACTTAAAATAAAACTTAAAGGAAAAGAGAAACACACAATCAGTATAGGGTGAAGTATTCAAAATGAAAAGATTAATTAAAAAATAAGCGAAAGTTTGCAGTTCTTTCAAAAATCGACTCAACATTCACTTTTCTGTGGAGATCTAGGGCTAAAGTGCACCAAGGGAGATTTAGCATTTTTTCAAAACTTTATTTTGTGATAATGGTAATTTCTTTTTATTGCAAAAAGCTACCATATTGGACATCCATATTGCATAAAAATAGCTTTGTGAATAAAGATATTGTTTTCATTTGTGAGAGCAGATCTTCGATTTATAAAAGGCTAAAGCATCCTAATTTCAAAAACATATTTTAAGTATCTACTAGGCTCAAAAATGATTGAAAACTAAATTGTGTTGTGAGAACTTTCAAACTGTTCCATTCTTTTCATTGCTTTTGATCTATTTGACTATTCTTAAAAAAAAAAAAAAAAAATTAACTAGTTTTTCAGTTAGGTTCCACATTTCACTTTCACGTGAAATGAAATCGAAATCGATCGAAATTAAGATTGGGTGTTCGGCATTTCACTTTTATCGATATCGATTTCATATTTTTCGAAATCAAAGTGAAACGAAATCGCTGTGTTCCACAATTCGATTTCGTCGGTTTCCAAGTGATTTGAAATCACCCTAATTTATCTGTGTGGAATGGTAGAAGAAAACAAAGAACAAATGCGTTTAAAAATGTAAGTAAAAAAACTCCGTTGCAACCACACAAAATTTGTTTATTTTACTAGAAATTTGTTTTAAACAAGGGAAAGAATAAAAATACTGCACAGGAGGAAATATTTATAAATTTTATGAGCCAACATAAAGTTCTTGCCCAAGGATGCATGAAAGGAGATCGTGTCGTCGCAGATTCTTTGTGGAAAAGACAGAAAGACACAACTGGATACTGGATGGAAAAAAAGTCAGTAATAATAAAAAGAATCATTTGAAAGAAATTTATCAATGAAAACATGAAAACACTTCAATTTTACTTCCCACATATCAATACACACGTTGCATTTGCAATTTCTAATGGATTAGAAATGTCTCTCAATCTACGTCTTTTTATATTTTCTCTGTCGCATACCTATCTTTTCTTTTTGATTTCCAAAACCGAAGCAATAAGAAGAGAAGACTCATATTTAATTCTCTGAACAGGAAACTCAAGAAACTAAAGAAATGAAATAAATTGAGTTTCAGATTAAATGACAGGTATCAGCTGTTTTCAATTTCACTTGAAGAGATTTCGAAAAGTTTTCGAATTGATGAAATCGATCGAAATGCAGAACACAGAAAATAAATTCACTCGATTTGCAATTTCGGTTTCGGTTTCATTTCACTCGATTTCTGGAACCTAGCTGTGTTTTTTTTGTTTCCTTCTGTATTTTTGAGAGTTAATATCACTGTGTTCACGGATGGCCTAGATTTAAACTTAATTTGAAAACAAAAAACCACTTAGTTTATGTGCATTCCCTTCATAATGTTTTACACTTCTTAATTATAAGTAGTCCTTATAAAATGACGAGAGAAAAAACAGTTTGAAGCTAGTTAAATAACTACAAAAAACCCAGTAGTACAAGCTCGGCACAAAAGAGTTAAAATCATTAGAGAGTAGAAGCAAAAGGTTTTCACACCTATTTGTCATCGAACTACAACAAAAATAGATTTAAATATAAATTATCCATCAACCAAGTAATTTTTTTAACTGTTTAAAATATTTAGCCAATCCCGGGACTAGT
Source organism: Melanostoma scalare (assembly GCA_949752695.1). Classification (NCBI taxonomy): domain Eukaryota; kingdom Metazoa; phylum Arthropoda; class Insecta; order Diptera; family Syrphidae; genus Melanostoma; species Melanostoma scalare. The sequence goes on from OX456985.1 coordinate 57,938,688, forward strand.
CCCGGGATCCCGGGATTGACATATCTAAATCCCGAAATCCCGGGATTGAAAAAACCTTTCGGGATTGTAATCCCTACTGTGCCTAAGACGACAGAAAATTTAACTCATTCTCTTCAGGAGGAAATACAACTCAACACCTCCAGCCTCCCTAAAAACACTTCTTAATATTACAATCCTCGATATAGAAAACTGATCTCCGATTTCTTTTTGCATCGAAAATCGATGGAATAAGGTTTCTCGACGACATCAATGAGTTTTCTTCAAGATTTGGATAGTGATCTTTTCTTTTATATTTTTGTAATTTTCTTAAAGATCCTGTTGTGCTTTAAGTTGTTCAAGAACATTCTATTGCTCGTTTTTCTGAGCGCTTCGCTGTTTCTCAACTGCTAATGTTCGTTTCATTGCTTTTACATAAGTTTTTTTTTTGCTCATTTTGTTGTGCCTCGAGTTGTTCGAGAACAATCAGTTGTAATAAATACTCGTATCGTTGATTTCCGAATTGTTCAAGAATAATTTAATAATCACTGTTCAGAAGATTCAACTCAAAAAGATATATATTACTAAATACTAGCTCTTTCATATGCCATAAAAACATATGCATATGCCTCAAAAACAAAACTGTCTAAGCTTTCCCTATGCTCTCGTAAATAAATTTATTGATTATCAACACTTCTTAAGCAGACACGGGGACAGTTGTGATCCCTCTTAGATCACAATGACCATATGGGGCCGTCAAACAAACAGAAGAAGTTTTTGTATAATATTATAACGTTCGACAAGGTTCGAAAACTTGTTATTTGTTTTTTTATTATTATATTACTTTTATTATAGTTATATAATGGTCAATACTTTCATATTCCACATTGTCTCCGTTTTATCAAATCCCTCCATCGCGGATTTGCAATCAAAACTAGCTCGCCTACTGCCTGCGCTAGTATGCATAGAACTGACTTCGAAAAAACACTGGCTTCTGGAACCTATTGCTTTTATATTGGATTACAAATGCCTTTCAGTGATATGATTGTATTTTACCACTTACTTACTTACTTCCTTACTTAGGTGAGCATTACGGTGAACCTTAGCCTCAACCAACAACTTACGATAACAATTTTGATTTTGGGTTAGCTTTTGAGATCTATCCAGCAGTTTCTAAGTTTCCGTTCCCAACCCCGTTCCTATGGGAATCTTCCGATCCCATGGAAATATGTGAATGAAATGTAAGTCTATGTCACTGAGGGATAATGTAACATCTCAGAGTTGAAAGAATTTTTTAAATCGGTCAAGTAACTTTATGGTTCCCGTCATCGTTCCTGTTTCTGTTCCTGTGGGATTATAGGGATGAAATATAGTCTAAGTTACTGATGAAAGGAGATAATGTAGCACCCCTAGTGCTGAAAGATTTTTTGAAATCTGTGGAGTAGTTTCTAATTTTCCGTTCCTAACCCCGTTCCTGTGGGAATATGGGGATGAAGCCTTGACAGGAACCATCTCTGAACTAAACTATGTCTGCCCTGAAAATTTCATAAAAATCCGTTGGAGGGTTTAGGAGTTTACCCCGGACATACATACATACATCCTACTTTATATATATAGATTTGAAAAACAAAAAATCGAGACCAATAGCATGGGACAATTTGCCTTTCAGCAATAGACGAATGTTTATAATATAAAAACAAAAAAACTTACCTTGTTTTTAGTATAATGACTGAACAATATTATCCCTATCGGAAAGTTGCCTCACTTTCATTGAACCATCAGAGCCACACGAGAATAATCGCCCCTGTGAGTCTAATTGCAATTGACTGACACCTTGGCCAATGTGTTTGAAGAAACTGCTTTTAGCATGTTCTCCAGGAAAGGCGTACAGCAGCGCATGGTGTGTTAGACTCCAGATCTATTAAAATATTATTCAAGTTATAACATAATCAAAATACTAAGTAAGAAAATTATTACCTTTATGTCACCCTCGGCTGAGCCGGTTACAAAAAGTTCTTCGTGTGGATCCATCGCCATACATTTGATTGCACTTTCGTGAGCCTAATGGTTTTTAATTATGCAAATTAGGTTTGCTATCTTCATTCTTCCATAAAAAAAACCTTACCTGGAATCGGTGCCTTAACGTCCTTTGACGAACATCAAAAATGCAAATGTCTCCTTTTTTGCCAGAAGAAATCAGTACCTGATGTTGTGGTGCATAGATAAGACTTGAAGCTCCTTGATCATGACAAGTAAAAGCTAAGTTTGAAAAAAAATTATGAAAAAGCGAGTTAAACCAATGCAATATTAACAAAAGAGTGAGTTTCATATTAGAATTCGATACTGAGACTCCATGATCGTGCAAGTGGTGAGACCAAATTTTCTTGTCTTTTTTATGCCAGGAAATTAATTTAAAGCACAGTTTTTTTAAACAGGTGGGTTGTGGAAAACGTACAGTTTAAGTGTTAGACATCGTAAGGATGACTTTGCACGTCAACATACAAGGAATTTGACTCACAAAATGAAAACAAGTAGCTTGAAGCCTCGATTTTCAATTCTTTTTTTTAAGAGATACATGCCCTGAGTGCAGTGAGTAATTTGGTGATATCAGGGACTGTCTATTTGTACCTTTCGAGTATTATCGGGAAAATATCAAGGGTTAATTTTACTATGGCTACACCTTGAGTTGCAACTTAGCTTCACTTGGATTTAACAAGTCATCAGGCCTATGACCTCTCGAAAGTTATCCAGAAATGCAAGGCGATCGGAAAACTAAATTCTATGAGACCATCGCGGCATACTTGGAAAAGAGATCACCGATGAGCTTACAAGGCAAGTATCTCAGACAATTTTCTAAAGACATGAACCATTCTGTCGGGATCCTCAGTTAGAGCTTCAATCAACGATAGGGTCTGTAAATCCAAGTAGATGGCATGTCTCCGTTGGATGCAGACAGACTAAGAGTATGCTCTTCAACGTAAATAAGAATACTGCAACATTTTTGCTATTCCGTAGTAGAAAAGTCTGGCTCTTCACTTTAGCAAAGCTGCAAGGCATTCAAACTTGTTACGTCTAAGTGATACCACACTCTGTGAGTCCTATGAATAGGTTGATGACAACGCAGAGCCCTTTCTCTGTAAATGTCCTGCAATTACCCGAATCAGTGCCCCTGTTCTGTAACTATCGCCTCTGCGATAAACGGTGGAAAATGGAACGAAATTCTATAAATTTAGTAGGATTTCGTTCCATTTTCCACCGTTTATCGCCTGCTTTTATCGAGGCGATAGTTACAGAACAGGGGCACAGGTTACAGACACTAGGCGCAGACATTGTGAGAGCTAGTAACCAAGGTTCCTTGTCATCGATTCTTCATTTGGATTTTGATCCATCATCTGGAAAGCTATAACATAAGAAGTTTGCTATCTTGACCAAATAAGTACGTAAGTACACTCCGTTTATCTGGTCATTACACCAAGAGTATCAGTAATTTACTATGAAGAAAAAGGAAAAACTATATACTCACATGATACCAACGACTTTTTCTGTGGAAGCAACGTATCCCATATACCAACGTTCTTATTCTCCGAACTGTGTCCGGCTATAAAAACAAAAACCATTAGACATTTTAATGCACAGTTTAATACAAAGCATATACTCACCAGAAGCCACTAAACTACAAGAACCAAGGAACACAAAGTCAGAAAGAAGCTTGCTATGGCATTGTTGTGTCTGAAATTAAAACAGATTACCCATTAACATTGTTAGTATACCATCTGTCTTCTATACTTACGAAGAACGATCGATTACTCTGTGAGGCAATACCAGCTTGCCATAGACTCAGGTTACCATCATTGTCACCAATGCCAAACTTATTGCCTTGTTGTGAAAACCTACACCGCGTCACCTTGGCAAAGGTACCGGGAGGTCTAGGTGTGCAGACAACTTGTTGATGACTCCATTCCCACAATTGTACAGATCCGTCTTGCCCTCCAGTAAGATAAAGAGGCATCAGAGGATGCGAACTCATCCGCTTGACATTATCCACTTTGTGTTTCATGACCTATTCAAAAAAAAAAAAAAAATACAAAAAACTCTGCTTTAGAATTGTCTATTACTTCGACACAACCATGACATAACATGGTCAACGAATGTGTGCACTATCAGCACAAAACTGCAACCTATTATAAAATGCAGTCTAGAACTCCACATTAATGAACCAAAACAACAGAACGGAAGCATATTTTTTACGAGTATATTCATATTGAAAACTTTTTTTCTAAATTTATTTTATTTTCGAAAAAGTTAAAAACTGAAAATAAAATCAACTTTAAACACAAAAGCAGCACATAATCAAATACATACAAACATATTTTATTAAAATTTATAGAAAAAGGAAAAAAGAGGAACAAAAACAATAACGTTCATTGATTGATTTATTGAAAGGAAACTGTACCGGCTTTAGCAAGTGCTTAGAATGTTCTAAAACCATTTTGCAATACCATGGATCGTGACAACCTGGAAAATTGGCTCCTTTTATCTGCAGCGTACAACGAAAGACAGGAAAAACAAAAAGCATTTTGAAAACATTTTAAGTGTGTGTTAGATGTAATAATGTGTAAGTTTTGTGCGTGATAGCAGGTAATGATTTCAATGGTTTTTTTTTCATTTCTAATGTTCCTTAGCTGTTATGACATTTGTTGGGACTTACATAATAATGTTCTTGTTATTTGGGGAATATATTTATGAAAACTCCTTGTTCCACAATTAGATGAGTAAAATGTCAGTAGTTTTTAGCAGATTCTATTTGAAATTATTAATCTTTCTTTTTTTGAGGGGTGTGTGAATAACACGCACTAAAGGGTTACTAATTGCAACTAAAATGCAAAAGAAACTGCGGATAGGGAATTTGAGAGCATGCTAGAGAAGGCTCTGATTTTATAAAAAAAAAAAGAGTATAATGAAATCATAAGCTAATCCGTTATTTTCTATACACGAATAGTGAGTATGAGTATAATATGTCCACAATTTCTATTAATTGATTACCAGTTTACAAAAGTTATTACGAAACATGAAAATTATATTGTGCACTTCCTTTTCAAAATATATTTCCAACAACATCACATTCATGTAAACACCTTACGTGTAAGGCTTGTAAAAGGATTTCACCAGCAGGTGCAACAAACCTATGAAAACCTCGAGGCATTCTCAGGTGGAAAGGCTCTGATTAGTGTCAACTTGGCGGCGCCCAGATGTTGCAACTAATAGGACACATGTGGTTATATCTCCACTCAATAACAAACAGAGAACTGGGATGATCCTACAACCGGAGGTGACCTGCGAAACTAGTAAGTTGCCAAAGAGACGAAGAAGAAATAGATCATAAAGAGACGAAGAAGAAATCGATCAATGACTTCGACTTGCAGAATCAACGGTAAATTTCAGAAGTCAAAAAAACAGAAACCCTTGAATCAGTAACTCCAACATATTTGATTTAAAGGACTTTCAATATTGATGAAGAGATGGTGACGGATGAGCTCCTGGCAAGTTGGCCTGCTCTCACACCTCTCATACCGATTTATGCGGCCTTTTATCTCCAAGCGGATCCCAAAAGGACCTGGCCCACCAGATTGGGGGTTGTGCGTGGGGCTATTACCCAACCACGTAAAAACTACAAGGCTCCGAAACGACTAACAGCCTCGGATAACAATTATGATACGAACGTTGACGAATCAAGCAAGCGATAAGGGACAAAGACCTCCGGATCTGCATGGAACGTAAGATCACTAAACGGATTACGAGCTGCCGGAGAATAACCACCATCCAAGAAGAATGGGCCGGACATAAAGAAGATGAGAAACTGCAACATCTACTATGGCGACTGCTTCAGACAACGATGTTGCGATCTAGGCAAGACACTCTTCCAGTCTTATTAATGTCCGAACTTTCCGTAGCGGCGAATGAGGATATCCTGTTCACAATTCGCGCGAACGAACGCTGAGATACCATATGACGTCGGAAAGCTACAATCGCAAGATATAGCCAATGAATATTCCAATCGAGTCTCTCCACCTATCCTTGAAGCCTATGCCGCCAGCATTAAAAATTTAACCCCAGTGGCAGCAATGCCAACAAGCCATCAGAACAGCAGCCTCTGATCTAAAATAAAACCCATGGTTCGATGAAGAATGTAGGCAGACAAAGGCCAAACAAAATGCACGACAAATGTTGATGCAAAAGAGAACAAAGGTGCTTTTGACCAGTATAAAGAAATTTACAAGGAGAAAAGAAGGGAAGAACACCGATTTCTCAAAAAAGATGCAGCATGAGACGCGCTCGTTTGAGGAAATTGAAAGAAGCCATGACAGGAATAAGGTTCGGAAGGTTTACCAAAAGGTAAAAAGATCTTGACTGGGTTGCAGCTCCCGAACTCGAGCCTATATGAAGACCCAGCAGGGAAACATAGTGATAGATATGCAGTGGCTACTGAGGATCTGGAAAGAATAATTCTGCTGACTTCTTGACAGCGATGAAGATACTAATTCCACTGTCAGGAGGAATGCCCTATTCAACTTGGACAATGACCAAGAATGCCGTCCTTCCGAAATAGAAGAAGTTTAGCTTGCCATAGACAAGCTTAAATTAAATAAGACTGCAGGTGCAGACGTCCTTGATGTCAAGGCAGCTGGTTATCAGTTGGATCAGTAGGAGCATGCACCAGCTGATCTGCATAATATGGTCGGAGGAAAGTATGCTCAATAAATAGAACCTCAGTATCGTATGCAGGATAAAATGAAAAAGAGAACCTCACAATTGCGCCAATTATAAAGGAATAAGACTCCTTAACGTCAACAATCTATCGATCCTTATTTATGCGGAATTAGAACAGAAAAATCCACAAACGACCAAATTTTCACATTACGGCGGCAAGTCTTGGAAAAACCCCGAGATTATAGTATCGATTTAAACCATCTTTTTCACGATTTCAAGGCGCATATGACAGTATTTACAAAGACGAGCTGTACAGCAAAACTAGTTGGACTATGGAGGATGACTGTGTTGTTGCTCCGTTAAGATCGAAAAAGAACTCAGTGAGACCTTTGATGTCGAAAAAGGCTTTTGACAAGGCGACACACTGTAATGTGATTTCTTTAACATCATACTTGAAAAGATTGTGCAAAACTCAAATGTTAAAAAAAAGTTAAAAACTCCGCAATCTTCTGTGATACAAAAATGCTCTCTTAGCTCACATAAGGGTCACAAATGTTGGAAAATATACAAAAAGTATGAGAGTATGTTGACAGCAACTGAGATGTAGACGCTCTTTATTTCAGGAGGAGTAACAATGCTTGATCGTATAAGAAGTACCCAAATCCGTAAAAGCCTTCACATCTCTATTATCATGTTTAAAGTGGAGTTCCAGAGAACCCCGTCAAAAAGTCAAGGAAGAAAAAGAAAGCGTTTGTTTGGTATACCCCACGAGCGGATCAGTTAAGTTGGAGATCTGTGATCCGTGCTGTGATTACGATGCTCGTGACGTCGAAAAGAAAGAAGCAATTATTTGATCTCTTTTCATTTAACCGACCAATTACCAACTGATTTTAAGCGTAAAATAGTTTAAATTATTTGAACCAATTGTGTTACAAAACCTTTCTTGGTTATGACATTTCAAATTTGCTGTAATATTTTGGCAACAAGTTCCAGACAATCATCAGCTGTGAATGACAAGGCCGTCATAAAAATATAAGCTAAAAAACGTATGCCCAGACATTTCCAATCCAATACCCTTTCGATGCTGAAAACTTTACTCTCCGTTTCAAAAAGTTTCTATAGTTTCTTTGAAGTTGCGAAGAACACGCTTTTGCTAATTACCAAATCAAACCTCAAATATGGATTCCAAATTACTTGCTGCCAGTGAGATAAGATCAAAGGCCCCTTTTTTGCTCTTTGGCCAATTCAACCTTTTTTTTGCTTTGCTATTAGAAAGGGCTTTTCTTGGGCCTACTAATAAAAACGCTATAAAAAATTTAATTTATGTCGTGTTTTGTTCTTGTTGCGCCTGCATGTGTCGACAAAAATATCTTTTACTCTTAAGTGACCACAGCAGCAGTTGATTATGGCTTATTATGTAGCTTGGTAAACGATTCTCTAAGGGAACACCATGCACCATGATCAGCCAGCATACGAGAATGAGCTTATCACACAAGTACACGAATTAACTACCAATTGAAAAGAAGGCTTGTCTTTGCTGGTTGGGTTTATAAATACGTAGTTGCATCTCGTCTTATATATTATATTGAAATCCGAAAGAACTACTCTCAAATGCAGAACTACTCTTTTCAATGAAACATTTTTCAAGAGTTTTGCTTAAGTATTGGTGACAATTGTCAGGAATAGCATTGGGTGCATTCACTTCTGTAGTCACTGTAGTCAAAATTCGATTAGTTTTGTGAATGCAAAATTGAACTACAAACGCAGTAAATCCTTTTTTGTTTGTAATCTTTCGTATTTTTTTTCGAACAGCCGATTGTGAATGGTCGAAATGATTCCAAATTAACTTTATGTCTGAAATTTTAACATTACGTGGGCTGAAAAATTTTCAACACATTTCGCAGTTGTTTCTAATGACTCGAGTACGTAGTTACTAAAGCAGTGAATGCGCCCACTTTCATCTTTTCAATCAAGGGATGACGACGAAGAGGATGACAACAAATAATGCAGCGAACTAACAAATTCTAAATTATTTACATATTTTTCTGCACTCATATTCAACTACTTTCTTTTTTCTTTTCAATTTTAATAATCACCAAACAAATTTCACAACAATTTTTTCCATTTGACGTTTGATACAACAGATGTTTTTGCATTTTCAGTGTAGATCTCCCAACCAATTGGGAGTAGATCTTTGGCGTTTAGAGTTACTCCGGATCTACTCTTTTTTTCAATGAAACATTAAAAATGGAAAAAGAGTAGATCTTTTCACAAAAGGAGTAATTCTTTTCGTCAATGGTTGCGTTCGGATTTTTACCTAAGACGAACTAGATTCTGTAACGAAATATGTTTTTTTATTTAAATAAACACAAATAAAACCACTAAACAAATTATTTCGCGCACGAGTCGGAAAATACTTAAGGTAAAAGGTAAACAACACTTATGACAGGTGGAGGAAGGTCTTGTCAATTTGACACATAAAAATTCCCTAGTAGGTGGTCAGAAAGTGGTTAGGAAAGAGAAAGATGGTTTAAGCATATGCTAAACTCGTTTATATGGTAGATGTTATAAATGTTGCTAAGAAGGAAGATAGGAATTGTTTAGAGCAGGGAAAGGAGAAAAAAAAGAACGTTATGACCTCTCAAATAAGCGGTGAAACATAACATTGAGATTCTGAATCCGTTTGACATTGTGCTGTTTGCGTCATTAGCAAATTCAAAGTCAAACGGACCAGAAGTTCCAAGGAAAACCAATTTCATGGTTATTTTGCCGATGAAGGTTATTTCGTTCGTGTAAGTTTTTTTTAAGTAAATAGTTTTTTTTAAAGTGTATAACGTATAATTGTTATAGATAACTAGGAATATTTTGTACTTGCTGAGAAGTAAAATTGCCCAGAAGGTTTCTGCAGGAAATAATATATATTCAGCTGCCATAATTTAGCAGGTAAAATTTTCTGTCGGTGAATGGTTTGCAGCCATACTTATTTTCTTTTATGGTACCAAAAGTACCTGTATTTATTTGAATAGGAAGCACCTTACCTGAGAGAATAAAAATACACTTAATTAATTAAGTGGTGCGCTACATATTTAACTAGCCTGCAAGTAGGCTCTTCGTCAGGAGAGATATAAAGGTGGTGTAATCCGGAAGGAAAGGCTTCGGATATTGAGTGTAGGAGGCTGATTTCAAACCTTTCGAGGCAACGAGCAAATTTATGTTAATTAGTGTGTGCTCAGTTTTTTTTTGTTCTTAATTCTTTTAAATTTTGTGAAGTGAATCCGATATTAACAGCAAATACGCGCGTTAACGTAATTTTAATTTGTTTGCTAACCAGTTTATATATATTGATTTTAATTAGCTTAAAAATTCGAGAACAAAAGCGAAATAGTAGTTACGACGGGAAAGACCATCGAGGATTTGGATGCTGTGGCCACAACAACGAAATCATCGACACTTGGTAAGTCTTTTATGCGCCCTGTCACTTTTTACTATATTAAAATTTACATATATATATCTGGTTTTTGGGGTTAAGTGGGGACCATTGCTTGCTTTAAATTTAATCGTGTAAAAGAGGAAGTTAAATCCCGGTATTTTTTTTTGTCTTGCGTGTATTGAAATTAGTTTCGGATTCGTTATTTTTTTATAATTTCATTAATTGTATAATTTTAATCTGTTTGTTTAATTACGTGCACAAAGAGCTACGTTTAAAAATTTGAATACATAGAAAGTGCTAAGTACATTTAAAAGAACAATACAAAGAGCATAGAAGTTGAATATTTTACAAGTCCAGTTGCTTAAATTACTAATTTAAACATACACACATCATAAAGTAAACATAAAGCCAATCACGAGCAAGAAATACACACAATTACGACGCATGTAAATAGTATTGTGAAATATGAGTAGGAAATTTTCAAATATATGAAATCGTAAATTGAAGATAAAATGTGTATTAACTAAATTGATCAAAATGGGATGAGGAGTCTAAAGAGGAAAGGATGATCGCTTAGGTAGGGGATGATGCCAGTTAAGGGTCACCGAGGCGAGTAAGGTGACAAGGTAGGGAGGGTAGAGGCAATTTCTCGTGTGCTAAAAACACCTTGACAGCACGAAAGTCTGGCATGATTTTTGTCAGCGGGTTTAAGGGGTCAAGTTCCCACGCCCAACGGCGAGCAGGAGCCGGACCAGCATGCCAGCACGACCCCGATGAAACCAATAGCCCGTTACAAAATGGCGCCCTTGAACGTGGAGCCCGCTATCATTGATAGCGAGGCAGTTATTTTTTTTGAGCCGTTTCATTTGTTTTAGTTTACTTTTTTAGTTTTATTAGTTTCTTTTTTTCATTTCATTTTAAATTTTTTTTCATTTCTTTTAAATTTTCATTTTTGTTTCAATTTAATTCAAACAATGGCTTCCTCGCCTTTATAAGTCCCGGTGACTGAAGGTAATGTCTTCGGTATCGCGTTGCGATAAGGGAAAGGAAACCAAAATTGTTTTAACTCTGCAATAGAATGTGCAAGTACCGAGTCTTGAGCTATTTGTATAGCGAGTAGTCCAATGTCCGGTACTATCTGCATACAACTACCGAAATTAATCAAGTGGAGACTCGACAATGCGAACGGATGTTGTTTCGAAGTCCTGCTTTAATCTTGAGTCATTCTTCTAGAGTCTTTGCGACTAAGCATTTGGTGGCATATGTCCTGGAAGAAACATTTTTGTTATTAGATTCAGTTTAGTATAGTAGCTAATGCTTTAGTTACCTTTTTTTTTTTATTTTTGGCTCGCAGGTCGAAGGCATCTCCCCTGCCATTAAAAGTGGTCTTTCCTCAAGACAGCAATCCTCATCCCTTGATATTTATGAACATTTTTATTAACATTTTGAAATTTTATTTGAGATTCAGCATACTTACAGGAATTGTGAGTTTTTTTTTGGGTTGGTTTTACGTCCATTCTTTTATAAGATTGTTTAGAACTTCGTTTTCTTTTCAATAAGCAGAAGTGTAAGTGGTTTAGGCCAGTAGGTACATTAGTGTTTTTACTTTTAGGTTCTTTTAATTTTTTTTTAAGTGTTAGCATATTTTAGAAAGTTTATCTTTTCTTCTTTTTAGTTTCAATTTTTGTGGCATACTTTGTTTTTTTTTTATTGTGTGATATTGCATTGAGTGTTGATTGTTGGGGTGGTTTAGTTGTGAGTTTTCTGAGTGGTTCAGTTATGAGCTCAAATCGTAGAGTTTCAATCGTTGAAGATTTTGATTTGTATCAAGTTCAGTCCGCAGAACAATTTGAGAGGTTCTACCAAAGATACCACAGTCGAATAGACAGGTTCAACTTAGATAGATCATTCAGTTTCTCAGAATTAAACTCAACAAACTCAGATTTATCCTTCGAAATGAATGATAATAGGCAGTTAGAGGACGGGGATCGTGATGACCTTCAAAACGTCAGAGAAGGAAATCGTGCTAGTGCCAGTGGTCTGGTAAGCGTAGAAAGCTTGGCTTCGCAAATTGACCGAAGCTTGATGTTAAATCAAGTCCGTTTCTTCCAACAAATGGATCAGTTTATGGTCAATATCATAAACAAGATGGAGGACGTCAGTCGGCCTAATTCGATTCCGAGTGCCCTTGATACTGCGAGAAGCAGCCAGACCTGCACAGGTGCAGAGGCTAGCACATCTCGCGGTCTCCAACCTACCCCCAGACCCCGAAGTTCATTGTCCAACGCATTTTCAAGTTCCACGAATAAGTGTCGACTAGACCGTTGGAATATTAAGTATGACGGCACCGAAAATGTTACCGACTTTTTATTTAAGGTGGACCGCCTTCAAATTTCGTGTGAATACACCGATGAGCAACTAACTTCTAACTTCCATACGTTGTTGACTGGAAGAGCCAATAGTTGGTTTTGGTCCTATTTAAAAAGGAACCCGGAAGTTCAATTTGCGGAAGTGAAGAGGGCAATGAAAAAGGAGTTTGGGCGGTTGGAGAACGATGTAGATGTGTACATGCGCATACTTACTCGTAGGCAGGGGTACAAGGAATCGTTTGACGATTTTTATAATTCCGTCGTTGTTCTTAACGACCGTCTTAAGGAGCCTTTTGATGAAAAGAAACTGGTTGATGTGTTGCGAAATAATGCTAAGGACAGACTTGGAGAAATCCTGCTGTCAGCTGATTGCAACTGTCTTGAGCAATTAAGAAACAAGGCTAGAGTTGCGGAAAGGTTTTTGGCGAAGAGGTTCTCTTCACAAAAGTCAGTTCATGAAGTTTCTGTTCTCGATAGCGACGAAGTAATGGACTTGACTGGTGAGGAAATCGCGGCCATGGGTCCGCCTAAGAGGACCAACTCCACAGCAAATTTCATCTGCTGGAACTGTGATCAGCAAGGTCACAGCTTTTATATGTGTCCCTCTCATGTGAGAAAGCTGTTTTGTTTCGTGTGTGGAACCAAAGGAGTCAGTACTCCAGAATGCACCAAGCATCCGGGAAACTCCTACAGGGACGAAAGGAGGGGCGGGGATCTTCGTCCGGCGAACAACAACCCCGACCACCCGAAACAGAACTAAATCACACTACAAGTGACAACCGTGTTCCACTCAAGATCTTGGAACACGAAAAATCAAGTGATGTCGAAACTCACCCTATAATTGTTCACAACCTTAAATCCCTTCATGAGCGTAAGCTTAACTATTATAAGGTTCGTTCTCGAATTATGGGAACTGATAATAGTGTAGCTAGCTCCCAAATACAAAAGTGTCGGCATCGGTTCAGAAATCGCCAACACTTTCGCAAAGCAATTTTGGAATCCATCATTTCGTCGGACGCAGATGGTAGAATGTACGCCAATGTTCAACTGGACAATGAACCGGTTTTTGGTTTACTGGATAGCGGAGCTTCTATTTCTGTGCTAGGTAGCGAGTGTTGGGATTTGGTAAAAAGAATTGGAGTTGAAGTGAAGTCGTACAAAAATGTTGTGCGTACTGCCGATGGGAAGTCCCATGCCATTGTTGGTCATTGCCAAATTCAGACCAAGTACAAAGGTGTCACTAAACCCATTTCATATTACCTGATTCCCAATCTAACTCAAAAACTCTACCTTGGGATGAATTTTTGGAGAGAATTCCATCTTATACCTGAATTAAGCGAAATCCAAACTGATGTCTGGTCACATGAAGGAGATGTCAACATGAAAGATGATGCTGAGTTGATTGCGCTGTCTCCAGAGCAATCTGTTCAGTTAGAATTAACAAAGAAGCTGTTTCCTAACTTTGTAGTTTTGGGTTTAGGTAAATCAACGCTAGGTGGTCACACGATCGATACAGGTAACGCGGTTCCGATTAAATCTCGCCACTATCCTATGTCTCCAGTGCGACAAGAAGAGGCTTATAAGGAGCTGGATCGCATGCTAGGGCTTGGAGTAATCGAGGTTAGCAACTCACCGTGGTGTTGTCCTGTGGTTTTAGTCAGAAAACCCGGTAAGGTTCGCCTTTGCCTGGATTTCCGGAAAGTGAATGCAGTAACTGTAAAGGATGCGTATCCGTTACCACATATTGAGGGGTTGTTAAGTAGAATAAAAGACACTCATTTTATCACGGGGTTGGATTTGAAGGACGCTTATTGGCAAATTCCTCTTGATGAAAAGTCAAGAGAGAAGACCGCATTTGCAGTACCAGGTAGACCACTCTACCAATTCAAGGTTATGCCTTTTGGTTTGAGCAATGCTGGTTCTACAATGTCACGCGTCATTGATAAAATGTTGCCTCAATCCCTCAGAGAGAATGTTTTCGTCTACTTGGACGACCTCCTCATATGTACATCCGATTTCGAATCGCACATTCGGATATTAAACGAAGTTGCTGCATGTCTCCGCAAGGCGAACTTAACCATCAACCTCGACAAAAGCAAGTTCTGCATGCGAGAGATTAAGTATCTTGGATACATTATCGGCCAAGGAACTCTAAAAACCGATCCTGCTAAAATCGAAGCCATGGTCAATTTCCCGATTCCCAAAACTCAACGACAAGTTCGTAGGTTTATAGGTTTAACCGGTTGGTACAGGAGGTTCATTCAGAATTATTCCGATCTGGCAGCTCCTCTAACAGATTGTTTGAAAAAGAAGAGTAAATTTGAGCTAACACCTGAAGCTTTAGATGGGTTTAATAAACTCAAAACTGCGCTTTCTTCGGCTCCCGTGCTATCGCAACCAGATTTTAAAAAGCCGTTCACTATCCAGTGCGATGCATCCTCAGAAGGAGTGGGTGGTGTTCTCTTTCAGTTGGATGAGAATTTGAATGAAAAACCGATTGCCTATATGTCAAAGAAGCTTAACAAAGCTCAGAAAAATTATACAGTGACAGAGCAAGAATGTCTTGCAGCGGTATTGAGTATTCGAAAGTTCCGAGCGTATGTTGATGGATTACCTTTTACGATCATCACAGATCACTCAAGCCTTAAGTGGCTCATGTCCATGAAAGACTTGAGTGGACGATTGGCAAGGTGGAGCTTGGAACTTCAAGGTTTTGATTTTTCGATCGAACACCGAAAAGGATCTCTCAACGTCGTTCCGGATACTCTATCGCGAATGGAAATGGATGAGCTTTCTTTGATACCATTAGGCGCAGAGGTCGACCTCGACTCGGATCAGTTCAATTCGGAGCAATATTCCCAACTGCGAGAAAATGTCAACTCCAATCAACCTGCACTTCCTGACCTTGTTGTATCGGGAAAATATATATACAAAAGAGTAAGGTTCAGGAACGGCGAGGTAAGCGACGAGGATTCGCTGTGGAGGCTCTGGTTACCCGATGCACTCACTCACAAATGTATCGAAATGTCCCATAATACTAAGCTGAACTGCCATAGCGGCTTCGCTAAAACGTACGCTCGAATACGCGAAAAATATTTCTGGCCGAAAATGGTAACGGATATAAAAACGTTCGTGAGTGAATGCGAGACGTGCAAAACCGTAAAAGCTCCAAATGTAACCCTTCGCCCGCCAATCAATAACCAAATCGTTTCGGAAAGACCGATGCAACGTTTATTCGTCGATCTATTAGGACCTTACCCACGAACAAAACGAGGAAACGTTTATATATTTATTGCGTTAGATCACTTTACTAAATTTACTTTCTTAAAAGCACTCCCGAAAGCCACCGCGACACGAATTGCTCAGTTTTTGGAATGTGAAATATTTCATACTTTCGGCACCCCTGAGTTTGTTCATTCTGATAACGGATGTCAGTTTGTCTCCAATGAGTTCAAAAACTTATTGGCAAACTATGGCATTAAGCACATTCGTACGGCATTGTATTCACCACAAGCTAACAATTCGGAGAGAGTCAATCGTAATCTTTTGAGTAAATTGCGAGTGCTCATCTCTAAGGAGCAAAACGATTGGGATATTCATCTGTCCAGCATAGCATGTGCATTGAGATCCGACATGCACGAATCTATCGGATGCCAGCCATACTTTGCGTTGTTTGGACAAACGATGATATCCCATGGTTCATCTTATCGTTTACTACGAGATTTGAATGCTCTGACTGACCCCGAATTGTTGGTTGTACCAAACTGTGCTAAAACTGCCATTACTAGACAAAGGTTATCAGAGAACTTACTCAGGGCACACGTTAAGTCAAGAAAAACATACAACTTACGTTCAAATCCCGTGTCTTTTAAAGTTGGCCAAGAAGTTTTTCATCGAAACTTTACTCAGAGCAGCTTTGAAAAGGGAATCAATGCAAAACTGCTTCCTAAGTTTGTCAAATGCCGTGTCCGCAGAGTGGTAGGCAGTTGCATGTACGAACTGGAAACGCTGAATGGTAAACTGATTGGTATCTACCACGCCAAAGACATCAAACAATAACCTGAAAGCAAGAGAAAACGTTCCACAAAGTATCGGTTCCCCAATCCAGAAATAATAGTAAATACTTATCTGACGCAAAATACAGCCCGGCTTTTATGTAGGTTCGGCACCCACGTTATGAGGTAAAGCTGATCCGGCGTTGTTTTAAAAATCATATTTTTACTTTTTTTGTATATTTTTTTTGTGTATATACACATTTCACTCACTGTACACTTTTTACACTGGGGGTGATTTTAGTGATATATTTTTTTTTTATCTTATTTATATTTATATTTTTTTTTTGTTTTCGCTGTTCCCCTTCATTTTCTCAATTTTAGCACACACCATCCGAAAACTACTTTTTATTAGGTTATTCTTTACGTTTTATCTTTTCTCGCCGCCTCGGGCTCGCGAAGAAAAATTTTTGTATGGACAGATAAGAATAGGAATAAAGTAGGGCGATTTATGGGTACGTGGGTTCGTTCGCGTGTTTTGAATGCTTTAACGCATCCAAAATAGCGAAGCCCTGTAACGAAATATGTTTTTTTATTTAAATAAACACAAATAAAACCACTAAACAAATTATTTCGCGCACGAGTCGGAAAATACTTAAGGTAAAAGGTAAACAACACTTATGACAGGTGGAGGAAGGTCTTGTCAATTTGACACATAAAAATTCCCTAGTAGGTGGTCAGAAAGTGGTTAGGAAAGAGAAAGATGGTTTAAGCATATGCTAAACTCGTTTATATGGTAGATGTTATAAATGTTGCTAAGAAGGAAGATAGGAATTGTTTAGAGCAGGGAAAGGAGAAAAAAAAGAACGTTATGACCTCTCAAATAAGCGGTGAAACATAACATTGAGATTCTGAATCCGTTTGACATTGTGCTGTTTGCGTCATTAGCAAATTCAAAGTCAAACGGACCAGAAGTTCCAAGGAAAACCAATTTCATGGTTATTTTGCCGATGAAGGTTATTTCGTTCGTGTAAGTTTTTTTTAAGTAAATAGTTTTTTTTAAAGTGTATAACGTATAATTGTTATAGATAACTAGGAATATTTTGTACTTGCTGAGAAGTAAAATTGCCCAGAAGGTTTCTGCAGGAAATAATATATATTCAGCTGCCATAATTTAGCAGGTAAAATTTTCTGTCGGTGAATGGTTTGCAGCCATACTTATTTTCTTTTATGGTACCAAAAGTACCTGTATTTATTTGAATAGGAAGCACCTTACCTGAGAGAATAAAAATACACTTAATTAATTAAGTGGTGCGCTACATATTTAACTAGCCTGCAAGTAGGCTCTTCGTCAGGAGAGATATAAAGGTGGTGTAATCCGGAAGGAAAGGCTTCGGATATTGAGTGTAGGAGGCTGATTTCAAACCTTTCGAGGCAACGAGCAAATTTATGTTAATTAGTGTGTGCTCAGTTTTTTTTTGTTCTTAATTCTTTTAAATTTTGTGAAGTGAATCCGATATTAACAGCAAATACGCGCGTTAACGTAATTTTAATTTGTTTGCTAACCAGTTTATATATATTGATTTTAATTAGCTTAAAAATTCGAGAACAAAAGCGAAATAGTAGTTACGACGGGAAAGACCATCGAGGATTTGGATGCTGTGGCCACAACAACGAAATCATCGACACTTGGTAAGTCTTTTATGCGCCCTGTCACTTTTTACTATATTAAAATTTACATATATATATCTGGTTTTTGGGGTTAAGTGGGGACCATTGCTTGCTTTAAATTTAATCGTGTAAAAGAGGAAGTTAAATCCCGGTATTTTTTTTTGTCTTGCGTGTATTGAAATTAGTTTCGGATTCGTTATTTTTTTATAATTTCATTAATTGTATAATTTTAATCTGTTTGTTTAATTACGTGCACAAAGAGCTACGTTTAAAAATTTGAATACATAGAAAGTGCTAAGTACATTTAAAAGAACAATACAAAGAGCATAGAAGTTGAATATTTTACAAGTCCAGTTGCTTAAATTACTAATTTAAACATACACACATCATAAAGTAAACATAAAGCCAATCACGAGCAAGAAATACACACAATTACGACGCATGTAAATAGTATTGTGAAATATGAGTAAAAAATTTTCAAATATATGAAATCGTAAATTGAAGATAAAATGTGTATTAACTAAATTGATCAAAATGGGATGAGGAGTCTAAAGAGGAAAGGATGATCGCTTAGGTAGGGGATGATGCCAGTTAAGGGTCACCGAGGCGAGTAAGGTGACAAGGTAGGGAGGGTAGAGGCAATTTCTCGTGTGCTAAAAACACCTTGACAGCACGAAAGTCTGGCATGATTTTTGTCAGCGGGTTTAAGGGGTCAAGTTCCCACGCCCAACGGCGAGCAGGAGCCGGACCAGCATGCCAGCACGACCCCGATGAAACCAATAGCCCGTTACAATTCCTTTTGTGACATTTGTTGTTAGTGTAATCCCATGTTAAAAAGCAGCTGACTGCAAAACATCTTTTGAGGGGAATGCGATCCAAAGGTACCTTAAAAATCATGGTATAGCAAGCTACCCAATTTGAAATTTGAGAACAGCTAACTTGCATTCATTTTTGTTTTGCTTTCTGTCATAGTGCTTTGTTGCAAAATTGTTTTTTTGCAAACATAAAATTTAAAATATGGTGCTCCTAATTAATCTAAACGACGTTGTTTACGAAGTAAACGATTGTGAAGAAGTTTACAATCGAATAATAAGTGGTACGTGTTGTTTGCAATTTTTAAAACACATTTGGTTTGGTTTGTTTTCACTTCGATTTATCAGCTGTTTCTGATTTGACAGATACCTAATCTTATGCCGTTTTCGTTTGGGAAAAAAGAGTACTCTAAGGGTACTCTTTTTGCTGTCAGAAATTACCCTCAGAGCAAATTTTGCTACTCTAGAAATTTTTTCAGAGTAAAAATCAGAGTACTCTAAAAAAAAGGGTACTCTAGTTTTACCAAACGAAAACGGCATTAGTCGTTCGAAAACTTACCCGGATACAAAGGTATCCTAGTTATGCTACCCATTTTTTTTCGAACGCACCCAATGAAAAACGATATTAGATACCATCTAGATCAATAACTGTCTTTTCGTTTATAAATTAGCGCGCACATTAAGGGGTTATGAATATGTACTCTTATAATGTTATAAAACGCAATGCGAGCATTTAGGAAAATAAGAGACACCGATGCACGTTGCTCTTGAACTTTTGCAAATCGTAATGTAAGGGAAAACGGAGTCTGGTAGAGCATTCCACTTGCGGGTAGTGCGTAAAATATGAATCTCTATACTTGATTGTACGTCCGAACGTCCAAGTTGGGCTCAAGGTAAAACTGATGACCAAGGAAGGTGTTGCGGCTAAATTATTTCAGGGAAGGAATGCCACTGGCTATTTCACTAGAGCACAGTTTGTAAAAAAAAAAAGCGATAAAAGAGAGAGAGACAACGTTTCGACGATGTTCAAGAGAATCAATCGATTCCACAATTGAACTACCACTCACCTATTAATCTTAACGCTCTGTTTTGTACCCCATTAAGTAGGCGCAAAGATGTTTGAGGAACACCTGACCAGATATGAGAATTATACTCTAGTTTTGGGCGGATGCAAGCTCTATAAATTGTAGCCAAATCAGAGAGGGTGAAAAATCTTGCGACAAATGACAGCATTGAGTTTTTGGGGCATTGAATTATACTCAGTTTTTATAACCTTATGCAACAATGCTATCAAGGTCAGAACTCAATGAGCTAATCATACGCAGTGACGTGAATTTGGAAACAAATATCCCTCAGTTATATGAGTCGTCAGCAAAATAGTTAAGAGGATTAGACATTTCAAAGACAACACGGATCCCTGGGCACACCAGTATTTATAAAGTGGTTATCAGACTTTAAACCCTCCAATACAACTATATCCTACTTTATTCAAGACAATGTAAGGGTTGGTTCCCCCTTTCGGTGAGATATGCCAACAAATCACCAGTGGACGTTTTGCTACGAAAGTCGTACTGTCGGTCATTAAGAAGCTTTCGTTTTCAAGAAATTTTATAAGTTGTCTGTTTATCAACGCTCCCATGACCTTGGAAAGACGGGGCGTTAGTGCAATTGGACGGTGATTGGAAGGGGAGAAAGATTCCTCTTTTTTAGGGATGACAGTTTTCCATCTGCTCGGGAGGAACTCACAAGAATAAAAAAGATAGAGAAGCTTACAATATAACTTTTAAGGCTTTCCCGACAGAGGGGAAACGTC
Source organism: Melanostoma scalare (assembly GCA_949752695.1). Taxonomy (NCBI): domain Eukaryota; kingdom Metazoa; phylum Arthropoda; class Insecta; order Diptera; family Syrphidae; genus Melanostoma; species Melanostoma scalare. The sequence continues at coordinate 57,959,459 of OX456985.1, forward strand.
GGCAATAGTCGAGCACATTCTAGACAACCCAAAAGAACATCACTGGGTTCACTTCGACCAAGCTAAAGTTTTAGCTCACAAGCCTCACTATATCCCTCGGCTTATACGCGAAGCGATTAAAATCAAACGCCATCAAAATTTCAATCGTGATGACAGCATAAAATTGTCGCGTACATGGGACCCCGTCATCAACATCGCACGGCCTATTCAGATAGCCATAAAAACATCCAGCCATATAGTGAGCACTGTTTGCTCCCAATCTTCTACCCAACAACAACAACAGCTTCAAATAGAACCGTCTACGCACAGCTATAACTTGCGTAGTCAAAGAAGACAATAACATTTCAAAAGCAGTTTCCCGGTGACCACGCACAATGCAACTTGTTGCGAAACGTTCGGAGTGAGTATTCGTTCTAAGAGTATTCTCGTTCTCGTTCTTCCGCTTCCGTGAGAATATGGGGATGAAATATAAGTCTATGTCACTGAGGTATAATGTAACATCCTAGAGTTGAAAGAACTTTTGAAATCTAACTTTAAGGTTCCCGTTCTCGTTCCTGTTTCTGTTCCCGTGGGATTATAGAAATGAAATGTACGCTAAGTTACTGAAAAACTATGTGTCATCCCAGTGCTGAAAGAATTTTTGAAATCTGTCCACAGTAGTTTCTAAGTTTCCGTTCCTAACCCCGTTCCTGTGGGAATCTTCCGTTCGCGCAAATTTTTTCAATTTTTCATATTTTCATAAGGTTCTTATTTGTCATAAGAACCTTCTCCTGACAATAACAATCACAAAAAAAAAAAATGTGAAATCCGTCCAGCTGTTCACACGTGATGGCGTGACCAAGGGATATAGGAATTCATTTTTATATATATACGGTGTACAACTATGAATGTCTATGTTCATTGGATCGTTGAAAAACAGCTCTCGCAAATGTAGCTTTCATTTTTAAAACAGGAGGGGGCACGTACAGAGAAGGTGCCAGACAGTAAGCTCTTTTTTACCCCTTCATTTGGTCAACTATCTATCACACTAGTCGCTCAAAATTCACCAAAATCAAAAAAAAAAAAAAAAAAAAATAACAAAAGAACAACAACGAAGGAAAATTCAAAAACGAATATAAAAACATTTTTTAGGTACATCAGGCAAAATCATGAAAAGTGGAGGGGACCTACCATTTTCTGCCCATTCCGGATGGCTAATCGAAAAAGCGCTTTTCATGGCAATGAATTTACTAACGGAGGACATCACGCCACGGGTACCACTGACTTCACACAACAATTAATAATAATTTAAACTCATAATTATTTCTTCTCTTTTTCTTTTCAAATCTTTTGCTGCTCTGAAACAAGTCTATTGCCTACCTTTTCGACTAAAATAATTAAATAACAACTAGGGTGGCGCCACAAAGCTATGCAAAATTTCGGGGCTAAACGCATTTCAGACTGTCTTTGTAAAACTTGAATGAGAACTGAATGCTGAACTGAAGGCGACAGGTGCTTTCAATCATAACAGCAGAACTTCAAACGAAATTGCCAATGAACTTCCAAGGTAAGAATCTCAAGTGAGAGCTGCCATCAACGATTGGATTTGTTTTCAGTGAGTAGGAGGGTAAAATGTTGTGCGTAGAAGTGGGCCTGCATAGCGCCGCTATTAGTACAGTAGTAGACTCAAGAGATACGAAGGTCGTGGGACCCTTACTACATTTTCTTGAATCAGATTACGGACAGTTGATATTGACATGAAAAATGAGCTCATAATTATGGCAGCATCTACTGGAACGGCGAGGTATCTCAGATTTCTTTGAATGTAAGCTCAAATGGAAAGATAATTTAAAAGAAAAGCTCAAATCGCCCTGTACACTTTCAGTGAAATTTTTGGAAAAAAGAGGGACTTGGTTTCAATACCATTCACTGGATGTACACATCCATAATAAGACCAATCCTCACATACGCCTTTTTGGTATGGTGTCCATCGTTAGAGAAGGCGTCAAACCTTAAGAACATGACCAAAATCCAAGGGCTTGCATGCATTGGCTCAACCAGTGCCATGAGAACGACACAAAAGGCGGGTGTGGAAAAATTATTTCGTGCCGCTAGCTCTCCTAGAACCTAGACCTTTGCACAAAAAAATGGCTGCCAAAAGCGCACTGCGACTCAAACAATGAAATAGTTGGAAAACAAACATATTAGGCCACAGAACCCCCCCGGCACACTAATGACAAGTCTGTCTTCGCAGATGGTTCCAAAACGGACCAGGGATCTCTCAGATTACCCTAATATGGAACAATAAAGCTCCCGATCTTTGCAGTGTCTTCCAAACAGAAGTACTTGCAGTCTGTGAAGGCGCAAAACATCTGGCTGCGCAAAAATGGATCAATAAAAATATTGACATCTTCATAGACAGTCAGGCGGCAATAACAGCTATCTCATCCATTGTCTCATGATCCCAATAGAAAACTGTCCTAGTAATCTAATACTGCTCAACTCAAAGAACACCGTAATTTTAATTTGGGTTTCCAGGACATCGCGACATAAGCAGTAATGAAATGGCAGTAAAGCTGGGGAAAATTGGGTCAGCACTAGAATCCATCGAAACGAACAGCTCAGTTCTCAATCCACTAGAGCAAGAAAAAAACAGAATTCAACGAAACTTGCTAAAAACCGCCAATGATAGGTTGTCATCTTTAGAAACATGCTGAGTTTCAAGAAAACTATGGCTAGTTATTTCTCAGAAAAAAAAAACAGATTTTCTGGTCCAGCTTAGTAGGCTTCGACTCTCTCTCTCTCTCTCTCTTGATTGCCATCCTCACGGGTCTCATTGGGGTACACTATGGCATTAGAACATCCGACTTATTTAGAGGATGCCAAGATGAAGTGGCAGAGGAAGGATCATTCCACTTCCTCTGTGAGATCCTGAACTTGGTCCACACTTGTGAAAAAGCCCTCAGAGAAAACTTCTTCGATAAACTGGGTGACATCTCTAACCTCCCACTGAGCAGCTTCTTCACCTGCTTAATTTATGCATTGATAGCATTTTTTATACTTTTTAGTCTAATGTTGCTTTCCATTAAAAAATAAAAACAACTAGAGTGGCGCAACAGAGCGAGGAGCCCCAGGGCCCAGCGCATTTCTCACAACCATGCCTTGTGGGAATGGAGGGGGCCTACAATTTTTCTGCCGGTTTCGAACGGTTAATCGAGAAAGCGCTTTTCATGAAATTTATTGCCAATTCCTCGCGAAAAACATTTTGCCTCTGTTGGGATTCGAACCACGAACCTCTGGATTAACAGGCAGGCATGCTATACATTACACCACGGATACCACTCGCTTTCCATTGGACAGAAAAAAAAAAACAGTCCAGGAGCGCCCAGGAGCATTCTCAAATCGTTACATTAGTGCAAAAAGATCGTTTCTCATGATTCTGAGAAGTGATAGCCACTTATCGATTTGAAATACTAACACTCAAACGTCAAAAAGATAATTTTTCTTAAGGAATATTTTTTATGAGCCATAGGTGTTTCACTCATAGCAAGACGGAACGTTTAACTGAGCAAAAACAATTTTTGTTGTTCCATTGGTTTTTGAAATGAGTGCTTCATCGAGTGAAACCAATGAGCGACATATGTCTGCTGTAGCGATGCTTTCTCAAGCCTCAATCCAAAGCAAACGATAAGTTGGACAACATGTGGTTCCAGAAAAACAGCGTTGCGTGCCATATAGCGAAAATCACAGTAGACAATCTGCACATCAACACAAGATCATTGGACGACCTTTACTATCAGCTGAGTAATAAGAAGGATAAAGTATGCAACGTTATGTACTAAATGATGACTATAACATTTCAAAAGAAGTTTCCCGGTCACCACACACAATGAAACTTGGAGCGAAAAGTTCGGGGTGAGTACAGAATCGCACTCATTTTATATTTTTAATATTAACGCGGCTAATCCGAAATCTTAAAATTTTTATATGATGACTAGTCAACTAATGCTACAAACAAAACATTGCGAAGATTTTCCAGTGGCGGCAAACAAAGCAGCTAGCCTTGAAGGCACTGAGTGAACAATAGGTAAAGTTCGAATTTCCAATGAATGAATGAGTATCTGTTAAATCTTTGTTCAACCTGCATGTAACAAAACTAAAATAAACACAATTCCTCTTCATATATACAAAAGAGTGTATAAATTTTGGATCAAATAAAGTGATTTATACAATTTAGTAGAAAGTAATTGTATTTAAAAATTTCAAAATGTGTCACATTGAACCGCACTTAAAAAAAAAAGACTGTGGAAATTGATTTGCATATGGTGTTAATTAAATTGTACAGTAAAATAGCGATAGGAAATAACACCACCGTTTGTAAAGAAAAGAAAAAAACACTTACCACGGATGTTCCACGGCCAGACTGGCTGCCCATAGTCGGCTGGTAATTTGAAGACGTTCCGTAGTTTTGAATATTGGGAGTGGCATTCACTGAATTTCTGTAAAATAAAGAAATAAACCGTCCAAAATCCTTGCAAAGACATTGATAGTGATTGATTGTGCTTACTTATCTGCAGCTGCTTGTATGACCAAGAAACCTGTCGCTGGAAGTGAGTCGATGTCTTTTGAAAGATTCAGTAAATCGTATTCGCACTCATCTTCACACCAATTCGGTGACTCGAGAAGTAATGATATATCCATTTCTTGCACTTCTCGAGGTGTAGCTATTGCCATTAGTCCTGGCGAAGCATTGTTTATACAGAACGCGGAGATCGACTCTTGATCTTTGTGTATTATTCTGATGGGCTCATGTTGTGGATTTAAATGATCGCTACCTAAAATAAACAAGTATTTTGAGACCAATTTAAATATTAATACAATTTTTTTATGTACCTGAATCGCCATCGTTGCCACCATTGGAATCGGGTCTCGAGCATGAGTTCGAAGCTGCTTCCCAGTCCTTTGATCGTTTCTTACCAAATACTGCTCGTATGAATATGTCTTGTACATGTTCCTGCCGTACAAGGAAATTCCACAGACGTCTAGCTGGTCCTGCCGAAGAACTGGCCAGAAATGGTGTGTTATGCTTTTCAAGTAACGATCTGTACTTGTGAATAGCAGGCCCCTTTGCTTCGTTTTCAACAAAACAACCTACAATAACAAAATAGCACTTAGAAAAAGAGAAACGACTTCTTCATCATATATTACCAGGAATAAAATCGGCAGGAGCTGGACCTTTAGCTAGCAGTTCCTCTGTTACGATTTCTTGCCAGTGGTTAAGGTTTCGTAATACTTCGTGTGATAGTGGACTAGCCACAGGTAACTCTGAAACAATTAGATTTCATTTTTACTTAACCATTGTTCACAAGTCGATAAGATAAGTGCCATACCCTGGTTTTCGATTCCAGCAATGTTTATGAGTTCTTGTAGTTTGATTGACGTTAGCTTTATAATAGCCAACCGCATTATGTTCCAAGAATATGACATTGGATTTGAGTGTTCGATATTGTCTTTTCGTCGTTTGCTCAATACTGTTGGAGCCGTACTCAATGCATCGCCAAACACCTCCTCATCGTCAGGGTCTTCTTCCTCAGCAGATGCATACGAGTCGTCTGTATCGTATTCCTCATCATTCGCGTCTCCCGCTATAACAGTCAAATAAATAAGCTTCTGTTTATTTTATGAAGAACAAAATAAAAACACACAATTGACTTACCCAAGTGAGATGGTTTTATTAAGAAATATGACACCATTGACATTTCTGGCGAAACAAACTGTTCCCTGTATGTTGGTTTATCCTCTTTCATTATAGAACTGTTGCTAGGATTACTTATGTTGCCAAGCAGTTTCATGTTAAGTTTTACACGTTGTTGTTTTGTTATAGACGTGACTGTATTCCACACACTACTCTCATCTGGTGTATCTACGGAGTTCTGCGATTGAAAACTTTGCGTAAGATGACTTTGTGATGTTGCCTTTCGAAGCAGTTTCTTAATACCACCCCCAAAGAGTGACGACCAAGTGTAATTAGTGAATTTCTGTCCAATTAAACGATACAAAATGTGACAATCACAAGATGCTAACGCGTACACCATGAGTGACATATAAGTGGCTATAAAGGCCTCCAACAAAAGAACCGTCAGTCTTGGGATGTCTTCGTCTTTTTCACGTGCCAAAAGAGCTCTCAGATTAGTTACACCAGGCCATTTCGATGGAAGAGTACATACTGGAGCCGGTTCGTCTGTTGAATATTTTCGCTTTCGTTGATAAATATTAGCATTTACCATTAGATGTGAGCACTGGCAGGATGCGTTCAATTTAGCTATGTTTTCGATGCCAGGGCTTTGATAACCATTAGAGACTAACGATTGGCTTACAACGAAACTTTCCGAATCACAAAGTGATTGATATATACAAGAGGAAAGAGCAATTGCAAGATCCCGAAGCACAAATATCTCAGAATAGGTGTTTTCTTTGATACCAATAAATGGTGAACGAACATCTACAACAGTCTGAAGCATGTCCTGTGTGTGGGACTGAAAAATAAAAAAAGATGTTTGGGATAAAATTATCTTGGTTGCTTGTTATTTGAATTGATCTTCTTACCTGTAAATATTTAATTGGATCGGCTATAACAGTCTTATTTCCAGCAACACATGCGCTCAATAAAGGAAGCGTTGTGGGGAATGGGAGGGGACTTAGTAGCTGCTGTTGTGTTTTCTCCTGTTGTAATTCCTGCAGTAAAAGTACCAATTCCATTCGAACTGAAGCCAAGCCACCTCCACTTGCACCATGAAGTGAGCAGTAGCTAAGTAAAGTGCGCAAAAGGGTTTCGTTGGCTAAAAAAGAAAACAAAATAATGAAATGAAAATTTAACAACTGATGTGAACATCATTTGAACGATATTTGTAATCCTTAACGAGAGTTCCGGGATTGATGCTACTTTTTGTTGCTATTTTGGTTAAAACCTGACAAAGACGTGGGAAATTCACGCTGTTTTCTAGAGATAATGAATTATACTCTAAAGCTGGGCATCCACGTCAACTCATAAACGCCACTTCAGGATTGTGCACTTTAAGTCGGTGGATGGGATAGATTGGATGCGTACTCCTGAACTAGTAACATCGTGGATGCACAGCTAATTTACACAGTAAATTTATCTAAATTTTTTACATAGGTGTATTGCAGTAATCATGTCAAATTCTAGTTCATTTACTCTAGTCAACGGCTCTCTGCGTTGGGGATTGTGCGCGGAGTTAACTACCCAACCACGTAAGAATTAAGAATTCCGTGGTTCCAAAACAACCAATAGCCTCGGATAAAAATAATGATTTGATCGTTAGATGAATTAGAGAACGAATAAAGGACAAAAAAACTTGGATCTGCACTTCGAACGTAAGATCCATAAACGAACAACGTGCAGCTGTAAAATTAATGGAAGCCCTAAACTGCTGCAAAAAAGTCATAACCGCCTTACAAGAAGTGCGATGAAATGGGTGGGGCATAAAGAAGATAAAAAATTACGGATCTGCACTTCGAACGTAAGATCTATGAACGAATTAAGGGGTGATGAAGAACGTGCAACTCCTACAGATAGAAACTAGGTCTATTTGGGTGCGGATTTGTCGTTAGGATTCGAATCAGGGATAAGGTTATCAGCCAAAATTCGAATACGCAAACATTAACCATGAGCCCAAACATCCACAGAAGATAAAGACGATAATTCCAAGGACTGTTTCTATCAGCTCCTCGATAAAACATATGAGCAATGTCCTAAACATTGTGAGCGATTTTAACGCCATACTAGGGAAGGATGACATCGGTAAGCATAGGCTGAATGAAAAAACATAAGAAAACGTACTCAGGTTGATCGATTTTGATGCGGGGCTAAGTCTAAGATACATGGCGATCCTTAGATCCATAATAATGACTGACACAAGACACTTTTCTATCCTTATTGATTTTCATACTTTCCTTGGGGCCAGTTTTGACTACGACTACTACCTTTTCGTATCCAAGGTACGAATTTAGATATCAGTTTCACGACTCGCGCAAATAACGCTAGGAAACGAATGAAATCAGAAAGCTACAACCGCAAGATATAGCCAATTCCTATTCCAATCGAGTATCCCTCCAACTATCCTTGAATTCTAAGACGCCATCGTTGAGCTTTGATCCCCAGTGGCAACAATGCCAACAGACCATCACAACTACAGCCTCTGATCCAAAGTAATAGGTTCTTACCGGCTTTAGACCAGGAAAGTCCACAATCGACGAAATTTTCACTTACGGCAGATCTTGGAAAAACCCGGGAATACAATATCGATATTCACCATCTTTTTATCTATTCCACTGCCACGAATGACAGTGTTTACAGAGACGAGCTTTACAGACCCGTGTCTAGTATTGGCATCTCTGCTAGACTCGTACCACTATGCAGGATCACTTTGGAGTATTCACGCTCCGTCAAGGACTAAAGAATCCACCGATACCTTTGTCGACTTAGGATCAAACGGATAATTACTTCCGCCGGATGAGGAAAAAAGAAAGAAAAATACTTCGAATGATCTTTGGTCCCGTAAAAGAAGAAAATATGTGGAGAAGAAGATTTAACAACGAACTGTATGAGCTGTACCGGGACATGAGCATAAACAGAAAAGTATTCATTGAGAGACTAGAAAAAGTGGTACGTGGGCACCCACACTCTGGTTCGACGCGTTTTCAAAAGCACATTGCAGGGCTCACCCGAAAACGAAATTGTTGGATGAGACCCAGGTTGACCCGAACTTAAATGACCACCAAAGAAGGAGAATGTGAAGAAAACTCGTTCTCTCCTCACTTTCCTCCGTGTGGTGAGCCCCGAGGCCCAGTGCATTTCTAAAAAATATGCATTGGGAGACTTTAGATATGTTTTCCAAAATTTATGTTATTTCTTTGAGGGTTTCAAAATAGTATGCTCTTCAAAACGCAAGGACAATAAATTAACGTTAAAACTTATCTCACCTTTGAGCCATCTTTTCCGCCTCGCTGCTCGTTTCACTTTAGCTTCAAAGTCTTGTTTTTCTTGCATCAAAATCTCATGCAATGTTGGCTTATCAGTTAATTTTTGTGAGGTGATATTATTGTCTTTGTCCGTCTGCAAATATCAATTAATACAATTTATTTTTACACTTTTACAACAAGTAAAACAGTTACTCACTTGAGTCATTTCGATTGTTTGATTGTTTTCTAAGGCATCGTTTTCCGCATTGCAATAATTACAAAGCTGCTTAAGTGCATCGACTTCTCTTTCTAACCAAATATACAATTGATAGCGCAACTGACCACCGTCTACTTCAAAGCCTGTTGCCAATGTTGAAAGTTCCTCCATGAGGATCTTCAGACATGCTACGAATTTCAACTGTTGCGCCATAATGTCTAGTTTTTCATGTGGCTTCTCCTCCTGGTTATCAGTTTTGGTTGGTGCGGTTGCCGCGACAGCAGGTGTCGGTGTTTTTCGATCTTCTTCATCTTCCTCCTCGTCGTTTGCTCCGTCGTCACCCCAATCGATTTTAAATCCTTCGTCTTCTGGCACCGCTGAAACTGGTGCTCCCCAATCTAGGTCAGCAGCTGAACCACCACCAAAATCTGTAGGGGGCGGAGCTAAAGGCTGACTACCCGCAGTGCTATGCCAATCAATTACTCCAGTGTTGATTAACTCGTCCTTGGCGTGTTCGGCTGGAGTGGTTACTTCACTGTTAGTCGCTGTATCAATGACCTTTGTTGGAAGTTTATTGAGTACTTCCAATGCCAGAGCAGGACAGCCAGCTTTAAAGTGAGCATGAGCAGTTGTAAAATAAAGTTGACGTTCCAAAGGAGTAATACTGTCTTCCAGCTGCAATTGTTTATCACTCATAATTGCACTACCCGCATCGCCGGTATAACTGAATCCAGAAAGAACAACTTGTGTGAGCTTTTTCTCTTGCGCAGTAGATGCAATATGTTGCCTGATAAGAAGTGGATGAGTTCGCAAATAGATGTAGAAGTTAAACACATTCGGGTTTGTTGACTGTGAGTTTTCGTTCTTAAGACCATCATCATCTTTGTAAGCACTGTGGTTCTGTCCGACATTGTGCAACAGCAGTGTGCTCAAACTTGCTGAGTAGTTCTTTAGAATCCAAAAGCCAATGGAGCGCAAGAAAGGATCAGGATGAACTTTGCTTAGATCTTGACCGTCAGCATCAATACCAAGGAGATGTTCGTTGATCAGTTTCTTGTATGAAGACGGAGTGTTCACATCTAATTCACCTTCGTACAGACGTGTTATGATGAGCGCCAGCTGGAAATCATCCAATTTATTCAGACAAACCTCGACGGCATCATGTAGAGAATTTGCCAACAAGAAGAACGCGACAGCATGCTCAAATCTTTGTTTGCCCAACAGAACGAAGGCATTCTTGAGGGCAGCCTTACGCCAACGATCTTCGCTAAAGTTATTCTGGAAAAAGAGTGTCATTTTTTCATCTCTTTTAGACCGGAACAATCCCCAAACTATAGATTTCTTCTTCATAGCCAAATAGTATAAGGCTGCATCCAGGGGGTCTTGCTTGGATTGGTACGCTGATTTCGCAAGTTTCTCTATACATTGCTTCAAAACATTGACGTTCTTAATCCAATACCCAACTCCGAGCTCTTTCAGAGTTGACCACTTGAGCTCTCCTTTGGTGTACGATGGAATCAAATTGAGCAGTTCTTCTTCGCCTTCAGAGTGGAAGGCCCAGACAATATTAGAGGTGCCCACACCTTGTTTTTGGAACTGGGAGCGCTGATTAAGGGGTAAACACCGCATTAAGTATGAAAAATGTTTCATGGCCAACAGAAAACGGAGCGCGCAATCATCCAGTGACTCTGTAGAGACATTGTGTTCACCTCCTTCTGCATTGTGTGAGTTTTCTTTAGCAATAGCGGTTTTTGCTGCATCAATTGCAAATTTCTCAGAGAAATCTGTGTTACAAGTGGAAACGGTGTCGGCCAAGGCTAGTAAATGCATTTGATCCAATGAAGATAAGCCCGGCAGATGTGTGTGCGTAAGAAGTCGTGACAGAAGCTGCCCCTGGCGTGGTCCGAAATGAGCAACACCTGTCTTCTCTGGTATGGAAGGTCTGCGGTCATTGCGACGAAGTTCAGCTTCGTCGTCAAGCAAATCATCAAGATCTTCTTCTTCGGCATCCATGTCAAACAGCTCATCGTAGTCTTTGACTTCCTCCTTTTGCTGCTTCACTAGACCAGATCCTTCTTTGTCGGCTGATAAGAGAACCCATAATGGAAGTGGTGGTATAGAAGTTATCTCAGCGTAATCAAGCATTAGTTCTTCGGGAATCTAAGGTGTGATTTCAAAGATTTTTTTAAGTTTTATCTTGGCAAAGACCTGATGGCCTGTCACCTACCTGTGTTGTAGATCCTCGTTGTTCGTTTGGACTAGCGGCTGCACCAACAAAGCTTATGGAAAGAGTTCTCGACCGTGACCAAGCTCGCTGACGAAAAAAAAATTTATCTTTTTTTATAAAAAAAAAAAACATATGCAAAAGCAACCTTCTCTTACCTGTCTTTGAGCCGCTTCATCATCCTGACCCGAGCTACCACCTTGAAGATATGGTCCACTCATGCAACGCACCAAATGCGCAAGAATAGCTTTCACCCAACGAATCTTTCCCGAATTTAGAAGCTCCATCAGTTGTTTTGGATGATATTGAGGCAAAACTGGACAAGCTATTCGTGAAGCCTGAAACAGGCCGTAATCCGTCATATAATCGTGGAACTGCTGGGAATCAGCACCAGCTTGAATATTGGCTGAGCTTAGATTGCCAAACTTTTTCTTCTTATCCACCGACAGTAATTGCAAATTGGCTGTACTTGCTTTACTCATCAAAGGCATTGATTGAACGTTGTTCAGCCTTCGTTGAGTTGTTTCATTGGCCAGAGATCGTAAATCTTCATCACGAAGATTGCGTGTGTCCATAAGGTCCTCAACACAGAGCGCTTGTGTGTAACGTGGCTTCCATTGCGAGTACACGTGCATTTCTGAATCCATGCCCACTACCAAAATACCATCTCGAACCCAGGAGATTTGCATAGGAAGCGGAGGCAGTCCATCAGCTGTTTGCAGATCAATTTGGCGCAGCTTCATCCAACGGATCTCATCATTAAAGTGAGGCTGCGCTAAGGAACTTGATTTTCTTAAGATCGGTCGATTCGTTGATCGGGATTCTTTCATTGCCTTCATGTTGGCTTGAGCCAAATCACTGGAAACCGGTGTATAAAGCAAAATTTTGCTACCCACTGCAACCGTGAGTATATGTGAACCATCCTCCTTTGACACCCAATCTAGTTGAACCAAATGCTTTTGAGTTAAGGGACAGGTATTTCCATTTTCTGTGATGCTTTTACGCAGCGATTGAAGAGTGCTAAAACTAGGAACTGCTAGTAGACCAGACGCAGGCTTCACACCCAATTCGGGAGTAATTTCTCCGCTTCGTGGTGATCGGTTGTCCTCATGGGTAAATGTTTGAAGAACTTGATTAAGTCGTTGTTTCTTTTGCAAATATCTGCTGTCGTGCAAGTAACTTAGATCGAGACTATGGTCAATGTTTATGCGTGGCAAATGCACGTTTCTCAAATGGATGGTATCTTCGAGCACCCATTCACTGCCACCAGTGCTCTCGCACTCATAAATTGCCACACACAAGTTTATATATCTTGAATCCGGATCACCTTTGTGCGGCCTGGTGAAGGATTTGCCATACTTATAGGCACATGCAACACGACCAGAGTAAGCAGCACTAATGTTGAGCGGTTGACCCGATATCTCAATAGCCGAGTCTTGCTGTCGACTAAACATCTTCCATTCGGACCACTCGTACTTGGTTGTCTCCAAGTCGCCAACACCGCCTTCACCCGTTATCACATCACATTTCCAAAAACGTGACACTGAGTCTGAGCAAGCAGTGACGATTATGTATGGAGCGAAACAAGCCGGGTAGATCGAGGAAGAGCTTAGATGGCCAGCAGATGGTGATGCATGGATAACATCGACCCCGTCAGGCATCGGAAGCTCTTGTGTGCAAACCTTCTTCGTTACTATCGAGATATGGGGGGCCTCTACTTGAGGCCCGCCTTCTCCGGCAATTCCATTGTCCATTGACATTCGACGTGTGATCTCAGGATCGTCCAATTCTTGAGTGAGGTTACAATCTGGAACATACATTGCCGATTCGGAAAGGAACGATCCTTGTGGTTTCGATGCTATTACTATCCGCCACATGTGGATCGTACTACCTTTCAGAGTCTTTTCGATGATGACGATATAGAACGGTTCCTCGAATTCAGAGTTTCGTTGCAGATCTACCATTGCACTCAACTGAGATTCCATAAAGCCTGGTTGATTGGTTGCCTCATCATCGCTTTTCTGTTTGTCGGTACGTTCTCCGGTAATAAGCTGCTCTTGAAATACATGCAGAAATTGTGTATTCTGCCAATCGTGTTTCGCATCGGAAAGAGCATCGAGCTGAATAATGCAACCAGGACGAGCAGTTGATTGTTGAGAGACAATTTTGATTTTATCATGCAGTGAGACTTTGTGGTAGAAATTCTCTGAAGAAACCTCGGAGTACAATGATGTTAAGGAACCTTCTTTTTTGCTTATGCTCTCTGATGAGGATATCTCAGCGAGGAGGGTGCGAGCATCAATTACAGCTTGATAGACACGTAAGTTTTCACCGTCACTGGCTACGAAACACGCCGATGGTGAGTTACTGTAGGATCCTAAGGTTGTGCTAGGCAAGAGAGTCGGAATCCAGGCTACATTGCTGAATGCCGATATTTCCGGCGAATTAATACGAGCCAATTCACTAACTCCTCCTGAGTGACACAATGGCCCAACTGCGTCCACACGCCACAAAATCAATTCGGAACAAAATCCAGCCGGAGCGAAGATGTCTTTGTTGAAATTATGATGTTTTTCCGATGGACTTATAACACTGCTGTTGGCGTCAGGAATGTTATGGTGTGAAGTCGATACCTGTTAAATGGAATGAGATATGAAAGCGTCAGATTTCTAAATAAAATTCGATTGAAACTTACCAGTAGAGGCAGAACTGGGTGACAAGTAATATCGTTAACTCGGAATCTGTGTCCCGAAGCACGACACACATGGCCAATGCTTAGAACTTGAGTGAATTTTGTTTTGTAAGAGAAAGTCAGCTGCCATAAATTTAGCGTTCCATTTGAGTGCTTGGTTACCATGGATACTGTGGGTGATGGTGTAGTGTTCATCATGTCATCCGGACCACTGCCCTTTGACTGATCGTCACCATTTTCTTCCTTTTTCTCCTTGTCTTCACCACCCTCATTATTTTCATCGTCTTCATCGACTTCCTGCTCCTCGGAGACAATCGACAAGCTTTGTGGATCTTTCCCATTCTCATCGGGAATATTCTCGTTCTTTTTGACAGACCTCACCATTTCGCGGAAATTCAAGGGGCTCGCTCCGGTGTTATACAAACTAACCATAGTCGACATAGACATGGCGTCACCCAACGGAAAAGCCCCAGGAATCCGTGTTGAGAATGAAACTTGCGCCTGACGAAATGATCCCGGATAGTAGTCATCTAGCCATTCAATCACCCATATCAAGTAGCTTCCATCGATCGGATGGATTGAGTACAACAAATCCGGACTGTGATGCCAATCTCTCAATAAACAATCGATTTTCATGTCCAGTGAGTCGATTATATGCCCACCGGCTGGGTTATTATCCGGAGCAAGTGAATTCAGCGAAGTTGTATTCGAAATTGAATTTAAATGAGATGCGCCACCATGGGGACCATGTTGACCGGAATGTTTACTACTGGAATGCTCATCACTGTTGCTTTCATCAATCGAAAATGATTTATGAACAGACTTTACAAATTTCTTTTTGGCGTCCTCGCGACGTTCAGCTTCCGCAGCTGTGTCTTCCATGTGCATGTGACTTTCGGGCCCATTAAGATTTGTTGTAGTTTTGTTATTATTGTCTTCTCTGTCGATTATTTTTCGCGTCAGCTCTTGCAGTATCGCCTCGGCTTGAAGCGAAAAATGCATCTCCTTGTTGTTCAGCCAATGTAAAATGAAATTGTTTTGATTTGAAGGATCAGATGTTTGCATCGATGGCACCAGAGGAATGTCTGTTTCGGCATTGATCGACGCAGCTAAATGAAAATGCATACCAGGACTTACACCCGTTCCATGATAGCCATATGAGTGAAAATCATGCACACTATACGATGATGGAAGTGATGGTATCGGGCCTTGTCGAAATGGTGAATCATTGTTCTGGGCCGATAGATTCCCTATGATTGCACCATTCTTGGCATGCCTTCGTATATGGAAACATGTTTTCATGTGCTTCAGACGTTGCATAAATCGATGTTTGTGGCGGTGTGTTCTGAATTTCGGATTCTGGGATGCCAACGGATCAAATTGAGTCATATTGACAAGACCGTCATCGGGTAAAACTGTCTCTATCCAGATGCGGCAAATATTGTCAAGACATGACGTAACTAGCATATTTGAAACGGAACCTTTAGGCATGTATTTGCTGGTCTTGCGCCAGGAAATATTAGTCACGGCTCTGGGATGAGCAATATAAACGTAAGTATAGTTCAAATCCGAGTCATCAAAGGTGCCAGAGCGAAATTGAGAAGTGTCGAAACTTTTTGTTGGAAAAAGCACTGAAACGAAAGAATTTTCTTACAAATGTAAGATTTCGACTTTTGAAATCATCTATTGAACTTACCGTGTTTGTTCTCGTACCAAATCTTCACAAGACGATCGTTACGACCCGATGTTGCAAAGAGTGTTCCATCTGGACTAAACGCCATATGGTAGACAGGTATAGCTGTTTGACAGCTCCAAACTGATTCCCAAGCGGTTTCATTGCTGTTAGGTTCATTGGTTGGGGTTTTCACATCTCTGTCACCACCGCCAATCTCGAATTTAACTCCTGAAATATTTATAAAAATAATTTAAATTTAAGAAATGTGTTTTCAATGATAAGGATTGCATGGCGTTTATTTTGTTTAGGCAAATGCATTAGTAGAAAACTAAAAAGCTTATTCAAGTAAGTTATGCCAATCAATAAAACGCTCTTGATTTTAATTTGAAAATGTGTTGAAAAAATTAGAAATTTAGTAGGCAATGCATTCAAGTGAGGTTTCAATAAAATAAGCAGATTAAAATAGCAAATAATTGGTGTTGTAAATACAGACCAATTGCAAATGAAGAAAAGTTTCAAACATGCATGGATTTTTTAATTGATTCAATGAACTATATTTTACACCAATGTGTGAAGCCATCAACATTTTTCATGGCACGGATCAGGATTTGTTCAATTTTATGGTCTGATCAAATCCCAGTCCAATATCACATCGATCAGTTCTCAATTCAAAAAAGTACCTCTTTTGATTTTATCTAATTTTTGTGTTTTTCAACAACAGATTTGAAATCCTTACTACGCAGCAGGTCAAAATTTTGAATCCAACTTAATCAACTAACTTCACACTTATTGGTTTATATTTTGGGAAGAATATTGCGGGTTTAACTTGAATTTATTAGGTTCGTTCGCTGAACTTTCCCCAAGGTTGACCCAGGTTTTCTTGACAACCCTATGAGTTGTAAAAAAACCTGGGTTTTCAGTCCTTAAAAAACGCTTGGCCACAAAATCACTACAAATCCCTGTCATTTGAATAAAAACACAAGCCATTTGACAAATCGCCACAGCAAAAACCAACCCTAGGGCTCAAAAAGCACTAAGTTTGACATTCAGGGCGACTTTAGGTTTCTCAAAAAACGCTTTGTGGCGACCCTAGGGTGACCCTAGGGCTTCAACGAACAAACCTATTATTTGAACTGTACGCATTACGTACAAGAAGTAAAAATGAACCTCAACCACCATCTTTCGCCAACAATTTCGATTCTCTCTCTCTCTGACTCTAAGTCGGTTGAGGTCTTCTTCCACTTGATTGCCTCAGCTAAGACGACGTCTAACCCTTCCAGTCCCGCGATGTGTACTCTTCTAGCTCTGACTTTGGTACAGTTCATACAGTTTGTTTTTGAATCTTCTTTTCTACTCATCGTCCTCACGAATGGGGCCAAAGATCACTCGGAACATGTTTCTTTCGAAAAGTCCTAAAGCATGATGTTCATTCGATAGTTTGTTTCCTTGCCTAAAACCTTTTTCGACATCAAAGGTCTCGGTGTGTTCTTTACCGACCTTGACGGAGCAGAGTAAATTCTCTAAAGTTATCCAGCATAGTCATACGAATTTTGCAGGGATGCCTAAGCCAGACATGGCTCTCCACAGCTCATCTCTGTAAAAAATATTGTAAATCGATATTATATTCCTGGTTTTTTTTCAAGATCTGCCGTAATGTGAAAATTTGGTAAACTTGCCCTCATCCGCATTCGACAAGGTCCATGCTTCCACCGTAAAGCAGGACCGGGATTATACAGGATTACCTTGGTTTTTCTGGAGAGGGTTTTATTTCTCAATTGCCTTCTTAACCCAAAGAAGCAACGGTTGGCAAGAGTTATTCTCCGCACTGATGTTGTTTTCCATTGTTGTTTTCCATGTTTTTAGCGGATTCTAGGTAGACGAAGTCCTATACTACCTCACAGCTATGTCTGTTTATTGTGACGTTTTGTCCAATTCGTCGATGTTCTGTGTCCTTGTTTGATGACAGCATATAAACCCATTTTTGCCGCTTCTCTTTCAATACTCACAAAAGCACCTATGACATCACTTTTACTTTCCATTACGTCAATATCGTACAGACTTTTGAAAGATTGTTCCTCTGGTGTTGACGTTTGAGTTTTATACAATCTTTTCAATTATGATGTTGAAGAAATCGCATGACAGTTTGTCGCCTTGTCTAAAGCCTTTTTCGACATCAAAGATCTCGGTGAGTTTTTTACCGACCTTGACGGAGCAGCGTTAATTCTCCAAAGTCATCCTGTCATAGTCGTCCGAGTTTTGCAGGGATGCCGAAACTAGACATGGCTCTGTGCAGCTCGTCTCTGTAAATACTGTCATACGCGGCCTTGAAATCGATAAAGAGATGGTGAATATCGATATTATTTTATCGGGATTTTTTCAAGATCAGCCGTAATGTGAAAATTTGGTAGATTGTGTACTTTTCTGGTCTAAAGTCACATTGATAAGCACCTATCAAGTTGTTGACGTGGGGTTTCAGACGTTCACATATTACAGCAGACAAGATCTTATAAGCGACGTTAAGGAGGCTTATCCCTCTGTAATTGGCGCAATTGTGAGGGTCTCCCTTCTTTAGGATCGGGCATACGATACTGAGGTTCCATTCATCGGGCATGCTTTCTTCCGACCCTATCATGCAGATCAGCTGGTGCATGCTCCTTTCCAACTGGTCTCTGCCTTGAAAAGTTCGACATCAGGGCCATATGCACCTGCAATCTTATTTGATTTAAGTTTGCATATGGCAAGCTTTACTTCTTCTAGGTCGGGAGGACGACGTTCTTGATCATTGTCTAAGTTGAATGGGGCATACTGCCTGACAGCGGAATTTATGTCTTCATCGCCGTTAAGCAGTCTGCAGAAGTGATCTTTCCAGATCCTCAGTAGCGACTGTGACTTCATTACTCTGTTTACTTTTTACTTTTGGTAAATCTTCCAAATGTCATTCCTGACATGGCACCTCTTAATTGCCACAGTGGAGTCTTCTACCTTCATTTATGTAATGACATGTGTTTTGTAAATTTTATATGATGTGTAAATGTTTTTTAAAAAGTGTATCTACATAAGTATTGTTATTGCCTGATGAAGAGCGTATCCATGCTCGAAACGTTGCATAACATTTAACGTCGTTTTTCTTTTTGACCTTGAGCGAGAAAAGTCTTAAATTAAACAAATTAAAAGGTCCACAATTCCGGAAACCTCTTAATTTTTTTAAACGAGCGCTTCTTTTTTTGAGAATTCGGTGTTCTTCCCTTCTTTTCTCCTTGTAGATCTCGTTATACTGATCGTAAGCAGCCCTTGTTCGTTTTTGCATCAACATTTATCGTGCATTTTGTTTGGTTGCATTTGCCTGCCGGCATTCTTCATCGAACCATAGGTTTCGTTTTGGGGGCCGAGTTAAACCCATTGGTGGATTGTTGGCATTGCTGCCACTGGTCTTCAATGCTTGATACTGGCGGTATAAGATTCAAGTTGGATGGAAACTCGAGTGGTTCGCACGAGTCGTGAACAGCATATTCTCATTCGTTCCTTGGCTACAACAAGGTAGTGATCCGAGTCAAAGTTGGCCCCTCGGAAAGTTCGCACATCTATCACACCGGAAGAGTGCCCTGCGTCGATCGCAACATGGTCAATTTGGTTGACGGTAGATTTTTCGGGGGATCACCATGTACCTTTATGAATTTTGAGATGCAGGAAGCGCGTACTTCAAAAAATTTAGCCACGCAGCAAAAACGATTAGCCTGAGAACCAAAGAATTTTTACATCGTTGGGTAGTTATCCCCATACGCACAACCCCCAACCTGGAAAGCCAAATCCTTTTGTGATCCCTTTAAACAAAAAGAAGGGTCCGATAAGCCGATGTCAGTTACCCTGCTGCTAATACAGATTTTTCGGATTAGCTCATTCAGGGGTTTTTGCTGTTGATTTCTGAAGTCTACCGTTGATTCTGCAAGTCAAATTCATACACTGTGACATTCTCAATAAGCTCTGGCAGGCCATTGACATACCTGCTATTTTTCCTTCGTCCGTTTTTAAACACTCGCAATTATTTGTTTGTCAACAAACTGGGCAGAAACAATAAGGTAACAATCTACTGGGTACCAGGACATGTAGGAATCAAAGGTAATGAACAGACATACGAACTAGCAAAAACAGGATCACCTCTCATAGGACAGAAACCTTTTTGTGGAGTAACGGAGAGCCACATCAAGAACGAAATCAAAAATTCTGATGAACCCAAAATACATCAGAGGAGCTTCTACTTGGCACTTTCAACTCAAAACGAAGTCGCAATAAACTTAAGCAGAAACGACATAAGAATGGTGGCCTAGGATCATACCAAAAAGAAGAGAGAGAACTTAAACTCCCAAACGTAGCCCAGATACTTAGTTTCATTAAAGAGACTTCCCAAATGCCAGACGCTCAACTCTTCTACTGAGATGGATTTTTTCTTATTTGGAAAACCGTTATCACAGTGTTCGTTTTAGATCTATCGTATGAAGTCCGCCAGAGTAGTCATTAGTCATTTAGGTGCCCTTTTTCATTAATAATAATATCAATATGAACTCGAATTGGTCATTCATCAAATCTTTATATTACTGGAAGCAGATACGAAGTTTTACGAAATCATTTCCTCAGCTACTTCTTATTTTTAACAGAATCTCGATAAGTCTCCCACCTGGTGCTCTAAGAACCGCTTGGAACTAAACATTACCAAGTTTCAATCAATTACCTTCTCTTGTAAGCGCTTCAAATTTCCTATCCGCTATCTTCTTCACAGTCAAACCATTCCACCAGTTGATACGATTCGAGATCTCGGGATCATATGCGACACGAAACTGAATTTAATTTCACATATCGATATATTGTACTAAAAGCGAAATCAAGTTCGACAAGCGATGGTCCAAGGACTTTTCTGCTCTTATTAACAAGTTCGCATTACTAAAATTGAAAATATTCAGCGGCGCTGCCTTCGGTTCGCTCAAAGCGGTCTTTCTTGGACACAACTCTTTACATCTCTGTCCTCCTTAACACTTATCCTCTCAACATATTAAATCCCCGTCTCTTTTATCTACCATCCGAACGAACTCACCAATGTTAGTTCGAATTTTAATTGTATAGACTGACTTCAACTTCAGAACTGCCTGCCTAAAACTCCAACTTTAAAAAAAAAACCCTGCTCACAAAATAATCTAGCTACTAATAAATTTTAGTTGTAAGTTAGATTAAGATTTAGCTTATATCAAACCGTATAAATGGGGGATTTTGTGCCGCCCAAACCAAAATTAAAATAAAACAAATTAAATTAAAAATTTAAATTCCTCTTCTTTTGCCTTGTTATTCCGGCGTTACAAGCATCGTTATTCGGAAATCGGAAGTGATCAAGCTCTTCTACTTAACTACTTCACACTAGTGATACGTTTGTGGGGTATCCAATATTAAGGTGTCTATTCTTTGCTAGAAGTCCGAGTCTCATTTGACAAACAATTTTTTTAGATGTTTTTGTTAGTTTGTTTGTTTGTTTTGAATAGGCTCCAAAACTACTACTACTGAGTTGATTTGAATGAAATTTGGAACAGCTATGGTCAAGAGACTTGGAACTAACACAGGTTATATTTTCTCCCCATATTAACTCGAAAACGGAACGGGACAATACTGAGTTACGAAAATTATTGCATCGTTGGAATGCTATTATCCCAAAGGGATGAAGATTATTTTTCAGTTCCAAATTCACACATGAACGGGAACCGGAATTCAAAAACCACTATACCAAAATTGGAAATTTTTTCACCATCACAATGCGGTGTTATCTCTGAGTAACATAGACTATATTTTCCAAAAATTCTTTCATCGTTAAGAGTGTTTCATTATTCCCGAGTAACATAGAATATATTTCATCCCCATAATCTCACGGGCACTTTAGAAACTACTTCACTTAATTTACTCAAATCGTTCACCATAGGATCCGAGCCTGCACCGGGCGCCGCCGCCGTGCGGGTCAGCCAGTAATTTATAAGAATAATGAAATACTCGTATTAGTTTCTATAGCTAAGATAAAGCGTGAAAGAGACAAGCCCTAATAACAATACCAAAGTTACAGTACTCAATCATTAGTTCAAACAAAACGTGTCCTATATGTTTGTGAATCTTTGAAGGACATTGGTTTTAATTGTTTAATTTTTTAATTTGTATTCGAAAATCAGATTAAGAAAGGAAAGAATCTCGCTTGTTTAACCAATTATTTGTGCTATACCTGTATCAGAAGCTACAACAGTGTAAATTTTTATTTCAGGCAATGCGATAATGAACGATTTCAAATCTAAAAAGAACAGGTGTATATAATATAAATGTTTTTTTTTTTTTATTGCAAATCTGATATGTGTGTGTTTGCATCGATTAAGCAAAAAGCTTAATGCCTAAAAAAAATTTAAAGAAGCCAACAAAAAGTTTGACGAATACTAACCTGTTGATTCGTTATCTTCTGAAACCTTTTCTCTCCACATTTGCAAGGATCCACCGCCAGTTAGAAGACGGGTTCCTTCTAAGTTCCATGATAGTGTGGTAACATTTGAGTTATTCGAAAAAGATCCTGTTTGAACCCACCTGAAATGGTTACAAGAAAAGAATTTAGCAAATAGTTCTTTTAAAAAAAACACAAAAGGAAACAGTACCTGTAATCAAGATTATGAGTTGAAGGTCTCTCATTCTGAATAACTGGAGTTGGCTCGAAGATGCAGATTTTGTCTTCATAGGCTGCAGCAATTTTACCCGTATCTGTGCTGCAATCTAATGCAGATATTTTAATATAACCATGCGTGGCACCAGGTATGATTTGAACACGTTCAAATGTGCTTGCGAGTATTACGATATTACATCCTGCAGCATATGCCTGTCAATAGAATCAAAAGTTTGTTTTTGATTACACATTTTATTTATTTGATCACTGACTCAATATTAGAGTGCTTTTTCCGACTACTTTTCTTCACTTTAAGAACAGCCTAAACCCCTTGACCGATTTTCATCAAAATTTGCAGTTAGGGTCTGTGGGGCAGCCTATAAAGAGGTTTTTGGGATTGGGCCTCTAGGTATTCAAATAACGGTACCTGCAATACAACCTATATGATAATACTTATTTTTCTCGAAAACGGCTCTAACGATTTCGATAAATTATTCGGTATAAAGTAAAAAAAAATTTTGGAAAAAGTCTGAAAACGGTACCCCCATAGTACCGTCTTTTTCAAAACCGACTTCCTCGTTAATGGCTCATACGATTTTGACGAAATTTTATGTCTAAAAAGTCGAAGGTGGTTTAAGAAAGATTGCATACTAAGATTTGGAAAATTTTAGATTTTGAAATTTTTATTAATTTTTTTGAGTATTTTCAAAACGGTATTGCTTATTTATTTCAAATTAAAATAATAAAGATGAATGATATCATTGTATCTAGTACTCGATCTTAAAAAGGGAGAACATCAAAAGTTTTCCAAATTTAAAGGAATTAGTCTCGTTCGAGTACATATGTCGTAAAGTCTGACCTGGTGCATTATATTCTATTTCCGCAAAGGTGCCACAGAAGATTGTTTTCTTTTCGTTCAAATCAGGAGCTGGAAAAATGCTCTGAAAACTTACATTGGTTGACACAAAACACAAAAGGTTTTATTCAAACTCCACAGTGACCAGAGCTGCGCAAACTCATCCCACTATATAATCTAATCTAATCTAATCCAATCTGATTAGATTAGATTAGATTAGAGGTGATAGCGTTTTAGTTATTACCTGCAAATGCAAACCAACTTTGTTACATTTTATTTTTACAAGTTTTCTATTAGATCAAATTTTTTGGTTTACCAGATGGAGTTTGGTGATACCACACTCCTTCGAACCCAATCTGCATTTGATAGTTTAAATGGATGTACTAACGGAGATGAAGAGGGTAATTTCACCTTCATAGGAGGACAAGGACAATCAGTCATTGACTACTGTACAGCGAATAACGAATGGATTGAGCGGATTAAAAAATTTGAGGTGCAGAGCAAAACCTTCTCGGATCATATGCCTGTTGCAGTGGAAATTGCAAGTGAATCATCCAACCGACACACAAATCTGAAACCACTACCGCGACTTAAATGGAAGATTGAGGAATCAGTCACTTATAAGTTAACTTTGAACAACTTAATTGAAACAAACTTAATGTCAACTGAATCTTCCGATATAATGTCTAGTAAATTAACAGAGTTTATACGAAATTCAACATCAAACAAAGTTTCAAATATAAGCTCACTTTTCAAACAACAATGGTTGGATAAAGACTGTTTAAAGGCACGCAAAAAATCCTTTGCATTGCTGAGAGTCATGCGGACTTCACATAGTCCCGATTTAAGGAAGTGGTATATTGATTCCAATATTTACTATAAGGATTTGTGTCACCGTAAAAAAGTATAGAGTTTGAAAACAACCTGCTCTCTCTAGGTCAAGTTAAAAATTCGAAAGAATTTTGGAAAATCGCCAGAATTATAAACGGAACAAGCTACAAAATAGGCACTTCAAACACCTTCTCTACACCGACTCGAACCTTATGTTTTCCTACGCTGAACCATCAATCTTTGACGAATCGTTAGACTCGGCTATAACACGTGAAAAAATAGATACAGCAATGAAAAAAGCGAAAAATGGAAAGGCACCAGGAGAAGATGGGATTCCCTATGAGTTTTATTCCAACGCAACTCCTTCATTCTTCAACTACCTGCTAACATTTTATAATAAGGTCTTCTCGGATGCTGACATCCCCACCTCTTTCACAAAATCAGTCATCTTCCCTATACATAAAAAAGGTGCCTTCGAAATTGCTGACAATTATCGTGGCTTATCATTTATGAACACAATAGCCAAAATTTTGTGCGGTATACTTGTGGAGAGACTTGAGAAATGGGTGGAGAGGAAAAATATTCTTTCAAATCTACAAACCGGCTTTGGAAAACACTATTCTACAACAGACCATATACGGTAATAAATGTTTTATTATACACCGATGATCTCGTAATACTGTCAGAATCACCCGAAAACCTACAGTTGATGATTAATCGATTAGCGACTTACTGACAGATGGGGATTAACGATTAATACAGAGAAGTCTAAGGTGATGGTATTCTCATCTCAAAGCCAAAACATTGAAAGGTGGTACTACAATGGGAACCTTCTAGAAGTTACCAACGACATAAAATATCTAGGCGTTAAACTGAATTCCACTTCTTCAACAATCATCTAAAGGAAAAGGCCAATACATCACAATTCACAAGGCTTGTTGAATTCGTCATGGCGAAACGTGTTCTCGAATAGTAGGATAGTTCTTTCTGTCAAGTTCAAGATATATGAAGCAGTCGTAAGGTCAACTCTCTGTTATGTTTCGCAAATCTGGGGTGCAGATGAATATGATCAAATTTCTGAGAAAATGGCTAGAAAGAAATACACTTAAGCCAGAAGAAATAAATGAATTTGTAAAACTTACTAAACTGGATGAAAATTGGTTCCAGTTTAATGAAAAGTTTTCAGTTCATTAACAAATTAAATAGAACTAAATACCCATCAATAAAATTTACATATGAAGAAGAAATTGAAGGGAAACTAAATTTTCTGGATTTAAGTATAACTCGGAATGGAGACAATTTCGAATTGGATATATACAGAAAACCAACGAATACTCTGAGATACATTACATCAGACTCGTTCCATTCCTTTGAACATAAGATGTCAGCTTTTCACTCAATGATTTTTAGAGCTCTAAATATTCCAATGACTATAGAAACAAAAATAAAAGAATTCCAAAAAATTAAAGATATAGCCAAAATAATGGATATACTGAAGAATTGATTGAAGATTTAACAATTGCACATAGAAGAAAACATGAATTGAGAAATTATACAACTTTAGATCTTATAAGGAATGAAGGTAATGAAGAAAAGAAATATTAAAAAATTTATTTTTATCCAGAAATAACATCTAAGATAAAACCAATCTTTAATAAAAATATTATGTGTATGAGTGAGTGCAGCGAAATAAAAATAAAAAATCTGATTGGAGGATCTAAAGATAAAATTGAAAAGCTTCAAAAATCAGGAATTTATTCTATCAGAATAGCATGGACTTTATCGAAAGCGGATGAGGAAACTCTTGGTCGTTTCGAAAGAAAAATTCTCCGAATGATCTTTGGTCCCGTATGCGAAGGCAATGTGTGGAGAGGAAGATACAACAACGAGCTGTATGAGCTGTACCGCGACATGGGCATAGCCAGAAGAGTACGCATCGCGAGGCTACGATGGTTGGGCCATGTAGAGCGGATGGACCCAAACGATCCGGCTCGTCGGGTGTTCGAAAGCACATTGCAGGGAAATCGCGGAAGGGGAAGACCTCGTCTTAGGTGGCGCAATCAAGTGGATGAAGACCTCAACCGACTTGGAGTGCGAAACTGGAGAGAGCTCGCCCGAGATCGAAATCGTTATAGAAGGATGTCGGTTGAGGCCCAGGTTCACCCCGAACTGTAATGCCCACCTAAGTAAGTAAGTAAGTATTCTATCAGATGTAATGATTGTGCAAAAGAATATGTAGGACAGACAAGAAGACCTATTCTAAAAAGATTTAAAGAACATTTTGCACATCTGAAATATAATGAAAAAGAAAAGTCAAGTGTTGCAGAACATATGCTAGAAAATAGTCATAGTTTTAGTTTGCAAAATTTAAAACTAATAAGAAATGTAAATAGCAATTATGAATTAGATGCTTTTGAATCATTTTACATATTTAAAAACAAAAATAATCTTATGAATAGTGATGATGGACCAATCAAAGATTCAATATTCAAAAAATTTTTTAATAGATTCAACTCAACTTAACTGTAATTTTGTTTAGAAACATTTTTGTTTATTATTAGATTTTTGACAAATAATTTAATTTAATTTAATTTATAAATCTCACTGACGATGGAAGCATTGCTTCTGAAATGTACATCTGAGGGAATATAAAAAGTGTTTTAACTGTTAAAAACTTTACTAATCTTCTCATTTATTAGATTTAAAAAACACGTGGATTGTCTCAACTAAAAAACTCATCAAATTGAACAATTCCAGAGAAATTTCTTGAAAAAACTCTTCAACTTCCCTCGAAATACACCAAGTTATGCTATCTACCTGGAAACAGGAATACCTAAACTATTTACAAGTTAACTTAAAGCACAGGCTGATTTTATTATCAAAACATTATCTTATGAGGACTCACGAATAACAAAGAAAATGCTCTTATACGAGTTAAGGAACAAAGACTGGTTGACTGCTAAGTGGGAAAGCCTTGGTATTGCTTGTGGTGAAACACAAGTTTTTAGCGCAACAAACCCTAATAACATAAAAGAGCAGCTGTACTGTATAATACAAAAAAATGAAGACTCGGTGCGTGAAGGCTTTATCCTAAGCGCACGTGAATCCAACAGTAGATTATTATACTCACAACTTAATTACAACCTGGATAAGAGAAACTACTTCCACGATTCGCTAACCAACCGAGAAATTTCTATTATTTTTAAAGCAAGATGTGAACTACTCAGCTTAAACGTATTTCCTTATAACGGGAGCTTCAATTAGTTCTGTACAATTTGCAACCTTAAGGCAAAGGAGGATTGCTTCCATTTTATTAGTATTTGCCCAATATTTAAACCACACCGACTTTTCTTCTTTGGAAAACATAGTCTTTCAATGCAAAACACCCTTAAAATACTCAACGAGTGCGACTGGAAAACACTAAGCAATTTTTTAAAAGTAATCTCCAAGTATAGAATGTTATTGTTAACCGAATACGTTTAATTGCAAGTTTATTTATTAAATACCTTATATTATTTACATTTAAACGCAATAGTTATTGTACCTTTACAAAAATTATGTTTGCTAACTAGGCTGACGGCTAAGCAATAGCTAAAAAATTCATGTATTATGTTAACTTGATGAAATAAAGGATAAATAAATGAATTTGTTACTTACTTACTTACTTATTCCATTAGAAGTACGGTGGGAGGGAAGCTAGAACAGGGAGGTATTTCTTAAGTTGCGAGGGTTCGTGTTGAAAAAGATAGAGTTGTAAAGATTTGGCCAGTTTAGAGCCAGAAAGGAGGTGATGTACATATAAACAAGATACCTATCAGATATCTTCCTACGTTCTTGCAGATTTTTGAGCTTAATTAGTTGAAGGCGCGGTTCTGGTATGGAGGGAGGATCAGAGGATCATGCCAAGGTAAGCCTCGAAGAGTAAGTCGAAGAAAAAGTTTTTGAACTATCTCAATACTTGAGACTAAGATGATGTAGAGTGAACGGGTAACATAAGGATTGGAAAATTCTTTTGACCACCGTTTTACAAAGCCAAGAGCTGAGTTGGCTTTTGGCACTATATCGTCAATATGAGATCCTGATCGCATAAAAGTCCAAGATCGCGAATAACCTCATTAGTCGGGATGGGTTAACTGTGGAGAAAATATTGACGGATGACGGGGTGAAGCTCTAACACTCTTTCGTGAAAAAGTTCTTGACTTAGATTTGCTTATATTTAGATCAAAAGTTTTTTGACACCAGATTGAGAAAATATTAAGGTCAAGATAAATAAGGGACGAGTCATGCAACGATAAAATAAATAAATAAATAGGGTGGCTCAACAGACCGAGGAGCCCCAGGGCATTGCGCATTTCTCACAACCATGCCTTGTGAAGGAATGGAGGGGGTCTACAATTATTTCCCGGTTCCAAACGGCTAATCGAGAAAGCGCTATCGGAGGACTTGCCAATTCCTCTCGAAAGGCGATACCCGTGGAAAAACGCTTTTGGTTTCTGTTGGGAATCGAATCACGAACCTCCAGCGCAACAGGCAGACATGTTAACCATCACGCCACGGGTACCACGCAACGATGTTATGGTCGACCATAATGGCGATGGACGCCAGAAGTAGCATGAAACGGGTAGTAAGAGTGCATCTGAAGCGAACAACATATATGCGGTTAGATAAGTAAGAAGGAATCCACTTAAACAAAACCGGTTGAAAGACTAGATTAGATAACTTAAAAAGTAGCAGTTCATGTAAAATATTGCCTAAAATCTGTGGAGATGACTCCAACTTCGTTACCTTATTTTCAAGCTGAAAGCGAAAAGGACACAAATTCCACAAAATTAGTTCTTGTAGACTTACATTTCTGGAAACCATGTTGTCAAGGGGAAATGAGAGACTTACAATTTAAAATCTCATATAAGATGCTTTCAAATAATTTTGGGATGTGGGACAGTTTGGCAATAGGGCGATAGTTTTTTTTATCACCTTTGAGACCTCTTTATGAACTGGTGTTCCATAGGAGGTTTTCCATACATGTGGGAGTTCTCTTTGAGCTAAGGATTTATTAAATATTAATGAGAGATAATGATGCGTATAGCACCTTTTAGAAATATGGCAGAGATACCGTCAGGCCCAGGTGAAAATTCATCATTGAGTTGATTTAATATATTTTATCAGATCGGAGTAAATTGAACGCGGAAAGTGGGGACCGCTGAATCGGGAACAAAGCGTTATCGTTAAAAATTATTTAAAAAACGTAGCGACAAGTTGATACTGAAGAGTTAAAGGGATCAGTTGTAAAAATGAGTTCAATGTGTCTGCCCATTTGATTTGAGACTCCATTTGTTTGACAAAGACCAGAAACTGTTAATCGATCAATAAATATACATTCCATGGGCGTAGCCAGGGGGGGTTCAAACCCACCCCGAAATGTAAGAATATCAACATCAATAATATTTAAATAATGTATTTTCGATTTGCCCTCTGCCCGCCGACCGTAGTCGATTATCTGATCGCATTCGGTAGCCTTCGCATATTTTCGTGCCGTATCAGTACGCACTATTAGGTCTGGAAAAATCGATCACTTTCGAACCCCGAATCGATCGTCTATCATTTATCATCATTGGCTATCTAAATGATTCGATCTTTGAATCGATAGGTTAGTGATTTAGAATGGGACAAAGAAAAGGCTTATTTAAAGAATTTTCTTTTAGAAATTGCAATTACTAAAAATGTTCGCCTGCGACAAAACATTGTCAAAACCCCACAGAACCCCTGCATAATGGTTCTCCAAAAGGATTCTCACTCTAACCTTTTTGAAGAGAATTTTTTCCGTTGTGGATCACATAAGACTATTTCTTAGATTCGCTTTGTTTCAAGAAGATTAAAACCAGAGTGTATCTAATAATGAGTGGGTATTTGTACGGTGCCCAAGCGTATAATCGTAAAGAATGTGCTTTAGCTCTGTATGTACATTGTAGTGCACACTCTCTCAACCTTGCTATTGCTGACTCGTGTTCAAAAAACCCTGTGTAAAACACGGTGGGTTCACAAGCATGAAGCCGTTATGAGATTTAAGGAAATTTATCCAGCTATTGTCAATGCTCTCGAAGAACTCTAAACTAGCCAAAATAAAGAAACATCGCAGCAAGCAGTTCAAATGCTTAACACACTTCGATCTTCGAATTTTGTTATGTGACTAGTGGTTCCTCAAAAAGTCATGAGCTTTACATTGTCGCTATCAAAACAGCAGCAAACAGTTAACAATGATCTCATAACAGCATTCAGTCGCGTGGATAATGCTATTAATGCTTTGCAACTTTTGAGAAATAAAGCTGACAAAGAGTACGGTCATCTATATGAAGAAGCAAAGGTGATGCTCGATGAAAATGGTGGTATACTGCAAATGCCACGTATCGTTCTAACACTCCTGCGTCGGATATATACACGTATGACAAAATATGACGGTTTTACACTTAAATAAAACCGATATTATTTGCCGACAAAACACACAGCGTCGTAGTTGAAGAAGCTATTGTAAACTCACCCTTAAACCTTTACCAACCCTTACCTTTCACCAACCAGCTGCGCCATTGCGATTTTCAATTCATAGAGTCTTCACCAGCAAGGAACTTGCTACGACGCTGTGTGTTTTGTCGGCAAATAATATCGGTTTTATTTAAGTGTAAAACCGTCATATTATTTACCTTTCGAAAACACACAGCGTCGTTGTTGAAGACCTGTCTGTTATCTGCTGGTGTTTGTCCAATGATTACCTACAACGCTATGATGAATGTAAATAAGTTATAAAAACATACCTTGTGAATATGTACATGATACATCTATTATGTGTTTATTATTCTGTATTAATTAAACTTAAAAACACTCCCTTTTTAACAATAAAATCAAATTAAAGGCTTCCGTAGCCAAAAACTCTCCACTTTTAAGAATAAAATCAAATTAAAGGCTTCCGTAGCCATAGATACACACAAAATCTTTTGAAAAGTAAATAAACAAAGCCTTCAAATAAATAAACGCTCTATTGTTAAGCTTACAATGGTTTAAAATTATTAAAGAGATTAGTTGAGGCGGCCTTTGAAACTGAATTAATCTTTCTACAGTAGTGCTTTCTAAAAGTACTTTCTGCTTTCCAGTTACCTCTTGCTAGGATTTCATCTATTGATTGTTTTTCGATCCAACCCAAGGATGCCATCGCTGCTCTACAGCTTCCAGGTGAAGCCTCGATACCAGCTTCCTTTAACACCGTACGAACCCAGCTACCAATCACCGTTCTTGATGCCTGCTTCACATGTCCATTAATTGTAATGAATAGACTATCCAGGTTCTCTACCAGTGTTCTCCTCGGTTGAGAAAGCCTAATTAGCTGCTTTATCCAGAAAACAGGGCAGATTCTTTTATTCTCGTGACAAATTAACTGCCAACTTGATTGTCTGTGTTTGTCTGTGTCAGATTTAGACCCGAATGCCGGATGGAAAATTAGACTATCTCCTTCTTCTTTATAGCTATCGCTTGATATTTTTAATAGAGTGATATCGTGAATCCTTCTTCCTGATGCTAAAAGCAGAATGACTGCTGTTCGTCTTGAAGCTTCAAACAAGGATTCTTTTCTATTATCGTTCTCTGCCAGCCAATTAACTACATCTCTTGGATCCCATATAGGAGGCTTCTCAATCGATGGTTGCGAAGAGCTTATTGCCTTTAAAATACGTCGTACGAAAAAATCAGCTGACAGGTTCTCATTTAGAGAAGGATCACAGAAGGTTGATACGGCTGATTTATGGACTAGAATTGTTCTAGGAGCGAGCTTTTCCTTTAAAAAAAGATTGGCCAAATATCTTGCTAAGTCAACACCACTTGGAGATCTGGGATTAATATTATTATTCTCGTTCCAAAGAAGCCATCTTTTCACAGCAGAAGAATAAGTTTTTAGTGTAGAAAATCTCCATCCATTTTTTAATAGATCTTTTCCCCTGCTGACCAGTTACTTATCTGGCTGCTCCAGCCCCAACTATCCATGCCTTCAAGATTAAATGTTCTACATGTGGAGGAGGCTGACCCGTTGTTGCATCTATTAACATTTCTCCCAGATTTTGTATTGTCAGAGGAGGTTCTAGTGCACGAGCTTTTAGATCGGACATCCAGAAGGTCTGGTCCCACTCTGGTGACACAATTAGATACTTTCCCTGACATCTGTTTAGATGTGAAAGAACTCTTGGCATCAAATTGGGAGGAGGGAATATCCAACCCAGAGAATGATCCCAAATGCGACTGAAAGCATTTGTGTATTCTGCCCCTTGATCCCTGCAGTCTATGGATACATATTTTTTGACAACTGCCGTCTCCCTTGAGGCAAAAAGATCTATTTCTGGCTTTCCCCATTTCTTGAAGACTTCCGCAGTCGCTTGAGGTAGGAGATGCCACTCTGGGATCCGACGACCTCTTGACAACCCGTCGGCTATGCCGTTTGTATCTTCCCGGAAGATAAAATGCCGATATTGTTATGTTTAGCTAATCGGTCAACTGAAGAAGCTGATACGTTAGACCTAACAGGTTGATTGATTTCGTCCCCCCTTCCTTCCGTATGTATGCGACTAAAGTTCGATTGTCTGTCTGAAGCAGTATGTGAGCATCTTTTAAAACCGTTGTTCTCTTTTTATAGCCATCAAAACAGCGTACATTTCTTTTAAATTGCAGTGCCATCTCCTTTGACTTTTTGACCACTGGCCAAATAGGACAGAATCGTTCAAATGTGCCCCCCAGCCTGCGTCCGAAGCATCCGTTGCTAGAAAATGCGTTACTTGTTTTTTGTGAAGTACCTCGACTTTCGTTAGCGCTCCGAGCCACCAATTTATTTCCTCCAAAGCCCTCCGAGGGATGGTAAGTTTTTGTCTCGGACGTCTCCTGAACTGCCTCAGAAAAATCTGAAGATAGCGGGAGTGCAGCCGGCCTCTCGGTATGACGAAGCTTGCAAAGTTCAGCTGACCTAATAGTTGTTGCAATTTGTGAAGAGTGCAGAACTTTAGCCGGCACAATATTTGCAGAGAGAATCGAATCTTTTCTACCTTTTTGTCCGGAAGGAATATAATATTTTTCTGAGTATTCCAAGTTACCCCGAGGTGTACAAGTTCTTGACTTGGAGACAGAACAGATTTTTCATAATTTATGTTCCAGCCTAAACTCTCCAGTATCCGAACGGTTTCCGAAACCTGTTCCTTTAGCTGGCAAAGACTTTGATTCGCTAAAAGAAAATCGTCCAAGTAAACGAGGACTCGAACATCTTTCTTGCGTAGGATCTCCGAGATCCAGCAAGTGATGGCTGAGAAAATTCTTGGAGCCGATGCAAGACCGAATGGTAGACAAGTTAGTTGTAAAATCTCCCATCTGTATATCAATCTTAGAAAACGTCGATGACTCTCTGCTATTGGTACATGGAAATAAGCTTGTGAAATGTCTATTTTTATTATCCAATCGTTCGGCTGCAAGAACTCTGGAATCGTGGAGTGAGAAATTAGTTTGAATGCCTTTACCTTTACGAACGCATTCACTGACCGCAAGTCGAAAATAGGGCGAAGACCTCCATCTGATTTTGTTACCAAAAACATTCTTGAAAAAAAACTTGGACCTACCTTCGGAGGTATTTCTAAAATTTTTAATTTTTTCATATTTGCAATTTGCAAGTCCATCTTCTCCGAAATATTTGTTGCAAACTTCAAGGTTGAATTTGATGGGATAGTTAACTGGGGCTTTTTGAAAAAGGATATTCTCGTTCCCGAAATGGTTTTTAAGATAAAACTGCTTGCCCCAATATCTTCCCAATTTTTTCGGTACAATTGCAACTGCCCCCCCTGAAGTTTGCCACTAAGTCACTTGTTCCTGTCCTGTTCCTTGGAACGAAAGGAAGAATTACTAAATTTTTTTCCCTGACCTTTATTGGAGGAATTCGATCTATTCTCCCTGTGACTGGCTTTGAGTTGCTTACGAGGATAACTCCTAAAATCAACCGCGTTTCTTCTGCCATGGCTAAAAACCTGTCTCGGAGTAAAAGTTTTCTTTTCTTTAGCCTGGGCTGGGAAACTAAGCCAAGATTGAACACCACCTAAAGAGTGTACCAATGATGAGAGTTCCTGCTTATCAAATAAGTATTCTGTACTGGGATTAACACCTCTCAAAGACATCTGAACGTTTTTGTTTGCTATTTCGCTCAATAATCTCTCTCTACGCACTTCAATACATTCCGCTCTTTTCCCG
This sequence comes from Melanostoma scalare, assembly GCA_949752695.1. Taxonomy (NCBI): domain Eukaryota; kingdom Metazoa; phylum Arthropoda; class Insecta; order Diptera; family Syrphidae; genus Melanostoma; species Melanostoma scalare. The sequence continues at coordinate 57,993,842 of OX456985.1, forward strand.
CACACAACCTGCAGAGCCAACTCGGAGATCTTATAGGAATCCGACGAAGATCCGAATCTTGTCGTAAACTGCTCGTACAGAGTCGTTGGGCTCAAATCATCCGGTGATTTAAAAGCCCAGTCAATAATCGACTGCAGCCCCGACCTGTGCAATGCTTTTAGTTCAAGTAAAGCATTTGTTAATGCAGCCATTACTTGCTCTGTTGAAGCCAGACAATCTTTTCCTTTATTAAGAGTGAACAACTCCTCATTTACTTTTAGCTCCACGAAACCCGGGGTTGCAGCCAATGATTTAATAGCCTTTGAGTACTTGACACTCTTCCAGGTAGGCAAATTAAAGTTTTGAAGGTGAATCAATTCTTTTAAATTTTCTGCCTTAGCAGTCTGGATCATTTTAAAATCACACTCAGTGTGCAGTTCGCCTAAATCCAAAATTCTCCGCGAACTCTCTGGATTACGTAGAAAAGAGGATGTACTTGCTTGATCCTCATTGGGTTTATTAATGTCCTGTGGTAAAAGCATACTTACATACTGCGACAGTTGAAACATCTGATCCGAAAGAATTTCAATACGCTGTTCCACAGACCCGCTTTTTATTCTTTTATTTGGAGGAAAAGAATTGCCGTCGTCCTCTGAACAAGATGGCGACACCGACGAAGAACTTGTGGAGTCGCGACTCCTTTTTTTCTTTCCGCCAATCTCCTCCTGACCGCCGTCAATTTCACTCATTTTGAGTATTATATTACTTTTAACTTTCAATTTAAATCAATCAAATAATTAAAATCTCCAAACTCGAGAAGAAACTATATTTTTTCACTTTTGCCAAAGAGCCAAACTGTTCAGTTGGTAAGTTTACAACGCTATGAATTGAAAATCGCAATGGCGCAGCTGGTTTGTGTTAACAGCAACAGTAACGCCACCTTTGAGCGAGTTTTAAAGGTAAAAGGTAAGGGTTGGTAAAGGTTTAAGGGTGAGTTTACAATAGCTTCTTCAACCACGACGCTGTGTGTTTTCGAAAGGTAAATAATAAATCTATTCGTTCCATTTCAAGAGCACACAATTCAAAAATTAACCGAGAGGTTTGCGAAATACCGTAAAGTAGTATTTGCATTATCTGGTATGCTACCTTCAAAATTTGCAGTCAGTTCTGAAATTGAAAACGCAATTTTTTAAATATTCGACAATCGACAGTGCTACCTGAAAGAAGTACATCGAGGTAACCGTCGGAGCGGAATTCTCTCCGATCGGAGACATTTTGCTTCGTGGTAGTTCTCCGATCGGACGATCCGACGTTCTCCGACAAGTTTTTGTTGCGGAGATTTTAGTTTTGGGAATGCAATGCATTGCCGCATTTGTGAAAAATTTCTTACGACGACAACTACTTCGAAGCAAAATTGAATCTTCGAAAAAAGATGTGTTGCGGAGAAAACTCCGCTCCGGACGGTTACCTCGATAGGGCCGAGAAGTGTGGTAATGCAGCTATGACTAGGTTTGTTCGTTGAAATCCTAGGGTCACCACAAATCTTTTTTTCAAAAACCTTAAGGTTGACCTAGGTTTTCCCTCAACTCCCCCTAGGTTTTTGCTGTGGCGAGTTGAGGGCTATCAAATGGCATATATTTTTTAATGACGGGGATAAGTGGTGATTTGTGGTTTAGCGTTTTTTAAGGACTGGAAACCCCAGGTTTTTTTGACAACTCATATGGTTGTCAAGAAAACCTGGGTCAACCCTGAGGAAATTTCAACGAACTATCTCCTCCCCTAGTCCAAAATCTGCTTTGGAATGCTTGGATAAGTGCTACACCAGAATGGAGTTTTTCAAGCCTACGGAGACTTAAAAACTACTTGCGGAACACAACGAGTGAAAACAGACTGAACGGCTTGGCTCTTATGAATATTCACTATGGGATAGATATTGACGTAGATGGAGTAGTGGATATATTTATAAAGAAAAAAACAGAAGATTGATTCTATAATGCATATGTAATCAAATGAACCTTCTTTTTTTACATATAATAGAAAGGTTATTTCATGCACTTCCATTAGTTTTATTTTCTTGAACAATACGAAAAAAGGGTGTCCTTCAATTCTGTCCTCTGTCTCTGTCTCTGTTCGAATATAAATCTACTATTTAAAGTTTAAACCACTTGACTTATCTTCTTCAAAATTTGCAGCTAGGGGCTGTGGGACGACTTACAGGGGTTTGTAGTTGGGATTCTAGGTCTTCAAATAGCGGGCCCTGCCAAGTACAACCTTTATGAAAACTTATTTTTCTCAAAAACGACTCCTACGATTTTGATTAATTTTTGGTTGTTTTTCGTATCATCAAAAAAAAAAATTATGAAAAAAATTTCAAAAACTTTACCCCTATTAAAACCGTTAATTTCAAAACGGGCTTTCTTCTCAATATGGAAGGTTTTAAGAAACGGGTTCAATGGCCTTGATAAATATTTCAACGTTTAGCAATTTGCAAAATAAATACTTTTCTTTATTTCGCAAAAGCCGTTGGAGTATTTTATTAAATTTTTTCTTGTTAATTTAATGTAATTTTATTCAATTTTCATAATTAATGTGAAGTTGGCAGCACTGTATCACAGAAAATATTACGAAGAGTGAATACTAAAACTTTCTTGGCATATTCAAGAGCTTAAAAAAATAAGCAATTTGTTTGGAAAAATAATCAATAACAAGATAATCTCGTCTTTCTAATTGCTTGTTAACGTAAAACTACAAAAACTTATGGATCACGTAGAAAAGGCTTGCAAATAAAAAGATTATGACGGTCAACTTAAAAATGAGGCTTAGAACATCAAAACCTTGTATTCAGTTTTAAGATTTTAATAATGCACTTAACATACAATCGCAAGTACGTGCAACAAAATCGTACATTTTATTTTATTTCTTGTGATCACAATACCCATATAAAAAATTGGAGGTGATCACATTTAATTATCACAAAAGTGACAATTACAAATGACGTTAACGGAATCAATCCTCTACGAGTCTGACGCATCCCCTATTCTATTTATTTCAAGACTGAATATAGCAGTACATATTTATAATTTCTTGTTTACTGTACGAGAAGAGAGAGAGAAAAAAGGAGAAAAGAAGAATTCTCAAAATGAAAAAGAAGCAGCGTGAGAAGCGCTTGAAATTGAATTTGAGAAATATTACGACAGGCATGAGATACGAAAGTTTTACTAAAAAGTAAACAGATCAACAAAGGTGACAGCTCAGGCCTGTATAGCCAACAGGAAAACATAGTGATAGAAACGCAGTGGCTACTGAGACCACTTCTGCAAACTGCTTAATGGTGATGAAGTTACATACACAGCCGTCAAGCAGAATGCACCATTCAACTTGGACGATGGTAAAGAATGCCGTCCTCGACCTAGAAGTTAAGCTTGCCATTATGCAAAATTAAATCAAATAAAACTGCAATTGCTTATGGCCTTGATGCCGAACTTATCAAGGCACCTTGAGATCAGTTGGAAAGAAACATGCACATCAAACATCTGATCTGCAAGATATGGTCGGAAGAAAGCATGCCCGATGAATGCTGCTCCGTCAAGATCGATAAAGAACTCAGCCAGACCTTTGATGTCTAAAAAGGCAAGTGATTTCTTAAAAGTCATACTTGAAAAGATTGTAGAAAACTCAAACGTCAACACCAGGGGAACAATCTTTCAAAATTCTGTACTCACTTACGCAGACGATATTGAGTTCGGTGTAGACTCCTAAACCACCTAACGGATTCTTATGAAATTTTCAGGGTAGACATAGTTTAGTCCAGAGATGATTCCTGTCAAGGTTTGATCCCCATATTCCCAATGGAACGGGGTTGGGAATGGAAAATTAGAAACACCCTTCAGATTTCAAAAATTCTTTCAGCACTAGGGGTGCTACATTCAGCCTTATCGGGAATTCCTTGGGAAATATTTTTCCCAAGAAATGTTTCCCTTCCCGGGAACAAGTTCCTACTATCGGGAATTCCCCACGCATTTTTTTTTTATGGGAACAAGTTTTTTGCAAGGAAACACAATATTTCCCATAATAAATGATTTCCCGATAGGTATTTTTCCCTAGGAATTTTTATTCCCTATTTCGAAAAAAAGGTCCCGATACCAATTTTTCGAATTTGGGAAAAATCCATGAGAAAAAAGTTCCCTAATTATCACCCTTCATCAGTAACTTAGACTATATTTCATCCCTATAATCCCACAGGAACAGAAACGGGAACCTTAAAGTTACTTGAGCGAATTCAAAAATTCTTTCAACTCTAGGATGTTACATCATCCCTCAGTGACATAGACTTACATTTCATTCACATATTTCCATGGGAACGGAATATTCCCGCAGGGACGGGGTTGGGAACGGAAACTTAGAAAATACTGGACAGATTTCAAAAATTCTTTCAGCACTGGGATGCCACATAATCCCTCAGTAACTTGGCGTGTATTTTATCCCTATTATCCCACGGGAACAGAAACGGGAACGAGAACGGGAACCTTAAAGTTACTTGACCGATTTCAAAAATTCTTTCAACTCTAGGGTGTTACATCATCTTGCAGTGACATTCACATATTTCCACGGAAACGGAAGATTCCAACAGGAATGGGTTGCGAACGGAAACTTAGGAACTACTGGACAGATTTCAAAAATTCTTTCAGCATTAGGGTGTCACATAGTCCAACAGTAAGAAAGATTATATTTCATCCCCAAATTCCCACGGAACAGGAAAAACGAGAACGGAAACCTTAACACTACAGACCCGAGCAAAGTCGGCCGGCTCAGCTAGTCTTATATAAAACAACTAATCTGCTCAATTGTTTTGCTAACAATGAAACTATCAGGTTTTTTTATAAACGTTTAAAGGTTCACACCCTGGTTCTTCGCTGGTGGAACTGGAACGGCAGCGTATGATAAACATTTAATGATTCCAAAACTCAATGCTGTCTGTTATCCCTTAATCGAAATCTACTCTTCCCCCTGCTAGCCACTTTCTATGCGGATTGATCACTTATTCAATGTCAACTCGCCAAAAATTCAACAAAACGCTTAGGCAATGTAAGGAACTTTTCTCCCCATCTGGTTTGGCTATTATATAAAATTTCTACATTCGACTAAAAACTGAGTATACCTCTGATATCCTGGGCTTTTAGACAGAATTCAAAGTAGAGTGTTAAAAATGATTGGAGAAAGAACAATAGCAAAAACTCTAAAAAAAACATTTTTTCCTTGCGAGGTGCACTACCTGGAACCATCATAAATCCCAATTTCTGTACCCAACAAAGAAAAAATATTCTTTCCGTGCGATGTGCACTACCTGAAAACATTTTTGAAATGAAATTTCTTCCAAGTTTGACGACTAGCGTTAACATTCGTCAAACTTGTAGTCCAACTTGCAAAAATATCAAAAAAATTTAAAATCCATCCAACAAATTTGACAAGCCGCTTGATGGAGAGTTCACACTTACTGATTGACAAACTCGATGCTTGACAAACAAATTGGATAGTCTGAATCTGAATTTCGCTAATTGGGAAATTTTCTATTCTTTTCTGATATTTTTTGTGTTTCATGAACTGTTCTAGAACAGCTTATAGTGGAGGACCGTTAGACATAAAAAAGGCAAAACCTAGGAATTCAGGGCCAGTCCATGGATTTTCATGAAATTTTCGGAAATGTGCTTTGAATGGCGTATAGAAAAAAGTTAAAAAAAAAAAAATTTCACCGCTCTCAATTTTTGAACTATTTTTAAAATTAATTATTAACTTTTAGAATTTTATTTTATTTATTTAGGGTGTTTAAGATACGGTTTTCCAAAGAGTAGGGATGGATAGGTTTTGTCAAGACAAAAAAAAAGTTGTACGGGAAGGGGGGTCTATATCCCTCCGTGTAGGCGCGAGGGGCAATTTTATATGAAATTTACTCAATTTTTTAAAAAACTATTAAAAATTAACTAGCCCACTTACTTTCTCATACTTCAGTGTTTTTTAAAAGCTATTGCTTTGTTCTTTAATAAAAATTTTAATTTGAGTTTACTTAATGAACAGTTTCTGAGAAATCAAGCCTCAAAGTCAAAATTTTGAAAAAAGAAAATATTTTTTTCCTAATAAATTTTTTTTACATAATTTTGCCCCATTAAGCGCCATTTTTTCTTTTCATATTCAATGCTTTTATTAGTTTTAATTCAAAAGCAAAAAACCGAACACAAAAATTTTTCTTGGTTTAAGAGAAATTAAAAAAAAAAGAAAGGTACTTTTTTCTAGAAAACAAAATGTCGTTAATTTCCCGCTAATTGAACTTTTTTCCTGGAAGTGAAATACGAAATGTGTCTTAAATAGCATATAAAAAGAAGTTAAAAAAAAAATTTTGTATTATCTTAATTTTAATATAAATTATAAATAATAAATAAAATTTTAGAGTTATCTTTTAATTATATTAGTTTTAAGTTAAATTTTAAGACTAAGACATAGTACAAACTTGAACTTTGGTCTCAAAAGATAGCACATGTACTGATTTGTGCCACAAATGCTGTTTCCGGTCAAACGTGTTGATGAATCCGAAAAAATATGGTTTTTTGCCAAATAAATACTCGCGAATTTTTCTACGTGCATTCAGTATGCAAACAAACATATATCAATAAGGGATGCATCAATTCTTATTTAAAAGAAAGAACACTACATCAGCATTCTCCCCACCAAAAAAAAACTTCGGGCCGTTTATTTAACTGATTTAAGTCTCTTTGATTGGTTGAAAACTCAAAATTTGGGAAAAAACCAGATTTTTTAGTTTTATCAACACGTTTGACCGGAAACAGCATTTGGGCCACAAATCATTACATGTGCTGTCCTTTGAGACCAAAGTTCAAGTTTGTTATAGGTCTTAGTTTTAAAATTTTACTTAAAACTAATATAATTAAAAGATAACTGTAGAATTTTATTAATTATTTATAATTTATATTAAAATTAAGATCATACAAAAAATTTTTTTTTAAACTTTTTTTATATGCTATTTAAGACCCATTTCATATTTCACTTCCAGGAAAAAATTTCAATTAGCGGGAAATTAACGACATTTTGTTTTCTAGAAAAAAGTACCTTTGGTTTTTTTTTAATTTCTCTTAAACCAAGAAAAATTTTTTTGTTCGGTTTTTTGCTTTTGAATTAAAACTAATAAAAGCATTGAATATGAAAAGAAAAAATGGCGCTTAATGGGGCAAAATTATGTAAAAAAAAATTTATTAGGAAAAAAATATTTTCTTTTTTCAAAATTTTGACTTTGAGGCTTGATTTCTCAGAAACTGTTCATTAAGTAAATTCAAATTAAAATTTTTATTAAAGAACAAAGCAATAGCTTTTAAAAAAACACTGAAGTATGAGAAAGTAAGTGGGTTAGTTAATTTTTAATAATTTTTTAAGAAATTGAGTAAATTTCATATAAAATTGCCCCTCGCGCCTACAAGGAGGGATATAGACCCCCCTTCCCAAACAACTTTTTTTTTGTCTTGACAAAACCTATCCATCCCTACTCTTTGGAAAACCGTATCTTAAACACCCTAAATAAATAAAATAAAATTCTAAAAGTTAATAATTAATTTTAAAAATAATTAAAAAATTGAGAGCGGTGAAATTTTTTTTTTTAACTTTTTTCTATACGCCATTCAAAGCACATTTCCGAAAATTTCATGAAAATCCATGGACTGGCCCTGGATTCCTAGGTAAAAAGCTTACGGTCCTCCACTATTAGCACAGCGATTTCTGCACCTCCTTATGAGCAAGATCAAATTTGGTGAAAATTGTCAAAAGCAGCTGTTGACTTTTTGCTCGCAGTTTTTTTAGCGCAATGTGATTTTAAATTTTAATTAGTTGCAAAAAGTTCAAAAATATAAAAAAATCAGGAAAATAACACCTAACCTTGTGCTGAAAATAAAATTACTTATTCGTGACGAAAATACGCTAAATTAAGTTGATATCAGAAAAAGAAAAATTGGTGGTTGTTTTTTTGGTGCAGTGCAATAAGGCCCGCGGCATTAAGACCCCGCGGGTCTTATTTCTTCTTTGTTTTGGAAGTAAGGCCCACGGAGGTTATTTCCATCATGAAATGGCAGTAAGAACCGCGGGCCTTAGTTCCCTTTTCTGCGAACTCAAATACCATTTCGTAATGGAAAGGAGTCTCCCCGTTTGCACTTAAACTTATTTTCAATGTGAATAAACTGGCACAGGGAGGTAACTCCACTAGACATAAGTCCATGCTCTGATTGTGGATTATGACATACCAAAGAGGAACACACGTACATAAGAAATATCCATGGAACTATGAATCATACTAATTTTGTTCGCCTTGCTTTTAGCTCACGGATAGAATAATTAAGCTGAAAGCGAAGCGGAAAAAATTTTCTCAAGGGAGTATGGAATTCGCGCGAATTTTTATTTTTACACCACACATCCATACTCCCTTGAGAAAATTTTTTCCGCTTCGCTTTCAGCTTCATTATTCTATCCGTGAGTAAAAAGCGAATCGAAGCGAACGAAATTTCCCTTCGGGTAGTGCGGGCTTGGGGTTGAAAATAAAAAATTCACACGAACAGAACAGAAGAATGTAGCTAAAAAAAACATTAAGAAAGTAGATTAAGTTATTATGTGCGCATAAAAAAGTGGACTGAGCACCCATCCTCCTATGTCACGAAGTGGGAGACAACGTGAGCTATGAATTCATATCCATGAAAAGCTGAAATAAGTTTCCAAATTTTGGTGCTTTGTTTTTCGGTACCTCAAAATGTTGTTTTCTTCAAATAAAAAGAAACTAGAGTATATGCATTTAGCGCATCCGCTATGTTCGTAATCCTTTCTAAAAAGGAAAACTAATTTTAAGATCCCATGTGCATCAGACTCATATAAATGCTGCTTCAAAATGGCAACAAAAGACATGGGCCTTAATTCTTTCTTTTGGTGGGTCTTATTGCCATTTCAAAGTGGAAACAAGGCCCGTGGGTGTTATTTCCATTTTTAGGGCAATAAGACCCACGGGTCTTATTTCCGCGGGGCTTATTGCAATGCACCTGTTTTTTTCGTTTTTGTTGTTGCTTTTTTTGACAAGTTTGCTTGTTCTAAAACTTGCTTGACTTTTTTCACTTCTTCTGTGCTTTGCTGTTCTGATCTGAAAAATTGCCATTGAACACACTTTTTATGTGATAATACGCATCCGTAGAGACGTCGAACAGTGCGCACCGAAGAAACAATTGCCGTTGTACAGCAAAGTGTTGAAGAAGACCCGAATGAACTGATTTCCCACCGTGCACAGCAATTGGAGCTTTGTCCATCAACTTTATGGAAGATTTTGTGCAAAGATCTTGGCTTATACGACCTTACAAGATCCAGCTTGTGCAAGAATTAAAGCCCCGAGACCATGCAATGCGTCGTGATTTTGGTGTATGGGCCCATACAATAGGTCTGTTTTTTTACTTTCTGTGTAAAGTTTGGGAAAAAGCCCGGGAAAAAGTTTGGGCTCGAGCTTTTTAATGTTGTTTTTGTAATCTCCATCCGAAAATGAAAAGTAAAGATACGCCTTTGGGATGTTTCTTGCTGAATGACATTTATCATGCACTCTCAGCAGAGATACTAAAAACCATACAAACAATTTTGTTTCAGAAACGTCTTAAAATGAGCTCAAAACAATGTTACATTACATACTTAACATTATTTTGAATTTTCAAACCTACAAAGAGAGGTTATGCTTTCCATTTTTCATTTAATATCAAATATAAATTTGAATTCAATCGAAATGTTTCGATAAGCTGATTTCACAAACAGCCGATTTGACAAGCAAGAAAGTGCACGAGCAATTTGTTCGGGTAAATTCTTGCTGAGGGGAAGTGACAAAAAAGCAAAAGCTCTGCCACTTTTACGTCAAAAAAAAGTAAGGATACACGTTTTGGGATCCCGCGGGTGAGTAAAGATACAGACCTACAGCCTTATTTATAAACCAATAATAGGGAGTGAATAGCGCTATGCTCCTCTTATAATATCTCTGAACAAGAAAACCTTATTTATAAAACTTTCTGAACGTAACATAGGCTGAACGCCGATTTAGGTAGTATAGAGACTGAATAAATTTGTGTCTTCGCTATTTTGAAATGACAGGGGACTGTTAGTACGCCGGCGGATACATAGATGGCTTTCAGTGACCGTTTTGTTTTCGATAGTGAAGTATACCTTGGATTTTCCTTTTTGGTGGTTTTCTTACGCACCAGCTGTTCTTCTTCTCTTCTTCTTCTTTCCATTTCCGGCGTTACGAGTAGTGATCTTGAAGCGATCACAACTCTCCCACTTTTCTGCTTCACACTAGTGATCCGCCTGTGGGGTACGCACCAGCTGTTCAATAGGTAGAAAATACACATCATTGCTATAATAGGTTTATAAATAAGAATTTATGCAACGAAGAATAGAGTGCTATTCACTACATAACTATTCATCCGTTCAGAGCTATTTAGGGAAATCTAATAAATACGGCTGCTAATGAATGCTGATTTTCATCGCAAAATTTTGTTCAGTGATGAGGCTCATTGTTGGATGAATGGTTACGTCAACTAGCAAAATTCCCGCATTTGGAGTGAAGAGAATCCACATGAGTACCTTGAGACGCCATTACATCCACAAAAACTGAATGTTTTGGTGTGCTCTATGGGCTGGTAGAGTCATTGGGCCACACTTCTTCCGAAATGATGCTGGCGAGCTAGTTACCGTTAATGAAAACCGATATAGAGCCATGATAACCGACTATTTTGTTCAAGAATTAGACGTCACAATCGATTTATTGAAGGAAACATTCGATGAGCGCATAATTTCGCAGAATGGACCTGTCAATTGGCCACCAAGATCTCGTGATTTGAAACCATTGGATTATTTTCTTTGGGGATATGTGAAGTCGCTCGTCTATGTCCACAAACCAGGAACATTAGGGGTCTTGGAAGCCAACATTCGTGGGGTTATTGACGACACCTGAAATGTTCGAAAAAGTGGTTGATAATTGGACCTCTAGACTTGGCTTTATTCGAGCCAGCCGCGGCGGCCACATGTCCGAAATCATATTTAAACATTAATGGCATAAAATTATCCATCCAATAAAGCTAAACTGATAAACATTAAAACCATTTTCGTGTGTTTTATTTCAATTCGATGTTCTATACCTCTTAAAAAAAACACTCTTTAGTTAGTAAATTTTCTTGAGCAGGCCACAAAATAATAATTTTTAAAATTCAAATCAACGATTTTTAGTTTTGTTTTAAATGTTTAAATAAAAGAAGAAATTTAGTAATTTTTTTTTGGAGTGAATGAGTAATTTTGGAAAACGACATTAGGTAACGAACAGAGCCCTAAAATTGGAGTTATTTTTGTCATCCAGAGACAAACATTGGCTGTGGTCTCATGGTTTAGCATTTTTAAGAACCATATAACCCAATTGAATCGTCAAAAAACCAGGACAAAGTCCAACGAACGGCGCACAGTGGTGCTGTTTGTATGGGAGAGCGGAAAAAAATCCGTTAAACCTGAACCATGAAGTGGAATTAAATGAAATTTTGCAGACTTGCTTGGAAGTGGCGAACACACATTTTGACAAATTTTGGTTGAAAAAGAATCATTAAAAGAAAAGTTATTGACATTTTTCGGATTTGCAGCGTTTATTGACATGATCAAAATTTTTTTAATTATGATAATATGTATTAACGTAATATTAATGTTAATAAGTTTTTTAGTTAATTCAAGGGCTTCTTCACTCAAAGAAAAATGTTTTTTCCTCGGTTCAGGTCTTAATTGATGCAGCTACATTTGAATTTCCAAATAATCTTCTCGAACTATTCCTATCGTTTGTTGTTACAGTTCCTTGTTTCACAACGTCTACTCCTATTCCAACCTTTGAGAGGAATTCCACTTGAATTGAGACGACTAGTCTCATTGACTCTCCAAGCTTTATAAAGCTGAAGTTATTGCCCAGGTGCAATATGTACTCCATAAATCAAATCCGTGCATGCAATAATAACATTCCTAGAACAAGAGTTTCTTCATTCAGGATCTTAGATTGCGATTTGGATAAGTCATTCATCCCACAAGTAATTCAATTGCTTGCAGAACTAGTATTTGTCACAGCTAGAGCTACTTTTCCATCGAACGTATCAATCCCTTCAAATGAAACTTCCCACAAAACGTTGTAACGTGACACAAATCCAGACATTTTGAATTTTTTTTTGGTAACAACACACACGTCGAGCAAATTTTACGGCCCACACACAAAATAGTTTCCACTTTTTGCACGTGCAAACTTCTATATAAGTTAAGTTTGTCAAACGTGGGTAATAATTTTTTTTACAAAAAAAAACCTATTGTAGACGTATGCCCTTGACCCCCAGTAATCAAAATCACAAGAAATACCGTTAAGAGTGTGCTTTTTCAGCGATTTGCTATGCAATAGAGTTGGTCTACTACACATTATCAGACATTTGCCAAAGGATTAATTATATTTTATATTTTAATGAAAAATATAAATTTTTGTCAAAAATAAAATCCTGGTGCCAATCTTTCCAACGATTACTGTCTACGAAATTGCATCTTTTGCAACATGATCAAAGCCAAAATCGTGATTCTTAAATTGTATTCAGTGAAACAAATTTGTACACTACGTTCAAGATCGGATCAGGACGGATACGAATCTTTCGAAAAAAGTAAGTAGAATATTGTAACTTTCACTAGACGTAGCTTAGTGTAGCTAAAACTGTAGCTCTAGGGAAAGAACATTAAAATATTTATTTGAGCGCACTCAGTCTAAACACAACTAAATTGCGAAAAAATAAAAAATAAATTTTTTTAAAGCTTAATAGCATATTTTTATTAAAAAAATTTATTTTTCAGACAGTTACTAAAATGCTACTCTTTATTAAAAAGAAGTAAATGAAAGAAATTACATACTTTTCAAAACCTAAAGATAGGGGAACTTTAGAGCGTGGTATCTCCCATATTCCTTGATATAAATGTCCCAAATTTTGGAAAAAGATACAACGGTTATATTTCTATGAAAATATAAATCAAACAAATCCGTATTCCAAATTTCATTTTTTGCATTTATTTCCGCAGAAGCACCACTGTGCGGCGGTGCCTCACTCACGTCAAGAAAATTCAAAAGCTTTCAGTATATAAACAAAAATGTTTAAGAGCAAGTAAAATGACATCGAAGGTAAGATTCCTCTCTGAAGTAGCTATTTGTAAAACTAAACCTTAAATGAGTGTGCATAAGACTGAAGCCTTCAGACGACTCTAAATTAATCAACACTTCTATCATCACACCAGCCAACGACCGTCAGCACTGCTCAAATCAACTAAAAATTCATATACTCATTTAAGAAAGAAATTTCAACTAAAATTTATTGAGATATCTAACTTAACGAAGCAAGCCTCTTTTGTGTTTGCAATTTTGCATATATAAAACAAAATGCTAGACTAATGGCACTTTCCGTTTCCATTGGTTTCACTCGGGGAAGCACTCATTTTAAAAACCAATGGAACACCCATAATAATTTCTGTTCAGTTTAACGTAATTGCCTTTGTGTTTGAAGAAAATTTTCTTTTTGACATTTGAGTAACATGTGTTAGTGCTTCTTGAGTCGATTCTCATTTCAAATCGAGAAGCGGCTGTCACTCCTCAGAATCATGAGAAGCGATCTTTTTGCACCAATGGAACGGTTTGAGAACGCTTCTGGACGCTCCTGGACGGTTCTTTTCGTCCAATGGAAAGTGCCATAAGAATTTAATGATTGTAAATAACACCCCTATAATTCTTTGAGCTTTCAATACAAATTTAATTGTAAAGTTAAAATCTTAGTAAATCTTGTCCAATTCTCTTAAATTCTCGCGTGGTGCTGCTTTCACGCACTTGTGAAACAATTGAAATTATTATTTTAGTTATTACTAATATATTATTGTTGTTATCAATCAATCGGTCGTCAAACAAATCGAGACAGAGATATAAAGCAATTAGAGCATATGACGAGCGGCGACTGATAACAATTAGAATAACAATTTCACTCATTACTCATTCAATACACAACAGTGTGCAAACGCAGCTTTATTTATGCATTTATCCGTTGAGGTGTAGAAAAAGTCGAAAATTAATTCCTATTCCACAGAATCTGAATAAAACCGAATAAACTGAAAACTTCTGTTCTCATTTGACTTAAATGAGTTTTATTTAATGGCACTTAGCACAGTATCTGTGTTCTCAGTAAATAAACTACATACTCGAAAGATATGTTTCCTTTTTATTTACTCTCACTGATAACATACAAAAGAAAAAATTAGAAAGTCTTAGCCATCAAAGTTTATAATTAAAAAACATTCATAAGAAGATTCAAATCTGAAAAAAACTATCAGCAAGATAAGAATCAATGATAACCCATTCAAAACTCTTATACAATGACAACTGTTTCCAATTCTAGTGATTTATAGGTACAAAAAAAAATTACTAAACCTAAGACAGATTAACTGCGATGGATCATATTAATGTCAAAGAAACTGATTGAGTAATCATAATTGATTGAGTGTGGTCTGATTATAATATATTCCTCATTACTGTTATGTAGGCTATTTTATCGAGGCTCGGGAAAGTGAATACTCACCAAAAGCGGCAAATAGGACTTGTAATGCTATTCTATGTTAGCTGAATTATCGAAGGCATGCATAAAAAGTAAAGATAAAAATCAAATATGGCTTCTTGTTCATGGTGAATGATGAATCGACTAATGTATTGTGTGCAGTACTTCTTTCGAATAGCTCGGAGTGGGCCAAATAATGTAATTTTTGATCCATAATACTCATAGCGTCACAGTGCGACTCTTGACAAAGGGGCAAAAAAAAAAAAAAATAGAAAGCTCTGCGAGTAATGACTAACTGCCGGAGCTTATTGGGAATGTCATAGCGGTCATAAAAGCACAAACGCCTGAATGAGCTACTCCGACTGATTCCGGATTATTTGTGCCCAAGGGGATACCAAAAGTACCCGGACGTTCAGGTTGAGGGTTGTTGCGATGGAATCGGCTTAAAGAAGATGAAGATGATCCCCAGATCAGTCAACCGTCAACCAAATTGACCATGTTGCCATCGACGCAAGGGACTCTTTCAGTTTGATAGATGTCCGAACTTTCAGAGGGGCCAACTTTGACTCGGACCACTACCTTGTTGTAGATATCCTGTTCACAACTCGTTCGAACCAACATTGTGAATCCATTTGACTTCAGAAAGCTACAATCGCAAGAGATTGCCAGTGTCTTCTCCAATCGAGGGTTATTCCAACTATCTTTAAATCCTATGCCGCTATCGACATATTATATCTAGATACCTATTTCTACCGATGGAGGTCAAATGACCGCTTTTGAAATAAACATTATAGTCTTTTCCAGTTGATTGTAATTAATACAGAATTTAGCATAAACAATAAACACAAAAACTATCATATTATAATAATTAACAAACATTTATTTACTTAGTGTCAAAAGCGGTCACTTGACCGCTTTGGTAGGTTTAATTTTAAGCATTGAAACCAGCCTTTGAGGTTTTGGGTTTCATTCGGCCTCCAAAACGAGCCCATGGTTCGATGGAGGCAAATACAGCCAAACAAAACAAAAAGCACGACAAATGTTGATGCAAAAGTGAACAAGAGGCTTACAAGGAGAAAAGAAGAGAAGAACACGGAATTCTCAAAAAGAAAAAGATGCTGCATGAGGAGCCATGGAGATGCCATTATAGGAATGCGATTTAAAAGTTTTACCAAATGGTAAAGACATCACGGCAGGGTTGTAGCTCCCGAACTCGAGCCAGCAGGGAAACACAGTGATATATTTGTCGCTACTAATGATCTGGAAAAACCACTGCAGATTGCTTAACCGCGATGAAGATACTAATTCCGCTATCAGGCAGAATGCCCCATTCAACTTGAACGATGCTCAAGAACGCCGTCCTCCCGACCTCATTAGAAGTTAAGCTTGCCTTATGCAAACTTAAATCAAATAAAACTACGGGTGCAGATTGTCTTGACGCTTTCCAAAAGCAGCCGGAGATCAGTTGGAAAAAAATACACCAGCTTATTTGCATGACATAATCGGAAGAAGGAATGCATCCTCAGTATTTGTATATTCAATCCAAAAAAATGGGAGACAATTGGGAGGAATGCTGCTCCTTAACGTTGCTGTACCTAATATGTCTAAAACCTCACGTCAGCAATGCGATAGGTCTTTATCAATTTGATTTTAGACCAGAGAAGTCCACAATAGACCAAATTTTCACATTACGGCAGATCCGGGAATATAATATCTACATAGACCATCTCTTTATCATTTCAAGGCCGCGTATGACAGTTTTTACAGAGGCGAGCTGTACAGAGCCATGTCTAGTTTCCGTGTTCCTATAAAACTCGTACAAAAAAGTGGAGGATGACTTTGGGAGATTCACGCTGTTCTTTAGGTTAGGTAAAGAACTCACCGAGACCTTTGATGTCGAAAAAGGCTTTAGGCGAGGCAACACACTGTCACACTACTTTTTTGATACCATACTTTTTTGTTCAAATCTCCAACGTCAGCTCCATAGGCATAATCTTTTAAAAGTCTTTTCAATTACTCGGTTAAGCAGAACATATTGACGTAATGAGAAGAAAAAAGCTTAATGTCATAGGTGCTTTTACGAGTATTGAAACAGAAGCGGCAAAAATAGGGTTAATAGTTAAGGGGCAAAACGAAGTACATATATGCTGTCATCAAACAAGGACACAGAACATCGACGAATTGGACAAAACGTCACAATAGACAGACATAACTTCGAGGTAGTGCAGGACTTCGTCTACATATTATCCGCTATAGACACGGATAACAACATCAATGCTGAGATCAATCGGAGAATAACTCTGGCCAACCGTTGCTTCTTTGGGTTTAGACTTAAGAAGGCAATTGAGAAACAAAACACTCTCCAGAAAAACCAAGGTAACCCTTTATAAAACCTTGATCATCCCAGTCCTGCTTTACGCGAAAGCATGGACCTTATCGAAAGCGGATGAGAAAACCCTTGCTCGTTTCGAAAGGAAAGTAGTAGTAGTAGTGTGTGATTTTATTTAACAAAATTAAAGGTTTTTTGTTGTTTTTTTTACAATTTCACAATTATGGCATGGCTTTTGCCGTCAGCCAGGGAAAGGTAAACATTACAAGAGGGTAAATAATATGCAAGGTCCAACAATGCGTGGAGAAGAAGATACAACAACGAGCTGTATGAGATGTACCGCTACATGGGCATAGTTAGAAGAGTACGCATTGTCAGGCTACGATGGTTTGGACACGTAGAGCGGATGGACATCAACGCTCCGGCTCGTCGAGTTTTCAAAAGCACCTTGCAGGGGAACCGCTCAACCGACCTAGATTTTTTTTTTATAATTAGCGCGCACTTCAAGGGGTTATGAGTACTCTTATAATGTTGTAGAACACAGTGCGAGCATTTAGAAAAGTAGGAGAGGGTTTAATAGGAGACACCGATGCACGTTGCTTTAGAATCTTTGTAAATCGTAATGCAGGGGAAACACAGAGTAAAGCATGCGGGTGGTGCGACTAAAATATGAATCTCTATACTTGATTGTACGCCCGAAGTTGGGCTCAAGGTAAAACTGATGAGCATTCCTAGCGAGGCGTGTGTTGCGGCTAAATTGTTTCAGGGGAGGAATACAACTGGCTATTTCACTAGAGCACTGTTTATAGAAAAAGCGATAAAAGAGAGTGAGACAGGTAACATTTCGACGATGTTCAAGAGAATCAATCGATTCTACAATTGAACTATCACCTATCAATTTTAACGCTCTATTTTGTACCCTATCAAGCAGGTGCAAAGATGTTTGAGCAGCACCTGACCAGATATGGGAGTTATACTCCAGTTTTGGGCGGATGAAGGCCTTATATATATTATATTATAATATGTATAATTGTAGCCAGATCAGAAGGGGTAAAGACTACATCGTCTTAAGAAACCTAAGCATTTAGCAGCGTTTTTGGCGACTTCAAATATGTGGTCATTCCAACGAAGATCATCGTTTACACACATACCAAGTACTGAAAGCTTTTCGGTTTCTTCGATTCAAGTACCATTCATGGATAATGGCAATGGGAGAATGTTAAGCTTCAACGACGAGAGACAGCATTGAATTCTACTCGGTTTTTATTACCACATGTAACAATGCTGTCAAGGTCAGAATTCAATGAGCTTAACATACGCAGCCGTTCCAGTTCCACATCCGAAGAGCAGGAACGTGAATTTGGAAACGAATATGAAAAGCTGAGGGTCGAGTCGTCAGCAAAACAGTTAAGCGGATTAGAAATTTCAGACAAGAGATCATTAATGAAAATGAGGAAGAGAGTCGGAGACAAAACGGAGCCCTGGGGCACACCAGCATTTATAAAGTGGGTATCAGACTTGAAGCCATCCAACACAACTTGTATTGAACGGTCGAAAAGGTATTTTCTAATCCAACGAAGAAGAGACTCATCGATACCAAAAGCACGCATTTTCGATAAAAGAGCCTGATGCCAAACTCTATCAAATGCTTTAGAAATAACAAGCGCAATAATCTTACTTTCTCCAAAACAATGTAAAGATTGGTTCCACTTTTCGGTGAGATAAGCCATCAAATCACCAGTGGAACGTTTGCTACAAAAGCCGTACTGACGGTCATTAAGAAGCTTTCGTTTTTCAAGATATTTCATGAGTTGACTGTTTATCAACGTTTCCATGACCTTGGAAAGAAGGGACGTTAGTGCAATTGGACGGTAATTGGAAGGGGAGGAAGATTCGCCTTTTTTAGGGACTGGCGGGACAAAAGCAGTTTTCCATCTGCTCGGGAAAATCCCAGCAGAATAGGAAAGATGGAAAAGTTTACGCAGTGGTTTTGCCAGCGTAGAAGAACACCTCTTCAGAATAACGGCAGGGATACCCAGCGGATTTATGTATGTTGAGATCTTTGAGGACTCACGCAACCGAGCGAGTTCGAAAAAATCTCTGCTTCATCACAGAATCTACAGACTAAAGCTCAGGTGGAGCCAATATGCTATCAGGTAGTGTTGAGTTTGCAGCAAATTGAGCTGCTAACAAATTGGCTTTATCGATGGAACTGACATACGGAGAGTCATTGAAAATGAGCGTTGGGACCGATGACGTGGTCGAGTTCCTAACGTTCTTAACACAAGACCAAAAGTTTTTGCTTCCTTTTGGACACAACAGTATTTTTTGCCTTACTTTTTGGTCATGCAAAAACTTGGCCTTTTGTATTTGAGCATTACAAATATTTCTGGCCCGTTTGAACAAATTTCGATTTTCTACAGTAGGGTTGTCTTTGAATATTCGAAAACTACTTTCTCTATCCCTAATCGCCTCTTTACAGCGTAAATCGAACCACGAATTCTCTTTGGGGATGATACTTTTTATTCTGTGAGGAACAAAATCTCTCATACCGTTGAGAATTACGTTAGATATCATATCAGCTGATGCATCAACGTTTCCGTCGAGAAAGCACAATGACCAATTTAAATTTCGAAAGAAATTATTCAGGCCATCCCAATTGGCTTTCTCATATTGCCACACAGTTCTTTTAGGGACTTTATCTTTTTTTATTTCCGATTTTAGTACGATTTGCCTAGAGGAGAAGATACTACAACCCTGTATTTTTAGGGATGAGAAGCGAAAAATAGGTCAAGAGTATTGCCGGCATGGCCTTCAATGTCAGGAACCCGAGTGGGCTCATCAACAAGTTGAGTTAATTCGTTAAACTGACCAGAATGTCGAAGCCAACCTGAATTGTGTACATTGAAATCAATTGCGATTTCATAGTGAGGATAAATTCTTATTATGGAGTCAGATTGCAAACCCAAACGGCACTATTTTTAAAAGCATTTTGCCACCCCTGATTGATTGTAAAATACATATACAGCGACCTTAACAAATTTGATGGTGGTAACTGGAGACCAGACTATCAGAAAGTTAAGGTCATGATGGTTAAGATTGGGTTTCATCAGAACTTTAAGCTTCACCTTATGTGAAGTAACATCTAATCTTTTTTCTTGTTTGGTCAAATGATTCAACATTAAAGGAGGACCGTCCATACAAACTGCACATCTTCTCTGCATATGATCGTTGCTTAAAGTTCGAGCGCAGCAGCGAACATAAGGAAAGCGGATTATTGTTCCATCAAAGATGATCTAGGGCCAACGAAAATTTTGGCTGGTAGTGGCTCAGTCATTTTTGATAATATAATCTTCATCCCACAAATCAAAACAAGATAAACATAAAAAAGATGTCATTGTAAGACTTAATCCAACAGTTTCAACTGGTTTAGAAAAAAAAACACGCTCCACTAACGTGATTGTGATGAAACGTATGGGGAACAATAACCCCACTGCGCGACATAACGTTATTCATTCCAAAAGTGTTCTGTACATATTTATTTTCTGGTGACTTTGTTGGAGCAATTCAAACAAAAAGTAAAACACGAATAATTTTATCTCTACGTGTAGCAATTCCAATTCAGATTCGAAATATAATGCCGGGAAATATTTCAAGTCAAGCGACTAACAGATGCTATACTAGGGGTTTTATTACTTCAAATGTAATGCGCACCTTATGGAAAGAAGATTATGCCAAATCTTCCTAATTGCATAAGGAACAACTGAACTTTCATCCTGGTCGACAGACCTATCCACCCTCTCAGGCTAGACACTCTCTAGGCTACTAATACCTAATTAATTTTCCAAATACGCTACTCCCTCTTGTCTTTTCTTCAGACTTGAATGCCTTTCTTCCACATAATTCAATTAGAGATCTATCAATTCAATACATTCAACAAACAATATGGTTTGATAACTTTACTTGCCAACCAAAGAACAACAACCAAAGTCACATGCCAGGTCTAAAGTAAACAAGTTTTCTTCACCCAAGACAAATCAGAAAAGAGAAAAAGTCCATTTGTTACTTTAAAATAACTTTGTTCTCAATCCCCCAGCGGGCCTTTCTGCACGTCGAAAAAAACATTTCTTCTTGGCTAAATTCATTTTTTAAACAAAAAATAAGTCCTGCCCTTGGACAACTAGGGAATAATATTGATCATTAATTTAGACTCAAAACGGAGTGTCAATAAAACTGCGAAAATAATTTGAGAGAAAAGAGTTGCGTCATCATCTAACGACGACGACACAACAACATATACTCTCGGGATCAATCTAATCAACTTGAAATCAAGAGACAGCAGCAACGGAAAAAACAGAATATGTATTTAAAAAAAAATATTTTTGGGTACATTGCTGATGACTTTTGTCGCGATTCGCCTTCTAAACAAAGAAATAATAAGCCTCACGCGTCTCGACTCTCTGTACCCTGTGCCTGTACCCTACCCTAAACCGTGCACGCGACACTCGATTTGGGTTGAAACGAAAGACGATGATCATCAAGAGTCAGCAAAGCAGTCACTGTACTCCCAAATTCTATTAAGGTGGACAATTTTAACGATAAATAATATTAACTGCGAGATATGAATACATTACACAGCGCACTTGATAATAAACAATGTTATGTATATTCTTTAGTAATAAGTAGGCAATGTATAGTTTTGAGACTGTGTCTATTGACTGGTTACCTCCCCAATCCCCATGACCGACCCACTAATTGATTTAGGTGAAAATTTTCATCTTCAAAATCAAATGGCAAATTTAATTGTCACTCTTTTAAGTGTAGTAGAGAGACACCAGAAATTATTTATTATTGTAGAGCAAGGTGTTTCTTTTCTTCTTTTCGATTTCTTTTTTTTTTTTGTTAATTTTACTTATTTTTCTTTTCAGTATGTTTTTTGTTTTTGTATCTCACCGTGAAGGGGATTCCTTCGACAGATCCAACTGCATAACACCGATCTCCAGCATTACAGGCACCACTTAGGACTTGATGACGATTCATTGCAATTATATTTCACTTAGTTTTTGATTATATATTTTGGATTTATTTATTGAAACATGTTCACAAGTACACTGACGAAGAAAAATAGAATTTATTGTACGCGATACATTGCACTAATTTACTAAAAAAATCATTCTAAAAACTTTTTCTCCTTCGTAGTAAAAAATTTTTCTTTCTCTTCTGACATATCTTTTCGTAAAATTTGTGCTGTCAAAAAATCAATACGTACATAATTGTAATAGATTTTTTCTGTACGATGGAAAAAGAAGTGTTTCAATGGGTAAGTTCAGCACTTTCTGTTTTTCTTTATTTATTTATTTCATTCATTTATTTGTTTTCATTAGGGCTGTTTTTTTGGGAAGAAGTCCGGTACCTTGTATTGTAAATCCAAAAAAACGGTTCGCGTTTTTATGTTTGATGGTTGGCTGATTTGTTGTCTATCCCTTGTAAGATTTACTCATCCTTTTATCCCCTGTATCTTTTGTTGTTTTTGCTTTACATGTATTTACAATACAAGGTACCGGACTTCTTCCCAAAAAACAGCCCTATTGATTAACAGCCCGATTCTGCCTAAAGTCATAAAAAGTTATGTCGATTTCCTTTCACCAATTTGCAGTCGACTGCAGTCGCTACTAAATTCGATTCTTTTTTGGGTATTTAGGAAATTAAAAAAGTAGCGATTTTCTTTTTTATGAATGTATGTGTGGCCAACTGACTAATGAAGAAAAACAAGTACCATGAAACAAAACAATTACACTCGTATTGTTAAGCACACAATTTTTATATTTTTTTTCACCAAATGTTTTCCAAATTCACAACAAAATACAAAACAATTCTCTTTCCTTTAATTTTTTTCATATGCTGATGTTTTTGTTTGCCGTTTTCTATCTGTCAAAATTGTTGTGTGTGTGAAAATCTGTGTGCAAATCCGTCCCAAAAAAGAGATCGACGGCAAGTCGATTTTTTTCCTCCTAAATGAATTCCTTTCAAAAAAAAATTGACTGCAGTCGACTGCAGTCGATTTTTTTTTTTTGAAAGGAATTCGACATTAGATTTTTAGATAATATGACTTTTCTCGGCTTCTGATTGGCCAGACGTTCAGTTGAAAACTCATCAGCTGTTAGCTTTTACAAATTTTGTTTTTCAGTCAGGAAAAGTTGACTGAAAAACCAAATTTAGTTTCAGAGAAAAAAGCCTACATGACAATTGAACTTTAATTGGTATTTTGTCGAAGCATTTATTACTGAGCTGTGGCGTTAAAATTGACTTTTATTTAATTTTCGTTAATTAATTAATAAAAAAAACCTGAAAAAATTTGGGCACAAAAGAATACTAACATTCCCCTGTAATTTTTAGAGTGCCGGCGGATGGCTTTCAGGGCCCGTTTTTGTTTTCGATAGTACTATAGATTCCATACACAATGCTGGTACTAAAAAAACTTTTAAGCCCTGAAAAAACTACTAAAATTTATAAGACAAATGACGCGCCTAATAACGTCTTCCAAAGCGCCAATTAGGCTTATCTGCGTAGGCAATTGACTTCGGATAGCCCACAAAAAAATAGTCCAGCAGTGTTGAATCACCATTCTTTAGAGGTAACTCGTAACTCACAGGCTAAAAACTCGAAATTATGTAAAAAAAAAATCAGAACGCAGTGCCCAGTGCCCAGTGGCCTTCTAATAAAAAATGGCAAACTCAAAAAAACGACTCTGAAAAAAGTATTGCCAGTTTTTAATCTGGCAATACTTTTTTCAGAGTCGGTTTTTTGAGTTTGCCATTTTACCACACGTTTTAAAAAATTTACAAAAATTTCAAAAATTATAATTTTTTAAATGTTGATATGTAATCTTTCTTAAGGCCCCGACCCATAGCGATGACATAAGCTGTCAAAACCAATTTGAAGTTTTCTCTTCACACCGCAACGGATCCTATGGGTCACCGCTCACCGTTGTGTCCGGTAAAACTCACTGCTGTCAGTTGAATCCGGCAGCGAACGGACGCAACTTTAAATAATTTAGGACTACTATAATACAAAATTTCGTCAACATCGTGTGAGCCATTAACGACAAAGTCGGTTTTGAAAAAACGGTACTGTAAAAGGTATACCTACTGTAATTCGACTTTTTCAAAAAAAATTTTACATCATAAGAAAGACAACCTAAAATTAATCCTTCAACTAAATTTTATCGAAATCGGTGGAGACGTTTTCGGGAATAAATATTATCATATAGGTTGTATGGCAGGTACCGTTATTTCATACCTAGACACTCAATTTAAGAAACCCCCTGTACAGACCCTTATTGTAAATTTTGAAGAAAATCGATCTCTCGGTTCAAGCTGTAGATACGTATACGGACAGACAGACACACAGACAGAATTGCAGGACCCACTTTTTTCTCTATCATCGTAAACTCATGTTTAATTAGGTTCGTTCAGTGAAGCCCTGGGGTCGCCCTGTGGTCGCCATAAAGCGTTTTTTGAAAACCTAAAATCGCACTGAATGTCGAACTGAGTGTTTTTTTAGCCCTGGGGGGGTTGACTTGCGTTTGCCCTCAACAAGCAAGTTGAGCGCTGTCAAATGGCATGCATTTTGATGAGTGGTAATTTTGTGGCTTAGCGTTTTTTGAGGACTAGAAAACCAAGGTTATTTTGACAAATTATAGGGTTTTGAAGGAAATCTGGGGGCCTACCATGTAACTCGATTCTACAATAAAAACGTTCGAATGCCCTTTATAATATAATAACTTTCGAATGATTCGAAAGTAGAATCGAGTTACATAGTAGGGCCCCTGGGTCAACCCCGGGTAAAGTTCAACGAACGAAACTATTGTCATCTCAACATTTTTTTCTGCACGATTGCAAAACTTGCCTTAGTACCTACCTATAATCGCAAGTAAAAAAAATTGTGAGTAACAAAATTAGTCACTTGTTACCAACTCTATGTTTTATAAATAACATGAACTTACCATTTTCACAGACATACTTTATAAATACGTTTTCACTTTTTTTTTAGCAGCTTGATGAGATCAATAGCTAACTTTAAAACTCTCGGTAATGATTTGTAATGTTTGTTATTTAAAGGATTGCTGATTTTCGAAAACCATTTAAACCATGTTAAATTTCACTTTCTTGTAGAGCTCGTGCTCTATTTTTTTGGATAAAAATTTAAAACAACAATATAACATACTCTAAAACAAATCGCTGACTGGAAAAAATCTCATTAAGTGCATGTTTTCAAAGAGAGCTAATGCTTCAAAAAAAAAAATCTTCAAGATTTCGAAAAACCTTAATTTACCTTTAAGGCCGTAACGTAAGCATGGACATGTTTGGTTCAAAAATTGTGTTTAATAGAAGAAATTTTACTAAATTTAAATTAAAAACATTTAAGAATTCTAACAAAAAGTATAGATTCTCTATTCAACAAAAGATTAGTTTATAAAAGTCTTACAAAATGAGTATATTTTGATTTGGAATTGGATTATTCGATCGAGATAATGTCCCATGCATTTGGAACGTTTTTTGTGCACATGTCCAACTTTAAGGTTGATCCTTCAACTGCTTCGGATGCTCTTATGCACGTTCCAGTTGCCATGTTGTATATAGGACTGCTTTCCTGTTATTTAAAAAATTTCCAAAATTATTACTACTTGTATATCGCGAGATAAATAAAGAATAATGGCGACTTACAGAACTCGTGTGTCTCCATTGTTGGTCCCCTAACATTTCATGACACTTTCCAAGCACTGGATATGCATAGTTTGAACTCAAAGACGCTTCCAGACATAATAGTTTATCCAAGATAATTTCTGATTTTTCCGTCTCGTACCTACAAAAAATTTTACGGATCTTATTATCAAAGAATGATATTAAAGTTTATAATAAACTGTGAATAACACGGTTATGCAGTGGTTTTTTTTATCCCTCTTCAAAGTGTATTAGAAAATTTTATTTCTAGGGAGAAGCGCTTTAAAGAAAAAGTTCTAGAAAGGATTGTTTTTCACTCTAATTTATAGACAAATAAGGTCTGGATATATAACCATTATAGCTCTGTGGTTTTAAAAATTGAAAAATTAGCCGTCCCCTTTTATAGGCAGGCGCACCAGTACTTGGAGCAACTGCCAAGTTTGAAAAACTCTCAAAACAGTACCGACTGCGAATAGAAAGAAGTTTAGATACAGAAAAACTAATAACTATTTGTCCGACGGACGGTTCTTCTAATCAAGAAGTTAAAGTGCGCCAAATCTACGTTAGTTTGAGGAAACGATGAGTACTCTAACCTACTTAACGTGCGTCAATTAAGTTTGAAATTTTTCCGTGTATCCGAAAATACAATGAAAATTTTGTTTACAAAAAAAAAGAGGGAGCTTTGCCCTCTTGCAGCCATTCCGAATGCATCAAAATAATTTAAACACAATAGTTGCTTTTTGTTCAACTTACCAAATTTGATTCTTTGCTTTCATGCACGCTTGCAACGTAATCGTACTTCCCTTCTTATAGAAACCGTTGACTTTAGGTCCAACAACCGAAGCACATAGATTGGTGCTGGAAAGTCGCATTAAAAAGCTGCCAGTGTATTTTCGTTTCCTATTAACAGAAACAAACGATTTTTTGATAAGATTATTGTAATTTCTGCAACAAATATTTATCTTACCTCGAATGCCACGGCTGGTAAATAGCTTTAGATAATTTTGATGATTTTTTGTGTTCTCCCGGTAAGTCCAGCTCAGGGTATACATTATTCATGTACCACCCAAAATTTGAGCAGTTTAATTTCTCTCTTAGCTGCACACGTTCGTCAATGCTGCCGTGGTCGAACCAACTTCCAAGCTTTTCGTGTTTTAAGTAATATTCCTTGGAAACGCATTAAAATAGGAATAAGTAAAGTTTTTACTATTTCATCTCACAAATACCTTGTATTCATCCATCCAAACATAAGCCAGACGTAAAGAATTTTTCAGCATGGTGTTGACACCTTCTGGAGAACTGTATGGCCTTCGTTTTCGGAATATATGCCCCACTCGGGAGCAGGGCATTATTTTAATAGCACCCCCACACTGCCATACTCGAAATGATATCTCAAGATTTTCACCACCCCAAATGTCCATGCCCATGTCGTATTCACCGATATGAGTGAAGTACTTCCTATCCACTGCAAACAGACCACCGGCCATAGTCGGCGACTTGAAGGGCCCCGAAAATGATGTTTCGTCCTTCAGAGTACCTAAACAAACAGTTTTGTTTTTTGTTATTAAGATTAAAATGCAACTACTTCGCAGTTCGACTACCATCGGGAAGGTTTTCCCATTTGAAATGCAAGCCCCAATTGAAACCGCCTCGAACAAGCGGACTAGGAGTATACTGAAAGGTGTCCGCATTGATAATATCAATAACTGGTACGGCTAGAGTCGAGTTTTCATGTTTCACTATGTGCAATAGAGGTTGTATCCAATCTTTGTTGACCTCAATGTGACTATCTAGGAAACAAAGTATATCGCCGGTAGAATTTCTTGCTCCAATAACACGTGCTCTTATCAGGCCTTCTCTATGTGTGTTTCTCATTAGTCTAACTTTGTTGCTTGGGTCTAGCTTATGAACTTCTTCCATGAGTCCATTTGTTACATCTGGAGCATCACTACAGTCATCGACTAGAATTATTTCTTTAAGGTACTTTGCAGGCGTTCTATCCAATATGGATTTTATAGAACGCAGGAGGGTCATTTTATGTTCATTGTAGTAGCACATTACAATCGAGGCGGTTGGGAGCTCGTCATCATAAACCTGTTGACGACATCTGTAAAAAATTTCAAACAAAAACATTGAAACACTTTTTTTTTTGTTATTCTAGATTATAAAAAAATAGAATTCTTAAAACGCGCGACGGCAAAAGAAAGTCATTGCCGCAAGTCATGAAATTGACTGTGGCATATATTTGTTGCCAAAATATTGTTGACTGAAGCGAAGAAGTCATCTCTCGACTCCCAGGTGTCCTGTCTACGGTTCGTTATCTCCCGCACGATGTCAAAGTCCGAATTTACGGGCCAATCCGGAAGACCATTGGACCGCTGGTATTGCCAGTGCCACTCATAGGCTTCACCTGAGAGGAGGAAATGGAAGCTTCTTAAAAACTTCAACCAGGAACACTCATATTGAAATTGAAGGTTTCCAGACAAAAAATGAAAATCCTCCACGGTCAGCGCATCCGTGTTTCCATTATATTTCCCATTTGTCTACTCTAACCGGGATGTTTTTCGGTCTGCCGTTTACCTGTGACCAACAGGGGGGATTTGTGTTAGTGTTGTTGTTTTTGAAAATATACTGATTGGAATGCGCCTTGCTCAGCTCTAGACTCCCTGCCGTGTTCTGAACTTGGACCGAATGGTCTAGCTAAGCGTCCAGTTGAGAATGGCTGCTTGGCTCTGAATTAGCATTCGACGCTCCTCGCACACCTTTACTCTCTGCTACTTAAGCAGTTGCACTATTGCTGTTAAGTCTACTTTAAAATATGTCCATTTTTTACGAATACTTTTATTTGTTTATTTTTCTTTTGTTTCAGGTAGCCGTAACAATATCATATATAACAACAACAAAACTTTCAAGACGAAGTAGGTCCTGCTCATTTATGACTTCTTACACTACATCAAAAAGAATTTATGTCAAAATAAAGTTTTTATTAATCTAATCCAATTTAATCTAAACAAAATTGTCGGTTTATAGTTTATGGACACAGCAGAAGTTAATGTATCATAACAACTTCATGTTTAAACATTAATTACTCTTTGCTGATGATGGAACCATCATAAGCGAGGATCCTACATTCTTACTCGGAGCAAAAAAAAATTTCATTAAACACCAAAAAAACTCCTTTTTTCTGCTCCTAGCAGATAATTTAACAGAACTTATATGTATGTATGTTAGCATGTCTGATCAGAGGTTCGTGGTTCGAATCCCAACAGAGGTAAAAATGTTTTTCCACTGGCATCCCCCGAGGAATCAGCAAGTCCTTCGATAGTAAATTCATTGCCATTAAAAGCGCTTTCCCGATTAGCCGTTCGGAAACAACAGATAATTGTAGGTCACTTCTATTCCTTTACAAGGTATGGTTGTGAGAAATGCGCTAGGCCCTCGGACTCCTCGTTCTACCCTATTCATTAATTTATTTATTTTTGATCCATTCAAAATGCCTGTATTTTATGAGTCATTATTGTTATGTAAATCTTTGTTATATCTTGATTTAATCTTGACTTTGATTTTGATTTGTTAAAATTTAGATTCATGATATTTGAAAATAATGGCAGCACCTGATTTAACCTAGGTTTGGTTTGCTATTTTATCGTGAAAGGATTGCAGCCGCACGACCACTCTGCACTTCTATAAATAAATTGTATAGTTTTAAACCCGTGGATTATCTCGAAGTTTCGGGCGATTCAACACAATATTTTTTTTTTTTTTTTTGATTCATATGAAGTTGCTTGTTTGCACAGATCAGCATAAGAGGGTTCCAAGTACTGCAAAAAAATCGTCGAAAATTGGGCCCTTTTGCTGGATTTTATTCGAACCAACAGCGACGGCTACTTGCCCGGAAACAAAACGCCAAGTTCTTATCTTTATACTAAAGCTAAATTCTTACCCATAACATTAAATTAAATTGTTTTTATTTCTTCTTGAAAACCCCACCTCTAACAAACAACCTTTATCAAAATGAATATCTGTATCAGTGTTGGGAAGTAATGATTACTTCCTGTAATTTATTTCAACTTTCATTTCAATTACAAGTTGTTAGTAATTTTTTTTTATTACAATTACACGTATTTGGAATTTATAAACCAAACTTTTCAATTACTTGTAAATGTAATTGAAAAAATGGGCACGGCTGGGTCGCACGAACTTGCGATTGTGTTCTAAATACGATATCAAAATCTTCAGGCTGTGTGAAAGGTTTTGGCATTCGCCATCACAATATATTTTGTGGTACAGGGTTGCCAACTACACATTAATTATGAACATTGAATTAAATCACGCAAAATAATTAAAAAATTAAATTAAATATTCCAAAGGTTTCAAGCAAAAATCTAAAAACGCCATTCTTTTACAATTGCTAATACATATGCATGATGAAAATTTAATTAAAATCGTTGGACCAGTTTTTTCAAAAAACGGTTTTTTATTTTTAAAAATTCCCAAAACTAGATTTTTTTAAATATTGATATGCAGTTTTTCTTAAACAGCTTACGACTTTTTAAACCCAAAATTTCATCAAAATCGTTTCAGTCATTCACGAGAAAGTCGGTTTTGAAAAAAACGGTACTATGGGAGGTACCGTTTTTTGGCTTTTTCCAAAAAAATTTTTTACATCATAAGTATAGCAATTCAAAATTAATCCTTCACACAAAATTTTATCGAAATCGTTGGAACCGTTTTCGAGAAAAATAAGTATTATCATATCGGTTGTATGGCAGGTACCGTTATTTCAAGACCTAGAGGCCCAATTCCAAAAACCCCTCTGTAGGCTGCTCCACAGACCCTAACTGCAAACTTTGAAGCAAATCGGTCTATTGGTTCAGGCTGTAGATCGATATACATACAGACAGACAGAATTGCAGGACCCATTTTTTCGTATTCTCTATCATCGTAATGTCATGTTTAATTGTTATCTCAACATTTTTTTTCTGCACGATTGCAAAACTTAGGCTTTGCTATGTCCGCACCTGAAGCTAAACTGGGTCTCATTCCAGGATGGTTTGAGTTAAGCTAGTCCTAAACGACGAACAAGCTCGCCGAGCATGCTCGTGCTCGCCGTATTTTCATCGTCTAGGGGTTGGTTGGCGAGCAGTTGGCGAGCCGCTCGCTGTTGGCGAAAATTTTCGATTTTGTCATGTTCGTTGGCTTCGTTGTTTGCCATGTAGGGCCATGCTCGCGAGCAAACCAGTTTTTTACTATGAAGCAAACCTCATTTCTGCTGTGGACGTCGTCGTGTGCATATCGCGGATAAAGTAAAAAGGCAACAGACAGCCACAATTTAATAGAAGAATACACACGTTTACGCTGTGGGGAATCAACAATGAATGTTCGGCAAATGTGTTCGTCGTCTAGGGGATAATGCAAACGAGCATGCTCGGCGAGCATGTTCGTCGTTTAGGACTAGCTTTAACCAAGTAGTGTCCGCATATGACAAAAAGTTTTGAGTTTATCTTTTTGTCTTAAGTTAAAAAGAGATAGACATAAAGTATGAGCAGAACGTCAACGACGTATGAGAGAATTTATTTTATTATTATTCTCTCTTGAATTTTGTTGCAATCTTTTTTTCCCAACTCGAATCTGTATCTATCTATCTTCTAGCTGTATATCTACCAACGGTAGGCTATCCAGAATACTGTCGGAAGCAAATATTAGAAAGAAAATCTTCTGGGCTAAGGAATGATTAGATCTTTTCCACGAAACGTCAATTGACTTTGCGTTCACCATAAATGCAAATGAGTGGAAAGGATTGCATAACATACTTTTGTCAAAGCCTAAGGAAAAACATTGGAATGGATTTGTCAGCAATGCGAAGCAATAACAATTTCACGATGACTACTGCAATGTGCTCTACACCGAAGTTCCAAACTACTTTAATGACGCCAACCCACGTGATATGATATGCCTTAAAAACCCGCTGAAAGTTTTTAAGTTTTTGTTAATCTAAAATAAAAAAAGAAATAAAATACCGAAATCTGATTCTAAATGAATTTTCTTAATTTATATTACTCACTAAGCTAAATTCTTTATTGTTACTTTTTAATGACAGGCAACTTTATGTTATTGTCATAATTATTATTATTATTATTATTATTTATTTACATATAATTTAAAATTACAATGTAAATTGTGGAAAAAAAGAGAGCCTAGCTACTTAAGACTTTCAGCTCTGGATAAGTGAATAAAAATAGCAAAGTTATAATAAGTATGAGAAAAAAGAAATTAAGATTTAAATGGCAGTGTTAGCGTTGTTGAAATAGTCAAATAATTTGGAGATGCTTTCATGAGTGAGGGTGTTCAGCGTTGTGTAGATAGTTTGATTGAGGATAGTGTTAATTTGTTCGGATGTGCTGCAAGAGTTGAGGCCGAGCAGGTGATTCAGGTCCAATACACCGTTGCAAGTTCTGCATGTAGGTGTTGAAGATTTTTTCAGGATATGCTGGTGAGTGGTGATTGTATGTCCTAGTCGAAGGCGAACAAAGGTAGTGTTTTGGGTTTTTGAGGTTGTGGTTGGGTAGATGGGCGAAGAGCGTTCTGTGTTTATCGTTGAGTAGTGAGTTGTGTGGCAGTGCCAATCCTCAAGTCGTTTCTTTAGTGTCAAGCTCGCAATATGTCTTTTTAGGTCTAGCTTGAAAAAAGCGTTTAAGAGATAGACTGGAGATTTTGCAGCTAGATTAGCTTCGCGATCAGCAAGTTCATTACCTTCGATCCTGACGTGGCTGGGTATCCACATAAGCTTAATTGAGTACTCATGGTTGATAAGTAAGTCCCTTATGTTATCTATGAGATAGGAACGGTGGTTGGGATTGTTAACGGCATTTAAAACCGAGAGGCTGTCCGAGAATATGACAGTTTTTTTGTTTAGTTTGACTAAGATTTTGATGGCTGCTTGTATGGCAAACGCTTCAGCTGTGAAGATGGAAGAGAAATAGGGTAGGATCCCTCTTGTTAGTGTTGGCCCGTTTTCGAACGTGACTGCGAAAGCTGTAATGTGTTTCGACTTAGATTCGTCGGTGAACGTGGTATTCCAACCTTTAGATTTTAGGTTTGTCATTAATTCCGAGTAGCATTTCCGGTATATTGTGTTGTTTGTATTGTTTTTACAATATTGGGAGAGATTGAGAAGCACAGAACTTGATTTGATTTTCCAAGGTGGGGTGTCTATTTCCTTTGCCATGGCAATTGCTCTAGAGATGGTTGAAGGTATACGTTTAGTTTTTTTGTATTTTTTAGCTGAAGTGATGTCCTTGTCTGTTATTGAGTTGTGAGAGAAGCAAAGTTTGGGAATCAACTGCATAAGAACTTCCTTTTGCCTCTGCTCTAGTGTTGGAAGTCCGGCTTCTGTCATGATGTTTTGGATTCGACTAGTACGGAATGCGCCAATGCTTCTTCTAACGGCATGATTGTATGGTGGTTTGACCAGATTAAACGTCGTCTTTGGACATTTGCCATATATACTTAAACCATAGTCAATTTTGCTTAAAATTAGCGACCGGGTAATGTTAGTGAGAGTATTTATATGCACATTTAGTTTATTACTTGATAGGTAGCTTACAATTTGACCCCTGCTAGCTAGGCTCTTTTTTAAATTTGTACAATGTGTTTTCCAGTTATATTTGCTATTAAATGTAAGTCCTAAAATTCTAAGGCTGTTAACATTTTCTATATTTACATTATTCAGGTTGAGTTCAAATTGACAGGATAGCTTACGACAAACATGCAATGTCTTACATTTATCAAGGGATAGTTTTGCACCAGAAGTGGTACACCAGTTAAAAATATCGTCAATCACCTTTAAAAAGATGTCATAATTAATTTTATACCCGCATATACAATGTTTTTGTTATACCTTTTTTATGGAAATAAAATTATATCTATCTATCTATCTATCTAAGTCAAAAATTTTTAAATAACACTGGTCTGCAAAGTTTTATGTTTTTGAATGCCTTTAAAGAATATTTTCATTTTTCGTCCTGTTAAAAGATTTTTTCAAACTTCTCATAGCAATGGATCGAAAGCCAATAAAATTTTAGGAAGCTACACAAGTCTCTAGGTAAATTAGAAGCATATTTAATCAACATGTAAAAATATAATATGCCTGGCCATACCCGATGGTCTCGACGAGGGTTAAAGGTGCTTTTATTAGTTATAAGTCAGGCACAGAAAATTAAACGAGAAAATCTTTGTTTAGTTTCTGAGAAGTTAAAAAAATGTAAGGTACTTTTTCCATAAAATCCATTTTTTTGTTCAGAAAACAAAGTCCAATCAGGGGAAAACCCACATAAATTGATTTTCTGGAGAGAGTACGTCTATTTAATTTTTTTTTTAATTTCTCTATCGGTTCTCTGGTCGAATAATGTCGGAAATCTGTAATCTAACTATCCCTGAATCCTATGCTATCAGCATTAAGTATTGAAGCAATGGCAGCAATGCCAACAAACCATCAGACATATACAATGAATGGACATCAATCCTGAGAGGTGTTCGAAAGTACATTGCAGGGAAATCGCAGAAGGGGAAGAACTCATCTTAGGTGGCGCAATCAAAGGGAAGAGGACTTCAACACACTTGGAGTGTAAAACTGAAGAGAGCTCCACCGAAATCGAAACTGTTAGCGAAAGATGTTGGCCTAGGCCCAGGTTCACCCCACCTAAATAAATAAGTAAATTACCATTCAACTTCTCACTTCAGACAGAAAGTGAGAGGATGATTAGCTCCTTATTGGCTTTAAACAAAAATTACTCCGAGTGATCGATCTTTCGTCATTCCTGCTAAAAAATTAGGAAAAATAAAGACTAAATAAAGAACTGTAAAGGCTACATATATGGCGTTCGTAGTTTACGAATCGCTAGATTTTGGACTGGACTTTTAGAGCGAATTGGTAAAAATGATTCAGTTGGTTCTATGAAAATGTGTACATTGTACAGTAGAGGAACATCGCAAAAGTGGAAGGCTTCAAAAGTGGAGTGGAGTTTCAACCAAGAAAACATATTTTCATAACACAATTCGGATGCTGAACGGAATTATGTTGGAAGACAAATGTTAAACGAATGTAAAGCAGAATTTATACAGTTAGGCTACGTTTATGACCGAGCGTAATCGCAACGCGCGATGCGATGAGAATCGCTACTAGCGATAAATTATATTAGTGCATATGGTGGTGTTCACGACACAGCGATTTAGCGAAAAGCGAATTGAGCGATTACAAGCGATAAAAGCGACGAAAATTTGCAATCAAAATATTTTGATTCATTTGAGCGAAACCAGCGAAACAGCATGGACATTTTCATAGAGTGTGTGCGTGATAATCAATGTTTATGGAATTTGCGCCATGCAGATTACCACAATCGAAATATAATAAGAAAAGCTTGGGAGGATGTTGAAAAAAAATGTGACTTGGGACGTGAGTAAATATATTTAATATGTTTTTTATTGTTTTTAATTATTTATTTCCGTGGCGATTGGGTGCACTTGAAAATTTTTTGTTTTATTTATATTTTTTAAATATTTTTTGCGCAACAAATAGCTGTTCTCTAACAATAAAATTTTGCGAGTTAATGCACGCATATTGCTTTCTCAACTGCTCCAACGTGAATAAAAAAAATTTTGAGTTGTGTTGTTAACTTTCAATCGCTTGCGATTACGCGCTACTATAAACACTCAATCGCCCGCGATAAACATAGCGAAAATGTGACAAGCGATGGAGCGATTCTCATCGCATCGCGCGTTGCGATTACGCTCGGTCATAAACGTAGCCTTAAGGTACTAAGCATCGTTAAAGGGTCGAGTCTTAATGGAATTTTTAACGACTATTCATTCGAGCTTTTTTTCATAAGAAATCAATGTTACTTTTTTAGTTTTACTTGCATTTTGTGTCGTGTATCCGGGATATCTCGTACCAGCCCAATATTGTTGCTGACTAATGCGTTAAATGCATGGTTTTTGTAGCCCATATCACGAATATGTTGATCATCTAAATTGTTTATCACCCCATACCTGTTGACATTACCTGCCATACAAAAAAAAAAATTATTATGATTAGCATAATTCAAATAAAAAAAAGTAGGTATAACCGGTTCGATAGAAAGCAGTTAACAACATTAAATGAAAGCGAGAGTTCTTACCTAATATTTGCATGAAAGCAGACTTGGATGCCAGTGGGTTTATGGAATGTTTCGTGGAACTTTGTTGTGTTGTAATACTATCATGTTGGTTGCTTTGATCATTGGCTTTTATGGGAATGTATAATTCAGATGGTGCACCAAAAGCTTGAGCACTACTGCTACTATTTGTTATGAACGCTCTAAAGGTATCTTTTGTCAAATGAAAGTACAAAAATATTGTAACTATCCACGTAAACGAGGCGACCATTATGCCCCAGCAAAAAGATTTACACAAAAGTCCTTTGGCGAACATTGTAAACTTGTTTTTCATCTCATTTTCTTTTATGGAATGCTTAAAATGCAATTGGTAGTTATTTTTTTTTTTTTATCAACAACTTACACTAGATAAACAATAAACAAAAATAAATTAAAAATACATCGGCCACTTTATCGCGAAAAATCTTCCCGTTCTGTATTATTGCTGTTTTGCGAGCAACTGATGAGCGATGAGAGTGAATGTTTGAAGATCACTGGTTGATAATTGACATTTCAGCTAGCTCATGTTAAAGTTTGACTGCCTCTGCTGCAATGGGGCCCGTCCGAGCTCCCAATTTATGTACTTTTCAACTGTGAAGGAAGCAAAATAGTTTTTTTTAAATACAGTGCAAACATTTCTAAAAACACAACAAACTTTTGCATTTGGCGCTTTCCATTGGCGAATTATGATTTTTATAAAAGAATAAATTCGTTTCGTTTACCAATGCAGAAAATCTCTTTTTATCATTGTGTAAGTGTTTTTTCCCGTCGGTGAAAGTAGGAGTTGGTGTTGGTGCATTATGCTGGGTTTACATGCATCTGCAACTGCGGAAGTGCAGAAAAGTAAAGCGAGACGGATGAAGATTACAAAGCACAAAAGTTAAAAAGAGAGACGAATAGGATTATGGTTGCAGATGAAAAATTATGGTTGCAGATGAACATGTTCATCTGCACCCATAATTTTTCATCTGCAACCATAACTAGGAGGTTCATTCCCTCTCTATCAGACAAGTATGAATTTTTCATCTTGTGTCTTTTTCCGATTTTCATCTGCACTTGCAGATGCATGTAAATCCACCATTAATGCTGGTATCGGATCGGGTAATCCTATTTCAATTCGATGTATGTATACACTGGCACTAATTCGAATTGAAGTGTGACTCAATTCTAAGAGGAAACGAGGTAAATTAAACGATTGGAAAGACGAATAGATTTGCATCCTTCCTACTCATAGATGCAAATCTATTCTCCTACAAATATAATCCAACTGCGCATTAGATGACAAAATCGTTATAATTCAAATTAGACGCCACACAGTTTGTTTCCATCATCGGTAGTAGTAGCAACATCATGCTATGTCCGCACCTGAGAGTTAAACTTGTTTAATGGTGGATTTACATGCATCTGCAAGTGCAGATGAAAATCGGAAAAAGACACAAGATATAAAATTCATACTTGTCTGATAGAGAGGGAACGAACTTCCTTAGTTATGGTTGCAGATGAAAAATTATGGGTGCAGATGAACATGTTCATCTGCAACCATAATTTTTCATCTGCAACCATAATTCTATTCGTCTCTCTTTTTAACTTTCGTAGTCCCTGTCCACACGTGTTATTCCAATAACGTTATATCGGTCGTTTCTGGGCAAAAGGGGTGAGGAAGAAAGAGGTTGGATGCGCAAAACGAAATCAGATTTATCTGCCTAAGCAGTACACTTGGCGTGTCCAGACGGGTTATACTCATAACGTTATGCTTTTTTTAATAAACTTTCCAACACAAAATGGTCCGTGTTCATACCGGTCGATTTGTTGAACAGTTTGAGGGTGAGGAAGTAAGTGGGGGCAGTTGAAGGGGTGTTTCCCAAAATTGAATCAACACGAGCTGTTGAAACTTCGTGCGAATAAAGCGACTGTTTTCCGTCTCTGTTACACACATTGGTCGGTATTGACATCATTCCCATACTGTTTCATAAAAGTCAAACCATTTTTTTTTTCTTTTTTCCTGCCAAAAGCCAAACAGTCATTTGTCGTGCATTTGTCATTAATTTGTGCTTAAAAGTAAAAAATTAAAAATTAAAAAACTGAGCGATAGAATATTGATGTGGCTGAAAATTATGGCACGCATCTTAACCTTTTGTGATACCAAAAGATTATCGTTTCAAACAATAGACTGGTGCTGAAAGAAGGTTTGTTTTGTTAGAAAAAAAAAAATGTATACAAAGTCAGGAAAAGTTATCACAATTTGTGTTTACAGTTTGTTCTTCGAACCAGAAGGTTTTTTTCGTTGACCCGACTAAATTTTTGGAGAACCCGAATGGTGGTATTGGTGTAGCTCAGGGGTATGCAGTGAAAAAAATTAACCCTAAACAAAGAATTGCAACACTGACTGATAGAACAGAAATTGAATGGGAGTTTATTTTACTTCTGGTGTTCAGATCGAAGAAGTGAGCCGGGAAGGAAATGGCTTGAAACTAGCATTGAGTAATGGTCAAACTCTTTTGACTAATGTTATGGCATTTTCCATTGGTTTCACTCGGGGAAGCACTCATTTTAAAAACCAATGGAACACCCAAAATAATTTCTGTTCAGTTTAACGTAATTGCGTTTGTGTGAATGAAACACCTATGGCTCTTAAAAAATATTCCTTGAAGAAAATTTTCTTTTTGACATTTGAGTAACATGTGTTAGTGCTTCTTGAGTCGATTCTCATTTCAAATCGAGAAGCGGCTGTCACTCCTCAGAATCATGAGAAGCGATCTTTTTGCACCAATGGAACGGTTTGAGAATGCTTCTGGACGCTCCTGGACGGTTCTTTTCGTCCAATGGAAAATGCCATTAATAAGTATATCGTGAAGAGTGACTCAGAAGTTCATTGTCGAGCAATGGTGAAGGGACTAGGAGCATGTGTTGGATACAATCCCCATGTAGAGCAGCCTGATGATGTCAGAGGACTACCTGGACTAACTGAACTGAACAGTTCAGTCAAAGGATTCAATTTCAACTGAAAATTACTCCTCTATTCCACTTTTGATTGGTATGGCCAAACAAGAAACTGGAAATGCAATTACGCTGAAAATCATTGAGAACGCATTTGGTTCAGCTGAAAAGCTCCTGAATTCCCTACTTGATTTTATACAAAAGCTTAGTGGTTTTCTACGGGTGAATAATATAACTGGAGCCATAACAAATAAAATATTGGCAGGTGCTAAGGAACTAAATCTGGGGTTAAAAGATGTATTCAGTGTTCCTGATTCCCTCAATCCATTGCAAGTTCTTACGAAGGTTTGTGTGAATTGTTTTCTCTTAAAGTATATCTGTTCACTATTTTGTTTTTCTAGGTAATTGATGCTACAACCGAAGCTCTATTCAATCAAACGGCTGTGCTATCCGCAAAAGCTTGCATTTTGGTATAGTTTTAAGTACAAAGGATCGACTTCGAACGTTATAAACTTCTTGCGTGGGCTTCCAATAGTATCCGCCACAAATAATCCTGAAACACAAATTGACTGTGTTCATGAAGACGAACTGGGATACATGTTGGATGCAAATGATATCGAAGGCAATCCATTCCCAAAGACTCAAACCAAAGACGCAAAGGCCAGAAGACCTTCTGAATCTAGACGGAGGTGGAGGCGGCAATAGAAAAAGCGTCAGCGGCTCAAATCAGAGCTCCTTGGGAAACTTTTTGAATCTAGGCGGAGGTGGTAACAGAAACGGCGGTAATAGTGTACAAAGTCAATCCAGTTTGTGTCATCATTCTGCTATATTAATATGCTATATTATTAAGTGAAGTTCATGCTGTTTTTTTTTTTTAAATAAATATTCCAATCCAATAGAGACAAGAAATTTTCCTACTTCAATCGATTTTTAGTTAATTACAAATACGAATTCATTATTTTGAATCAAACATCGTTTGTGATACACAGGACGTCTCATTAGGAACGTGATAACGATTTATTTTTTACTTTTTTTTTCAAAATTTGTCATTTTTTTAGTTTGGAAGTGGTTGAGAATTGAGATGAAGGTTCTGTCTTCCTCTTCGTAATAGTGTATAGTGGTCGAGTATTGTGATTTCACCGTGTTGACCTTCCGGGTTTTGGATTCTTCCATGTATAAGGCCAACCAATGCAGACGTCGCGTCGTTGCATTTGTCAGTACCAGGGGTGTTTTGTTCTACCTTTCTTTTTGTTTCTTCGCGATGGTGTCTGAATGTTGTATGGCATTGCCTTTTGTACGAGGTTCTCTAGATCTCTCTAAACTTATAGCACATTTTATTCATACTAATTGCCACTGTTTCATACAAATGTGGGATGAAATCACTCGTTTGTATTCGATTTTCTTGTTGAACTGCAGTTCTTGCATTTTTCAGGTATTTATAGAAAGTAAGTTTGTTAGTTTAAGAGTGATTTTGGGTCAGCGGCTAAGGGGCCGTTCATAAATTACGTAAGACATTTTGGGGGGAGGGGGGGTTGACTGAATATTATAACTTCTTACTATAGGCAGGGGGGGTAGTGAACCTGATATTACGTAAGATATTAAATTTAAAATTTTACCACTCTCGCACAAAGAATTGACGTTATTGAATAACTCCATCTGTACTTCATCTCTTTAACTGATGGAAATCATATCCTGTCAGTATTTCTAGACCAGAGAGAAGAAATGAATTAGGGCAAACCTTTACTTCTCTTGCCGCACTTTTTCCATTTGTTTTTCACAAAAAGTTTATGAATCGGTGGTGTCAGTCATTCTAGTAATTGAATCAATATCAGACTGGTTAGTCAGCCCGTTGGTGAATATTAGTTAGAGTTTTGATTTGTTTTCTATTCTATTTAACATCTTAGATTTAACTTAACTAATTCTGGTCAAAACTGTGATAGATTAATAAGATTAATGTTATTACAGTGAGTTAATGATACTTGGTGTAAAAGAAAATGTAATAAAAGATATTTTTAGAATAAATGGAGTTTCAAGGTTCT
Source organism: Melanostoma scalare (assembly GCA_949752695.1). Classification (NCBI taxonomy): domain Eukaryota; kingdom Metazoa; phylum Arthropoda; class Insecta; order Diptera; family Syrphidae; genus Melanostoma; species Melanostoma scalare. Next base: position 58,034,699 of record OX456985.1, read on the forward strand.
CCAAAACCAAAGCGTTTTTGCAGTTGCGGCAGCGGCATTTGCAGTTGTCAAAATTGATTTATACAGCGGCATATGAGAGTACTTCGTCGCGTTGGCGTGGATACTCTCATATGCCGCTGTGTAAATTAATTTTGACCACTGCAAATGCTGCTGCCGCATCTGCAAAAACGCTTTGGTTTGGGAGAACCTTTATGCTGGGTTTACATGCATCTGCAACTGCGGAAGTGCAGAAAAGTAAAGCGAGACGGATGAAGATTACAAAGCACAAAGGTTAAAAAGAGAGACGAATAGGATTATGGTTGCAGATGATTCTTCATTATTTAATAATGGTTCACCTTTATTTTGCACGTCCCTCAACAACATTTTGTCAAATGATGCTGATCGGGCAATAGTGCTTATCTTTGACCTATTTAATATCAAATAATTATTCCCTGGAATGTATCCTATAATGAGGCTTGGACTTATAACTCTGGTACCTTTTAATAAACTGTAATCTTTGTCTTCATCTTTGAAGCTACTTAATATTCTCAACTCGACTATTTTTAGCCCCTTTTCTGGCGGTTTAAGAAGTTCACTTATGATTTTTTTCTTTTTCTAATTTACTTGTTGTTGGATTCTCTTTCTCTAAATTTGAATTTCTAGCTTGTGCTCTTGTTGTGACACACACAAATAAATTCTGTAAGTCCTCTGACTTTAGTTGTATTCTACTTAGTGCATCCGCAGTGCAGTTGTCTTTGCCTGGTGAATACTCCACAGTAAAGTTATATTCCTCTAATATTAGCCTAAATTTCGTTAATCTACTTGAAGGTGGTAATCTGCAACCATAACTAGGAAGTTCGTTCCCTCTCTATCAGACAAGTATGAATTTTACACCTTGTGTCTTTTTCCGATTTTCATCTGCACTTGCAGATGCATGTAAATCCACCATTAATCAATTTTTCTTACGAAAATTCTTATTAAGGGGGAGGGGGGAGTAGTTGCAATCTTATGATGTCTTACATTGGGGGGGGAGGGGGCCAAATCATTCTTCAAAATCCCTTACGTAATTTATGAACGGCCCCTAAGGCTCGTCTGGAGCAACTGAATTGTAAATGTTAGCGATGCTTTTGTGGCACGAAAGGCAGTCTAAGAGATTTTAGGTCCTTGTAAGGAGGACTATCAAGGGAAGGAAGATTCAGCGAAGCGTCGAGAGCAGCACTCGATGTGCTGGGGAAGGTCTCCTTCCTCCCCTTGACACCTACATCATAGGTTGTATTCAAGATCATTTCTCGATTAAAGAGATGTGGTCTCTGGCACAATTCGCACTGGAGGTTTGAGGAAGTCTCAAGCAGCATAACTTAATCTTTTGACTCACGTCTAATGGACATGCCGTCTGACACAATGATCCAAAGCCTCAAACTGCGTCAAAAATACTCAGTCAACCTTCCTTCGGTTCAGGACTGGTCCACTCATGAATCTGAGCCTGCAAAGAACTGCTATCGAATCTACACAGATGGTTTTAAAACCGACGAGGGATATGATGCTGGTGCCTTTTTAGAGATCATACGTAGGCGAATGCTATCCAAGTGGCTATAAGCTACGTTACGAACAATGGCAGGATAGGAATAGGTGTCTGTGTTTGCAGCGACATCCAGGCCATTACAATTCAATCAACGATTGGATCTGTGAAGAGCACAACCGTAGATTGGTCTCCATTGGATGCAGACAGACTAAACGTACGCTCCCCAACGTAAATAAGAAAACTGCAACATTTTTGCTACCTCGTAGCAGAAAAGACTGTAGCAAGCTTATTGGCGTTGCAAGCGGGCACTTCTCTTTTGCCAAGCATTCAAACGTGTTAGACTTAAGTGATTCCACGCTCTGTGAATCTAGGCGCAGACATGGTGAGAGCTGGTAACTTAGGCTACTTATCATGGCAGCATCTTTTGTCTTTTCTCCGAACATCTGGAAAACTATAACAAAAGAAGGTTGCTATCTATAGGTCTGTTCGTTGAACTTTCCCCAGGGTTGACCCACCAACCCTATGAGTTGTCAAAAAAACCTGGGTTTTCCAGTCCAATGGAGAACTTGTGCGAGGAATTATAACAACGTGTAGACACCTAGCGTTAACAGCATAACGTTATTGAAATAACCCGTCTGGACAGGCACGTACTTTATAATCTTCATCCGTCCCGCTTTACTTTTCTGCATTTCCGCAGTTGCAAATGCATGTAAACCCAGCATAACTCAAAACAATCCCAAACCAACATGATAACCATGTGGTTTGCCATACAAAATGAAACCTTTTTAGTCACTGGGTTTCGAGATAACCTACTCGAAACCAAAGGCGCTGAATGCACTATTTCCAATATTCCATTGAATTTGACATTTAAGAGAGTGGAAGTGAGTGGAGAGAGAATGAATTCTCTCATACGTCGTTGACGTTCTGCTCACACTTGTATGTCTGTCTCTTTTTAACTTAAGCCAAAAAGATAAACTCAAAACTTTTCTGCATATGTGGACACTACCCGCCGTATTAATAAACGCGGAATAGCTGGGTTAAGTTTTATTCCATGGATTAAGTTACCATTATACCATTTTCCACTTAATTAAAGTTACCATTATACCATTTTCCACTTAATCCATGGAATAAGGCTTAACCCAGCTATTCCGCGTTTATTAATACGGCGGTACTTGGTTAACTCAAACCATACTGGAACGAAACCTAGGTTAAATTCAGGTGCGGACATAGCATCAACCAACAAACAGCGGGCAATAAACAATACAGATATATACCTACGTATCTCACTTGTTAAGTATCAGTTAGTTAGTTTATTTATTACATTGATATTTAGTTATACCCTTTTCACACCGCACCGAAATCCAGATTTTGATTTTGATTTGGGTGGTACTAGATTTAACCCATTCACACCGCCGAAAGTCCTAGATAGATTTTGTTTGACATTTGACACTGACACCTCACACCTCACAGCTCACACAAAATTAATAATTGAAATTTTCGTGTACATTTCGTGGTTCTTTTAAGAAAAGAAAATAATTAAATCGAAGATAAGTGAGAAATCCGTTGTGTACCTAAAATAAAGAAATATTAAACCTTTATTAAAAAGGCTGCTTCCATGTACAAACAAGTTGTCGTTATAATTTCAATAAACAAACAAATGGTTTTTGGTGTTTCGAGATTTTTTTAAGATTATTAAGGAGTTAACTGAGGATTTTACCTTAAAAATCAATCCCCTGAACCGAGAGACCTTTAACATGGAAAGTGGTATTAAAAATAAGCCAAACAAATCATACAAAAAGTGAGTATTACCTAAATTTATTTTTACTCTTGTCTCCGAATCGAAATTCACAAAAATCCTTTTTAGAGATCCCATCAAATAATTGGAGGAGAAACTGGAACCATTCTACAAGGACCGCAACGCACAAATTGATTGGGTCACAAAGCTTACACGAAGCCCTAAGAGCTTGCTCCGAAGTAGATTCATCAATGTTTCAATCCAATGACTCTAGGTATGAGTTTGAATGCCTAAGATTTGAAGAGTTGTGTTCTTCACTTCTTGCTCATTTCAGGAAATTGGCTTCGAATATGACGAGTTCAAGTGAATCAATTAACTCCATTGGCTCGTCTTAAGCTGCCGAACCCGATTTAATACTTTATTTGAAAATTTTCAAATGGTGTCAGCACAGATGCCAAACTATCCGATGCAAGAAACCATTCAACGCCTTTTCGTTGACCATCCAAAAATACCAACTGCGTCACCGCCAGCTAGTACTGCGTTCAGTCAGGACAACCCAGATGATGATTGCGAGATATGACCCTATATCGAAACTCTAAAGCAGTTTTTGAAGTATCACGCCCTAGAAGCTCTCAGAAGGAAACTACAGTATTCAAAGAATTACTTATAAGTTTGTTCGCATCGATTTTCCTTGCATTTGGTGTGGTGTTCCTGGTCCTATCGGTAGGAATATACGTATGAATGCAGAAATGTTGCATCCGTAGATATTAAGAACTTTATTTTGTCGAAGACCTCAGAATAATAAATCCAATTCCAAACACGAAAAAAACCTTATTCAATTACTTTATTTGTGAATAAAATATATTCATAAAAAATCATGCACGTAAAGTGAGAAATGGATTTTCTATTTTTATTTTTAGAAAACCAAACACTTATCAATAATTTGACGAGACAACTTGTTTGATTTATTTTTTATATTCTTGTTTCCATATCTCTTTTGAGTCTTAACAATATATGTGTTAAGTAAAATAGTAACTGATATTAAATACTTTAAAATATAATGTTTATGCTTCAAACCCAAACTATCTACAGACAACATGATTGCGTTCGTGTGGATTAGATTCGCACACGATCAGTCTTTTGTGGAGGTTGCGCTCTAACCCGCAAGCCCTGCCTTTAGTCGACACTTTTGCATGATTGCACGCAACAAGAATTGTTTACGGGACAATTGGCGAACATGTTTCAGAAAGGCTTCCAAATCAATAATGCCGCTCCGCAAAGCCTCTCCAAGGTAATAGATGGAATCTTCGATAGCTTTTTCTTCAGCATATGCGTTAAGCAGTCTTGGTAGAAAAAAGATTACAATAATAAATTTGTTTGAGATCCAGCGATAAATAATCTTACTGTTTGTATAGTGGTGCAGTGGTCACAACAGTCTCGTCAACATCAATTCCGCCTGCCTGCTCAAGCGATTCTAGAGATTTATCTAATTCTTGCTCTTTATCACGTAAAATAAGAATATTCTTCTTCAGTTCGTTCTGAAAGATTTATTTTTATTCAAATAAATCAAGAAGTTTTTTGATCCGACTAAAGATCCTCACCTGTTCTCTTTGTAAACGGCCGATTATTGCTTCGATTTTGGAACTTCCTTCGACCAGTTCCTGTTTTGTTCGATTAAGGGTTTCAATTTCAGCTTGACACTGATTTACCTTCTCTTGAATGCGACGTCTTAGTTACTCTTCTACGGCACTAAGGGATGCTTTAATGTGTTCTTCGGTGATGGTTCCTGCTTGACTTAGATTACCCTGATTCTGAAAGAAAATAACTATATAAAAACAAAGATGCTGACTACATCATAACTCATGTGATTGTTAAATACAGAATATACTTTATTAGAAAACAAAAAAAAATATGAACGAAAATCTACACCTCATATAGCACAGAGTTCAAAGATATTTACAAACTAATAACCATTTATATTAAACGTATAAAATACTTACATATGTACATATCCGGAATTATACCCAGGAACTTGAGGAAAATTCATATATGGAGGGTAGCTTGTATTCTCCGAAGGTCCAGTTGAGGGTCCTTGGCCAGTTGCAGCTGTATTTGGCATATACGGAGGATATTGCCCAAAGTTATTGTTTGGAGGAAAAGAAGGAAAAGCACTACCCCCTCCACCAGTTGGATACGGCAAGAATGATCCAGGATTACCACCAGGTTGAGGCATAAATGCTAAAATGTAATGAGTCCTTTGCCGTTTCCATTTAAAAATATTTGTTAAAAGACTGTACTTACAAGATTGTGGATAGGGTGTTGTTTCTTTTGGTTTGGAATATACAGGTGGCTGGTCGCCAAATGTGACTATCATAGCTTGAATCAAACCCAGCAAATCTGAACATTGCTAAAAAAGAGGAATTGAAAATTTACATGGTACAAATGTTGTTTTCATACTTACCGGCTGCCAATCATGCAAATATGGAAGATGAATTTTTCCATTGTAATCAACGTACATATATGTAGAAACCTTAATTTGCATATTTGGGGTCGGCTTAACAAAACACATTGGAGCATTCTGGGGATGAGTGTCGGTCAACCAAATGCATATTGGAATATGATTCGCATTACCTAGAATAAATTTTTAATAGTTTAAAACTTGTACCATGCACCGTGGGCATTAAGATAATTAACTAAAATGACAACAGATAGGCACCAAAGACCCTGCCGCAGTGACTTCACAACAGAAATTTGGCGACCAAGACTTCTATGGACAGAACAGCAACTTACACCAGAAAACGGAGAAAACACATTTGTGGTCTGTTTTACACTAAAAATAACCAGCATTATGTGCGCATATTTTGAAGCAATTCAAAGATTCTGTAAGAAACAACATCAACACAATTAATTATATAAAAACCGAGCAACAAAACTTACAAGAGAAATATTTTTCTAAAAACAAATATACTTCTGACACTACCGCATGTCGTCATTTGAATTGTTCGATTACTATACAAAATGCAAATTTTCGATGACAAGTGTCAGATTTCTTAAGCATTGTTGTTGTTTTTTCTGAGAGTTCATTTTCGTTCGCTGTTCTTAGGTTCGTTCCATTTCACCATTTTTCAGTTTTACTACTTTTTGGAGGAGATTTTGTGGAAATCCGAAAAAAATAGACTAGAAAAAATGTAAATTTTGTATGGAGAAACTAGTCGATTTTTTTGAGATTTCGGCTTTTTATTACTTTTTTCGTTCGAAATCCGGATTTCGGCGCAGTGTGAAACCGGTATTAGTGTTAGTGTTTTTACATAATAAAAACAAGTGTACAAAGTGCACAGTGTCAGTCGTATTTATAAAATTTGCTTAGAACATCCTTAGACAACTGTCCAACTAGACGGTGTCTAAGGAGTTGGACAACCCTTAGCCAATTTCGTATTTATAAATGCATTCCAACAGTTGTCTAAACAACCCTTCAAACTGTCAACTTCGAATGAAAAACTAACTGGTGGCGTTCATGATGTATCCGTGCAGTACCATTTTTTGTGTTTTGATATACGAGTGCAACAACTAAATGGCTCTGAAAGATTGTGGCGTTGCACTTGAACCAGACCAAAAAAGCAGCTGATTTGACTTTGAGTTACAGCTTTTCCAAGTCTCATAAAACGATGAAATTTGTGCAATTTATAAATTAATTTGTTGAAAGCAGTATTTTTGCACCTCAAACTACTAATTTTTTTCGATCTTAGAGGTCTCAACAATGTTTTATAACATGTTCAACAAAATTGTTTTTTGCTGTAGCAAATGCCACTTTAGCCATAGTTTAGACAACCAATTTCGGTGTCTAATGTTAGACGTTCCTTAGACAGCGATAAAAGTGTTTATAAATACGATTTGGAGTTGGACACTGTTCTTAGAGCTGTCCAAAGTTAGACATACTTTGGAATGGGATTATAAATACGACTGTGTGTGTACAAACGAAGTGACGTTTATTATTTCATTGTTTGTCTCGTGGTAGTCAGAGACCACAAGTTCTTGAAAAACTCGAGCCCCAACGAACTGACCTCTGACGTCTGACAGTTCAGCTTTGACATTTCTGTATTTTCTATTCGCGATGAATTTTGTTCCAAATTTTGTTCGAAGGTAAATTATATAAAATAACAAATTTATGAGCTAACCCATATCTTTATTTTACAAAAAACAGATGTGCAGCTGTTACAGTGCAAATGATGTTCAGTCGAGAGGCTCATGCTTTTGACCGAGGTATTTTAAAAACTAAGGTTAGGTGCCACTTTCCCAAACCAAGAGAAGTCAAAAGAATAAAAGTTCATGGATGGGATACACGAATGTCCACCCCTGAAGGGAGAAGAACTTTGATGAGAAGGATTTTGAAAGGTCGTCATGTGCTATCTCATTGAGGAACTGTTAACATTTTAATTCATATTTTAGCAAATAAATACGTTTGATTGTAACGCTTGATTCTAGGAAAAGTGCATTAAATGTTGCAAGTCAACTATTTTACATTTATGTATTTAAGAAAATGTTTCCAACTATTGGTTCCCAACTCTGTTTTTGGTTTGCAGTAGTTTGATGGTGATTAACTTCATTTTCATTAAGAACCTTGCAATTGCAACTTTTCAGAGAGATCTAGTTCACTTATCAAAATGCTAGAAACAACGCAGGGACACATTCACCCCTATCACAGGGCATGTCGTAGCAATTTCGGACTATGAATGTCAAATAGAAATGACTAAAAACATCTTCGTAATGAACTCTTGGCAACAGATATTTGTAACTTGTTAATAACTTTATTAATAGGAACAAATTTCGTGGCAAAACATTCACTAAAAGGGCGTTATGCTGCTTCCTATTGTGGTATTCGTAGTTCGAAACCGCTACGACGGGTCGACGGGCCTTGTGATAGGGACCATTAAGAAATTGAAATGCAAGTCTTCTCTGTTAAGTCAGAATGTCGCTTAGTTTATTTAAAATATTTTTAATTTAACAATATATTAGAAAAGATAAGAACGAAAAATGAAAAGAAAATTAAGCATGTGTATTGTCGTCTTCGACAAAATCCTTTGCTTGTTCCTTCGTCACACAATCGATGTGACTTACCTTGTTCCTAAAACGAACACCATAGAACTTGTGTGCGTTTTCCAATAACTCTGGTCGAAAAGTTGTTGTAATGAATTGAGCTTTGTCGCTAAGTTCATGGATCATGTCTGCTACTGCTTTCCTGTGTTGAGCATCAAGAGCCTAAAAAAAAAAATTATCCATTGACATTTAGACTTCTATGGAAAGTAGAAATCATCTATACCTGATCAATCTCATCAAACAAATAGAACGGAGCGGGGTCGCACTTCTGAATGGCGAATATAAGCGCCAATGCTACTAGGGACTTTTGACCACCTGACAATTGATTCATCTCCCTCATCTCAGCATCGATTCCGGTGAAAGACACTCGAATGCCGATTCCAGTAAAAGCGTCAGAGTTAGCAACCTCTTGTTCCGCATCCTCTCCATCGTTGTCTTTAGTTTTCAAAAGCAAGTATCCAGCTCCTTGCGGCACCAGCTTCTTGAATACCTTGGTGAAGTTTTGTGCCACTTGTTTGAATGTGAACTGGATAGCTTCGACCTTTTCCATTTCCAGCGATTGCATGAGTTCTCGAATCTTTTGGTCACCAATATCCAGCTCCTCCTTGCGTTTGTATAGCTTTTCTTTTTGCTCAGAAAAACTCAAGAACTGATCCAAAGCTTTCTTGTTGACGTGGTTGTATTTTTTTAAATGTTGATTGGCTTTTTCAAGTTCTTTGAACAGATTTTTCAGAGACATTCGTTGATAGGCTGGATCGACTTGTGGCAGGGCTCCCAGACTGGCAATCTTCTCTGTGCACTCGTCAACTTTCTGGTGTAACAGGTTCTCCTTGGCTGCCCATTTTTCTATTTTCTTAGAATCTTCCCCGATTTTATCTTGCGCTTCTTTCTCCTTCTGAGTCCAAACTTCCAAGTCCTTCTGAAGTGTTTTCTGAGATTTCACCGCTTCTTGAACTCTAAAAAAAAAAGAAGATTTAACTAGCCATGCAAATTCTGGGTGGTTGTGAGGTCTCTACTTACTTCTTCTCCATTTCTTCCAAGTCCTGGTTGACTTTTTTAATTCTCTTCTCAGTGGCCACTAGTTCGTTCTTGCAGTTATTCAATTTTCGTTTCCTGTCCTCCACCGATATCTCCTGCAATGCTTGGATCAACTCATCCCTTCTCCTGAACAAATTGTTTGTCAGTAAGTTGTCCAACTTGTTCTTGATGACTTCCAATTGCATACGTTGCGTAAATGCTTCTTTGTTCTCCTGATTCAGACGACGGATGTCGTCATTCAGCTGATCCACCTCACGTTGGTCCTGTGCCGATAAAGTAGACATCAACTCCTGCTGGATCTCAGACTCCAGACCAGCTTTGGTGTTGTTCATTGCCTCCAAACTGGCTCTACACTGTGCTGCCGATCTCTCCTTTGGGGCACGGTACTTTTCTATGCGTACCAACTCTTCCTTCATAAGACGAATATCACCCTGCACCTTCTCGAAGACGTCCTTCGCTTTGCCTTGTTTTGTTTCGGTTCTTTGCATTTCCGTCACAACTTTGTTGATACTCGCTTCGGTTTGCTTCAACTCATTGCGCAGTGATGTGAGTTCCTCTTCGAAGGTTTTAATCGTTTCTGAGTATTCGGTTCGCTTCTTTTGCATCTCCAGTCGGGACCTGGAAGTATTGAAATAACCACCGGTAAGAGAACCCTTCGACGACACCTGATCTCCATCAAGAGTGACACAATCCAGGCCAGTGCTCTTTGCGAGCTCTGTCGCTCGTTCCAGGTTACGACAGATGAGAGTTTTTCCAAAGATATAACGCAGAGCCTTGTCATACTGTTCATCGTATTTCAATTTGGAAATCATTGGAATCGAATCCGGATCGTCCGGATAATCGTGAACCTTAACCTGCAGGCGATTGAGGGGCATAAATGTCACTTCGCCAGGCAGCTTTAGCTTGTTCATCTCTTTCAGAATTTGAGTTCCTACCCGATCCGATTCCACAATGTGATGAAAGAGACGATTACCAGCAGTAACTTCGACCGCAGTGTAGATTGTCTTATCACAACTGAAATTCTCAATCACTGGGCCATAGTAAGCTCGAGCGGTTTCAGGAAATTGTCCCCCGCGCTCTAGAAAACTATCCAATACTTTACGCACAGAGTCACGGCCGTTCAATATCGGTTTTCCAGCCATGCTACGCAATGCTTGATCTGACTTGGAGAGCTCTTCTTTATGTGTTTGAAGCTGCTGTGTCATTTGGGTCTCTTTCCGCCAAAGCTCATTTCTCGTTGCCTGATAAGTGTCTTTCGTCTTCTTCAACTCATAGTACTGCTTATTGTGCTCATCGATTTGCAAGCGCAATTGTTCCACCTCTGCAGTTTGCTCTTCAATTTTCTTTCCCAACTCCGTTTCAGCATTCGCATCACGTTTCAAATCATCCAAAAGCTTTGTGTTGTGATTTATTTTGTCTTTGATCTGCTTGTTGAGGGATTTTAACTCGGTCTGGATCCATTTGTCACGCTCGTTACGCGAGGAGAACTGTGATCCTCGACCTTGCTTGGCGTACAACTCCTTACGCTTTTGCTCTTTCAATGCCAGCTCTCTGGCACACTCTTCTTCCTTCCTCTTCATGGACTCATACTTCGGTTTTACGTCCTCCAGTTCCTTTTCCTTCTCGGCGATCGTTATCTTAAGCCGTTTAAGCTCTTGGTCAGCTCTCTCCTTTGACTTGTTATCGCCCTGAACTTCGTCATTCAAATCAACAATAGTCAGATCGAGTTTGGTCTTCTCTCTCAAAAGTTGTTGTTGCTCCGTCAACAGAACCGACCGATCATCTTTAGTTGTGGAGACATCCTTTTTTGCATCCTTTAGAGATTTCTGAATTGCTTTGACCTTTTCTTGTGCCTTTTGTATTTCTACATTGTATTGCTTCTGTTTGTCGCCAGAGGTCTTACGTTGTTCTTGCAAATCTTCCAGCGCCCGTCGAGTTTCTTTGAGCTCAGTTTCATGGATTATGTATTCCAGTGTGCGTCGGGCCTTATCCCACTTCTGATATTCTTTGAGCTCTTCTTTTTCCTCCTCCAGGGTTTGAAGACGATCTTCAATGGTCTTTAGATATTCAGTGATTTTTTCAACTTTTCCCACAGCATCGCCTAGAATATTGAGAGACTCTTCCTTGCGTTCATCGTAAACTCTAGTGCCAGCAACTTCACGTAGTAGCTTGAGACGGTACGAATCGGCCGCTGTGGCCATTTGATTAATTTTTCCTTGTTTCACAATATAGTATGGATTCGAATTGGAAAAACCAGCTGATTCCAGTAGATTCACAACTTCGGTACGTGGAACCACCTTTTTGTTGAGGAAATACTGATCCTTTTTAGCTCCAATGACGCGTCGAAGATAAATTTCATCCTTGTCAATCTGCAAGAGAAGGCAACTTGAGTTAGATTTCAAAATATAATTGGATAGCATCAGGTTGGTGAGTTGAAGGCGGATGCAAATAATTGGGAAAACATTGATAACTTACAGGTACTCGATTGTCAGAGTTATCAAAAATAATCTCAACATAAGCTGAGATGACCCTAGCTCCTGTACCTTCGTGTAAAAGTGCCTGACGTTGTTCAGGACGCAGATGTGTAAATTCGTCACTTAAAACAAACTGAATAGCTACAAATACGAGCAATAACATTAAAGAAACACTGTACGAGACATGAGTAGTGCAAAACACTTACCATAGAAAAAATTACTTTTACCCGATCCATTACGTCCAACGACTACGTTATGCCTTTTGTCAAATGGTTCCACAACGGTTTGATCCTTGTAAGATTTAAATCCTTGAATAATGATCTATGAAAAAATGAAAATAGCATTTTGCAATGTTTAATAAGGAAAAATATATTTTATTTTTATAAAGCGTCACGAATGGCGCTCGTTTATTTATCCCTATGAAAAGTGTGTTAGCACTTGGTAGATTGGAAAACCGATTTACCTGTTTTATATGCATGACGCCGATGTACTTTTTTCATTTGATTGTTATAAGATGTTCTTTTTATTGTTATTTACTATTAATTTATTAAATAATTTAAGAAATATCAACAAAAAACATAGAAAATTGTTTTGCAGCAACAGAAGAAAAATTTATTTTTTGTTTTCAGTCTGTGGCTGTCTCCTGTCATAACTGTCATATTCATTACTTATCGACATGTAGTTTTTTTTTCGGGCCTACTATACCTACGTTTGTTATCACAGTTTGATGTATGGTAGCATTCAGCACGAATTTCATGTTTATAGTTTAATTTAAAATTTCTAATTCGGGAACGAAAATAGTGGACTGATTTGTATTTTAATAGAGCACTTATTCAAGCTAGCAACACAGAAAACTAGAACACAGACATTTACCACGTTTCCACTTAGGATCGAATAATCGAATCGGATTATGATTCAGATTCGATGCAAGTATCTACTAACCTCACCGAATCGGGTAATTGAACTCAAATGGAACCGAATATGCATGTACGTGTGTGTGAGTGCAATTTCCCTTGGTTCACTTAAATTAAAAAAACACACCAACACACTCGATTAACCGATTACTCGATCTAGGTATAAACACACCCTTTTGCAAAGCAGTATCGGATCTGGTAATCCTATTTCAATTCGATCTAGGTATACACTGCCACTAATTCGAATTGAAGTGTGATTCAATTCTAAGTGGAAACGTAGTAATTGGTAAAAGTCTTACCGCCGTATTAATAAACGCGGAATAACTGGGAAATACTTATTTCATGGATTAAGTTACCATTATACCATTTTCCATTTAATTAAAGCCACCATTATACCATTTTCCACTTAATCCATGGAATAAGGCTTAGCCCAGCTATTCCGCGTTTATTAATACGATTATATAGAAATGATTATAGAGAAAGCTGTGATTGAATTAAAAGGCATTTGAGCTTCACTAGGTAAGGCTATTATCTGAAAAACATTGTCTCAAAATGTCTTTATTATGGCTAATGGTGGATTTACATGCAACTGCAAGTGCGGAAGTGCAGAAAAGTAAAGCAGGACGGATATAGATTGTGTGCATAAAAGACAGAAAGAGAAAACCGATATCTCCTTTCAAAGTTGCTATAATCGGTTGACAGCTTTCAAAGTCATATGTTTTTGACATAAAAAAAAATTTAAAGTGTTTTCAATAGTTTTCAAATTCAAAAAATATTAAAATCTTCTCATATTTCGTTTCAAAAAAAAGAAAGTCTCCATCGAATACGGCGGCCAACAACAGCTCTCCTAGTTCGAGACAAAATTCATGGTTTCCATTAAATTTTTCAATGGCTGTCGATGTAAACGGCGAGTTGAGTGTACAAACAGAAAACAGCAACACAAAATCGGAAGAGGTTCAATAACATTTCAATAGTTTTTCAATAACAAGTAATTTTATCTGTTAATAAATTTAGAACAACGGCGATACAAAGGAATCCCCAGTAAAGCGTACCTCTACTCCAGTAGAAACGACATCAAAAACTGGTAAAGCACTTTCATTCATATGTTCCTCATTATTTATGGTTGGGTGAAATGCGCAGCTTGTTGTCTCCACCTATTCATTTTTTAAATATTACCCTTTTTTTAAATAACTTTATGTTTTAGCAAACGATACCTACAAGGAATACTCGCTTAAGGCTGTGGTCTGCCAAGTAAACGATGGAACACAAAAAAAACTTAGTTTCTTTGGTCAATGTGGGTAAACGCTACCATGATTTTAAGCAACCCCCAACCGGCACCGAAGATCAGGATCAGTGGTACATTTTCAATGACTTTAGGTAAGTTAGAATATTCATAGAAAAGAAGAATGTATTTAATTCAACTAAAGCGTATTTCTTTTACAGCATTTCCCCTGTTTCGACACAAGAATCTGTTTGGTTCACTTTGGATTGGAAGGTACCTTGTGTACTTTTCTATAGTAGTAATAATAATTTAGAAGACGAGTTTGAAACCTCCACTGAAAGTGAACCTGAAACTTTATTGTTTTCGAACCCCTTTTTACATGTAAGTTTAATCAAACTGAAATCATAAACTAAAAAGTAATCTCAATTTGTTTTGCTAGGACATGCTTCATCCTGCTCATCCATCTGTCAAAAGTGAAACACTGTTTAAATCTCTAACTGTAAACGAGATGCTGAAAGCAGGGGATCTAGTTGCTATGGACGCTGAATCTGTTACTCTTAATCCAGAAGAAAACGAAATTCGCCCAGATGGTAAAACAGCAACTATTAAGCCTTGTCACATGAGTGTTGCAAGAATTTCCTGTATAAGAGGGTAAGAAGTCTATTTAGTGATTGAAGTTAGTTTCAATATTGGTTTTAATTGCAGTCAAGGACCCGATGAGGGAATTCCCTTCATGGATGATTATATATCGACACAGGAATAAGTTGTCGATTACTTAACACAGTTTTCTGGTATAAAACCGGGTGATCTGGATGCAAACTTTAGTAAAAAACGTTTGACTGCATTGAAGAATTCTTATCAAAAACTTAAATATTTAGTCGACGTTGGTGTTATCTTTGTTGGTCATGGACTTAAGAACGACTTCAGGTAATGTGTTGACCCACAAAAAAAAAAGGAAAAAGTTTAATTTTTTTATTAATTTCAGAGTTATCAATATAATAGTGCCATCTGATCAAATAATTGACACCGTTCATCTGTTTCATTTACCACACCACCGAATGGTATCACTGCGATTCTTGGCATGGCACTTTTTAGGTTTGAAAATGAGCACACTATATTGAACAAAGCTGTTATACTTCAACTACTTTTTAGGCACAAAAATTCAATCAGAAACTCACGACTCAGTAGAAGATGCCCGCGCAACTTTGCAACTATACAAACACTATCTGAAGTTACAAGCAGAAAAAAAAATTCACAGCAGCCCTTAAGAGTTTATATGATCGTGGAAAACAATTGTCTTGGAAAGTGCCCGAAGATTAAGAACGCCCCGATATAACAATGGCTGCGAATTATTTTTCTTCCGAGAATGAAAAACGAGTACAAAGAACAAAGCTGATTTTTTTCGTTCGTTATTCCACAATTTTTGACCGATGATTTTTATACAAAAGTAAGAAAGAAAAAGTGTCTTTGGGAAAAGTCGAACAGTAAGCTTACATTAAAGGATATTTTACATGTGAGGGAATCTTTTTTCGAAATTGAAATTAGCAATACGTTTTGAATTTTTTAATTACGAGACGACTGATGTTTCCACCTTTTGGTTGTCTACATAAAAATCATCAATTGAATGGGGTGAACTCTACTGATACAATTTACTTGTCCGTACTCCTGATAAGTAAAATGTGAAGCGATAGACATGCATGGTTAAGTAGGACCAAGATGAAGTCAATCCAACGAAAAAAGAGATAAAGTACCCCACTCAATTTGTATTATTGACAGCAGTACTGCAATGCCAAACGTTCTAAAAGGCAAGTTAATTCCATTTGGAATCGGCATTAGATTGCACGTCCTTAAAATAATATCCCAAGGTTTCTACAGCTTTGCCGCGCCACCCTATCTTACATCTTATTAAAACTGGTACCCGTGGCGGGATGGTTAGCATGTATGCCTGTTAACCCAGAGGTTTCCGCGGGTATCGCCTTTGGCGAGGAATTGATAAGTCCTCCGATAGCAAATTCATTGCTATGAAAAGCGCCTTCTCGATTAAGGCCCCGGCCCATAGAACGCGGTGCGTGCGGTAGAAGCGGCGCGGCAACTGATGCGGTGGGTTTTGCCGCGCGCAACTGATAGGGGTGACCCATAGAATCCGTTGCGGTGTTTTGACAGATAAATTTAGTCAAAATGGGGGCGTTCAAGAATCGCATCCGGATAGCTTGTTGTTGTTGTTTACGTGTGGGAAATCGAAAAAAATAAGTTATAATCGTCTAGCAATGATATTTTGAATGTTTTTCTGTTTTCAAAAGTCGAATTTTAATATTTCACAGCTGTTGTCTGTTGTCGATCGTTCAAAAAGGTATCTAGACACGGCTATCCAAGATAGGCTATCCGATAGGTTCTTGAACGCGCCCATTGTCATTTTTTCTAAATAAGAGAAAACTTCAAATTGGTTGTGACTGCGCATGTCTCTCTTCTGTCACCTCGTGAGAGCCGCGGCAAAATAGAAGTTCGGCTACTCGGCGCGTGCGGCGCGTTGCTCGCGGTGCTTATGGGTCACCTCTCATAAGAACGTGTGTATTTAATCGAGCTGTCAGTTGAAAGCGGTGCCGCACGCACGCACCGCGTTCTATGGGCCGGGGCCTTTAGTATAGTTGAGTTCAGTATAGTTGATGTTTTCATCGACGCGAAAAGTTGGAGGTTGAACTACATTTGATACTCCTCCGTTTGATAGGCTCACTGGTGTGGGGGGAGAGTTTCACCTCTGAGTCCAGGCTAGCAGACTTCTTGTTCAAATTGAGAAGAGTATTGTTTTGGTAAAATATCAATGCTTTTCCAAAAATATCATTTCTTCTGCTGCGGCTATTTAGTTATATTTACCTTTGTGCTTTTAACTACCTCTTTGCTTCTTTCTTGCAGTTAAGATGAAAATTATTGAAGAATTCTGTCATCTAATCGCAGTTAAATGAAAACCCTAAAAAAAAGTAAGAAAATTTACATTGAAAAAGTTAAGGAAAGAATTTCCTTACCGCCTTTTTTGATATCCAAATTCCAAAGTATAAACAAAAATACCGATGAGTTTGACGTTTCTTGTGTCGTCACTGTAGTTCAGGCAACCTGTGCCCGGAACAAAAAACTTTTTTTCTTTCAAAAGAAAACACCTGAACGTATAAAATTATGGTTGCAGATGAAAAATTATGGTTGCAGATGAACATGTTCATCTGCACCCATAATTTTTCATCTGCAACCATAACTAGGAAGTTCGTTCCCTCTCTATCAGACAAGTATGAATTTTACATCTTGTGTCTTTTTCCGATTTTCATCTGAACTTGCAGATGCATGTAAATCCACCATAAAGCACGGGTCACACACGGCTGGTTGCCAGCGGCGAATTGAGTATCAGCTTTGTGTGACCACAAAATTCGCAACCAGCCCTGGCAGCCGGCGAGTGTTTGGCAGCGGCTGGCGAAGTTGAACATGTTCAACTTTTGGTAGCAAGCAGCGGCGGCTGGCAGCTAGTAGCGCAGTCTGACCACATCAGCTGGTAAGTAGCAGCGACCAGCGAGTAGATTTGACATTTGATTTTCGTTTATTTCAAATCATAAAATAATAGTAGTCATATCGCCACCTGAGAGTTTAAGTACCTCATATCCATTGAAATTATTCCTCAGAAAACGAATTTTAAGGTTTGACAAATAATTGCGTTACTTTCTACTTAACTAATATGACTTTTGAATGTTTATACATACTAATTGAACATTTCTCTTTTGTAATTTGTGAACCTTGGGTCAAAAACTGTTACGGTAAAAAAAAGAAAAAAAAAAGTTCGAAAAAAGTCAGAAATGGATATAGGACCCTGTTCCATACGATGGGTGAATGAATCAAAACCAAACTCCATTTTTCCATGGGATATAGGACATTTGTGCACTAAACATTGGAATGTCAAAGAAAACAAAAATACTAAAAAAATTCAAAATTACTAGGATTATTAATTTTTAAAATTTTATTTTTAGTGATAGAAATATAAAATAAACATTAGTATAAATACTTTGGGTATGTCCTTCTTTATATCACATCAGCTTATTTTTAAGTCAATGAGAAACCTTTCAAAATGACACATTTTTTTCACACTAAATTAGGAAAAATACTTAAAACTACTTTTGGTCCAATAAATTTTCTAGAAAAATACATTTAATTTTATTTGGAATGGGTTACTAAAATACTTCAACATTCGAAGAAGCTTGCTTTATTATGGGATTATTTATTATATTTTTTTTTTTATTTTTTTTACCAATTTTGTTTTTGTCCAGTTTAGTAAAAAAAAAAAAAAAAATGCTTTAATATAAAAATTAAAAAGTCAGAAAAAACTACATTTAACTCCGTTATGTAGTATGACAACGTGAAGCTAAATAGTTCTACTTACATAAAATAAATTTGTTTCCTGTTGTTAACCTCGTTTTCTATTTTTTTTGCAATATTTTAAAAACATATTGTTTTTAATGGCTGCTTTTTTGAAAAAATCAGAGATAGACGATTACAAATTCGTCTTTGAAGAAGATTCCCACCAAAACTGAAATATCAAAGCATAGTCAACAAATAGATTTGAAACAAAGACTGTTTTTTGTGTTTTTTATCAAACATTTTATTAAATAAAAAAAAATAATTATAATTCAAGTTATAAAATAAAAATAAAATATATTAATTAAAAAAAAAACATTAAAATGAAATTAAGAACTTTTCATTATGTCATCATCATATTTTTTTTTCCTCCTTTGACCTTTACTCCACGAGAGCACGAAACCAACTGAAATGATCGCTGTTTAACTGTTTAACTATTTTTATTGAACAGGTATATATACAATTGGTTCTTAATTCTAAGATTACATAACATTTAGATATATTCTGTTTTGTTGGCACAGAAGGGGCCTAACTTTAAATATTGATTTGTTTGCTAAAATAATTATAATTATTGCCTATGATAAGAAAAATATAAAAATTTATAAGGTGATTTAAAAAATCTCGGGTTGTTCAGATCCGGTTGTCTTTATGTTGAAGGGGGTTTGTGTGGCCTCTAGCCACGGTGGTAAGCTGAGGCTGCTACCTCGTAAAAGGGTATTGCCTCTTCGTCATTGATTGAAATGATTTCTTCGCCCAGTAGTGCCATTATATCTAAGTATCGCGGCTCGGGATGTCTCTCTTCGGTTGTCAAGCTTCTCACCAGTGGATTGGGATGGTTGCTCAGTTTGTTAGTTATTTTCCTTGCACTGTTCAAAAGGAATCTGTTGAGGGGAAGGATTCCTGATGCTTCGTAGAGCTTTTTGTTACTGAAGTACCTCTGTCGTTGACGGTCAAAGTTGAGTCCTGTGCAAATCCTCAGAATTTTCCTCTCAAATGCTCCGAGTTTTTTCATGCTGGTTTTGGATATACTAAACCAAGCAGGGAAGCAGTAAGTGATGATTGGTCTGAGGAGCTGTTTGTAGAACAGCAACTTTGTCTTCTGGCTACTGAAATGATCGCGAAAATTATGCTTCTATTTATACTTTTCAAGCTGACTGCACATTTGTCCATGGATATGGAGCAAATAAGCACTTAAATGATTACTTAATTGTAATATATTATGTGAGCTTAAATGCTCTATATCCTAGCTCCTGTGGATATGGGGCAATTAAGCACTGACAATATATTTTAATTGAATTTGCTCTATATCCATTGCCCATTGCTATAGGGCATTTAAGCACTAAGTGTTTGTTATTTCAACTTCTCTACAAAAATTGCCTCACGTAGTACAAATTTTGGATATAAGGCAAATAAGCACTAAGAGAACCCAAAAATGTGTGGTCTGTAGAGCAAAAGTGGGTTTCGTAACTCTGTTAATAATAGAGATAGAGCAATGGGAATAGGACCAAACGATAGAGAATATTCGAATTAGTATAACTGCATCATTAACTCAGTTTCCCGAAAAAGTGGTCTATGGGGCACTTATACTCTCAGGTGGCGATATGTGTAACCAAATACTTCGGTCGTCCATTGGAAAAACTCAATGTAAAATTATATATCAAAATTGTCTTTCAGTTGATTTGATAGTATTCTTTTGTCTGTTCATTCTTTAGCTGTTCTTTGAAGGTGTCCAAGTGAAAGTGGCTCAAGGAGTGAAGGAAACTGAGATCAGTTATCAAATGGCGTTTTATAAACAAGAGCTTCGAGAAGTAAAAAAGGGTTTGGAAAATCTTTACAAAAAACATCTCTGTGAAGAGGAGAACTTCAAGCTGTGTGGCATGGTATGCAAGAAGAATTTATTGCACAAACCATTATACCTATATAAATTCTAGTTTAGATATACAATGCATAAACAGAAAATGAAGAAGACGACGGTGTTGAGATTTTTGTTAAAATCTTTATCTAGTTCTCTGTATCCATTAAATAAAATAATCAAAATATTCACTTTACATTTGCAAAGAAATCTTGTTTAATTTGTACATATCCATAAAGTTTTTCGATTTGGGTTCAGGCTCCATCTGCTCAGCTTGACAAAGCTTCTTTGTGGGTGGTGAGTCAGCCGAAATGCTTAGCTCTTTAACTTTTGCTTTTCTCTTTGTTTTCATTTTTTGTTTGACTTCTTGTACATGAGGAGCTGCTTTGGCTGGTTTTATGATAACATCCTCAAGTATTTCGATGGTTGCCTTTTTGCCTGCATTTTAACATCCTCTTTTGGGCTAGAATCAGCAGCAGGACTTCCCGAGATAGTCGAATCTAACGACGACAGTATTTGTATTTCTTCTTTATAGTTCCATAGAAGAGATTAACCAACTGCTGGTGGAGAGTTTTTCTTTTCCTTTTCTGCATCAATAATATTTCGATGGCTTTTAGAAGAAATTGACTAGAAAAAGTCTTCTAAACACCAAATTGAAATTGAAGTATGACAGCTGTTGTCAATTGGCTAGCTGTCAGTGTGTGTTTTGACGAGTGGCTAGCAGCTAAGTGTGACCGCATTGCCAGCCGCTGCTTGCTGCTGCTACTGCCAGCCGCTGGTAAGAAGCGGCTGGCAGCAGCTGTGTGTGACCCGTGCTTAAAATGGATAATTATAAATTTGGAGATACAAAAACAATTCAATTAACTCAAAGAAACACCAACTGTTATATTTCAGAAATATAAGCTTGGTTGCACTTTCATTCTGCTTCTGTTTACCCCTTAAATCTTGTCAAAAAAAAATGGTTGTGTGGTTTTATTTTGCCAAGTGAAATTTTTATTTTTCTTCCAATAAATTAGTTTATAAATTGTTTATTGTACAGTTTTCGTTTTAAAAGAAGCTCTCTTAAATAATGACAACTTATATAAATTCTGTGCGCCACTTTTTTGAAGCCTACAAAGTTTGGGTTGCACAAAATCCGCAAACAGTAACCGATGTTGAGACTACTGCGAAATGGGTTTCGTACTTTGTTGCTGGTAAATACAAATTCCTAATTTAAAATCCACACATAACTTTAAAATTTATATAACTTTCTATTATTTTAGGCCGAATATCTAACTCATCAGTGGCTACCGAGTTGATTTATTCCTTGTCGAATCTACTTGTTCTCTTCAATGACCGAATAATTGAAAAGTCGCAAGAGACACACACAATCATTGAGAAATCAGCCTACCGGTTAAAGGTTATTCTTACTACCATTGAGTATTGTGAAGTTCTCCTAGAGAATTCGGCGAGAAAATTATTTGGTAATAAAGGAAGATGGATTCTTATTGTTGCTGTGCAAACTATCAAGTGAGTGATAGATTAAATAATGAAAACGTAGTTAAATTAGATATAAGTTGTAGACTATAGTAGATATGTAGATACATATATATACATATTTTATTTGATTAGTCGACGAAGAATCTGTTCACTCGATGAATCGCTTAATGTTGTGTGATGGTCAGCACATTGATGAATCTATAACAAATGTAGTTGAGAGAGCCTCCTATTTTCAACTTGTATTTGGGTCTGAGTTTTTAAGAGCTATTTGACGAGTAACTTGATGTTACCACTAAACTACGTGGTAGTTTGCGACGACAGCGGAGTAAAAACTGGTAATCTTTCCTCTCCTGCCTAGTATTTTACACATTTTCCAATCGAAAGTTCCATTATGTATTTAGTTAGCGCAGTTCAAAATGTCTTTGTTGACATTTCAGAATCGATTTCAGCTTCTCTTGAATGGTGTGAAACCTTCACAGATTTCATAAACTTGGAATATGCAAAGAAAAATTCTACTTAAACATTGGTTTAAAATAGATTTTGGGCGTAGTGTTTTCTTAGTCGGAAGACTCTAACAAGAGATGGTCCTAGGTTTGACTCGAGAATAGCTTCTGAAATTCGGGATAATAACAATAAAAATTCATATATTTTATCGGATGTCCATTTTTTTTTACTTTAAGAACAATTGGACGATATCTGTTGCTTCGTAAGTATTCCGAGACCGTTATTTGCTCGCCACCAATTCAACAATTGAACAGAAAAACAATCGAACGAGAAAATCAAGCCGATCACGCCAACAAAGACATACTGAATGGAACAAACAAAGTGTCATTCAAATTAAAACGTTCCGGTCGTGTTATCCGAAAAGTGGAAGGTGCCCCACCATTGCAGTTTAGGAACTGGCAGCAGATATTAGAAAATGACGAGACCCCAAAAGACAATGCTGCTATCCTATTAAAAGCCGAAGCCATTTACGTTGCGAAACCACTTCTTCATTTGCTGTCAATGGGCGTGTTTGGCAGGAAGAGCTGGCGGAGTTACTCTGTTTCTCTTGCATTAGATCTTATTAGGTAAATTATTACTGTCGCGTTTTAATTACTTGGAAATACTAAATTTTTTTACTTTAAGCTTGAGAACATACCATAAAAATCGGCATTTGATGACAAAGGAACAGAGGGTACAACTTTCTCGGCGCTGTGTATGCTTACTTCTCTTTTTGGTGAGATCACCATTCTACGAAAGTGTTAGTAAGAGTCGAATTGAGAACCTACTGCAATCATTGGGCCTGAGAATTCCATTTGCAAAGACAATTTGCAAACCACTTATCGAATACATTCCACAGTGGCAGGACACCTATTTTTATATGTGGTCTACATAACGTGTCATTAATTGCTTGGGGACTTTAGAGTAACATATTTTTTTATATAAATCTTAATATTTAACATATATGGTTGGAGGTTTATGGGTTGTGTTTGATACCGAAACTCAATTAAAAAAAAGAGGTAGGTGTCTTTATGTGACCCGGGCTATGAAATGGGGCTTATGACTCGGGATAGTTTTTCAAACGCTCTTTCACATGGTCGAAATCAGAAAGTGCTAACTTGCCTTAAAATGTACTAAAAGTGTAGAGAAAGAAGAGCACAAATGAAAAAAAAAACAGAATAAAGAAAAAAAGGATTGAACGCTACAAAAATGATTTTATGGAAAAAAGAAAATATATTTCACTGACTCTGTGAAATCGAAAGGAAGGAGAACAACTACCGAGAAACCATTCTCGTGGTTTCTCGGTAGTTGTGACTGACGCACTGCACTGTTTATCTTTAACAGCTTTTTTCTCTCGTTTTTGTTTTTGAGTCATAGGCCCACTTTTCCTAGGCCTGGCCATATATATATATATAATATATATGTTTTTTTTTTGAGAGAGGAAACCTTTGTAAGGTATCAATCATAACCTAAAGACGTACAACACTTGGTATTACTTGTAATTTGTTTCGGGGATTGTTGGTATGTTGAACTGTTTACATAAAGAATAATTTTAGGTTAATTTGTGAAGAAATAATGAAATTCAACAATATTTTGCTATAAAATGGACTGTGAACAAAATATATTTTAATAATTTGTATTTTCATTTCGGTTGTTCCAACTGATGCGAATGTGAAACAAGTTTCTGACATGGTTGTGATTTTTTTTAGGAACAATTGTATAATCATTGCATAACAATTGAATGAAGAACTGAGTGCTATTTAAAAACAAAAAATAGTTAATCTCGGCTGGCTGTTCGTACTTGCTCTCACTAAAGACTGAATTATAGGTCCCTATTATGAGTAGCGAATCGAACGTTCGATTGGAAGCGAATGTTTTTGCGAGCTTCTTTTATAGCGGTATTATAGGTTGTAGAAACAAAAACTTTGTAGAAAATTTTTTTTTCGACGTTTGAGGTATGTCAGATAAGAGAATGAACGAAGTTTAATGATAATAATCCAATAAATGAGTTTCTCTAAAACATTCGCTTCCAGTCGAACGTTCGATTCGCTACTCATAATAGGGACCATAATGCCTTATTATGAGTTTCACGTGAACAGCTTTTCGCCCGGAACATTTTTGTCCGCCCGGAAATTTAAAAGCTATTATGAGTTTCACCTGAACAAAATTCCAGACTTACAATTTTTCCGCTTTTGTTGTTCACTTTTTCACCTCAAAAAATTAAGTGAAATAAATTGACCTCAACGTTTTCATTTTTCACGGGGAACAATAGCTAAAATAAGGGAAATTTTTCGAACATGGAAAAATTTTCCCCCGAAACTCATAATAAGGGGAAAGTGAAATAAGATATTTTCCGATCGGAATGATTTCACGTGAAACTCATAATAAGGCTGAATATATGGTTACGCAAATAAGCGTATACCTGGGGCCGGATTCTGTAACGCTTTAGACGACTATTGTCTGAATTTTAGGCAGTAAAAAAAAAGCGTTAAACACCCTAAAGAAGTTGCTAAAATTTGTAAGACGATAGAAAATAGCTTTCCACCTACCACTGAAAGCAAGATTATATGAAACAATCTTTTGACGACGCAATCTACGATAAACGATTGAACGATAATCGTCTGAAAAGTTACAGAATCTGGGCCCTGCATCTCTTACTGTTAGTGAGGTTTTGTCGCAACTCAGTAATTCTATAATCAGCTCAGTAATGCACTATGTCCCTGTCCACACGTGTTATTCCAATAACGTTATATCGGTCGTTTCTGGGCAAAAGGGGTGAGGAAGAAAGAGGCTGGATGCGCAAAACGAAATCCGATTTATCTGCCTAAGCAGTACATCCTATAACTAAGAAAGTGGAGACGTCCGCACTTGGTGTCTTCCCTCTCTATCAAACAAGTGCGAATTTCATATCTTCTGTCTACTTCTTTTGTTCTCCTGAACTAGCAAAGTCAATATTTAGAAATTAGTCTAACAGAGAAGAAAAACAAGAAAGCAATCGCTTTAATGGTGGATTTACATGCATCTGCAAGTGCAGATGAAAAACGGAAAAAGACACAAGATGTAAAATTCATAGAGGGAAGAGAGGGAACGCACCATCTGCACTTCCTTAATTATGGCTGCAGATGAAAAATTATGGGTGCAGATGAACATGTTCATCCCTCATCCGCAGCCATAATTCTATTCTTCTCTTTTTAACTTTTGTGTTTTATAATCTTCATCCGTCCCGCTATACTTTTTTGTAGTTGCAGAAGCATGTAAGCCCAGCATTATTCGCATGAAATTTCACTAAATCGACCATCTTGAACTTTGTCAAAGTGTAAATTGACGAAAAAGCACTTTTGTACCTTCCATTGAGCAAGGAATTGGGTCATTTCCGCTATGATTACGCTATTGACACTACCATACCTACATAATACCACTATAGCATCCCTGCTGCAAGCAACTTATTTGACAGATAGTTGACATTCCTGGTTGTTTTCATTTTTATATCTCACACGTGTGAATTTTCACAAAAACACAGGACTTTTAAGAATAAAGTTAACATTCTTTTACTACGCATTAACAAAAAATAATAAAAATATATCATCATGGGTATGGTATCAAAGAGAAAAAAAATGCACTATGGGGATACCCATTTGCAGAGAAGATGGCGTGTTCGTAATCGTAAAAGGGACTTGGATCAGGTATTTAAGTACATTTTCAAAACAATGATGTCCTATATTTATTTGTTTTTAAAAATGTGTCCCAGATTGATAAAGATATACAGACTGGAGGAGAAAAACTGATCAACCAGGAAGTAGATCTTGATAAACCAGGATTTGCTCAATTTTATTGTGTTCATTGTGCAAAGTATTTCACTGATGACCATGCCATACAAGCACATTTCAGGACAAAGGTAATGTAGCATGGTACCTAAATTTAAAACCTTTTTATCTGAGTACAGTACTGCGTTCTTTTTTTCTTGGATGTTACGCGATGTAACATCGGGTAACATTATGTCGTTCCTAAATGCAAAAAAGTTACGATATGTAACATCGTGTCGTTCCTAAATGCAATGTTGAACTGTCAGAATGTTACGTTTCGTAACTTTTTCCAACTCATCGATATGGTGGGACTTGAGTTTCGATGTTGATCTGTCAAACCCCTTTAAAATTGTTGTTGGTCAGAATTGTTTTGTTTTTTTTTTTCATTAATCTTCCAAATTCTGTGAACAGTTATTGATTTTCAATCTTGTTCATTTCAGAATTCATTTTTCTTCATCAATAACAAGTTTCCTTTAGCTGGGTTCGTATTTTAAGAAATACTTTATTCATATTTTTGACAGACCAACAAAGTGTAACATCGAGTCGTTCCTAAATGCAATCATGATTTTGTAACAAAGTCAAACATACACAACAACAATGATGATTTTGACACTACAGCATCGCGTAACATCGAAGGATAAAAAGAACGCCCTACAGTAGGTCTGTATCTTTACTGGCTGAACACAATGCATACACATACGCATACGGAGAACGGAGCCGGAGCCGCAAGAGTTAAAATCAAGTTAACTTGTCCGGCTCCGTCTTGCGTTGTTTTTGTATTCCCTTGTATTTAATGTTTTGACATCTCTTGCGGCTGCGTTTCTCTAGCCATTGTGTTCACGCAGTTACTCTGCCGCGGGATCCCAAAAAATCTCAAGAAGTGCATTACAACTTTTTCCTGACTTAAATGTGGCAGAGCTTTTGATTTTTTCATAGTTTTTTTTTCACTTCCTCACCCGCAAAAACTCACACGACAAACAATTTTCTCGATAACTTTCTTGCTTGTCAAATCGGCTGTTTGTGAAATGAGCTAATCAAAACATTTCAATTGAATGAAAAAATGGAAAGTAATGCCCGTGGCGTAATGGTTAACATGTTTGCCTATTACGCGGGAGGGTCGTAGTTCGATTTTCAAGAGAAACCAAAGACGTTTTTCTACGGTTATCACCTTTTGCGAGGAAGTCTTCCGATAGTAATCATTGCCATGAAAAGCACATTCTCGATTAGCCTTTCGGAATCGACAGAAAATTATAGGTCCCCTCCAATCCTTTACAAGTCATGGTTGTTACTTGTGAGAAATGCGCTGGCCCGAGCTCCCCGCTCTGTTGCGCGACTCTAAGTATGTACGAGTACATATGTTGCTATTATCACATTTTAACACGTCTCTCAAACAAAATTGTTTGTATGTTTATTTACTATTTCTATTGAGAGAGCATTACAAATGTAACGGAGAAACATCCCGAAATGCGTATCTTTACTTTTCATTTCTCAATAAAAATTACAAAAGCAACAGCAACAGCAACAGCAACAACTAGAGCCGCAGGAACAGCAACAACTCCTAAAACATCAACAAAAGAAGCTCAAGCAAAAAAATCGTCAAAGTTTAGTAGCTCCAACTTCAGGTACAAGAGTACTACGTTCGACAGCTGGCAAAGGAGCTAGCTTGAACGTTCAATCCCAAGTAAGTGACTACTCTTCTCTTAGACCTAATTCTTCTAGTGAATGCAATGTTAGTGAGCCACTGGATGCCCCAATAGCTTCCATAACGGATGAGGGGTATTCCAACTCGGTAACAATTGTTTCCACAGAATGTAATTCTACCTCGAATCAATGTTTAATTGAAGAACTCACTGCTTTACCACCAGTAAAGAGTATTTTTGTGTCTCGACTTTCTCCATCTACCTCGGAGGATTTAATACTAAATTATATTTTGAAAAATGTTCCACCAGTTTGTGTGTCGAACCTTACGATTCGAAAATTTATTATGACACCGGAAAAAGATTACTCTTCATTCGAAATTAGAGTCGGTAGGAACCTTGAGCTCTACAATTTGATATGCAAGAGATCTTTTTGGCCTTTGCATACTGTTGTGCATGATTTTTTTCGCAACAAGAAACAACGACCCAACAACACCTGAGAGGGCCTTACTCTATAACACCATCTACGGCTTCTGAAACAGCTCGTTTATCCTCGCTAAAAATATATTTTCATAATGCAAGTGGTCTCCGAACGAAAGTTAACAATCTTTTTGTTAACTCCAGTTATCTACACTACGATGTCATCATTATAGTTGAAACTTGGCTTTATAGTGGAATTCTTTCTACTGAACTTTTTGACTGTCGTTATTTTAACACATATCGATTTGATCGTTGTAAATCTGCTGATCAGCGTGGGGGTGGAATCATAGTTGCTGTCCGGACTTTTCTAAGCTGCAATGAAGTCGTCCTACCATGCACAGATATTGAACAGATATGTATATCTGTCAAACTTGATTTAAAACCCAGATCAAATTTATTTTTTATTGTTAGCTATGTGCCTCCAAGTAGTTGTCTTGAATTATATCAAAAACATATAAGTAATATTGATTTTATTAACAACTTGTGCTCTATCACTGATGATCTTTGTGTATTAGGTGACTTTAATTTATCTGAAATAGTTTGGAAATGGTCTGAAATTGATAAAATGTTGATTCCTTACAATATAACAAAAGATTTTGAAATTTTATTCATTGATTACATTTTTTCTTTAAATCTTATACAATTTAATTATATTCTGAATGATTTGATGAAGATTTTAGATCTTGTTTTTATTAGTTGCAATGATTTTAGTGTTAATCTAACTAACCCGTATTTTTCCCTTTTGAATGACTCAATGCATCATAAAGAGCTTATGTTTGTAATCGAATTTTATAGATTCATTCCAAAAAATATCTCTGATAATTTACAATCTTTAAACTTTTATAAAGCTAATTTTGTTGAGCTCAATAATTATTTGCAAAACATTCAATGGTCTTATGAATTTATGAATTTAAATCTTACAAATATGTATGAACGCTTCATTGAAGTTCTTAGAATAGGTTTTGATAGGTTTGTTCCTCTTAAAAACAATAAAAAAAATTCTAGTTCTCCTTGGAGCAACAAACAGCTCCTTGATTTAAAAAAGCAGAAGCGCAAAGCTCATAAGTTATTCTGTAGATCCAAGCTTCAATCTGATTATTTGAAGTTTAGTAAGCTTCGTAAGGATTTTGTGGTTCTGGGTAAGTTTCTATATAAGGCTTATATCATGAATATAGAAACTAAAATTAAGAGTGATAGTAAGTGTTTCTGGTCTTTTGTCAATTCAAAAAGAAATTCTATGGGTTTTCCTAACAACATGTTTCTCAAAAATGTTAATTCTTCGGATATAGATTCTACCGTTGAGCTGTTTGGTCAATTTTTTGAGTCAGTTTATTATAAGTCTTATTTTAATAGCTGTTCGTTAAACAATGTAGCCAACAAGATTGATCTTGGATTAATCCAATTGAATTACACGGAAGTAAATTCTGCTCTTGTGAATCTAAAATCGAATTTTACAGCTAGGTTCCAGAAATCGAGTGAAATGAAACCGAAACCGAAATTGCAAATCGAGTGAATTTATTTACAGTGTTCTGCATTTCGATCGATTTCATCAGTTCGAAAACTTTTCGAAATCACTTCAAGTGAAATTGAAAACAGCTGATACCTGTCATCTAATCTGAAATTCAATTTATTTGATTTCAATAGTTTCTTGAGTTCCCTGGTCAGAGAATTAAATATGAGTGCTGTTCTTATTGCTTCGGTTTTGGAGATCAAAAAGAAAAGATAGGTATGCGACAGAGAAAATAAAAAGACGTAGATTGAGAGACATTTCAAATCCATTAGAAATTGCAAATGCAACGTGTGTATTAATATGTGGCAAGTAAAATTCATGTTTTGATTGATAGATCTGTTTCAAATGATTCTTTTTATTATAACTGTTTTTTTTTTCCATCCATTTGTGTCTTTCTGTCTTTCCCACAAAGAATCTGCGACGACACGATCTCCTTTCATTAATCCTTGGGCAAAATTTTCATGTTGGCTCATAAAGTTCACGAATATTTTCTCCTGTGCAGTATTTTTAAGCTTTCCCTTGTTGAAAACAAATTTCTAGTAAAATAAACAAATTTTGTGTGGTTGCAACGGAGTTTTTTACTTACATTTTTAAACGCGTCTGCTTTCTTCTACCATTCCACACAAATAAATTAGGGTGATTTCAAATCACTTGGAAACCGACAAAATCGAATTGTGGAACACAACGATTTCGTTTTACTTCGATTTCGAAAAATATGAAATCGATATCGATAAAAGTGAAATGCAGAACACCCAATCTTAATTTCGATCGATTTCGATTTCATTTCACGTGAAAGTGAAATGTGGAACCTAGCTGTTAGTCCTGGTCCAGATGGCATACCTGCAATAGTGTTAAAAAATTGCTGCAATTCTTTAAGTGTCCCTCTCCTCTCCATATTTAATAAATCTCTTCTGGAAGGAAACTTTCTAGACTACTGGAAACAGTCTTATGTGTTTCCAGTTTATAAGTCGGGTAATAAAAGTAATATCGAGAACTATATAGGAATTACTAAATTATCTGCAATCCCCAAACTATTTGAGAGCCTAGTAAAAAATAGACTCGATTTCGTTACAAAGGAATGCCTATCAGAAGCTCAGCATGGTTTTGTCTCTGGAAAATCAACTGTTAGTAATCTTGCTTGTTCACTTCATATGTTATTGGTGCTTTTGAAGATAGGTTCCAAGTTGACGCAGTATATACTGATTTCAGCAAGGCTTTTGACTCAGTTAACCATGAAACTTTGATAAGGAAGCTTGAAGTTTTAGGTTTTCATTCTCAGCTGCTTAGTTGGTTATCATCGTATCTAATTGGAAGATCACAGAAGGTTCAGGTTGGTAGCACTTTTTCGAATGAGTTCACGTGCTCTTCGGGTGTTCCACAAGGTAGCCATTTAGGTCCCCTTCTATTTTTATTATTTATTGATGATATTACTTCTGTCATAAAATATTGTGAATGTCTTCTATATGCTGATGATCTGAAGTTGTTTTTAAAAATTGGTAACTTCAATGATTGTCTTTTAATTCAGTCAGACCTCAATTCTTTGTCAATGTGGTGCTCTAACAATGGCCTCAATCTTAATATTAGTAAGTGTAATTCAATTTCTTTTTTAAGGAAAAGTAATTGTCATTTGTTTGATTACCACATTGATTCAAAATCAATTAGTAGAGTCACTAATATTAAGGACTTAGGCATTGTACTTGATCCCTGTCTATCTAACAAAAACCATTTTGATTATTTGGTTACCAAAGCCAATGTGATGGTTGGATTCATCAAACGAAATGCAAAAGACTTTAGGGGCCCTTTCGTCCTTTTAACTCTGTATAATTCTCTTGTGAGATCGATTTTGGAGTATGCTGATGTTATCTGGAGCCCTGCTTTCATTACACATTCTAATCGATTAGAAAAGATCCAAAGACGATTCACTAAATTTATATTTTTCCAAATGCGTTGGTACCCGCAACCTGATTATAGAGCTAGATGTCAGTTACTAGGGATAAAATCATTAGAATCTAGGCGAACTATTCATGGTGTAACATTAATAAGAGACTTACTATGTAACCATATAAAATGTCCTACGCTACTTGCTCTAGTACCTATTAATGTTCCATCAAGATCTTTAAGATCGAGAATGTTTTTAAAAGAAAAATTGCATAGAACGATATATGGAAGTAATGAAACCATATCTAGATCTATTAGGGATTTCAATGAAGCCTGTGTAAATATTGATATCTTCTGTCTGAGTCGTGATAATTTTAAACTAGAAGTTTTATATTATTACCTATTATTTATTTTTCTTGGAATGCAATTATGAATTATCTGATAGCTGTAAAATTGCTTGTAGATGAAGTATTAAATAAATAAATAAATAAAAAGCTCGAGCCCAGTGGCTAAAGTGGGAAGTGCAGAATTCTCTGTGAAAGATTAGCTAAAAAACAAGATGGGGTTTCAAATTCATGAGATGGGTGTCACAAGCTTTGTTTAATGAGTAAACAGATTTTAACATGAAATCAGTGGAGCTAATAATTGTTCGTTGAAGCCCTGGGGTGGTTCTGTGGTCACTATAAAGCGTTTTTAGAAAAACCTTAACACCTTAACTCGCTCTGATTGTCAAACTGAGTGTTTTTTAACCGTGTTTGCCCAGGTTAGGCAATTCGCACACGGGTTGAGCGGTTAAAATATTAATTTATATTCTTGAGAGCACGTCCGAGGTTGGGCTTAAGGTTAAACTGATGAGTATTACTAACAAGGAGCGTGTTGCAGGACTGACCTGGCCACCTAGTTTTTTTACGAAAATACTATTAGCAAATTGCCATTAATTTGATTTTATATTCTTTGCCAGGTCCACAAACGTCGTATGAAAGCTCTTGAAGTAGAACCCTATTCAATTGAGGAAGCTGAACGTGCTGCTGGCCAAGGGAGCTATGTGAAACCAAAAACCCGTTCAATGACCACTCAGCCATCCAAAGAAGAAGTCATCGGAGGTAAAAGAATCAGATTAGAAGAGAAACCAGAAAAGAAGCAGAAGGTAGAAGAAGTCGTCGGAGGTAAAAGAATCAAATTAGAAGAAAAACCAGAGAAGCAGAAGGTAGAAAAAATGCAAGAATAACCAACTCAGCGACTTATTTTTTTTAACGATGTTTGTACATACATACACCAAGTTTGTTTTTTCACATACACACAATCAATGTCAATAAAAATGAGAATAAAACTTTTTACAACTTTGTTTGTATATTGAAGTATATTTTATAATTCTTAAACATTATCGGTATTTAACGTTAATCTTAATGGATACACTAATATATAATAATTCTAAATACTTTTAATTATATTCTTTGTATTGTGTAGCTTCGCCTCACGACTAGTTTTATATTTTTGTTTCTCTTATCTTATTCTTCTTCCTTCTTGTTTCTGTTGTTTTCAGTTTTTCAGTTGTTTGTTTCTCAATTGTTTTTGAATCACGTTATTAAACGAGGAGCATGTAAACCATGTACATTCTCTATAGGGGGGCAATGTGTAGCACCCGGTGGACCCCAGTCATGGAGACCACGTGAATTTGCTAAACGATGCGTTAGCCGGTGGGCAATACTAAAACCCCCACTTCCTTCCAGTTGGGTCAGGACTATTATCACTTGCCTGTTCAAATATACAAAAAAGAAAAAGAAAAACCAGCCGTTATTTATATTCGTAAATTTCTAATAAAAAATTTTTTGAGAAGAAAATATATTTTACCTTTGCAATGGAGGCACGGAGTCGACAGTCTTCAATTCTCCTCTCGTTGAAACAACGTTGTAGCTTTCTTGACAGTCACATTTCACGTGAATCCATTTGTTTTCGTGCCTATTCTCGACCATCACAACCAGACCAGCCCAACCCTAGAGTAATGAGATTTGTATCAAATACAAAAAAGAATAGAGAAATTTACAAGTGATTTTTTGCTAAGAATCTTCATACTTTTGGAAAAAAGAAACTACCCTAGGGTCTCTTAAAAGGTAAACACTTAACTAGTTACTGAGACTTCAACTTCAGGTAGCAGGCGCAGATGAGCTCCAAAATGCCAATGCGTCTTCGACAAAATTAAAAGTAGAATACATCGACCAGTAAAAACTTATGCCTTGGCAGTATGAGAGTGGCGCCCTCACAGTGCGTGGAATATATAAAGATAAACCAGTTTTCTAAGACTAGATTGACTTAACAAAAAAAAATTTTGTTGAAAATATAAACATTTTCAAGCCACACCCACTTTGGTATATGATTTATATCTTAAAAACGGTTTGCGCGATTTCAATTAAATGTAAGCAATTTGATTTTCCAAGCAAGTTCTTTTTCTTCTTCCTTTTTCTGGCTTTACTACTGTGATCTCGAAGGAATCATAGTTCTCTTACTCAAATGGTTCACAATAGTGATCTTCCCGGTTTTGGATAATTCCATGTTTGAGGCCAATCAAATGCAGAACTCGTTGTATTCTGTACCAAGAGTGTTTTGTTCGTTCTCTCATTTTCTTCCTTCGCGATTGTTTCTGTATTGTAAATGCCTCTACTTTATAAAAACGGATTATTGCTTGAAATCTATCATTGAAATGATTGTGTTTCTTGATCCCATCCTCTTCTACCGGATTCGTACCGGGCCTGATTGTATGATATTGCCTTTTTCACGGGCTGCTCTGTATATAACGTGCTCTATTCTCCTTCCAAGATTGTATTTTTGACGTAAAGGCTTTCACGGATCTTTGCACTTTTGATTGCTTTTTGTACATTGGCCAACATTGTGAACCGTGTGTGAGTGTTGGCACTACCGCGGTGTAGCTTCTTCCGTTCAGCTTAAAGGGCATTTTTCTATCACAGAAGATAGGAGTTTTCTCGCAACTTCGTTTTATTTGATGATCACAAGTGATCGGCACTATTGATCATAGATCCTTTGGGAAAAACATTTTCATTCGAATAACTGTCTGTAATAGGCATGTCAAGATCAGAAAATGGGCAACACAAGCAATCAGTATTTTTGTACTAATATGGTACCTCCTACCTTTTAAAACTTTTACCCATACATTAAGTGCTCTTGCAGGGATGTAGGATAGTTGATGTATTTTGGTGGTTTGTATTTTATTTTCCAACACGTAGTCAAGGACATGTAGAGCAAATAACTCAAGGCGCTTCCTTGGAGTACACCTACTGTGACTAGAAATGCTGCTTCGGTGACTCCAACTGGTTATCTTACCTTCGTTACAGCATTTTCATACATATCCGTGGTCATCTGCATATAGGCCTCTGGAACTCCGTTGTTGTCTGAGGGCCACTCATATTAGATCTCGTTATTGTCGAGCGAATGCTTTTTCGAAGTCAACCAACAAAACATGCCAGCCTTTAAAAAATCATTATGTTTTTCCATTAGGATTTTTATAGTTGTGGTAGTTGGTGTAATGACGAGCGTGTCTATATGTTAAGTTGGAGGTTCGAGGTTCGAATACCAACAGAAAACAAAAAATGTTTTCCACGATTATTTACTTTTGAAAGGAATTGGCAAGAAAAGTCCGATTCTTATTTTATTGCCTAGAAAAGCGCTTTTTCGATTACCGTTCGGAAGCGGAAAAAAATTGTAGGTCCTCTCCTTTCCACACAAGGTATGGTTGTGAGAAATGGTAGACAACGGGATTTCTGCTCCGTTGTGCCGCCCTATTTATGCTATGAATTGCATCAGTTGTTAACTTGTGCGCGACAAATCCGCATTGGTTATCAAATAGCTTTTATCAATCAATCATTTAGTTGTGTATTGGTTACATAATTTCTACAAAATAAACCATTAAATTGTTCAACAACGACAAGTTTGAGGTTGACTGGAAAATTAAAAAGCATTTCATTCACAACCAATCAAAATTTCTAATCGTTGCTAACCATAACTCTCAATCCCATCGAGAACTATCTGCGAAGATGAAGAATTCTTAAGAAATGATTCAATTCATTTCTATACACATGGTTTAAAAACCGAAGAAGAGGTCGGCTGCGGGGTGTACTCAGA
This sequence comes from Melanostoma scalare, assembly GCA_949752695.1. NCBI lineage: Eukaryota > Metazoa > Arthropoda > Insecta > Diptera > Syrphidae > Melanostoma > Melanostoma scalare. Next base: position 58,070,322 of record OX456985.1, read on the forward strand.
CAGACTCAATGTAAGTCTCTCATTCCGCCTTCCAAACCACTGTAGCATGTTCCAAGCGGAAATTCTGGCGATCATAGAGGTCCTATCATGGCTAAAAGAAAACGTGATTTCCTCAGTGAATATCCGGATCTTCTCAGACAGTCAAGCAGCCCTCTAAATCACTCGGCGCTGTTTCTACGAACTCAGTAACCGCCCTCAACTGTCGCATATCTCTTAAGGAGATGGTTGAACAGTTCAATATTCACCTTATTTGGGTGCTGGGGCACAGAGATATCTTAGGTAACTGCAAGGCCGATGAACTCGCCAGAAAAGGAACCCTTCTACCGATATCAACCAGCAGGTTGAATATTGGTATACCAATCGCTACATGCAAACTTATTCTAAAGCAAGAGGTAATGGACAGAACAAATAGTAGGTGGAACAATATCACTACGTGTGTTGCAACAACATAGGCCCTTATTGCGAGTGTCGCCTAACATTCGATGCGACAAGGGTCGACAGCTTCGAAAAATTTTCTTTTTGGTATTGCGTATCTCTATCGACAAGGATTTTTTTTACTGTGAATAAATCCTATAATTTGACATTTTAGTTATTTTCAGTCGAACGCAAAAATACAGACGATAACGACCGAATTCAAAATTGAAAGTATCGAACAATAAGAATACGCAGTACAAAATTCCATTTTCGATGTTCGACAAGCGTCGTGTATCGACAACCAAACGAAACTCGCAATAAGGGCCATATCCAGAGCTAGATCTAAAACGCACGAGACATTTGTTATCCATAACCAGATTGCATGTAAGCTCAGTAATCAATGTTATTACCGGACATTGTCTGATAGGAAGACACGCCATAAGACTCGGCGTTTCCTTTAATGATTTCTGCAGAAGCTCCTTAGATGAGAAGGAGGAAGAGACAGTCCCACACCTCTTCTGCTCATGTCCTGCACTCTCCATCAAAAGAAAACTGCATCTAGGAAAATATTTCCTTTATGATTTAAGCGATCTGGCGAACACAGATACCCTTCATCTCTATTGTTTTATCAAAAGCTCCAAATGGTTTTGTTAAATGAGTATCACAATGGACCTAATATTGGTCTAAGTGTGTAAGTTTTTTTCCTGACAGCCATTTAAACCTAACTTAACCTAAGAACTACGGAGAAGCATTTTTGGACGCTCGAATGTTATTGTAGAATCGAGTTACCTAGTAGGTCCCCAGTACAAATCAGAACTAAGATTCAAATAATAACGATAGGTAGAACAACCAGCTTCTCATTTGATAAGTTTAGCACTTGCGCACAAGTGAACAAAATAAGTTGAAGCCGATTTGAGTACTTAGTACTTAAAAAAATTAGCTTAATGATTGCCAAACACTTGTTGCGGCAATACAAAAAAGGAAAGAAAAAGCCTTTGTGACTAAAAGAGCCAGATGCTTTTTGTAGTATTTTGAGCATTTTGATACTAAAACGGAATCTATATATTCATAAAAATATCGATAATATCGTAGCTTTTTATGTTTAATGTAAATCTAATTGCAAGTTGCATAGTAAACCCAGTCACCCGGCACCAGTAATAAATAATTGTTAGCCCAAGAAAAGAAAAAATAAATTACGATAACTCACCTTTGTCAAGTAATATGCCGTCATACCTTCCCGACCTTCGTGTCGTTGTCCCTTTGTCAGTGTAAGACTAATAATAGCATCGGCTAACAGATGTGATGGCGGATTAATTTGTTCGACTAGAAGACGCTTAGAACTATGAATAGCTAGCACACACTGAGGATATTGCTGAGGATCTTCGATACCAGTATGCCAATGATTAAATGCCAAGCAAACTAGTAAATACATATCCCGTTCTAACATTTTATGGCAGCCCACGAATCCACGGACCTGTGTTGAATAAAATAAATTGAAAAATGTCTCCATAGGCTCAATTATTAATTTTTTACAAAATCCTTACCTGCCGTTTACTATGCTCAACCAATCTTCCAACTTCCGGACTCGCTGGTGAACGAGTACGGAATATCACAACACACAAATCAAGCTGTGATCGTTGTGATTTTTCAGAGTTTCGTTGTCCCTCCTGAAAGAGTGTGAATTCGGCCTCAGTTGGTTCCAGTACGGTCAGCAGTACGCAGGACAATGAACACAAAGGTTGAAGAGTTCCCTAAAAAAAAAAACAAATTTCAAACAAAATGCTTAACATCCACAATCAACAAGCTTACTTGTAGTCGCACTTCATTCCATCCCGATCGAACCTTACAAATGTCAATGCAATCAAAGTAATTAAGAAGATCCTCGAATGATATCCAAAATACACCCTCCGATGCCCCATGTGGCATTAATATTTCCCTCAGCTCATCAGTCCATACATCTGAATCGTCTGACCAATCACCACGCCATGAATAATGTCCCCATGGATTTCTAAGTTTTAACAACCGATGCCCGTGAATGTCCTTAACATCGAGCACTGAATATGCATGCCTTGGTCGTAGTCCTTTTCTTTGGTATTCATCTTCGTCTACTTTCATATTTCCACCGCCACAACTTGCTCCCATCAGGAACTTGACACACCTCGAGCTGAGTAACTGAGCCCAAATAAGATCTTTGTCAAGTTCATCTTCACTGGGCATTGGCAGAGAGCTTGGTTGCAGTGGAATGCTTTCACAAGGCGCACCAGTTAATGTCGCTAAACCTTCAATAGCGCGTCCGGATACTAGAGCTTCATAGCAGCCATGAATCTTAGCAACTGCTTTCTCAATCAGGGGCACCCACAGTTGTTTTCTTTTTGCTTGCGAGTACACAAGATGTCCTCTTTTATCACATGGCAGCAAGTCGTCTACTAGCACCGTTGTCCACTTCCCATCCTTACACAGCCGCACTTGATAAGCACCTTGAGGGCATATTTCTTTGGTCACCAACACTTCCTTGACTAGATCTTCACGCTCAGCAAGAACAGCAAGGGCGCTTAGAAGCCAGCAGTTCCCTAAGACTCCTTGGCATATGTCCGATGGCAGTGGAGTTCGAAACACAGCCCATGGAGGAAACGCCCCACCGTCACAATTAATTTCATGCGGTCGCCTCCATTGAACAACTGGATTACCATCACCACCAGTAACGGGATTATAATAGAGACTCTTTGGGGCAGGGGGAAATGAGTCATCCACAAACAGCTCACTATTCTCCCTGCAATATTGAATTATGTTTTCCCATTTGTTTCGGGCTTCACTCTCTTCGATCTGGCGCAAGTTTTCCATTAATTTACTCTCTTGACGATTCATGTCCACTATGATGCCACTGGTTGTGCTTGGTTCGGGAGGAAGAGTAGTAGCTAGGCCACGCGGGCTGGAGCATATGTCACAGACGACGCTCGCTGAGGAATTTTCATACGTACACGCTGGACATTGCCATGTTTTGATCGATGCCGAGGAACCGCTGCTGCTATGACGATTAACATTCACTGACGATGAAGATGAGGAAGATTGCCTTGTAACAACCGCTCCAGTACTATGACGCTGAAAATAGAACATTTTCTTTAGAAAAAATAATTTTTTTTTAAGACTCCACGTTGGGCGCCGTTTAGCAAAAAAAAAAAAACAATAAAGCTGAAGCCTTACAAAATGTAAAGTTTGAGACATACTTACTTTTGGAATAGCTCCTGATGAAATCCTTTCATGCCTTGGAGATGGACTTCGTGATGTTCTGGGTGTAGGTGGAACAAGACTTGAGGAAGAAATCCCTGAATTATGCTGTTGCTGTGGCGACAATATACTTGGCTGATTACTGTTGACAGAAGGTGATGCTGCCGATGGTACTACCGATCCCAAGTTGTTCGTATTCAAAGATGCTAACACATGTCGATTATGTAGCGAAGTATGTGTCTTATTGTTCTGATGATGGTGATGGCCACTGTTACTATTGTTAGCTGGTGTTGATGTATATGGACGAAAGTTTGTTTGTTGTCCAGATATAATGGGTATAGTTCGAACCGATTTGCAGGCTATACAAACATTTGAATTCAAAGAATTTTTCAAAGTACATTGATTGCATGACCAAAATTCTCCTTTTCTTAAGGTCATGTCTTCGATTGAGGTGATGCTTTTAAGTTTTGATCCACCGCATACAACACAGGCCATTGATAGATGCGAATTAACAAGTGTGCACTTTTTACAGGTCCATTCTTGTTCGGGGTGTGAAGATGGGTCTGAAAATCAATGTAAATATGTAGATGTAACATAAGTGTTAATGCCTAGTGTTACGAGAAAATACCCCGAACCAACCTACTGCCATAAGCTTAAAGCACAATGCAATCGTCGTAAGCGACTTGGATCGCATACGATCGAGTTTGGTTTTCAATTCAAACCATTCGACATTGTGATATCGGTACAGCTGTTCACTTCATGTACACACACGATACAATCATACCATGCGATGTACGATTATCGGTACGATAATTGTATCGTGTATTCCCCGCTTAAGGGGTCTACCATCGAATGTATTAAAAAAGTTTTCCAAATACATACATAGATGGCGCTACATAGTGGGGTGCCGCGGGCCCTAGCGCATTTCTCACAACCATGCCTTGTGAGGGAATGGAAAAAAGTCATCTAGTCGAAGTTAAAATGACCTAGTCCCACGGGCTAGGTAATGTAAAGGTGGCCCGGCTGTCGCACTTTGCCTAATCGTGCTTATTGTGATATCAAAAGGATCTTCTCGGCCCTTGTATTCGTTTAACTATTTTGAACTTACGAAAACCCATAGGGACATTTGGGATCTTTTAGGGGTAAGATTTTTGAGTTAGAGCACGACAAAGAAAGAAATAAAATATTTCTCCTTCACTGTATCAGCTTCTGCAGAATTGTTTCCCAATTGAAATATTGCAACTTGTCCCGTGATGAATCCTATTGTATCAGCGAGGAATGTGCGTCCTGTTGAGGTAGATTACCTTTACACTGTTCAACAAAAATGTGCAGTAAAGGGAAGATAGGGATGTTTACCCCTCAATCGAACTCCTATGATACCTATAAGCTATAAGTACTTTTCAAACAAAAGCTTTGACAGAGTATGCACTTGGAACTGACTAATATCTTAAAGAATAATATGTAGGGTTACCGTCTATTGACGTAATAGTTAGCATGTCTGCCAGTTACGCGGGAGGTTCGTTGTTCGAGTTCCAACAAAAAACAAAAGTGTTTTTCTACGGTTGACAAGTAATCCGATAGGTAAATTCATTGCCATTAAAAGAACTTTCTCTATATCTCGACTATTCGGAATAGGCAAATAATTGCAGGTTCCCTAAATTCCCTTATAATTTCTTTCTTTTTTCAGTGCACAGTTAAATGTGTGCACAGCAGGTTGTAGGGAACCTATGTCAGTTGCGGAATGATTTTTATGGCAATGCCTTTTAAGCATTTTTTTTAGGAGGGGTTCCTCAACTAGAAAATTGGTACTGCACATTTTTGTTGAACAGATTATAGTCCTTTCGATCTATCAAAATCTAGTCAGTATCTGTGAGGCTAATTTTGTTGTTGGTTCACTGTAAAACTTCTTGAAGTCTATTGTCTATGATCTATGTGGTGTCCGTGCCCGTGGCGTAATGGCTAGCATGTCTGCCTGTTTCGTTACAAGAAATGGAATGTGTGGAAGGTGGTATGTGTGGTTGAATAGGCTTGAAAAGGCTTTGTAAAGGTTAGAAGTTAGAAGCGTATCTGATCTTTAGATCTTAAAATAATCTACTCAGCTTACAACGGCAAAGTGTAAAGGTAACGTCTTCAAAAAAAAAAAGACGATTTGCGATTGTGTGCTACAACATTTCCTTTCACCCATTTGGAGTCGACTGCAGTCGCTACTAAATTCGATTCATTTTTGGTTGGATGGAAATTAAAGAAGCAGCGATTTTTTTTTTTTATGAATGAGTGTGTGTCCAACTGATTGATAAAGAAAAACAAGCACCAAAGAACAAAACAATTACATTCATATAGTTAACTACACAATTTTTATATTTTTTTTCACCAAAAATTTCCAAATACACAACAAAATACAAAACTCTTTAATTTTTTTTCATAAGCTTATGTTTTCGTTTGACGTTTTCGATTTGTCAAAATTGTTGTGTGTGTGAAAATCAGTGTGCAAATCCGTCTCAAAAAAGAGATCGACTGCAGTCGATTTTTTTTCCTCCTGAATGAATTTCATTGAAAAAAAAATTGACTAAATTTTTTTGTTGAAAGGAATTCGACATAAGAATCCTTTTAAGTTGATACAGAGTTGCCAAATGCACATTAATTGTGAAAATTGAATATAAAAAAAAATTAATTTTAAAATTCCAAAGGCTTTCGACGAAAATATAAAAATGTCACCTTTATGCAGAATCTAAAACATATAAACGCCGCACAGTGGCCGAAATTGACTTTTTTGGTTGCAAAAATCATATCTCTTAAACGAATAAATATATCGACTCAATTTTTTTTAACCTTATTGGAAATTTCCAAGGCTATAAAATTTGTAAATTTGAAGAAAAAATATTTACAGGGTGTTTCAGAATCTGCTGTTGAAATAAAAAGTTTTAGTTAAGGTGGTTAACATAATTGGTATATTATGTTAAAAAGGTTAAAAGTCAGTTTATGAAGTAATTTGAGTATGATTTAAGTAAAACAGTGGGAAAAAACGAAAACAGAAAAAATTAATTTTATAGTGAAAAAAATTTTTTGTCATAATTGGTTGTTGTATTTTTTTATTTTTATTTTTTTTTCATGACTTTTTCTTGCGCTTGAAAAAAAACTCAGAAAAAATTACTGACTTTTTCTAATCAAATCGCTCTAGCTCAGTGTTATGCAACTTTATGCAGCTGAGTTTTTGTTTGTAAGTGAAGAGATATATAAGGATTCATTTACCATCAATTTCGGCTTGACAACTTTTAAAAACTTTTTTTTACTCAATGTAAAGTTGAAAAAGTGCGCAAAAAGTGTGTTTCGAAAATAATTAAATTTAGTATTTCAAAAAATTTATAACTTTTTTTTCCTGATCATAGCAATAAACGCATATATCAAGGAAAAAAAACAAAACTAACCGTCTTTTCCTAGAATTTACTCTCAAAGTTAAAAAAAAATGTTTTTTTTTAATGTTTTTCTCACTTTGAATATTTGTCAACTTTGACAATATTCTACAAGGCGAACCGAGCGTTCAAATGAAATAATTTTTTCGATTACTAAAGCTCCAAAAATTTGTTAATTCATAAAAATTAAAAGTTTTGCGTTAGAGACCCACCCAAAAAATGAATTTTGCCACCACTTTTGTCAATTTCGGCGCCGGTTTTTTTATTTTTAACTTTTTTCAAAAACAAGATTCTCAAAAATCAAATATGCAGGTCTTAAGATCTTGCTAGAATATGTTTTGACAAAAAAATTGATAAAAAGTTAATTTCTCACACAAAATTTAATCGAAGAGTTGTTTTTTTTTATAATTAACGCGCACATTAACGTTTATCATCGTAACAGATCGGAGAAACATACGATCGTAGAGAAGTTCCGATCGTAACATTTATTTTGTTTATGGTATCCATTTCGTAAAGGAAACACTGACGCATGTAGTTGACATAAAACATATGTGGAATAAATTGCAAGCGAGTCTGTGAATCATGGATGGCGCAGAATTATTTTTGTTTATTTTTATTTTTTATTATCCAGCTAAACACAATCTTGCAAAAGAAATGAATAGAAATGTTTATTTACAGTTGTTCTGTCCCCTCCTCAGAATTCATATTTTTATTTGTTTTTTTTTTTTTACGTACAACCCTTCCGCGACTACTTTGCTGTCGGAGACATCGGATAGAACAGAAAACCAAGAAATCGGCATGCATCGCATGAATTCCGAATGCGTTTTCACATTTAATCGCCAAGCATCGCATGAATTCTAGACGCGTTGCGGTGAGTTTGACATTTTCATCGCATTGTTTCGTTCTTTTCGGAGATATATCCGATTAAGCAATAGGAAACGTTACCATAATACAAATATCTTACATTTCGTACAAATCGGAATGAATTTCGTTCCGATCTGTTACGATAATAGGGCTGTATATGTACTTGACTGTACGTCCGAAGTTGGGCTCAATGTAAAACTGATGAGCATTGCTAGCGAGTCGGGTGTTGCGGCTAAATTGTTTCAGGGGAGGAATGCAACTGGCTACTTCACTAGAGCACTGTTTGTGAAAAAAAGCGATAAAAAAGAGAGAGACAGGTAACGTTTCGACGATGTTCAAGAGAATCAATCGATTCTACGATTGAACTATCACCTACCAATTTAAACGCTCTATTTTGTATCCTATCAAGTAGGTGCAAAGATGTTTGAGAAGCACCTGACCAGATATGGGAGTTATACTTCAGTTTTGGGAGGATGAAGGCCTTATAAATTGTAGCCAGATCTGAAGGGGTGAAAAATTTTCTGCATTGTCTCAAGAAGCCTAAGCATTTAGCAGCGCTTTTGGCGACTTCAAATATGTGGTCATTCCAACGAAGATCATCGTTTACACACATACAAAGTACTGACAGCTTTTCGGTTTCTTGGATGCAGGTTCCATTCATGGATAATAGCAATGGGGGAATGTTAAGCTTCAACGACAAGAGACAGCATTGAGTTTTCGAAGCATTGAATTCTACTCGGTTTTTGAGACCCCATGTAACAATGCTGTCAAGGTCAGAATTCAATGAGCTTATCATACGCATAACCGTTCCAGTTCCACATCCGATGAGCAGGGACGTGAATTTGGAAACGAATATGAAAAGCTGTGGATCGAGTCGTCAGCAAAACAGTTGAGAGGATTAGAAGTTTCAGATAAGAGATCATTTATGAAAACGAGGAAGAGAGTCGGAGACAAAACGGAGCCCTGGGGCACACCAGCATTTATGAAGAGGGTATCAGAGAAAAATAAGTATTATCGTATAAGTTGTATGGCAGGTAGCGTTATTTCAAAACCTTGAGACCCAATTCCAAAAACTAATCTGTAGGCTGCCACAAAGACCCTAACTGCAAATTTCGATCCATATAAGGACAGACAGACAGAATTGCAGGACCCACTTTTTTCCTATTCTCTATCATCGTAATACCACGTTTAGTTGTTATTTCAAAATTTGCTTTGTGTACGATTGCAAAACTTGCATTTTAGTACTCCTAATCGCAAGAAAAAATGGAAATACAAGTAACATAAAACATACATACCTGTCATAAATTGAAAATCATCTTCCAAATCCTGTTCAAAGGTTGCAATTGGAACTTCTACAATCGATGGTACTTCATCAAATGCATGAGACGATTTGGATTGTCCCATTTTCGTACTGCACTTTAGTTCCTTTCGTGACTCTGAAATATAAGAACATTAACAAAATATTTGTATTGTCAAACTTGAACATAAAAAAAAAGAAAGAAAAAACATCTTCACTACCTATCGATGGAGCAACTGTATCACCAATTTTCGTAACCGTAATCAAACTCGGTTGAGTCAATGATGGTTGACTCCGTGTCGATTCACATATATCACATTGTTCCACCCAAATACGATTATAAGCGTATGAGCATTTTGTGCATGTCCACATTCTAGGAGGATTCGTTGCCGGATTGTTACCGTTGTTAGAATTCGTAGAGTTTGTCAGAATGCTCTTAGTCGACAAATGCGATGTAGAACTGAAAATATGTGAACACAATTATTAAAAAATAAACAAAACAAACTCACAAATAAAAAAAAAGAAAAATTAGTTTTTTGAAAAGTTAATTCACCAACACGATGGCCATGAAATGAAAATAAAAATGAACCAATTTGTTTTGTTAGAAAATGTATTATTATTTTTTGTTTTTATTAAAAAAAATTAAAATGACATTATTTTGCTTAAAAAATAATACTACTAAAGTATTTTAAAATAAAAGATATTTTTTATTCTTTATCCGAAAGGTTTTGGAGTCATACCGAATGCAGTTGAAACAAAATAAAGATTTAGCTTACCTAGGTGTTTATAATATCCACATTTGAGCAGTTTTAAAAACCTAGACTGTAATAGGAATGTGTTTTAAGAAGTTAAAAAAAAAATACTTTGTAAAATTAAATAACTCTCCACTATCAATTTATTACAAAGAAACATTGAAAAGTAAGGCTTCTATTGCAATTTTCGATTAGGTACCTACGCGATGTAACCATGTAACAAGATTCAGCTGATTACTAAAAAAGTTATCACAATATCATCTTTACGAAAAAGCTGTTTGCCAGCGTGTTGACCATTTCGAAGTCTAGTGATCGCTTAATGTATCTTGAACTGATGATGAAAGGAAAGATATGGATTTTTGTCAAGGCATTTATGGTCCCCAATCTGGATGTGAGCAGGTGGAAAAGCATTTTCGTTAGATTTTCACATCTGATTAAAGATATCTCAAAAGAGAAGTTTTTATTTGTTGGCGATGCGGAGATTTGAACGGACATGTTGAAAAGACAACCGAGGATTATGAGGACCCTCCGGTACTTACGCACATACCCTTTGTGTGAATAAAACACACATGGTCTTATCGCATTAAATAAAATGTTCATTAAACAAGACCGACACCTTGTCACTTTTACCAGTGATGGAAACGAAACACGATTTGATTATCATTTGGTAGCCAAATTTATGAAGTCTTTCGAAGTGATTCTGGGTAAACTATAGTCCAGCAACACCGGATTCTTCTGATATTTCTTATGGAGACGGAAATCAAGTAAACAAGGGAACCAAGTGGTATAATTTGGACAAAGGAAAAGGCGAGCAATTAATTTTAAATTTGCAGACATGTCTGTGTAACACCATCAACATAGAAAGGATTGCTTTCAACAAACTTGCTCAGGTAAACCCATGTCATTGACAAAAATTTGAAAGGGACTTTACCAAGCAGTTAAAAACTGCAAAAAGGCAAAGGAGCTGGGTCAGACGCTATACCAAATGAGTTTTGGGAAGGGGACAACGGGTTAAGATGGCTTACAATAAACAAAGGTAAGGGAGATACATGAAATGGCGATAACTACCTTTCGATCAAGATGACTGCCCACCTTTTTAAGATCATTGAAAAATGAATAAAAATAAATAAACAGGGTGGAGCAACGGAGCGAGGAGCCCCAGGGCCTAGCGCGTTACTCACAACCATGCCTTGTGAGGGAATGGAGGGGACCTACAATTTGTTGTCGGTTCCGAACGGCTAATCGAGAAAGCGCTTTTCATGGCAATGAATACTAACGGAGGACTTGCCAATTCCTCGCGAAAGGCGATACCAGTGGAAAAAACATTTTTGCCTCTGTTGGGATTCGAACCACAAACCTCTGGATTAACAGGCGGACATGCTATCCATCACACCACGGGTACCACAAGATCATTAAGCTATCTGATAAACAATGCTGATTTGCTGCGATGCAGTCCAAAGTATATCTACGGAAAACATCGTGGAGGATCTGCATGATGTGTTGGTTGACTACGAAAAAGCATTCGATCGACAACCGCGAAATCTAATATGGGTGGCCCATGAATGAAGTAGCAGTGACGAAGGTCAGACGGAATAATTGAAGCCCTCCAAGTCACGTTAGGTGCAATCAAAAGAAGCGTCTTGAGTCCGTTGAACTTTATTACAGTCTGTGACTACCTGGGGTAAAAATACAGAACACCAAATCGCATCAAATATTTTTTTTTCTGACAATGGAGCTATCATATGTGAGGATCCTACATCCCTGCAATAAGCATGGGTAAAAGTTGTGTATAGGTACACTGACACAGTACTTGTGCTGCCCTTTTTCTAGTCAAATCATGCCTTTTCCAGATATTTATTTAAATGGAAATGTGTTTCCGAACTGTGAATAGTTTAAATATCTGGGATCTAATATCGCTAAGCAACTTGTAATTACGAGCAAGCGTAAAGTGGATGAAGTGGCGAGAAAAATCCCCACCTTCTGTGATAGTTCACAATGTTGGACAATGTACAAAAAGTATGACAGTAAGCTTACGGTATCTTCCTTACAGCTCCCGTTCCACCATCCATTTTCTCTTGGTTTAACATTCATCGTACGGATTGAAAAGTTTGATACCATAGAGAATAATATTTGTAATGATATTAGCACTTTTATCCACATAACTGCCAAGGAAACGCAGAGATCACCAGCTCAGATGAGTGATTTAATACCTGTTGTCAACCGTAAGGTATTTTTAAAACATAGGCACCTATATATTCATCATACACCATATAGGTTAGGTTAGGTGGAAGTGGCTGTCAGCCAAAATGAGTACATTGCCTGACTCACTTAGGCCGCAAGGGCCCATTGTGATATTACAGAGATCAGGAAGTTAATCACCTACTGATCTCAGATACTCGATGTAAGATTAACGAGTTGATCACTTATTAATCTTCCATTACGGGGCTAGCCGGTTAATCACCTGCTAGTCAAACCACGCGGAACTTTTAACTTTGTATTTCGAAAGACTTTTAGGGTCTATGTAAGCTAAGTCGCTAGTATCATCGAAGAAGAATTCACCGAGATGAGTTTTCCTCTTATGAAGTAGTGCAGGGCATGAGCAAAGAAGGTGTTGAATGGTTTCTTCCTCCTCCTCGTCCATGCAGAAATCATTGGAAGGCACACCAAGTCATTTGGCGTGTCTCCCTATTAGACAGTGTCCCGTAAGAACACCTATGGTAGAACCTAGATACAGGCGGTTCAGGGCTAACAAACTCTTCAAACTTTTTGAGTCCACACACGGCCAAACTTTTTTGGTTGCAAGGCAGTTGTTACTCTCAGTCCATCTAGTGTTTGTTATCCCTGAAGCGTCTTGTCTAAGTAGGAGTTTAAATGTAGCGATAGGTGCACCTATGTTGTTCCATTCTGAGCGTAGGGAAGTGGTCGTGACCTTTTTGGCTAGTTCGTCTGCCATACAGGTGCCTGGTATGTCCCTGTGCCCTGGCACCCATGAAAGGTGCATCATACACCATAATTCAATTTTATTTTGTTTGATAAGATTTAATAAAATTTTTATGATGTCAACTGTTAGCTCTTGGGTTGCGATCAATGCACCGCTTCCTCTCTGCACTTCATTCTGTTGTAGAAGTAAATTTTTATACACATTTTGAAAATTGAATTGCAAACCAACTTACTTGTCGTCACAGAGAATAAATTATAAGTTTTGAACAAAAAACAAGATCATCAACGCTTAGAACTTTATAATTCAGACCTCATTGTACAGTACATACTTGATTGCTTGTTTGTATAGCTTCTTGTTCTCAAAACTTCGGCAAGACTCACTACTTTTTTTGGATAAAGATATTTAAACTTAAATATAGTAATGCATGCAAACCAAACAATAACAAATTATTTAATTCACTTAAGTTAAGAAGCCTAAATAATTATTTTTAACACAACACCGTTGCATTTGACTAAAACGTGCAACATAACGAAAAAAGTTTTTTTTAGAACTCCAAGAAAAAAATAACGTACATTTTAGATTCACTTGGTTTCTTGGGTCCCTTCCAAACCTTGGCGTATATAGAATACTCTTCATTTTCGTTGTTCGAATCGGCTCTGTCATCTGCACCCGGCTCAATAGACTGACCACATGAAGTCGCATTCATTGAATCTGTTGGTACGACAGCTGCTGTTGCCGAACTACTATGGCTTGTTGTGGTTTTCATATTTCCCATTATTTCAATTGACGGGAGTTTACATGCAAAGTTATTGTTGTTATTGATATTACAGTTGCTGTTATTGATATTATTTATATTGGTTAGCTTTCTAGCTGCTGGCGAACTAGTAAAGTCACTCATAGATGCGTATAGTGAGTCAACGTTTTGCTGTTGTTTCTGTGCTTCCGATATTCCCAACATGTGAGTGTGTTGTTTGACTTCATCCATCAGTTGTGGATTTCTGATCTTATTTTTACTTTTATTCAATTTATTTACCACAGCGTAGATTGGTTCAGTCGTTGGCTCGACTCCAGTACTGGACGAAGAAGCAGCAGCAGCAGCGGCAGCACAGCCACTTACAATTTTTATTTTTTCCAAATTTTGCTTAGCACGTCTAATAATCGTGCTATTCTCATACATATGCTGAATTTGATGTCCTATAGGATGATAGTGTTTTCCACGTTCCGAACTAGATATTCCACCAGCGCTGTTAAGCAAAGTTTCATAGATTGTACTATCAACGCTGCCACCGCCACCAGCACCACCAATAGCGATCTTTGAGCGATTATTGTCGTTGGAATTTTTCGACCAATCTTTGACGGCAATTAGAACACCGTTGCGTGGAAATGTCGAATGGGCTGTTGGGTTAGTCGAAGAACGATTCGCATTGACGCTATACGATCTAGACAATGTTGTTATTGTCAAATTACTATTTTCATTGGTGCGATTACAAACACCGCAAATATCACATAGATGCTGATTGGAAATGCTACTGAAAGAACTAGTTTGCGAGTCAGGAAATGATGACTGACGGGGGTATTGATGAATGTGTTGTATTGGTTGTTCGCCTAAGATGAATATATTTTTCAAACATGACACATTTTTTGTTTTATAAAAGCAGAAAACAAATGTATGAAGTGGTTATGGTGTGTATTATCAAAGCGGATAAACGATTTGTATTGAACAATAAAAAAAAATGATATAAACTGATGTCAGACACTTAATCATAATTATTAAAAAAAAAAAAACAACTATACATTATTGAGAACTTTGTTTTGTTGGTATCAGTTTATTTACAATTCTTATCTTTATTGAATCACAGAGGATTAGTCATACAATCAGCTGAAGTATTGACAAATCAATTGAAAATGAGTAACATAAAAAAAATTAAGTGCTGCGTTTGAACTAGTGCACTTGAAAACAAATGGTGGACGATGGCTCAGATTAGTTCGATTAACACTCGTTGATATTTTGTTAACGTTTTTTTCCACAGCAAGCTAGTACGATATTCGATCCAACAGCTTACTAGCGTCTATTCTAGTAACCACGTATAATAGCGTGGTCTATAACCACGTTATTGATTTCAAACCACTAAAGTTTAACGGAGAGCATTTGTTTACTTCCTTGCTCTCATTAGCCGTAAACATGTACTTAAGAGCCTTAAAGTACCTAGGTAAAGTTCTCCGAGAAAACGGCCTACTTTTAATAATTTTTTTAAACGCTACAAGAAATATAAAATTATCTTTAATTGATCAATATCAATCATAATAAAACAATGTATTGAAGAATAAATGGAAAAAAAAATGGGTGTAAAATTAATAATTATCAAAAAAGCTCCCTGTGTTACCTGACCAAATTTTAAAAGAATCGATTGGGTGGATTTTGAGTGAAACACCGGCTTCAAAAAGGAAAAGAACAAGTGTGCAGAACTCGATCAGAGTGACGAGTGCGTAAGGTTCTATTTTTTTATTTGTTAATTTTGCTTCGAATTGTACAAAATGTTTCAAAATTAGATCTTTAGATAATGTACCAGCAAAAAAGTCTTTCTCTTCTCTCTCTCTCTCTCTCTCTTTCTCTCTCCCTCTCTTTCTCTCTCCCTCTCTATCTCTCTCTCTCTCTATCTATATCTATCTCTCTCTCTCTCTATCTATCTCCCTCTCTCTATCTTTCAAAATTAGATCTTTAGATAATGTACCAGCAAAAAAGTCTGACTCTCCCTTTCTCTTCTCTCTCTCTCTTTCTCTCTCTCTCTCTTTCTCTCTCCCTCTCTATCTCTATCTCTCTCTATCTCCATCTATCGCTCTCTCTCTATCTATCTCCCTCTCTCTATCTTTCTCTTCATCCAAATTAGGTAGTCAGACCTCAGACGTATGCATCTGTGGTATGGTGGCCTAAAACAAAAGAAATAACGGCAATTCAAAAGCTAGAAAAGCTTCAAAGACTAGCAACGACATGCATTACTGGTTGCATGCGTATCACAGCCACATTTTCTATAAACGTCATTCTACGACTACCACCTATCCAGCTTTTCATAAAAATGGAAGCAAAACTGGCAATCTACAGTTGATTTCATCGAAAAGCACCTCCATTGAATCCAAACCGAAACTGGCACAGGCGCTGGGATTTTCAGCGATACACCTAAAACGAACTTTTCATTGAGACTTCGTAATTATTCGTCGATATTTCAGGCTGAAGTCTTTACTAGCAATCAAACACAAAAAATATAACAATCATTATCATCTCAGACAGCTGCACGAAAAGCACTAAGTTCAACAGTCCAAAAGACAATTTTGTTGCTCTTCGGATTGGGTAGGAAAAACTCTGTTATCCTCCACTGGATTGCTTACATCTTAGCAAAAGACGTTGCTCTAAACCCTAAACCATTTCGTGGAGTAAATAACAACCAATGCAAACATACAACTAAAAACATCCTCTGGCCAAAAATGATCAACAAATTTTATTCCAAAATATACCCAAAAGACATCAAAATTCTTATTTAACCTCAACAAGAAAACTCTTAAAACTTGGACCGAACTGCTAATCGGACACCGCCCTCTAAAAAAAAACATCTACACCTAATGAGATTGGTACCTGGCACAATCTGCAGACTATGCCTCTAAAGTGAAGAAACATCTCTGCACATTATTACAGAATGTAAAGCACTTCTCCAACTTGCTTAGTAGATGTTTTTAAGGCAAAGCGGATGCTTTATTGTAATTGATTCTTGAGAAAATGTGTTCAACTTTCGTCGATGACAACGGAATCGATAGTATCGTAAAAATAAACTTTTTTAAAGATAGGAACCGACGTCATACCAATTGATTGTTGCCATTTGTGACTTGCAAAGGATAAGGAACCAAGGAATAACAAAGTAATTCTTAGGTTCGTACATTGTGCACACAAAATCTACATCTACAGTGTATATTTATATATTTTAAAAATTTGAAAATGACTGTAGTATCTGCGAATTAGTTAAAGGTGCACTCATAACAACGCTGATAGAGAAAGACAGAGAAAGGAAGAGAAATAAAACGGGAGAGAGAGAAAGACACAGAGAAAGATACAGGGCGAGAGAGAGAGAGAGAGAAAGAGAAAGAGAGAGGGTAAGAGAGAGAGAGAGAGAGAGTAAGAGAGAAAGAGAGAGAGAGAGAGAGAGTAAGAGAGAGAGAGAGTAAGAGAGAGAGAGAGTAAGAGAGAGAGAGAGAGAGTAAGAGAGAGAGAAAGTAAGAGAGAGAGAGAGAGAGTAAGAGAGAGAGAAAGTAAGAGAGAGTAAGAGAGAGAGAGAGTAAGAGAGAGAGAGGGAGATATAGAGAGTAAGAGAGAGAGGGATGAGAGAGAGAGAGGGTAAGAGAGAGAGAGAGAGAGAGTAAGAGAGAAAGAGAGAGAGAGAGAGAGAGTAAGAGAGAGAGAGAGTAAGAGAGAGAGAGAGTAAGAGAGAGAGAGAGAGAGTAAGAGAGAGAGAGTAAGAGAGAGAGAGTAAGAGAGAGAGAGAGAGAGAGAGAGAGAGAGAGAGAGAGAGAGAGAGAGAGAGAGAGAGAGAGAGAGAGAGAGAGAGAGTAAGAGAGAGAGAGAGAGTAAGAGAGAGAGAGAGTAAGAGAGAGAGAGAGAGTAAGAGAGAGAGAGAGTAAGAGAGAGAGTAAGAGAGAGAGAGTAAGAGAGAGAGAGTAAGAGAGAGAGAGTAAGAGAGAGAGAGAGTAAGAGAGAGAGTAAGAGAGAGAGAGAGAGTAAGAGAGAGAGAGTAAGAGAGAGAGAGATTAAGAGAGAGAGAGAGAGTAAGAGAGAGAGAGAGTAAGAGAGAGAGAGTAAGAGAGAGAGAGAGAGTAAGAGGGAGAGAGAGTAAGAGAGAGAGAGAGAAAGAAAATCTACACTTTTAACAACGCTGATTGTGAGAGACACAGAGAGAGAGGTGGAGAGAGAGGGGGAGGTTCACAAAGGCGTGAGAGAGAGTGAGAGTGATAGAGGTGAAAAATTAAATAATAATTAATGTATAGTAAACCACTGCCTTCCTGGTCCCTCCTTTATCAAGTCCCTAAATAAATCAGAAAACTTTGCAGTTATTCTAAAATATATTGAATTTGGCAATAAACAATATCAATCCATTTGGCTAGAATTCCTAAGTTGAAGAGAAAAAAATAATAATAAGATGTCTTTGCAATTGCATCAATGCTTTGCTAACTATTTCGTCTTTTTTTTCATCACCAATCAATTTTGTGCAGCTGTGGAAAGTTATTCAATAATTTGTCTTTGAAGACGATGGTGAATTATTTAACTAACCAAAACCAAAATACAATAAAATTATATAATTAAATTAAAATTACGATGATCAAAGGGATGAAAG
Source organism: Melanostoma scalare (assembly GCA_949752695.1). NCBI lineage: Eukaryota > Metazoa > Arthropoda > Insecta > Diptera > Syrphidae > Melanostoma > Melanostoma scalare. The sequence continues at coordinate 58,088,600 of OX456985.1, forward strand.
TCAATTAGTTTTCGAAAAGCGCAATCAGTAACAACAAGCATATTGCTGAAATTTTTTGCAAGTTTACAAGGTGACGAACAACGATCTTGCTTCACCCGATACACCACCAGGAAAATATTTCTGCAATGCGCGCTTTTCGCGAGATCATACGTGGAAAGGGCAAGATTTTTTATTTGTTGCTATGGCAGGGTGACAGGTTTGCTACTAATGAAATAAATCCACAATGATAAAAAATTCTATTCGGTAAACACTTTAGTCATGTTTTTGTTTCCTTTCTTGAAGACCGTTAGTTGAAAGGAATGTGAAAAAGCTTTACATGGAATGGACAACCACGTGATCTAACTAATATGTTTGGCCCTCAGACAAGGAGCAGGTCCAGAGACCTCTATGTTCGGATGATCTATATCTATCTATACATATAATAAAAACGTAACAGTTTGTTTGTTTGTGCTCGCTAATCTCAGAAACGGCTTATCCTATCTAAGTGGGGTTTTCAGTAATATATTGTGGTAAGCTTCACCTAACATTTAGTTTTTATTTCGTGTCAATCGGTTGATAAATAAAAAAGCTATGCCAATTCTTGCGGACGAAGTTGCTGACACACCTAGTCAAAAATATGTATGAACGAGATGTGCCGAAAGCAGCATCCCAGATCACATTAGATGTACACCAAGGAAACGTCTTGAGCCCTCTGTACTTTATTACAGTTCATGACTACCTATTGGAAGATAAAGTACTTCAACTATTCTTTGCGGAAAATGGTGTCATCATTAGTGAGGGTAAAAGTTTCATTAGAGGGTAGCGGTTACTGTATTAGTTAAAAAAAGACTGAGTACTTGTGATTATTCCATTTATTTGAATGGAAATATGTTTTCCAAGAGTGAAAAGTTTAAATATCTGGAATCAATGATCAATAGTGAAACAACTTGTGATGACGACATCAATCATCGAGTAAGCGTAGGTGGTTGAAGTGGCGAGAAAACCCCACCATTTTCTGTGATAAAACAAAATGCAGATTTAGTTGAATGGAAGACTCTTAACCGCGGTTGTGCGGTCAGAACTCACATACAGTCCCCAATGCGTACCCCACGAGCACTACCACCAATTGTGAATCAGTCAAGTAGGAGAGTTGCAATCCCTAAGAGATAGGTGGATGAAGTGGAGAGAAAATTCCGCCATCTTCTGTGATAGAGAAATAAACCTTTAGTTGAATGGAAGACTCCAAGTGCGGTCACAACTCACATACAGTTCACAATACGTACCCCACGAGCACTACCACCAATTGCGAAGCAGTTAGTTAAGTTGGAGCGTTGGAGGGCTATAATCCCTTCGAAATCATGATACTCTTAACGCTAGAAAAAGAAAGAAGAAGAAGTCGAAAGGAATATTCTCATTTTACGAAAATTCAAGGAAATGATCTTCAGGAAAGGGGGAGAAAGATACGCCCAATTGGAACTTGAAGAAATCAAAGTAGTTAAAGATTACTTTGTTTATCTTGCAAAAAAAAATAATAAATACGGCTTATACTGCGTGTCGGCAAAGGATCCGAGTTTAGCTGTCAAAAGTATAAAATATTTGAAGCAGCTTCTAGGTCAGAAATGTTAAGTGTCTGGATTATTAGATCCATTCAATATTCTTAATTACATATGTACTTTCTTTAGAAGCGGATTTGGATCCACTTTTCATCAAACCCCAAAAGCTCCAATATTCGATTATATTCTCAATATGTGAGTGTTGAAATGAAAAATATATGTAAATCATATTTCGCATAAAGAGGAGCTTCCAAAATTCTCTACAGTCTTTGTTGTTTTCAAACTCGAGAAGATAAGTTCTATTTCCTTGCTGTTGTTAGTGAATTCTGGAGGCTAAATTTTTAAGATCGATCAATATTCTCAATGGTGTAGTAAGTTGGGATGAGTTATTATGGTATCTTTTATGTTATGTAACCACAATGTTAACAAAATATGAATCAAAGTTCAAATAATTAATTTTTGTATATGTAAATTAAAATTAAAGAACTACAACTACTTTAAATAAAAACGAAAGAGTAGAAAATAGTTTAAACAAAGAATTATATAAATCAGCTTTCTCACCGAACACTGTATCTGAAATGTTGCTCAAAGATTTATTGGTTTTTCGATTGCTATACATTGACAGATTACCAGGGCGAATATTGCGTTCATCGTAGTTAACGCGTCTAGTGTGAACTTCTGCCACGGCTCCACCAGAATTCAATTCAATTGATGGTAGACGAATTTGCGTTGATTCTCCAGTTGTTACTCCAGTTATTGTTGCTGTCGGGGTTGTTGTTATCGTTGGATGTTTACATTCCTTTGATTCGGGTAAATTGAATATGTTTTTGCAATTATTAACGAAACAAATATGGCAGCTTTTTGTTAATAAATTCCGACACGACGATCCAGAGTCCATACTCAGACTACGGGTACGTCTCAGCAGTTTTGCTTTGTTTTTTCTTTCATTTTTCTCTGTTAAATCATCCTCGAATGAGGCTTGATGTTTATGTTGCGCACCTGTAGCTGCAGTTCCTTGGTTTTGCTGTTGTGTTTGTTTCTGTTGGTATTGTTGTTGTAGATGTTTTTGTTGTTGATGTTGCTGTTTGCGATAGACTAGGGTTTCCTTATAGATTGGCGCTAAGTAGCTGACGCTATCACATGTAACACAATGCCATGTTACTGAATTGTTTTCCAATTCACAATCCTGACAGATCCATCGACGATTTAGACTTGGATTCGAGAAGTGATGGAATAGTTCAATAGAGTTTTTAATATACTTTCGGGTGTCCTCGCAAATAATACAGTTGACTTGGGGTACGTTCGGGTGGTGACGCTGTGGCCTCTTCAGGCAACCACGCAACAAGGTTTTGTAAACACGACGAGATTCGTTTCTGAAATATTCAATTAGTATTTGGCTATGTTTTCTAGGAAAAAATTTTCAACTATTTTTTTTAAATAAATTAACAAAAACAAAAAAGAGAAGAAATAGTTTTTTAACCAAACAGCAGTTATAAAAGAGAAAAACCTTTATTTAGACAATAGATTTGGTAAGATCTTCACTCTTGTTAGCTGCTAAAATCACACGGAAATACACAACGCATCATAACTTTATGTCTTCCTCTTAGAATTAAAGAGATTGTAGAAACTTCAAATATACATAAATAGATAAGGAAATGGTTCTGTCTGAAAAGCAGTTTAGGCGAAAAAGAGAAAGTCTTTGCCTGGCATACTAGGAATGGTTTGACCTGTTCTCAAAGTTATCTAATTTAAAAAAAAAAAAATTAAAAACATGGTGGTTGAACGTGTATTATCCGGAACGGCCCTGATTGGTGCCAATTTGCCAACGTCAAGATGTTTCAACTTATAGTACAGGTCAATATTGCTTACTATACCTACTCGCGATGACCATTGGGCAAATATCTCCTCCGACCGGAGGTGATTCGCCAAACTAATAAGCCGGAGTGTTATTGAAGGTACGAAGAAAAATAGAGCAGGACTAATACTATGCGAGAAATTACTAAATACCAGAATCTCAAAGCTCTGACAGAGCTCCTGCCAATGAATTCGACTTAGAGAACTAACGGAGGCCTTCAGCAGTCAAAAAGCTGAAACCCCTGAATGAGCTACTCCGACAAATTTGCCTTAAAAGTTTTTCAGGATCTTTTCTGTTCTAGGACAGAGTAATGTAATAGAGATGGTGGCGGATGAGCTAATGGCGAGCCAACGGCAGCTCTCAAACCCCTACAGCAATGTAATAATCTCAAAAGTATCGCAATCGCTACTCAGGATCTGGAAAAACGACTTTTGAAGACTGATTAAGGCAATGAAAACACAAATCCCGCTGTCAGGCAAAATGCCCCATTCAACTTGGACGATGATCAGGGATACAGTCGCCCGAAACAGAAGTTAAGCTTGCCATATGAAAACTTAAATCCATTAAGATGCAGATGGCTTTGACGCTCAGCTTTTCAAAGCAGAAAGAGATCACTTGGAAAGGAGTAGGCACCAGCTGATTCTCATGATGTCCAGAAGAGAGTAGGGAGAGTAAAGGGACACCTTCGAAATTGTGCCGATTATAGAGTAATAAGCCTCCTTAACGTCGCTTAAAAGATCTTGTCTGTTGTAATATGTGAACGTCTGAACCCTCACGCCAACAATTTGATAGTTCCTTATCAATGTGGTTTCAGACCAGAAAAGTCCACACATATGAACACAGTTCATTTGCATTTACTTTAAATCAGCTCTTTAATGAATTATTTAATGTAACTCAAGCAAGTTTCGCTGGAATGACCCAGTACCTACTTACAGAGACAAGCTGTACATAGCCATGTCTAGTTTCGGCATCCCTGCAAAACTCGTACTATGCACGATGGCTTTGGAGAATTCTCGCTGCTCCGTCAGGGTCGGTAAAGAACTCACCGAGACCTTTGATATCGAAAAAGGCTACCGACAAGGCGAGACATTGTCATGCGATTTTTTCAACATCCTACTTGAAAATATTGTACAAAAATCAAATTGAACACCAGAGGAACAATCTTTCAAAGGTCTGTACGATTATTTGCTTACGTAAGCGATATTGACGTAATGGGAAGAAGGAAGCGTGATGTCATAGGTGCTTTTGCGAGTATTGAAACAGAAGCGGCAAAAATGGGTTTGATGGTTAATGAGGGTAAAACGAAATATATGTCGTCATCAAACAAGGACACCGAACATCGACGAATTGGACAAAACGTCACAATAGACTGACATAACTTCGAGGTAGTACAGGACTTCGTCTACCTAGGATCCGCTATAGACACGGAAAACAACATCAGTGCGGAGATCAAACGGAGAATAACTCTTGCCAAACGTTGCTTCTTTAGGTTGAGAAGGAAATTGAGAAACAAAACCCTCTCTAGAAAAACCAAGTTAACCCTGTATAAGACCTTAATCATGCCAGTCCTGCTTTACGGCGCGGAAGACTGGACCTTATTGAAAGCGGACGAGGTCGCTTGGAAAAAAAAATTCTCCTAATGATCTTTGGTCCCGTATGCGAAGACAATGTGACGAGAAGAAAATACAACAACCAGCTGTATGAGCAGTACCGCGACATGGCCATAGCCAGAAGAGTACGCATCGCGAGGCTACGATGGTTGCGCCATGTAGAGCATATGGACCCAAAGGCTTGACGGGTTTTCGCACATTGCAGGCAAATCTCGGAAAAGTAAGACCTCGTCTTAAATGGCACAATCAAGTGGACTTAAGAGTGCAAAACTGGAAAAGATCGCCCGAAATCGAAGTCGTTATAGAAGGATGTTTGTTGATGCCAAGGTTCACCCCGAACTTTAATGCCCACCTAAGTAAGTAAGTAGATAAGTAAGTTTGTTATCTGAACTTGCCTCGACAAAAACCTATTTCTACTTCAGAGCAAATCGAAAGTCAAAATCAGGTCTCAAAAAACATTCAGTAATTGTTTTTCAAAAAAAAAACAATTCCAGACGACTGCAGTGCAAACCCCCAAACGAATAAACCTAATTTAAGTACAGTGGATATTATGAATGTACATGTTGTAAGTGAAACAGAGATTTTGAGGATGCGATGACATTAATTTCGGAGATTGTATTTAATAGTCTTTTCTATGTACATTTGTGCACATCCAACGACATGGAAAAGAAATTCAGATTCAAGAAATTGAACTGATAGAAACTTGTTTGAGGAGAATCGAAGTATTTACATATAGAACTACCCAACTCCCTAGGACGCGGTCAGTATCATTCCACACGCACAAAGTGGAAACTAACTTCTTTAAACATACACCAGATCCAAACAAGAAACTATGTTTGTTGTACATACGTGGCACTCTTTCCTTTGTGTCTAGACATGAAGGTGTACAGGGTAACGAAGAGGCTGACCGCCTAGCTAGACTTAGCTCTCAATCGCAATTCAAAGGCTCGGAACCCTCCTGCGGTCTCCTAATCAGTAACATTAAACGAACGGCAGAACATGATCCTCATCTGGAACAACTCTAATGGACAATGCCAGTCAAAACTATTCATCGACTTGTATCAAAGACGTATTAAAGAAATTCTTGACATTAGCAAACGTGAAGCAAAGTTGCTTACGGACTTTCTCACTGGACACTGCTCTCTCAGATGTCATCTTAAAATAATGGGCAACAGCCAGGATGACACCTGCCGTCTCTGTCTCGAAGACACAGAAATGGGTGAACACATTTAATGTTAATGCCCTGCCATAGCCGGATCCAGGGTAGGTTAGTTTAGTTTAGATGTGGCTGTCAGTAATATGGAGACCGATACACTTAGACCATAGAGTGCCCATTGTGATATCACTGAGACCAGAAGGTTGATCACCCGCTGGTTCTTATTTAGGGGATTAGAGAGTTGAAACACCTGGACTAACGAGTTGATCATCAGTTAGTCAAGCCATCCAGAACTTCATACGAAAAAGGAAAGAGATAGATCCAGGCCATAGATATTCAATAAAGGATTCACTAGTCCTATTGATATAGGATTCTTAGGTTCTTACATGACCTCAATGAACAACTCTACACTTTACGTGTTTAAACCTAAGGGAACAGCACCAAAGATCTTTTAGTAAAGGTGTTTTGACTTCGTCCTATTCAATTAAAAAAAAAAAAAAACAAACATACGTGACATGGTCTCGGTTTAGCAAAGTCGTTCAATTGGCAAAATCTAAACCAAGCGTTAAGCGTTTGGTGAGAGCTAAGTTTGTTTACAGAAAAGAATAAAATATCCAAAGCCGCGCAGAATACACCCACGGTGTAAAAGAATTTCAATAAAATAACGAAATAATCGTCCACAGTACTGAGCAGCAGTAATTTGGTTTTCGTCTGACCTTCGATAGGAAACCATGTTATGTCGTTGGCATGGTCTAGTTTTTTTTACTTGTTTTTTTTTTTTTTGCGACCAGGGTTGCTTTGTGTGAATCATATGGCTTTAAGTTCAGCATAAATTACCCCAAAGTATGTCAGTCGAACGAATAGTTGAAGGTAAAGGTTGTTCTTTTCAATTATTTCTCACTCTGAGGCTCGACAAGAAAAACCACTTTCGAGTTCTAGCGTCCACCAAACATCACTAAGCGGATCAGACGCTAGTTAGAAAAGACAAAATTTATCAAAGTTGATTTTCAATAAAGACATTTTTGTCTTCTGCATACCTTTTGTTATATCCGATTAACTACCACCCACAACATATTTTTCTTTTCACAAAACAAAACACAAATTAAGTTTCAAGAGTTAAATTTGTTTGAAGAGCAGCACGACATACGAGCTGGGTTTGGGTAATAATGACAGTGTGTATATAGAAAAATACTTTTTACATAATTCCTATGAACTGGATATAATTTTTTCTTTTTAATTTGCTTACTCTATAGTAACACAACAACCACAATTTTTCCACCTTGAAACAGAGGACAAACAAGAGAGATAATATCACAATCACAGTGTGTAAATTCAATGTCTAACCCATATTTTTCGGAAAAGCCCCCCTTAGCAACAACAAAAATAACATTTTATTTTTTTTGCTAGGTAGTATAGCACTGATTTCAACTATTCTTGGTTTTGTTATATTTTTTTTTTTTCACACAAAGGAAATGGCAAGGAAGAAAGGTACCAGTTCAAACCCGAATGTATCCAGAATACACAACTTGGGGGGATCTTCTGTTTGACAAGCACACAAGAGGGTTGCTATTTTAACGTTGGTTGTTGGTGTTGCATTCAAAACAATTTGTATCTGGTTTCTTTGTGGTATGCGAATCAATTTGTTTTTAAATATTTTCAAGGCACACACTTTACCTATATATTGTTCGAAACATCAAAGGCAAAACTGGCTCTTAACACAACATTCCTTTCATTTCAATATGCACCAACAAGAACGAACCTTACAAAATCCAGCACAAGCACAGCACAGAGCAGAATAATGTCGTTTTCCATTGGTAATCCGGAAAAACTCTCCGATCCGGGATGCCAAAGTAACACTTTTATTTGTTTTGATGTTTCGTTGCTTGTATTGTGTATCGGTGTGAAACGTCGAGCGCAATTTTTTTTTCATTCAATATTTTCATTTTTTTCATAATTCACTTAAAACCACAGGAATATGTCTTAAAATGTTTTTAGAACTCATCTCACAAAATTAATTAATTATTAATTGTTTTCAGGTCACTTTTTTTCAATTTTTAGAGGTGTCAAATAATATTTGTCAATTTTGACGTCAACAGTGTTTCAGTGTGTGAGTGCTTCTGGCTTCGCTTCCTTCTTCAAATCAAGAATCAAATTTCTCTTTTTTCGAGGAGAGGAACTGTCATTTGATGCCAATGGAATGGTTTGAGAAGCGTTCAGAAGGCTTCCGAACGACCAATGGAAAACGACATAAGAGTGTTCTTTCTTTCTTTGCTGAGACTGACAGTTTTATATGCGCGATTTGAATAAATCAATATTTATAAACAGCAGTTGTCATTTTTGGGTAAATCGATTTTTCGCTGGTGGGTTTCTACTGCTGTATAAAGCACACAAGATGAGCAACAAAAAAAAAAAAGAAAGAAAGAAAAAAAAAAACGAAAGGAAATCAAAGGAAACAAAGAAGTATAACAACCTACCCATGAGAACTGATTTCAACATATCCCGGCAGTGTTGTATTGGAGGAGGCTAATTGTTGTTGCTGTTCGGAGGAAGAGCGAAGACAAGAGCCTCCTTCGGCAGGGCATTCACCATTGGTAGGGGCTCCTGGTCCGCCTGCAACTGCTGGTAATGGTGGTTCTCCGCAGCCAGCAGGATCATTTGCAGACCCAGACTTGCTGCTGCCCGACAAAGACAATGGGGTATGGTGGTTCGATGATAGAATTCTTCGGATATTACCGCATTTTACACATTTTAAGCACTCAGTTGGGTTGATTATGTTACACTTTGTACATGTCCATTGCAGCACTGAAGCAATTGTACCCATTTTTGCGCGATACAAACATGGCTCAGCGTTTCCAAAAAATTATGTTTTTCACAAGTATTTTCTCTTTTGGTTCGTTTGGTTTGATTTTTTTTCCTAAACTACTCCTCATGGATGATTTGATGAGGGAAAAAAAAACTTAAATGTATGAATGGCAAGAAGATGAGGTGATGTATATAATTATTTGAGATGATAGGCGGCTATCGGGAAAAACAATTTATTGCTGTGACCGTGCAAAATTATCAAAAACAAGGTGATTTTTCGCCTTTGGTAGACATCACTCCTAGGATCGAGATAAAAAAAGTCAAGCAGTGAAGCAACATATCGAAGGTTATTTGACGACAATTCGTTGTTTTTGGTGTGTCAAATATTGGTGGACGTATTCAGTGAAGGTTGGGCGAACGAACGAAGTGGATCGGGTAATCGAACCGATTTGGAATGAAATTTCGATCGATTCCCGATCTGTGAAGCTGTGAAGTGAAAAAAAAATTTCATTTCAGTTTTCACACAGTTTTTTCATTTTATCACTTCACGGACCCATTCTAAGCGATTTCTGATCTCAAAATGTAAAGTAGTTCTCAAACTGTGTTCTAAAAAGTTCTAAAACGTTCTAAATCATAAATCAGTTGTCTCTCATTTTCCAATTGGATTTTTCATTTTCCAATTGGATTTTTCCGCGCTTGAGTTTTGCTGCCATTTTTCACAATTGAATTTTTTCACCGACTCATACGGCAATGAAAAGAAAGAAAGAAATTTGAGGTTGGATTTTCACTAATCGAGAATCGAATTTTCGGTGTAGCTGTGATAAATTTGTTCACTTCACAGCATCCAGCATTTAGCACAAAAATTAAAAAGAGAAACGAATAAAATTATGGCTGCAGATGAGAAATTTATCATCCGCATCCTATAACTAGACGTGTATTAACTCTCTATCAGACAAGTATGAATTTTACATCTTCAGCCTTATTTATAAACTCGTATTATCGGCGGATTATGCTGGGTTTACATCACAGAATAAGGAATATTCCTTAAAGCCAAAACACAATCACGCTTCGCGTCGCGTCGACCTCACGTAGGCTTCACGTTGCATGAGAAATCCTCAAAGCGCCCTACTGTCATTCATTCGTCTAAGCTTGTGCGAAATTAAGAAAATATATCGATTGAAATATCGAACGACCATCGTCGTTATCAGAAACTATCGATAACAAAAATCGATTTTTTCCTTTGTATTAAGTACATGGAAAACTAAATCGATTGCTAATTTGTTAATTACTTTTGATAAAGAGATGAATGAGGAGCTTAGTGAAATGTGTAGTGTAATCAATTGAGCTAATGTGCGTAGTTGCATTTCCATACTGTGTTATCGCATGCAATCTAGTTTGTGATAACATTTGCTTTTTGCTGTTTGTTGTCGATTTTTCCACATAATCGACTTTATATTCATACAAATATCAAAAATGTTATCGCAATATACGGTATGAAATTATCGCATAAGTTATTGGTCGAGCACCTTTACAATAATTTGCTTATAAAATGATTTAAATGCTGCAATATCGCCCATATTGATTGACTTTATATTAACCCATGCGGCCATGCATCGAAAATTAATCGAAATCTACGGTATGAAAAATATAACATATTATATATGTCGATTTTTAAGAATATCTTTTCAGAATTATAGTAGTTTAAGTGATTAAACATCACCTTCGTTGAACAATCTGGCAAAAGTCAAGTTTAATACAGGTTTAACAACGAGAATTGAAATATCTATTTACTAGTTACATCGATAAAGTTGTGCTAAAACACTCTAAAATTCAGCTTAAGCACACTTCATGCACAAATATGAAGTACAATTTGATTGATTTGTTAGCCAAAAAAATCTATAATCGATTTTATACTCACTCATATATCGAAAATTCATCGAAATCCACGATATGGAAAATATTACATAAAGTATAAGTCGATTTTGCAATACATCATTGCAAATTCATAGTAGTTTAAATGCTTCAACAGCACCTACGTTGAATAATATAACAAAAGTCAAGTTTAAAACAGCTGTAACAACGAGAACTTAAATATTTGTTTAGTATATACATCGATAAATTTCAGCTAAAACACATTTCAACATCGATACCGACATATCGATAATTTGTATCGTAAATCGATGTTTTGCTTACATCGATTTTATTACTCTTCCCTATTGTAAAACTGAAAAGAAGAGATATGTCAGAAAGCGAGCAAAAGTTCAACATAGCTGAACTTTTTTTGAAGGTTGGTCGCTTTGTTACGTTTGCTTACGTCTGTCAAACGACGCGTTTGAGGACAAAGCGTGATTGTGTGAGACTCTACAGATTTCGTATAGTTGAACTTTTGACTGTTCTGTCAAATGAGGTCGACGCGAAGCAAACGCGCTATTGTGTGATGGCTTTTATTCTGTGGTTTACATGCATCTGTAACTGCAGAAGTGCAGAAAAGTAAAGCGGGAAGGATGAAGATTATAGGGGTTTTTCTTTTTTAGTTCCGAACAGTGAACAGAACTGAGAACGAACAGCGTGAACGTGTTCTGAACTGAGCGTGTTCAGTGAGCTGCGCTCAGACTCTTGCTCTAGATGCCCCGTCATTTTATTTCGAGCACGTAGAGTGCGCTCGCGTAGTGTTCCGAAGAAAAAAGAAAAACATTTTGAGCGTTCAGATATTGCTGAACTGAAAAAGAAATACTCTTACGTTTTTGACGTTTCACTTATCTGTTCGGAACTAAAAAAGAAAAACCCCTTATAAAACACAAAAGTTAAAAAGAGAGACGAATAGGATTATGACTGCGGATGAGGGATTATGGGTGCAGATGGACATGTTCATCTGCGCCCATAATTTTTCATCTGCAGCCATAACTAAGGAAGTGCAGATGGTGCGTTCCATCCTTAGAGGAATAAATAACAAGAGGGAAAACCACACACACACCACGGCATCTGCCCTCGAACTGTCTTCACAAACACCACTTTATTTTAGGATTCCAAAATTGGTTTCGAAATCCCAAAATAAACACCCCCGTCAACTTGGCAGCGCTATAACACGAAATTCGATCTTTTTGATGCAAATAATTTGGAAAACATTTGGAAAAATTTGGAAAATGGTTTTCACAATTTGGAAAAGTCCCAAAAAAAAGTTATTAACAATTTAAAATTTGGCGTATACTTGGCAGCGCTAGCAATGAAATTCAGAAATTTTGGTGTCAATCGATCGGGGACAATTTGGAAAAATTTGGAAAACACTTTTCTGAATTTGGAAAACGATAGTTTTGCTAAAAAATGCAAAAAACATAATACTGATGAGCCGCTGTACCTTTTTAATAGAAAAGTTGAGTTTTTACAACTAAAACGCTAATAACTTTTCCTCTATACTTTTCTAAATTACAAAACTAGTTTTTTTAGTTTGCAAAAAGCTTGATTGGATTTAGGAAACCAAAACAGTTCATGAAATTTGTGATTTTGGTACTATTTTAGTAAAAAATATTTTGTAATGCGTTTTCTAATGCAAAATTGAATCTTTACTACTAAAATGCTAATAACTTTTTCTCTATACTTTCCCAAATTACAAAATTAGTTTATTTAGTTCAGAAAGAGCTCGATTAAATTTGGAAAACCAAAACAGTTCATAAAATCCGTGATTTTGGTACTATTTTAGTAAAAAATATTTTGTAATGCGTTTTTTAATGGAAAATTGAATCTTTACCACTAAAATGCTAATAACTTTTTTTCTATACTTTTCCAAATTACAAAATTATTTTTTTTAGTTAAGAAAGAGCTCGATTGAATTTGGAAAACCAAAACATTTCATGAAATCTGTGATTTTGGTACTATTTTAGTAAAAAGTAACAGATTTCATTCAATTTTCCATTAAAAAAACACATTAAAAATATTTTTGACTAAAATATAGTACCAAAGTCACAGAATACATGAACTGTTTTGATTTTCTAAATTCAATCAAGCTTTTTGCAAACTAAAAAAACTAATTTTGTAATTTGGGAAAGTATAGAAAAAAAGTTATTAGCATTTTAGTTGTAAAGATTCAATTTTCCATTAAAAAACGCATTACAAAATATTTTTTACTAAAATAGTACCAAAATCACAGATTTCATGAAATGTTTTGGTTTTCCAAATTCAATCGAGCTCTTTCTGAACTAAAAAAACAAATTTTTTTATTTGGGAAAGTATAGAAAAAAAGTTATTAGCATTTTAGTTGTAAAGATTCAATTTTGCATTAGAAAACGCATTACAAAATATTTTTTACTAAAATAGTACCAAAATCACAAATTTCATGAACTGTTTTGGTTTCCTAAATCCAATCAAGCTTTTTGCAAACTAAAAAAACTAGTTTTGTAATTTAGAAAAGTATAGAGGAAAAGTTATTAGCGTTTTAGTTGTAAAAACTCAACTTTCCTATTAAAAAGGTACAGCGGCTCATCAGTATTATGTTTTTTGCATTTTTTAGCAAAACTATCGTTTTCCAAATTCGGAAAAGTGTTTTCCAAATTTTTCCAAATTGTCCCCGATCGATTGACACCAAAATTTCTGAATTTCAATGCTAGCGCTGCCAAGTATACGCCAAATTTTAAATTGTTAATAACTTTTTTTTGGGACTTTTCCAAATTGTGAAAACCATTTTCCAAATTTTTCCAAATGTTTTCCAAATTATTTGCATCAAAAAAATCGAATTTCGTGTTATAGCGCTGCCAAGTTGACGGGGGTAAAATAAACCCAACAGCACAATGCGGTAAGCCTTGAGCAAACCAATGCGGTGAGTGCGTGCGATGCGATTGCGATAAGTCAAATCCCTATGTAATCTTATGGACGTTTGACTTAATGTATAGGGATTTGACTTATCGCAATCGCATCGCACGCACTCACCGCATTGGCTGTATGGATTTGCATTTGACAATTGGGTTTATGCGACTTTACATCCGGATGTAAATTTAAACCCGGGTTTATATGGCCGTAATACTCCAAAACTTATTTATAAAAAAAATACTCCAGGTTTAGAGGCGGATTCCACAGAGGACAGCAGCAGTGAAAAGCAATAAGGTAGTTTTGGTATTGATAATACAGCTCATTCGTCGAATTCACTAATAACAAATAAGGAGATTACGAATTAACTGCAAATCATGTCAACTCCCCGGGAGTAAAATCCTGCGAATTCCATAACGCTGGGCTTACATGCATCTGCAACTGCGGAAGTAAAGTAAAGCGAGACGGATGAAGATTACAAAGCACAAAAGTTAAAAAGAGAGACGAATAGGATTATGGTTGCAGATAAAAAATTATGGTTGCAGATGAACATGTTCATCTGCACCCATAATTTTTCATCTGCAACCATAACTAGGAAGTTCGTTCCCTCTCTATCAGACAAGTATGAATTTTACATCTTGTGTCTTTTTACGATTTTCATCTGCACTTGCAGATGCATGTAAATCCACCATAAATCCACCATAATATGCATGAATGGTTTTCCCTCTTGTTCTTTAAGCCTTGCGCAAACCAATGCGGTGAGATCGTACGATGCGATTGCGATAAGTCAAATCCCTATGCATTAAGTCAAACGTTTATGGACGTTTGATTTAATACACAGGGATTTGACTTATCGCAATAGGGCTTTTCGCGATAGTGTCACTGTCAAAAGAGAGAGAAAAAAAAATTGACAGCTAAAGTCACTTGTATGAAAACATTCTTGGCGGTACTAGGCAAAAACATAAAATTGTTTCAGAATTGTTATTTAGTGAAGTGAATTTGAAATAAAAAAATTGAAACAGTGTGTATATCGAAATTGCGAACTCTTAAGAACAAAATAATATAAAAGTGTTGTGAAAATACCCTTGAGTTGTTGTATGAAACAGTGTTCAAATTGGTTCAAACCATACAGTGAACACAGAAAACTGTAGACTTCAGTTTTCCACGACTGTGGAATAGAACTCCTAGATTGAAAAATCGCTAAGAGGAAAGGCGCAGGCCGTTGTTTGCTCCTATCAAACATCTGAACATTAAATTGGTTTGTTTCTGTTCCACACATTTCATTTCAGGTACCTATGTAAACATGGTTATAAGGTATATTAGATGCTTGATTATAGTAAGAACTCCTAGTAAGAACAATCTAAATACAGATTGGGTATTGTTTATCTAGATTTCTGAATTTTTGCGTGTATAAGCTTGGTACCCAATCTGGAATTATAGATTATCCAAAAGTTTTGCATTCTTCCCTGGAGTTTTTATTAATGATCTACTTGTATACAACCTTCAACCAGATATTTACCTTCCTGAAATGAAATGTCTGGAACAGACACGAGCCAATTTAGTGTTCAGATGTTTCAGATGTTTCCTCTTACCACATTCTGTGCCTTTCCTCTGAGAGAACTTAGAAATTCTGTTTTATACTCGAGGAAAACTATAGGATCTACGGATTTCTGTCTTCATTGTATGGTTTGAACATTGTTTTAGACAGCGATTCGCGGGCATCTTCACAACACTTTTATATTGTTTTGTTTTTAAAACGTCACAGTTTTGATAAACACAATTTTTTTCCTTTTTTCATGAACCTACGTCTTTGAAAAACTAATTTAAAATACATATTTCATATTTCTACGTACTGCCGCCAGCAATATTTTCATAAAAGTGACAATTTGACGTTTAAGAAATACGAGGTATAATTAGAAAGAGATAGCTTCGCGAAAAGACCTATCGCATCGTACGATCTCACCGCGTTGGTTTGGCCAAGGCTTTATTCCTCTAAGATGTAGGCCTACCATAATATTCGGTTTGATTTAATTTTGAAACAAACAAAACTTATTTTGGTTATGCTATTCTCCAGCCGAGGGCGTATCGGAAAGTCAAAATTTGACGAGCGACAGCGACAGCGAGCGAAATGAAAAAATGGCGACAACGTAAAAACCTCAAGGAGTGTTTAAATTAAAATTATCGTTGAAAACGTACAAAATATCAACGTAATATTGCCAATTTCATTATCAATTTGCTACTAATATTATAGTGATTTCATTTAAAGTGTAAGAAGTAAATATTTTCTCATAAAAACGTCAATTGCTGTGTACCGTGCTGAAAAAACTTACTCATCTCGTGTTTCTTTCATTTCTCATTTCACTAGGCTTCATTGGAAAAATATTGAACACCTACATTGAAGCTGAGTATACTACAAGGAACCTTTGAACATTATCATTTGCAGTGATGTCGTATCCACCGCGGCCCCCGATGCCGATGGTCCCAACAATGCCATCGTACATGCCACCGCCTCCAATTCCACCGCCTGTCATGTCATCCATGGGCGCACACGTATGTCCCAAATCTAAATTGCAATTAATTTTCTTTTTTCCTTTTTTGCTTCTATTTAATTTATGTTTTTTATTTTTGATTACGCTTGAACTATACTAATTTGTGTTGTTTGTACAAAAAAAAAAACTAAGCAAACAAATGTTACTTAAGGTCCAAGTCATATCGAAACTAGAATATAATTTTTTGTTCTTTTAGTGTGAAAAAATAATGCCTGGTGGGTAAGTTTTGAAATTGAATTAAACTAAAAAAAAAAATTAAAAAAAAAGAAATAAAACAAGATACCGATCTTGAGAGCGGGTCGTAATCGTAAGAGTTGTTGGTCTTCTAGCTCGAGCAACCAGTAATGTGTTAAGATGCTTGTTTAAGAGAAATCCGTGAGTTTGATTTATGTTTTAGAGAGACTTTTTTGGGAATAGGTTCCCGAGGGTCTTGTTTAGTCGTTAAACTCATTACAGAGCCATACTTTCATTTTTGTTGTCATTTTGAGCAGAGAATTTCAAATGAGCGTGGATTAATTGAAACTCTTGTGTTGTACTTTAAGATAATGCCTCCTTTAACAACACCACCTCCGCCAGCTAGACCAACTTTTAGAACTGCTGCAACAATAAGCTCGCAACCGACCGTCTATTCAAGAATCAACCCAGATCCGCATTCTCAGACTCAATTCAAAGGTCCCATCATTACTGTGTTTGTGGGTATGTTTTCAACTTGTATTATTTTTTTTATATGCAAATCCGTTCTAATGGAAATGTGCTGATCTTTTTTATTTCAGGTAACATTAGCGAAAGAGTTCCAGAAATTCTGATGAAAAGAATTCTGAGTGCATGCGGTTCTGTTGTCAACTGGAAGCGGGTTTCAACTTTTGGGTTCTGCGAATACGAGTAAGTATAGGCAGAAGGGTAAAAGATTGGTTTCTCAGCTTAAAAGTAAACGCCATTAAAAATTAAAACTCAAATCACGCTTCCTGTTCGATTGAGTCAACGGACTCGTTACATTTTTAGTGGTTTCTTTATTATGTTCAAAGTATTCGTTGCTCAGAGAGGTCTTAAGGGTAATAATAATAAGCACTTTCAACTTACTTACTTACTTAGGTGGGCATTACAGTTCGGGGTGAACCTGGGCTTCAACCAACATCCTTCTATAACGATTTCGATCTCGGGCGAGCTCTCTCCAGTTTCGCACTCCAAGTCGGTTGAGGTCTTCATCCACTTGATTGCGCCACCTAAGACGAGGTCTTCCCCTTCCGCGATTTCCCTGCAATGTGCTTTCGAACACCCGACGAGCCGGAGCGTTTGGGTCCATCCGCTCTACATGGGCCAACCATCGTAGCCTCGCGATGCGTACTCTTCTGGCTACGCCCATGTCGCGGTACAGCTCATACAGCTGGTTGCTGTCTTTTCTTCTCCTCACATTGTCTTCGCATACGGGGCCAAAGATCATTCGGAGAATTTTTCTTTCGAAACGACCAAGGATTTCCTCGTCCGCTTTCGATAAGGTCCATGCTTCCGCGCCGTAAAGCAGGACTGGGATGATCAAGGATACAAGGTTACCTTGGTTTTTCTGGAGAGGGTTTTGTTTCTCAATTGCCTTCTTAACCCAAAGAAGCAACGGTTGGCAAGAGTTATTCTCCGTTTTTTCTCCGCACTGATGTTGTTTTCCGTGTCTATAGCGGATCCTAGGTAGACGAAGTCCTGTACTACCTCGAAGTTATGTCTGTCTATTGTGACGTTTTGTCCAATTCGTCGATGTTTTGTTTGATGTCAACATACACTTCGTTTTGCCCTCATTAACCATGCATCAAACCCATTTTTGTAGCTTCTGTTTCAATACTCGCAAAAGCACCTATGACATCAGGTTTTTTTTCCCATTACGTCAATATCGTCTGCGTAGGCGAGTAATTGTACAGACTTTTGAAAAATTGTTCCTCTGGTGTTGACGTTTGAGTTTCTTACAATCTGTTCAAGTATGATGTTGAAGAAATCGCATGACAGATTGTCGACTTGATTAAAGCCTTTTTCGGCATCAAAGGTCTCGGTAAGTTCGCTACCGACCTTGACGGAGCAGCGTGAATTCTTCAAAATCATCCTGCATAGTCGTACGAGTTTTGCGGGGATGCCGAAACTAGACATGGCTCTGTACAGCTCGTCTCTGTCAATACTGTCATACGCGTGCTTGAAATCGATAAAGAGGTGGTGAATATCGATATTATGTTCTCGGGTTTTTTCCAAGATCTGCCGTAATGTGAAAATTTGGTCTATTGTGGACTTCTCTGGTCTAAAACCACATTGATAAGGACCTATCAAGTTGTTGACGTGGGGTTTCACCGTTTCAGACGTTCACATATTACAGCAGACAAGATCTTATAAACGACGTTAAGGAGGCTTATCCCTCTATAATTGGCGCAATTGTGAGGGTCTCCCTTCTTTAGGATCGGGCATACGATACTGAGGTTCCATTCATCGGGCATGCTTTCTTCCGACCATATCATGCAGATCAGCTGGTGCATGCTCCTTTCCAACTGGTCTCCAGCTGCCTTGAAGAGTTCGGCATCAAGGCCATCTGCTCCTGCAGTCTTATTTGATTTAAGTTTGCATATGGCAAGCTTAACTTCCTCTAGGTCGGGAGGACCTAGTCTCACTCTCTTTTATCGCTTCTTCTATAAACAGTGCTCTAGTGAAATAGCCAGTTGCATTCCTCCCCTGAAACAATTTAGCCGCAACACCCGCCTCGCTAGGAATGCTCATCAGTTTTACCTTGAGCCCAACTTCGGGCGTACAGTCAAGTATAGAGATTCATATTTTAGTCGCACCACCCGAATGTGGAATGCTCTACCTGGCCCTGTTTTTCCCCTGCATTACGATTCACAAAGGTTCAAAAGCAACGTGCATCGATGTCTCCTTTCAAATCCTCTCCTATTTTCCTAAATACTCGCACTGTGTTTAATAACATTATAAGGGTAGTCATAACCCCTTGATGTGCGCGTTAATTATAAAAAAAAAAAAAAAAAATCGTCCAAGCTGAATAGGGCAATCTGCCTGACAGCGGAATTTGTGTCCTCATCTCTGGTCTTTGCAGGCTTGAGTTCGGGGACTGCCAACCTGGCAGGATCTTTTTACTTTTTGATAAAACTTCCGAATCTCATTCCTGTCATGGCACCTCTCAATTTACTCAAACGAGCGCTTCTCATGCTGCTTCTTTTTCTTTTGGAGAATTCGGTGTTCTTCCCTTTTTTTCTCCTTGTAAATCTCGTTATACTGATCGTAAGCAGCCGAACGAAAGAATCCACATAGAACAAAATAATAGCACAGGGAATCCCAAATTTCGCGTTATAGTGAAAGCGTGCAAAACGGGATCGCGTAAAGCGGGATATTACTGTACAATGGTAAGAGTTAACGTGTCTGTCTGTTATTTGGCAGGTTCGAATCCCAGAACCATCAAGGAAACGATTCACAAAAGTTCAAAAGCAACGTGCATCGGTGTCTCCTTTCAAATCCTCTCCTATTTTCCTAAATGCTCGCACTGTGTTTTTATGACATTATAAGGGTAGACATAACCCCTTGATGTGTGCGTTAATTATAAAAAAAAAAAATGAAAAAAATAATTTTCTATCTCATTTCGCGAGGATTTGGAAGTTTCTCCGATTGTAATTTCATGCGCCTTCTCAGTTATCCGTTCGGAATCAGAAAAAAAAAAACAAATTTATGTCCCTTTCAGTCCTTCACATGGTATGGCGGTAGTACGGCAGGCAGCGCTATGTTTAAAGACCCAATGAAAAAGTCATTGGAAAAAAATCTGATGCAATGATTTCTATACCGAGCAAAAATTTATTAAACTTTTCGACCCTATCGAGGTAACCGTCGGAGTGGAGTTTTCTCCGCAACGCATCCCTTTTTGGAGGTTTGCTTTTTGCAATTTTGCTTCGAAGTATGTAGTTTTCTTCGTAAGATATTTTACACGGCAGGCAAGGCATTGCATTCCGGAAACTAATCCTTTCCACAACAAAAACTAACAGGAGGACATCGGATCGGTCGATCGGAGAACTACCACGAAGCGAAATGTCTCCGAATCGTAGGAAATCGGAGAGAATTCCGCTCCGACGGTTACCTCGATAGGGTCGGTTACTTTAATGACACTTTGCGCTATACATAAATGTTTATTTATGGAATACAAAATAATTAGCTTTTTTTTATTGAACATCAATAATATAAAAAAAACTTACGTTTTTATTCATACATACATTTTTCATATTCAATTTGTTCTGCTACGTCTGTCTCATATCCATCACTTTCCTCACAACTATCATCAGAGCTGTCGATGAAGTGATTACTATCTTCTTCCAATTCATCTGCATCTTTGTTGTCGTTATGTTATATTATTTGATGACTCAACAACGCTTGCGACGTTCTGTAAAGAAAGTGTAAATTTTATGTTTATTTGTATGACTTTATTCAACTTCAATGTGTAAAGAGTAAATACCTGCAAGATTTTTATCGATGATTGTTATTCCAGTTTGCTGATATTGGTACTTGATCATCGTCGAACCACTTGATTGTAGTTAAATTGTATTTGCTATTCTCTTCCTTCTATCTAAGGGGGTTGGGGTCGAAATCCCGAATTCCAAATCCCGAGTTGCCAAATTTGGCGTGAAAATCCCGAATATCAAAATCTCGAGCGGTAAGATCCCGATTTCGAGTTGCTAACCCGAGTCAACTCGAGTTGCTAACCCGAGTCAACTCGAGTTGCTAACCCGAGTCAACTCGAGTTGCTAACCCGAGTCAACTCGAGTTGCTAACCCGAGTCAACTCGAGTTGCTAACCCGAGTCAACTCGAGTTGCTAACCCGAGTCAACTCGAGTTGCTAACCCGAGTCAACTCGAGTTGCTAACCCGAGTCAACTCGAGTTGCTAACCCGAGTCAACTCGAGTTGCTAACCCGAGTCAACTCGAGTTGCTAACCCGAGTCAACTCGAGTTGCTAACCCGAGTCAACTCGAGTTGCTAACCCGAGTCAACTCGAGTTGCTAACCCGAGTCAACTCGAGTTGCTAACCCGAGTCAACTCGAGTTGCTAACCCGAGTCAACTCGAGTTGCTAACCCGAGTCAACTCGAGTTGCTAACCCGAGTCAACTCGAGTTGCTAACCCGAGTCAACTCGAGTTGCTAACCCGAGTCAACTCGAGTTGCTAACCCGAGTCAACTCGAGTTGCTAACCCGAGTCAACTCGAGTTGCTAACCCGAGTCAACTCGAGTTGCTAACCCGAGTCAACTCGAGTTGCTAACCCGAGTCAACTCGAGTTGCTAACCCGAGTCAACTCGAGTTGCTAACCCGAGTCAACTCGAGTTGCTAACCCGAGTCAACTTGAGTTGCTAACCCGAGTCAACTCGAGTTGCTAACCCGAGTCAACTCGAGTTGCTAACCCGAGTCAACTCGAGTCGCTAATTCAACTCGAGTTGGAAAGCGTTTAACAAACCGAACTCGCGAATACACCAAATTTTTTTTTTTTTTTATAATATACGCGCACATCAAGGGGTTATTAGTACCCTTATAATGTTATTAACACAGTGCGAGCGATTAAGAAGGAAGGAAAGGATTAGAAAGGAGGTGCCGATGCACATTATTTTTAAACTTCTGTGCATTATAATGAGAGGGGAAAACAGAGTCAGGTAATGCATAATTCGAATTCAACTTAATCGAATACCGACACATTCACATGGTTCGAGTAATGTAACTCGGGTCGAAGCATGTGCAAGTTGAATACAGACTTGAAGAATGTAGATAATGAATGTGTTATTTTCGGTTTTTTTTTGTGGGTCTATGGTCTCTCCTCCGTTTTCTTAATATTTACTTATTTTTGTTGCGTTTTTGAGGACTGTTATCAAAGGTTTTGATTTGTGAGTGATTAAGTAATTGAGTTTGCTTGAAATAAAATTTTTAAAACAATGCCGGGCCCAAAAAAAAGAAATATTTAATAAAGAGGAAGGAGGTAAGGTGAAATGTAGAAAATGTTCTAGTGTTTATAAGTATTCAGGCATTGAATGTACATATAAAAAAGAAGCACTCAAGTGAGTTCCTGGAAATTGCTGAAAGGGGAGTAAATATTGGTGTTGACATTGTTGACAGTAGTATCCATAGCAAATGATCTTGATCAACCTTCAACAAGCCAAGCAGTGGCTAATATTGCGATTCTACAATTATCCAATCGAGAAGAATCCATCGTTAAAAAATTAAAGCAAACTCGATTGTTAGTCAAAAAGTAGCATTTGATTTTCAACTGCTTCAAATTGTTGAAAATGAGTTATTCATTATTATTATTATGAAACACAAGTCCTTCAGGTGGCTTCCAAGTCTTTGTTGATGACATTGGGCAGTAGCTCTTGGATTTCTTCGACAATATTAGCCTCGAGTGCTTGAATCGTTTCTGAATTTTTGGGATAACATCGATCCCCACAGAAAAAAAAAAAAAAATAACCCAAAAGCATCAAATCGCAGCCCGAGGCTCTTAATTGACGTACAAAAAACGAGTGATTTCACGGTTTGAAAAATTAGTGAGCAAAAGATCGATAGTGGGATGGGTTTTGTGCCACGGCTCGTCATCCTGCATGAACCAGAGGTAGTCGAAGTCCATTTCATCAATTTCAGATTGAGTCTCACATTCTCAGCTTCAGCAACCACATTCCCGTCTGTACACACGAAACGAAGATGGAATCCATAAATGTTACGTATGATACTGACTTTCCGTCAAGATTTCGAGTGGGAGTCAAAAGTCAGTTATAAGTCAATGATAGTCTATTGATTATGTCGTAAAAAAGGGCATATAAAGGCACTCGAAATTTATTTATTTTATTTTATTCATTGCATGAATCGATAAATGGGCTAATTTTAAAGAAAAAACCGAAAGTGCTATTAAATTAGAGGGTGGAAATCGGAGATATGGGCTCTAAACCATCTTCACTCGTTTTTTCAATATATCTCGAAAACGAAGCAAAATTTTGATGCAATTACAAGGACGTTTTTTGTAGAGAGCAAATTTTCCGATCGACATGCATCTTTTTAAAAATTATAAATAAAATTTTTTTATCCAAATTAGTAAAATTCCCGACAAAAAAAAATTTTTCAAAATCAAATTTTTGCAGTTTTTGAGTTTTGTCAGTTTTTTTAATGGCATTTCTTTCTGGTTGCAGATAGGTATAGGCAATGCTTTATAAAAAAGAAAGAAAATAAAATTTTCTTTAAAATGCTATATCAGAGAACTTTCTGCGTTTCATATTCACCAAAATATTACCACTTAATCATAGACATTTATCGTATTTTTTCATATATTGACAGATATAAGATATTTGTAGCATACACATGTCATGCTAGCCAGGGAAGTTAGAGAAAATTATTTTGAAAAACGCAATGTAAAAGCTTCGTTATTGTATTGTTTATTGGCAAGCGTTTACCAAAGTATATGCAAGCTCTCCATAGACTGACAATCACACTATTTTTCTTAAAAACTTTCATGAGAACGATTTCTTTAATTTTAATTAAAATCTTGATTGTACTTTTAGCGGTCCAACTGCTGGAATGCGTGCTGTTCGTCTACTCAGTGAAATGGAACTTGATGGTAAAAAGCTAGTGGCAAAAGTTGATGCAAAAAATAAACTCTTATTGGATAATTATAAGGAGGAGGAGATGAAAATGGGCAGCAAGAAGCTCGAAATTGAAAAGGATGACGACGCTTATGTTGTAAGTTTGATGGGTCGGATATTAGAGGAGCACAAACACGAACTTCCGCCGATAAACGATGGTAACTACGATCAGCGAGACAATTACAATAAAAATTCTAAGAACAACTTTACAGGAAGGCAAGATAATCCAGATCTCAAGATGAGCAAATCTCTGCAAGAGGCTAATCTTGAAGATGAGAAAAGAAACTTAATTAGCAGCGAGATAGGTAAATTTCGTCAAAGGGCCGAGGCAGACGATCATCGTAAGGAGAAGGAAAAAGATCGTAAGAAGCGGCACGCAGAGAAGGAACGTGATAATAAAGAATCAGAAAAGGAAAAAGAGAAAGAAAAGGAGAAGGATAGGGCCGATAAGGATAGAGATGTAAAAAAAGAATTTAAAAAGGAGAAAACATTGGACATATCACCGCCCAAAAAGGATAAAGATCGTGAGTCCAAGGACAAACGAAAGAGAAGTAAGTCTCGTTCGAAAGATCGTGAAAGAGATCGCGAAAGGGATATAAGAGAAAAAGAACGAGAACGTGAACGGGAACGTGAACGTGAGCGTGAAAGGGAGCGAGAGAAAGAACGAGAAAAAGAACGTGAGCGTGAACGCGAACGCGAAAGGGAACGAGAAAGAGAAAGAGAACGTGATAGAGAGAGGGAACGGGAGAGAGAACGTGAACGAGACAGAGAGCGGGAACGAGAGAGAGATAGGTGAGCTGATATATTTGCGATTTATACTTACTATACCAGTTTCAAAAATCAATTTAGCAAACGCCCAAACACGATAGGATTTGGCGTGAATACGCGCGGTGCAAATAAGACTAGTTTTAACTAAGTTCAGTTTAGTTTTCGCTCTCGTGGGAATTATGGGGATAAAATGCAGGCCATGTTACAAAGTGATGATTTTTTAGGACAATTCGATTAGAGTCTTCGTCCTCTAATTGTCGTAATGAAAAAATTATTATGGGCAGTACGACCACAACGACCAAGGAAACTAGTTTGGAAATTCTTTAATGAATGTGGTCCCTCCCATGCTTTTATTTAAAATTTTGTTTGTTGTTTGTTTGGCTTTTTGGGTCTCCTCCCTTCGTACACATGTTTTCTAATTTTGTTGATGTGGTATCCCTTCACTTTGTATTGGTTTCTGGGAGCCTGGTATTGAGTTTGGTAATTCTTAAGTTACTGTGGTCGTCCTATGCTTTTATTTCAAGTTTTGTTTCTTTGGTATTTTTTTACTAATATTGTTTTGAGTGGTAGGTACATACATACAATGCTACGCTGTCTTATATCTTGTAGCTGGTAATCCTTAGTGCGAAATAGTGTAATTCTATAATTACAGTGGTCCTCCCCATTATGCTTTCATTTTAGATTTTTTTTGTATTTTTTTTCGGACTCCGTCCTAACTAATTTTGATTAAGCTGAATCCCTGCACTACCGTACCCGTATCGTGATGGTTAGCATACCTGCTGCCTGTTAACCCAGAGGTTGGTGACTCGAACCTCAACAGAGGTAAAAATGTTTTTCCAAAGGTATTTCCTTTCGAGACGAATTGGGAAGTTCTGCCATAGTAAATTCATTACCATGAAAAGCGCTTTTTCGATTAGCCTATCGGAATCCATTCCCTCACAAGGCATGGTTGTGAGAAATACGCAAGGCCCTGGGCTCCTAGCTCTGTTGTGCCACCCTATTTATTTATTTGTATCCCTGCACTGTCCAACTTGTCATTAGACTTTGTTAGATGAACACATCAATTTATGAATATTTATGGTACTGGTTGTGTAATGGTAAGAGTGACTATTACGTGACTGGTCGTATTTACTTTCGAAAGTATGAAAAGACATTAAAAGTTTCTCTCTTAACTCCTCGGAGCAGTTAAAAAGTTGTAGGTCCTCCGCAATGTTATAGCAATGGGTAAGAGAAATACGCTCGCTAGACACGACTCTTAAAGGTGTGAGTGCCTTAATATATCAGTACCGGACTACCGGTAAAGTTTCTGAGACGCAAAAAAAAAATATTTATGTACAACCGTCGCCGTAGCCGTCGCGTCGTTCGTAGTCTGCACATTTACACCGTTTCTGTGTATGAGCAAATTGAATGTTGAGGTTGGCAGTTCCTATTATGTTTCGTAAGGGTGTTGGTTAGTGTTCTTTTTCTCGTTTTTTTGGTGCTATTATCGAAGTTTAATCCACGCACAGCCAAATGAAACAGATGTCCGAATTGTAGGCACTAATAAAAACTCTAAAACTTAATCAAAGTGATTAATTTTTTAATGAAGAATCGTTTCTTGAAATTTTAGGAAATTTGTGAAACGAATGCGTTTTCATTTAATTTTTTTTTTTAATTTTGTTATGATTTACTTCTTTTTTATGGTAAGCAAACATTACACCAATAGAATAGTTAAGAATGTATTTTGAATATTTCCAATTCTCTAATGTAGGGAAAGGGAAGAGAAAATCGTAAAAAATGTTCGTGACATCCAGCGTGAAAAGGAGATGGAAGAAGAAATGCGAGAGCGCAAAAAGCTTGAAAAGAAGGCGCGCGAGAAGGAAGCCGCATACCAAGAAAGACTGCAAAACTGGGAACAGAGAGAACGACGAAAATTAAAAGAATATGAAAAGGTAAATCTTCATTTCGCACGAAAACTCAATTAATTTTTCTTTTTTTTGTGTTGTTTCTTAATTGAATCAACTCGCAGGCAAAACTAAAAGAAACTCTTAAGCTAGAAGAGAGAGAAAAAGAAGCTAAACGACTAAAGGAATTCGTTGAAGACTATGACGATGATCGAGATGATCCCAAATATTACAAGTAAGGCTAAAACCGGTTTCTGAACATTGTACAAAATAAAAAAAAATATATATATATGTAATTTATGAATAGGGGTCGTGAACTTCAAAGACGACTGGCCGAACGTGTCCGAGAAGCAGATCTTGACGCCAAGGATCGCAATAGGGAACAAGAAGAACTCGATGAGCTTAAGAACAAAATATTTAGCGGTGAATACGAGAATCCAACTCAAGAATTTGAACGAGCGAAGAAGGAACGTGAGAATCTATACAAGCCTCAAATTCTAATTGACGTTAATTTAGAATCACAGCAACGCAAGGAGCGTGAACTTGAAAAGGAGCGAGAGCGTGAAATCGAAAAAGCAAAACGCCTCAAGGAAAAGGAAAAACTTGCAGCAGCTAAGGAAAAATATCTACAGGAGAAAGAGGCACACGAAGCGGCGATGGCAGCCGTTTCGATGCACACAGAACCAATTGATTCAGATTCAAATGACGAAACCTTAACTTCAAATCGTGAACCAAATTCAAATCATCCACATCCAATGCCGCCAAACAGACAAGGATCAGAGTCCAGAGATAGTGTATCGAATCATTTCCAAGATGAGGATTCGCGAGGATCCATGGTGTCGTCCAGTCACGGTTTCAGTCCTGTTAATAGTCATAACAATGTAACAACTCCTGGTACTCCTCCTATTTCCGCTCCACTTATAAGTCTCAATTTAGGAGTTAATGCTAAGAAGAAAAAAATCGAGGTTACTTCGGATGTTTTTAATAACGAAGAAGACAACGATGATGCTACCAATCCGAAAAAGAGGAAGCTAGTACCACTAGGTATGTTTAATGATTTTTTTTTTTTTATTTATGCATCGAAATTCACCTGATTGATTTAAAGAGTGGTGTCCCTGTCTTAGTGATTACATGTCTGCTTAGTACATTCAATGGATTTTTACTCCAGAAAAGCGATTTTGCACTTAGCCGGTGGGAATTGGCAACAAATTGTATATCTCTAAAATGCATTCGGCCCAGGGCTCTCCTAGCTTTTTTTGTCACCCTATATACTTATTTATTTATTAATAATCGAAAGAGAATGACATTCTTTCTCGTACAAAAGGGACTGCACAAAACTACTCAACCAATGGTGTTTTGCTATACCCTTGAAACGAAACGAAACGGCACAATCTATTCTTCAAATGCTTAATTTGGGCTTTAGTTTTCTTTCCAATACTTTTAGAAAATTAAACAAACAAGGCGCCGAGATTTTTTATAAGATGACGATTTAGGCTATTTTGTTGTATTTTCAATTATTTTGACTATAACTTCGTGTGAAAAGTTTTCGCAGTGTTGTCGTATATTCTCTTTATGAGCTTCCATAGTCTGAAGGTTGTTCTCATAGGTCTGTTAGTTCAAAATATCGGAAAGAAGTCGAAAAGTTCTAGAGTCATCAAATCGGCTAAGCTTATTGGCCAGTGTGGAACGGTTAATTAAGAACCTTCTTCGAAATGTTCATCGCCCCTGGGCTGCGTATACGGTTGCGACATCCTCTTTCTTTGTTAATTTTTGTTTTTTCAACAGAAACTTTTTGGCCAAAGTTCTATGTCACCCATCGAACACAGAAAAGGTGTAATCCAAGATGCTTTCGAACGTATGGAGCCCGATGACAACGCTGGGTTCAATATTCGATTAAATGGCAGATAGTTTAGTTGCGATGAACCTTCTGCAATCGCAGAGCAAAATTAACCTTTAGATGAATGAGGTGGCTGGTACATTGTTTGCCTTACCTCAACTTGTCCCAGAAATCTGAGTCGCTGATCTTTCAGCTTTTTGAGTGATGTCGAGACTTTACAGTACATAATTACATTACGTAATATAATTCTATCTGTTGCTCGTGATGTTCTGATCGCAATATAAATCATTTTGCCTTTCTAAGCAGCTATAGCCTTAGAATTTTTTTTTTAATCCTATAAGCACTCAGCCTTAAATACTCGTCCATTGCACTACCAGGTAGCAGCCCTCTTTTGCTTGAGCTTTCCACATATTCGTGTAAAAGTCAGAAGATGGAGCCTTAGTAGCCAGCTCGAACCATCTTTTTTTGTTTGTTGAACAGTCATAGAAGAAGTGCTTCGCGGTGTCATCATTCTCTTTACAAAATTCACACAAACTAGCACTTAAACCTAGTGCATTTAAATAGTTGGCAAAAGAGAAGTGCCCGTGGCAAGGACAACAAGTTATCTATAGTCTTCTTATTAAAGTTGGGAAGCATACGTTTAGTCTGTCTGCATCCAATGGAGGCATGCCATCTACGGTTGTGCTCTTGTCAGATCCAATTGTTGATTGAAGCCCTCATTGAAGACCCTGGCATACCAAGCGCTGTTTAGGTCCTGAGAAAGATTTCTGAAATGCTTGCCTTGCAAGTTCATCGGCGATTTCGTTTCCAGTTATGCCGAGATGGTCTGGACCCCAAACGAGACTCGACGAATCACGTCTTCCGATCGCATTCAGAGACATCTTGTATTCTTGGATCACACATTGATTGTAGCTGCAGACTCAAATTCTTTTCCCTATCCAACCATTCTTCGTAATTTAGCTTATAGCCATTTGGATAGCATGTGTCTCCGATTGGAAGACGGACGCGAATGTGCCTAACGAAGTGTGCAATCGTATCTCATCGCTTTCCACACAGGCACCAGCGAAAGATCCGTCATATCATCGGTTCTGGAACCATCCGTGGAGATCCGATAACAATCCTCTCCTAGTTTATATTCTAGAGTGAACCAGAACTTGGCCGATGGTAAGTTGCCCGTGTGTTTTTGACAATTTGAGGCTTGTACAGCTATTAGACCTGAGTCAAAAATGTACTGCTGCTTGTGAGATTTAAAAAGATCGTTCCTATTAATGCTTGTTAAAAAAACATGGTTATGTATCGACTTGGGACTCTTGTTTGAAATCCGACGTTGTGTGAAGACTTGGGTAGAATTACTCGCCCTGCAACAGTCACTGATAAAGGGTAAGATTTTAAGACGAATCTAATAAGGATATCTAACCAAATAGTGTAATAGGATTATAAAGGCAACGTTTATTAGACTTGCATCCTTTAGTTGGCGTAATTCAAATATCTTTACAGGATTTCATTCGTTGGGCAGATATTTCTTTCTTGATTGTCGAGTCTGGATCTGGGTGTTATGAGGAGCATGTCGTTTAAGAGAAACAACTGCCGGGTTAAGGGTGCGTAGGTGAAGAAGACGTTTGTTGACAATATTTAGTTTCCTTTATCTAAATTCTGTAGAGTCCTTTTGGAGTCTTCGTTGATGTATTCTTCCTGTTTTCTCTTGTGCGTTGAACAACAATGACTGCTACATTCTGTGCACGTATTTTTTTCGAGTAACTAACGATATTAGGTCTTTTTTGGTGTTCTTGAGGTTTTTTTACTTCTTATTGTTTTTGCAAATATAAACTAGGTATCTCAACACATAATACCGAGAGACTCAATTGACGATTCATCTAACGGTTAAAAAGACGCAAATAACATGTAGGTAACGAATTTAAAACATGTTTAAAGTGTGATTAACCTTTTTAGATGAAACCCTATCTTGGGCATATTATTTTCCTTCCCGAAGATCTTCCATCTTAAGCTTACACTTCTAATTGGAAAATTTTGTTTTAAAAAAATTCCATACAGATTATGATGAAAATCAATTTCCGAATGCACAGTCTCAGAACCGTGGATCACATCAGTCGAATTCCTCAAGTGCAACCCACCACTCAGGGCAGAATCATGCCAAATCGAACTCAAAGAAACGTAGTGACAAACACGACACCAACAGTGGCAGTAATAACAAAGAGGATAGCTCCACGAAATTACAAGAGGAAAAACGGCGACACATCAAGAGCATAATTGACCGAATTCCCACACAAAAGAGTGATCTGTTCAATTATAAGTTAGACCGCAATGAAATTGACACTACCCTGATGGAGAAGAAGATCAGACCGTGGATTAACAAGAAGATCATCGAGTACATTGGGGAACCCGAACCAACACTGGTCGATTTCATTTGCTCCAAGGTTCTAGCTGGAAGTTCACCGCAAAGTATTTTAGATGACGTTCAAATGGTAAAACCTGAACCCGAATTTTTGATTATTGATTATTTTAATAACTAAATTAATTTATCGTTCAATTTGTTTCAAGGTTCTCGACGAGGAAGCCGAAGTCTTTGTTGTGAAGATGTGGCGATTACTCATTTACGAAGTTGACGCGAAGAAAATTGGTCTGGGTAAATAAATTGTTTATTTATGTTGTAATATCTTTTTTATTTCGAAAGCAACTTTAGTATAAATATAAGTGGTTATACTTAAAAAAAGAACAAACACGTTTTTAACATTAGAAAATCGAAGCTTCTGAGCATTGCCAGATTAGTTATTTTCTTTTATTTTTAAATTTTATTTATACATTAATATTTAATCATAAGATTGAATTAAACTATTATTTTTTAAATGCAGCCAATATATTAAAGAAAAAATAATAATAAAAAATAAAAATGAAAACAAAATAGACACACGGTAAAATAAAAATACTTTCGACAGTGAAGACGAAAAAATCTTTAAATTATTGTGTTTTATTTCGAAAAAATTTGAGAACCTTGATTTTTGATGGCGCTTTGGGTGAATTCAAAGGTGTAAACATTGTATATGAAAAATCTATAGTACCTATCACTTTCCCCTTTTGCACTGTCGAGCTTGAATTCGAAAGTAGTCCACAAAAGTTGGAATGTATTCCACAAGAGAATATTTCAAGAGCAGGATGTATGAGCAGGAAGCATAAATAAAAAAATAAATTTCATCATATATGTCTTTCGTTCTAACCCATAAGAAATGTGCGCCTAACATCATACATTCCACCATGAGCCTTGTTTTTTCGCAAACTTCTCCGCTGATGTTGGCGCACCCTAGTGACGAACAATGTTCACAAAAAAAGCTATCCGGTAATAGTACTATAGTTTCTATATACAATGGTGTACAACTTGAGGTTATGGTGCTGTTCAATTGAATGTAAGAACCCAAAAACTTTCAAGATGGGCAGCGAAAAGTTGCAAGTGCAATAAGACATAAAATAAGTCGGAGTTTTCTAATCAAGTAATCAACGGCTATAAGTAAGTCAACAGGTTCTGCCAGAAGAATCGGATATGAAATAAAACGAGTTCTATGTTTAGGAAGTGTGGTTTCCACTCCACCATTGCAGCGTGCTGTGTTCCAAACGATGGGCCAGAAGGATGACCACAAACTCACACCATACTCAATGGGGCAGCCCGAAAATTAAGACTAAGGGTAAGTTACTAGTTGAATTTATAGTTAAAGTTATTCAATGAAAATTGTTAAGTAATCCCAACTTTTTACAAAAAAAAAATTTTTGAAACAGAAATTTGTGAGTATTTAAATATGGGTAATAAAAGTAAGATAAGTGAGCACTTGATGTAAAATTATAATTCACCAGAGCTGCAGAGGGTGGCGCAACAGAGCGAGGAACAGACAATTTTTTGCCGGTTCCGAACGGCTTTTTGAGAAAGCGCTTTTCATGGCAATGAATTTATTAACGGAGGACTTGCCAATTCCTCGCGAAAGGCGATACCCGTGGAAAAACATTTTTGCCTCTGCTGGGATTCGAACCTCGAACCTCTGGATTAGCAGGTGGACATGCTAACCATCACGTCACGGGTACCACGATATATAGTGCAGAGAATATGATGAAAGTGCAGAAATTCCTGATGAAAACTTATTCATACGAGTAGTTTCCTTAGTGCCGTTAAGGCTTGTCAAAATAAAATTTAGTTTATTAATATTTTATCCTGTGTTCCAAGGCCAAAGATTATACATTTTACCAGCAAAATTTTGAAAGCCGCTTTATTTCTTACTTATCATTGCTCCCGTACCACCATGTTTCTTTTGTTTGTTTGTAGTGTCCCTTTGGAACCCCCAGCAAAAGTTTGGCTCTATCAAAGCAAGTTTGCTGCAGGCAATTCCACATGTTTTGTGCTGTGCTCCCTGCATTTTGAACTATGTTGATGCTGTTGCGTTGATATCTTTGTAATATTCAAAAAGAATTTGAATTGCATTTTCCTTTTTCCAAATTATACCATTTGGTTTTCTTTGTAGCCCCTGCTTGTTTAATTCCCTTTAACAGTTAGTTTTTAGTTTTTTTGCGCACATTATTTAAATAAATAAAATAAAATAAAATAAAAGTAAACAATTTCAATCAAAGTTGATATGGTTTTGGGCCATGATTGACATTATCTTTACTTTAAATATTTTAATGCTTTTATTATATGTTTTTTTTATTTTCATTTTCTTTTAGTATTTTATTTTAATGATGTCTTTCAAAAGTTGCCTTCTTATTGCGTCGCATATTTATACAATACTTCCCAGCCAAGACTACCGTTCAGAATGCCAAAAGTTTCACTTCTAGACTTAAAAGTTTTTCCGAAGTATCTCAAGTGAAACTCTCTTAGGTTACAAATGTCACACAGAATTGGCAAATCCGGTCGATGTGGAATATAATTCACTTTTATGAGTACACCTCTAAGCTTAAGTATTGTACGAATACCATCAAGAGGCAGTCGATCAAGGAAATAGGTACTGTTAATTTAATTATAATATAATAACATTAATATAAATTGAGTTTGCTATAGTCAATCAATCGATCCAATCGATCTATGTTGCGACGTTTGTGCTTCCGTCCAAAATCCATCCATGGTTGATTTCGTCTATTCCAAAGTATCTCCTTAGTAGCTCCTTAGGTCAACTGTGTCAATGTCTGAACGTTCTCTAAAGCTGACTCAGCCCCAACTCTTTCCACTTTTTGACTAGGTTACCTTTTGAGGCATTAACCTGTTAGGGTTCTTTGCTGACGATGGAGCCATCATAAGCGAGGATCCTACATCCCTGCAACGAGCACTTGACGTTTGGATTGATGTTCTGGAAGGAAATGGGTACCGTATTAGCGCTAAAAAGACTGAATACCTGTGCTGCCCTTTTTCTGATCCAGACAAGCCTATTCAAGACATTTATTTGAATGGAAATGTGCTTCCCAAGTGTGAAAAGTTTAAATATCTGGGATCTATGATCAATAGTGAAGCAACTTGTGATGACGACATCAATCATCGAGTAAGCGTAGGGTGGATGAAGTGGCGAGAAAACTCCGCTATCTTCTGTGATCGAAAAATGCCCCCTAAGCTGAAGGGAAGACTCTACACAGCAGTTGTCCGTCCAGCTCTGACATACGGTTCACAATGTTGGACAATGTACAAAAAGTATGAGAGCAAATTGACGGCAGCCGAAATGAAGATGCTTCGGATGACAGCAGGAGTAACAAAGCTTGATCGAATTAGAAGTACTAAGATCCGTGGAAGCCTTCATGTCAAAAGTACCATCTTGGACAAAATTCAGCACGACCGGCTCAGTTGGTATTGTCATGTTCAAAGGAGAGATCCGCAGAACCCCGTCCAAAAGGCAATATCGTACAACGTTTCAACAAATTCGCGACGAAAAAGAAAAGGCAGGCCAAAACACTCCTGGTACAAGCAAATGCAAAAACAGCAGCATTTGGTTGGCCTCAGACATGGAACAATCCAAAACCGGGAGGCTTGCCGACGCTTTCTGAGGTCAACGCGGCGTACCCCACAGGCGGATCACTAGTTTGAAGCAGAAAAGTGGGAGAGTTGTGATCGCTTCAAGATCACTACTCGTAACGCCGGAAATGGAAAGAAGAAGAACCTGTTAGGGTAATCTGCCTTCTTTCATCAAATAAATAAATAAACAGGGTAGCGCCACAGAGCGGGGAGCCCCCGAGCCTAACTTTATGTTTCTGGAATTCGAACCACGAACCTCCCGCGTAATAGGTAGACATGCTCACCATTACGCCGGGGGTACCACAATTTCCTCCATCGCTTCCATAAAAAAAATTCTGTCATAAAAAGACGGTGTTGCTGGGCGACAGCTTCACCCAGTATAACTTTACAGTCCTTCGCCCTAGGCCCCATAAACTTGGCTCCCAAATGGTAGTCAATTAGCCCATTTCCGCAACTGCTGTAAGTGACAAGGTGTCGGTCTTGTTTGATGAACATAAACCATGTTACTTGCACATCTTAAAATATGTTTACCAGATGGGTTCCTGGTGCCGTGTCCCATACCTCCATTACAGTCCTCATAATCCTCATTTGCCTTTCCAACATATAAAATTTCTGCGAACAAATAAAAAATCCTCTTTTGAGATACCTTTAAGTAAGTAGATTGTGAAAATCTAACCAAAATAAATCTTTTTCAAGCTACTCACATTATTTGGGGACATAATGTACATAGTAACAATATTAAGGTGAAATTAGCTAAAAGAAAAAGAAAACAAAAGGCGTGCCATAAAGAGATTCCTACAACCCAAAACATTAAAGTGTGCGAGGATGTTAAATAGAATATTCAGAGCCCGTATTAAAAATAACGAGGCTCGCAAAAACCCCTCGTTTCACAATATTCGCAACAACAACATTTACGACTGCATTTGGTGGTAATTTCGCAATTGTTTAATGTCAAAACAATGGATCCATTCTCATAGCTATCATTTGTTTTGGGTTTCGTTTTTTTGCTGTACATCAAAAAAAAAATTCAATTATATTTAGTTATTGTATGCAGTATATAATTTGATTTGTATTCTAATTAAGTAAATGTTCGTTACACATAATTATTGCTTGTTACATATTTGCTTGGAAGAATATATTGGATTACATTTTATGTATAATTATCAATTGATCATTTTTACTGATGTAAAAATAATATTCATTCATTGTTGAAGTCAATTTTGAAACCACATCAATTTAATTTGTATTACAAAACCAGTCGTCGTTAATTTGTATTGCCATCGCTTTAAGTTCTTCCGGGTGCACTTGGGACATATTTTTCCGTTGGCTGATACTGCCATTGTGTACATATTTCATCCGAAGTTGTTTTATTGTAGCCAGCTCTGCAATTAAAGTAGGTATTCGAAATTCTATATTTTCATTAATTCGAAAAACGAGAAAATTAGTCCCCACAACCTACAATCAGGTAAGAAATCAATCAATCAATCAAAAATCGAAATTAAAAGAAAACAACACACAGATAAAAAGAAAATGAAACAAAAAATTGTATAAATTGTATTTTATTTTTCAAACAAACAAAACATACAAATGAAAACTTAATACTAAACAAAAACAAAAAAACATTTAAATTTAGCGAGCTTATTTAATGTAAAGACTAGAAATCATCTCTAGCTTCAAATCAATGATAAATAAAACTAATTTAACAAATGGCAAATGATGATGAAATGAACATATGTACATTAAAACATTTTTGATAAAATCACAGACTGACGATACAATATTAGAAGGACTATGTCAAATATGATGATATTTATCAGGTCTGACTATTTATGTATAATCTTCAGTCTTCACCAATAAAGGTAACATTAATATTTTCGACTAAGTTTTGCTCGATGTTG
Source organism: Melanostoma scalare (assembly GCA_949752695.1). Classification (NCBI taxonomy): domain Eukaryota; kingdom Metazoa; phylum Arthropoda; class Insecta; order Diptera; family Syrphidae; genus Melanostoma; species Melanostoma scalare. The sequence goes on from OX456985.1 coordinate 58,124,908, forward strand.
ACATATGTAAGTAAAGTTCTATAAAAAAAGGAAAACATTCCTTCTTACAGAGAAAGTAAGTTTTAAGTCAAAGGTCACTTAATAAAATGTTCAACTAAAATATACAAAAGAATTATTTGCTGACACTTTATTTGCCTATGATTTCGTTTTGTTCCTACTGCGATTTTTTTCTGTTGAACCGTTCAACCGATTTTGATAAGAATTGCGGCATTAGCTGCCCACTTCGTCGAAGAAGTATTCAAATTCTCCTTCGTTATTTCTTCGCGGCATCCTTTATATAAGTCGGATGGGCTAATGCCTGTTCTTATCATGTGGGTTTTCTAGTAAGTTGTGACCCGTGAGGTTGCCAATCAACGGAGAGAAATTCTATGTTTTTCTTGGAAATGTCTGATCAAAGGTTTCTAGAACACCGGTAAATTTTTAAGATGACCACTTAATGTGACTACTGACGCACTAAATGACAAGACCATTAGTTCAGTCACTTTCCACTTAAGCAGGCAAGAGGGACTCTGGGCTTGAGCTTTACTCGAAGTTGTGGCAAATGTGACAATAACACTATTTTTATAAAAATATCTTTATCATTGTCATGTTTATTGAAAATTTTTCTGATTGTTTAGTAAGGATTTTAAGAATTAAAAACATCTATCGATCTATCTATCTAAGAGAGGATATTTCTTGCTCCTTGCAGGCTGAAGACTTGCATCAGACTATCACTCATGCAAGGAACCATTCTCAAAGTGATTCAGTTCGGCACCCTTCCATTATTACCTTGCTGGAAAGTTACGAAACTAGAAAAACCAGATATAGATCAATGATAGTCATCAAAAGAGACTCGCTGGCTCCGTTGGATGCGACCCAAGTCGTGATCCGGCTCTGTTGGTGGAATCGTCATTGGTATACTAGTTGCTACATGCAATCTCATGGTAAAGGAATATGCCATGGACAAAACAAACTGTAGGTGGAAGAATACCACAACTTGTCTGGCCAAAACTGGATCAAAATCGTACTAGACATTCGTATTTTCGTATCTCTAAACAGATTGCACATTAGTTCCACAATCGGTGACAATTGGCTCATAAATTGACAGGCCACAAGAGTTGGAGTTCTATCGAAACACTTCTATAGAAGCTGTTTGGACAAAGAGGAAGATAGACAATCTCACACCTCCTCTCCAGTTCTCTCTCTCTCTCTCTCCTTCTCCCTCTCTCTCCCTCTCTCTCTCTCTCTCTCTTCTCAGTTTTCTCCCTTAAACGAAAATTATCTCTAGCAGATTTCTTCTTCGACGATCCAAAAGATCTGAGTGCGTCCGTCACTTCATTAGAATTTCAAAATGGCTTAGCTAGTAGCGCTCTACCTTTGGACTTTATATAGGTCTAAGAAGAAGCTTGCCATTTATTTTCCTGAAAGTCGTTCAAACCAACATTGATTACCCTAGCCGATCTCAGTCTCAACCCAAGCTGGAAATCAACTTTAAAGCCCAATTTTAAATAAAGTGGGAAATATTTTCGAGGGAAAGGCTTCCTCTCACGGAATTTAATTCCATTCAGTGATCATTAAATTTGACAAATAAAGATCAAATTCCTACCTTCTCAACACGTCAAAGTGGCCATAGAAGATTTACCGTCAGCAAACTACTCAGTTTGCCACACGACCAAAAATAGAAGTTTGGTGGATGCCTTAGCAGGAGGGTGTCTCAAGCTTCTCATTTATGGTCAAGCTCAAAAACTCGAAAAGTGTTTTAAGCTATCGATGACTATGATGAAAGATGCTCTATCAATGTCTCCCTTTCTCATTTCACCTATTTAAAATCATCTTAAAGACGCGTGGTGGCGTTCAAATTTCCCACTACAGCGCTGGGTATGATTCTGTCGGTTATTCTTTTAAAACTGTCACTCCTATCTTAACCTAAAAACATTAATAAAATTTCTTTTCCTACCCTATCATACAAACACTATAATGCGGCTTTCCGAAAAGAAAGCGAAACGAAAAATGACTAAATTGATCTGTCATTTTCGATACAATATCATTGTCGTTTGTGAAGGCGGAACGCTATTCTATTATGATGCTAACCAGAAAACGACTGCTATCGTAAACGAAATACAAACTCATCCTACTTCAGTTTTTTCTTAAAAGTTAGTTTCATATTGTACCCATTCGACTGCAGCTTGAACTAAAGTTTTCTGTTTGCTTACATTTATCATGACATTTGAAAAGGTTACTCGAAAGTACTACGATTGAGCTTTGTACTGGCTACACTTAGTAAAAACATCATTACTTCCCCCTATTTCACTCAACCCAATATTTATTATTTCTTTGGTAATTGTTAGGTGGTGACTTATAAAATTGCACATCCTTTTCAATGTGAGGTAGTACTAAGTTGTCTCCATATTCACTACGCACATTTTGTGTCCCCAAAATCTTAGACCAATTGCTTTTTAGTTCCTTGAGTATATTAAATGCTACTAAACCAACAGAAGCCCATTTAACCCCTAATCGAGTGGTGAACGAGTCAAAATCGGAACTTATTGGTTTTTCTTCAAAGCCTAGTGATCGCTGATTTGATGTCAAATCTTGGTGAAGAGATTGTTTCTGAAGGATACGTGAAATGAGATTCCCGGGATGCAGTGGTACATATAAATTTGATGAACGAAAATCGATTGGACAACTTTGCTCAAACCTTTGATGCGATGAACAAGGACTCCGTTCTTGGAAGCAAGTGACTTGAACCACATTGTAAAATATTGCACCCAAAGTGTTGGCGGTCTCTGGAAATGTGTTTTTTTATTTAATTATAGTAAAGCTATATTCTTACTCTTAACTTACCTGTGTTTAAAGTTTGGAGACATCGTCGAAGCTTAGCATCGCAGTCACAATGGGATCTGGTAAAAGATCCAGTATTGCACAGTCCGCGCCTGCATTCTCCGGAATTGAGTACATTGGGACATAGATCATGATCTCGACAGCAGCTATCTTCTTCAGCATGATAACCCAAGTCATTGTAATCCACTGCAGCTGTTCCTGAATTTGAAATGAATCAAAGGTTTTAGTACTTTTTTGATTTTTGCAAAAGAGAAGCTATTTACAGTATGTGAAGATCGTGAAATGAAGATAAGTATTTTAAGTATTTAGAAACAGGTATGACATAAGAAATTAACAACCTAATAGCACAGCAATACAGAGAAAGTGATAAACATAATGAATGCCGCTCTAAGCCTCATGCGTTTAAGGTGGAAGGCCATCGAATTGACCGGTACAGTACTGAAATTCAACGCTGGGTTTCGTGTATTAAAGAAGAAATACAGGAATGAGACTTCTCTGAATTAAACATTAAGTATAAAGCTGCTGCAATATATGGACCACAGTGTAGTGATAAAAAGTGTCAACTCGTACCCCCTTTGACTAAGACATCCTCAAATACTTACTGTTGTGAAATCAAAGATAGCGTCTTATTTGAAATAACGGTTATATCCGGCTACAATCAAGTTTCATTGTTTCCTTTGATGGTAAATAATGTTTATTGCGGAAGTTTTAAATGAAGCTGTCAACATTCTCCATTGTTACAAACACAAAAATATCGAAAACACATTCGTATTTTTAAATTAATTTCAAACCAACCGACAAACTTGTAGGCTAAATGGTACTACCTTGCCGCAGTTGACTCTGGCTCTACTCTGTGATGTGGAGAAGAGTAATCGCAAATTGCAACCGTGTTCAAAACCCTTGAACAATAAAATCCATCGACATTTGCCCGTAAATTTGAATCGACTATATCCTGAACACTAATGTCGCTTTCCATTGGTTTCACTCGGGGAAGCACTCACTCTAAAAAACCAATGGAACACCCAAAATTGTTTCTCTTCAGTTTAACGTAATTTCCTTTGTGTGAGTGGAACACCTATGGTTCTTAAAAAATATTCCTTGAAGAAAACTTTCATTTGGCTTTTGAGTAACATGTGTTAGTGCTTCTTGAGTCGATTCTCATTTCAAATCGAGAAGCGGCTGTCACTCCTCAGAATCATGAGAAGCGATCTTTTTGCACCAATGGAACGGTTTGAGAATGCTCCTGGACACTCCTGGACGGTTCTTTTCGTCCAATGGAAAGTGGCATAAATAAAGCGTTTACAATTTTGTTTGTATCTAAATATTTTTATTCAACTTTCAAAGGAGTTTACTATCAAACCGTCGAACAACATATGATAGAAATATTTACCATGATCTAGTCTGACGTTTTCTCAATCTGTTAACACTAGAATTTTGAAAATCAGTCCAGTGATAGTTGCTATCCGACTTTATTTTAAGAATTAAGAATGCTTGCTGCTTGCATCGCTTAAACTCACAAATGTTCGTAAATGTTATTTACTTACTTACTATAACCACCCTACAGTGTTCTTTCGAAAGCCCGTCGAGCCGGAGCGTTGATGGGCATCCGCTCTACATGTCCCGGCCATCATCGTAGTCTCACTATGCGTACTCTTCTAGCTAAGACATTAATCTACCGAAATGTAAATAATTTTTCGGGTGTGATGTTTCACGGTCCTTAGCTGCATTGGACCGATCAATTTGTTGAGTTGTGGTTTCAGGCATCTGATTGCAGGTGCAGACGGCCTTGATGCCGAACTCTTCAAGGCAGCTGGAGACCAGTTGGAAAGGAGCATGCACCAGCTGATCTGCATGATATGGTCGGAAGAAAGCATGCCCGATGAATGGAACCTCAGTATCGTATGCCCTATCCTAAAGAAGGGAGACCATCACAATTGCGCCAATTACAGAGGGATAAGCCTCCTTAACGTCGCTTATAAGATCTTGTCTGCTGTAATATGTGAACGTCTGAAACCCCACGTCAACAACTTGATAGGTCCTTATCAATGTGGTTTTAGACCAGAGAAGTCCACAATAGACCAAATTTTCACATTACGGCAGATCTTGGAAAAAACCCGAGAACGTAATATCGATGTTCACCATCTTTTTATCGGTTTCAAGGCCGCGTATGACAGTATTTACAGAGACGAGCTGTACAGAGCCATGTCTAGTTTCGGCATCCCTGCAAAACTCGTACGACTATGCAGGATGACTTTGGAAAATTGACGCTGCTCCGTCAAGGTCGGTAAAGAACTCACCGAGACCTTTGATGTCGAAAAAGGCTTTAGGCAAGGCGACAAACTGTCATGCGATTTCTTCAACACCATACTTGAACAGATTGTAAGAAACTCAAACGTCAACACCAGAGGAACAATCTTTCAAAAGTCTGTACAATTACTCGCCTACGCAGACGATATTGACGTAATGGGAAGAAATAAGCGTGATGTCATAGGAGCTTTTGCGAGTATTGAAACAGAAGCGGCAAAAATGGGTTTGATGGTTAATGAGGTCCAAACGAAGTATATGTTGTCATCAAACAAGGACACAGAACATCGACGAATTGGACAAAACGTCACAATAGACAGACATAACTTCGAGGTAGTACAGGACTTCGTCTACCTAGGATCCGCTATAGACACGGACAACAACATCAGTGCGGAGATCAAACGGAGAATAACTCTTGCCAATCGTTGCTTCTTTGGGTTAAGAAGGCAATTGAGAAACAAAACCCTCTCTAGAAAAACCAAGGTGACCTTGTATAAGACCTTAAACTTCCCAGTCCTGCTGTACGGCGCGGAAGCAAGGACTTTTTCGAAAGCGGATGAGGAAACCCTTGGTCGTTTCGAAAGAAAAATTCTCCGAATGATCTTTGGTCCCGTATGCGAAAACAATGTGTGGAGAAGAAGATACAACAACGAGCTGTATGAGCTGTACCGCGACATGGGCATAGCCAGAAGAGTACGCATCGCGAGGCTACGATGGTTGGGCCATGTAGGATGTAGAGCGGATGGACCCAAACGCTCCGGCTCGTCGGGTGTTCGAAAGCACATTGCAGGGAAACCGCGGAAGGGGAAGACCTCGTCTTAGGTGGCGCAATCAAGTGGATGAAGACCTCAACCGACTTGGAGTGCGAAACTGGAGAGAGCTCGCCCGAGATCGAAATCGTTATAGAAGGATGTTGGTTGAGGCCCAGGTTCACCCCGAACTGTAATGCCCACCTAAGTAAGTAAGTAAGGTTTCAGGCATCCACATATTAAAGCAGACTGATCAATTCAATTGTGAAGGTCTTCTTTTTTTATGATAGGACATTCAGTGGGAATATTTTCTTATGGCATGTTAAAATGTCATGCTGATCTTTTTATCTTCTGGTAAGAGTTTCAAATCTCATTCCTGTATCTCCCAACCTCATGCTGCTTCTTTTTCTTTTTGAAAACTAAAGTGTTCTTCCTTTCTTTTCTCATTGTAAATCTCGTTGTACTGGTAGCCCTTGTTTGTCTGCATTCTTCATCGAACCATTTTTTTTATTAAACGAATATCAAGGGTTACCCTTATAATGTTATAAGACAAGAGCATTTAGGAAAGCAGGAGAGGACTTAATAGGAGAAACCGATGCACATTGTTTTTGAATTTTTGTAAATTATAATGCAAGGGAAAAACAGTGTCTGGCAAAGCATTCGGTATTCGGTTATTGCGCCTAAAATATGATTCTCTATACTTGTCGAAATCGACCTCAATTTAAAACTGATGAGAGCTCTTAGCGGTTTCAGGGGAGGAACACAACTGGCTACATATGTATGTCGAGTCGTGAACAGGATATTTTCATTCGTACCTTGGTTAGAACAAGGTAGTGACCCAAGTCAAAGGTTACCCCTCGTCAATCACAACATGGTCAAATTGGTTGATGGTTGATTAATCGTGAGATTGTCATTTCGTCAGATTTTGAGATGCGGGAATGTTGTACTACTAGCAACAAGATTTATCTCCACAGCAACATCGGTTGGCCTGAGTCCGTTTTCGAAGGTTTTGTTATACAGGCTTTGCTTAGCCATTGTATTTGATGAAATTTCCTCCTTCCCTGATTTGGCGTTGAATCTCCAAGACGATTTTCAGGTCATGTCTAGGACATTGTTCATATGGTTCTTCAAGAAGCTCGTAGAAACAGTCTTTGGACTAATGTTGGCGAATTTAATCCTACTGGCAACTTTATGACTGGGTCTACCTCTTGCAACTAATCCGCACCCAAATAAGCGTTTTTTGTGTTTTCTGTAGCAGACGTCATCGCCAATGTAGATGTAGCAATTTAGCAGTGGTCTAGGGCTGCTATATTTTCCGATCATTTTTGAACCGCTCTTCGATCAACATTCGCAATTACTATAGTTTGGACGTCACCTCCCGTTGGACATAGCACCCAGTGTTTACCCCTGGGATATAGCAACGACCATGTATAAAAATATTAAGTTGCTATATCTGGGCCCGAGTTAACACCAATCAGAGCCTTTCCGAATAGTATACGTTCAACCCCCTAGTATTTTAATCTTACTAATAGGTTTATTCGTTGAAGCCCTAGGGTCGCCCTGGGGTCGCCATAAAGCGTTTTTTTGAGAAACCCAAAGTCGCCCTGAATGTCAAATTGAGTGTTTTTTGAGCCCTAGGGTTGACCTAGGTTTTCCACAAACTCGCCCTAGCTTTTTCCTGTGGCGAGTTGAGAGCTGTCAAATGACATGTATTTTTTTTAATGACAGGGATGTGTGGTGACTTGTGGTTTAGCGTTATTTGAGGACTAGAAAACCCAGGTTTTTTTTGACAACTCATGGGGTTGTCAAGAAAACCTGGGTCAACCCTGGGGAAAGTTCAACGAACAGACCTAATGAATAAATTTTGCAAGTATGCCGAAAACAAGTGCTGAAAGGAGTCGTGAATATCTATTTCCTGAATTGTGAATTGCACACACACATACTTTTTTTACTTTTCACAATCGAGGACGAAAACACCAACTGAATTTTTAACACCTTGGACGTGTCTGGGCTTACCAACGCTTTAATATTCATATTTTAAAATCTAAAGCAACCAAATGTAATTTTTTACGCGTTTGGTGACGAAAAAATTGATGATGAGTCTGGTTCACGGAAAGTTACTGAAAAACAAATTTTAAAGTGAGGACGTTCCCATGCATAAAATACCAATGATCCTAACTAATATGCACTTTGAGTTTAAATGAATTCAATTTCCGATTAGTCTTACATTGGTTACGAAAGAACTCAAAACCCAATGTCTTACTGTCATTAAAATATAAAATAACCATGACTTTTTTATAACAACAAGTGAATCATTCGACATCTATTGAACAATAAACTGGCTATACCAAATTCCCAAGTATTCAATTCAAGATAACATTTGAACCATCAACAATGAAGTGCCTTGTTCGAAGTGTTGACATTAAAAGTACAATCGAATAACATTTTTACCTGGACCACACCATTTCGTGCCGGGGTATATGAAACCAAGACCTCCACGAAATACACTTCCATATGAGCCGGCATCTTTGCAAACACTTTCCAATTCCATAACAGATTCACGTGGCACTTGTCGTATTCGGCGTTGGTCAGAACTCAAAAGCATTCGCTGAATATCACCTCTGTGGAAAATACTCAAATTAATATAGGATGAAATTTTTTTTGGAGTGATAACTTTTACTCACCTGTCTGTATGCATTCTACAAAATGGATGTCGCGAAGAAAGTTCAATCATCACTGACATTGTTAAGTCTGCAATTAAAACTGCTGAGCTGCATGCCATGCGTATTGTCCCCGAGAGTAGTAAAAGTAGCGGAAGCATCACTATAAGCTGTTTGGTTGTCATCTAAAATTGAATGTTTATTTAAATAATTTCTTTGTTTAACAATAAGATATTATTTTGTGAGTTAAAAGTAAATCTGCACGATACAAACGAATGCATCGCTTGGCCGTTGGATCTGAAATGGATAAGGTTCTAAAACAAAGAGGAGGAAAAACGGAGATCTAATCATTGTGTTGCGATTATTTAAGAAGAACATCCTACTCATTGGACAAATGTATAAAGTATATTGATAGTAATCATGCAAAAGCTTTCAATCGAATGTCAAAATTCAAAATTTTTGGAAGAAATCGGCAATCAAAGCATGATCAAAGTGTTGGTAAAGTAATTAAGACGAAAAGGCTTGCTTCGAAGTAGAATATATAGAAGCTGTAGAAAAAAGCGAAGAAGAAGTGCGCCCAACTCCAAGCAAAGAAAACGGAGGACATGTATCGGGAGCTGGAAGAATTTGCTGCCCTAGGCAGATACACGAAATTTGGATAACTACTGTTCGATCAAGTCGATGTTCCACACTGTGAAGATCGTTGAGCGGGTATTGGGTTGCCGACTGCCACAAATAATAGAGCTACCTGATATGATAACCAATGCGTCCTGTAGCGGGATACAGATGTAATCCAAAGTATAAGGATCATTATGGAAAAACATCGTGATTCCATAGAGGAATTGTGCTGGATAGCATCGGATAAGCATTCGATTGACAACCGCAAGTTCTAATATGGCTGGTCCTTAGAGAAGGAGGATTTCCGGAGTCCTATTTATGGATTATCAAGAATATATATAAAAGAGCAGTGACGAAGGTTAGATGTCCACCTGCACCTGGAGTCACCTAAGCCTTCCATATTACAGTAAGTGTACACCAAGAAAGCGTCCTGAGCCCTCTGCTCTTTACTACAGTCCTTAACTATCTGCTGGAAGATTCTCTTTTTCTTCTTTTTTTTTGTAATTATTGTGCACATCAAGGGGTTATGAATACCCTTATAATGTTATAAAACACAGTGCGAGCATTCTGTGAATATCCAGTATTTTGTTGTACATCATGTTACATATACTTGGCCCAGACATGGTGAGAGCTGGCTCCTTATCATTTCAGCTTCTTTTGGCTTTTCTCCTAATATCTAGAAAGCAATACCAAAATTAAGTTGCTATTACAATGTAGTACAATGAACTGGTATGTAGGTTCGAGTGCTGCAGTTAGTATTTTAAAAACCTCCAAAAGAAAAAAGAAAATCAACTGGAAGATAAACAACAGAACACCAAATATTCTTTGCTGAGTGTCCTACGTTCCTGCAAGAAGCACTTAATATACAAGGTGTCCCGTAATTCGTGTGTCACACTTTGGGATTGAATTTTTGGTCATATTCTATGCAAAAAATTCTAACACACTAAAGTCCGCTTTTCAACTTTAACATAACTTTTTGAAAATTGAAAAAAAGATTAGCTTTGGTTACGTTCGATTTCTCTGTCGGTGCTAATGGTAGAGAAGAAACCTCATTTTGAACTTTGTTTCTAGTAGAAATTATATTTTTTTAAATTGTATTTAATTCGGTTGCCAGATTTTCTTATTATGACTCTGTATTTATGAAAAGGGTGGTACCCGTTGTGTGATGGATAGCATGTCCGCCTGTTAATCCAGAGGTTCGAGTTCGAATCCCAACAGAGGCAAAAATGTTTTTTTCACGGGTATCGCCTTTCGCGAGGAATTGACAAGTCCTCCGTTAGTATTCATTACCATGAAAAGCGCTTTCTCGATTAGCCGTTCGGAGCCGGCAGAAAATTGTAGGTCCCCTCCATTCCCTCACAAGGCAGTTTGTGAGAAATGCGCTAGGCCCAAGGGCTCCTCACTCTGTTGCGCCACCCTATTTATTTATTTTTTTTATTTATGAAAAGGGTTAAGAGTGTACTTATACCAACTTGACTTGCTATCAAAATCCTTTTTGACCTACCTCATCTCAGGGTGATTTGATTTTTAAGTATGACTGTTCAGTTGGTAAATTACCTGAATATGTAAATGGTATAAAAGAATAGGAGAACAAATTTGTACATCAGTCACGGAAAAGAGCCCTTTTTAAAATGTATTCATTCACGAAAGAAGAATACGCAGACATTTTATTCGTTTATGGGTTGTGCAATGGAAAATCGAGAAGAGCACAATGAAGATACCAAGGGACCTACTCTGTAATTCGTTTCGGAAGCAAAAATTTCCTAAAACGAAAATTTACTACTTTCGGAAAGGCAAATCCGAAAACGAATTGTTCGTACCTGACAATGCGTTTTCGAACGCTAAAACTTTTCGAAAACAAAATTTTTTATTTCGACAGCCTTTATTTTTCAACAAATTCATTTGCTATGTAACAAAACATTAAGAGGTTCAAAACAAGTATAATTTATGCATGAATTAATAAAATGTAAGTTTTTTTTTACAGAAATTCTGCGACCCAATCGCTCCCGAAAATCCTGACTTCAAAAAGAAGTATTATTTACTTCTGCAATAGAATTGGATGTTGTTTGGTGTGACATGCCAATTACAAAATCATGTCCAATTTGGTGCCACCTTGCCCTAAGAATTTTAAATTTGCATCTTTTTTCAAAGCCGCTGGAACTGCAGTCGGTCTTAAGCGAGTAGAGAGTTCTTCTTGAATGGAATTCAAGACATACAACATAGCATTTTTCGCCAATCGGAAGTTCTGTACAAAACTTAAAAAAAAAAAAAAATAAACAATAGTTAAAAAGCGAAATGAATCTTTCACACCCATAAAATTGATTAATCCCGAATAATTTTTCTTTCAACCTGTTCTCTTTGTTTCCTGTATCGCTCCAAAGTGCAGCCGAAACCGAATCAATTTTATTTTGTTTTAACAATCAATTGTTTCTTAAAAAAAATATTAGGCGCTTGGCTCTACGGGTTAATGTTTCCAGAAAACTACATGGCTAAAATATGCGTCCATGCCTCCATACTAGTGTCCGACCGAAGGTCGATTTCTAGCCGAAGCCGAATATTCGGCTGAACATCAACCTTCGGCCGAAGCTTCAATAATTTAAAGAATTTTCCTTTCAGATTGACTAAAATAAAAAAAAAAATGGTTTTTTAATTTTTTTTTCTTGAACAAGTTCGTTCGTTGAAGCCCTGGAGTCGCCACAAGGCGTTTTTTGAAAAGCTTAGGCTACGTTTATGACCGAGCGTAATCGCAACGCGCGATGCGATGAGAATCGCTCCATCGCTTGTCACATTTTCGCTATGTTTATCGCGGGCGATTGAGTGTTTATAGTAGCGCGTAATCGCAAGCGATTGAAAGTTAACAACACAACTCAACATTTTTTTTATTCACGTTGGAGCAGTTGAGAAAGCAATATGCGTGCATTAACTCGCAAAATTTTATTGTTAGAGAACAGCTATTTGTTGCGCAAAAAATATTTAAAAAATATAAATAAAACAAAAAATTTTCAAGTGCACCCAATCGCCACGGAACGAAAATATTATGGTGAACTCCATCATTTACACGTACGCCTTTTACAATTTCCTGAAAAATTTAAAGAGTACTATCGCATGAGCAAGGAAACTTTTGAGTACATCTTAAAAGAAATATCGTCAATGATTGAAAAATGGCGCAAATTCCATAAACATTGATTATCACGCACACACTCTATGAAAATGTCCATGCTGTTTCGCTGGTTTCGCTCAAATGAATCAAAATATTTTGATTGCAAATTTTCGTCGCTTTTATCGCTTGTAATCGCTCAATTCGCTTTTCGCTAAATCGCTGTGTCGTGAACACCACCATATGCACTAATATAATTTATCGCTGGTAGCGATTCTCATCGCATCGCGCGTTGCGATTACGCTCGGTCATAAACGTAGCCTAAATCGCCCTGAATGTCAAACTGAGTGTTCCTGAGCCCAGGGGTCGACCTAGGTTTGCCTCAACTCGCCCTGGGTTTTTGCTGGGGCGAGTTGAGTGTTGAGGGCTGTCAAATGGCATGTATTTTTATTCAAATGACAGAGATATGTGGTGATTTTGAGGTTCACTGTTTTTTTAAAACTGGAAAACCCAGGTTTTTGACAACTCATAGAGGAAACCTGTGCCAACTCCGGGTAAAGTGCGGTACCCAAATTAACGGGATAAATTAAATTAACTTTTCAAAAATAATAACAAATTAAATAAGTACCTAACAATATTAATATTTCTTGAAATTAAGGAAAAGAACAAGAAATAAGTCAACACGGTTCTACACTCTATAAAAAACGAAATAGGTTTTTTTTTAGCGCCGACCACAACGCACATGAAGCAATAACTTAACCTTCGGCTTCGGTCAAAACTTCGGCCTATTTTGGCCGAAGACGAAGGTTTAGCCGATTGTAGTTTTTTTAGCCGAATGTGGCCGAAGCCGAAGCCGAAGCCGATGCTTCGGTCGGACACTACTCCATACACATGTGCAAGAACTGCTTCGGAATGATTTTGAAATGAGAATTGAATTTTGCAACTGGTTGCTAGAGAGAAGCTTGGATGACAACCAGTTTATGAACGGAATTCTTTGGACAGACGAATCTCAATTCACAAGAGTTGGTAAGGAACTTCCATAATCTCCATATACATACATGGGCTTCAAACAATCCACATTCAAGACGACAAAAATCGTTTTTCAATATATGGGGAGGTGTAGTTGGAAATAATTTAATCAAATTATTATCATCGCAACTTATTTTTAGGTAATAACTATTTGGAGTTGTTACAAAATAGTCTACCAAACATATTGGAGGATGTGCAACAGTTACATAATATTTTAAACACGATGGTGCTCCGGCCAACTATGGTCGTGAAGTTAAGGGTTTTTCCTATGGGGACGAATGGAAAAATTCGTTTGCTCATCTAAAATAACTAACTTTACTAAATAAGAACAACGTATTGCCGAAGAATCACTAAAAGTAAGATAAGAGTTATCGAGAACAAATATCAAAAATGAAATTCAAAAGCGCAGGAGGTCGTGTGTACCTAAAATAAAAAACTTCTTAAAAGTACCCATATATTATTTTTAAAACTGTTTACAACTCAGGGCAGAAAGTGTAAATTTTACCTGTTTTAGATTTTCCCAAGTATCATAAAATGGGGTTTTGAATGCACGGCGTTTTATTTAAAAATCAAATTGACTAAAAGTCAAAATTTCGCTCGAGGACGAAAATTTGAACAACATTCAATAATGAAAATTTGGCAGCTCTTAAACCATATCAGCCCAATTTAAATACAGTTTTAAGGATAAGTATTTCTACCACGGTGGTACCCGTGGTGTGATGATTAGCATGTCTGCCTGTTAGCCCAAAAGTTCGTGGTTCGAATCCCAACAGAGGCAAAATGTTTTTTCTTTCCACATAGGTATTGCCTTTCGCGAGGAACTGGCAAGTCCTCCGATAGTAAATTCATTGCCATAAAAATAACTTTCTCGATTAGCCGTTCGGAACCGGCAGAAAATTGTAGGTCCCCTCCATTCCCTCCCAAGACATGATTGTGAAAAATACGCTAGGCCCTGGGGCTCCTCGCTCTGTTGGGCCACCCTATTTATGGATGTATGTATTTCTACTAAAAAATAAAGTTCAGAATGAGGTCTCTACATGAGGCAGGGTAAACAAAGTTAACTATTTTTATGATCGTCAAAAGGTGATTTCAAAGTTAAAAGCGGACTTTACTATAGAACAATTTTCTTCATAGAATCTGACCAAGAATCACATCCCAAAGTATGACACGCGAATTACATAGCACCCCGTGTAAAAATATCGTTGTCACATAAAATTTCTTTTATAATTTAACAACGCTTTGTAAAAATTGTATTTTTAACTAAAGAAATTGAAATAAAAAAACGCATATTTTTCTATCTACCTAAATACTTTCGAGAGGCATGGTGAAGCGTCGGATGTATACTATATTTATCATTATTACCCAAATGACATGTAATCTATTACTTTGGATTTCGATTTTCGATTATTAACTTTATGTCTGACTTAAAGTCCGTACCCAACGCCCATTAACTGATCTGAAAATTTTTAATCCACGATATTATGTGAACGGTTTTCCTGTTAAAAGTCATTCGTTGATATTGTTTTGATCTGATGATGTCCTTCTTCATGGTCGTTAAGCTTTATTAATCAAGCTTATCATGGTCGCTAGTTGCTTTTCCAGTGTTGGTTTATACCCAAAGCCTACTTTTATTTTTTTAATGACGCGTTTTGTAAATGAAATAAGTAACTAAAATCATCTGAGCAATGTCACCAAGCATTTTTTGTTTGTTTGTTTAAACTTCATTCGCTAAAGTATGAATCTCAGAGTTGCATGTGGAAATTCACCGTTTTTTATTTTCTTATAAAATGTTGAATTACTTCAATGTTATTGTTGTGACAGTTGGTTTATTGTTTCTTATTGTTAAAGATTAGTACCTACTTACCAAAGTTAAGGTTAAGGTCAGTCGTTGACTTTGAATATGTTATTGTCACCAAAACCTGCAAAGGTTGATACGGTTGTTGCCTTCAGTGGTCTCTAGAGTACAAATTCTATTACTATGTGGGTACTAATCTTGAACTCTATCCAATAGATTGATTTCTTTGGCCTTCAAGTTTGATTGACGGTTACATATCTGGTTATGATTAAGTTGTTGTTTTGTCATTACGCCACGGGCACCACTGCCAGTGTTTCTCGATAGAATTCTTGACAGAAAGTCAGTAAGTAATGAGTCACTTTGCTTAAAAACTTATTTCCAAAGATATAATTCGACATCTCGGTGCTGCGACTGGACCCTTTTGGACCTTTTTGTGTAGAACCGTTAAGGGCCTACATAATACGTATGTTGGCATGGCATATTATGTTATGTCAACAATCCGGAAATGATTCAAGTAATCGGTATACTTTTAGCTTTGTGAACTTGTTATGTTCCATCAAATGAAGAAATACAGGGTGCCCCGTAATTCGTGTTATATAATTTGGGATGCGATTCTTGATCGTATTCTAAGAAAAAAATTATTTTACAGTAAAGTCCGTTTCTCAACTTTGACATCACTTTTTGACAATTTAAAAAAGGCTAACTTTAATGTACACTGACCTGTGTTAAATTCGATTTCTCTGTCAATCTCAATACTGATCATAGAGAAAAGACCTAATTTTAGACTTAATTTTTTGTAAAAATAATAATCTTTACAACTGTATTTAAATTGGGATCCTGAAAGCTTAGGGTTGCTAGATTTTGATTTTTGATTTGAATGGTGTTCAAATTTTCTTCCCCCAGCAAGGATTTGACTTTGAGGTCATTTTTTCAGAAAATGGCTGTTAAACATAGAGTTTCTTTATTTTTTACAAATGAACAAAACAATAATAAAAAAAACTCATTAATAAGTGCACTCAAAAACCCATACATTTTATGATACTTAAAAAAATACAAAATGGGCAAAATTAAAAAAAAAAAAAAGACTTTTAGCCCTGAGGTTTGCTTGAATAAATCAATAATACGGGTACTGTGAAAGTGCTCAAAGTGCCCTCCTTCGTTTTGAATGCATACCAGAGCCCGATTTTATTGTAAATGTTTGCTGTCAATAACTCGACTATACTTATCCAGTTTCTCGAAGCCTTCGAAAGGTATTCCAAAAATATTTTGAGAAGGAAGTCGTTTGTCAGGATAAAGTTCCTGGTATCTTCGTTGTGCTCTTATTCAATTTCCATTGCAAAACCCTTCTTTCGCAAATGAAGGCATTTTAAAAAGATCTCTGATCAAACTACAATCGTGACTTATTTTGATAAACTAAAGAACAAATTTGTTTTCTTATTCTTTTATACGACTTGTTTACCCATTGAACATTCATACCCCAAACTTATATCTCCCTGAGAAGAGGTTAGTCAATTTAGAATTTTGGTAGCAGGTCAAACAAGTACACTTTTTACCCTTTTCATCAGTGCACAGTCATAAATATTACCTTAAAACAATCAATTCTTGGAAAACTACTTCCATTGCAAGCTGTTGCAATAAAAGTCCGTAAAAAACCCAAAATTAGATTTTTTACCTCCTTTAGATTTTTGCAAGTATCATAAAATGTAAGGGCTTTTGAGTGCACTTATTAATGAGTTTTGTTCATCTGTAAAAAAAATAAGGAAACTCTATATTTAACAGACATTTTCTGAAAGAAATGACATCAAAGTCAAAACTTTGCTGGGGGAAGAAAATTTGAACACCTACATATACAAATTTAAAGATTATTATTTTTACAAAAAATTAAGTCTAAAATTAGGTCTCTATCATCAGCATTGACAGAGAAATCGAATTTAACACGGGTCAGGGTACACCGAAGTTACCCTTTTTTTTTTTAAATTGTCAAAAAGTGATGTCAAATTCAAACTACCTTCGAGAGAGCTTCCAACCTTAAACAAATTATTGAACCGAGATGGTATTTCCGGATATAAGCCAGTAGGGAAAAAAAGTAAAATTAAAATACACTCCAGTTGGTTCAGTCGTTGAACTTTACCCAGGGTTGACCCAGGTTTTCTTGACAACCCTATGAATTGTCTCATAAAACGCTTAGCCTCAATGTCACAACACATCCCTGTCATTTGAATTAAAACACATGCTATTTCACAGCCCTCAGCACGCCCCAGCAAAAACCTATGGCGAGTTGAGGGCAAACCCAGGTTAACCCTAGGGCTCAAAAAACACTAAGTTTGACATTCAGGGCGACTTTAGGTTTCTCAAAAAACACTTTGTGGTGACCACAGGGCTTCAACGAAGAAACCTATTCAGAAAAGACTGAAGTCAAGTTGCACAACTTCTTAAGTTTTTATTTCTTTGTTTGCAGCGCATCTCTTAGTTTATCATTTGTTTGCAACAAAAATCATAAAACGAATGAACGTGTGTATGTGGTGAATAAAAAATAAATTGCGTGGCGCAAACAGAGCGAGGATCCCCTGGGCCTAGCGCATTTCTCACAACCATGCCTTGTGACCTTGTGAGGGAATAGAGTAGGGGACCTACAATTTTCTGCCGGTTCCGAACGGCTTATTGAGAAAGCGCTTTTCATGGCAATGAATTTGCTAACGGAGGACTTGCCAATTCCTCGCGAAAGGTACTCGTGGAAAAACATTTTTGCCTCTGCTGGAATTCGAACCTCGAACCTCTGGGTTAGCAGGTGGACATGCTAACCATCACGCCACGGGTACCACTATGTATGTGGTATGTGGTGAATATGTCCTCTAAAAACGACTAGTGCCTCTATAGTTTTGCATTGATAAGTTATTGTCGACGCTTGCTTTGATATCAACGCAACAACGGTGCAAATAATTAAATCTTTTCTTGTACCCAACCAACTTATCCGATGACTTATGACAAGAAGAAGAGCCGTTTGCTTAACGTAAATTAATTTTTCACACTTACCCCCATTTAAGGTTCATAAACTGGGCATTGCACTGTCCATGGGTTAACAAGCGCGTATGCTAACAAGTTGTTGCTTTCAATATGTAGGCAAACTAATTAGAAACATTATTCTAACCCCATTGCCATTGAAGTTTTCTGTAAAGACTGACTGTGGTATTTGATTTTTATTTGAAGAAGAATTTTGTTAGTTCAAGCTATTTGCATTCATTGGCATACAATTGAGTTTACTTAAGTAGATGCGACTGTTTATATTGTTTGCTTTGCTTATTATCTCCTGAGCTCTGAGCACGATGTGTTGAAGTTCAACGAATGAAAACAAAAACATCAATTCATGCAAAAACTGATACTTAAGGTCATTTATAAGCAAACAGATAACAGAAGACCTGAAGAGAGTTTTGTTTAGACAGAAAAAAAAAACGATCCACCAGTTTTATTATGTTTGAACGTATTATTCGAGATTGATTCCCAATTGAGCTACTATGTTACTGTAGTTGTCAGAGTTTTTGCATTGCTTGCATAAGTAGTCCATGACTCAGGACTCCCCTTTTTTGAAGAAGACTGCCATACAGAAAATGGTTGCAGATGGTGCCATACTTTTGCGCTTTTAGTACCTAATATAAGATTCCTTCGCCGCAGTAAAATAAAATATTATTCTCGTCGATTTCATAATACTATGATCAGTTGGGGATCTATTTCCCCGTTCAGTCAGGAGGACCAATTAGAAGCAGTGTGCAGACTTTTAGTGGGCCGATTGTTTGATCAGGTTGGGTTACTAACGCGCACACTGCACGAAACAAAAAAGTCGAGTTCGTTGAGTTTGAAGTTAATAACACACCTTATCAGGATTATTTATTTATAGTGCGCGCATTACCATACATCTCCTAACATTTCTTTACTGATTAACAGCCCGATCAAACTATCGGCTGACGAAAATTCTGCAGACTGCGTCAACTCAAGAAAAAGAGATTTTAGAAATTTAAAAAGGAAGTATTTAACAAGAACCCTATTTCGCTTTCCATTAGACAAAAATAACCGTCCCAGGAGTGTACAGGAGCATTCCCGAACTTTTTGCACCAATGGAAGTGTCAGCCACACAAATGACAGGCTTTTCTCGATTTGAAGTAAGAATCCACTCAAGAAGCATTAACACATGTTACTCAAAAGTCAAAAAGGAAAATTTTTCTCAAGGAATAATTTTAAAGAGCTATAGCTGTTTCACTCACACAAAGGCAATTACGTCAAACTGAATAGAAGCAACTTTGGCGGTTCCATTGGTTTTTAAAATGAGCGCTTCCCCGAGTGAAACCAATGAAAAGCGACATTACTATTTATAACAACAAAGTAAAATATCGTCTACTTCGGTGCCATCCGTTTTCGACAACCAGTTGAGCAGGAGCGTTGGAGTTAATTCGCTGCACATATGCCAAATATGTATCTGTATGTCTGTCTGCCTGTCTGTATATGGATCTACAGCCTGAACGGCTTGACCGATCTTCTTCAAAAGTTACAGTTATAGTCTGTTTGGGTTTTCGAAATTGGGTCTTGAAATAACGGTACCTGCCATACAACCTATGTGATAATACTTATTTATCTCGAAAGCGTCTCCAACGATAAATTTAATAATTTTTTTATCAGCTGATCACTTGAATAGAAAGGTATACCAAAAATACTCGGATACTTTTAGATAGCTTTTTAGTAGAAATGGGTTTGTGGCTCTGCTAATCGTAAACAACAACAAAAAGCTATCCGGATACGTTTATTGAACGCCCCTGTTAACTTTGGTGAACGAGTCTTCTGATCATTTCTTCTTTTATGTACATTGTTAATCCCTTTTGTTGGTAATGTCCCTTTGGCACCCCTAGCAATGGTTAGGCTCTCTTTAAACAAGTTTATTGTAGGCAATTCCACATAATCTGTTCAGATTATTTTGTGGTCCTTGCACTCTGGACTGCGTTGATGGTCTTACACAGATATTGCTATATATTCAAAATGAATTGATTGCGTTTGCCTTTGTCTTTTAATTTGTTTTTTTATACTTTTTGTCTAAATTATACTTGCTTGCTTCTCTTCGTAGCCCTTGTTTGTATGACTTCCTTTACCGTCCCCAAAGTGACAGCTTGACCGATTATCACTTTGCAGTTCCGGAGTTTTATAAATTTCGGTTGCAAATGGCAGTTAATTTGAGTTTCATTTCTACTACTGCTATAATGACAAGGTGTCGATCTTGTTTGATGAACATTTGAATATTGTATTTTGTACACAGACTAACGACTTTACATAGCCCCACAAAAATTAATCAAGAAGCGTTTAAAGCAAAATATTGATCTATGGGGCCAACTCACAGGGCCATTTCGAGAGATAAACTGCTCACCAAATTCGTCTTCAACATGTCTATTGTTTCACGAGCGGCGTAGCAGGCGTCACCATCTTGATGAAACCACATGCCAACCAAGTTCAATTCAGCTAACTGATATTGTTCGCTGTTGACGGGAATGTTTCTTCCACGGTCGTCTTTGAAGAAAAATGGGCCGATGATGCAACCAGCCAATAAACCACAATTTTTTAAATTAAACACAATTTTTCGATAAAACAGCGGATTTTTATGGAGCTGTTCTAAGGCCCATTCGCCAAAAATTTGAAGTTGGTGTAGGTCATTGGTCTTCAATTCTTGCAGAAGTTAAATTTTATAGGCTTTTAAAAAGTAAAATTTTCCATGTGGAAGAGTAACAAATGCCCAATTACTGAGAACAGCGACGAATTGACATTTTACGATTTTCACTCACAAGACTGCAATATTATATTCGGCCCAACAAAGTATTCTGCAGTTCCCTTGGTTTTATCATATTCTTACTATGAGAACATTTTTTGTTGAGGTCAGCTTTTCAAAGTTCATATATCTTTTTTAATGCCCATTATAGGTTCGTTCGTCCCAACATAGTGTTTTTTGAGCCCTGGGTTTGCCCTGTGCTTTCCCTCAACTCGCCCAAGGAAACCTGCGTCAACTCAACCCTGAGTAAAGTTCAATGTACGAACCTAATAATACGAGCTAGGAAGCATAAATGTGACTTCATCCAATGGCTTTACTGTGCTTCTAATTTTTTTTTTGTATATAGGTTAAACAAGTTAAGCAATTTCAATAGCGGATATGTTTCAGAATCCATGTCTTTAGTAAGGTTCTTCTGGGTTCCAAGTCAGTAAAATTCTATTGTACTGGGTGGTTAAACAAGAATCATCACTACGTTCTTATTGATTTGGTTTTTTTAAAACAGCGGAAATTAAAACTAGTTTTTTTTTGTCATATTTAGCATTCTAGGAGTCAAGGTGATGTGCTCTGACGTCATACGACACTCTAGACATGCTGCCATCCACTTGCCACAGTTAAATAATATGCAAATAATTCGAACGCAAATTATTCAAAAACGAAAATTATTAAAACAAACAAATTGATGTGGGGTGATCACACACGTGACACGTCACTCTATGGAGATGTTTCGAGTGCATTAATTATGAGGGTAACTAAAAGCTTTTCAATAACTAGACCATCTCAAATGGAACCGCAATGGTCACAGTGACGACAGAGTTATAAAAGAATATATCCAAAGGGTTTGATCACTGCAACGGTAGGTCAAATGAATACCTCAAACTTATTAATATCTCCAAACTTAAATAGTGCGGATGAAACTTCTTAAATGATAACATCTTTATGGTAAAATTACAACTGTTTAGAAAATCTATTCGCAATATTGACAGTAGTTTAAGTAACACATGACCTTGAAAAGAATTGTAAGCAAACAATATTCTTGACTAGGGGTCACAAACTTAGAAAAAGTTGAACTTATAGATAGAAGGTAGACCATAGAAAGGTAGCTTTTCATAATGGAGTTGTTTTTACTGGTACTGGTTTGACTTTGCACGATTCCAGACTAATTATAATTTTTATCTAAACAGCAACGAAGCAGATTTAATGAGCCAGAAACAAATTCATACTCAAAACCAGAGTTCTTGTTAAATAGTATATTTTAAACACTTGGGAGAACCGTAAGTGGGTGTCTCAATGTTACGGTCATTGACGTCTTGGCAAATTCAAAATCAGTAAAAGCTTATCAGGTGTCAGCCGGTTAGAAAAACTTTATTTCTTAAATAATGTATTTATTTTATTTATTTTTTTAACCAAAATAGCTTACAAAGTAAATTCATAAGATACGGAAGACATCAGGGCAACAAGACCATAGATGTCGTTTGAATAAAAAAAGTTGTAATGTTCATATATCTTTAAGTAAATTATGTAAGGTTGTGACTTCTTTGATGCGCAGGAATGTTTTAGCATCAGTTGGATTAAGGACTTCGGTTATTTTTTTTCTGCATATCTTCGGTGGAATCGGTATTAGTGGTTAGACGTGAAATTGGACAAACAGCAAAGATATGCCAAACTGAGAGAACCTCTCTAGAAATAGTACACTCTTCTGGAGGGTCGTTGGTGTATAATGGTGTCGACTAGAAAAATTAGTTTTTCCCACTCTTATCCGAAATATGGTGATGCATTCTTCTCTGCTTAGTGTTTTGTTATATGGTATACGGAGATGGGATGGGTGGTGTAGTCGAAGAAAATTTTGTTCGGATCTTTCTAGTTCCTCATTTACTTTTGATATGAAGATTTTCCGTATCAGTTGAGGTATCATTGGTAGTTCTTTTATGTATGGGTAATTAACTGCTTTTTTCACTGCCTTATCTGCGGCGTGATTTTCTTTAATACCCACATGTCCTGGTGTCCATGCTATCGTTATTCTTCCGGTGTTATGAAGGATGTTCCGGATATTGTTCAGTGTCGAGCAGTTGTTTTTTGCACTTTGAATTCCAGTAAGGATGCTCAAATTGTCAGTAAAGATCAATGTTTTTACAGCAGATGCTTGCGCAATTGCAAGGGCTTTTAACAACGCTGTTACCTCAGCGATTCGATTGGTGTTGTCTTAAGGGCACCTGTAGCAGTCCAGTAACATTCGTTAACTGCTGTATCAATGCTTTTTAAGTTTTTCTTGGTAGACCACATGTATAATGTTAGGCCATGCTGAAGTGTGCCTTCAACCACAGGGCTTTGGTTATTTTTAGAGCAGTTTATAAATGAGGACCTTTTCGACGGGAACACATCATTCTTAGTGCGTTGTTAATGCATTTAAGTTTGGATATGGTGTTTTTGATGTGAAGATCCCATTTCATGTTACGGCTGAAAGATACACCAAGAACTCTCAGATCTTTTTTTAAGTTAATGTTGGTGTTGCGAAGCACGAGTGGTGTTGTTGAGTTTGAACATATTTTTGTTTTCTGCAGATGTGCAGGGCTTTTATTTCGGAAGGTGAAGCTTTTGCACCCGTATTTATATGCTTTGAGATTGCTGTATCTATCATATTATACTTATTATCTATCTATCTATCTATCTATCTATATACACTCATGGTCACACAATTAAGTCATTTTTATAAAAATAGGTTTACATATCAATATATTAAGTACAAATTGCAACGAAAGCAAAATTTGTTCAAATTCTAAATATTTACAATCACAATCATTAAAAAAAACCAAAGAAAATAAATTCCACTATAACAATAGTCATTTCTTTAACAAATAATCAATAATATATAAAATAAGTGTGGCCATATAATTAAGTCACATGAAAAAAATAAGCAAAATATGATAAAAAACATAGTTTTTTTAACCGCACAGTTGATATTTCGTAGGATAGCCTTTCTGTTTCGATACGGCGGATATTCTCCTTGGCATGGAGTCCACCAAACCTTTCCATTGCTCTACGCTACTATTTTTCCACTTTTTCTGCAAAATACTCCAGAGAGTAGTCTTGCTGGTTGGTTTTTTTTCCGCAACTTTTTTTTTTTTAGAATGTCCCCAAATTTCCAATAGGGTTTAAGTCCGGTGACATTGCTGGCCACCCCAAAACATTCACTTTACGCTCTTCAAGGAAAGATTTCACAACTCTTTACTTGTGTTTGGGGTCATTGTCGGGCTGAAAGATCCATCATTGGGGTAATTGGCTCTGGGAGTCGCCGAGAAGATTTGTGTCCAGTATGTCTCCGTAGTCAATACCTGTCATTTTACCGTTTATTTGACACAGCGGACCGACACACCATGGCTTGTGAAGCACGCCCAAACCATTATAGAATCGCCGCCATGCCTTATGGTCTTTTTGGTGTATTTTGGGTTCAGCTCAGCATTTCTCATCAACAAATATTGCGTGAGGTGAAGGTCAACATTATGGAAATGATGGCAAACCGTATGTTAGACGTCCCAGAAATGCTGAGCTGAACCCAAGATACACCAAAAAGACCTTTAGGCATGGCGGCAATTCTATAATGGTTTGGGCGTGCTTCACAAGCCATGGTGTGTCGGTCCGCTGTGTCAAATAAACGGTAAAATGATAGGTATTGACTACCGGGACATACTGGACACAAATCTTCTCGGCGACTCCCAGAACCAATTACCCCAATGATGGATCTTTCAGCCCGACAACGACCCCAAACACAAGTAAAGAGTTGTGAAATCTTTCCTTGAAGATCGTAAAGTGAATGTTTTGGGGTGGCCAGCAATGTCACCGGACTTAAACCCTATTGGAAATTTGGGGACATTCTAAAAAAAAAAAGTTGCGGAAAAAAAACCAACCAGCAAGACTACTCTCTGGAGTATTTTGCAGAAAGAGTGGAAAAATAGTAGCGTAGAGCAATGGAAAGGTTTGGTGGACTCCATGCCAAGGAGAATATCCGCCGTATCGAAACAGAAAGGCTATCCTACGAAATATCAACTGTGCGGTGCAAAAAACTATGTTTTTTATCATATATATTGCTTATTTTTTTCATATGACTTAATTATATGCCCACACTTATTTTATATGTTATTGATTTTTTGTTAAAGAAATGACTATTGTTATAGTGGAATTTATTTTCTTTGGTTTTTTTAAATGATTTTGATTGTAAATATTTAGAATTAGAACAAATTTTGCTTTCGTTGTAATTTGTACTTAATATATGGATATGTAAACCTAATTTTGTAAAAATGACTTAATTGTGTGACCATGAGTGTATATAAAAATCAATTGCTGTTCGTTAGTCTCGCTAAAACTCGTGAACGGCTGAACGGATTTATCTTATCTTGGTATTGAAATGTTTGTGGAGGTCTAGGGAAGGTTTAAAACCGTATATTTCATCCCTGTAATCCCACGGGCACAGAAACAGGAACAAGACCGGGAATCTTAAAGTCACTTGCCAGATTTCGAAAATTCTTTCAACTCTAGGATGTTACTCTCTCAGTGACTTAGACTTATATTTCATTTACATATTTCCACGGGAACAGAAGATACCCTCAGGAACGGAGTTGGAAAAGGAAACTTAGAGACTACTGGACAGATTTCAAAAACTCTTTCGGCACTGGGATGCCACATAATCCCTCAGTAACTTAGCGTATCTTTCATCCCTATAAACCCACGGGAACAGAAAAAGGAACGAGAACGGGAGCCTTAAAACTACAGACCCCAGCAACGCTTAGTAATAAGTTTGCTTTCCATATTCTTTCGGCAACGGAAACAAGAATGGCGAAATAACCAGGAAACTGGAAATTACTGAACCGATTTCAAAAATTCTTTCACTGTTAGAATGCTTCATTGTCCCTGAGCAATCTAAACTATATTTCGTCACCATTTTCCCAGAGTAACGGGAACGGGAATTCAAAAACCACTGTACCGATTTCAATACGTGTTTCACTTTTACAGTACTGAACCGATTCCAAAAACTTTGTCATCGGTAACATTGCTTAACTGTTCCTGAGTAACATAAACTATAGTTCATCCCCATTCTCCCACTAGAATGGAAACTTGGAAACTACTTAACTTAACTTACTTTCGATCAACGTAGGGCCTGAGGTACGCCGGGCGGGTCAGCTAGTATATTATATAATTATAAGAAATAAATGAAAAAAATAATTAAAGAAAATAGCATTCTAGAAGGCAATGAAACATATGTTTCGATAATCCAATGTGGTACCCGTGCCGTGATGATTAGCATGTCACGGTGTCATGAGGAGATCGCAGTTACTATTCGAATAGAAAACAAAAAAAAATGTTTTTCCACGGGTATAGCCTTTTACGAGGAATTAACAAGTCCTCCGATAGTAAATTCATTGCCATGAAAAGCGCCTTCTCGATTAGCCATTTGGAATCGGCAGAAGATTGTAGGTATACCGCCATTGACACACAGGGTCTGGTTGTGAGAAATGTGCTAAGCTTCGGGTTTCCCAGCAGATCATAAACGTGATTGCCAAAGTGCTTGGGTTGAAACTCAAGTTCCCTCCAGATGCGATTGTTTTGGTCCAATGAACACTAAAAAACCAATGCACTTTGATTTTAAAAGCTTCAAAAAATAGTTCCCAGCCATAGTTCTACGTCTGGCACTGACATTGGATGGTATTTATACAACACAACATTAGCTGTCCTTATCAATTGAGGCCATTTAAGAGGTGATCATCTCGAGCATTTATTAAATAGGTAAACGTGTCCTCGACGTAACAATTAGCGCACGTCCGTCAGTTACGTGGGAGTTCGTGGTTCGAATTTCAGAAGCATAAAATTTGCCAATTAAAACTCTTCTTTTTTATAGATCACCAAATCTCTTCAAAACATACTGAACATACCTGCAGATGAGAACATATCTATCCTACAAGTTCTCTGAAACCTAGTGGTTTGTGGAAGCCTATAGCTGTTGTTAAGTGCATTGGTGCACTTAGATTATATGATTACAAAAATACTGTATATTAGCTCCATAATCCAACAAAGGGAAATAAATTGTTTTACGTCTTTCCAATGGGAAGTTTGGTATGTACAAATCTTACCAAAATTTAAATCGAACTGTACCCTGTCCACCAAATATGCACTCTGGTCCATTCGATACTATATACATGCAATGCCTGTAAACTTTCAAGTTTGCGGTGGTCTTTCTTGAACAATCGAATGAAGCAACACCAAATTTATATATTATTCATACCACTTTAAATCATTCATATACTACCTACTACGGTATTTGCTATAGCTTCAGAGAACCTAGGTGAGTTTAATGTAGATTTAAGAGTGGAACCTGCTCCTTGTGACATGAGCAAATGGTGTTGGCTCAACAGGTACGAAAGAATCATCATGGGTACAATATTCGATGTTAGATGAGGCTCGTATTATAATGCCTCTGACAGAAAACAATAATGAAACACTTTCCATTAGATTCGCACTGGACACATCGTCAGTACACCTCCTTACAATGTTCAATAGCCAAGAAGAAAATTCCCGTCTTGCCAATAATTCATCATTCTGTATTTTGGTAGTCTAATTGATCAGCATTTGGGGAAACAATTGAGAAATTATAGAAGTAGAAGTAAAAATAATAATTTTAATTGTCAAACAAATGTCGTATAAAAGATTCGACCAGTTTAACAGGTATTAGAATAATAGTACTGATGTCATAGAAATTTAGATCTGATATGTACCTATAATGCGAAGAAATGAAAAAGTACTAACTATTGTGTAGGACCAGACGTTAAGCTAGTATCTGGTCAAGCTAGAACGGGTTCTAGACCGGCTTAGTACTAATTTGAAGAAATTGGGTGTCAGAGAATTAGACATGTTCAGTGTTCCGTCTTCTGATAAATTAGATTTAATTGAACATAGTTGCTCAAGGCAGCTTACATTCGTATAGAATATGTCAACAACTCAAAGTGCGATCGTGTCAAATAGAACAAAAGTCTCTTCCGGCATATATTTAATGAACAGATTCTGTCTGACATCACTGATAACACACAAAGTCTCAAGTCAAAACGTTCCAGTCATGTCACAACTTTCCACTCAAAACTCAAATTGTGATGTGGTTCTCAGCAAGTCACAACATGTGGGCTTCATTCCAGGATGGTTTGAGTAAATAAAAGTTTTCCTCAAGGAATATTTTTTATGCGCCTGTCAAATTGTATATGACTGAGATCGTTCATACCTACGCTTCGAAAAGTAAACGAAACTTTACTAAGCGCAGCTAAGTTTTCATTATGGTTATTTTATGGGAATAGTATGTGTATTCACTAGGTCTGTCAGGTACGATTAAGAGAGCTCATCCCTATTTAAATAACGAGACTTAACGAAGCCTCGAAACCTC
The DNA here is from genome assembly GCA_949752695.1 of Melanostoma scalare. Classification (NCBI taxonomy): domain Eukaryota; kingdom Metazoa; phylum Arthropoda; class Insecta; order Diptera; family Syrphidae; genus Melanostoma; species Melanostoma scalare. Next base: position 58,153,197 of record OX456985.1, read on the forward strand.
CATCGCTGTTATACTTCGACCGTGAATTTTTCTAAGCTACCTAAATACTAAAATAAGGAATGTTAAAGTAGGATATCATACGATTCATACCGTAGTTTAGATGTTTCAGAAAAAGTTATTCAAAATGGGGGTTATGCTCATCCCCAAAAATGAAAAATGTATCGGTGACTAGTATAAGTCAAAACTGAAAAACTTAAGAAGAAACTGATTTCGATACTATATACATGAGTGATATCGCTACATCACTTAAATTTGTTTTTAAAATGACGCGACACTTCAATAATGTACTGGTTTCCGCTTTAGGTTTATTCTAAGCCCGCTCTCCCTTTTCCTTCCCGAAATTATATTGCTCTTCATTGCTTCAGAAACACGTGGTAAAAGTATTTTACACCCTTCCTCAAATTTAAATAACTAATGTGTCTGGAACATAAATTCTTATGAGCTTACTCAGGCAATCCATCCTCCTTACATCAAAGCATCTTTTCGTTGCAAGGACTTCTTCTTTCGGTACAAGGACTTAGATCTCCTTAGATTTGAAATAGATTTTTTATTAAAATCACAAATCTTCATTCAAAAATTTTACATTTACAAAAATTAAATGGCTGGGCCATATCGTCGCAAAACAAAGCGACAACATTACTTTCTCAAAATTGTTACGAATTATTCTTTCAATAAACTGCTTACTATTTTCGATTACAGACTCTCATTTATTTGTACATAGATCAAATATTCTGAAGTTTTGATCACCCGCCTTCGCGTCGCTAATACGCATTCGAAATCGCATTTTATAATTATTTGTTCCAAATTGTTCATCTCAAATAAAACGCAGAATTATGTTACATAACGCATTTGGCGTCAACCCTCCAAAAGCAGGACACATACAGGAAAAAACGACATCCCATTATTGTACACAAAGGACGTGCAATACAGGAGTAAGTTGAAAAAATTATTATTCGGAACATCTTTTTGTATACGTATAGGTAAACATAAAAGTATCACGCACAAAACTATCCTTAGTACCCTCTTCAATTAAAGAATAATGTCTTCTTCAAAACTTCAATACTCATACACTATAGTCATTAGTATTCCTTTGCTTTTGTTTTGTAAAGGATACGTGCCAAAGGATATACTCACTTTGTTTTGTTTGTCCTCTAATTTTAAATTGAGCAAAAGGTAAAATATATTTTGGCAAATCTCCAACTATCCACTTTAGAGTTTTTTTTGCTTTGTTTTTTTTTTGTTTCACTCCCACAAGCAATTTCAAGCGACACAAACCGCAAAAAGGTACAAACAACCCAAAACAGTAATAAAAAGAAAAAGACAATGTCAAGGAAGTTTACTCGTTTCTCTCCTCTTCGATGTCCTGTGGGACTTTTTTAAAATTTATTTTCACTTTTTTTTGGCAAAGATACACGAAGTAGAAGTCAACTTTTTAGTACGAAGCGAACGAATAGTATGCCTTCTTCACAACCATTTTCGTGGTCCAATAACGTAAGACTGGCACAGTTACAGTCAGTCAGTTAGCAGGCAACCGCTAAATATTCACCCTTATACGAGCAGCATTCCTGTCGGACTTATAATCAACGTCAACTTTGAATATTGTAGACATCTCGCATGGGATGCAAATAGGTAGGTGTAAGCACAGCAAAGAGATACAGTTGTACTACCACTGTGACTTCAGGGTCAAAAAGCTCAAAACCACCGTTTTGAATGAATGATAACAGAGAGCCAGAGGCAACAAGCTTGCAATTGAGAGAAAAAGTACGACATTCGCAAAAGCTTGCGATTAGTAGACCGCCGAGTCGGCTTTTACGAGTGAGATGGAAAAAGTAAACAAGATATTGTTTGTTTGAGTTGCAGTACATTTCTAGTGTAATGAGTGTTGAAGTTGAACTATTGAGTGGGTTGATGGTGAGCTTTCAATAATGTGCTTCTCAAAAAGCGTACGTCGAACTTAATATAGGGTACATTGGTTTTATTTGTTTTTATGTCATTTTTTAGCAAAAGAAACAAAGAATAACGTGTTTTTTTGAAAAATTTAGCTGGGACAGAGTTTGTACAAAAATAAAGACTTAAGGAGAAGGTAAGAAAAACTCCAAGTTTTCGTTTTAACGCGAAGCATTAGTTCCGGTGCACTCTGGCGTATACTTGTTTTTTTTTTGTTTGTTTTTTGTTAAAGAATTTGTTTGTCTTTTGTTATACGGGGTTTCGTTTGTTGAAGCGTATTACGATTGTCTGCATCAAGACTAGGCGGTTTTGATGTAAAACTAGAAAAGGAGGACATCCTTTGAAAGTAAACTATTTGGCATTCCTATAAAGCTCATACGAGAGAATTCACGCTGCTCCGTCAAGGTCGGTAAAGCACGCACCGAGACCTTTGATCTTGAAAGAGTCGACAAGGCGACACACTGTCATCCGGTTTTTCTTACGTCATACCTGAAAAGATAGTGCAAAACTCAAACATTAACCTCAGAGGCACAATCTTTCAAAAGCCTGTACAATGACTGCTATATTGAAGTTATGGGAAGAATCAAGCGTGATGTCATTCATAGGTGCTTTTGCGGTCATTGAAACAGAGGCGGCCAAAATAGGTTTAATGGTTAACGAGGACAAAACGAAGGATATGCTGTTATCAAACAAGGGTAGGCTATATCGACGAATTGGGTACAAAGTCACAATAGACATAGACATAACTTCGAGGTATTACAAGACTTCCTATACATAGGATCCGCCATATACGGAACTATGGGCCTTATCTAAAGCGGGTAAGGATACCCTCAACCCTCCGACTAGACGGGTTTTCACACATTGCACATTGCAGGGAAATCGTAGAAGGGGAAGACGTCATCTTAGGTGGTGCAATCAAATAGAAGATATCAACCGCTTAGTTCAATTTTGTCATAATCATTATAACATTTCGGCGGGTATCTCACAAATAATCGCTTCAATGTTGCTTTCAATGCGTTTACCGAAGCGGGCTTGTTGCTATAGACATGAGCCTTGACATAGCCCCACAAAAAATAGTCTAGGGGCGTTAAATCTCACGATCTAAGCGGCCAATGGACCGGCCCCAATCGTGAAAAAAATTGTTCACCGGATTCGCCTCTCAAATGGTCTATTGTTAAGCATGCTGTGTGCCATGTAGAACCGTCTTGTTGAAAACACATGTCATGCAAGCCAAGCTCTTCAATTTCGCACAAAAAAGTTTGTTATCTACGCACGGTAGAAGAAGTTTGACACAAAAAGAGCATGAGCTGTCAAAACCAGTGTTACCATAAAAATAAATATCAAAATAATCACCCATTATTGCCCACTGCAACAATGCTGTCAAGGTCAGGAATCCAATGAGCTAATCACGAGTAACCATTCCCGTTCCGCATCCGAAGCAGGTACTTGAATTATGAAAGAATTTAAAATGATGAGGCTTAAGCCGTCAGCGAAACAGTTAAGAAGACTAGAAGTCTTACACAAGACTTCATTTATGAAAACGGAGTCTTACTACACACTAGCATTTATAGTATCATAGTGAGTATCAAACTTATATGAGTATCAGACTTAAGTGAGTGTCAGACTTAAGTGACTATCAGACAAAAGTGACTATCAGACAAAAGTGACTATCAGACTTAAAGCCATCTAACCCAACTTGTTCTAAGCCAGGGGCCCTACTCTGTAATTCGTTTCGAAAAATTTCCGAAAACGAATATTTTGTACTCTTTATTTCTAATGCGGATTCGAATCTACAACACTCGGAAAAGCAAATCCGAAAACGAATTGTTCACACCGTGCAAAGCGTTTTCGAATGTCAAATCCATTCGAAAACGTTTTCTTTCGACAACAAAGTAGCAAATGGAATCTCAATCCATTTACTGAAAAATAATGATTGTATTGAGGGGACACATTTTTCAACCAGTCAATATATTGTGTAGTGAACTATTAAGAGGGCCAAGTTAAGTTAAGTTTATTCCATAAACAAATGTAAAACTTAATCACAAGACACAAGGAATAATTAGGAAAAAATATTCGCACAAAACAAAAATAGTTTGAATTTATGGTGTAGTACATCGTACATGTGTGCTCATCCTTATTTGGCCTAGGGACGTTTGAACACCTCAGACAGCAAGCAAACTTACAACAATTTTTGGGACTTAAATAGAAACGAGGTAACCGTCGCGTCGGAGCAGAGTTTTCTCCGCAACGCATCTTTTTCCGAAGATTCAATTTTGCTTCGAAGTAGTTGTCGTCGTAAGAAATTTTTCACAAATGCGGCAATGCATTGCATTCCCAAAACTAAAATCTCCGCAACAAAAACTTATCGGAGAACGTCGGATCGCCCGATCGGAGAACTACCACGAAGCAAAATGTCTCCGATCGGAGAAAATTCCGCTCCGACGGTTACCTCGATAGGGCCGATTTAAAATGTGAAATAAATCTTTGATGCCTATAAAATTCAAATTCTGGCACAAATTTAAAGAATATTTGGTTTATCGCTTATAATTTTTCGTTCAACCCGTTCTTTTCTGGATTTTGTATGCATCCAAAGTTCAACCGTATGCATTTTATTTTTATTGAATAAAAAAATGCTTTATTTAAAAACTAGTTCCTGTTTGGTTTGCAACTTGTCTTGATGTCTTTTTCTCTTTCACGAGAAATGGGAAAAATACTTCGAAAATCTATTCCGTAAATGGAAATTGTACTAAGCACTTTTTGTTCGATTCGGAAATATTACATAGTCAGCCTTATTATGAGTTTCTTACTTACTTACTTAGGTGGGCATTACAGTTCGGGGTGAACCTGGGCCTCAACCAACATCCTTCTATAACGACTTCGATTTCGGGCGAGCTCTCTCCAGTTTTGCACTCTAAGTCGGTTGAGGTCTTCATCCACTTGATTGCGCCACCTAAGACGAGGTCTTCCCCTTCCGCGATTTCCCTGCAATGTGCTTTCGAACACCCGACGAGCCGGAGCGTTTGGGTCCATCCGCTCTACATGGCCCAACCATCGTAGCCTCGCGATGCGTACTCTTCTGGCTATGCCCATGTCGCGGTACAGCTCATACAGCTCGTTGTTGTATCTTCTTCTCCACACATTGTCTTCGCATACGGGACCAAAGATCATTCGGAGAATTTTTCTTTCGAAACGACCAAGAGTTTCCTCATCCGCTTTCGATAAGATCCGTGCTTCAGCGCCGTAATGCAGAACTGGGATGATTAAGGTCTTATACACGGTCACCTTGGTTTTTCTGGAGAGGGTTTTGTTTCTCAATTGCCTTCTTAACCCAAAGAAGCAACGGTTGGCAAGAGTTATTCTCCGTTTGATCTCCGCACTGATGTTGTTTTCCGTGTCTACAGCGGATCCTAGGTAGACGAAGTCCTGTACTACCTCGAAGTTATGTCTGTCTATTGTGACGAATTGTCCAATTCGTCGATGTTCTGTGTCCCTGTTTGATGACAGCATATACTTCGTTTTGCCCTCATTAACCATCAAACCCATTTTTGCCGCTTCTGTTTCAATACTCGAAAAAGCACCTATGACATCACGCTTTTTTCTTCCCATTACGTCAATATCGTCTGCGTAGGCGAGTAATTGTACAGACTTTTGAAAGATTGTTCCTCTGGTGTTGACGTTTGAGTTTCTTACAATCTTTTCAAGTATGATGTTGAAGAAATCGCATAGCAGTTTGTCGCCTTGCCAGAAGCCTTTTTCGACATCAAAGGTCTCGGTGAGTTCTTTACCGACCTTGACGGAGCAGCGTGAATTCTCCAAAGTCATCCTGCATAGTCGTACGAGTTTTGCAGGGATGCCGAAACTAGACATGGCTCTGTACAGCTCGTCTCTGTTAATACTGTCATACGCGGCCTTGAAATCAATGAAAAGATGGTGTATATCGATATTATATTCTCGGGTTTTTTCCAAGATCTACCGTGATGTAAAAATTTGGTCTATTGTGGATTTCTCTGGTCTAAAACAACATTGATAAGGACCTATCAAGTTGTTGACGTGGGGTTTCAGACGTTCACATCTTACAGTAAACAAGATCTTATAAGCGACGTTAAGGAGGCTTATCCCTCTGTAATTGGTGCAATTGTGAGGGTCTAACTTCTTTAGGATCGGGCATACGATACTGAGGTTCAATTCATCGGGCATGCTTTCTTGCGACCATATCATGCAGATCAGCTGGTGCATGCTCCTTTCCAACTGGTATCCAGCTGCCTTGAAGAGTTCGGCATCAAGGCCATCTGCTCCTGCAGTCTTATTTGATTTAAGTTTGCATATGGCAAGCTTAATTTCTTCTATGTCGGGAGGTCGGCATTCTTGATCATCATCCAAGCTGAATGGTGCAATCTGCCTGACAGCGGAATTTGTGTCCTCATCGCCGGTAAGCAGTCTGCAGAAGTGATCTTTCCAGATCCTCAGTAGCGACTCTGACTCTACAACTATGTTTCCCTGCTGGTCTTTACAGGCTTGAGTTCGGGGACTGCCAACCTGGCAGGATGTTTTTACTTTTTGATAAAACTTCCGAATTTCATTCCTGTCATGGCACCTCTCAATTTCCTCAAACGAGCGCTTCTCATGCTGCTTCTTTTTCTTTTTGAGAATTCGGTGTTCCTCTCTTCTTTTCTCCTTGTAAATCTCGTTATACTGATCGTAAGCAGCCCTCGTTCGTTTTTGCATCAGCATTTGACGTGCTTTTTGTTTGGCTGCATTTGCCTGCCTGCATTCTTCATCGAACCACGGGTTTCGTTTTGGGGGCCGAGTGAAACCCAGAACCTCAGAGGCAGCGGTTCTGATGGCTTCTTGGCATTGCTCCCACTGGTCTTCAATGTTTAATGCTGGCGGCATGGGATTCAAGTTCACTCATTCGTACCTTGGCTACAACAAGGTAGTGGCCCGAGTCAAAGGTTGGCCCCTCGGAAAGTTCGGACATCTAACACACTGGAAGAGTGTCTTGCGTCGATTGCAACATGGTCAATTTGGTTGACGGTTAATTGATCTGGGGATCGCCATGTACCTTTATGAATTTTGAGATGCGGGAAGCGTGTACTACTTACAAGATTTAGCCCCACCGCAAAATCGATCGGCCTCAGTCCGTTTTCGGAAGTTTTGTCGTGGAGGCTATGCTTACCGATTGTATTTCCAAAGATGTCCTCCTTCCCTAGTTTTGCGTTAAAATCGCCAAGAACGATTTTCACGTCGTGTCTAGGGCACTGCTCATATGTTTCTTCGAGGAGCTCGTAGAAACAGTCTTTGGAATTGTCGTCTTTCTCTTCTGTGGGGGCATGGGCGCATATTAGGCTAATGTTGGCGAATTTAGCCCTGATGCGGATGGTCATTATACGCTTATTACGGTCATTATGAGTTTCACGTGAACTAATTCCCCTCGAAAAAGATCCCATTTCACTTTTTCCTTATTATGAGTTTCGGGGGAAAAAATTTCCATATTCGCAAAAATTCTCTTATTATGAGCTACTTTCCCGTGAAATGTGAAATTGGATGCAACTGAACGTGGTCTTTTTCCGAAGTGAATTTTCTGATTCAAAGTGGAATTTTGTTCGAGGAAACTCATAATAGCTTTTAAAGTTTAAGTTATTTTCTTATTTCTCCTCCCCATCCCACTCAGATTATATTAATTTGTATTTATTATGCTGCATTTATATTTATAATTATATTCTAGTTATTTAAACAATGTACTAAGTACTATAAAAGACTAACAGCCCTATTCTGCTATTCATCGGGGGAATTTTTCTTGAATTTTCACTAATCACTATTCTGCTATTCATTCGAAGTGAATCTGTGTACACAATCTGTATACACAGATTCACTTCGAATGAATAGCAGAATAGTGATTAGTGAAAATTCAAGAAAAATTCCCCCCGATGAATAGCAGAATAGGGCTGTAAGTCTTATTGTACAAAATATTATGTTAATAAATGAAATGAAATGAAATAAATGAAAGTTCCGGGCGAACCAAAATGTTCCGGGCGAAAATCTGTTCACGTGAAACTCATAATAAGGCTGAGTATGAATTCATAAACGGATCAAAAATCATTTTCGAATAGGATTGGCTTCAACCAACAGCATTCTGAAACGACTTCGATTTCGGGAGAGCTCTCTCCAGTTTTGCACTCGAAGTCGGTTCAGGTTGATATCCAGCCTTATTATTAGGGTTATCGGGAACTTTTTTTCAAATGGACTTTTGCCCAAAATCGAAAAATTGGTATCGGGAACTTCTTTTCGAAATTGGGAACAAAAATTCCTAGGGAAAAATACCTATCGGGAACTCATTTATTATGGGAAATATTTGTTTTTCCTTGCAAAAAACTTGTTCCCATGGGAAAAAAATTCGTGGGGAATTCCCGATAGTAGGAACCTGTTCCCGGGAAGGGAAGCATTTTTTGGTAAAAATATTTCCCAAGGAATTCCCGATAAGGCTGTATGAGTTTCACGTGAACAGCTTTTCGACCGAAACATTTATGTTCGCCCGCAATTTTAAAAGCAGAGTTTCACCTGAACAAAATTCCAGAATTACAATTTTTCCGCTTTTGTTGTTCACTCACAAAAATAAGTGAAATAAATTGCTCTCAACGTTTTCACATTTCACGGTGAAAAATAGCTCATAATAAGGGAATTTTTCGAACACGGAAAATTTTTCCCCCGAAACTCATAAGGGAGCGTTCAAGTATTACGTAACGCAATTTGGGGGGAGGGGGGGTCTCGTAAAACGTTACGATGCTCTACAGGGGCGGGGGGGGGGGGGGGTCTGTCTTAAAACACGCTACGTAACACTTTTTTTTTAAATTAGGGAATAAAAACTCCCAAATGCTGAGTGGGTCGACGAAGACGAAGTTAATGCAAGTGGCTTAGCAATTCCAGAACCGTCTTCGTTTGCACTCCAGGTGCTTGTGATGAAAGAATCTGAGTGGCTAGCAAACCCGAACAAAGGAATAATTTTTGTTTTGTATTATTTATGTAATATTAAATGATTACCGCAGTGGCAATTAAAAGTAGGTATACCAAGTATAAAAAATATAACATAAATTTTTTCGACTTTAGGGTAAAAATGGTCAATTGAGTGTTGCGTAACCTTTAAAGGGGGGGGGGGGTCCATAAAACGTTACGGTGCGTTACAAGGGGGGGGAGGGGGGGTCAAAAATCTTCGAAAATTGTGTTACGTAATACTTGAACGCTCCCTAAGGGAAAAGTGAAATAGGATCTTTTTCGAGGGGAATGATTTCACGTGAAATTTATAATAAGGCTGAGAAAGTATAGTGAAACGTAACCGCAACGTATCGATAACGAAGGATTGTTGCAGGTATGGCTATGTTATCTGTAATACGGGCCCAAATATGCAACTCTATTCTATTTTCGAATTTTTCGAAATTTATTTTGGATACAACTTTTAGATTCCAATAACAATGAAAGTACAGTCGGATTTGAATTCTTCCAACTGCTTTCATTTAAAACTTCAAAGCTTCGTTCAAATTTCCATTTACAGTATTACGGAGGAGGAAATTTGGACATTCGAATATATTTATTGTAGAATCGGATTGCATAGCACGCCCCTTGGCCGGTCGGGAAGGTAGTTTAGTATCCAACCAAGAGACACATCGGAACTAAAGCCATCCGCAGCAGTTTACAAAATTTTCATTCGAATGCGAAAATCAACAGTACCTACCATTGGAAAACTTTATTTCGTTTCCATCTCATCCGTTCAAATCCACACCAGAAGAAGAACACAACTTGCTTTAATTTTTTCCTTTTCATTTATTTTCTAATAATTTCTTTCATTTTGCAGATTTCATATTTTTCATTATTATGTATCATTATCATTAAAATAATTAAAAAATAAAGAATTAATTATTAATTTTATTTTAATTCATTTTTTTTTTTTCAATTTATGTTTTCATTTTTTAATAAAAATTCCTAATTACATCCTAACTTAACTAAATTCAAAAACAAAATAAAAATGTATTTATATATATATACTGCGTTACTTATAGCGTAAGTTGTTAATATATAATGTTGCAGTTGTGTTTCTTTTTATTTTTTTCTTTTTTGTTTAATTTTATTTACTTTTTCATTAGCGTACTGTGTGTTATATTGATTTATTGGTTTTTGAAAAAGAAACAAAACAAAAAACATCGTTACACAAATTTACTTGTTGCTCTTTTATTGTTTATATATATATTTTGTTTAGGATAAAAAAAAGAATTAAAGGTTATCATCATCATTATCATCATATCATATAAATACATACGTTTCTAAACGCAAGGACAAAACTAACCAAATCTAACTAACTTTATAAAAACTAAATTAAAAAAGAAAATAATAATCAGTTAAACTTAACATTGAAACATAAAAATTGTTTGTTTTTCTGGTTTTCTTTAATTTAATTCATTTTCATAACTACAATGGTGATTGTGGTGTGTAGTGCACGTTTAAAATATATACGTGTCCAACTATGTTTTATTAGCAAATTAATTTGTGTATAGCTAGTCAAAAAAAAAAAAAAATTTAAATAATGAAATAAGAAATAAAAACGACATACAAACAATTACAAAAGTAAAAATACAAAAAAAAAAATTTAAACCACTAATTTTTACATATCTTCCTTCTTGAAATAGATTTTTTTTTGTTTTTGTTTTTTTTCTTCCTTTCAATTTAACAACTAAACTGATCACTTATAAAAATTACTTTTGTTTTTGTTTTGTTTATTTTTTGTTTTTATTTTTTGTTTTTGTATATAATAAGTAATAAAGATACGTATTTATATAAAAAAGGGAAAACTATATAACTTAGTAATTAGAAAGAGATATTTACTTATTTTCATCTTCTTCTTGCTTCACATAACTATACAAATTATTTATAGATATATATGTATATTTTTATATATATATATATTTATTTTGCTTCATTACATTAAGTGTATATATATATATATGCATAAACGTATCCTAGTTTGTTTAGAAATTAGAAGTCTGTTGTTGCTTTTATATATTTTTTTTCTTGTTTTATAAGTAATTATTGATTTTTTTTTATACATGTGCACAAAAAATTAATTTCTTTTGTTTATCATTTTTTTGTTTTATTAAAAACTAATAAATAACTAATTGAAAAAGAAATAATCAAATTTATGTAATATTAATTTGTTAATGCATGGTATTTGTTTTTTGTATTTATTTATATACCTTTACTCTTATAATTTAAATATAATCATTTGCTTACTTTTCGTATTGAATATTTTATTTTATTTTTTACAAACGTACGCCATCTATGGTTTTTTTTTTTAATTTATTTTACATTGTTTAATTTTTTTGTTTTTGTTTATTTTCTGTGGTAGCTTATTCTCTGATTTATTTTTATAACATGCGCTTTCCTTTATAGTTTAAAGAAATAGCTTTGAAGTATTTATTTATTTCAGAGAAAACGAATAACGCTTTATTTTTTCTTTTTTACTTTAAACGGTGACCCAAGCAGAGGTTTGCTCTAAGATTACGTTCTTGTAATTTTTAAGGAAACTTGTTTATTATCCGTCGAAACTGATTGTATTGTGGCATGTGATCGTCTGATTTGTTGTTTTATGTCAAAGTATAAAAAAAAGTAAGGTTGTTCGTCTGTGCTTTGCTCATTACACTCAAATGTGAACTAAATAAATTCATTGTCAGATAAAAAAAAATTAGCTATAACTAATTAGAGTTTAACAAAATAACAAGTACTCAACAAGCAACAAATTTTACTACGTGCGGAACTCAAAAACATTTCGTTCAGATTGTGACAATTCAAACAAATAGAGGTTACAAGGCTTCCTTAGACTCATACACTGGTTCTCCCCTAAAATCTCCATTCACAACGCTGTAACTTGCTGAGAAACAGATCACTATCTGAGTAGCGAGTGGAAAGGTATGATTCGACTTGAACGTTGAAACTTGTGATATTGGAAAGAATCGAGCTATAGATGGTGCGGGTTCAACGCAAATAAGTTTTTATAAAATCCAACTTTTTTCGGCTCCTGATTCGTCAGAAGTCACGTATCAAAACTGAACTTCTGACCAATCAGAAACCGAAAAAAGAAAGATTATCTGAAAAGCTTAATGCATTCAACCCGCGCAATGGTAGATACAAATAACTCAGTGATCAATAATAAATTCGACTAGACTCTTTACGTTAAGGGTCATCCAATCCTAGCTAGCAATATAATTTAGGTAAATGCTCAGTTGAAACGACTAAATTTGATTGCAAGAAGTAACAACTTCTGAAGAATTCACCGATTTGTTGGAATAAATTGGTACATCGGTACTTAAATGGGTCGTTGAAACATATAGAAGGCTGGTGTGCTATTGACACACACTTTTCCTATCGCATTCATTTCGTTACAAAGAATTGTACTATAGGCATAATGGAACAATTGGGCCTTGCGAAGTACTGCTAAGTACCAAGTACTTTTGGCAGTGATCAACTACTTTTTGTTGCACTGTTATAGCTTTAAGTAGTTTATCATTCATTCATCATCTACTTCTAAGTAATAAAAAATACTCCGCAAATACAAAATACTGAAAAATATTTCGCAAGGCCCAATGGAACATGTATGGCCAAACTTATGAGAGGATAGTCAGTTGGCTATCCTTCAATTGCCGAAAGTAAAGTACTCGTGACAATCTTTTTGACATATAACCGTCGCGTCGATAGACAATAATCGTATAAAAAGTTAAGCAATCGGGACCCAGATTTTTCATGTACGGCTGTTCTTGGGAAGCATCTATCTGCAAGACCATTTCGACTTGAACATTAACGGCTCTTAGTTTGAACTTAAACCAGTTCTTATTCGCTCATACGATCTGATCAATAAAAGTAAACTATTCAGCGAAAAAAACGAGCATATTGAAATTTTTTGGAATTTTAGAATGCTTTTGCACGATTGTCAAATCGATTAAAAAAAAGAAAGGTGAGCATGAATTTTGCACACTCTTTTTGGACTCAAGGCCTTTGGTCTTGCAAACATCAAATCTATGCTCGTTTAAACTGTTAAAGAGTAAGAAAATCGACCTTTTTGGATTTTAATAAATTCATTCTCTTGGACCCTCGTGTGAGTTTTTTGTAAACAAAAAATTTTTAATGTACTGCCGAATCTTTATTTCTATCTATTCAAAGTTTGTGCTGACATTATCAAATCAAAGCTGCCCATTATATGAGTTTAGATGCGTTTAGATGCTTCGAGGAGACAAACCAGAAAAATAAAAATAACAACAAAAAAAATTGCGGACATGGTTTAAAAAAAAAAGATTGGTGAGAGTCTTTTCAAACGAAAAGAATTCATTCCATACATTTGTTTCAAAGTTGATACAAATCGTGGATTGAAAAAGCCATGTAACCAAAAAAACATAACAAACTTTGCACAAACCTATCCCAACAAACACAACGTCAAGATCATTTCCACAAAACCCAGTTTCACTTTCTATTGATGGTAGCAGCCGCGCTCTTAAGCATTACCTCCGAGGTTTTTATTATTTTGTTTTTATATATTTACTATTTATGTAATAATATTTGTATTTTGTTTTAGCAATATGTGATATAAATGTTTTGTTTTTGTTTTTTTTTTTTTTTTTAAATACAACTTTTTGTGGATCGTGAGCTATATAAATACAGAATTGTGTTTTCAAACGGAAATTTTTAAGAAAAAAAAAATCAGAGTCTTGTGTTACCATATTTTCCCAAAATAAATTCCTAGTTCCCAACAAAATTTTGTTTTCTTCTTTTTTTTATAAAAATAATTTGTTTTGTCTCTTTTTATACACATTTTTGTTTTTGTTCCACTTAAATAGATCGGTTTGATTGGTAATAAAAATAAAATAACAGAAATACATTCGTGTTGTTGTTTTGAAATGAAGATAATCCAAAAAAAAATTACGTTTCTGTCGGAATAGATTATTATTCCTCGTCGCTGAGGGCCTCGTATTGTGCCGAAAGCAGCGGCTTGGGTTCGGATGACGATTGTTGGGAGGATTGTTGATGGATGTTGCCACCGTGGCCGCTGACGCCACTCATGTTCATGCCGGCACCGCTTGGTTCTCCACTTGAGTTTGAATGAAGTTTGGCGAGTCCTAGGCCAGCCGAACTCGGTGGTGGTCCGTGAACGTTTAACGCATTGAAGGGATACGTGTATGTTGTGGTTGCGAAGGTGGTCACTGGCGGTTGCGGGTAAGAAGATGGATGGTGAGAGTCATTGTTTTGTGGTGGACCGCTGCCACTTCGTCGACTGTCTTCATAGTTCGATGTCTGCTTGCCACCCATAAGTCCATCTTGATCCTTGTGACCACCTCCACCAACTCCAACTCCACTTCCCGTAGGTTGTCGATGGTCATTGGCATGATGCGCCGCGGCAGCAGCTGCAGCAGCAGCATGCAAATCTTCAGGACGACGCTCGTCTTCGGTTCGCATTGCTTCTACAATGCGGTTCTTCACATATTTCATCGTGTCGAACTGATGATTGAGACTGCCACCAACGATACCTCCTCCTGGCATTCGTCTGTCATGTGGATTGCCACCGGCTGCAGCCGCAGCAGCCGCAAGGTAGTAGTGTCCGCCATCGTGATGTAGCAGTTGTTCATGCATGAATTTTCTTGGACTCAGCGGCTGCTGAGCCATTCGAATGATTTGTCGTTCGTCAGGCGTAGTTGATCGCCCGCCTCCAGAGGAACCCGACGATGAGGAGTTCTTGCTACGTTCTACAGCAGCGGCAGCGGCAGCTGCTTCTGCTTCCTTTTGTTGCATCCGGCGATTGTATTTCCAGCGATCTGGTGTTACTATTGCCTGGGGATCCTGCATGTATGGCATATAAGGACGCAAATGCATCGGATTCGGTCCGTAGTCCTTGGCTATGATAGACTCCGTCAATTCACCGAAAGTTATGTTCTTAGTCATCACCTGAGGCGGGGGAGGTTGTTGCTGTCGATTATTTGGCGGACCACTGACCCCAACTCGCTGCTGTTGTTGTTGTTGCTGCTGCTGCTGCTGTTGTTGCTGTTGCTGCTGCTGCTGCTGCTGTTGTTGCTGTTGTTGTTGCTGCTGCTGTTGTTGTTGCTGTTGTTGTTGCTGTTGCTGTTGTTGTTGTTGTTGTTGTTGTTGTTGCTGCTGCTGCTGCTGTTCGCCAGTATCCAAATCTATGTTGATCACATTGGGCGAATTCGCCTTGCCATTGTTCTCCGCAGCGGCGATCACTGCGTGATGGTGTTGAGGATACTGTGTTGTAAGAACAATTTAAATTATTAACCTAGACAAACTCCATATCAAATATTTCAAAACTTACGAATGAATTTCGTGGAGCTTCACGGATATTTGCCGGTGGTGGTTCAGAGACACCTTGGCTTATCGAATGCTTGATTATGGCATCGATTAGGGACGCTGCTGATAGAGTACTCTCTTGTGTACGTCCCGTATGTGGCCTATGATAGCTATAGTTAGTAACACGGTTTTGTTTGTTTTGATCAAAACAGATCGCACAGAATAATGAGTAGGTAAGAAAGAAAGAGAGAGTAGGGGAAGAGATTATGATGATTAGTATTTCGATTAGCGATGAACTGATTGGTTAACAAAAAAAAAAAACAACTGAACTTTTACAAATGATAAACAATTACAACACAAAGCACCAAGTCCCCAAAATGACAAATAAAAACTTTACTTACGGATCACGCTCTCGATCGGGTATTGCACGCGGTGGTCCATCTGCTCTCATGTAGTGCGGCGGACCTCCTGGCGGTGGTGCAGCGTTAGCTGCGTATATTCGTGCATTTTCTAATCGTCGACCCTCGCGCTCTTGTTCTTCAGCGATACGCTCACGTTCACGGTCTCTGCGTTCGCGTTCACGTTCTCTTTCACGCTCTCGTTCACGTTCGCGTTCACGCTCACGGTCGATTCGATCACGTTCGGCTTGGAGGCGTTCTTGGTTTTGCCTCTCAGCGATTCGTTCACGTTCTCTTTGCTCCTGCCGTTTTTGCATATCTCGCTCTAGACTTTGCATGCGATCACGTTTGCACTGCTCCATACGGCGATGCATGTCCGCCATTTGCTGTTGCTGCTGGCGAAAGTGCTGTTGCTGCTGCTGATGATGCTGCTGCTGTTGTTGTTGCTGTTGTTGTTGATGCTGTTGGATTTGCATAGCAACGTGATCACGAGCAATTTGTGCCTGATGATAGCGGATATCATGATGTGGTGGTGGCGGAGGCTGATGGTCCGCCATCTGACGTTTCTCGTCCTTCTGGGGGACGGGTAGCTGAGGTTGTTGAACGGCAACATCCACAAAGGAGGAAAATGCGTCATGACCAGCTGAAATAGAAACGATTTAATGTTAAAAATTCAATCAACCACCTGAAGCACCGTACAAATGATGTAAGTGCAAAACAGTCTTACCTGGTGGATAGTTGTGGGGCATGGCGTGCATTCGATTTGGCGGAGCTGCAGGTGATGGTGGTTTGGAGCCTGTATTGTGCCGCTGAATAACACCTTGGCGTTGGGGTGGTGGTGTTCGATGTGGACTGGGAGTGCTGTGGAGCAAAGGCACATGTTTAAAAACAAATTTAAATTATTTATAAGAAAATTTATCTCACCTATTTGCATGATCGGCTGGGGAAGCACGACTTGACCCATATTCGGTTGGCCGTCCCCGTTCCTTGTCGTAATAAATCAACGCAGGCGATCCGCCCAAGGCACTATTTCGCGGCGACGGAGATTCCTTGTCGCTTCGAGACACATTCCTTTGCTGACCCTGCATCTGCTGCGAGGTCATATAATCATGCATGACTATTTGTCGTGTACTGAGGACCGGTTGTGGTTGTTCCATAGTGGAATACGATACTGGCCTGGCATACGGCGAATTTACAAAGTTCTGGGCCTGCGGGCTAGACTGTTGCGAATGAGGCGGCATCGATTGCTGCTGTTGTGGATTGCCGGATCCGCCAGCACCTTGTTGCGCTGGACTTTGACGACTAGTTTTGTAGTATTCAAATACCCGCTTACTGCTTTCTTGTAAATGATGCGATGGCATATGTATGGGTGTTCCTTGGGTGATGGAGCCCAGCTTGTTGCTATCGCTGCCGCCACCCGATGGGGGTGTCTGGCGGAGAATTCCCTCAAACTTCGGACTGAGTGTTGATGCAGCACTGCCTTGTACAATTATTTGTTGCTGGGCATTGTTCATTGGTGTTCCATGGGTAATGGATCCCTTAGGTCCTCCACCAGCTGACACCAATTGGCTGGGACTTGGCGATTGTTGGTGGGGATGACCTGGGTGATGCATTTGCGGTGACAATTTTGGAGGCATTTTATTTTTACCCGAAGAAGGCCCAGATTGTTGCAGCTGCGCGTGGCTGGGAGGTGGTAGCTGCTGTTGCCGAACGACCGCTGAAGGCGGTTGCTGTGATATTGATATCGGTACAGGTACTTGGGACACATAAAGCGAGGATGCTGCAGACGACTTGTTGGTCGATCGATTGAGATCTGCAGCGGCGGCAGCAGCTGCGTGATGGTAGGCCAGATACGACGAGGGCGCTGATGACGCATCACAACCAGTGCGATAAATCGATGTAGAGTTATTGCCAATTACGTGTTTTGGAAGATGCAACTGCTGTGGAGGCTGCTGCTGTTGTTGCTGTTGTTGTTGCTGCTGCTGTTGCTGTTGATGCTGTTGATGCTGCTGTTGTTGGTGCTGCTGCTGATGTTGTTGTTGTTGGAGCTGCTGTTGTTGTTGTTGGTGCTGCTGCTGCTGTTGTTGTTGTTGTTGTTGTTGTTGTTGTTGGTGCTGCTGTTGCTGCTGCTGTTGTTGCTGCTGCTGCTGCTGTTGTTGCTGCTGTTGCTGTTGGTGTTGGTGTTGTGGAGAGGGACCTGTGTCTCTCGCGGGCTTCTTAATCGATAGATCTAGAGTCTGTGGTTCTGGCTCGCTAGACCGCTGCTGAACACTGTAAATTATCTCGTCTTTGTCTCTTAGATCATGTGATTGAGGTTGTGGGACTTTGACAGGTGTTATTGTAGCCGCAATACCATGGGGATGGTTAATAATTTGCGGTGGTAGATGCATATGAGAGTTCACCACAGACAAAGTTGCAAGGTTCTCCGCCGCAGAAACTGATTGCCGGGAAACGGCAACCGCTGAAGCGGAGGACAGCTGTAGATTCGTTGTAGTTGGAATCGATGTCGTTGGCGGTTGTAAAGAGGATTGTGACAAATGCTGTTGCTGTTGATGTGACTGTTGCTGCTGTTGCTTTACAATCGAGCCATCACTACGGAATTCGCGTACAAATGTCACATCATTGCTATTGGCTCCTCCCATGCTCTGCTGTTGCTGTTGTTGGGAGACATTGTTCGTCTTTTGCTGTGACGTAGAGTTCTTTATCTGTGAACCTGGTTGGCCAACCGTTTTCAAAGATCTTTCAATCACACTGTAGACAAAGTCTTGAACATTCATTGATTGTTCGCCGGGCCGTGGTGGACCATTTGGCTGCTGCTGCTGTTGTTGTTGTTGTTGGCCATTGCCACTTGCTGGTGGAACCATAGAACCATTTGCCGATCCTACTGAACTTGATATCACTTTGGGACTCTGGCGATTGGCCGGAGAGTTTTCGTTTTCTTCGTCAGCTGTTTCCGTCGCTGAACTGTCATACTCTTCCGAGGTTTTCTGCTTCTTTGGAGCTTGCTGTGGTGGCAAAAGACGATCGTCTATTTTACTCATCGCAATCGCTGCATTCGATGAATCCGATGATTTCTGCTTTTGCTGGTCCTTCTGCAGACTACTGGCATGGCGTCCATGATTTTCAGGGCTATCCACTGAAGCAGTATCACTACCACCATCACGCTCATCACACGACGACGTACTCAAATCAGACTCATCGCCATCCGTTCTTCGTTCCTCGTCAGTAAGATTCACATGTGGATCAAGTTTACGACGAATTCGCATCAAGCACGCCGAACAGCAACGATTTGCATTGTTTGGAATTTGGAATTCCTGCATAATCGGATCACGTATATCCGAAGCCAGTTCAAATAATCGTGGTGGTATATTGTGCAAGCGTTTCGCACGGTCCTTGGGATTGGGGCATGTTGGCAATGGACAGTTAGGATGACGATTTCGCACTGACTTGCACTGACAGGAATTGCATACTCTCGCTCCAACTGGTATGGTCTCATCTGGGATTCCATATTGTTGACCACGTCCCTTCTTCAATGGACGAGTACGAGGACACGCTTCAGTTTTGCACACAAAGCAGGGATTCAGTTTTTCTACGAAAGAAAGAAATATATAGATTAATTATATTATAATATGTACTTTGACTAATGCTTAAACAACCATAACCACTCGAAACCACTCAACAAATTATATTGAAACAAGAACATTTATCCCCTCATGAGCTCAGAGAACTCGTGTTGCTATCGCGAGGACATGAGAATTACGATTTAGAGAGGTAGTGCAAAAGTAAAAGTCGTCGTGTATATTCTTTTTCTTTTTTTTTGAAATTTTAATGATGTTCAAATAACGATGGCATACAAGAAGACAAATACACGACGGTTTAAGGAAAGCAGAACTTAACGAGGGCGCATAGTTTTGAAAGATTTATTCTTGTAAAGGGATTTTGTTCAACGTACGTTTTGTGTACCTATTGGATTTGAATAGAGATGTTTATTTTCAGGAAAGGTGTTTCTGTTTACCGTGAGTGCATGACGTAATTAGCCTTTTGTCTTCTTTCTATAGGTCCTTAAGAGTGCATTCGCGTAAACGAATATGAAAGGAGACTTGCCATGATAGGAGACTGATTATTACACATTTTTGTGGTTGAAATAAATAATCTAAGTAAACGGAACGGATCTTGTGGGGAAAAGAAATCGTTGTCAAGACACATTTATCAGGTCAAAAACTGAATAGGTATTTGTATAAAGCCTAATTCTCATTCGAATTAAATAAGTTGATACTAATATCAACAATTCATCATCATCACCTCACTTGCCGTTCAAAGAGTTTGAGAAGACCGAAAAACGCGGTAGGTAGGAATATTGGTTGCTTTATGCGGAGAGGGCTTGGCAAATAAATTGATAGATTTTCGATAGTAGACAAACGATGACTTCAAACGTTATGGTTTCAATGTGACTTGATGCTCGGGCAAAAAAATGAGCTGCACGAATAATTTCCATTCAATTGGGATCGGGGTTGCTTTTTAAAAGTACATACCTTACCCACGCAAAGAGAGAACTAAATTTTCGTATTTGAACTGAAATATTTTCGTTTTTTTTTTAGAAAATTTAACAGTAAACCCCACAAGTACAGAGTAAATGAGATTATTGAAAGTTTCTTTTAAATTAGCTGATTTGACTTCAGGGAATGGTCTTTTATGATTCAGTAGCTCAAGGAACTGATCTTAAAACTGAGATCGTAGTGAACTGAAATAAGTATGCAATAGATGATTCGCATGACTTACAAAAACGTAGACAGATTTGGAAATGTAAGCGTATGTTTTTTCAGCGAGAGAAAGTGTGTGAACATGAAAAGAGCTTACGAAGTGAAATGAACCAGTTACATCAGTTTTACTTGGGCCAAGGAATAGACAAAAAATGCTGAGTTTACTCAAGACTGACGATAAAAACAGCTCATGATCAACCATGAGCCGAATAATTTCAAGTTCATCTCATGAATTGCAACTTTCGAAAACGAGGATTTTTTTTTCGCAACATAGAAAACGATCACTGTTTCACATATTGCAACGCTGTTGAATCAAACGACGATGATTTCACAGCAACTCTGAGAGGAAAAAGTTCCATCTTAGATCCTACCATGACAATGCTTCAGAGCCCAGCGCAGTTGCGATTTCAAAATCGCATTGATAACGTGAAAGTCCTCTCTAGACGATCAGCAATCAGTTAAACTCAAGGAAATCTCACCCGTTTCAGTATCGGAATCATTTTCAGTTTAATGCATTAGGTTTTGCACTATTTATCAGTTTTAACTGAGTCGTTGATAAAAAGCTCAACCGAACCTGAAACAGATTAAGCACATTTACTTTCTTCAGTTTTCAAGGTTAAACACATGGCTCCACACACAGTATCAGGTTTGGGTGTAAAAAGGAAGTCACCGATGAATTAAACGTCTATTTTAAGAACCTTACATTTGGAGGGCACAAGAAAATTTGAGAAACGTTGCATTTATCCGAAGTATATAAATGTAGATCTAAATTGCAACTCTTCCTTCCTTCATTTTCCGGCGTTATGAGCAATGTGATCTCGAATGGATCACAGCTTTCCCACTCAACTACTTTTCCCTAGTGATCCGCTCGTGGGGTACGCCGCGTTAACCTCAGAATGCGTAGACAAACCTCCCAGTTTTGGATTCTTCCATGTCTGAGGCCAACCAAATGCAGATTTCATTGCATTTGTCTGTACCAGCACCAATGAAAAGTCCAAAATCAAGAAGCACTCACAAGTAAAATTTGCTTTTAAAATTGTCTGAAAGTTTTTTAATTTTATAAATTCAAACAAGGTCTCTTCAATCAACATCGTGGGCGGTTTTTTTTTATAATATAGATAGAGCTGGCTTTTGACTGAATAAATGAATTTAATCACAAAACTTTTTTCAAGCAATAAGTTCACCAGAAAAACCCCACCAACGCAACGACGGAAACCTTTTATTTTTTTTTGTACAACTGCAAACTTACGATTAAATTAAGCATTCAGTGTATTTGTTCATAATTATGCTCATCTTAGCCTAATTAAAAACCCAATTTACACTCGTTAATCCTTCGTCGTCATTAAAAACAACCAACCGTTCATCCATCGTCTCTTCTGTTTGATCAAGGAATTACTCTCTACAAAATAACACACCACTGCAGCAGCCCAAGAGTAGTAGAGTAGCAAGAAGCGCACAAAATCCCAAATCCAAATTCGCAAAATTTGTAATAAATGTTACTCGATGGGGCGCTTGTGGTGTGATGGTGGTTATGTATGTAAGTGGTATAAAAGAGAGCTAGAGAAAACTCCAGCAACAAACTACATCCGAAAGTACTACAGTAGAAAAGCAATACTACTGTTTCAATTGCACACACACAGGTATATGTAGATATAATCCTTCTATACGATACTCAATTCCCAACGGCGCTAATTAACGTGTGCATGAGATTAATTGCGCTAACTTGACACAAAATTCCTTTGGCAAATAACAAAAAACGATGATTTTAACTTCATATAGATGAAGGATGAATGGCATACGATGCGATTGCCAAGGGTGGTCATGGTACGCCGTGATTCGAGAAACGACTTACTCGAGATGTTTTTTCTCTTTCTGTCTTTTTATTTGTATTTGGACTTTGAATCCTCCTGTTTGAGATTTGTGTTAGGTTTTTAGAGTTCTAGGGGTTCTTAAAATACTTGATTGTAAGCTGAGAATGGGAGAGATTATAACAACAGTTGTTAAATGGTGTTTGGATAAAAAGATTGTAGCTCATCCGTAAGATTCTGGAATGGAGTTAATCAGATAGTAAACAATTATTGACCATTTGTGTGAATTTAATAATGAACTTTTGCTGGTTAGATTGAAAAGCTTAGTGGAAGGTTTTACTTACGGAAACACTAAAAGGCGGTTTTGCAACTCAAAAGAAGAAGTGGATTTTAACTCCAATCAAATGGAAGGCTTGAAAAAAGCAAATACTAGATAATAGACTTGTCCATGTAAAAAAAAATTGCTTTTCTATATTAGGCGTGTTTTTTTCACAAGGATGTTAATCTTAACCATCCTTTTATCCATAACATCGGTTGTAGGGGATGTTGTTTTTGCTTTCCAAGTAAAATAATGTTATGTATATAACATCCTTGTGAAAAAAACACGCCTATAGTCTTCATTCTTTATATACAAGTTTAGATACAGTTGCAAGACACTGAAAGGTTATGATTCATCAAAGAAATCTTTAAGCGCAACTATAATTTTTTGGAGGAACGATAGTTGTTTTGTGAAACGATAGTTGCTTTTGTTTGTGAAGCCATAGTCAATTTTATGAAATGATAGTCATTTTAGTAAATTATTAGTTTTATGATATTTTTGTTCTTCTTTGTGAAATGATATTCCATAGTTGTTTTGCGAAACGATAGTCATTCTTGTGAAAAGATAGGAGTTTTCGTGAAATGAAAGTCGTTTGGTGAAACGATAACCGTTCTTCTTTGTGAAATGATATTCGATAGTAGTTTTTGCGAAACTATAGTCATTCATATGAAACGATAGTAGTTTTCGTGAAATGAAAATCGTTTTGGGAAATGATAGCCCTTCTTCTTTGTGAAATGATATTTGAGAGTTGTTTTTGTGAAACAATAGTTGCTTTTGTTTGTGAAGCCATAATAAATTTTGTGAAGATAGCCATTTTAGTAAAACTTTTATCGATTTTATGATATTTTTGTTAATCTTTGTGAAATGATATTCCAGTTGTTTTGCGAAATGATAGTCATTCTTGTGAAACGATAGTAGGTTTCGTGAAATGAAAGACGTTTTGTGAAACGATATCAATTCTTGTAAAACGATAGTCAATGCTTGTGAAACGACAATAGTACTTTTTTTTTGAAGCTACGAGTATGGTGGTTTTGGTGAGACGACAGTTTTTTTTTTAAAAGAACACCCAGTCACCGATTCATTGTACTACCTCATTTGTAATCAGGTAGTGGAAAGAAGGTGGTACCTGAAATAGATGATTAGTTTTGTCATGGTTGTTGATAGTGTTTAAAAAAGGGTACTTTTTCCCTAGTTTTGCTTTAAAATCACCAATGATGATTTCCACGTCATGTCTACGGCATTGCTTATATGGAGTTTGTCTAAACTTTTTATGGAATTGTAGTATTTTTCTTTTGCGGGAGTGTATCAGTATTATGTTGATGAATTTAATATGCATGCGAAAGTTGCCCGTTTTAAGAGTTTCTGATTTTTGGCAGCTGATGTCTAACCAAGATTTAGTTAATAATATTCATTCCTTTGAAAGTTTTCCTAAGCTCTAACAAACCTGTGAAATCGCTTGATTTCTTCAAAGCAAGTAAAATTTCAACAACTTATGTGACAAACATCGTCTAGTCTTCCTTCCCTAATCCTTCTTCCTGAGACATTTGTAAGTTTTGCGATTTACAACCCCACAGCTCGAAACATTTCAAAATTCAAATTGCCTGTCTACAGTTTTCAATTTACCAATCAAATCTAACATTTACACAGTTATCTTCATCATGTCTAGCTATCAAAAAATCCACAACCTGCGAGCTTAAATAAACGTCAACATGATTACAATCATGACAATCTGTCACACTTCCTAACGTTCATTATAGTTGAAAACCCCTTCATGGTTGCAATAACGTGTACTTATACATAAGTCAATCAAGGCATAAAAAATCAAAGAACTAGCACAGCGCACTCAAAGAGAGAGAAAAAAATAAAGAAATGTAATCAACAGCCAACAGCGTATTTACACATCACAACAGATTATTAATATTTAACTATGAAATTAGCTAATTAACTCCAACGGATCGCAGTCCCATTCTATCCTCCTTCCCCCTTATTCCACCAGCCAACATAAGATATACAAAAAAAAAAGATTTTTTAGTGCTTTCGTTTTTCGTTACTGTGGTGTGGAGCTACTTTGGCAACAAGTGGTCGAGTACACTCAACAAAACGAAACCTTTTTAGATATGCCAGTTTGTTTGGGGGGCCACAACTTAAAAAAAAAAAAAACTACCTAACCTAAGGATATTTGCAAACACACAAAGAAGACCGACGACCACTCAAATTTAACCAAAACCTCTTCGTTTGGACGCCATCACACAGTGCAATGCATTTGCTTTTCGAGAGTACCTACTACTCGAAGTAATTTTAAAAATTCACCAAACGGCATTTTTAATAATTCTATTTGCCAAATTAAACCTTGCCACCCTAGGGGTAACTGTTTTGGCAGCGAGCTATATATACAGTACGGTTATACACCCCCAACAATGAAAAGGAATTAAAAACAATTACCTTATGACAAAGAAATGGAAACAGAAACCTCCTACAAAATAGAATTGGCGAAATGTAAACAAGGGAAATAGAAAATCACAAAAAAAGGGAATATTAATCATTCACTGGGTCGCAAAGACATGCTCGTAGGGTTGACTCATAGAATATGACAGCTGATAGCAAGACTTTTGTTTTCAAAGAATTGATCTACGTTGGTATTCTCTAAAGAATTCCAAGGCTTTGACGTTATATTGCTTTGTTAAGCAGCTTTCAGTCGGGTAAACCATTGGGGCTGGAATTCGATGAAATCTAGCACATCGAAGACATTTAAAACGAATGTAAGGTGCGGCGTGGCGATGGTAAAGATGTCTCCGTGTTAAGTGGGAGGTTCGTGGTTCGAATCCCTGAAACATCGGAGAAAAAAAGTAATTACACGCTGCCATGAAAAACGATTTCTAACTCAGTTCGCAATCCGCATAAAATTGTAGGTCCTTGAAATGTGTAAGCTTTGTTGCGACATCCATTTTATATTTTTAATTTAAAGGTCGGCGTTTGACTTAGAAGACTATCACTTCAATGTAATGCGTCTCAATCAAATCTCCCATCCATTTCAGAGAATTTGTGCTGAAACTCTTATAGGTGTTACACCCTGTGACTTTCTCATGAGATTCCAAATCATTGTTTACTTAAATTCTTAGATTTCATAAAACAAATCAGTTCAACTCTCGAACTATAGATGCCCCTTTAGATACTAAGACAAAAAAAAAACGTCGACTGATGCCATGCAGATGGGCGGGGAACCCTTCAGCCAGTGGTTGAATGAACAAAAAATGAAATACCCAAGGACTTCCAGTCGGATAACCAAAGCAGTTTCATGTTTTCACAGAGCAAGGAACAAAAAAAATTTGCGTAGGACGACCGACGACGACGGCATCTCTTGTTGGTCGTGTACCCCTCAGCCCTTCAAATTAATTTCTTTTGAGTTAAGAGTCTATTGTGTGTGCTTGATGTTGGCACACAAGTTATCCCTTTTTATTCGCGGCAAGCGACTATACGACATACCCAAAGAGTGTGGTATGATGTGGTAGCTGAGGTTTAACTGAGGAAATTACTCTGGATCTGTTTCCAAGTCCCAAAGAGCAAATAGAGCAAAGTAAATTCATAACGAAGAACAAGAGAAAAAAAATCCACAAACAGCCAAACAGGACTAAAGAAAAATTAACATAAGTGGTTTATTAAAATTTAAAACGTTTACATTATGAACTCTTTGGTCTTTGTTCTTATTTCGTTCTTTGATATACTCAACCGTACTAAAGGGCAGTTAATTAATTTTGTGTTTGGCTTGAGGTCAGAGAGAAAGAGAGAGAAAGTTGGACTGGGGATTTTGAATATAAGTGAACCTAAAAATATTTTGAATTTCGTTAGCTATAAACTCACTAACCAGTTTAAGGATTTAAATAAATTCTAAATTTTTGATCACACTATTCCTAAGTGAGAAAAAAACTTTGAAAAGGGGAAAAAGTTGTCTTAGCTAAGGGTGTAGGGGGTAGGGGATGAGGTGTAAGGTGTTTAAGCTCAAAGGTAGTTACGACTTCTATTGAACATATTTTGAGCCATTATTTCGATAAAAAATCATTTATAGCGACAAAATACAAAACTAAAAATCCAAATCCAAATACAGAAGACTCTTGATAATGCAGACAGCTCAAAAGCAAACAACTTCTTTGACCAAAGTTGAATTCAATCAAAAGAATTGGATAGTCCCAGATGAGTCATTTCAAAACATTTCTCTTTCTTCTTCTATTTCTTTGCTGGTGCTTGGGCATTGTTTTGTAATATCGAAGTTCATCTCCCACTTGTCTTCTGGACTAGGTTACGCCCACAAATTGAAGAATAAATATGCAGTACTAAAAAGTCAACAAGTGGTTTTTATCGTTTTTTCATCCTTTTCCTCCAACCGACGGCACGCGAAAAACTAAAAACAGGGGTCGAATTACCGCACACGTGATCGAGTAATACGTGACTGAATTATGTGTTTTTGGGATCACTTTTCACGTTATCCAACGCTTTAGTACCACAATTTGACGTTCTTTCATCACTATTTTTTAACGAATTGAAGTCGATAACTGAATTTTAAAAGAAAATAGTACTCACTCAATCGATCACTGATGCCGTTATTCGGCCGCTTTTGAATGAATGAATAAAATGGGGTTTTGTATTGCACGTCGACCTTTTTAGATCTATTGTACCCCCTACTTCTTAAGAGGTATTCCTTAATTAAAGTACTTCATCCAGATTAGTTCCTCTGATGAAACTTAGTATCTGGGTTACGCTTAGGAGTTTAAGCTCCTTCTCCTCTACGTAGTAGGATCCTAGGTACTTTTTCCTTTGGTGTATTAGAGCTTCGCAGTCACCTAAGAGGTGGTCAGGAGACTCTTCCTGTTCGTTGCCGTCTCTGCATTGGTCATCGCTCTCTATGCCTAGTACTTTTAAGTGTTTTCTTAGTCTGCAGTGTCCGGTTAAGAACCCGGCTAGCATTCTTACATTGTTTCTACTTTGTTTTATTGCGTCTTTATAACGTTTTGTGTTAAAATTGCCAAGTAAAAGTTTGGCTATGCGCATTTAAGGGAGGTCATTCAAGTGTTTAGCTCTGTTGTCTTCCTCCGACTTTTTGATTTCTTTCTTGATGTGACCCAAACGCTCCGGCTCGTCGGGTTTTCGAAAGCACATTGCAGGGAAATCGCGGAAGGGGAAGACCTCGTCTTAGGTGGCGCAATCAAGTGGATGAAGACCTCAACCGACTTGGAGTGCGAAACTGGAGAGAGCTCGCCCGAGATCGAAATCGTTATAGAAGGATGTTGGTTGAGGCCCAGGTTCACCCCGAACTGTAATGCCCACCTAAGTAAGTAAGTAAGTCTTGATGTGGCTTTCTGTTACTCCACAAAATGGTTCCGGTCCTATGAGGTGTGATCCGGCTCCAATCTTTGCCAGTTCGTCTGCCTGTTCATTGCCTATGATTCCTATACATGTCCTGGTACCCAGTAGACTGTAACCTTGTTGTTGCAGCCCAGTTTGTTCAATTTGTCCCAGACCTTGGATTCCGTAGTTTTTTAGATTGACTGTGGTCCATTGTATCGTCAAAAGATTGTTTCATGTAACTTCACTTTCAGCGATTGAATGACAGCTTGATATTGTCTAACACACTTTTTCGGGTTTTTAAAAAAGTGTTGTTTTCGGTACTTACCCAGAATTTGTACAACAAGTTTACAATAAATGAGTAGATCTCAAATAATTTAGCAGCTGTTCATATCTCTGGTTTATGGGTGCGCGCGATACATAAATTTTGATGAATTCCTAATCGGGCAAGTTTTTAGAATTAGTGCATTTAAAAATGCATTCCGAACGCCTAATCGAGAAAGCACTTTTCCTAGCAATGAATTTACTATCGTAGGACTTGCTAGTTCCTCGGGAAAGGTGATACCCGTGGAAAAACATTTTTGGTTTCTGTTGGGATTCGACCCACGAAACAACCATTTAACAGGCAAACATGCTAACCATCACACCATGAGTACCACAACAGCTTGGGAAGGATTAATTTGAGTTCCACAAGCTCTCATCATTGTAAATTTTCTCAAAAGCGATGCTAGTGATGCTGCAGTGATCTGTATATTATTTGGTGTCTTTTGTCAAAATTCATTGGGTGTCTTTAATTCAAAGAAAATATCAGGAAGATAATATTTCCAATTCAAATTTTGCTTTTATATGGAAGTCTCTCACAATACCTTTGGTATCTACATCTTTTTAACCATAAAGATCGATCGATCGATTGTCGCTTTAGTATAAAATAACTCAAAATTCTCCCAAATAAAAGAAAAACGCATTACAAATCAGGAAATAAACACCAAGAAAACGATACGAAAGAAAACAAAGTATAAGAAAACGATAGTCAACTCTGAAAACATTATCAAGTGAGAAAGCAATACATTAAAACGATAGTCAATCAAGAAAACGACAATAGTCCTCGACAGCGACATAAACAAAAGAAAAACATTCAACGGCAAAAACGATACTCATTTATCAAAACGACAGTCACGGAGGTGTAAAGGAAAAATCTTACGGTAAACAAAATAAAAAACACATTTTTTCAAGACTTTCATCATATATAACGCTTAAAAGTTAAAAGGTTATTTAAGAAGTAGATACCCGCTCAATCCGGGCACATCCATCACAGTTGACAAATGCTAGCAAAGCATCGATCGGTTCCGTTTAGTATGCCGTAAATTAGACGAGTGGAACGCCGTAAGTGACTAGATGCTGATCAGTCCGTAAAAACCGCAAGTTGTTGTCATTTCTTGTTTCTGTCTTGCAAACATAGTCGTACGGAAGGTTGCCTAGACTGGCGAATCCCTGATTACAGAATCCTCCGCTAACATTAATTTTCAACTGTGATGAATTTTATAACAGTAACAGCATCCGGTGAACCATTTTTTCTTTCTGTACAAGAAAGCCACCTTCTTTTGTTAAAGATTTCCAGTGTCAGTGTCTGTAAACTGATTCGAGACAACGCCAACAAAAGTCACAGAAGAATCGCTTCGTGGGGTCATCATTCTCTCTACAGGACTCACTGAAGATAGTACCACTTAAACCTATCACGCTTGGCAAAAGAGAAGTGTTCCCTGGCAAGGTCAATAAGTTTCCTACACTCTTTTCTGGTTTGCTAAGAGTTAGAAAAATTGTTGCAGTTAGTATGTCTACATTCAAGGAAGGCATGCCATCCATTTACGGGTGTGCTCTTGACAAAACCAATTGTTTATTGGAGCTCTCGCTGAGGACCCCGGTAGATCAAGTCCTGGTTTAGGTCTATGAGAAAGCTGTCTGGGATCCTTTTTTGACCGCCGATCTCGTTTCCAATTATTGCCTGGAACTCAACTAAGACTAAAAGATTTAAGTCTTCCGACCACATACAGAGAAGTCTTACATTTCTTATCACTTTCGAAGTAGTTAGAGGGTTGAACGGAAAAAAATAAACCTTCTGAAGAATAAGAGAGATAAACAATCTTCGGTTACATTCACATTCATTATAGGACCGATTGGTCGTGTGTCAAGGTCCGTAGAAGCTTTCAACGCCCCATGCGAGCGTCTCTTATTGTTGTAGTCACTTTTCGAATTCGACCAAGGTCTTTGCGACCGCCTGTACTCTGTACGACCCTAGAAAACGTGAATGACTATGTCTCTTTGCGTATATCAGACATAAGGACTTTGTTACTCATGCTACAAACCCCTCCCTTGTTTGTAGATTTATTTGCGGTGTAGGTTAATGTAAAAATGTTAATGTAATTCAAATGTAAAAACCATCACATAACTAACTTTACCTTGCTGAACATGTACATGTACAAATTGATTTCAATTTGTTTATGCCGCCAGCACAGGCCTACCAATCGGTTAAGCTAATCTCACCTGGGCTCTGGCACAATTAATATACACACACTTTTCTTTCTATTAAGGTCAATTATTCTAACCAAAATAATTTAACACTGACAATTATTTCTATTCCCATACCCCACCCTCAAATTCGTTAAAAGTAAAATTCTTTCAATGGAGATACAAATTTTATGAACTCGTTTGTTTTATTGGTAAAGTGTTCAGCACCACAACAGCCGCCACCGCCACCTTTCCAATCACTTAAAATGCAATAAACAAATTAATGATCTTCGTTCCCGTATCCCCAACTATCAACCATGCAACAACAAACAACAAAAAGCCCATCAATGATTGTGTAGATACAGGAAGGCGGCTAGGACAAATGGCATTTAAAACTAATACGCCATCAAAAACTGATTCGTCCACGCGATATATCCTATCCCCCCATGCCTCTATTATGTGTCCATCCATCCACTCAGCAACACAACACAGCTATACTTACAAAACCTACCTTTTCGATGACCTGAGTGTGAGTGCAGAGGTAGTAATTGTTTTAAGTTCAACTAATCCCTTCACACAAAACAACATTTTGAATCGGCTTTTCCGCCAATTTCATTTCTGTAAGCCCTATACCTACCCCACCAGCCACCACTACCATCAGCAATAGAAGGAACTAATGAACAGATGAGAGATACCTTTATGCTGCTCCTGCTCTCGGACTGGATGTATATTCATATCATAGACCTATGAGTGACATGCCAGGACCGACAAAACAAAGTGTTCTGCGCTTCGTCGTTATCCTCGTCTCCGTCGTCGTATTCGTAGTCGTCGTCTGAATTTTGCTGAACTCTTCAAATCCTCCAGGGAGACGAGACGATGTAAAACAGCCTGTACTGGACATCGCCCTTTCCACAACATGGCAAACCCGTCCATTGTAAATGCTAAATGGGGTGTTGTGTATGGGGGCATAAAATTTTGAAAATTAGACTTTTGAAAAGCAAAATGGCAGCGAGGATGGACATCGGGGACATGTCAAACAAACGAGTAGGTAAACGAGAGCATGAGCAGCATCGTATTTACCATCACAGTCGAGTTATTTATGTTGACCGTCAATTATGTTTTAATTGTCATAAGAGGTCGTGTCGTTAACATGTACAAAAACGAGCTATACGAGTATATGTAAACATGTTCACTTGTTCGCCACTACCGCCCTCCCCCAAATATCCATTATGGGATAAATCTGCAAGTGGAACGACACCATGTCAATGCATATTTATACGCAGCACTTTTCGCTGATGTAAACTCAATTTCGAAACGGTCGGTTTGGTAAGCGTGCAGGGGTGGGCGGCAGCATGGTGAGTGCCTGTAGCAGTTCAAATTTCAATTTTGTCATTGAAAGCACACTTCGATTTATTTATGCACACATTGCCAAAAATTGTTTGTTTTATAAGCGCGGATCGGGAATTAGGTAAAAACTTTCAAATTAGAATCAAAAATGTAAATTCTAATTTGACGAGAATTATTATTTACTCACAATA
The DNA here is from genome assembly GCA_949752695.1 of Melanostoma scalare. NCBI lineage: Eukaryota > Metazoa > Arthropoda > Insecta > Diptera > Syrphidae > Melanostoma > Melanostoma scalare. The sequence continues at coordinate 58,185,138 of OX456985.1, forward strand.
TTGTTATTGTTTAGAGAATAATTTTTAATTACATTTTAACAGTAGTAGTTATTGATTTGTTTTTTGTTTTTCTTTTGTGGACGTGTGGGTGGTGGCTGGTGGGTTTGTTATTGGCTTGCGCTAACCTTTTCCCAACTGCACTCATCTCGATTTTATTAATTAATTTATATCAAACATTGAGTCTACTGATCCGAATATTGTAAATATTCCATATTTGTATACCTATACTGCAAACCCCGGATAAGCTATGGAGATTGAGTATTCTCTGTCGGCCGGCCGGTCGGTTTCTCATACTTCACAATCCCCATTGTACCTATGTACAATCTACCTCCACACTCCCCTCTCACTCCACGACGACCCTTCGATAAAAATGATTATGATGAATTTTTGATTTGAAAGTACATATACACTTTAACTACTTTTTTTTATTATTATATCACTATTATTTTGACTGGATTTCTTTTTAATTTTATTATTTTGTAGCGAATGTGTTGGTAATTCCAATGTAATACTTTTGTACAAGCAGAGAGAGGGGAAGCGGCACACAGTCCAGCAACCCATCGACATCGTCAGGCTGTCGTTGTTGTGTGTAAATATATGTTTAATTCAATTTTTTAATTAATAAAATACTCAATATTGTTGTGAAGAGAGAAATCATCGACAGTGAATGGCAAGTTGCAATTTTTTTTGTATTTTCTAGTGTGAGTGTGTTATTTTGTGCAGACGATGCAAGTTTTTTTGTTTGCAATATCGTGTAATATTTTTGGTTTGCGAAAAGGAGCGCAAATCTGTTGGCTACTTTAGTTTAACAATCAGAATAAATTAAGTTGATATTTGAAACTGATAAATGAGAGATGAACAGATAATGAAAAAGACCGCCATAGGCTTTTAAGTAGGCAAAGTGATGGATTGCTTTTGGAACAAACTGTTTCCCTGAATCGAGTATTTCGTCTCGGGATGAGAATTTCAAGTAACTTCAAAAGACTTGAACATGGAAGAGCAAGATTCAGTGAAATGATGGATGGCAAAGCAGGAAATGGCTCTTCTCTATTCGCCAACTTACCATTCGGTTTACCTTGAAAAGTGACAAATTGGCAATTGAACTTTGCGATTTACCCAAATGAGTACAACCTATCCATGGGAGAATTTTATCACTCACCCTATAGTCTTTTTCTTTTCAATTGAATAGCAGTAGAACAGTGGGTTTGGTGTTGTTACGTTGTCACGTTCTAAGGTATCGATTGTTTTTGTTACTCCAGGTACCTTTTGTTTCTCTCTCTCTCTCTCCTTCTCTTCAATTGAACAGCAGTAGAACGTGGGGTTTGGTGTTAACAAAACCTACCCACGTTTTAAAGTATCGCCTGCTTCTGGTTACTTCACATGTACTTTACGGAAAAGCCCGAAGGATAAAGAATAGACTACAAAGGGAAAATATTTTCCTATAACCTTTGAAAAGTTCTATTTATCGATGAAAGTCGTGTGAAGCGCATAAGTGGGATAACTAGATCCTTTCAAGATAGCGATGCTTGTGACGAGGGAAAAGTAAGAAAAAGAAACCCAACTAAGCAAAATGGCTTACCCCATATGCGGATCACTAGTGTGAAGCGGATAAGAGGGGAAGCTGTGATCCCTTAGAGATCACGCCGAAAAGGAAGAAGAAGACCATTCCAATCGAAACTGCTGGTCAAAACCGAGAGGCTCGAATGTACGAACAATTTTTAGAGCGTTTGGAGCCGTATGTCAGCAATAACGCGCCAAATGTTCACTTTCAAGGCGTCAATAGTCTCGAGATTATTGGCGTAGACAAGCGACTTAGTCCAGCGATGTTAAATCACCCGATCTTCAAGTTAACTTAAAGATTCAAAACTCGAAATTATGTAAAAATAGACTTCAACAACGGTTTTCTTCAAATAATTTACCGAACGTATGGTCGTGGCAGAAAATTTGAAAAGAATGTTGAAGAAAAAATAAATAAATAAATAAGATGGCGCAACAGAGCGAGGAGCCTTTGAGCCTAGCGCATTTCTCACAACCATGCCTTTGGAGGAAATGGAGGGGACCTACAATTTTCTGCCGGTTCCGAACGGCTAATCGAGAAAGCGCTTTTCATGGCAATGAATACTAACGGAGGACTTGCCAATTCCTCGCGAAAGGCGATACCCGTGGAAAAAAACATTTTTGTTGTTGAAGAAAAAAGCTGTCTTAAAAAAGAATGTTTGCATGTCACGATAATTTTTGCATCTCAGTGACTAGTGCCAACTTGCACAAAATATTTGTTATGATATCCTCGGCTTAATCAATAGTTAACAGGCCCGAATTCGACGAATTAGAAAACACGACTCGAAAAACACGAAACTTTAAACAACGATAATCACGTCTACATGATGATGAATTACGAAAATGGATCCATGGAAATGTCAGAACGACATCGTTATTTTCGACCTCAAAAGCAGTCGTAAATGACAACGGGTATCGTGATTCGTGAAACGTAATTGCAAAGTAAAAATCACAAAGGGTTAACGAGTTTCGTTATTTTTGATAAGGGGTTCGTACAAATCATAGATAAATCGGAAAAATGTTGGTTCGAACTGAGATCATAAGTAAAAGTGGCTTGTTTTTAAATCACATGTAATTGATACCGACAGATGTTTACCGATTGAAATCTTGACAGAAAGTCAGTATCATACCGCCGCGGAAAGAAATGAGTCGTTCTACGCTTAAACAACGTTTGAAAATATCCAAAACTTATTTCCAAAGTAAGTGCTCTGTAGACCAAACAGTGCGTTTTCTGTCTGAAAAGAGTTTAGGCCGAAACAAGTCACCTGCTGTATACGTAAGTAATGCTAGTGACTAGTGGCCAACACTCATGATTCAAGTCTTCATACGGTGATCCCGTAGAGTGAGTGAGACTCAATACACGAACATCAACTCACCATTGACATTTCAAGCACTAAACAGAGTAGAATTCTCCACAAAATTCTCGGATTATTTGCTAAAAAGGGACAATCTGCTCAGAAATTGAAGACGCACCACCATGCGTCTTGCTTTTGCTTACAAGTTCGGGTTTTAGAGCAGTTTGAATTGGACAACGATTTTGAAAGATCATCTTTTCTAACGAGGCGCATTTTCATCTCGGTGGCTACGTTTCCAAACGAAAGTGCCACAGCTCGGAAAACTCGCACGCTATAGTCGAGAAGCCAATCTTCTTCTTCTTCTTTTCATTTCCGGCGTTACGAGTAGTGATCTTGAAGCGATCACAACTCTCCCACTTTTCTGCTTCACACTAGTGATCCGCCTGTGGGGTACGCCGCGTTGACCTCAGAAAGCGTCGGCAAGCCTCCCGGTTTTGGATTGTTCCATGTCTGAGGCCAACCAAATGCTGCTGTTTTTGCATTTGCTTGTACCAGGAGTGTTTTGGCCTGCCTTTCCTTTTTCGTCGCGAATTTGTTGAAACGTTATACGATATTGCCTTTTGGACGGGGTTCTGCGGATCTCTCCTTTGAACATGACAATACCAACTGAGCCGGTCGTGCTGAATTTTGTCCAAGATGGTAGTCGAAAAGCCAATACATCTACAAAAGGTTAAAGTGTTGTATGGACTGTTGAGTAGTAACATATTTGTACCAATTTTCTTCGAAAATGAGGCTGGGAACAACGTTTTGGTCAACGTGGCAAAGCAGCCACTTGAACAACGTTGTGTTCTATAAATTAATGGAAATGCTTACTCTTACTAATAAAGTCATAATACACTTAGAAAGTTAAATTTTGTTCATGACAACGGCCTTGTCAACCGAGAAGCGTTGCGGTTCCCTTCCCAATCGGAATGAGCGCTGTTAGTGACAAAATGGGGGACCGTCTCGTACTAGTGCGTGCTGTTGTCATGTGTTGTTTGTTCTATGCATTATTTATGTTGATAGTTTTGTTGTGTATTTGCCAAAAGGTCTTTGTCGCCCGGCTACAACCTTTCTCCCCCTACTCCGTAGATTTATAAGCGGAGTAGGTTTCATGTAAATGTTAATGTAAGTGTAAATTTTGTTCATTTTATTGTATTTTTTAAAAGCAAACTCTATTGGCCAACCACGCTATGGAAAAAGAATAAAAGGTAGCAACACACTCTGCAATTAGTCCGTTGATAAAAACTGCAACGTTTTCAGGACCTAGCTTTTGCGAAGCAAGATCGTATTCGAACAATCTCTATCCTTAGATGAGTAGTAAAACTCACTTAAATGGCTGATGCGCTAGCACCGGAAACATCATATTTATCAAACAATTGCTTTTCTATTTCACACAGTATTAAATTGAACAAAAAAAGTGAATCTGAGTAAGCTTTTTAAACTCAACTCCTAACCAGTGGTCTGATACCTTGAAAACAAATATGAAATAAAAAATACTAATTTAAAAATTCGACTTAACGAACAAAGTACCCCAGTGCTGTATTCAAAAACTTACATCTTTACAAAATGTACTTCAAAAAAGCCAATAAGCCGCAGGCAAACAACACGAGATGATTTGCATCAGGATTACTTGTTCAACATTTTCCGTCAACTGTTTTCTTTGCTTTTTTTTTAAGGATATCATCCTAAGCCACTATTGGAAAATCTTTGCATTATTAATAAATTTATCAATGATTCAAAGTGAAACACTATAACTAGATGATTGCGCTTTGGGAATTCATTTTATTCACTTTTTTATGTTCGTTCCTTGGAACACAGCAAACATTCTTTCTATCCAAAGAAAATGGTGCAGCTTTTTCTTTCTTTCTTTCATTTTTTTCGATGACAAATGCTTAAGAGAGGAGGGCGAGAAGAAAAAGGATTGGTGCACTTTCAATCGCTTTTCTCTTGTTTATTTTTATTTCTTTTCATATTTTTCTTTTAAATTTCCATTAGTTCAATACTGAGAGGAGAGTGAGTGAGGGAAGGAATTGAATATAGAAATCGACGATGATGGAGACCAGGTTCTTCTTGCCTCAAGAATTATTTTATATCACAACTTGCCAAATCGAAATTATGAAAAAAATCAAATAAAACAAAAAGAAAAAAAAAAGGAAGAAGCAATAAACGAAAGATGAATTGAATGGGAATGGGAAGGGAAGAGAAAATATTGCCTGAGGATTCTGTTTGCATTCGAATGCCATTTATTGAATTAAAAAATAAGTCTCCAACAGAAATTTTAGTTTATTTCATTCTGTTCTTAAACATTATTTTCGGTTTCAATTTTTTTTTTAATTTGAATTTAATTTTAGATTGTAATTTCAATTAGAAAATGTAAAACGTGCAGTTATGGCCAAGGACAAGGAACAATGTTTGATAAAGTTTAAGTCAAAGAAACTCTAGAACATGTTTATAAAAACAACAATAGTAGTGTCCCCAGGAGACTTCATTTAGACACAACAGACTCGACGCCTACATTCTACAGAAAACATGATATTTAAATTTGACATACTAAGTTTCCATCCTTGAGCATGTTAGGAACGAGTTTCTTCATTTTATAAAAGGCACGAAAATTTGTAGAAGTGTTCCGCAGTGTCATCATTATCTCGATAGAACAACCAGAGAAGCTTTAACCATGCGCGTTTACGTACTTGACAAAGGAGAAATATTTTTTGAAAAATAAGAATGAAGTCTTCAGGAAACCCTTATGCTGACGAAATCGCACCGGTGTCTACTGCATTTCTCTTAATCATACTTTGAGAGAAATGGATGGAACCTACAACTTTTTTTTCGATTCCAAGACATGAAAATTTCAACTCAAACGACGGTAATAAGTTAATTTTAGACTGACCAATAAGAAACCTTTTCCACCAGAAATGAGTAAGTGGTTTCGTTTAAAAACGAACCAAAAAGAACACCACCACGAGGTTTTCAACTCAGACAAGTGCAATAACCTCGTTTTAGATTGACTAATAGGAAACGGAATTATCTTTTGTATCAGAAATGGCTATTCGTTTCGTTAGGTTCGTTTTAAACGAACTAACACGAATGGTGCCCGTGGCGTTAGGGTTAGAATATCTGCCTGTATCGCCGGAGGTTCGTGGTTCGAATGCAACAGAACCAAAAAATGTCATCCGATAATAAACTATTTTCTATGAAAAGTGCTTTCTTGATTAGCCGTTCGGAACCGGCAGAAAATTGGAGGACCCCTCCTTTACCTCACAAGGTATGGCTTTGACAAAAAGCACTAGGCCCCAGGAATCCCCTCTCTGTCCGGCCACCCTATGTCTCATGATAACTTTTTTTTCTCATTTTACTCAAAAAGTTCGTGCTAAACGAACTAACAAGAGCTACACGACCATTTTTACCCCTCAAATGACTTTAGACTGCTGTTGGATGCATACATAATATAGACACGTCCTGTTGAAATAGCACAGAAAGTGAGCGCTAGAAAGATTGGAGAGGATACAAGATTTAGCGAGGTACATTACTTTCATATTTCTGTAACGTTCGCCATTTTCTGCTAAAAAAAGAATTTCTGTACACATCTGACAGCAAGGGGACGAGATTAGCATTCTTAGAAGCGCTAACCACGTTAGATTTGTTTGTAACCAGAGTACTCTTTATAAAAATAACGATAGAACAAGAAAAGAAAAAAGCATATTTTTACACGATTTTCCTATCTCTAATTTTCAAAACTCTTTTCTAAACGCCATTCAAAGATTCAAATAGGTTTTTGGATGGAGAGCGTGCGGCACGGAACACGAAACGATGTTAAATCATAATAGCGCCATCTATAGGAAACGTAGGGAAACAATATTGGTAAGGCTGGAAAGAGGAAAAAAGTGCAAATAAGTAGAAAGGGTTGCAAAACAAAGCTCTAGGCCTAGCGCCTTTCTCTCAACCATGCCTTGGTGAGGAATGGAGGGGACCTACAAACTTTTGCTGATTTCGAATGTCTTAGTGGAGAAAGCTCTTTCATGCTGGCAATATAAATAGTCTCGGAAGACTAGCCAAATCCGTACATAGGTTCAGGTGGAATAGAGGTTAAAGAAAATTGAATGCTTTTCTCCTTTCACTCGCAAACAGGTCTGTAGAGTTGCACAGATGGAGAAGCTTACACAGCAGTCAATTCTTTCTAGAATTTGCAGCGAATGCATCGCAAGAAGGTTAGCCTTCTTTTAAGACTTAACAAAGGGAGTGTTGTACGATCAGTGGTTCGGTGGATGCCACCAGAGTAAAAGTTTAATGCATTCGATTTTCGATATTTTCTATGACTTTTCGAAGTATTTCGGGTATTGTCTGCCTATACGTACTGCCTCTCAAGACTTGTTGACATAAACATTCGACCAATGCAAGAATCCCTAAAAATTCGCTTGAAATCCTCACGAAACTTCCGAGGTGTTGATCTAAAAGCTAAAATAAGAAGATCCAACTTCCAACACATTAATATCGTCAAAAGCACACACCCACAATTATCTAAAAAGGTTTTAAATCCCACTTGATAAATCTGGATTCTACCAACTAATAAACAAACCTCTACGAGGAAAAGTCTAATTATCCATTTGAATCGTTACCCTCTTTTATCCTCCATTTCATAGTAAACAACATCATCCCATTTGAAAATGAAGATTATTTGTTGATACATGTCTGAGCCCACACAAAATACTACAAAACAAACATTTAAAAAACCATATCGTCGATTAGAACAACAAGTACAAGCTTTCAACCTTCCCATTCCTCCTTCACTTCACTTTGCAACCAACCAAACAAAACTAAACCAAACCAAAAGAGAAAGAGAGAAATAAAAGAACAAACCGCTTTCATCAAGTTGAACCTAAAACCAAAAGAAATCAAATTAAATTATATCAATTGAAAGAAGAAATACAAATAACCTTAACCAGATGGAGGGGGATGATGAGAGAAGAGTACGAGTCAAAAACCAAAAATTAAAAAAGTTCCTCGAAACACAGAAAAGTAAACAAACCATTCCAAAGCAAGGGGAGAGGGGCAACAGCACAAGGATTGCACGTGAAAATCATGAAAAAATACATACGCGCCGAATCCACTCTCAGAAGAGAGAACCATTAAAAGAGAGCGAGTCCTTTCGTACAATTTATGACGAGGAATGTTCTGATGGCAGCACGACGCGAATGGACATGGACACTACTGAAAGGAGTAAGAGATGGTAAAAGCCCCCATCTTCTCCCATATCCAACCCTCAGATCCAGACACACATTGAATGCCTCTTTTTAGCGTATAAAAACTGACAGACGAGTGAACAGGACTTCAGTTTTAATTGAGTTATTACCGTGGCAGCACAAATTAATTGGGCATCTCGGGGTGCAAGTGTTTTGTCTGGTATCAAAAAAAAAAGAAATATAAGAACAAAAAAATAAGGATGTTTACTAATTGGTTGACGGGCTCATCTGTTAACTCAGCGGCAGCATTGTCACAACTTCCACCTCCAACAATGGCTGCCACTCCACCAGACATTGTCCTCGAAGTTGGACCGTCGCCGAGTGTCCGTTTTGTGGCACACAGCATCATTTTGAGCATGCATAGTGGATACTTACGCTCGGCAATACGTTTGGATGAAAGTGCAGGGGGAAGTTCAACCGACATGGTCTTGTTCCTCAACAATGTGACGGCAGATCAGTTTGCTCCGCTTCTCACTTACATGTACACTGGATACTTGGATTTAAATGTCGATAACATTTTTGGTGTTTTATTAGCCACACATGTGTTGCACATGCCGCGGGCTCTCGAGATTTGCCGGTAAATTAAAAAAGAAAAAAGTTTCACGCGTAACTGTGTTTTTCAAATAATTTTTTCTTGTTTTCTCTGTTAAGGGCTTTCCTTTCACGTGCTCAGTCCGAGGGATATCTGAGCAATGGACACTTTTTGGGTACCAACACCAACACCAGCAACAACAAAATCATCCGACCAATAGCCAGCAAGGCATCTGTACCGAACTTAGGTTTTATTGCACCGCCAATGCAGCATGTATCCTTGCCAAGCACTGGAACTCCGTTCAAGAGCCTTCAGCAGCCTTACGTTCCTGGACCAATTCTACCACCTGCAGCAGACGACCTCTCTGAAAGCGATACACAATCAATTGCGGTCGCATCGCCTAGGCATGCTCCACCAACTCCTTGTGAGGATTCCTTACCAAAACGGACCTCACCACCGACGGCATCGTACTCATCACCACCAAAACGATATCATAAATCTAAACGCTCCGCCGAAAAACATCGCAACAAGATGGTTTCGCAACAAATAACACCACTTATAGCTAAAGAACCTGCCCCCGTTCCAATCGAAACTGAAAATAAAACTATAATCGATGTGGCCAGCTGTGACGGCCCAATACGTTTTCGACGTGTCCTCAACGATGCTTACGGACACAAGCCTGATGTCCTGCAATTCGCTCCTGCCCAAGAACGCACTCAACAAAGCGTGTCGTTTTCATTTCATCAGCAAATGGCCAAGACAATTAGCCAACGGCAAATGCACTCCGAGGAATCCGAAAACAGTGAAGACCTAAATGCTAAAGGAGGCTCTGCAAATTGTTCAAACAATTCAAAAACCGGCGAGATCTACAATTGTGTGTATTGCAAGCATACCTTCAAGTCACAATATTGCTACCAGAAACATGCCAAAAGGCACTTGAATCCTCTGTCATTGGAATGTGCTGCTGCTAATACTGCAAGTGGTGGTGGTGGAAATAAATCTTCGTCATCGATGTCCACGTCAACATCGGGAACTGTTTCGTCTACTGCCGGAATTTTACCAATTACAACAGCCACCACCACGACAACCATAGCCACAGAAATGGAAAAGGACGAAAAAACCAACATCACAACAGCAATGGTCACTAATTCAGCAACAGAATTGCAAAGACGTGAAGTACGTCCTTTAGACATGAATGTCCAATATTATCCATGTAAGACATGTGGCAGTAAGTTTCCAAGTTATTATTTCGTACACAAACATCGAAAGATGTGCCATGCAAATGAAGAAAACTCCCAAACCGAACAAGGCAAAAGCGAGCATTAGGTGGGTGAGATAATGGATTTAATTAGAAAAATTTTATTTCAATTTGTAGAGATTTAAAAATTAATAAAAATTTATTTAATAAGAAAAATGTGATGACAGTGTGTTGAGTTTTTAAACTTCAAGTTTATAGGTAACAGAGATTTCTTTGGTTAGTTGAAGTGTTGGTTTTGAAATTTTCGACTTTTCGTGCAAAGTGGTGATCCAATTTATTAAAAAAAAAAAAAAAAAGCAAACGACGTTATTCATAAGGACTCCTCATTCAGAAAGGACTAGTCATGCCCAAGTGATTACAAGTGAAATTGAGTAGTTCTAATTTAGTTAGTAGTCAAAGTTACGAACTGAACCACTTCAAAATGCAGCAGCTGAGCTTGAAATGATAGAAATAATAATTTTGGTATTTCTGGAGTCTATAACTGCGGTGACTGTGCTTTAGTCTTTCTTCTGTTTGGAGAATCTCTCGTGCAAGAGACTTTTGTAGATCTTCGGTGTAAGAAATGGAGGCAAAGGACTCTGTCCAAATGAAGTTCCATTTTTCATAAAACTCCGAAGCAAAAATGTAAACTGAAACAGGAAATTCAATTTTGATTTTTATAAGAAAAAAAAAAAAAAAACAGATTGAGGCAACACATTCCACTTCATGCATTGTGTGAAGTGCGTACAATAGACTCACACCGTTTGACAGTTGCCCCCATTACAAGGCTCGTTGTAACATAAGTGAATTTTTTCATTCATCTCAATGGTTTCCAAATTGAAGATAAACTTTTAGTTTTGTGAAGCAGTAATGTCTAACCCTGACAATAAAAACTGTACTGCTGGATTGTTCATTGACATTACTAAAGCATTTGATATGGTTGATGTCATTCTGTTGTAAAAAACTTAAAAAGGCAGGGTTCCTTGCGGTTTAATGCTAGAATTGAATATTTTTCTATTCACAATTCACAAACTAGATTAAGGGGTCTGGTAGAGCTTGCTCAGCTCTGGGCACTGCGGTTCACAAACTAGCTTGAGAATTTAATCCACATTTAAGCTATAAATTAGCTTAAGCTTTTACAACCCTGGCTCGAATAAGACCAAATCTAGAGGTTAAATTTTCAACCACTTTTTCGACAATAAAGACACTAATTTTGACTTTCAAGCCCCCTAACGTCTCTGGTTTGTTGACGTAGACGAGCGACTTCACATATCCCCAAAGAAAATAATTCAATGGTGTCAAATCACACGATCTTGGTGCCCAATTGACAGGTCCATTCCGCGAAATTATGCGCTCATCGAATGTTTTCTTCAATAAATCGATTGTGACGTGCGCTGTGGGGCAAGTAGCGCCATCTTTTTGGAACCACATCTCATCCACATTCAAGACATCCGATTCAGGAACAAAATAGTCCTTTATCATGGCTCTATATACCAATCTCAATTAACGGCAACTAGCTCGCCGGCATAATTTCGGAAGAACTATAGCCCAATTAGGGTTATCGGGAACTTTTTTTCCCATGGATTTTTTCCCAAATTCGAAAATTGGTATCGGGAACTTCATTCCAAATTGGGAATAAAAATTCCTAGGGAAAAATACCTATCGGGAACTCATTTATTATGGGAAATGTTGTGTTTTCCCTTGCAAAAACTTGTTCCCATGGTAAAAAATATCCGTGGGGAATTCCCGATAGTAGTAACTTGTTCCCGGGAAGGGAAACTATTCTTGGGAAAAATATTTCCCAAGGAATTCCCGATAAGGCTGAATGACTCCACCGGCCCATAGAGCACACCAAACAGTCACTTTTTGTGGATGTAATGGCGTCTCAAGGTACTCATGTGGATTCTCTTCACTCCAAATGCTGCAATTTTGCTTGTTGACGTTCAACCAAAAATAAGCCTCATCACTGAACAAAATTGTGCCATGAAAATCAGCATCGAAATCAATTTCATTTTCGGGCCATATACCAAAATCACGACACATTGCATGGTCCCGCGGCTTTAATTCTTGCACAAGCTGGATCTTGATGGTCGTAAGCCAAGATCTTTGCGTAAAATCTTCCATAAAGTTTATGGACAAAGCGACGTCTCTGCGGATGCGTGTTATCACATAAAGTAAACGTAGTGCGAAAACGATCCATGGTTAACCAAATTGATTGCTCTAATGGACGATTATGTCGACCATAAAATGGACGGAGCTTGCGGTAAACTTCGCGAACTGAACCATTATTTTCCAAATAAATTCGCACGATTTGCAAGCGATGTTCTTTTGTCAATCTATTTATAATGAAATGGCAAACGAAACTGAACATAAATGACATTAGAGTTTCCCAATTTGACCACAAGATGTCAGTTTTATCCCTATTCGAATAACCAAGCTCTAAAAAAAACACCCGATATAAAAATATGCTATCTTATATCTGTGCTATATTGATGAAATTTATAAATAAAAATCTACCAATCTATAAACTCGAATTTGATCTTTTTTAAGCGAAAATTGTTATTGTTAATATCAAAAATCGGATTTAAAGCTAACTTTATCTTAAAAGTAATTGCTGCATTTTCATTATATGTACATTTACATGTAAATCGCACTATCAAACTAAGATACTGTATGCTGATTACGTTATTCATCATAAATGTTTTAAGTTTAAATAGATTAATCTTGTTTTTTACGAATACATACCTTATCATGAACTCTAAACACTTAACCATTAGCTTTTGTCTCTTTGATGGCATTTTTTCATTGTTAGATTCAACAAGTCCATGATCCATGACAAGGTATGTATTTATAAACAATAAGATTAAACTACATATTTAAGTTTAACAAATGATGCGAGAATTTCCGATTGAAAATTAGGGGTTATTTCTGATATCAGGTGAAAAATTTAATATTTTAAATCTGAAAAACTACGTTGCGAAATGGTTAGCATGTATGCCTGTTACGCGAGAGGTTCGAGGTTCGAATCCCAAAAGAAACCAAAAATATTTTTCCACGGGTATCACCTTTCGCGAGGAATTGGCAAGTCCTCCGATAGTAAGTTCATACCTGTGAAAAGAGCTTCTTCGGAACCGGTAGAAAATTATAGTTCCCCTCCATTCCCTCACAAGGCATGGCTGTGAGAATTGCGCTGGCCCCGGGGCTCCCCGCACTGATGCACCACTTTATTAATGTATGTATGCATGTTTCAAACATAACAAGGTAGGTTTTCACGAAATTAAAAAAAAATAGTTTTGTTAAAGATAAAATAAAAAAAACAGAAACTTGGTTATAAGAATTTTTCACATAAATGTCGAGGTTGTGTTGAAAAAATGTAAAGCCAAAAGTTGTAGATCTTTTTATTACCTACAACTTTGCCATAAAACTTTTTCCATTAGACTTATAGTTTTGCCGAAAATCGGAATGGACCGTTTTTTACTCTTAAGCCCTCTCAGATCACCTGTAAAATATTAAAATATTAAATTCTCTTCCACTTCCACCAATTCTACTATGATTTTGTCAAACTTTTTCTTTTTACTATTTTCAGAGGCTTCTACCATGGTCTATTCTATATACAAAGCAACTCCACAAAACAAGAGATTTCCTTTAGATGATTGCATTGGCATGATAACATTTCTTTTTCTATCGCTGAAAGAGTCCTTTGTTATTTAATCAGTAAGCCACAATTTTGAGTTGATAATCCATTTCGTTTCCCAAAGACTGACTTCGCTCAACAATTACGCTCCACACTCAAAGAAATCAAAACAAACAAAAAAAAAAAGAAGAATAATAAAACTTTGAAAGTACTACAGAGAATTCTCAATTGCGTCAGAAACAATTATCACCTTTCAAAGTGTCCACTCATATGTCACTGCTCCCTGACTCAAGTATTCATATAGATATATTCCGATTGAGGCGCACAACTGTGTCACTCACATCACAAACATATCACAAGCAAATTAACAAACGTGTTAAAAAGCATAAGACCTCAACTGTACCGAAAAAGGGAATACCAAAGTAGTGGCATAAATCTCCGCTCGCACATATCTATCACCCCCCCTTTCCAGTACCAGCTCCGAGTATCTACATAGATATACATGTGTAGGGTATGTGTATCTTTTTTATTTTTTTATTTCTCTTTTAATTAATTGACAATTTGTTTGCATGAATATTTAAAAAATTGAATTTAATTAACTTTTTCTACAGAGCAAGTGGGACGACATGGGTAGAAAAGAAACCCTTCGCTTGTTTTATTGGAATCATATACTTCCTGTTCTGTCACTCATTAATTTTATATATTTTTACCTACAAATTGATCTCCAAGGGCCTGAAGGATGTGTATCACTGTACAACTCAGTGTGGGCTTGTGTGGTTTTTTTTTTTTTGCAAGGGTACTACTATCCACAGAGCGTTTTTATTTGGTGGTTGCAATTCTACAGAAGGACGATTTAACCAATTTTTTTTGTAAGTTCTTTATTTTTGATCGCTCATTCTGTATTCATACGAAAATTGTGTCCATTCGTCCTGTTTGGGGAATAAAGTAGTTGCAATCAACCAAAGCGAGCAACCAAACTCTGCCAAACCAACTTCAGTCAATTTCCATTCACCCTGCTGTCTGCCCATCCACTCCTCCCTCACCCACATTTTCAGTTCACAGTATCACAGTCATCATCATCATCACCATTTCCTACCCCTACCAAGTCCATATGGATATTTTATGGAATTTTAAAATATCCTTAAATCAAATAAAAATGCCAAGACCTCTTTGCCAACGATCCATCAACCACATCCCCAACTTTTACTCTTACTCCTGCCCAATACTACCTCCTGCGCTCCTGCCTCCATTTCCTTCTCAACACCGCACCTTCAGCTATTTCCTGGCCCTTTCTTTCTGAGTGAATTTCGTGATTTCATGCTCAGCGGAGCTGGGCAGTTAATTAAAATATTTTTAACTGGTGAGATTTTTTTTTTCAATTCCCTGGTTTTTATTTCTCTGTTTTGATGGTTGATTGGTAAAAGAACCAAGCGAATTGTGGTGGGTAAACACCAAAGTAGAGAAAAAAAGGAAGAAAGTCCTCGTCAATAAAACAAAACCAACCAAAATATAATAAAAAAAAAAAAAAAAAAAACAGCAACCAGCGGAAATGAACCAGTGCGTTAAGTGTTTTCTGTGCACATCGCCATCATCATCATCATCATCATCATCATCCATCCAATCCCTGGTGGTGTGTGTAAGAACATTTTATTACATTTTGATGAATAGCTGCGCGTCCTTTTTAATTTTAATTTGAATTTATTCTCGAATTGTCAATAAAGTTAATTTAAAATTCTATCTCCTCTTTTCGTAGTTAAAGAGACAGAAACAGAAAGAGAGACAGAAAGAGAGGACACAATCAAAAAAAAAAAAAAAGAAGAAGAAAACAAGCAGACCCAACGAGAGAATATGAATAAATAAAGAATGCCTCACAGTGACAATTTCATTAAATTAATTAAATTATGTTGCAGAGATTTAAAAATGTACTCACAGATGAGTATATAGGCATACAATAACAACAACATAAAAAAGAAATATTAATTCAGTGATTATTTGACAACTTTACTTTAAGTACAGCGCCAGCTTGCAAAAAAACGCATACACACATAAATTTTTTTTTATATTGTGTACACTTACCTTTGTTTTCGGTTGAGCTGTTTTCATTCAACGTTACTGCCATTGCAGTATCATTTGTTGAATTGGCAGGAGTCGAAAGAGTATCCACTTCAAGGTGTTTCTTTTTGGGCTCACTAAAAAAAAAAAAAAAAAAAAAAAAAAGTTTAATTAGGCTATCAAGTTATGATTGTATTAAAAAGTAACCAGAGATTGCATTTCTTCTTATTTTTTTTAAATGAATTAACATTTAATTCTTTATATTTCAATATCATTACTGCGACGATGCGATGTGGTGACCGTGAGAGTTCGAGGTTCGATTCCCGGCAACATCCAATTGTTTTTCACAGGTATAGCCTTTAGTGAGAGTTTAGTAAGTCCTCTGATATTAGGTCTGTTCGTTGAACTTTCCCCAGGGTTGACCCAGGTTTTCTTGACAACCCCATGAGTTGCCAAAAAAACCTGGGTATTCCAGTCCTCAAAAAACGCTAAACCACAAATCGCCACACATCTCTGTCATTTAAATAAAAACACATGCCATTTGACAGCCCTCAAATCGCCACAGCAAAAAGCTAGGGCGAGTTTGGGGAAAACCTATGGCAAACCTATGGCTCAAAAAACACTCAATTTGACATTCAGGGCGAATTTAGGTTTCTCAAAAAACGCTTTGTGGCGACCCTAGGGCAACCCCAGGGCTTCAACGAACAAACCTATTAATTTCTCGCAAAATCGGCAAAGAATTGTAGGCTACTACTTTTTCTCATAAGTCATGGTTGAGAATGGTTCCTGTGTCTGGTTACTTATTTATTTATTGGAACAAAAAGATCTCTACATATGCACATGTACAAATATGTAAATTGTTTGATTTCATATTTTCTAGAAAGTTTAAGAAGCAGTTAAGAAACTTCTGTAAATACCTATATATGTTAATGTCCTTAACTGGTGTCAATTCAAAACAAATCGTAGTCCACACAATACGAATTCAGTTTTAAGATATGACTTAGAGACAAGACAAGCTTGTCTTTTGTCCAATGCCCCATGTATCGCCAAAATAACAAAAACCGACTGGTAAACTCTCTTAGTAGGATTAATGCTGTGTCCCCACTTGAAGTTAAACCAGTTTCCATTCCAGGATGGTTTAAGTTAACCTAGTTCTGTTCCCAAAAGAAAAAATTGTGTTTAGTTAAATAGAGCATGTACAGCAGAACGTCACCGACGCGACGGTGACGTATGAAAGATTTTATTCTCTCTCCACTCACTTCTACTCTATTAAACGTCAAATTCACTGGGATATTGGAATGAGTGCGTTCAGCGAAGTTGGTTTCAAGTAGTTTGAGATGAAACCCAGTGACTAAAAAGTTTCATTTTGTATGGTAAACTTTTTATTTTTCATGTAGGTTTGGGATAGTTTTGAGTTGAACAAGTTAAAGTGCCAGGCGGGGACATAGCATACAATTGAAACTTTTTAAAGTACCGACAGAATCAAACAATGAAAATAAGTTTCTTTCTTAAGCATCCTTAAGCTGTAAGAAATTGTAGATCCCTCGCATTTTTCACAAAATTAAGAGGAATGAGATAGGACCGAGGATCTCTGAGTTCTGTTGTCCCACTATATTTTTTTTTATTATTTCTAAACTTCACTTCCGCTCTCTATCTCTCTCCCTTTCCCACTCTTTTTCCATTTTCCTTTCTTTTCCCTTTTTTTTTCTTTCCTTTTTCTTTTCCCTTTCCCTTTCCCTTTTCTTTTCTCTTTCCCTTTTCTTTTCCGTTTCACCTTCCCTTTTCCTGACCCTTTCCCTTTCCATCTATCTCTCTTTTCATTATCATGGCATTAGTCTGAAACCACGGAAAAACTGTTGAGGTTCTTCTTAAAACGTCAATTTCGGCTGCCAGACACTACACCTAATTATATGCTGATGATAGAAACTGGATTATCATTACTGTACCTCACATATTTAAAGCTCCACTTTAACTACATTGTCAAACTTATGAACAGCAGCACTGAAAAAAATAGCAAGAAAGGTTGCAGTTTCAATAATAAGGTCCCAACCAGAGATCAAAATGAGTATGTTCAAATCAGTTCAAACACATCAAAAATTTCTCAACGATCGCTCAGACTTGATCATTTTCCACCCCTATTCACAAGCAAATAACTCGCCAGCATATTTACTCACAAGCAAAAATGCTTCTGAACAAACTAAATGAGTAAGGATGCTCACAAGTCATTTTTTCTGTATTGCACTCACAAGCGAATGACTTGCAAGCAGATTGACTTGTTTGAACTTACTTGAATATATTCAAATACTCATGAGCACCCAAAATATTCACAAGCAGGTAGCGTACTTACAAGCAGGCAGTGTGTTTATAAGCAGGCAGTGTATTCATCGGAAAGCAATGCGCTGAACATTTATACCTAAACAAGAAAAAAGGCATACAAAGAAAGGCGTATAAAAGCATAAACTACCCTTTTTGGCATGATCACATTGCTTGCTCATGAATACACTGCTTATTCACAAACACACTGCTTGTTTACGATCAAATGGCTTGTGATCACTTTTACTCACAAGCACTTTGCTCACAAGCAGTTTAACTCAATGTTATTCAAACTCATTTTGACTTGCAAGCAAGTCTCCTTGTTTGGTTCGTTTGAAAATAGGGGTTGTTCAGTTGTTCAGAGTTGCTTGGTTCACAAATAAGATTATTCAAATTTACTTGCTTGTGGGTTGACTCAGTTTGTTCAAACTCGTTTTTTTTTTTTCAAGTAAATACTCATTAGGGGTTTTTCTTTTTTAGTTCCGAACAGTGAACTGAACTGAGAACGAACAGCGTGAACGTGTTCTGAACTGAGCGTGTTCAGTTAGCTGCGCTCAGACTCTTGCTCTAGATCCCCCTTCATTTTATTTCGAGCACGTAGAGTGCGCTCACGTAGTGTTCTGAATAAAAAAGATAAGCATTTTGAGCGTTCAGGTGTTGCTGAATTGAAAAAGAAATACTCTTACGTTTTTGACGTTTCACTTTTCTGTTCGGAACTAAAAAAGAAAAACCCCTATTGTTCACAAGCAGACTTAGTTCATTTTAATCTCTGGTCCCAACGCTTGGCAGACATGTGTGAACTCAATTTCCACCTTACTTTGGATAATTTGGCAGAGTGGAAACCATTTTTTGACAACTTTATTGAAAAACTACATTCCAAAGGAAGAGACGGCTAATGTGGAACAGGCTAGAAGTTCACTTCATAAAAAAATCTATTCGAAGCTGCAGTACGTCCTAGGCGACAGAAACTACTTCAAGGACAGCCTTATGACTAAAATAATAACGAACCTTTTCCGAGCAAGACGAGAGCTATTACCGCTCAATTTCATACCGCATCGTAACGATCTAGCACTAAAATGCTCTTTGTGTAACACCAACGAAAGAGAAAATGTATTTCATTTCATCGCAAGATGCCCAATTTTAGGAGAGATACGGCGACAAACATGGCAAGAAAACTATTTGCAACAAACCGAGTTTTCAGCAATTTTGAATGGAAAGGACTGGCAGAAACTATCACATTTCATTAAAACAGCTCTAAGGCCTTCAACCCATTGAATCCGTTGCGTCCGTTCGCTCTCGGATTCACCTGACAGCTCGATTAAATACACACGATCTTATGAGAGGTTACCCATAAGCATCGGATGCAACGGACGCAACGCAAAAAGTAGCCCAACTTTTAACTTTTTGCGTCCGGCAGAAGAGAGACATGCGCAGTAAGAACCAATTCGAAATTTTCTCTCTGATGACATGCGCAGTAAGAACCAATTTGAAATTTTCTCTTCTGCTAACATGAGTGGTCTTGTTGATTTGAGACACCGCAACGGATTCTATGGGTCACCCCAATCCGTTGTGTCCGGCAAAACTCACAGCTGTCAGGTGAATCCGGCAGCGAACGGACGCAACTGATTCTATGGGTCGGGGCCTTTACTTATAGAAAAAGAATAATACGAGAAGACTTCTAAATTCAAAATTAAATCAAAACCCAATTAACTAACAACATACTTTTTTGTTTTATAAAGCTATCATCTGGCTGACGGCCCATTAGGCCATGACTTTAAAGATTTAGTATCCATAAAAAAATAAATAAATAAATAGGGTGGCGCATCAGAGCGAGGAGCCCCTGGGCCTAGCGCATTTCCCACAACCATGCCTTGTGAGGGAGTGTAGGGGACCTACAATTTTCTGCCGGTTCCGAACGTCTTTATTGAGAAAGCGCTTTTCGTGGCAATGAATTTACTAACGCCAATTCAAAGGCGATACCCGTGGAAAAACATTTTTGCCTCTGCTTGGATTCGAACCTCGAACCTCTGGATTAGCAGGTGGACAATCTAACCATAACGGAAACCACAATATATCCATAAGGTTTTTGTAAATTTTTCTATTGTGAAATAAAAATCTTAATCTAATCTAATCTAATCTTATCATTTTCTCTCTCTCTTTCTTCGTTTCACTCTCTCTCTCTCTCTCCTTTTTTTCTCCCTTTTACACTCTTTATAATCTTTACATTCTTTCTTTGACTCTGTTTCCGCTATTTCTTTTCCCTTTATCTCTTTTTTTGACTATGAATAAACTCTTTCTCCCTTCCTCCCTTTCTTTAACTTTAACTCTCCATTCCTATTTCGTTTGCGTTTACTAATCGTTTGAAAAATAAAAACACGTTGAAAAAAGTCTGGCAGTGTTCAAAGAGGTTAGTCGAAACTGTTCCATACGATAAAGATCGCTTTTTTGATGTTCAATGCGAAAGTTTCTAACAATCGCTTTAAATGACTTTTGCAGAAGCTGTATAAATGAAGAAGAGGAAGAAATGATTCTTAAACTTCTCTGTTCATGACCCGCTCAAGCTCAAAGTCGTATTTTCTTTTTCCTTTCTCCGACATTACGAGCTTCATGATCTCAAAGGCGTGTTGAATTTTGATCTTAGTGATCTCACTCGGTTTCTCGATTCATTGAAAGCTACAAATGATTTCATTACTAGGAGGATAAACTAGATCTTTTACGGTACCACTGTGGGTCTTAAGTACGCCTAAATGCGTCAGACGTGCAGAGAGACACCATGGCCTTATCTATACTGTCAAAAAATTTTAAGTACTGAACTAGCGGGATCATAATTCATTCAAGTCAATTTTTGTAGTTTTTCAAGCTCTGTATGCGTATTTTCAGAAGACTATCAACCAATGATACAAGGTTGGGATTCAAAAATGGCCTCAGTTGCTTCCTTTAGAAAAAGCTGCTAAATAACTTAACTTAATTGATGATTTAGGTAGTAAATCGCTATTGAGATGGCAAATTAACTGTTTTCAAGTTTGATTTCAAGGCTTAAGAAATCGTTTTGAAACAAGAAGCCAGCTTTTCAGTTATTTCAGTTGGTATACAGCAAGACAAAACTAGAATCGCCTTTACGACTTTTATTTCAGAAAAACAAAAGAATTTCAATTTTGATGAGTAAATTTTGACAACTTTTTTTTATTTCGTCATCATTTTCAGTAACTTCTTTGGACATAGTTTGAGCAAAGATCGGTGATCTCTTCTCATTTTATTCTCATCTTGTAAATAATCAAAGTATTATATTGCGTAACGTATAACCTAACGCATTTCAGAGACCTATAATTGTTTGCCAATTCCCAACTGGCAAATGAAAAGTCTCTCTTTATGGCAGTGTGAGTACTCTGGGAGGACTTCCCAATATTCGATACCCATGATCGAAACAAAAATAACATTGAATATTTCTGACATTCGAACCTTGAACTTTATCTCTGTTTTTGCAAAAAAAAAAACTATTAGGTTCCCTTATATAAATATCAAGCTTTTCTTTTTCTATCGCCATTAGAAAACCACAAGAAGTAAAAAAAAGAACTTTCTTTTTCCCATCTTCTGATCTTAATTACGAAAATAATTTTTAAATAAAATTTAGAATTTAGAATTCAAGTTCTTTGGGATCGAAAGACAATGGCGATAAAATGAAAACAATTTCACCCAAAGACAGATATTGTCTTTCACAGCTAACGATGACTTGTTAAACAATCAATTACCAATTAGAAACAATACAAATGCCTCACAGACTTCTGACGTGTGATAACAGCCATTCACTTATCGAATAGAACACTGACTTTGCCACCCTCAACTACTAAACCCATTTTGATTTATAAAAGCCAGCTAATAATTTTCTCGAAGCCCTTCAACGAAACATGAGAGAAAAATAAACAAATCAAAAACCATATTTGTGTGGTATATTCCTCTAATAATCTCTAATCTAATGCTTGCAAAATCGCGAAACAAACGCACTAGACCATGCGATAAGAGTATCAATGTTAGCTTCTAATTAGTGGAGAATTTCCAACGAAATGCACTTCCTCCGGGGCAAAAGTAAACAAACAATCAACAATCACGCACGGCTTCATTGGGTTCTATGCAGGCAGCATCGTGGTAATGCAGTCAAATAGAAATTGATTTTTTTATGAAAAATTAAGAAGAATGCATAATCGTGCAATAATGTGGTGTTATGTAACTTACCTAACATCGGAGTTATTATCACAGCCACCATCAGTGTCGGTAGCCTTTAGTTTCTGTCCCGGTAGCAGGAGACCACTTTCGGTCATTTTCAACGACGACGCGTTGGTGTCCTTGTCGACTGGAACACCTCCTGCTAATGCTGCTGTGGATGATTTTATGTCATTAAGAGACGATGCATACACGGCAGCGTATGAGGATTTTATGCCGTTTGGTGCTCCAGCGATGTGTGTGCTGGAATTCAAAACCGCTGCATTACTTTGCTGTTGTTGCTGCAAATGAACTGGTGTAACATTGCCATCTACAGAAGACTTTGAATTTCCATTTCCATTTCCTGTAGCATTGGGAGTGGTTGACTTGGGTGCTGTAGCCACATCCTTTTCACCCATCGCCACAGACACAGAACCAGCCTTGTCTACGCTACTTTTCTCTTCTGTAAAACTACCAGTGGTGGAATTCGACTTCTCACCACTCACATCCGTCGCGGTTGCCGTCTTCGGTCCATTGGTTTCAGCACTGGCTATAGAATTGGCAGCACTTTCGGCCTTGTCATCTTTTCCAACACCCACCAAGTTCGAAAAGGAAGTGTTGTTTACAGTCGACGGAGATTTCCGGTCGACATTATTCGTTTTCGAATCTACAGTTTCAGATGCTGTGGTTGTCAACGTTGTGGTGGCTGTGGTGGATGGTTCTGCAACGGCAGTAGTTGAGGTTGTTGTACTTGATGTGGTTGCAGTTGATGAAGAAGCACTGGAACTTGTGACAGATGTGGTGGTTGTGGTGGATGTTGTCGTTGATGTAGCTGTTGTTGCAGGTGCAGAAGAATCGCTAGACTTTGTCGACGTTGACAAAGATGTTGCTGTTGTCGTAGTTGTTGATGGAGAACCAGACGATTTTGACGACGAAGAAGCTGCTGAAGATAAGGAACCACTTGCAGTTGTGGTTGTTGTTGAACTATTGGATGCAGACGACGATGATGGGGTCGTCGTTGATGCTGTTGTTGTTGATGGAGTCGTGGTCGCCGTTGATGAACTACTTGATGTTGTTGATGAACTATGCGACGACAAGTGTGCGGCAGAGGAACGATCACGTCCACCAGTCTTTTGTTGTTGTTCGCGCTGAAGACGCGTCGTCACTCCGGTCGTAAGCGAATCTATGATGCACTGGCTCTGCGCCTGTTGTGATTTCTGAGGATTTCTCGAGCTACGCGTCCTCTGTCGGGACTTTCGCAACAACTGCTTGTAGTTTTCTGTCTTCTTACTGAGGTAGTAGTAGCGAACACAATCCTGCGCAGACTTACGATCCAGACTAGCTGCAATGGCGCCAAAGTTTTTTGGATGCTGAAGAAATTTTTCTTTGAAGATTTCTTTCTCGCCTGCGGTCCACACGTTAACGTTCTGGCGGTCCTTGTAGTCAGCCACCATGTCCGACAGCGCGCCATTTTCATTGTGGTAGATGGAACGCCGCTTCTTGGCGTCAAACATCAGTGGTGGTATCACAGCATAGGATCGCATTTTCTTATCCTCCATGGCCTGCTCTTGCAGCCCGTCCATAATCTCTTCCAAGTCAGCCTCAGATTTTATCCGCGACCCGACACGATTGAAGCGCTCTTTGTCTTCACGCTGCTTGCGCAACTCCGTAAACACTTTCTCAAAAAATTCTCGGTTCTTGGCCTCGCGAGCTTTTCGCTTAGCGCTAGACTCAGACTTTTCCACCCGTTTCAGCCATTCTTGCGATGCTTGGGCGTATTTCTCCACTAGACCAGTGTTGTGCACGTATCGGTCGTGTTTCACCTTTTTTAAATGCTCTAGCAAACGCGACTTCATTGTTGCTTGGTGGCGCTTGATGATCTCCGCACAACTTTCCACATCAGATGGTTGATTGTACAGTGGCAGCTCAACAGGCGGACCTAGCGAACTCAGAATGGAATGTTGGGCAGCGGCAATCTTGCGATTTTTATCATAGATCTTGTGAGCCAAGCTTTGATGGCGTCGCTTAGGCTGCATAAGTTTCTCCTCTTCAGCTTTTTTGGGTTTACTCGAAGCTTCCTGCAGCAATTCCGCCTTTTTGGTTAGGCTAGCCATGGTATTCTCAGCGTTCACAATCTCTTGGTCGACCTTCTGGATTTGCATCAACAGGTCTTCCTTGGCGGTACGACGCTCTTCGGCGGTGTCATTTGGCAGTGTGGGGGAGATCGCCTCTACTTGGGGATGGTAGGCTTCAGTCGTCTGCGGTGGCCGCTGTTGTTCTCGCGTCTCGATCTTCAGTTGTTGTGTCGCTGGAATATTTATAATGGCCGATTGATGACCGCTGTTAGGTAAGCTGCTGTTGTTCAGGCTAGCCGGAGGCAAGGACAAAGGACCCGAGGATGGTTGCTGTGAATGCGACTGAACTAGGTGTGAGCTGCGATTGACTATGAGAGATGAAGTGGGTGGTTGCTGCTGCTGCTGCTGCTGCTGTTGTTGTTGTTGTTGTTGTTGTTGTTGTTGCTGCTGCTGCAACTGGGATTGTTGTTGTTGTTGCGATGATGGTTGTGAAGGGTGCTGGGATTGCTGGGGTAGCGATTGCTGTTGCTGGGTAGGCAGTTGCGCCGGCGGATGTTGTTGATGCTGCTGTTGCTGTTGATGATGATGCTGCGAGTGCGGGTGTGGTTGCGTGGGTATACTTTGTTGTCCAACTACGTTCATACTCGAAACAGGTGGCAGGTGATTAGAGTCGCTGAGTCGCATCTTCTTGTACGGTTGTCCTCCAGGATCTGGCGGAGCTTGTTGTTGCGATTGCTGCTGTTGTTGCTGTTGCTGCTGCTGCTGCTGCTGTTGTTGTTGTTGCTGTTGTTGTTGCCGCGCATGTGCAATATAATCACTCGTGGCATATTGCACAGAGGGTGACTGCGAATGCGACAGCAATACACCGGGGATGCGCTGTCGTCCAACAGTTAACATACCACCAGCCCCGCCTACTCCACCACCACCACCTCCTCCTCCGGCTACACCGACACTGGCCAACAGTTGGCCGGATGATGCGTGGGAGTATTGAACCGTACCGTCCATCGTACTGGCGGTGGGTACGCCAGATACAATCGTTGGTAGGCTGTTGCTGCTCGAAACGACAACGGGTGATGAAGCAACTGCTGCTGCAGCCGCAGCTGCCGCTGCCCGATGGTAGTCTTGGACTTGGACCTGTGCTGGCGGCATTTGAGGTATTCGAGTGTATGGACTCTCGCGGTATTGTGCAACCGGACCGATACTGTACGAGCTTTGCTGTATGTAACGATGAGGTGCTTCGCGTACTGCGTTAACGTCCGCAAATTTAGGATAGGTATTGGCTGTGGCACCCGGCCCAGGGCGCGGCGGTGAAAGGGGACTAGTTGCCGAACGTGATTGGGGTTGTTGTTGCGGGGGCGGCGGTCCAATGCCACCCTTCGCATAAGATTGCGGTGTATCGACCGGCCTGTAAAATCAGAACATCACAAAAAACAAGATATTTATTAGATTTGTTTGTAATTGCATTTGTTGTATAGTTAAAAATTTTAATTGAAAAATAGACAATTTGATTGTTTATAAGATGTTCACTTCTTCTGCTAGTAAAAAAGGAAAAGGTTGGATATTCTATATTTTTAAAGTTCTCTTTGAAGGTTTCTTTAAAAGTTTAAAATAAAAATGTAGTTTCTATTTTGATAATCATCATACGTTGGCCTTGTACCAAGAAAAATCAAGAGTATGAGATTTTGATCTCAGCGAAAGGAAGAGACAAAGGTTTTGATTTGATAGGAACTTTTGGGAGCAATAAAGTTCCTTTGTTGATGAGAATTGAAGACACTCCAAACATAGAGCAGCTAGGATAAGTACCGGAAGAAATTTCTGACTCAGTTGCTGATGCAAATCAGGCTATGCAAGAAATACGCCAAAATAACTTGAATAAAGGCTCAACAATCTTCAAAACAAAATCTTCTTTAGGAGATTCGTCAGCCAAAGTTCATTTACGATGCTCGAAGACAGCTTCTTGTGGATGACAACAAAATTCTACGCAGGTGGCGACAGTATTTTAGGTAACTTTTTTAACGAACAGTTTTCTCGATAGTACTTCTCAGATGTAGAAACTAACTTACGAAAATACCCAACAGTCAACAGTCAAAGAAACTAGTGATTTGGTTAAGTAAGAACTTCAAAGACGGCAGCGCTATTGAACCAGACGAGTTATCATATGAGTTTTGGAATAAAAAAAATGGAAGATACCAAATTAAGGTGGTTCACGATTCCCATCTCCAACTTTCACAACTTAAATATAAAGAGTAAAGAGCTGATGTCCCACACTATGAAAATCATTGAGCAAATATTGAGCAATCGACTGAATAAAATAATAAGACTATTCGATAATTTGTCGTAGTAAGTCAGCAAATCCAAGGCATCGCGATTATTTGGAGATATTTATCATGTATTTTTTTTATCATACGAACCTCAAACGATTTATAAGGTTGAAACCGCACCGATGCGACCGATGCGAAGTTGTTTAGTTGCATCATGAGCTGCTGCAACCAAGCTGCCTACTGCACTCCTAGACTTAAAAAAAACCCTGGCGACGTGTTGAGGAAACGTTAGAACTAATGGGCACCACAACTGGTAGACTTAAGCCAGGTAAATTAGAATCAAATCCTTCTGATTAACCAGCACTTAGCCGTACCTATCACGATAAGAATTGCAAACTAACTTAACTAACTAACCCAAGAATAACCAAGGTTTCCTTGATGACCAAGTGTGATTTCCCACCAAAAACCTTTGATTTTCGGTTCTCGAAAAACATTTAACGACAAAACCACCGCATGTGCTCGAAACTTTATGAAAAATAGATACCATTTCATTTTTTAGGCCATGTTGAGGGTAAAAACAGGGTTTTAAAAAGCACTCAATTTGGCATTTAAAGCGAATCAAAGTTTTTCAACAAACGATTTTAGACCCAGAGCTGCAACGAACCCAGAGTTTCAACGAACCCAGAGCTTAAAAGAACCCAGAACTTCAACGAACGGCGTACCCCACAGGCGGATCACTGTGAAGCAGAAAAGTGGGAGAGTTGTGATCGCTTCAAGATCACTACTCGTAACGCCAGAAATGGAAAGAAGAAGAAGAAGAAGAAGAAGAACTTCAACGAACGAACCTATTAAAGATCGCACAATACCAAAAAAAAAAAAAAAAAACGCATCTTGGCACAAGCTACTGATCCTTTTTGAAAACATCAAATGATCGTCACACGGTTTGAGTTCCAAATACCACTAGAAACACCATGAGTTTGATTCGTGAACAATTTAGTTGGGAACTGGTCAGAAACTTTTCCAATAGTTTGTGTAGCAGCACTTCGGTGAAGTTTTTTTCAGAAAACTAATAAAACATTTTAAAAATAAAATAAATAAACAGGGTGGCGCAACAGAGCGAGAAGCCCCTGGGCCTAGTGCATTTCTCACAACCATGCCTTATGAGGAAATGGAGGGCACCTACAATTTTCTGCCGGTTCCGAACGGCTAATTGAGAAAGCGCTTTTCATACCCGTTAAAAAACATTTTTGCCTCTGCTGGGATTCGAACCTCGAACCTCTGGGTTAGCAGGTGGACATGCTAACCATCACGCCACGGGCACCACATTAAAACATTTTAGTGAATTACAAATTCTGATCGAGTCAAATAGAATAATCCTCAACACCTAGAGGAGAGCAGAGCCTGCTTTACAAAATTTACTTTTGCCAGTATTTCTGTCATTTATTATCACAGCGGCCATGTTGACCATGTTTTCAACTTTTCCTGATAGAAAAGTCAGCTTTTTCAAATATGCTTAGTACAGGCAATAGAGACCAAATAAGGGGGGTTACCTTACAAAAGGTCCGGTAGTTCTAATTTTTTATATGTTGTCTAGGATGGTTGTTAAGTGTTTAAAATGAAAAATGCACAATTCCCCCCCCTCCGCACCCGCCGCCATTTTGAAAAAACCGAAAAAAATCGGCACTTTTTTTAGATTTTCACTTATATCTTTGTTTCGGTGCATTTTAGCTACAAGACAGTTCTATTCAATGTTGTAGAGAATGAAATTCCCTATAATATACGTGTTAAATTTTGTTTATAGGGCAGATAGTTCACGAGATATGATATTTTAAAAAAGATTAAAAATACGCATTAAAAATTCCCCGAAACTGATCTAATTATCAACATAAACTCTGGCGTAGTGGGAAGTGACCACTTGAGCTTGGTGGCAGTTAACTTGGTCACTTCCCACTACGCCAGAGTTTATGTTGATAATTAGATCAGTTTCGGGGAATTTTTAATGCGTATTTTTAATCTTTTTTAAAATATCATATCTCGTGAACTATCTGCCCTATAAACAAAATTTAACAGGTATATTATAGGGAATTTCATTCTCTACAACATTGAATAGAACTGTCTTGTAGCTAAAATGCACCGAAACAAAGATATAAGTGAAAATCTAAAAAAAAGTGCCGATTTTTTTCGGTTTTTTCAAAATGGCGGCGGGTGCGGAGGGGGGGGAATTGTGCATTTTTCATTTTAAACACTTAACAACCATCCTAGACAACATATATAAAAAGTTTAGAACTACCGGACCTTTTGTAAGGTATCAGCTCTTTATTCACTGGGTTATGTCTGGAACAGTATAGCACAGCATTTTCTGATCTGAAGATCAGATTTATTTTTTAAAATTATCATTGACTGACATATTAGATACATAAATGTACTGTCTGCCTGTTCTAACTTCTCTGAAGCTTCTCTCTGTTTCTGTGCTTGCATCCCATCCATTGAAGATAGGCCCACCGTAATGATTAAAGCTATGAGATATCTTAAACACGACAATCCAAGACGGATGTGACAGCAGTTTCCTATAAAAATTGGGGTAGTTTTGATAAATCTACGAACAAGAGTGTTGATGTTAAGAGATCTATAATCGGAGAGACTTACCATCATCACAAAAAAAAAAACCTAGTAAATTCACACGAATTTTGTAGTGACTCTGACAAATACGCTAACTTATGTGAAGAATTTTGACTTTTCAAACACACCAACATTTGTGCACACTGCTTTCTTGCACTAGTCGATAAAAGACTGCCTGTCCGTTTCTCGATCGATGTTATCAATGCGATAGTTACAGAAAAGACTCACTCTTTCGCCAACGAAATCTTCGCTGGTGGAAAGGCCATGACTTAGCGTTTAGTTTTGTTTGTCATGCGTTTTGGTTTAATTGGTGTGCGTTTCCCTGTATAAGGAAAACATTATATTTTCCCGTTAAAAAACAAAATTAATGTTAAAGGTAAGGCATCGGTACTTTAAAACAAAATTTTAAGGAGAGATCGCCAGCACACGTCTACACTATTGCGATCGGCCTTAGTCAATCAGCAATACCGATTAAAGGCCCCGAACCATAGAATCCGTTGCGTCCGTTCGCTGCCGTATTCAACTGACAGCTCGATTAAATACACACGATCTTATGAGAGGTGACCAATAAGCATCGGATGAAACGGACGCAACGGAAAAAGTAGCCCAACTTTTAACTTTTGCGTCCGGAAGAACTGATGACATGCGCAGTCAAAACCAATTTGAAGTTTTCTCTTCACACCGCAACGGATTCTATGGGTCACCCCAATCCAATAAAAATGGCCAATAATAGGTTTTAGACCAATAATAGGTTTGCTGTGATAACATATGATATATGTGGGGGAGTGCCTCAATTAACTAAATTATTTGGAGCTTTTAATAAAGCGTTAAAAGTGAAGGGTCTCTGTGATAAGCTGATCTCTTAAATCATCGAAGAAGAAATCTTTTAGATGTAGTTTTCTTTTAAGAGGTAAAGCAAGGCAAAGACAGAGGAGGAGTGGATTGTGTCTTCATCCTGCGCTAGACGAGCAGATCCTGCAGATGTGGAAATATCCGATAATGACACCGATTACGGCGCAGTAGTGCAATCTGTCTCGGCATAGTGTGGAAGCATATTTAGACATTACACGTCATGATAAGTATTCTGAGAGAAAAAACTCTTCTAGCGGAACGGCCTGTTACACGATTTTGGCAAATATTTGGTTCGTTCGTTGAACTTTACCCAGATTTGACCCAGGTTTCCTTGAAAACCCTACGAGTTTTCAAAAAAAAACATGGCCTTTCCAGTGTTCAAAAAACGCTAGACCACAAAATCACACACATTCCTGTCATTTGAATAAAAATACATACCATTTGACAGCCCTCAACTCGCCCCAGCAAAAACCTAGGGTGAGTTGAGGGCAAACCCAGGTCAGCCCCAGGGCTCAAAAAACACTCAATTTGACAATCAGGGCAAGTTTGGGCTTTTCAAAAACGCTTTGTGTCGACTCCAGGGAAATCCCTCCAAAAAAATTGTGATTTAGAAATTATCACAATTCTCCCACTGACAAATCGTTGAAAAGCGTATCGGTTTTGGATTGTTCCATGTCTGAGATCTACCAAATTCGAAGGTCGCTGCATTTGTCTGCACCAGGAGAGTTTTGGTCAATCTTGGTGTTATGATTATGATATTGCCCTTTTGACAGGGTTGTCTGGATCTCTTCTTTTACCATGACGGCACCAGCTGAGTCAGTGGTGCTCTATTTTTAACAAGCACATTGTCCGGCTTTGTGAACCGTATATAAGCGTTGGACGAACAACCTTGCTGTACCTAGTTCTCCCTTCAGTTTAGGAGGCAATTTTCCAATAAAAGATGGCAAGGCGATTTGCTATTCATCATTAGTTTCAGATACTTAAACTTTTCATATTTGGGATTTGAAGCACCTTTTCATTCAAATTAATGTCTGGATCAGAAAATGTTCAACACAAGTAGTATTCAGACTTTTTTTTGGATAAATCGGTACCCACTACCTTTTGAAACTCCCATACTTCAAGGGCTTCTTTGCTGGGATGTTGGATCATCATTTATGATGGCTCCATAGTTCATAGTCAGTAAAGAATAGTTGAGGTTCTTTACTTTTATCTTCAGCAGGTGGTCCAGAGAAGAATATACAACAACGAGTACCGCGGCATGGACATAGCCAGAAGAGTACGCATCGCGAGGCTACGATGGTTGGGCCATGTAGGGCGGATGAACCCAAACGCTCCAGCTCGAAAGGTTTTCGAAAACAAATTGCAGGAAAATTTTGGAAGGAGAAGGAGAAGTGGAAAAAAACTTCAACCGACTTAAAGTGCAAAACTGGAGAGAGCTCGCCAGAAATCGAAATTGTTAGCGTTAGATGCTGGTTGAGGCTCAGGTTCATCCCGAACTGTAATGCCAAAAAATGTAGGCAATTGCTTTGTGTATACGAAGCTAACTGGGAATGCTTCGGTGAATTCACATGGACATCTTATCATTACTTCCAAATACATATACTCAATTATTCGCACATAGGCCCCTTTAGTTCCTCATTGTCTAATGGCCAGCTGTGTAACTTCCCTCCTTGCTTATACAGACTATCTATTACCTCTCATGTACAAGCTCGAAGTAGAGAATCGTAAGCCATCCAAGCTCAATCCTACCCTCTTTTTCAAAATCTCATGTGATGGCTCTTCTGGCTCAACACCTTTGCCTAACTTCTTAGACTCTAACGTCGGGTAATTTCGTCAAGTTGGGTTCAGCTTCTGGAAAGTGCTCTCGAGAAAACTGTTCAATAAGCCATCAAAAGACTGTCGATGTCTGTGCTCAATTTTGTCGTCATTCACAAGCTGTCCTTAAGCATCGTTAATGAATGAATATCGACTTACAAATCTCCTAAGGATTTCTCCTTCTTTGGGTGGCTTATTGAAAACGGTTGCCTCTTTTTCAAGTTGCTTTGTCGTATTTCTTGAAAAGCTTGGTTTGCATCTGTCTATCAGCAACCGAGGCAGATATTTCTTCCACCTTCCGATATATGCCTTCCGTTGGTACAACTTCAATTTTCTTTATCCTTTTTAGAGATGATCCTTTTCTCTCTCTAAAAAAAAGTAAACACAAAGTGGAACCAAAAGTTTTGGTCCAAAACCCAATGAAAAATTTGAAACTTTCCTTAGTCACTGTCACACATCTAAACCAAATTATGGTAAAAGCCTACCTACACATAACGAAAATCGATTCAAATTTTTAGACATTTTTGATGAACATACCTTTCTCACACCGTCTAAACCCAAAAATTGGAACTTTAAAAAAAAAAAACCAGTAGTAGATGGTGCGAAAATCAGCCAAAGTAGCGTTTCCCAAGGACCAGGTATGTAGGTTCAGATTCTTACCCTGGTCGCAGAAGCACAACTAGTTTCTTCGTTACAATTTGGCGCGAATTTCTGAATCTCTATTTGGATTACGCAAGACTATATAATTTGCAGCACACATCACTCGTATTGCTGTTTTATGAAGACACCGTTGATTGTTTACAAAATGCATGCACAGCTGAACTATTTTTGAAAAAATACAACTCTCCAGAATTTCACCTAATAATTCATCAATAGGCAGGAAATTTTCTTTAATCTTTTTGCAATCCATACGGTCAGCAAGCACAGAGAGTCTCAATCTCAACTCCACTCAACTCTTCAACTGAAATTGCTGGTAAACAAAAACAAAATGATAATCCACAACGACAACATGAATTGCAATTGCAAGCAAATTTTTTCTCATTAACCGAATGAACCGCACCGCAACGAATACATTAGTGAACCGATTAAGTAGTTGAAACGAGACGGCTCACATTCTTACTAGCTGCACGAAGCACGATCTAATAGATTAGAAGGAGATAGTGAAAAGTGTTTCCAAGATGGCCGAATATCATGAAAAAACGATACAAACATTCGCCATGCACAACAGCAGTTCTATCATCTCTTTCTATTCCGTTGCTTTGGCATGAGCGCGATTGTGTGGGAAAACCATGATGGCCGCCTGCCATTATTTCACACAAACACAAACTAACGCAGGGGAAATCTAATCTAAATTCACCACACTTGGCAGGTTTTTGTTCTTCTTTGCACAACAAACACACACACACAGCAAGAAACACACAGGCAAATACTTCTGTATGCAAATTTGAGCAGCGTATATAAAACCGATTCTCCTGACTTTATTTTTATTGAATTGTTTATTTTTTTGTGGAACTTTTTGGCAACGTTGCCACATTTCGCAAAACGTAGAAAAAGTTTTGATAGAAGGAAAATTGATGAACCCCACAACATGCACTAGCCCCAACACACCACAGTTCGGGAGACTTGGGAGTTGTTTATCTGCATGGATTCTGTTACTTTTTTTTCTGTTAAATACGAGCTGGTGGCATTATTATTCATTCAATTATGCCTCGGCTACGTTTCCTTTTCTTGTTTTGTGGACATTTTTATGAAGGTGTCGTCGCATAATAATTACAAGCCATGCAATTTTCTTGTTTTACCTTGCTGTTCTGTTTTTCTTTTTTTCTTTCTTTTTATTTTAGGTTAGAACTCCTTGGGGGTGTTCCTCTTTTGGCTTAGCTATCCTTGCACATCATGGCATGGGACCAACATGAAGAAACAGCCGGCATCGTATCCTGTGTTTTGGGGAATAGAGTTAGGTAGGGACATAGTTGGTTAGTTATACCTAAAGCTTCCTTCCCCGGTGGGTATCTACTTAGCTCTTGCTGAGTCGCCTGTTGGTGTGCCATGCTCTTGCTACGAACTTCTATTAGTGTATTGCAACCAAGTCGCTCTGTTCTCCTGAGTGGAGCATTAATAATTCATTAAAATAAAATTGGATGCCCCCAAGGGTGGCGTGGATGTGTGTGCTGCTGACAGTGGAGGAGTTTTGTTTCTCCTCATAGGTTTTACATTAAAAATTTCAGGAATATGTAGGTACCTATCCCTACACCTCACCCTGCCTTTCCCTTGAAAACTGGCACGCAAGTAGGTACGTAGATATCTACCTAGGTATGTTATTTCTGGATAGGTAAGTATTAAGTACCTACCTACTTAGATAAAATGGAGCTCACTTACCCCACCGACATGATCAAAAAGGGCAACACGAGAACTTTTGAATGCAAGGATTTTTTTGATTGTCATTTTTGAACAAACTTGACAAGGATGTAGGTAGGTAAGTAGGTATTTGAATACCTAGGTAGAAACACAAACAAACAACTTTGAAAAACTATTAGGTATGAAAACACAAGTTGGGTAGGACCCACACCCAAATTGAACCAAGCTGATAATAGAATTTGAGCCGACGGCGTTTAAACTTTAAACACGTTTTTCTTATTCAATGCACGTGCATTTTGATGGAGATAATAAGGTGCCTATGTATATGCAGTTATATATTTTATTTTTAACTTACCAAAGCATTTAACAATAGAACAAACGACAGAATGCAGAATTTAGAAAAACACTTACATAAATAGAAACTCGAGCGGAATGAAAACAAATTAGGTATCTTCACAATAAAAATAAAAGTAGCAAATGAACATAAGTTGCTTGTCAGTAGTTGTCACATAGGTATGTAGCTGTCAGTGTGACAGCAGGGCGGGTAGAGTGTGTTCAGCGCGTGTCCATAGTTTTGATGAAAAGGTGCGTTCAGTTAATGTGAACAAAAAATGTTTTAACCAACTTTATGGTATCAGTTGAATGCGTAGTTTAATTGCAGTTTGGAAAACTGTGGTATTCTTGGATTTATTCATTCTACTTTAATATTATAAATTGATAAAAATTTCAATAGGAAAGATAGACTTGTGAGCACTGAAATGAGCGGTTGGTCTGAATTTTGGGAGTTCCTCAAAATTCTATTTACCTAAAATCTTCTAATGAAAAGTACAAGACCATTTGAGAAATACCTATTGTAAAACGCTACGGACACAACGTTTCTTTTTATTTGGAGTTGTTTAATTTAAAATCTAAAAACGGATGAAAAATACAGGGTTGCTAATGGAAGCCGCTACAAAAAAAAAACACTTAACCTTACTTTTTTTACTATTTGAATAATGGGACAAATTCTTCTAATTTTTTTTTTTTTTTTTTTTGTATATTAATATTTCGATTTAACAAAAATTTTCCGTTCCCAACACCGTTCCTGTGGAATATGGGGATCAAACCTTGACAGGAACCATCTCTGGCCGAAACTATGTCTACCCTGAAAATTTCATAAAAATCCGTTGTGTGGTTTAGGAGTTTACCCCGGACATACATACATACATACATATGTACATACATACATACATACATACATACATACATACATACATCCTACTTTATATATATAGATAGATGGATAGATGGATAACTTTGACAGTGAGACAAGAATTTGGATATTCCACGCACTGGAGGCTGGAGTCCGTAGTTTCGGTGAAAAGAGAGTTTAGGCGCACGTTTGGAAGCAATCTTTCGAACCGATGGACCATAATGTGGCTTAATAACAATTCTTCGGAGCATGGGACAATGGTAAGAAGATCTTACCATCGAAACCCTTCAGTTCGAACCCAGGAAACTATAGCTTCTGTTGCTGCTGCCATACAAAACAGAGTTTCGGAAAAGTTTATCTGCTCAAATGAGTATCAACAGGCGGTCATTGCTCACAATTCATTATTATTCACAAAGATTTTAACTTATCTTTATATATATGATTCTGCTGTACGTCTGTATGTAATTGAACTCCTCCTAAACGGCTTGACCGATTTAAATGAATTTTTCTGTATGCGTTTGAACGGCGCCCTGGATGGTTTAGATTCACAAATCAGCCAGGCAAATGGCGCTGCAGTCGGTTTCTAAGTAATAATTTCTATATTGTTAACTGTAATGAACAAAAAATTAAATTCAAACAATACTTTTGTTTTTTTTAATAATTTTTCACAACAAAAATTTAAAATAATTAATAACAGAACAGAAACGGGAACGAGAACGGGAACCTTAAAACTACAGAACCGAGCAACGCCGGCGGCTCAGCTAGTTTCTCTATGAAATTCAAATGGCTAACAAACTGAAAGTAGCAGACCTTCCGATTCATTTGGAATTTTGCCCAAAAATACAAATGGTTGAAGAGGACGAAAGAATGTTGAAATGTCTTTTTATGTCTGGGCAGGTGTATTTGGATCTAAACGCTCATATGAAGAAGTAATATCGTCGAACATGGAGTGTGTCCAACTTACAGGCGTGAGACATTTACGTTCGGAACAGAAAAATTGTCATTAAACTTCAAAAAGTGGTTTTTCTCTGCTCTAGATCGATCTAGAACAGGTCATTAAACGATTATTCAAGGTTGGAAAATAAATAAAAAAAGCTGGAGCAACAAGGGTATGGAAGTCACGGTATCTAACGCATTTCAGGGACTTACAATTTTATGCCGATTCCGACCGTCTAATCGAGGTGCTTTTCATGGCAGTGTATTTATTCTCAGAGGACATGCCAATTCCTCAGGAAAAACGATACGCGTAAGAAACATTTGTTAATTTTTCTGGGATTCGGACTAAGAAAGTCTGACGTGACAGTCAGACACACTAGTCCTCAGGTACGCCACGGGCACTAGGAGAAGGGGTAGCTTTATTGAGATCGTTATAATATATCCTAAAGTAAGCTCACAAATTAAGGAATCATCTCAATGTGAAATTTTCAAAAAACGGATAGTATACACAGTTACAAACATGGTGTTAAATTTTCAAATCGAAATTCGAATTAATTTCGTCATTACAGAGAAAGGGATTGGAGCGTCTAAACTGCGCTTTCAAGGCAAGAACATATAGGAAAAGGGAACGAGATTGTTAGAGATAATCACCAATTCTAGATGATTACGAAAATCGACATCCAAATTGGCGAAGGAGTTGACCCAAAGAGTTTACTCGAGCTACTCAATCAATTCCGAAAATGCGTTGCCTTGGAACAGACAGAACTGGGAAGAACCAAACTAGTAGAAATGGAAATAGAACTAGTTAAGTCTGTACCTGTGTCGCAAAGCCCCTACAAGGTCCCATATGCTAAGCAAGAAATACTCACGACTATGGTGCGAAAACTGTTCGAATGTGATATCATACAAGAATCAAAATCGAACTACGCTGCACCAGTAGTACTCGTCAAGAAAAAGAATGGGAAGGATCAGATGTGTGTTGATTATCGGCGCTTGAATACGGTCACCAAGAAAGTAAACTCTCCGTCACCACATATGGAGGAAGAGTTGATCAAATTCACTGGATATGAGTACTTCATTGTGTTAGATCTAACATCAGGGTACTATCAAATTCCGGTAAAGAAGGATCACATTCCGTACACCGTATTCATTACCCCAGATGGATTGTTTGAATTCAAAGTAATGCCCTTCGGGTTAGTAAATGCCGCTGCATACTTCAAAAAACTGATGAGTGTGGTTCGACAAAGAATGTTACCTGAAAAAGTCGTCAGCTATATGGATGATTTTGTCATCCCGGTAAAGTCACCCCAGGAAGGGATCATAAAACTGAAAGGATTCCTGAACATACTTAATGAAGTCGGGTTAACCTTGAATCTCAAGAAATATGAATTCTTTAAGAGGGAAATTGAGTTCCTAGGACATTTGGTTAAGGATGGGAGAATTCAACCGGGCAGGATAAAGAGTATGGCCGTTCAAGA
This sequence comes from Melanostoma scalare, assembly GCA_949752695.1. Taxonomy (NCBI): domain Eukaryota; kingdom Metazoa; phylum Arthropoda; class Insecta; order Diptera; family Syrphidae; genus Melanostoma; species Melanostoma scalare. Next base: position 58,222,820 of record OX456985.1, read on the forward strand.
ATTCGATACACCCTCCAATGAATATCAAGTGAGACAATTTATCGGATTAACGAACTTTTTCCGAAAATTTATAATATAAGGAATTATGCAATGATTGCGACACCTTTACCAACCTTACTAAGAAAAATTAACAATTTGTGGGGGGATCCAAAGAGCAAGCGGCGGGCGTTTGGGGAACTGAAGAACGCTTTGATTAAACAACCAATACTCGCTCAATCACGAACTTCACACGGATACCAGTAGTAAAGGCCTAGCAGGTATATTGTTGTAGGAAGAAAAGGGTAATCTTCATCCTGTCACCTACTACAGTCGGAAAACTACGAAAGAGGAAGCCATGTATCATAGTTATGAATTGGAGGCTCTGGCCGTGGTCAAAGCGATTGTACGGTTCCGGCAGTTCCTATTGGGGTAACATTTTATCATCGTTACGGATTGCGAAGCCTTGAACACCACCATTAAAAAGAAAGAAATGGGTTTCCAGAATCGCCCGATGGTGGCTACGTCTACAGGAATATGATATTGAGGTCATGTGTAAAGCTGGGAAGCAGATGAGTCATGTAGATACACTTTCAAGGAACCCGGTTGAGATAGCTCGAACACCGGAAGTAGTAGATCTGGATGTCATGCAGATAGCCATTGATGAACCTGATTGGATGTATTCGCTACAGCTTCAAGACCCAGAAGTATTAACCATTATACAAAGTTTACAAAATCCCTCAGCCAGTGATACTGATAAACAAATACAGAATGACTGAACATTGACAACGAGAAGAAATTGTTTGTGCCAAAAGGAGCACGTAATCGGGTATTACGACACAGTCACGATCTGATGGGACACTTCTCGGAAAAGAAAACAAGTGCACACTTACGAGACCGATACTGGTTCCCTCGAATGACGCAATTTATCAAGAAGTACCTCAAAGCCTGCGTCGAGTGTGCGTATAATAAACATGAACCTCAACCCCGAGGAGAACTCTTTCCAATAGAGAAAGGTAACGTGCCTATAGGACCATTGCCGAACACTCAGTCAAAACCTGTTATCAATTTCCTTGCCGAAACATTCCTTATTTTCGGATTACCACGACGAATCATCTCTGATAAGGGAACAGCATTCACGTCACATTCTTTCCAAGAATATCTGAAAAGCCATGCAGTACAAAATGCCACGAAAACGCCTAGAGCAAATGGACAAGTGGAGAGATACAATCGCACTATCCTACATGCCTTGCTGACCACCGTAGAAGATGAAACCAAATGGGATTACCAAGCGAAGTTGGTACAACTGGGAATTAATAACACCAAAAACGGAACTACCGGTAAGACTGCTCACCAATTGTTAATGGGTTATATACCCCGTGACCCATTCAAAGATGTGTTAGCTCAATGAGCCCAGCTGAACCAGACCGTTACCAACATAGAAACCATACGGAAAGAAGCCGCCGAATCCACCACGAAGCAACAGTTGGCGCAAAAACGACGACATGACCTGCGAAGTAAGAAGGCGAAGACTTATCAAGTAGGTGATTTAGTCATGTCCCTTAACGATGGAGTAGCAGCCACTGGAACTTCGAGGAAATTGCACGCCAAATATCGGGGACCTTATTGTGTAACTGCTATCCTTCCTCATGACCGGTACCAGGTTGCCGATATGCCATTTGCACCCAGGACGCAGAAGACGTATACGTCCGCCTGGTCAGCCGACCGAATAAAACCCAGGATTGAACTGAATCCTGATCTTTGCTATAAAAAGATATTTCTCAACCCGTTCGGAATCAAGAGAAAACTGTTAGTCCCCTCCATTACCGTACTTTATTTTACCTTATTCATTTATTTTTATTTACTTCGTCTGTCGAATCAAACCCCGTTCGATTACTATTGAGAAAATGCCAAACTATGGAACTAATCTGCTGTATAACATAAGCTGTAATACTAAAGTCACATAATTCCGCCACGATTTACTCAATCACGTGCCATTCCATTAATGTAATGGCCATCCAGCCTCCCATTGAAATTCTTCGGCACAAAAGCGAAGTCAGCAACCAGCAAGGGATCTTCAAAACCTATACAGACAATCTACAATATTTTTCAATCATTTACAGCTGATGGTTGCATAAGACTCGTGGACACAAATCCACAGCGAATTGAAGTTGTCATAGCCAAAAATGGTGATGTAACGCTGTAGTAACAACGTTTTAAACAGAAACAGTTAAGTGGGTGTTATGATGCTTGTTACACCGGCAAATGAAGAAGAATAAAAGGATATTACTCCAGGATTAGTTTCAATTGCCAACAACTAATTCTTTGATTTTTCTTTTAATATTTTTTTTGATAAACTTTTGCAATTGAAAAGCAAACCAAGGTTGACAATTTTTCAATAGAATGTTTTTCGTAATAAAGTAGCAAAAACCAACTAGAGTCACGGCACCAGCTTTTGAACAGTTTAGAAACAACAAAGATTGTATGATCAAATACTTACCTTTGACCCAAAATAATACTGTCCTTGTAAATTGTACCTCAAAAACTTATTTAAGATTTCATCGAGATCGGTGGAGTAATCTCCAAGAAATCTAGACAACCGACTTTGTAAACAAAGTTCTGAGAAAAATGCGTTTAAAGTTTTGAATGACCATAGAACACACGATAGCGCCATTTCAAAAGGTTTTGTCTCCGAAACTATTACTCGGATGAATTTGAAATCATCCCACAATACATAAATTTTGTAAATTTAATAAACCCCCAAAAATATTCGAACCCATGTAGCCGCTGAAAAGATTTTTTGAAAGGTTCTGTACATGTAAGATGATATCAATCGCTGCCCAAATCGCATCCAATTGTTCTTTAACCATGAATTGTGAGGAAATGGAGGGGAATTACAATTTTCTGCCGATTCCGAACGGCTAGTTGAAAAGCGCGTTTCATGGCAATTAAAATCACTATGGAAGGATATGCCAATTCCTTGCCAAAGGGGATACCCATGGAAAAATATTTCTGGTTTCTGTTGAGATTCGAACAACGAACCTCCTACGTTTTAGAACGCGACGGACACCACAACTGGGTCTACAATTTTTAAATGGTGTTTTTATTTTTTGTTTCTTAATTATCATCTTCACAATCTCAGCAATCTAAAAAAAAAATATTCAACTTAGGTACCTACCTACTACGTTCTCACCGTCTGCCTTTTTTACAGATAATAAAATGAATGCGTCATCATCAAATAGCACAACTTGGGAGTGTCTAAGAAATTTTTTCATATCGGTGGATTATATTATAAACAATAGTCCGCCTAGAATCGATCCCCGAGGAACTCCGTACTTTGTTTCAATGCTATTAGATACTTATTGCTATTCATGAATGTTTTTTGTGTTCTATTTGAAGGTGCAAACCCTTCCTTTTCATTGTTTCTTAGGTAGGCACACCATTACCGGAAAGCTCTTCAAAAAATGTTCTTCACTCTATCGTCTCAAACACTCAAGTCGCCAAAAATATGGCACTACATTTTTTCAGAAAACCTCGTAGGTGTTACCATTATCAAAAAAATTTTGACGAACCCTTAACTTTCTTGAATGCTTTCTTCGACATACCTAGGTACTTACTGCTTCTCAATAAGCTTTCAAGTAAGCTACGTGTGGGATGCTCATATTTTCTTTAAAAATTTATTTTCTAAATGGAAGGAGCGTTGATTGGATGAAAGTTCTAAAAACTTGGTCATTCCAGCATAAACGATGCTTGATGAAGCTGTCGATTAGAGGTCCAACATTTTGCACCTATCTACACCAGAAAAAGTATGCCCCAAACAAAACGAACACCAGTTTCTTTTCACTGTTTTTTTATGCGATGGAAACTGCAAAGAATAACAAAAAAAAGTAGGCCTAATAGATACCGAACTAGATCCTTAAGGTGGATACGAAAGCCAGGGATAAATGAGAAATATCAACCAAAGTCCAGTGGCCATGTCGGTTTTAATTTAACAAAGGTTTGTCTTATATTCCATGCTTTAAAACTCACATTCCTACCTACACAGGTAGGTACCAAATTTCAATCAAAATTATTTTCAAGCAACCAACTCCTGAAAGCCTTTATTTACTTTCATCTCAAACTTTAACTAAGCCACCTGTTACTTTCCCACCTACTGATCTACTAACGGCTCTCGAAACATTACTTAGAGCCTACCTACCCACATAAATTCCTATATTTTTATGAAATAAAAAAACCGGATGGATACAAACTCCTTTAAAATTAATTTCGGGACTCGAGAGAGATTGGTGGACGTGGAATGTCAACAAACTCTTAAATTTTGTGTATCTCATAAATTCCAACAACGAGCAAGTGACATTGTGGGAATTCATTTCATTTTTTTGCGAACCCTCTCATCCCTGCAAAAGCAGCAAAACATTCATCCCTTGAATTCGTCGCTTCTCAATAAAACCACTTCTTGTCCTTCAAACAAAAAAAAAAATGATAATAAAGGAAAAGTTTTGAGCAGGATTCCCAGATATGTAAATAGGTAGGTTCGTACCTATACCTTTGTAGATATGTAGGTAAGCAGGAAGGTATAATTTTGATTGTATTCAAGTCTATAGAATCGGAATGTCTTCCCTTTTTTATCTCTCTTCCTACTTTCTCTCGCTCAACATCACACGATGGTTATGTAGGTACATACATATACCATACACCTAACCTTATTTTTATTCGATGGGCCTCAATCACTTGTCTTCGTCCCTTTATTTACTACACAATCCGTCGCCGACGTCGCGTCATCGCATCGTCGTACTCATCATCATCGTTCTCGTCGCAACGCAAAAACATGTGACACGACGGTTTTCTTTACTTGGAATTGTGTAATTGAGGCTCAAGCATTGATATGATATTGGGAAGCAAAGGACGATCAAAAGCATCTACCCAAACACCTACAAAGTTCCTACCATGCAAAAACGGATTTTCTTTTTCTGTCAAACAGTGGCAATACACTCATCTACCTTACGTGCATGGACTAGGGGTTATGAGGGTTGGTATAAAAAAAAAGAAATTCCACTCGTCCTCACCACAACCTCCCGAAGGCAATAAAAAAAAAAAAAAAAAAAAGAACATGAAAAGAATAACAAGGAAACTCCCCATTCCTTTGGGTTGCCTGCCCTTCGTGACTTCGTTGCTACATTTGGCAGACAAAGCCATTTATTTCATTTTTATTAAACCGTTATATGGCTATAATAAAGGGCAAGTCATGACGCTCTCCAGAAGGCCAACCCAAGTGAGGGAGAGCGAACGATGATTGTAGCAAAAAGAATACAAAAAGTTGAATATATATGTACCTATAATCTTAGTTTAAAGTAAATTATGTAAAAAGGCACCTCCTGCTACTACAAACAACCACGCACAAGGACAATGAATGCGAAAGACGGTAGAGCAAAAAAAAAAGTAAGAAAAAAAAACACATGGTTCGACAACAACAAAAAGAAGACAGAACCCAGGAAAATAAAAAATGAAGCTGCACACAGTGACGGAGTATAGGTAGGTTTAGTTTTTGTTGTAGTCGTCGTCGTACCTACACAAGATTCTTAAAGAATTTCCATTTTATATTTTGTGCTGCTGTGATTGTATCTGCAATCTTCAGATCTGGGATTGCTTTATTTTAATGCTGCTGTGTCTATAAAGTAAGACAATAGTGGCTTTTGTTTAAAGTTGTTTATTGTTTCCTTTCTCTCTCCCTTTCTTTTTTCTGTCTTCACTTTTTGTTGTTGTTATTTTTTTTGGGACAGGCAGGCAGAGGTGGAGGTAGGTGGGTAAAGTAGAAAACAGTAGAAAAGTTGGCAACTCAAAGCTCAAGTGGACTTTTCAAAATTTAGTCAAAACACAATATTTTTTTTTACGAAAAACCACTGTTGGTAGATGCCTACCAAATTCCAAGTCGGAATTTGAAGGACTTTTTTGTATTATTCATTCGGATCCTTCCAATACATAGACTTTAGACTTTACAGAGTGCGCAGGTCCTGGACCTTGCCCATTTCTCACAAAAAAAAAAACCTTGTGGAATGGAGGGACCTTCAACTTTCTGCCGATTCCGAACGGCTAATCCAGAATGCGAATCTCATGGCAATGAATTTACTATCGGAGGACTAGCCATCTTTTTGTTTTCTATTGGGATTCAAACAACGAGCCTGCCCAGTCACAGGCAGACATGCTGACCATTATGCCACGGGCACCACAAATAAAAATAAATAGGGTGGCGCAACAGAGCGAGCAGCCCCTGGGCCTAGCGCATTTCTCACAGCAATTGCCTTGTGAGGGAATGGAGGGGACCTACAATTTTCGTCCGGTTCTGAACGGTTAATTGAGGAAGCACTTTTCATGGCAATTTATATACTAATGGAGGACATGCCCATTCCTCGCGAAACGCGATATCCGACCCGTGGAAAAAAAGATTTTTGCCTCTGTTGGGATTCGAACCACGAGTCTCTGCAGCAGACATGCTAACCATTACGTCACGGGTACCACAAAGTCTAGAGGAAACAACTAATAACGCGGAAATAATTTCCAAATTAAAAAAAAAAAATGAAATAGGTATACTACGCTATTCATTATGTCATTTGTAATGGAACATCGAAAACGTAGAACTTAAATTGCAGGAATCGGTGAATGGGTTCGTTAAAGAGAAATTACCGCGGAGTTCTATTAAATAACAGGCTGCAAATCAGAGATAGGGATCAAAAAACAATCTTTACAAACTAAATAAATTTTCATTACTTTCGGCTTCGAAATGATGTAGTTGTAGAAATAAAGATATACGAGTATAATACATATTACATATATTCCGTGTCTTTTCTTAGAGGTTTGGTTTTAAACTGGTGATTGTCAAATTGACAGCCATGTCCACATAATTGTCCATCCGAACAAATTATTCGGAACACTATGGATATTTTTCGTAACACGCACACTAAGTTGATAATACGCATCCACAAAGACGACATACAGTACAAACCGAAGAAGTGTAAAGTGCAGTGTTGAAATGGTCCCGAATGAGTCGATTCGCCATCGTGTACAGCAATTGAAGCAAATGAAGTGGTCGAAAATTATACTTTGATATTATGCCAGCCCTGGGGACAATATGCTCGTTTTTAAGCACTAACGGTAGTCCCAGATATGTTCCTAACAAAAAAAAGCCATAGAACCCAAGACAAAACAAAAGGACACTATACATAGATATGTGATAGTCAAATCTACAGTGATTGCGGTCATTCACTACTTAAGCTACGTGCAAACGGCATATAAAAGCCGCAAACGTTTGTGGTTCTGACGCCATTTTTGCGTCATAATTTGCGACTATTGACGCATATCTTCTGAATACACGTTTGGGACAGTCCGCATGTGCACACAAATGGTTTGCGGACGATGTGCGACGGCGAGACCGCACATAAATGTGCATAAAAGATCTTAACACCCTTGCACAATTATTGTGACTTTTTGCGTGCATGTGCGAAGACAGGACAACGCAAATATGCATATTTTACGCAAATCAGTAGTGGTTGTGAAGTATAGTTGTGACCGGTTTTCAAATTCAAAAAAATTTAATTTTGAACATTTTATTTGACGTCAGAACTGCAAATATGTGCGGTTTATTATATGCCGTCTGCACGTAGCTTCAGTCTTACGGAACTCCAAGTCGCTTCAGTATTAACACGATATTCTATTTCGCTCCGACTTTTCACCCAAAACGGCAGTGATTCTACTCACTAAAGACTGCCACTCCTAGGAAGCATGATGTTTACACTTTAATATGCCAAAATTGGGTTGAAAATTATCAGGGGCCTACAATCAAACTCTACAGAGTCTACAGTAAAAGTGTTCGAATGCCCAAAATTTTTTCTAAGTAATTCTTAAAGACGTATGAGCAAATTAGGAAGCATTTAGAAGTAGAATTAAAAATAACTTTCGAATGATTCGAAAGTGAATAGTTACATAATTACATGTGTAGAAAAAAAAACACCTTTGTTTTGCCAGAAGGCTAACAGTTCAGTTCGACTAGACGTTTTTGTAGAAAAAAAAGCTTGTTATCTAGGACAGCAACAGATTCAAGCAAACCAACTACTATATATACATTGAAATCGTTTCAAACTAAGCAATCACATCCCAAAAAAAACCATCAATGATGATTCTGTAATGTTTTGAGATTTTTTTCACAGCTGCTTAGGGTTCCTTGCAATCGAATTTCCACTCAATTGTAAAGTATGCAGCGCATTCCTTACAGTTTTCATTTAAGCTTAGCCTTCTGATAAACTGAGATGCTGCTTGTTACTTAGTTGTTAATTCAATTGTTACAGAATGCACACAAATTTAAAATTGGTGATTGTCAAATTGACAATTAAAAAAAAAAGTAGGCTGGCGCAACCTAACCCCGGGGCCTAGCGCATTTCTCAAAACCATGCCAAGTGAGAGAATGGAGAGGACCTACAATTTTCTGCCGGTACCGAACGGCTAATTGACGAAGCGCTTTTCATGGCAATGGATTTTCTATCGGAGGAATTGTCAATTCCTCAGGAAAGGAGATACCCGTGGAAATCATTTTTGCTTCTGTTGGGATTCGAACCACTACAGGTTAACAGGCAGACATGCAAACCATCACGCCACGAGTAGCATTAAAAATATAGCTGCTTGTTACTTAGTTGTTACAGAATGCACACACAATATCGATGAGGTAAGCTAAGAGTAACAACAAAGCTTTAATACAGTTACGTTCGCTTTTAAAATGTGTTCATTTGCTGTGTTTTTCTCAAGGGCCCCATAAAGCGAAATACTACTGCTTGATGAAGCTGCAAAGCTGCAGTAATGTCGTTTAACTTTCATGATATGTGGGCCGTATTCGAATGTTTAGCTTCTGTTCTAAAATAGGGTGGCGCAACAAAACTATGGAAAACTAGCCTAACGCATTTCCACGAGCCACAATTTTATGCCGATTCTGAACGAAGTTAGAAGGCACTTTTCAGGGCATGAAATTAATATTGGAAAAATCTACCAAACCTTGGTAAAGCAAAATACTATTGGAAGAACATTTTTTTCTTTGATGTTTTTGGGATTAAATCTCGAACTTCCTACTTACTGCGTGAACACAATGAACTGCAAACGCAGTCGCAGCCGCAAGAGTTAAAATAAAGTTAACTTGTGCGGCTCCAGCTTGCGTTGTTGTTGTATTCACTTATATTTAATGTTTTGACATTTCTTACCGCTGCGGCTCTGCCACGCCACGGGCCACGGGCAGCTTCACCGGTTCAACTTCTACTTCAATAAAACCTTTGCTACCCATATCAATACAGAAAAAAACAGTATTGTGTTAAGAATGCAACCTTGTGGTACATCATACTCAATCCACTTTATGAGACTGTGGTAGGTAGGTACCTGCAATATTTAGAGTTTCATTTGAAACAGATTAAGATTGTTTTTCGGTACCATAAATCAACTTAACTACCAAATTATATCACACGAAGATAAGTCGAAGGTAAAGGAAGCCAACTAAACCAAAGATACAAAATTACGCAATTTAGGGTCTTGTGAAAACACTACATTAGAGAATTCTTTCCAAAGTAGGTACACCCTTTAATCAACTCTCAAACTCGTATCAATTTGAAGAACTTTGTCATCATATCATCACACTTTTGAAAGTTCCAATTGCACATCTTTCTTTTTCATTTAAGATTACTCAATTCATCAGTGTCGCTCTTTCTTCTTACTTAAACTTTATCACATTTGATCTGTAAGTAACAGAACCCATCGAAAACATTACATAAGGTCTGTTTTATCTTTTTACTTCACATATTCACTCACTCACAGAGCAGTGTCGGTTCTATGACTTCTGACATTTGCTCATGTATCTATGACTCTCCAACTCATAAAAGTAGTTCTTTTTATTTTCTTCTTCTTCAATTTTATGTTTACTTAACCTTTTTTGTGTAAAAATAAAGATAAGAGATTAATGTAAACCAACCCAAGATCTTGTAAGTTTTCTTGGTAAATAAGTACTTTCTTAGGATTTCATCTGGTTTTTTCTTTTTCCTTTTTTTTCCTATCTTGTGAAGTCTTTGTCTGGCTTTTACTTCTGCATTTCGATTCCGCACGAAGATACTTATTTTCCACCTACTTTAGTTCTTTCTTTTCTTGCAATTTTGTTTTCTCTCGAGAAGACCGGGTTTGGGTGGATTGGCTACGTATATATAATATGTACTACATAAAGGCATGTATAAGGTATCAGAAATATGGAAGAAGGAGATGTGGTTCCTTTAGTATTTAAGTAGGTAATAGAGTAACTTTGCCCCGGGAATTTATTTCGATTCTGATTACATAGATGACTACTGCTGTTTTTGTTGTTGTTAACCATCTGTGCACGTTTCTGGACTACAACAAGGAGATGTCTGTTTATAGTTGGTATTTGTGCGCAGACTTCAAGTGAATTGGAAATGAGGGAAAAAAAAGGAAGACGTTTTGTTTAGAGAAAATCAATAATCGCACATGGCACCATACACAATGGAATGGTGATTTTCTATGGATAAAATATTACTCGTATATTTTCTGCTTTTTCCCAACGAACCGAATCGAGAAGAGTCACTGGAGTGAGAATGTAGAAGATAAATAATAAAAATTCCATCTAACGAGGGTCAATTGAAGTTGAAATCAACATTTCGTTGGTTTATTCACGTAGAGTAAAAGTTTTTAAATTGCTTCTACCAACGACGTCTGAAGCAAAACTTCTTCAAAGTTGGAAAAGTTTATTTCTTTTTAGTTTTTCATTTCAAGTCTGATTTCGATTGGAAACTCGGGGGTAGTTACATACCTACCGAGATCGTATGCATATAGTTTGTGTCCGGGTTGTAAAGTTACATGCTATTGTTTGTGGCTTTAACTTTAAACTTGTTGTTCCAAACCTTTTTCTTTCAGCTATGAAAAACAACATTGATGGGAATCTTGTGTTTTTGATTTCAATGGAAACAAATAATTTTTTAAACCATCCTCAAAAAGTAGGTCACTTCTGAGAATAGTTACATTACAAAGGCAGCCCCTAGCTATATCCACATATTTCCAGGACAATGAAAACAAGAAAAGTTTTGCATTTCTTCCGCCCAGAATGGGAGCAGTTATGTAACTTGCTTGTGTGTTGATTAAGGCCGAAAGGTGCATGAATAGGTATTCACATTATAAAACTTAAAACGCTTACAAATGCCAATGTGACAGAGGGTCGCGCGTTTTTCGATATCGAAAGCAAAGCACACACACAGCGCCACTTTTTTTCATATTTTTATTTCGCTACAAAGTACGAACCTGGACAGTAATTGTGGACAACAATATCACTCAAAGGGCGAGGCATCCGATATTCCGACCAAAACTAGGGCAAAGTTGGTTTATACTACGTCTAGAGTTCGGAAATTATTCGTGTGAACATCGTCTATTGCGTATGATCGCATGCTCATGGTGGGACAATCGATCGACAGCGACGTCGCTTCGTCAAAACGTGAAATTACGAGATCAGGAAACTTCTCACCCAAATATAAAGCCTTGATTAGTTGTATTGTGTGGCTTGTTGTTCCGTTTTGTTGGTACTACGTTAACATCTTTAATCACCGGCAAAATAAAAAAAAATCGGGTATGATTCGACCATTTTGCTCCAGTCTGTCAATCTTCGAAGAAAAACGGACCAATGACACCTTCCGAACGTAGAGCACACCAAACAGTAACTTTGTCTTTTATTGCTTTTTGGCGAAGATTTGAAAAAACATGTTGAGAAGGCAAACGAGCTCTATGAAAATTGCCATGGAGGGACGGTGCTAGTGTACCAGGAACCATATTAGTGAAGATATCCTAATGTGCAAATCACATGGTCTAATCATATCATACCACGTTAATCAAACTATTTTCACATCTTGCCACTTACAGCAGTGGTGGCAATGAAACATAAACTGACTAGCATTTGGGAGCAAAATTTATGAAACTTCAACTCGTATGATGATGGGAGAGGCTATCGCCCAGCAACACCGTCTTCTGCTGACATAATTTTTTATGGAGAAGGAAATTAAATGAAATTGAAGTTTTATGATTTGAACAAGGCGAGAAATCCATTCAGAATATGCAAAGATATCTGTGTAACACCATCAACACAGTTCAAAATGCAGGAAACACAGCACAAATTATGAAGAATTGCCTAAAACAAACTTGCTTTAGCACGGGTCACACGTCACGGTGAATCAAGTAGCCGCTACTGTCGGCCGCTGATCAGCTTTGTGTTACCACGAAATTCACCACACTCGCTGCCAGCCGGCGAGTATTTAGCAGCGGCTGGCAAAACAAAAAATACCGCAGCACGTAGTATTTAGTAAATTTTCTCGCTTAAAAACTCGCTTAAATATTAAAAATAAAGACTAAAAACTAATTTTTTATGGTTTGCAGATTGAAGCTGGCGAATATTGTGACCGGGTTGTCATTCACTACTTGCTTTTGCTACTGCCAGCCGCTTGCTGGTAGGAAGCGGCTGGCAAGCTTCCTTTTGTGTTCCGTAATTTAGATGGAGCCAAGTCATTGCTAGAGGTTTTTAAAGGACTTCTTTACTAACAAGCCTAAGAAGTAAGGTGGTAGAATGATGATGCTAAGGCAATAGGAAATACGAAAAAAGTAGTTATCAAAGCATGGTCAGACGCTGCTTAAAAGAATCAAAGAAGAAGTGCTCTGTGCGCCATTTTCAAGCAAAGATAACGAAGACATGCATCGGGAGCTGCCAGAAATGTCTGCCCCGGTTGAACGAAACTATTCAAAAAATACCACAGGGCAACTTGAATATGAGGCACGATCTTCAAAATAGTCACTCAAAGAAGGGGAAATGCTCAGGAAACTTCGAAGAAGTTCACTAATGATGTTCAACGACAGCTTCTTGTGAATGACGATAAAATTCTTAGCTGGCAACAGTATTGTGATAGTTTTTTAATCAGTTTTCTCGATAGCACTTTCGAGAGGCCGATCATAAATTAGCACAAATACCCGAAGTTAGTGAAGCAGTTAAGAACTCCAAAAAAGGCAAAGGCGCTGGGTTAGAAAAGATACCATATGAGTTTTGGTAACAGATGAGGGACATGGAGCTTAGATGGCTTACGATTCTTATCTCCAGGCTAACAGGAGGTGCTGGTCTGATTAAGCAATGCAGGGAGAGTTTACTTCTACCAATGTTCAAAAGAAAGGGAGATATACGAAGTTGAGATAACTACTCTTCGATCAAGCTGATATCCCACACTTTGAAATGCCGTTGAGCGTGTATTGGGTGGTGACAGTGGATTGATGGTAAGCATGTCTGCCTGTTACGCAGGTATCACCTTTCGCTTGGAATTGGCTAATCCTCCGTTAGTAAATTTATTGCCATGAAAAGCACTTCCTCGATAAGCCGTTCGAAACCGGCAGAAAATTGTAGGTTCCCTCCATTCTCTCACATGGCATAATTGTGAGAAATGCGCTAAGCCCCGAGGCTCACCGCTCTGTTGCCCCACCCTATATATGTATGTATGAGCGGGAATCGGGCAGCCGACTGCGAAAAATAATAAAGCTATCTGATAGACAACCAAAGCGGTATAAGGATCCTCATGGAAAAACATCTTGTGTGCTAGTTGACTCCGAAAAAGCATTTGATCGACAACCACGAGATCTAATATCGTTTAACAACGAACAACGAGAAGTTCCCAGAGGCATATGTGCGGCGGATGATTAAGGTTATGTATGAAGTGACGAAAGTTAGATGTCGAACTTTCATCATTTGAATTTAATTGCAGGATTACTGCCTGTTTAATTTGTATATGACCCCTTCCGGTACATCAATATCTGTTTCTATGATGTCGAACTGGAGTCACCGAAGCATTTCATATCACCGTGGGTACGTACACCAAGAAAGAGTCTTGTGTCCTCTGGTTTTTATTAGAGTCCTTTCTTACCTGCTGGAAGACAATGTACGAAGAACATCACAGTACATATGTACATTGTACATCAATATATCTTTGCTGTCGATGGAGCCACTGAAGCACTTAGCGTATGGATAAGAGTCTTAGAAGGCAGTCGGTGCCGATTTCGTCCAAAAAAGTCGTGAGTACTTGTTTTTCGCTTGTTCTGATCCTTTATATTCTATTCTAAAAATTTATTTGAATGGAAATGTTTTTCCCAAATATGAAAAGTTTAATTATCTGGGATCTATGGTCAACATTGAAGTGATGAAGACATCAAATAACATATAAGCTTTAAGGGAATGAAATGGCGAGAAAACTACATCTTTTTTGTCAGAACGCGGTTGTGAGTTCAACACTCACATAAATGTTTACAATGTTGGACATCAAACAAAGAGGATGAGCGTAGGTTGCCAGCAGCTGAGAAGAAGATGCTCCGTATGAGAGTAAGAATAACAAAGTTGATCGTATTAGAAGTACCAAGATCTGTTGAAATCTTCTCGTCAAAAATACTGTCCTGAAAACAATAACCACGACCGACTAAATTGTTATTATGGTGTTCTTAAGAGCGCCGTCAAAAGGCGATCTTATGCAACGCTCATCAGACACCACTTCGAGTGAACAAAAACGAAAGATAAATCAAAACACTCATGGTTAAGGCCGAAAAGAAAGAAAAGTGAGATTTTTTGACGCAATTTTGAGTGGATGCAGTACAATCCGGGCAGATGTATTCAGTATTCAGCATCATGACAAAAAAAACTAAGTTGCATGATAGGTTAGGTTAGGTGGAAGTGGCTGTCAGTCAATGAGTACATCCCATTATCTTCCATTACGGAACTAGCCGGTTAATCACATGCTAGTCGAACCACGAGGAACTTTTAATGTATTTCAAAAAACTTTTAGGGTTTATGTAAGCTAAGGCGCTAGTATCATCGAAGAAGAATTCACCGAGATGAGTTTTCCTCCTATGAAGTAGTGCAGGGCATGAGCAAAGAAGATGTTGAACGGTTTCTTCCTCCTCCTCGTCCATGCAGCTTCTGCAGAAATCATTGGAAAGCACACCAAGTCTTTTGGCGTGTCTCCCTATTAGACAGTGTCCCGTAAGAGCACCTATGGTAGAACCTAGATACCGGCGGTTCAGGGCTAGCAAACACTTCGAGCGTTTTGAGTCTACACACGGCCAAACTTTTTTGGTTGCAAGGCAATTGTTACTCTCAGTCCATCTAGTGTTTGTTATCCTTGAAGCGTCTTGTCTAAGTAGGAGTTTACATGTAGCGATAGGTACACCTATGTTGTTCCATTCTGAGCGTGGGGAAGTGGTTGTGCCCTTTTTGGCTAGTTCGTCTGCCATACAGTTGCCTGGTATGTCCCTGTGCCCTGGCACCCATGAAAGGTGAATGTTAAACTGATTTGACATCTCCCTCAGAGACATCTGACAATTTTGGACCGTGATGGATTTTGTAGAGACAGAGGCAAGAGATTTAAGGGCAGCTTGGCTGTCTGAGAAGATCCGAATATCCGTGGAGGATATGACGTTTTCTTTGAGCCAAGACAGCACCTCCTTAATCGCCAGAATTTCCGCTTGGAACACACTACAATGATCGGGTAGGCGGAAGAAAAGACTGAGATTCAGTTTTTCTGAGTAGATTCCACTTCCTACACTTTCGCTGGTTTTTGAACCATGGGTGTAAAAGTGTATTGCTTCATTTTCCAAAAGAGTGCCATTTTCCCAAGTTTCTTTTGAAGGTATGGATACTTGGAAATTGTTGTCAAACACCAACTTGGGGGTGGTGTAGTCGGATCGATTCGGTAGGAATCTAAAGTAGAATGGTAGTGTGGCCAATTTGATTATTGGTCCACTGTGATGTAGCTCTGAGTCGAGTAGCTGAGCTAGATGTGTTTGCTGAAGATGTCTAGGGGTGTGAGATCTAGTAGTACATTGAAGGCGTCCGATGGGGTTGTCCTCAGTGCGCCATTAATACACAGACTAGCCGTTCTTTGAACTTTGGCCAGCTTGTTGTAGTTGATCATCTTGTCTAGTGCGGTCCACCAGACAATCACGCCGTATGTGGAGTAAACAGCCAATGGGTGATTTCGGCGGAGAAACCCCATTTCCCACCAACGGCTTTTTACAAGAGAAGAGTGCCACGTTGGCTTAATTTACTCTTTCCTCAATATTGGTTTTCCAGGTCAGTTTTTTGTCAAAAATGAGACCTAGATATTTAGCCTGATTTGACAGTGTGAGAGTTACCCCTTTAATAGTTGGAGGTCTGAAGTCCGGAATTTTGTATTTCCTCGTAAAGAGAACTACGACCACAATCTATTGTTAAGCTTGTTAAGTGCTGTTTGTAGCAGCTCAGCTACGGTTTGTGGGTGCTTGCCTGAAACGGCAATTGCTACATCATCGGCATAGGCTATGGTTTTGAAACCTTCGTCCTCTAGGTCGATTAACAATTTGTTAACGACCAGGTTCCACAGTAAAGGAGATAGAACTCCTCCCTGCGGGGTTCCTCTATTGGCCATTCTGCTTGTTTTGTAGTTCCCCAATTCGGAACTAATGATTCTGCTGCTGAGCATTGTTGTTATAATGTTCTTGATGTGTTCTTCTATGAGCAGCCCATCAAGAGCATTAGTGATTGCTGTATTGTTAATATTGTTAAATGCACCCTCTATGTCTAGGAATGCGATGAAAGAGTATTCTTTGTAGTGCAGAGATTTTTCAATGGTCCAAACCAAAGAGTGGAGAGCAGTTTCCACTGATTTACCTTTTGGCATGTTTGAGATCAGACTAGGTTGAATTTCTTGTCTTAAGTGTATGTCAATCATTCTTTCTAGTGTTTTAAGGAAGAAGGAAAGGATAATAGACTAATAGGTCTTAAATCTTTTGGATTTACATGGGAACTTTTGCCGGCTTTGGGTATGAAGACGAAGTTGCATGATAAGTTTTTCCAAATTTCTGTGTTTCTTTATTGTGATCCTTCAAAATCACGTTGCTATAGTAACGCTAAAAAAAAGGAAGAAGAAGAGCTGTCACTATAGGAACTTTGAAAAAATTTCACAGAAGACCCGTCCCTCAAGGTTTTTTTGTACTAGCTCATATTCAAAATTAAAACTCCATTAACACATTTTTGTACGGGATATTTAAAAATAAATCGTTATATATTAGACATACTTTCAATTACTATTTTAAAACATAAAAATATTTCAATGGTGCGATTTTATTCAAATCGTTTTTAGTAAAGAGTAGTGCTAAAAACACAGATTTTAATTATGTAGATATTATTCTATAACGACTGGTTTGCTTCGTTCATTCAACGTTCTTCTAGTATCAATGAAAATTAGATTTAAATTGTTTTTTTTTTTTTCATTTGATAAATTACTCCAAATCACTCTGATGAATCATTCAATTTAAACAAAAAAAAAAGGAAAAGAAAAAACAACTGGAGTATACCTAGACTCAGTTTTCCTAAATGCCAGTTTTATAGTAAACATACTGCAACCGTTTTTTATGGCCTCATAATAAATTGCTTTTGAAAGCTTCATGGCAGCAATTTCTTAATATCCTTAAGAGCATAGTTTCATTAAATGTATCTCCATCTCCACCCGCAGACCACATATGGCAACGAAACGTTTCAATTAAATGAAAAAGCTAAAATAAATGAAAAACAAGATGATAAAATAAAACAGAAATCACTTGCTAGTGTGTTGTATCGTCGTATGTGTGCGTTTTTGTGTGAATGAATGAAAGAGAATATTTCAATGATTTTTTTATGTGTATTGAATTTTTTTCTGCATGAAGATAAATGTGTACCTACATGTGTTTTAAAACTGAAATGAAGAATATAAATTCAAGATATTGAGGTTTAAAATGAACCCAGTAGTTCCAACTATGTGTCAAGGACATTAGTTATAAGTTTAAGAGCGTCCTTCTCAGAAAAAGAAAATCTGGGATTGGTGATATGTGTATTATATGAACATGAAAAATATTACAGGTTACAAGTTCTTTCTTATAATGGCAACATAAACCAACTATTGATCATTTTTCAATTATTATAATAATTTACTTTCAGTAGATATATAAAAAATTCAAATGTGGTTAGGTGAAATGAAAGCAGTTTTGAAAGCTTTCGGTGCATGTGGGGTAGTGGTTAGCGTGTTTGCCTATTACGTGGGATGTTTGGTGTTTGTATCCCAGATACAAAAAGGAAAAAAAATTTTTTTCCACGGGTATCGCCGCCTTTCGCGAGGACTTGACAAATCTTCCGATAGTAGTTTCATGCCATGAGAAGATATTTCTCCTTTAGTCGTTCGGAATCGGCAAACAATTGTAGGTTCCTTCCATTCCCTCACAAGGTATGGTTTTTTTTTTTATAATTAACGCGCACATAAAGGGGTTATGACTACCCTTATAATGTTGTAGAGCACAGTGCCAGTGTTTAGGAAAACAGGAGAGGATTTGAAAGGAAACATCAATGCACGTTGCTTTTGAATTTTTGTGAATCGTTATGAAGGGGAAAAACAGGGCCTGGTAGAGCATTCCACATTCGGGTGGTGCGACTGAAATATGAATCTCTATACTTGACTGTACGCCCGAAGTTGGGCTCAAGGTAAAACTGATGAGCATTCCTAGCGAGACGGGTGTTGCGGCTAAATTGTTTCAGGGGAGGAATGCATCTGGCTATTTCACTAGAGCACTCTTTGTAGAAAAAGCGATAAAAGAGACTGAAACAGGTCTCCGTTTCGACGATGTTCAAGAGAATCAATCGATTCTACAATTGAACTATCACCTATCAATTTGAACGCTCTGTTTTGTACCCTAGCAAGTAGGCGCAGAGATGTTTGAGGAGCACCGGACCAGATATGGGAGTTATATTCCAGTTTTGGGCGAATGAAGGCCTTATAAATTGTAGCCAGATCAGAAGGGGTGAAGGACTTCCTGCATCGTCTTAAGAAACCTAAGCATTTAGCAGCGTTTTTGGCGACTTCAAATATGTGGTCGTTCCAACGAAGATCATCGTTTACACACATACCAAGTACTGACAGTTTTTCGGTTTCTTCGATGCAGGTACCATTCATGAATAATGGCAATGGGGGAATGTTAAGCTTCAACGACAAGAGACAGCATTGAGTTTTCGAAGCATTGAATTCTACTCGGTTTTTAAGACCCCATGTAACAATACTGTCAAGGTCAGAATTCAATGAGCTTATCATACGCAACCGATCCAGTTTCACATCCGAAGAGCAGGGACGTGAATTTGGAAACGAATTTGAAAAGCTGAGGGTCGAGTCGTCAGCAAAACAGTTAAGCGGATTAGAAGTTTCAGACAAGAGATCATTTATGAAAATGAGGAAGAGAGTCGGAGACAAAACGGAGCCCTGGGGCACACCAGCATTTATAAAGTGGGTATCAGACTTGAAGTCATCCAATACAACTTGTATTGAACGGTCGGAAAGGTAGTTTCTAATCCAACGAAGAAGAGACTCATCGATACCAAAAGCACGCATTTTCGATAAGAGAGCCTGATGCCAAACTCTATCAAATGCTTGAGTTAAGCCCTTAAGACGAGGAACACACCGCTCCAGAAATTTAAGAATGACTTCGAATATGTTTTTCTCGATTTTTTGAAAGAAATTTCGAAAAGAACGGAGCAGCAATTAGAAGTAAATCAATGGCCAAGCCTTTTATTTTAGAGCTATAAAAATCAACAATACACACGATAAATAAATATTAATTATAACAACACAAAATGCCCGGGGAGAACTGGGGGCGTAACCATAGCCCTTACATTTCTTCCAACGTGCAATCGACTAAGTGAGAAAGTCATCCTCGTGGCTCGCTTTCATTGGCGAAAATGGTCTAATTGATTTGGGAGTTATAAAAGCGGATCTAATAAGATTCTTACGGCTGTTCTGATTTCAGAACGAATTTCAAATCGAAAACGGAAGCTTTACACCTTCGCTTTTCAATAGCTGTTTGTTTATATTGAATATATGAAAAGTTTTCATTCGTCAAACATCGAGCATCGCTAACCAGACACAAAACAGTAGCAGTCCCATCCATGGTTTACACCGATGACATTTTGGTAATATTTCTGTCTGGGCTATTCACTATTGCTGACAATCCTTCTTCCTATTTTCGGGTGTTACGAGCATCGTGATTTTGCAGAAATCATACCACTCCCACTTAACTGTTTCACTTGTGAATCACTCGTGGGGTACGAACGTTGACAATAGATGGGACAGTTTGACAAACATTGACATACTGCCAAAAAGAATGTACCTTCTTTTGGCAAACTCCCACCTGAACGGTCTGCGAGTGTAAACTCAGTGAAAACTAAAACATTTTTGGTATACCGTAACAGAAAACATTGTAGAAAGCTTTTTGGCATTGACACGGGGAACTTCTCCATGACACCACTCTGTGTGGAGAAGATGATGACACCGCGGAGCGTTTCCTCTGTGAATATCCTGCATTTTCTCGCAAAAGGTAACTCATACCCGGCGCAGACATGGTGAGAACTGGTAACCTAGGCTCCTTATCACGACAGTCTTTTGGCTTTTCTTCGAACAACTGAAAAGCTTTTAAAAAAAGGTTAGAAAGCCAAGTTGTTACATGGCAGGTTCGAGGCTCAAACCGCAACAGAAAATAAAAACTGTTGCTTAGCGGGTATCGGATTTGGTGAGGAACTGGCAAGTCCACCGATAACATGCATTGCCAATAGAAGCGCTTTTTTAACTAGACGTTCGGAAACGGAAAAAAATTGCAGGTCGCTACAATATTTCACAAGGTATGCGCTAGTCCCCGGGGTTTCCCGCTTACGATTCTCGTAACACCGGGAAAAGAAAGAAGAAGACATTATCCAATGAAATTAAGTGAGATTGGTGACACACCTAGATAAATATTAAAGAAATCTCTATCAATCCTTTAACTATGTACAACCCTAAGGGTTACATCTAGAACTTGTGACAAACAAAAGATAGCTTTGAAATCAAAGGTGGTCAAAGATTAGGCCTCTTTCCGGCAAGCTGGGTGTTATGGAGGGATCTTATTGTTGAAGCTCTTATTCCAGGAGGAATTAAAGAGCTGGTGTGCTTTCAGCCCAAAATCAATTCCTGCAGTCACCTGTAAAAAGGTTTTGTCGCACAAATGAAGACAAATAGCAAAGTAATGACGTGAAGAAGAATGACGAAGAATGAAGTGTTGAAATTCATTTTACAAGCCAAGAAGTCTACTTCACTCCGTCTATGTGCAAAACTCTAGTTAGACACACCTTTTTCTTCAAAAATACCATCAGCCACCAAAGAAACTCTGCGCACCATCAACTATTTCACCAAGCTCAGCGGAATAAAAAGCATTTCTCAAAAAACATTCATCATGAATCTAACCTTGACATACCTACACACATTCACTGTTCACAACATGAAATCCATTTAATTGTTTCAAAGAGGTTGACCACCTTACTAATTCTAGAAAGAAAAAAAGCAAACTATTGGCTGCTTTAAGTTTGAATTTCATCATACCTGCCTAAAGTGACGTCTGGTTTGACCTCAAAAACGATTGTCAAACCTCTCATGTCACAATTTTTGTCACATTTCACATCATTCAAAAGTCAAACTCGCTAGCGGAATATATTCAGGTTGACGAACTCTCGGCAAAGCACCCTGTTTGCTTTTCCTGTTACTTTTTTTACACCAACCTATCGTATTTTTTTTTTTTTTTTTTTTTATAAATCAGCTTATTTCAAGTCTTAAAGAATTCAATAAAGCCTTAAGTCCATGAGAATTTTTATATCTAAGGCCACAACAGACCTAGACACATCCATAAACACACCGAGAGCCTGCTAAACATAAAACCGCAGAAATAAATACTTAAACGTAAAAGAAGAAGGTAACGAAAAAAAAAACCAAAAGAAAGAAAAAAGATGAGGTTATTCCCTGTTACATGATAAGAATACCAAAACAGGTTGAAATTGTACACGTTTTCCAGTCATGCAAGAGTATACCTTACCCTATGCGGAGATTGGTTTTTTTTTCTCATTGTTTTTGTAAAAAGTTGTTCTGCTACTTTTGTATAATTTCTTTGGGTTTTTTATTTGCAATCTGCTTTAACAAAACAAGACTATGTACCATGTATATAGGATACATATGTAAGAGAAAAACCAAAAGAAGAAAAAACAAAAAACACTTCTTCTACCATCGCTCCTTATTTAAAGTAGGTACCTTTCCAACCAAGGTATGTGTTGGCTGTTGATGGTGCTGCTTTGGATGGGCTATGTGGATTGTGGAGTGGTATAGCGCTTAAGCGGCATCTCACCGTCGCTGTCAGCATTATCACCATCATCATCGTCATTATCATCATCCACATCGTCGTCATCGTGTTCGCCGTAAGTTCTTTCTCTCTCCATCATATATGTAGGTATGAGGTACGACGAGTAGGTACCCGTACCCGTAGCCCGTACCAACCTACCTTCTATACTAGGTGCAAGCATTTTGAATCTGTTTCTGTATACAGTGAATTTCCAAGTTTAAAATCCAGAGGAGAAAGGAAGGAGGTAGGTGGTGGTAGGCAGGCACATCCATATTCTTTGTGGGTTTGGGTATTTGGTTTGCCTCCACCGAACAGACATTCTTTAGCCGGTTTTATAAGAGAAGCCTGAAAAACAACAGAATAACAGCCACAGCAGCAGCCAACGTGCCGAAGAGAACCAGCAACTAGCAAAGCAAGCAGCAAGCAACGAGGAAGGAGTGCTGGCTATTAGGCTGAAACTGAAGCTGATTATGCGGTATTCTGGTTTTTATGGGATCATTTTCCATTATTTTTTTTATTATTATTATTTTTCTTTTGTTTTTCTCTATCCGTTTTATATTCTGTCTATGAATTCTCTTGGGGGTTTTGTTCTTCTGAACTCTTTTGGAAAATGCAATTTTCTACCTACCCACAGAACTATAGATATACCTACCTACCTGCACCTACCTATGTGTTATTTTATATGATATTTTTTGTTAAAGACAGTTATCTGGGTGCAGTCTTGTGATGGCTGCTCATATTATACAAAACTAACAATATAATGCTCACGAGAAAATGTAAATATAGATAGAGGTACCTACAATCTACCTATCCAGCTCGTTGTGCTTGCTTGGGACTGGGTTCTTGAGAAGCAATTTGAATGTTAAATTAATTGTTTGAACATGTGTAGGCAAATTAAAACTAAAAATAAACGAAATTGAGTTTAAAAGTTCATGTTGAAGTTTTCGTCAGCATCGTTGCCAAGTTGATATCAACTATACCTACCTACCAACCTCACATACCGCTGTAGTTCAATTGTAAAGCCATAACAGTTTTGCTGTGAAACTTCCAGATGCGTACCTAGGTAAGTGTGAACTTTAAGAGACGAACGCTATGTTGAGGTAGGGTTTCATTATTTGAGATGCCTGTTTTCGAATCTACTTGGGCATTCTCACAAATTGTTATTTCAATTGAGCGTAGGTAGAGGCAGGTTTTATATATTCCAAGAAAAGTAGTCCAAAAATATGGAGCACGAAAACATATGAAAGCAAAACTTTTTCCGGTCGATCTGGAGCCCTGGCAAGTAAACATTTTTTTTAAAAGGTATAGAGAAACGAATTGGCAGCACTTTTTTCAATCAAAACTATTTTGTCGTCTAGCATGTGATTTATTCTAAATTTGGTTTATCATTTCATCATAACTCGACTGACGACTGAACCATAGAACGGAACCAGATAGTCAACTGAATTCGACTGGGAACCCTCGTGGCCATTTTTTGACTGTAAGTTTGCATCAATTAAAAAAAAAAGAAATTTTTTTTTTTGATATTTTTGGGTTTTGTCAAAAGCCTCATTCAAAACTTCCGTAATAAACATTCCTTCCCTTCAAAGCGAAAACTGCACAAAAAAATTGGAAATAATGAAATTCAAATGGAACCGGATACACCCTTTGCAAAATTTTACTTCAGACTTTCATGTCCGAAAAAAATTTAGGGGGTTTAAGGCAAAGTGGGTACGAGTTGACTTTCTGTGTTTCCTATTCTTTGGACAGAACAACTAACGCAAATTGTGCAGATTTATTTAAAAAAAGATTTCGTAATTTTTTTAGGACGTTATTGTCCAATCGTCTATCGTCGATTGCATCGTCAACAAATTGTTTCATGGAACTTTGCTTTCAGCGATTGAAGAACTGTTATTTTAATGTCGTCTTATAATGTTTGCTAGTTTTTTAAGGTTGAACACGTTTTTTAAGTATCTAAGTAATCTTAAACGCCTTAAATGCCTGCGTTTACGGGAGTAGAATAATGTAGGCAGACCTAAATTCACATTTCCTTAGAGTGGATCACAAAATAGGAACAAGTGAAAATTAAATCACAGATGAATAGCAAGCAGAATAGAGCTGTTAATATTTTTCTTTTGACGGTGGAACGTTTTCGCCCCACGATTACGCTATGATCATCATCTGAGACGTCGTAGTCATACAATGCGTATCAAAAAAAAAACTATTGCTGCTGTAGAACGCAGAATTGAAGAAGACCCAAACCATGCTCATCGTTATAGAGTCGTAATCAAATGATCAATGACTCTTCCGTTCTTGTATTGGATTGCCTTGATGTGATCAACTGCGGTTTCAACAAGACGGCACATTTCAAACGGCGCGTCCCACAATTGATTTGCTAAAGGAAACGTTTGGTGAGCACATAAGTTGTCGTTTTGGACATGTTAGCTGGCCTCCAAGATCGTGCGATGCAAGATCGCTACTTATTTTCAGCGCACGCAAAGTAGTTCAAAAATCAAAAGTCCCGAAACTGATTTTCAGGTCTTTTATAACTTACTGTGTTGGGATAAAAATCCAGAATTTATTTTCGGTAAAGCTGAACCACTACGGTGGGTCGTAAGACTTAATAAAATGTCTTTATTGGGAGAAAAATTTTTAATGAAAAAAAAAAACTAATAAATTAATTTATTTGCTATTTTCAATACCCGTAAAAATGATTTGAGAGAATTTTTTTATCTCCACACCCCAAATTGATTTTCTCTTGGGTAATTTTTTAACGCTTGGCCTAATGTCTCAGCATCACAATGCGATCAAATAATTATTTTTGCATTTTTTATGCTCAAAAATTAAGTCATAAAATTCTTTATTGGTGTGCCATAACCTCGAAATTTATATCACTCTCAGATTCCATGATCAGCTGTCAACCGATTCCAAAGACTTAGAGCTTCACTTTGACAATGATGACAGCAAAAAACCCTTGGGACTAAAATCTTTCAAACAAATTTTTGGTTTTGAGAAAAAAAATACTAAAACTTTTAAGTCGTCAAAAGAACCGCGATCTGTTTTCGGCACTCGTGACACAACAAAAACCAAAACTCAAATTCGCGTCTTATGACCACCATAGTGACTTATAAGTCCCAAAACCCGAATCCAGGCCGACCTCCCCTGAGCCACTATTTTCTGTGGTGGTGAACGTGGCTTAATGATTAGCATGTCTACCTGTAACGTGGATGTTCGACGGACGAATCCCAGAAAAATAAGAATCATTTTTCACATTTAATTGTAGGTCCTTGAAATGCGTTACGTACAGAGGTTTCCCTGTCTTTGATGCGCCAATTGATAGAGAGCATTTCACGATATTATTAGTATTGGATCTAAAATCACAAAGTTTAGACTAGTATAATTGCATTTTGAAAACTTTTTTGTATTTTGAATATGATTTTGACATTAATGACGGACGAACGGTTCACTAGTGTGAAGCAGATATAAGTGGGAGAGTTGCCATCCTTTTGAGATCACTATGCTCCGGGCTTTGTAAAAAGAAGATTTTGACATCGATGCACCTTCAGCGAATCGTGATTTTTTGAGCTCACTCAAATTTGTATATTACATTGGGGAAATTTAAGATTTCAAAGCCACTTTCTAGAAGTCACATGCAAATGCAACGACTTCAACGCTTAATTATAATAATTAGCATCAGACGTAGAACAATTCGAGGACTTGTCGACGATTTTTAATGACAAAACGGTGTTAACAAGAAAGTAGACAAGCTTGAGAGTTGCAATCGGTGATCCATTCGAGATCAGAATATTCGTAGCGCAATTACTGAAAAATCAGAAAAATTGTACTAATTATAAAACGTTAGGTAGGAGTGGTACCCGTGGCGTGATGGTTAGCATGTCCACCTGCTAACCCAGAGGTTCGAAGTTCGAATCCCAGCAGAGGCAAAAATGTATTTCCACGGGTATCGCCTTTCGCGAGGAATTGGCATGTCCTCTGTCAGTAAATTCATTGCCATGAAAAGCGCTTTCTCAATTAGCCGTTCGGAACCGGCAGAAAATTGTAGGTCCCCTCCATTCCCTCACAAGGTATGGTTGTGAGAAATGCGCTATGCCCAGGGGCTCCTCGCTCTGTTGCGCCACCCTATTTATTTTTAGTGCAAGCCACGACATCTCACTCGGATCACAAGGATCCTTTGTGCTCCCAACGTTCAAGCTGAAAGTGTCTAGAAAAATGTCCATGGCTTGCATTGTGTTTTGACAGCGCATTTTGTTTTAGCGGTCGATTGACGAAAGGCCAATTATTTGTTTTCAAAAAGTTCATCGGTAGATTCGACTAACTAAGTGATAGCTAATAACACTCAATCAGAAGTAGGTTCTTTCTCAAACTACTCATTCAGTTTATTGGTTCAGATTCATGAGCTAATGAAACACATGCTTATAAATATCTACCTTTCAGTATTGTACTGCATTTAATTGTCATCAACAATTCCAAAGTCGTCTGATTTCGATTGTGTGTGAACTCTAAAACCTATAACTACACTTAAAATGCAACAGCAGGTGATGCTGTTGCAATTATTCTTGTAAAACAAGAACCAGTTCCGAACTGGGTTGTAAAATATGTAATTAAATCATTAAGCCGGATGAACCTCAAGATTCACAACAATTTTCTAGACATCACTGTTATTTCCTTTTTAATGTCGCTTATGAGGTAACTTGTAACTATAAAATGCATTCATAGGCAAGTGCTAGAGTCTTTTATTAGGCACAAACATTAAGTGGCTAAAGGTTAGTGTGTTGTTCAACTGAAGACAGATATATTTTAATTAGTAGTTCCAAAGTATGTTGTTGCAAAAGATTCATACTAAACGGAAATTGACTGTTTTATTATTGGGGCATGGATTTTCTTTCGACTTTGTGGTTAAACTCAGCTTATCGACTTTTTAAACCTACTTTTTTCTGAACACCGTGAACGTAATCTGAACCAAGTATATCAATTTGAATTGCTCATCTGCCCGTCATTTTATTTTGAACACACTGGGAAAG